>OY979706.1:1637185-4256839 GCA_963855925.1 Inga laurina | reverse complement strand
AATCGTATAAATGTATTCATGATATTAATTAGTATATAACAATGATGTAGCACACAGCTGAATTATTTTTGTGATTGGATTGTGTTATTGTGATGATTGGGAGGCTGCCATACACTGTGCAGGATTTTCTCACCCCAAAGCCCTTAGTTTCTCGTAATGCTCTCAGAGCTAGAATCAAACCATCCAAGAATGTTTTTCGGCCAGCAAGAGCTTGAAAGATTGCAAGTGGTGGTTTTGTCCAAGGCTTGAGGCATATGTTGGGACCTTGAAGCCTTTTCATGTTTGTATAGTCTCATGATTACTCAGCGTGTAATTTAATCTCTCAATAGAACGTGCCACACACACACACACACACACACTTGTATAAGCTCATCTATCACATTTTCAAAGAGAGGGTCTAAAACGTTTTGCACTCTAAGCCTCGTAAGGAACCCTTGATCAAATTAAAAAAAAAAATCCAGGTTGTCTTAATTAAACATGATAAATCTAAGCCCTACATGCATAATATAAGCAATAATATTATGAAAATCAAATGGCAAACTTATATTATATTGAACTGGTCAAGTAATTACCTGTTTATGGTTTAATGGTTGAGAAATACTTACATGCTCCAGGAGCACCACCTCATATGTACTCTGACTAATTAAAATAAAAAAACTCATCTTATTTTAAACCTACATGACAGATGAGTCATATGGAGAAATTCAAATTTTATCATTTAAAAAAACATTAACTTCATAATTTAGAAAAATGACAGACGCAATTCCCTCCCATGAGTTGTTGTTCTTTAAAAATCATAAAATTTGAATTTCTCCAAATGACTTATCTATCATATAAAATTAAAATAAGATGAGTTGTTGTATTTTAATTAGTTAGAGTATAGATGAGGTGGCGCTCCTGGAGTATGTAAGTATTTCTCTTAATGGTTAGACTTTTCAATCAGACCTAACATAATTAAATTATTAATGTATTTTATATAACATATGTTTAAAATAAAAACTATTCTTCAATTAATGTTCCATACTCTTTATCCATATCCATAGAAATGCAATATTTAAATCTAATGAAGGCCATATTATTAAATATAGAGCATATAGATTCCAGATTCATCTCTTATATAAATAATAAATACCATAGAAAATACGTTTCATTTTCTCAACATATAAAATCCATAAAGCTTACAAGAAAGTGCGCCATTTTCAGTTTTCATTATGGGTTAATATAACTGTTAGTCTTTAAAGTTTGATCCAATTTTTGTTGTGCCCCTCATGTTTGAAACTGGTGATTTTGATCCCTCAAGTTTATTCCGTTTATAATTGGTAGTCCCTGAAGTTTGAAAAGGATTTGGTCTTGCCTTCGAAGATGTTAAATAATCCTATGTGGCACCAACACTATTAAAGTAGCTTATGTGGCATGCTTATTAGGACAGCTAATATTGCACATATTAGGACACCGAGAGAAAGAATCGTGGACGGGTGAAACTTATGAACAAGATCACTAATCTTGTCCTCGCAACGCCGATAAATAATTAAATATACTACTAGTAGTTAGTCAATACAATAAATAAAGAAAAGTAAATTTGCAAATTGCAAGATATAGAGGAAATGTATGAGGGTGAGGACAAAAAGTACAGGAAGGAACGCAGCAATTGTTGTTAAGCGAGGATGACGACATATGTTAATTAAATAATTAAGCAAATTAAAGGCTTTGGTAATAACAAACCCAACAATGCTTTCTAGGCGGCATACACAAAGGCATATGGATTGTTTAAGGATTCAATCCCTCTTCCTGTTAAAAACCTTCAGCATAGCATATACCAATCAGACATGAAAGAATCGTTAATTGTGTGTAATGATGCTTGTAATTCAATTTTAATTACTTTTTTACTCCTAACAAGAAAAAATTAATTTGCCAATTTAGTTTTGTTTAGTATGAATTAGTATTGTTACGTGTTGAGATAGACAGTTAAACGCCATGGAAACATATAAAAAACATTAAAAAAGGATGGGCCGGCCAGCCGGTAAGATTAACAAGATCGATTTGAAGACAAACGCCCTGGGAAGATATATGTGTGTGTGTGTAAATCACTATGAGGGTAAAAATGTAATCACCAAAAGGTTTTAAAACAAGTGAGCAGTGAGCATGCAACAAGTTATAGGGTGGAAAATAACAATTATTATTAGGATTTTGGTCATTAAAATTAGGAGGGAATTGAAAGACTTACCTAAAGTTGCTCCTCGGACTTCCCGCTTGTTGCCTCGGAAAAGATTCCTGATGAGAAACTAAATATAAGACTAAATTATATAAAATCATCCTGAATTTTGAGTCAGTTGTATATAATCCCATAATATTTTAAAGTTTAAATCTAACCCCCTGACCTTTTATTTTTTTTAATTATAAACACTCTGCCGTTAACTGACCATTATCTTTTTAACATAAATTAGCACGTCAGATTAACAAGTGACATATGGTATCCTACGTGGTATCTTATGTAAATTACTAATTTTACAAAATCCCATAAACTTTGATTAGTTACAGATAACCCCCTGAACTTTGATTAGTTACAAATAATCCCTTGTCATTTTAAAATTTAATTTAACTCCCTTAAAAATTTGATTTATAATATTAAACCATGTGTCATTACTTTTATCATCTTAAAAATTTTATTGAGACTTTTACTATCATTTGGCAATTAAAATAGCTTTTTTATAGCAAAAACTCTTCAACATGTTATTTTTATATTTTTAAATATTTTTCTTCTATTTTTTGCCATAATTTTTGTGTGTGTTAAATTTAAATTTTGAAATGTCAGAAGGGTTATTTGTAACCGATTCAAGTTCATGGGGTTATCTGTAACCAATTAAAGTTCATGGGGTTTTACAAAATTAACAGTTTACATACGATGCCATGTGTCACCTGTTAATTAGACGTGACAATTTCTGTTAAACAGACAACGGTAAGTTAATAGTAGAGTGCTTATAATAAAAAAACACAAGGTCGGGGTTTAAATTTAAATTTTAAAATGTTAGGAGAGTTATATGCGACTGACTCAAAGTCCAGGGAGTTTTGAATAATTTAGCCATATAATAATAATAGTAATAGTAATAGTAATTACTATTATATGCAATGATTTTAAAGCCGGACCGGACCGGACGGTCGGACCGGCCCGGCCGGCGACCGGAAAACACACCGGCTCGATTTTTATGTTTAAGCCGTTGGAGGAGTTCGGCCGTTTTGAGCCGTTCAGAACCGGCTTTTGAGCCGGGAATCAGAGTTAAACCACGAACCGGAGCGGCTTTCAGGGAACCGTCCGGGTAGTATATGCTCATATTTCAGTCGACGGTGAAAAAAAAGGAAGGAGAAGAAAAAAAAGAGGCGAGAAGGAAAGAATCTCATAGGCAAAAAAAAAATCTTCGATTCCTTACTACCTGAATCAGTCGCATGAGACGGATGAAGGATGAGAGCGAGAAAAGAAACAAGCCAGAAGTGTTTGAGTTTCATGGTTTAATCGTCCTTCCTTTCTCACCGTCTACACCAGTGAAGAATGCAGTCCATCCTCAACGCCGCCACATTGCGTTTGACTCAGCTACATGAAAGAAAGAAAGCATGGAGCAATTTGAAATAATAATAAAAGAAATATTGGTCTGCCCAAAGCAAAAAAGTTAGACTAATGAAATTGTGAAATAATAATAAAAGAAATATTGGTCTGCCCAAAGCAAAAAAGTTAGACTAATGAAATTGTGAAAAGATGTATGCCTGTGTCATCACGTTTCTCGATAGTGTACTTGCTGAGCCTACAAATTGAAAAAAAGAAACACCTTGCTAAGCCTATCTTAAAAGTAATTCTTCTAATTTGATTACAACTAATATACCTCAAGTCTTCAGTTGGCCAAAAGAAAAAACTCAAGTCCTCTCATTTTTTTAATTTTTTTTTCGTCTTTATAACAGTTAATATAAAGTTCAACATATAGTATGTTTAATATATAATTATATATTATTACTTTCAATTATTATATTTTCAAGTTAAATAAAATAATTTTTTTGCTAATGCAGCTTAAAAAAGTTGATAATATATACTTAAAATTAAAAATTGTATTAAAAATATTTATATATTGAATGTGTTTATGTTGTCCAAAAATTTTAACTAAAAAAATAAAAAATTATATCAAAAAATTCAAAATAACCCTAGTTTAAGGTCTAAAATAAATGAAGTCCAACACATTTTAATCACGTCTAAGCTCATAATCAAAGTTGAACTCATTAATTTTTTATTAAATTTGACGAATTATGTTTATATCATTATATATAATATTATTTTAATTTTTTAATATATCACCGGTCCGACCGAACGGTCCAACCGTTTAAACCATGACCCGTTAACTTCACCGACTCGATATCTGGTCCGGCTTTTAAAACATTGATTATATGAGAGAACCAAGCTACAATCTCCTCTTCCAAGTTCTTCATCATCTCTGAAAACTCTGAATCCACTCCTAATTAATGCGTTGGTCTGACCTATAATCACTCAAGCTAAAACTGAAGCCTCATATAAACACACAAACGAAAATTCCAAAACAAAAAAGGGAAATATGAGAGAACCATGAACCTAGTAAGGATTGTAACTATCAAATTAAGAAAACTAAGAACTACCACCGTTCCTCTTTACCGTTTGAACTCCCACCGCCCACTCTTCACAATCGCCGCTGCAACTCCGTAGCCACTGCCATTTTTTATCCTTGGCCGCTGTTGTCTCTTCACAACCGCCGCTCATGAACAGAGATGGGTTACCACTGAAGCGCGGCAAGTGGGGTTGCAAGGTTTAAAGGTGATCTTGCGATTGCGACTGTGACTGCAATTAATGGAGGTGAAGAGAAACGCTGTTAGATGGTGAGGTGTTAAATGAGGACAGGTGGCTGATTTTGATTGGAGGATTAGATGGACATGATACAATGGACTGGATATAAGTTTTTATAAGAATTGGTTAGACTAAAAATAACGTAGCAAATCAAGTTCATACAAGAATTTCTCGTTAGTCTGACCTATCATAATTAAATTATTGATATATTTGTCTGGTAAAAAATTATAGATTTATTTCAATTTAATTACTTTTTTCTCCTAACAAGAATGAATTAATTTGCCAACTTAGTTTTGTTTAGTATGAATTAGTCGGGAATGAGTCAGTTTATTTTCTTTAGCATTGTTTCGTGTAGATATAGACAATTAAACGTCATGGACAGATATAGTTTATTTATTTTTCTAAAAGGATGGGCTGGCCTGCCGGTAAAATTGACCCAAAAAACACAAGGCAAACGCCATGGCAAGATATGTATGCGAAAATCATTATGACATTCTAAGCAAAGAATATAATTATTAAAAAATTTTACAAGTAATTTTAATGTATAATACCTCTAGTCTTTAATATAAGATCCAGTTAATTTTTTTTAGAGAGATAAAGGAAGCTGAATAAATTATTTTGAAGTAATTACATTTATCATTTTTATACCCAAATAATTTTTATGACTTATAAACTAATATACAATCTAATACTATGCAACATATGTGTATAAAAAAAAAATACTATACAACATATATGATAATTAAGTTACTTATTTAGTTTTCTTAATATATAAAAATAATCAACTAAGTTTTATATTAATAAATATGGGAGTATAATAACAAGTTTTGATTCATGAATTGTACAGCTCATTTTTTTCTTAAGATTTTGGATGATTAAAAAAGTCCAACACAAAAGTTAGAAAAGAGAATCTTCCATGCAATTACGTTATAAATCTAACGCTATTTTTTAAGATGAAGGAAAGGTCGTGACAATTAAAAGGGAAACCCACCGGAAGCTGGTTCCCAGACTTCTCGCCTGTTTCGTCGGGGAAAGATTCCCGACGAGAAATTAAATATATTAAGAATTAACAATAACAATGAGTTGGCCCAATAAAATAAAGACCTAGTGTGAAAAGCAAGAAAGTCTCCTATTTAAACCAACAACACTAAAAGCGAAATATAAGGGAAAGATAACATACAATGCTCTGCGAATCGCAAGTAAAGTCTTGAAGCTTATATATATATATATATATATATATATATATATATAGCATTAGAGTTCAGACACTTCACCTATAGCTTCAAACCCAGGTCAGTATATTATCCATCTGCACCTTGTTCTATTTTTCTTCTCCTTATTTAATTTCTCTATTCTCGTAATCTTATATTTGATCTTTTCATTTAGGGCTAAAGATATGGTTTGTTTGTTGTAGGTTGTAATATTACTGGTACAATAAATTATACTTGGTAACTTTGCTCAAACATTTATGGCAAGTCACCAAGAAGGATCTTCCTCATACTCTTCTAGCTCTAATAATCCAACCCGAGGACCGTGGAAGTATGACATTTTTTTGAGTTTTAGGGGCGAAGACACTCGTAGAGGTTTCACAAGCCATTTGTATCACGCATTAACTAGGAGTGGATTCAGAGTTTTTAGAGATGATGAAGAACTTAGAAGAGGAGATTTTATCTCACAGGAACTGCTTCAAGCAATTGAAGAATCTCACATTGCAGTTGTTATTCTCTCTGAAAATTTTGCATCTTCTTCGTGGTGTCTAGATGAGCTCCAACATATTCTTGCCTCAAGAAACTATCAAGGTCAAATAGTTTTCCCCATCTTTTATGATGTACCTCCATCTGATGTAAGGAATCAACGAGGGCGCTTTGGTCAAACTTTCGCCAAACTTGAGAAGAAGTTCCCAAAAGATCAATGGGCCAAACCTGAAAAGAAGTTCCAAGAAGATGAATCGGCCACACTTGAAAAGAATTTCCAAAAAGACCAATCGAAGGTGCAAAATTGGAGAGATTCTCTAGCAGAAGTGGCTAATTTAGCTGGTTTTGATTTCAGTCGATATCGGTAAGTTTTTTATACTAAAATTGAATGACTTTTATATAATATTATTTATAGAAAATATGACAAACTAGTCCATTAAAATTTCAAAATTGTCTTTAAGTCCCATGGGACTTTTTTGCAGTAAATTCCAATTAGCATGGAATGTTTAATGGAAAAAAGTGAAGCCATATGTTGTGATTAGAACATTAATCCAAATATGTAACATGATCACACGTATTTTTCATGCAACGGAAAAAATTGTACTTGTAGGACCGAAGCAGAACTTGTTGAGGATGTGGTTGAACATTTATGCAGACTTCGTTCAGAACTGCCGCCTGTAACTGTAAATGAAGCACTAATTGGAATTGAGTGGAGAGTAGACGACATGCATTCAGTGTTAGAAGCAGGTTTGGATGATGTTCAGTTTATAGGGATATGGGGCATGGGTGGTGTTGGTAAGACAACCCTTGCTAGAGCCATCCATGAGAGGTTCCATCACCAATTTGACTTCCATTGCTTTCTTGCCAATGTTAGGGAGGTTTTTGAAAGAAATGGCTTACTTCACTTACAGAACCAACTGCTTTCACATCTCAAAATAAAATACTTCCAAATTGAAGACACGGATCAAGGAAAGAGCACATTAGGAAATATTTTCCAAAATAGAAAGATTATGCTTATCCTTGATGATGTAAATCACATAAGCCAATTAGAGAATTTAGCAGGAAGACGGATGTGGTTTGGTAATGGAAGTAGAATAATCATAACAGCTAGGGATGCCAATTTGCTGAGATCTCATCAAGTGGACAAAATATATGAGGTTAAACCAATGAACGATGATGAATCTCTTCAACTCTTTTGTCAAAAAGCATTTAGAGGAGATCCACCTACCAAGAGTTTGATGGAATTAGCCAAATTAGTAATTAATTATGCAAATGGCCTTCCTTTGGCTCTTTGTGTTTTGGGTTCCTTCTTTTCAGGACGAAGGAAAATAGAATGGGAAGACGCTTTGAAAATGTTGAAAAAGGATTCAAATAATGACATTTTTAAAGTGCTCAGGTTAAGTTATGATGCATTAAACCACGTGGAGAAAACCATATTTTTAGATATTGCATGTTTTTTCAATATGTGGGGCAAGCATGAAGTAACACAAATATTAGAAAGCTGTGGTCTTGAGGCTACAACTGGCATGAAAAATCTTATTGACAAATCATTGCTGGTTGAAATTGAGCTTGGCAATATCAAATACATAGAGATGCATGATTTGGTTCAAGAAATGGGTAGACTTATTGTTTCTGATGAATCTCCTGATGACCTTGGAAGACGTAGTAGACTGTGGTATTCTCATGATATTGATCATGTACTAAAGAGAAACATGGTGAGTAATTAATTTTTGAGAAATAGGGTTGAGAAGCAATTTTAGCATGAAAGTTTTTTGCCATGAGCGTATAGCACAATTACGTTTTGAAGGGTGCAAAAAGTAGCTAGATACAATCTCTTAAACATGGAGCAATTTTAGCAATTCCTTTAAATTGGCTCTAACATTTGTCTCTTTTTTGATGTGGGACCCACTTGTTTTCTCTCTAGCTTTATAGCGGGTGTTTGGGCCAATTTAACGGAATTACTAAAATTACACCAGTTAATTTGGGTCTACTTTTTCACCATTCAAATATGAATTGTGTCAGATGTTCATACCAAGAAACTTCAATATTAAAATTGCACTTTAACCCATACTAACAATATTGTTATACTAACTTTGGTGACTAATGTTTCTTATTAGGGAACTAAAGCAACAAAAGGTCTTGTTCTGCCCTTTACTTATGAGAAAGATGAAGCAAATTGGGATCCTACATCTTTCTTAAGAATGGATCTGCTTCGACTACTCATCATATCATGTAACTTTAGTCTTCCCCATGGTCTCATGGGCTTTCCATGGGCATTAAAAGTTCTTCATTGGTATGGATATCCTTCTAAAGCTCTTCCTTCTATGGAAGAAATGGAGCAACTCGTATATCTTAAAATGCAAAATAGCAAAATAAATAGACTTTCTATTGATACACAGGTATGATACTTTATAAGCATTCTCACAACTAAAAAACAATGAAGCTGAATTATTTTTTTTTTTGGTCCTCTAACTGATTTCTCCTATCTTTTTATTTGACCAGTCTATGAACGAACTCAAGATTTTGGACTTGAGCCATTCCAGAAACCTCCTTGAGACTCCAAATTTTTTTGGATTTCAAAATTTAAAAAGATTACTTCTTGAGGGATGCATATCCCTTGTTGAAATTCATTCTTCGCTTGGGCAGCTTCCATTTCTTGTTGAAGTAAATTTGAAAGGTTGTTTAAATTTGAAAGTCCTTCCAAAAAAATTGGAAACGAGTTCTCTAGAAGAATTTGCTCTCTGTGGATGCATTCAAGTAAGAAACCTTCCAGAATTTGGAGAAGAGATGAAAAACCTCAGAACACTTGATGTCAAAGAGACAAGTATAGCCAAACTTCCTGAGTCACTTGGATCCTTAACTAGCATCGAAACTTTGGATTTAAGGAGTTGCCAAAATCTTGTGGGCCTTCCCCATAACTTTCACAAATTGAAGGGTTTAAAACTTCTTGATATCTCTGGCTGCTCGTCCTTTTCCAAATTGCCAAAAAACCTTATTGAAAATAAAGCCTTGGAAAAGCTTGATGCAAGTGGAACAGCTTTAGAAGAAGTACCTTCTTCTATTTGTTATTTAAAAAAATTAAAGACAATGTCATTTCATGGATGCAAAAAGCCAACTTCCAACTCAAGTATTTGGTCTCTTGCATGGAACCTTATGTTTCAGAGGTATTCATTTGCTAAGGGCTTAACATTGCCTGCTTCCATCTTCAAAATTAAATCACTGACAGAGTTAGATTTGAGCTACTGCAATATTTTTGATGGGATCATTCCTAATGACCTTAGTGGCCTATCATCACTGCAGAAATTAGATTTGAGTGGAAACGAGTTTGTGAATCTACTTGATGACTGCATTTCTAATCTTCTCAACCTAAAGTATCTTTATTTGAATTCCTGCCCAAAGCTTCAATTTTTGCCACAGCCTTCGCCTAGTTTACATCTAATGGATGCAGGAGAATGTGGTTCACTAAGAACTTTGTCAGACCAAAAATTGTTACTTCTCTTTACTTCAATTAAACAGGTATGCACATGTTTGACTTTATATTTTCCATCCACAAATCCACTCATATCTCTTGTTGTTAACTATATATAATTTGTGACACGATAAATTTCTTGGTTATAGGATGGCCAACATTATGAAGGCTCAAGGAGAATTGCAACTTTTTCGGTGACTATTCCAGGAAGTGAAATACCATCATGGTTTTGGTATCAGAATCTTCTTCCTTTGGATGCGAAACATGAAGCTTTTGTAACAATAGACATCCCTGGAGGTGATTGGTTAGGAATTGGGTTGTGCACTCAAATTGATGAAAAGATTTGTTTGCCTCGCTGGGGCTTTGATTTTAAAGCTTTTGATGGCAAGTTTGTGTCTTGTCCGGGAATGACACGTGAACATAAGAAAGAAATAAAATCTTGCCATCTTTGGATCGTGTTTTGGAAAATTAAAGAGGAACATAGAGATGAACTACTAAGGAATTGCAGTCAGATTCGCTTAAAATTTTGTACTGATTGGGAGCAGCCTCCATCAAGATCGGTTGATGTACATTCAATTAAGTGTGGATGGCGTTTCATTTACAAAGGGGATGGAGTAAGTTGTTTTCTCTCTTCATTCTCTTCATAATATATTCCAGGGTTATTATCGTTATTGGTCCTTATACAATTTAATCACATTTTGATTTAAGTCCATGTAGTTTTAAATCGTTGGTTTTGGTCTTAACAAGGATTTGGTTTGAGTTAAAGTATAGGGATGGAAATCAAAAATTGATAAAATTATAAAGAAAAATAATAATATTAACCCTATATTCTACTAGTATTGTCATTACTTTTAAGAATGAGAAAATTGTTATTTGACTAATTTGGAAGATGTACTTGGTATGTATTTCCTGTTTAGGAAATTCTTCCTATGCATTGGGCCGCCTCCCAAACTATAATTCATGAATGTGAAACCATGTCTTCAGAAATCTCACCTGCAAGGTTGGAAGATGAAGCCGTATTAATTAATTGTAGATGATCCATTATGGACATAGTTGATTGATGATGCAAGGTACGTGATATTGTAATTTGACTTTGCTTTATCTCTTAATGAATTTCAAAGTTGGGATTATGATTGAAATCCAAAGTTGCAGTCTGCTGACTATAATTTTTCTGTTAAATTATTATGATCACACTATATCTTGTTTTCAGATTGATGTCTATTCCTAAAACCTACCAAGTCTTTTGTTTGTACAAATCCATGCATATCTTTTGTTGTTAACAATATACAATTTGTGACATGATAAATTTGTTGGTTTTAGGATGGCCAGCATGCAGAAGGATTAAGGAGAATTACAAATTTTTCAGTGACAATTCCAGGGAGTGAAATACCATCATGGTTTGAGAATCAGAATCATCTTCCTTTGAGTGGATGGCTTTTCATTCGTGGGGGAATTTAGACCGACTCATGGATGGAATATAATAAAGAACGTTGTAATATGACAATATCCCTTATCTATTAATTATTGAATTCCAGGGTTGGTGTTATGATTGAGATCCAATATGGCAGTCTTCTGACTATAATGTGTCAGTTAAATTATTATGATCGCTATATGTTTTTTTCCGATTCCCATTCCTAAATCCTACCAAGTCTTTATTGTACCCAAAAAGTAAAAAACACTTGAAAAGCTTTTCAGCATTACAAAATTGTTTCATCCTAAAGCAAATGGCACAAAAAATGCTTCAAAATTGAATTGAATTTAGATGAACTCCCTTTAACTTTATTGGATAAAATATAACAGACGAAGGCCACAAATATAATAGTTAATGTCATTTGCTAAGCACTCATGATTGCTGTCTACTTCATTCAATTTATAACTAGAGATCGAATTGACTCACATTCAACGCATCATAATTTCTAAAGCTACAGATGATGCATTTAAAGCAATCAGGTTTTGGTTTAGAGAGAGAAAGACACCAACGAGTTTACCAGTCCTGATTGATCTGAGATTGAATGCTACATCTACGTACACTCCTTATAGGATATGTTAAATCAATTAGATGTTGCTTTTGTAACCTTTATCATCTTTGAGCCTCATGTATCCGCAAGGGCTCAACAGATGTACTTTATGGATCGGATTAACTTGGTTCCTACATTTCAACGCGGTGTTCTTACTTGTTAGTTACATAGTTTACAGAGTATTATTTTAACAAATGAGGAATTCAATTAAACTTTTATATTTAAGGCACGTCTAACATCATGAAGTAATTTCTCAAGTGTGTCAATATTATAAAGAATTTTGTAGTTTATCTAGCACTTAGAAGTATTTTTTTTTCAATTGTGTCTAGCACTCTAAAATATTTTGTGGTGCTGTTTTACCTATAAAGTGCTTTTTGTAACCCCCTACCATAATAGCCCAATTTATAGTTCGAGAATGCGTCATTAAGTTGAAATAGAGACCAGCGGTTAATTTAAAACTTTTCTAGAACCTGTTTAGTGCGGTCTCACGTTCACATTTTGAATATAATTGGCCTGTGCAGTTTGGTTTCAATCATGCATATCAGAGTGCAACCAAAAATTCCCGACAACGCTCGGGTTTCGTTTACTTAATAAAGGGTTTACAGGGCACATTGCCTATTTACAGTTTCCCATACAGGAGATTACACAACACTATTCAATATATACAGCACATGCAACTAATCCCCAACAAAATATGACAACCAACTACTAAAATTAAAACTCCTAGCTAGGAGATCTAACCGCCCTTTGTCACTTGCTTTTCCTTTGAACCACTTGCCCTTGCTGTAGGTTAGTCATTGGAAAGAATGAGATTCAAAAGAATCCCAGTAGTAACAATTCACTTATAACATGTACAGTCACAAAGCATGTAAGCAAATTACAACAACAACAACACAACGACATTTGTGCAACAGCTTTCGCTGCATTCACAACAGCACAATAATGACATTTCACAACGGCAATGTTACATCACGGCATATTCAATGAAATGACATTCATGCAAGGCATCATACACAGAATAAGAGAGAGTCACTACCTTGTTCTTTCCGCTCGTGCATTGGCACTGGTTTATCACGTGCAGGGCAAATGTCAAATCCTATAATTAGAATTTCAACGACAGGTTATTATTTAATCCAATTCTTTAATTCAAACACTCAAGTTGGTTATCATTAGGGACATTTAATCAAATCAAATAAGGAGTTAAAGTGGTCAATTAACCTAAAAGACCAATTCCTAACCTCAAAGTTCAACAATACTACATTATGCCATTACATCTTCAATTTTCGCATAAGGGACCAAATCTGTCAGAATTTTCTCCAGATTTTGAAAAATCATAACTAATTCTACAAAAATCAAAATGAGGTGATCCCAAGTCCTATGGAAATCTATTGAAGTCCTCTTCATAGGAAAAATATGAATCATTACCGGAAATCACCACACCATTCCAGAATTACACAAAATCCCACACTGCTTCAAAATTAAGTCCAGTTTCGATATCACATTTTGGGCAACCAGAACTCCCAACTCAAAAAACGAAATGACAACTGATTCATCAAGAGGTAGAATTGGGGAATTGGAGGCCTCTCAGACTTTGTCCTTCTGGCCCAAAGATTTCTCATCTCTTCTTTGCTGATGACCTTGTTCTATTTTGTGAGGCATCAATGGAACAGATGGACGAGGTAAAGAGAGTAATGGAGCTTTTTTGTAGATTATCTGGGCATAAAATCAACCTAATCAAATCCAAGATGTTCGTGTCACGTAATATCCACTTCAATAGAGCCTATGAGATGAGCCAAGCAGCTGGGATTGGTTTGACTGCGGACCTTGGGAAATATTTGGGAGTTCCAATCCTTCACAAGCGTATGGTTAAGACGACGTTCGCTCCACTGATTCAAAAGGTGAACTCAAAGTTGTCAAGTTGGAAAGGGAGATATCTAAGTATGGCAGGCAGAACGGTGTTGATCAAATCTATTTTAACAGCAATCCCTCAGTACCAGATGCAATCAACTCTGATTCCGAAAGGGGTTCTTTTAATTATCGAGAAATTGAGTAGGGACTTCTTTTGGAATCAGCATGAGGCATCCAAGAAAATGCATCTTCTTTCATGGGATGTACTAAAAAGAAGAAAGAATAATGGTGGCTTGGGAATTAAAGACTTGCATTCCCAGAACAAAGCCTTCCTAATGAAGCTGTGTTGGAGAATGATTACTCAGCCGGATGCTCTGTGGGTGAGGTGCTTACGTGCAAAATACTTATGTGGGACAGATACAATGCCTAATGTACATAGTCGGCGCAACCAATCGGCTGTGTGGAGAGGTATAGTGGCAGTGTGGGAATTGTTTAGGCAGGGAGTTGGAAGGAAGCTGCGTAGCGGAAGAAACACACTGGCTTGGCAGAATTGTTGGGCTCCTTTGGATCAACCTCTCATGTTTTACATTGACAAAAATGAGCAGTTAGTAGATATGGATGCTCGAGTCTCCTCATTTGTGACCCAGAATGGCCAATGGGACAAAGCAAAATGGGCTTCCTTTCTTCCAAATTGGGCCGTGGATAAAATCATGATGGTGACCCCCCCTACGGGATCAGGGGAGGATACAGTTTGTTGGTTGAATGCCTCCGATGGGAACTTTAGCGTGAAGTCAGCCTATGACACCATATATCATCAGCACGAACATGGGCATCATCCTCACTGGCGGAACCTATGGCACTGGGATATTCCGGAAAGAGTTAAGCTCTTTATGTGGCAAGTATTCCATGAGAGACTTCCTACGAATGAAATAAAAGCGAAACACAATTTGAGTGTCCTAAATGTTTGTCCTTTTCACTGTGAGAGTGAAGAGAGTATTCTTCACATTCTGAGGGATTGTGAGCAGGCGAGAAGAGTGTGGTTTTCTTTAACTAACCATATATATTATACTATGTTTTTCTCTGGTAATTTGCAGGAATGGATTTCATGGAACCTACAATCTCGCCCAGGGAAAGGGAGGGTAACTAGTTGGCCTTGGCATAGAGTGTTCAGCACTATATGCTGGCTCTTATGGAAGAATCGTTGTAGTAAAGTGTTTGACGGAACTGCAGACAACGCAAAAGGGATAATTCACAGGTGCATAAACCAGCTCTCAGAAGGCGTGGTGAACGGCAGATTTCGGCATCAGATATTCCAAGTGCAGGAAAGGGGACTAGATCACTGGCAACCTCCAGAGCCAGGTTTTGTACGTGTAGATGTCGATAGATCCAGAGCTAGTGACGGACATGCAACATGTGCTGGTATTATCAGAGATCACCAGGGTACTTGGTTACGTGGATTCCAGCAAAAGTTAGGATATAATTTCCCAACTGCTGCTGAAATTCATGCCATCTACAGAGGTCTTCGTTTATGTAAGCAGATGGGACTTTCTAAGATCAGGTTATTCACAGATTCTGTCCAGGCTATACATCTACTGACTGTGCACTGTGAGGCAAACCACCCACTACACGACATCATTTTGGATACTAGATCCCTTATATTCATGGACTGGGACTTAGAGATATCCCACACTTATAGGGAGAATCTAAGTTGTGCTGATTATTTAGCAAGGATGGCTCACATGAGCAATCGGGATTACATCGAAATAGAGACGTCACCTACAGAATGTGTTAACCTTTTTACACGTGATTGTGAGATGTCTTCTCATGAACAGCAGGTGTCACCTAATCTTAGGTCCTTGTAAACTTCAAGCATTGCTTGCCTTTGTACTCAAAAAAAAAAACGAAATGACACAAATTATATGTCTATTTTGAATATTGGAATGTGAAATTTAAGACTGGAAAGTTTCATAATTTTTAGAGATCATTTGGTTATCCAAAAATACCACACAAGTAGAGTACCTCGCTGGAATTCTGTTCAGGCTGAAAACCCAGATTTACATTTTGAGTTTCAATTACCCAAAATTCACAACCCGGGGCTATTTCCACATAATTTTTCGTGTAGAATACAATGGTAACATCAAAATTAAAAAATTCCCACTTGTTCTCCATGTCCTATTTTGACAGAAAATTCAAAATAAATTCCAACAATTACCAACTTCTAATTTCAGCATCAAACTTATGTCAAATGGTTTCCAATCATCATAAACCACCAATAACATAACCAAAACATCATGAATTACCCAAACCCTTGTTTGGCCAAAATCAGGGCAGATTTACACATGCCAAAATACTCATTCAACCAACACAGCCAATAGCTCAAATTGATGCTAATACTCACCTCTTGCTTCTCCTTAGCTCCTTTCTTTGGTTTTTCAGCTTTTGTTCTTGGATGATGGCTTAAAACACCTCCAATTGAAATTCTAAAACCATAGAAATGAAGCTCTCATCAAGAGGAACAAAGTTTGTGAAGGATACTTGAGCCATAGATGAGGTTAAGAAGGTGAAAACCCAAGATGAAACCCTTACCTTAAACTTGTTTCTTCACTTGTTCTGTCCGTGCTTCAGCTAGCCAACTTAGAGAATGAGAGAGAGAGAGAGAGAGAGAGAGAGAGTGAATAATAATTAGTTTTCCCCTTCCCTTTTCACTTAAAAATCTGACCGAAGAGATGGACAAAAAGGAGAGAAAAATATGTGGTCCACATGTATTCTTTTTTTTTTTTTTTTGGTGAAATCCAATGATAATTTTCAATATGTTTGATTTGTTTTTTTCTCTCTTTCCTACCTCTTCCTCACTTGGCCGTCTTTACCTTAGATATTTGATGAAGAATTAATTGCTTCAATTTATTCACTCTTCTTGTTTCTTCTTAGCCGTAATTATTGATAAAGAGGGAGGGCTTTGTTTGACTTGTATTTTCTTCTTCCTTTTGGTATTTCTTTAACCAACTTCCTTCTTTCTTTGTCCCAACGTACCACATGAGCAAAAGGTGAGGGAGTATATTGATTAAATGCTAACTTTATCTCTCTTAGCATTTCCTTAACCGAAATGAAGAAGAGGAAGAGTGATAAAAGACTTAGCATGATATTTTTGACCAAGTCTTCATCTTCACTTGGTCATCTAATTGTTTTTCTTTCTTGCCTCATGATATACGAAAATAGCTTCTTGGAAGAGGATAATGAGCTCTCAAAAATATCCTCTTACACCTCCTTAATTGATATTATTTCAATTGCCAATTTAACACATGTTTACTTTGACTTTTATGTCATCCTTTTTCAGAGGTACTTCTGTCATTAATCTCACCATCTATTTGTACATTTAGTCCTTAATCATATTTTGGGATATTACACTTTTTAAGATGAATTTTAATCCCGTTATTAAATTCCAAAATGTCCTTTTTAAGTGACGGTTCATTTAGCACCCAAAAATAATTTTTTTTAAATAGAGTGCTAGATAAATATTTTAAATTGCTGGATATACCTCAAAAGATATTTGAGGGTGCTAGGATACTGGACACCAGTGGGAAAATACTTGAAGGTGCTAAACCTTAACCCTGTACAAATTAGAAAAGGAAACCTCCTTTAATAAGAATTCAATAGATATAGTTGTTTGATTGTATATATTGCAAGATACACTCTTTAATGAAAACACAATCTCATCTGAATCAGATTGAAAAGGGCAAGGTAGAAAGATAATGGGAAGAGAAAATATTTTAGGTTATGTTGTATATTATTCTTTGACGGTGCATTAGTGCATTACATATATATAGGCCGAATATGTGACCTAACAAAGGGCAATGCATGTGATAACTCTCCATTTTTTATTGTATTTAAAGTAAAATTTGAAGATACTTGGAGAGTTATCTATATAATTTTGAGGATTTATTTGAGATTTTGTTAAGATATAAATTAGTAAATAATTTGGGGATTTCTTTTTTAGATAATTAGTATGAATAGTTTAAAGGGAAAAAAATAGAGATGGTATGTGATTTGTTTTTGTTGCTCTTATATTTATTATATTACTTCTTCTATTTTAGTTTTGGGCTAAGGTGTAAAAATAGCCATCAACTTTGTCCAAAAGTGTAAAAATAACCATGAACTATTTTTGGTAGCAAAAGTAACCATAAACTTTATAAAAAAGAGGAAAAGTAACCATGACGTTAACGGACATTAACATCCGTTAATGTGAACTTTTTAAGGTGCTAAAATAGCCATTAACTAATGTCAAAAGTGCAAAAGTAACTATAAACTTTTTCTTAAATGCAAAAGTAATTTCTTAAACATTAATTCATAATTTTTTTTTTTTGCTTTTGTTTTGTGAGTGTTTTATCAATTTGGGGATTAAAATGACAAAACTTATGAATTAATATTCAAAAAGTCAACTTTTTTTATTTTGGCGAGAATGACGAAACGAAAGAAAATCATCATCTAACTCCAAAAGATAAAATTCAAGGTAATTAAACATGGACCTGTCAGTGAACTGGCCGGGGTACTGGGTCAAGGGTCAGTGGGTCAGACTGGAGCTAAACCGGTGAGAAATAGAACATTTTAGGCTTATAGTATGAAATTCTAAAAGAAAAATAAAAAAAATATTTTTTAAACAAAAATTAAAAACTTAACCCAAATCTACTTTATAATTAATGTTAAGGATTTTATCATAGTTATCTGATCTGAACTAGATCAGAAATCGGCTAACCGGTCAGAACACAAAAGCAAAAAAAAAAAATTATGAATTAATGTTTAAGAAGTTACTTTTACATCTAAGAAAAAGTTTATGGTTACTTTTGCACTTTTGACATTAGTTAATGGCTATTTTAGCACCTTAAAAAGTTCACATTAATGGACGTTAATGTCCGTTAACGTCATGGTTACTTTTGCTACCAAAAATAGTTCATGGTTATTTTTGCATTTTTGGACAAAATTGATGGCTATTTTTGCACCTTAGCCCTTTAGTTTTCTTGTTCCTCTTCTTTTATCATCATGCACGTGGCATGACAGGAAGGCTGCTGATTTGAAAAGAAAAGAAACATCAGAACGCCATCGTTTTGATTGGGAGCTGGAATTGAAGACCTAAAGGAATAAAAAGGGGGCTACGGGAATGGAAGAAAGAGGGAGCCGCAATTTACATTGAAAAATCAGCGGGAAAAAGAGGGGAGAGCTGGGAGAGCGATTTGGAGAAGCAGAGGACAGCCGCATTGTACGAGGGATCATCATCTTCACCATCGTTGAACGTCGGGAGCAGCGAGAGAGCGTCATTGAAAGCGGGACCTGGGAAAGAGCCATTAGCTTCTGATTCATCTTCTTCTTCCCCAGGTCCTCGACAGTGACGAGAGCTGAATCAGAAACAGAGGAGGCGGCTGATTCATTGAGAACTGAATCATCGTTCACTTGAATCTCGGAGCTGAACCAGAAAAACAACCAGCAAGCTGAACCGGATGGGAGAAGCGGTACTAGTTTCCAGCGATCTTCACGGTCCTCTTCTTGGGCGACATTGGAGAGAGCAGCAAACAGGAAGAATCAGAGGAGAGGCATTTTCACTGTTCAGAAAATATCATCAGTGCTGAAGAAGAGGAAGCTTTTGTGTGTTAATTTCATTGCTCTGTATTATTCTACTCTGTGTTATTCTGTTGCTCTTGATTTTCATTATGGTTCTGAACTCTGAATTTGATGCTACTGCGATGACCGTGTTTAAAGCTAATTTTCTGAGAACCTAAAGTAGCTATGAACTAATTTAAAGATTTGAACATGTATGGACAATTTAATTATGTTTAGTGTTAATTTTTGTTTACTTAATCTTGTATTAATTTATCTACTTGATGCTTGATCACAATTAAGTATGAATTTGTGGAATTTATATTAACCTTAGAAGAGGGATCTTAATTGGACCATAGATTAAATAATATGGGATTAGAATTTATTCTAATTTGCCAATAAAATAGGAATATACCTATTGGATCTATATAATCATATTATAGTGAAATTGGACAATTATTGCCTCTTGAGTGAATTAGTTAGGAATAACAATTTTAACTTGAGAGATGGGTATAAATGATTGGAAGATACTTATATCTTTTTGTTTTTTTTTTTGCTAACAGAAGATACTTATATTTATTTAAACTCTAGATTAACAATTTAACATTAAGTGCTTTTAATTGGGTAAATACATACTCTAAAACTTGAAAAGGGGATTAGCCACTTTAGGTCGTTTTTCTCCATTAAAATCCTTAAAACATTAAATTTAGTTTTTTTTTTCTTTTGTTTAAATTGATTTTCAAATTCATTTCATTCTTTGATTTGCTCAACTTAAATGAAAATAGGAACTTTAATGCCTAATTATTAATTATCTTGAATCTCTGTGAGAAGACCTTGATTTGCTATTATACCAACGGGCCGTACACTTACAGTACTTATTTAAAATTTAGTAGCATCAGCATCTTGCCAAGTAGAAGCTCACAAACCATCGTCCAAGAATGTGAAACCATGTCTCCGGAAATCTCACTTCTTAAGTCGGGAGAGGAAAACAAATCTAACACCATAAAACAATCCGTATATTCACAAATTATTAAAAAAAAAAAAAGCACATTATTTGAGCTGGGTTTAATTCCCAGCTTGAACAACCCTAATAATTTGAGCAGGACAAAGTTATCCGGATCGTTTTGCTCCGTTCCCTTAGACCTATGTTCCTTGCTATATAAAGAGTTGTATGCATTTCCTGCAAAAAAGACTAGTGGGCAAAAAAGAAAAAGAGGGCTACAGTATATATTTGGTACTTTTTATTTACATTAAGTATCAATTTAGTTCCTTAATTTTAAAAAGTCAATTTTCAGTCTTTCAACGCCAACACCGTTACCTTTCACCAACAACAAATGGTGATGTGACGAATTTAACGCGGACTGTGTAATAAAAGTAGACAAAAGTGGGATCACTTGCATTTTTGCTACCATTCAATCAAAGGATGTGCATAGATTGGGTGTAATTTTATCTCGTACTGGCCCAACATGGTCATCGAGCCAGCTTGGTGCCCAAAAAGTTTGGGATTGATTTAAGCCCAAGCAAAAAAGAAATTTAGGAATATTAAACAACTGAAAATTATTTTATTCATCATAAAAATAATCATTATCACCATTTAAAATACATTTATTTTAGAAATAATATCGGCATAAAATTCATTATTTTAAGAATTATACACCTAAACAATCATCCACTACTTTCGATCCTTAATATAATATCTATTAATGGGAGATAGCTAATTTTGCTAGATTAAAGAAATTAATTAAGTTAGATATTTGTAAAAAAAAAAAATGTCTGTTGGGATTTTCTAAAATACCTTCTTAAATCAATTGCGTTGAAACACCATTTGATACAAAGTCCTTTAATATATGTGCTATTAATAGGGATTAGTTGGGGAAAATGATAAATATGTGGATAAAGTGGATTGAAGTCTTACATTTAAGACTAAATCCAACCTCCAACTAGTTCTTATATTAAGGATTAGAATGATATTATTTTTTCATAATATTTAGATTAAAAGATAATTTGAAATTTAAATGAAAAGTGTATTTAGCAAAATATGGAAAAGTTGAAATCATAAGAAAATCTCTACAATGATAATAAAATCAATAGTGCATGAAATATAATATAATAAAACAATTAGTATTCACATTTTTTTAAAAAAAAATGCATGTTATTTGGAACGAGTGAGGAAAATAAATAAAGCAAAGCAGATTTGCAAAGTATAGAGGAATGAGGGAGGCCGAGAGGCTGCTGAGGAAAATTACAGGAAGGAACGCAGCAATTACTATTAAATAAGCAAAGTCGTTTGTAATTAACGTAACAATGGATAGTTTAAGGATTCAATAACTCATATTGTTAAAAAAAAAATCTAAATTGTTTATGATTATGATGATGTGATTCAAATTTATGAAAATAAATTAAATCAATGGCCCATCATTGTTAATCTTTGACTATTAGAAGCTCCTTCAAAAGCTTAGCCTTCACTAAACAGGTACTCAACATATGTAATTTAATCTCTCCAAGCACAACGAAGATGCACGTATAAGCTTATCTAAGACAATTTGAATTTTAAATTAACTCCAAGTAGTCTTAATTAAATATGAGAAATTAATCATCTAATTATACATGCCCTAATTTCGAACCAAAATAAATTATACATACCATAATCATAGGGAAAAGAGCATCTCCACTTCCCTTACCGTCCTTTTCACTTCTTTATTCTCATCATTAGATCAACTTTGAAAGGTTGAGATTTAATATTTTATAAAAATTAAAAAGATATAGAATACTTTAATAAAAATACAAAGATATGAACTATGTAGATCAAATTTTAATGATTTAAATTTAATTATATTTTTTTATTACTTGATATTATTATAATATTTTAATATGATATTAAATTTCAACCATTCAGAGTTGATATAACGGTTAGAATAAATAAATAAATAAATAAATAGAGAAGTGAACAGAAAAAGAAATAAAGAGAGAGATAATGTTAGTTTTATGGGTTATTGAACTAATCAAGCTTCTTATTTATTGTTCAATGACTAGACTTTAGTCAGACCCCATAATCAAATTGCTGATATATTGCAATTTAATTACATTTCCCTCCTAACAAGGAAGAATTAATTTGCCAACTCAGATTTGTTTAGTATATGAATTAGTTGGGGGGTGAGTAGTTTCTTTTCTTTAGCATTGTTTCTGGTAGAGACAGACAGTTATGGAAAGATATATTTTAAAATTTTAAAATAGGATGGGCTGGCCAGCTGGTAAGAAGACAAACGTCATGGCAAGATATATTTATATAATGCGAAAATCACCCTGAAATTCAATGAAAAGAATATAACTATTAGAAAATTTTACCATAAGAAATTAAGCATAAAGCACTAACAAGTTTTGATGCATGAATTAAACTAGGTCTATACACTTGTTATTAAGAATTTGTAGTGATTCCATTCTTCTTTGAGATCTCATCTCATAATACTGCCTCTAGTTTTTTAATATAAGAGTTAGTTGGGAATTGGATTTAATCTTAATTAAATATAATATTTTAGTCACTTTATTTTCCAAATTTATAATTTTTTCATGAGTTAATATGATATTTGATCCCTTAAGTTTGCCCTTATTTTGGTTTTAGTTTCTAGGTTTCAAACCATCGATTTTGGTCCCTCAAGGGCAAAATGGTCTAAGTTTTTATTTAATTGTATGGACCAATATTCTAAATGGAATGAAATTTGAGGGACTAAAACCTATAGTTTTAAACTTGAAAGACCAAAACCAAAATGAAGGGAAACTTAAGGGACCAACGATTGTAGTATATATTAATCCATTTGTCCCTAAAATAGTCATATTCTATTCAAGTGTAATCACGATGAAATATGGTATTTTAGAAAATAAACATATATGTGTTACAAATAACAAACAAAAATATGGTATTTCTGAAAAGGATAATTACATTTACATTTTAACTCTAAAATCAACCTTCTGAAAAGACATGTTAGCATTTAAATTTGTTGAGTCGGTATTGTAAATTTGCTGACTTAGCATTTTTTGTTAATAAAATTAAAGGTGTTAACCAAAAAAAGACTAAAAACACACCTTTTAAAGTTAAAAGACTAAAATGGAATGTCGTCTAAACTTAAAGGACCAAAAGTATATTTTGGCCTTTAAAAAAGCAAACATATATTTTTTACAAACAATTAACATAAGTTATTTTGATAATTTTCTTAATCTACTAAAATTACTTAATTAGACATCTAGTTCTTATACTAGGGATATTAAGGATGTGAGGGAGTAAATATGTGTGTGTGTGTGTATGTGAGCGCACATAGCACGATTAAAAAACATGGGTCCAATACAAAAATTAGAAAAAAGGAGTCTTCCATACAATTACATTATAAATCCATCGCAATTCCTAAAGCGAGGGAAAGGTCGTTACAATTAAAACTTAACTAGTTCAAAACCTGTACGATGGATGGGGCAGGGCTTTGTAATATCATAGTAACTTGTTTATTTGTCGTTAAAATTTGTGAATATCATCTATACAATACAAAAACAATGTCGCAGAATTATTTATTGTACGGGTTCCAAAACTACACAATCAGTAACATGTGACACATTAGGCGGTTGGATTATGTTGGGAAAATTGTTCATAAAGACCTGCAATGAAAACTTATTTACCAAATAGGACCTTTGGGTACAAACAATCTTCCTTGTATACAAAAGATCTTCTTCTATGTGCAAACAATATTCCCATACGTTCAATATATCATCCCTATATGACATTCCATTGTGTTCGAACAATTCTTTTATGTGCAAATACTCTTCCCTCAGATCTCATTTGGCAATAAAGTTTCTAATGAGCTATATGTGGGGAATTCTCCCAATTATATTTTAATTGTTTTTAATTAAATGATTAATATACTACATTTCCCTAAATTTTTGTCCAGCGTCAGTTTGTTGTCTCTACACTTTGGAAGCAAAAGTTTTGTTGCATATAATTTCATTATAGTTTAAATATTGGCCTTGTATCTGATGAAGAAGCAGGATCTTCTAAACACTAAAGGGTACAAATTCACATGTTTAAAAGTTGATGTTCCAAAGGAACAATGATGAGCAAACTCAAAGTATAACCAAAATATTGCATGAATCAGTCAGTAAAATCACTATTTGTGCCACTAAATTAAGACATAAGCATACAATTATGATGTGTGTCCTGCGGTATACACCACAATTATAATGACTAATTTACCACAAATACACACCAGGTTGATTATTATTGGCTGAATATTTCAGTTGAATAGCATATGGTATAGGGTACCTTTGGTTTGTCATTTGTTTTATAAGTAATAATTTTTTTTGAACCATTTTTATAAGTAATAATTGATTCCACTCAAAATGGTGTCATCACATAACAATATATACTACCATGGTCTTTATTATAAGCCTACTTGTAAATAAAATTTTTAGTCTTAAATATAAGTTCACTTAGAGGTTATTAATGATTGTTTTCTTATTTTACCCTTATTTAATTTTGGTTTAAAAAAAAAAGAGAGAAAGATAAGAATAATTTGTAAATATAAAGAGAAAATTTTAATAAAAGTAAACTTGGAAATAGTTATTAATTAAAGCCAAATTTAATAACTTAAATGCCATTCCTTAATTCATTAGAATTAGTTAAAATATATTTATAATAAGACGAGAGTGATATTATTGAATCACACTAGTCAAAATATAAGGATCAAGATAAAAGATGTTTCAAACGGTTTTCAATTAGAATAAACTGATGTTTCAAATATGGGGATCAATATGAAGCAAAGTGTAGATTTCCAATTACAAGCCAATCTTCCAGGAAGATCAATGGAAGTTTTTGTTCCATAGAATCCAGATAGCAAAAAGACATGTATGGGATTTTGAGCTCATTGATGATCGAGTACAATAACAGTTTACAATGATTTATTATTATTTTACATAAATATTCTTAAAGTGGCTCCCCCATCTATCCTCAGAAGCTATCAATATCTGTCTCTGGCCTCCGCAGATAGTTCACTAAAACCTGCATATCCAAGCACAAGAGATATTGGATTCCAAATATGAGACCTATTCTGGTTCCATAATAAGAGCGGTGATGTTTGATAAGTGAACATCTTAATTTTTAATTACTTGAAATTGAATTTCTATTCAAAGAAAACTTGAGTGTTAGATATATGAAAAGAATCAGTATTTAAATCTTATTTATGACATATACAATAGGTAAATAGATTTTCAAGTTTCTATAATAACAAGCCTTATTCCATTAAGTAGGGTCGGCTATATGGATAATATGACGTAGTTGTGCTCTATCAACAAACAAATATTTAACCAAATGGTAATGTAATATCCCAAATTTAATGAAGGTTAAAATTTTCTAAAAAGAAAATTTAAATGAGAATTTGATAATAAATCAAATTATGGAACCTACAAAATTTAAGGAATCTTAAATTAGACAATGGGGAAAATTAGGGTCTAGTGTGTGTAATTAATAGGATAAAAATATACATATATATATATAATAAAACACACCGACATACACACACATCCTACATCTTCACTCTTATTTTGGAGCACCGAAAGAACACTCCACTCCTCTCTCATTATTAGCTAGACAATGGATAACCCACCCACTTTACACACTTCTCATTTTCATTCGGACAACAAACACACTCATCATCACACACCTATGCAATCAACATCCCATACACAATATCACTTATTAATTCCTCCAACTCCCATTTACGTCGGCAGCCAAAATAAAATAGAGAAAGTGAGAGTGAAAGAAAGAGAGAAAAGAGAATAGAAAAGAGAGTGAGAGACGTGAGTGAAAGAGGTGAACGGAGGAAGAAAATGATCGGAGAAGAGGAAGACGGAAGTGTTAAACCTTTCATGCATCACCATAAACGTTTTTAGGTGAGTCTTCTCTATATCTTACCATTGTTATTTCGTCGGTTTGGGGTGTTCATGAGGATTTATAGCTGCTAGAAGTTGTGTGATTCTGAAAATAAGTTGCTGCCATGGGTGGACGTAAAACAGAGCATGTATATTGATTTTGGGGTGAATTTTGGGGTTCTTTGGTTCTGAAATTCGATCATTAACCTCAGGACATATGTGTAGGAGAGTATAGAGTTAAAATTCGTGAGGTTTAGAGTACAAATTCATGTATACATGTTAGTTTTCTCAATTCTGTTTTGTTGTCCGAAAAACAGAGTACATACCTGGAACTTGTAAAATCTTAAACAGAGACTATAGATGGAATTTTCGAATGGGTCTTTTTGTATAGATATTTTAGGATGTTCAGTTGATGATAGAATCAAGAAAAGTACAATTTGGAGTGAAAATGGATGAATTCTTGATTTTTGAAGTCAGACTGTCAAAACTGACGTTTTTGGGAGTCAGTCAGTATCATGTTGCGTTTTGACCAGACAAACCTTAGTGAAAAATTATGAAATTTTACAGGAATATAGTAGACATTCATCGATTTCCAATGAGTTCAATAACGCATTATTTTGATATCTTTATAGAGAGTTATGATTTTTGAAAGTTAAGTCAGTAACAGAGAACATTCTGGACGTTCAATTCTAGCAGTTATGATTTTCGATAATTCTGGGACAAATTGGATAATATCTAGTATTTTTGGGTATTTTTCCATGAAACTAGACTTAAATATCTTTCCATAGAATTTTAGAACACTCCATTTCGATTTTTGTAGAATTAGTTATGATTTTTGGAAGTTGAGCTCTGTTTCTGAATTGCAATCTGGAACAGTAGTAGTTGACCGAATTTCTGGGCAAAATGTGTAATCAGAAATTATCTTTGGATATTTTTTCATGAAAGTACATTTAAAGAGCTTCATTTAGGCTTTGGAATCAGTCAATTTGGAATTTTCTAGAATTAGTTATGAATTTTCAAAGTTGACTGAAAATTTGTCAGTTTCTGGAAAATTGTGAAACTATCGTTTCGTAGTGATTTTGTAAAAACCGAGGTTAAAAATGGATTCCTTGGGCAAAAATATGTTAGAATAACCTGGGTCAAAATTTCTAGAAAAGTATAGTCGGACCGGGTACAGTGAGGCCGGGATCGGGTCCCAGGGGCATTTTGGTAAATTTTCAGTATAGACTAATATAACCACCAAAAATATTATGGGAGTCTCTGAAGAGGTACATGAATGGATTTTAACTTAATTCTTGTACATTTAAAATTTTAGGACCGAATTAATCGCTTGAGCTGTTGGCATGTAGTTCGAGGAACTATTCTTGTGTAGCAAAAAGGGACATAAGGTAGTAACTCTATCTCTCATATACTATGTGAATGTTGGTATGCTATATGTTGCTATATTCTATGATATGAACACATGCCTGGGGCACACTACCTAGCTGTGGTATAGGACTCAGCTGAGGTATACGGACATGTAGGGGATCCAAACAGTCATTTGGCCCTGAGTATTGTGTACACACATGTTATAGTATGAATTTTCATTTACATTATATGGTACATTACATATTTAATTTTCGCATTTTATATGATGGATCATGTGTTACTACTGAGATTCCTTGGAATCTCACCCTTTTTCATAAATAATAAATGTTCCAGCGGGAATCAGTGGCTCCAAAGGCAAAGTGGAAGACACAGGCAATTGAGATGTGCAGGTCCTAATATCAGAGTTATTTGGTTATATTAGTTTAATTTTAATATGTTGGATATTTTGGATAAAATTTGTACATATTATCAAACCCTGCGGGGAAGACTCCTGTATGTAAGTTTGTACTTAATATCAGTATGTTTGTGCTATTTCTATATGCCTGTGGAATTATGCCATTATTACTCTTCGAATATCAAAATGTAAGGGGGTGTTGACAGATTAACCAACAAAAGGTTCCATGACTTAATAAATTGTTCTTTTCAAACTTCATTGAGGTCTTCAAGTTCTTAAAAAATATTAAACTTCCACGTACTGCCCCATTTGGTAGTGAGAAATGAAAGGGATCATCATGCCTTTAGTTTCCACCGTTTTATTAATTTTTTAAATAAAGACACGAAGACAATTTTACCTCATCAAAATTAAATTATTGCCAAAATGAACTATAACTGTGTAAAATCAAAAGGCACAGACCTTCTCTTAGGTCCATCTTCCTTGACATGTATATGGGTTGCAATATCAACATCAAGCTACATAAAACAACAAACAGAAGTTATTGTTAGCAAGAATTGCTGACAGAAATGCACAAATGAACCACATATGACATGAGCAAGTTTTTAAGATAAGATCTGAACTACTGTACATCTAAAGCCCAAAAAAATAAAAAATAAAAAAATCAAACATTTGCTCTCCAATGGAAGAGAAAAAAGAGATCTTAAGCATTTAGTTCCAAAGCAGCAATCTCTCCAAAAGCAGTCATGAAGGAAGGCTAAACTGGAAAGATATTAATGATCACCTTCTTTTCTGGAGGTTTAATTCCAAACACCTCACCCATAGCTAACTGGGCGCTGCTCTCCTATAAAAAGTATAGAGTACTTATAAGGAAGAAGCATTTCAAAATTGTAAATAATGAGAAAAACTCATATACAAACACCAGATAAAAACCCTAGAAATAAGCATTTATCAAGCATACTCACAGGATGATACTTCAACATATTGCCAATAATGGTAAGTCAGATGCTTTCGAGCATATCGAGATCTTCAACTTTGCGTCCAATGTCTCTGCATAATAAAATAATCAAAAACAATATATAGAAACCAGATGTATTCAACTTTGCCTTGTTAAAAGCAATGCTGATTAATGATACATTGATAGTAATTAATATAACAATTCCACAACTCTACCAGAAACCTTCTCTTTTCATGTTTCATGTTTTCACTTGCGCTAAAAATATCATCCAAGAGACAATACTCAATAAAGGAGAAGACGAACACTCACAGTTGAGTGATAAAGAATTTTGTTTGCTTAACAGATAGATCCTTCAGTGTAAACAGTTCCCTTTGAGACAGCGAATCCCAACTCTTTCAATGCTTTCATCTGCCTTGGCATGAACATGAGTCAATTATTAATTATAATTTATTAATAATTACTAATGGTGTCGGAAGATGTATAAACTCATGTCTACGTGCATGTATAATGGATTTCTTAGGGCTTGTTTGGTATGAGGGGACGGGAAGAAAAGTGAGTGGAGGGATAATTTTTTTGGGTCGAATTTTAAAAAATTAGAAAAGTTGGGTTAAAAGTTTTTAATTAATTTTTTTTACCCTTTTATCTTATATATTCTCTTTACTAAAAGTTTGTAACCCCACTTCTCCAATTTTTTTAAATTCAACTCATAAAAAATTTTCCTCCCCTCCCCTTCAAATCCTTAATACCAAATAAATCCTTAAGCAACAGAATCACACCTCAAGGATATCGCATCAACAACAAGAATGCATTAAGTGATCCTACTATGTTGCAGGAATTCAAAAGACTAGGCGGATTGAGTTATTAATAGTCACATTACTGTGTCAATAGTTGCATTGGAATCTCAATCTTGATCTATCAAAACTACTGACATAGGAACTGATTGAACCATATTTTTATATAATATTTTATAATTAAATTGGGATTTCTAATGTATTTTCTGGGACAATATTGCATGATTAAGCACTAATTTTAATTAGGGACATTTGTATTGAATTAATTGCAATTAGGGGCAAAATGGTCAAAAATTTGTTAATTATTTATACAAATGATTTCTTGAACTTTTGATGCTATCTTATACTTAATATTGTATTGTAGGTGTTTTTGAAGAAAATTCGATATTTTGGAGGGTTGAATTAATATTTTGAGGATTGGTGCAAATTACAGGAAGGGTCCCAAAATTTCTGAAAATTACAACATAATGAAGGAAGGATTCAGAGCAAAGTTCAGAAAGGAACCCAAAAATGCTTGCAAATCATAATTAGACCCATAAATTTGCAAATCATAGCTTTAAGATTTTAATTAAATTTGCGTTTATCTATTTTCAACAAAATCCAAAACCAATTTTTTTCCTTGTTTTCATTGCATTTGTATGGCATATTAGATTACTTAGGATTCAATAAAAGGCTCATCGAGAAGAGAGAACGATCCTAAGTTTGCCCATACGCAATCCTTAATTAATTTTTTATTATGGACCCCAAGGCTAACGAAGGACAAAAGCCATAATCAGGAACATTATCAAGACTTTCAATGGCCCTCTGCAATAAGAATTTGCCAATCGCATGTTCAGCTATATGCATGCATAAAAGCATATCATAGCCTTGTTTTGTGAGAAAACGAACCCATTAAACACAGATGGTACACATGACAGTAAGAAATAGAAGATCATAATATCATATGGTCAACAGAAACAATGGTTCATTTTGGTTGTCAGTAGGTTCAACAGCCACAAGGGTTCTTGCATGCATACAGGAGGGAAAGATCATAAAAGATTAATTGACAAGTGAAATACAAAAGTTATTATGCTATAGCCTCGGCTTTATCTATTGCAATATGACATAAAATCCACACGCATGAATTAATCAGCCCTGTTCCATTAACCATCCAAGAAAGTTTTTGCAAACCAATAGGGGATTGAGTGTTTCAGATTTCAATTCTGTCAACTAACAAACATTCTAATAGAAATGACGGAAAGAAACACATCACCTACCAATGAAGCAAAACCAACTGAGTTCAAATCATATGCAGATGCATGAACAACAATCCTGCATAACGTTTAAGCTAATAGTAAGAGTGAAATAATATATAGATCAATCACAATAAATCCATTAAGGAAAATTAAAGCTTCAGACTTAGGCAACCGCACTTTCAGAAACCATCATTCTGATGAAAACATTATCAAAAGAATTGATCTAAAAGAAATTGAAAAAGTCATAACACAAATAAACCATACTGTTTAGTTGAGTTTTGGCATATCTCGGTTTATAAGTAGTTTGTGCTTTAACTTCTGAAGACAACTTCATTCACTTTTCAGTTTATTGCAAATTAAATGGGTAACATACCATATCATCCATGAAAGCATTAACTTGGAGTAATCGGGCTAAATTGCTGACAAGGGAGAGAAATTCTGTGCAGAACAGCCATAACATAAACATAAAAGGTAGGCCACTCAGATGGATTACACAGACATATACAGAAGCTATGTAATAAACCTACAATAATAAAACTACAATCTTCCAAACACTGCAAACCAAAGTATCGAAATCAAGAAGTATTTATAGAGGAACGAAAGCAAAAACTAACCATCCATGTCACCAAAAAGTCCGAAAGAAGAGGAACTTGGATACCTGCAACCAACAAACACATGATCGAAAGGAAAGTCAAATGGATGAACATGGCAGCGTGCTAATCACCAGTGAGCTGCGCAAATAAATATCCGATGGCTTGGAAACAATCACGGTGGAGGTGTGTAATCAAAGAAGGAAAAATAATAATCTTAATTCCTTGAGTTAACATGTACAAAGTACCCTATTTATATACATATGTCAGTATCACTGATAGTTGTTAGGATCCCTGATTATAGGGATATTATTCCTGATTATTCTAACGTAATCTAACACTCCCCCTCAAGTTGGAGCATATATATTGATCATGCCCAACTTGTTACAAAGATACTCAACCCGTGTCCCATTTAAGGCTTTCGTCAGAAGATCCGCCAGTTGGTCATTTGATCGCACGTGCCCTGTAGATACAACATTCTCTTTGATCTTGTCACAAATAAAGTGACAATCAATTTCAATATGCTTCGTACGCTCATGAAACACAGAATTCGATGTAATATGAAGTACTGCTTTATTGTCACACCATAGTTTCGCAGGTAATGTCGTGGTGATGCCAATTTCCTTCATGAGTTGAAATACCCACACAATTTCTTGTACTGATTGTGACATGGCTCTGTATTCTGCTTCTGCACTTGACTTTGACACAACACTTTGTTTCTTACTTCTCCAAGATATCAAGTTTCCACCAACAAACATACAGTAACTCGTAGTGGACTGTCTTGTGGCCTTAGATCCTGCATGATCTGCATCACAGAAGCACTCGACTTTAGTGTGCCCATAATCTGTATAGAGAATTCCATGACCTGGAGAACCTTTCAAATAATGCAGTATATGCTCTAAGGCTTCCCACTGTGCCACTGTTGGAGATGCCATGAACTGGCTGAGTATATTGACTGAAAATGTTATATCAGGACGTGTCACTGTCAGATAATTCAGTTTCCCAATGAGGTGCCTATACCTTTCAGGATATGCAAACGGCTTCAGTTTCTCTAAATCAATCTTTTTCTTCAGGTCATCAGGAAGCTCATCAAACATGCTATCATTAAGATCCAGAAACGGATTCGAAATCATGGGAATGCTGCTTGGCGCAGCTCTAAGCTTTCCAGTCTCCTTTAAGAGATCGAGAACATACTTCCTCTGAGTCAGAAGGATGCCCTTCTTGCTTCTCAAAACCTCAATACCAAGAAAGTACTTTAATAGGCCCAAGTCTTTTGTCTGAAAGTGAGAGTTAAGAAAGACTTTAAGTTCTGAGATTCCAGAAATGTTACTCCCAGTAATGACAATATCATCAACATATACTACTAGAAGAATCATGCCTGCATCGGACTGCTGGTAGAACACAGAGTGATCATACTTGCTTTGGCTTAATCCAAACTTGTTAACCACACCATAAAACCTATCAAACCAGGCACGAGGACTTTGTTTCAGACCATATAATGACTTGCGGAGGTAGTACACTTTCTTATGCTCCCCCTGAGCAACGAAACCGGGTGGTTGCTCCATATAAACCTCCTCAAGGAGATCACCATTCAAAAAGGCATTCTTAACATCCAACTGATACAAATCCCAATGATAGGTAGCAGCCAAAGAAACAATAAGACGAACAGATGTGAGCTTAGCCACCGGGGAAAAAGTCTCAGAATAATCAACACCATAAGTCTGGGCATATCCTTTGGCAACAAGTCGAGCTTTTAGCCGTTCCAAGGAACCATCAGCCTTAGTCTTAACAACAAACACCCATTTACAACCAATGGCCTTCTTCCCAGAAGGTAGATCAACAAGAGTACAGGTACCAGCCTTTTCAAGGGCCATCATTTCATCTTCTATCGCTGCACGCCAACCAGGGTGAGAAAAGGCTTGATGAAAGGAAGTTGGGGTGGAAATGGACTCAAGGGTGGCCATAAGGGAAGAGGATACAGGGGACAAATGCTGGTAGGAGACAAAGGAGGAGATAGGGTAGGTACAGTCAGTATATCGTTTGGGAGGACAATGACGACAGGTACCTTTTCGGAGGGCAATCGGCAGGTCATCAGGTTGATCAATGGCAGAATCAGGGACAACTAGATCTGAGGAAGGAGGATTAGTAGGCAGGGAGTCATGAACGGGATCCGTCGGCGAAATAGTCACTGGTGAAGGTTGAACATTGGCAACATCAGCATCAGTAATGAGATCAGGTTCTGGAGCAGCAGCTTGGACTAGGGAGACAGGGACATGATAAACCAAGACATCATCAGACTCATCAACGACGGAGGGAGACCCAGACAAAACCGAAGACGTAAAGAAAAGGGAAGACTCATGAAAGGTGACATCAGTGGATACAAGGTAACGACAGAGATCAGGAGAGTAACACCGATAACCCTTCTGAACTTGAGAATAACCAAGAAAGACACACCGTAAGGACTTGGGATCGAGTTTACTGACACTTAGACGGACATCCCGGACAAAGCAGACACAGCCAAAAATTTTAGGATCAACAGGAAACAACTTAGTGGTGGGAAACAAAACAGAATATGGAACCTCACCACTAAGGACAGTCGAAGGCATGCGATTGATGAGGAAGCAAGCAGTAGACACGGCATCAGCCCAAAAGGTTTTAGGGACACAGGAGTGAAACATGAGAGCTCAGGCAGTTTTTAAGAGATGACGGTTCTTTCGTTCGGCAACACCATTTTGGGTAGGTGTATCAACAAAGGAGGATTGGTGGAGAATGCCATGACTATGCATATAATCGGTGAACAGGGCGGAAAAATATTCTTTTGCATTATCACTTCGAAAGATTTTCACTGGAGTATTAAATTAGGTTTGAATTTCAGCACAACAATGACGAAAATGAGTAAATAATTCAGAACGCTGTTTCATGAAATAAAGCCAAGTGGTTCGGGAAAAATCATCAACAAAAGTAACAAAATAACGATAACCAGTCTGAGACAAAATTGAACAAGGACCCCAAACATCAGAATGAACTAACTCAAAGGGGGACGCAGCCCGTTTATTGACTCGAGGTACCAAATGAACACGATGGTGTTTGACAAACTAACAGGAATCACAATCTAAAGTTGACACAGATGAAAATTGAGGATACAATCGTTTAAGGGTTGAAAAGGACACATGACCTAGACGACAATGAATTTCAAAGGGAGACGAACCACCAGAACAAGCAACAGAACGCGGCACCTGATCATCAAGGATGTAATGCCCACCAGATTCATAGCCTCTACCAATAATCTGCTTCGTCGAAAGATCCTGAATTAAACAATGGTCAGGAAATAGTGAGATAAAACAGTTCAAACGACGGGTCAATTTACTTGGCGACAAAAGATTAAACGTAAGATCGGGAACATTAAGAACAGAAGATAGTGAAAGAGATGGAGTTGGTTTAACAGTGCCTGATCCAAGTACATGGACCGAGGAACCATTGGCGACGAATATGGAGGATGGGTTGGCTACGGGACATACGATGAAAATAAATGATGGTTACCTGTCATGTGATTGGTGGAACCAGAATCAATGACCCACTTTGTGGAAGCAGTAGCAAGACCAGAAGATAAAGTACCTGTAGCGAGGGCCCCTGCAGAGGATGGTCCATAATTAGACTGATCAGGGCTATGGGCAATATGGGCAAGACCACGTTGCTGATCACGTTGCTGTTTATTCTACAATCTACGACCATTCTTCTTAATGTGACCAGGTTCCTTGCAATAATTGCAGATAAAACTGCCAGAATTCATGGTTGGAGTACTAGTTCCATATTTGGACCCATAATTCTTATTGTCAAAGGGGCCACGTCCAGCTAGAGCACTGGCGTTTGGATCAACAGACGAACTAACCAAACTATCAGCACGAAGAACCCGTGAGAATACATCTTCAAGGGAGGGAAGCTCCTGACTAGACAGAATTTGAGAGCGAATAGTCTCATAAGAAGGGTCAAGAGCTTCAAGAAAACTGATGATAGCCTGAAGTTCCAGATTCTTGATACGGGTCAGAAGATCCGCCTGCGGAGACATGAGTACTTTCATCTCCTCATACAACCTCTTGAATTCCAAGAAGAAGTCCTTCAAGGGACGACCCTACTGCTGAGAACGATAGAAGCCTTTACAGACTTCATGAACCCGAGTAATATTCCCTTTACCATAGAACATAAACTCAAGATAACTCATAAGTTCCTTTATAGTGTTGCAGTGACTAACAGAAGACAGAATCCGTGGTTCAATAGAGTTCCGAATTTGAAAAAGGATTCTAGCATCGGCTATATTCCAAGCCAAGAGTTGTTTTTCATCACCAGAGGGTGGATCCTCAGTCAAATGGGCTTCCTTCTCAACACCCAAAATATAAACCCGAACAGTTTTGTTCCAATCACTATAATTCATCCAGTTCAATTGGGAAGTAGTAATCTTAGCAGAAATAGGTAACATATCAGAATTCATAGAGGCAGCCATAAAAAAATATTGCAGTAGACCGTGGATCAACAAAATTATGCCACAAGAGTAAATCACAAAATACCAAAAAGAATGGCAAGCTAACAGAATGCCACAGACGAGACTTTAATGGAACAGACCAACGTGAAAAAAATAGCACAGCAGAGGCAAAAAAACAAGAGATACCCGACACCTCAAGATCAGAATTGGATCAGACAGCTACCAGGGAAGGGATGGGCTAGAGGAGTCGATCAGAATGCAGTGAAGAGCGGGCTGAAACGGCCGCCAGAAAAGGCACACGCGCTGGCGCGTGTTCAGAGCGGCGGAGGACGTGAAGGCGCGTGAGGAAGCACGCGTCACCGGATCTGGACACCGCCACAGGGTTGCACCGATCTGACGTCGGTGGAGCACGGGGAGGGGCGCGTGTTGGCAGGCAAGACACCGGCGAGGGCAGATCTGAGACGTGGTGCGTTCTGGTTTCTGAGACGTGATGGTGCGTGCTGTGTTTGGAAAACTCTGAAGGCAGAGGAAAAAAAATTGAAAACCTAAAGCTCTGGTACCATGTAATCAAAGAAGGAAAAATAATAATCTTAATTCCTTGAGTTAACATGTACAAAGTACCCTATTTATATACATATGTCAGTATCACTGATAGTTGTTAGGATCCCTGATTATAGGGATATTATTCCTGATCATTCTAACGTAATCTAACAAGGTGAAAGATTCATGATATGTGGACGTGCATTACAGGAGTCTAGTTTAAACCTCCCCAAAAAATCAAAAGGAAGCTGAACTCAAGATAGGTACCTACAATCACGGAACACACTCATAGAACGTGGCTGTAGAGAATGAACGGGGCTTCTTATTAACCGCCCTTGCGAGCAGCAGTAGAATAACCGACTACGAGAGAGTAACATTGAAGGAGGAGAGAGAGTTGGTTTTGCTGACGTGGACGTATAGGAGACAAGCTTTAAACCTTACTATTATATATATATATATAGGGAAAACTCAATGGAAGATGGTTCTCAAACTTCTCGCCTGTTTCATTAGGCAAAGATTCTGGAGAGAAATTGAATGAGCACTAGCCGATCCTAATTATACTGATTCTAAATATAAGTGCTTGTTTGGAATAACTTATTTTTGGATAATAAGTGTTTATAAATTGTGATTCACGGTATATGAGGTAAGTATGTGAGAGGAGTTTTATCTCGACTTGCGTAATAAGGACTTATTGTCCAAAAATAAGCCCAAACAAACACACATTAAGACTCAGTTGCCTTTTTTTTGGGAGACTAAGGAAGGAAATTAAATTACTTTAAAGTATTTATATTTATTATTGTTTTTCAAAACTAATTTGTCTGATTTATAAACTTATATATAATTTAATCATACACAATATATAATATAATTAAGTAATTTATTTAGTTTTCTTAATCTATAAAAAAAAAAGTCAACTAAGCCAGAGGTAGGATCAATATTTAGTTGACCAAATAAAATAAAGGCCTACGTGTCGAGAAGCAAGAAAGTCTCGGAACCGCCAACCAACAATACCAAAAGCGAAATGTCAGGGAAAGGTCACATACATATGCTCTGATAATCGCAAGTATAGTCTTGAAGCTTATATATATAGCATTAGAGTTTAGACACTTCACTTATAGCTTTAAACACAGGTCAGTGTATTTTGCATTTACACCTTGCTCTATTTTTCTTCTCCTTTAATTTCTGTATTCTCATAATCTCAAATTTGATATCTTTTCCTTAGGGGCTAAGGATATGGTTTGGTTTTTGTAGGTTGTAATATATTGGTATACCAAATTATACGTGATAATTGGGCTCAAACATTTGCGGCCAGTCACCAAGAAGGATCTTCCTCATACTCTTCCACCTCTAATCCATGCTGAAGAACCTGAAAATATGACATTTTCTTGAGTTTTAGGGGTGAAAACACCCATAGAGGTTTCACAAGCCACTTATATCATGCATTAATTAGGAGAGGATTCAGAGTTTTTAGAGATGATGAAGAACTTAGAAGAGAACATTTTATCTCACAGGAACTACTGCAAGCAATTAAAGAATCGCGCATTGCCATTGTTATTCTCTTTGAAAATTGTGCATCTTCTTCGTGGTGTCTAGGTGAGCTCCAACATATTCTTGCCTCAAGAAACAATCAAGGTCAAATAGTTTTCCCCATCTTTTATGATATAGAGCCATCTGATGTAAGAAATCAACGAGGCGCTTTAATTTGGTGAAGATTTTGCCAAACTTGAAATGAAGTTCCCAGAAGACCAATCGGTCAGACATAAAATGAAGTTCCTAAAAGACCAATCAAAGGGGCAAAAATGGAGGGATTCTCTAACAGAAGTGGCTAATTTATCTGGTTTTGCTTCCATCCAATATCGGTGAGTTCCTTAATAATAAAATTGAATAACTCTTTGGTCCTAAATATAAGACATGTCAAACCCCTTAACATTTTGATATACACAAAGTGAAAAAGGCACAGTTCTACAGGCATACAGATATAGTACAAATATACTAATAAGAAGTACTTGTTTACATACAGAAGTCTCCCCACAGAGTTTGATAATATATATACAATTTGTCCAAAATATCAAAAATAAACTAGATATAACCAAACAGCTCCAACTCTCTTAATGAGCACACCTTAGTTGTCAGTATTTACCATTTTGCCTTTAGAGCCACTAGCTTCTGTTGGAATACTTTTATATTTCAAAATGGGTGATATTCAAACGAATCTCAGTAGTAACATACAATCGATCATATAAAATACGAAAATTAAATGTCATGCTTCATGTTATGCAACAAATTAATAACAATATCATGGCATGTATATGAGTTAGGAGCTCAATCCCCTAATATATGTAAAACCTCGGTTGGATTCTTGCTCAACAACTAGGTAAGTGTGCCTCCACACACAAATTGTCCTCCTTGGCAAAACCATATTCATTAATTATATCACAAAAAATAGCATACACAAACATATAAATATTCACATAGTTTATGAAAGATAGATTTACTACCTGAGTCCTTTTTCAATTCCAATATCCATCCTATACTCATGTTTTGGCTCAGGCTATTTCCAATTCCTATAAAAATTAGAGTTACAAGTAACTAATTATTACTTGTAATATTACTGCCTTTAAATCAAATTCTGCTGGTTATCCTTAACAGTTCCAGCAATTTCTACACAGTACAATTCTGCACAGTGCAGTTTCACAGTTTTCCAGAAACTAACAGATTTTCAATCAAATTTGAAATTTCATAACTAATTCTAGAAAATTCCAAATTAACTGATTCACAAGCTTAAATGAAGCTCTTTAAATGTACTTTCATGAAAAAAATACTCAAAGATAGTCACTAATTAGAGATTTTACCCAGAAATTCGGCCAACTACTACTGTTCCAGATTGCATTCCAGAAACAAAGAACAACTTCAAAAAAAGCATAACTAAATCTAAAAAAATTGAATTGCAATGATTCAAAGTCCTATGTGACTTTTATTAAGTCTACTTTAAGGAAAAAAAAAATATTTGCCAAGGAGGTCAATTTGTATGTGGAGGCACACTAATCTACTTGTTGAGTAAGAACCCAACTGAAGTGTACGAATAATGGGGAAAGAGCCCTGACTCATGTATACATGCCGTGATATTGTTGTTAATATGTTGCATAATATGGAGCATGACATATTTAATTTTTCGCATTTTATATGATTGGTTGTATGTTACTACTGAGATTACCCTTTTTCAAATTCAAAAACATTCTAGCAGAAGTTAATGGGCTCTAAGGGCAAAACAGTAAATACTGGTAATTGAGGCGTATGGGTCAAGAGAATGGAGCTGTTGGTTAAAATTATTCTATCTTGTTAATATTTTGGATCAAAATTGTATATATTATCAAATCCTGCGAGGAGACTCCTGTATGTAAACAAGTACTTCTTATCAGTATAGTTGTGCTATTTTTGCATGTCTGTGGAACTGTGCCTTTATCACTCTGCGTATATCGAAATGTTAAGAGGTTTGATAGAAATAATTACAATTAGGTCACTTAAAATCATCAAATTGCAGTGAAATCCCATCAAACCTCAGTGATATTAATTTTAAATGTGAAAAACACCATGTTGCCCTCTTTTATTTAAAATTTAAAAATGAATCAGAAGAGCCTTGTGAAGTCATTATCGCACTGGTCGTCGGTCCTCATAATCTTTAGTGCAGTCGTCAGTCTCATTTGTTTGATGTGTGGTGTCTTAAATTTGTGAGTTGTATATATTTCACATGATTATTATTAGATTTTGGAAATAGATTATGATGCTCCAGATGACGCTATTCATTCCAATTACATCCATCTAGCTCTGGTCTGTTATCAATCTCCTAAGTTCTACCCTCTATTGTTTTCTTAGTTGGGTTTCGGGCTAAGTGATGCTTTTTGAGGGATCCTATTGTGATTAATTAAGTTTGTTACTTGGGATCTGGTTGCAATATAATTTTCTCTTATTTTTAAAATTATATGCCCAAACGATTACTCCCTTTGCCCCTTATTTTTCAAACTTGTGAATGGGTATTCCGTCAAAAAAAAAAAAAATTGTGAATGGGTATGTCTTAGAATATAAACTTCATTTTAGATTTATCTAAGCATTTATTGCGCTTTTTTCAACTTTATCCCTTGTTGAATGTATTGATTGCATTTATTTTCTCTCACTTAATCTCTTTACACATAAGGGAATATGTTCGCACTGCAAGTGTATGGGTCGTGCTAAGTAATAAAATGATAAGTAGAGTGTTGTTCCCACAAGGATTTGGTTTTAAATCCTGGTCAAGTATTGATTATCACACTTTTCAGCTAATTTGAGTGACATAAATATCATAATGAAATGAAAATATTATAAAATTTAAAAATTAAAAACAAAAAGAAGTGATTCATGGACTCCAAAGATAAAATGGGACCTAGGATTATTTATCCCTTGTATTTCAAAACATCAATTAACCCCCTCTTATAAATGTTCTTAATGAATATATGTGCTAGCCTAGGATTGAAAAGGAGCTTATAAATGCTCTCTAAAGTCAAAAACAAGTGTTTTATTCCATTAATTGCTCAATTTCTTGTTACAATTAATGAAACCCAATTTTCAAGCTCTAATCCAAATGTGATTTTGCAAGGCTGACAAGTATATCTCTATCTTACCAACAAAACTATTCATTCATCATGCAAACTTCAAGTTCTTATATAATTTTACCCAAGTTTTATACTTAAGCTAGACCTCTCAAACATCACTCAAATAAATACAACATCTAAATGATGATCAAGCAGTTGAAAACATTAGGCAAAGAGTAAAATTTTGGAGGGGGGGCGTACACACACACATCATTAATCACAAAATAAGAGGAGTAATCAAGAGTTAATTCACACAAGGGTTCAAAAGAGAGGAGTAATCAAGAGTTAATCCATACAAGGATTCAAAATAATCCTAGAATAAAGAATATAGCCTCCATATTCAACAAATCTATGAGAATATACATATACAATAACCAAAAATGGAACAAGAGTAAAGAAAACAAGATGGAGAGGAATACCCAAGGAAAGAAGTCCAAATCTCGTCAAAGCTCCAAAACCAAGCCCAATCTCCTCTAAGAAGCAAGCCTTAGCACAGCAAAATACTCCCAAATGCTCCAAGAAAGTTTAGAATGGCGGTCAAGGATGAGTTTTGGCCTTAAAAATACAAAACCCTCGATTTTTCCCTCTTTCATGGTGTTATGCGTATTGTTGTCAGCGACTCGGCCGTGACCAAACTGTTTTCAATTGCGGCCAAGTTTGCCTTTGTTTTGAATTTAGTTGTAGTCGAGACAAAGTGCGCTTTTTTTAATCTTTGATTTTCTTAATGTATTTCTCAATCAACTTTGATCTTCAAATATTTTCAAAGCACTTCCAAGTGACTTGAAACATTTAATTCTTCTACCAAAATACACGATGCAAAAGAATAATCTTTATGAGCTCATAGGTAGCAAGGATGGAACCCAAAATATGCACAATTAAGCAATAATGTCCAACCAAGAATGCCATGCACATTTTCCTATCTAATATGCACAAATGTATCAAAAAGTGTATAAAAACTCAGGAAAAATATGCTGAAATGACATAAAATCCTATAGGCTAATAGAGTAGTTGAAACAAAAAATACATATTTATTGCCTTCAACTAATTTTAATTGTTTTCTTGATTAACGCAAATATTTATTTGAAGCTTATAATAATTGGGATGAACGGAGTATCTACTATCTCCTGTCTTTAATATTAGATTGGTCACTCCCCATTTTTAATATATTTGAGACATATTTTGATATAATTGGGGAGTAATCAAGCTAATTTAAGATGATTTTCTTAAGATTTTATAAGATATCAATTTGGTGCTTTATTTAGGAATTTTATTTTAAATATTATAGCTTTCAATGTTTTGAAAAAAATAATAAGAAAATAAAAAGATACTATATTATATTTAGGGAAAATGACCCAAAAAGAACTTTAAATATACTAAAAGACAAAAAGCTGTTAGAAGATTTGGAAATACCACAGAGATGATAGCACTTATCAGGGATTTACAATTTCAGGGTAAAATTACCATTTTACCCTTACTTATATTTTTATTAAAATAAAAAAAATCCCTCCGCCCCTCACCGAGGCGGCCGGCGGGGGCGCCGGCCAGGGAATATTCCCCAAGCTTTGGGGAAAAAATCCCAAAGCTTTAGGGGGTGGGGGGTTCGAACCCCCACCTGTGGTCATGCACCTGGTTAAGGAAGCTCATCAAAAATTATAGTGCAAAATAAAAATATATAGTAAACTTTGATTTTTAACTAAACTAACCAACAAGTTCAGATAAGGAATAGCAGATTGATAAAGAAAATTAACAACTTCATATAAGAATTTCACAACTTTCGTTTTTTAAGCAAAAAATCCACCTACTCTATCAAACCATTCACTAGTTTAGATAAGGAATTCCCAAGTTCATATGACGAATTAACAAATTGAGATAATGATTTCACTATCTAAACTTGTTAATTCGTCATATGAACTTGAGAATTCCTTATCTAAACTAGTGAATGGTCTGATAGAGTAGGTGGATTTTTTGCTTAAAAAACGAAAGTTGTGAAATTCTTATATGAAGTTGTTAATTTCTTTTATCAATCTGTCAATTCCTTATCTGAACTTGTTGGTTGGTTTAGTTAAAAATCAAAGTTTACTATATATTTTTATTTTGCACTATAATTTCTGATGGGCTTCCTTAGCCCAGTGAGGTGCATGACCACAGGTGGGGGGTTCGAACCCCCCACCCTCCAAAACTTTAGGATTTTTTTCTCAAAGCTTGGGGAATATTTCGACGGGGACGGAATATTCCCTGGCCGGTGCCCCCGCCGACCACCAAGGTGGGGGGCAGAGGGATTTTTGTTATTTTAATAAAAATATAAGTAAGGGTAAAATGATAATTTTACCCTGAAATTGTAAATCCCTAACAAGTGCTATCACCTCTGTGGTATTTCCAAATCTTCTAACACCTTTTTATCTTTTAGTATATTTAAAATTCTTTTTGGGTAATTTTCCCTTATATTTATTTGGCTTTATGTTACTTTTTGTTATTATCATTAAATAGTTCTTTTTCTTTCCTCAAGTGACGTGGATTATGTGGGGCGCAGCTTCTTTCCTTTGAGATTCTCGTCCTTTGGCCCTCTATTTCGACTGCACGACATGCGTTTTTGGAGCAGATGATGAAACACAAAAAGAATGGGGTCGTGGCTGCGAAGCCAAAATTGAAGAGAAGTCATAGGCGGCACATATGCTTTGATGGGATGATATCATATGCATTTGTAGGGCCCACAAAATATCACTAGAAAAATTATATTTTTATCCTAATACAAAAAAGTTATTCATGAATTCAAAAACAGCTTTTTTTTTTTTTTTTTTGCTATTGGAATTCATAAACAACTAAATGCTACCATTTTATATAATAAAATCCTTTTTTAAAAAACCATATAAACTAAGTAATAATTTTTAATGGATGATATTGATATTAGATGCATTTGTATTAATTTATCAATCTAATACATCAATCTGTATTAATATATTCAGGTCCCTAAAAAATCTGTATTAATATAACTTTTAAAAATTCACAAAAGTTTTTAACTATACGCTGTTTAAATAATACTTGCCAGAATAAAAATGCTTGCAACAAACTTTATCAAAAAAAATAATGAAGTGTGAAGAACTCTCATTCATATGGAATTTTCATGTGCTTACATTCTTTTGTGTTAAGCCTCTATATATAGGCCTCCAATTCTCCCAAGAGTTACAATGTCATAAACATAAGAATTAACCCACATTATGTTGGAGTTACAATGTTATAAACTTAAGAATTAATCTATAACATAAAGCTACATAAAATCATGGAAGGTTATAGGTGTTATGGAATCCTAAGAGACTATGAACATCCACTACCATAATATTCATAACACTTCCCCTTGGATGTTCATAAACAAATGTTGTGCCTCATTAAAACCTTACTAGGAAAAACCCAGTGGGACAAAACCCTAGTGAAGGAAAAAGAGTACACAATACAAATTGAAGCTGCCTCATTAAAAACCTTACCAGGAAAACCCCGTGGGACAAAATCTTGGTTAAGGAAAAGAGTACAACATGGTCTCTACTTCACATGATGATAATATCGTATTTACTCCCCCTGATAAGAACATCATTTCTAATGTATTGTCGAGCATATCATTCTTTTAACCACCAAACTATGAATGATACATTGTCACCAAATGTTCTGCTAGATGTATTCCTCTGACGTATCTTCTGGATATGCTAAAATATCAGTATATTATGTCTTTATCTTATTCATTGTGAAAAAAATAAAGAAAAATTATTTTGAAAATCATCAAAATATATCTTGCATCAACATATTCAGTTTGTTTTGAACAAAATAATATTATATAATATGTTCATAGGACTATCACACCAAATCTCATTTTTGTTATCCACTATGCACTTGCAAGAACTAATTTTTATCAATAAAATCATAATAGATACAATATTAGCATAATACAAAAATATTCTCATAAAGTATAAGGTACTTCTGGACCATTAAATTCAATGTATCTTTACAAGAAAATTCACCACGGTAAAAATATGAGATTTTGAAATCATTGATGCATTTGATAACTTGATCTACAAGTCAAGTAAAATGTAAGATTACTCATTTTTCAATATATTTTTCATTCAATTATATATGCTTGAATTATTTTCAAACTCGCACAACATTTTATATATAGAATGATTTTCTTGTATATGCTTCTGGCATTTTAGATCCTTCAAAGACTCTCATGTAATATTCACTATCCATATGCATATGCTATATATAATGATATCTAATAGACGCATTATTTTGTTTGCATATACTGCCAAACTAATAATATATGCAACAATTATTGTATCCACTACCAAATGTTGTACCTCATCATAATCATCATTAAACCTTGTGAAAATCTTTATTTTCACATGAATATTCATATATCACAAATAACTTAATATTTCAAATGTTTTGGACTACAGGTCCATATTTGGACTACAGGTCCATAAATTTCACATGCTGAAAGAACATTTTTCATTGCGTCTTGTCCCCTTCTTCAGTTGACCAATCACCTTTTTTTTCTACCGACATATTTATGTATAAGATCCTCATTTGATCACGTGATATTATTACTAAAGCTGTTGTCGACAACTTTATCTTTTCAGTTCCATTTTTCTTGTTGTGACATAATTCATTGAGATCTCTTTATTATTTTCAGGTACCTGAACCTCTTTTGAGGGTTCTGCAAGTAGTTATGTACTGACCTCTTCTGGAGTGTCTGCCTCCTTAATATGATTATCTTGATTATTTGCTTCTTTCTCTTTTCTTTTGGAACTGATTATTCTCTCATACTTCGGGCATGTCTCACTTTCATTTATGTTGATTAGACCACTTATAGCTAGAATATGAAATTTAGTAATTCCCATTTAGGTCATAATTGCATCTGGAAGATTTTATGCAATATTTCATGAATGCAAACCAAATGAACTTCTGGTTCATATTGTTATATTCGAGGATCTAAACTTGATAGTAATAATGCATTTCTTTTGTTTCCTTTTCCAGCTATTTAATTTCTCCCCCTCATGTTAGGAAAACTTTGTCAAATGACAATTGACTAATCATGCAGAATAAGTTTCCTAAATCCATTTGTTTCCATTAGAAACATCCTTTTGTTTCATTTAGAGACAAATAAGAAGAAGAAGGTTCTTACCCAACATTTGTCTCAATTTCCTCTAAATATCTATTTATGTGCATTGTGGTGATCAATATGAATGCACATTCAAACTTTTTAAGATGGAATATACCTGACTCCTGACCAAAAGCCAATTATATTGGGAGAATTTGGTTGGCTAGTATAAGTGCTGCAATATGTAAGATCAAATATGCCAACACTGAAACATAAATTTTGTTCTCATAAGTATTAATCTAGCTATCTATGGAGGCTTCAATGAATAAATCGTATAATCTGGAAATTACGCTTAACATAATAATTTATTCAAACATTCCTGCAAACTTCAGGTTGCAAACTAATAGTAATATCACATGTAACCATCTTATAGATGCATCTATCAAATTCATTGAAAACTTGTATGGTTTACATGTTATTTGGATGGGCCCATATATCAGCTTGATATATTTCCAGAAATATAGAGATTCATTCCAAATCATAACTTGTGATACTCTCATAATCAAATTTCTTTGAGAACAAGCAACACATGATAATTCTTGAATTATATAATATGTTGGTTATTTATGAAAAATCTTCTATTTCTTCAATGGATGTCATATGTAATATTTTAGATATGACTCGGATGAATCAAACAAGTCATGCCAACATAAATTTGTTTGTATCAGTAAACTACTAGTTTACTGTAACATGTTGCTTAACCAACAACAAACTTTTCAATTTCCAGTAGTATTGATATAAAATGTCAATATGACATCCATTTTTCAGAGATTAATAGGTTTTGTGAGGAAGTATGTGATTAAAACTTTTCAATATTAATTCACACTTATATTCTAACAATCTCCCCCTCAAGTGTGAGTCATATAAATATACTTTCTTTATTTCTCTATTTCAAAGACAAATTTGTATATAGCAAACTAATAATATATCTTTCATTTTAAAACTCAAGTACTACATAACTCACAACTAATCATGGATTTCAGTCAATTGGGCTATCATTTAAACCCTGTAATAGAGTAAAACTCTAATGTAAATCTATGGGTTATAACTTTCCTTAATCAATTCTTCTTCTGCCTATAGAATTTAAGAAACACTATATTAGTTCTTCAGGAACTATATCGACTTTGTTACATTTATGTTCTTCAGGAACTAACATATATTCTTGCATATTTATATAATTTTGCTACTTATTAATAATAATATGCTTCAATTTGCCTCTTTTGATGCATGTTCAAAATATGAAATGTTTAGATTTTTTCACTACATAAAGAAATATGAGGAGATCCATAATCAAAATACATAAAGATCTTATTGCAATGAATTCTGATGTTTAGGGGCTAAAATTAATTTGAGAGAAATGTAAAGACAAATGCATTATAATATAAAATAATAAATACTTATGATATACATAGTCTTCTTTCAAATATTCCTTACTGTTTGATCATCCATAAATTTGACTTGCACTATATATATAATTCATGCACATTACGAAAATGATTTTGTCTAACAAATAATAAACTATTCATTATGAATTTTCTCATTAAATAAATCCTCACTTTCTTAATTCAAATATGACATATGATTTTTTTTTTTCACAAATGTCACATAAAACTAATTTGATTCCAATATATATCATATTATATATTATATCATGATTAATGTATGAAACTTGCACATATCATATAATAATACTAAGGAGTAGAAGAAATGTTAATACAATATGAATTGGGAAATGAGGCAATAAATTATCAATACTAAAATAAAATACAAATTAAAGAGTATTTGTATGCCTTTCAATAATGAAATTTTGGAACTAAGAAAAATTGCATATATATGTAAGGCAACATAATAGTGCTCAAGAAGAGAAAAGAGATGGAAGACAAGGCTAAAATGAAAAATATGACTAATAATGAAAGAAAGTACCTTGATGTTGAGGTATATGAGTTGAATGTTTGTTGGGAAATCTTTGGTGCAACAGAGAAATACAAGTCCCAAGAAGAAAATAGAGGTGGTAAACTCCATTGATGTATATGAATAGTATTCACATACACAATATACTTAAAATTATAAATAAATTGTACAATTATACATAAAGAAGGTAATTAAACAACTTAACTTAATAAATACTGAAAACCATTTGATATGGGAGTTATAGGGATTAATCATGAGGTAGTTAGAATCCTAAAAGGCCATGAAATCAAAATATATCAATAATTACCAATAATGTTTAAATTTGTAAATAAATTGGCACTATACTGAAATTTTTAAAATGACCAATCATTACCTTTTTATCTATTTGATTTCATATATCACTCATGTTGATATCACAATGTTAAATAATAATTTCTCTCTCACAAATTAATCACAATCACATAAAGAATCAAAATCATATAGCCTTCAGGGTTTATAATTATCATATAGCCTTCAGGGCTAATTATTTCTTTTGGCTATACAAGCTGATCATCTTTCTCCATAACTTATTGCTTTAAACATCATAACTATTTTTGGTATTTTTCACAATATTTCATGGTCTTTTTGGCTTCACAGCTATTTTGATCTTTATTTTCAATAAATTAATACATATTAGTCTATATGACTTCTGGTCATATTATACCATTTTTTTTTCTATCCATATGACTTCTAGTCATAGTATGATATTTGCTCATAATTTTGATCACCTTAGAAATGTTATTATTTCAACGATTGTAATTCAATAGTTAAGACAAAGTATTCTTAGCTTTCAACTATCAATTCTACAAATGCAATGTGATCATGTTTATTTTCACTCTTACATATGTTCTTTACTTTCAATAGCATCATCAATTTCTCCAAATATTGGTCTTCAAGACTACAACAAAAATCTTACAAAGCTATTTTTTTTTTAGTTTGATATTTGAACCTTTAGCCTTCAGGGCTTTGATATTTATAATAATTAAATCATCAAAGTGCCAAAATTTTTCTTGTCAATCTTGCAATTTAATAAAACTTATAGCGTTCTTTCTCATAAGAGCTATTACAAAAGTGATGTGACTTCTGGTCATATAATCACGAAATTAAGAATATTATGGCTTCTGGCCTCTCGATAAAATCAAAATACTAGAAAATAAATTAAATAAATTCAAATTCATAATCAAAAATAAATAATAGATAAACCTATGATCATATAGACCACATTATATGCTCATATATAATACTATTATATATTAATGTAATATAATAAACAAATGAAAATAAAAGATTGACATAATGATATAACAATAATGTATTAACATAAATAAATGAAATGTAAATAAAATAACAATAAAACAAGATGAAATAAATGACATAAAATAAAGAAACAAACAATAATATATAACATAAAATGTAAATAAAATAGAGAAATATAAATGTTAAATAAGTGTAAAAAAAATGAAACATAAATGAAATGAAATAATATCATATAATAACATAAAATGTAAAGAATACTAGAATATAAAATAAATAAATATAAATTTTGCATAATAAGAGATTAACGGAAAATGATAAATAAAAGTGAAAGGAAAGAAAACTTGCGAATGATAATATAATATCAAATCTTAGCCATGGAACCCGATGTATAAAACAATCAGTAAAAGAGTCTATTTAATTCCATATAATGGCTTAGATTATCCTAGATATATGTAAAAGATAACAACAGGATGGATAAAAATAGATAGCATAAAAGAAAAATAACAAAAATAATATAGAACAATAGATTGATAATGTAGACTAGAAAGATAAAATAACATAGAGAGTAAACAATATAAAATATAGTATGGAAATGAGAAAGTTAGAGAGTAGAAGAGATAGAAAACTAGACCATAGGTCTTCTGAGCGAATTTGTGCTGATAACGTATTATAAAATCAAGAAAATATACAAGATTGAGATGAAGAGATGAAGAAAGACAAGAGAGAATTGTAGCAATGAAGTGTGAAGAACTCTCATTCATATGGAATTTTCATGTGCTTACATTCTTTTGTGTTAAGCCTCTATATATAAGCCTCCAATTCTCCCAAGAGTTACAATGTCATAAACATAAGAATTAACTCACATTATGTTGGAGTTACAATGTTATAAACATAAGAATTAATCTACAACATAAAGCTACATAAAATCATGGGAGGTTATAGGTGTTATGGAATCCTAAGAGACTATGAACATCCACTACCACAATATTCATAACAATTTTGGTTATGTGTGAGTGTGGTAATTATTTTGATGGTGAAGGTATAAATTTAACAGCCGATTATTTTTTATGGGTATCCAACATAATTAATTATTTTTAGGTGTAATAATAGACATAAATAATTTATATATGAGCAGATATAACAATGTTGTTAAGAAGACTTAACTTCTGTTACTTTTTACACTGTAGGTCCCATCAGTTTTCTAATTCTCTTTTATTTTAATATATTTTAAAAATAATTAAGATGTAAATTTAGCAATGAACGAATTTTTTATGGGCACCCAACACAATTATTTTTCGTAAGAACATTTACAAGATAAATATGAGTATTTATATAAGTGCATTACATTTACAATTATTTCTTTATGAGCACCTAACACAATTATTTTTCACAAGAGCATTTACAAGATAAATATGACATTTATAAGACAAATAAAGAGATTTACACGACAAATAAAAGGATTAAAAAGAATTCAGAGAGTTAAAAAATTTTAGTCATTGACATATTTATCTTGTAAATACCCATATTTATCTTTTCACTAACAAAACATAGTTTTGTTTTGACCCAATTGGGTGCAGTAAAAATTATTTTAACTCACTGTATTTTTTTAAATCCTTTTATTTATCTTATAAATGATCTTTTGAAGAAAATAAAATAAGGCCATTAATATAAATGCTCTTATGAAAAATAATTATGTTAGGTGCCTATAAGGAATTCATTTATTGCTAAATTTACACCTTAATTCTTTTAAAAATATATTAAATTAATAGAGAGTAAAAATACCGGTGGGTTCTGTAGCACAAAAAATAACGAAAGTTAAATGTCCTTAACGATATTGTTATATCTCCTCATATATAAATTATTTATGTCTATTTTTACAGCTAGGGGTGGAAACAGGCCAGGCCAAGCTTTTTCCTTAACAGGCCTGGCCTGTTAAGACACAACCTGGCCTGAGCCTGGCCTGTGGCCTGTTAGAGGCCAATTTTTAGGCCTAAGCCTGGCCTGTACACAGGCCTGATCTAGCCTGAAGCCTGTTAAGGAGGCTTGAATTTTTAAAATTTTTTAAGCAAACCGACAGGCCTACAGGCTACACTGCAAAACAGGCCAACAGGCTACAGGCCGAAAACAGGCCTCCTTAAACAGGCCGAAAACAGGACGAAATTTACATAAATTACTATCAATGATTCAAAAACATTTTTCTATCACCATAATATTAACTAGAACTTACTCTACAGCACATCAAATGCTTTAACACAGTGCTAATGAAATGTCTCATTGCCTTTTAATGACTCAAAAACATTTTTCTATCACCACAGTTCTTAATAAATCATAGAGCGAAAAAACTGAATTCCATGGATAAGGACATATTCATTCATTTTCAGTAGATAAACCTTGTCCTTGACTCCCAATAAGATAACAAAAGAAACACACTGAGATAAGTTTTCAAACACTATGGAAAGCCAAAAAAATAATACTAAAATTAAAAACAGCAGGCTTTATGATTCAAACAAATGAAAATGAAATTGCACGAACTTATATATTGAAGGTTAGGAAATACGAAAGCCAGCAACTTCTAGGCCCTTACCATCAACGTCATTAGGATTATGAGTAGGACTCCTCCTGTTTATAGTTGAGGCTCCAAAGCAGCCACAACTCATAATGGTCCTGGTATATGACTACTACAATCTGCGGTCTGCATTAGATAACAATTTCAACATTACTGAAATGCCATATTCTTGGCATATTTACTGCAGATGCTAAGAATGGGCATGGGTGTGAAATTGGGGATGTGAAAATAGATAGAAAGTAACAGCAAGTTTAGACAGATAATATGCCGCCCAAAAATTTTGCCATTCTCCACCCACTCATTTCAATCCTACCAAACATAGAATGCCCTAAAAGACAGCCATGCACAAGCGTAGAAACACAAGGAAAAGAAAAGAAAACATAAAAGTTAAAGTATGCCCATATCAATAAATCAAGTCCACCCATATCTTTCAAGGTTTCAGGAGCAAAAGCATAAAAAAATTCAAATGTTTATGATTTATAACATGTACGACAGTAAGGTAAATAGATTGAACCAACAGCTAGCACAAGGAGAAGAAAACAGCAAATATTTGAATAATTGTTGATCATCTATATATAAAAGCCACAGGATTTAAGTCCAACCACACCATTGAAGTTAAAGTATAAAAAATTCCAAATGTTTGAGTATTATGAGATCTACGACAGTATGGCAGCTTACTAAGGAGATTGAATATAATCAATAGCTAGCACTAGGAAAAGAAAACAACAAATATTTTACAGAAATTTTCTATGAAAAAAGAAGGGAAAACAAGTAAAAGAGAAGAAATAATTAATAACCGGACTTTCCATTATCATAAATACAGGTTCTCTTTAGTAACAAAATCATTAAGATATATCAACAAAACAGGACTTTCTATTGATTTCCAAGATGAGGAAAGAAATATGATATTGACGAAAATTATAGCCCAAAAATGGTCTTCTATGTTGATGAAAGAAATTAATATGGTCTTCTATGTTGGAAATTATGGGACACCCGAAACCAGAGAATCTTTCAAGATCAACAACAAAATTCCGATGCAATAGCTCACACTGTTAATGTCCTTACTGAACAATGAACATACACTTGTAGCAGAATCAGAAAATCGCAAATGAACCAGAACAGAACGACAGATTTACCAGAAGTCCAGAACAGAACAGAACCAGAACAAATGAGGAATCAGCAAATGAACTAGAAACAGATCAGCAAATGAATCAGAAAACCAACAGAGCAGAAGTCTAGAAATCCACCTTCAAAAAAAAAAAAAATCAGAAATCCGTATACTTACTTGACGAATCAGAACAGTAGAAGTCGACTGACGGAGAGACCACAGAGAGAAAGGACGGACGTGGGAAGGACCGAGGTCGACTGACGAGAGACGACGGAGAGAAAGGACGGAGTCAGGGAGCGGATAGTTGTGCCGTGCGCTTGTGTGAGATGCGATGCCGGAAAGAGGAGAGCTGTGGTGCCGCCGCCCGCCGGTACTGCTGTGGAGCTGAGGAGTGAGGAGGAGGAATGACCGAGAATGAAGATGAAGAATAGGGTTAGGGATTGCAGAAGACAGAAAGATGAAGAATTAGAGATGAGGAAGTTTGGAAAAAATTTCTGACTTCGATAATAGAATGAATTGTTGTGTGCAATTAGTAAATTACCCTCACCTTTATCTGATTTTTTTTTTAAATATATTTACAGGCCGGCCTGACAGGCCTGTTAAGCTTTGGCCTGGCCTATTAAAGAAAACAGGCCTTTATTTCGGCCTTGATCTGGCCTTTTAGCCTGACAAGCCAGGCCTGAACAGGCCCATCACAGGCCAGGCCACAGACCCCTGATAGGCCGCCTGACCTGTTTCCACCTCTATTTACAGCTGAAAACTATTAATTATGTTGGGTACCCATGCAAAAATAATCGATCGTTAAATTTATACCTTCACTGTCAAAACAATTATCACGCAGAACCAAAATAAATTTATTCAGTTATTAGATTCATTTGTGGCCTGTACAATCACCCCCTTGCCAACTGTGTTAGTGGGCCTTGAATTGAATAAAAGGTCATCGTTTTCAGGGCAACGAACGGTAGCGGATATGAAAAGCAGAGGAGAAAAGCTGCTCCCCTACAGATAAGGGAGGGCGGACAGGGGCTGGAACGAAAAGAAAAAAGGGGGAATTATATTCGGGTCTAAAAATAAAAAAATGATTTTTGAAAATTGTAAAATAAAAAAATAATCTAATAGAGTTGTTAATATAGGCTCATGGAATTATTAACGAGTTCTCAATATAAATTCTTGGAGTTATTAATGAGACTATTTTTTCATTTATTTTTTTTTTTTAAGACTTAAGTGTAATTCTCAAAAAAAAAAAAAAAAACGGAGGGTGCAGAGAAAGTAGAGGCGGCTGGGTCTGGGAGAAAAGAAAATCAGTGTTCACGGACACTGTTCATTGCTACTGCTCGTCAAACCAGATCGGACAGCTGAGATTGCTCTGCTTTTTGCTCCCTTTATCTTTGTTTCAATTTAATTCCCAGTACGATTTTAGATTCTGAACTTACTGTAGTTGTAATGGGATTTATTTTAAACATACGTGGCTAATTGTCTTTGAATCTATAGTAATTACGAATTAATTTGGGGATTTAAGTATGTATGAATCATTTATCTGTGGATGGCAAAAAAAAAAAAAAAACCATTTATCTGTGATTAATATTATTTTGTTGGCTTAATCTTGAATTGTTTTGTCTACTTTGTGCTTGATCACCACTATGTATGAATTAGGGAATTTAGATTAGCCTTGGAAAATGGATCTTAATTGGACCATATGATTAAGTAATGTGTGATTAGAATTTATTCTAATTTGTCAATAGAATAGGAATATACCTATTGGAATCATATAATCTTATTAGAGTGAATTTAGATATTTATTGCCTCTTGAGTAAATTAGTTAGGAATAACAATTTTAACTTGGGAGAGGGGTATGAGTAATTGGAAGATACTTATATTCATTTAAACTCTAGATTAACAAATTAGCATTAAGTGCTTTTAATTCGGTAAATACATGCTCTAAGACTTGAAAAAGGGATTAGCCACTTTATGTTGTTTTTCTCCATTAAAATCTTAAAAACATTAAATTTAGTACTTTGCTTTTATTTAAATTGATTTTCAAATTCATTTCCTTCTTTGATTTGCTTAACTTAAATAAAAATGAAAATTTTAATGTCTAATTATTAATTATCTTGAATATCTGTGAAACGACCTTAATTTGCTAGTGTACTATTCCAACAAGCCGTACACTTGTGGTACTTATTTAAAGTTTAGTAGCATCATAGATCTATCTGACTAATTTTGATAGATTAAGAAAATTAGTTATTTATAAAATACGTATATTGATTTTTCTAAAATACCCTTTTAAATCATTGCATTGAAATTGCTTTTTGATGCAAACTGTCTTGAGATATGTGCAATCAATAAGTATTAGTTTGGGGGGAAATGATAAATATGGAGATAAAGTGAATTGAGGTCTTCTATTTAGGACTAAATCTAACTTTCAACTAGCTTTCATATTAGGGACAAGAGGTAGTATTATTTTTTTCATAATATTAAGATGACATGATAATATAATTTGAAATTTAAATGGAAAAGTTGAAATCATAAAAAAATATCTACGATGGTAATAAAATCAATACATTAAATGAAATCTAACATAATAAAATAATTAGTTTTCACAAAAAATTTTAAAAAATGCATGCTATTTGGAAAAAGTGAGGAAAATAAATATAAAGAAAAGTAAATGCAAATTGCAACATATACAGGAATGAGTGAGGCCTCGAGGGTGCCGAGGAAAATTACAGGAAGGAACGTAGCAATTGCTATTGAGCGAGGACAAAGATTAATCAAACACTTAAGCAAAGTCGTTGGAAATTACCGATGGATAGTTTAAGGATTCAATCCCTCCTATTGTTAAAAAAATCAAATCAAAATTGTTTTTTTGACTATGATGATGTGATTTTTTTTTTTTTTTTTTGCCGAAGCTATGATGATGTGATTCAAATTCATAAAAAAAATTTAAATAAATAGTCCCTCATTGTTAATCTTTGACTAATAATAAAAACACCTTCAAAAGCTTAGCCTTCACCTACAAGTTGTTGGTTGAGATAGTAAGCGACCTCATATCTGTAAGAAAGAGAACACATACTTGAATATTAGAAAGTACACTTATTAAGAGAGGTGAAAATCTTTTACACTCTAAATCTTAAAAGGAATTATACCCTTGATCAAATGAAAGAAGGTTTAGCCTTCACTAATATACGGTACTCAACATATGTCATTTAATCTCTAAACACAACGTGAGATACACGTATAAGTTCATCTAACACAATTCGAACTTCAAATTAATTCCAAGTTGTCGTAATTAAACATGAGAAATATAATAATGTATGCCCTAATTTAGAACCATATTGCACATGGCCTAATCATGAGAAATAATGTTATGAAAACCGAATGGGTTATTGAACTAATCAAGTTGCTAGTTTATTGTTCAAAGATTAGACTTATTAGTCAGGAGAAATTCTTGTGTGCACCTAATTTATTATGTCATTTGTGGTCTAACCAATTATAATATATAACTCATGAGTTGATTTGACACCTATTAAATATTAGCTGGCATATTAATAAAATTAAAAGATTTCACAAGATGTAGTTTTTCTTACTTGTGAAATATTAATTAAGGGATTTATTTTTTAAGAAAAATATAAATGTGAATTACATCAGCATGAGATTAATATTAGTTGAGTTGTTGTATTATAATAATTGGTTAGACCACAAATAATGTGGCAAATCAAGTTCACACAAGAATTTCTCGTTAGTCTCTGACCTATCATAATTAAATTATTGATATATTTTTCTGGTAAAAAATTATAGATTTATTTCAATTTAATTTACTTTTTTCTCCTAACAAGACATAATTAATTTGCCAACTTAGTTTTGTTTAGTATGAATTAGTTGGGGATGGGTCAGTGTTTCTTTTTTGGTACAAATGAGAGCTAGAGCTCCAGAATTACAAAAAGAAAATGATCTGGGGATTAAATCCCAATCGCTCGTGGTCCACTAGATCCTGCAGATGAGGGGGAGGAGTCAGTTTATTTTCTTTGGCATTGTTTCGTTTAGAGATAGACAATTAAACGTCATGGACAGCTATATTTTATGTTTTTTCCCTAAAAGGATGGGCTGGCCTGCTCGTAAAATTGACCAAAAAAAATAAAAAAGGGCAAACGCCATGGCAAGATATGTATGCGGAAATCCTTATGAAGTTCTAAGTAAAGAATATAATTATTAAAAAAATTTACAAGTAATTTTAATGTATATCATTTTTAGTCTTCAATATAAGATCCAGTTAATTTTTTTTTAGAGAAATAAAAGAAGCTGAATAAATTATTTTAAGTAATTAAATTTATCATTTTTATATTAAACTAATTTTTATGACTTATAAATTAATATATAATCTAATACTATGCAACATATATGTATAAAAAAAACTATATAACATATACGATGATTAAGTTACTTGTTAGCTTTCTTAATATATAAAAAAAAAAATCAATTAGGTTCTATATTAATGAACATGGGAGTATAATAACAAGTTTTGATGATTAAAAAAGTTCAATACAAAGATTAGAAAAGAGAAGTTTTCGATACAATTAGGTTATAAAGCCAACGCTATTTTTTAAGATGAAGGAAAGGTCGTGACAATTAAAAGGGAAACTCACCGGAAGCTGGTTCCCAGACTTCTCGCCTGTTTCGTCGGGGAAAGATTCCCGACGAGAAATTAAATATATTAAGAATTAAGAATAATAATGAGTTGGCCCAATAAAATAAAGACCTAGTGTGAAAAGCTCCGATTTAAATTTTAAACCAACAACACTAAAAAGCGAAATATATGGGAATGATAACATACAATGCTCTGCGAATCGCAAGTAAAGTCTTGAAGCTTATATATATATATATATATATTATAGCATTAGAGTTCAGACACTTCACCTATAGCTTTAAACCCAGGTCAGTATATTATCCATCTGCACCTTGTTCTATTTTTCTTCTCCTTCTTTAATTTCTGTATTCTTGTAATCTCATATTTGATGTTTTCCTTGAGGGCTAAAGATATGGCTTGGTTGTTGTAGGTTGCAATATTACCGGTACATTAAATTATACTTGATACGTTTGCTCAAACATTTATGGCAAGTCACCAAGAAGGATCTTCCTCATACCCTTCTAGCTCTAATAATCCAACCCAAGGAACGTGGAAGTATGACATTTTCTTGAGTTTTAGGGGCGAAGACACACGTAGAGGTTTCACAAGCCACTTGTATCATGCATTAATTAGGGGTGGATTCAGAGTTTTCAGAGATGATGAAGAACTTCAAAGAGGATATTTTATCTCACAGGAACTGCTGCAAGCAATTGAAGAATCTCGCATTGCAATTGTTATATTCTCTGAAAGTTATGCATCTTCTTCATGGTGTCTAGATGAGCTCCAACATATTCTTGCCTCAAAAAACAATCAAGGTAAAATAGTTTTCCCGATCTTTTTTTTTTGCCCAAGTTTTCCCGATCTTTTATGATGTACCTGCATCTGATGTAAGGAAGCAACGAGGGCGCTTTGGTCAAACTTTCGCCAAACTTGAGAAGACGTTCCCAAAAGACCAATGGGCCAAACTTGCAATGAAGTCCCAAGAAGACCAGTCAACCAAACTTAATAAGTATCTAACAAAAGGCCGGTGGGTCAAACCTGAAAAGAAGTTTCAAGAAGACAAATCGACCAAACTTAAAAAGAAATTCCAAGAAGACGAATTAACCATACTTGAAAAGATGTTCCAAGAAGAAGAATCGGCCAAACTTGAAAAAAAGTTACAGGAAGACGAATCGGCCAAACTTAAAAAGAAGGCTCAAAAAGACCAATCGAAGGTGCAAAAATGGAGAGATTCTCTAACAGAAGTGGCTAGTTTAGCTGGTTTTGATTCCAGTCAATATCGGTAGGTTTTAAATCATAAAATTGAATGACTTTTATATAATATTATTTATATCAAATCATTGAACACTACATATATAGGTGAATCCAAATATTTGCATGTGACAACATGTCACTTTCAGAGGGATAAACATTTTTAGTTGAGAGAGTAAAAAATTTCATAATTGGTTCTACCAGATACCCAAGTCTTTTTATTATTTATCTATTTTTTCAAGGAAATGATTCATGTCTATTAATTTTTTTAAAAGTTCACTTCATGGTTATAAGTTGAAAATATTTATTATAAAATACTTTAAAGACAAAAATCTATATATGGACTACAATTTTTTGTCGTTTTTTCTTCTGTTATTTTTTGTTTCATTATGTTCCTATTAAATTTAATGCAGCCATGTACGAGCTATGGTTTCTAAAAATCTATGCAAATTGCACACATGCTTACCATTTAGTTATTTTTTAAAGTCAAGCAATTTATTCTCAATTAAAATATTTATATTATAATTTATCTCATGTTACTTAAAGTTTTGTTTCTGCATTTAGAACTTGTGTTGTTTCAAGCTAAGATTGTTCTCCAAACTAAAATTTTTATATTTATGATTAAAACCAATGTAATAAACAAGATTTATAACGTGTAGCAGTATTCATAAGTGATAGATAGATAGTGACGATTTCTGAAAGCTACAAGTGTTAAAATGTGTTGAGTTTTTGTTATCTGTACCAAAGAAAAGGACCCATGAGGACTCATGAACGGGTAGACCCAAGAGGAACTTAGAATGGGGCTGCCTTCTTTAATTTTTAGATCAATTAGGATTTATTTGGCTCAACCAATGGGGAGAAATTTTAATATTATATCGTTTGAATATTGATAAGAAAAAGAAAGGAGAGGAAATATTTAATGTTACTTTATTTGGTTTAAGAGGGAAGGGGAGGAAACATGGGAAGCTTGGCCATAAATCCCCAATTGAAAATTTATTTTGAGAATGAGACTTGACATCCTAGGAATGTGTGAGGTCATAAATAAGAGTGACGAGAAAAAGAACACCCTCATGGAAAGTAATTGCATATTCAGGATCACTACTTATTCATAAGCTTATCACATATTGGAGAAGGCTGCTTACACATTAGATTGCATCTTTGAGAATATAATTGCATATTGGTTCATATTCATGTGCCAAAAGACTTCTAGGCATATCTTTTCTTAAAATGCTTAAATAAAACTTTTCTACAAGTAGCCTTCCTGAATATGCAATTATCTTCCCTGAACCAATACGCAATTACCTTCCCAAAGATGAAATTAGCTTCCATAATGCGCAAGTGAGCTCTCCTCGAACATATAAATATTAACAATCCAAAAGAAAATTGATAGTAATTAGCATGGCTGTTTAATGGGAAAAAGTGAAGTCATATGTTGTGATTAGAACATTAATCCAGATATGTAATATGATCACACATATTTTTCAATGTGACGGGAAAAATTGTACTTGTAGGACCGAAGCAGAACTTATTGAGGTTGTGGTTAAACATTTATGTAAACTTCGTTCAGTACTGCCGCCTGAAAGTGTAAGTGAAGCACTAATTGGAATTGAGTGCAGAATAGATGAAATGCATTCAGTGTTAGAGATAGGGTTGGATGATGTTCGGTTTATAGGAATATGGGGCATGGGTGGTGTCGGTAAGACTACTCTTGCTAGAGCCATCCATGAGAGGTTTCATTACCAATTTGACTTCCATTACTTTCTTGCCAATGTTAGGGAGGTTTCTGAAAGAAATGGCCTACTTCACTTACAGAACCAGCTGCCTTCACATCTCAAAATAAAAAACTTCCAAATTGAAAACACTTATCATGGAAAGAGCACATTAGGAAACATTTTCCAAAACAGAAAGGTTATGCTTATCCTTGATGATGTAAATCACATAAGGCAATTAGAGAATTTAGCAAGAAGACGGAGCTGGTTTGGTAATGGGAGTAGAATAATCATAACAACTAGGGATGCCAAGTTGCTGAGATCTCATCAAGTGGACGAAATATATGAGGGTAAACCAATGAACCATGATGAATCTCTTCAACTTTTCTGTCAAAAAGCATTTAGAGGAGATCCACCTACAAAGAGTTTTTTGGAATTGGCTAAATTAGTAATTACTTATGGAAATGACCTTCCTTTAGCTCTTTGTGTTTTGGGTTCCTTCTTTTCAGGACGAAGGGAAAGAGAATGGAAAGATGCTCTGAAAATGTTGAAAAAGGATTCAAATAATGACATTTTTAAAGTGCTTAGGTTAAGTTATGATGCATTCACTAGTGCAAAAAGTTAATTTGGCATCAGTTAAAATTACATTTTCGCTACAGTATTTAGGGTGTAGCGGAATTAGCCGTAGCGAAAAATATATATTATGGCATCACTTGCTTAAGATATGTCGCCGTAAATGAATATATTATGGAGTCAGTTGCTTAAGATATAACGCCGTAAATGAATATATTACGGCTTCGCATTGTAACTAAACCGACGCCATAATAGATGTGTGACAAATGAATTTTCAAATCTAATGGATATTTTTTTATTTTAAATTTTCAAATACCACATGTCACGTCCGTAGGAGGCCACCTCATCGTTGGTTCAGCCACGTGTCTCCTCCTCACGCTACCACGTGTCACCTCCTACTGCTGCCACATGTCCACCCTCCTTGCAGTGCACCACATGTCTCTCGAAGTGCGCCAGGTGTCTCCTCCTTGCGCTGCCATGTGTCCCTCCTTGAAGTGAGCCAAGTGTCACCTCCGTGCGCTATCACATGTCCACCCTCCCGCAGTGCCCCAAGTGTCACCTCCGAGAGGTGCCACGTGTCTGCGCCTCTTAAATCTTGAAAATGCCTCCTTTCCTGTTTGAACCCGCGACCTCATGCTCCTGGTGCCTTCAGGCTCGAGCCTTTGCCAGTTGCGCCAAGATGAACTTGCGTTATTTTATTACATCATGTTATATATATAATATTATCATAATATAAAATTAATAATATATATAATATTATTAAAAATAAAGTAAAATAAATAAAAATTCCAAAAAAATATTTATATATTTATGATTAATTAATTTCAAATTAAATAAATCTAAAATATTTAATAAATATTTTTATAACTATATTTTAATCAATTTTATAAATTTAAATATATTTTTAATTTAAATTAATTAATAAAATATAATTTAATATTATAAATATTATTTTTAATATAAAATGATAAATATAATATTAATAAATAATAATTTATTTTTAAATAAAATTAAATAATAACTAATATAATAATATTAAAAATATTATTTTAGCCAAAAATTTTAAATATAGTATCAATAAATAATAATAAAAAATTCATTAATAATAATATTTTATTTTTAATTAAAATTATTTAATAATTAAATTAATTTTATAATATTATTTTTAATATAAAATTTTAAAATTTTGCGACGGAATGTGCCACGGAAAAGTTCCATGGCACCATGGCAAAAAAAATTTTCACAAAATTTACGACGTAATTCTGTGGCTAATTTAGCCATAGAACTTTTTTGTGGTTAATTCCGTGACAAATTTATCTACGGAAAAATTCCGTTGAAAAAATTTTCAACGGAATTTCTGACGGATTTTCCACAGAATTTGCCACGGAAAAAATTCCGTAGCAAATTCTGTCGGAAATTGAGTGTTTTTTTGTAGTGCTCTATCTGAAAGCTGCTACGTCAACAGTAATGAAGGGAAGTTGCAAAGTTAGCAGAGCTAGAGCAAAATTTATAAAGAAGCTATGAAGTTAGTAGAGTAGTGGAGGTTTTTGTTGAAGGCATTAGGGCGTCAAGTGGAATGGGAATCGACACAATATTTCCTTTACTTTAGAAAAAAATAGTTAATATATTTTTAAGACTTCCATAGAGCCATATGGGTTATAATTAAGGTATTAGTTTCCTATAGGACCCGATGCTATAAGTAAGCTCGATAAATAAATTATAAATTATGGGTCAAGTTCCACCCATAAATTGATCATCCATTTTTTTAATAATTAACTAGGTATAGTTAAGTAGTTAAAAGAAGTTCACTAATCTCTATCAGATGGTCCTGAGCTATAAATAACCCACTTAAAAAAATGTATTTAAAATATAACTATAATATAATTATATTTTGGGAAAAAATATTTTTTAAAATTTAGTTACAATATTTAATTATGGTTATGACATGTTATATTTCAAATTTGTCTATTTCACAATTAAATTCCAAAACTTTATATGAATTATGGCTTCTGGTGCTTACTAAACTGATTCCATAATTATTATTGTTATAGCATCTTAATTACGGCATCAGTTGAATATACAACCGATGCCATATTGTACATTAATATTACTGCGTCAGTTACACTTCAAACAGAAGCAAACTTATGTCACATGAATTATCACTTCCGTTCTTTAAGTAACTGATGCCATATTGTACCTTATAGTGTCAGTTACATGTAAAACAGAAGTGAAATTATGTTATATGAATTATCACTTCTATTCTTCAAGTAACTAATACAAAATCGTGTAGTTAAATTAGTATTTTGTACTAGTGAATATAATTATATTTTGGAAAAAATTATTTATAGTATTTAATTACAATTATGACATGTTATATTTTAAATTTATTTATTTCACAAGTAAATTCCAAAACTTTATATTAATTATGGCTTATGGTGCTCAATAAACTGATCCTATAATTATTATTATAGCATCTTAATTACGACATCAGTTGACTATACAACTGATGTCATATTGTATATTACGGCGTCAGTTACATTTAAAACAGAAGCGAATGTATGTAACATGAATTATCACTTCTGTTCTTCAAGTAACTGATGTCATATTGTACATTACGGCGTCAATTACACGTAAAACAGAAGCAAAATTATGTCACATGAATTATCACTTAGGTTCTTTAAGTAATTGATGTAAAGTCATGTAGCTAAATTAGTATTTTGCACTAGTGATTAAACCACGTGGAGAAAACCTTATTTTTAGATATTGCATGTTTTTTCAATATGTGGGGTAAGGATGAAGTAACACAAGTATTGGAAAGCTGTGGTCTTGAGGCAACAACAGGCATGAAAAATCGTATTGACAAATCATTGCTGGTTGAAATTGAGCTTGGCAATATCAAGTACATAGAGGTGCACGATTCGGTACAAGAAATGGGTAGACTTATTGTTTCTGACGGATCTCCTGATGACCTTGGAAGGCGCAGCAGGCTGTGGCATTCTGATGACATTGATCAAGTACTGAAGAGAAATATGGTGAGTAATTAATTTTTGAGAAATAGGGTTGAGGTGCAATTTTAACATGGAAGTTTTTTGCCTTAAATGTATGATACAATTAAGTTTTAAAGTGTGTAAAAGTAGATACAATCTTTTAAAAACAAAGCAATTTTAGCGGTTCCATTTAATTAGCCCAAATTTTGGTCTCTTTTTTGATGTGGGACCCACTTGGCCGCTTTCTCTAATTTTATAACAGACATTTGAGAGAATTTAATGGAACTGCTAAAATTACACCATTTTTATAAGTTTGTGTTTATTTTTGCATCATTCAAAAATTAGCTGCGCCAGACGCTCATGACAAAAAACTTTATTATTAAAAGTACATTTTAACCCATACTGACAATATTGTTATACTAACTTCGGTGACTAATGTTTCTTATTAGGGGACTGAAGCAACAAGAAGTGTTGTTTTGCCCTTTACTTATAAAAATAATGAAGCAAATTGGGATCCTGCATCTTTCTTAAGAATGGATCGGCTTCGATTACTGATAATATCCTGTAACTTTAGTCTTCCCCGTGGTCTCATGGGCTTTCCATGGACATTAAAAGTTCTTCATTGGTGTGGATATCCTTCTAAAGCTCTTCCGTCTACAGAAGAAATGCATCAACTCATATATCTCAAAATGAAAAATAGCAAAATAAAGACACTTTCTATTTATAAATAGGTTAGGTACTTTATAAGCATTCTTACATAACTCAACAATGAAGCTGAATTAGTTTTTTTTGTCGTGTAACTGATTCCTCCTATCTTTTTATTTGGCCAGTCTATGAACGAACTCAAGATTTTGGACTCGAGCCATTCCAGAGACCTCCTTGAAACTCCAAATTTTTTTGGATTTCAAAATTTAAAAAGATTACTTCTTGAGGGATGCATATCACTTGTTGAGATTCATTCTTTGCTTGGGTAGCTTCCCTTTCTTGTTGAAGTAAATTTGAAAGGTTGCTTGAATCTTAAAGTCCTTCCAAAAAAATTGAAAACGAGTTCTCTGGAAGAATTTGTTCTCTGTGGATGCATTCAAGTAAGAAATCTTCCAGAATTTGGAAAAAAGATGAAAAAACTCAGAACACTTGATGTCAAAGAGACAAGTATAGCCAAACTTCCTGAGTCACTAGCCTTGAAACATTGGATCTAATGGGCTGCCAAAATCTTATTGGCCTTCCTCATAACTTTCACAAAATGAAGCATCTTAAGGTTCTTGATATATCTGGCTGCTCATCCTTTTCCAAATTGCCAAAAAGCCTTGGTGAAAATGAAGCTTTGGAAAAGCTTGATGCGCGTGGAACAACTATAGAAGTACCTTCTTCTATTTGCTATTTAAAAAAAATTAAAGACATTATCATTTCATGGATGCAAAAAGCCAGCTTCCAACTCAAGTATTTGGTCTCTTCCATGGAACCGTATATTTCAGAGGCATTCATTTGCAAAGGCCTTCACATTGCCTTCTTGTATCTTCAAAATTGAATCACTGACAGAGTTAGATTTGAGCTACTGTGATATTGTTGATGGGATCATTCCTAATGACCTTAGTGCCTTATCATCATTGCAAAAATTAGATTTGAGTGGAAACGAGTTTGTGAATCTACCTGATGACTTCATTTCAAATATTTTGAATCTAAAGTTTCTTTATTTGAATTCATGTGCAAAGCTTCAATTTTTGCCACAGCCTTCGCCTGGTTTACATCTAATGGATGCAGGAGAATGTGGTTCATTGAGAACCTTGTCAGACCAAAAATTGTTACATCTCTTTGCTTCAATTGGACAGGTATGTAGGTACATGTTTGACTATATATTTTTGATTCACATGCCCATGCATATCTCTGGTTATCAACGATATACAATTTGTGACATGATAAATTGCTTGGTTATAGGATGGGCAACATGCCGAAGGTTCAAGGAGAATTGCAAGTTTTTCAGTGACTATTCCAGGGAGTGAAATACCATCATGGTTTTGGAATCAGAATCATCTTCTTCTGAATGCAAAACATGAAGCTTTTGTAACAATAGACATCCCTGAAGGTGATTGGTTAGGAATTGGGTTGTGTACTCTAATTGATGAAAATATTTGTTTGCCTCGCTGGGGCTTTGATTTTAAAGCTTTCGATGGCAAGTACGTATCCTATCTGAGAAGGACACGCGAACATGAGAAAGAAATAAAATCTTGCCATCTCTGGATCTTGTTTTGGAAAATTAAAGAGGAACATAGAGATGAACTACTAAGGAATTACAGTCAGATTCGCTTGAAATTTTGTACTGATTGGGAGCAGACTCCATCAAAATCGGTTGATGTACATTCAATTAAGTGTGGATGGCGTTTCATTTGAATAGGGGATAGAGTAAGTTGTTTCCTCTCTACAATCTCTTCATAATATATTCCAGGGTTATTATCATTGTTTGTCCTCATACAATTTGATCATATTTTGAATTAAATCCATGTAGTTTGTCGGTCCTTGTACAATTTGATCAAATTTTGATTTAAATCCATGTAGTTTTAAATCATTGGTTTTGATATTAATAATTTTATAAGGACTCTGTTTGAGTTTAAGTATAGGAACGGAAACTAAAATTTGATCAAATTATAAAGACAAATAATAATATTAACCCTATATTTTACTAGTATTCTCATTACTTTTAAGAATGAAAAACTTGTTATTTGACTACTTTAGAAGATGAACTTAGTATATATTTCCTATTTAGGAAATTCCTCCTACGCATTGGGCTGCCTCCCAAACTATAATTCATGAATGTGAAACCATGTCTTCAGAAATCTCATCTTTATGCTCGGAAGATGAAGCCAAATTAATTAGATGATTCATGGATATAGTTGATTGAGATGCAAGGTACGTGATGTTGTAATTTGACTATCCTTTATCTCTTAATGAATTTCAAAGTTGGGATTATGATTGAAATCCAAATTTGCAGTCTTCTGACTATAATTTTTTGTTAAATTATTATGATCACACTGTATCCTGTTTTCAGATGTCTATTCCTATAACCTACCAAGTCTTTTGTTTGCACAAATCCATGCATAACTTTTGTTGTTAACTATATACAATTTGTGGTGACATGATAAATTTATTGGTTTTAGGATGGCCATCATGCTGAAGGATTAAGGAGAATCACAATTTTTTCAGTGACTATTCCAGGGAGTGAAATACCATCATGGTTTGAGAATCAAAATCATCTTCCTGTGAGTGAGAAACATGTAGCAAATGTAACCATAGCCATTCCTGGAGGTGAACGCTTAGGAATTCGGTTGTGCACTGTAATTGATGATAAGATCTGTTGTCCTCGTTGGGGGTTTTATTTTAAAGCTTTGAAAGGTAAGTATGTATCCATTTCAGGAAGGATGCGTGGACAAGAGAAAGAAACAAAATCTTCTCATATGTGGATGGTGTTTTGGGAAATTAAAGAGGAAAACGAAGATGAACTATCAAGGAGTTACAGGAAAATTCGTTCAAAATTTTGTACTGATTGGGAGCAGCCTCCACCAAGAATGGTTGATATAGAGTCAATTAAAAGTGAATGGCGTTTCATTTGCAAGGGGGATTTAGATCGACTCATGGATGGAATATAACAAAGAATGTAGAACCATGTCTTGAGAAACCGCAGCATTATGCTCAGAATTGTTGAAATCAAATTAGATAATTCATTGAAGATGATTCAAGATACGTGATGTTGTAATATGACAATATCCCTTATCTCTTGATTAATGAATTCCAAAGTTGGTATTATGATTGAGATCCAATATTGTAGTCTTCTGGCTATACTTTGTCAGTTAAATTATTATGATCGCTATATGCTATTTTCTTTTTCTTTTTTTTTGTATTACAAAGGCAAGCAGAGCTTGTAAGTGTCAGGACCTATAAAGTAGGCCGTACAAAATGATCCTGTGGCGGTGCACCACATTCTTGGGCAAAAAGAAGAGTACAATCGACAGGGGAAGACCCAAGTTCGACGTAGTCGTGGATGTTCATGTGAGCCTGACCTGTCAGATAATCAGCACAACGAATACTTTCCCTATAAGAGTGGGAAATCTGCAAGTCCCAGTCTGAAAAAATAAGAGATCTAGTGGCTAGGATAATGTCATATAATGGGTGGGAAGTAGGACAAGTAGACCATAATAGGTGAATAGCTTGGAGGGAATCAGTGAACAGTTTAATTTTGGTTAAACCAATCTGCTTGCATAGATGAAGGCCTCTGTAGATTGCATGGATTTCTGCAGCAGTTGGGAATGAATGTCCTAACTTCTGTTGAAATCCACGTATCCATGTGCCATGTTGGTCACGAATAACACCTCCGCAGGCGGCCTGTCCGCCATTGAGTACGGATCCATCAACGTCTATACGAACAAAATCCGGATCCGGCGGTTCCCAGTGGACTACAGCTCTCTCTGGAACTTGAAATATCTGGTGATGAAATCGTCCGCTCTCCACTCCTTCCGAGAGGTGAAACAGGCATCTATGTACTATCTCTTGTGGCTTCTCAGCTACCCCTTTGAATGCTTGACTGCATCTGTTCTTCAATAGTAGCCAGCACGTTATGCTGAAAACTCATTGCCATGACCATCTAGAGGTTCTCCTATTGCCTGGTGAGTGCTGCATGTTCCATTGTAGCCATTCCTGCAAACAACCACTAAAAAACATAGAATAGTATATGGGGTTAGTTAAAGAGGACCACACCCTTTGGGCTAGGTTGCAATCTCTCAACACATGAAGGATGCTCTCCTCACTCTCACACTGAAAAGGGCAGGTGTTTGGAACATTCGGGTTATGTCTCGCTCTTGTATCATTTGTTGGAAGCCTCTCATGGAATACTTGCCACATAAAGAGTTTGACTCTTTCAGGAATTCCCCAGTGCCATAAATGCCGCCAGTGAGGTTGAGAACTGAGGTTTTGCTGATGATAGATCCTCTCATAAGCTGACTTTACACTAAAGTTACCATCGGGAGCGTTTCTCCAACAAATCACGTCATCACCAGTGCTTGTTGGGGGTGTCACAATCATAATCTTATCTACCACCCAAGTGGGAAGAAATGTTTCCCATTTGGCTCTATCCCAGTGACCCATCTGTGATGTAAAGGAACAAACTCGAGCATCAATATCAAGAAGGTGCGTGTTCCTTTCAATGAAGTATTTTAGTGGCCTGTCAACCGGGCCCCAGCAGTCCTGCCAAGCAAAGGTGTTTCTTCCATTTCTAATATTTTTGCCAAGACCACTCTCGAAATCCTTCCAGACTACAACTATGCCACTCCACACAGCTGATTGATTGCGAGATCTCTGAACCGTCGGCATTAAATCTACTCCACATGAGTACTTCACACGGAGACATCTCACCCATAAGGCATCAGATTTAGTGATTAGACCCCAGCTATATGCTATTTTCTGATGCCCATTCCTAAAACCTACCAAGTCTTTATTGACCCCCAAAACTCTTAAAAGCTTTTCAGTTTTATTCACAAAATTGTTTCATCCTAAAGCAAATGGCACAAAAATTGCTTCAGAATGGAATTGAATTTAGATGATCTCCCTTTAATTTTATTGGACAAAATATAAAAGATGAAGGCCACAAATACAATAGCTAATGTCATTTGCTAAGCACTCATGGTTGTTCACGTTCTTACTTCATTCAACTTATAACTAGAGATCCAATTGACTCACATTCATTGCATTATAATTCCTAAAGCTACAGATCAGATGATTCATTTAAAGCAATCAGGTTTTGGTTTTAGAGAGAGAGAGAGACCAATGAGTTTGCCAGTCCTGATTGATCTGAGACATAATGCTACATCTACGTACAATCCTTATAGGCTATGGCTAATGTTAAATTAATTGGCTATTGCTTTTGTAACCTTTATTTTGAGCCTCATGTATCCGTAAGGGGTCAACAAATGTACTTTATGGATTGACTTGGTTCCTACATTTCAGCGTGGGGTTCTCACTTGTTAGTTACATAGTTTATAGAGCACTATTTTAACAAATCAGGATATTTAAGGTAAGTCTAACATCAAAAAGTACTTTCTCATGTGTGTCCAATATTCTAAAGAATTTTATAGTTCATCTAACACTCAGAAGTATTTTTTCAAGTTTGTCCAATACTCTAAAGTATTTTGTGGTGCAATTTTGCCCACAAAGTGTTTTTTAGGATCAATTTTAATCTCGTCATTAAATTCCAAAATGTCCTTTAAGTGACAATTCATTCAGCACCCTAAAATAATTTTTTTAATAGAGTCCTAGATAAACCATGAAATACTGTAAAGTGCTGGATATACCTAAAAAAATATTTGAGGGTGTTAGGGTAGTGGATGCACATAAGAAAATACTTGAAGGTGCTAAACCTGAACCCTATATAAATCTGAAAAGGAAACCTTCTTTAATAAGAATTCAATAGATATAGCTGTTTGGTTGTATATATTGCAAGATACACTCTTTAAAGTAAACACAATCTTATCTGAATCAGATTGCACATGCAAGGGAAAATAATTTAGGTTACGTTGTATATTATTCACTGACGGTGCATTACCTATATAGGCCGAATATATGACCCATGGTGATATCAATATGATAGCGGAAGTTACGGTATCACAACTTACAATATCAATATGATCCCAATATCTAGAGGTACGTACATATAACATACAATTGACCAAGTCTAAAATGAGTTGAAGGGTAGGCCTAAGCCCAGAGATTGTGTACTCACTAACAAAAGGCAATGAAGCTTGGTAAGTGGAAGCTCTGTTGGAAATGTGAACCCAGAGATGTTAAGAGCAGCAAGACCTGCTCAAATATTTTATTGATGTGAAAAAAATGAATTCTACAAAGGGATCAATGGATCACAGAATGATCCTTGTATATATAATGGTCTTATCATATATCCTATTGGGCCTCAGGCCTACAAAACTAATTAATACCTGAACTACGTCACTTATAGAACACAACATAATAACACCTATTTATATATTTACATATTTTATCACTCCCACTCAAGTTGGGGGTAGAAAATATTCACTGCGCCTAACTTGTCCAGAATCCGGTTCTGTGCTCTCTTGGTGATGGCCTTAGTCAAAATATCTGCTTGCTGATCAGCAGAACTAACATGCACCAGCCTGATCAATTTGGATTGCACCTTCTCACGAACAAAATGGTAGTCTATGTCGATGTGCTTAGTACGTTCATGGAAGACAGGGTTCGTGGCAATGTGAATTGCAACCTTACTATCACAGTGAACATCCACTGGTTTTGGTTGAGGTTCACCTAGCTCCCTTAGTACCCCTTTAAGCCAAACAACTTTTGAACTTGCAGAAGCAAGAGCCTTATATTCGGCTTCTGCTGACGATCGGGACACTGTGGATTGTTTCTTCATTTTCCAATGGACCAATGAACCTCCAACTTTGAGCAAATACCCAGTCACGGATCTTCTTGTCGTACTACAAGACCCCCAATCAGAATCACAGTAACAACTCATGGTAGTATCACCTTGGGAGCTGATAAGAATCCCCATCCCTGGAGATTGCTTTAGATAACATACTACATTTGAGGCTGCTGCCATGTGTACTTTCATAGGCTGCTGCATGAATTGACTTAGGACCTGCACTAAAAAACATAAGTCAGGGCGGGTCACTGTCAAGTAGATTAACTTTCCAATTAACCTTCTATACTTATCTGGTTCTTTCAACAAATCTGTGATCTTATTCTTACCCTTTCGATATCCTATCAATTTTAAATTTTGGGACATAGGCATACCAAGGGGTCTATAAGCACTCATTCCCAAATCTGCCAGCAAGTCTAAAACATATTTTCTTTGGGACATAACAATGCCTCTATCAGATCTAGCCATTTCTATCCCAAGGAAATACTTCATTATACTTAGATCTTTAATTTTGAAATTACTATGTAAGAATTCCTTTACCTTACTTATCCTCTCTTGCATGTTTCCAGTAATCAGCAAGTCATCAACGTAAATCAGAATCAAAACCACACTATTATCACTGTATTGCTTAAAAAATAGTGAGTAATCATGCTTACTTTGAGTGAAACCTCTTGCTATTAAAGCTATAGTCAACTTACAGTTCCATTGTCTAGAAGCTTGCTTGAGCCCATATAAGGATTTTTGAAGTTTACACACAAGGTTCTCCCCCTTGCTGTGAAAACCTTGAGGAATAGTCATGTATACTTCCTCCTCTAAATCACCCTGCAAGAAAGCATTATGCACATCCATCTGATATATAGACCAACCATACAATGCAGCAAGTTTCAGAGTAATGCGTACAGAAATCATTTTTACTACTGGAGAAAATGTTTCATGGTAATCTACTCCCTCCTTTTGATTATACCCTTTGGCTACTAGCCGGGCCTTATATTTCTCAATTTCCCCATTTGATTTGTATTTGATTTTATATACCCATTTAAAACCAATGGGTTTCTTACCAATAGGCAGTGGCACAAGATCCCAAGTTTTATTGGTTTCAAGTGCCTCCATCTCAAGGTTCATTGCTCTTACCCAATCAACATCATGTGCAGCCTCTTGGTAAGTCTTTGGTTCTCTAATAGAGTCTAATTGACATAGAAAACACATGTGAGAAGTAGAAACATTATCGTCTGAAATGTAGTTTTCAATGGGATAGAGACATATGGAGGAAGTCTCATGAGACTCTTTGGTTATTAAATTACATACGTAATCCTTGGCCTAAATGGGGGGCCTCCTCTCTCTCTATCAATTCGGACACTTGTATGTGGGATTTGACCCTGTTCAGGGCACGCAGAAGACCTTGAAACAGTTGCAGGAATAATAGAGTCAGATCTGATCTGTTCTGAAATAGCAGGTTCAGATCTGTCTTGTGCAACAGCATCAGGAGCAGACCTTGACTAAGGACACCTTAACTGTGTTCTGGGCTGTGACATGTCATTTTCGTCAAAAAGAAACATATCCCTCTGCTCTCTTGATGGTACTCCCCCTTGGATGGAGCCTGGCTCATCCAAAAAGGGAAACTTATGTTCAAGAAATCTAACATGCCGACTAACAATAAGGCGGTCAGATCCTAACTCTAAAAGGATAAAACCCTTCTGATTATTGGGGTATCCTAGGAACACACAAGGGGTGCTACGAGGTTGGAATTTATCAGTGACTTGCAAATTGGTGGCATAGGCAAGGGACCCAAATGTTCTAAGATTTTCATAACTAGGTTCATGACCATAAACCTTTTCATAAGGTGTTTTGAAACCTAGGACTTTTGACGGGACTCTATTAACAATAAAGGTTGCCATACGAACGCATTCCCCCCCAATATTTAAGGGGTACCCCTGACTGTATCATAAGACTTCTCCCTATTTGCATTAAGGTGCGATGTTTACGTTCTACTATACCATTCTGTTGTGGTGTATATGGACATGAAGTTTCATGAACAATACCTTTATCATTTAAGTAGGTTTTCAATTCAAGATTAACAAATTCAGAACCATTATCACTACGAATCCTTTTAACATGCAAAGAGAATTGTGTGAGAACATATGATACAAAATTGCGAATACATCTAACAATCTCAAATTTAGACTTCATCAAGAAAACCCAACTACTTCTAGAGAAATCATTCACAATGTCAAAAAATAATGGTGCCCTTGGTGTGTAGGGGTTATATAAGGCCCCCAAACATCCATGTGGAGCAACTCAAAGCAGAATACAGATTTAATACAACTAGAGGTAAAAGGCAGGCGAGTCTGTTTTGATTGTATACAAATGTCACAGTCTTTATTGAAAGATGTATGTTTATCTTGTACAAAGGTTAAATGCCTTAATACAGATAGTGGAGCATGACCTAATCGTTTGTGTAAGAGTGACAAATCAGCAGAAGAGGTAATAGCAGAATTCAAATTGTTTATAGCAGCAAAACATTTAGGAAATGTCAGCATGTATAAGCCTTCGTCAACCTTACCAGTCCCCTTCTTCTTCCCATTTGGAAGGGCCTGCACTAGACAGTGGTTAGGATAAAAGATCACTTTGCTATTTAAATCCTTAGTTAACCGTGGCACAGAGATGAGATTGAATTTTAACTGTGAAGCATACAAGACATTTGTTAGGTAAATATCAGGAGAAAGCCTAACATTTCCGATATAAGTGATTAATATTTTAGCTCCATTTGGGATTGTAATAGCCTTAATATCACTATTATTAACTCTATAAGTTTCAAACAAAGAAAGATCACCCGTAATATGTGAAGTTGCCCCAGAATCCAATGCCCATCTACTGTAAGGAGATATAGAAGAGGACAAACCGAAATCAATACCAGTGAGAACATGCACTGTTGCCTCAGAGTCACGCTTGAGTAAATCCAAAAGTCGCTCGTACTGATCTTGAGTGAAGGTGGGAGAGACAGTGTGGGATGCTTGAGTCCGTTTGTCACCATCGGGGACAGGTTCAGGTGTCATCTGAGTAGCTGCAGCCACTCGACCTGCCTGCCCTTTATTGCGTTGGAAATCAACGGGGTAGCCAACGAGCTTCCAGAAAACATCCTTGTGGTGGCCTTTCTTGCCACAATGGGAGCATTCTGGTCTGGAGTTGGAGCCACTCCCTCTACCACGAGTGGTCATGGCTACACCCTCAACAGGACCAGTCGGAGTGTGGGAGGTGAGAGATTTCTGTGCTTCATCTTTGGCAACCATTGCATAGGTCTGATTAACCGAAGGCAGTGGACTCATCAAGAGTATTTGGCTCCGAGCACCACTGAAGGAATCATTCAGACCAAGAAGGAATTGTAACAGTTTTTGGTGCTGAATCATGTCAGCATACACACGTGAGGTCTCGCAATGGCAGGAGGGAATGGGAAACAAAGTCGACTGTTCCTCCCACAGCTCTTTCATCTTAGTGTAATATTGAGAAATAGATGAAGAGTCTTGGCGCAGAGAGCTCAACTCACGGTGCAAAGAAAAAATGCGAGAGCCAGTACCTTGATCGAATCTTTCTTGAAGATCTTTCCATACCAGATGCGTGTGTGGGTAGAATATGACACTATTGGCGAGATCTTTCGAAAGGGAGTTGAGAAGCCAAGAGAGAACAATGGAATTACACCGTTCCCACTGCTCACGGAGGCCTTCTTCCTATGATTCTTTGGTGCTCAAACCATCGATGAAGCCCAATTTGTGCTTCCCACGCAAGGCGATGTGCATCGCTCGACTCCACATGAGGTAGTTGTCACTGCCGACAAGGACGTGTTGCACAATCGTAATCCCTTGCGTCTCCGATAGATGAAGGTAGAGAGGATGGTTGAAGGTCAAATCATCAACGGCGGAAGACGAGGATGATGGTGTCTTGGCGTCGGCCATCGGAGTGAAGAAGGGAGGAAATTTAGGGCAATCGGTGAGGACAACTGGGAGGGCAAACTGAAGAACGGCACGGGCAGGAAAGAAAAGGAACTCGGGCGGGTGGTCAAGGACAGTCTTGGCTTTCTTGGGCCGTCGTGGGCCAATACTGGCAGATCATAGAGGAGAATTCTTGAAAAAACACCTTGAGCAAATGAAGTCTTGTGGCTCTGGTACCATGTTGGAAATGTGAACCCAGAGATGTTAAGAGTAGCAAGACCTATTCAAATATTTTGTTGATGTGAAAAAAATGAATTCTACAAAGGGATCAATGGATTACAGAATGATCCTTGTATATATAATGGTCTTATCATATATCCTATTGGGCCTCAGGCCTACAAAACTAATTAACACCTAAACTACGTCACTTGCAGAACACAACACAATAACACCTATTTATACATTTACATATTTTATCAAGCTCACAAAGCATCATCAGATAATGTGAAACCATGTGTCCGGAAATCTTGTCTTCTTAACTCGGGAGAGGAAAACAAATATAACACTATAAGACAATCAGTATATTCACAAATTGTTAAAAAAATGCACATTACTTGAAGTGGGTTTAAAAAAATTGCTCTGTTCCCTTATATCTATCTAAGGGGGCGCTAAAGTATACATTTGATCTTTTATGTTTACATCAAGTATTAGTTTAGTTTCTTAAATTTATAAAGTCAATTTTCAGTCTTCTAATGTTAACACTGTTAACTCTCACTAACGAAAATTGCTAACGTGACAAATTTAATGCGAACTGAGTAGTAAAAGTAGGCAAAGTGGGATTCACTTCAATGTTTGCTACCATTCAATCAAATGATGTACATAGCATGGGTTGGATTTTATCTTGTACTGGCCCACTATGGTAATCGAGCCAGCTTGGCGCGCAAAAACTTCGGGATTGATTTGTTCATCATAAAAGAATATCATTATCATCATTTTTTTGGCCAAACATCATTATCACCATTTAAAACACATTAGTTTTGGAAATAATATTGGCCTAAACAATTATCCACTACTTTTGATCTTAATATAATATCTATTAAGGAGAGAGAAAACTCATTTTGTTAGATTAAATAAATTAGTTAAGTTAGACATTTGTAAACAATGTCTGTTGATTTTTCCTAAAATACCCTTTTAAATCAACTCCATTGAAACACCATTTGATGCAAACTCCTTCAATGTCATCAATAGGGATTAGTTGGGGAAACTGACAATTATGTGGACAAAGTGAATTGAGGTCTTATAGTTAAGACTAAATCTAACCTTTGATTAGCTTTTATATTAATGACTGGAGTGGTATTATTTGTTCATAATATTTATATTAAAAGATAATTTGAAATTTAAATGAAAAAGTGTATTTAGCAAAACGTGGAAAAGTTGAAATCATAAGAAAATCTCTACGATGATAATAAAATCAATACATTACATGAAATCTAACATAATAAATCAATTAGTATTCACATTTTTTTTAAAAAAATGCATGTTATTTGGAACGAGTGTGTAACCAGTATTTGGGTAAAATGGCAAAATGAATCTTATTGATATTAATGAGTACATGATGTATTTATACAATGAGTATCGACCATCAATGCCTAACAATATTCTAGAATACATAACAATATAACAATATTCTGTTGTAACTTAATTACAAATAACTGAATTGTTATTCTAGCTATGTCAACCCCCCCCCCCCCCCCGCGCAAGCTGGAGCATGAATATTTTTCATGCCAAGCTTGGAAATCAGCTCCTGAAATCGAGAAGGATGTAAAGGTTTGGTAAACACATCAGCAAGTTGATCAACAGAACGAACAGAAAGAAGTTTGATAACTTTAGCTTGAACCTTATTACGAACAATATGACAATCCAAGTCTATATGTTTAGTTCATTCATGAAAGATAGGATTATAAGCAATCTGAATAGCCAACTGATTATCATAGTAAAGTATGGCAGGATCAAGATGTGAAACATGAAAATTAGACAACAAATATATGAGCCATTGTAATTCACAAGTAGTAGAGGACATAGCACGATATTCGGCCTTGGAAGAGGACTTGGAGGCAGTGGCATGCTTCTTAGCCTTCCAAGAAATAAGAGAGGAACTAAGGAAGATAGAAAATCCAGTCATAGAATGACGGGTGTCAAGGCAACTAGCCTAGTCAGAGTCACTAAAACTGCATAATCATAAGTCAGAGGTAGCAGAAAAGAATATGCCAGCACCTGGAGAAGACTTAATATATCGAAGCACACGATGGGTGGCTTGCAAATGTGCATAAGTAGGAGCAGACATGTATTGGCTAAGTTGCTGAGTGGAAAAGCTCAAATCTGGATGAGTGGTAGTAAGGTATTGTAAACGCCCAACTAACTGACTAAATTGCTGAGGATTAGATAACAATGTACCCTTCTGTTTAGACAATTTCAAGTGGGGATCCATAGGGGTGATTTGACCGTGTCTTTACGCCTTGGGGTCAAATGCAAAATATTTTTTTATCCAAGAATTGCAGTACAATGCAAAACTCGGGTCGCCTCACTTGAGGAGCCTTTTATTGAATCCTAAGTAATATATATGCCATGCGAATGCAATAAAAACAAGGGAAAACAGTGTTTGGATTTTTCAAATTAATGACTAAAAGAAAGATGCAATTTAATTAAATACTAAGTTACTATTTTTAGTCTTTTTTATAAAAAATGGAGAATGAGTGAATGGAATGGTATGAAATGGAAAATATGAATAAAGAATGCTCTTGGTAATGAAGAAGTGACAATCCTTGCTAAAAAAGATTATGGGAATTAAAACTCATTAAGTCTCAAGAACAACCTCAAGATAACACTTGAGTATAATATTCCCAATTAATAGTAGCTCCTACAAACATAGCTAACTACTACCTCTTGAGATATTATTTAAAATCACTTAATATGAAATTGAAATTGGAATAATGCAACATGAATCTTCTTGGATTTGAGTGGTAAACAGCCCCTCAAGGATACAAATCAACCACATTAACTAGACAATAACATGCTAATTAACATAATCTCATGGCAACCACAAAGAAATTCAAACATATATAATCTTCACATTACAAAATTCAATCTCAACTACAATTATCAAATCAAAAGAGACAATTAACATTAATCCCAATTCCAGAATCACATATATGAAAATTCCTAAAACTAGGCAATCCAAATATATATAATTCTAGACTAATGGAATGATAGCAAAACTCCCGTTTGTAGTCCAATAAGCTCAAGAACAATTCATCATCACCAAGAAGCACAAATGAATAAGCCTCTCATTGCCTCAAAATAATTTCACCTTGTAATTTGAGCACTGCCAAAAAATTTATGAGCTCGTCGGAATTTGGAAAATCTTGCCTGAAAATTCAGAACAATCGCTGGAACATGGAGGTAAGCTTCAGCAATCTCAAAGAGAGGCAGGCGTGATATGAGGAAGTTAGAGGTTGGAGAAGAAAAGAGTGATGTTAAGCATGAAGAAACAGAGGAGGAGATCGCCGGAATCTGGGAATGAGCCACTGGAGTCAGCAAAATGTCACCGGAGGTAATTGGTGGTGGTGTTGTTGGTAGTTTAAGCTCCCTCCGGTTTTGATTCTGAGCTCTGACATTGTAGAAGCTATCTCGGCTAAGTTCTGTGGTGCTGTGATGGTGAGGAAGAAAGACGGTGGTGGTCTGTCGATGGCTCTCTCCTCTTGTTCAAGGAGGTCACCGATGGCAATGGTGGAGAGGAGGAGTTGCACCGCCAGGGACACAAGAAGGGGAAGGGAGGAAGAAGAAGATGATCGTACGATGATGGAGGTGATTATTAGTAGTGGATGAAGAAAGGAACAGAGGAGTGGAGAAGAGGTTCTCACCGGCGACAATGAAGGTGGTGAGCTGTGCTGCCGACGAGAGTGGAAGGAGAAGGAGGTGATGAGATGGTGGAAGATGATATGCGATGGCTTGCGGCACTGCACACTGCGATTTAGGTCTCTGTTTTATTTCCCATTTCTCAGGTTTGTCTCGGGTCTCTCGCATGTCCAGATTTCCATGTCCACCAGGTCCTCCATTTCTGTTCCCAGATCACTCTCAGGTCCTTGGGTTGCATCACTGCTTCTTGGGCTAATCAGGTCTGTTTCTTTTTTTTTTTATTTCTCAACTCATTTTTTTCTTTTCGTTTTGGGTCAGGTCTGCCCAATTCTCAATATCGGGGTTGACTTCTTTTTTTTTAAGTTCCAGATTATGTCTAGCCCAGGAAAAAACCCAGCTGCGTTTTTTTTCTTTTCCTAGTCTTTCTTTCCACTTGGCCCAATAATTTGAACCTCCAAAATTTCAAATTTCCTTCTTGAGCACCTACAATGCAAAAATTAAGCACAAAATAATATCACAAGTACAAGAAAACATTTGTATGAATAATTAACAAATTTATGACCATTTTGCCCCTATTTACAATTAATTCAATACAAATGTCTCTAATTAAAAATAGTGCTTAATCATGCAATTATATTCTAGAAAATGCATTAAAAATCCCAAATTAACCATGAAAAATCAAATAAAATTATAGTTTAATCAAGGGGAAGCAGCTGGTTTACAACCAAGATAACCAGAATCTTCTAAGAGTTCAAGAGAAAACTTACGTTGTGACAAAAAGATACCCTCGGTAGATCGTGCAAGTTCAAGACCAAGGAAATAACGAAGAGGACCAAGGTCCTTGATGGTAAAAGCATGGTCTAAATGCTATTTAACACTATCAATCTCGGTAAGATCATTACCAGCCAGCACCACATCATCAATATAAACTAAGATGATAGTAAAAGAGGATAAAGAATGATCAGATGCAGATTGAGTGTATCCATAAGAAAATAAAGCAGTAGACAACTTACAATACCACTGACAACTGGCTTGCTTAAGACCATAGAGTGATTTCTGTAATTTGTGTAACACCCCAATTTTTGATTAAGGGCTAATGATAATTATTGAGGATAATTATCGAGTGAAAGTGGAATAATTATGTGTTTTGGTGGCAATATTAATTAATATGCCATAATTAGTGGAAATTGAAAGAATGAAATTGTTGGGCAATAAGTTAGTGATTAATGGAGAAATTAATTAATAGCTAAGAGGAAAAATGAGAAGTGTAATTAAAATGGCTAATGGAGGGATTAAAGTGGCTAATTGGTGACTTAATTTGAGGAGAGCCAATGAAATGTGACATGTGGCAAAAGTGGGTATGATGAGTGAAGGGAAGAAAAGTCAAATGGGGGAGTATTTTATCCATTTTCTCTCTCTTCCTCTCCCTCATTTCCGCTGGACAAGGCATGGAGGGAGTTTCATTATTACTTCTCCTTCTCCTTCACTCCATATCTCCTTCTTTCTCTCTCTTGTGCGCCTTGGAGACCAAAGAAGGGAAGAAGAAAAGCTATGATTTGGGTAAGTAAATGGCATCTAATGCTTAAGTTCTCTTCCTTAATGTTGTTCCTTGGGGTGAGAGCTTCAATTTGATGGTTGTAGCTTCTCCATTGGTGGTGATTTGAGGAATCACGAAAATCTGAAGTTTGGAGAATCAAAAGGTGTCTTTGAGAAAGTTGTTAAGGTAAGTGGACAACAATCTTTCTATCTATGTTCATGCCATTGTGTGAAGTTTAGAATTTTTGGTAATTATGACCTTAAATTCAAAAATGAGTAGTATTGAGTATTTAGTATGTTATTGGCATGAAAATGGTATTTTGTGGTGAGTTTGGGATAGATAGATTGATTTGGGATTGAAATGTTTAGTTTGGATGATTTTGGAAAAATTGATGATTTGTGTTGCCCAAAACCAAAGCATGAAAATGGAATAGGATTTTGGTAATTCTGATGATTCCATGTGATTCCTTGGGTGTTTTTATGTGGGAATAGCTTTGGTAGAAGTTTTGGGTCCATTAGAATCATTTGGGCAAAGGTTAGGGTAAATGGTCAGTTTTGCTGCGTTTTCTGGTTCTGATGGAATCACTCGAGTGATTTGGGATTCACTCGAGTGTGTGATGAACATTACTCAGGTGAAGTTGAGTTTCACTCGAGTGTTGCGTGTATATTCATTGTTCTCTTTAGTTTTTCTGTCGTGTTTTCTGGAAAATCTCAAGAGTGTATAGTCTCACTTGCCAGTGTTGATCCATCACTTTAGTGAAATGATATGTGCTCGAGTGCTCCTCTTCATTGAAAACTCTGGTGCTCTTGGGTTCTCACTTTCTGGACTTCACTCTCTAGTGCTCGGGTGAGGCATTTGGCTATTACTCAAGTGAGGTCCAGTGTGCTCGAGTGTTGTAGTGTCTAAAAAGTCCTTGTGCTCTCTGGTGTTCGCTCGCTATCCTTCACTCTCTAGTACCCAAGTGCAGACCGTACCGTCACCCGAGTGAGGCCTTCTTTACTCGAGTATCCGTACAATCTCACTCGAGGGAGGTTATCTTCACTCAAGTGTCACAGTAGCAAATATCAGTTTGAGCTTTCGAAAGGGGATCTTTGGGGATAGTCTTCCGACCCCTTAGAGCTATTGATAGATGTGTTTATGGGTATTTAAAGAGTAATAATGATAACCAAATTAAGTATTGAGAATTGGAATAGAGAATTGATACTTCGTCACTCAATATGAATATAGGACACGACATTTGCCCTACTTGGGAGCGACCAGTGCCAGAGCATGCACGGAAGGAATGAGCAGGTAGTGATTTCTCCCTTATATTGTGTATGATATCTGGTATGCATGATTTGTCATAGTGTTTGTGAAATGTGAATTTTTGCTTAGTGAAATGTGAAGGAAAATGTGCCATGGTCCATTACAGCGTGAGCACTTCAGCGGGAGCCATAGTAGGGGGTTGATGCTTATAACACCTACCCCGGCCATTGAACTGCCATTGTAATCGACATGGATCTATTATGAACTGTAATCTGGCCAGTACATCTGTGTATTGTGAACTATTATATGAAACCCCAGCTGTGGTGAAATATATATTCTTGTGAACTGTGATATGTCCGATACAGCATGAGCAATTCAGCGTGAGCAAACGTAAGCTTGGCGTTCGTCATACCTGCCTTTGCCGTTGTAACTGCCATTGTAGTTGCAATGTCTGTGTGATATGATTGCTTTCATACCTTATTGTTGTGCACATTCTGAGTGATTTGATACTACAGGGATTCTTTAGAATCTCACTCTCCCAAAACAATGTTTTAGACAGGGCAAAAGGATCGAAGGGAAAGCGGGTGATGAAGAGTGGCTAGAGCTCTAATGCAGGAGTTTATTTTGATTATTTGGTTATTGGTTATCATGTAAATCCTTTGGATATTTTTGGGATCAAATGTATGTATATTGAGATGTGTAAATTAGTTTGTGTAATCCCCAAGTTAAGGGTATGAATTATGGGCTTTGTGCCTTTGTATAAACCCTTGTTTAATTAATGGAACCTGAGTGTGTCGGAAATTTATGATGTACTCTGATATGTATGAATGAAATCAACCTGTATAGGCCATTTTTATATTTGTGATGTGAATATAAGACATTTGTGAATATGTTTTAGAAAAGTTTTGAAAACCCCGATTTTGGAAAATTTACTTTCTTAAGTCCCAAATCGTCTATGGTCTCTAATACAAACTTAATTATGTTTTTATGAACTAATCCCGGCCTATGGTGTGAAGGGGGTTACAATTTACATATCATATTAGGTTGAGGAGGAGTAAAACCTTGAGGAAGATCCATATAAACCTCTTTATTGAGGTCACCATGCAAAAAGGCATTGTTGACATCTAGTTGATGAAGATGCCAAGATTTGGCAGCAGTAATAGACAGTAAAAGCCTTAAAGTGGTCATCCTAGCAACCGGAGAAAAAGTATCAAAATAGTCAAGGCCTTCAATTTGAGTAAACCCCTTGGCCACAAGTCTAGCTTTATGTCTTTCAATGTCACCATTAGCTTTGAACTTGGTTTTAAAAACCCATTTACACCCAATGGTTTTCTTACCCGGTGGTAAAGAAGTAAGGACCCAGGTCTAGTTGTGTTCAAGAGCTTTAATTTCTACAGACATAGCATCTTTCCAATGGGAATGTTTAATAGCTTGATGATAAGTTTTGGGATCAGGTTAAGAGGTGACAGTAAGAGCAAATTTATGATAGGAAGGAGCAAGAGAAGAGTATGAAAGAATAGAAGAAAGCGGATAAGGGGTGGAACCATTACCTAATGATTGGTCAGCAGTAATAGAGTAAGCACAGTGATAATAGTGCAGATATGATGGCGGATTATGAGGTCTACTTGAACAGCGAGTGTGGGAAATGGGTGGAGAAACAGGGGAGAGGGGTAGGGTATGAGATGGCTAAGATTGAGGAGATACATGAAGTGTAGAAGGGAAGTCATCAAGGAATTGTGGCAAATCCTGGATAGTGGGTTTAAGAGGAGGAGATGCAGGGGATGTGACACTGCCACTCTTAAACGGAAACACAAGCTCATGGAAGACCACATCACGTGACAAAAAAATATGATTGGAAGCTAAATCTAAGAGGGTAAAAGCCTTAGAACTAGAAGGAATGCCTAAGAAAACACATTTGCGAGCCCAAGAGGCAAATTTGGACCGATTATGTGCTAAAGTAGAAGCAAAGCATCAAGAACCAAAAACTTTGAAGTCAGAATAAGAAGGAGGAGTATTATAAAGTTTTTCAAAAGGGGTAAAATTCTGAATAACCGGTGAAGGAAAGGAATTGATGATATGAACAGCATGCATAACAGCAAAAGACCAATAAGGTAAAGGGATATTAGATTGATGTAGTAAAGCACGTGAAATGTTTAAAATATGTTGATGTTTGCATTCTACTAAGCCATTTTGTTGAGGAGTAGCAATGCAAGAAGTTTGATGTAAAATACCTTTAGAAGCATAAAAATGAGGCATGAGAAACTCAACACCATTATCAGTGCGCAAAATTTAACAGTAGTAGAGAATTGATTTTCAACAAGAGCAAAGAAATGTAACAAATGAGTGCGAGCCTCAGACTTGGTAAAGAGAAAAAAAATCCAAGTATATCTAGAAAAATCATCCACTAAAGTAAGAAAGTAACGATGACCAGATACTGAAGGAATAGAAAATGGGCCCTATATGTCATGTGAAGTAAATCAAAGATTTTATTGCAAGAACTTGTGCTTACAGGGAAACAAAGTCTTTTCTGTTTTGCAAAGTGGCAAGTGTCACATGTGAGAGCATGAGGTTTACAAGGAATAGTAGACATATATTTATGTAAAGTAGACAAAACTGAATCTGAAATATGACCCAAGCAAAGATGCCAGAGAATAAAATTTGAATCAGAGGTTGTAGCAGCGGCAAAAGCCTGAGATGAATCAGTAGTGGTAAGAATTTGAGATGATGCCGATGGGGAAATCATATCTGTAGACAACACATAAAGCCCTTCAAATTTTTTAGCTGAACAAATCATCAGAGAAGGTTGGTGTAAGTATATCTGACAAGAGGAAGAGTCAAAAGTAAGAGAACAATTAAGAGAAGAGGTTAAATGAGAAACAAAAATAATATTGAAGGAGAATTAAGGAAGATAAAGAACATTATACATAACCAAAGAAGGGGAGAGGGTTATTGTCCCTAAAATGCAAGCCACGGAAGGGGAACCAGAGGGCAAGTGAACAGAAATAGGTGATATAGAATGATAAGAGGAGAAGGATGCTAATAAACAACACACATGGTCAGTGGCTCCTGAATCAAGAATCCGGGTGGCAGAATTTGTAAAAGAAGCAAAGCTACATATACCTGCGCCATTAGTAGAGGTGGAAATGTGATTAATAGAAGAAGATTTGGGAGGGGAATTCAACAAAGAGATGAGGCGTTGATATTGAGCCGTAAATAATTGAGGCAAAACGGAAGGTATGGAAGGAGAAGTTGAAATAGATGCCTATGCAGTAGGAGATTTTGCTTGAGCAACACCATAATTTAGAGTAGATACTTGATTAACCACAGGAGTAGAACCAGAGGATCGGAACTTGAGCCCAAGGGGAAAACCATGCTTACGATAGCAGGTTTCCTCAGTATGGTGAGGCCGGCCACAAAATGTACATTGCTTGGTACTGACAGGCTTGGAACCAAAAGACGAACGAGGAGGTCCTTTGGCAAGCAAAATTGTCGGTTCAAGAGGATGTAACTCATGTTCTTTTTGAAGTACCAAGGAAAACACCCGATTGATTGGTGGCAAGGGTTCAAGCAACATGATCTGAGAATTCACCGAGGCATAGGACTCATTCAAACCTTTCAAGAACCGAATCACATGATCCTCATCTCAGTGATGTAGCATACTAGATGTAGAGCCACATACACAGGCTTTCAACAGTCGAATGTTGGACAATTTGTCCCAGAGAATCTTCAATCGTGTATAATATTCACTTACAGTGAGAGTGCCTTGCTTGAGATTGTAAATCTCCTCCTGAAGATTAGCGACGCGGAAGATATCAGCCTGTGAGTAGCGGGAGCGAAGATCATTCCAAGTATCCGATGCGCAATCGAACCATAGGATACTTTTCGCAATCGTTGGAGATAACAACTTCGAAGTCCAACCTTGAACGAGATTGTTGCAGCACTCCTATGCAGGGAAGAGAGGATCAGACGGAGAAGGTGGTGCGATGGAACCGTCGACAAACTTCAGCTTGTTTTTGGCTAACAACGCTGAATGCATAGCCCGTGCCCAACTCTGGTAATTGCTGCCATCAAGAGGCGGCGCAACAAGAATCAACACCGGATTCTCGTTTGGGTGGATGTAATACAGGCTAAACTGATCGGAGATGGGATCTACGACTATCGGAGAAGAAAATAGGGTTCGGAGAAAATTGGGAAAGGAGGAAGACGATGATAGAGAAATACGATAGGTGAAGGAAAAGAGGGGAAAAAAAGGTAAATCAGAAAAATAGAGGAAATCAGATTTGCTGTGATACCATGTAACCAGTATTTGGGTAAAATGGCAAAATGAATCTTATTGATATTAATGAGTACATGATGTATTTATACAATGAGTATCGACTATCAATGCCTAACAATATTCTAGAATACATAACAATATAATAATATTCTGTTGTAACTTAATTACAAATAACTAAATTTTTATTCTAGCTATGTCAGAGTGAGGAAAATAAATAAAGAAAAACATATTTGCAAAGCATAGAGGAATGAGGGAGGCCGAGAGGGCGCCGAGGAAAATTACAGGAAGGAACGCAGCAACTACTATTAAATTGTATATGATTATGATTATATATTCAACTTTATAAAAATAAATTAAATAAATAGTCTCTCATTGGTAATCTTTGACTATTAGAAGCACCTTCAAAAGCTTAGCCTTCACTAAGCAGTTACTCAACATATGTAATTTAATCTCTCCAAGCACAACGTGAGATACAAGTATAAGCTTTTCTAAGATAATTCGAATTTTAAATTAACTCCAAGTTGTCTTAATTAAATATGAGAGACCATCTAATTATACATGCCCGAATTTCAAACCAAAATAAATTATACATGGCCTAATCATGGGGAAAAAAACCTCTCCACCACTTTATAAAAAGTAAAAAAATATATAGAATACTTTAATAAAAATATAGATATATGAACTATTTAGATCAAATGTCAATGATTTAAAATTAATTATATACATTTTTTAATATTTGATATTATAATAATATTTTATTATGATATTAAATCTCAACCATTCGAGTTGATGTAACGATAAGAATAAATAAATGGAGAAATGGACAGTAAAAGGCATAAAGAGAAAGATAATGTTAGTTTTATGAGTTATTGATGAACTAATCAAGTTTCTTGTTTATTGTTCAATGATTAAACTTATTAGTCAGACCTACCATAATCAAATTGTTGATATATTGCCATTTAATTACTTTTCCCTCCTAACAAGAAAGAATTAAGTAGCCGACCCAGATTTGTTTAGTATATGAATTAGTTGGGGTTGAGTCAATTTCTTTTCTCTAGCGTTGTTTCTGGTAGAGACAGACAATTAAACGTCATGGAAAGATATATTTTAATTTATTAGTTAATTTATACCATATCATATGTTATGTATCATTAGATTATATATTAATTTATTAGTTAAAATAATTAGTTTGAAGAAAAAAATAAAAAATAAAAATATTTTAAAGTAATTTAATTAGTTTACTTAATTTTTTTAAAAAAATTAACTTTATCTTATAATTAAAAAAGTATATTAAATTTGCCACATACGCAAGTGGAGTTTTATTAGCTTTCTTCCTTCTCATCAGCGACTCAGCCACACCCTTCATGACATCTCCGGCGCCGCTCCCACTCCTCCCTCGCTAGAAATTGGAGGGCTGGAGAAGAATAATAAAAACATCGACTCAAATGGCATGCCAAATATCACAAGCAAACCCAGAGTATATCAGTAGGTAGTGGGTACAACTATAACCTTCCCACTTTTCAAAGCCTCAACTGATTCTGCAGCAAAAGCATCCTCCACTGGACTAACCACTTCAATCTTGCTTTCAACATTTACCTCAGAATTCTTCACACTCCAAGCCATATTTATAGGCAATTTTCTATTCGGCCTCTCACTCTGAGGTAAGTGGGGGCACAAACCCCAACTTGCAGACACCTCACAATTACACTTCATTACTTCAACATTAAGTGCAGTGTTTGATTAAAATCTTCGAATGAAGTGGAATGACACAGAAAGGTGATTTCTTTGGCCATTATTTGAGGGAAGTTGAATAAAATAGAAGCAAAAAGCAAGAAATTTGCAGAGGCAAAGAAAAAGAGAGATAGAGATGGAAAGAGAGGGAGTAAGTGACGGTGTGAGGAAAAGGAATCTTGGAAAGGGAAGATGGGAATGAGATGGGCATAGAAGAGTCGATGCCTATGTTGCTATCCTGTTCGCGCATCGCCGGAGTGGCAGCGGCTCCGAGAACACCATGGAGGATATGGTTGATGAGACTGCTAGAGGAGGCTGAAGGAGGCAACGGTGCTAGAGCTGTTGGAGAGAAGACAAAAAAGTTGGACTTGCCTATGTGGCAATCTCAATGACTCAAATTTCAAATTGTAGCTCCAGGTGTCTTTGCTCGGTTACAGTATTTTAACACTGTGTGAGAATTTAATAGAAGGACTAATATATTTTACACCAGAAACTTAAAGGACCCAATAAAAAGAAAAAAAAAAGGTATAGGGACCTGATTCAAAATCGAAGGAAACTATAAGGACCTCTAGATTAATTTTTCCTAACTATTTTTATTAATTTGTGAGAATTTTTAGTTGATGTCTCATAAGGAGGATCAGAGGGAGTAAGTCACTTTTACTAATTCATGAAAACTAAGATATGGTTGTTTAACTCATTAAATTCATCCTAAACTGAAAGAAATTTTCAACTTTACTTATATTAAATGAGGTATTAAAGAATAGAGAAAAATATAAGGAGCCATATTTAAACATTAATTACATGGGCAAAATTGACAAATAAGTATTAATTGCTCTCCAAATCACTTATATTGTGGGCCAAATTATTCTTCTAGAAGCGGCTTATATTGTGAATTGGAGGGAGTATGTTACTCATTGTTTGACAATACCTTAATTAATGATGCATGATAAATGTTTATATATCTTGATTGTAATCAGTAAATTTATTATTACCTCTTATTGTAATACAAAGTAAGTCTTACATTTAGAACCGGGGTTTTTTGTTGTTGTTAATAACATGTATGTTTAAAAATGGAAAAAGATTTCTATAGGTTCTTTGAATTACAAAAGTTAAGATAAGTTGGGTTTTGAGGCTAATCAATGTTGGAGCATACTTCCAGGGTCAGAGAAAGCTTATAGAGGTATTTACAGATTTCATACAAACAAATTTATCATATTGATAGCACATTTGAATTTATAATTTTGTGAGTTATGAGCCAATTCTTTACTAGTTGAACTAACATTGACAAGTTTCTATAGGTTCTAATAAGTTTAAAAAAAAAAAAACTCATATTCTAAGAAATTTAATTTGTTTTTATCAGGTTTAACTTGTAAATATAAAAGTTCGATTTATGTACATAAATTATTAAATTTGATTCGTAAATAACACAACTAAGCTTATAACTGAGTTTTTGGGGATCTATCTGTATTTTATTTTCGTATATGAGACTTATGGGTAATTTTCCTTTGAAGAATATCTTACTAATAAGTAATAACCTAAACTTAACAATGTGTATGAAGTTATGTGATGATGGTCATTTAATTTGCATGGAAATCATTGAAGATTTATCAAAAAAAGATAATGACTGTTCACACAAATTAAGCTTATGATAACATTGGAGGTTCCTTATGTGGGAGGTAGTGGTTTATGGCCTTAAGGTGGTCAACATACTTGGGGTGTACATGTAGATGTGCCTTCCTTTCCCATGGAAGAGGCCTAGGTTAAGGATAATTTTTTTTTGAAGAAAAATTAGAGTTTCCTAATAAAAATAGATTTTAAAGGAGTGATGGTTAAAAAGTAGGGTGATTGAGAGAATGATATTTATTAAAATTAAAATAAATATTGGAGTTATATGTTAAAACAAGACAAATTACTCGTGCGTTGCACGGAATTGTATATTATACAATTTATTAAAAATTGCAGTGTGATTTTCAGTTAACTCAATCCACTGTGATATTTTAAAATACCTCTCTGAAACTACATTGGCACTTGTATATTCCCTATATTCATTTAACACTAATGATTTCAGCCCATTAAAGCTCTTTATTCTTGATAATGCAACATATAATTGTCCATGTGAAAAGACCAGGCTTGGATGGTAAAGACCAACATCGGGTATAAACTGCCCTTGGCTCTTATTGATAGTCATTGCAAATGAAATAATGATTGAGAATTGCCTCCTCATCATGCTAAAAGGTAGATTTAGACTCCGAAGGATTCATGTCTATACAATGTATTAGTATATCTTCACTATCGCTTATCTCGTTCAATGCCTTTACTCTTATGAAGTTTTTGCCATGTTGTGTTATTTGTAACCTAGTCCCATTGCACAAATCGGCTGATTGATCAATGTTCCTTATCAACATAATTGCTACACCAACTTTAAGGATCAGCATATGCATATGATGAGGTATCCCTGAGCATTTGATTGTATTAAGGAATTCACTATCATACATTAGAAAGGATGGATTATGTAAATTGCAAGACAAAATACATGTGCACTACACGGAGTCGTGGAACTTAAATGATAGCTATATATAGAGTTATTGGTTGAAAAAATATAGTTAAATACCTCAATTTAGATATAATACATGTCCTAATTTCTCAAAAGTTAGAACCACCCCCTCCCAGCACGATGTAAGGGATTCTTCATTTCTATTTAAGACAAAATACTCGTGTGTTGCACCAAAACATAAAACTTAAATTATAAAGTATATATAGTTATTGTTCGAAGTAATATAGGTACACACATCAAATCAAACATAATACATGTCTTAGTTTCTCAAAAGTTAGAACCGCTCTTGCTTCTTTTGTTGATTATTAATACAAAAATTTATATCCTAACATTGGAAAGACTCAGTCCTAACTTATCAAAAGTCATAACCACCCTTGCTTCTTGCAATCATCATTGATATAATAAATTTTGTCTTGATATCGAACAAACATATTGTTTCACATTTCATAATGGATTGCATCCCCCAGCACCACTGCACAATGCAAGGATTCTCTCACTTCTATAATGGGTTATTCCCCCAAACCCCCCCCCCACACAATGTGAAGAATTCTTTCACTTCTATTTAAGACAAAATACTCGTGTATTGCACGGACATGTGGAACTTAAATTGTAAGGATATATATAATTGTTGTTGGAAGAAATATTATTAAACACCTTAAAGTAAACATAATATATGCACTAACTTCTCACAAGTTAGAACCACTCTTGCTTCTTTAGTTGATCATGAAGACAAAAATTTACATTTCAACATTAGAAAGACCGAGTACTAACTTGTTAAAAGTAAGAACCTCCCTTGCTTCTTTCGGTTATCATTGGTGCCATAAATTATGTCCTGATATTAGAAAGACTCATTGTTTCACATTTCATAATAGGTTGCGTCCCTCTCGGGTACCATTGCATGATGCAATGAATTCTTTCACCTCGAATACTGAGTTGTGTCCCCCCTATCCCCCACCCCCAAATCAATCCTACTTGAAGTGATGAATTATTTCACTTTTGTTTAAGACAAAATACCCACGGATTGCACAGACACACGAAACTTAGATTCTAATGAAAGCTAAACTATATTTAAGCAACCTCAAATCAGATATATATATATATATATATCCTAACTTCTCAAAAGTTTTACCACTCTTACTTTTTCTACAGATCGTTAATGCACAAATTTACATCCTAAATTGAATACACCAAGTCTTGACTTATCAAAGGTTGTCAAACATAATATAAATAATAGCTTCTGGAAAGTTATAACCATTATTGCTTATTGTGTTGATCATTGATGCAATAAATCTATCATATTTTATAATGTGTTGCGTCCCCCCATCACCGCTACACAATGCAGGAGATTTTTTCACTTCTATAATGGGTCCCCCTGCAGCACCCTGCTTGTTGTGAGGGATTCATGCACTTATGTTCAAGATAAAATACCCCGTAACACTTGAAACTTAAATTGTAAAGATGTAGATGATTGTTGGAAAAAATATAATTTAACACATCAAATTAGACATAATATATGCCATAGCTTTTCAAAAGTTTCACTAATATTACTTCTACTGATCATTAACGCAACTATTTACAATCCGGTATTGGAAAGAATAAGTCCTAACTAATTAGAAGTTATCTAACATAATATAAATCCTAACTTCACAAAAGTTAGAACCACTCTTGCTTATTCTCCTAATCATTGATGCAAAAATTTACATCCTAACATTGGAAAAACTAAATTCTAACTTATCACCTTTTGTCGTTATTGATGCAAAAAATTACATCCCAACACTAGAAAAACTCATTGTACCATATTTTATAATGTGTTTCATCCTCGCAGCACCTGTGCACGACGTGAGTGGTTCTTTCATCACACATTATGCAAATAAGTTATATTAACTTATATTTGAATTGTGGTTCTTTCATTTACTGCCATACTGACTATGCCTTATTTGTTAGTACTTGGATTGTTGACCTCCTTGAGCATGATTTGGGCTCAAGGAAATTTGTCAGGAACCTCTTTCAAAGGTGGATTCTCATAGAAACACATTTGGCGATTGTGTGGACTGCCAAAGCTTCTCTAGATGGTCTCGCCCTGTGTATTGGGTATATCGACCTCTATCACAGATGTTGGCCTTTCGGGTCACTGGTGTTGTGGATGTTTATTTTGATTAAGATTTATGTGTTTGATATATTGAAGAACCTTTTATTGGCTTATGTTTGTTGTTTTAGAGTTTGTATGTTTTAAATTTTACTAGTGTTCTTAGTTTATAGGCTTCCTTTTAGTTTGTAAGTTGATGTAATTTTCTGCTTGATTCAATATATTGTGTTTCTTTCTTGGCAAAAAAAAAAAAAGATTCAAACAACACTCCATCATGCATTAAAATTCATGAAACAACGTTGAAATTAGAAGGTAATAATAGTGAGTAAATGAACTTCATCCTACAATTCAAAAATAAAATTTAATATCCATGTATTGAAAAGTGCTACATTTGACAGAGTCACGTGTAATCATCTAGTAAGATATTACCCCCCGATAAATTCTATTAAGCTGAATTTTAAAAACTAATATTTTTTTACTCTAAAAAAAGGAAATGACTTAAAAGAAGTGAAAGTAAAATAAAGGTAAGATTTATTTAAATAAATTTAAATATTTCAATAAGGATAAAAGGTTGTATTTGATAGGAAAAAGATGAATGTATTGAATAATCTAAATAAAACTTTTATTTAACCAGTGTCAAAAGTATTCGAGCAAAATACACACACATCAAATTTCAAAGACATATTATTGTCAGGAAGCAACATCTTTGATAGATTATCATTGTGCAACAAATAAAAAGGTTTGAAATTTAGAGAAATGACAAAACAACGTAATGATAGCTTTTTCACGGAACATCTATTGTACTATCGCAATATTCCAACATTTTAAAATATCCCAATATTTTAAGCAACATCTATTGTAATATCCCAATATTCCAACATCTTTGATTATATTCGTTCATTGTGCAATTTAAGGTAACATCAATTGATGACTAATGGTGAAATAATTGAAATGGGGTTAGAGAAAATGTAGGGAGTTTGGTCAAGGTTAATTTCATAATTGAGGATTTATATTTTAATTTTTGGTCCCTTAAAATAATTATAATTTTTAAGGTCCTTGTTAATAAATATTTATTTTCCTTGGTCCTTCTCCCCAATTTTCCCAATTTCAAATCCCCAAATCAATTCAATATCATCTCAATATTGTTATAATAATAATAATAATCAATCAATCATCAATGATTAAATATTAATTATAAATATAAATATAATCCTCTAAATCCCATAAGTAATAATATTGAATTCTTGGACATCAGTGATCACCCGTTTTTTGGCCATAATTACTTTGTAATTCCCCAAATTACTTAAGACTTAACAACAATGTAATTTCCAGAAAATCAATTATTAAAAGAGAGGGTGAAAACACAGTGACCAAGAAATTAACGAAAAAATGGTGAATGCAAGTCAATTATTAGATCTTAAGTAAATTAGTTTGTAAGTAAATAAATGATGTCATTTTAAAAAAAAAATTCCTTTATTAATTACCTGACTAAATGATTTCTGAATTGGAAGTTATGATTATGAATTGTGGGATCTTGCCCCATAAATCCAAAAATTATCACGAATTATTAGGAGATACAAATCTTAAGTAGTGCTATTTTTTTACTGAAAAAAAGAAAATAGTAAAAAATGTTTATCCCCAAAAATTGAAGATGCAAAAGGATAGTCCAATAGTATAAAAAACACAAATATAATTTAATCAAAAAAGAAAAGATTAACAATAAATGTTTTCATCTTTCAAAGGGATAAGCAAGCCCCAACTCTTTTTTTCCAAGTGATGGAGCCCCATATATAGGTTCCACCGGATATCACGCGGAACTTTGTTAGCGGCAAAGATGAGTCATTATCTCAGTGTGATTTTGGCCTTAAGAAAGAAGAAGCTCAAATGTGGTGGTGGCTACGAGAGGCTAGAGAGAAGACAATGCTAGTGAGAGAATGGAAAATATGAGGAAGAGGGGTGAGTGATAAATATCCATTCAAATTCTATATTTAAATTTAAATTTATAATCTAGAGAAAAAAATATAGAATTTAAGTTTAAATTTACAATAAAGAGAATGGCATAGGAATTTAGAATACCTTGAAAAGGGAAGTTGCATTAATGTAGCAGTATGAAAAGGAGAAAAAAAGAGTGGAGAAAAAGGAAAAATTGATAGGCCTCGAGAAGTAAAAAGAACAGAAAAGAGGAAAACAGAATCAGACCTTAAGAGGGAGGGGAGAGAATTTCAAAATTTCAAATTCAAATACTGACCAATCAAATAGGTATCAAAGGCATCTCTATGTTGTTATGCTGAGAAATTCTTGTGTGAACTTGATTTACTTTGTCATTTGTGGTCTGATAAGTTAAAATACAATAAATCAGCTAACATTAATCAAGCTGGTTGCTCATGTATTTCATAATTTTATTTTTCTTAAAAAAATAAAAGAATCACTCAATTAAGATTTCACAAGTATTGAAAAAATGAATCTTGTGAAATCTTTTAATTTTATTAATATGCCAACTAATATTTAGGAGGTACCAAATCAGCTCATGAGTTGTTGCATTTTAATTGGTTAGACTACAAAAGACGTGATAAACCAGGTTTATACAAGAATTTCTCTGTCATGCTATATTTTTCTCACAGAGAATATTCGATTTGATTGATGATTTTAAATAGTGTCTTCATATCACTCAAGATATTTTCTTAAAGTTTTAACTGAAAATTCAATATGCATTCTAAAATGATATTTACCAATTATCACTCATCCCCTCTCTCTCATTTTGGTTGATTGATGATTGATTTCAAATTTTCAATTTTCAAATATTAGTCAAATAAAAAAATATGATTGGGAGCAAATTTGTTGAAAAAAAAAAGTATTTTTAATTTTAATTTATTAATTAATAATTACTTTATTTAATTTTTCAAATCACAACCTCCAATATACACTATAATGAGTCTTTGCTTTTCAAGAATCTCTCACTTCCCATGTCTTTCCTCTACCTATCATTCTCCATATTTCATTTGAAATTCAAATTTTATATTAATCTCACTTCCCATATTTAGTATTTCGATCATTATTTTAAATCCTTCCAATTTTGTAGTCCTTCCAGTATCCTGAAAATCAGAAATATAGGATACAAAATAATAAATATGGAATAGAAAAAGTTCAGGTTAACCTAATATGAAAAAAAGTAAATATTTAATTTATAGAAAAATTTCAGGTCTTTACTTTTTTTTTTGCGCACAAAAAGTTCAGGTCTTTGCTGTTTTTAGGCTCCGTTGCCTTTTATTTCAAACTCTTTGTTTGTACTATATATTGGCTTTCTGCATGATTAATGGAATTAGTGCCATTGGCCAATAAAAAAAAAAAAAGACACGAAATGTTTCATTAATTTTTTTTAAATCTAAAAAATAGAGGATACGTTTTTTCTCAAATTTATTCCCAATAAATCATAGTCAAGATTAAAGAGAAATTTTATTGCCTTGTCATGTTCATCTAGACCTTGTCTATGGGAATGTACAACAAATCTGTGAGTCTAAACATTAAAAAAATCAATGAGATAACTCAAGCATATGGCAAACCCATAATACTTTCCCACTACTCAATACCTCATCATCTACCATTTCCTCTCTCCCTCCTTCAAACCCATAATCCCCAGAAAATCACCTTTCCCCTCAGATTTACAAATTCCTTGCCATCATCATTACTCGCCTTCATCTCACCTCGTCCCTAGAAACGTCCATTATAGATATATTGTTCGGTTCATTGAGTGATTCTACAAAAACAAAACTATTCAACATGCTTTTAACATCTATAAAGTAGAGAAGAACTAAGAGTAGATCCGTGCAAGAAACAAAAGTCAGAGATGCGAGAAAAGGAAATGCAAGCAGAAAGCAAGAGAGAGATAGAGAGGAGGCAATGACTTACAGAGTAGCAGAACCATCGGTAGAGCGGTTAGTGACAAGGAAGGTGACACCGCTGAGCTTCATCTCAACATCGACTTTAGTGAATGAAGGAACATCCCATGAAGTCATATTGAAATGGTATAGTGAATGACTGCGTTTTCTTAGTTGAGGGTGAGAGTTCATCTGGGCTAATATGACCTTGGCTTATTAGACGACCCATAAGTTGTGGCTGGCATTAACTCTAGTGAAGGAAGAAACAACCCATGAGTATATACAGCTAACAAAGAAAGGATATGTATAAACCTTAGCGTCAGTTAGGACCGCAATGAACGAAAGTTGATGATGACTGCTCGCATAAGGAATGTTCCAGTACTTCTTGATGACCTTCGAAACAATGACCCAGTTGTTGTGACTGGCATCAACTTACATGAATGAGGACTCATTCTTGATAGCCATTGAACCTTACTTTTGAGGTATGTGTGAAGAATAGTAATAATAAAAGGAATGCCGTGAATCTTTACGTAAGTTGTGTGTGACTTTATAATGGAATAGTGATGGAAGGAGGCTACCATCAAAACCTCCATGATGGTGACACATGTACTTACATGCAGTTGCAATGACCAATGGGGGTTAGTAATTTAAATTATCTATTACTGGATTAGGGAGAGTAGATATGGGAAATTGATAAGGGAGCATGAATTAGGGATCATTAATTGCAACCTGGTGAAACAAAATTAATAGACCAATGAGATGACAAATATAGAAGACTTTTTATGTCATTACATCAGTGTAAGGTGACTTGGATTGATGAAGTGGCATATTTGAAGACATTCCATGTATGAACCAAAAATATTAGTTTATTTGTCTAAATTGGATGCTTAGGAGGACCAATGAATGATTAACTACAAGATTTAGAAGGATATAGTGGATAGTTGATTCCTTGGGGGCAACTTTATCATTTCACTTTAGCAAATAATCACAGAAAAGTCTCTAGAGACTTTTCTGATTTTGGAATTTCCATAGGCACTTTATTGTTTTTTTTGGTCCTTGGGACCTTTGAGTGATTTTCCCTCAAGTTAATTTCCGGACTTACTATCCTGACACTAAAAAGACCCCATGCCGTGTAATGTGCGAGATTCTTTCAATTCCATATTGATGCTGGTAAGTTTAAATAAGACCAAATCAAAAGTCACTTAAAAAATTCAGTATCATCATTCATACACAATTATATCCATTATGATCCACGTATATTTAAGACACGAATTGAAATGGAATGAACCAACATTACTCATTGTAGTTACCCAGGATGCATTAAAAAAAATAATAGTAGTATATGACTATGTAGCATTTAATTTGATCCGTCCAAACTGCGCATAATAGCATTTAATTTGATCCAAAAACAATTCTTTGTTCATATATATTTATATATATATATATATTATAAAAAAACTTAAATGTATGTATATTTTAAAATATACTTTTTTTTTTATAACGGGTTATTAAAAATTATTGAACTACTTAAACATATTTGGTTAAGCATGCTTGTAATTTGTGTGGGCCCTAATCAAATCTTCTATTCTTGAAATTCAAATTTCAAAGGGAGAATTAGGGAGAAGGACCAAGGAAATAAAATATTTATTACTAATGATCTAAAAAATTATAATTATTTTCAGGGACAAAAAATTAAAATATAGTTTTTTAATTACAAAATTAACCTTCCCTACTATTTAATAGTTAGTTATCAATTTTGATGATATCTCTATATATATCTTGATAAAAAAAATATCTATACGTAACTCAATATTTTATGATATTATGATCTCTTGTACACATCGGATTATTTTAATAGTTACCCAAATAAAATAGTATCTAAAATCTATAAATAATTAGAAATAAACCTCTTTAATTTCTATATTTTGAATATTTTTAAAAATTTTATAATATAATTCTTTTAAAAATATATGATTTTTTTAATGGAAAAGGGCTTAAAAAAATAGGATGCACCTAAAACGAATGTTATAAAAATGACAAAAATACTAAAATTTAAAATTCTTAAACAATAAATTCCTAAATAAATTGCAATTCAATTTAAAAACGCAATTTAAGAGAGCATCAATTGATAACAAATCGTGAAATAATTGAAATGGGGTTAGAGAAAATATAGGGCCCGTTTGGTACACTGGAATTGAAGGAGGTGGAAATAGAATTGGGTCTTAATTCCATGATGGGGTTTGTTTGATATAATGGAATTGGCTCTTAATTCCAATTCCACATGGAAGCCAAATAAGCCAATTCCACCCAAATGAATTCCATCCCAAAAGCTAAGATTTGTAATTCCACCTCCACATTTCCCTCAATTACCCTCCTTACTCCAGCGAGAGCGACGACCCCTCCTCACTCCAACGACAACAGCAACCTCTCCTCTCTCACTGGCACCTCTACTCTTTCACAGATGACGGCGATGGCGAGCGCAAGCAACACAGAGCGGCAAAGCACGACTAATCCCATCAAATCTCACGACTCGTCCTTTCTGTATTCACGGCCGAAGTTGTACTGTGACTATGGATGGAAGCTCGTCTTCATTTCTCCAGATTTGCAACTCCGTTCACCATCTGCAACTCTAGATTTGCAACTTCTTTTTTATTTTTTCAATTCTCTTTCATATTTTCAAGCAAAGCACTCTCTTTTAATTCCAGTCTATGTTGTATGTTTATGAAATCTTGAGTTTGAATGATTTTCCTGCTAAGGCTATAATTTTAGACCGTGGTTGACGACAGTGAATAGTGGTTTGAATGTTTGAGGCGCTGGTAGGTTTTTTGGATGAGGGTATATTAGTAATTTGATATTTTAACTATAAATATTAAATAAAAATAATATCTGAATTTCATGTACATACCAAACACACTTTTAAACTCAATTTCCATATCCATCAAAATCAATTCCAGTGTACCAAACGGGCCCATAGGGAATTTGGTCAAAATTAATTTCATAATTGAAGATTTATATTTTAATTTTTTGTCCCTTAAAAAAATTACAATTTTTAGGGTCCTTGTTAATAAATTTTTCTTTTTATTGGTATACATTTTTCTTTTTATTGGTCTTTCTCCCTAATTTTCCCAATTTCAAATCTCCTAATCAATTCAATATTATCATTATCAATATTGTTATAATAATAATAAGCACTTATCAATGACTAAATATTAATTATAAATATAAATATAATCCTCTAAATCCCATAAGTAATAATACCAATCCTGAATTCTTGGACATTAGTGATCACTTCATCTTATGGCCATAATTACTTTGAATTCCCCAAATAACCTAAGACTTAATGACAATGTAATTTCTAGATAATCAATTATTGAAAGAGAGGGTGAAAACACAGTGACCAAGAAATTATATATAAAATTGTATATGCAAGTCAATTATTAGATCTTAAGTAAATTAGTTTGTAACTAAATAAGGACTATACTTACATCAAGTTCCTTACATCCATTACATCAAGTTTTCCAATCACATACAACCATGTGTTCTATTTTTTGTATTTTGTTTTATAGTTAATTGATAATAATGCAAAAATATGACACATGGTCATATGTAATTGGAAAACTTGACGAAATGGATATAAGGAACTTGACCTAAGTATTTTTCAGGAAATAAATGATGTGATTTTTTTTAATTTTTTCTTTATTAATTACCTGATTAAATGATTTCTAAATTGGAAGTTATGATTATGAATTGTGGGATCTTGCCTCATAAATCCAGGAATTATCACGAATTATTAGGAGATACAAATCTTAAGTAGTGCTCTTTTCACAGGAGAAAAGAAAATAGTTAAAAATGTTTATCCCCAAAAATTGAAGATGCAAAAGGGTAGTCCAATAGTATAAAAAACACAAACATAAATTTATTGAAAAAAGAAAAGATTAACAAATGTTATTAGCTTTCAAAGGGATAAGCAAGCGTCAACTCTTTTTTCCTAGTGATGAAGCCCCATATATAGGTTCCATTGGATGTCACGCGGAACTTTGTTAGTGGCAAAGATGAGTCATTATCTCAGTGTGATTTTGGTCTTAAGAAAGAAGAGGCTCAAATGTGGTGGTTGCTATGAGAGGGTAGAGAGAAGACAATACCAAAGAAAGAGAATGAAAAATATGAGGAAAAGAGGTGAATGATAAATATCCATTCAGATTATATATTTAAATTTAAATTTATAATTTGGAGGAAAAAATATAGAATTTAAGTTTAAATTTAAAATAAAAAATAGAGAATGGCACATGAATTTGGAACAACTTGAAAAGGGAAGATGCATTAATGTAGCCGTATGAAAAGGAGAAAAAAAGAGCGGAGAAAAAGGAAAAATTGAGAGGCCTCGAGAAGTAAAAAGAATAGGAAAGAGGAAAATAGAATCAGACCTTAGGGAGAGGAGGGAATTTCAAAATTTCAAATTCAAACACTGATCAATCAAATAGATATCTATAGAGTCTCTATGTTGTCATGTTGAAAAATTCTTGTGTGAACTTGATTTGCCACATTTTTTGTGGTCTGACTAGTTAAAATACAACAACTCAGCTAACATTAATTCAAGTTGGCTACTCATTTATTTCATAATTTTAGTTTTCTTAAAAAAAATAAAAGAATCACTTAATTAAGATTTCTCAAATAATGAAAAAATGAATCTTGTGAAATCTTTAAATTTTATTAATATGCCAGCTAATTTTATGAGGTGCCAAATCAGCTCATGAGTTAGTATATTTTAACTGGCTAGGTTACAAATGACGTGACAAACCAGGTTCAAAAAATATAATTTATCTATCATGCTATATTTTTTTGGCAGAATATTTGATTTGTTTGACGATTTTAAATAGAGTATCTTCATAATCACTCAATATATTTTCTTAAAATTTTAATTGAAAATTCAATATGTATTCTAAAATGATATTTACCAATTATCTCTCATCCTCTCTCTCATTTTGATTGATTGATGATTAATTTCAAATTTTCAAATATTAATCAAATTAAAAATCTGTTTGAAAGAAAATTTGTTGAAAAACGGTAATTTTATTTTTTATTGAAAAAAGGAAACTTTTAATTTATTAATTAATAATGACTGTATTTAATTTTTCAAATCATAACTTCCATCCAACATACACTATAATGAGTATTTGCTTCCCAAGAATCTCTCACTTCCCATGCCTTTCCTCTACCTATCATTCTCCACATTTCATTTGAAATTCAAATTTTATATTAATCCCACTTCCCATATTTTGTATTGCGATCATTATTTTAAATCCTTCTAATTTTGTAGCCCTTCCAGTATCCAGAGAATCAAAACTATAAGATAAAAAATAATAAGTACGGAATAGAAAGAGTTCAAGTTAACATAATATGAAAAAAAGTAAATATTTAATTTATAGAAAAAGTTCAGGTCTTTGCTGGTTTTAGGCTCCGCTGCCTTTTATTTCAAACTCCTTGTTTGTGCTATTGGCTTTCTGCATGATTAATGGAATTAGTTGCATTGGCCAATTAAAAAAAAAAAAGGACATATTGCATTAATTTTTTAAAATCTCAAAAACAAAGGATAAGGTTTTTTCTCAAATTTATTCCCAACAAATAATAGTCAACATTAAAGAGAAATCTTATTACCTTATCATGTTCATCCAAACCTTTGTCTATGGGGGTGTACAACAAATATGTGCGTTTAGGCATTAGAAAAAATCAATGACATCACTCAAGCATATGGCAACCCCATAATACTTTCTGAGTACTCAATACCTCATCATCATTTATGTAACACCTCAAATTTTATTCACCAAAAATATATTGTAATTATTTGAATAATTCAATAAAATGGTGAATATTCATGAATTTGGATCTTGTGAATTTTGAAATATTCATATTCATAAGGAAATGGGCAAAATAATTCAAAAATTGAATTAAATTACAAAGGGGATAGCAAAATCATAATTTTGCCAATTTATCCCAAGATTTATTATTTTCCAATTAATTGGAGTTAATTTCAATTAATCAAGGAAAATAAAAGAAAATGCATAATGGGATTATTCTTGGTGGAATAAATCAAGAATTGTGAAATTAAGGGGAAATTATACTTCATACAATTATAGGAATTTTGGAAATTATGAAAAAACATTTTTTCCTCTTTTATCTCCCTAAGTTTCGGCCACACATGGAAAGAAGAGGGAAATTGTAATTCCAAGAAGCAAAATGAAGGTGGTGTTGACAAAACTACATGCACAAATCAATGATGGCAAAGGTGGAGTGCACACTAGGTCAAAGACATATGCATGGTGGTCATAATGAGAGAGTATGGTGGGAGGTATGGTTGGAGGGATGGTGTGCATGTAAGGTGGAGTGATCTCAACCCTTGATTAAATCAAGGGCTAGGAAGAAAGATGACAAGTTAATACATGTTTTCCCTTCCTCTTCATACACTTCACACACAAGACAAAGAGAAAAGAGAGAGAGAGAGTGAGCTTGAGAGTTCTTGAGACTTAGAGAGCAAGAGGAAGCAAGAGCTAAGAGCTTGTTTTCAAGTGATTTAAGCTTCCTATCTTATGTAGTTCATCCTCTAATCTCTTATTCTTCATGGAAATCATTGTTTAGCAAGCTAATCTTCAAGGTTGAGGAGAGAGAGAGGACGTCCTAGAGAGAGAAACATCAAGGATCAAGAGGTAATCTCCAAAATTTCAACTTCTTAGTGTATTGAAGTTGTTGTTGGTGATTGTTGTTTGGTTTTGTGATTTTTGGGTTGAGTTGTAAAATTAGAAAAGCCATGACCCTAAGGGGTTATGATGCCCAAAATCCTTTAAATCATGGTTAAGAAGTGTTTAAGTAAGTTAATCAAGGATTAGAAGTGGAAAAGTACAAGTTTTGTGAGCTAAAACACAAAACCTCATTTTTTTCATTTTTCCCTAATAATTTCGGCTAGAACCAGAACTGGTACTAGGAGTTGGATTTTCATGAAATAAATGGTTCCATTGGACTCAGTGGGAAAAAATAGGTGGGGTTACAGTTGGGCACTTTTTCGGTAGAGGCCGAAAAAAGCATAATTACGAAAATGCCACTGAAATCCCTAAATAGGGGATGTCAAGGGCATTTTCATAATTGGACACTGAATTTGGTAATTTTGAGCCCAGAAATGGATTCCTTGGGCGAAAATAAGTCAAAATAGCTTTGGTCAAAATTTTGGGAAAACGTGCCATCGAGCCGGGTACGGCGAGGCCGGGCCGTGTTCCCGAGGGCATTTTTGTAAATTTTCATCATAGACTAATATAACCACAAAAAACACTATGGAAGAGTCTAAAATGATACTTGGATAGGTTATGACCTATTTCTGGTACATTTAATATTTTAAGACCGATTCGAAAGCCAAAAAACACACTTTACGAGACACCTTTAAATAGAGGATTATAAAGCGTTGAGGTAGGGACATCATCCTTCATACATTATGCCATAAGTTATGTGATTGTGTGGATGCCAATGTTTGTAAATGCGCTTTATTAATCAACACGATTTGCCCAGAGAGAGGCCAAAAGTGTCAAAGGCACTTACACTGGAGTTGGTGAAAACCTAATCGGTGCAGAATAGTGGAGCTGGGCCCTACTCATGTATACATGCAGATAAATGTGTTTATATTGTTCATTAATTGGTGCATATATCGCATATATCATATTTAGTTTTTGCATTCTCTATGAACGATAGCATGTTTTTACTGGGGTTCTCCGGAATCTCACCCTATTTTTAATAAATACCTCAGCGGGAACTAGTGGGTCTAAGGGAAAAGATGTTGATGCTGGAAAGTGAGCGGCACATGTCTCGAGGTGAGGACAAGATCGTGGTCATAATTAGTATATTTTGTGATATTTTGACGAAAATTGTAAATATAAAAACTTCCGTTGTATTTTCTGTTTCTATTGACAAACGATATCGGAATTGTAAACGAATATTATTATCAGTATAATTGTACTTTTCTGTATGCCCATTGAATTTCATCTTTATTATTCTTTGATTATCGAAATGGAAATGAGTGTTGACAATTTACCATTTCATCTCCCTCCTTCAAACCCAGAATCCCCCAAAAAATCACCTTTCCCCTCGTATTTGCATAATCCTTGACATAATCATTACTCCCCTTCATCTCTCCTCTTCCCTAGAAACGTCCATTATAGGTATATTGTTCGGTTCAGTGAGTGATTCTACAAAAACAAAACTATTCAACATGCTTTTAACATCTATGAAGCAGCGAAGAACTAAGAGCAGATCCGTGCAAGAAACAAAAATAAGAGATGCGAGAAAAGAAAATGCAAGTAGAAATTGAGAGAAAGAGAGAGAGAGAGAGAGAAGGCAACAACTTACAAAGAAGCAAAACCATCAGTGGAAAGGTCAAAGACAAGGAAGGTGACACTGTCGAGCTTCATCTCAACATCGACTTCTGTGAACGAAGAAACATCTCATGAAGTCATGTTGAAATGGTATATTGAATGACTGCGTTTTCTCACTGAGTGGAGGGTGAGAGTTCATCTAGGCTAATATGACCTTGGCTTAGATGATCCATAAGTTGTGGCTAGCATTAACTTCAGTGAAGGAAGAAACATCCCATGGAGTCATATTGAATCGGTACAGAAAAGGGCTGTCTTTTGAGTTGATAAAGCGTGATCCTAAGATTGGGAAAATACGCGTATTATATGGTGAAGATGATTAGTTGATTAGGGTTTAAACCAAGATTCAAATCGATGGAAATTAAATAACACGGGTTGCATCTTGGTTTGAAACAAAAGGACCAATGTGAGTAAAAGAAGCCATTTTTCTAAACCTTTTAATATATTGATGAAAATTGTTCCAATAAATCTTCGTCTGAAAATGGTTTATAGGTCAGGAATTTTGCCACCACAATAAATGCATTATATCAAAAGCATACGATGAAGCAATAACTAGAGACAGCTAGCTGTCCACTTTGATTTTTTTTTTTTTTTTTACTTTCTTCATTCTGCTGGTGATTAATTACTAGGAGTTTTATTTAGTTGCCACTTGGCAGTCATTAATTATATCAGTTAGCATGCTTAGAGCCAATTACCGTTGAGTCAGAAGATTTAGAGGTATATATTTGATGATTGATTGATATTTGATTTGATATGGGGACAGCTATATAAGGTTTATAAAGAGTGCGCGTGTTGATTTGTGAACCATTTAGATGTGAGAAACAATGTACTCCAAGTAATTACAGGGTCTGTTTAAAAAGAGCGTTGAATAACAGGGTCTGTTTACTGTTTTAGCCCAAAAAAAACTGTCTCTGGGAAAAAAGGCCCAGCTCCACCCCCCCGCATATTAAAGGAGCGCGTCTAATTAATTATCTGGTTCTCTTCTCTGCACAAAATATGATGGCCGTTGCGCGTGTACCCACGCCCTTCCCCATTCCCACCCAAGGTGAGTCGGTGAGTCCCCTTCAATTTTTCGTCCACGTCATATATACTATCGAAAAAAGTTTTTAAAAATTAGAAAATAGAGAAAAAGATATTTAAATACCACTTCAACTTATAAAATTCAGAAAATCCCATTAAAACTTGCAAAAGACGGAGAAGGGATTGGGTGAGAATTTGGATTTTTCATGTTTTGGCTTAAAGACTAAAATGCCCTTAAAACTCAATTAAAGACCAATTGAATAATGAGATTGACTAAAATAGTTATGTTTTTGACAAAAATTGTATTGATTTTGACAAAATCAATAAGTACTAACAAAATGTGTGAAATGATTGGCAAAGAGTTATAAGCTGTGACCAATTGAGTAATGAGATTGACTAAAACAGTAATGAATTTGACAAAATTCGTAATGGTTTTAACAAAATTAATAAGTACAGACAAAATGTGTGAAAAGATTGGCCAAAAGTTTTGGGCCATGACCAATTGAGTAATGAGATTGACTAAAATATTAATGATTTTGACAAAATTCGCAATGATTTTGACAAAATCAATAAGTACTGGCAAAATGTGTGAAATGATTGGCCAAGAGTTTTGGGCTATGACTAATTGAGTAATGGAATTGACTAAAATATTAATAATTTTGACAAAATTCATAATGATTTTGACAAAATCAATAAATACTAACAAAATGCGTGAAAGAATTGGTAAAGATTTTAGGTTATGACCAACGGAATAATAAAATTGACTAAAACATTAATGATTTTAACAAAATTGTTAGGTACTAACAAAATGAGTAAATATGTTGACTAATTTTGTTAATGGTATTGATAAGTTTAATAATGGTAATAACAATTGTAGTGATGACATTGATATAACACTACTACAAAAGGGATTTTTAACGACCACTTTTATGCCCGTTTAGACGACTATTTTTAGGGGGACGTTTATGTGAGTGTCATTGAAAATTCGAGAAAAGACAACTGTTTTTAAACAGTTGTAGTAAAACAGTTGTAGTATCTTAGTTACAACAACTGTTTTTCTAAAACAGTCATTGTATCTCTGAGATACAACGACTGTTTTTTTTGAAACAGTCGTTGTAAATAATTTTTTTACGTTTTACTCCTTAATTACAACCACACATGCCATTGGAAAAGCACCAACCCAGACAATTACACGTTGAATCTTCAAAGTGGGTACGTAATTGGTGGGTTACACAGGAATGAATAACCCTTCTCTTTCTCGAATCTTACTTCTCTGTGTGGATTAAATTGATAACTGAGAGAAAGTTTGGGGGTTCAAAGTTATATTATTGTCTCTAAAATCTATCTCCTTTCATTATCTACAACTAGGAGAAATCTCCACATGTTGAAGGCCTTAAATATTCAATTATAGAATCTATTCTTTTTAATGAAAATAGATATGCAATTATTACTTCGAATCATTTATACAGCATACAACAACTGTAATCACCTCATAATAGAAATAATCCTCTCCAAAATTAACTTTGGAGAGAGTCCTAGACATTCATATGAAAGCCACTACATGATTGGGCCCTATATACTCTACATCTATCTTTCCAAAATTTAGGGAACCATTTCTCATAATTACATAAATAATCAAATGAACGAAGTAAAACTATCTTAAAACTAGAGTCTTACATGACACAATGATATTCCAAAATGTATAAGAGGAAGCAGTTATTTTCATGGAGTGGTATAACTACCGCCCTTGTACAAAAATTCATCAAAAGCATAAATATGACAAAGCATTATACCCACCATTTATTGTAAAGGGGTGTATCCCATGACATACATAAACCTGCAATAAGGAATAGAACTAATCAAACTTAATATATTGCATTCAAAGTAGCTGCCGTCAAAAGGGCAATGCTAAAATTTAGGTTACACCATTGTAACTCACAAACATCTACATGTCCATCAACGTAGCTTTCAACTAGCAATGTATGAAAAGGAGTTCCCTCTGGTCCTTCACGATACATCACACGAAACTCTTCATTGTCTTGTTTCAACTAAAAAGAGAATAACGACAACAAGTGTCAAGGATTTTATTGGAAAATCCATGAATCTACCATCAAACGCGTATGCTACAGTCACGTACATATGAATAGTACTTTGCTACATTACATGTTCATGAACAGTGCTTTGCTACTATAACCGTATATGAACATTATTTTTCGTATGAATAGTAATGCCTAGTTATATTGTTCCTAAAATCTATCTCCTTTCATCATCTATAACCTTAAGACTAACAGTGATTGATGATCAAAGGCTCCTGAAACCTCAATGTTAGATGAACCTATCCTAACGAGTTCTCTAACCTGTACATTGCTATCTTTAAAAGAAACAACCAAATCCACGAACCATTCTCTCATGATTAACTCTCTAGCTTCCCCTATTACTTCATGGAAGGGAAAATCACATGTTAAGTTTTCTATCATGACATATAGTGCATATATCATCATAAAAAACCACTATAATATGTAAAAAAACCTCTACACATCATCACCGCGCTATGTGTTGTAGAAGATGTCCTGACAAAAGGTCTCGGATCAAATTAATGTCTTCGATTGTGTAGGGGTCCTGATTACCAAAAATCTGTGCGCAAAATAGAGAATATGTTAACATAAATCAATAAATTGAATGAAATAACTAACAATTCAATTACATGAAAAGAAATGAAATTCAGTTGAGAATCAAGAAATGATCACCTGTTCAAAATTTGTAGTAAGGCCACTGAAAATGATGTTATACATATATAGTATAACATAGAAGCTGCACTTAGTTTTCCCTGCTTGCCGAGGGCACTATACATCAAAAGCAAACGGTAAAAAAGAATAAAGGCCTATGTAACAATGTGAAACTACTATCGATCTACCCACAAGTTGCCTTTAAGTTGACCAAGTGCAAAATACCTGACAAGCGTGTATACTTAGTACACCTAGGGTACAAAGGTGTCTCTGCATTACTCCGGGCACTATCATATACAGGCGATTGTGCAAAACATTCTACCTCAACATCATGAATCATTTTCTCCATTCTATCGTCATCTTCAACCTCCAAAACTTCTTTCTCATGGGACGCACAAGCGGTTACTTCCTCACCATGCCGTATCCACCTTTTGTACCGAAGATTTATTCCATCATAAAATAAGTGATCTCTTATATCATCAATATCTCATAGACTCTCATTTAAAACTTCACACATGGGCAAAAAAAATTCCCATTTTTACTAGGTTCATTCATTCTAGCAAATTTGATAAACTCTTCCACCCCATTTTCATATTCTTCACTAGTTCTCAAAGCATTTATCCAACGGTGACCCATTTTACTACCACCTATGCCATTTTCAATAATACTCAATTTTAGACCAATTGTCATTATGATATGAATATGGATCAAGAAAAGGGATGCCTTACTCATTTTTTAAAAATTTCAGCAGCTTTTGTGCTAAAAAGTAAGACATCAAAAAATTCAAACAACAACCCAATTAAAAAGCATAGAACTCTGACATCAGTATCTATTAGGTCTACCCAAATAGATTTAAGAGCCTTGGAACAATAAGCCTCACAGACAGCAACATTTCCCACAAGGCATAAAACCATGGTGTGGGGGTTTCCCAAACATGCATTAAGGCTTAACCACCTAGAATAATTGTTTAGCATATGGAGGCATTAAACAAAAAACTTTTAATCATGTTTTATCTCCCAAAATTTAACAATAACAATGACAATACAATACACTATATATATATATAAAAGAGCTGGTGTTTTTTACCCTCTTTGTTTCAACATTACAACAACATCTATTCCTAGTAAGCTTTACACTTTATAGACAATAGCAAAAATGGATGCCTATTCATGATTATTTTGTAACATGATATCAATATGGCAAACTAGAGGAAATTATTTTTCATAACTGACCCAAAACCAAACAATCACCATGTAATGACTAATTTTTCCTAAATGAACTTCAATTTTCATCTATCTATCACTATAATTTCTAGTATGTTAAGCAGGATTAGGCCTATAAGCTTAATAAACACTCCTAAAAGTTAGGATTTGATCCAATTCTAAATTTATGAATTAGAAAATTAACTTGGACATATTAAGAAAATTAGGTAAGTTAGTTAATTGGAAGAAACAATGATCAATTTCCTTAAAATATTTCATTGAATTATTTGTATTGAAAACCCCCTCATTGATGAAAACACCCTTTAATTTAAGGAATTAACATAAGAGTTTAGGAAAAAGTTCTAAATCTGTGAAACAAAATATACTGTTATCTCACATTTATGATAAAAATAAATTAGTCAACTTTAGAAGTGAAGGAAACATTGAATAGAAAATATCCCCCATTTGATAACCATGCCATTGAGTAAAAATATTTCCATGTGAAACAAAAAATTGACTAAAAATATATTGTGAGTTACCATATATTGATGTTGATACTAATCCTAACTCTAATTTTTTCTACCTAATCATTTAAAATACAATTCTTTCAAGTTAGTCCATCTAGCTAATAAAGTCACATGGATTAAATTGCCCCCCCAATTAGGTTCACTTTCAGTTACTCTTCTCACTCAAAAACCACCCCCAATCAAAGAAATCAAAGGCAGCAAGAGGCTTATGGGGCTTATTTATTTTAGATTCTAGTGTTACATGTGGAATCTTGCCTCCCACAATGGTGTTTGTAGACTAAACAACTAAATTTCAACTATGTGTAGTTGATTTTGCAAATTTGGAATTTCTGCATACTTAATGCCACTGTTGAACGTAATATAAGCAAGCATTCAAATTTAATTTCTCCACAAAGACAGAACAAAACAGGCCAAGAATGTACAAGCTAGCTAGAGGGGATTCGGGGAATTACCAAGAAAAAGAAGGGAGTAGAGCCACCCACGGAGCCAAATTCAGAGTTAGTTGGGCTTTTTGAATATCCACCTTTAGCAATGTAACATTAATTCATAAATTGCTTATCTAAATTGCAGATATGTTCATGCCCTCATTCATTGCTCTAAAGATCACACAAAACAGGAACTTGAGAGAATATGCCAAGATGAATGTCTTATAATCTTTAAGTAAGTTTTTCAAGAGTCCTTTGAGTGTGGGTGTGTGTTTGGAATCAAAGACATTTCTCTGGATTCTATCTCAGTCACACATAATACTCCAGCTCATATATAAATTTTCAACTCTACCACTTCACTATCCTCTTTTCATCCTTCTCTACTTACAAGTTACCTCATATGGTATCAAAATCAAAAGGACTTTTAGGCTTGTAACGTGGCCATGGGTTTAGGGTGTTTGAATGGAAGGGAAAAAGGAATAAATACAAAGACTTTGAGATAAATGAACTGACTTCCTTTCTCTTTTTCTTTCTTTTTTCTTTCTTTTTTTTTCCAACAAAATTGAACTAACTTGGCTTCTGTACATTTTGTTCAGCCTTCAACACTTACACATTTCATATTCACAACTTGCCCTTTCACACATCAAACCATTTTTTTTTATCTCAAAGCAAGGTGTATCATGGTTTTTCAGGTTAGGGGTTAGGGAAGTGAATTGGTTTTCAATAAGAATATTTATATTGGTTTTTCTATAAAGGCTCAAAATTGGGTTCAAAATGGAAGAATAACAACGCAGGATAGCTTGAAAGGCCCAAACACTTTTTAACGAAATGCCTAGATCATTTTCCAGAACCATATGAGATGCCCCATAAGCTTCAAAAAATTCTAAAGTAGATTTGGAAATTGTATCTTTGAAAATAGGTATATAAGCTAGTTTACAAGAGTTTCTTCAACAAAAGCCTTCAAAACATCCCTGATTCCAATAGTGCAAGAATATGTTCAAGAGAATTCCTTAGAAACTCACTCCAACATTATAACTCATTCAACAAGGCATATTAATCACAATTTCCTGTCAAGCATAATGCTAAATAGCTATCCAATCATAGGGCCATTTATGCAATCCTAAACAAACAATTTAACCAATTCAAAAGATATTTTCTCTAGATTTTTCCAAGCAAAGTCTTAAGTTTGTGAAATTACATATATTTCACCCCTTTTTTCAATCAAACTATACATCAAAACTACTTGTATATCCCTGTGCACTCACTTTTCACATTCAAAATTTTCACATTTCAAAATTTTCACAAGTGCCCTCCCCCAAACTTGAAATCAACAGTGTCCTCACTGTCAATTTAGGTTGAGGAAAAGATCAACAGTCTCAAAACTGTACGCAAACAGCATTGAAACCGGTATACATTTACAAGTAATATTCACGGCAGTCTCAGGTGTATCAAATAATACATGCACAATGGCAACTACTCATCCATTCAAACAAAGGGCAACAACACCCTTTGTCTAAACATATCAGATTTTCAGCAAGAGGCATTGAACAGCTTACATGATAGCCATCAGTAGCTAACATCATAACAGTCACAACAAATATAAGACCAAAAGAAGCCACAAATATGAATAAGCACATTTGCCACAAGAAGGAAACACATCAAGTAGAACATAGCAATCAGGGCCTATTTCAAAAGCAGAATAGTCATTGTGCAATGAGCCATCAGTAGCTCATATCCAAAACAAGAAGTCTAAGAGCAATGAAGAGACCATCAGTAGCCTCAAGTGAATAGAGAGCACAAGGAGCTAGCACAATCAAGGATAGGAAGAAAACACACAAACAAATTGAAGAAGCAAAAGGCAAACCTAAAAAGAAAATAAACTACCCTATAGAAAGATTTCCCCCAAACTTAAAGTCTATCTATCTAGGTCCAAAGCTTCCAAACTAGAATTCCAAACGTAAGCCTATCCTCACTTCCTTGTATCACGACAAATGATCTCAAAGTGACTCTCCAACTCAATTGAACAACATATGGGCTGGTAACAAATGATTACGCAATAGAGTCAAGTGAAATAATAGCTGAAACGCCTGGTTTTTTAGGAAAACAAGTTCCACAAAATAGAAAACCATTTCTTTACCGTGGTAATGCCTTTAGAAAGAATACCAAAATTTTCAAAACAGCAGATTAATGCCTTTGCATTTCAGTATGTCAAGAGGTGTTTCAATGTTACCAGATAAACTCAAACTTGCCCAAGTAGCAACAACTCAATCAAAGAATTTCCGAATCATCTACTTGAGAAAGTATTTCTTAGTTCAAAATGAAGTTCGAGAGTTGGAGAGATTTCCAAACAATTGGCACATACAGGCTAATTAGAGAACTTGTAGGTGCGGTTTCAAAATTGAAGATTAACTTTGGTAAAGATAATGTCAAAGTCATTCGCATGGTAGTAGAAAAATGAATATGAAAGCAATTTGAAACCAGATTTTCAAATGAAGCACCTCTAGAACAAATAAACAAGGAACAAGGGTGCAAGCACCTAATCTTATGCAGCAGTTCTCAAATTAGCCAGTCATGCATCTCTATGCAAGGAAACAAGAGACATCCACATGTACATTTCAAAGTTTATCCAAACCAGTAATGGCCAGTACATTAATCACCAAATTAAATCACAGAATTTAAACCTAAATGCATCATTCCGTATCGCTAAGAGTCTTGAATCAAATAGGGGTACCCAAGCTGCCACACTGATTGGCAGGTTACAGAATGAACTCTAAATCACAAAACCGCAAAACAATTGCCTCAACTGTTCAAACCTAGGTTTTAACACTTCGTAGAATCAGTCCAACCATACTAACTAACAGTCGTTATGACAGAACCAAAACCAAAAAAGAAAGAGAGAAAGGGAAAAATTGAAATACCTTAGCAGGAAAGGGGATAAAGAACACCGGCTTGAATTCAAAATCAAAATCGACGAGCAAGGGAATGCTGGAATTGGAAAACAGAGGGGGGACTCAGTGATTTTAGAGTGTTGGGGAAGGGACTAACTTGAAGAGACAAGAGTAGTAGAGGTGATCGATTGGCGGAGAATGAAGGTGAAGGGGAGAGGATCGTGGTGAGCGTAAGTATCTAAGATGAACGAGAAAGACAGGGAAGGCTAGGTCGACAGTGATTCGGTAAAGGTGGGGTCGAAGGGGTTGTCGGCGGTGAGCCACGGTGGTTGGAGATTGATGGCGGAGTGAGCTCGGTGATGATGATGAAACCCGACGAAGGTGCTGCAAGCCTCCTACAAAATGTGGGACACGAGGGAGACGGTGTGGGAAGAAGAATGGGTCGACGGTGGAGGAGGGTGTGAAGATCGGAGGTGAGCTACGGTGAAGGAGGAATGTGGAATTGGTGGAGTTAGGCGTTCAGACGAAGGAGTGGGGAGAGTGAGGTCGACGATTAAGAGATTGACAGGGCTGGTGAGCTGTGAGTAGTGCAAATCTGAAAAGTGAAAGTGAGCTGGTAGGAAATTAGGGTTTGAGAGAGAGAGGAGGGAATTTACCAAAAAGGGAGGGGTTTTGAATTTTAAAAATGAATGTGGTCCATATGTGGGGTAAGTTCATAAAGGTAAAATGAAAATTAAAAAAAGAAAAAATTTATGTTTTTTTTATTTTTAATTTTTTTTTGAAGAAACGGCTGGGATGCACTGAAGGGGCATAAAATGACATGTGTTTGCCTTGACCTTGCTATAGCAAAGCAAGGGCGAACACAAGGAATTTTACACCGAAGGGGTGTAAAATTGGAGGTTTTCGCTTTTGCTACGCTACAGCGAAGTCAAGGCAAAACTGGAAAATTGCACAGAAACATGGAAAAATGGGTTGCTTTTGCCTTCAGTATGCCATAGCAAAGCAACAGCAAGCACAGACACACAACAAATCACAGAAAAACCAAACATTTGCTGCAACTTCGCCACAGTAAAGTAACAGCAAAGGATGACAGCAAAACAAAACAAAAATTTTGACAGCAACATGAGAGTCCCAAATCATCCTAACTCACCCAATTTCCACAAATGGCACCCAAATCTCATCACACACCATTCAATCACATCAAAACATTATGACAACACCACACAAAACAAAAAGCATAAAATGATTCCCAAATCACCCCAAATTCCATAAACAGCACTCAACTCACTTCACAAACCATTAATCCACATTAAAAGGCATAAGGGCAACATGATGTACTCAAACATGGTGAAAACATAGTTGTCAATTCGAAAGCTCCATTCACCAGATACAAATTCCATCTCAAGTCACATTCACCTTTTATACAAACATTCAACCAACAACAATGATATTCAAGCAAGTAGTTTCAAATGCAAAATTTGAGGTGTACTTCCCTTTGTAGTTCCAACTCCTTGTATCACTTGCCTGTTGTAGCACCAATCTAATGCACTTCTATTTGTTCAGTCATGGGGAAACCTTTCTTACCTACACAAAGGTAAAACCAAACATAACTCCACTAAAACACACTAAAAACCTTTAAAATGAAAAGTTTTAGTTTAGAACTTGGGTTGCTTCCCAAGAAGCGCTTAGTTTATAGTCTTTAGCCCGACACTTCAACACAAATTACTAATTATAAGTATCAAAAACCAGAACCACCTTGTCTTCATTCCTCCTGTGACAAAAATATTTTAAGAACAATGGAAGTTCATTGAGATAAGAAACATGCATTTTTTCAATAAAAAATGACTTTGGAGTGCATGTTTTAGCCAAACTTATAGCAAACTCCAATTTAGCTTTTTCACATTCATCATCCATCCCTCCTAAATACTTTGAACAACCAATAAAATCTACTTGACTCTCATCAGTAAGAGTCAAAATATCAATAGGAGGATCAAGATCATAAATTGAAGGGATTTCCTCACTATTCTCTTGTTCAAAACAACAAAAGTTAGGTTCCAAAATCGAAACCTCAACTGGACACTCAATATTGTTCTCTTCCTCATTGATCTCCAATTCACAATCATCCCCAACATATTCACAAGCTTCTAGTATCACGTCCTCATTCTCCATGGTCAATGTTTCACTTGAGACCTCATCTTTTTTAGAAGGATCTTTTGATATATCATTGAAAACTTCTTTTTGTTTCAAATGCTCAAGATTAGAAATCATTTCATCCACTTGAAATGATTCATTTTGTGCATGATCATTAATTTTCTCTTTTTGAAAAATTCTCAAGAATTTATTTTGACCATCTAAAAGACGTAGAAGCAAATCCTTTGTTGTAAGCTGCTCCTCATCAATGGGGGTGGTTTCATAAACATGAGAAGTATGTGATACATGAGGATGAGACACATATGAAGGAAAAGAACAATTTTGATCCCAGGACAATGGTTGTTCATGATTCCATCCAAGGCTACAAGTATTATCATGAAAATCAAAATGAGCTCTAGCAAAATCATTCTTTAGATACTCCAATGTTAAGGCGTGGGGACACTGCTCTCTTGAGTGATAATCTCCACAATAATCACAACAAATGTAATTGTCATAATAAGAGTTATGATGATCATTTTCATTCTCAAATCCACCACTTGCCCCATCAGTACACCAAGGATAATTCATAAACAAAGTTAAAAAGAAAAGAAAAACTACCAAGCACAAAAAGCAACAAAATTAACAAAACTAGCTAAACAACCTAAGACTAGAAAAAAAAACAAAAAAAAACAAAGAGAAAAGAAAAACAAAAAGAAAAATCAAGCGTAATCAATCACATAATTACACTAATTAACTCAAAATATTTTAGTCAATAGTCCCCGGCAACGGCGCCAAAAACTTGTTTGCCGTTTAGCTTCCGCAAGCGCATGGGTCGCAAGTAATAAAGTGATAAGTCAAGATCGTTCCCACGAGGACTATGATAAAAGTGAGTTAACTATTATAACTATGTTCTTAACTAGGTTGAATGAAATCATTTGAAATTGAGTATGTCAAGTAAGGAAATTTGCTAAATATATATATATATATATATATATATATATATATAAGGTAAAACAAAGGTGATTGTAAAATTGATTCCACTTCAAGGTTTAAAGGCTTAGGATTACTTCTTCCTCATTGTATTTCATAAAACTATGCAATTAATTCACTTATGCTAGTTGTGTGAGTCCATATGCTAGTCAAAGATTCTAAGATCATCAATCAAGCTCTCTCAAGTCAAGATTGATTTTTAATCTTCATTAACAATATTCAATCTCTTGTCTATCATTAATGAAAATCATCTTTCCCAAAGCAATTCTTCATTAGACTATGCTAGGTTGTTAGATATATCTCTATTCTAACAACAAACCATCCATTTAATCCTTAAATTTCAAGTCTAGCATGATTTTTCTCAAGTTCTACAACCAAAATAGCTCTCTCAAGCATCATTCAATTGAACCAAACTAGTCATGTGGTGATCAAGCACAAGATAGTACTTAAGCATGGAGAAAAATCAGCATATATTCTCAAAAACTAGCAAAGGCAAGAAAATATAGTAGTTTTAATCCATACAATGAGTAGAAGTAATCCTAAATGAGAGTTTTAGCCACTCATAGTCAATACAAACCAGCAACTCAATATAAAACTTAAAACCATATCAACAAATGGAAAGAGAAGAGGGGGAAAACCAGAAAAAGAGAAGAAAAATCTTAAATTTCTCCAAGAATCTCCTCCAAGAAGCCCTAAAATCCTCCTTTAGCTCTCCAAGAAGCCTCCTTGTGGTTCTTGAGCTCTTCCTTGTGCAGAATACCCTCATTTCGGCGCCCCCATTAGGTTAAAAACACAGCTGAAGCTTCACTTTTTCAAAACGCACAGTTGCAGTATCGCGACTTTGCTTTCGCTTCGCTATAGCGAACCCACAGCGTACGCGGTCAGAAGGGGCATATTTTTTATGTGTTTTTGCTTTGGCTTCGCTATAGCGTCCCCACAGTGTACGCGGTCAGAAGGGCCTATTTTTTATGTGTTTTCGCTTTTGCTTTGCTGTGGCATAGCAAAAGCAACCGGGGGCACCTTCAAGCTACTTTGATCTTTTTTTTTGGCTTTTGTTCTTCTTTTCTCCACCTCCAAGGATCTATGTAAGCTTCCATTTCTTGTCATCATCCTCCTACAAAGAGAAGGATTTTATGAGTTTTCCCAAATTTCTTCAATTCAACCTAAAACCCTATACATCTAGCTCAAACTTTGCACTTTTTCAAGTATTTTCAACACATCACATTTTCCTTCATATGTATAAAGTTTATGCACAATTTTAGCTTAAAACCACAAATATATAAGAAAAATGTGATGAAATACAATAATTTCCAGAGAATAACAAGCAAACCCAAAACAATTACATGCATCAGAAAACAACAACACTTCACTTTTCACCTCTTAAACAAGTACGGTGAAGTCAACGAGAAGATTGATAAGTAAATACCTTGAGAAAGTTAGCAGAAGGATATTGACTGCACAGTGTATTCACAAATGGTGATAATTGTTTGAATTGCGAGTCAGATTCAATTTCAAAATGGACAATAGATACACCAGCAGAGTTAACGCTACAGTCAATCCTTGTATACACAAAATAAATTAACTGAGCAAAAGAAAGTCACTGATAAGAGAAGATTTCCTAGAAACATTTGTTACCTGGTAAAGAAATTGCAGCTCTAAAGTGCTCATGACCAGATACTTCTTCCACTTCACCACCAAATTTCAAATTATGAACTTCTTCCCCATGAGATTTCTTTAATGCAAAGGGAGTGGCGCGCGTGAACTGACAGAGAAGCAGGAAGCACGAGAGGGATGGAGAGGCAGGATGCGACAGAGTCAGATGACGGGGTGGAGAGGGGGCCAGTGAATGATATTTGAGAAACCCAAGCAGAATTTAGTGGACACGTAAGAGACCAAATAGAAATTAAGTGGATGCGAGTTAGCTCGAAGGGAGTGTCACAGCGCTGTAATGTTGGAAAGGGGGTGGGAAAGGGAGAGTGGGAAGCAGAAGCGCGCTGGAGGATATTTTTAGCATGTTTCAATGACTATTAATGAAAGCATTCGTTGAAAGCAAGCTTTCGATGACTGTTAACTAGAATAGTCATTGAAAGCAAGATTTCAATGACTTTTAATCTTAACAGTCGTTGAAAGCTCAACGTTTGTTCTTGTTAACAGTCGTTGAATTTTATGTTTCAACGACTGTTTTCTCAAGAACAGTCGTTGAAACGTCAGCCTTAATTACGAAAATGCCATCACATGATTTTCTACTACTATTATTTGAAAACAGACATTAATTGGTGTCGTAAATTATACTTTTTGTAGTAGTGATAAAAGCTATAAATGTTTATAACAACAATTATCATGCAAATGGTTAGTGGTTGGTGAACATTATTCGTTCCATATACACCTAATTCATACAAACCATCCACCCAAAGAACATGTCCTCCCATATATATTACTTACAATAAATTGTCATCATTAACAAAAATAGTAATAGTAATGACAAGTACAATATTAGTATTTACAAAAAACTAGATTCTATATGACAGCAACTATAATACACATAAAGTGAACATTTAGAACTTTTGAAAACATGAAGATACACTTATTTAGAATTGTGAGAAGACCAACCTTAATGCTAGAAAGAATAGAGTATAGATTAGGATTTTTTTTTTGACATTTCATATATTCTTTGAGATAGAGGCTTGCTTTGTTCAACTTCTTATTATTTTCTTCAAGAATGGATTCTGCATTCAATTAACTCTCATAACAATATGCAAAGAAAAGAAAGAGGGTTCTCTTTACAAGATTGACACTACAAAAAAACACTGATTTTCGACGGAATTTGCCATGGAATCAACTTTTCCGACGGACCACTTTTTCAACAGAATTTTCGACGGAATCCGTTCCGTCACTAATAAGTGTATTTAAAAAAAATTTGCAACAGAATTTTAATTCCATCAGAAATTCCGACGGAAAGCAATTCTGTCGGAATTTTCGACTGAATTCGTTTCTATCACAAATTATTTTAAAGAAAATTTTCAAAAATTATTTTTAAAAAAAAAATACAAATTTTTTTAAAAAATTTAATTTACAAAGGCCACGTATTTGTTCCTCAGAGCGCCACGTGTCCCTCTCCCTTGACTACCACGTGTCTCCTCCTTGTATTGCCACGTGTCGGCACCTCATAATTCCTCTAAGTGCCTCTCCTCCAGTTCGAACCCGCGACCTCAGGCTACTGACACCTTCACGCACGAGTCTTTGCTAGTTGCGCCAAAATGAACCCGTGTCATATTATTACATATTATTATTATATATAATATTATCACACACACACACACACACACACACACACATATAAACATACATACATATAACTAATTAATTATATACATATAACTAATTATTAATTAAATATAATATTATTAAAAATAATGAAAAATTTAATAAAACTTAAAAAAATATTTATATATTTAAATTAAACAATTTTTTAATTAAAATTACTTAATAAATAATAATATAATATTACAAAAATTATTTTTAATATAAAATTATAAATATAATATTAATAACATATATATTATTTTTAAATAAAATAAAATAATAACTAATATAATAATAATAATATCATAAATATTAATTTATTAGAACATTTTAAATATAATATTAATAAATAATAATATAATTTTAATAATTAAGGTTAAATAGAATTATTTAATAATTGATATTTTAATTTTATAAATATTATTTTCATTTTATAAATATTTTTTTAAAAAAAAATTAAAAAATTTTAATTTTTCCGACGGAATTCCCAATATAATTTTTCATAGCAAATTGCCACGGGAATTTCCCTCTGAAAACGTTCCGATTGAATTTCCGTCGGAAATTCTGTCGGAATTTGTCTTTGAAAAATTTTTGACTGGATTTCTGTCAGAATTAGCCACTAAAAAGGTTCCGTCGGAAATTTTGTCGGAAATCGGGTGTTGTTTTGTAGTGTGATATGCAGAAGCTAATTTACACCAGAGAAAAAGAAAATGGCAGGTTCATACTCTATTTTATTTTCTTCGGCTAGTAGATTCACACAACCAAACTTAGAACAAAGCTAAGCCAAGAGACACACACAATCGAGCAATTTGGGACTTGGCTTGCTGCTATTGGGAGATGAAATCGTCAACCAGTTCAGTTGAAAACATGATGGTGACGAGAGGAAAGAGAGAGAGAAAGTCAGAGGAGGAAAATGATTGAAGAGAAGGGATAGTTTAGTCATTTATCCCAAACATTTAAGCCCATGTTCCTACTTGATCACCTCTATATCCTTTTCCTTATTCATATGATATTTTGGGGTTTTTAAAGTTCAAAAGGTATTTTACAGTTATTTTCCCTAGAAAATATTAATAGTAAAAAATTATGATTCTTATTAAAAATATTATATTTATAGCCGTGGTGAATGTCTTTAAATTTTTGGAGCACTACTCTTGGTTGTTATATCTCTAATGCTAGCATATTCAAACTTTGATTTGCTTTATAGTGAAAAACCAACCTATTCTTTTTTTTTTGTTAAGAAAAGTTTAGTTGAATTGGGTTCCAGGGCTCATCAGAGTCAAGACATTCTTTCTGGCTCAAAGAATGCTTACAGAGGCACGTATAGATCATCTTCCAATAAGGTCCATCAATCGGTAGAATTCAAACTCACAATCTTATAGTTATTAGCCAACTCTTTTACTAGTTAGACCAACCTTTACTGCTATAAACTAACCAATTATGTTAGAACCTTGATAGGTAATGCCTTGGGCTGGGCATACTTTCACATTCACATCCAATGTATGTAATGTCCTATTTCTATGACACTATCAAAATGTTTAAATTGTTGGCAAAAAAAATGTATGTTTGAATTACCTATGATTGGTAGGCCGGGGGGAAAAAGGGATCCAAGTTGTTTGATTGATGTGTCCCATGCAACCAAGGGTTTCAGGCCGGCATCATACATTCATCTTGGATTAACTTCATTGATATGAGGGCTCCAAAACTGGGCTCAAAACAGTATCCATCAACGGCAATTAACTTCATTTGTTATTTTTTGATAGGCATAGATATCCTCTTATTAGAGGTAATTCTTTTCGACATACTGTTAGGTACTAAATGTGAGCATCTCTCCTAGTATGGATTCGAACATTAGTTTACCACATTGTGGGAAACTAGTCCCTTCCGCTAAACCCAACCCCCATTGGCATTAACTTCATTTGTTATGTTTATTTGTATTCATCAGGTTAATTTTACCAATAAAGTTTCTTTAGCGGTGAAGGCTTGGTTTGCTAGACCCTTCTAGGTCTAGAGTTTGAGTCTCATAGGAGACACATGTGCTGGGTTGGGTAGCAACTAACCCCCACTTGGATATCGAATGACAACATAAAAAAGAGTAAAATACTCCAATTATCATTATATTTTGCTTTAATTATATCCCTCTATTTTGAAAATATACACTTTAGTCCAAATCATTAATACTGTTAAAGAATATTCTAAAAAGACTCTTAAAGTTTGTTTTTTTAATTAAAAACCATATTGGAATAAATCTTACTAATTTACTCCTCATTATGCCAAATCCCTAATTTATCTTTTAATATTAATATTTTTACTGAATTTTAAAAAAATTAAGTATTTTTAGTGAAAAATTTAAAATATATATTAAAATAACTTTTAAAATTTGGATGAAGATACGTAAGCAAATGATTATTGATTATTACATACGTTAAGGAGGGACATTTTAGTCAAAATGATAGGTCAATGTTATGATTTAACGGTCAACTAATGGTTAGATGGATGGAAGTTAACTATCAAAATTAAGAGGGAGGTTTATGCCACATATATTTTGATTTTAAGAGATGCCTTTAATAGATTTTCAAAATAGTGGGATAGTTTCTATAGTTTACAGTAAATAGAGGGGAGGTTGATGTATTTTAATGGAAAAAAAAGGTTCAGTTTAAGGTTTCATAGAATAATGCTCTCAGCATAAGGGAAGCCCTTTTTTTGGAGATGAAGCTATATTTTTCTTATAAACAAGATCAACATATCACTATTGGATCTCCTTCTTCTGGCAACTTGGAGGAGAGGAAAGCTATGAACTGATCAGGAAGCACAGTCAGATTGGCTTAAGGGCTTGTTTGGTGTGAGGGGGAGGGGAGAGAAAGTGGACAGAAGGACATTTTTTTTTAGGTTGGATTTAAAATAATTAGAAAAATTTTTAATTAATTTTTTTTACTCTTTAATATTACATTTACTTTTTATTAAAATTTTGTAACCCCGCTTCTCTAATTCTTTAAATTCAACTCATAATTTTTTCCTCCCCTCTCCTCCAAATCCCTCATACCAAACAGACCATAAGTCTCTGTGATGATAGTTAACAAGATCAATTATATATTGAAGAAATATAACACCATAAAACAATTATTATCAGTATTTACAAAATGTTATTTGAGCAGGGTGTTAATTCCCAGCTTGAACATCCCTAATTAATGATTTGAGCAGGACGAAGTTCTCTTGATCGTCGGGCCACTTGCACACTTCTAATTTATAATCCATTTTAGTTATTTGTTTTGCTCCGTTCCCTTACACTTATGTTCCTTGCTATATACAAAGTTGCAGGCAGTTCCTTCAAAAAGCACTTGTTGAGAAGCTACCATCATCATCTTCACGTTGATGAAAAATATTTGCAGTGGATTAATGTTTTTTATTTGTTTCTGGATTGCGTTGTTATTTTTGTTCAAAGTTTAGTTAGCTTCTTTAAGCAACGTTAGTGTTAGCTACAACATCAGTCAAGATCCCTAAGATCCATATAATGAATAGTCATCCGCCTCAGCATCTTCAGTCTTGACCTAGGATTTGATAAATTCGCAACAGTAATTTATCTTTTCCTATTTTTAATTATATTTTTTAAGAATTTTCCCATGAAGAATTAAATTTTGATGAAAGCGTTTGTAACACTAGGAAGTAGTTAGTGCCTAGTAGGGCCCACGTGATAGATATTACTCAAATGATTGTATGAGTTCTAATATTTAACTGATACAATATGTCCTATGAAGATAGTATATGTTAGTAGAGGAAGGGATATGTAGAATACTATAAATAGAAATGAAGAGTTTAGTTGTGAATATGAAAAACACACATTAGAGAAACTTGATTGTGTTTCTTGATGCTTATTCCAAATTTTGCTTTCTAAGTTGAAAAGGCAGCTAGTCCAAAACTTACATGATCACACCATAATCACTTTTAGTAATACTTCCATGCTCTTTAATGTAATATCTACTTAACTAATTTGAATATATTAATAGAGTTAGATAAATTAGTTAATTATATCATATGTGACCAAATCTAGAAGACCCTCATATATCAAATGTCTTGTAATTATTTAAATTTGCTTATTAATTTCTATTACTACAAAAATAAGGAATAGTGGTGCACGTTTTGTGGCACTTTTTCTTCTTAATTTTATTTTTTAAAAATAAAATAGGGTTGTTGTGGTGCTCTTTCCGGTAAGTGCCACAGTTGGGAAAGTGGCTTATGTGGCGCTTGTTTGCCAAGTGCCACATAAGATTATTTAAAGCAATTGTGGCACTTTTTTAAGGAAGTGCCACAGCTGTTTGAAAGGACTGAAGTGGCACTTGGTCACAAGGCCACTTTGTGTAGCGCTTTCCTTAACAAGCGCTACACAAAGTGTCAATTTCCCCACCCAATCAGATTATGATATTCAGCCAATGCATGTCTTGCTTCCCTTATCGTCTTCCTCTTGGTTTCCACGTGCCCTACATACTCCCTTTCCAACTAGGAGAATAATTATTGATGAGTTGTATAAGTAAAATAATTATTTATTTTTAACACTTTTATTTTATTTGTTGGCTTGTAATGCTTTCTAATTTATCTATGATATATGTTGGCAAATATATTTTCTTTCGTTATGAGATGTGAAAAATTATTATGATGCTATGGGATTAATTGATTAATTATTTGTCAATTAAAAGAGAGGGTTTAAGACTTGGAAAGCTTCAATTTTTAAGATACCATGCTGCCAATTTTATTTTAAAAAATAAATAACAAAAATTAAAAGTAATTAGTAAGCAGAATAGTGATGCAATTAACCACTTTTTAAAAATAGGTTGAAGGTATAGATTAATTGAAAATGGATGTTATTTGATTGGTGTTTAAGGGAATATATAGATGAGGTGAAAGAGTTTATTAGATTTGCAATTGAGCATAAAAATATCCTAACAAAATCTTGTGTCTTTGCTTATCTTGTTGTTATGCAAAGCGGATTAATCCACTTGATATGATAGATCATTTAGTGCATCATGGAATTGATCAAACATATACACGATGGACAAGGCATGGTGAGACAAATAATGTATGTAGTGATTGGGTGCATACCACGAGTGGTGCTTCGAATGAGTTTAACCGAAGAAGTGTGATGAGAATGATGGTCTTGAATAAATGCTAAATGTGATCAAAGGATGGCTTCATAGCTGCCTTAAAGAATTTGAGGAGTTGAAAGGTGACGCAAAGAAACCATTATATGCTGGTAGTACTAAATATACAAGATTGGTAGCAGTATTGAAATTATACAACTTTAAAGCGTGCTATGGATTGAGTGATTCCATTTTCACAGCACTGATTGAATGATTTGACCGTGTCTTTATGCCTTGGGGTCAAATGCAAGTATTTTTAATCCAAGAATTGCAGTACAATGCAACACTCGGGTCGTCTCACTCGAGGAGCCTTTATTGAGCTACCTAAATAATCTAATTATCATGTAAATACACTAAAACAAGGAGAAATGGATTTTGGATTTTTCAAATTAATGAATAAAATAAAATGAAAATTAATCAAATGCTAAGCTATTGTTTTTTGGTATTTTTCTTATAAAAATGGAGAATGAGTAAGAGTGAATAGAATGGTATGGAGTGGAAAATATGAATGATGAATGCTCTTGGTAATGAAGAAGTGACAATCCTTGCTTAAAAAGATTGTGGGAGCTAACTTTCTCTAAGTCTTGAAATATAAAACCCCAAATGATTGCTCGGGTCTAGTGTTCTTAATTAATAGCTACTCCTACGAATGCAGCTAGTAACTATCCCTTAAGACACTATTAGGAACCACTTAGAGTACAATTAAAATGGATAACTATAACTTGTTTCCTCTTAATATGAATGCAATAACACGACACTCAATTGATCCAATTCAATTATACCATCTAACAATAACACGTAGAAAGCACAATATCTTTGAATCAATAAGGAAATGTATATATAAAAATCCCACAAGCTATAAAAATCCAATTTAATCACAAATATCAACCCAACAGAGACATTTAACATTAATCTCAGTTCCAGAATCATACACAATAATTCCTAAAACTAGGCAATTAAATATATAATTCTAGACTAATGGAATGATAGAAAAACTCCCCTATGTAGTCCAATAAGTTTAAGCACAAATTCCCACTACCAAGAAGCAAAAGATCAGCCTCTCATTGCTTTGAATTAATCACAGCTTAGAATCTGAGCACTCGCCGGAATATGGAAATTCCTCGCTGGAAAACTCATAGACTTGCAGGAAATCACAATAAAGGTTGAATGGGCTCTGGGTTGATCTTGAGTTCTTCAAACTCGGCTCTCAGCTCTGAAGGTGATGCTATGGTGGTAGTTACAGTCCAGTCTTCTCCTTCTCTGAATCCAAGCTTCGGTGCTCTCCCAAACTCAAGGTTTGGTCTGCCTCAAAAGAGCTCATGGCCCAACTCCAATCCCTCCAATGTCCGACGGTGATGGCTGTGGTGAATGGCAGGAGTTCTGACAATATGAGAACTCAAGCTTGCTGGTTTAAAACTTCTCTCTACGACGCTGTTATATGCTCTGGTTCCAGGCCTCTGTCTTCGTTCTTCAATCTTTGGTCTTTAAAAGTATCAGGGCTCTCTGATCGGTGGTGCTTCCCCATGTCAACAGTGTCTCACCGGCGACAAAGGAAGGGGAAGATGCCGCCGACGAGAAAGAAGGTCAAGGGGAGAGGGAAGATAGAAGATGAAGGTTCGAAGGTCTGAAGATGATCGATGATGATCCAGCTCCTGCGGCGCTATCTCTGTCTTTAAAATATCACTCTGGGGTCCTTCCATGTCCAGAAGCCATATCCACCGGGTCAGTGGGTTTCAGATCACAGCTCTATCTCTGTTCATTAGATCTGTTTCTCTAGGGTTTAGCAATATATTTTTTATTTTAGTTGTAACAAAAGCCCATGTCCCTGGATCATTGGGCTTGCATCTCTGGTCCTTGTTTCTCCTTCTTTCCCTCGGGTTGCACATGTCCAGATCCCTCCTCCAGCAGCCAATCGGGTCTGGGCTCCCTCCTTGGGCCTCCATGCTTCTCTTCCCCTTTAAACAATGCTAACGTGGGCCTGGCCGAACTGGATCTGTTTCTGTTTCTTTGTTTTTTGTGGGCTTGTCCATCTGATCCAAGTCCCTCTTCTCTCCTTTTTTTTTTTCTGGATCTGTCTTCCTCAAATTGGGCCTACCATGTCTCATTCAATCTCAGCCCATTCCAAAAAAAATTGACTTAAGCCTTATCTCTTCTCTTGGCCCAAATCACCCATAAAATAATTAATTTCTTCTTTAACACCTACAATGCAAAATTAAGTACAACGTAGCATCAAAAGTTCAAGGGACAATTGTATAAAAATAATTAATAAATTGTAAACATTTTCCCCTAATTGCCATTAATTCAAAACAATTGTTTCTAACCAAAATTAATGCTTAATCATGCAATAATGCTTCATAAAATGCATTTAAATCCCAAATAAATCATGAAAAATTATGTAAAAATATGGTTCAATCATTGAACTTTTGCAAGATATACTTCCAGAATAAAATGTACTTTCTACCAAGTCATACGAGGCAAATCGAATTCTTTGCTCTACAATTAGTATGAGTTATGAGAAGATACATGCATGCCCTAATGATTGTATATTATTTTAGAATCAGTATGTAACATTGCAGAAGTGCCTTAAATGCAATGCATTTTGTCAACACCTATTTCCATTGATATTTACAAACTAATAGAGACCAAGTTCCACAGGCATACAAAAATAGTACAAATATCTGATACTGAGTACATGTTTACATACATGATTTATCCGCAGGGTCTGAGAATTTTTACAATTTATCCAAATATGTCCAAACCAAAGGCCACATATAACCACTAGCCAAATTCTTGGGTTCCGCACCCTCATTTACCGTATCGGCTGCTTTTCCCTTGGAGCCACTAGCTCTTGCTAAAATTTTGTCATTTTGAAAAAGGGTGAGATTCCAAGGAATCCCAGTAGCAACATATTTTCATTTATAGAAAATGTGATAAATAAATATGCCAAATACCAGATAATGCAATATCATACTAACATATAACTCAGTTCAGTTGAAAATGTGTTCAGAGCCAACTACAGTTGCAACCCCTACATATCCCATACCTCAGTCCATGACTGGGTAGATAAGTGTACCCGTAGGCACTATTCATCAATGTGCACTGTGTATCATACATATTACAAAAGATGACATATACGAAGCATATAAATATTTACATAGTGTATGAAGGATAAAGTTACTACCTTAAACCCTTTCTTGCCTCAGATCGTTCGCCTCGTAAAACGTGCCAAGCTTAGGCTCCTAACTCGGTCCTAAAATATCAAATGTACAAGAATTAGGTTAAAAATCATTCATACTATGGAAGTGCAAAGCTTAGGCACTTCCATAGTGTTTATAGTGGTTGTATTAGCCTATAGTTAAAATTTACCAAAATGCCCTTGGACCTCGGCCCGGCCCTGCGTTACATAGTCTGGCTACACTTTTCTTAAAATTTTAACCTGGGCTATCCTAACATATTTCTACCCAAGAAATCCATTTCCAGACCCAGAATTACCAAATTCAGTGCCAAAAGACAAAATTGGCCTTGGCAGCCCCGCTTTAAGGGTTTCAGGGGTGTTTTCGTAATTATGCTTTTTCAGCCTTTTCTAAAAAGGTGACCAACTGTAACCCCACCTAATTTTCCCCCTTGAACTCAATGGAATCATTAAATCATTGACAATCCAACTCTAAGGCCCTCTAATAGCCCTGGCTGAAACTGACAAGAACTCTGGGAAAAATTGGGGTTTTTCGGTTTCGGCTTCGCAGACGTGTTTCTTTCTACTCCTAACAACTTTATTAACTATTTAATAAGGTTACAACTACCATTTGTACCAAAATTGGGCAGCATAACCCTTAGGTTACTCAAATTCCAAATTTTCAAATCAAAGACAATGCGGCGAAATTTCACTGATTAAATTGTCCACAGCAGCTAAAATAGTCAATATACAAAGATTTAGAAGTTACCTTTTGCTTCCCTTTGGCTTTCCTCAACCTGGTCAAAACTCAAGCTACTCCAACAAAAAAATTTTTGAGCTTCACAAAGCTTAAACACATAGGAGAGTAGCTTAGGAATAGAGTTATATGCATTAGGAACCGATTTATCGAAAAAATCACTTACCTTTGTAAGCTTTTTCCTCCCCTTCTCTCTCTCTAAAAATTCTGCACTTCCTCTCTCTTGGAGCTGCACTTCACGTCAATTTATAGCTAGTGGAAGGAGATAAAGTGCTTTAATATTATATCTTATGTCTTATTTCAATGATTTAATAATTTCCAAAAATTACTAAGAATCAATTTTGTGTACATAAACCTATGTACATGTAAATTTGCGTATTAAGCCAAACCAATATTTCCTTCTTCATGCTATATGTAGGGGACTCCTAGGGGTTCTACCATTTGTTCTCAATTGGCTTCACAACTTGTTTTGGTTACGTGTATATGTAAAGTCTCAATTTTGGTCAAAATTGCACTTTTTGCTCAAATTTTCCATAAATTCATATTAAATTGACTTAAATATTATAAATACATTTTTCCCTTTTATTTTCCTTAATTAATTGAAATTGACTTCAATTAATCAGAAAATAATTAATTTTGTGATAATTTGGCAAAATTACGATTTTGCCATAACCTTTTTAATCTAATTTCTTTTCTCATTTTTCTTTGGCCAATTCCCATCTATTTTTGGACCAAATATTTTCTCTACTACTTCTCCATTTTTGGACCTTAATATTGGGCTTTTAAATTACCCAGATTAATTCCATAATTATTTTGCCCATTTTCTCATGAATATGAACATTTATAAAATTTATAAATTCCAAATTCATGAATATTCACCATTTTATTGAATTTCTCAAATAATTACAATATATTTGGTGAATATAAAATTTGAGGTGTTACACATTTCAATATGGGAAGAAGAAAGGAAAAAGACCTTTGAAGGTTTTATAATATTTTCCCATTATTCTAATATTCAAGCAACTGTACAGTAATGCAAAGATTGCTAAGCAGTTAACATAGCATGCAGATGAAAGGATTGAAGACATGAAGCTTAGGCACCTTGCAGATGCTCTTCAACTGATGCGAATGAAGTATGGAACATACACCTTGCACTATCAACTGATGGAATGAATCCGCCCAGTGTTCAAAGTAATACACACAGCATATAGCCGGTGATATTGATGATTTATAATCATGTTTTATACACACATTATAAACTTATGCTTTATGATACTTGATCATAAAGCATAAGTTTATGATGCTATCCATGTTAATTTCTAGGCTAAGGAAACTTGGGAATAATATAGATGTTTACTTGACTCCTTTAATTGATTACTTGAAGCTGCTTTGGGAAGAAGGCGTTGATGTGCATGATGGATATAGCGAAGAACTTTTCACTTTGAAAGCCATGTTATTTGACACAATTAATGATTTCCTCGCTTATTAGTAATTTGTCCGGATAAAGAGTTGAAGGATATTGTGCGTGCCTTATATGTGAAGATGGCACTCATTCAATGCAATTATATCATGTAAGGAAAATGTCTACATGGGACATCAAAGATTCTTATAATCAAAACATCATTGGAGGAAGTGCAAAAAGGCTTTCAATGGTTATTTAAAAGAAGGTAGCCCACCGAAGATGTTGATCGATACTCAGGTTTTTGGAAAGGTAAAAGACTTAAATAACAATTTTGGCAAGCATTTTGAAAAACAAATTCAGACAAGTGGTTGGAAGAAAAAATCTATTTTTTTGAACTTCCATATTGGAAGTTCTTATATGTAAGACATTTTCTTGATATGATACACAGAAAAAAAAAATATGTGATAGTCTAATTGGCATGTTGCTCAATATGCAAGGAAAAAGCAAGGATGGTGTCAATAGAGGTTGAATTTGGTAAACTTAGGAATAAGAGAAGAGTTGGCAGTAGTTGAGTAAGAGCACCATACTCATCTATCTCCAGCAGTTCACACTCTTTCAATGAAAGAGAAAAAATTGTTTTGTGAGTTTCTACAAGGAATTAATTTCTAGAGGGTACTCTTCAAATATAAAAAAAACTTGTACCAGTAAACGAGTTGAAGTTAAAGAACCTTAAATCTCATGATTGTCATGTGCTCATGCAGAATTTCTTATAAGCTAGTATATGATCCATTTTACTAAAAACTGTAAGAAACACTATCACTAAACTTTGCATGTTTTTCAAGTTGATTTACAGTAAAGTGGCTGATTCAACCAAGTTCCAAGATTTACAAAGGTTAATTGTTTGTAATCTGTGTGAAGTTGAAATGTATTTTTCACCTTCATTTTTTAACATTATGGTCCATCTAGCCATATACTTGGTCAAAGAGGTTCAATTGTGTGGTCCATTGTACTTGAGATGGATGTACCTAAGTGAGCGATTTGTGAAAATTTTAAAAAGGTATGTGAAAAATAGATATCGACCAAAGGGTTGTATTGCTAAATGGCATATGGTTGAAGATGTAATTGATTTTTGTGCTGATTTTCTATCAAATATTGACCCTATAGAGATTCCCAAGTCTCGTAATGATTGGCGAAATTAGGGAAAGAAACAAGTGGGAGGGATGTAATAAGGATATCAGTGATTGAATAGAAGCAAGCTCACTTATATGTGTTACATAACACTGATGAGGTTGAACTATGTGTTGAAGAATACATGGATGCTCTTTGACAATTACATAGTGATATGAATGAAAATTTAATAAAAAAGAAACACAATCGACATTTTTCAAGTAGGTTAAAAAAGCACATTAATGATGAGTTGGAGAGGAATCCTGATTCAGTTTATGAAAAATTGATATGGCTATTGAAGGGACAGACCTTAATTGTATTATCTTACAATGATTATACAATCAATGGCTACACATTCTTACACAAGACCATGATATAAGGAGTACAAAGCAGAATAATGGGATAACACTTATTGCTGATTCTTGGCATAAATCCAGTGCTAAAGACATACACCATATCTACGCATTAATGTCATACTTTGGTATCATTGAACATGTAATATCCCTAATTGTAATTAAGGGCTAATAACTTCAAAGTGATGTAATTAATGTTAATTAAGCACTTTAGAAGTAAATAATGTGAATTGTGATGAAAATGTGTTTGGTGATGGTTTAGAAAGCATTGTGATAACCAGGGGCAAAATGGTAAATTTACCGACCAGTTGGTCAGTTACCGAAGAGGGAACTCATAGGTAACTTGAGATCAATGGCTAGAATGTGTTGAACAAGAGGTTGAATCTTGTGTGGATGAGTTTATAAGAACTCATGATAGGGAGAATGAGATCTTGCCAAGTGTCACTATAATGGCCTTAAGATTGGTCAAAGATTCAAAAAAACACTCTCCTCTGTCCCTCTAAGTCGATTTGCATGGGAAAAGGGAAGGAATAGGATTATCATATTTTTCATCTCATTTCTCTCTCATCATTCTCCATTTTCGCTGAAGTCCAAGGAGGAAAGAGAAAGGAAGGGCTTGATTTTAGGTAAATATTTGGCTTTAAATGCTCATCTTATACTCCTTAAAGTTGTTCATAGCGTTAAGAACTTCCTTACCATGGTTTCAGAATTTTGATTTGTGGTGGTTGGAAGCTTAAGAAAATTTGGAAGTAAAAGAATCAAGGTTTTGATTTCAGTAAATTGGGAAGGTAAGCATTTGATGCATTTAGGTATATTTAGTATGATTTTTTAGTTGAGTTTTGCAAATTCTAGAATTTTTGCCCTGATTTCATGAGAATTGGATAATGAAAGAGTTTGGAGTGGTATGGTGTAGAAAATGATGTTAGGATGTGTTATAATGTCATTAAGTTTGATTTGAAGTTGAATGAGGAAGTTTGGCAAATTGTGGTTTTAGGTGATTTTGTGATCTAGAGTTGAGAATGTGTTGATTGAGTGGGAATTTGGTTGTTTTGTAGTTACCAAGGGGTTCCTTGTGTCAAAATGGGTGAGGATAAGCTTTAGTACAAGTTTTAGGACCATTGGAACCATTTTTGGTAAATCTGGAAAACCATATCAGTTGCTGCGAGCTGGCTTCTGATAAGCTTTACTCGAGTGAAGTAGGGTCTCACTTGAGTGCAGTATGAAATTCTGGGTATTTTGGTTAAGTCTTCAGGCAGAAACCATGAGTAAACTTATTCATCTTCAAGTGACGTATGTTATCACTTGAGTGCATATGGCATCACTTGAGTATGAGTGCATGTAGCACTATGGGTGGGCGTCTCAGGTTATCACTCATAGATAATTGCTGGGAGTACGCGTGGGCACTCACGATCATTGGGCATCACTCGAGTTCTAGGGTTGGTGCTTGAGTGCACTTGTCACCTAGGAGTGGTAGTTGCTCTCGAGTTGTCACTTCTTACACCTCACTCGTCGGGACTCGGGTGACTAGAGTACCATCACTCGAGTGCTGGTGTCTGTGCTCAAGTGCATTGGTCATCTGGAAGGTGTTGGTGCTCTCAGGTACACACTTTCTGTGTCTCACTGGCTGGGACTCGAGCGCAATTGTGGCAATACTTGAGTGAGGCGTCCTTCACTCGAGTAAGCCAGCCCAAACTTAGTGTTCTTTTTCTGAAAAAGGTATCTTTAGGGTAGTTTCTCCCAACCCTTTTGGGGATATAATTAGGCCTATAATAGCACCCTAAAGAGATTAAATGATAACCAACATAAAGTGTTACAAAATTAGGAAACTTGGAAAAGAGATTGACAGGTTGTCCCTAGTTTGGTTTATAGGATTTGATATTTGCCTACCTCGAGAGCCCACGGTGCCAAAGAATGTCAGGAAGGTACAAGGTAGTGACTCTCTCTCTTATGCTATGTGTGAAACATTGTATGTATGTTTGTCATATATTGAGAATACATTGTGATATAATGTGATGCTTTAAGATCGCAGCGAGAGTTGACGAATAGTGATACATTGTGATACTTTATGAATTCATAGAGATCGCAGCGAAAGCTGACGCATAGAGTTTATAGCCATGAGTGCTGTCGTTTGTGGCATGAGCCATGATACATTGTGATGCTACTTAACATGATCATATATGCTATGTATTTATGCCTTGTGTAAGTGATTTGTTACTATTGGGATTCTCTTGAATCTCATTCTTTCCAATGACTAACATTTTAGACAGGGCTAGTAGCGCTAAAGAGAAGCGGGTAACTCGGAGTGATTAAGAACCTAAGGGGTATATTTGATTTTGGGAGTTGGTTATCTACTTTTGAACTCGGGATTACTGTATATTTCGAGATGTAAATATTACATTTGATTTTGGTCATGTAATCCCCTAGTGGAGACTTATAAACCCTCGAATTATATATGTATAGAACCCAGGAGTCGCCGGGGATTTGGTTATACACTCTGATATGTGTGAATGTAAATTAACTGCACAGGTAATTATATTCGAGTTTTGAAAATTGAGACCAGGATAAGGAAGAATTTTTGAAAAACTTTATGAAAACCTTACTATAAAGTAGGAAGTTGAAATGAGTTTAAATTATCCGACGATCTCTAATTTAATTGAATTATACGCTATCAAATTATAATTATGCTAATCAAGGCAGGGGGTTACAGAACACATATGGCAGTTAGATTACTCTATATTGAGGGTCCCTTGTCTTCAGATGTAAGCGGGTTAACAACAATAGTGGATTGCAGACAAATAGGTTAGGCTTTATTCAAGTGGACCTTTCTAAATTTTGGTATGAAGATGATCCTTTAATTTTAGTATCATAAGCAAAACAAGTGTTTTTCATTTCAGATCTTGCTAAGAAGAATTGGTCCACTGTACTCCCATCAAACAAGAATCATCTAGAACAAGTTGATGTTACAAGTAATGAATATTTGAAAATTATTGAGGATGATCCTTCCTTTGAATTTTTGGGTTAGACGATATTGGTGTAGATGAAAATGAATATGAACCCTTATAAATGAGATATGATCATGAGAGGGGATCTGGGTCAATCTATCAATTCCTACTACTAGGAGACTCAAAAGAAACACAATTCTCAATTCAACAAGAATGATGAAGAACAAAATTTTAAATCAAACAAGAAAGAGGAAAAGATAATGAGTGCCTTGACTTTTTTACTTATATGTTTTAGATGTATTCATATATTTCAAATTAATTTACTTTTGTTGACATGATTGTCACTATGCACTGATTTTTTGTTTGGTTTAGTTAACTTACAAGAGTATAGATTCACCACATGAAAATGTTGATGTTCCCATGAATATTGGTAGACAAAGATTTGTGGAGAGCGTAACCTGTGGTAGGACCATTATGGTCAAGTTGATCAAATTGAGAAGTAAGGGGATTAAGTTAGAACTTGAATGGAATGAAAAGGGAAATCCAATTGAACTGAATAGTAGCTCCTTTAGTAATTTCATTGTAGCTATATTTCAAGATAGAGTCCCTATTATAATTCAAGATTGGAGACAGGTGAAGAAATAATATAGGAATGAAATCTGGGGTGAAGTATAGGTAACACATTAATTACTTTATTATTCAGGTTTTTTTGTTTCATATAATTACAATCTAACAAATTATATTTGGTTTTTTATTATAGTCTTGTTTTATTATTGATGCTGATGATCAAAAGAACTTCGTGCTAAGAAAAGCTGGTAAACTTATGAGAAAGTTTCGTGCCGATCTTATAAAATTATTCATGAGGAATGATAATGAGAATATCATTCCTATACTACCAGATTTATACAAAGGAATCATCACTCAAGAAATTTGGAACAAGCTTTTGAAAACACATACAACTCAAGAATTCCAGGTAATGTAACATTAGACTTTACTTACTACTTGTAATTTATATGTAATTAATATTTATTGATATGAATCATTTGGATCTAAACAGGAGTTAAGTGAGAAAAATCGCTTCAATGCAACTAACATGGCATACCGCTACACACAAGGACTTGGATTATATGGACAATTAGAGAAAAAAACTATAATAACTAATGATTATTTGGCATACCGTTATACATAAGGACCTATATCATATGGACAATTTGAGAAAAAAATTGTAAGAACTAATGATCATTTCATATGTATCTAATTTTTATGACTAATTTTTAACTTCAACTAGCTTTGATATGCAGATGGAAGAATCAAATTCAAATATTACACAGGTAGCGCAACATGATTTGTAGGTAGCCGGTTGCATTAATAAAAAAGATGAAATTCATAATGAAGAAGCAAAAAGAGTTGTAGAATATTGTGTAAGTATTAGATTATGTGTATAATAAAGAATTAGCTTTATTTAAATGATTCTATTTTATAACTAATGTTGTTGTAATTCTTTTTGTGATAGTGATTACTGATAGAAAAGGAGCCAAAGTTAGTGTGATATGTTAGTCATGATGATTTGTTGAGTAGAATATTAGGAGTGCCTGAGTATGATAATCATGTTCAGGGTACTAGTTTTGCAGCCATACAAATATCATACTTCATATGCTAGAAGCGCTCCAACAAAAGTGACTTTTTGTTGCTGCGATAGGAGATAAATTGCTTCAAATATCAAATGCAAGAATAATTTCACAAACAAATGCGTTTGATGCAAGAAAAAAATACACAGTTGAGGACTTAAATTGATAACTTATTGTAGTGCAGGGCAACACAAAATGTTCTAACATATGATAGCCCAAGTGTGAGAGATAGTTGTACTTTCATGCCTAAAGTCCCTCTTCCTTTGGTAATTAATTTCTTCTTTAGTTAACGTTTTGTTACATTATAAATTAGTGTACCTTAATATATTAACTTTATTTTCTACAGGGTGAATCCACGTGCAAGTTTTATGTGGATCAATATTTTAAGCACACAATTGTTGTGGGTGTTTCCTACAACATCGATAATGATACACTAAACAATTCACAATTGCCCGATAACACGCTACAAGTAAGGGTTGACATTTGTACGAATGAAGATGCACTCTTATAGATCCCTTTTCAGGATGAAGAAAAAATGTTGAAAGATGTAGGTAGTTATGTTGTATGGCTAATAGGTCTAATAGAGCCATGTCAAAAGGTAGTTCATTTATAATTCCTTCTACCTTTCTCATGCACGTCCATCTAAAACTACATGATTTAATTTAATGATTTTTGCAGGTGGCACATTCTAAAGAAAACAAATTCAAGTGCATGGTAAGAATTCAAAGTGTTCAACAACTCAACCAAAGTCCAAAGCCTTAGCTAGCTAACAAAGCAAACGAAAAATTACCTCATATCGTGATCAATTGGAATCGATTGCACCTAATTTGATATGCAAAGGAAGTCTGCAATTACATTTTGATAGACACATCTATAGTGCTCATGGTATAGCTGATCCTATTAATGGTGATGTGTTAGATGAAATATTTAATCATGGATGTGTTAGTGCTTCGAGTATCAACATCAAGATTAGGTATTTTATCATCATCATTTATCACTGTTATTATTATTTATCATTCATTTTTTTAGTTTTAATCACATTGTTTGTATTTTATAAAGGCAATTGTACCATGACATCTTATTGGACACAGACAGGGTCCAACTCTTATTTGTCAACCCTTATCTCATTGGGCAACATGGATGGAGAGTAGATATGAATAAACAATCTAATGATTTGAAATATTACTTTAGAAAGAAAGTGATGAGTTGCTTTTGTCGCTAGAGCAATCAATTAATAACTAGGATAACCAACTAATGCAATATAGTGATAACTTAGGTCATTATCCCAAGGAGTAATCTATGGGTTTTCTCTAGAATTGAATTTAGATGATTAAAAAATGCAATGGAATGGACCTAAACTAGAATGTAAAACACTACTATCTAAATGCAATTAAACTAATCAAATGCAAGATACAAATGACTCTAAAACCTATATGAGAATGAATTTATTCTATATGAATTTGAATGCAATTATCTAAAGGTTTCTTTGCATCACCTTTCAATTTATTCTATATGAATTTGAATCCAAAGGTTTGCAAACAAAAATTCCAGCAATTATCTAAAGCACAAAATATTCTAAAATATCAATCCAATCCAAAAGAAATATGTCTACAATCTAAAACTAGATTGTTTTCAATTATTACAACTCAAAATTATTTAAAACTAAATAATCTCAAGACTTGAAATAAATTGATAAAAAAGAAAGACACTCCCTTGTGGTTTTCAAGTATAAGCTCCTAGGCTCTAGCTTTCTCCATGCTCCTCCCAAGTTGTCTCACAACTAGCTTAAGCTGCCATGAAATTCCTTTATACACGCTTCAATTTCATCACAGCCATTTGGTGGACTTTTAATGGGACATGATGATTGAATGGGGTGGTGGAACCCACGTATGCATGAGAAAGGAAAGATGAAGAAATGAAAATTGATTCACGGGAGGTAGAGATGAAATGAGTTAATGGACGTGGGGCCGTGGTTAAAGAAAGGGAATGAGAGATATATGAGAATTTGCTGGAGGTGGAGTCTCTCTGAATGAAAGGAAGGGAATGATATATATAAGAGGAAATATGGTGGGGTTGGTGAACGAGAAATGGGAGTAGGTGACCATAGGGTTGGTGAGGATGGATGGTTGGTGAATGGGGTTGGTGGACGAGAAGAAGAGGGAGCTTTGAGACCAAAATTCGAGCCCATTAAAATTGAAGTAGCCCAATAAAATTCATCAAATAAATTTTCTTTTAGCTTCTAAGAATAATTTTGGGCCACATGTTTTCCTAATACGCTTATCTTTGCCTTGCAAAAATTAAATGAGATTGTGATCTATCATATATTTGGAAATATTATTCAATTAAAAAATAGGCAATTAAATTATAAACAATTTAAGCCTAATAATCTCATAATTAATTCAAATTTATATTATTTCCTAAAATTGGCTAACAATCAAAATATTATATAATAAATCCAAATTAGCCTAAATTAGTTCCCAAAATAAATGAATAAGGTGGGATAAAATATATAAAAATTGGGATTTATCAGTTCCCCCACACTTATCCTTTGCACTCTTGGGCAAAAACAAATCAAGACCAAGGGAGAATAACAAAACAAAACAAAACAAAATAAAGCTTCAAAATTGAATGTTTCAATCACAAGCAAAAAGTAAACAAGAGCATTTCAACATCTCTCTTATCCAAATGATATTCTCAAGAAGTAAGAAAATAAATATCATGTCAATTTACTTTGCAAATGGGGTCTAAGCTAGAAATCCCTCTCAAAGGATAATGAGTATGTCACTCATCACTTAAAAGTGTATAGGCTTGTGTTTCCACTCAAACCCACCCTATCAAATCGTCTCTCCATAGGCTTGAAAAGAATCTAAATTCTTCACCACTAATAAAGCAAATGCAACATAAATTAAAAGGACTTTTATTAGGTTATAAGGTTCAGAAAGAAAGGATGTAGTGTTTGGGAAACAAAGTTGAATATCTTAGAGGATGAAGAGAATTATGCAAATAAGAATACAAGATGAAAGAAACCAAACCAAACTTGAACTAGGTCATAACTCTTTTTTTCATGTTTTTTTTTTTCTTTTTCAAAATAACCTTCCATATTTTTCTCAATGACCCAATTGCTAATTTTATACATTTTCTTCCATCCAAAATAGATATAATGCAATGCTCTTCAACTCTTAAGACATTCAAAAGGGTAGGATTTTTTTTCTCTTTTTTTTAGTGTTATGGGGTGAGAGAAAAAAATAAAATAAAATATAGGCTCAAAGGGGCAAAACAAAGGATATATGTATATATATGAAAACATATGCTTTTTCTAATAATGAAATAAATGCCTTTATCATTTTTATTAATACACATGTGCAAAATATGGTCTCAAATAAGATTCAAGTCAAGTTCTAGATCAAGTGAAGAGATAGGGGGTACACATTGGAGGGAAAATGTATTAGGCTCAAAATCTCACTAAGTCTATTTAATTGCTAGCTTAAATCCACCAAAGTAAAATTCATTACCACTTAATCTACTAACTCAAACCATGATCAATCACTTTTCAAATCAAGAATGCACCATACTAAAGTTAGTTAAAACTTGCAAATTTTTCTTTTTGCAAACAAGGAACAAAAACCAAAGTAAAACCCAAAATATATTTTTTTTTCATTTTAAAAACAAAGGACAAAAACCAAAAGTAACAACAAAATCCCTCCCCCACACTTGAATCATGCATTGTCCTCAATGCAAAACAATCATAATAGATTACAAAGGTAAGTAATATGCAGCACATCTTAACTCTGTAATATGACAATGCAAAATAAAAGATTGAAGGAAGGAATACAACCGGGGTCTACGTGGTGTCACGCAGTGCAGCAACCTCCACTGCTTGAGTGGAGAATCCATCATAGAACGGCTTCAAGTGGTGTCCATTGACGATGAAGCATTTTCCATTTAGCTCCCTTTTGATCTTTATAGTTTCATAGGGAAAAACATTAGTGATAATGAAAGGTGCCTCCCATCTAGAGCGGAGATCTCCAGGCATGAGTTTCAATCTAGACACGTAAAGTAGAACTTTTTGGCCCACTTGAAATTCTCTCTTCATGATGAGTTTGTCATGGACTGCTTTAGTTCTTTCCTTATAAATCCCAGCATTCTCATAAGCTTCTCTTCTTAACTCTTCAAGCTCTTGCAATTGCAACTTTCTTTCAAAACCAGCACTAGCAAGATCGAGATCGCACCTTTTTATTGCCTAGTATGCTTTGTGCTCCACCTCTATTGGAAAATGACATGCTTTGCTATAAGTGATCCTGTATGGGGACATACCAATGGGACTTTTATATACTGTGCGGTATGACCAAAGTGCATCATCTAGCCTTTTCCTCCAATCCTTTCGGTTAGGTTGCATCGTCTTTTCTAAAATGAGCTTGATTTCTCTATTAGAGAGTTCTGCTTGACCATTTATTTGGGGATGGTATGAAGTAGCAACTTTATGCATCACACCATACTTGCTAAGCAAGCTCTACAAACTTTGATTGCAAAAATGAGTTCCTTGATCACTGATGATAGCTCTAGGAATGCCAAACCTGTAAAAAATGTGAGATTGAACAAAGGAAACCACTACAGAAGAGTCATTAGTACGAGTAGGGATTGCCTCAACCCACTTTGACACATAATCCATAGCTAGCAGGATGTACAGATAACCAAATAAAGTGGGAAAAGGTCCCATGAAATCAGTTCCCCAAACATCAAAGACTTCACAGAATAATAAGGGTTGTTAGGGCATTTCATGCTTCCTAGAGATATTACCTACTAATTGACACTGGGAACACTTCTTACAAAATTCATAGGCATCACGAAATAGACTAGGCGAGAACAATCCACTTTCCAAAACTTTCTTAGCAGTTCGCTTAGCATTAAAATGTCCTCCACATGCAAGAGTATGGAAAAACTTTAAGACAGACTCAAATTCATTATGAGGAATGCATCGCCTAATAATTTGATCACTATAAATATGCCACAAGTAACGATCATCCCATATATAGAATTTAGTGTCTCTCTTAAACTTATTCAGTTGATGTTTATTCATGCCAGCTGGTAAAATAGGTGCAACTAGATAATTAGCAATTTCAACATACTAAGGGTTAGAAACAACCTTACAGAGCCTTTGATTAGGAAAATCATCTAAGGGTAAACATGTTACTGTAGCTGTCTCAATCCTACTTAAGTGATCAGCTACCATGTTCTCTGCACCACTCTTATCACGAATCTCCACATCAAACTCTTGTATCAACATCACCCACCTAATAAGGAGGGGTTTGGAGTCTAGTTTCTTGAAGAAGTGTTTGATAGTTGAATGATATGTAAAGATAGTCACCTTCGTGTGAAGGATGTAGGATTAAAATTTCTCTAACCTAAAGACGATAGTAAATAACTCTTTCTCTGTGGTAGTGTAGTTAGCCTGAGTAGCATCTAATGTTTGAGATGCATATACTATTATATGTTGTCTCTTTTGTACTCTCTGGGCAAGAATTGCACCTAATGCATAGTTAGAAGCATCACACAAGAGCTCAAATAAAAGGCTCCAGTTAGGTGGCTGAATATGGGGGTGTGGTGAGTCTCTTTTTTAAATTATCCCATGTATACCTACAAGCATCATTAAAAACAAAACCCACATCTTTATGCAACAAACGAGATAATGGCAATGCTATCTTATTAAAATTCTGGATAAATCATCTATAAAATTCAGGATGCCCAAGAAAAGAGCGTACATCTTTCATACAAGAGGGATATGGAAGAGATGAAAAGATATCAACCTTAGCTTTATCAACCTTAATTCCATCATGTGAAATAACATGGCCCAAAACAATTCCTTTCTTAACTATGAAATGACATTTTTCAAAATTCAGCACAAGATTATATTGAATACATCTTTCTAAAATATTGTCCAAACTAGCTAAGCATGCATCAAAAGAATCACCATAAACAGTGAAATCATCCATGAAAACATCGATGCAATGCTCAAGAAAATCAGAGAATAAGGAAACCATGCAATGTTGGAAAGTGCCTAGTGCATTAATTAAGCCAAATGGCATGTGTCTATATGCAAAGGTTCAAAATAAACATGTGAATGTAGTCCTATCTTGGTCTTTAGGTGTAATAGATATATGAAAATATCCAGAAAAACCATCCAAAAGTAGTAATGTAATCTACCAGCCAATCTTTCTAACATTTGATCTATAAAGGAAAGAGAGTAGTGATCCTTTCTAGTCACAGAATTTAATTTTCTATAGTCAATACATACTCTCCAACTGTTCTGGACTCTAGTCAGGACTTGCTCACCTTTATCATTACAAACAATAGTAATACCAATTTTCTTAGGCACTACCTGAACTGGACGTACCCACTGGCTATCAGACATAGGATAGATTATATTTGCATAAAGAAGTTTAGAGACCTCTTTCTTTATCACTTCAAGGATTAGTGGATTGAGTCCTCTTTATGGCTGTTATATATCTTTGGCACCATCTTCTAGCAGAATCCAGTACATGCACACATTTGGCCTAATTCTAGGGATATCAGCGAGAGTCCATCCAATAGCTTTCATCCATCACCTAAGTACCTCTAAGAGGCGAGTTTCCTTATCAACAACCATATCACTAGCTATAATCACAGCAAGTGTCTCGTCCTTCCCCAAATAGGCATACTTTAATGAGTTAGGCAATGACTTTAACTCCAAGGATAGAGCTTGCTCAATTGAAGGTATGAGTGGTTTCAAATCAACATCTATCAAACTAGAAACCTGCATAACAGATTCACAGACAGAAGAGCAAACTTTCCCACCTTAGGGAGTATCAGTAGAAACTGCAAGAGCAGAAGAATCAACAAACACATCACAATTAACAGCAATAGTGCCATCAGTAGCACTCATGTCAGAGATAGAACTATAATCAGAAATCTCCCTATTAGAAACATGATCAATGCTAATCAATAATGCAGAATCAGGTAGTGAAGAGATAAGTCAACTTTATCCATGGCATCAATTACACTAAGTAATTGAGATATTCCATCTGAATCAATAGAAGTAGTAAATACATGTTCACTAGAATCACTGATGCTACAAATAAGCATAAAAAATCATGCCTAGAATTTCTCATAATCTTAATAGCATCAGTGAAAATATCTATATCAGTAACATTAAGATCAGAACATGTATCACAACTACCAATTTCAGCACATGAACAAGAGATAGTATCATCTAAACCAGTAATATCATAGGATTTACAAAGCATGCTATCTGTAGGATCTACAATAGAATAATCCAAAATAACATTAATGGCATTAATGTCAATCTCAACATAATCATCAGGAGGATGTCTCATAGATTCAAGCACATTAAATCTAATGGTTTCACCAACAAACTCCAGAGCAAGGCTACTAGCATGCACATCCATCATAGCTCTAGCAGTTTTAAGGAAGGGCCTATCTAAAATCAAAGATGAATGCCCTTTCTGTCTAAACCTACCATCTCCATATCAAGAACATAGAAGTCTGCAGGGAATATGAAATCTTTTACCTTAACCAGGATGTCCTCCAAGACGCCTTCTCGAACTGCACAACGTCTGTAAGCAAGGGATGCAACAAGATTCGTGGGCTTAAGCTCTACACCCTTGGGTTGATTGAAGATTGATTTTGGCATAATGTTGATAGCTGCTCCTAAATCCACTAAGGCATCTGAGAATTCAATGTCACCAATAGTGCAAGGTATGAGAAAGCTACCAAGATCCTTACACTTCATTGGTATTGGCATTTGATAAACAGAGGTCACAACTGCCCTAAGTCAACCTTACCTTCATGCTTAATCTTTCTCTTTGTAGTACACAACTCCTTCAAGAACTTTGTATATTTAGGCACCTGTGCAACTAAGTCAACTAGTGGAATATTGATCACCACCTTCTTGAAGATATCATAGACTTTATTAAACATCTCATCTTCCTTATTTCTCCTTTCAGCCTTAGATACCACAGTAGGAAAGGGTAGGGATTGCTTGATTACTTGCTTTCCTTCATCATCCTTTTCTTATTCTTCATGAGGTACTATTTGTGTTTTTGATAAAGTAAATGGATCATGTGATATGGAAGTGGAAGGAGAGTTATCAACAACTTTCTTCTCTTTTGAAGTATTAGTAGTAACATGATCTGTAGAAGGGATTGTCTTTCCATGTCAGAGAGATATAACATTAACTCCACCAATATTAGGATTTGCTGAGTTCCAACATTTAGATTGGTTACCATTTGTGATAGAAGCCTTCCTGAACTTTGACTTTGTACATTACTAAGTGCATTAGATAATTGACCCATTTGAGTATGAAGAGCTTGAACTTCCTGTTTTTGTTGTTGCTGCTGCATCAGGATTTTCATCATAGCATCCATCTTGCTTTCTAACTTTGAACTTTCATCTTGGACTGAAATTAGTTGTCTAGCTTGTTGAAACATCTTTCCATTAGAATGTCCACTTTGATTGAACTGTGCTTGTTGAGGTTGGCCATTTCCATATCGAAGATTTAGATGGTCACGTCATCCAAGATTATATGTATTGGAGTACGAATCATATTTTTGGCTACCTTGAGTCATAGGCTTAAAAGGATATATTGCTTTGCAAGTTTCAGCTCCATCATTCATGTAAGGGTAAGAGTCAGTACCATGAGTAGCTAGAGAGCAAATAGAGTAGAGTAGCCTTTTGAGAGCAGAAGAGTCAGGTTGTGGGGTAAAAGAAGTAGAGGGCCCCATAGAATTAGCTATATTAGAAGAATTTTGCATACGAGACATAGCCATTTTTTCCATAACATATGCAAGCCTATCAATTTTGCTTTCTAGACGAGACTCAAAATTGGAAGAAAGTAATCCTACTTCATTAGCTTTGACTTGTTGTTTAGAACCAAATTGTTGGCTATTCAGTGCTTTCCTCTCAATCAATTCCCAAGCATGATCAACAGTCAAGTAGAGAAGGGCGCCACCAGCAGCTGAATCTAATAAATCTCTCTCTAATGGTAAGAGACCTTTATGGAAGTATTGGATCAGTAATGTATCTGGAATATGATGGTAGGGACAACTAGAACATAGCGTTTTAAAACGCTCCAAATATTCATATACGGATTCCCCAACCATTTGTCGACATCCACATATGTCCTTTAGGATAGATGAAGTACGAGAAGTAGGGAAATACTTTTCCAAGAACAATTTCTTCAATTTGTTCCATGAAGTAATGAAACCAGGAGGCAATTGAAGAAACCAATTTTTAGCAGATCCTTCTAAAGAGAATGGGAAGGCACACATCTTAATTTGATCTTTAGTCACATCAATAGGTTTCATAGCAGTGCAAACCATATGGAACATTTTCAAGTGATTGTATGCTTCCTCACATGAGAGACCATTAAATTTTGGAAGTAAGTGTATCAATCCAGATTTCAACTCAAAATTTGCATTAATATCAGGATAATTTATGCACCAATTTTGAAAATGCAGATCAGGTTAAACCAATTCTTTAATAGTCATGGCAGGATCAACAATATGAGCATTTGCCTTTGCATTTACATTAGCATTCTCATCAACATTAATAACAATGTTATCACCTTCCATATTGACCTTAGAATCAGAAGAATCAACAATGGGCTTAACAGAGGAACTATTGCCTACAAGAGTATTAGCTCTAGTTCTTCTTCGTTGGTGAAATGTCCTCTCAATCTCAGGATCAAATTCAAACAATTTTTTAAGAAGAGGATCTGGTCATGCAATAAACAACTACCTAAGAGGTCACCTAAAAATTCAAACCTAAAACCTAGCTATTGCTCCCCGGCAATGGTGCCAAAATTGATGAGTTGCTTCTGTCGCTAAAGCAATCAATTAATAACTAGGACAACCAACTAATGCAATATAGTGGCAACTTATGTCATTATCCCAAGGAGCAATCTATGGGTTTTCTCTAGAATTGAATTTAGGTGATTAAACAATGTAATGGAATGGACCTAAACTAGAATGCAAAATACTACTATCTAAATGCAATTAAACTAATCAAATGTAAGATGCAAACGACTCTAAAACCTATAAGAGAATGAATTTATTCTATATGAATTTGAATGCAATTTTTGGGGGGGGTTTTTGGTTTTGTGAAAGAGGAATTAAATTCCTAAGCAAAGAGACTAATTAAAAACAAGACAAAAGATTTAATTCAATTATATATGATGATGAAGGGGTCAACTTAGGATTCACATGGAGTTAACTTTCTTAGCCCAAATTAATTAATTAGACCAAAGGGAGGTTGATGAGAGATTGGAATTAATAAATTTAATCACCTAATTGAAACATGGGAAACCCTCAAGATCAATAACACTTATTCCACTAGAAAACTCAATGAAATAAGTGTTGGTTAATTAAATCCATTAAAACCAATAACAAATAATTTCAAATTAATTTTGGAAATTAAGTTTACAATTATCTAGTTAAACAACTAGACAATTATCCAACCTAATTAAACAATTAAGAGGATAAACTTAATTGACAATTAAATTAATAATAAAAACTCAATAAATAATTAGTTGACAATTCAAAGGTTTGCAAACAAAAATTCCAGCAATTATCTAAAGCACAAAATATTCTAAAATATCAATCCAATCCAAAAGAATGTCTACAATCTAAAACTAGATTGTTTTCAATTATTACAACTCAAAATTATTTAAAACTAAATAAGCTCAAGACTTGAAATAAATTGATAAAAAAGAAAGACACTCCCTTATGGTCTTCAAGTATAAGCTCATAGGCTCTAGCTTCCTCCTTGCTCCTCCCAAGTTGTCTCCCAACTAGCTTAAGCTGCCATGAAATTCCTTTATGCACGCTTCAATTTCATCACAGCCATCTGGTGGACTTTTAATGGGAGATGATGATTGAATGGGGTGGTGGAACCCACGTATGCATGAGAAAGGAAAGATGAAGAAATGAGAATTGATTCACGGGAGGTAGAGATGAAATGAGTTAATGGACGTGGGGCCGTGGTTAAAGAAAGGGAATGAGAGATATATGAGAATTTGCTGGAGGTGGAGTCTCTCTGAATGAAAGGAAGGGAATGATATATATAAGAGGAAATATGGGGGGTGAATGAGAAATGGGAGTAGGTGACCGTGGGGTTGGTGAGGATGGATGGTTGGTGAAGTGGGGTTGGTGGACGAGAAGAAGAGGGAGCTTTGAGACCAAAATTCGAGCCCATTAAAATTGAAGTAGCCCAATAAAATTCATCAAATAAATTTTCTTTTAGCTTCTAAGAATAATTTTGGGCCACATGTTTTCCTAATACGCTTATCTTTGCCTTGCAAAAATTAAAAGAGATTGTGATCTATCATATATTTGGAAATATTATTCAATCACAAAATAGGCAATTAAATTATAAACAATTTAAGCCTAATAATCTCATAATTAATTCAAATTTATATTATTTCCTAAAATTGGCTAACAATCAAAATATTATCTAATAAATCCAAATTAGCCTGAATTAGTTCCCAAAATAAATGAATAAAGTGGGATAAAATATATAAAAGTTGGGATTTATCAGAAAGCAACACCAAATATGCTATTTCTAGTGTCATACAATAGAAAGCTAGTTATTAGTGGTAGTATTTCAATATATGTTTTTTTATTGTTTAACTTTTACCATAACATGATTGTTGAAGAAAAATTTTAAAATATTTTAGGGAATATTGGATATTGATTGTTATAAATCCAGTGGAACCTTCAGGTTCTCACATTTACTATGTGAATCCTCTAATTGGAGGTCATCCAAAAAACCGTCCTGACATGTTGCGATTGATCAATAGATAAGTGTACGCATATATATGTAAATATATGCGTGTGTGATTGAATAACCAAAAGTAATCAGTTTCTATTTGTTTTGTTAGTGCATTGATTGCATATCAAGCCATTGCCTCCTTAAGCTATTCTAAAGCTACTGACCATATCAATAGTTATGTGTGGAAGCAGATACGGGTACTGATATATGAATTTACTCAAAATTTTTTATTAAACAATTTTTATTCAAAAATTGAGTTAACTATTTCATTATATTGTTGCAGTGCCCTTTCAAGCCCAATAACAATGATTGTGAGTATTATATCATGAAATTCATGAAGGATATAATTACTCATGGCTAGCTTGTTTTTCCTCTAAAAGTCATTTTAGTTGCAATCCATATTGTGTTTTAAATTTAATTGAGTAGTTATTGTAACACCCAAAATTTTATATTCACCAAATATGTCGTAATTACTTGAGAAATTCAATAAAGTGGTGAATATTCATGAATTTGGAATTTATGAATTTTATAAATGTCATTTTCATGAGAAATTGGGTAGAAATAATTATGGAATTAATTAGGGTAATTTAAAAATCCCAATATTAAGGTCCAAAAATGGAGAAATAATAGAGAAAATATTTGGTCTAAAAATAAATGGAAATTGGCCAAATAAAAAGAAGAAAAGAAATTAGAATAAAAAGGTAATGGCAAAATCGTAATTTTGATAATTTAACACAAAATTATTTATTTTCTGATTAATTGAAGTTAATTTCAATTAATTAAAGAAAATAAAGGGGAAAAATATATTTGGAGTATTTTGGTCAAAAAAACATGAATTTATGGAAAATTTGAGCAAAAGTGTAAATTTGACCAAAATTGTGACTTTACGTGTATACGTAACTTGAATAAGTTATGAAGCCAATTGAGACTAAATGGAAGGACCCCTAGGTGTCTCTTACATTTAACATGAGGGAGGAAATATTAGTTGCATGATACTTGGGCTTAATGACATGGTTACACAAAGTTAAAGGTTTATGTACATAAAGTTTAATTTTTAGAATTTTTGGGAAATTAAACAAATGGTTAAAATATTATAAAATATATGATAAAAAGCTTATTCCTCCTCCTTTAGCTCCCAAAACCGATGCCATACAGCCCTAGGAGAGTGAGAGAAAGTGTAGATTTTTAGAGAGAGAGGGGGGAAGAAATCTCACAAGGTAAGCCGATTCCTCCGAAGATTTAGCTCTTAACGCGTATAAGTTTGCTCCTAAGATACTATTCTATGTTATTCAAGGTTTGTGAAGCACAACTTTTGGTGTAGGGAAGTTAGGGTTTTTGGCCACATCAAGGAGAGCCAGAATGAAGTGAAAGGTAATTTCTAAACCTTTAAATATTGATTGTTCTGGCTACTGTAAGTGATTTAATAGGTGAAATTTTGCTGGATTGTCTTTGACTGTGAATTTGAGAAATGGGTTGTTGGAAATTTTATGTTGCCAAAATTGGGACTAAATGGTAGTTATAACGTAATTAAATAGTTAATAAAGTGATTAGGAGTTCAAAGGAACACGTCTGCGGAGTCGGAATCGAAAAACTCCAATTTTTCTCGGGCCAGGGCTGGTACTAGGGGTTAGAGTTGGATTTTTGATGTTTTTATGATTCCATTGAGTTCAAGGGGGAAAATTAGGTGAGGTTACTATAATATCCCAATTTGTGATTAGGGCTAATGACTATGAGAATTATTGTAATTAGTGTAATTAAGAACTTTTGGAATTTATGTAATATGAATTTGGTGTACATATATGTGGTATTTAAGATCAAGGGTTGAGATTCCTTGGCTATAGGTCAGAATCCGGTGTATTAAGCTTATGTGAGCTCTTTGAGAGAGTGTGCAGATTTGGACAAGTGGCATATGGTGAGCCATTGGATAAGGCACATGAGACAAAATATCACTTTTTCCCTCTTTTCTCTCTCCTATTCGGTGGATATGTGTATGGGAAGGAAGAGGAAGGCTTGTTCATCATCATTGCTTCATCTCATCTCTCTCTTCTCTCCATAGTTCTGGTGATCAAGGGGAAAAAGGAAGAAGAAAAGGTGAGATTTTGATGCTTTGTTTGATCTCTAATACCTTAGATCTCTTCTCTAATGTTGTTCATCTCATTGAGAGCTTCAACTTGGTAATTTCAGAATCTTGAAATAGTGTTGATTTGTGAGTTGGTCGAAATTGAAAGTTGGAGAATCAAGATTCTGGATTAGGCAAAGTGAAGAGGTAGGCATTTAGTGCATTTTGAAGTATTGTTTGTGATTTTTGGATAAGTTTAGAAAAATCTAGAAATTTGCCCTAGTTTGTACCAAATATAGATTTTAGGAATTTCATTGTGTTTGATATTGGAAATGGTTTAATGTGGAGTTGTTTGATTGTTGGATATAATCTGAAATGTTGGAATTAAGTTGAATGAAATGTGGATATTTTGTATCATGGAGACCTTAGTGTTTGATTGTGGTTAAAATGGTTTTTAGAGTGTTTTGGAGTTGCCAATGTGTTCCCTAGTTAGTGCTAAGAGTGTATGAGCTTTGGGAGGAGTTTGGGAACCATTGGGTATTATTTTGACCATCTAGGATTTTCTGGTTTTGCTGCGTTTTTGGTCTCTGATGCACAACACTCGAGCAGAGGAAGATCATGCTCGAGTACTGTGTCCATTTTCCCTTTTTTTGCGTTGAGTTTTGCCTGGATTCTTTGAATGAGTCTCGAGTGCACTTTTTTGTTCTCGAGTGAGGGAAGATCATGCCCGAGTGAGCTTGGGTTTGCTCGAGTGATAGTGTGAGTCTAGTGTTGAGATAGCTCTCGGGTCCTCACTCGCTGGTTGATGCCAAGAGTGTGCTCTGACACTCGCAAGCACGGTTGTCTCACCCGAACATTGAGGGTATGCTCGAGTGAGCTTTTGCCTCTGGTATGGTTGGTGCTCTCAGGTTGTCACTTGTGGGGCAGCACTTTCGGGGACTTGAGCATAATTTGGGTCATAACCCGAGTGCAGAGCTTGGTGCTCGAGTGATGTGAGCACTTCCTGGCCGTGAAGGTTGCTCTCTGTCAAGCACTCGCGGGTGAGAGTTGTCCTCACCCGAGCACAAATCTCTCATCACTCGAGTGAGGTCGTCTTCACTCAAGTGAGATGGTCAGAAATCAGTGTTGTGCCTTCGAAAAAGGGGTCTTTGGGGTAGTGTCTTCCAACTCTTTATGCATATGTTTAGGCCTCTAGTAGTCACTTAAAGAGTCCTAAATGATAACCAACTAAGTGTATTATGAAATTAAAAACTTGGAAAAGAGATTGATCGGTTGTCCCTAATTTGGGATTTGATATCTGTCGCCCTTGTGAGACTGCGATACCAGAGCCAGTCAGGAAAGATATAGGTAGTGACTCTTTCTTTATACCTTATGTGATACATCGTATGTGTGCTATATCATTGTGATGAGATGGATTCCGTATGCTGCAAGTTTTATGAAAATTGTGTGAACTACCGCTATACCAACAGTCCCTGAGTCGCTAACAACGGTTCGGGTTAGGATGGTGTGCCTTCCCAGCGATAAAAGGGGATGAGGTTAGGGTGTGTTATATATGATTATGTGGGCCGAAAGGCTATTTGTGAAGGCCGATGGGCCATTTGTGAAAGCTGAAAGGCTATATGTGAGCCGTAAGGCTATTCGTGTGCACTGCCATGCCAATAGTCCCTGAGTAGCTAACAACGGTTCGGGTTAGGATGGTGTGCCTTCCAGAAGGTAAAAGGGGATGAGGGTGGAGTGTGATTTGTGTTGCTGATATGAGATGATTTGTTTACATACTTTGTGCTTACGTGTGGTATGAATAATTTGTTACTACTGGGATTCTTTAGAATCTTACTCTTTCCAAACGACTAACCTTTTCAGACAGGGCGAGTGGTTTAAAAGGGAAGCGGACAACCAGGAGTAGTTAGCATTAATCTGAGACTTAGTGGTAGTTTGTTATCTTTGTTTTGGATTTGGGATTACCAAATGTATACGAGATGTAAATGAATATTTTGAACATGTAATCCCCATTTTGGAAACCTTAAAGCCATGTTATATATGTAAGTAACCCGGGGTTTGCCAGGATTTTAGTTTCCGCACTCTAATATTTATTATGTGATTTGATTTCTCAAGTAATTATATCCGCACGTGAATGTGAGACCAAGATTATTTATATTTTGAATTGATTTTTGAAATACCCCATCTTGTGATGAGGGATTAATAGTTGTGGATTTCATTTTATTGGTCTCTATTTCACTTAAATTTTGTAATCTGGATGTAATTACGGTGAGCAGGTTACAGTTACAGTTGGTTTCTTTTCAGAAAAGCCCAAAAAAGCATAATTACGAAAACGCCCCAGAAATCGTAAAATAAGGGCTGCCAAGGGCATTTTTATCATTCGACAGTGAATTTGATAATTCTGAGTCCAAAAATGGATTCCTTAGTTGAAATTATGTCAGAATAGCCCATGTCAAGATTTCAGAAAAACTATGGTCGGACCAAGTACTGCGGGTAGGGACAGGTCCCCGGGGGCATTTTGATAAATTTTCCCAGTAAGCTAATATAACCACTATAGACACTATGGAAGTGTCTAAAATGGTACATGAATGAGTTTTAACCTAATTCTTGTGCATTTGATATTTTAGGACAGAAGTAGGAGATTGAGGTAGTGACATTATCCTTCATACATCATGTCATAGTTCATATGACTGTGTGGTTGCCATTGTCTGTGCTTTTATTAATCAACATGGTTTGCTTAGAAGGGGTAGTTTGTGTCGGGAGTGCCCTTACAGCTGGGGGTTGGGTAAGAATCAACTGGTGTACGAATAGTGGGGTGGGAGCCCTACTCATGTATACATGACAATGATGTTTTATATTATTCATTAATTGGTGCATGCATGGTGCATATCATATCTACTTTCCGCATTTTATATGAATGATGTTATGTTGCTCTGGGATTCCTTGGTATCTCACCCCTTTTTCTAAACCAAAACATCTCAGCTGGTGCCAGGGCTAAAAAAAAAGACGTAAATATGGGGAACTGACAGGCACGTTTTTCGACACGAAGACCATGGTTATATAAAGTCTATAATCAGAATATATTTGGTTAGTTCTGTACAAATTTGTAACTACCGTCAAACTCTGTACATTTGATTTCGAACAAATACTTATTATCAGTATATTGGTACTTTTTTGTATGTATGCTTGTGGAATTTTGTCTTTATCACTCTGCGTATATTGAAATAGAAACGGGTGTTGACATTTATGGTAATTAATTTTTAGTGATTTTAATTCATTGTGTGCATGATTGTATATATGTAGTATTATGAAGATCAACATTGTGATAGTTTAACTAACCATCAAGTCAATGAAGTCATCGAAGAATGGTGTGAATATGTGCTCAGACATTGCTCTAGCTAGCTACTATTTAAGTAGTTAGGTTGTTTCTTGCCTACTATTGTGTTGCTTATTTAAGTAGAATTAGTTGTATTTCATTCACAAATTTTGTAAATATATCTAGTACTGATTTTGTTAATTAGTTATTTGTTTGTATAATTTTGGAGTTATTTCATTGTGATTTGTTTTTCTTCATTTTGCTGTGGATATAGAAATTTGTGTTTAAAGTTTGTTTTCTATTGTAATTATATGGTTCTGAATTAAAATACAAAAAATTATTTAAAAAAAAATTCCTGTGGTGCTTACTCAAGAAGTAAGCACCACAAGAAGGGTATTTTTTTTTTAAAAAATAAAAATTACATGCTATAGCGATTAAGGAAGTGCCACTGCTTCTTTTAATGGGGATAGTATATGTGGCACTTCCTAAGCGCTACAACTATACTTTTTTGTAGCAGTGTTGGCTGAGGAAGTATGAATAAGGGGTAGTTTGGGAATATGAACAAAGATGAGGGATAAATTGGATTAAGGTGCTAGTCCTCTAACTAGCTCCTATATTTAGGGTCAAAGGTATAGTAAACTATTAGTGGTAGTTATGGTGACTGAAACAATGGATCAAATTTCAGGTTTGGTTTTAGATGAGAAAAATTCTCATAGTCACAGAGTAATGCCAAACTATTTAGGTGTTTTTTTGGGAAATGATTATTTGGATAAGTTTTGAATAATCAGGCAACAGAAAGGTTAAATCTGACGTGATTTTTAACCCTAGTTTCCAAAATCTTCATTCCTTTTCTTTTTAATTTGATCAAGGTTTCTCTCTTGATATTTAGAGCGCAAAGGGTTTTTGTCTCTCCCAATAATTATATTTCCTGAAATTTAAATTTGTATTCCCCTCTTCATAAAATTTGTATTCTCCTCATTGTTGGTATCTTCATTCCTTTTCTATTTGTGGATATGTGGTACTCTCATTGGCTGAGTATCGTATGTGCATAGAATGAGTTGGATTGTATCTCATGCTGGCCCATGCCAATGTGTGATCGAGGCAACTTGGTGCCCAAAAAGTTCAGGATGGATTTAGGCTAAACCAAAAAGGAATATTAGGAACTAATACAAAGTTAGTCTAATGGTGTAAACCACCATAGTAGCGTTTATGGGACAAACCAATTCAGTAGTGGTTTGGCAAACCAACATGCATGAACTCAGTTGTGATTATAAGTATAACCCCTACAAATACAACCAAAAAAACACTACGGAATGCCCTTTTTTTGTAATGTTAAAGTTCGCAAATTAATTTTTCTCATAGAAGAAATAAGTAATCAAAATTGAATTATATACATCATTTCACGCAACTAGTGATATTTTATATTTTTGCACAAATCAAAGAGAATAAACATGAATTTGGAGACTTCATGCTATATTTGATCGTTACGACCTGGCGAGAAAATTTTAAATATTCATTCATATTGTATGACCTATGCATAATTAGGAAGACTACTTTGTAGGTATCTGTACCTTAATCCTTTCCATTTTTAATTTGTTACCTATACATTTTTCCATGAATTCTTCCATGCCCTAAGCCACCATCTTGCTCCTCCTAAATACCCTCATAACTTGTACTATATCAGTCCTGCCCTCTCAAGCCCATTTTATACTTCAGCATATATGTTACACAAAAGCTCGTTCCTTTCAATGGCAGTACACACACACACACACACAGATATATATTCTCTTCCAATGTCTTGCTTATACATATAAAAATTGAACTAAGTTCTAAACTCATCGTGATGCAAGAAAGGCCATGCAAATGCAGGGTGCGTATGGGTGTAAAACTAGGGAATTCGATCTTGGCAACAGTAGAAAAATGAAACTTAGAAAGACACCTTCCGTGGGTCACAACTCTGATTCCTTCCATTGGTTGTTCCAGGACTTGATGTCTTTTTAATCAGCATGTTTCCCTTTGTATTTGCTTTTGTTAATGTTAATTGGAAAAATCATTCTTGATGATTTCATTCAATTTTTAATTTAGTGTTTGCATTTTTTTTACTTATTAAATCCTTTTATTCTATTAGCACAATTAGTTTTTGTATATGGGCTAACAATCCTAACAGAGCAAAGTTATAGGTGCCATCTAATAGCGATAAAAGAGTAAAATTAAAAGATTCACTAAGGAGAAAAAAACATATGTACCAAACTAAAAATTGAAGGAAACTACATATGCCTCAAGAATGGTTTTCCCTTGATAATTTAAACTTGCAGAATGCTAGCTATACTAATGGGTTCTTGCGGCTAAGAAGCCAAAAAAATTATTTTAGATTTGAGTCTATAATTAAAAAGGTTGTAATTCCTAAAATTATTTTATGATTCTTTTTTCTTATAAGAAAAATTAAACCGCATATTAATTGCAATTTAAATTTTTTGTTCAAAATTAACTTCATTTTTTTTGTTCTCTTGCAGCGAATTAAGAGCCAAACCAAGTTTGTTGGCAAGTAAAACATAGCGTGGGATAATAATGATTCCAACAGCAATTGTGATGTGGATTTTGTCCTTAATTGCCAAATATAGATTAGAAAATAACAAGCTTATAGAGGTTAGTTTATCTTAACATTTGCTGGGTAGTATTTTTCAAACAAATTTAGTTACATACAATTTACTCATTAATATTGACTATTGGTTAAAATTTGTCTTTTGTAGTCCAAACCTCAAGCTGTAGACTATAGAAATGTTCCTATCCCCAACTATGATAAGATAGTCATTTTGTATGGGACTGATAGAACATCAAAAGAGGAAACCATTTGGAGGCTTTTGATGTTAGCAATATAGTGTGCTAATCTTTTAGAGACTTTTGATGTTACAATATCTTGTTTATTGAGTAATGAATTTTTATAATCATTTGTTAACCATATGGATATTTTGAAAGAATTAGAAATATAGGACTTGTGTAGTTTGCTAACCATATGGAAACTTTTGTTTTTATGTAATGACATGGCCTATTTTTTTTTTTTTTTTGATAACGATGTAAGTTGATGTGCAAAATATGTAATTATCTACTAGAGTTTGAATTTTTGATAATGATGTAAGAAAGATTTTAGTCCAACCAAGGGTTTGAGAACCGGACGATCTTATTGGTCAATAAGCCAAGCTCGAAATTTTGAGTTGAAGCCAATCATGCTTCAAATGCTCAAAATGATTGGCTTGTTTTCGGGAACTTAGAATGAAGACCCTACTGACCATTTGACACGCTTTGTACAAGTGTGTGAGAATTTCAAGTTTCAAGGAGTAACTTCGGATATGCTCAGATTGCGACTCTTCCCTCTATCACTTGACAAGAAGGCAAGAGCTTGGATTATTGCTCTACCTCCTAACTCCATCACTACTTGGGATGAAATGGCATCCAAATTCAAGGTAAGGTTCATTCCAAGGGGTAGACGGGCAGTTCAAAGAGCTGAACTCTTGGGTTTTCAACAACAACCCGGAGAAATTTTTCATGTAGCATGAGAGAGATTCAAGAAGCTATAGCGTAGTTGTCCCAACCATGAATAGAAGACCTATGTTTTGCTTGAAGCCTTTACAGCTGGATTGGATGTGCCTACTTCATATATGCTCAACAATGCCTCTAAAGGTGGGATTGGCAACATGAGAGTTTGTGATATATCACAGTTGTATAAGGACATTGCTTCTAGTTCCTTGCAACAATATGAAAAATCACGTTCTAGCTATAGAACATATAAGGAACCAAGTCCTTCAAGTAGTTCAAATGTGTCTAAAGAAATTGCCGCTCAACTTGAAGCAATTGCTAAGAGGTTTGATCAACTTGAATTGAGAATGGAGAAAAATTCCTCCAAGAATGTGAATGCTATCCAAGCTCCAAGTCTTTCTTGTGAAATATGAGGGGAAGCCCACTTCTATGAAGAATGTTATCATATTATAGAGTCGGTGAGTTATTTGAACAATAATCGAAGGTATTCATGTGGCAACCCTTACTCTAATACCTATAACAAGGGTATGAGGGATCATCCCCACTTCTCTTGGAGAAATGGACCTAGTGAGAATCCAATTAATCACTATGCTTCTACTAGTAAGCCAATGCCTCCACCGGGCTTTGAGCAACCACACAAGCCATAAGAGGGTGATTCTGAGACAAACAAACTTTTGAGGCAACTTCTCAAAGGTTAAGAAGGCTTAGTTGTCACAATTTCTCTTCATGACACAACAATCAAGAATCTTGAGATACAAATGGGACAAATTGCTTCACACTTGAGTGCTCAATTAAGAAATGGCCTTCCATTCCCAATCCTAAGCGAGAAGGTAATGAAGAATGCAAGACTCTTACTCTTCAAAGTGACAAGACTTTACCTGATGTTCCAAGTATGGGTAAGGCTACAACAAAGCCAAAGGGTCATATTGTGAAAGATCTTATTCGGGATGAAGAGATTATTGAAGACGTTATAGTCAAAGAAGAGGACTACAAGAAGAGGAAACAACTTGAAGTGAATCTAGATGATGTGGTGCCATGCAAGCCCGTTGCTCCTGAAAATATGGAAGAGAAGAAGAGAAAGACCACTACTTCTCCTCCACGATATGTCCCACCACCCCCTTTTCCATAAAGGTTTAAGAAACATCAAGAAGATGGGAAATTCAAGAAGTTCATTGAGATGTTCAAGCAGTTGCATATCAACATTCCCTTTGCGGAATCCTTAGAGCAAATGCCCAAATATGCCAAGTTCATGAAAGATGTCCTCTTAAAGGAAAGAAGGTTTAATGAGTTTGAGATGGTGGCTGTCACCAAAAGCTTCACTGACATTATCAAGCAACTTCTACCTAAGTTGAAGGATCCCGAGAGCTTCTCAATACCTTGTCATGTTGGAGGTGAATTCTTAGGGAATGGCTTATGTGATCTTGGTTAAAGTGTCAATCTTATGCCTTTGTCTATGTTCAACAAGTTGGGATTAGGTGATGCTTGACCTACCACAGTTACTTTGCAATTGCTAATAGAAGCTTATCTTATCCTAAAGGGATTATTGAAGATGTATTAGTCAAGGTTGATACATTCATATTTCCTGCTGATTTTATTGTACTTGACTTTGATCCGGATAGAGAAATGCCTTTGTTGCTAGGAAGGCCATTTTTAGCTACGACTAGAACTTTGATGGATGTGGAAAAGGGTGAGTTGATTTTAAGGGTAGTCGATGAGCAAGTTACCTTTAATATGAATCAATTGATGAAGACTCTTCATGTGTATGAAGATTGTTTCTTTCTTGATATGATTGGTCTTGTCACACAAGAGGAATTTGAGACCTCTATTATTGAAGACCCACTTGAAGCCGCTCTTCTTGATGTTGATTATGAAGGTTTGGATTTAGTAGAATGCAAGGCTATTATAGATGCAACAACTTCTTATTCTAAAAAGAGGATACCATTTGAGTCACTTGATTTGGGTTCAACTGATAGACCTAAGTTGAAATCTTCTTTAGAGGAACCACTTTCACTTGAGCTGAAGGCATTGCCATCTCATTTGCAATATGCTTATCTGGGTTCCAACAACACTCTTCTGGTGATTATTGCTTCGGATCTCACTATTCAATAAGAGCAACGTTAGTTGAAGTCTTAAAAACTCATAAAAGAGCTATTGGGTGGACAATTGTTGATATCAAGGGCATTAGCCCCTTATGTGCATGCACAAAATCTTTTTGGAAGATAATCACAAGCCTTCCATTGAACATCAAAGAAGACTCAACCCCATTATGAAGGAAGTAGTGAAGAAGGAGCTTCTTAAATGGCTCAATGCTGGTATATACCCTATTTCTGATAGTTCTTGGGTGAGCCCAGTCTAACGCTTCCCTAAAAAGGGCGGTATAACTATAGTGGCTAACACCTACAATGAACTCATTCATACTTATACCGTTACCGGGTAGAGGGTTTGCATGGACTATCATAAGCTCAATATGGCTACTCACAAGGACTACTTCCCATTGCCTTTCATTGATCAAATGTCGGACAAACTAGCTGGAAGGGAGTTCTTTTGTTTTCTTGATGGTTATTCAGGGTACAACCAAATAGTAATTGCTCCAGAAGACCAAGAAAAGACTACATTTACATGCCCATATGACACCTTTGCTTTGAAGCGCATGCCCTTTGACCTTTGCAATGCACCAGCTACATTCCAATGGTGTATGATAGCTATTTTTGTTGACATGATAGAGCACACTATGGAAGTGTTCATGGATGACTTTACTGTGTTTGGTGACTCATATGAAGAGTGCTTAGCCAACTTAGCTCGAGTCTGGAAGCGGTGTGAAGACACTAATCTTGTGCTTTATTGGGAGAAATGCCACTTTATGGTGAAAGAAGGCATTGTGTCAGGCCATCGTGTCTCCAAGAACGGTTTAAAATTTGACTGAGCAAAGATAGAGGTGATTGAACAACTTCCTCTACCTATCAATGTTAAAGGTATGAGAAGTTTTTTGGGCTATGTTGGATTCTATAGACGGTTCATAAAGGATTTCTCCAAAATCACTAAGCCACTCTGTGCTTTACTTGAGAAGGAGGCCGAGTTCAAGTTTGATGATGCATGCTTGGAAGCTTTTGAAGAGTTGAAAAGAAGACTTGTAACCACTCTTATCATTATGGCTCCGGATTAGACTATCCACCTTGTGAAAATTAGAAAATTAAATCACAATTTTAGATGGAAGTATGAAGGAAAAGTGCAGGGAATTGTAAATGAATGACCTTTTCATATGGCTCGATAAGACCTATTGGCCAAGCAACATAGCCACCTACAACATCTTTCACCATTATTTGCTCATCCCGATATGGGATCGGTAAGAGCGCGTCTTCATTCATGCAGACGTCAACCCTCACTCAGAGTGTGTTGTCGGGCAATGGTGAATTATGCATTGTGTCCTAATCAGTGTTGTAGGCAGCACCCACTGCAACGGTGTGCTTGGAAGCTTGATCGACATATAACTTGTATTGAAATTCGCCTTATAGAAAATAAAGTTAATATGTTAAAGTTCACTAAATTATAATGTAACATAAAGTTAAGTAGAAAAGAAATTAATTACAAAAAAAAGGACTTTAGGCATGGAAGTGCAACTATCTCTGACACTTGGGCTATCACAAAAGGGAACATTTTGTATTGGCCTATACTGCACCAACTGTTGTATATGCGTTGTTAACAAAGCATTTTGTTTTTGCATCAAACGCATTTGTTCTAAGAATTGTTCTTCTCATTATTCCTTATAGCGCATTTGTTCTTGAAGTTTTTGCATTTGATGCGTGAAACTAGTCATCTCCTCACGCAGTTGGGAAACGTCACTTTTATTGGGGTACTCCTGACATCTGAAGTATGCTAATTGGGTGATTGCAAAACCAGTACCCCGAACACGACCATTATGCTCAGGTACTCCTAGCACTCTACTCAACAAATCATCTCGACCAACATAGCTCGCCAACATAGGATCCTCCTGTGTCATTTGTTGCTATCACAAAGAATTACAACAATAATAGTTATTAGAAATAAAATTCATTTAAGTAAAGCTAATTATTTATTGTACGCATAATCCAATACTTATACAATATTTGGCTACTCTTCTTGCTTCTTCACTACGAATTTCACCTTTCTTATTTGTGCAACCAGCTACCCGCAGATCATGTCGGGGCACCTGTGTAATATCTGAATTTGATTTTTCTATCTGCACATCAAAGTTAGTTGAAGTTAAATGATATTCATACAATTTATCTACATATGAAATAATCATTAGTTCTTACCATTTTTTCTACTGTGCATATGAAACAGGTGCTTGTGTGTACCAGTATGGCATGTTGTCGCGTTAGCATGATTTTTCCCACTCAATTCCTGTTTAGATCAAAATGATACATATCAATATATAAATTATGTTAATTACAAATACATACATTACAAGTAATAGGGAAAGTCAAACATATTATATTACTAGAAATTCTTAAGTTGTATGTGTTATGATAAACTCATCTCATATTTCTTGAGTGATGATTTCTTCGTACAATATCAACGGTGTAGTTTAGATAATCTCATTATCATCCCTCAAGAAGTATTTGACAAGATCAGAACGAAACTTTCTCATAAATTTCTGGCTTTTCTTATCACAAAGTTTTTTCGATCATCATCAATAATAAAAGCGCTCTGTAACAATAAAAAAACATATATAATTTGTTACATTGAAATTAAGAAAAATAAAACAAACCGAACAATAAAGTAATTAATGTGTTGCCTGTACTTCATCCCATATTTCATCCTCATAATGTTACTTCGCCGGTCTCCAGTCTTGCACTGTAATAGAGACTATGTCTCGAACTGTAGTCCCAATAATGCTATTTAATGAGGTACTATTCTCGCCGATTGAGTTTCCCTTTTCATTCCACTCCATTTGTAACTTGATTCCCTTCTCAATTTGATCAACCTCGCCATAACGGTCCTGCCACGTCTTACATTCTCCACAAATCTTTGTCTACCAATGTTAGTGGGCACATCATCAGTTTTATCATGTGGTGAGTCCATATATACTCTTGGAGGTAAAATAGACCAAAACAAAACATCAGTGCACAATGTCAACCATTTCAACCATGTCTGTGAAAGTAAATTATTTTGAAATATATAAAAATGGACGTACAAGTAAACAAGTCAAGGCACTCATTATCATTTCCTTTTTCTCGTTTTATTTAAAATTTTATACTTCAGAATTCGTGTTGGATTGAGAATTGTATTTCTCTTGACCCAAGTTCCCTCTTCATGATCATGTCTCACGTATACAGGTCTATCTCCATCTCCATCTCCATCTCCATCTCCATCTTCATCTGCATCTATACCAATGTCTACTGACCACAAATTCTCAAACGAAGGATCACCATCATTGATGTTCAAATATTCATTACTTTCAAAATCAACCTATTATTGATGATTCTTGTTAGATGGGAGTACAATAGACCAATTCTTCTTAGCAGAATCTGGAATGAAAAAAACTTGTTCTGCTTGTGCTGTTAATATAAAAGGATCATCTGCATACCAAACCTTAGAGAGGTCTACTTGAACAAAGCCTAAGTCATCTATCCACAATCCACTGTTGTTGTTAACCCACTTAAATATGAAGACAGAGACCCTGAACATAGAGTAATCTAACTCCCATATGCGTTCAATGACACCAAAGTATAACATTGATGCATAAATAGGGTGTATGTCTTTAGCACTAGATCTATGCTAAGAATCAGCAATAAGTATTACCCCACTATTCTGCATCGTGCTTTGTGTATCATGGTCTTGTGTATATAATGTGTAACCGTTGATTGCATAACCATTATAAGATAATACATTCAAGCTCGGTCCCTTCGACAACCACTTCAATTTTTCAGAAACTAAATCAGGATTCTGCTCCATCTCATCATTAATGTGATTTTTCAACCAGCTTGAAAATTGTTGATTGTGTTCTTTTATTAACAAATTTTCATTCCTATCACCATGTACTAATCGAAGAGCATCCTTGTGTTCTTCAACATACGGTTCGACCTCATCAGTGTTATGTAGCACATACAAGTGGGCTTGTTCCCGTTCAGTCACTGATATCATTATTACATCCCTCCTAGTTGTTCCATTTCCTGATCTTAGCCCATCATGATGAGACTTGGGGATCCCTACAGGGTCAACATTTGATAGAAAATCAGCACAAAAGTTACTTGCTTCTTCAACCATGTACCTTTCAGCAATACAACCCACTGGGCGATATCTATTTTTCACATAACCTTTTAATATTTTCATAAATCGTTCATTCGGGTATATCCATCTTAAGTACACTGGACTGCATAATTGAATCTCTTTGACCAAGTGTACGGTTAGATGTACCATAATGAATCATAGGAAAGAAAACTAAATATTTTAATATGTTCTGTTTTTTATATATACCAACAAGCAAGAATATATATGTTTTGAAATCTCACATATACACATATATTTATTTTCCAATTAAATTATAAAATGATATAATTTTGACATCCTTATATTAATATATTATAATTATATTTTATTAAAAAAATTACTTGTATTTTGTATTTTTCAAATGTTAATTCTTTTCAGGTAAAAACTACTTTAATTTTCTAAATTTAGTAAGAAGTCAGGGGGCTATTTACAACTGATTCAAACTTCAGGGGTTTTATATAATTTCACAAAAAAAATTAAACTTCAAATACACATTCATTTAAGATATCTAACAATAATAGAATTTATTTAAAATAGAATTAAAGGATTTACAATTAAAATCATTATTATTGAAATGCTAAAATTTATTTAAAATAATTTTCCTCATTTCGGTCTAAAATGTATTATATATATAACATTTATTTTTTTAACATTTAACATTCAAATTTAATAGTATTTTTTTAAAAGTATATCAAATTCAATTAATTTTTTTTATTTTACTATAAATTATGCTGATCAACACTTCATAATTTATTTTCATTTTTAAGAATAACAGATCACGATAAAACTTTTAAAATTCAACAATCAATCTTTGTGAACTTATATATAATTATACCACTATATCTTATCACCATGTATATCATAGAGTACATTATATTCTCAAGCACACAATGCCAAATCATTATAGTCACATGTCACAACAAATTATGGAATAAAAAAAACCCAAAAGCTAAAAAAAAAAAAGCAAGCTAGCTATATCACAGTACGAGAACTAACTTAATTGATATGTGAACATATGCAGTCCATCAGCAACTAAGTTAATTAAAGGATTAATAAAAAAACGCAAGCTAGTTGCCAAAAAAATAAAACAAAGCATGCTATCATATAAAAGAACCTGAAAAAAATAAAAGTTAAAAGAGCACAGACACTTACAAATCGATTAATTGACTAGCACAGGAAGTGGGGGACCACGTTGGTGATGCTAGCTTGAGTGAGGAGGATGAGAAAATGTGAGGTATGGAGTGGAGTGGGGACAACTGGAGTGGGGTTCAAAAGAGGAAGAGAGATAGGAAGTAAGAAGAAAAGGGAACAACTGGGGACAGGGGTGGGGACGGACGGCAGGGATCAAAAAGGGACCAAGAGAATTAGATGAAGAAGATGTGTGTGTGTGTTTGTTGTGCAGAAATTGGGGGGGGGGGGGGGACCGCTGTCGGCACGATATGATAATGGAGAAGGAGGGAGGGAAATTGAAAGGATATTAGTAAAGTTAAAGATAGAGGGAAATCTGATTGGCAGGAAGTGGATTCTCTATCCACTTGCAGCCAATTATGGCGCTTGCCTTGGCAAGGGCCACACTAGCCACCAAAATTGGTTAATATAGAGTCAATTAAGTATGGATGACGTTTCATTTGCAAAGGGGATCTATAACAACTCATGGATGACGTATGTTGCTTTCTCTCTACTCTCATTATATTTTCTACTGGTATTAGTACCATATAAGTTTTAGCACTAGAGAGAAGTTAATAATAAACCACAAAATTAAATTTCTTTTTAGAATGAATAAATTGTGATTTGATTGCAGTGCAATTTGCACCCTAAACTCAATCCTACATTTAGGACCAAAGGAAGTATATTTCAGATAATTTAAGAAAAAAGTTGTCCCTTGCTTTTTGTTTGACAAGTTGGGAACAGTGTAATTCTACGTCCTATAACTCCAAATTCTATCCAAGGTGAGAATTCCAGTCAAATTCAAGTCCACTCACGACGACATCCTACCTAACACTAATCCTCTCCAACTGAATATTCTTTTTTCATTTTACTCTTTATGCTGCCAGTATTTTGTTACTTAACAAAAAGAGTAAAACCACTTATGGAAAACCAAATTAATTCTCTTAATAATAAGTATCTCTTCAATTATCTTGTAATATATAGTTATGGATTATGCTATGTCTTTATAAGGGAAACACATGGTGCTCTGAAGCTGAAGAGCAAGAACAATGGAGTTCATTGTCAATAAATGAGAACTTGCAGATCATAATCGATAGATGTTAAGCAATGTCTTAGGTGGCATCTTCTGCATGCTTATAAGAGAAAGTCAAATCAGAAGATTCACAGATGCGAGTCATTACTCATCATGCATGGTACGGAACAAATATATGAAATGATTATATCATCTTTGAATTGTTCTGAAGTCCAGGTCATGATTTTAAATTGGAAATTGTGCTCTCTTAACTTTTATTTAGCGTTATGAAATTTATACTTATGATTTTGATTTTGATGCTGCAACGTTGACTGTTGTGCTGCTGGAAATACAAACATAGCCATCATGACTTTCCTACCTCAACTGCGAACCCAGCCATAACAAAGTCACCTTCTTCGTCGATCCACAGTTCATCTGAGACTTGTTCTTCATCAAGTTGCTGTCCTTTTGATGACATGGTACGACATTTTTATGAACTGACCAGTACTCCACTATATTTTCCTTTGTTCTAAGTACTTGATTTGTTGGATTTATTTTGGACATTTTGGTCGGGAAATCCTTGCATTGTTATAAAGAATTATGATCAGTTGTGTTTACACGCCTGGCTTGCCGTAAGAATTTGCTGGTGTCACATTGGTTCAATTCTTTTTGAAACGGGAATCAACAATCTCCATTTATGATTCAATTGATGACACACAAGTACCTGCCTCAAGGGAGAGAAATGATGATGTTGGTGACACACTTGTGCCTAATATTGTTTCCATTCCTAACTTGTCAGGCTCTAAACAAACAAGTGCTGAGGAGATATTAAAAGAACTTTCTCAAGTTCCAGACCTATCAGACTCTGAATTGGTGCAAATTTATATAATACTTACTGGAAATTAAAGAGAGTATGAGTCATTTAAGACTCTTCCTGCTCACTTGTTGAGAAAGATTTGGATATCAACCTAGATTAAAAGATATTATAGTTAATTTGAATCTTTGTAAGGTTTTGGGGCATAAGTCATTTTGCTCGCTTAGCATCGTTTTATGCTTGTGTGTATTATGTATGGGTTGGTAATGAAACTGGATTTGGAGAAATATCCAAATGTAATTTGATTTATTTTGTACTAGTTAGATTCGTTTTCATGCTTATGAAATTCATCTTTTGTGTTTAGATCAATCAAAGAGAAAAAGGGGATATGCTATGATTTTATCTTCACCTACCAACTTCTTCATCTCTTTTGAATTTCTAACATTGATATAGCTCTCTCCCTCAAGACACTCAACATGTCCTCTATTCATGCCTTGTTCTTCCCAGCTTTACTATTTGCTTTCAATAGACTAATAATTTTTTATAAAATATATTGTATTAATTAAATTTACTTTCTAAAATTCAAAATATAATTTTTATGGATCAGTTATTAATATACACACATTTTTGTAAGAAAGTTAGAGAAATATCAGTTACTTTTTCAAAAAGAAAAATCATAACACAAGAACAAAGGTTAAAAAAAAAAGTATATTGAGGGAAGACAGGGAGTCTTTACTCCAGGTTGACTTGATTGTATTGATACAAGCGTTGTAGTGTCTCCTTTTAATTTCACATTCATTTTGCCAAGTTTTAGGCTCATGCAAAAGTCAATAACAATATTTGTGTATTTTCTCTTGTTTCACTTTTTGACAAATGACCTACTCTAGTGGAGCCTATAATTCCACAATTTTTTGGGTAAGCATTTCTTGGAAAATGGCGAAGTATCAAGTTGACTTGTGCCAGAGAGCAAATCAGCAAAAGATTAGGAAATGTACATTCAACTGAGAACGTTAGGAAACGTAGCCGTTATAAATCTTTCTGAATCTTTTTGAGACATGTAAATATGCCTATATATTTGTACATTACAAAGATCATAAATGAGAACGACATTTGAATACTTTCATGGTATCAAAGCCACAAACTTCGTTTTGAATCTGTCTCCATTTCTTCCGACCAAACATTCATTTTTTCCGGTGAACAAGCTTCTTCATTTATCAGATCCTCCTTCGCTGGTGCTTAATTTGACCACACGGACCCTACCACGGTGTCCACCGCCTCCAGATCACTCAGAACCTAAAATCCGACCTCATTGCCCATCTACCGCCACCTTCACCGCCGCTCCAAGACACACGCTGCGAGTGAGAGCTTCTCCAGTGTCTGTTTGAGATGTTGTTTGTGGCGTTCTGATCGAATTTTCCTGCTCTATCTACCCCTAAAGTTTTGTAATCATCCGACCATGTTTGAATTTTGAGCTTTGTTCTTCGCTCTGATTTCAACATTCGTCGGTTTCAATTTGTCACTAATTTCAGTGTTATGAGTTAGTATTTCTATCTTTGTGGGTCCCTTGCCTTATATGTGGTACTATATATCTGTGCCTTCTAGATTAGTTCGTTTATGGCACATCATGGTTCCTCCTGATTGTTTGTTGATCTTGCTATTCTGTGAAAATTGTTCGTGTACCACTTTACTACTTAACTTGTATCTTGGTTGATTGTTTCTTTAAGTATTATAAATGGCTGGTTCTAAGAACTCTGATATGTTGCTTATGTCTGCTAAGATTACTGCTTCACAGTTGAATTGGACAAATTATAGTGATTGGAATAAAACTTTTAGAACTTATGTCATACCCGGCCTTATCTTATTTTCTCATTACTCAGAGTGCTTGCGTACAGTTCAGTGAACAATACAGGAATAGCATAAAATACTGATATACTAATACAAGGTACTTGATTACATCTGATTTAACTTGTCTTTGTATCTTGGGGTCAAATGCAAAATATTTGTATCCAAGAATTGAAGTACAATGCAACACTCAGGTTGTCTCACTCGAGGAGGAGCCTTTTATTTTGATTCCCTAGGTTAGACTAAATGCTAAAAACATGGTAGAAGTGGGGTTTTGAAATTTGTTTTCTTTAAATCAAAATTCATGAAAAATAAAGCTATTCTTGATCTTTTTGGTATTTTTTGGACAATAATAAAGAAATGATTTGGATTAAAAAGGAATTATATGATAAAATGAACCTCGGTGGAAAATTTGGTGGCTTTCCTAACTTCCTAAAATATTTTGGGAGTTATTTTCACATCAAGTCAAATTAAAAATCTTAAGCAATCACATTAGGTCTTAATCTATCTAATTAATGACTAGTCCTACAATCGCATCATAGTCACCTATTAGACAAATTGTTAAAACCCAATTGATGTGTGTTGAAAATTTTTTTAATGCACTTTCTTCCTCTTAATTGTAAGCACAATCGTGACATTCAAATTAAATCAAATCCATCACACACACTAGTCATCACATAGAATGCATAACTTCATTAATTTAAAAGGGAATAAATCCAATAAAATTCAAGTGTACCAATACAAAATTCATCACAAAGATAATCCATCATAGACAAAGGGGGATGCCTGACAATTTCTCGAGCTCTTGGGTTCGGTGCCCAAATCATAAAGTATGCAACTCAGCCGAAGACTGAAGGATTCCTCGGACTTAGCTGATAGGTGGTGCACTCCAAAGATGACAACCCGAAAGGATTAAAGTGGGAGTAATGAAGTGTAATGATGAGGGACATATGTCACCTCCTCATTTGGTCAACACAAAAACATGTTTTTACTTTGTAATGAATTTGAGACACTTGTCATTTCCTTATTTGGCCAACACAAAAGATGTGTCATCATAAGCCATCATTACATACTTTATTGAAGTTATTTTAATAAAGTTACTCCATCAGTGTATTACTCAAAATTCTACTCAGGACCGTGGCATGCATATCGAGGTGTGCCACCTGACTCCTGAATCCCTCCAATCTCACATCTGACGCCTCTGTACCCTGCAACCACTAACAAAATTTCCTCTGACTACTTACACTCGTATTTTGCAATCCTGACTTCTCGATTTCCCTGAATGACACCATGGATATTTGGGAATTCTAAAAGTGACTCTTCCTTTATTTGTAAATACTAGTATTTATATTATTCCATGATTTCCATATTTACACATTTTCGGTATTACAAAATTTAGTATATTACACACACGACAGGATGTCTTAGTTGCTGTGGGGGCTATCCCCTTGGAAATCAAATCGTCCATGTCTTGGCTACCAACCTCAAACTTAGCCTCCTCCATTAGTTTATGACCTGAAACATTAACAAAAACACCTTCCTCACAAGAATCATCACTAAAGCATGTATTAGTGGAAGACTTAAGCTCCAAAGAACTAAGAGAAGTAAGAGAAAAATCACTAAGGGAGGATAACCAAAAATCAACCATTGATGAGTTAAGGTTGGAAATCTCACTCCCACGTGAATCAAAATCATCAACAAAAGGAGAAGAGAATTGTTCATCACATGAATCCAATGCAATACCACAGTTAAGATCACAATCATCAGTGTGTAAGTTAAGCTCATATTCATTAAGCACATCATCAAGTGCTAAGTCAATTTAATTCACACCCAATAAAGAGTAATCTTCAAAAGGGTGCTTCATGGCTTCATACATATTAAAACTTAGCTTATGGTTACCCACTTCCATGGTGATTGACCCATCTTTCATGTCTATCAAGGTACTAGCAGTTCTCATGAATGGTCTCCCTAAGGTAAGGGTGGACTCACTAGACTCTTGAGACATATCTAACACGTAGAAGTCAGTGGGGGAAACCAAATCTTTGACTTTGACAAGAAAATCCTCAATGATACCTTGTGGTTCCTTAATGCTCCTATTAGTTGTTGGAGAACCACACTAGTCCTCTTAAGCTCCTTGACACCAAGAGACTTAAAAATGGCACTAGGCATGACATTAATAGCTGCACCTAAGTCTAACAAGGCTTGTGCTACATGCACATTACCTATGGTACAAGGTATAGTGAATGAGCCAAGATCCTTGCATTTAACAGGGATTTGGGGTTTGAATAGGGCAAACACATTAGAGTTAACTTGAACTCTCTCATTAAGCCTAAACTTCTTCTTGTTAGTACAAAGCTCTTTCAAGAATTTGCAATAGCTAGGCATAGACTTAACTAATTGGAAGAAAGGAATATTAATATGCATCTTACTAAACAAGTCATACATTTCTTTCTCAGTTTGTTCCTCATGCATTTTCTTGCCATGAAAGTAAGCTTTAGGGAAAAGGAGTTGAGAAATTTTTACCTCTTTACCTTTAGCATTGGATAAGGTGCCTTGGTCACTTGACTCGCCTTCCTTAAAAGTGATTCTTTCCCTAGAGCCAATCTCTCACAGAAGTGGTTGTTGTTCCACTTGAGGTTGCTCAACTACTTTGTCCTTCTTCTTGTCAAGAATAGCCTTCTCTTTAGAGCTCTCAAAATCAGGAAGCTTCATTAGGCTCAAGGGTGGACTCTCAACTTATATTTCCTCATCACTTCATTATCAATCTCTTCTAGGAAGTGTACCTTCTTGCCACTCCTCAATTCAATAGCATTCAAGGACTTGGGATTGATGACTGTGTTTGAAGGAATTGAACAACTAGTCTTAGCATGCACGTCCTCAAGGAATTGGAGAGTTGGGTTAAGTGGGATTGTACAATATTATTCTTTGACTTTAACTCTTCCAACTTCTTGAATACATGAGCCATTTGAGTACTATCACTTGCCTTATCACATTCTAGCCTTTGTAGAATTGAGGCAATAGAAGAGAATTGACTCTTATTCAAAGCTTTATCTTCTATCATCCAATTGTCAATACTACTAAGTCGAGTGGTCATACTCTTCAGCAATTGATTAGTCTCATTACCTTTAGACTCTTGAAGTGGCACCGTTTGCCTACAATTTGACCCATATGGTTGGGGTTGATGAGATGACCCTTCTTGATTCCTCCAACCAAAAGTAGAGTTAGGTCTTCTATTTTTATTATAGATGGTAGTGTTAGAGTCCCATCTTTGTTGATTAGGCCTTCCTTGATACATAGCATTGACTTCCTCATCGCGATTAGGGTATAAACTTGTAACGTGCATAACTGAACCACAACCTTCACAACTAGGTGCAACAAAAGCTTTTGAAGTAGGAGAAGGAGGTGCTTGGTGGATACTCAAATGATGAAGCTCAAATGTGATGAGAGAAAGCTATGAGGTGACTGTATCTATTTTAGACTCAAGGGAGAACATCCTTTGGTAGGATCCTATATCACAAACTCCTCTGATCTCTCTTACATTGTATTGTTGAGTGTTTCAAGCTCATCTTTTAATTTGAGCCCACGCTTCCTCAGCAATACAATCTTTTAAACTGTACATCTTCTAGGTGAGCACCAACAGGCTTCATATTTGAGCAAGCCAAATGTAATGTATTGAGATATTTGTAAGGTTCTTCCTTTTCAAACCCATAGAAACGAGGTAGTGCAACAAGCAAAGGTACCTTAAGCTCGAAATTGACCGCAAAGTTAGGGCATGTGATGTTGAAAGGATTATAGGTGACATCCAATCTTGTCACATCCTTTATAGTTCTCCTTCTTGGTTGACTATCACCATTCTCGTCCATTGTTGTACCTTGAGAAACACAATCACTTAAGTCAATAAAAAATTCAAGATTAGAGGAATGATCAAATGCCTTCTCAAGTTGGTTAGACATACAAAGTAAACAAGCAAGCAATGGAACCATGAAGTATCAGAATTATCTTGCACACAAGTTCAAGCTAAAAGGTATGAAGTGGGAAGAGTGCAAGTGTATGTAAGTGTGTATGAACAAGTACAATCCTCACTATCCAAATGCAAAATGTATATCACCAAAATTATGACTTGGAAATTGGAATCATGCACCCAAATAGAATCAAAAGCAAGTTATCTAAAAGCAATCCAAATACAATGAAACCAATATGCATCAACCAAGCACAAAGCCAGTGAATTATTCAAGTGAGAAATGCAAGATGCAAATGCAAAAACTAAGAAAATCAAGATATTTGGTTGTTTTTCTAAAAACATTTTGATGCAAGCACTCTACAAACCTAAACTAACTACGAAAAAAGTGTTGAAAACTATGGAAAAGAAACAAAATGAAAGAAAACCTAGTAGGCTCACAAGGACAAACCCCGATCAATCTAAACCAATTGACACTTAGTAAACCAAAGGAGTCAAAATTATCTCCTCGGCAACTACACCATTGATTTAACCTTGCCTTTGTATCTTGGGTCAAATAAAAAATATTTGTATCCAAGAATTGCAGTACAATGCAATACTCAGGTCCTCTCACTCGAGAAGTCTTTTATTTTAATTCCCTAAGTTAGACTAAATGCTAAAAACATGGTTAGAAGTGGGGTTTTGAAATTAGTTTTCTTTAAATCAAAATTCATGAAAAATAAAGCTATTCCTGATCTTTTTGGTATTTTTTGGAAAATAATAAAGAAATAATTTGGATTAAAAAGGGATTATATGATAAAATGAACCTCGGTGGCAAATTTGGTGGCTTTCCTAGCTTCCTAAAATATTTTGGGAGTTATTTTCACATCAAGTTAAATTAAAAACCCTCAGCAATCACATTAGGTCTAGTCTATCTAATTAATGACTAGTCTTACAATCGCATTCATAGTCACCTATTAGACAAATTGTTAAAAACCACTTGATGTGTGTTGAAAATTTTCTTAATGCACTTGCTTCCTCTTAATTGAAAGCACAATTGCGACATTCAAATTAAATCAAATCCATCACACACACTAGTCATCACATAGAATGCATAACTTCATTAATTCAAAAGGGAATAAGTCCAATAAAATTCAAGTGCACCAATACAAAATTAAACACAAAGATAATACATCATAGACAAATAACAAGTCTCAAAACAAACATATACCAATGCAAAATTAATCCATAAAGTAGCACATAATACGTAAATTGAGCTAATGGAAAATAATGAACTCCCCTTATAGGACCTTGAAGCTCTAGCCACTTCCTCTACCACCAAGACTCAATGAAAAAAATTAGCCACTCATGATATTAACAACAACCATAGTTTTTTTGAAGCACCAGAACTCCATGGAAAATGATAGACCAAATATGATGAAGAATTGAAAATAGGTCTGTCAGGTTTAGTAAGGGAAGAATGGAAGGAATGTAGGAATTGAGAATGAAATGGTGTTGGAGGTGTTTTGAGAATAGAGAAATTGGAGAAGGGGATCAACAATGGTGGTGTTGGAAGCTTATGGTTATGGCAGTGAAGGAAATGGTGGTGAAAAAGAAGGTTGCTAGAACTGTGGAAAAGAAGAGGCGCTGGAATCTATAATTCTTGATCAGGAAAACTAGAGCTTAGCTGGAAACTTGAGAAGCACACTGGAATCACAGAAGAGGCTCGTTGATGTTTGCTGGTAATAGATGAAGCTTTGGTGGTTTGAGAAAAGCCAGAGATGATGGTCTCATCTCTCTCTCTCTCAATCTCTGCCTCTATCTTCCATTCTCAGTCTCTTTGATTCTTTTAGCTTAGTGTCGGGTTTCCTAAGCTCACAGTGAAGGCTCACTAACAGTGGTGGTGTGTGGTTTCTCTCTCCGATCTCCTCATCCAAGCTTTAGATCGTCACTGGTTCTCCACGCCCCTAGCTGAACTCTCAGCTATGCCACACTCTAAACTCCAGAATCCTATATCTCTTATAGTGCTCGCTGCAGTAGTGATGGTGGAAATTGTTTGTGACGATGAGAGTGGACAAGGATCAAGATCTCTGCCTAAGCAAGCTCTTAGGTCTCTCTTCAGTCCGGTCTCCAAATATGAAGAAGGAAGTAAATAGTAACCTTGGTTAAAATGCAAGTTTTAACCAGGGACCTATTTGAAACTTTTAAAAGTCTATAGTAGGATTGAAGTGTATATTTTTGAAATATTTGTAGGGCAGAAACACAATTTCTAAAATTTCTGGGTCTTTATCTGTAATTGTTTTCCTGTCCCTTTTCTTTACTTGTAATTTCCAGAAATCTTAGGGACCTTTTCTGCAATTTTTTCCAGACCTAAAAATATTAATACTGACCCTATAAAATCTCCAATTTTCTTCTTAAGCACTTACAATGCAAAATTAAGCAAAATGTAGCATCAAAAGTCCAAGAAACAATTGCACACAATATTTAACAAGTTATGACCATGTTGCCCCTAATTGTAGTTAATTCAATACAATTGTCTCTAACTAAAATTAGTGCTTAATCATGCAATAACGTCTCAAAAAATGCATCAACATCCGAATTTAATTGTGAAAAATCATATATGAAATATGGTTCAATCAACATCACAGGTTTTCCTCTACAGGGTTTGGTAATATATACAATCTTAGTCCAAAATCTCAAAGTTAAACTAAATATAACCAAATAGCTCCTATCTCGGGATCCGCACCCTTCAACTGCATGTATTTGCCTTCTTGTCCTTGGAGCCACCAGCTTCTGCTGGAATATTTATTTTATTGAAAAAGAGTGAGATTCTAGAGAATCTAAGTAGTAACAGACTATCAATTATATAAAATGTGAAAAGTAAATATGTCATGCTCCATATTATGCACAAATTAATGAACAATATAACTACATGTATACATGGGATAGAGGTACATCCCCCCTCTATCCATACACTGGTTGGATTGTTACCTAACCCCCAGGTGAAAGTGCCCTTCAAGCACTAACTACCCCTTCTCGGTAGAAACATGTTGATTAATTAAATTACAGAAGATGGCATACGCAACATATAATATTGGCATAATGTATAAGGGATAGAGTTACTACATTAACCCTTTTTTATCCTTAGATGGGCTCCTCGAACTTCACGCCACAGCTTCTAAAGTATATAGGAATTAGGTTAAAACCCATTCATGTACTATTTTAGACACTTCTAAAGTATTTTTGGTGGTTATATGAGTTTATTGTGAAAATTTATGAAAATGCCCCTGGGGACCCGACCCGACCCTGCCATACCCGGTCTGACCGTACTTTTTTCGAAATTCTAACTTGGGCTATTTTGACATATTTTTGCCCAAGGAATCCATTTCCGGCATCAGAATTATCAAATTCACTACCAAAAGACTAAAATGCCCTTGGTAGCCCCTAATTTCGGGTTTCATGGCTGTTTTGGTCATTATGCTTTAATTTTTAGGGTTTTTCTGAAAAGGTGTTCAACAGTAACCCCACCTAATTTTCCCCCTGAACATAATGGGATCATCAGATTATCAAAATTCCAACCTTAACCCCTCCATCTAGGTCTGGCTGAAACCTAGGATTTTCTGGGGAAAATTGGGGTTTTTCAATTCTGACTCCACAGACTTGCTCTTTTTTTACTCCTAATCATTTTATTAACTATTTAATTATATTCCCAACATGATTTAGACTAAATTTAGGTAGCATAACATCTAGGATTCAAAATTTCTCAAATTTTACCAATAACAGAAATTAGTTACAAATTCACCAATTAAACTAACCACAACAGCCATAATAACCAAAGATTGAAGTTTATGGAGTTACCTGTGACTTGTCTTGCTTAATCTCACTTGGCTAAAAAGCTAGCCCTCTCAAACCCTAGGATTTTGCTCCAAAACAACCTTGAATCATGTAGAAGAACAACTTAGAGGAAGGATTACATAGGTTAGAAACCAATTTACCGAAGAAATCAACTTACCTTGTGAGTTGTCTTCCTCCTTCTCTCTAGAAATCCAAAGCTCTCTCTCTCTCTCTCTCTCCTTTCTCCATGGTAAGCACGAAATGAAGAATAAAAGATGAAGGGAAAAAGTTGTCATAAATATCTCTATTTTCCCTTAATTTATTAATTATCCAAAATACCAAATTTTGACTTTTGTGTAGCAACTTTATCTCTAAGTAGATGTTGTCATAAGGCCTAATTGAAACTACACCAATCTTCCCTCATTTAGGTCAGCCCAATCACCACTACAAAAAAAAAGACTTTCAGCGGCGACAAAAGTCGCCGCTGAAAGTCTAAAAGTCGCCGCTGAAAGACTTTTAGCGGCGACATTTTTGTCGCCGCCTATGCGACTGTCGCTGAAAGTTTTAGCGGCGACAATTTTTGTCGCCGCTGAAGGTGACTTTCAGCGGCGACTTTGTGTCGCCGCTGAAGGTGTTAATTTTTCTTTTAAAAAAATTCAAAAAATTAATTTTTTTATTAAAAAAATTCGATTTTTTTTTTAAAATTTAATTTATAATTGCCACGTGTCTCCTTCCCGTGCTACCACATGTCGCTTCCCCGTGCTGCCATGTGTCACCTCCTCGTGCTGCCACGTGTTGCCTCGTTGTGCTGCCACGTGTCACCTCCTCATAATTCCTCCATGTGACTCTCCTCCAGTTCGAACCCGCGACCTCAGAGAGCCGATGCCTTAGCGCGCGAGTCTCTACCAGTTGTGCCGAAATGAACCTATGTCATATTATTACATATTATTATATATATAATATTATCATATATATAAACATACATACATATAATTAATTAATTATATACATATAATTAATTATTAATTAAATATAATATTATTAAAAGTAATGGAAAATTAAATAAAAATGAAAAAAATATTGATATATTTAAATTTAAAAATTTTTTAATTAAAATTACTTAATAAATAATAATTTAATATGATAAATATTATTTTTAATAAAAAATTATAAATATAATATTAATAAATATTAATATAATTTTAATAATTAAGTTTAAATAGAATTATTTAATAATTAATATTTAAATTTTATAAATATTATTTTAATTTTATAAATATTATTTTTAAAAAATATTAATAAAAAAATATGAAAAAGACTTTCAGCGGCAACTTTTAATAGTCGCCGCTGAAAGTGTTTTAAAAAAAAAATTTTTTTAATTTTCAAAAAATACTTTCAGCGGCGACACTAAAGTCGCCGCTGAAACTCACTTTCAGCGGCGACTTTTAATAGTCGCCGCTGAAAGTGTTTTAAAATTTTTTTTTTTTAATTTTTCAGAAAAGACTTTCAGCGGCGACACTAAAGTCGCCGCTGAAAATCACTTTCAGCGGCGACTTTTAATAGTCGCCGCTGAAAGTGTTTTAAAAAATTTTTTTTTTTAAATTTTCGGAAAAGACTTTCAGCGGCGACATTAAAGTCGCCGCTGAAACTCACTTTCAGTGGCGACTTTTAATAGTCGCCGCTGAAAGTGTTTTAAAAATTTTTTTTTTTTAATTTTTCAGAAAAGACTTTCAGCGGCGACACTAAAGTCGCCGCTGAAAGTGTTTTAAATTTTTTTTTTTTAATTTTCAAAAAACACTTTCAGCGGCGACAAAATAATGTCGCCGCTGAAAGTCTGACTTTCAGCGGCGACAAAAGTGTCGCCGCTGAAAGTGACACCTTCAGCGGCGACCTTAAAAGTCGCCGCTGAAAGTCTCACTTTCAGCAGCGACATTAAAAGTCGCCGCCAAATGTCGCCGCTGAAAGTGATTTTTTTTGTAGTGCACGTCCCCCACCCATATGAGAAGCCAAATGGGCTGATATGAATTTATCTCAAAATTACATCATTTGCCATCACAAATTTTTCCATTTTCAAATTTGTGGCAATTCTGGTTGTTTTTCTACCCAAGCTTTGAAAAATTATAACTAAATTTGTAGACATTGAATTGGAGTGATTCTAAAGGCTATAGAATCCTTGTTGAGCCTAGTTTCAAGGAAAAATATAGCCCTTTGCCAATTGGAAGCACAAAATTCTCAGAATTAAATTCTTTAGATGTTGTTTCAAAAAATCAACAATTTTTCTGGGCTAACTTTAAAAATTCATAACTCTTTGTATATAGTTTTAAATGATTCATATGACCTATCAAATTAAAGCTTAGGATGTCATCTTTTATTTTGGAAAATTTCATAATTTTTTTCATCAATTGGTCATCCAAAATCACATGACAACTCACTGCCTCACAGGAAATTTCACAGGAAGCACTGTTCACCTTTCAATTTTCAATATTTAATTCTTATAATTATAAATATTCACCGTTTTATTCCCTTAAATATAAGAAATTTTGGTGATCAAAATTTAGGATGTTACAGTTTTATTCTGGGTATTGAGAAGGAAACCCATTTAACTGAGGATCCTCCTTCTGGTGATGAAACAAAAATTTTGACTTGGACTAGAGCGGATGCTTGAATTTTGTTCCAAATCCGGAACTTTATTGAACTACGGATTCTGTCTTCTATTAGTTATTGCAACTCAGTCAAAGAAATTATTACTTATCTTGAATTTATGTTCTCTGGAAAAGGGAATATTACTCGAGTTCATGGAGTATGTAAAGGCTTTTATCGCTCTCAGCAGCAGGGGAGTCCATTGAAAGACTTCTTCTTGGACTTTAAAAGGATGTATGAGGAGATAAAAGTACTTATGTCTCTGTAAGCAGATCTTGAAACCCGTATAAAAAATCTGGAACTTCAGGCTATCATAAATTTCCTTGAAGCTCTTGACCCATCTTATGAGATTATTCATTCTCAAATTCTGTCTAGTCAGGAGCTTACCTCTCTTGAAGATGTTTTCTCAGGGGTTCTCCGAGCTAATAGTTTGATTCATTTTTCTGTTGATCCAAATGCAATTACTCTAACTGGACATGGCCCCTTTGAAAAAAGGAATTATGGGTACAAACAAATCATTAGGTCTTCACCAATAAATTTTGGCAGTATTATCTATAATTATTGCAAGGAACATAGTCACATTAAGAAAAATTGTCAAAAATTGCAAAATAAATAGCAACATGATCAACAATATGGTCTTGCTCTATTGCTCAGACACCTGGTCCATCTGATTCTGATTCTGATTCTTCATCTACAAGGGCCCTAGTTACAGGTACTCTCTCTTTTGGTCTTACTAATACTTCAATAAAGTGGGTCATTGATTCTAGTGCCATCGACCACATGACTGGTAATCATAATTTATTTTCATCATATGCCCCCTATGCCAACCCGTTATCCATATTTATCTCCAATAGTTCCCCCGTCTGTGTTTTTGGCTCAAGCACTGTTAAACCAAATACATCCCTTTCGTTATCTTCTGTTCTTAATGTTCCTAATCTCACATTTAATCTTTTGTCTCCAAGTAAACTGACTCATAATTTAAACTATTTTTTCTCACTATTCCCTGACTATTGTTTAATTCATGATCTTTCGACAAAGCAGATTATTGGTAGAGGCTATGAATCTAGTGGGCATTACATCCTTGATGATCAGGTGACACGTTTTGTTGTGTGTTCTGGTGGGTCGCCTCCATTTGAAGTTCATTTTCGTCTAGGTCATATGTCTTTTTCATCTCTCCGACAATTATATCCTCAATACTCGTCTGTGTCTACTTTAAATTGTGAGTCATGTCAGTTTGCCAAACACCATCGTGTTTATTTGACATCAAGCGTCAATAAACGAGCAGCTTCCCCCCTTTGAGTTAGTGCATTTTGATGTTTAGGGTCCTTGTTCAGTTCCATCTCAGACTGGTTATCATTATTTTGACACTTTTGTCAATGATTTTTTCCATAATCACTTGGCTTTACCTAATGAAACAGTATTCTGAATTATTTACTCATTTTCATAATTTCTATGCTGAAATTAAAATCCAATTTAACACTCCTGTGAAAATCCTACGAAGTGATAATGTAAAATAATATTTTTCAACCCCATTCACCGATTACATGAAAAGTCATGGTATTCTTCACCAATCCTCTTGTGTTGATACCTCTACTCAAAACAATGTTGTTGAATGAAAGAACCGTCATCTCTTAGAAACTGCCCGAGCTCTCATGTTTCATTCCTGTGTTCTTAAAATTTTTTGGGCTGATGCCGTGTTTACAACTTGTGTTCTCATCAATCGCATGCCTTCGGCTGTCCTTGGTGGGGATATTCCATATTCCATTATGTTTCCCACCATTAAGCTCTTTCATATTGATCCTAAAATCTTTGGTTGTGTCTGTTTTGTTTGGGATGTCTGTCCAAGTATTAGTAAACTCGATCTAAAGTCCTTAAGATGTGTTTTTCTTGGTTATTCTCTTATTTAGAAAAGTTATCGTTGTTACTGTCCTTATCTCCATCATTACCTTGTGTCCATTGATGTGATTTTTCTTGAGTCTTCTCCTTTCTTCAAGAATTTGACTTCCTCTAAGTCTCCCTTTGTCATGGATGAGCCTGATGATGTCTTGGTTTATCATGTCCCTCTCTTACTAGTACAAGCTACTGTTCTGGAACCTAATATCATCATTGATGCTAATGTTGCCAATGTTTTACCTTTGCCAGTTACTGCTTCACCGATTGATTCTGTTGATGCCTCCCTAGTTCTTGCTCCTACTTCCACAGATCCTGCCCTTACTGTCACTGAACCACTTATTCCAGATTCTGCTGTTGATACCTCTGATGACCTGCCCATTGCCTTCCAAAAAGGTACCCGTCCTCATTATCCTCCCAAATGATATGCTGACTATGCCTATCTTATCTCATCTTTTGTATCCTATACGTCTTTGTCCCCTGTTTCCTCTTCTCTTATGGCAACCCTTGATTCCATCTCCACCCCTACTACCTTTCACCAAGACTTGACTCACCCTAGTTGGCGTGCAACAATAGAAGATGAAATTTTGGCACTTAAAAAAGCTGGTACCTAGACTCTTGTTGATCTTCCTCCTGGAAAAAAGGCCATTGAATGTAAATGGGTGTTTGTTGTTAAGACTAAGGCTGATGGTTCCTTGGAATGGTTAAAAGCTTGACTTGTTGCAAAAGAGTATGTCCAAACTTATGGTATTGATTATTCTGAGACTTTCTCTCTTGTGGCTAAGCTAACCTCTGTTCATATTCTTATCTCTTTGGCTGCCACATTTCATTGGAGTTTGCATCAATGAGATGTTAAGAATTCCTTTTTGAATGGTGACATCCTTCAAGAAGTTTATATGGAGCATCCACCTGGGTTTATTGCTTAGGGGGAGAATAGGAAAGTATACTACCTCTGGAAGTCGTTGTATGGTCTAAAGTTGTTGTATGGTCTAAAGCAAAGTCCTCGTGTCTAGTTTGATAGATTCTGTGATGTGGTCAAGAAGTTTGGGTTAAGCCAGAGCAAGCGTGATCACTTCATATTCTACCAGTAATCTGATGCATGCATCATTCTTCTAGTAGTGTATGTTGATAATATTGTGATTACAGGGAGTAACATTTTTGGAATCTCAAAACTTAAAGTCTTCCTTAACTCTCGCTTCCAGACAAAAGATTTAGGATCATTAAAATACTTTATTGGTATTGGGGTTTTGATAAGCAAGAAATGTATTCTTTTAACTCAGAGGAAATATGTTCTCGATTTCTTAAAAGGTGACTCGAAAGCTTGGAGCTGCACCAAGCAGCATTCTCATGATTCCGAATCCTTTCCTTGATCTTAATCCTAGTATGTTTGATGATCTTCCTGACGACTTGAAGAAGAAGATTGATCCAGAGAAACTGAAGCCATTTGCATTTCCTAAGAGATATAGAAGACTTATTGGGAAGCTGAACTTTCTAACAGTAACTCATCCAGATATAACCTTCTCAGTTAGTGTACTCAGCCAATTCATGGCATCTTCAACCTGGGCACAATGGGAAGCCTTAGAGTATATTTGGCATTATTTGAAAGGTTGCCCTAGTCATGGCATCCTCTATACAGGGTATACTAAAGTTGAGTGCTTTTATGATGTGGATCATGTAAGATCTAAGGCCACAAGACAGTCCACTATGGGTTACAGTGTATTTGTTAGTGGAAATTTGATATCTTGGAGAAGCAAGAAGCAAGGGGTTGTATCAAAATCTAGTGCAAAAGCATAATATAGAGCCATGTCCTAGTTAGTACAGGAAATTGTATGGGTTCTTCAGTTCATGAAGGAAATTAGTATTGTCATAACATTGCCTTCTAAGTTATGGTGTGACAATAAGGCTGGATTGCATATAGCATCGAACTTTGTGTTCCATGAATGCACAAAATATATTGAGATCGACTGTCATGTTATTTGTGATAAGATCAAAGAAAATATTGTATGTACAAGACACATGTGATCAAACGACTAGCTAGCAGATCTACTGACGAAAGCCTTACATGGGACACGGGTTGAGTATCTTTATAACAAGTTAGGCATGATAAATATATATGCTCCAACTTGAGGGGGAGTATCAGAGAGCAAATTAGAAAAAGATTAGGAAATGTAGATTCAACCGAGAATGTTAGGAAACGTAGCCATTATAAATCTTTCTGAAATGTATGTAAATATGCCTATATATTTGTACATTACAAAGATCATAAATGAGAACAACATTTGAATACTTTCAATTTGATACGTAGTCAAGAAATCAGAAATGCAAACCACAAAAGCATCATATGCTATTTCCTCTGTTTTAAACAAGCTTTGATCTTGCTATATCTTTTTTCTTCTCTTGGCATCTTGGTTCCATTTTTTCTTCTCTAGTAAGAACTTACTCCTCCCTATCCTCTTCTTCCCTTTCTTCTTAGTGTTAGAGTTAGTTCTGTTTCTTGGCATTCTCCTGCGTTGTTACTGCTTTTCCCCCTAAAGAAAGCATGAAAATCTCTGGTTTTTCATGGAGATCAGTTTGACTGGCTGGCATGGGTTCCATGATGCCAATTGCCATACAACTCTTTAAGCACTAAAGACTTCCATTGTCTACACATCTTCCTCCTTGTGCCCTTTTTTCTTTCCATTATTCTTTTACTTACATTTTTTTTTTTCATTTAGGTAATGATATAGCTTGTTGTTGCAAGCCACAAGTTTTCACTTCATCAAGTTATATTATCAGTAAAGAAAATATTCATAGTCCAAAATCTTCAAATGTCAGAGGAATAGGTAGCAACTTTCTCAAAATCTTCTCACTCTAATTTAACCAAAACCTGGACGTTTAATATTTTCTTGAGTTTTAGGGACAAAGACACTTGTAGAGGCTTTGTGGCCCACTTGTATCATGCATTAGTTAGGAGAGGATTCCTAGTTTTTAGGGATCGACTAGAACTTGCAAGAGGAGAAAGTATCTCTGAGGAACTCCGATCCTACAAGCAATTGTAAATTATGTAGTTTCAATTGTTATTATTTCGGAAAATTGTGTTACAAGCATTTCTAAAATGGGCTTAGGTTCAAGTAATCTTATTACAGACCCTGCTCTCCCTGCCCCAATAAAAGCCCTCCCTTCCCCTCCCCTCTATTGAACCAAATAGACCTTGAATGGGGTTGTCACTTTGTTAGGGAACGTACTGCTACAAAGGCATTGAATATCACAGTTCCCTCTTACAAGGATCAACTAATCGATGTCTTCTCTTTTTTTTTGGTATGATCAAGGTTCCCCTTTCTAGCCTAGTGTGTAAAGGGTTTTCGCCTCTTCCAACAAGTATGTTTCCTGAGATTTGAACTTATGTTCTCCTCCTTACGAGGAGTCCATTTACTACTTGAACCAACAACTTGTGAGTAACTAGTTGATGTCTTGACTAAACCTTTGGATGGGTCTTGTTTTGAATCACTCAGATCAAGCCTCACTGTTTGCTCACTCCCATTAGGGAGGCTGTTAGAGCAAAAGAGCAGCCCAATCACTATATGTCTCAGCCCAATAATATGAATTTCTAGAGCAATGTATTAGAGCTACGTGTACAATGTTTTTCTCTTTTTATTCGCATGTACCGCATGTGCCACACATCTTTATATACTGTGATGTAATTCATCTTGAGCAATGTAGTGAGTATATTCCTTGTTTTATCCTTGTTTCGGTTTCTGTACCCTATTAGTCTGCAAATTCATGTTCTTTCTATTTGATTTGTGCAAAAAGGAAAAACAAAATTGATAATTGCGTGTAACGATTTATATAATTGAAATTAATTACTTATTTCTTCTATTAAGAAAGACTTAATTTGCCAACTTAGTACATTTGTTTATTATGAATTAGTTGGGAGATGAGTCAGTTTCTTGACTTTAGCATTGTTTCGTGGAAATATAGGCAATTAAACGTCATTGTAAGATATGGTTAAACCCATTAAAAAGGATGGGCGGATAAGATATTTTATATGGCACGATTAAAAAACACAGGTCATAAAAAAAATGTAGAAAAGAGAAGTCTCAATACAATTATTTCATAATCCGATGTCATTCTTTTTTTTTTTTTTTTTTTTTGTAGCACATGGTTAAAAATTACTTCTCCGGTCTTTAATATAAGACATTTGAGAAGTTGATTTTGGTCCTTAATATTAAACATAATTTACATATTTATCAAGTTTTTCCTAATTTACCCCTACTGAAACTTCCTCAATAATAATCAAGAAAGAAAAGGAATGAATAAGGAAGATGAATAGGGTGTATGTTTTAAAAAATACATTTCATATTATCTAACTCAACAAACTTCCTTAATCTAATCAAATTGGGTAAATATGTTTTATATTAAAGACCAGTATATAAACTATATTAAAATAAATGAAAGATGAAGAAAATACCAGTACATTTAAAAAAAAAAAAAAAGGCTAGAATCAAGTTTCACGGATGAAAGCTAATCATAAAGCAATATGGACATGTCATCTTCTACATGGGAACTTGTCATTGTTTAATTCTCACTTGCTGTGAGATATATTACATTCTTTCTTTGTGACATTATAAAGATTTTCTTAAAACACAAAAGGAAAACTCCGTGGCAGTTGGTTACCGTCTTGTTGCGTCCGGGAAAGATTCTTGACCACCGGGAAATTAATTAGTTAACACAATAAAATAAAGGCCTACGTCAAGCATGAAGTCTCAAATTTAGACCAACAATACTTAAAGCAAAAAATCAGGGAAATATCACATGCTGCCAATCGCAAATAAACTCGCGAACCTTGTATATATTAAGCATCATTAGACTTGAGACGCTTGTACCTGTAAGCCGAGGTCACTATATTGGACATGAACACCTTGCACTATCTTTCTTTTTCTTCTTTTTTTAAGTATTCTGATCATCTCATATTTGATTTGCTTTCCTCTTGGGGCTAATGCATGGTTTATTTGTTGTAGGTCGCAATATTACTGGTTCATCAAATTATACTACATAAGTGGTTTCAAATGTTTACATATATGGAAAGTGAACAAGAAGCATCTTCCTCAAACTCTTCTAATTCAACCCAAAGGACCTGGAAGTATGATATTTTTTTGAGTTTTAGGGGCGAAGACACTCGAAAAGGCTTAACAAACTACTTGTATCAGGCGTTAAAAAGGAGTGGATTCAAAGTATTTAGAGATGATGAAGATATTGAGAGAGGAGAAGCTATTTCAAAGGAACTGAAGCAGGCAATTGAAGCATCTCGCTTTGCAATTGTTGTTCTGTCCAAAAATTATGCTTCTTCCTCATGGTGTTTAGATGAGCTCCAACATATTCTTGCCACAAATAATGAACCAGGTCAAAAAGTTTTCCCCATCTTTCATGATGTAGATCCATCGGATGTAAGAAACCAACAAAAAAGCTTTGGTGAAGCTTGGGACAAACTTAAAGAGAAGTCCCAAAAAGACCAACTGAAGGTGCAAATATGGAGGGATTCTCTTAAACAAGTGGCTAATTTATCTGGTTTTGATTCCAATCAATATCGGTAAGTAATTTTCTTCACAATACAATTGGATAACTTGTATATAATATTTGTGTCAGTTCATTGAACACTGCATAGAGGCATTCAAGATATTTTCATGCGTCAACGCGCGTGTTCTTTGTTTGTTTTTTTTTTTCTTTTTTTTTTTGGGTAGTTGAATTGATACAAAAAATGTAAAACCTTTATAGATCTTTTGGTATCTCTTTGAAATGTGTCAACGTGTTTTCACTACCATAGAAATTGGATGTAATAGCATAGATTATTTCGTAGATCTTTGAAAAAAGTACTACCTTTTATTTTCATTTTACATTTTTACGTTATTTTTAAATTAAGCAACAACGCTTATTCAAATTTGAATTCACAGCTTCATATTTAACAAGAGAGGCGTAATGTCAAAACTAATAGATAGCGAATTTTTTTAAAAAGAAAATTTATACCTTGTCTCAAAATGTGTTTAGCTTTTGTTTTCTCTGCGTATATTTATACCCCGTGTCCTAAATATAAGTTGGACTTAGTTAGGAAGTGATTTTGGTCCTATATATGAAACTTTAATCCACTTTATGTCTGATATTTATCTTTTTTCCAAAATTAGTTTATTTAACTTATAAATTGATATATAATCTAATATTACATATGAGTATTTTAGGAAGATCAGCTTACATTTGTTTGAATTAAGTAATTTATTTAGCTTCCTTAATCCACTCAAATTAATTAACTCTATACATTAAATACATGAGGACTATAAGATAAACAATGGTGCACAATGATAAAAAAATGGGAAAATTACACTCAAGTCTCAAGAAAAAAGGAAAATAAAAAAATGGTTCCTTGAAATTGCAAAATGAAAAAATGGTTCCATGCAGTTGTCAATACCCGCTCGTGGAGTTGTCAATTGGGTCATTTTTTCATTTTGCAATTTCAAGAGACCATTTTTTCATTTCCCTTCTTCCTTCGGACTTTAGTATAATTTTCCCTAACAAAATTGTTTTGGCTATCTGCCTTTCTTCATGTTGATGTGAACGATCAGTTAAATCCAAATATATAATTTATCCTAGTTGTGTTAAATGTATTATCCTACCTCCGTTCCTTAATTTGTGGTTGTAGGTACGAATCAGAACTTATTGAGAATGTGGTTGATCGTTTGTGGGACCAACTTCATTCCAAATTGCCACCTGCCAGTGCAAGTGATGAACTGATTGGAATTGACAGGAGAGTAGAGGAAGTGCTTTCATTGTTAAAGATAGGTTTGGACGATGTTCGGTTTATAGGAGTATTGGGAATGGGCGGTATTGGCAAGACCACTCTTGCTAGAGCTCTCTATGAGAGGGTCCGCCACCTATTTGACTCACATTGCTTTCTTCTCAATGTTAGAGAGGTATCAGAAAGATATGGTCTACTTCACTTACAAAAGCAACTGCTTTCACATCTCAACATAAAAAACTTACAAATTGAAGACACGCATCAAGGAAAAAACACATTAAGGTACCCCTTTTGCAATAGAAAGGTTATGCTTATCCTTGATGAGGTAACTGATATGAGCCAATTAGAGAATTTAGCTGGAAGCCGGAAGTGGTTTGGTGATGGGAGTAGAATAATCATTACAACTAGGGATGCCCACTTACTGGAATCCTATAATGTGGATAGTGTATATAGTGTAAAACCATTGAACCATGATGAGTCTTTTCAACTCTTTTGCCTAAAAGCATTTGGAAGAAGAGGTGTCCCAGATGGAAAAAAATTTCGACAGTTGGCCGTATCAGCAATTAATTATACAAGATGCCTCCCTTTGGCTCTGTGTGTTTTAGGCACCTACTGTTTTGGCAGAGATGATATAAAAGAATGTGAAGATGCTTTGAATATGTTGAGACAAGATCCAAATAATGCCCTTTTTAATTCACTTAGAATGAGCTACCATGATCTGAACAATGTAGAAAAGATGATATTTCTAGATATTGCCTGTTTTTTTAATATGTGGGGCAAAGATGAAATAATTCAAATTTTAAAAAGTTGTGGATTTCCTGCAAGAATTGGTTTGCATTCCCTTCGCGAAAAATCTTTGCTTGCTGAAATCAAGATTGGCAATACTATATATATAGAGATGCATGATTTAGTTCAAGACATGGGTCGGCTTATTGTTACTCAAGAATTCCCTGATAATGTTGGAAGACGTAGCAGATTATGGCTTCCTAATGACATTGACCAACTACTAGAAAGAGATATGGTAAGCAATTAATTTTCTAGAAATACTAATTTTCTTTTTTTTTTTAATGCTGAAATTTTATATTCGTTATGTGCACAACTTTTTCTATGAGATTTCTGTAACTAATAATATTTATAATTAGGGAACCGAAGCTACGAATGGTGTGGTTTTGCCATATAGCTTTGAGAAAGATGAAGTAGATTGGAGTCCTGAAGCCTTCTTAAAAATGCGTTGGCTTCGATTACTTATCATATCGTGTAATTTTGACCTTCCCCTTCACCTTGAAGGGTTTCCTGGGTCATTAAAAGTTCTCCATTGGTATGGATATCCTATTGAAGTTCTTCCTTCTAGAGAGCACATGAATCAACTTGTATATCTCAAAATGCAAAATAGCAAAATAAAGCACCTTTCTAATGATAGACAGGTAAGATAATTCATAAGAATTATCACATAAGTATATAATAACTCAATGATGAAGCAAAAGTGTTTTATGACTGATTTATCTTGTCTTTTATTTGACCAGTCTATGAAGAATCTGAAGATTTTGGACTTGAGCCATTCCAAAAACCTCCTTCAAATCCCAAATTTTTTTGGATTTCAAAATTTAGAAAGATTAGTTCTTGAAGGCTGCACATCACTTGTTGAAGTTCATTCTTCGCTTGGGCAGCTTCACCGTCTTATTGAAGTAAATTTGAAAGGTTGCTTGAATCTTAAAGTCCTTCCAAAGAAATTGGAAATGAATTCTCTAGTAAAATTTGTTCTGTGCAGATGCATTCAAGTAAGAAATCTTCCAGAATTTGGAGAGAAGATGGAAAATCTCATAACACTTGATGTCAAAGAGACAAGCATAGCCAAACTTCCTGAGTCACTTGGATTGTTAACTAGCATTGAAACTTTGGATTTAATGGGTTGCCAAAATCTTGTTGGCCTTCCCCATACCTTTAACAAGTTGAAGAGTTTGAAAGTTCTTGATATCTCCGGCTGCTCAACTTTTTCTGAATTGCCAGAAAACCTTAATGAAAATGAAGCCTTGGAAAAGCTTGATGCAAGTGGAACAGCTGTAGTAGAAGTACCTTCTTCTATTTTTTATCTAAAAAAATTAAAGACACTTGCATTTCATGGGTGCAAAAGGCCAACTCCCGACTCAAGTCATGCATTTCCTAAGGGATTAACATTGCCAGCTTCTATTTTCAATATTGAATCACTGACACAATTAGATTTGAGCTATTGCAATATTGTTGATGGGATGATTCCTAATGACCTTAGCGGCTTATCATCATTGCAGAATTTAAGTTTGAGTGGAAACAAGTTTGTGAATCTACCTGATAGCTGCATTTCTAATCTTTTGAATCTGAAGCGTCTTTATTTGAATTGCTGCCCAAAGCTTCAATTTTTGCCACAACCTTCACCATATTTAAATCTAATGGATGCTGGAGAATGTGGTTCATTGAGACCTTTGTCAGATAAAAAATTGTTACATATCTTTGCTTCCATTGAACAGGTACATACATATTTGTCTTTTGTTTTTCATCCACAAATCCAAGTATATCTTTTGATGTTAACTTTGCACAATTATGACATGATAAATTCGTTGGTTTTAGGATGGGAAACATACTGAAGTATTGAGAACTACAACCTTTTCAATGACTATTCCAGGAAGTAAAATACCATCATGGTTTGAGAATCAGAAACATCTTTCTCTAAATGAGCAACAGGTAGCTTCCATAACCGTAGACATTCCTAAAGGTGAGTGGTTAGGAATTGGGTTGTGCACTATGATTGATGACAAGATTTGTTTGGCTCGATGGGGGTTTGATTTTAAAGCTTCCAATGGTAAGTATGTAACCCTTCCAGGAAGGACGCGGGAACATGAGAAAGAAATAAAGTCTTCTCATCTCTGGATTGTGTTTTGGAAAATTAAAGAGAAAAATAGATATAAACTATCAAGGAAGTACATTCAGATTCGCTTGAGATTTTGTATTGATTGGGAGCAGCCTTCTTCAAAATTGGTTCATGTAGGGTCAATCAAGTGCGGATGGCGTTTCATCCGTATAAGTGATTTAGAACGACTCCAAGATGGAGTAAGTTGCTTTCTTTCTACATCTACAGTCTCTAATTGTTTTCTGCTGGTATTGTTATTACCTTTTAATTAAGTTTTAGCAGCAGAGAGAAATTAATAATAAACCAGAACATTAAATTTCTTTAAAGATGAATGGATTGCTTTTTGATCGCTTTGCAATATATACTTATTTTATAAACTTTATGTTTTTAAGGAAAACACAATTAGTCCTGAAGCTGAAGAGCAGAGGCAATGCAGTTCGTTACAGACTGAAACTTCCCATAACAATCCAAGAATGTGAAACCTCCCAAAGACCCAAACTATAATAAAAGAAAATATGAAACCATGCCTTCTGAAACATCATCTCTGTACATGGAAGATGAAGTCAAATTAGATGATTCATGGATTCTGTTCATTACAAATGATGCGAGGTACGTGATATTGCAATCAGACAATATCATTTATCTGTTAATGAATTTCAAAGTTGGTGTTATGATTAAGATCCAAAATTGCAGTCTTCTAACTATAATTTATCAGTTAAATTATTATGAGGACTATAGTATATGCTGTTTTCAGATGCTTATTCCTAAAACCTACCAAGTATTTATGGCCCACAAACACTTTAAAGCTTTTGAGCGTTATTCAAAAAGTGGTTTCATCCTAAAGCAAATGGCACAAATACAAGAGGCAGAATGTATAAAGAAATGAGAAACAATACATGCATTTATTTCAGAATTGAATTGAATTTAGATGAGCTCCCTTGGACTTTATTTGGATAAAATCTTTAGACGAAGACCACATATGATAATGTGTATTGATTTGTAATTTAAACAAATATCAGTTCTTACACAATTCTTGTATGTTACATTCATTGCATTTGAATGCTTGCTGCTACTGATGTATTTAAACAAATTTCAGGTTTTGGATTTAGACAGAGAAAGCGACCAATGAGCTTAATAGTTCTGATCAAGGACAGAATGCTACATCTACACTTCTCCTTATAGGAATAGGCTATGGGTAGTGTTTAATTAATTGAGTCTTGCCTTTGTAACCTTCTAAATATTTGAGCCCCGAGTATCCGCAAGAGTTCAACAAATGTACTTCATGCATTAACTTTGTTCTTCCATTAATTCCATTGCGGGGTTCTTAATTCTTAGTTTCTTAGTTTAAACTATTTTAACAAATGAGGAGTTCTCCTCTCAGAGTTTTCATGGAAGAATCAAGCAACTCCTGCAACTATTTCTCTGTCCAAATGCTCTAGAGCTGCTCTATCTAGATCCACAACTCTGGCTTGCCACAAGTTGATCCCAAGGTTCTACTCAACACATAGTGTCACTACTACAGGAAGATGATTCCACGACACCAAACAACGTCCGTTTTCAAGAAAACAGTAGTAGAAAGGAGAGCAGTGGCAAAGGCATAACTCTGGCAAGCTTCTCAACGACCGTTTAATTGAAAACAGTCGTTGAATGTATTTGATACAACGACCATTCACCAGAACGGCTGTTTTAATTATCTTTCAACGACCGTTCCCTAAGAACGGTCGTTGTAAGGCAATGATTCAACAACCGTTCTAGAGAACGGTCGTTGTAATAGGATTCAACGACCGTTCTCATAGAACGGTCATTGAATCTCTCGCCATTACCGCCTCTGTTCACATTACTTTACCTTTTGCTTTCAATTCACGCCTCCTTCTCCCTGATGCCCACTCTTCTTTGTCCCTCACTTGTTGTTCGCAAGTCGTGACAGTCTTAGTCTGTACTCTACTTCATCGTTCTCCATCCGCCTCTCCGCTACGATGTGTCATCGGCCTATAGCTCTTCAACGTGCTTCCTGCATTTTCCAGGTAAATGACAAATTTCTTTGTTTTTCAATCTTTGGGTAGCTATTATTTCTTCATTTTCCTAGTTTCTCTATGATTATATTGTTGAGGTTCAATTTATGACTACCAAGACCCCAAGATGAAGTTCAATCGTGTGAAAGTCTTTGGGGAAGAGGGGTAGGAATAGAAAGAGTCTCTTATTTCCACTTTATCTTTGAACAATTCCTTTTAATGAATGTGCTTAGCTGCATTTAGGGGCTCTTTCGCGTCCAAGGCAGGCTCTAGATCAGTATATCTCTTGCAAAATTGGTAGTTAAAGTGAGTTAATGTGTGAACTTTAAGTCATCCCCGCGTGAGCTTAGATATTTTGAGAGTTTTTAGATCTAATGAGATGAACAATATTCTGCAGAATTTTGAATTTGCTGTCAAGGTTAGAAGGACTTCTACGTCACAGTAGGCAAAAGCAGTAGATTTCAACCATCCATAGTATATGTTTGGAAAATTAAATATTACCGCATTTCCAAATATAGAAGTTAGATAAAACGTTTTCATTTATTTATAATGGACCCATTGCCATTAAGTTACCAGCATTATCTTCTTGACAGGAAATGCCACATTGGCTTAATAAAAGACTCCTATGCAAGTTAATAATTTTGTAAAACTCCCTTAAACTTCATGCGAGTTATAGAAAACTTCCTAACTCTAAGAGGTTAAATTTAAATTTTGAAATATTATGGGGGTTATATGCAATTGACCAAAATTTTAAGGGAGCTTTATAAAATTATTAACTTCGATAAGATGCTATGTAGTATGCCACATGTTTCTAAATTTGTAATTATTATTGTTTCAAGATAAATTACAAAAGAAATTGTGAGATCAAACATTTAAAGTATAAACAGAATTTTATTGAGTCGTTCTAATTTTATTTATTTGTTTATATATTATTTGTCTTGATCCATCGATTGTATGAGTACCTCCAATCCTTATCACCTTCATGTCCTGATATAAATACTTCCAAGAAGGAGTTATTAGTCCATTTTATAAGGAAGAGTATTTGCTAGTTTCAAGAAGCATAAAAATGTTTTCCATATATACGCTCATATTTAACAAGAACAATGAGAGGTTAGAAATTAATGAAGCAAAGTTTTATAGTTAATGTAATTAACAATGATAACATTAGAAATCAATTAAATTTGATAAACAAATTTAATGTTTTTAACTATTTATTTATACATGTGATTTAGTTAAAAGTGAATTTGTAATAGGGAACCGAGGGAATTCCATGGATCTCCAACGATTTCACCACAATTAAAAAAAAAAAAAAAGATAGTTAATTCAATCATAAGTCATAAGTGTAAGTAATAGTAAGAGTGTGGAATGAACTTGGATTAGGTAGGAATTTAAATGTTAGTCCAAAGTAATTAATATTCCTTAACATCAAAGGGCAGTCATATAACAATAGATTGTTATTCTTTTCCACTCCACAGTATCTTCAATTGTTAAATGGCTTTTCCAACTCCTGATGCTCTACTTAACTTACTAATAAACCAAATCTACTACATCCCCTTTTCAAGTCATCCTAGCAATGCAACTATTTATTTATTTTTTTGGTACTTGTTCGTTGATCCTGCAATAGTATGTACTGAACAATGAGCTATTTTAATATGCTCTTTGTTAGACAAATATGCTCTTTGTTCGACATTTCAATCAAGACATATGTACTTGTTTATCAAATCTTAACACTTCCTCCTGAGCAAGTGTATTCTAATAAATCTCCTCTTTTTATATTGATGCTACCAAATTTGAAGTAGGCACTGCAAGTGTACAAGCCGTAAAATAGTAAACTAGTGAATCAAGCTCCTCCCACAGAGACTCACTAGGCATTAGCTCTTCAACGTTCTTCTTGCATTTTCTAGATAAATGACAAATCCCCATGATAGCTTGTTATATATTTAGAATGGTTGTGATTGTCTGTTAAACTGCTATTTCTAAGGATCTTAATAAATTTACTCCTATGGTCCTACATATGGGGTAGAGAAAGAAACTTAGTTTTGTTCAATTTCAATGACCTTTTTTTGTATATAACCGCTGTTGAAATCCTCTCTGGTATGTCAAAGTTTTGTTATTGTTCAAAGTTTTGGATTTCTTACATTTAAGGGGAAATGCTGCTGAAATTTTTAAAAAATGAGTAAGCCATGCCCTATCTTGACCTATATTCATATTATAATGACAACAGGTCTAAAATTGAGTACTGTTGAAAATGGAATAGGCCTGGAGTAGTAAAATGGATCATAGCTGGATGAATGCATTGAGAACTAGTGAAGAATATGAGAAAGGGGTGGAAGAGTTTATTGAATTTGCTAAAATGAATGTGCCTAGTAAAAATGGGAAGTATTTTTGTCCATGTGTGAAGTGTTTAAATGAGAGTCGACGGGATATTGATGATATAAGAGATCACTTAGTTTGTGATGGAATAAATCTTCGTTACACAAGGTGGATATGGCATGGTGACGAAGTAACTGCTTGTGCGTCCCATGAGAAGGAAGTCTTGGAGGTTGGAGATGACGATAGAATGGAGAAAATGATTCATGATGTAGAGGTAGAATATTTTGCACAATCGCCTGTATATGATAGCGTGAGAAGTGATGCGAAGACACCTTTGTACCCTTGGTGTACTAAGTATACACGCTTGTCAGGTATTTTACACTTGGTCAATTTAAAGGCAACTTGTGGGTGGACCGACAGTAGTTTCACATTGTTACTTGAACTATTGTGTGATATGTTTCCAAAGGATAATGTACTTCCAAATCGTATGTATAAGGCCAAAAAAAATCTTGTCTGCGATGGATATGGAGTATAAAAAGATACATGATTGCCCTAATGATTGTGTATTGTACAGAAATAAGTATGAAGGATTGAGTGAGTGTCCAAAATGTAAAACTTCGAGATACAAAGTGAAGAAAGGTGCTGGGTGTAGTGATGAGACAAGTAAGAAGCAACCTTTAAAGGTTTTATGGTATCTTCCAATTTTTCCGCGGTTCAAATGAATGTTTGCTAATGCAAAAGAAGCAAAGAAGCTGAGATGGCATTATGATGACAGAGTATGTGATGGAAAATACCTTCGGCACCCGGCTGACTCTCCACAACGGAAGAAAGTAGATGAAATGTATCCCAGATTTGGCAGCGAGACTAGAAACCTTCGGCTTGGGCTTTGCACAGACGAAATCAATCACTATGGTACTTTTAGTAGTACACATAGTGCATGGCCGGTTCTGCTAGTGATTTACAACTTACCTCCTTGGTTGTGTATGAAACACAAGTATATGATGCTTTCTATGATGATTTCAGAACCAAAACAGCCAGGGAATGATATCGATGTCTACTTGGCACCTCTGATAGAGGACTTAAAGAAGTTGTGGGAGGATGGCGTAGATGTGTTTGTTGCATATAAGCAACAGTCGTTTAAGCTGCGTGTAATGATTTTCACTACGATTAACGACTTCCCTGCATATTCGATTACTTTTCCTACTTTCTTATTTGAGTACTTTGAATTCGTTAAGGCATTATGCTTTATAGAGAACACTTTGGAAAATGATAATGAAGCATAGGGATTTCATGGAAATATGACATCTCTTTGGCCATATGCATGTCATGATTTACATTGAAAGTTGAAGTTTGCACATTGAAATGATGTTATGATGATATATGCGCTATATGTCATGATAGAAAAATTAACATGTGATTTTCACTTCCATGAGTAATAGGGGAAGCTAGAGAGTTAATCATGAGAGAATGGTTCGTGGATCTGGTTTTTTCTTTTAAAGATAGCAATGTACAGGTTAGAGAACTCATTAGGATAGGTCATCTACTAGTATGGAAGAAGCGAATATGGAGCCGGTGGGAGAGGAGACTTGTAGTAGTATGGAGGTAATGGTGAAGGGGATGAAGCAGATGGGGACTTGTAGTAGTATGGAGGCTGTGGTGAAGGGGATGGAGAAGGTGGGGACTTGTAGACATATGGTGGAGGAGCAGAGGGGGATGGTGTAGGAGATAGAGGTGGGGGAGACTTATAATAATATGGAAATAACCCACCAATTGTCTGGGTTGTAAGGAGTAAAATGTAAAAAGAAAAAAAGATACAGCAACTGTTTTATAGAAAACAATCGTTGTATCTCTGATACTACGATGGTTTAAAAATATTTGTCTTTTCTCGAATTTTCAACGATACTAACATAAACATCCCCTTGAAAACAGTCGTCTAAAGGGCAAAAAAACGGTCATTAAAAGTCCCTTCTGTAGTAGTGTGTCAAGAAATTAATGTTTCATCCAAATCCCAGTGCATTCGTCCATGGTTCTTATAGTAGTTCATTGACTATATGTAGTGTGAGGGATTTGGAGGGGAGGGGAGGGAAATTTTCATGAGTTAAATTTTAAAAAATTGAAGAGGTGGAGTTATAAAATTTCATTAAAGAGAAGCTGTAATATAAAAGAGTAAGCAATATTAATCAAAAACTTTTTACCACATTTCTTTAATTTTTTTTTTTAAAAATTCAGCTCAAAGAAAGGGGAAGCTAGAAATAGAGTTGGTAATATGGGCCAACCCACTAGTAATGGGTTGGCCCACTATTGGTTGACAGCCCGATGGGTCAGGCTGAAAAGACCCACTTTAAAATGGGTGGGATTTAGTCAACCCAACTCATAACCCGTGGATTATGAATTAACCCGGACAAACTTTTATATATATATATTGCTTTTTCATATTTTTTAAGCAATATAATGATATTTATCTAAATATCTATTATGCTATTACCTAACATAAAATGAAATATCTTTTTTCACAAACCTAAGTTATAAAAATACATTACAAAACTATAAAATGAATATGAAATATTTAATTCAAATTTTCAGACATTACAAATTAAACCTATGTCACAATTCAAAACATTAAAAACTAAACATAAATTCCAAATATACAATTAACATTCAAAACAATCAACACAGGGGGGAGTGCTTTTGCCGCTTTGTTTTTTTTTTTTTTGAAATTTTTTAAAATAAAAAAAATTAAATACATGCTAGCCCATAGGTTGGCGGGCTAGCCCGTCACAGGTTGAGTTATATTGGTTTGGGCCAAAAAGACCAGCATCAAAATGGTCCCATTTTTTCACAACCCAACCCTCCAAATTTTCATAGGTTGGTGGGTTGGCCCACACAGTTCAAAACCTGTATTAGTAGCTCTAGCCAGAAAGCTTCATTCCCTTGATTTCGTGTATGTCTGGAGGAAATAAAACTAGGGGTTATGGTAAATCAGTGTGGAAAAGCCTCTTGTTCGCGCCATCCCCTTCACTTCCAGAAAGCCATTGAACATATCTGTCACTTGAAACTTTGGTAGAACATTTGGCTGCAGAAGGCATCTTGTTCCCTCCTCCCCTCCCCTCACACCAAACATCCTCTTAAACTCAGCTTTAATATCATTGTGTTCTTATCTATGACGACTAAATTATTTTGTGGTAAATTTTTTGTTGACGAAAAAAATTGAAGTTAATTTTGAACAAATAAATTGAATTGCAATAAATATGCGGTTTAATTTTTAAAGATAGAATTATAAAATAAAGGAAAAATGACAGAAAAATGCTATTTGAATTACAAAACCCAAAAATGTCTACTAAATTAGTAAAAGGACAAATTGATAATCTAGTAAGAATATGAGATTTTGAAGTTTGTGTGTTGATAATTTGAGTATAGGAATTAGCAACGTGGGTATAGAGATTGATAACTTCAGCTCTTTAAGTTGTCACCGTATATACCCAAATTACTAATTGTTATTCTTAAGTAGTTAAGTTGTCATTACCTATACCTAAGTTGTCAACACCAAAACTTCATAATCACATATTCTTGACAAATTACCTATTTGTCCGTTTACTAATTTATTAAACATTTTGAGTTTTTTTCATTGAAATGTTATTTTTCTGTTATTTTCCCTAAAATAACTTTAGGAATTACAACCTTTTTAATTATAGACTCAAAAATCTAAAATATTTTTTTTGGCTTATTAACCGCAAAAAGCATTAGTATAGCCCGCATTCCCCCAATTTAAATTAATAAGGTAAAATCATTCTTGAGGCACATGTAGGTTCCTTCAATTTTTAATTTTGCTACATGTGTTTTTTCTTTTCTTTTTCTTTGATATAATGACGCCATTATAAACTAGTTGTTGCTAGGTGTAATATCCCAAAATTCACTCAAGGGCTAAATGACCCAAAAAGTATGTGTAAATAGTGATTAAAAAAATTTGATAAATTATGAGTTTGGTTTGAATTAATTAAAGGAAAGTGCTCAATTCCTTTATGTGTGTCCAATATGATATAAAGGGCTAAGATTTATCCTTGAAAATGCAAGATTTCAAGAGACAAATTGGACAACACCCTTCCTTCATTTTGCTGAAACATGTCGGTCAAGACAAAGAAAAGTAAAGGGAAAGCAATTATTCATCCAACACAATACCCACCCTTATCCTTTTAGATAAAGCAAAAGGAAAAGAGGGAAAGAGTAGACATTTACGACACATCCTCTCATCATACTCTCTCATACCCATTTCAGCCAAGACATGAGGAACAAGAGAGGAAGATTTTAATTAATATATTCCCTTCCCATCTAGTCAAGAAGGACGGCCAAGCATGAGGAAACGAGAGATGGAGTTGGTCCACATTTAATCCACTTTTACAAAGGTCACATGACACCACACACACCCACCTACTCACACTACACCACACACACTTAAACAATTAATCAACACACTTCCCTCCCCATCATAACAAAAGTTGTCCAAAGTACAAAACAAGGAAGAGAAAGAATAATCAACAATTGGAACATATGGGGCACACTTAAAGCAAAAAGCAAGACACTACTATCATTTGTTTTTTTTTTTCCAATTTCACACACTTGGCCATCTAATTGAACCACTTTTCTCTCTCTTTTCATTGCAATTCGGCTAGATAAGAGAGCAAGAGAAACAAGGGGAAAAATTAGAAAGAGAAAATTGAATTAGGGAAAGAGAAAGAGAAGGTGACGGTTTTGAGAGCTAAGGAACAAGAAGTAGAGTTTCTTGAGAGGAGGTGTTTGGAGCTGTGTAAGTGGTGTGGAAGTTTGAGAAGTCAAGTTAGGGTGATAGCAAAATCAAGAGGTAAGTATAAATTTATCTTGAAATTTGGTTGAGTCTTCATGGTGATGACATGCTACTCTAATTTTTTTTATTTATAGGTAACCTCAGGATTTTAACAAGATGAGCACATGAAAATCATGATAAAAGAGGTTTAAGTATGGTAGGAAGGAAGTTTAGCAAATTTTGTGAAAGGAGGTTGCAAACCATTGTTTTTCCCTATGATGAATTTCAGCATTGACTGGTTCATAGGGAATCAATTGGTTTTTGCCAAATTGGAGGTGAAATATGGATTCTCCATGCAAACTTTTGTCGGATTAAGGTGTGGTTATAAATTTTGGATCATTGGAATGAACATATTAAAATTGGAACTTAAGCATAGTGCTACCAACTTTCGGGGGAGAGACTGCTTGTGACATGTTTTTGAAAAGCTAAATCTTATCCAATAATCATGATATTTCCCAGAATAATAATAGACATCATAAGCTTTAATTTGATATATAATATGTGTCATTTGGATTAGTATATTGTGAGATATGACTTGTTAAAGTTAAGTATTAAATCTGGAATGATTTCTATGGCAGTAATGATTGATTGAGAATTCGAGAATTGTGTGCGTGTGATTGGTAGTAGAAAGTATTTTTCCTTTAAAATAGACTCAAAGATGGTCACATAGGACTTTGAACCACCTCAATTGAAGATTTCTAGACAAAGTTGTGAATTTTCAAAGTTATGTGAAAATTCGGACAACATAGGTTTGACTTGCAAAATTAACATATTTAGGGTAAATTGTAATAAGTTGAGTTCCAAGGGTAGAGTTAAGTACTTGGGATTAGTGTAGACATATTGAATACCCATATGGCATAGTGCTCTAGTCCAAAAAATGACCAACTCAAATATTGATTAGTATATATTTTATAATTAAATAAGTGTAGATTGTTAGATATATTTGATTAAATTTAGTATTTTTTTATACTTATTTAATTATCTTTTATATATTTTTCTATCCTTTAATTAATTATAAGATAAAAAAATATTTTAATATAAAATCTACTCATATCCTAATTTATTTTGCAGGAGATATTATAAGACTCAAGTAAGGACAAACTATTAATGTAATATATCTATATTATATGACAATCAATAAAAAAAAGAGATAAACCAAGATACTATGATAAAGACCCACACAGGGAGGTAATATATACCTATATATATGCTAGGAATAGCAAGAGGGAGTTGTGTTCTATTTTCCTGATTGGTGACGGCAAGGCAAAAGCTTTAGTGGAGGAAAATTAAAGTTTGGAGATGCAGAAGAGCGACAACACAGATAAAAATTCGGCATTGAGTTTTTTTTTTCTCCTTTCCTTATCTTCTTTATTTTGTTTGGTTAGCTATCATTTTGGTTATGACAATGTTTAGTTTATGTAGTTAAACCCTTAGTTTTGGATTATTTAGTTTGATTATGGATTAGTGAGTGATAATTTTTGTCATTAATTGCTTTAATGTTATATTTGTTGATTTAATTGTGTTTTTTATTGTCCTGAAACAAGATGAATTTGATTAGGATTATTTTGATATTCTAAGAAGCCTAGACAGAGGGAATTTAGAATAGACTTTCAGTTGAATCGCATAAGATTAGTAATGAATCCTTATTCTATTATATATTTCATTTCTTTATTTGGGGATTTTACCATATTATTTGGGCCAAAAATGCATTTGTTGTGATTAATTGGGATTAATAATGATTGCATGAAAATAGAATTTAAAAGGTAAAAATGTCATATTTGTGTGATTGCTCTTAATTAATTTGTGAAATGAAAGATATTACATTTTGTTGTTGATTTTCATTGCATATGACTTGGGAGATATTTTAGTTAAAAGCTGGAAAAATATTGCAGAAATGATAGTTGAGGACCTCAAATTTGTAAATGACATAAGGGACCCGAATTTCAGAAATGCCAAATTAGTACCTTCAGGCACTGTTGCGTTTTTGGGCAATCTGATTCATATTTTAAGGGCTTCTCTTCTCAATGTTAAGAGAGCCAACACACACACATCCACCTCCATCTCCTTTCGGCTTCAACGCTCTCCACCTCCACCTCCAATCATCATCTCCTCTCCCTGTTTGATGGCCAATGAGCTGCTTTGGTGGGGTGACTCACAACGTTATGAGTAGCTAACTATTGGATTCCTTGGTGATTGATGAAGCCAGCTGGAGTTCTTCATGCTTCTAGGGAGTTTCTTTTACCTTAATTCCAGTTTCACTCCTTTATGACTATAGATTGTGATTTCTAGGTCTCTTGGATTGCAATTTGTAATTGTATTTGAGTAGTGTTTCAGTTGTTGCACATTGATACTGAGATTTGTATTAGATTTTGTATTCTAATGATGTGGTTGAATGATTGTTAGCCTAATTCTATCACTCATGTATTTGAAACTCTTATTTGGCCGGCTAGGTCTCTAGCAATTGTCAATTTGAGTAGAGAATGCCTCCTGCAAGATTTACTACATGCTAAGTGCCAATTAAAATGAGTCTGATGAATTAAACTCAAGCTAGGTTTCTAGGCGAGTTTAACTAATTAGAGGAATTGTTTGGAGAAGGTCTCTTCTCACAAGCCTAAGTACTTAACAAAGGAATCCACTTGCAAGTTTTACGTGGATCAATATTTTAAGCACACAGTTTCTGTGGGTGTTTCCTACAACAGCGATAATGATACACTACACAATTCACAATTGCATGAGAACACACTATGAGTAAGGGTTGACATTTGCACGAACAAAGATGTGCTCTTACAGATCCCTTTTCATGATGAGGAGAAAATGGTGAAAGATGTAGGTGGTTATGTTGTATGGCTAATAGGTCAAATAGAGCCATGTCAAAAGGTAGTTCATTTACAATTCCTTCTACTTTTCTCATGCACTTCCATCTAAAACTACATGATTTAATTTTATGATTTTTGCAGGTTGCACATTCTAAAGGAAAACAAATTCAAGTGCATGGTAAGAATTCAAAGTGTTCAACAACTTAACCAAAGTTCAAAGCCTCAACTAGCTAACAAAGCAAAGGACAAATTACCACATATCGCGATCAATTGGAATCAATTGCACCTAATTTGATATACGGAGGAAGTCTACAATTACATTTTGACAAACACATCTATAGTGCATATGGTATAGCTGATCATATTAATGGTGATGTGTTAGACGAAAAATTTAATCATGGATGTGTTAGTGCTTCGCTTATCAGCATCCGAATTAGGTACTTTATCATCATCATTTATCACTATTATTATTATTATTATTTATCATTCAATTTGTTTTATTTTTAATCACATTGTTTGTATTCTATAAAGGCAATTGTACTATGACATCTTATTGGACACAGACATGGTCCAATTCTTATTTGTCAACCCTTATCTCATTGGGCAACATGGGGGGAGAGTAGATTTGAATAAATAATCTAATGATCTGAAAGATTACTTTAGAAAGAAAGCAACACCAAATATGTTATTTCTAGTGTCATAAAATACAGAGCTAGTTATTAGTGGTAGTATTTCAATATATGTTTCTTTATTGTTTAAATTTTACCATAACATGATTGTTGAAGAAAAAAATTTAAAATATTTTAGGGCACATTGGATATTGATTGTTATCAATCCAGTGGAACCTTCAGGCTCTCACATTTACTATGTAATCCTCTAATTAGAGGTCATCCGGAAAACCATCCTGACATGATAGGTAAGTGTACACGTGTATATGTAAATATTTGCGTGTGATTGAATAACCAAAAGTAAACAGTTTGTATTTGTTTTATTAGCGCATTGATTGCATATCGAGCCTTTACCTCCTTAAGCTATTCTAAAGCTGCTGATCCTGTCAATAGTTATGTGTGGAAGTATATACGGGTACTGTTATATGAATTTTCTCAATTTTTTTTAAAATTTTTATTCAAAAATTGAGTTAACTATTTCATTATATTGTTGCAGTGCCCTTTCTAGCCCAATAACAATGATTACGAGTATTACATCATGAAATTCATGAAGGATATAATTACTCATGATTAGCTTGTTGTTCCTCTAAAAGTAAGTTATTTTAGTTGCAATCCATATTGTGTTGTAAACTTAATTGAGTAGTTTATTGTAACACCCCAAATTTTATATTCACCAAATATACTGTAATTATTTCATAAATTCAATAAAATGGTGAATATTCATGAGTTTGGAATTTACAAATTTTATAATTATCATTCTCATGAGAAATTGGGCAGAAATAATTATGGAATTAATTTGGAAAATTTAAAAAACCCAATATTAAGGTCCAAAAATGGAGAAATAATAGAGAAAATATTTGGTCCAAAAATAAATGAAAATTGGCCAAATAAAAAGAAGAAAAGAAATTAGAATAAAAAGGTAATGGCAAAATATTAATTTTGCCAATGCAACACAAAATTAATTATTTTCTGATTAATTGAAATTAATTTCAATTAATTAAGGAAATAAAGGGGGGAAATATATTTTGAGTATTTTGGTCAAATAAACATGAATTTATGAAATATTTGAGCAAAAGTGCAAATTTGACCAAAATTATGACTTTACGTGTATACATAACTTGAACAAGTTATGAAGCCAATTAAGATCAAAGGGAAGGACCCCTAGGTGTCTCTTACATGTAACATGAGGGAGGAAATATTAGTTGCATGATACTTGGGCTTAATGACATGGTTACAAAAAGTTAAGGGTTTATGTACATAAAGTTTAATTTTTGGAATTTTTGGGAAATTAAACAAATGGTTAAAATATTATAAAATATAGGGTTAAGGTGCAAAAATACACATGTGATTTTCCTCAAGGTGCACCAAACACCAAATGCTTTTTTTAGGTGCAACAGTGACCATGTGATTACAAAATAGGTGCAAAACTACCCTTTGACCGTTAGTTTGACTTTTTGACCCTGAAAGTGATGACGTGTACGATGACATAGACGCTGGAGTGAAATTTTGGAAAAAAAAAAAAAAACTTGCTGACTGGTGAAGCTTTGCAATTAATATTACCTACATTTCACTATTTCAGTACCACCTTTGCTGAAGTATATTCAAATCTGAATGCAGAGTGCTTAACTCACTTAGCAGAGCTGCTACCCTAAAAAACATACTGATTGCTCAAATTTTTCCCAACCCTAGATTCCCAATATTATTAAATTAAAATCATTATAATAAATATATTATATTACTAATTTTTATTAAATTATATGATTTATTAGGAAAATTTGATTTTTAGCAAGTTTTTTTTATCAGAATGTCACTCTAGCATCCATGTCATCGTACACGTCATCACTTTCAGAATAAAAATGTCAAACTAACGGTCAAAGGGTAGTTTTGCACCTATTTTGTAACCACATAGTCACTGTTGCACCTAAAAAAGCATTTGGTGTTGGGTGCACTTTGGGGAAAATCACATGTGCATTTTTGCACCTTAACCCTAAAATATATGATAAAAAGCTTCATCCTCCTCCTTTAGCTACCAAAACCGATGCCAAACAGCCATAAGAGAGAGAGAGTGTGTGTGTGTAGATTTTTAGAGATAGAGGGAGGAAGAAATCTCATAAGGTAAGCCGATTCCTCCAACGATTTAGCTCCTAACGCGTATAACTTGGCTCCTAAGCTACTCTTCTATGTTATTCAAGGTTTGTGAAGCACAACTTTTGGTGTGGGGAAGTTAGGGTTTTCAGCCACATCAAGGAGAGCCAGAAGAAAGTGAAAGGTAACTTCCAAACCTTCAAATATTGATTGGTCTGGCTGCTGTGAATGATTTAATCGGTGAAATTTCGTGGGATTGTCTTTGATTGTGAATTTGGGAAATGGGTTGTTGGAAATGTTATGATGCTAAAATTGAGACCAAATGGTAGTTATAACATAATTAAATAGTTACTAAAGTGATTAGGAGTACAAAGGAACACGTCTACAAAGTCGGAATCGAAAAACCCCAATTTTTTCTAGGAAATTGAACATTTTGACTAGGGCTGGTACAAGGGGTTAGAGTTGGATTTTTGATGTTTTGATGATTCCATCAAGTTTAGGGGGGAAAATTAGATGGGGTTACAGTTGATCACTTTTTCGGAAAAGCCTGAAAAAGCATAATTACCAAAATGCCCCAGAAACCTTGAAATAGGGTCTGCCAAGGGCATTTTTGTCATTCAGCAGTGAATTTGATAATTTTGAGTTTGGAAATGGATTCCTTGGGTGAAATTACACCAAAATAACCTATGTCAAAATTTTGGGAAAAGTACGGTCATACCGGGGTAGGGCGGGGCCGGGCTGTGTCCCAGGAGCATGTTGGTAAATTTTCAGAGTAGGCTAATATAACCACTATAAACACTATGGAAGTGTCTAAAATGATAAATAAATTGGTTTTAACCTAATTCTTGTAATTCTAAGACTGAAGTAGGAGCATGAGCTTGGCACACTTTAAGAGGCACGTAAAATGAGGTGAAAGAGACTTGAGGTAGTTACATTATCCTTCATACATCATGCTATAGTTCATATGACTGTGTGGCTTCCATTGTTTGTGCTTTTATTAATCAACATGGTTTGCCTGGAAGGTGCAGTTAGTGCCGGGAGTGCACTTACACTTGGGGGTTGGGTAAGAATCCAACCGGTGTACGAATAGTGGGGTGGGAGACCTACTAATGTATACATGATGATGATGTTTTATATTGTTCATTAATTGGTGCATACATAGTGCATATCATATCTACTTTCTGCATTTTATACGAACTATGTTATGTTACTACTGGGATTTTTTGGAATCTCATCCCTTTTTCTAAACAAAACATCTCAGCTGGTGCCAGTGGCTCAAAAGGAAAGAACGTAAATATGGGGAACTGACTAGCACATTTTCTGAGATGAAGACTGTGGTTATATATAATCTGTAATCGAAATATTTTTGGATAGTTCTGTACAAATTTGTAACTACCATCAAACTATGCACAATTGATTTTGGTCTATAAACAAATACTTATTATTAGTAAATTGGTACTTTTCTGTATGCATGTGGAATATGGTCTTTATCACTCTGCGTATATCGAAATGGAAACGGATGTTGACATTTATGATAATTAAGTTTTAGTGATTTTAATTCATTGTGAGCATGATTGTATATATGCAGTATTATGAATATTAACGTTGTGACAGTTTAACTGACCATCAAGTCAATGAAGTCATCGAAAAATAGTGTGAATATGTGCTCAGACGTTGCTCTAGCTAGCTACTATTTAAGTAGTTAGGTTGTTTCTTGCCTACTGTTATGTTGCTTATTTAAGTAGAATTAGCTATATTTCATTCACAAATTTTGTAAATATATCTAGTAGTGATTTTGTTAATTAGTTATTTGTTTGTATCATTTTCGAGTTATTTCATTGTGGTTTGCTTTTCTTTATTTTTGCTGTGGATATAGAAATTTGTGTTTAAAGTTTGTTCTCTATTGTAATTATATGGTTTTGAATTAAAATATGACAAAATTATTTTTAAAAAAAATTCCTGTGCTGCTTACTCAAGAAGTAAGCTCCACAAGAAGGGTATTTTTAAAAAAAATAAAAAAAAATACATGCTATAGCGATTAAGGAAGTGCCACTGCTTCTTTTAATGGCGATAGGATTTGTTGCCCTTCCTAAGCACCACAACTATCCTTTTTTGTAGCAGTGTTTGTTGAATAAGGGGTAGTTTGGGAAAATGAACAGATATGAGGGATAGATTGGATTAAGGTGCTAGTCATCGAACTAGCTCCTATATTTAAGATCTAAGGTATAGTCAACTATTAGTGGTAGTTATCGTGACTGAAACAACGGATCAAATTTCAGGTTTGGTCTTGGACAAGAAAAGTTCTCATACTCACAGAGTAATGCCAAACTATTTAGGTGTTTTTTTTCGGGTAATGATTATTTGGATAATTTTTTAATAATCAGGTAACAAAAAGGTTCAATCTGACATGATTTTTAGCCCTAGTTTCAAAAATCTTCATTCCTTTTCTTTCTAATTTGATCAAGGTTTCCCTCTTGATATTTAGAGCACAAAGGGTTTCTGTCTCTCCCAATAATTATATTTCCTAAAATTTAAATTTGTATTCCCCTCTTCATAAAATTTGTATTCTCCTCATTGTTGGTATCTTCATTCCTTTTCTATTTGTGGATATGTTGTACTCTCATTGGCTGAGTATCGTATGTGCATCGAATGAGTTGGATTGTATCTCGTGCTGGCCCATGCCAATGTGTGATCGAGGCAACTTGGTGCCCAAAAGTGCAGGATGGATTTAGCCTAAACCAAAAAGGAATATTAGGAACCAACACAGAGTTAGTCTAATGGTGTAAACCACCATAGTAGCGTTTATGGGACAAACCAATTTAGTAGTGGTTTGGCAAACCAACATGCATGACCTTAGTAGTGATTATAAGTATAACCACTACAAATACAACAAAAAAAAAAACACTACGGAATCCCCTTTTTTGTAATGTTAAAGTTCGCAAATTAATTTTTCTCATAGAAGAAATAAGTGATCAAAATTGAATTATATACATCATTTCACACAACTAGTGATATTTTATATTTTTGCACAAATCAAAGAGAATAAACATGAATTGGGAGACTTCATGTTATGTTCGATCGTTACGACCTGGCGAGAAAATTTTAAAATTCATTCATATTGTATGACCTATGCATAATTAGGAAGACTACTTTGTAGGTATCTATGACTGCTAGTTTTTTGCCTTCAGCTGTGACTGCTAGTTACATGATGATTCCATTTTTATCAAAATTTATTTATATTTTTTCACTTCAATTATCACAATATATACAAATAATATGTGTGTGTGTAGTATTCAATAAGATTCATGCCCTTTTCAGTCATTCTCCATCTAAACGGGCTTTCCAAACACTAATCCAAATAGGTTTAATGCTAGAAAAAAAGTTATTACTAATCCAAACGGGTTTAATGTTAGAAAAAATTCACTTCTGCTGCCGCCAACTCAAACACAAATCACATTTATAATCTGACTTTTTTTCTATCTAACTTTTCCAAGAACCCATCTACAAAAAAAAAGCTCCTTCTCCACTGCTAATCCAAATAGGCACTAGATGAGTTAGACATCTTTGATATTGGTAAATGGCAACGTTCTGGCACTACAAATTTTCTCTAGTTTCTAGTTTTTAGAATGTCAGAATGTACCATCCCCATCTTTCAAGAATTCTACATTTATATGGCTCAAATACACACTCCATATAGGTCTTGCAAGGTTTTTAGCTAAATTGGGTTATGGAGGTTCAAACATGAAAGGAGAGAAAGTAATATGAAGTAACTATGGGAGGGAAAGTAGGAATGGGACTTTCAAGTTTCACCACCTTGATATGCTTTTTCATGACCTTTCCTTCTCTTGGCACCAAAATTTTTTTGATGCATCTTTTGAATGGCTATGGATTTTCACACGTTAACTTTCTGTTTTGAATATTATGTTTAGTGATGAGACTTTCTCTTTTCTCACAAAACCTTTTTCTTTTTCCCATTCAGTTCCTGTTTTTTCATAATGAAATCCCAATTTCCCAAAAATGAAACTTGGCCTGATTTCAGTTTACTAATATATGGTGTCATGTGCATTAAACCATGTGACTGCTAGTTACATGATGATTGCTGATGTGAACTTTGTCTTACTTGTACACTTAGATTCAATTTGTAGTTAAGCGTTGAAGCGAATCAAATGGTCAAAAACCATACGGTAGAAAAAAGCAACATAGAAAAATTAGAAATGAGTACTAGTTTTCTAGTTTCTTTTCATGACAGGTTTTAAATTTGTGTTGCAATGTTTGAACTTTGTAGGAACTAGAAAATGTCATTCCACGCAGAAAAAGGATCTAATACTACTCCCCCCACCCAATCTGTTAGATTAAAGGCCGATCCAGCATGGGAGCATTGTGTTCAAGCGCCAAACAAAGCCCCAGGTGGCAAACCTCACTTGAAATGCATGTATTATGGAAAGGAATTTGCTGGGGGAGGAATACATAGAATGAAGCAACGTCTTGCCGAAGTAAAAGGGGACATCATAAGTTGTAAAAAGGTTCCAAAGATATGTGCTTTCGGTTGAAAGAAAATTTGAAAGAAATTGAAGAGAAGAAGGGAAAGAAACAAGATGCATTTGAAGAAGACAATCCATATAGCTCTAATGTCACACCATTAGAAGGGGATGCTCAAAATTTGGAAGAAGTTCCTTCTTCACATACTCAAAATCCTTCTTCAAGATCATCTGAAGTTTTGAAAAGAAAGGCACCTGCAACTACAAATAAATTCTTTGCTATAAGGACAACGCCAGGTGCACAGCCAAAATAAGAAGAGCATTTACAGGTAAAGAAGCTATGCATAGAGCAAACATGGCTATGGCTAAGTGGTTGTATGATTGTTGCATTCAAATTAATGTTGTGAATTTATTTTACTTCCAACCTATGATAGATGCTATTGCAGCTATTGGCCTTGGTTATTAAGTGCCATTTTACCATGCCTTTAGAACAAAATTATTACAAGATATGAAAAAGGAAGTTCAATTGTTAGTTGATGAATGTAGGAATTTTTGGGCAGAAACTTGTTGCACAATAATGACGAATGGTTGGGTAGATCAACAAAATGAGCAATTGATTAATTTCCTAGTTTATTGTCCTAAAGGAACTGTCTTAATCAAATATGTGGATGCATCGGACATTGTCAAAGATGCCCAAGCTTTGTGCAACCTATTTGTGGATATGGTTTTGTTTGCTGGTGTGGATAATGTCGTCCACCTTGTTACTGATAATGTAGCTAATTATAAAGCTGATGAGAAATTATTGGTTGAACAATATCCATCTATATATTAGTCTCCATGTGCTGCACATTGCTTAAACCTAATTTTGTTAGACATTGGCAAAATGGAGATTGTCACACGTTTATCTACATGTGCATCTTTGATTTCAAAATTCATTTAAAACCATGAACTTTTGTTAGCTTGGCTGAGAAAAAGAAAAGGGTGGATAGAAATCATCTGGTCAAGAGCAACACGATTTTCTACTACTTTTATTCTTGAGTACAAGCATGATTTACAAGCCTTCATAACTAGCAAGGCATTTATTGACTTTAGATACTCAAGAAACCAAAAGGCAAGAGATGTAATTGCAGTTATATTGGGCAGTGCATTTTGGAATTATTGTCTAGCCATTGTTGAAGTTGTTAAACATCTTATAAAACTTTTGAGAATTGTAGATTTTGATGATAGACCTTACTTGGATATATTTATGAAGGGATGCACAGGGCAAGGAAAGCTATCAAACGTACTTTCAATCGAACAAAAAAAATTGTACAAATTATTCACGAGTATTATTAAGAGTAGGTAGGATTCTCAGTTTCACCAAGATCTTCATGTAGCAGCTTATATCTTAAATCTTGCTTTTCTTTATGATAATGCTAACTTCTCTCAAAAGCTAGAGGTTATGCAAGGATATATAACTGTCATAAATAGGAAAATCACATCTAATGAGACCAATTTTTTGCAAGAAGGCATATTATACCAAGATAAAAGTGGCACCTTTAATAGTCACATGGCTCTTGAATCTCCAAAATCAATGTGACCTGGTAAAATTTCTTACTTCTTAATTCTTATACAGTTATACTACACTATACGAACCTGACTTTAATTTTTTTTTTCTATTTGATGATGTTCATTTTAACATGATAGATTAATGGTGGTGGTATTTTGGAGGTAGTTGTCCCAATGTTAAAAAGTTGGCTATTCAATTGTTGAGCCAAACTGCCTCTTCTTCTAGTTGCGAAAGGAATTGGAATGTCTTTGAAAGGATACACTTCAAGAAAAGAAATAGATTGGAAAGTAAGAGGCTAAATAATATTGTCTTTATTCATTAAAATTTTCGTTTGAGGAGTGGGTATATTTTTCTAAATTTATCACTTTACAATTTACACTTTACTTAATTTTGTATTAGTAAAAAAATTAATTAAATGACTTCTGATAATTATACTAACATTTTGTTTTCATGTGTTTTTTTAGGGTTCTTAACAAGAAAAAGGATTTTGATCCTATTGATTATGAAAGTATTGATAACATTGAATATTAGATAATGAAAGAAGTTGATTCTCCTCCACTTTCAACACTTTCTGTTAAAGAGATAGAAGAAGATATTATTTATGATGATACCACACTACTAATACCAAAAGCTACAATCAATTATGAAGGTTAGATATTTTAAATTTTAGACATGTTACTTTTTTTATTTATATTATATATTACTAATTTTTTTAATTTGGTTTATTGCACACTATTTTATGAAGATGCTTTTGAAGAACAAGGCAATAAGGTTCATCATCAAGTTAATTGAAAACCCTGGGATTGGAGTTTGAGGTCTTGATTTTGGGTCATTTCCTCAAAAAGATGATGACATTTATTATCCAAATGCCTTTCAAAAAACTTATGCTTGGATCAATCAAAAGCCACCAGTGTTTGACAATTTATAAAATCATTATTGTTAGTGCATTTTATTAAGTTGATGGTTGACTTAATTTTCTTCCTTAAATGGTATTTTGTAACTCTGTTAACTTCTTATGAAATTAGATTGAGGAATAATTGTTATATATATATATATATATATATATATATATATATATATATATATATATTTATATATTTATATTAATATATATAATATTTTAAAATTAAATTATTACGTCATCGGTTTGGCCAAAAAGCTCAACCATTCCAACCATTTGAACCATGATCCGCTGACATTTCTGACTCAACGTCCAGTCTAGCTTTTAAAACATTAGGTCTAATGCAAAGACAATTATTTTCTGTTACTCAATATCTTAGAAAACAAAAAATTGGAGTAAGAAGTTTTTTTCTACAAAACATAGAAACAATAAATTTGATCATGACTATAATTTTCAATTCAAATAGGTGTATTAAATTTGTTCTACTTTTTTTCCATGATAGTTGAGTTTTAATTCTATTAATATTTTAAGAAATTATAATTATTAATAAAAAAATTGTAAAAGAAGAAAAAATATATATAAAGAAATAAAGATATAGTTATCCACTTATAATTAACTTCCCTCACCTATCCTTCTAAACCAAACAGAAAACCAAACCTCCCATGAACCAAACAAAACTCATAGCTTCTCTAAACTTAATTTTATTTAGCCTCACCTAGCCTTCAACCAAACACCCACAGTGAAAGCTAACTCGTTTCATCGCCGTCTTCCGCTTCACATCTCTAATCTTGTACACCCGCCGCGGTTGAATCTTGATAGAAATTTATGACGGAGCCCGGTGTTTGTTGTTCGTGCTTGGCATCGCCGCTACCAGCTTGCCCTTTTCAAGATTCATCATTCCATTCAACTCCTTCAACCTCCATCCGGTCGAGCCAAATCCAGACGACGAGCACCGTCGAAGTACTTCAAAGACAGTGATGGATTCACTGTTCACCTCAGGTCTGATGTTTTCTACGCTGCCACGAAGATCGGCCCTCAAGATCGTCACTAGCAAACTCACCTCAACTCGTCACTATTGATCTCCACTTCGTCTTCATCGCTTTGTCTTCGTTCTACTGTGATGGTGATGACAATGATACATCTTTCTTTTTTTGAGGACGGCAAAAATGAGTCTCTGATTTGGACTCCGATTTGGTGAGTGTTTTGTTACGGATTTTGTTCTGCATGGAGAACAAGAGTTCAAAATTTTTTATTCATGATTTCAATATTTGTTGTCCATCTGCTTGTTGATTTACTCTTGGCTTCTCTAGACTTCAAGATCTAATGTTTGCTAACTCATATTCATAGTCTTTTATTTCAAAATTTAATCGATTTACTGTCTACCACAATATAGTCTGGGGTCACTATTCAAGCCAGGAATTTCTGTGTGTGGTTCCCATCCCTAGAGTTTGAGTTTGCTTTTGTGCATTGATCATAGTTCAAGATTTACCTCTCACAAGTCCTATTCTGCTGAAGGCAGGAGGAGGAAGGGAAGAGTGAAACCAGTGAGCCAGTGAAGCATTAAATCTTTCTGTGAATTCTTTCTCTCTGAAGTCTTGGTGTCAACATAAGTTTTCTAAGATCTACAAATTACAGTTCATGGATCGTGAGCAACCAAAAAAATGATGAGTTGTGGAGGAAACAATCGTGCATAATTTTTCTTAGAGCAACATGGTTGGACATGGTGGTAAAATAGAGGCCTGGTATGCAGAGTTGTGCAAACAGATTCTTTCATGCACTTTAGTTGCTAAAAGTATGGCCGAGGAGGCTAATTTGCCAATATCACATCTTACTTCTCTCACTACACTTATGATGTTGAAGCATGATTCAAAAAACATAGAAGAAGTTACGTGGGTGGGACCGAATAATTTGGAGTCTTTATATTTATTAATGATTCCTATTTTCTAGAGTCAGTTAAGTAGTGGGCATTTAGAGTCCTTATTTATTAATTAAATAATGATTCCTATTTTCTAGAGTCAGTTAAGTAGTGGGCAAATATTTTTGTTTGTTTCAGATTTTTTAGGTGGTCAAATAAGTTACTGTTAGTGGCATTAGTTGTGATAGTGGGTACCAAAAATTGCTATCAATTTTGTTGATTTGTAAGCCTATATATAGGCCCTATTATTTGCTTCACAAATAGATAAAAAGTTCCACCGAAATATTCAACCCTCTTCTCTATTCACGTGCTTCTGTTTGACCAACAAGTTTGGTATCCGAGCCTTTTTTTGATCCTGCAAGCAATAGTGTGGAAAGTAAGGTTTGGGTTTATTGTATTGGGTATTAGAGTGAAAGAGTGAAACACCTTTTTGGCGAGCCTTGGGAAACACGAGTGAGAGAGAGAGCACATTATTTTTCCTTCGCTTTTACAGAAACCTCTTCGTGAAAAATGGCTACGCTCACTGGTTTTTCTTCTTCTCAGCCACTCTTACCCATTTTTAATGGAGAAAAATATGAGTGGCGGAGCATCAAAGTGAAAACCTTGCTCAAATCACAAGACCTATGGGACCTGGTGGAATATGGGTTTGTTGACATAGTGGAACCCTCTGAAGAAGAAGAGGAGAGGCTAAAAGCAACCAAGCAGAGAGATGCTAGGGCACTGTTCATCCTACAACAAGCAGTCCATGAGACCATTTTCTCACGTATTGCAGCAGCTTCTACAGCAAAGGAAGCCTGGTTAATTTTACAGAAGGAGTTCCAAGGTGATTCAAAGGTAATTGTTGTGAAATTACAATCACTAAGACGTGACTTTGAAACTTTATTAATGAAGAATGACGAATCCATTACTTGGTTTTTGGCAAGAACAATGGCAATAGTTGGTCAGATGAGATCCTACGGAGAACAGATTCAAACGAGACAATCGTTGCAAAAGTTTTGCGAAGCTTGACTACCAAGTTTGACCATGTTGTAGCTGCCATAGAAGAAGCCAAGGATCTGTTAGTTCTTTCCGTAGATGAACTGATGGGTTCTCTTCAAGCTCACGAGGCAAGAATCAATCGATCAGTAGCAAAGAATGAGGAGAAGGCATTCCAAGTGAAAGAGACAACCACGATGCATGAAGAAAATGATCGCTCGACATGTAGAAGTCGTGGACGAGGAGGATTCCGTGGTGGTCATGGTCATGGCCGTGGTGGCAGAGGTAGAGGAAGGCAATGTACAGAGCAAGGTAACACGAAAAATGGCATTCAATGTTATTATTGCAACAGATATGGGCATATACAAGCTGATTGTTGGTTTAAAGATCAGAATATGAATTTTACAGCAGAGAATGAGGAGGACAACATGCTTTTTATGGGTTGTATTGATACTAACCATAAGCCAAGTGATTTGTGGTTTGTTGACAGTGGATGTTCGAATCATATGACCAACACCAAATCCTTATTTAGGGAGCTTGATGAGTCACAGAGGATAAAGGTGCAGCTTGGGAACAGAAGGGAGATGGAAGTTGAAGGAAAAGGTATAGTGGCCATAGATACTAGCCATGGCAAAGAAAAAATGTTGGACAATGTTCAATTTGTACCTGATTTAGGATAGAATTTGCTGAGCGTTGGACAATTAATGGCTAGTGGATGTTCTGTTTTGTTTGATGATGATACATGTGTCATTACAAATAAAAAGTCAGGCAAAAAGGTTCACATCAACATAACTCCAAACAAGATGTTTCCGTTAGATGTTGCAAATATAGAAAATTTTGCTCTAGCTGCAAGTGCAAAGGATGACTCAAAGCTATGGCATTTGAGGTATGGACATCTCAATATAAAGGGCCTAAAACTACTAAGTGATAAAGGTATGGTTCTTGGACTACCTACAATTAATTCTATTGATTTATGCGAAAGTTGTATTTATGGAAAACAAACTAGGAAGTCATTTCTTGTTGGAAAAGCTTGGAGAGCTTCTGAATGTTTGGAAATAATTCATGCTGATTTATGTGGGCCTATGCAAATGAAGTCAATTGGTGGGAGTCGTTATTTCTTGTTGTTTACTGATGATTACAGTCGTATGAGTTGGGTTCATTTTGTAGAAAACAAATCAGAAACTTTTGAGAAGTTTCAGAAATTTAAAGCTTTGGTAGAAAATCAAAGTGGCTGTCAAATCAAAATTCTCCGTACAGATCGAGGAGGAGAGTTTGTGTCCAATGAATTGAATTTGTTTTGTGAAGAAAATGGCATCCATAGGGAGTTGACAACTCCTTATACTCCAGAGAAAAACGGTGTAGCTGAACACAAGAACCGAACCATTGTGGAAATGGCGCGGAGCATGCTACAAGCAAAAGGACTTTCAAATATGTTTTGGGCAGAAGCTGTAGCAACATCTGTCTACTTGTTGAATCTCTCACCAACAAGGGCTGTTATGAACCACACTCTATATGAAGCTTGGTATGGAAGGAGGCCAAATGTAAGTCACTTACGAAGTTTTGGTTGTATTTCTTATGCTTTGATAAATTCTCAAGCTTGACAAAAGCTTGATGAAAAATCTGAAAAGTGCATTTTTATTGGCTATTGTGCTCAATCTAAAGCATACAGATTGTATAACCTTCTCAATGGCAAAATTTTAATTAGAAGGGATGTAATATTTGATGAAAATGTAAGCTGGAATTGGAATGTAAAGCAGGCACAATAGGAGCTTTTTGACCCTATTAAAGTGCCTCTAGATGGGGGAGAAAAGCAAATGGCAGCAAGCTCTCTTGTTATCTCATCACCATTGACAACACAATGCAACAACAATCCTTCCTCTACAACTCTTGAAGAAATCTCAACTGAGCCAGTGCCATCAACCGATGCAATTCCATTAAGGAGATCAACAAGAGTTAAGAAGCCTAATCCTAAATATAGTGATGACATATATACCTGTCAATTTGCTCTTACTGTTTCAGATCCACTATATTATGAAGAAGTAGCTGAAAAGGAAGAGTGGCAGAGAGCAATGGTGGAGGAGATAAAATCCATTGAAAAGAATGAAACATGGGAGATGGTAGACGTACCAGAAGGCAAAAATATAATTGGTTTAAAGTGGGTGTTCAAGACAAAGTATTCTGCATATGGGAGCTTACAAAAGCACAAAGCTCGTCTTGTAGCAAAAGGTTATGCACAACAATTACAATGGCCAGTTTATCAATTTAATGTCAAGTCAGCCTTCCTCAATGGAGACTTACAAGAAGAGGTCTATGTGTCACAACCAGAAGGTTTCATAAACGAGGGGAATGAAACAAAGGTGTACAAGCTGAAAAAGGCGTTGTATGGGTTGAAGCAAGCCCCTCGAGCTTGGTACAGTAGAATTGATGGATACTTTCAAAAAAAGGGGTACATGAGAAGTGAAAATGAGCCCACCCTATATGCCAAGAAAGAAGGTAATGATTTCATCATTGTTTGTCTTTATGTTGATGATATCATTTACACTAGCTCCTATAATGCTCTTGTAAATGAATTTAAGTTGCAAATGATGAATGAGTTTGAGATGTCAGATATGGGTTTATTACATTACTTTCTTGGCCTTGAAGTTCATCAAGCTAAAGATGGAATATTTCTTTCACAAATGAAATATGCCAGAGATCTTCTAAGTAAATTTGGCATGCTTAATTGCAAGTTTGCAGCTACACCCATGAATGTAAATGAAAAATTGCAACAAGAAGATGGAGAGGAGATGGCAGAAGCAAGGAGGTTTAGAAGCTTGGTTGGGGGCCTAATTTATTTGACTCACACTAGACCCGATATTGCATTTTCTGTTGGTGTTATTTCCAGGTTTATGCAACAACCATCAAAAGCTCATTATGGAGCAGCAAAGAGGGTCTTGCGCTACATTGCTAGAACCTTAAAGTATGGCATTTGGTACTCTAAAGTTACTAGTTTCAGATTGTGTGGGTATACAGATAGTGATTGGGCAAGTTCATTGGATGATAGGCGAAGTGTCTCAGCAAATGTTTTCACTCTTGGCTCAGGGGTGATTTCTTGGAGTTCAAAAAAACAAGCTACAGTAGCATTATCAACCTCAGAAGCAGAATTTGTTGCTGCAACTTCTGCAGCTTGTCAAGCAATTTGGCTTAGAAGAGTATTAGCAGATATTCAACAAGAGCAGAAAGGACCAACTGAGATATTTTGTGACAATAAAGCAACTATCTCGATGACAAAGAATCCCACCTTTCATAGCAGAACCAAGCATATTGACATTCGGTATCACTTTATTCGTGATCTCGTAGCAAAGGAAGAGATAATATTGAAATACTGCAGCACAGAGGAGCAGCTGGCTGATGTTTTAACGAAGGCCTTATCAAAAGATAAATTCTGCTATTTTAGAAGATTGCTTAATGTGTGCGTTTTTGAATCAAGGGGGGATGTTGAAGCATGATTCAAAAAACATAGAAGAAGTTACGTGGGTGGGACCGAATAATTTGGAGTCTTTATATTTATTAATGATTCCTATTTTCTAGAGTCAGTTAAGTAGTGGGCATTTGGAGTCCTTATTTATTAATTAAATAATGATTCCTAGTTTCTAGAGTCAGTTAAGTAGTGGGCAAATATTTTTGTTTGTTTCATATTTTTTTAGGTCGTCAAATAAGTTACTGTTAGTGGCATTAGTTGTGATAGTGGGTACCGAAAATTGCTATCAATTTTGTTGCTTTGTAAGCCTATATATAGGCCCTATTATTTGCTTCAGAAATAGATAAAAAGTTCCACTGAAATATTCAACCCTCTTCTCTATTCAAGTGCTTCTGTTTGACCAACATATGATGTGGTTAAAACCAGATTGATGACTCAAGTTCATGGGGAAGCTATGAATAAAGTTGTTGCTGCTATTTATAGTGAGGTTTCATCTACTGTGAAGCAAATTTTGAGGAAAGATAGATTGATCTTCTGCTACATGGGTCAAAATATTCATCGTATCTGACATGTTACAATGAAGCTTTGTTACAGAATCTCCTCTGCCAAGTCCTTTTTCATTTGATAAGCAATAAATGTTTTTCTTTTTCTTTTTTTGGACCCATGGCATGTTTTAAGACATGCATTGGCAACTTGACTGCAAGATTGATGGTGTTCTAATTCTCTCATAGTTCTATGGGTTCATGCCTCTCCTTTAATTAAAAGACTCTATACCAGCCCTAGATTGCAGTTTTGTTAAAATATACAGTCCAGGATCATATATTTTAATGGGTGAAGAAGATTGCAAATAGAAGAGGTAGCAGATTGGTTTTGGTCAAGTAAGAATGAGAGAAGCGAAGAATATTGATGGTGTTGCCTACAAGAGAAGCATGCAAGTAGATATGGAGAAAAATATTTTGAAGAAATCTTTGTAGAAGCACCGAAAGTCAAGATCACCGAAACTCAAGAGAAAGTCAAGATCCGCAATTATAGGCAGTAATTAGTCTTGATGTACAGTGTTGTGTTGGAGCGTATTCCAATATTTTATTCTATCTTATGTGTGTATATATGCTTATGTAATCTATCAAGCAATATAATAAAAATTCAATCTTCTAATTCTCTTCATGGTATCAGAGCACTATAGTAGAGAATAGTTGATTCATACCCGTCTCCTTCACTGCGCCCTCTGTGTTCTCAATATCTGTCAGAACCAACATCAGCATCCTCAGTGTCCTCAACATAGTCCAGTGCTGTCTCGGTGTTCTTCAACACTAACCCACTGTGATTTCCAAACTCCGGCGATATCGTCAGTCCTTTCAGGATTCCTACTCCTCTCAAATCGAGCCATCTCATCGTCCGGAGTTTTATCAAAAATTGTTGCTCCTCAAAACTCAAAGCAGAATCACGGCCAGCCAAGACGACGGAGCCACTGCCGGCGCTATTGTTCTAACCATCTGAGCTGACGTCGCAGTCGCTCTACAGATCCGGAATCGTCGAGTTTGTGATTCGATCGCATATATAGTCTACTTGTCGACTTCTCCGCTTTCTCATCGTCTCCAGATTGTTCGTGACTTCCAACCTTATCTGCTTGTCTGTCATTAGGCTGCTCCTCCGCAAAATCGCAGCTCGCCGCCTCCTCCGTCAGATTTACCATCACACTGTCGAACACTCGCAGATCCCAGACAATCACTCACCTTTGAAGTTGGTCTCCGTCCTTCCTCCGTGGTTTCACACCGCCGAAGATCACACTCTGGTTTACCGGAAACTCTGTCTCCACCAATGACTGGGAGTGAGTTTGAGGCGGCAAAAGAGACCAGATCGAGAGAGAGACTTGAAGCTTGGGGAGATTAGTTTTGGACCTTGGACAGGGAGAGTGCGTCACAAACAAAAGGCTGAGAATCAACTTACGACCACCAGTCAATTATTCAACACATTGGGAGCAAATTGTGATTTTCAAAATTCACAGGACCAACCTGTCATTTTGCACAATTTGGAGCACCAAACTGTCATTTTAAAATTCAGAGGACTAAATTGGTATTTCTGAAATTCAAAGGACCAATCTGTCGTTTCTGAAGATTTGAGCTGGTGAGATTGTTCTATTCAGATCTAGCAGTATGTCATTTAAAGAATCTTCCTCTGTTTTACGATCTAGTTCTCATGACATATCTACTGTCCGATTCACAAAACAAAGAGGTTCTAAAGGATGTCCATTCTGTGATCATTGTAAGAAATATGGGCACATAAAGGATACTTGTTGGAACCTCCATGGTAAACCTATTGACTGGAAGCCGAAAAAAGGGAAAGACAGAGGTTACATGACTAAAACTTCCAAAGAATCATCCCAAAGTGACCAACTACACAAAATCATGGAAATTCTAGCCACACTACTACAGGCTACAACAAAGCCTACTACCATTGTAGTCAGGAGAGGTAATTTCTTTCAAGCCTTGGATATGATAAAAGAATTATGTACAGGGAATTGTTGGATTATTGACTCAGGTGCCTCGGATCATATGACTGACAATAAGGCTCTCTTCTCATCCTATACTTCTATCACCAAAGGAGTGACTGTGCAAATTGCTGATGACTCTGAGTCTGTTGTAACTGGAATTGGTTCCATCAAAATCTCAGCTACACTTACTCTTTACTCCGTATTACATGTTCCAAAGTTGAAGTGTAATTTACTATCTGTGAGCTAATTAGCTAATGATGAACGATGTCAAGTTAACTTCTTTGCTACTCACTGTCTTTTTCAAGATCTGCTGACAGGGACGGTGATTGGGAGTGCAAAAGAGCTTGATGGTCTCTATTACCTTGATGAAAGTGATAGTCATCAGATTAAATCTTGCAATAAAGTGTCTCTCCGTAGCACTAATGACTTAGAGTTATGGCACAAACGTTTAGGTCATCCAAATTTAAATTACATGTCTCAAATGTTTCCATCCCTCATTCCTCATAAAATCACCTCTGATTTTCATTGTGATTCATGTGGAAAGGCTAAGCATCATCGTACTTCATTTCCAAAAATCTCATATCAAGCATCAAAACCTTTTTCCATAATTCATAGTGACTTATGGGGACCATCCCGTACTCCAAACCAATCCAAAACAAAATGGTTCATCACATTCATCGATGATCATACACGTGTCAGTTGGCTCTACTTGTTGAAGGATAAAACAGAAGTGTATCAAACATTCCTTAACTTCTACAATATGATCCAAACCCAATTCCAAATCCAAATCCAGATCCTGCACACCGATAATGGGACTGAATACTTCAATCAGGTCCTATCTACCTTCTTGACCAAAAATGGCATTGTTCACAAAAGTACTTGTCCCAATACACCTCAGCAGAATGGTATTGCTGAAAGAAAGAATTGTCATATTCTCGAGACTGCCAGAGCCATTATGTTTAGCAGTAATGTTCCTAAATATCATTAGGATGATGTTGTCCTTACTGCCACATTTCTCATTAACCGAATGCCAAGCCGACCACTGTCTTACAAAACACCACTTCAACTCCTCCATAAATACTATAACCTCCCATACCTCGAAAACACTCTACCACTCCGGGTGTTTGGTTGCACATCATACGTTCACCTCCATCACACCAATAAACTTGACCCTAAAGCCCTTCGATGTATCTTCCTTGGTTATTCTCATTCCCAGAAAGGATATAAGTGTTATGATCCAATCTCCAAACGTTATTTATCACCTGTGATGTCACTTTTCTTGAAAATACACCCTATTATGCCTTGTCTGCAATTCAGGGGAAGAGAGATGGTGAATTTCAAACAAAAGAAACACTAAAGGATGACCAAGCATTCACAATTTATACACCCACCCACACAGAACCTAATACTGATACCTCTGATGCTCCTGATAACAACCTTGATATCCCTGATAATTCTGACAACCGTGATAACTCTAATAATGTGTCAAAACCTAGGGGGACAAAAAAATATGTGGGGTAATACCTACATACGGCGACACAAAAGAGGTAATGAGCCACAAGCTATTAGCACTCACCAGGAGTTGATACCAGTGGCAGGTCCAGGAGAAACAGAAGGTTTTGATCTTAATCTTCCCATTGCAGTGCGAAAACAACCTAGACAACCCAAATCATCCACTAGATATCCCATTGAGAAGTTTGTCTCTTATAAGGCCCTTTCATCTAAATACAATGCATTTGTATCTCATCTTGATAGAATTAGGATACCAGACACTATTGATGAAGCTATGGCTATACCTGAATGGAGACAAGCTGTCTTGGAGGAAATGGAAGCTCTTAAGCATAATAAGACATAGGATGTAGTAGATCTACCACGAGGGAAGAAGCCTGTTGGATGCAAATGGGTATTCACTCCTAAATATAAAGCAGATGGAACTCTTGAGAAATACAAAGCTAGATTGGTTGCAAAAGGCTTCACGCAAGTATATGGGGAAGATTACACTGAAACTTTTGCTCCAGTAGCCAAGTTAAATACCATCAAAATTCTCTTATCTATTGCAGTGAATTTAGATTGGAATCTGCACCAACTCGATGTAAAAAAATGCTTTCCTCAATGGAGAACTCAAGGAAGAGGTGTATATGAAGTTACCTCCAGGGTTCCCAGGAAAAAAGGCTAACCAAGTTTGCAAGTTAAAGAGGTCGTTATATGGGTTAAAGCAATCTCCGCGTGCTTGGTTTGACGTATTCACCCAGGTTCAGAAGAGACATGGTTATACTTAGGGGCAGAGTGATCATACCTTGTTCTTTAAACATCATAAAGGCAAGATGGTTGTTCTAGCAGTATATGTTGATGATATAATCCTTACTGGAGATGATGAGGTAGAGATCAATCAGATCAAGGGAGCACTTACATGGGAATTCCAAGTCAAAGATCTTGGAGAGATAAAATACTTTCTGGGGATGGAAGTTGCTCGGTCAAAAGGTGGTATCTATATTTCCTAAAGAAAGTATATACTAGATCTCACTACTACAAACTAGACATTTAACAACCCTAAAGGACGTCCCTTTTTAAATTAGGGACGCCCAAAATTCAATATTTAGCGGGAAATATTGGCGCTGATTGAATTTTTAAAAAAAAAAAATTTGAACCACTTTAGACGTCCCCAGTCAGACTGGGGACGTCTAAAGCTCACTTTATACGTCCCCAGTCAGACTGGGGACGTCTAAAGCTCACTTTATACGTCCCCAGTCAGACTGGGGACGTCTAAAGTGGAACTTTAGAAGTCCCCAGTCACACTGGGGACGTCTAAACCTCACTTTAGACGTCCCCAGTCTGACTGGGGACGTCTAAAGTGAGCTTTAGACGTCCCCATTTTGACTGGGGACGCGGAAAAGCCTGTCAGACACCCATCCCATCAGCAACAGGCCAACAGCTTTATTTTGCTTCCCCAAGCTTCATTCCGTCTTCCCTCGTGAGCTTCATTCCAAGCTGTCTTCCTCTTTCCGCTTTCCCTTGCTTCCTTTCCCGTCTTCCTTCCTCTTTCTCAGTTCGTTGCTGCAACTTCCTTTCCCATGCTTCCTTCCCTATCTACCTTCCTCTTTCTCATAATCATATTTCTATTTTTCCCTCTCTCTTCTTTGGCGAGAGCACCATCATTTGCGTCTCCCTTTCACAACTATCGTCTTCCTAGCTGGTGGCACCATGAGTCATCTCCATTTCCGTCGTCCACAGGTTTGTCTCTCACTCCCACAACTTTGGATACAAATGATTGAACAAATGCTTGTAACCGTTAATTTAAATCAGATTATGAAACTGGAAAAACAGAGTAACTTGTATATGCATACTTTTAATCTGCTTCTAATTTGCTTGATATGGAAATGGACTGTCATTATTGCATACTTGTTTTTTTCGTCAGCAAACTTCAACACGGTGATGTATATATATAGACATGAGTTAAAAAAATGACAATGATACTTAGGAATGAATTTGGTTTGGCTTAGGTTAGTCTAGTTTAACATTATTCAAAAGTCAACTAAATTACAAAAATATGTCAGAGTTTTGCCTCAAATGCGTGTATGGTTCTTTGGGATGAATTTCCAAGGTGTGAATTAGAGTTGTGTTGTTGTACATACTATTAGATTGTTGGATAACATGTTTATTAGATAGTGCTGAACTGCTGTTGTTTCCATTCTGGTTTATGCAATATTTCTTCTATCTAATTTCTGCAGTTTAAATTTGTCGAACAGTGATGTATATATAAAAGGCCATAAAAAAATTTTAGATGTCCCCAGTGCAAACTGGGGACATCTAAAGTGTTTATGAACCACTTTAGACGTCCCCAGTTTAAACTGGGGACTTCTAAAGTGACTTTAGACGTCCCTAATTTAAACTGGAGACTTCTAAAGTGCCACTTTAGAAGTCCCCAGTCAAACTGGGGACGTCTAAAGTGCCACTTTAGAAGTCCCCAGTTAAACTGGGGACGTCTAAACCTCACTTTAGACGTCCCCAGTTTGACTGGGGACGTCTAAAGTGGTTCAGAAATACTTTAGACGTCCCCAGTAACGACTAAGGACGTCTAAAGTCTGACCAAAAGACGTCCCCTATTTTAGGGACGTTATTGACAGTTTTTTCTATGACGCTCAGATAGACATTCCTCTATTTTCAGACGTTAAAAGGCCCAAAAAAGGGACGTTAAAAGCGTTTTTTGTAGTAGTGTCTCTTGAAGGAAACAGGTATGACAGGCTGCGGACCTAGTAACACACCTATTCGGGTTGATAAAATAAACGAAGAAGCAGACCTTGGTAAAGCTGTGGACATAGGAAACTACCAACGAATGGTAGGTAAATTAATATACTTGTCCCATACCAGACCTGATATCGCATTTGTCGTTAGTATGGTCAGTCAGCACTCCCATAATCCTACACAGAAACATCTGAATGAAGTATACCGGATCCTTCGTTATTTGAAGGGATCTCCGAGATGTGGCTTACTGTTTAAAAAGACTGATAAACGAAATATAGAATTGTTTACAGATGCTGATTGGGCAGGTGATCAAGATGATAGGAAATCCACATCTGGATACTGTACGTATATATGGGGTAACTTGGTCACATGGAGAAGTAAAAAGCAAAGTGTAGTTGCAAGAAGCAGTGCTGAGGCTGAACACCGAGCTGTGTCACTTGGGATTTGTGAAGGCATATGGATAAAACGTGATCTTGAAGATGTAAAGGAATGCATAAATCTACCGATCAAAGTCTATTGTGATAACATGGCTGCAATCAATATTGCTCATAATCCAGTTCAACATGATAGAACCAAACATGTCGAGATAGACAGACATTTTATAAGGGAAAAAGTTGATGAGGGTATCATTGATCTAAGGTACATACCCTCTAAAGAACAGACCTCAGACATCCTCACTAAAGGATTGCCCAAAGACATATTTGAGTATCTGATTGGCAAGTTGAACTTGATTGATATCTACAGTCCAACTTGAGGGGGAGTGTAGAAGCACCGAAAGTCAAGATCACCGAAACTCAAGAGAAAGTCAAGATCCGCAATTATAGGCAGTAATTAGTCTTGATGTACAGTGTTGTGTTGGAGCGTATTCTAATATTTTATTCTATCCTATGTGTGTATATATGCTTATGTAATCTATCAAGCAATATAATAAAAATTCAATCTTCTAATTCTCTTCAATCTTTATATTGTGAGTTGAAATTGTTTGGTCTAATTCACCTTACCCTCTTGTTTTTGTGTTGCAAGCTGACACTTATATGAGTTTGAGAGGGAAAACTTAAGGGGGCGTGTTAAAAATATTAAGATAAAATTAAATGAATAGTTAGTTGGTTGAGATTCTAATCCATATAAAGGGTCATAATTAATGTGTTTGTGATATAAGATAGTGACATCTACACCATGTTAAGAGAGAGGTTAATTCTCCTATATCCCTAGAGTTAGGGTTATTTGTTAATCACCCTCAAGCGATGGATGATCATTGTTAAATCCAAGTGGGTTATAGTTTATATAAGTATGTTACTCTTATATGGTTAATACAAGATTCTTGATCTTCTCTATTATATTTTTCTAATTACATTTATTTACCAATGTACTGGGATTGGGATGAAACATTTCTTGACACACTAGGAGTTGATCAGAACCTTGGGATCAACTTGGGGCAAGCCAGAGATGTGGATGCAGATAGAGCAGCTCTAGAGCATTTGGACAGAAAAATAGTTGCTCTTTAGAGGAGAACACCCCACTTGTTAAACTAGTTTAAAATAAGTAAGAACCCCGCAATGAAATTAATGGAAGAACGAAGTTAATGCATGAAGTACATTTATTGACCTCTTGCGGATACTCGAGGCTCAAAGATAAAGAAGGTTACAAAGGCAAGACCCAATTAATTAAACACTGGGCTATAGTATAGATGTGTAGCATTCTGGCCCAGATCAGAACTGTTAAGCTCATCGGTCGCTCTCTGTCTAAAAACCCAATACATGAAATTCTTTCAAATGCAATGAATGTAAGCCAATTCACTCTCTAGTCATAAGTTGAATTAGCTAGACATACAGGAAGTGAGTAAGAACTGATATTTCTTTTCCTTAATTGCAAATCAATACATATCATCGTAGTCTGAACGTCATAGCAGAAGCTATTGAAGATGAAAATCTTCTAAATAAAACACTATCCGATAAATAGCATTAGTTATTGTATTTGTGGTCTTCGTCTGTTAGATTTTATCCAAATAAAGTTTAAGAGCGCACATCTAAATTCAATTCAATTTTGAAATCAATTCATGCATTGTCTCTCATTTCTTTATACATTCTGCCTCTTGTATTTGTGCCATTTGCTTTAGGATGAAACCATTTTCTGAATAGCGTTCAAAAGCTTCAAGTGTTTTTGGGGAATAAAGACTTGGTAGGTTTTAGGAACAAGCATATGAAAACAGCATATACTATAGTCATCATAATAATTTAACTTGTAAATTATAGTTAGAAGACTGCAATTTTGGATCTCAATCATACCACCAACTTTGAAATTCATTGACAGATAAAGGATATTGCCTGATTGCAATATCACGTACCTTGCATCATCGATAATGAACTGCATCCATGAATCATCTAATTTGACTTCATCTTCCACGTATAGAGATGAGGTAGCAGAAGGCATGGCTTCATTCTTTTATTATTATTTATTATTATTGTTGTTGTTGTTGTTGTTTGGGAGGTTTCACATTCTTGGATTGTACCTATGGGATGCTTCTCTCTGTAACAAACTGCATTGCCCCTATTCTTCAGCTTCAGTGCTAATTGTGTTTTCCTTAAAAACATGAAGTTTATATAATAGGTATATATTGCAAAGCGATCAAACAACAATCCATTGATCTTTAAAGAAATTTAATTTTCTGCTTTATTATTAACTTCTCTCTACTGCTAAAACTTAGAAAGTAATAACAATACTAGCAGAAAACAATAAGAGACTGTACACGTAGAAAGAAAGCAACTTACTCCATCCTTGAGGCGTTCTAAATCAGTTTTGCGGATGAAACGCCATCCACACTTTATTGACCCTACATAAACCAATTTTGAAGTACGCTACTGCCAATCAATTGATTGAAACATATTTTTATAAGATTTTTTATGATTAAATTGGGATTTTTAATGCATTTTTTGGGAGATATTACATAGTTAAGTACTAATTGTGGCTAGGGACAATTGTATTGAATTAATTGTAATTAGGGGCAAAATTGTCATAATTTGTTAATTATTTTGTATAATTGTTTCTTGAACTTTTAATCATACCTTCTGCTTAATCTTGCATTGTAGGTGTTTTGGAAGGAAATTGAAGATTTTGGAGGGTCGAATTAATATTTTGAGGACTTAGAAAAATTTCAGAAAGGGCCCCAGAATTTTTGAAAACTACATATTTCGGATGAAAAGGGAATTGAAAAATTACAGATAATGGACCAAAAATTTAAGAAATTATGGTTTAGCCCTATAAATATTTCAAACAGTTTCTAATTAGTCCCTCAACAAAAACTTTTGAAACTTTCATTTTAGTCGTAAGTTTTGACCAGGGAAATTAGGTCAAATTTTGACCCTTTTTTCAGCTTCTTCATGAGATCCGAAGACCCGACAGTGAAGGAAAGAAAATTGACACGCGGGCTGAAGAAAAAAAGGTGTGTGTGGCGCCGCGCAGCTTGGACCTTGATCGCATCTCATCATCACCTTCTTCTTCTTCCACTCTCGCCGGCGGCATAGCTCACCACCAAGGCCGCCGGTGAGCTTAGGCCTCCCTCAACCACCAACATCTCCGGAGCCGATACAAAGAGCAGCTGAGAGTTAGCACCGCGGAAGACTGATGACAGACATGAGTTGTGAGTCCGTGAGCTGGTAGGCGCGGCAAGCTTGATCTGGGAACCACCGCCGTCTTCTTCTTTCATCTACCACCTTCGCCTAAAGTTTCAGAGAGAGAGACAGAGAGCTCGTCTTCACCACCACCGACGTTCACAACGTCACCGCCGTCTGCTCTGTTTCCGGCTAACTCTGAATTTTCAGGCGAAGCATTCCCAATTTTCCTCCAAGCTTCTTCACAGTACCCATGATTCTTTTTCTTCTTCTCCATTAAGCACCATCACAGCACCTCCTTCATCTTCATCACTGCCACCTTCCCATTTCCCTTTTCCTCTGTTTGATCTTCATCTCCATCACTATTAATCTTCACCGTCACTCTCTCCCTCTCCTTACTCTCCATCACCATGACCTTCCCCTTCTCTGTTCACCATTAATTACATCACAACCTTTCTTCACTCCACTGTCTTTATCGACCTTCTTCATCCTTCCAGACTCAGTCCCGTTGGCCACCTCTGTTATTCCAACGAGTCTGTAACTTCCTGGCGAGTGCTCAGATTACAAGCTGAAATTATTTTAAGGCAATGAGAGGCTGATTCCTTTGCTTCTTGGTGATGATGATTTGTTCTTGAGCTTAATGGACTAAAAGGGGAGTTTTTTCTATCATTCTATTAGTTTAGAATTATATATTTAAATTGTATAGTTTTAGGAATTATTGTATATGATTCTGGAACTGAGATTGATGTTAATTGTCTTTGTTAGTTTAATATTTGTGATTGGAAGATTTTTATAGTTTGTGGGATTTATATATATGCATTTCCTTATTGATTCAAAGATATTGTGCTTTCTACATGTTATTGTTAGATTGTATAATTGAATTAGATCAATTGAATGTCGTGTTATCGCATTCATATTAAGAGGAAACAAGTTATAGTTATCCATTTTAATAGCACATTAAGTGTTTTTTAACAATATCTCAAGAAGTAGTAGTTAGCTATGTTTGTAGGAGCTACTATTAATTGGGATTATTGGATTCAAATGTTATTTTGAGGTTGTTCCTAAGATTTGATGAATTTTTAACTCCCATAATCTCTTTGAGCAAGGATAGGCATTTTCTTCATTACCAAGAGTATTCATTATTCATATTTTCCACTCCATACCATTCAATTCACTCATTATCCATTTTTTATAAAAACGAGCATGAACTCCCCCGCGCATTGCGCGGGGAGCAAATATTAAGGGCAACATAAATTCCACTTCAAAGTATCAAATGTTTGTTTTTATCTGAACTTCAAAGTATCAAATTAGAAACAAATTTTTAAAAAGAAAACCTATTACTACATAATATAAGGAGAATTACGTAGAGTTCTTTACTACTAACCTACACATCAACACATAAATAAACAGGCAAGATGTTGTTGCCCTCAGTTCCTCCTCCAAGCAGCCCAAATGTTTTGAAGAATATAATCAAGAGTACATTTCATATTACACAAAGAGATCAATTTGAATTTTTTTCCATCATAATTATTTAAATAAACATATTTTACTATGCAACAAAGTCACCATGATTGTTCTTTCTGTGAAATATAAACATATATATCTGATAAACATATTTGCGGCAGCTGAGATGTATAATGTAAAGGAAAATTTTATAGTCCCATAGAATAATTTCTCACCAGCCACTTTTGCCTTTTCCCTATAAGTAAATTCTATAGTACTATAGCATCATGTCAAGTGACTTACAGAGTAATCGAAGTTGGACCTTGTCTCCAAGTTCATTCTCCAACAGCTTCAAGTAATCTATGAACTCCTTCTTCCCACTCTCTTGTTCTTCTCCCTTGCTAGCCCACATCTTCCTTCCACAGTCGCCTATCTGCATAATAAATCAGTACATCACTATTCACGTTAAAAAATAAGAGCTGATTTGGTTAACATAACAGTAGTTCAACTCCACAAGATTATTGGCAAGTTATGTGTTGTAAATTAGATGCAATATCATTACCTTTTTGTCAAAGAAATCAATCCAATACATTGCGTTGGCTTGGTTGTGGGCATCATCAGAGCAAAGACGATATTTGTGCTTCCAAACCTCATCAATATATTGAAGGATGATGAGGGACTCGCAGATGGGCCTGCCATTGTGAATGAGAACTGGAACTTTCTTGTGAATGGGATTTGATTTGAGAAGCAGTTGGCTCATCACATGGGTATAAGTTAAAAACAGTGCTAAAAGACAGGGCAAGAATCATCCCCAGTTACCCAAGACTCTCAAAGTTTCCAGGCAAGAGATCAATGAAAGACATGATAGAAAGGTAAATAGTATTAGCCAAAAGAGCCCAAATGTCATAGAAGCTAATTTTATATACCAGGATGATCAAAATTATATTCATAGACGCGTTTCAATTCATCTTCTGTTAAACCACGGTAAAATGAGTCCTACAAGAACAACATTTGCTTGTTCTCCGGTAGTCAGGCATAGAACTAATGAGTAAAAACGAATCGATTTAATGATTTCGTTCATCATTTACTCATAGTTCAGCAATAAGAGTTCAATTATTATATTTGCAAAAGTGACTAGACCAATTTAACTGGAGAAGATTCTAGAACATCTTAATGACTGACCTGACAGACCAACACCACTCTATGATCTTGCAATTGTTGAATGATCATATCACACACAGAAATCTTGCCAAATGGAAAAAAAAGATGGTATATGCATGTTGTAATTGGCATGACACACGATGACAAATGGAAAATAATTAACCTACATGTAGAAAAAGAAATATTATGACAAGAAAGGTCAAAGATACTTTATGCAAAGGAGGAATAAAAAAAAACCTACTGTGAAACAAACTTGTAAAGCCAAAAGAGCAAAACGTCAGACAAATGGCAGAGGAAGGATGTTATAAATGATAAAGAAATACAGCTAGGCATGTTGGAAAGCAGAAACAAAAATAACAGAACGCATACACAATATTTTTCCAAGCAGATTACCGTTCAGATATCTAGGTTGCATTAGCTTAAAATATCATGCAATGGGATGCATAGACATTTACATCATCTTCGGAGTGATTATATGAACAGACAAAAAATTATTTTAGAAGTGGTAAAAGCAAGTTACGCAGCCATACCACATCCTTGAAAAGAACAACCAAATTATCAAAACCAAAACTTCCATTCAGATGATAAATCTTAACAACAGGTCAGACTTATTATAGATCGAATACAAACAAAAAATACATATCAGAGTGTAACAGATGAATATACACAGCAACCAAGACCAAAACGTGATTTTTGAACTTGAACAAAATAAACTAACTTGTTATCAGCTTACATGAAATATTCAAAAATCTCATTACTTTTGGCGGATAAAATTATACAACTACCACATATATAATCATATACTTATTGATTTTTAAGCTCATATATATAAGTTACATGAAACTAACTTGGTCACTTTATTTAAGTCAAGCCACATTTGAATCTCTTCACCACATTAAATCTCAGTAATTTTTAGAGATGCATCCAAAAGGTTTATGAATATGCCTTTACTTTTGCACCATTTAAGGGATATAAGTTTAGTATCTACCCATCAATTTATTAACCATTTATGGTAGCCCAAAAATATGTGGACCATAATTCTTGGACAAACATGAATAACCAAAAAATTAACGTTTCTTGTACCAAAAAAGAAAAATTTACATTTCTGCTTGTGATACAAAATAACACACAGGGAGAGGGAGAGGGAGAGCCAATAACAGAATATAATATGATTGAAAAACATAGCACTAGTGAACCAAAATTCGGCAAACAACATAACGTTTTACAAATCACCATAGCTAGAATTGACAACATAGGGGAAGAGGAAGATGGAGGGGGCAAGCTGAGCTCTCTTAGCATGACACTAATATGATGCAGGTTACTCTGGAAATGATGCATAAAAAGAGACCCTAATGGTAGTGCGATATGATGTCATGGAAGGTTCACAAAAAAAGAAGATATAGAAAAAGGAATTTATTCGTATCTAGAACATGCAAAAAAATGAGATTGGTCGGTGGGAAATTCTTAACAGCACCTCCTTCACTGATAAGGATGGGTAATACATGTTGGACAACCACAGAAGGTTTCTCCTCCGTTGCAAAGCCTCATGGGCTCTAATTATCGTCTCAGCTCCCAATGCAACAAAGACAAAGCCAAGGTAACGAAAAAAGCTTATTTTCATATAGCAGATATATGGCCAGAAGTTAGCTTTGTCCATATGTGATGCAAAAAACAGAGAATTGCTAAAAGACAGAGCACTTATCTCGGCAAAGAACTACAATAAACAACATAACGTTATATAAACAATGCTCGACAAAAGAGGTAGAAGGAGGGGGCATGATGAAGGATTTAACATACTAGCCATCTCTCCATTAAAACATGATCAAAGATTAGCTACTACTCAAGAGTTCCCCAATACAAAACATGACAAACCAAAAAAAAAACAGTCAAGCATTTTTTTCACAGAGACAATGGAAGAACAATATTACCACACTGACACTCCCGTGTATGTTAGCGGATAGAGCAATAGTAAAGCAAGTAAGCAGGGGAAAAGTTGGTAATCTGCAAAAGGGACGAAAAAATCAATAAATGGCCATATATACATAATACATAATATATAGAATGTAGGAATGAAATCAACCACTGAAAAGCATGAATCCTTCCTCAGCTGAAGAGAAAAATCATCACTAACATCATCGTCATCCCAATCATCTTCCCACTGCTGGTTCACTTCCTTCCCTTCCTCCTCCTCATCCCATTCTGTGTGTAGAGGTGGTATTAACAATACAACACAACAGATATAGGAAGAAACATAAAATTTCAGTATAAGGGCAGAAGTACTTTAAATCCAATTTTAAACACCAAAAACATACGAATTCATATATGCTTCCATTAATACCAAAACAGTTTTCAAATACTTGTACAATTTCTTTCTATCATTTATACCCTCAGGTGATGATAATTTAAAATATTGCACAAGTAGGCACACATCATGTAAAATCCCCAGATATCGATGATAAATGTCCTGAGTTTTATACGAGTATTATCCACAATAGAAGTTAATCACTAGATGTTGCTTGTAACATTTAGGTGAAGCAACGGGCAGGATGAAATACTGAATCATAAGGATTAAATAAGGAGGAAATTGATGGAAAAATAGCAGGACAAAATTAGATCAGAAATCAATAAATAGAGATTTCCATAAGCATAAGACAGTCTGATTGTTTTTTTTAAAAAAAAAATTGAATCGAGAAAAGATTATATGAGATTACCTTCATTGATTTCGAACTCCTGAAACTCATCATCGTCTTGTGTAATAGATCAACCTTGACGTCTTCAGTAGGTTGATTTGTTTCGGTCGCCATAGCTGAAGCAGAGTCTGCAGTAAAGGGCATAAATCGTAGCAAACTTTGAGGACATCACCGTATGGCTCATCTGAGTATTAAATGCTCTGATCTCACCCTGACTCATTAACTTCATCACCATCGTTTGTTGAGCTAGCGGCGATAATTTCTAAGTTTGCCCCAACTTCTTCACCTCGCTCTCAACTGGAGGCTTCGCCACGGGCGGGTCAGGGGGAGACGGAGTCGTTTCGCGAGAGAAATTGCAAGATGGACCTGGTTTAATAACCACAACTCTTTAATCGGTGATGAAATCTTCGGCAGAATCTGAGAGATAGAAGCCATCAGAGTCTTATCCAGCGGCACCGGCGCGTCGAAGGTTTTGGTCTTGAAAGCGAGGGCAAATGAAATGTTTGGTGGAGGAAACATCCATTTCAGGCATATTCTGAGAGAATTAAACTGCGCAAAAATGAAGACGTGAAAGCAAAGAAGGATAAAAAAACAAATGAGCATGAATCTAACTGAAGGGAAGGATATTTCACTGCTTGTTCTTCGCTTTGGACGCCTTCAAAGAAAAGCTGAGCTGGTGTGGATGGATTAGACTGCCAATTTTTTATTTCAATTGAAATTCAAATGATAGTATTTGTTATGGGCGGGAAACCAGTTGCGACAATTTGAAATTTAAGCTTGCCTTTGAAATGGAGTCAGAGAGTGCGGACATGGCTCGGTATTGATCCCAATGAGGAAGGAGTAAGAGCATGATTTAATCTGGGCCGTGAAATCCTTAGGAACAGTGTTTGGTGGAAGAGGATTATATTATATATTGATACCATAAAAAAATATTAGTCTAGCATTTAATTAGATTGTATTTTCTTTTAACTATTAATTTGAAAATCCAAAAATCCATTTCCCCTTGTTTCATTGTATTTGCATAGCATATTAGATTACTTAGGATTCAATAAAAGGCTTCTTGAGAAGAGAGAACAATCCTAGATTTACCTATACGCAATCCTTGGTTAATTTTTAATTATGGACCCCAAGGCTAACGAAAGAGACAAAAAGTTCGTTAATCATCAATACAAAATCTCAAGCGAATCTAAATGTACTTCCTTGATAGTTTATTTCTGTTTTTCTCTTTAATATTCCAAAACACAATCCACAGATGAGATGATTTTATTTCTTTCTCATATTTACGAGTCCTTCCTGGAAGGGTAACATATTTATCATTGGAAGCTTTAAAATCAAATCCCCATCGAGGCAAACAAATCTTATCATCAATCATAGTGCACAACCCAATTCCTAACCACTCACCTTTAGGAATGTCTATGGTTACAGAAGGTACCTGTTCCTCATTTAGAGAAAGATGTTTCTCATTCTCAAACCATGATGGTATTTTACTTCCTGAAATAGTCATTGAAAAGGTTGTAGTTCTCAATACTTCAGTATGTTGCCCATCCTAAAATCAACAAATTTATCATGTCATAAATTGTGCATAGTTAACAGCAAAAGATATACAAGGATTTGTGGATGAAAAAACAGAAGATACAAATACGTATGTACTTCTTTAATGGAAGCAAAGAAATGTGACAATTTTTTGTCTGACAAAGGTCTCAATGAACCACATTCTCCAGCATCCAATATATTTAAACCTGGTGAAGGTTGTGGCAAAAATTGAAGCTTTGGGCAGCAATTCAAATAAAGAGACTTCAGATTCAAAAGATTAGAAATGCAGCCATCAGGTAGGTTCACAAACTCGTTTCCACTCAAATCTAATTGGTGCAATGATGATAAGCCACTAAGGTAATTAGGAATGATGTCATCAACCATATTGCAGTAGCTCAAATCTAGTTATATCAGTGATTCAATATTGAAGATAGAAGCCGTCAATGTTAAACCCTTAGGAAATGAATGCAACGAAACATATGGTTCCATGCAAGAGATCATATACTTGAGTTGGAAGTTAGCTTTTTGCATCCACGAAATGCAAGTGTCTCTAATTTTTTGAGATAACAAATAGAAGAAGGTACATCTCCTAAGGATGTTCCACTTGCATCAAGCTTTTCCAAGGCTTCATTTTCATTAAGGTTTTCTGGCAATTCAGAAAAAGTTGAGCAGCCAGATATATCAAGAACTTTCAGACACTTCAATTTTCGAATGGTATGGGGAAGGCCAACAAGATTTTGGCAACCCCTTAAATCCAAAGTTTCAATGTTAGTTAAGGATCCAAGTGACTCGGGAAGTTTGACTATGCTGGTCCCTTTGACATCAAGTGTTACGAGATTTTGCATATTTTCTCCAAATTCTGGAAGATTTCTTACTTTAATACATCCGCATAGAACAAATTTTTCGAGAGAATTCATTTCCAATTTTTTTGAAAGGACTTTAAGATTCAAGCAACATTTCAAATTTACTTCAACAAGACAGTGAAGCTGCTCAAGCAAAGAATGACCTTCAACAAGCGATGTGCAGTCTTCAAGAACTAATCTTTCTAAATTTTGAAATCCAAAAAAAATTGGGGTTTGAAGGAGGTTTTTGGAATAGCTCAAGTCCAAAATCTTTATATTCTTCATAGATTGGGCAAATAAAAGATAAGAGAAATCAGTCATAAAACACTTTATGCATCATTGAGTTATATATATATATATAATTCTTATAAAGTATCTAACCTATCTATCATTTGAAATGTGCTTTATTTTGCTACGATGCATTTTGAGATATACAAGTTGATTCATGTACTCTCTAGAAGGAAGAGTTTCAATAGGATATTCATACCAATGAAGAACTTTTAATTACTAGATAACAGATACTATGGAGAGTAAAAGAGATTTGGATCTTATTGATAGACGCGTGTGCACACTGAATATATAGAATAGTTGAATGCAGCAAGTGGAAGTGTATGTGTACACGTGTCACTAGTTCTAGAATCATCTCTAACTAAGTGTGAACTGATATGCCAGCTAAGCATAACTAACATAGTGTAAACTTCTAGTATATTCTAATATTCCCTATGCCACTTCTTTTGTCAGATCTGAACGATCACAGGCCACAACATTTAACCGATCACAAAATGGAAGAAACATGGTCTTCCCCAATAGCTTAGTCAAAACATCTGCTACTTGATCTTGAGAAGGCACATAGCCAATCTGAAGTTGTCCTGCACCAACCTTGTCTCGAAGAAAATGGAGATCAATCTCCACGTGCTTTGACTTGGAGTGAAGGACTGGGTTGGATGCTAGTGCAATGGCTCCTGAATTATCACACCAGACAACAGGAACTTCAATAATAGGTACATGCATTTCCTGCAATAACTTCATCACCCAAACAACATCAGAAGAGGCATCAGCGAGACTGCGATATTCTGCCTCTGTGGCAGAGTGAGAGACAACTGTTTGAAACTTGGAGACCCAAATAATAGGATTAGTGCCCAAGTATGTGCGATATCTACTGACAAAGCGACGATCTTCTTTATTTATGGTCCAATCAGAGTCATCAAAGGCTTGTACATGAAGTTGAGGCAGAGGACGAAGAAGAAGACCATAGTCAATGGTGCCCACAAGGTACCGAAGAAAACGTTTGACTCCAACCCAGTGTGGTTCACGAGGATCTTAAAGAAAATGACTTAGGCAATTAACAACGAAAGCAATCTCTGGTCGAGTATAACACAAATATTAAAGCTTACCAAGAACACTACGATAAAGCTGCTGATTATAAAAACAACTACCATCTGTAGTAGTAAGCTGTAGAGTAGTGGCCATTAGCGTAGCATAAGGTTTGGCATTAAGAAAGATAACTTCATGAAGCAATGCAAGAATATATTTGCACCGAGACATGACAAGACCATGCATAGTGGAGTAGAACTCAATACCCAAAAAATAGGAGAGAGTGCCAAGATCTTTTAATGAAAAAAGATCACTCATTGCACTGATAAGACGTTGCACTTCATTATCACTGGACCTAATGATGACAATATCATCAACATAGAGAACTAAATAAACAATATGCTGCTGCACTTTCCTTATGAATAAGCAAGGATTAGACCTGGAGGCAACAAAGCCCAAAGAAGCAAGCGCTGAGTTGAGTTTCTGGAACCAGGCTCTAGGGGCTTGTTTAAGCCCGTAAATGGCTTTGTGCAATTTACATACCTGAGGTTTATTATCAGGAGAAGAACCAAAAGAGAAACCGGGTGGAGCCTCCATGTAAACTTCTTTCGTGAGATCTCCATTCAAAAAAGCATTGTTGAAATCCAATTGTCTTAGTTTCCATTTGAAAGTAACAGACACAATATGTAAAATGCGAATAGTGGTTGCTTTTACTACTGGACTGAAGGTGTCAGTGTAGTCAATACCTACTGCTTAGGAGAACCCTTTGGCAACCAATCTAGATTTCCGTTTTGCTAAAGTGCCATCAGCATTTGTTTTTATTTTCCAAATCCACTTGCATCCAATATATTGGCGATGAGATGGTAATGGAACAACATCCCATGTATGGAATTTGAGTAAAGCATTATATTCATCAATTGTGGCTTGTTTCCAAGCAGGGTCGACAAGAGCTTCATCAATTGTGGTGGGTGGGAGAATATCAGTGGACACTGAGTAGGCCTTAGGTTTATAAATTCCTGCTTTGCTGCGGGTGATCATAGGAGGAGTCGAAGTGGTAGTGGTAGGTAAAGGAGAAGAGGGAAGGTGAGGAGAAGAATAGGGGGATAAGGAAGTAACTAAAAGGGGAGGATTGGACAGAGTGGGTGAGGGAGAGATAGCTGTGGAAGAAGATTGAGTGGGTGTGGATAGAGGAGGAGATTGTCATGGGCTAGAAGAATGAGGTTGAAGAGAGGAAATAGATGATGGAGAAGCTGACTGAAGAACAGCAAAGGCTTTTAACACTGTACTAAGTGCCTGTACTTGGAAACGAGACTCATCAAAATGCACATGTCGAGAAATATATATCCTTCCAGTGGTCATATCAATACACTTGTACCCTTAATGCTGAGAATTGTAGCCTAAGAAAATACACATAACTGACCAAAATTCTAGCTTGTGTGCATTGTTTGGTCTGGCATAGGGATAGCAGATGCAACCAAAAACACGAATGATGGAGTAATCTGGCCAAACCCCATACAGTTTTTCATATGGTGAGATGGGAAGGCAAAGCTTTGGATGGTAACCTGTTAAGAAGAAACACAGTAGTGGCAAAAGTATCCTTCCAGTAAAACATAGATAAAGAGGCATGGGCTAGTAAAGTCAAGCCCATCTTAACAATAGAATGGTGACGTCTTTCAACTAAACCATTCTGCTCTGAAGTGTGAGGACAGGAGAAACGCTGCTCTATACCACAATCAGCCAGGTATGATTTGAAAGCAAGAAATTCACCACCATTATCTGACTGAACTTGTTGAATGTTAGTTTGAAATTTGTTCTCAACAAATAGTCTAAACTTTTTGAATGTAGACAATGCATCAGACTTCTTATGCAGAAAGTAGATCCAGGTGAAACGACTATAAGCATCAACAAATGCAATGTAGAAAACTGAACCATACGATTGAATAGGGGCAGGGCCCCAGATATCCATGACTATTAATTGCAGTGGTCTTTGATACACAATAGTTGAAGCATAAAATGGCAGCTTATGAATTTTGCCATATTGACAAGCTGAACAAAGATTCTTATTGTCTAAAGAAGTAAAGGAAATGGAATTACAAGTAAGAACATGCTTAACAGTATCAAAAGAGGGATGCCTTAATCGCTGATGCCAGTGAGATGTAGGAGTGGAAGAAACATTGAAGGTCTATGGTGTCTTGATTCCAATGGTTGAAGAAGCAGAGTTAGCAAAAGAGCTCACATTCGCCAATAGCAGATACATGCCATTACGCTCAACTCCACACATCAGAGGTTGACGAGTCCTCAGGTCCTCGATAATGCAACGATGTGGAAAGAATTGAACAGAAACATTATTCTCTCGAGTAAATTTAGCAATAGATGGCAGGTTCTTCCTCATTTTAGGCACATAAAGTACGTTGTGTAATGGAAATTGTGAAGTAGAATTCATGAGGAAAGTTTGACCATTAGACTGGATAGGAGACAACTCACCAGTTCCGACCTGCACAGTGCCAGTACCATTGAGAACTATATTAGGGGCAAAGCAAGAAGCATCATGAGTAATGTGTTCTGTGGCACCAGAATCAGGGTGCCAAGCAGAGTCGGCAACAGTAGCAGGCGTCACAAGAAAAGCCTGAGCTGAAGAAGTCAAAGGAACAACAGTAGAAGCAGAACCAGTGGCCATAGAATTTATCACAGCAGGACAACTCGAAGCCACTTGTGAAGACGGAGCAGATACAGAGGACTCAACAGGCACAGGATAATATTCAAATGGAGAATAAAATTCAGGTATACGATAGCCAGTAGCATAATGAGTCTGAGCCTCAGTAGAAGAAGACAAGCTATAAGAGGTCGGGTAATCATACCTGTAGTAACAACGATCAGCCAAGTGTCCAGCCTTGTGATAGATTTGACAGAGAAATTGCCAATTCAAAAAATGACAGCGTCCACGACTAGTGCCACGACCTCCACCATGAGGAAGATTTGGAGGACGAAAAGCTTTGTGTCCTTGACTTGTAACAGGTCCTTGAGCATGATACGCAATAGCATATGAATCTTCATCGTCAAAATCAGCAACATAGGGATCACTGGTAGTAACAGCAGGATTGATTGCAATCGAATTTGGCGACGGCGTTACAAGATTAATCGGATGAGTAGTATTTTGAGCAAGAAACATTTTGTGACCAGATTCAGAATCCAGCAACATGGTGCTCACAATTTCGAGACTAAAACGTGGTCAAGAAGCATTAATGACAGAAATAACCGGTTCATATTCTGCGGTGAGTCCATTCAGAATGTGTGAAACGTGAGTAGCTTCATCTACTTTTTCCCCGAGCATGGCTAAGTGATCGCAAATTGATTTTAAATTTGCCAAATAATCTCTCATGGATAGATCACCCTTACGTTGATTTGCCAGTTGATTGCGGTAGGAGAGAATTTTAGCATCTGATTTATTGGAGAAGAGTTGATTCAATTTGCTCTAGATTTGTGCGGCAGTATGAAGACCAACAAGATCAAGGAGTATGTTGGAGGCAACTGACGCAAGAAGCCATGATGCAAGAGCCAAATCAAGTGATTCATATTCTTCAAAATCTGGATTGGAAATCTCGCAACCATCGTCTCCGCTGATTCTCACTGGCGGCGGAACAACAGAACCATCAAGATAAGAATAAACCATGTGTTGTTTGACCATAAAGTAAACTTGTTGTTTCCACAACAAGAAATTTGTATCGTCGAGCTTGATCGTGATCTTTTTGTTCGAAAAACCACGGCTCGAAGTAACCGTCGGGGTTAAAGTCGCGACGGAGTTGAATGATCCAGACATGAACGACATTTTTGCTTAAGCAATCGATTCAAGCGAAGATCACCATGCGGCAAAGTCTAAAGAATCTCTAGTCACCGAGATTGGAGCTGACAGTGGTCGTCGAAGCTCTAATACCATACTAGATAACAAAAACTATGGAGAGTAAAAGAGATCTGGATCTTATAGATAGACACGTGTGTACACTGAATATATAGAATAGTTAAATGCAGCAAGTGGGAGTATATGTGTACACGTGTCACTAGTTCTGGAATCATCTCTAACGAAGTGTGAATTGATTATGCCAGCTAAGCATAACTAACATAGTGTAAACTTCTAGTATATTCTAATATTAATGACCCAAGAATGCCTTCAAGGTGACGACAAAGATCAAAATTACATGATATGATAAGTGATTGAAGCCAACACATGTTTAAGAAAGCTTCAAGATTCCAATCTACTTCATCTTTCTCAAAGCTATGTGGCAAAACCACACCTTACGTAGCTTCGGTTCCCTAATTATAAATATTATAGTTATAGAAATCTCACAAGAAAAGTTGTGCAGATAAGGACTATAAAATTTCAGCATTCAAAAAAAAAACTAGAAGAAGAAGAAGAAAAACAAGAAAATTAGTATTTCAACAAAATTAATTGCTTACCATATCTCTTTCTAGTAGTTGGTCAATCTCATTAGGAAGCCATAGTCTGCTACGTCTTCCAACATTATCAGGAGATTCTTGAGTAACAATAAGGCTACCCATGTCTTGAACTAAATCATGGATGTCTATATATATAGAATTGCCAATCTCGATTTCAGCAAGCAAAGATTTTTCATGAAGGGAGTGCAAACCGAGTCTTACAGGAAGTTCACAACTTCCTAAAATTTGAATTATTTCATCTTTGCCCCTCATATTAAAAAAACAGGCAATATCTAGAAATATCATCTTTTCTGCATAGTTCAGATCATTGGAGCTTATTCTAAGTGTATTAAAAATGGCATTATTTGAATTTTGCCTCAACATATTCAAAGCATCTTCACATTCTTTTATATCATCTCTACCGAAAAAGAAGGAGCCTAAAACACAGAGAGCCAAAGGGAGGCCTCTTGTATAATTAATTGCTGATACAGCCCACTGTCGAAATTTTTATTCATCTGGGACACCTCTTCTTCCAAATGCTTTTTGGCAAAAGCGTTGAAAAGACTCATCATGGTTCAATGGTTTTACACTATCCACATTATAGGAATCCAGTAAGTGGGCATCCCTAGTTGTAATGATTATTCTACTCCCATCACCAAACCACTTCCGGCTTCCAGCTAAATTCTATAATTGGCTAATGTGATTTACATCATCAAGGATAAGTATAACCCTTCTATTGCAAAAAGGGTACCTTAGTGTGTTTTTTCCTTGATGCGTGTCTTCAATTTGTAAGTTTTTTATGTTGAGACATGAAAGCAGTTGGTTCTGTAAGTGAAGTAGACCATTTCTTTCTGAAACCTCTCTAACATTGAGAAGAAAGCAATGTGAGTCAATAGGTGATGGAACCTCTCATAGACAGCTCTAGCAAGAGCGTTCTTGCCAATACCGCCCATGCCCAATATTCCCATAAACCGAACATCATTCAACCCTATCCCTAACACTGAAAGCATTTTATCTACTCTCTGCTCAATTCCAATCAGTTCATCACTTGCACTGACTGGTGGCAATTTGGAATGAAGTTGGTCCCGTAAACGATCAACCACATCAACAATAAGTTGTGTCGTATCTACAACCACAAGATAAGGTTTTATATTTAGGACCAAAATCAATTCCTAACTAACTCCTACATTTAGGACACAAGGGATAACATCTGTTCATATTATGATTTTTTTTGAAAATTAAATATGATAAACATTAAAAATAAAAATAATTAAATAGACAATTGGCCCCCATTTCCAAGTCACTATTGGGTCTGCTTTCGCACGACTGCTTATGTCATATGTCCTTTTCTTACATAGAGATAACAAAAGCTAAACACCTTTTGACACATTGTATAAATTTTATTTTTAAGAAAATTCACTATCCATTATTTATGACATTGAGTCTTTCCCTTGAGGTTTTCTTAAATATGAGGTTGTGAATTTGAATTTGAATTAGTGCTACTGCTTAACTTTAAAAAAAAAACGTAAAAGTATAAAATGTAAATGAAAGGTAGTATTTTTTTTCCCAAAGAGCTACCAAACAGTATAAGCTATTACAGCCAATTTCTATAGTAGTGAGAACACGTTAACACATTTCAAAGAGCTATCAAAAGATCTATAAAGGTTTTACATTTTTGGTATCAATTCACCACCAAAATTATCTATGCAGTGTTCAATGAATTGGTGCAAATATTGTATACAAGTCATCCAAATGTATTATTGAAATAATTTACCGATATTTATTGGAATCAAAACCAGATAAATTAGCCACTTTTGAAAGAGAATCCTTCCATATTTGCAACTTTAGTTGGTCTTTTTGGAAGTACTTATTTTCAAGTTTGGCCCAAGCTTCACCAAAGCTTTTTCATTGGTTTCTTACGTCAGATGGATCTACTTCATAAAAGATGGGGAAAACTTTTTGACCTGGTGTGGCAAGAATATGTTGGAGCTCATCTAAACACCATGAGGAAGAAGGATAATTTTTGGAGAGAACAACAGTTGCAAAGCGAGATGCTTCAATTGCCTGCAGCAGTTCCTTTGAAATAACTTCTCCTCTGTTAATATCTTCATCATCTCTAATCCTCTGAATCCACTCCTACATAATGCCAGATACAAGTAGTTTGTGAAGCATTTACGAGTGTCTTCGCCCCTAAAACTCAAGAAAATGTCATACTTCCAGGTCCTTTGGGCTGAATTAGAAGCGTTTGAGGAAGATGCTTCATGTTCACTTTCCATATATAAATGTTTGAACCCACTTATGTAGTATAATTTGATGAACCAGTAATATTACGACCTACCAAAAATAAACCATGCATTAGCCCTAAAAGGAAAGCAAATCAAATATGAGATGATCAGAATACAGGAAAAAAAACAAGAAGAAAGATAATGCAAGCTGTTCATGTATAATATTGTAACCTCAGCTTACAGCTATGAGTGCCCCAACTCTAATGATGCTTAACGTAACGTCCGTCATTTTACCACCTTTAACACACATCTCGAAAGCTCTATAATTCAGGAAAATCAATAATTAAAGCCGTAAACTGAAACTTGCACATTTATCTTTGGGTTACTATTCATTTCATAATTTCAGGTTAGTAATTCAATTTTAAAAATTCATAACTAAACCTAGAAAACTTGTACAAGGGTGATACAAACTGCTATCAAAATATCTTTCAGTCATTTATATAAGAAAAATATAACTTGGATCTTATACCATTCCAACAGGTACAATTTATTTATTTTGTATTTATTTTGTAAACATGCTTTGTTTCTCAAACATAAACTGTGTCATAACTTCAAAAACTCATAACTCATGATGTATACATCCAATTGACCTAATTTAGGACTTGTTGGAAAGCTCTATGTGTCCACTTTACACACACCAATTCTCATGAGCATTGAAAATTATGCAATAAACCATTGACTATGCTCTGAAAAGAGCTCAAACTGGGAAGTCATAAACATACATGCTAAATTCATATTTTCAAGGCTATTCTATGACTTTCAATTGGTCACAATCCCTCTTAACACTTCAATTACACATACCAAGGACACAACATGAATTTACACAGCTCTTAGAATTATTTATACACATTATAACTTCTAACAAAACAATACCATAGGAAGTTCATTTCTCCTTCCACTTACCACTGCCTCTTGCTTTGGCTCTTCCATTGGAGGTTTGTAACCTAGCATGGTTTGTTATTGGGGGTGAGATTCAAAGAATCCTAGTAATAAACAATATCATTCATGCATACAAGACAAAAACTTGGTACATGACATGCATGCATTATATGAATTCATGACTACCATGATGGCATATTAACACGGTCAATGTTTCATACATCACACATGGCCATGGAAACAATTAGGATCTGAGCTTCAAAATTACATTCATGCTTCATGTTATCAATCAAAGCAATTATACATGTCATCACACAAGCATAAACAACAATCACACAAGGAAAGTAAATTCACTACCTTTTAGCTATGCCAATTCCTCTTTGTTTCCTTATTTCAATAACTTGATCTATGACGACCAATGATTGAACTATATTTTTATAGGTTTTTTCATAATTAAATTGGTATTTTTAATGCATTTCCTAAGACATTATTGCATTACAAAATACTAATTTGAGTTAAGGACATTTGTATTGAATTAAGTGTAATTAGGGGCAAAATGGTCATAATTTATTAATTATTTATGCAAACAATTCCTTAATGCTATCTTGTACTTAATCTTGCATTGTAGGTGTTTAATAAGAGAATTGGAGAATTTGAAAAATGTAAATTGGTGTTCGAATTAATATTTTTTAGGAAAGGGGAATTTCAAATTTGTGTCTAAAAGGATCAGGAAAAATTACAGAAAAATACCCAAATATTTTGAAAATTACAGCTCTTTCTGTAAAAAGTTCAAAATGCTCCAATTTCGTCCCTCCAGAGAAGTTTGAACTTTTCATTCTGGTCCCTGGTAGGTTTTAACCGAGCTCACCTCCCTTCAACAATGGATAGACTTTTTTGCAGTTTCGTAGTTGGAGACGGCGAAGAAAAAAGCATAACCTTGAAGCTTGATCCTTCTCCACTCACCTTTGCCTCTCTTCCTCGCGCGCGACAACTTCCACCTTCACCGTTGCCAAAGAGCTTCGCCTAACATCTCTCTCCAATGCCGTCATTCAAAAGCAGAGTCGACTTCTACAACTCCTCCGTCAAATACCATATTCCGTCGACCTTTCCTCCGTTCTCGCTCCCTGCGTCGCTCACCACCATCATCTACCATCACCACCGCGAGAGAGAGAGAGAGAGAGAGAGAGAGAGAGCTGTGAAGCTCAGAACACTAGAGCTCAGAAACGACGACCTCCATTATTCCTCGATTTCTGGCAGTTTAATCACCACCATCATCTCTTTCCTTCCTTCTTCACCGATTTCCTTCACTTGAACCCAGCAGAGCACCATTCGACCTTCTTCTGCAGATTCCAGGAAGTTTTTCTGTGATTTCGGCAAATTCTGAAATTTCCAGCGAAGTTCAATTATTTCCTAGTGAGTTCAATTTCCATGGATTTTCAGAACTCCAAACAAGTTGCTGTCAGTACTTCTGAAGCTCCAATGAGTAGCTAGGTTTTGAGCTTTTGAGCATTGGGGATTTAATTTGAGTTCAAGAACTTCAGTAGAGAGTTATTTTTCTCTGTTCCTTTATAAACTTCCTATTATTATTGTTCTTCCTAATTATGTTTTAAGGTACCTTCAGTAGGATTTTGTTTTGTGATTTGGACTTCATATTATTTCACTAAGATTTCCGTGTTTGGATTGAAATGTTTGTGATTAGATGACTTATAGTCATATATATCGTATTAATTCAATGAGAGTATGCTTGCTATGTGATTTTTAGTTTGTGTAATTGATTTGTATTAATTTAAGTGTCACGATCGTGCATTCATATTAGAGAAAATATTTGCATTAATTCAATCCATTTCACATATCAAGTAGTGCTTGAATACTATTTCTAAACAGTAGCTATAAATGTGATCATAGGAATATAATAGCTATTGAGGAGGAGTGTGCAACTCAATGTGATTACTTGGGAGTTTTAATTAAAACTTGATAGATTTCCAACTCTCATATCATTTAGTGAACAAGGATAATTATTGAACCAATTTCCAAAGAGAATTCATTTCATTCATATTCTATTAACCATCCTATTTTTTTTAAAAAAAAAAAGTTTAAATATTAATTAAATTTCCTTACTCTTTTAATTATTAATTTTAAAAACTCAAAACCAATTTTCCCTTATTTTATTGTATTTGCATGACATTTAAGAATCAATAAAAGACTCCTTGGAAAGAGATAACGATATTAAATTTACCTATATGCAATCCTTGATTAATTTTTTATTGTGAATCCTAAGGCTAACGTACAAAAAGGCCCCGCATCAACCAAGCCTCCAATGCCTTTTCCATTTGACATCCATTGGTCCTAAATATATGTCATGAACTATTTATTAGAAATATTAGAGCCATTAAGAATATTGTGTTGACGGAGGTTAGATTTCTCTTTTAAGATTTGTTGAAATGTCTTATTTGAGATAATGATTTCAGTATCTATTAAAAAAAAAAAGTTTCTTGACAACTTAAGCCCTATTTAACTTCTACTTTTATTATCTTAATTTTTCATTTTATTTCTTACAACAAATTCTTGAACCATCATTTTCCCACTCATTTTTCCATGAGGAATTTATTTTTGAAATTAGAATTAAGAAATTCCAACTCCTCCTACAAGATTCGTTCAGAACAGAATCATAGGGTTCTTGAACCCTAAGATGCCATTTTCATATATTATGCTAAACTCATAGTTCTAACTTGGTTCTTGCAGATTTTTCCATAGTATTGGGCTTGATTCAAAACTCTATTTCCATGTTCAATCCCTTGATTAATTCAAGTGTTGATTTTATAAAAATATGGGCAGCATCTCCCCTTAGAAAGCTGGCTTCCCAAAATTACAAAACACTTGAAAGTCAAGCCTTACCAACCAATAACTTTAAACCTCAAACCATAAATCATCAATATCATCTTTTGTAAACTCTTAACAAATCTGGAAAAAGCCATCACCAAACCAGAAATCCATCCCAAGTTGCAAAAATCACAAGTGTTAAGGGAGATTTCAAGCCTACCTTCATTTCCTAAAGCTATCTTTCTCTAAACGAATTTTCTCTCTCCTCCAGCCCTTGAATTTGTTTGTCATTTTTGGCAAGTTAAAATGCTAGATGAAAGATCTTGATGAGAAGAATAAGTTTAATGAAGAGCACTTTGTGATTTGGAGAAGATTTGGCAGGGTTCTAGGCTCTTGAACATTTTCTCTTTCTAAAACCTCTCCTGAACTTCCATAATGCGTTGACAGCTTCTCACTCTTTCTTTGGCCAGATATTTGCACGAAAATGAGCTAGGGAAGGAGCTGAAAATTGACCTTAAGGTGGAAGTTTACTTTAGATTTAATAAAAAGTAACTCCCACAAATCATATTTAGCCAAAATTGCTTATAGTAATCATTGATCCTATGTTTAAGATTAAATCATGGCCATCCAATTTGCTCTTCCATCCTAGCCCTTGAGATCAATTTTAAACTTCCACTTTAACCTTAAATATGATGTTATTTACTAATCTTGACATCCATCCATTTTAACCATGATAAATTTTTAAATTACCATAATTAATTCCTTAACATATTTAGGATTAATTCCCATAACGGTCAATGCTTGCGTGTTACATTGGTTGGTTGAGAGGAATAGATCCCTCACCTATATGGTTACGATTTTAAATTACGGAGAATAACAATGAGGTCCCAATTAATGACCAAAGAAAATATCAATAAAGTCTCTACGAAAAAAAATAACAACTCGTTAACCATGTTTTACAACTCAACATGTTGTAAAAATGACTCAATGAGTTATTATTTCTTTTCGCAGCGACTTTATTAATATTTTGTTTGGTCTCTGGGACCTCACTGTCATTCTCCCTTCAAACTACATGAGAGTTGAGAGAGAGCAAATAATTAATTCCCATAATCAATTGCTTGGGCAATTTCTAACCAATAAGATCAATGTAATTCTTCCAAGAATTCATTCCTCTCATAAAATAATTTCCTCCTATTTTTTCCCAATTATTTGAGGCCTCCTTATATTTTTTTAATAATTAAATTTGGCTCATAATCCTTTATTCAGCCAAAATTCAACAATTATTTAACATTCATTTTTAAGGTAATTTCTCATTAATACCTTAATGACGCGTCAAATATAGTCTGGGGAATCATTCTTTACCTTTTGTGTCTTCGGGGACTTTTCTTATAATTTCAGGCATAATTTCCAAAAATGTCATTGCATACCGTAATTTTCAGAAATTTTGCCTTAACCCAAACCCGTGACAATAGACATACGCCTGTTTGGTTTAAAGGGAGGGGATGGAATGGGAGGGGCTCATTTTCCATCCCCTCCAAAACCTCCCAATTTGGGGGGAACAAAAATGAGGGGAGGGGAGGAATTGGGAGCCCCTTCTTTGAAACTCTCTCTTTAATTTTTCAAATCAAATAAAGGGAATGACTCATTTTTCATCCCCTTCCACTCCAACCAAACAGACTCACAATATTACCTTGACAAGTCTACTTTCATTTAGCCTTTGGCTAACCTTGAATTATGCCTGTAGCCCTTGTACGGAAGGGCCGAACACTACAAACATTGTTCTGAATGTTCTATCCGTCTAGAGCATTAGTGGGACTTCTGCTTATTTTAGCTTAATAGCCTACTCATTTAATTAAGGCTAATTCTTGAACTTTCATACCAAAAATCCCAAATATGACAATTAATATATTCAAGGTTCAAGAGCATATTTGCGATTGCAGCATGTGCTCTTTCTTCCCTGATATTTTGCTTTAAGTATTGGCTAAATTGGAGACTTCTTGCTTGACGTAGGCATTTGTTTTGTGGGAAAATTTCACTTAGCTCCCACAGAACATAGAAGCAATTTGATTTCAGTAAACTCCTAAAACATTATGAAATTTCACCACACCTATTAGGTCAAAATAAAATTAAGTTTTATGGGTAAAAGAATTTACTTTATTTTTGAAATTCTCTTATTTATCTTATGAACGCCTTATTGATCTTGCGATTTCCCTTATTTATCTCATGAATGGCTAAAATGTTTTAACTCCCCTTTATTTTTTTTGTAAATTTATTTATTTATCTTATGAATTATCTTATTTCTTTTGTAAATGGCCAAGTTTTTCTTGTTAATAAATATTTTTTTTTGTGTTTTGAATCCTTTTATTTGTCTTATAAATGCATTTATTTATCTTATAAATGTCTTTATATTTTCTGCAAATGCTATTATGAAAAAAGTAAAGCAAAGATATTATTATCTTTTCTCTTATAAAATTTAATTTTATTTTGGTCTAATGGTTGACTGAAATTAAAGTTGTTTTCCAAGGTGAAATTTTCTCTTATTTTATTGTGCTAATAATTAATTAATTTTCCGTCAGGAATCTTTGCGGGACTCAACAGTACGGGAACTAATGTTCTGGGAGCTTTCCTTTTTGTATTTTAACATTGGGAATCTTACCCGTACGCAACATGTCCAGATTGCTTTTGGGCCTGGTTGATTTTATTTTTTATTTTTTTAAAAATAATTTTATAAAATTGTTTTTAAAAACAAGTTTTGAAAAAATTTAAAATAAACATGCTTAGAAAGTTGTTTTAAAAAAATCTTTGAAGTGACATGGTGGCAGTTATTATCATAATATGGTGTCGATAGTGAATAAGTAGTAATTCCAAAAAATAAAAAAACAGAATAAGAAAACACTTAAAAACTGTTTTTTTTCGCATTTTAAAAACAACTTTTTTTTTTACAAACAAATTATTGAAAACAGCTTTCCAAACAAGTATTTTAGTGTTTTAGCTTTTATAAACAAAAAGAAAAAAACTGTTTTTAAAAACAAAATCAAACAAGGCCTAACTATCTTCTGTGAAACCTAATTCTCACTTTTTGTGTACCGGTATATCCTTCATCTTTCATTTATTTTAATATAGCATATATTACCCTCAGTCCTTAATATAAAATTTAGTCGATTTTTTTAAATAAGTTAAGGAAGTTAAATAAATTATTTGAAATTATTACTACATATTTATCATTTTTATACCAAACTAGTTTATTTAACTTATAAACTAATATATAATCTAAGAACATACAATATATGTTATAAATAAATTACTTATTTAACTTAATTAATCTCTCTAAAAAAATCAATTAAATCTTATATTAAAAATTTGAAGCAGTATAATTTTTAACCATATGCTAACAAAACTAAGAGTGGCGTCGGATTATAAAAAAAATTGCAGGGAAAACTTTTATTTTCTAATTTTTTTATTTCACTTGGACCTGTGTTTTTTAATGGTGATATGTATAATGGGAGAGGGTGTCTCTATTAACTTAATGATGTTCAGTGGCCTATCTCTTCAATAAACAATGCTAAAGACAAGAAACTGACTCATCCTTCAGCTACTTCGCGTGGGAAAGTTTCTTTTCCCTCCCTCCTTCCTCTTCCTTTTTTATAATTCTTTTATAAAAGTACTAAGTTGGCAAATGTTTATTAAAAAAAAAAAACTATTTTTGAAAACAAAATAAATCAACTCCTTAATTTTCTATCCTTATGCATGTAAGAGTCAATGTACATGGGGTTGGCTTTCTCATCTTCCACTCTGAACACATCAATATATCTACTTGCAGATAATTGATGAGAATTGATAAATCCCTATTTTATTATAATTGAGCTTAAAATATCTTATTTGTGCTTATTTGAGATTAAAAGCAAATATATTAAATTGGGATTAAAAAGGGTAAAAATATCAAAATAATTTTAATTACTCTTAATCATTGATTTTTCTCAGAATATTTGATGTTGGTTAAAATGGTTTTCAAATGAAAATAGTTGGAAATTTGGATTGAATCTGAAAATTGCTATTTGGGTTTGAATTTAGTAAATGACAGTTTGGTATTATAAAATTACAAAAATGCCAGTTCAGTCTAGCCAAAACTCACCGTTTTGCAGCTCCTTAGGTCAGATTTGGAATGAGTTGAAAGCTGAAGGGAGCTAGAGATTAAAAGAACAGAGACACAGCCGCAACGCACAGACCTCCAGACTTTCAATCCTTCACACTCCCATCACTGTGCATCTCCGTAGCCGGCGACCTTCATTTCTTCCACCATTGTCGCCGGCGACGTCTTTCCTTCACCCTCCACCACTGGCCGACGTTCCCATACCGAAAACGCCAGAACACAGCCGCAACAGAGGAGCATATTGGGGCTGGTGGACGCTGGAGAAAGAACAGAACCAGAGAGTTGAGAGTCGAATGTGGCGAGGAACTGCCACAAGCACCACACCGCCACCTCCGTCCTTCCACCGGACTTCATTTTCCTCCTTCGCTGGTCTATACCACTCCACTGCTGGCATCATCATCTCAGCACCATCATCGACTCTTTCCCTATGTTCTTCATCGACCACACTGGCAAATTCCAAGCAGATTTCATTTTTCTTCTCTGAGTTCATACTATCATAACCGTGGCTTGCTCTGTTCTGCTTCTAGAAATATTTCAGTCCCCAATTTCATTGTTTATAGCTAATTGGTAATTGATTCAATGTGTTGCATGGCTGAAACTATGAATATGTTTGAGGAATTTGTGATGAAAAATTGCAGTGGCTAGAGGATCATTCTCTTGATGATGGAAGCTAAGGGCTTGTAAGTACTACAAAGGGGAGTTTTATATTTTAATCCATTTGTTTAGCTTTGTAATCATGATTTTCTGTTTTAGAGTTTGCATTTATATTGCTAGATCTTTGTTACTTAGTTAAGTACTTAGTTTGGATTAATTTATGATTTGGATTAGTTGCTGTTGAACTTTGTGCTCATCAATATATGTAGTTACATATATGTTTAAGTGTATGATATTGTTTAGATATTGAGTTGATTTTGGAGTTGTATTGAATCAATTGCATTAATTAATTTAAATCACACACTAAGAGTGCTTAATAGCATCTCTAGAGTAGGAGTTCCTCTCTTTTGGTGCTAGACTCATCGGTTGATGGGGTTTGGTATTTTAGAAAACTTAATGATTTCATAAATTGCACACAAAGTGATTTTTAATAGTGTTTTAAGAAGTGATTATTTTCTAGGTCTAGGAATAATCATCGATTAATGCATTAGACTCAACGGTATTTGAGATTTGGTATTTTGGGGACTTTGGTTGCAATTACTAGTGTTTTGTATTGAGTTTCAGTTAGAGGGGTTAAACCTTGCCCGGTGTGGAAATGTTTAATCAATCTAATTCAAGCTAGCTCAAAGGGTCTTTTGGGCATTTTTGACTAAGCTATTAAATCGAACTCCCATGATCATTAGATGAACTATGACTGCCCTTGCAAACCATTTTCAAAAGATTCACTTCATCCATTTCATTCTACCTATCATTTTATATCCAAAAATACCAAAAATATTGTAGTATAGGCATTTATATTTTCTTGCAACCTATTTGATATTTAAAAAGCTAAAAATCATTTTTAACTTATTTTATATCAATTATCACACTTAGTTTCTAGGTAATTAGTAAGATGCTTTTCGAGAGACAATCTGATATTGCACCCTATATCGCAATCCTTGATTAAATTTTGAAGAGGTTATCAAGATACAAAACTGACAACGCCTATTCTTCATCCGATAGGCTCCATTATCATATGCCATTGCCAAAAAGTCAAAGAAAGGAGACATGGTAATGAGCTGAGAGCTCATTTTCTTCCTTGTTCCTTCCATGCCCCTTTCCCCACAATTGCTTCCAATTACTCCTTTGGATTTTTAATATAATACATAATTGAATTTTTTAGAGAGATTACGTAAGCTAAATAAATGATTTAATCATAATATATATTGTGTCTCATTCGATTATATATTAGTTTATAAGTCACATACATTTGTTTGAAGAAAAAAGAATAAATATAAATACTCTGAAGCAATTTATTTAGTTTCCTTAACATTTAAAAAAAAATCAATTATGTTTTATATTTAGAACATGAGGTAGTAATTAATTATACTATATGAAACAGATGCAACAATAAAGAAATAGGAGTACTAATTCCAACTAAAACTCATTTAACAATAAAGAAATACTAATTCCAACTAAAACTCATTTCTTATGCATAGGTTGGCTCGGATGTACTCTTGCCATACTTCTTCCCACATGACTTCGACTTGTATCCCACAGTAAGGTTAACTTGGTGTAAAGACTCCGAGTCTTCCCTGAATATGCTATTATGCTACAACTTCTAACTTTTGCTCCTGTGTCATGATTTTCCTTTTTGAAAAAGTAACTGATATTTCTCTAACTTACAAATATGTGTTTATAAATAATTTATCCACAAAGCCAATAGTGGAGTCGTGAAGAACAAGGTAAGATCAGAGGATATGTTGTGATTATAATAATTATGAATATATATATTAAAGCATATACCCTTAATTTAGATTATACATAACTCAGCATTCATCTAAATATCGCTTGTTTGTTTAGAGTCTGGCATGTTTATTTTCATAAATAATTTATCCACAAAGCAAATAGTGGAGCCTGGCATGTTTACACCACACTAGTGAGGCTTACCACTGTAAGACTCATAACATAAATCTCTCTTACTCTAGGGAGGAGCTTGGTTCTAAAGGTTATATGTACATCCAAAATAAATCATTATTTGATTAATATACTATTTAGCTCTTATAGTTTGTCTTCATTTTAATTATGGTCCCTATAATTTTAAACCATAGATTTTGGCCCCTTAAGAAGTAAAAGGATCTTTTTTTTTTTTATAAAAAATAGGAACTCACAACGTCATACAAAAAGAAAGTTGAATATTATATGAAAAGGCCACAAAATCAATAACTTGTATGTCATTTGGTATTAGCAGCCTAAGGCTTATGTTGAGGAACCTGTACTGAGGAAACTTACCTGATCCGTTGCAAAATCAAAAGGTGTATATAATCCTGAATGAAATATATGCTGTTGTCTCTATGTGTTAGGAGGGGGTTAAACCTTCCTATCATTTATAAGAGTCTATGAGGAGACAGATAAATAAATATATGGCAAAAATTAAATCATATAAGACACCGAAATTATTAACATAGAAAACCTCTCAACTCAATGATAAAAATCATAGGTCGTTCAGACCAAAGAAAATATTATCTATTATGATCAAAATAGGGTACAAGAGAGTCTTCACATATAGAGGTGAAAAAAGAGGGGCCGACCCTTTATGGGCTTAGGACTAAACAAACCCAACTTCTATAAAATGTCTCTATTTTGAAGCATGACCCATTTACTCACGGGCTCAGGCCGGCTCACGAGCTTCAACCACATTTAACAAAAGAATTAGTTTTTTCATTTTCTTAATGAAATTAAATTAAAACACTATAATGTTTAATTTAAGACAAATATTATTAAAGTTTTAAATGTTTTATCTTTTTGGATAAATAGAATGTGACAATTTGCCTTAAAACAAAATTCTTCATGAGATAGGAACACTACTTTTTCGTTTTTTGATGTGTGTTATTAATTTCTTTATTTGATATAGTTTGCACTTTGCATAATATTCGGACATCTTCAAATGTAATTAAAAAATTGTTCTCTTTGTCTACTTTCCTTACATCAATAAAAAAATGTTTCTTTCAATATGTCACGAGAAAAAATTTCTTTGTAGAAATATTAAGAACCAAATGAAAGATTCTTAAAACTTGAGTAATTTTTTTAAAAAATCAATTAGAAGACTTTTAACTAACTGTAATGCCATCAACAAGCTTCTCTTAGCTTTTTAATAAGAATATAATCATTTTTTTTCATTTAAAAGCATTCTAATAGCAACACGATATGATTTGAAAAACATTTACAATCTAAAGAAAATCATTAGTCTTAAAGCAAAACTCAACTTATAGTCATAGTCATTTAATAATTTTTTTTAAAGAAAATTAGCAGGCTTAAACGGGCCAGCCAATTTAAACCCTTAGCTCTACAAGGCTGACCCTTTTAGGTCCGACTCCTTCTGCAGGCTCTAAACCATAAGTCCGACCCTTGACTTAAATAGGCTTAAACTGGCTTGGCCCGATTTCCTAGTTCTAACCACATGCACGAACACATGCAATCATCTAATCAAACAACCAAAGCTATGTACAAGTTTTGAATAAAGAACAAAGCAGTCGAAGATGCCAAAAACATGCCCCTAACTACGAACACATTTTCTCTTACACCAGGCCTCCAACTGATGATCGCACCATTGAAAACAATAAACCATATGTTATGAACCTACTGACCAAATTTCAACTTGATCAACAGTCAACGAGTCCGCAAATGCCGATTTATAGATATTAACATATGAAGCTACGTTTTTCGTTTTCTCTCTTCTTTTCTCCACATGGCTGAAACATTAGACATCTTCGACTTTTCCAATGACTTATTTGGCCTAGGCGGGCCTCTCTACCAAGAAACTTTATAATAATTTTATAAAAGATCAAGTTTAAACCATTCAACTGGGGATATGATATTTATGAAGAGGGGAGAGGATGGGAAAGGAAAATGAACTTTCCCTCGTGAAGTAGTTGGGGGATGAGTTAGTTTATTGTCTTTATCATTGTTTGGCAGAGAGATAGGCAATTAAGCGTCATAAAAAGATATGTTTGAAAACATTCAAAAGGATGGGCGGCTAAGATTTTTTTTTTTTTTTTATGAGGATCAAATTAAAGCACACAAATTAATGAATCAACACACACCCACACAAGTCATCCTTGAAAAATGCTATCTAAACTGCTAGAATTTTTTTTTTTTTTTTTTTTACATACACAAGCTTTTCAAAGCTGCTATACCTAAACCGTTATAAAATTTGGCGCCGGTCAGTCCACAACAAAGTTGCTGTGGTTTTATTGAACTACCATTGCAAAACCACTACAAACACTACTACCATTATTAATGCCATTTGGTACCAGTCAAAGTGTGACCATTTAGTATCAGTTTGTCCTATAAACGGTTCTATGGTGGTAAATTGTAGCGGTATTTTATGATCACTCTTAAACAACTTTGACCTTTTATTTTTATTTTTGTTGTTCAACACCTTTGTTTAGTATTCAATAGGGAGGAAAAATCTCCTTTTTTCCCCTTTTCCTCCTCTTCTCTTTTTTAGAATTCTAGTCATCCGATTAATATTTGATTGGTCCAAATTTTGTTTTACACAAAATATTTTTTCTTTATTGTAGAATTAAATTATTTTTATCAAACTTTAACAATTTGAATTTAATTAATTATTTTTTTATAATTTAAAATTTTATAATAATTTTATAAAAGATCAAATTTAAACCATTCAACTGTTAATTTGATAGCTATGAAGAGGGAAGAGGATGGGAAGGGAAAATAAACTTTTCCACATAAAGTATTTGGGGATGAGTAAGTTTTGTTGTCTTTAGCATTGTTTAATGGAGAGATACGCAATTAAATATCATGGAAAGATATGTTTAAAAACATTAAAAAGGATGCATGGGCGGCTAAGATTTCTTTTATATGGATCAAATGAAACACATAAATAAATTAATTAACACACACCCACACAAGTCATTCTTGAAAAATGCTATCTAAACAGCTAGAATTTTTTTTATGGACATGAGCATTTTAAAATTGCTATGTCAAGCAAGAAGTCTCCAATTTAGACCAACAATACTTAAAGCAAATTATCAGGGAAAGATCACATGCTGCCAATCGCAAATAAACTCTTGAACCTTGTATATATTAAGCAATGAGTAATTGATTATATTCCTTGTTTTTTATCCTTGTTTCGGTTTCTGTACCCTATTAGTCTTCAATTTCATGTTCTTTCTCTTTGATATGTGCAAAAAAGTTAAAAAATCGCTAATTGCGTGTAATGATGTACATAATTCAATTTCATTACTTATTTGTTCAAATAAGAAAGAACTAATAATTTGCCAAGTTAGTACTTTTAGAAAAGAATTATAAAACAGAAAGTGAAGGGAAGAGGATGGGAAGGAAAAAGGAACTTTCCCACATGAATTAGTTGGGAGATGAGTCATTTTCTTGTCTTTAACATTGTTTCGTGGGGAGATAAGCAAGTGAACGTCGTAGAAAGAGGCAATTGAACGTCGTAGAAAGATATGCTTGGAGTCCAATTGTCCGACGCCATTCTTTGTTTTGTTAACTTAGGGATAAAAATTATATATGCTACGCTAAAATAAATGAAAGATGAAGGAAATACCATTACATTTAAAAAGAAAAAAAAACGAGAATCAGGTTTCACGGAAGAAAGCTAATCACCAGAAAAGTTTCATAGAGTAATATGGACATCATGTCATTTTTCCGCATGGAAACTTGTCATTTCCTAATTCTCACTTGTTATGAGACGACATATTGCATTCATCATGACATCAATAATGATTTTCTAAAAGGCTTAATTTTGCTTCAAAAGTTTTCACCAAAGGGCAATTTTGTTTTGGAAATTTTTTGGGAGCAATTTTTTTTCTGGCCATTATCCTAATTAATTTAGACTGTCAATTGACCAAATATGATCAAATATGCTGAACTAACAATCTACATGTCATTCATGTCATTTTTATTAATGTATAAATTTACACTGGAAGTCCAAGTGTCATCTATTCCATTTTTTTTAAAGTTAAATATAAAACTTGTGGGGCAAATTTGCACCTTAATAAAAATGACGTTGATGACATATTTAGTCAACTAACGGTCAAAATTAACTGAGATAACGATGAGGGTAAAATTACTCCCTTTTTACACTTTCATAACAAAATTACTCCTAAGTGAAAACTTCCAACATAAAATTGTCACTTAACCCTTTCTTAAAAAACAAAAGGAAAACTCCCAGAAAGTTAGTCGCCGCCCTGTTGCGTCCGGGAAAGATTCCTGACGGAAGATTAATTAATTAACACAATAAAACAAAGGCCTACGTCAAGCAAGAAGTGGCCAATTTAGACCAACAAGACTTAAAGCAAAATATCAGGGAAAAAGATCACGTGTCGCCAATCGCAAATAAGCTCTTGAACCTTGTATATATTAAGCATCATTAGAGTTGAGACACTTATAGCTGTAAGCCGAGGTAACTATATTATACATGAACACCTTGCACTATCTTTCTTTTTCTTTTTTCTGTATTATGATCATCTCATGTTTGATTTTCTTTCCTTTTACAGGGCTAATGTATGGTTTTTTGTTGTTGTTGTTGTAGGTCGTAATATTAATGGATCATCAAATTATACTACATAAGTGAATTCAAACATTTATATATGGAAAGTGAACAAGAAGCATCTTCCTCAAACTCTTCTAATTCAACTCGAAGGACCTGGAAGTATGACATTTTCTTGAGTTTTATGAGTAAAGACACTCTAAAAGGCTTCACAAACTACTTGTACCAGGCATTAAATGGGAGGGGTTTCAGCGTTTTTAGAGATGATAAAGAGCGTGAGAGAGAAGTTATTTCAGAGGAAATGCGGCAAGCAATTGAAGCATCTCGTTTTGCAATTGTTGTTCTTTCCAAAAATTATGCATCTTCTTCATGGTGTTTAGATGACCTCCAGCATATACTTTACTCAAGAGATAATATGTGTCAACAAGTTCTTCCCTTATTTTATGATGTAGTTTCATCTGATGTGGGATCTGAAATAGGAAGTTTTGCTGAAGCTTTTGCCAAACATAAAGAGACGTTCCAACAAGACCAACTGAAGGTGCAAATATGGACGGATTCTCTGACAAAAGTGGCTAATTTATCTGGTTTTGACTCCAGTCAATATCGGTAAGTTTTTTTTTAATAATTCAATTGAATAAAGTGTACATAATATTTGGATAAATTCATGGTTAAAGGTGCATTCAGCACCCCGATATAGTTTTGAAGGTGCAATCAACACCCTAATAATGTATTAAAAATGGAGCAATTAGAACCCTTCACTAACAGAATACTAACTCCGTTTGGTGACACATTCTTTCCTTTCCTCTTTCATCGATTTTCAACATGTTCATCCCTTCTATTAGTATGTAAGGTTGCAATTTTGCCCTTAATGTATTAAAAATGGAGCAATTGCACTCCTTCACTAACAGAATATTAACTCAAGGTTTGGGGTTTAAGATCGATGAAAAAGGAAAGGAAAGAGTGTATTAGCAAACGAAGTTAGTATTCTGTTAGTAAAGGAGTGTAATTGCTTCATTTTTAATATATTAGGGTACTGATTGCACCTCTAAAAATAATTTAGGTTGATGTTGTACCTCCAAAAATAGTTTAGGGTGCTGATTCCACTCTTAAATATTTTAGGGTGGGGTGCTGGACGAACCATTGCCATAAATTTATTGAACAATGAACAGGCGCATCCCAGATTTTTGAATGTGTCAACGCGCGCGCATATATATATATATATATATATTATTTTTTCAGAAAGATAAAAATATTTAGTTGAGAGGAAAAAATGTAATAATTAATTCATACGGTCAAATGCATAAACCTTCTCATTTATCTAGTTTTTCAAGGAATTGTTCATGTCATTTATTTTGTTTAATTTCAAAATACTTGAAAGACAAAAAACTATGTACTATCTCTTGTGCTTAATTATATGACCAAGTTGACTAATTTACGGAGATTAAGAAAGATAAATAAATTACTTTAAAATACTTATATTTATTGTTTCAGTAATTTGACCCATTTATAAAATGATATATAAACTAATGAGACATATAAGTATTATAAAGAGATAATGTATGAAAATTAATCAAAATATATATAATTATTATGATCATATATTTCTTGTGAGGGAGAAAATTGTTTTTGTAGGTATGAATCAGAACTTATTGAGAATGTGGTTGAACATTTATGGGACCAATTTCTTTCAGAACTGCCACCTGTCAGTGGAAGTGATGCAGTGATTGGAATTGATCAGGGAGGAGACAAAATGCCTGCACTCTTAGAGTTGGATGGTTTTCGGTTCACAGGACATATCCCAATACTCTATGGCCCAGTTTGGTGCGAGGCAGTGCGGGATAGGGATTGGGATTGGGTAAAGCATTGGTCCAATTATATTGTTTGGTATGAGTGGCTAAGGATAACAGAGATTGGGAGTATCATGAAAATCGGATTGCTGCAAAGCCGCCTCCCCCCTTGGTATTGCGTTTTCAAGCCTGGGATTGCAAATTTTATTGACAAAAATATCCCTGATTATAATAATTTTCCGACAAAAATACCCTCAATCGCAATTTTAACCTAAATAAATCGATCTACACCTCGCCTTACAATCACTCTGCACCTCGCCTTCCATCAAACATGGGACAATAATCACATAATTGTGGAAGTTCTGTTGTCCTCAAAATTCTTCTACTGCTTATCTTACTCTAGGTTTGATCATTGGGATCCCATAATTATTGTAGAAATGATATATTGATCAATATGTTATTGGGATGTGAGATTGCAGGAAATTTCCTTCTTTGATAATTAGGGGCAAAATGGTCATAATTTATTAATTATTTTTAAACAATTATCCCTTAAACTTTTGATGCTACATTGTGTTTAATATTACATTGTAGGGGTCTTGGAAGAAAAATTGTGATTTTGGAGGGTTGAATTAATATTTTGAGAACTGGAAAAAATTACAGAAAATAGCCCATGATTTCTGAAAATCACAAATTTGTGACGAAAATGGGGTCAGATAAAATTACATAAAAGTACCCATAAGTTTTGAAAATTACAGGTCTACCTCACCAATGTTTCGAATATTTTCAATTTAGTCCCTTATCAGAACTTTTAATCTTTCAGAATGGTCCCTGGTCAAAACTTGCGTTTTGACCAGGGATTAGGTTACTGTTTCAGAGCTAAAAGAAACACACAGACACAAGCTGAGGGACCCTGAATAAGAGTGAGGCGCCACAAGCGGGAGCTGGGGGAGAGAGTTTGAGACGACGGAGCTTGAGAGAAGAGGGGAAGAGACGGACAGCTACTGCCACCATCAAGGACCTCCTCGGCGAGCTTCTCAGACCAAAGAGCTTCACAGCCATCGACCTTCCTCCTTACATACACAGTGAGCTGAACTTGAGAGCATCAGTTTCAGATTAGCAGTGAGTTCAAATTGAGAACCAGGGGGAGTTTCTTTGTTGGAGAAAGTTGAAGTTGAGGGTAGGGAGTGGAGCGCAGACTTGAGATTGAAACAGAGCAAGGAGACCCGATAGAGGGAGCTGGGACAGAGACGATGGAGATAAGAGTGGATGAGAGACCGAAACAGAACTACCACGCCATTCAGCACTACCTTCATCCCACTTTCACCTTCATTTCTCTTTGACCACCACGGCTGACAGATTTTTCCAGTTTCCAATGATTTTTTCCAGATTCCGGCGAGGATGACCAGATTCCAGCGACTCAATATCCAGTTCTCGGTGGCTCTATTCTTTCTCTTTACCATTTGCACCTTTTGTCTCTTTCTTTCACACCGTTGACCTCTTCCATTTCCCATAACCGTCCTTCATCCCCTCCAACCAGCTTTGTAAAGCCCTAAATTTCGATTAAGAGCTAATGACGATTATTGTGGATAATTTGGTAAATTAAAGTGGATTTGTGATCTGACTTTGTTATTGGGAATGCACAACACCCTGTGTTTTAGCATAATTATGTGACAAAGTAATTTGAGGGCTGAAATCAGGGGGTATGGCGCATGGATGAAAAAGAAATGGTTATAAATGTGTTATATGGCAATTTTAGTTAATATGCCATAATCAAGGGCAAAATTGGAAGAATAGTAAATGTACCGACTAATTAGTCAGCAATTGAAGAAGAACTTAATCACTAACTAATGAAATTGGTTAGTGAGGTTAAGTGGAAGATTAAATGTGTGAGATTTCATGAGATGAAGACAAGTGGCACAAGTGGATCAAGTATGAAGAGAGTTGGTGGTAGAAAAGTCAAAGAACAATTTAAAAATCACTTTCTCTCTCTCTCTCTCCCTCTCTCTTATGCGTATGGTATGGGCAAGGGGAGGCAAAAATCAGATCTCCTCCATCTTCATCTTCATCATCTCATTTTCTCTCTCTCTTCTCTCTCCATTTTCGCCATTGTTGAAAGAAGAAAGAGAAAAGGAAAGCTCAAGATTTAGGTAAGATTTTGACTTCAAATGCCAAAATTTCCTTCTTTAAAGTTGTTCCTCTTATTAAGAGCTTTCATCCTATGGTTTAGAGTCTCAAGAGGAGGTGTTTTTGTGTGTGAGAAAAGTTGGAGATTGAAGAATCAAGAAACAAGTTTAAGAAAGTGAAAGAGGTGAGTGTTAGCTCCCTTTTGATATGTATATTGAAGTTGTTGGTTGAGCATTGATTTTTTGGGAATTTTCTGCCCTATTTATGAAAATTAGGGTCGTAGTGAGTTTGGCATATTGTGATCATGGAAATGGTATATTATGATGTCTTTTGGACAAATGGATTGGTTTGAATCATTAAAAGTAAAGTTTGGCAACTTTGTGTTTGGTTTGTATATTGGTCAAAATAGGACATGTTGATAGGTTGTTATTTTGGTCATTTTGAGGTTGACATTGTGTTCCTTGTGGAAAATTATATGGGAATAGGGTTGGTTATTGATTTTGGGAGTCATTGGACACTTTGGTAGAAAATTGGAAATCTGTCAATGTGAACCCTGTTTTGGGCAGTCAGTTTGCACAAAAGTTTTGAATGGCCAAATGGTGTCTAAAAATTATGAAACTTTTCAGTCTTAAAGTTCACATCCCAAGCTTCAAAATGGACATATATTTCATGTCATTCCGATTTTTGAGGTAGGAGTTATAACTGTCCAAAGGTTGATGTGAAATCTGGGATCAATTCTGGAGCAGGGTGGACATTTCTTGAATTCTGTAATTTTGTGGTGATGTCTAGTAATGAACCATATTTTTCCTATGAAGAGGACTTAAATACCTTTCATTTGGCTTTGGAATCACCTCATTTCATTTTTTCTAGAATTAGTTATGATTTTTTGAAGTTCAGCCAAGAAACATAATTTTCTTGGCCGCAACAAGTGGATTCTAGGCCGCGGCCCAAATGTTTCAGACCTATCATTGGCCGCAGCCAACCCCCAAAAATGACATTTTGAACTTCCGAAGATGGTTTTCAGTATAGTTGTTTCCCAACCCTTTAGGCATATGTTTAAGCTTCTTGTAGCCACCTAAATGACATAAATGATAACCAAATCTAAGTGCTTGAAGTTAATTGAGTATTGGAATAGAGTTTAACTCTTCGTCCTTAATTATGACTTTAGGATTTGATCTTTTCCCGGAGCATAGAAGACCTGTGCCTGCTCAAAAGCGGAAAGACCAAGGTAGTTACACTTTATCCTATATCATGTATATTGCATTGCTTGTTTGCATTAGTCATTGAATACAGATACAGTAAGGGAATGTGGTGTAAGCCCAGTCTCGAATACAGATACAATAAGGGGACGTGGCGAAAGCCCGGCCTTGAATACATATACAGTGAGGAGACGTGGCGAAAGCCTAACCTTGTATATAGTGAAGGGGACGTGGCAGTGTACCCGACTTCTAATATTAATTGCTACATTGTGATGTATGCTTGCTTTGTTTAATATTGCATCATATACGTAAATTGTTGCTACTGGGATTCTTTTGAATCTCACTCTTTCCAAATAACAGTTTTAGACAGGGCAAGTGGATCAAGAGGCAAGCAAGTGGATAAGGACGACTAGGACTGCCGGTGGTAGTCTTAGCTATATTCTTTTTGGTTTTTGGATTAATTATCATTTTTGACAAATGTATGTATATATTGAATAGATCATAGTATTATAGTTTTGTGTAATCCCTAGCATGGATACTGAGATGGGCAATGGTGCCCTGTACCAACTCTTGGATTAATGTGATTATCCCGGGTGAACGTCGGGAATTGTGCTTATACTCTGATATTATACATGTGACAAACCAAATAGACCTATTGATTTTATAAATGAATGAATGGAGATCTATTTGTACAAGTGTTGTAAAAAGTTTTTAATTATTCTGGATCTCTTATTCAATTATGAAACGCATTTAAACACTAATTGCGGCCTTAATCATGACGGGGGTTATATTTGTGGTATCAGAGCAGTTTTCCTGGCATTTGTAGGAATTGCTAGGATAGTTGCCATAGTTGTTGCCTGAGTGATAGTGATTGATAATTGTTGGCTTGTGTACACATGTATATTCCTATTATTGTTGGTGTATAAGAATTAAGGAATATGTGTATACTTCTTATTGTGATTTCTGACTGGGTGAATCATTTGTAGAGTTAAAGGACAGAATGGTTCACCCTAGAGTAAGACCATTGAACCCAGAGGTGGGGTAATTGAATGACAATCCACCTGACCCAATGCAGGAGCTGATGGGTCTAGTAAGGGAACAGAGGCATATAATACATAAGCTCAGAGAAGAAAGAACACAATGATTCAATCAGAGATTGATGGGTAAAACCGGAGGTGGAAGAAATAAGCCATATTCCACTTGATCTCATACGGCAGAGGATTGAGGAAACGACTGGCTTCCAGACAGTTTATTGAATTCAATAAAGCTGTAGAGGGGTGCGCGAAATCTTGAGGTTTCTCCATGACCAATGATCATTTAAGTTAGATGGTTTAAAGAGTGCTTAGATTCATGGGGATATTGATAATGTAGGTATTGATTTTGAATTGGGACAGTTTTGTTGCAGTGAATACTGCCAGAAAGGTCCATTTGATGGGATTATGGCAATTTGAGGCATAGTAATTGTTTTGTGGTCTCTCCATCTTAAGTGATGATCCTTAGTAACAGTGTAAGGTCAAAGGAATGTAAATACGATATACGGTTGTATATGAGGAGTGGTGACCATATTGTTTGTGGATCCTAGGAGATTCGATCTAATAATACTGAAGGTTGGGAGTAGGCCTTAATTAGATCTAATTGGAATTATTGTCTAAGTTATGCATTAAGCTGTCATGCATAGTTTCCTGAAGTCTGGGATTTAAATAAATTTCTGCATCATTATGAAGCCTTTGCTGAAATTGAGCAAATCTGTTTGGCATTTTCTGTGCATTTGATATTAATTTCTTGTCTGCTTTTTGTTTCTGCAGGTTGGGTTAGGTCAAGCATTATCTTCATCTGAGTTTTGTTGTACATTCTATTGCACTGGTCTGCTGTTAACATTGTCTGAACTCATTCCTAGTTTTTCCCAATCTGTTGACTTAGGGATTGAAACTACAAGTGCATTTGCGCTGAAATTGAGCCAATGCAATGAAGTTTACATTACTTGCTGCCATATTTTCCATACTGTAATTAAAGTGCTACAAATGAATCATCAATGTGTGACTAGCTTGTATGAAAATTTGTTGCTGCTATAGACTGCTGCTTTTGAATATTGAAATTGAAATATGTGATTGTTCTGTACTGCTGTTAAAATTGGAGCATCCACTATGTGTGTATATAAAGGGGACGTTTTTTTTTTAAAAATAGAAGATTTAAGACCGGTTGTAGCCACAACCGGTCTTAAAATGTACTTTAAGACCGGTTGTGCTCACAACCGGTCTTAAAAGGTCTGACCTTTAAGACCGGTTGTCAGCAGAACAAGTCTTAAAGGAGACCTTTAAGACCGGTTTTAAGAACAACCGGTCTTAAAAGTATGACTTTTAAGACCGGTTGTAACAATCAGTCTAAAAAATAACAGACTTTTTAGACTTGCTGTAACAAAACCTAATTCACAACCGGTCTAAAAAGTCTTTTTTAACTGGTCTAAAAAGTCAATTTTCTACTAGTGATTTTGTCGGTAAGAATGCTTGAAACTTGAAAAACATGAAGTTATCTTAGAAGTTAATAATTGTTCATTTTAATTGAATTATTGATTTGATTTATTTTGTTAATTTATTTTGTTATATGTACACAATTTTTTGTCTGACAAAGGTCTCAATAAACCACATTCTCCAGCATTCATTATATTTAAACCTGGTGAAGGTTGTGGCAAAAATTGAAGCTTTGTGCAGTAATTCAAATAAAGAGACTTCAGATTCAAAAGATTAGAAATGCAGCCATTAGGTAGGTTCACAAACTCGTTTCCACTCAAATCTAATTGTTGCAAATGTAGCCATCAGGTAGGTTCACAAACTCGTTTCCACTCAAATATAATTGTTGCAATGATGATAAGCCACTAAGGTCATTTAGAATGATCCCATCAACCATATTGCAATAGCTCAAATCTAATTCTTTCAGTGATTCAATATTGAAGATAGAAGCCGTCAATGTTAAACCCTTGGGAAATGAATGCCTCTGAAACATATGGTTCCAAGCAAAAGACCATATACTTTAGTTGGCAGTTAGCTTTTTGCATCCATGAAATGCAAGTGTCTCTAATTTTTTAAGATAACAAATAGAAGAAGGTACTTCTGCTATGGATGTTAAGGTTTTCTGGCAATTCAAAAAAGGTTGAGCAACCAGAGATATCAAGAACTTTCAGACACTTCAATTTTCGAATGGTATGTGGAAGGCCAACAAGATTTTGGCAACCCCTTAAATCCAAAGTTTCAATGTTAGTTAAGGATCCAAGTGACTCAGGAAGTTTGGCTATGCTGGTCCCTTTGACATCAAGTGTTACAAGATTATCCATCTTTTCTCCAAATTCTGGAAAATTTCTTACTTGAATGCATCCGCAAAGAACAAACTTTTCAAAAGAATTCATTTCCAATTTTTTTGGAAGGACTTTAAGATTCAAGCAACATTTCAAATTCACTTCAACAAGATGGTGAAGCTGCCCAAGCGAAGAATGAACTCCAACAAGTGATGTGCTATATTCAAGAACTAATCTTTCTAAATTTTGAAATCCAAAAAAGTTTGGGGTTTGAAGGAGGTTTTTGGAATAGCTAAAGTCCAAAATCTTCAGATTCTTCATAGACTGAGCAAATAAAAGATAGGAGAAATCAGTCATAAAACACTTGATGCTTCATCATTGAGTTATATATATAATTTTTATAGACAATCTAACTTGTCTGTCATTTGAAAGGTGCTTTATTTTGCTATGATGCATTTCAAGATATACAAGTTGATTCATGTACTCTCTAGAAGGAAGAGCTTCAATAGGATATTCATACCAATGAAGAACTTGTAACCCACAAAGGCCTTTGAGGTGACGGGAAAGATCAAAATTACATGATATGATAAGTAATTCAAGCTAACACATGTTTAAGAAAGCTTCAGGATTCCAATCTATTTCGTCTTTCTCAAAGCTATATGGCAAAACCACACCTTTCGTAGCTTCAGTTCCCTAATTATATAAATAATTATAAATATTATAGTTATAGAAATTTCATAAAGCAGATAAGGAATATAAAATTTCAGCATTTAAAAAAATAAAAAGAACAAGAAAATTAGTATTTCAAGAAAATTAATTGCTTACCACATCTCTTTCTAGTAGTTGGTCAATCTCATTAGGAAGCCATAGTCTGATACGTCTTCCAACATTATCAGGAGATTCTTGAGTAACAATAAGCCTACCCATGTCTTGAACTAAATCATGGATATCTATATATATAGAATTGCCAATCTCGATTTCAGCAAGCAAAGATTTTTCGCGAAGGGAGTGCAAACCAAGTCTTGCAGGAAGTCCACAACTTTCTAAAATTTGAATTATTTCATCTTTCCCCACATATTAAAAAAATAGGCAATATCTAGAAATATCCTCTTTTCTGCATTGTTCAGATCATTGTAGCTTATTCTAAGTGTATTAAAGATGTCATTATTTGAATTTTGCCTCAACATATTCAAAGCATCTTCCCATTCTTTTATATCATCTCTGCCAAAAAAGGAGCCTAAAACACAGAGAGCCAAAGGGAGGCCCCTTGTATAATTAATTGCTGATACAGCCAACTGTCGAAATTTTTTTTCATCTGGAACACCTCTTCTTCTAAATGCTTTTTGGCGAAAGAGTAGAAAAGACTCCTCATGGTTCATTGGTTTTACTCTGTATATTCTATCCACATTGTGTGATCTCAGTACGTTGACATCCCTAGTTGTTATGATTATTCTGCTCCCATCACCAAACCACTCCTGGCGTCCAGCTAAATTCTCTAATTAGCTAATGTGATTTACATCATCAAGGATAAGCATAACCTTTCTATTGCAAAAAGGGTACCTTAGTGTGTTTTTTCCTTGATGCATGTCTTCAATTTGGAAGTTTTTTCTGCTGAGACGTGAAAGTAGTTTGTTCTGTAAGTGAAGTAGACCATCTCTTTCTGAAACCTCTCTAACTTTGTGAAGAAAGCAATGTGAGTCAAATAGGTGACGGAACCTCTCATAGACAGCTTCAGCAAGAGTGGTCTTGCCGATACCGCCATGCCCAATATTCCTATAAACCGAACATCATCCAACGCTATCCCTAACACTGAAAGCATTTCGTCTACTCTCCGCTCAATTCCAATCAGTTCATCAGATGGCATTTTGCAATGAAGTTGGTCCCGGAAACGATCGACCGCATCCACAATAAGTTCTGTGCCATACCTACAACCACAAGATAAAGTTTTATATTTATGACCAAAATCAATTCCTAACTAACTCCTATATTTAGGATACGAGGGAAAACATCTCTTCATGTTATGATTTTTTTTAAGAAAATTAAAATATTTAAATTGACAATTGGCCCCCATTTCCAAGTCACTATTGGGTCTGCTCCTGCACGACTGCTTATGTTATATGTCCTTTTCTTATGTGGAGATAACAAAAGCTAAACATATTTTGACACATGGTATAAATTTTACTTTTAAGACAATTCACTATCCATTATTTATGACATTGAGTCTTTCCCTTGAGGTTTTCTTAAATATGAGGTTGTGAATTTGAACTTGAATAAGTGCAATTGCTTAACTTTAAAAAAAAAAACGTAAAAATATAAAATGTAAATGAAAGGTAGTATTTTTTTTTTTTTCCAAAGAGCTACCAAACAGTATATGCTATTACAGCCAGTTTCTATAGTAGTGAGAACACGTTAACACACTTCAAAGAGCTATCAAAAGATCTATAAAAGTTTTACATTTTTGGTATCAATTCACTACCTAAATTATCTATGCAGTGTTCAATGAATTGATGCAAATATTATATACAAGTCATCCAATTGTATTATTGAAATAACTTCCCGATATTTATTGGAATCAAAACCAGATAAATTAGCCACTTTTTCGTTGGTTTCTTACGTCAGATAAACTAAAAGATGGGGAAAACTTTTTGACCTCGCGTGGCAAGAATATGTTGGAGCTCATCTAAACACCATGAGGAGGAAGGATAATTTTTGGAGAGGACAACAATTGCAAAGCGAGATGCTTCAATTGCCTGCAGCAGTTCCTTTGAAATAACTTCTCTTCTGTTAATATCTTCATCATCTCTAAATACTTTGAATCCACTCCTATATAATGCCAGGTACTAGTTTGTGAAGCCTTTACGAGTGTCTTCTCCCCTAAAACTCGAGAAAATGTCATACTTCCAGGTCCTTTGGGCTGAATTAGAAGAGTTTGAGGAAGATGCTTCTTGTTCACTTTCCATATATAAATGTTTGAACCCACTTATGTAGTATAATTTGATGAACCAGTAATATCACGACCTCCCAAAAATAAACCATGCATTTGCCCTAAAAGGAAAGCAAATCAAATATGAGGTGATCAGAATACAGGAAAAAAAACAAGAAGAAAGATAACGCAAGGTGTTCATGTATAATATTGTGACCTCAGCTTACAGCTATAAGTGCCCCAACTCTAATGATGCTTATCGTAACGTCTGTCATTTTACCACCTTTACCACACATCTCGAAAGCTCCATAATTCAGGCAAATCAATAATTAAAGCCCATAAACTGAAACTTACACATTTATCTTTGGATTACCATTCATTTCATAATTCCAGGTTAGTAACCCAATTTTAAAAATTCATAACTAAACCTAAAAAACTTGTATGAGGGTGATACAAACTTCTATCAAAATATCTTTCAGTCCTTTATATAGGAAAATATAACTTGGATCTTATACCATGCCAATACGTACAGTTTATTTATTTTGTAAACATGCTTTGTTTCTCAAACATAAACTGTGTCATAACTTTAAAAACCCATAACTCATGATGTATACATCCAATTGACCTAATTTAGGACTTGTTGGAAAGCTCTACGTGTCCACTTTACACACGCCAATTCTCATGAGCATAGAAAATTGTTTACTATACATTATGCAATAAACCATTGACTATGCTTTGAAAAGAGCTCAAACTGGGAAGTCATAAACATACATGCTAAATGCATATTTTCAAGGCTATTCTATGACTTAATTTTGGCTTATTCCTAAGCCTCCAATCCCAAAATTTGAGATATTACATGACACGTTTGATTTGCATTTTTTTTTTTTTGGGTCGTTAATTGTATATGGTTTGTTATAAGCACATGCTTGACATTTGGTTATGGAAAAATTTCATTCAAGCAGCAGGGTAGCAAACTAGCGATTTAATTTCAAATCATTCCCGAAAGATTCTAAAATTTACCAAGGAATAAAAATAGAATTATGTTTTAATAGAAAATATCAAAATAATCTATCTTCTTGTTTTTTTTTAAAAAAAAAACCCTGCCAGAGTTGGGTAATTGTCAGAGAATAATTCCCACTGGTGTTTTTTTTTTTTTTTTTTTGAAAAATTTCATTACACCCTTCTATAGCAAACTATATATTCTCAAACAGCCCCAAAAACTTAATTTCAATTTAATCTTAAGAGGTGTAATAAAGTTTCAAAAAGTTTCAGAGCTGTTTGAAAATAATTTTCTATAGACGGATGCAGTGAAATTTTCCCTTTTTTATTTTTTGTTGGCCAGGGTGGGGATTGTGGGGGCCGGGGGTGAATCATGACCCTTTGAAGCACCAACACATATTCGTTGGTGAAAAATTTGGGAAATATGGAAAATAGGGGTTGTTAATTCCTTTTTTTTTTTTTATTTAGCAGGACTTGGGATCAAACCCGGATCAGGAGGCACATAGGCCCCATTCCTATGTCAAGTGCGCCACAATGCGCTGACTCCCTTGTGTTATTTTTAATTTCATTATCTTTACAAATTAATTTGTTAATTGTAGTTGTTTTTATGTGGATATTTGCTGGTGGAAGTTTGAAAATCTAAAATATAGAAATTGTTAATTCCCTCATGGTGTTGTTGTTAATTCCCTTATATGACCTTTTTAATTAAGTTACCAATTGTAGTTGTTCTTATGCATATATTCACTAGTGAATGTTTGTGAATCCATAAAATGGGAACTGTTAATTATCTCATGTGTTGTTAATTCCCTTATTTATACTTGTTAATTTGCTAATCGTATCTGTTCTTGTGTATATTCAACAAAAAATTTGTTAATTTCTTTATGCATGTGTTATTGTTTATTACCTGCTCATTGCTAATTAACAAGTTTTTGTTCATTTCCTTGTGTTATCATTAATTGTACCCACTGGCCACCGGCTCTGATGGGTGGTGAGCAGTGGACGACAATTAATGGCTGAAACTCTAATAGAGGGTGGCTTTTTAAAAAAAAAATGTAGAAAAGGTATTTTGGTCATTTAACATTAAATATAATTTTAGTTTATCCCTTGGTCCCTTACTAAAATTTTAAAATCTCCTAGAAGTGTTTTGCCGTTAAGGTGCCATAGTGGTCCTTGAATGAAATTTTTCCTTTTAGTGATTTCAAAGGCAAGTAAATTAGTTCTCAATTAAAATATTTATAATGTAATTTCTCTCATTTTTGAATTTTTTTCTTGCATTTAAAACTTGGAATGTTCAAAGTTAAAATTGTTTTCCAAACTAAAATTTTTATATTTATAATTATAATAAATGTACAAAATAAAATTTATAACATGTTGTGTTAGTGATTTTTTTAAAGAAAATAAATAGTAATTAGCATGACTGCATGTTTAAATACAAAAAGTGAAGTAATATGATGTGATTTGAAAATTCATCCAAATATTATATGATCATATATTTCATGTGACATGAAAATTTGTATTTGTAGGACCGAAGCTGAACTTATTGAGAATGTGGTTGAACATCTATGGAACGAACTTCGTGCTGAACTGCCACCTATGAGGGATTCAGTTTCCCTGCTCATCATTTTGATGAGGAGGGAAAGCTAGTCAGATCTGAACGGTCCAGATGTCATTTTTTTTTTAAATTTTTATTTTTTTTAAAAAAATTATGTTAATAGGTAGATAATCTAAAATAAAAATAATCTCTTAACTAATATTTTTTTTAAAAATGATTTTTTTATTTAAAAATCATATTTAAAAAAATAAAATCTGAACCGTCCAGATCAGATCTAGACGGTCCAGAACTGACTAGCTTTCCCTAATCATCAAAATGGTGATTAGAAAAACTGGATCCCACCTGTGAGTGTAAGCGATGCACTAATAGGAATTGAGGGGACAGAAGACGAAATCTTTTCAGTGTCAGAGGCTGTGGTTCGGATTATCGGAATAGTGTGGTTGGGCCGTCTGGGCAGGTCTCTCTTGCTAAAGCTATTTATCGGAAGTTCTATCGCCTCCTATTTGTCTTCTCTTGGTTTTTTGCCAAATTGAGGGAGGCTTCTGAAAGAAAAGACCGCCTACTTGACTCACAAAATGAATGTTTATTTGGTGAGACGGTAGTAATAACAATAAAAATAACAATAAGTGTATTAGAATTATTATTATTATTATTATTATCAACATTATTATTAGCAGTGGCAGCAATAACAATAAGTATATTAGTATTATTATTATTATTAGCAGCAGCAGCTAGTGGAAACGGCCTGGCAAATATATTATTATTAGTAGTAGTGGTGGTGGTGATGGTGGCCGCGGAGGCGGCTGTGGCAGAAGCAGCAGCTAGTGAAAACGGCCTTCCTTCGTCAGGCTTAACTCTAATGGATGCAGGAGAACGTGGTTCAGTGAGAACTTTGCCACACAAAAAATGTACACATCTCTTTGCTTCGGTGGAACAGGTATGCACATATTTTACTTTATATTTATCGTCCGCAAATCCATGTATATCTTTGGTAGTTAATTATATACAATATGTGACATGCTAAATTTCTTGGTTTTAGGATAGCCAACATGCTGAAGGATTAAGGAGAATTACAACTTCTTCAATGACTATTCGAGGGAGTGAAATACTATCATGGTTTACAAATCAGAATCATCTTCATCTGAATGAGAAACATGGAGCTTCTGTAACGATAGACATCCCTGAAGGTGATTGGTTAGGCGCTGAGTTGTGCACTGTAGTTGATGGTAATATTTGTTGGCCTCGTTGGGGGTTTGGTTTTAAAGCTTCCGACGGTAAGTCAGTATCCCTTCTGCGAAAGACACGTGAACATGAGAATGATATAAAATCTTCCCATCTTTGGATCGTGTTTTGGAAAATTAAAGAGGAAAACAGAGATGAACTATTAAGGACCTACAGTCAAACTCGTTGGAAATTTTTCACTGATTGGGAGCAGCAGCCTCCATCAAAACTGGTTGTTGAGGAGTCAATTAAGTGTAGATGGCGTTTCATTTGCAAAAGTGATTTAGAACGACTCAAGGATGGTGTAAGTTGCTTTCTCTCTGCACTCTCAATCATTATAATAACCACAAACTTAAATTTCTTTATGCTGCCAGTATTTTGTTATTTAACAAAAGCGTAAAGCCACTTGTGGAAAACCAAATTCATTTTCTTAATAGTAAGTAGCTCTTCAATCTTATGGATTATGCTATGTCTTTAAGGGAAACACATGGTGCTCTGAAGCTGAAGAGCAAGAACAATGGAGTTCGTTGTCAATAAATGAGAACTCGCAGATCATAATCGATAGATGTGAAGCAATGTCTCAGGTGGCATCTTCTCCATGCTTAGAAGAGAGAGACACATCAGAAGATTCACGGATGCAGTTCATTCCGCGCTATGCATGGTACAAAATGTAATATATATATATATATATATATGAAATGATCATATCATCTTTGGATTATTTTGAAGTTCAGATCATGATTTTAAATTTCAAATTGTGCTTTATTACCTTTAATTTCGCTTTATGAAATTTATACTTAAGATTTTAAATTTGATGTTGCAACATTGACTGTACATGTTGTGCTGCTGGCTATACAAACATAGCCATCATTACTTTCCTACCTCAACTGCAAACCGAGCCAACCTTCTTCATCGAACTACAGTTCATCTGAGGCTTGTTCTTCATCAAGTTGCTGTCCTTTTGTTGACAAGGTACGACATTTTTATGATCTGACATATTTTCCTTTGATCTAAGTACTTGATATGTTGGATTTATTTTGGACATTTTGGCCTGGAAATCCTTGCAATGTTATAAACAGGAATAAACAAATCTCCATTTATGATTCAATTGATGGCACACAATTAACTGCCTCAAGGGAGAGAAATGATGATGTTGGTGGCACACTTGTGCCTAATGTTGTTTCTATTCCTAACATGTCAGGCTCTAAACAAACAAGGGCTGAGGAGATATTAAAAGAACTTTCTCTAGTTCCAGACTCAACAGACATTGAGTTGGTGCAAATTTATATAATACTTACTGGAAATGAAAGAGAGTATGAGTCATTTGATGCTCTTCCTACTCACTCATTGAGAAAGCTTTGGATATCAACCCAGATTAAAAGATATTATACTTAATTTGAATCTTTGTAATGTTTTGGGACACAAGTCATTTTGCTAGCTTGGCATTGTTTTATGCTTGTGTGTATTATGTATGGGTTGGTAATGAAATTGGCTTTGGAGAAATATCCAAATGTAATTTGATTTATTTTGTACTAGTTAGATTCGTTTTCATGCTTATGAAATTCATCTTTTGTGTTTAGATCAATCAGAGAGAAAAAGGGGATATGCTATGATTTTATCTTCACCCACCTACTTATTCATCTCTTTTGAATCTATAACATTGATATAGCTCTCTTCCTCACGACACTCAACATGTCCTCTGTTCATGCCCTGTTTACGCCAGACTGACTTTGACTATACTGATACAATTGTTGTAGTGTCTCCTTTTAATTTCACATTCGTTTTGCCAAGTCTTTAGGCACATGCAAAAGTCAATAACAATATTTATGTGATTGCTTCTGTTTCGTATATGATACTATAACTAATTCGAACGAGTCGTGAGGGAAGGGTTATGGAAGAAAGAAAATGGGCTCTCTGCTCATTCTCATACAACCTTTTCTTTCACTTTCTGACAAATGACATACGCTAGTAGAGCCTATAATTCCACATTTTTTTGGGTCAGCATTTCTTGGAAAATGGCAAGGTATCAAGTTGACTTGATCAGAAGTCAAGCACTGGGATGAATCTAATTGTACGGAGTGGGAGGACAGAGAGTTTTAGGAGGAGAGAGAGTGTGTGACTTGGAATTCGAGCCATTTTCTGGGTTTGACTCTGGATGGACGTATCCGGTGCCAATTTGGCTCCGCCGGTGAAGACGTTGGTTTCTGCTATAGCTTCTGGGAGTGGGAACTCATCCAAGAAAGGCATCGGTACGTCTGCCTTGACGTCTGCTGTTGGGTCTGCGGTGTATAACCTTAATGAGTCTGATATGGAGAAGGAGAAAGTTAGCTCATCGGATAAGGCTGGCTCTGTCATCTCCTACAAGGATACTCTGCTGAGATTTAAAGGAACAGAGTACAATGGTATTGCCTATGGAAACGCATGCGTGGAGGAGGATTCGGATATCTCTGCGTTGGTGAACCAATCCTGGAATATCCCTGAGCCGTCAGTGGAATTAAAACAACTCATGGAGATCTATCCTACTTTGAGCATGTCCCAGGAAGATTACAACCGTTGGGCAAAGCCTTGGAGTAACTCTCTTATCATCACTGCTTTGGGTGCGAGATTAAATTTTCACAGGCTGAAGGAACACCTACGTAGAATTTGGAAAATTCATTGTTTCGAGTTGATAGATTTGCCAAATAACTACTACGTGGTTAGATTCAAGGATCCGGAGAACTGGGAATCACATTTCAGAAAAGTTTTATTTCAGGGGCCGTGGACGGTGGCGCAGCACACTCTCCTAGTGCAAAGGTGGTCACCCTATTTCAACCCCTTCAATAACCCGCTTGGCAAGATCGCTACTTGGGTTAGGATTCCGCATGTTCCCCTGCTGTTTTTCAATAAAGAATGTCTATGGAGGCTGCGTGATATGATAGGCAAGACCCTTAGAGTGGATTTGAACTCGGTTGCTAGCTCAGAGGAGGAAGTGGCGTCAGTTTGCAGAGGGCGCTATGCAAGGATCTGTGTTGAGTTGGACCTTCAGAAAAAACTCGTTCCTCGCATTATTTCTGCAGATACCATCTTCAATATTGAATACGAGGGCCTTGACCTCATATGCTTTTCCTGCGGAAGATATGGACATAGGAATGTTAGCTGCAAGTGGAATGTTCTTCAAAAGGAAGGAAGTTCTGGGGGTGATTCGGATTCTGTTCAGCCAGAGATTTCGAAAGGGGAAGCGGAGATGGTTCTCCCGGCAAAGGATGCACTGTTTGGGCCGTGGATGCTTGTCCGTCGTCCAGGAAAAGATCGTATTTCGAGGAAGGGGTTAGTAGTAGCAGTGTCGGCGCTGGTGGGCAGTCCAATCTTGCTGTAAATGGAGCGGGTATCACGTCACTTCAGTCACGGTTCGCCGCCATTGCTGAGTTGGAGCAGGATGTGGGAGAAGATTTTGAAGACATTTTAAATCCAGTGAAAAGGCGTGGTGTGGACGCTAGTGTACATGGGACGTGTCCAGTTGAGAATAAAAGCTTGTCGCATGAGGGAGAGAATCCACTTAAAAAATCAAAAGCTGCACAGGGAAAGGGGAAGTCTTGGGCCAAAGTCAAAGTTAATGATAGTCATAAGCCCATTTCGTTTGACCAAGGGAAAAAGGCCCACAGTCATGCTCTTGCGCTGAGAAAAGCATTGAACCTGGAGAAGTTAACCGTGAGGAATTCCGTCTCGGGTGGGGCCCAACGTGATCACCATGTGGTCAAAGGTAATATTAATTCAAATGGGCCATTGAAAATTAATAAATCCGATAGGCCTTTTGTTAAGGCAAATGCGCATGATGGCGAGAGTGAAAAGAAACAATCATGGGGCCCTCCTCAGGAGTTGACAAATGTAACCTCTGAAGGTGTGAAGGATCCAACCTCATTGGCGTTGATTCCGCCCAGGATCACCAAGGAGATTCAAAAGCCTCATGAAGTGGAATTGAAGACTCTCCCAACGTCACAACTTGTGGTTGAGGTGCTGCTGGATAGCGATCAGCCAGACGGGTGAGTTTTCGCTGTGATTTTATTACAAGTGTGCTCTTATTTTTTATGATTATATCATCTTGGAATTGTCGTGGGGCGGGCGGTAGAGCGTTCCCACGTATTTTTAAAGATATGGTTAAAAAATATGGTATTAATGTCATGGGTTTATTGGAACCTAGAGTCAGTGGTGATAGGGCGGACAAAGTTGTGAGGAGTCTGGGTTTTTCAGATTGGTTGAGAGTTGAGGCTACCGGGTATGCCGGCGGTATATGGGTGTTATGGAATAGTGGTGAGGTTCAGGTTGACTATATTTCTTCTAGCACTCAACTTCTTCACTGCAATATTACTGATAAGGAGAGTCAGGATAATTCCCTGGTGACTTTTGTTTATGGGGATACTAGCGTATTAAAGAGAAGAGATTTATGGTCTTCCCTGCATACTATCAGTAGTAACGATCACACCCCTTGGCTTGTCCTTGGCGATTTTAATTCTTTTCTTGATGTAAGTGATAAAGTTGGGGGAGCTCCTCCTGCTCCCAGGTCTATGCATGATTTTCGTAGCTGCATTGATGTTTGTAATTTGAATACTATTCCTATTGTGGGGGATCGCTTTACTTGGGAGAAGACAGGGGTAAAGGAAAGGTTGGACTGGGCTTTCAGCAATTTCGATTGGGATTTAAAAAACCCGAATGCTCTAGCCAATCACAACCTAAGGTTCAAGTCTGATCACCGTGTGGTTGTTGTTGCGGATAGATCTCAGAGATTAAACAGAAACTGTGAGAAGAGATTTCTTTATCAAGCGGCTTGGTGTATGGAGGAGGGCTTCAATGAGATTGTGAAATCTGCTTGGGAAGGAAAGGATTGGTTGCATGGTCGTCAGGGATTTGTGACTGAGGTTACTAAGTGGAATGACAATGTGGTAGGTAATGTGGCTAAGAAGAAAAGAGAGATCATCCGAAGACTCGAAGGTATTGACAGAGCCAGGCGTGTTAACGGAAACAAAAATGGGCTTTTTAGATTGGAAAAACACCTTTGGGATCAGTACCACAAGTTTGCTTTACAAGAAGAGCTTATTTGGTTCCAGAAGTCAAGGTGCAAGTGGATAAGAGGGGGTGACAGAAACACTAGATTTTTCCATGTCAGTGCATCAGTCAGAAGGAAGAAAACAAAGTTTGAAGCTCTTCAGAATGAGGAGGGCACTTGGATTTTGGAGGAAGGGCTCCTAAGAAGCATGTCTACTGATTACTTTAAGAAGCTATACACAGCCGAGAACTTATCAGCGCCTTTCTCTCCTTGGCCAGCTAGCTTTCCAATTTTGGGATCTGACCAGCTGGATAGTCTTCATCGTCATGTTTCCCCTATTGAAATAAAAAACGCCGCTTTTGCAATGGGGGCTTTCAAAGCCCCAGGACCTGATGGCCTTAACCCTCACTTCTTCCAATCTCAATGGAATCTGATTGGGAATAAGATATGTGATTTGGTGACCAGGATATTTGAAAATCCGGAGGAAGTTCGAGCTATTAACCAGACAAACATAATTCTGATCCCTAAGGTGGACGTTCCTACATCCTTGAGGGATTTCAGGCCTATATCTTTATGTAATGTGAGCTTCAAGATCGTGAGTAAGGTGATTGCTAACAGGCTGAAAAAGGTTATGAATCATCTAGTGGCTGAGAATCAGTGCAGTTTCATCTCTGGCAGACAGAGTGTGGATAATGTGATCGTAGCTCAAGAGGCTATACACTCCATGAGAAATAAGAGAGGAAAAAAGGGTTTTGTGGCAGTGAAGATTGATATGGAGAAGGCTTTTGATAGACTTGACTGGCGTTTTCTTGAATTTACTCTCCATAGCTTAGGTTTAAGGGATGATTTTGTCTATCTAATCATGCAATGTGTCTCAACTTCTACTTTGAGCATTGTTTGGAATGGTGTGGCTTCGGGAAGCTTCAAACCTACGAGGGGAGTGAGACAGGGTGACCCGTTGAGCCCATATCTATTTGTTCTATGTATGGAGCTTTTAGGGCAATTAATCCATCGAGAAGTTCAATTGGGAAATTGGAAACCCTTGAATCTGTCCGCAGCTGGTCCGCATATTTCTCACTTATTCTTTGCAGATGATCTCATTCTATTTGGTGAGGCCACAACTCAACAAATGGAGGAGATGAAGAATGTTATGGAGCTATTCTGTAGAGTGTCTGGACATAAGATCAACTTGCAAAAATCAAAAATGTTCATATCTAGAAATGTCCACTTTAATAGGGCATATGAGATGAGCCAAAGGGTAGGAATTGGGTTGGCAGCTGATCTGGGAAAATACTTAGGAGTCTCGCTCCTCCACAAGAGATTGGTCAAGGTAACCTTTGCCCCTTTAATCCACAAGGTCAGATCTAAGCTGGCAAACTGGAAAGGGAGATATCTAAGTATGGCAGGGAGAACAGTCCTTATCAAATCAGTGCTAGCTGCTATCCCACAATATCAGATGCAATCAACTCTGATCCCTAAGGGGGTTCTATCATCTATTGAGAAATTGAGCAGGGATTTCTTTTGGAACCAACAGGATGATTCCAAGTGTAATATCCCAAAAAGTGATTAAGGGCTAATGACTTTAAAAGTGGATATAATTATTGTTGAATAAACACTTTTGGAGAATTGTACTGGGGATATTGCGTGAAAAGCAGCTCTGATACCAAAATGTAACACCCTGCCTTTAATCACGTAATTATAATTCGATAATGCACATTTAATTCGGATTAGAGACCATCGGATAACTTAAACTCATTTCAATCTCCTACTTTGTAGTAGGGTTTTCACAAAACATTCAAAATCTCTTCCTGTTCCTGGTCTCCATTTCAAAATTCGAATATAATTACCTGTACAGTTTATCTACATTCATGTATAACAGAGTGTATAACCAAATCCCCGGCAACTCCCAGGTTCTATACATATATATAATCTAGAGGTTACAAGTATCCACTAGGGGATTACACAACCAAAATCGAATATAAAATTCCTAATTCAAAATATCCAATAATCCCGAGTTTAAAGTAGATAACCAACATCTCAAAAAATCCTTAGTATCACTAAAGATCCTAAGTGCTTCGGGTTGGCCGCTTCTCCTTTGAGCCACATGCCCTGTCTGAAAGGTTAGTCATAGGAAAGAATGAGATTCGAGCGAATCCCAGTAGTAACAAACCACTCATACAATGCATAACACAAAGCATGTATATAAATCACAACCAGCAACAGCAGCAGCAATCTCAAAGATACATGGTTTTCACCACAAACGACAGCACTCACGGCTGTATGCACAATACGACAGCTCTCGCTGTAATAATAATCACGACAGCTTACGCTGTAATCACAATAACGACAGCTTGCGCTGTAAACGACAGCTTGCGCTGTAAACGACAGCTATCACCAGCTGTAATCGCAGCAGCATCAAAGAATCATCACATAACAATGATAACACACACATACAGAGCATTATACATAGTATAAGAGAGAGAAAGTCACTACCTGATCCTTTCCCGACGTTTCTTGGCACTGCGGGCTCCCGAGGGCGGCAAATATCGAATCCTACAATTCCAAATGCACCATTTAGACACTTCCATAGTGTTACTTGGGGTTATATGAGTCTATAATGAAAATTTACAAAACTACCCCCGGGGACCCGGCCCGGGCCCGCCGTACCCGGTCCGGTTGCACTTTTTCCGAAATTCTAATTTGGGCTATCCTAACATATTTCCGCCCAAGGAATCCATTTCCGGACTCGGAATTATCAAATTCAATGTCAAATTACGAAATTGCCCTTGGCAGCCCTACTTTTAGGGTTTTAGGGGCGTTTCCGTAATTATGCTTTCTCAGCCTTTTCTGAAAAAGTGCCCAACTGTAACCCCACCTATTTTTGCCCACTGAATCCAATGGAATCATCAAATCATTGAAAATCCAACTCTAAGGCCCTCAAACATCCCTGGCCAAAATAATTGTGTTTTCCAGGAAAAATCGGGGTTTTACGATTTCGGCTCCGTAAACACGTTCCTTTCTACTCCTAACCACTTTATTAACAATCTAATTGAGTTATAACAACCATTTGAACTAAAATTGGGCAGCATAACCCTTAGATATACACTTTTCCAAAATTTAAAACCAATGGCAATCCGGCGAAATTTCACCGATTAAATTGCCCACAACAGCCAGAATAGTTAATATACGAAGGTTTGGAAGTTACCTCAAGCTCCAACAAGCTTTTCCCAAAAATGGCAGCAAACCCTAACTTTTAAAACACCCAATTTGAGCTTTCCAAATGTTAAAGAACAAAGAGGAGTAGTTTAGAATCGGAGTTATACGCGTTAGGAGCTAAATCGTCGGAGAAATCGGCTTACCTTGCGAGATTTCTCCTCTTTCTCTCTCTAAGAGCTCTCAACTTTCTCTCACTAGTGCAGCTGGTTCATCACGACAGAAATGAGCTGAAGAAGATGAGAATATATCTAATTCCATGCTGATGTCATCTTTTAGTGAGATGATGTCATAATTCCCATTTTCGGATTTTCTGGCAGATTTTCTGCCCAAACTTTGAAAAATCATAACTAATTCTACAAAAATCGAAATGAGGTGATCCCAAGTCCTATGGAAAGCTATTGAAGTCCTCTTCATAGGAAAAATATGAATCATTACTGGAAATCACCACACAATTCCCGAATTACACAAAATCCCACACTGCTCCAGAATTAAGTCCAGTTTCGACATCAAACTTTGGGCAACCAGAACTCACAGCTCAAAAAACGAAATGACACAATTTATATGTCCATTTTGAAGCTTGAAATGTGAACTTTAATACTGGAAAGTTTCACAATTTTTAGAGATCATTTGGTTATCCAAAAACACCACACAAGCAGAGTACCTCGCTGGAATTCTGTTCAGGCTGAAAACCCAAATTTACACTTTGAGTTCCAATGACCCAAAATTCACAACCTAGGGCTATTCCCACATAATTTTTCGTGTAGAACACAATGACAACATCAAAATTAACAAATTCCCACTCATTCTCCATGTCCTGTTTTGGCAGAAAATTCAAGATAAATCCCAACAATTACCAACTTCTAATTTCAGCATCAAACTTATGTCAAATGGTTTCCAATCATCATAAACCACCAATAACATAACCAAAACATCATGAATTACCCAAACCCTTGTTTAGCCAAAATCAGGGCAGATTTACTCATGCCAAAATTCTCATTCAACCAACACAACCAATAGCTCAAATTGATGCTAATACTCACCTCTTACTTCTCCTTAAGTTCGATTCGAGTCAGATTGCGCTGTATCCAGTCATCTTGACTCTGAGCTTCTTCAATTTCCGCCCTTAGATCACTCTCCTCTTGAGAAACAGTGTAATTGGCACAGATGATCTGGTTTGTCAAATTTAAATCACGAAAATCTTCAATCAATTTCCTTTCTTGTATCATCATAGCTGCAACGTGCACAGTCTTTCGGCTAAGAGCATCAGCGACTACATTTGCCTTACCCGGATGATATTTTATTTCCAGGTCGTAGTCCTTAAGCAATTCCATCCAGCGGCGCTGTCTCATATTCAGTTCTTTTTGATCATACAGATATTTGAGACTCTTATGGTCGCAGTACAGTTCCACAGTCACACCATACAGGTAGTGACGCCAAATCTTCAAAGCAAACACAATGGCCGCAAGCTCCAGATCATGAGTGGGATAGTTCAATTCATGAGGTCTGAGCTGTCGAGAAGCGTAGGCCACCACACGTCCCTGCTGCATAAGGACACACCCTAATCCCTGCCCACTGGCATCAGAATACACAACATATGTCAAACTGGGATCGGGTAAAATCAACACAGGTGCCGACGTCAACCTCTCCTTCAGCTCCACAAAACAGTTTTCACATTTATCGTCCCACACAAACGGCTGATCTTTTCTCGTGAGCTTGGTCATTGGTAATGCAATACGGGAGAAATTTTGGATAAATCTCCGATAATTGAAAGTGGCAAGCTTCACCCAAGAGGGGGGTGAATTGGGTGATGTTATAAATTTTTCGTTTGAGATGGTGATCTGTAAATATAGCGGATAGAGTAGAGTAGAGAAGATTTGAACACAGAGAGTTATACTGGTTCGGCCTAACAACAATGCCTACGTCCAGTCCTCAGAGATCAAGACCTACTGAGCTTTTCACAATATCTCCAAGATTCAATGGGCTCTCAGGACGCCACAAGACAACAATCGTCCTTGAATGGACTACGAGCAGAAATATTCTCTCAACAAGAAACTTCTCTCCCCCTTACGACAAGTCTTATGTGCAGAGAAACAACCTATGACTCTTCTCACTTGCTTATGTACACAAGACTTATGAGCAGCAACGTTTTCTTCCGCTTACACCACTGTAAGTCTTATGAACAACAACGTTCTCTCCTGCTTGTATCTTATAAGGCTTATGAGTGAAAGATACTACAAGGAATTCTCTCAACAGCTTCTCTCGTAAGGAATAACTACCCTCTCAAGATCCCAATACCTTGAGATTACACAAACATAGAATTTTGAGTTTGTATGAAGACTCTCTTACAGAGTAAATGAATAACCACTGAAGATCAAAGGTGTATACAGAGAAAACAGATGAATAACAGAGAATTGATATGAGCTTGTGAATTCTTGCGCTATGTTGTTATGTTTCTCCGTGAGTCTCTGTGTATATATATAGTTGCTCCAACTTTTGCCCGTTTGGAATTTCTTCAGTTGTGGAGTGGGACATTTGAAAATATTGGCAGACATGCGCATGTTGAATAATCTGAGTGTGGTCGGTGACAGCGTGTATATAATCATATTGTCTGCCGTTATTTGACTTTTTCTCATGTGGTCCACTTCCAACGTTTATATTCCTGTATTATACTTTTAAAATAATCAAAACAATGTTAAACAATGATAAAGAGTAGTGATGATATGAATAAACAATAATCAATCATATTCGGAATGAACGTTGTGATTCTTAGCATTTTCGGTGGTCAAACAGGGCATCACTCGAGCATGAAAGATTCACTTCGAGTGATCTCCTATTTTCCTTCATATACCTCTGTTATCGGGTTGTGCTTCCATGGAAAATCAGAGAGAAAAGATCTTCACTCGCAGGTGAAGAGAGGCCTCACTCGAGCACAAAATCTCTGCTCGAGTGATCTTTGCACTTTACACTGGGAGTGTCTTCTCGGGTCATCACTCGCATTCCATTTTGACAAGAGTGAGAATTTGCACTCGCGGGTGATATGGACCCTCACTCGAGCACACTTACCTCTGCTCGAGTGAGAAGCATATTCTCAAGGAATATGCTCTCTAAACCATCACTCGCATCAGAAATCCAGAGGGATAGAATTTTCACTCGCAAGTGATTTTGGTCCTCACTCGAGCACACTTACCTCTGCTCGAGTGAGAATCATATTCTCAGGGAATATGCTCTCTTGAACAAGCACTCGCAACTGATCTTGAGAGGGATGGACATATTACTCGCAAGCATATCTGAACTTCAGGACTCTCGGCCAAGTACTCGCAGTGCCTTGCTCGAGTGGAGAAGAAAGCATGCCTTTACTTGCTCTCGGCCAAGCACTCGCATGCCCTTGCTCGAGTGCAGAAGGAAGCATGCCTTTACTTGCTCTCGGCCAAGCACTCGCATGCCCTTGCTCGAGTGATAATAGGAAGCATACCATTACTTGCTCTCGGCCAAGCACTCGCATACCCTCACTCGCATCCGTGCTCGAGTGAGAATGACTTCTCTGCTCGAGTGCATACCTTGTGCTTCGAGTGATCCATTGATTACAAAGGGAGAATGCTTCTCGGGTACTCACTTCCTGGCTTTCTCTCACACCTGCTCGAGTACAGAAGTGATTTGTGCTCGAGTGCAGATTTCATGCTCGAGCACTCAAGTGCAATTTCACAGCAGATATCAGCAAACATCAAATATGCATTTGGTAACTTCAAAACTTTTCTTAACCTTCTAAAAACATGTTTTGCACATAATTGAATTATTGTTATCATCAAAACTTGGGATCTAACATTCTCCCCCTTTTTGATGATGACAAAACTCTTTGTGATGAAGGTTTAACAGAAATTGAATGAAATTAAAAAAATTTTAAAATTTCTTCAAAGTTTCCAAAATGCATATCAAGTTGAAGTTCCAAATTCAAGTTTTCCTGCAATGTTTCCTTTGGACACTTAACAGCCAAGATAAGTATAGTGTGAGGTATATAACTTAACAAGAATTTAATAACTTGAAACATTGAAATTTTGAAAACTTGAACCATGTCATTAATTGTAACAAACTTGAACAACACATAATACCAGAATATAACTTCAAAATAGTAACATGACATACTTCTCAAAATCCTACCCATTACAGAAAATCTACCCAAACACCGATATACACCCTTCAGAAGCTCAGAAAACATCACACACCCTTCTCCCCCGTTTTGTCAACATCAGAAGGGGGGCTGTGGAGGTGGAACAAAGGGTACCATGGCAGTGAGAGGGTCAATAGGCGGATCAGAAGGAGATGTTGACTGTGGTAAAGGCGACCGATCAAAGGTAACATCGACATTAGACTCTAGATCAGTGAAAAGTACATGAGTCTGTGGATGAGTTGGTGAGGTATGAGTGGTCTCTGGAGGCACCCCGGAAGACGAAGAGGGAAAATGTGAGTGCAGGAAAGTCTCCATCTTGGTGATCCTCTGTGACATCTCATCTTGTGTTTTGAACATTAGTTCAAAGTTAAGATTGGCCTGGTCTACCAATTTAATGACTTGTGTTTCCATCTTCTCTACAAGCTTCTCATATTCATCTACCAACTCCTTCTTCAAACTTGATACAGCTTGATTAATTACCTCAGTCAGATGATTAGACAAAGAGGCATTGAGAAAGGAAGGAGGAGGAATAGGCCCTTGTGCAGATGATTGTGCCTCATCTCCTCTGGATGGAGTGGCTTCCCTCTTTGATGTGGCTTTGGTCCGACTCACCGGAAGATTGATACCCATGTGAGTTAATTGAGTCTTACCAAACCGTGAGATTAGGACCCTTTCTTTTCCTTCCAAATACCAAATTTTGTTTTTCATCAAGATAAAGGAAACAAGTTGAGGGTAAGGAATGGTTGCAGACTTTGTTGAAGAGAATCTAAACCTTCTCATTTCATTAAAAATGATCTCCCCTACATTCCTTTGTTGTTTAGCAACCAAAGAAGCCAAGAGATAGTAATCTTTTTGAGCAAAGTGGGTAAAGTTCCTGGATTTATTGACTATGCTCCGAGAATAAATGTAATGAAGGATTCTGTGATTATCAGGCATCTCAATAGGCTTGAAAATAAGGGGGCCAATTGGATCTTTCGGTCTTAAAATTTTGAAGGTTTCATTGGCAGAGAAAAAGGGTGGATCAGTAAGAGGTGCCACATAACCAAGTAAATCATTTATGATTTTGGCAGAGATCATAATGAATTTCCCTCTAATGGTTGTAGATACAGCTTCTTCAATCAAATCTCCGGATCTAGACATGATATTATGAATTTTCATGTTGGAATAAAATGTCTTTACAACAGTGGGGGAATATGGCAAATGGATTTCTAACCAGGGAGCATAGTACTGAAGGTAAGGATACAAGTCCAAACGACAATTCTTTTTCAGATAATCCAAATCAACATATACTACTGGACAGAAATGCCTATGCTTAAATTCATCATCATATACCTGCTGAGATACTGCCTTAAGCTCTGTCACATTGAATCCCTCAGGAGGGCTAGTGAGTTGGTCATCCACTGGTGCTTGGGAGACCGAGGGTGCTCTAGAGGCAGAAACACTGGGTTGCTTAACTTTATGTGAACTTGAAGCACCAACCTGAGATGCAATCTTCCCAACTATCTTGTCCAATTTGGATTTTTCTATTGCTTCTCTGAGTTGTCTCCCCAATGTATCATCAGAGGAAGAGGATGATTGGGGTTGCTCTGAATCCTTCTTCTTCCCTTTTCCTTGCACCTCTTTGGATTGAGACCGGGTGATTATTGGTTCCTTGAATGCCACACCCTTTGGTTTCTTTTGAGGAGGTTGGTCTTTCTTTGAAACTCGAGGTTTTGGGTGAGGTTTCTTAGCCGGAGTCCTCTTCTTGGTCTTGGGTTTAGGAGGAGGTGACGGTGAAGATGAAATTTTAGGAGATGGAGGTGTTTGTTCTGGGGTACCCGATTTACTGCCAGCAGACTGAGTAGGAGATGGAGAATGGGATCTTTGAGGAATAGAAGGTGTTTTGGTTCTTGCCATTGGAGAATCAAGAAAGAAAATTAAGAACGCACAACTTTCGAATGTTAAGAGAAAAACGAAATTAGGGTTTGAATGAGAAATGCAGAAGGTAAAAATCACCTTTTATGGAAGATTGAGGAGTTGTAACGGTGATTTAAAGCAGAAAGACGTGATTGAATGGTGAGAGAACGGTTGAAGGTGAAGAGTTGTGTCTTTCGAGTGAGAGAGCACTTCGAGTGAGAGAAGGAAGTGCGACGTTCTGAGCTCCCCAGTAACTGATATAAGTGACAGTGCTCGAGTATGAACCCTAGTGCTCGAGTGATGTTCATACTGTGCTCGCGAGTGTTCTATCTGTGCTCGAGTGATTTTCTGGAAAAATAAAGAAGCAATTAAAACGTACCTGGATTGTGAATTTCTTGACATATTTTTGCATCTTTGTACTCAAATCCTCCAAGATCATTTGAGTAACATAATTTGGATAGCTTTTGCACAGAGATTCTTCTTTCTCACTCGAGCAGGCATTCCTCACCTCAAGCATGTTCATCCCATGCTCGAGTGAGAATTCCTCACTCGCGAGTGAACTCAATTCTCACTGTGGTTTATGATGTATTCCCCTGATGTTTTTAACTCCTCTGTTAACCTCTGTTCTAACTAAAAGAGAACAGAGTATCATGAATAGTGCTGTGCTCGAGCAGAGCTTCTTGTGCTCGAGTGACACAGCTCCTCACTCGAGCAGTACCTCCTGTGCTTCGAGTGAGACTCCTGCAAGAACAAATTTTGGCCACTCCGATGCCAAAGTCAGTATGATTATCATCAAAACAAACATTTAATTAAACTTTTTAACAAGAAAACTTACAACTCATTGGGATTAACCATTCCCAATTCTCTTCGAATATAGAGAAATTGCTCTTTTGCAATCGGTTTCGTGAAAATATCCGCAAGTTGAAGATGAGTTGGTATGAATTCCACTTTGACATCTTTCTTTTGAACATGATCTCGAATGAAATGATGTCGAATGTCTATATGCTTGGTTCTTGAATGTTGTACAGGATTCTTTGCCAAGCTTATCGTGCTAGTATTATCACAATAGATTGGGATTTCTTTTAAATAAATTCCCAAATCTTGAAGTTGTTGTTTTAACCATAGCACTTGAGAACAGCAGCTTGCTACAGCTATATATTCAGCTTCAGTCGAAGATAATGAAACTGTGTTCTGCTTCTTGCTGAACCATGACACTAGAGAACCTCCGAGAAATTGACATTGTCCACTGGTACTTTTTCTGTCAGTTTTATATCCACCGTGATCTGAATCTGAATATGCCATTAGATACTCGTTCCCTCTCTTTGGATACCAAAGTCCAAGCTCTGAAGTATCTCCTAGATATTTGAAAATTCTTTTTACTGTCTCTGCATGAGATACCTTAGGATTGGATTGATACCTTGCACACATTCCTACACTGAACTGAATATCTAGCCTGCTTGCTGTAAGATAGAGTAATGAACCAATCATTCCTCTATACTTTGTGATGTTGAAGCTTGGTCCCTTTGCATCAGCATCCAGCAATGTTGTAGAACTCATTGGAGTTTCAGCTCCATTAGCATTATCTAGTCCATATTTCTTCAGCAACTCTTTCAAATACTTTGTCTGGGATATAAATATGCCATTCTTCTTTTGTTTGATCTGAAGTCCAAGGAAGAAGTTCAATTCTCCCATCATGGACATTTCAAATTCTCCCTGCATGATCTTAGAGAAATCTTGACACATAGATTCGTTAGTAGCACCAAAAATAATATCATCAACATAAATTTGAACTATTAGAATATCACTTTTGTTATGTTTGATGAATAGAGTTGTATCAACTTTACCTCTGACAAAACCTTGATCAAGAAGAAATTTGCTTAGTCTTTCATACCAAGCTCTGGGTGCTTGTTTCAAACCATATAATGCTTTCTTAAGTTTGAAGACATAATCAGGTTTTGTTTCATCTTCAAAACCCGGAGTCTGTTCGACGTAAACTTCCTCCATAATATAACCATTTAGAAAAGCGCTTTTTACATCCATTTGATAAAGTTTAAAACTTTTGATGCAAGCAAAAGCTAAGAGTACTCGTATTGCTTCCAATCTTGCCACTGGAGCATATGTTTCCTCATAATCAATACCTTCTTCTTGATTATAGCCTTTGGCAACCAATCTTGCTTTATTTCTTACAATGATTGCTGATTCATCAAGTTTGTTTTTGAAAACCCATTTGGTCCCTATAACTGTATGGTTTTTAGGTCGAGGAACCAAATCCCAAACTTGATTTCTTTGAAATTGATTTAGTTCTTCTTGCATAGCAATCACCCAATCATTGTCAGATAAAGCTTCTTCTATATTAGAAGGCTCAATTTCAGAAATAAAAGCTGAAAAAGTTACCTCATTAAGGATTCTATTTCTGGTTTTGACACCTTCATGAATATCTCCTATAACTTGATCAATTGGATGATCTTTCATATGTCTCCATGCTTTGGGTTGAGCATGATCATCGACATCTTCTATATTTTGAAAATCATTTGTTTCAAAATCATCCTGATTTGAAATGGATTTGTTTTTCTTGATTGAATCCATTTCTTCTTCATCATTAAGTTTTGTCTGAGATTCAATTTCATCAAACACAACATGAATAGATTCTTCAATAGCACATGTTCTTTTATTGAAAACTCTATAAGCTTTACTTCTATTAGAATATCCTAGAAAAATACCTTCATCAGACTTAGAATCAAATTTACCTAAATTTTCCTTACCATTGTTATGAATGAAGCACTTACACCCAAAGATATGAAGATGAGCAATGTTTGGCTTCCTTCCTTTGTAAAGTTCATATGGTGTCTTTCCAAGAGATTTGCGAATATATGCTCTGTTTGAGATATAGCATGCAGTACTCATTGCATCTGCCCAGAACACTTGTGACATTTCTTTTTCATTAAGTAAGGCTCTTGCCATTTCTGTAAGCACTCTGTTCTTCCTTTCCACTACTCCATTTTGTTGAGGTGTTCTTGGAGCTGAGAAGTTGTGATCTATCCCTTCGTTGTTGCAGTAATCTTCAAACAATTGATTATCAAATTCTCCTCCATGATCTGTTCTAATAGAAACAATAGAAACACCTTTCTCATTTTGAACCTTTTTGGCAAACATAATAAATTCAGCAAAAGTTTCATCTTTTGAGCCAATGAATATGGTCCAAGCAAATCTAGTAAAATCATCTACAATTACTAACGTATATAAATTTCCTCCAAAACTTTTTACTCTTGCAGGTCCTACCAAATCCATATGAAGTAATTGTAAAGGTTTTGAAGTAGAAATTTCATATTTTGTTTTAAAAGAAGATTTAGTTTGTTTGCCTTTTTGACATGCTTCACAAATCATGTTATCTTTGAATTTTAGCTTAGGAAGGCCAACAACTAAATCTTTTCTGATCAATTTGTCAAGTTGATTCATATTGACATGAGCCAAACGCTTATGCCATAACCAACTTTCCTCTGATCGACTCAGAAAACAATTTTCAGAAGAATTTGAATTAAAATCAATTGTATAACAATTACCGTCCCTTTGAGCTCGGATTTTTGCCTTGATAGTTTCTTTGTTTAGAGGTAGATCTTTCTTACTGACTATCAAGCATTCTTTTGAGTCGAAGATCACCCAGTTATCTTTGTCAGTGCTTTGGCTCACGCTTAAGAGATTGTGGCATAATCCTTCAACATAATATACTCCGTTGATTTGAAAGCCATCTGTTCTTCCCACTTCACCAATTCCAGCAATACGACCGGATTGATTTCCTCCAAAAGTCACCTTTCCTCCTTCTCTAGGTTCAAACATGGTGAACTTATTTTTGTCACCAGTCATGTGTCTCGAACAACCACTATCGATATACCATTTGTTCGCTCGAGATGCCTTGAGACATACCTAGAATAAGATGATCAAGTTTTAGGTACCCACGCTTTCTTGGGTCCTTTGTGGTTAGTATTTGGAATATGTGTCCCTTTCGGAACCCATTTATATGTTCCAACAACCTTTCCCTTTTTGAAATAACATGATGAAGTATAATGTCCTTTCCTATTACAAAAATTGCATGACACAAATGGATTTGATGTATGCACAGAATTCCTAAAATATTTAAGATAGTCTCTACTACTCTTCTTATTCTTATTATGCATAACATTATATCCAATTCCAGATTTATCAAAGGAAACTTTCTGAGAATTTAAGATAACCTTGAGAGTTTCACTTCCTTTAGTAAATTTTTCAACAATCTTTGTTAATTCTTCTATTTTCTTATCTTTCTCTTTACACATTTCATGTGATGATATGACATTACTTTCTAATTCTTTTACTTTCTTCTTATAACTAACCATTTCTTTAGCAACTTTAATGAACTCAGTATGCAATGCATTATATTCAGATAATAATTCATTATAAGAGGGTTCGGAGTCACTTACCTCAGAGTCTGATTCTTCTTCCTTAGCTACCAAGCATAGATTGGCTACTTCGTCGTTGTCATTTTCTTCGTCTGACGAACTATCACCCCAAATAGATGATATATATGCTTTCTTTTTCTGCTTCCTTTTGTCTTTATTTCTGAAGCATTCAGATTTGATGTGTCCTGGTTTCCCACATTCATAGCACACTATTTGTTGTTCTTTGTTTTCTTTCTTGCTTGGTCCACCTTGATAGTTCTTGAAATTCCTTTGTCCTCTTCTGTAAAATTTCTTGAACTTTCTCACTATCATTCCCATTTCATCATCACTAGGAACATCTTCATTTTCGGAAGTTTCTTCTTGTTCTTTGATAGCTTTAAGTGCAACTCCCTTTTTCTTTTTATCATCGAATTCTTCAAGTTCCTTTTTGAATCTCAACTTACCTTCATATTCAGAAAGACTTCCAAAGAGAGCAGCTACGGATCTCATAGACTCTCCTTTGGCTTCTTCGATGGCTGTCACCTTAGCTTCCCATTCTTTTGTAAGAATATTAAGAATCTTTCTTACCTGGGAATTTTGATCAAACGACTTTCCAAGAGCAGATAATTGATTAACAAGATGAGTATACCTTAGTTCAAATTCTGATATACTTTCTCCAGATTTCATACGAAATAAATCATATTCTGTAATTAAAGTATTGATTCTATTCTCTTTAATTCCAGATGTACCTTCATGAGCAATTTCAAGAGCATCCCACATATCTTTGGCAGTAGGTAAAGTACATATACGAAAATATTCTTTTTGACTAAGAGCACTCTGTATCATTAAAATGGCTTTGCTATTTAATGTTACTAACCTCTTGTCATTCTCGTCAAACTCATCTGGGCTCTTTTTAACAGTTCTATCTTCGATTTTCTTCATTGGAACATAGTCACCATCTTGTATAACATTCCACAATCCATACTCGTTGGCCATCACGAACACTCTGAATTTGGCTTTCCAGAACGAAAAATGTTCTCCAGCAAAACCAGGAGGTCTAGTGATTGAGGCTCCATCAGGAAGGATATTTTCACCCATTGTTGCCATTTGACGGATCCTTCTCAAGCTGTTAGGCTCTTCGGAGAAGACAAGGCTCTGATACCAAATGAAAGTGGCAAGCTTCACCCAAGAGGGGGGTGAATTGGGTGATGTTATAAATTTTTCGTTTGAGATGGTGATCTGTAAATATAGCGGATAGAGTAGAGTAGAGAAGATTTGAACACAGAGAGTTATACTAGTTCGGCCTAACAACAATGCCTACGTCCAGTCCTCAGAGATCAAGACCTACTGAGCTTTTCACAATATCTCCAAGATTCAATGGGCTCTCAGGACGCCACAAGACAACAATCGTCCTTGAATGGACTACGAGCAGAAATATTCTCTCAACAAGAAACTTCTCTCCCCCTTACGACAAGTCTTATGTGCAGAGAAACAACCTATGACTCTTCTCACTTGCTTATGTACACAAGACTTATGAGCAGCAACGTTTTCTTCCGCTTACACCACTGTAAGTCTTATGAACAACAACGTTCTCTCCTGCTTGTATCTTATAAGGCTTATGAGTGAAAGATACTACAAGGAATTCTCTCAACAGCTTCTCTCGTAAGGAATAACTACCCTCTCAAGATCCCAATACCTTGAGATTACACAAACATAGAATTTTGAGTTTGTATGAAGACTCTCTTACAGAGTAAATGAATAACCACTGAAGATCAAAGGTGTATACAGAGAAAACAGATGAATAACAGAGAATTGATATGAGCTTGTGAATTCTTGCGCTATGTTGTTATGTTTCTCCGTGAGTCTCTGTGTATATATATAGTTGCTCCAACTTTTGCCCGTTTGGAATTTCTTCAGTTGTGGAGTGGGACATTTGAAAATATTGGCAGACATGCGCATGTTGAATAATCTGAGTGTGGTCGGTGACAGCGTGTATATAATCATATTGTCTGCCGTTATTTGACTTTTTCTCATGTGGTCCACTTCCAACGTTTATATTCCTGTATTATACTTTTAAAATAATCAAAACAATGTTAAACAATGATAAAGAGTAGTGATGATATGAATAAACAATAATCAATCATATTCGGAATGAACGTTGTGATTCTTAGCATTTTCGGTGGTCAAACAGGGCATCACTCGAGCATGAAAGATTCACTTCGAGTGATCTCCTATTTTCCTTCATATACCTCTGTTATCGGGTTGTGCTTCCATGGAAAATCAGAGAGAAAAGATCTTCACTCGCAGGTGAAGAGAGGCCTCACTCGAGCACAAAATCTCTGCTCGAGTGATCTTTGCACTTTACACTGGGAGTGTCTTCTCGGGTCATCACTCGCATTCCATTTTGACAAGAGTGAGAATTTGCACTCGCGGGTGATATGGACCCTCACTCGAGCACACTTACCTCTGCTCGAGTGAGAAGCATATTCTCAAGGAATATGCTCTCTAAACCATCACTCGCATCAGAAATCCAGAGGGATAGAATTTTCACTCGCAAGTGATTTTAATCCTTACTCGAGCACACTTACCTCTGCTCGAGTGAGAAGCATATTCTCAGGGAATATGCTCTCTTGAACAAGCACTCGCAACTGATCTTGAGAGGGATGGACATATTACTCGCAAGCATATCTGAACTTCAGGACTCTCGGCCAAGTACTCGCAGTGCCTTGCTCGAGTGGAGAAGAAAGCATGCCTTTACTTGCTCTCGGCCAAGCACTCGCATGCCCTTGCTCGAGTGCAGAAAGAAGCATGCCTTTACTTGCTCTCGGCCAAGCACTCGCATGCCCTTGCTCGAGTGATAATAGGAAGCATACCATTACTTGCTCTCGGCCAAGCACTCGCATACCCTCACTCGCATCCGTGCTCGAGTGAGAATGACTTCTCTGCTCGAGTGCATACCTTGTGCTTCGAGTGATCCATTGATTACAAAGGGAGAATGCTTCTCGGGTACTCACTTCCTGGCTTTCTCTCACACCTGCTCGAGTACAGAAGTGATTTGTGCTCGAGTGCAGATTTCATGCTCGAGCACTCAAGTGCAATTTCACAGCAGATATCAGCAAACATCAAATATGCATTTGGTAACTTCAAAACTTTTCTTAACCTTCTAAAAACATGTTTTGCACATAATTGAATTATTGTTATCATCAAAACTTGGGATCTAACAATAATAACCAGCAAGACCCAGAAAACTGCGTATTTCCGCCACAGATTCTGGCCTCTTCCAGTTCAGTACTGCTTCCACTTTGCTGGGATCCACAGAGACCCCTTCTTGCGAGATAACATGGCCTAAGAATTTCACTTCTGATAGCCAAAACTCGCACTTGCTCAATTTAGCAAAATAATATGCTTCAATTGTAAGCGTGTGGGGCATACTTCTGCTGAATGCAAAGAGCCACGACCAGACCAGAGACCGAGGACACAGGGCCGAGTATTCACTATGACCCATGAGGAGGCCCGCAAATCTCCTGAGCTAATACAAGGTAAACTTCTACTTAATGACGCATTCTCGAACTATAAAGTTGGCTATTTGGTTAGCCCAAATGGCATCACCAAGAACTCATAATGACCATATCGGGTCCTGAAAGCAGTCTTTGAAATATCTTCTGCTGTCACTCGCAGCTGATGATACCCTGACCTTAGATCAATCTTTGAAAACACACACGAACCAGAGAGTTGATCTAATAGGTCATCAATTCGGGGAAGAGGGTACTTGTTTTTTATAGTAACTTTATTCAGCTCTCTGTAGTCGATACACAAGCGAAGACTCCCATCTTTCTTCTTTACAAACAACACTGGAGCTCCCCAAGGCGACACACTGGGTCTAATAAACCCTTTCTCAAGCAAATCTTCTATTTGTTTCTTTAACTCCGCCATTTCGTTTGGGGCCATGCGGTATGGGGTCTTGGATATAGAACCAGCTCCAGGTATAATGTCAATTGGGAACCGAACTTCCCTTTCTGGAGGTAATCCGCTCAGATCGTCCGGAAACACCTCAGGGAATTCATTTACCACGGGTATATTATTCAAGGTTTCACCATTTTCCCCTTGCACAGAGAAAAACACTACATACCCCTGGCAACCCTTTTCAAGATACTTTTCAGCTTTGGCTGCCGAAAGAAAATTCATACTAGCATCCACATCTTCAACCCTCTGAGATACAGGATATACTATCCTCTTGTTTCCACAATCAAGCAATATATTATTTGCCATTAACCAATCAAAACCCAAAATGACTTCTAATTGACTAAGAGGCAAACATATCAAATCTACCATAGATTGATGCCCTTCCACAGTTATAACACAACTCAAACAAGCTTCTGTGGTCAAGGCCTTAATACCCATTGGAGTTGACACTACTAATTCAAATGGCAGTTTGTGCACATGCAATCCCAGGCGCTTCACGCAATCATAGGCAATGAAGGAGTGACTTGCACCCGAGTCAAATAAAACTTGCAACAGATGGCCATTAAACAATCTGGCTAGAATTGAACAGGGAGAAGTTTCAGGCTATGACATATCGCCTCGTGGATTGGTTCGTTACCAGAAAAGAGTTTTCATTCCACTTAAGGCAGAGTTGAGGCAGAAGATTCTGGATGAGGCACACAAGAGCCGATATACTCTTCATCCTGGTATGACCAAGATGTATCATAATCTGAAGTCTATGTATTGGTGGCCGGGTTTGAAGAGTGATGTGACAAAGTATGTAGCGAGGTGTCTCACTTGCCAGAAGGTAAAGATTGAGCACCAGAGACCGCCTGGTTTGCTTCAAAGTCCTGAGATTCCAGAATGGAAATGGGAAAGTGTGACCATGGACCTGGTGGTGGGATTGCCCAGGATCAGGAATTATGATGCGATCTGGGTAATTGTGGACCGATTAACGAAGTCGGCACACTTCATACCAATTAATGCTAGTTACTCTCCGGACAAGCTAGCAGAGATTTATATCCGAGAGATTGTGAAACTCCATGGCATACCGAAGAACATCATTTCCGACCGTGATCCCCGATTCACTTCGAGATTTTGGAAGGCGTTGCATGATGCATTAGGAACTCAATTGAGATTCAGCACGGCCTATCATCCTCAGACAGATGGTCAATCAGAAAGGACTATCTAGACACTAGAGGATATGTTGCGAGCTTGTGTTCTCGACTTCAAAGGTAATTGGGATCTCTTTCTTCCACTTGCTGAATTCGCTTACAACAATAGCTATCATGCGAGCATTCAGATGGCGCCGTATGAAGCGTTGTATGGGAGAAAGTGCCAATCACCCTTGTGCTGGAATGAGTTATCTGAGAGGAAGCTTTATGGGCCAGAGCTTGTTGATCAAACCTCAGCACAGATTCAAATCATCCGTAAGAGGCTTCTTGCAGCACAAAGTCGACAGAAAAGCTACGCTGACAAGAGAAGACGGCCTCTAGAGTTTGAGGTTGGAGATCATATTTTCTTAAGAGTATCTCCTATCACCGGTGTTGGGCGAGCGATCAAGAGGAAGAAGCTAAGCCCTAGATACATAGGTCCTTTTGAAATCCTTGAGAGGATTGGGCCTGTAGCTTACCGAGTAGCTCTACCTCCGAGCTTGAGTAGACTCCATGACGTATTCCACGTTTCTCAATTGAAGAAGTACCAACCGGATCCGTCTCACATCATTGAGTATGAGGATGTTGAGCTTCAAGACAATTTCACATATGCAGTGGAGCCAGAGCAAGTCATTGACCGAGAAGAGCGACGGCTCAGACACAGGAGCATTCCATATGTGAAGGTGATCTGGAAGGGAATGACGCAAAGAGAGGCAACTTGGGAAGCGGAGGGAGATATGCGAAGACGATATCCGGAGTTTATGGCTCAAGTTGTGTAGCAATTTCGAGGACGAAATTTAATTTTCGAGGGGAGAAATGTAATATCCCAAAAAGTGATTAAGGGCTAATGACTTTAAAAGTGGATATAATTATTGTTGAATAAACACTTTTGGAGAATTGTACTGGGGATATTGCGTGAAAAGAAGCTCTGATACCAAAAATGTAACCCCCTACCTTAATAGCCAACTTTATAGTTCGAGAATGCGTCATTAAGTAGAAGTTTACCTTGTATTAGCTCAGGAGATTTGCGAGCCTCCTCATGGGTCATAGTGAATACTCGGCCCTGTGTCCTCGGTCTCTGGTCTGGTCGTGGCTCTTTACATTCAGCAGAAGTATGCCCCACACGCTTACAATTGAAGCATATTATTTTGCCATCACAAGTTTTGCCTTGATGTGGTTGGTTACACCGACGACAAATCCATGGTCCAAAATATGTTCTTTGCTGGTCACGGCTCCCAGACTGGTAGGGCTTCTTACCACTTCCAGACGAAGATCCTTGCCCCTTTCGCTTTTGTGAGGTAGCACCCTTATTAGGTTCATTGCGGTGTACAAGTTGGAAGGAGATGCAGACCGTTGGTGGCGGAATATCGCCCTAACACTTCGAAGCCGCAATATACCACTGACCTGGGAAGTGTTTCAACGACAGTTCAATGAGAAATATTTCCCCAAGTCAGTGAGGCTTGAGAAGGAAACTGAATTTCTAAATATCAAACAAGGAGACACGGAGACCTTGATGAGTATCTGTCCCGTTTCGTTCGGTTGTCCCGATATTCCTCCTATCTTCGGAGTATGGATGACGAAGAATGGAGTTCTGATATGCTCATTCACGGTCTGAGGCGAGAGTTGAGGAAGCGCTTAGCTACTCATCAATTTACCAAGTTCAACAAGGCGGTTGAACAGTGCAGGATTACAGAGAACAACTTGAGAGATTTGTATCCTGCCAGAGCTACTAGCCACCGCAATGAACCTAATAAGGGTGCTACCTCACAAAAACGAAAGGGGCAAGGATCTTCGTCTGGAAGTGGTAAGAAGCCCTACCAGTCTGGGAGCCGTGACCAGCAAAGAACATATTTTGGACCATGGATTTGTCGTCGGTGTAACCAACCACATCAAGGCAAAACTTGTGATGGCAAAATAATATGCTTCAATTGTAAGCGTGTGGGGCATACTTCTGCTGAATGCAAAGAGCCACGACCAGACCAGAGACCGAGGACACAGGGCCGAGTATTCACTATGACCCATGAGGAGGCCCGCAAATCTCCTGAGCTAATACAAGGTAAACTTCTACTTAATGATGCATTCTCGAACTATAAAGTTGGCTATTAAGGTAGGGGGTTACACCAAGAAACTCCATCTGATTGCTTGGGACGTTTTAAAAAAAGCAAAGACAGAGGGTGGTTTGGGGATGAAAGACCTTCAATGCCAGAATAAAGCCTTTCTTATGAAGCTATGCTGGGGTATGATCAAGAACCCTGAGGCCCTATGGGTTAAATGCCTGCGTCGTAAATACTCATGCGGGAATTCTACGATTCCTCAAGTGCGAAGAAGACGGAATCAATCAGCGGTATGGAATAGAATAGTTACAGTTTGGGACGGGTTCATCCAGGGGCTTGGTAGACTTCTAAAAAGCGGGAGATCTACCCGCGCATGGCTAGACTATTGGACTCTGCTGGACAGACCTTTGATTGATTATGTTGTGCATAATGAAGAATTGGTTGATATGGAAACTAGTGTCAGTTCTTTCGTAACTCTTGAAGGCGAATGGGACAGAGCAAGATGGGAGCTTTTCCTCCCTAATTGGGTTGTGGAGAATATTATGTTGGTTTCCCCTCCGACAGGTATAGAGGAGGATATTGTATGCTGGAGATCGGCCCCTGACGGCAACTTCAGTGTGAAGTCAGCTTATGACAGATTGCATTACAGTCCTAACACCACTCGTCATTCTCGCTGGCGTCATTTATGGCATGGAAATAGTCCTGAAAGAGTCAAATTTTTCATGTGGCAAGTTTTCCATGAAAGGCTTCCTACGAATCAGATGAGAGCTAAACACAATCCAAACACCCTAAACACTTGTCCCTTTGAGTGTGAGAGTGAAGAGAGTATCCTCCACCTGCTGAGAGACTGTGAGCAAGCCAAGAGAGTTTGGTTTTCTATAACTAACCTCATATATTATCCTGTGTTTTTTTCTGGTAATTTGCAGGAATGGCTCGAATGGAACATGCAAAATTCACCAGGGATTAGGAAGATGGCTAGGTGGCCATGGCAAAGGGTGTTCAGTACCATATGCTGGCTCTTGTGGAAGAATCGTTGCAGGTGGGCGATGGAAGGGAAAGCTGACAATCCAAAACAGATAGTTCACAAATGCTCTTATCATCTCTTCGAGGACGTGCAAAATGGAAGCTTCCAGCACCAGTTATTCATAGCGCCAGAAAGAGGGTTCGTCCACTGGCAACCTCCTGACCCGGGTTATGTGCGAGTTGATGTAGATGGTTCCAGAGATAGCAGAGGACGTGCGGCATGTGGCGGAGTTATTAGAGACCATCAGGGCAACTGGCTGTGTGGATTTCAGCAAAAGCTGGGTCACAAAAACTCGGTTGCTGCGGAAATTCACGCAATCCACAGCGGACTACATCTATGCAAACAGTTGGGATTCACAAGGATCAGGCTCTTCTCAGATTCCTTACAGGCTATCCAATTACTATTCATTGACGGTGGATCGGATCATCCGTTGTTCGATGTTATCTCAGCTACTAGGTCCTTAATTTACTGGGATTGGGATCTAGTAATTGCTCATACTCATAGAGAGAACATCCGGTGCGCTGACTACCTAGCGAGGAATGCTCAGATGGGCAATCAGGAGTTTGTAGCGATGGCCACTGCACCGCTGCAATGCAATGAACTATTCGTGATGGAATGTGGAGGCATTCCACAGTAATGATCTTCTTGTGTTGCTAGATCACTAGCACTCGTTTTAATATCAAGCCTTGCTTGCCTTTGTACTCAAAAAAAAAGAAGTCAAGCACTGGATTTTGTTTACCGTTAAAATATAGCTCATAGCGCAGAAATCAGAAACGCAAAGCAAAAAAACATCCATTGGCTTCAAAATTGAATTTAGCAAAGGAAGGCCACAAAATACAATAATTAACTAATGTCATTTGGTAAGCATATGGTTCTTCACTTTTTATGAGTTCTGACTCAATTGCTGTCTGCATCAACTTAAAACTAGAGATTCAACTTGAGTTACATCCATTGCATATGAATGCTTGCTGCCACTGATGCATTTAATCCAATTTCAGGTTTTGGTTTTAGACAGAGAAACACGCCAATGAACTTAATAGTCGATCTTGGACAGAATATTGCTACATCTACATATACACTCCTTAGGCTATGGCTAGTGTTTAATTAATTGCCTTCTGCCTTTGCAACCTTTACATTTAGAGCTAAAGCTAGTACTATTTTAACAAAATAGGAGCTTAACTAAAGTTTCACGCTTGATTGTCTGAAAAATAATAGGGGTTCTAATTATAATTCCCTGGCAATTGTTCTGTATGCCGATTGGATGGCAAATTCTTGTCCCTCCACGCATCATTTTCTCATCATCCACACCATTTTCTCATCATCCACACTTACTCAGCCTTACCTTTTTATCTTCACCCCCCACTTCTTCATATTTTTCAAATCTCTCATATTATAGGTTGCTCCCATATCACATTCAACATCTCCTCTGTTCATCATGCCCTATTTTTTCACAGGTCCCCTATTTGCTTTATAAGATTAACCTTTATGTTTTAAAAAGACTTAAATCATTTTTATAAAATAAATTAACTTTCAAAAATTCAAGAGGTAATTTTATCAATTATTATTTATTCATACATATGTATTTTGTAATTTAGAGAAATATCTCCATAGAGAGAAAAATCATAACACAATTCAGGGAAGTCATGTGGGAAGGCGCATGGAAGGAAGAATGAGTATAGAAAATAAGTTCTAGTTGGAAGTTGTAATTTCCTTAGTTTCACATTAATTTTTCCAAGTCTTCGGACATATGCAAGGGTCAATTAAGAATTATTTTGATTTTAAAGTTGCAAGTTGCAACGTTGACGGTTGCGGTGCTGGCAATTACAAACATAGCCATTATGACTTTTCTACCTCAGATCGTAATTAATGGTTGATGAAGTTCCCCGTTCAATTAGTTGGTTTGGACAAATATTATTTAAATTAAAATATATATATATATATATATATTTTTAAAAAAAATTATTTAATGTTATCTATCATTTTAAGTTAATAATTTATAATTTTAAATAAATTCGAATTCAGTTTGTAGAATATTTTAATGAATATGTTTTATTATTATTAGCTGGTGTCAAATTCAATTATTATTATTTAACAGAATTTATGATAAATAATAACAAATCAAATAATCAATTAGCTTTAAGAATATATAAAAGAAAAATAAAGCATAAATATTTGAGATAAAATAAAATAATGCATTATAGTTGGTCGAGGTGGTAAGAAGGATCACCCCATAAAGAAGAGAACACAAGTTTAAATATCGAAAAGTGGATTTGTTAAAAGAGACGAAAACCCTTTGTGCTCTAAGTTTAGAAAAGGAAAATTAAACCCTTAATCAAATGAAAATATATATATATATATATATCCTTTACTTTGAATTGTTTAGCTAGTGAATATTACATTGCAGGGTTAAGATGCAATTTTAATAATCAAGTTTTTCCCGAGAGGCGTCTGGTTCAAATAAATTTTAGAAGAGGTAAAAATAACAATACATAATTTAAAATGAAGCAAATTCAACAAAACCGTTAAATTTTTCCAAACGCTGTTAGAGTTTTCTTCTCTTATAATTTAACGTCGTTTGGTCAAATTTAATAATTTGTTGAATTTGCACCCTTTTAAATTGTTTATCGTTATTTTTGCTTCTTCTAAAACTTATTTGTGTCAGACTTCCGTTGGGAAAAACTTGGTTGTTAAAATTGCACCTTAACCCTACAATGAATTGCCTTTCAGGTTTATTACTATATTAATACTCAATAATAATCTTGTTGCTGACATTCTTTTTTTTTTTTTTTTTTGGAATATATTGCTCACATTCTAAATCACCTACATTGAATTGCCTTTCATGTTTGATTGAAATGGAATTATAATTGAACCTATACATTGATTATTTCAAAATCACTCTCTTATGATAAGCTTAAGCATTAGACTCAATAGTAATTGATATTTAGTATATTAGAAAACTTAAAGAAATTCATTACATTAAGAGGGCTTAATAACATTTTAAAGAGTAGGGGTTCCTTTGTGATGCTAGACCCATTGGTTAATGAGGTTTAGAACAATAGAAGCTTAGTGCATTAACTCCCCAAATATTATAATTGAGCATGAATAGCCATTGAAAACCATTTCCAAGAGCATCTTCACCATTTGCATTCCAACCATTTTCATCCCTCTTTATTTGAAAATTCCAAAAATATCTATTTAAATTGCATTTAGTTCATAGGTTTGAAAATTACCCAAACATGTTTTCCCTATCAATTTTGCATTGTAAATACTTAGTTTATTAGGAATTAGTTTCATAATCGGCTCCTTAAAGTGAAACGATCCGAATTGTGATATATTACATTGCTTGGAGTTAATTGTTGATTGTAAACCCCAAAGCATTACAACAAAGGTCTTCATCACTATTCATACTATGATATATTATCATGAGTCTTATAATCAGAAGGTGAAGGCCAGGTTTTGGGGTATAATTCTCGAAAGGACTTAAGCTTGTTACAATTATTAATTAATGTAACAATCATAAGTCAAAGGAAAAACTCATCCTAAAATATTAGCCTATTATATGAGAGAGAGCAAGTTAACTTATGAAGCACACCACACTTATGAGACTTCTATATGCGGCACTCATAACATATATATTTATAATTATTATTCATTCAAACGGCAAAATTGAAATTGGATTTGGCAATAAAATTCAGTTCTCAGATGCTTTGCATGAGCCAGGCAGAGACAAAATTTCTTGTCCACTCATCATTTGTCATCAACCACACTTAATCAGCCTCACCCTTTTATCTTCGCCTCACCCTTTTATCTTCGCCTCACCCTTTTATCTTAGCCTCCCCACGTCTTCATCTTTTTTAATCCACACTTCTTCACATTAAGAGAGCTCTCCTCCTACGACACTCAACAGTCCTCTTTTCATGCCCTGTTCTTCTAAACTTCATTTTTTGCTTTATAACATCAGCCTGTCTTTTTTCAAAAGAGTGATCATTTTTATAAATTATATTAATCAACTTTCTAAAATTCAAAAGCTAATTTTTTCTGCTTCTTGATGGCTCCATGGCTCACCAGGTAGCTTCTTCCCCACCTTCCCTTGTCCTACGCTTTGACACATTTATGTCTTTGCTGCTTCTATTTCATATATTATACTATAATTAATTGGAACGAGTCGTGGGGGAAGGGGCATGCAAGTGGAGCCTATAATTCCACATTTTTTGGCCAACGTATTCATCAGCATTTCTTGGAAAATTGCAAAGTATCAAGTTGACTTCAACAGCAGTCAGCACTGCATTTTGTTTACCTCCGAAACGCAGCTCATTGCGCAGAAATCAGAAACACAAAGCACAAAGGCATCATTTGCTATTTTCTCTGTTTTGGTCAAGCTTTGATCTTGCTACATCTTTTTCCTTCTCTACGCATCTTTGTATCATTTTTCTTCTTCTCTGGGAAGAACTTACTCCTCCTCATCCTCTTCTTCCCTTTCTTCTTAGTGTCAGAGTTAGCTCTGTTTCTTTCTTGGCATTCTCCTGCGTTGTTACTGTTTTTTCCCCAAGAGAAATGGGAAAAATCTGACCGGCCTTACCCGGAAACTGGCCGGTTTTTGCCAATGCCGGTTTGACCTGCTGGTCATGGGTTTCGTCAAGCCAATTGCATGACAATTCTTTAACCACTTGTACATATAAAGAATTAGAGATTTCAATTGTTTACACATCTTCACCTTGCACTCTTTCTTTCCATTGGTCTTTTATTTCCATTTATTTTTCTTCTGCTAATGATATAGTTTGTTGTGGTAGGTGGCGATTTTTCTGCTTCATCAAGTTATATTCTCAGTTAAGAAAATATTCATAGTCCAAAATCTTCCAATGTCAGAGGCACACGTAGCACCTATCTCAAAATCTTCTCACTCTAATTCAACCAGAACTTGGACGTTTGATGTTTTCTTGAGTTTTAGGGGCGAAGACACTCGTAGAGGCTTTGCTGGCCACTTGTACCATGCATTAGTTAGGAGAGGATTCCTAGTTTTTAGAGATGACCTAGAACTTAAGAGAGGAGAAAGTATCTCTGAGGAACTCTTACAAGGAATTGTAAATTCTGCAGTTTCAATTGTTATCATTTCAGAAAACTATGCCAGTTCTTCATGGTGTTTGGATGAGCTCCGACATATTCTTGACTCAAGAAATGAAGTGGGTCAACAAGTTATTCCCATCTTTTATGATGTACATCCATCTGATGTACGACACCAAAGAGGAAACTTTGCTAATGCTTTTGTTAGGCATGAAGAGAAGTTCCAGGAAGACAAGCAAAAGGTTCAAAAGTGGAGGGATTCTCTCACAGAAATTGCCAACTTATCTGGTTGGGATTCTCAAAAATATCAGTAAGCTTTTTATAATGACATGATATGACTTTTTCTATTTATGTATTATCTATAGAACACTGCAAAAGTGCATGCATATTCCCATGTGTCCATGTCCTGAAGTTAAGAGAGTTAATTAGAATCAATCAGGTGTTTAATTACAAGTCATTATTTGCTTGTTAGAAAATTAATCATAATTCATATTTTATGTGAGTTGTACCTTTATTAACTTGTTTATACTTATTTAATTTATATTTTAGGTATGAAACAGAACTTATTGACAACATGGTTGAACATTTATGGAACAAATTTCATTCCAAATCGCAACGCCCACTTGTTAGTGTAAGTGATGCATTAATAGGAATTGAATGGAGAGTAAACAAAATGCTTAAACCCTTAGGGATAGGGTTGGATGATGTTCGGTTCATAGGAATATGGGGCATGGGAGGTGTTGGCAAGACAACTCTTGCTAGAGCTATCTATGAGAGGTTCTATCACCAATTTGATTTTCATTATTTTCTTGCCAATGTTAGGGAGGTTTCAGAAAGACATGGCCTAGTTTACTTACAGAACAAATTGCTGTCGCACCTCAAGCTAAAACACATACAAATTGAAGACACAAATCAAGGAAATAACACACTGGGGAACCTTTTTGTCAATAAAAAGGTCATGCTTGTCGTTGATGATGTAAATCTTATAAGCCAGTTAGAGAATTTAGCAGGAAGTCAGGAGTTATTCGGTAATGGGAGTAGAATAATTATAACAACTAGAGATGTTCACTTACTGAGATCTCATCAAGTGGATGAAATATATGAGGTTCAACCGATGGATAACACTGAATCTCTTCAACTCTTTTGTCAAAAAGCATTTAGAAGAAGTGGTGTCCCTCATGACAACGAAGAACAATATCAGCAATTGGCTCTATCAGCAATTAATTATGCAAGAGGCCTTCCTTTGGCTCTTTGTGTTTTGGGTTCCTTCTTTTATGGCAGAGATGGGTTAACAGAATGGAAAGATGCTTTGGATATGTTGAGAGTAGATTCAAATAATGACATTTTTAGGACACTTAGAATAAGCTACTTTGATCTAAACTACACAGAAAAGATGATATTTTTAGATATTGCCTGTTTTTTTAATATGTGGGGAAGAGATGAAATAGTACAAATATTGGAAAGTTGTGGACTTCCTGCAAAAACTGTTTTGTATATCCTTTGGGAAAAATAATTGCTTGCTGAAATTGAGATTGGCAATACGATATATATAGAGATGCATGATTTAATTCAAGACATGGGTAGGCTTATTGTTATTGAGGAATCTCCTGTTAGTATTGGAAGACGCAACAGATTGTGGCTTCCCAATGACATTGACCAACTACTAGAAATAGATATGGTAAGAAATTCATTTTCTAGAAGTACTAATCTTCTTGTTTTTCTAGAAATTCATTTTTATTATTTGCACACATTTTCTTATGAGATCTTGGTGACTATAATGTTTGTTATTAGGGAACTGAAGCAACGGAAGGTGTGGTTTTGCCCCATAGCTTTGAGAAAGATGAAGTACGTTGGCATCCTGAATCCTTTCTAAAATTGTATTGGCTTCGATTACTTATCATATCATGTAACTTTGACCTTTCCCTTCACCTCAAAGGCCTTCCTGGGACATTAAAAGTTCTTCATTGGTATGGATATCCTGTTGAAACTCTTCCTTCTAAAGAGCGTATGAATCAACTTGTATACCTCAAAATGCAAAATAGCAAAATAAAGTGGCTTTCTAGACAGGTTGGATGCTTTGTAAACATTCTCACATAATAATTCAATGATGAAGCTAAAGTATTTTGTAACTGATTTCTCCTATCTTTTATTTGACCAGCCTATGAAGAAACTGAAGATTTTGGACTTGAGCCATTCCAAATACCTCCATCAAACTCCCAATTGTTCTGGATTTCAAAATTTAGAAAGATTAATTCTTGAAGGATGCACATCACTCACTGAAATTGATTCTTCACTTGGGCAGCTTCAATGTCTTATTGAAGTAAATTTGAAAGGTTGCTTGAATCTTAAAGTCCTTCCAAAAAAATTGGAAATGAAGTCTCTAGAACTATTTGTTCTCGAGGGATGCATTCAAATAAGAAACCTTCCAGAATTTGGAGCAAAAATGGAAAAGCTTAGAACACTTGATGTCAAAAAGACAAGTATAGCCAATCTTCCTGACTCACTTGGATCCTTACCTAGCATCGAAACTTTAGATCTAATGGGCTGCCAAAATCTTGTTGGCCTTCCTCATACCATTCGCAAACTGAAGTGTCTGAAAGTTCTGGACATCTCTGGCTGCTCAACTTTTTCCAAATTGCCAAAAAACCTTAATGAAAATGAAGCCTTGGAAAAGCTTGATGCAAGTGGAACAGCTATCATAGAAGTACCTTCTTCTATTTGTCTTTTAAAAAAATTAAAAACACTGTCATTTCATGGATGCAAAAAGCCAACTTCTAACTCAAGGTCAAGGCTGTTGTCTGTTCTGTTGAACCAAATGTTTCAGAGGCATTCATTTACTAAGAAGGGCTTAACAATTCATTCTTCTATCTTCAATATTGAATCACTTACGCAATTAGATTTGAGCTACTGTAATATTGTTGATGGGATCATTCCTAATGATCCTAGTGGCTTGTCATCATTGCAGAAATTAGATTTGAGTGGAAATGAGTTTGTAAATCTACCTGATGGATTCATTTCTAATCTTTTGAATCTAAAGTATCTTTATTTGAATTCATGCCCAAAGCTTCAATTTTTGCCACAGCCTTCTCTTGGTTTAGATCTAATGGATGCAGGTGAATGTGGTTCATTGAGAACTTTGTCAGACCAAAAATTGTTACATCTCTTTGCTTCAATGGAACAGGTATGTACATAATTGTCTTCATAGTGTTCATCCACAAATCCATCTATATCTTCCATTGTTAATTTTATGCAACTTGTTACATGATAAATTTCTTGGTTTTAGGATAGCCATCATGATGAAGGATTAAGGAGAATTACAACTTTTTCAGTGACAATTCCAGGGAGTGAAATACCATCATGGTTTGAGAATCAGAATCATCTTCCTCTAAATGAGAAACGTGTAGCTTCTATAACAATAGACATCCCTGAAGGTGAATGGTTAGGAATTGGTTTGTGCACTGTAATTGATGATAAGATTTGTCTGCCTCACTGGGGGTTTGATTTTAAAGCTTCCGATGGTAAGTATGTGTCCTTTCCAGGAAGGACACGAAAACATGAGAAAGAAATAAAATCTTGCCATCTCTGGATCGTGTTTTGGAAAATTAAAGGGGAAAACATAGATGAACTATCAACAAATTATAGTCAGATTCAATTGAAATTTACTGATTGGGAGCAGCTTCCATCAACATTTGTTGATGTAGAATCAATTAAGTGTGGATGGTGTTTCATTCGCAAGGGGGATTTAGAACTACTCAATGATGGAGTAAGTTTTTCCTCTCTACATTCCCTTTCATAATATTTTCTTCTGGTATTGTCTTTACTTTTTAAGTTTTAGCGTCAGAGAGAAATTCATGATAAGCACAAATTTAAATCACTTTTAATAATGTATAAATTGTTATGAGACTACTTGGCAAGATATACTTATTATAGACTTCATGTTTTGAAGGAAAAAACAATTAGTTCTGAAGCTGAAGAACAGGGGCAATGCAGTTTGTTACAGAGGGAAACCTCCCAAACTCTAATCCAAGAATGTGAAATCTCATCTATATGCTCGGAAGATGAAGGCAAATTAGATGATTCATGGATGCAGTTCATTGCAGATGATGCAAGGTACATGATATTGTAATATGACAGTATCTCTCTCTCTTAATTAATGAATTTCAAGGTTGGGTTAAGTTTGAGATCCAAAATCACAGTCTTCTGACTATAGTTAGTTAACTTATTATGGCCACTATATGCTGTTTTAGATACCTATTCCTAAAACCTACCAAGTCTTTATTGTCCCCAAAAACACTTAAAAATGCTTTTCAGGGTTATTCACAAATTTTTTTATCCTAAAGCAAATGGCATGAATACAATTAGCAGAATGAATAAAGAAGTGAGAGGAGACATTACATTGGTTTCAAAATTGAATTTAACAGAGGAAGGCCACAAAATAAAATGATTAACTAATGTCATTTGGTAAGAACTCATAGTTCTTCACTTTTTATCAGTTTTGACTCAATTGCTGTCTACATCAACTTATAACTAGAGATTCAATTGAGTTACATTTATTGCATTATTTGAAGGCTTGCTACTACTGATGCATTTAAACCAATTTCAGGTTTTGGTTTTAGATAGAGAAAGACGCCAATGAGCTTAATAGTTCCAATCTGAGACAGAATGCTTGCTACTACTGATGCATTTAAACCAATTTCAGGTTTTGGTTTTAGATAGAGAAAGACGCCAATGAGCTTAATAGTTCCAATCTGAGACAGAATGCTACATCTACATACACTCCTTATAGGCTATGACCAATGTTTAATTACTTGGCTTCTTCCTTTGTGACCTTTGTGACCTTTATTATCTTTGAGCCTCATGTATTCGCAAGTGGTCAGCAAATGTATTGTATGTGTTAACTTTGTTCTCACATTTCAATGTTGTTCTTATTATTTGTTAGTTACGTAGTTTATAATATTTTAACAAATGAGGAGCTCAATTATAGCTCAGCCTCATCCTTTTTATCTTCATATCTAACTTCATCTTATTCAAATCCCTCAGCTTATAGCTCCCTCCTTTACCACACTCAACTTCTCCTCTGTTCATGCACTGTTCTTCACAGTTCCCCTATTTACTTTATAGGATTAACCTGCCTTTTTTCAATAGACTTAGATCATTTTTATAAAATAAATTAATTTAAGTTAACTATATAAAATTCAAAAGGTAATTTTTGCGGATCAATTATTTATACATATGTATTTGTAATTTAGATAAATATCTCTATAGAGAAAAATCATAACACAATTCAGAGAAGACTCAAAGTCTTTATGCCAGATTGTCTTGACTTTGGTGATACAAGTCAAAGTCATGTGGGAAGTAGCATGGAAGGAAGAATGTGTATAGAAAATAAGTTATAGTCGGAAGTTGTAATGTAATTTCCTTAGTTTCACATTCATTTTTCCAAGTCTTCAGACATATGCAAGAGTCAATTAAGAATGATTTTGATTTTAAAGTTGCAAGTTGCAACGTTGACGATTGGGGTGCTGGCAATTACAAACATAGCCATTATGACTTTTCTACCTCAGAGATCGTAATTAGCGGTTCATGAAGTTCCCGTTCAATTAGTTGGTTTGGAAAAATATTATTTAAAATAAAATCTATATCTTATATAATATTCATAATAACGCCGTCGAAAACCATTTTATGAGTGACCATTTTTAAAGAAAATAATTTTGTTTAAATTAATTCCGTTAGTGTCTTCTATTTACTTTGACCGTAATAAATATCGATATCCATATTGATCGCCCTGTTTTAGCTATCATAATTATTTTATCATAGTAATTTATCATTCTCTTTTATAATTCAATATCAATCTTTTATTCTTTTATAATTCAATATCAATCTTTTATATTTTATATCCACAAATTATTAGTTGGTCCTCACAATTTAAAGAGTTATCATCATAATAATGTAGCTCATAAATTAAAGGGCTATCGTAATCATGATTTAAACTAAATATGCAATATCTTATTTTATCAATTTCCAAAATTTCTCTCCTTGATGAAAAGAAAATCATACATGGTAGTTTGCCTCGAGTATATATTGGGATTGCGTTTATTTTTATATTTTCAATCAACTTCCGTTTGCTACTATTGGATATAATTTTGTGAAAATCCAAATTTAAAGTCAAAACTATATTCCCTTTTTTACATCTAAAATATTTTGTTGTCAATATCAATATAATCATAATTCATAATTCAAAATAAAATATGCAAGAAGCTTAATTTCTAAGAAATATAGTTGACTTTGTTATAGTAATACTAATATATATTAATATGGTCAATATATCCCACTTTGTGATCTCTATTCTTCATCAGTGAACTCAATTCTTCATCCTCAATATCACGACAAATCACTCTTATGAACTCATTAGAGATACTGACAATCATAAAAATACTTAGGCTATCATTGTTTCGGTTTTCAGCAAGTGGACGATTATTGAAGGGACATCACATTTTGATTACAAAGTTCAGAGTTCATTGCAAGGCATATAATTCAAGTAGAAAGTGTTCTATACACACACACACACACACACACATTATCGTGATGTGTCTTAAATGATAGGATGCTCAACTCTTGAGGTTAAGCAAGCCTTAGATGAGGTTTACTCTACCACATTTCACTTTTCATTCAAAATTATCATTGTTTGTATTCCTCCATACTTCACTTTCTTAACATTCAATTAGTTGGTTTGGGAAAATATTATTTAAATTAAAAAATAGATTTTAAATTCTGTAATGTTATCTATTATTTTAAATTAATAATTTATAATTTTAAATAAATTCGAATTCAGTTTGTAGAATATTTTAATAAATATGTTTTATTATTGGTAGCTGATGTCAAATTCAATTATTATTATTTTTTAAAAAATAATGATAAATAATAAAAAATCAAATAATCAATTAACTTTAAGAATATATACAAGAAAAATAAAGCACAAATATTTGAGATAAATGAAATAATGCATTATTGTTGGTTGAGGTGGTAAGCAGTCTCACCCAATAAGGAGGAGAACACAAGTTCAAATCCAGAGAATTGGACTTACTAGGAGAGATAAAAGTTTTTGTACTCTAAACCTCAAAAAAGGAAATTAAACCCTTAATCAAATAAAAATAATAATGCTTTATTTTGAATTCTTTTGCCAATGAGTATTACATAGAGTTGCCTTTCAGGTTTATTACTATATTAATAACCAATAATAATCATATTGCTCACATTCTCTCTTTTTGTTTTTTTTTTTTGTGTTTTTGTTTTGGATTATATTGCTCACATGCTATCACCTATGTATTGTTGTTGATACACTATCACCATCTCGTTTAAAAGATTTTATTAACCGAATTGTATTATTTAAGAAAACAGTTAAAATTATTTAAATGTAATAAATATATAAAAAAAAAATATACATGTTTTTCTAAATATGTCTGATCAGGACGTTTTTATATGTTAACTTTGGGGTTTATAATAAAAAATTTATCAAGGATCGCGTATAAGCGAACCTAAAATCGTTCTCTCTTCTTGAAAAGCCTTTTATTGAATCCAAGTAACCTAAATGCCATGCAAATTCAATAAAATAAGGGGAAATAGGTTTTTTGGATTTTTCCGAAAATAAGTAAATTCATACTTAATTAAAATCCTCAAGCTATTTTTTTTTTTTTTTTTGGTGTTTTCTTTATAGAATGAAATGGAGGATAAAAATGGGTATGTAATGTAGAATGAATGCTCTTGGAAATGGAGCAGTAGCTATCATAATTCAATTAAGGAAATGATAGTTAATTTTCTCTAAGTCTTGAAAGTAAAACCACAAAGGAACGCTTGGGGTCTAGTGTTCTTAATTAATAGTTATTCCTGTGAACGTAACTAGTAACTATACATTAAGACACTATTATGAACCACTTAGAGTGTAATTAAAATGGATAAATATAATTTAGTTCCTCTAAAAAATAATGCTCAAACGAGACACTCCTAAATACAACTTGATTATATTAACTAAACAATAATAAGTTAGCTAATACAATCTCATTGAACCAATAAAAGAAATATATCAAGCTAAAGCTCCAAATCACAAAATCCAATTCAATTATAAAGGTTCAGCCCACCGAGAAAACCGAATGGCAACTCAATCTCAAGCCATACAATCACATTCAATTAGGAAATCATAACACAGAAATGAGAAAATGAATTAAACTAAAAAGTTCCTTAATTGAAACTACGGAACTCCAGCCAATTGATCCATCTCCAAGAAGCAAGAAAATCAGCCACTCATAACTTCAATTTTGGCAGCAACTGGTTCAGCAAGACAATGAAGATCCATAAAAAAATATGAAGAACCCAAACCAAGATTGGAGAAAAGTGTGTCTGTCAAGTTGGTTGAGGAAGGAAGAGACAGAGGTAATGTGAACGTTGCCGGCTCTCCCGTGTGTGTCGAGCTTCTCTGGTTCTGGTGTTTGGGAAAGAAGTCCGCCGGAATTTAAGGAAGAAAAGGGCTCAACGGACGTTGGGAAACTCGGCCGGAGAACTTAAAGAAGGAATGAATGGTACTCTGAGCTCTCGTGACGCACTCTGGAACAAGCTGTGGTTTTCCGGCGATGACGAGAAGACTGAAGGTGATAGTGGTGATGTCCGATGGTGAATGAAGCTTGGTCTCTCTTCTCTCTGTTTTCAGAATCGAGGTCTCCAAGTCTGGTTCGAAGTCACGGCGCTGTGGTATGATGACGGTGGTGATCCGAACCGGAGAGTTCGAAACCTCTGAATATGATCACTCACCGACGTCTATGGTGGTCCAAAGGATTTCCAGCTGGGTTCTTGCGGCTCTGCTCCTTAAACTATCCTCTGATCTGCGGGGCCCTCCTCTGGTTCAAGAAGGTCACCGGCACTGTGATCTCTAGCTCTCCACTCTCTCAAACTCCGGTCAAGCTCCCTCTGGTGTCCAGATGCTCCGCGGCGCGATCTCTGTTTTCCACAACTCGTCTGCGACCTTCCCTTCTCTCCAAACCAAACGGCAGCTAGGTCGACTATGGAGGACGGTCGCCGGCGACAATGAATGGAGGTGAATGTCGCCGGCGACTGAGGTGAAGAAGGTGATGATAGAAAAAGGGAAGGATCCGATACAGCTCTCGCGCGCCGCTCGCCGAATATCCCTCTGTCTATCGGGTCTGTGTCTTGCTGAAGAAGTCCTTGGTCAAATTAGGTTTTGACCAGGGACTTAATTGACAATTGCAAAAGTTCTTATTTAGGGACTGCCTTCTAATTATTTGAAACTACTGTGGGGCAGAACAGTAATTATCAAAACTTCTGAGAGCTTTTCTATCATGTTTCCTAGGCCCTTCACATTTTTAAAATTTTCAGAAATTGTAGGGCCTTTTCTATAGTTTTTCCCAGTCTTCAAATTATTAATTATGGACCTTCAAAATCTCCAATTCTTCCAAAATACATACAATGAAATGAATAATAAGATGATAGAGAGTAAATGTGAGAAAGATGATGAAAGAGAGTGTATAGGTAAAATGAATTAGAGATAACATTGGTAAAAATGCATATAATGCACTGACAACCCCAGAGAGTGCCTATAAAAGGGAATAAACCAATTCAAAAACGAAAGCTCTATGGATAGGGAGGGAGGATGATTCAAAGGAAAAAAATAAATAAATGAAACCCTTTGTTTCGAGATTAGATAGACAAATGCTTATAGTGATGTTTGATATACATGCATACTTCCTCCGGTCCTAATTATAAGATAAAGTTAAATTTTTTGGAGAAATCAAGGAAGCTAATTAAATTACTTTAAAGTATTTATATTTATATTTTTTCTTCAAACTAATTAGTTTGACTGATAAATTAATATATAATCTAATGATACATAATACATGATATGATTAAGTAACTTATTTAACTTCATTAATTTCTCCAAAAAAAGTCAACTTTGTCTTATAATTAGAACCGGAGGTGGTATTATATGTTTATTTAAGAAAGGTTACTCCTCGTCGAGTTAATCATCTTGCAGCTAATGCTTTTAAGGAGGTGTGCCTGTTGGGTTGGTTTTTGTTACTGTCACCTTCGTTGCAACCCTTACTGATTTCAGACACTTTGAAGACTCAAGTTGTTCCTGAGGCTGCTTTAGATTAGGGGAGGGAAAGTGGGTGGAGGGAAAATTATTTTAAAGTTTGATTTTAAAAAAGTTAGAGAAGTGGAATTAAAATTTTTAAATTTTTTTCTTTCTCTTTTATCTTACATCTCTCTATTAAAATTTTATATCCCCGCTTTTCCAATTTATTTAAATCTCACAAATGAAAATTTTCGCTCCCCTCCAAACCTCAGTACCAAACAAGTCACGAAAGGGCATTGGCCATTGTTTTATTTTTCTGTTGCTTTTTCATTTACCTTCTGCTACTGAGTTTCCCATTATGTTTTACTTAAGTACTCTGGCTTTTGAATTAACGATAGCCGCAATTTCGATCCAAAAAAAAAAACGGTTATAGTTTGAAGTAACTTATTTCACACATATTTTTAGGAGTCAATAATAGCAATTATCTCTTTACTTCTACTTCATATACACATCTTTTTCCCCTCTTTTATAGATCAAGCGTTTTTGTTTGACAACTCTCATTAATTTCATAAGTCACTCATTATTATTCAAATAAAACCATCCAAATTTTTAGTGGGCCTTGTTGCAAAGATGAAGTGGTCCAAATTTGATCTGTTAATTTGTGGAAAAAAATGGGAAATGGACATATTGTGGGAAAAATGGGGTCATATAGGTCAAGTTAAAATATATAGAATTATATTTGAATTTTGTAACAAGGCGGACCAAACTAGTTGGATGATCTGTTCATCAGTTTTTGTAGTCAAACCAATTGGTCCGGTCTGTTTTAATAACTGTGATTATAACCAAAAAAAAAAAAAAAGCTCAATTATAACTCAACTTCACCTTTTTATCTTCGTCTCTTCATCTTTTTCAAATCCCTCATATTATAGGTCTCTCCCTTACCACACTTAACTTCTCTGTTCAGGCCATGTTCTTCACAGGCCCCCTATTTGTTTTATAACATCAACATGCCTTTTTTTTAAAAAAAAAAAAAGACTTTGAACATTTGTATAAAATAAATTAAGTTAACTTTCTAAAGTTCAAAAGGTAATTGTTGTTGATCAATTATTAATACGTACGTATTTGTAATTTGCAATTTACAGAAATATCTCCAAGGAGAAAAATCATAACACAATTCAGAGAAAACTCGGAGTCTTTATGGCATGTTCACATTCATTTTTTTAAGTCTTTGGTCATATGCATGAGTTAATAACATCATTTATCTCTTTGATTCTATTTCATAATATTAATAGTGCACTATTCTTTAATTCCAACCTCGTTTCTATTATTTTCATTTCATATTTGATTTGTTCTCCTTGAGGGTAGGTTACAATATTACTGGTTCATCAAAATTGTACTCCATCAAAATTGAGACCCCGCATACCAAACAGGTTATAGAATAATAAGTAGGAGTACATACATATTTCATGTTTATTAATAAAAGGTTATAGTTTTTTTAGTTGAAAAAAAAAAAGGTTATAGTTTGAAGTAACTTAATTTCACATATATTTTGAGAAGTCAATAATAGCAATTATCTCTTTGCTTCTACTTCATATACACATCTTTTTCCCCCTTCTTTTCATAGATCACGCGTTTTTGTTTGACAACTCTCATGAATTTCATAAGTCACTCATTATTATTCAAATAAAACCAACCAAATTTTTAGTGCGCGGTCCTTGTTGCAAAGATGAAATGGTCTAACCTGACGGGTTGATGTAAGTGGTAAGTACTCTCATCCCTTAAGCAAGTGGGAAGGTGTTCAATCCCAACCCTTGTGAATGGAGCAAATTCACAGACCAGCTGTCTACCCCCTCTTTAGAACTTCCATACAACGAGGGATTAGTCTCACCTGACACGTAGATAGGGATACCCTGGGCAACCAAAAAAAAAAAAAAAAGGATGAAATGGTCCAAATTTGATCTGCTAATTTGTGGGAAAAAATGGGAAACCGACATATTGGGGGGAAATGTGGTGATACAAGCCATGAGGGAAGGGGCATGGAAAGAAGTATGTGGACCCTTTTACTTTTCCTTTCCTTTCACCGTCTGTCAAACCCGCATGATAATGCGGAGCCTACCTTAAAAGTCTATAAAAAGAATTAATATTTTGTTAGATATTTTATTATTTATATTTTATTATTATTTAATACAGATTATATCCAAAATATTATTTTATTATTTTTTTTTAAATAAAGTATCCCCTGATTTTGGTCCGTACGTGATTTGGATAAAGATTTAGTTTAAGGTTACCTATCTGATTGATAAGTTGTTACAAGCCTTAATGAGAGGTCATAAATAGCGTAGACCGGGTTTTAGAGTAATGACGTGAAAAACCTACTTACTTGCTCCTTAGGGATTCCTTGACGGGTGACGGCTATTCTTAGATCATTATTGTGTCTCATCTTCCTTTTGGAAGAAGCCCTAACATATTCTATTCTAATTTTAATTCTAACTCTTTCTTGTTCCCTATAATTTTCAGGTTGTAAGATACTACACATAGAATCATTATGGCTAGAGGTATTTCATCAAGTATTCCGCTACTACTCTCTTTTATGAAATTTATACAATATATTTAGGATATTTATTATTAGATTATTTCAACATGTGGTACTAGCTAGAGTAGGTTTTTCGATTCTTGTCTGCTTAGCATTTTTTGTATGGAGTTTAATCATATTTTTCTTTTTAGAAAAATGATAAGTAAAGCATTGTGTATATTAATCTTGATCCTTGCTTGATTCATTTTTGAATATTTAATTGCATTTTCATATTACTGGGACAAGAAGGAGACTGCTTTCATGTTCTTCGGTGATGCAGTCCCCATCTTCACTTGAATTTGAAAAATCCGAACTCACGCTCTTAATTTCATTCTTGGATTTGTACCCATATTGTGCATTCCGCATGATTTTGTTTAGATACTTGTGTTCTGGTGATGGGAATACAATAATTGAGTTCATTATGTGTTGTCATTGGAATTATCGAAAGAGTTTTTGTTATCGCGTTTCATTTTCTTGGATTCAAATATGAAAATTTTCAGAAATCATTCGAACATGCTTCTCCATGAATCCTTGTGTTGATTTGGTGCATATTTTGTTAAGTTATTGTGCAGGTTGTGTTTTGAAATTGTTTATGAGATCGTTGTCTTCGAAATATGCTGCATGAAACTGCAGTTTCGATATAATTAATGCTTATTTTTAATTTTGTTTACTCATCAAATTTTCAAACACATTTTTTAATAAGGATAAAAGTGGAAAAAAAATCAATTTAGAACATATTTAATGAGTTAATTGTCACTTTCTGTTTCCCGTGAATTAGTTAAAGTGCTCTATATTAAATAACTTAGTAATTTTCTATAATCTAATCAAATTATGTAAATATGTCTTATATTAATAACTAGAGGAGTATTAATTATGTAAATTAATATGTTGAAAATTTATGGGAAAATCCCATATAAAGCTATTTAAAATAGGGAAATTTTAAACTTGGTTAGTAAATTCAACACCCAAACCATAGTTTCGGAAGCTATTTTCCGTAAATCGAGACAAAACTCTTCTAATATACTTACCTCATAAATCATAAAAGCTATTATCAAAACCTAATCCAAACACACTGGCGGAGGCCAAGAAGCTCGATTGGGGAGGCAAAAACCCAATTGGCAGTAAGCATTTTTTTTTTTTTGAGTGTTAGGAGAGGCCAATTGGCAATTGAACTTTTGCCAAAGCCCAATTGGTGAAAACTCAATTTGGAGAAGCTAGAGAATTGAGATTTTGTTAAAAGCTAATGGCATTTTATGTTAGATTGGGTTGTCTGAAAATTAGTTATATGATATTTGTTTTTCCCATAAAATGTTTTTTAAATAGTTTATAGTATTAAAAAATATTTTTTGAGTGTTTTTAACCCTTTAAAATATTTTTCTAGTTGTACCCACTACCTAGTGTGTTATCAAACTGATTGCAATTTTACCCACTTTCTAATTGTACCACTAAAAAAATTTTTTGAGTGTTTTTAACCCTTTAAAATATTTTTTTGGTGTTTTTAACCCCTTAAAATATTTTTTCAGCTATATCCAATGTATTATCAGACTGATTGCAATTTTACCTTTAATGTACATTTTCAGCTCCAAAATTTACTTTAAAATATTTTTTGGTGCTTTTAACTTTTTAAAATAATTTTTCAGTTGTACCTAGTCTTAGGAGACTGACTACAATTTTACCTTTAATGTATTTTTTTAGTAGTAAAGAACACCCAAAACTTAGAATACTGATTTATTGATTTCCACCTATTCTAAAATATTTTTCCAGTAGCACCTAATGTTTTAAAGTAATTTTTAAATATTTACTTGATTTTTTAAATATTTTTCGACCAACTCTCTTTTATCACTATCACAAAAGCCCTTATACTTAGTCAATCCAAACAAGTTTTATTTTTGCAAAAACCCAATTGACAATCGACAATCCAAACATAAATCACATTATACAATTTGACTTTTACCAAAAGTAATATTACAACAAACCCAATTGAAACAAACCCAATTACCAATTACTATTTCAAACACACACTAAGTCATTAACCCAATTTAAGATTTTAAAATATGGGTAAAATAGCTTTAATGCCCTCCCCCTTCTTCTCTCCCTTCTTAAAAGAGTTTTATTACTATATGACTTAAGTGCTCTATATATATCAACATTAATATATAATCAAACAAAATATAATTTTTCTATATCAAATGAATTTTTTATACTCTAAAAGGATCATTAAAAACAATTCAAGCCAAAAAAAAAAAAAAAAGGAACCATGATACATATCAACTAAAAATCATTTAGGGTGTGTTTGAATTAACCTTTGGAGAATAGCTTCTGGAGAAAAATTGGAGAATAGCTTCTAGAGAATAGATTTTGAGCAGAATAGATTATGAGAAAAAAATGATTTTGATAAAATAAGAGCGTTTGGGTATTATGGTCAGAATAGCTTTTTCACAATCAAATTACTAAAAAGGACATTAATTTTTGTGATAATTATGTGTAAAGAATAAGATTATATTTTATGTATTATGAGAGTGTTTGGATTAGCATTTTGATAAAAATTTGTCTATAAAATTTTATAAATACCAAAAATGAAATAAATTTGTCTATAAAATTTACATTATGAGAGTGTTTGGATTAACTTTTGGATAAAAATTATATATGAAAGTATAAAATTCCATTTCAAAAATTTGTTAATTATGAAAAAGATAATATTTTCATTATGAAAATTTGATATTTTTATTATGAAAAAAATGACATAAATTTGTCTGAAAAATGTAAAATTATAACATTAGTGATTTATGTAAGATTAAAAAAAAATATTATACATACATACATATATTAATAAATTGTATCTAATGGAATATATATTTAAATGTTAAATTAAAACAAAATCATTCTATGCTCCTCAGCCTGAATAACAACGAAGATGCAGTCTTTGTCAATTTCCCTCCAAAGATATTTCTTCAACAGTGGAAAAAGTGAAGGCAAATAGCTTATCGGTGAAATCATGGTTTTGTCATTGAAACCATGGTTTTCCTTAAAAACTGGATTATCCAAAATTGTTGGGTGTTCGGGACTTTTTTTTTTTTTTTCAAAACTAAGGTTTTTTAGTTTCAAAAGCACTTTTTTTATTCTATCCGAACACATAAATTGATATTAAAATCAATTAAAAAAATTGATTTTTTCAACAAAAAATCATTCAATTGATATTGAAAATAAAACAATAATAAAAAAAATTTAAGTTTTTTTAAAAAATAATATAGTTATTTTTATCAAGCGAGATAAAAGAAAAAGGAAAGGATAATATTTGCCAACTTCCGTTTGCAAAAATCAATTGAAATAAAAACTACTTTTACCAACATTAATCTAAACAAACTCTAAATAATTTTCCCTAATGCATAAATTTGAATTTCTTAAAAATAATTTAGTTAAGATTTCACTTTTTTAATACGAATTATTCATTTCTATTAGAAAGGCGAGAAACTTTGATATACTTCTAATGAAATTTTAGATAAAATATTAAATGCACTTAAAATTTTATAAAATGCTTATTGAAATATAGAACTTTGCAAGAAAAACTTTATATATGAAATATAGAACTTTCCACTACTTCCTCCTCCACCGCCACTGTCACCACTTGCTGCCGCCGCTGCCACACCACCGTCACCGTCACCTCTACCACCACAATCATTGCCATCGAACGATCCTCAGTGAGGTAGCATGACGATTATGATGAGGCAATGCGGTGACTCTTAACTATTTTTTCTACAAAGATTAATATTAAAGGCAAAAAAGACTTTGTGTGATATTTTAATTTTAAATAATTATTAAAAAATAACTCATTGTACCTTATTTAAAAATCAAACCAAACATTAGTTTTGTAATTAACATTGTGTCGCATTATCATTGCAGCGCACTACACTACATGATGTAATGGCATAAAACCAAATGGCCCTAAGTATATTTAAGCAGTTGACACAATCAAAGAAAGACCTACATAAAACAAGTCGGTCTCTAATATTTTTATTTTTATTTTTTTGATACATGTAATACATCTAAATCATTACAACCATTATTTGACCCAAAAAAAAAAAAGACCATTACAACCATTAACCCTAAACTAAAGGCCTAAACAAAACTAATAGGACGATATAATTACTTTTAATTTTTGAGTGAAGGACCATATAATTACTTTAAACCAACATTACTTTGGGTATGTTTGAGAAAGCGTTAGAAAAGCACGTTACTATTACAACGCATTGTACTGCACGTTCACAAACTTACCTCGTGTATCGTAACATTAGTTCTATAATTAACATTGTATTGTATTATCATTGCAGCGCATTGCACTACACGATGTAATGGCATAAAACCAAACAGCCCTAAATATATTTAAGCAGTTGACACAATCAAAGAAAGGCCTACATAAAACAAGTCAGTCTCTAATTTTTTATTTTTTTGATACATGAAATACATCCAAATCATTACAACCGTTATTTGACCCAACAAAAAAAGATCATTACAACCATTAGCCCCAAATTAAAGGCCTAAACAAAACTAATAGGACGATATAATTACTTTTTTTTTTTAGTGAAGGACCATATGATTACTTTAAACCAACATTACTTTGGGTATGTTTGAGAAAGCATTAGAAAAGCATATTCACATAAGTTAAGATAAAACTTCTCTCACAAACTTACCTCGTATACCATAAATCACGTTGTAAAAACAGTTTTTACCGTTAATCAAAACAAGCACTTTGTATCCAAAAAAACGGGTTGGCGTGGTGCAGGGACAGTGCATGGAAAGAAGAATAGGGACCCATTCCATACAACGCACCTTACTGGGCTTTGTTTTCATCCCATGCCCTCATCAATGGGGCTATAAGTGGCATTTCACCATTTCATAAAGCAAATCATCATTGGATTTGCTTCTTTTCTCGAGTCAAAAAGTGAAATCCATTATCGCTGTGACTTGAGTCCCTTTTCTTCCTCGCAGCTTTCTTATACTTTTAACACATTCAATTTTTAAAATAGAAGTTACCACATTTGTCCCAGCTCTAGAGAAAGAAGTCATGTATTTGACAATTCAATTTAAATTAATTAGTAGTATATAAGTTTTGCATCAATCAAATTTAAAGTGGGTTCGGATGTCTAACCAAAAAAGTCAGCGGGTCATGATTCATCTCGTCGAATTGGCGGTTGAGTTGGTGACATAATAATTAAATAAAAATATAATATTATGTACACAAATATAAGAATATAAATGTAAGAAATATCTATAAAATATTTACACAACTTGAAAAAATTTACATATAACAACATGTGTCCTACGTAAAACAATGAAATCATTAAAAATAAATTAGATAATAGTTATAATTTAAATGATATCTTATATTTAAAAATTAAATATTTTGGAGTTTTTTATAATTTGTAATATAAAATTTTAAAATAGAAAGAGAGGACATACGTCTTAGAAAAAAACATTTAAATATCATTTGAACTTCAAAATCTCAAATTGGTTCTGTTAACAATGGTGAACAAAAAATTGGACTTGTAAAGCCGGTTCAACCGGGAACCGGTCAGTGGTCCAGTCTGCCCATTAAATCGTAAAACCGATTGGACCGATTAAAACCAATGGTTCAACTGGTTGGACCGGTTTCATTTTTTTTAATTATTATTTTGTGCTATTTTTGAGGGGAAAATGGAAGATTGAAGACTAAAATAAAGAAAAAAGTAAGTAAAGAAAGAACAAATCTAAAAAATATGAAGATAATGAAAAAAATTATTTAAAAGGATATAATAATCATAGGAAAGGAGATATCATTATATAAGTATAGGAATTATAATTAATATTAATAGATTTTAAGCATTTTTTTCTAAAAATCTTCATTTTTATCTATAGAAGTTTAAAAATATATTAATATATATATTATCACTAATAAATTATAATATTTTAATATGGTTGGTTCAACTACCGGTTAACCTATTAACTCTTGAACCTGTACCATGACCGGTTCATTGTCGGGTCCAATTTTTTGTTCCTTGGTTGACAATATGTCAACACCCGTTTCCATTTCGATATTCACAGAGTAATAGAGAACAAGTTCCACAGGCATACAGAAAAGTACATATATATTGATAAAAGTATTTGTTTACGGTCTAAAGTTAAGATACAAAAGGTGACAATATTTACAACATAAGCTATCTATAACCACAGACTTTAACTTCGCCTCAAGACACGTGCTAGTCACTTTCCTTTATCCACGTCATTGTCTTTTGATCCGCTAGCACCCGCTGAGATGTTTGGTTTAGAAAAAGGGGTGAGATTCCAAGGAATCTTAGTAGAAACATACGATCAACACATAAAATGCGAAAATTAAATATGCAATGCACCGTATTTAGTAAAATGAAAACTCATATCATCCGTGTGTGTACACAAAATTCAGAGCCAACTAACCTGTTGAAACCCCTACATGTACCTCAGTTGAGTCCTTGACTACAATTAGGTAAGACTAGTGTACCTCAGCTAAGTAATGTGCCTCCAGCACGTGTTCAGATCACAAAATACAGTAACATGCATAATACAAATAGTCACATAGTATATGAGAGATAGTAGTTCCTACCTTAACCTCTTTCCTGTTTTAAAGGGTCCGCCTCGTAAAATGCGTCAACTATAGGCGTCCAACTGGGTCCTAAAACATCAAATGTATAAGAAATAGGTTATAACCTATCCAAGTATCATTTTAGACACTTTTATAGTGTTTATTGTGGTTATATTAGCCTATGGTGAAAATTTACCAAAATGCTCCTAGGACCCCGGCTCGGCCCCGTTGTACCCGGCCCGATGGTACGTTTTTCCAAAATTTTGACTAGGGCTATCCTATCGTATTTTTGTCCAAGGAATCCATTTCCGGACTCAAAATTTCCAAATTCAATGTCAAATTACAAAATTGCCCTTGGCAACTCTACTTTTAGGGTTTTAGGGGTGTTTCCGTAATTATGTTTTCTCAGCCTTTTCTGAAAAAGTGCCCAACTATAACCCCACCTAATTTTCCCTTCTGAACCCAATGGAACCATCAAATCATTGAAAATCTAACTCTAAGACCCTCAAACATCCTTGGTCGAAATAATGGTGTTCTCCGGGAAAAATCGGGGTTTTACGATTTCGGCTCCGTAAACACGTTCCTTTATACTCCTAACCACTTTATTAACCATCTAATTGAGTTATAACAACCATTTGAACTAAAATTGGGCAGCATAATCCTTAGGCACACACTTTTCCAAAATTTAAAACCAATGGCAATTCGGCGAAATTTCACCGATTAAATTGCCCACAGCAGCCAGAATAGTTAATATACGAAAGTTTGAAAGTTACCTCAAACTCCCACAAGCTTTTCCCAAAAATGGCTGAAACCCTAACCTTTAGAACACCAAATTTGAGCTTTCCAAACCTTGAATAACATAGTAGAGTAGCTTAGGAACGAAATTATACGTATTAGGAACCGATTTACCGAAGAAATCACTTACATTTGCAAGTTTTTCTTCTTTTTCTCTCTCTAGAATTTCACCCTTTCTCTCACTAGTTCAGATCTGGTTGGGCACGAAAATGAGCTGAGGAAGATGATGGTAAAGTGTTTTTATTATATTATATGATTTTTTTAATGATTTATGGAATTTCCAAAAATTCCAAAATCAATTTTATGTACATAAATCCTATGTACATGTAACTAAGCTCATTAAGCCTAACCAATATTTCCTTCCTCTTGCAATGTGTAGGAGACACCTAGGGGTCCCTCCCTATGGTCTCAATTGACTTCAAAACTTGTTCTGGTTACGTATACACTTAAGGTCTCAATTTTGGTCAAAACTGCACTTTTTGCTCAAATTTTCCATAAATTCATATTAAATTGACCAAAATATTCTAAATATATTTTTAACCTTTATTTTCCTTAATTAATTGAAATTAACTTCAATTAATTGAAAAATAATTTATTTTGTGCTATTTTGGCAAAATTACAATTTTGCCATTACCTTTCTAATCCAATTTCTTTTCTTATTTTTCTTTGGCCAATTTTCATATATTTTTGGACCAAATATTTTCTGTAATATTCCTTCATCTTTGGACTTTAATATTGGGCTTTTTAAATTACCCAAATTAATTCCTTAATTATTTTTGCCCAATTTCCCTGAAATTGAACATTTATGAATTTCATAAATTCCAAATTCATGAATATTCACCATTTTATTGAATTTCCCAAATAATTATAATATATTTGGTGAATATAAAATTTGGGGTGTTACACAAGAAGAGTAATGAGATTGACAAAAAAAGTATAATAATTGACAACTCAAATTTTTAAAAAATCACTGATTTAGAATTTTAAAGTTTAAGTGATATTTAAATAGAATTCTCCATATGTATTATCTATTTTATATAGATGTGAATAATAGAAAACATCCAAAATATGCATAAATTGTTAATTGAATGTGAAATATCATTTAAAATCTTAAAATTAATTTTAAAAAAAATGAATATGAATATCTCGTTGAAAATCAAATACTCCCTCTGATATTAATTATAAGATAAAATTGATTTTTTTAAAAAAAAAATTAAGGAAATTAATTAAATTATTTTAGAGTATTTATATGTTTATTTTTTTTCTTCAAACTAATTAGTTTGACTAATAAATTAATATATAATCTAAGAACATATAACATATGATATAATTAAATAATTTATTTAACTTTCTTAATTTTTTGAAAAAGATTAACTTTATCTTATAATTAAGACAAGAAAATAAATAAAAATAGGATCCACTTTACATAAATTACATCCATCATATCAAGTTCTTAAATCATGCATAACCATATGTGCTATTATTTTTATTTAAGTTTATAATTAAATAATAATAATTTAAAAATAGAATACATGAACGCATATATCCAAAAAAAAACAAAAAAACTTAATGAAATGGATATAATACACTTCCCCTGACTATTTTCCAAAGTAAAAACCTCACTTCTTATTTTTCCATCACCCATCTATGTACTTGATCGAACCCCGTCCTGATTTCCTTCCCAACGCTGCTGATCCGTTCACCCCCGCTATTCTTCATCGGTGAAACTCCGCTGCAAAGGGTTCTTGCCGCCGACTACCTCGGATATTGGCCGTCGGCTCTGTTTCTCTTCTCCCTTCTTCAGCAAATCATGAGTTTCATCTCAATCAACCTAAATCGACCCCATCCCAGAGTTTGTGTTTCGGCAAAGGTGTGCAAAGCAGGGAATGATTGTGTTTGGCGAAGGTATGGTGAATCAAACGCATTTGATTGAAAAAGTTAGGGTTTTTGTTCAAGATTTGGGCTCCTCCTTCTTCAGTCTACGAAAGCATGCGGCGTATTAGGCGGTCGTGGTGATTGGTTCTGGCTTTTGGTTTAATCTCCTTATACTTTGATAATGTCAATGGCGTTCTGGTTGTGTGAGGACACTGCTAACCTAGGAACGATATTGTTTTCATTTGTCCATTATTCAATGGGAAATCTCAGTCCCCTGAATCTTGATGCAGTGAAAAAATGGGGGAAAAGAATAATAGATCCCTTGTACGAAGTCACACAGTCGGTGAGGGAAGGTAGCTGATGCTTGTTTTGTCTTGGCTTCTTATAAAACTTCAATATCAGATTTCTACTCAAAATAAAGTCACACAGCCAGCCTGGTTTTCTTCCTAGGCAAAGATCAACATTGCTAATAAATGTAGGTACTTTATTTTTATTTTTTCAAATAAGGTAAAGTTTTAAATACAGATTTCTTCAATCCTGAACGTTTGCTTTGGTGTGGGGATATATTGATTATATTCTCTTCTCTCTTCGTCTGCAATTCCAGCGATGCTTGGTGAAAGAGATGGGTACTAAACAATGAAAGAGATGAGCGTCAGCCTGTGCTTTGCAGCGTAACATTGAATAAGAAAATCTGAAAATGCAAAAAGGACAAGAAAGAAAAAAGAAAGGTCAAAATAAGTAGGTGACAGATCAGATTAAGAGGACATGACTTGGTGGCTTGTCATTTGCCAATGCGCAAATGAGGGCACACAAGAATTTCTCAAAAGAAAAGACCGATGGGTAACTTTATCTAGCCCACTAGAAGACAATGCTTGGCAGGTGGCACGTTGGGAGAAAGTAAACATCATAAAAGAAAATGGAACACGGAAAAAGACGGCAACATTTTCTCTCTCCCACTGTAAACCAGATCTACGTTTCTGTTTCTCCGGCCGGCGAGCTCATATTCGAACATTGAAAGAAGCTGATATGCGTTTTGTTTTTATGAAGATCATATTCACAATGAAAAATGAATCTCTCCCTCTCTAAACGGTGAGAAATACGATCCCTTTGTCAGTCGGATTATTATTTCATCTTTGACTGTTCTTCTTCTCCTTCGCTTCTTCATTTTCCTTCTCATTATAAACATTAGTTGAGAGCCATCCGGCTTCCTTAAATCCGTCCCTGCTCCCGACTGAAAGGCGATTTCCGGCTTTATAACGATTTTTTCCCAGTCCAATCCGGCTGGAACATTAAAACGGCTTTTCCCACAAACCAAGCCGTTGCTGACTCTGGCCGATGGTTCGTCCGGTTGGGATCGGCTCTGAAGATATAAAAGAAACAGAAAGAAATTGTGAGAAACTTGCAAGAAAATTCTAGCTTCAGCCATCTAACAACACCATCAGGAAGGTAAACTCCTTGACCCTTGTATATATTAAGCATTTGAGTTGAATCCATTTCACTTATAGTTGTTAGCTCAGCTTACTATACTATACACTTCACTTGACCATCTCATATTTCATTTATTTTCCTTTTCCTTTAGAGCTGATGTTATGGTTTAGTTGTTGTAGGTCGCAATATTAGTGGTTCGTCAAATTATACTCAGTAGGTTGGTTCACATATTTATGGCAAGTGATCAAGAAGAATTTTCCTCAAACTCTTCTAACTCCAATTCAACCCCAAGAACCTGCAAGTATGAAATTTTCTTGAGCTTTCGAGGTGAAGATACGCGTAAAGGCTTCACAGATCACTTGTATCATGCGTTAATTAGCAAGGGATTCAGAGTTTTCAGAGACGATGAAGAGCTTGAGAGAGGAGAAGTCATTTCAAAAGAACTCCTACAAGCAATTGAAGACTCTCATTTCGCAATTGTTGTTCTCTCCAAAAATTATGCCTCTTCTTCATGGTGTTTAAATGAGCTCCAACACATTCTTTGCTCAAGAGATAATTTGTGCCAACAGGTTTTTCCCATATTTTATGATGTAGATCCATCTGATGTGCGGAATCAAAAAGGAAGTTTTGAGGAAGCTTTTCTTGGGCACCAAATGCTTCAAAGGGACAATGAAGTCTTGAAAAGTTGGAGAGAATCTCTTATGAAAGTTGCTAACTTATCTGGTTGGGATTGCAAGAATCAGTAAGTTAATTTCTTATTGGGCAAAATTACGCAAACATATATTTTTTGCTTATAATCCTTTCATAGAACATAAATCTAGATGCAGTCAAGCTATTTGTTTGGCATATATGTGTTCTTATTTTAAAGATAAAAAATGAACTATTCAAATGACACACATGGCTTTTAACATCCTTTTTTTGGCCCTATTAATGACGTCTATGTGAGCGACAAGTTAACTATGACAATAATATCCATGAATAAAGGGACATCTAAAGTTTGAACATTAGATGTCACTTTTTAAATCTTTGTATTAACGTCTCGTGAACAATGGCAATAACGTCTCATGAACACTTTTGTTGTAACAGGGAATTATACTTCTTATTGCAAGTGTCATGAATCTTTGTATTGTTTATTGAGTTGTTGTTTCCATTTCTGTTTGCAACTATTTAATAAATGAGTTTTCACTGTTGAACTTTATAAAAAATTTAAAGAATTGTAAAACTTTTTAAATACAATCATTTGACATTGATATATATACTATTAGTTATATTCGAGTAGTGGGTCGTTTTTTAGTTGTGATATTATTTATTCTAATAAATTTTGAAATTATTTTTTGTTTTTGAAATGAAAACTTTTAAATTTAAAATTTGCATTATTAATTTTTATTTTTTTGATATTCAAAACTATTCGTCATCAAACTAAAAGCTTTAACTTCACAATTAAATTAAAGCACACGCTTAAAATAAAAAATGGAGTGCAAAGCTTATTTGATGCCCATATTAAATTTGCTTCAATGAGTTTATGATCCAAAATAAAAATAATATTAACAATTGCAGACGTAGAAGTAACAAATATTATAATTACAGAATCAATTAAATGTTATATATCTTACCTGGGCTCATTCATATGTTGTTTAAACCTGTAGGCCTGAATCAGAACTTATTGAGACGGTGGTTCAGGAGCTGTGGACCAAATTACGCCCTAAACTGCCACCTTATTGTGAAGACTTAATTGGAATTGAAAATAAAATAGAACAACTGGAGCCACTGTTGGAGATAGGCTTGAATGATGTTCGGTTTGTAGGAATATGGGGGTTACCGGGTGTGGGTAAGACAACAATTGCTAGGGCTGTTTTTGACAAATATTGTAGCCAATTTGAAATCAAATGCTTTCTTCACAATGTTAGGGCAACTTCAGAAAGAGATGGTGAGGTTCACTTACAAAGTAAACTGCTTTCACATCTGAAAATTAGAAACATGGAGATTGAAGACACATTCGAAGGGAAGAAAATAATCCAAAACCGTTTTAGGGATAAAAAAGTTTTACTTATCCTTGATGATGTTGGCCATAGAAGCCATTTAGAAATTTTGGCTAATAGCCCCAACTGGTTTGGTGCTGGGAGCAGAGTAATTGTAACAACTAGAAACTTGAACTTGTTACATAGAACGCATAAAGTTTATGTACATGAGGTTAATACTATGAACCAAGATGAATCCCTTCAACTCTTTTGTTCAAAAGCATTTGAAAGAGGTGAACCTGAGGAGGATCTTTTGGAGATGTCTAGAACTATTTGTGATTATGCGAAAGGCCTTCCTTTAGCTCTCTCTGTTTTGGGTTCTTTTTTTTGTGGAAGAAGTAGTGTGCTAGAATGGGAAGATGCTTTGGATATGTTGAAGAAAAATCAACATAACGATATTCTTAGAGTACTTAAACTAAGTTTTGATTTGTTAACTGGCACAGAACAAGCAATATTTTTAGATATTGCTTGCTTCTTCAATGGGTGGAGCAAAATTGTGATAACACATATATTGGAAAGTTGTGGATTCAACGCAAAAATTGGAATAGCAACTCTTCAAGAAAAGTCTATGCTAAAGGATTATGACAACTGTTTAGTGATGCATGATTTGCTTGAACAAATGGGTAGGAAAACTGTTGTAGATAAGTCTCCTAATGATATTGGACATCGTAGTAGATTGTGGTCTAAAGAAGATATTGATGAAGTTATGGAAAACAATTTGGTGAGTGTTCATCTTTTAGCTCTTATTCATTGGTTTTAATACATTTAATATCTAACTAGTTTCTTGTCAAATTAATTTTGATATCATTTTCTTGGTGGCTAATGTTGTTTACTAGGGAACAAGAGAAATACAAGGAATGGTTTCGTCCACATCATGTGAGGCATGTTGGGATCCTGAAGCCTTTTCAACATTACATAACCTTAGATTACTCGTGGTATCATCAAGTGATTTCAACCTTGCTCGTGGCCTCCAATATCTTTCTCATTCATTGAAAGTACTTTATTGGACTAAATATCCCTTAAACACTCTTCCTCTTGGAACTCGACTGGATAAACTTGTAGGTCTTAGAATGCATCACAGCAAATTAAAGAAACTTTGGAATAAAAGCTGGGTAAGATACCTTATCCTTATGATTAGATGTTATAAATATGTTGTATAATTTGTTATGTTAGTTAGCACAATGTATTGTTTTCAGTGATTCTCATATATTTGTTTGACCAGTGTTCCAGGAATATGAAGTTTTTGGACTTGAGTTATTCCAAAAACTTCATTGAAACTCCTGATTTCTCTGAACTTCCAAATCTGGAAATATTAGAACTTGAAGGTTGTGAAGCTCTTGTTGATCTTCATGCTTCAATTGGACAACTCAAGAAGGTTCGAGTGTTGAATTTGAAAGGTTGCATAAAACTTCAAGCCCGTTGTCCAAAAAAATTGGAAATGACTGCTTTGAAAGAATTTGTTCTTTTTGGGTGCATTCAAGTAAAATTTCTCCCAGAGTTTGGAGAAAGTATGAAAAATCTAGAAATGCTTGATGCTGGGGAGACAAATTTAGTGAAGCTTCCAGAGTCACTTGGACTATTGACTGGTCTTGAGACATTGAAGTTAAGGGGCTGCAAAAATCTCGTCTGCCTTCCCCAAATCATTCACAAGTTGAAGCATCTTGTAGTTGTTGATATTGCTGGCTGCTCAAAATTTGCTAGCTTGCCAGAAAACTTGAATGAAATGGAAGCCTTAGAGGAGATTGATGCAAGTGAAACTGATATAACAGAAGTACCTTCTTCCATTGGTGGATTAAAAAAGGTCAAGAAATTGTCGTTTCGGGGGTGCAAAAGGTTGACTTCGAACTCTTGGAGCTTGATTCATCCGTTGAACCTCATGTTTTGGAGGCATTCAATCCATAAGTGCTTAGCATTGCCTGATTCTATCTTCAGTCTTAAATCATTGAAAAAATTAGATTTAAGCTACTGCAATATTGATGATGGATCCATTCCATATAGCTTCAATGGCTTATCATCATTGGAGAAGTTAAATCTAAGTGGAAACAAGTTCAAGAATATACCTGCTGGTTGCATATCTAATCTTCTGAATCTTGAACTTCTTGTTTTGAATTCCTGTTCAGAACTTCGGTCGTTGCCACAGTTGGGACCAAGTGTACGTCTAGTGGATGCAGGAGAATGTAGTTCGTGGGAAACTATGTCAGACGGACAATTATCACATCTCTTTGCTTCAATCGACTCGGTATATACATATATTTTACATATAATCTGTTGTTAGTTATACTTTGTAATTTGATATGTGATATTTTTGGGGTATATAGGCCAAAAGATGGATGGAGAGGGGAGTAGAAACTCTTGCAGTGACAATTCCAGGGAGTGAAATACCATCATGGTTTGAGAATCAAATTGATCTTTGCCTGAATGAAAGTGGTGTAGCTTTGATGATGATAGACACGCCTCCTTGCGGTGAAGAAATCTTAGGAATTGGGTTATGCTTTGTGCTCGATGATGATATGTTTTTTGTCACTGAACCCAATAAAAGACCTTTAGCTTCGCCTTGTTGTTGGTTTGATTTTGCTCAACTTCCTGACCGATTTGATGGCACCCCCGTTAGTTATGGGAGGTTGCGTTTAGATATGGAGGAAATAAAGTCAAGTCACCTATGGATGGTGTTTTGGAAACAAGGAGAGGAACTCAGTCGTATTCTACAATTAAGCGAGTACAGTCACATTCCTGTGAAATTTAGTGTTAACGAAGGAAGGAAATTGGATAAAAAAGTTTTGGTGAAGTGTGGATGGCGTGTCATAAGCAAACGTGATTTTGAAAACAGGGACAACTCAACGAGTCATAATCCCCTTCCAGCAGCGGAACAACACAATGACCAAGTATGCTACTTTTATCATACAATCTCCTTTCATTTTTATTTCAAACTACACCCTCAATCCCTAATTATTTGGAAATAAAATTTAAATACTTAGTCCACATTATACATTTTCCTTAATTTCACCGTTTAGTACCCTGTTAACATATTTATTAAGGATACAAATGAGCAAATGTAATCAATTTTCAGATATATTAACTAATTTTAACTCTCTTTTAGAATGTTGAAGTTAGGTAATTTTCTTTTATGGATAATAACTAGCTAGGGACGGATGGGGTAGTATATGCAAATAACAATTTTCTGTCTACTTATCTCAATCCTTACTTATTGAAATATTAGGAATCAATTTCAATTAATTCACCGAGATGGGCATTTAAATAACACATTAACATCCACGCACACACCATTGTCAGCGAGAGAGAGAGATAAACTTGGTTTGTTAATTATATGTAATAATGTTATTAGGTATAGTGACAGATTTCATAAAATAAGAAACAATCAAGATATGTGGATGGAGGCATGTAATTTAAATTTTAAAATGATGTCTTGGTGACATAAACGATGAAGTAGGACGCAGCTTAGTTATTTTTATGATGATGTGATTGTGTTAATGTGACGATTGGGGGACTGCAACAGATTGTGCAGGCTGTTCGTACCCCAATGCCCCTAGATTGGGAATCGAGATCGATTTCAGTCCGTTGGAAAAAACATCATGGAAAGATCGTCTCATAATGCTCCCAGATGATGATGAGGCAAGGTACGTGATATTGTAATCTGACAATATCCTTTGTCTCTTGATGAATGAATTTTGAAGTAGGTGTTATGATTGAGATCCGAAGTTGCAGTCTTTTGACTATAATTTATCAGTTAAGTTATTATGATGACTATAGAATAAGCTGTTTTGAGATGCCTATTCCTAAAGCCTACCAAATCTTTACTGATGCAGTTAAAGCAATTTTAGGTTTTGGTTTCAGACACGAATGAGCCTCCCATGTGGGAGTGGTGTAGGAAGGTGCATGGAAAGAAGAATAGGGATTCCATCCCATCCCATCCCTATTTGCTAGAAATTTGTTAGATTGCTATAAAAGTTGAATGAAATTGAAGCTTTGAAGGAGATTGACATAAGTGAAGCCAATATATTAGTAGTGCCTTCTTCCTTTGGTGGTTGATTATTTCAGTATGTTCAATATTAATTAAATCAGCGAAAGAATTAGATTTAAGCTATTGCAGTATTAATGATGGATCCATTCCGAATGACTTGTGTGGCTTATCATCAACGTGGAAATTAACTATACTTATCTTTTCATTTTTGTTTCAAACTAGGATCCCTCAATCCCTAATTATGAGACAAAATTTTGTGAACACTTAATTAACCCACATGATACGTACTCCTTTCACCCTTTTTAATAATTTATTAATATTAAGAAAATTAGTACCATTAGTTATTTGATTAGTAATGACTCTTCACCAAAGCGAAAAATGAGTATTTTCATAAACCAAGAAAAAGGTATTATAACTAGGAGTATTTTGATGTAGGAGAGAAAATGGATGGGTTGTCATTGTAAAGGACGAAAAAGATTACACTTGGGACAGAGAGGGCTAAATAGAATAAGCAACGTTTCATTTCTAAAAGGTCGAAAAGATGAGCATTAATTAAATTAATGATATAAGTGAAAAAACATGTAGCCAATTTTCATATATTAACTAATATGTAAGTTGGGTAACTTTCTTTTATGGATAGTACCACGAAGGGAGTATATACAAATAATTTTATCAGCAAATTACGTTACAAACTGCTGCCTTATGAGAAGAATTAATTGGAATTGACTATAAAGTAAAACAACAATTGAAGATAGGTTCGAATGATGTATTGTTCGGTTTGTAGGAACATGTGGGTGACAAAATAATTGCTAGCACTTAGCACTCGGTAATCTTCTTCAAAATTAAACGAAGAATTATAATATAGGGTGTAATTCCGGATTGTCTCTCGAAGAGTTTTTTATTAATTACCTAGGAATTAAATGTAATGATTGGCATGAAATGATTAAAAATGAAAAATTTTGGTCTTTTTAACTATCAACTACTTTTTATAATTAAGAATTAAATTGTTCTAAACTAATTTTTTTTCGGATTTTTCTTGAAAATATGAAATGGAATGACAATGGATTTAATGAAACGAAAGAAAACAATGGAATAAGCAATTCTTTATAGCAATAACGCAAGCAATCCTCATTTCAAATAATTATGGGAGAATTTATCATGCTAGTTCTAAAATAACTCTAAGGGCCACCCCTTAAACTAGGCCTAACTTAGATTGATTAACATCAAGTCACTTTGCATATTAATCTCTTTAAATTAGATTGATTAAGCACTCTAGCAATTAAATAAACTTAAAAATCATATTTAGCTTTTAATCCAATAACTGAGCCACCTCGTATTACCACTTAATTTTCTCATCAATCTTAATTTAACAATGGCTACCCATATGAAAAATCAAGATTAATGATGTTAAAGCCTAATGCTAAATACAGTTAATAAATTCACTTTCAATTAACCAATGTAAACATAAGACACCATTGATCTACTAATCAAGCCACCTTGAAATTAGCATAAAATGTTCACAAAATCATCAATCCAATGACTAACTAGCACAAAGAAATGATAATTAAGCTAATTAAACATAATGTCAAATATCTAACAAAGGTTCAAACCACATCCAATTCTCTAACTATAACAAAATAAATCAATTCAATATCATAAAATTCATCTTAAGAATCACAATCACAATGTAAAATTAGAGAAATAGAATAGCAAAAACTCCCCTATTTAAAAACTTCCCTATCAGAGAAATAGAAGAGCAAAAACTCCCCTATTAAAAATTCAAGTTAAAAATTCAAGTTCATGTCATTGCCTTTTCTACAAGGAATTGAGAGGTTTTAGCCGCAACACTTTGTCATCAAAAAGTCCCCAAATATATTCACAATACACATTGAATGAATTATCCAATTAGCAATAGAAAATGAAATTAGGGGCTGAAATTGTGACAGAGAATAAACAGAAGGATAATCAGAGGGATTCACGGCCTGTGTGAGTTCAGAATAGAGGAGGTTGCTGGCGGTGAGGAGGTGCTGAAATGAAACTCTGCCTTGCTGCTCTGATTCGATCTTGTCCGAGAAGGTGACTGATGAAGAAGACAGCGGTGAAGGATGGTGATAGTGTGGTCGGTGTTGAGGATGGTGGATGCTGATGACGATGATGGTGAGGGAGACAATGAAGTGGATGGTGATGAAAGGAACCTCACTTGTGGCAGCTCCTCCGTTTTTCAACCCGACGCTCCCTCTGTTTCTGGTATGGTAGACTCGCCGGCGGCTGTGGTGGTGGTGGATGGTGCCGCCGGCGAGAGAAGAGGAAGGTGAAAGTGGTGAAGGCGGAGGTCACAGGCGGCAGTCCTCTCTGAAATTGTGGAAGCTCTCTATTGCGGCTGTCCCTTTCCCGTGTCTCTCCCCTGGTTTTCGTTTCTTCTGTGCTTTATATCCCTTGCTCTCGGCTCTGAATCAGACCTAATTAAATGCTGTCAAAACGCTGTGTTCTGATGTGGACTAAACTGGCATTTTCAAAATTCGTGAGACCAATTTGACATTTTACAAATTTGAGCCCCAAACTGCCATTTTACATTTTAATCCCATTTTTGAAGCACCTACAATTAAAAATAATAAACACAACTTCAAATCTTCTAAAAAATGAATCATTAAGAGTAATTACATTTTTATGACAATTTTACCATTTTTAATCTAATTCAATGTATTTACTCTTAATGCCAATTTAATCACAATTTTAAGCTTTATAAGTATGACAAAATCCTCAAATAAAATATATAAATATATAATAAAATTAGGATTTGTCACTAGGGTTGTTTTTGAGAAATATCTTAGTCAATTTGATATTAGTTACTTTCTTCTCAATATTAGAACAACATCAGAAAGAGATCGTGAGGATCAGTTACAAAACAAACTTCTTTTACGTCTCAAAATTAGAAACATGGAAATTGAAGACCCATATGAAGGGAAAAAAATAATATATCATCGAAGAGGATTAAAACACATTTACGGAGGAACGGTCGAAAGACGGTGTTCATTAATGCCTAAAAAGTCGCCGGCGCATTAGTGAGGCCGAATGGCATCACGACCCATTGGTATAAACCTTGATGAGTACGAAAAGCAGTTTTCTCACAATTGGATTCACACATAAGAATCCAGTGGCATCCTGATTAGAGGTCCAATTTAGAATAGAATTGTGATCCATGCAGCTCCCTTGAGAAGTTTGTCCATCGTTGGCATGGAAAAGCATCCTTCACGGTAACTTCGAATGAATAGAAGCAATAATCAAGCGTTGTGGGTCAGCAATGTTATAATATTTAAAATACTGTTCATCTTTAAAAAGCCAGTTCAACACATCAGTGCCATCAAAACTGGGAAAGTCCATTTTAACTGATTTAGGTACAAACGATGTAGATGAGGTCGAATGAACCATAGCAGAACTCGATGACTTAGCGTCATCATGAGATGAAGGAGAGATGACATCTGAACGCCGACAATTTCTCCCATAGATTGAAGAACTGAGTCAATGTGATCAAAACGTTGATCCACGCGGTCGATCTGGCCTTTCGCATCATCAATAAACTCGCTGGCTCGTTTCATGTCTGCCTGGAGCTCTTTCATGTGAGTGTTTTCAGCCATGTAAAAGGGGGAAAAAAAACTCGATGAAAGCACCAAAATGGTAAGGGTATAGCTCAGAGATATAAAATAAATGACAGAGAATGAAAATGCTGCAAATATCAGATCATATATCATTCTATCGTCGTAAGATCTGTTACAATATAACAACCACAGCAGCAATCATATAATGGACATGCACCGACAAAACCAGAGGAATAATAGAAATAGCAGAAGGGGAGAGAGAATTCCACGTTGAAAGATAGAAGATCACAAATAATTTCACACCACTCTCAACGATTTTTGTCTTATTATATAGCTATGCCTTCATCAATTTCTCTCAGCTTCCACGTTGATCTGCGCATTCGACTACTGCGTCTTGGATGGCCTTGTTGGACGCTGGTTTCATCTTGTTCTTGGGCCTCCTTATCTATTGATGGGCCTGAAGTGTCAGAGGCTATAACACATGAGTGTTTTGTAGAATACAGCAGAGTTTACAAATGCAAATTAAGTCATAAAATTTGCGCATCTTCTGAAAATCCCACGTAAAGGGAGGAGAGGGTAGAGAAAAGATAAAGAGGCTGATCAGATTAGCTTGGAAAAAGTGTTTTTATATTTTACAAGATAAAAGTATTTCAAAACTATTTAATGTATTTATCTTGTACAGCACAAAGTTAATTCTTTACCATTAGTTATTCAAGCATAGAATTTGCCTTTCATTGCCATCTAATTTTCCAAATAAATTATTTTTCCAACATAGCCTCATAATTTCTCAATTTTTCATATGCAACCCCGTGAGATTTGGTTCTTTTAATTTCACCCCAACTTTTCATTTTTGGGCTTCTTAAAGTGTTACTTTTCCATTTCATAGAGCAAATTACAGAATTTCTTTCTTTTCTCATATCAAAAAGTGATTCCATTGTGACTTGTGAGTCCATTTTCTTCCCATTCACATTTATATTTTCAAAGAAATTAAAAGCCAACTGGATCTATTGTGAATTTTTCTTCTTCCTTCATCTCCCAAATTCCTCCAACCTCCCTCGCTCCCTCCTTTCACATGCACTTCTTTTACAGATTTTTATCTGTACTCATCAATAACAAACCATCAATTATCAACTTTTAGTGCTTGCCTACCACTTCTCTTCAGTTTCCACTTATTTTTTTAATAACTAGCCATTTAAACAATACAAATGAAATTTGGTTATTTGAATTGGGTCAAACTAGCATTCTGTACAGATTTAAAAGTAAGTCACATTATTTATTATTTATATAATAATGTAGATATATAAAATCAAATTCATGGATTTTTTTCTTAAAAAAATCAATATTTATGATTTAATATTCAATATTATGCTTTTATATTTAAAATTAAATACATAATGCACTAGTAACTTAGGGATAAGGTGAGAAGGCCAGCCCCACATGCATGCATGTACTTAAACCATATTGTTCCCCAATTAGAAAAGAAAAGTTTTCACTACAGTAAGTGAAGTTAAATCAATAAATTTGTACTCTTAACCAGTAGTAAAATAAATCAAAGATGAAGGAAATTAAAGGTCAGTGCTAATAAAAGGGAAACCCAACGAAAGTTGGTTCCAGCCTACTGTGTCGGGGACAGATTCTTTATGAGAAATTAAATATATTAATCAGTTGACACAATCAAATAAAGGCCTACATAAAGCAAGTCAGTCTCCAATTTTTTTATTTTTTTGGATAGATATAATACATCCAGATCACTACAACTGTGTTAACCCCAAACTAAAGACCTAAATAAGCCTAATACATATAATGCACTTCTTCATCTCTTTTTAATTTCTAATATTGATATAGCTCTCTCCCTCACAACACTCAACATGTCCTCTGTTCATGCCTTGTTTACGCCAGACTGACTTGACTGGACTAATACAATTGTTGTAGTGTCTCCTTTTAATTTCACATTCATTTTGCCAAGTCTTTAGGTGCATGCAAAAGTCAATAACAATATTTATGTATTTGCTTTTGTTTCGTATATGATACTATAACTAATTCAAACTAGTCACGAGGGAAAGGTTATGGAAGAAAGAAAATGGGCTCTCTGCTCATTCTCATAACACCTTTCTTTCACTTTTTGATAAATGACATACGTTAGTGGAGCCTCTAACTCCACTTTTTTTGGGGTCAGCATTTCTTGGAAAATGGCAAAGTATCAAGTTGACTTGATAAGCTGTCAAGAAATCAGAAACGCAAAGCATAAAAGCATCCTCTGCTATTTCCTCTGTTTTAAACAAGCTTTGATCTTGCTATATCTTTTTTCTTCTCTTGGCATCTTGGTTTCATTTTTTCTTCACATTTAAGAACTTACTCCTCCCTGTCCTCTTCTTACCTTTCTTCTTAGCGTTAGAGTTAGCTCTGTTTCTTGGCATTCTCCTGCATTGTTACTGTTTGTCCCCCTAAAGAAAGCGTGAAAATCTGACCAGCCTAACCCAAAAACTGGTCGGTTTTTGCCGGTTTTTATGGAGACCGGTTTGACTGGCTGGCCATGGTCTCTGCGATGCCAATTGAAATGCAACTCTTTAAGCACTAGAGACTACAATTGTTTACACATCTTCACCTTGCGCCCTGTTTTCTTTCCGTTGTTATTTTATTTCCATTTATTTTCCTTTAGGTAATGATATAGCTTGTTGTTGCAGGTCACATTTTTTCTGCTTCATCAAGTTATATTCTCAGTTAAGAAAATATTCATAGTCCAAAATCTTCCAATGTCAGAGGAACAGGTGGCAACTTTCTCAAAATCTTCTCACTCTAATTCAACCTAAACCTAGACGTTTGATGTTTTTTTGAGTTTTAGACGTAAAGACACTCGTAGAGGCTTTGCGGGGCACTTGTACCATACATTAGTTAGGAGAGGATTCCTAGTTTTTAGAGATGATCTAGAACTTGAGAGAGGAGAAAGTATCTAAGGAACTCCTACAAGCAATGGTAAATTCTGCAGTTTCAATTGTTTTTATTTCAGAAAACTATGCTAGTTCTTCATGGTGTTTGGATGAGCTCCAACATATTCTTGACTCAAGAAATGAAGTGGGTCAACAATTTATTCCCGTCGTTTATGATGTAGATCCATTTGATGTAAGATATCAAAGAGGAAACTTTGCTAATGCTTTTGTTAGGCGTGAAGAGAAGTTCTACGAAGACAAGCAAAAGGTTCAAAAGTGGAGGGATTCTCTGACAAAAATTGCCAACTTATCTGGTTGGGATTCTCAAAAATATCAGTAAGCTTTTTATAATGACATGATATGAATTTTTCTTATGTATTATCTATAGAACACTGCAAAAAAGCATATTCCCATGTGTCCATGTCCTGGTATAAAGTTAAGAGAGTTCATTAAAATCAATCAGGTGTTTAATTACAACAATTGGTTATGTGCTTATTAGAAAATTAATCATAATTCATATTTTATGTGAGTTGTACCTTTTATGCTCAGTGATGGTGGATGGGTACCGTTGCCGGTTGGAGATCATGACTGGTTACAACTAGTTGAACAAATTTGGGTTATTGATGGAGACGGTAAAGTGTGGACGTTAATGTGATTTTTTGTTTCCATGATGAGGTTGCTGTAAAGCTGTGTTGAAATGGATCCAGCCGGGATTGGAATGGAATCTGCATTTTGTGTATATTTTGCCACTCTGTAATACTCAAAAGAATAAATGGCGGCCTCCTTTTGTTTATGTTTGGTGGGGGGACACAGGCGGCTGACAAATTCCATTCCAATTCAAATGAAAACAAGCGTGTTGTGTAAAAATAAAAATAGGGGGAGGAGCATTGTCATGAGGAACAAGTGATATACGAGGCTTCAAAACAACAAGATGAACAGTTTTCAACATAGATTAAATGAGCATGTTACTGGGAAGAACTGGTAGGTTTCAACATAGATTAATGCCTTGTTTGGTACGATAGAAGAGTTTGTGTATGAAGTGGAAGTGGAACTAGAAGTGAAAATGGAATTGGAACTGGAGGTGAAAGTGAGTTTTAAAATGTGTTTGGTATGAAGGTGGAATTGATGTATTAATTATATTTTATGTATATATTTATATTAGGAAAAGACTAGAATACCCATAAATTTTTTGAAATGAAAAAACTCAACCCCATGATCAAACCCTCTGCCCCATCTCGCACCATATTCACCGGCGGCACCCCAGAATCGCCGACAGCCATCAAAGCTTGTTAAACCAATTAATCAAATGCATATTTGAGCTATAAATCGATTGAAAAATAAAAATACAAGCATCGAACAGCACAAATCGTGACCTCATATATTCAAATGAACTTTCAAAAGCACAAATCAAACATTCTGTTCTAGAAGCATCAAACGCAATCAAACCACAAACAAGAAGCAAGAAGAAAGATCTTGTAATAGAAGACAATGATAGCATTGGGTCCGTTGACAGAATTCAAAGGATAAATTAGTTTCATTGGCAATGTTAAAAGCATCAATTGGGGAGTATCACTATGATCTAAACAACAAGCACAATGAAGCTTGTGGAGATCGAAGCTTGAGGAAGAAGAGGGGATAAGGTCGGCAGAGGCAGAGGCCGAGGCAAAGGACATTGGGGGACGGAGGAGGCTGGGGCAACGGAAGCTGGTGGTGGTTGAAGGAAGGGGAAAAGGGCGAATCAAGGAACCATGGAGATCGTTGGTGCCTCACCGTCCTTGGCTGTTTCTAGTGGCTCATCGTCTTATGCCATCGCTAAAGCCTCGTCGTCCTTCGCTGTTGCTCTTGCCTCACCGACTCTGTAAGGCATGGAGAGGGAGGGCTTCGAGTGAGGGTGGAGAGTCCTACGCCGTCGCTGATTCCTCGCCATCCTTCACCGTTGCTGGCACCTGGCCGTCGCTGTAAGGGATGGAGAGGGAGGACTTCGTGTGAGGGTGGAGAGCGTTCTACGCCGTGACAGCACAAGAGGAGGGGAAAGCGGTAAATTGATAAAATGTATGAGGGTAAAATGGTCCCAAAGTTTCACTTCTAAGGAACCCATCCCACTTCCATGGGTATACCTAAGGAACTCACTTCCATCATTTTTGATGGAAGTGAGTTCCACATGGAAGTGGAATCCACCATACCAAACAAACTAATTTTTGAATTCTACTTCCACTTCCACTTCCACTTCCACTTCCCTACCTTCAATTCCAATGTACCAAACGGGGCATAAATGAGAATGTTACTGGGAAGAATTGGTAGGTGAAGAATTGGGAGTCGAAAATATTACTACAAGTTTCCTTACAAAGGCCCTCTCTTTATGATACAGTTTTATTTGCAGATTGTTCTTGTTAAACCGCAAGTCTGTCAAAGGTGAAGTCACCTTGCTTAGGGAGAATGAGGTCATTTGAATTCGTATATTGTTATTTACCATCAAACACTCCATATTTAGTTAGAGAAATATAGAAAATCTAGTTAAGGGTAATTAGTCTTTTTATTTTAATATTTTAGTATCTGATCATTCTAAATAATTCCCATTTTATGGTCCTTATTAATAAATATTATTTTTCTTAGGTCTTCTATTGTAATTTTCCCAACTTTTTAATTATAGTCTTATAAATTTAAGATATTTTTTTTGGGCTTTACAACCGCAAGAATGCATCCGTATAGCTAGCATTCTCCAATTTAAATTAACAATATGAAAGCAAATATCAAGAAAAATCTACTATTATACTATTAATTAGTTAGCCATCAATAAAATAAAATAAAAAGTAAATTTGCAAGTTGGAAAATATAGATGAATGAGTGAGGATGCCAGGGAAAATTTCAGGAAGGAACACAGCAATTATTGCTACTAAGCCACAACGACAATGGTTAATTAAATAAGTAATTAAGCAAAGCCTTTGGTAATAAATATATTTTTCAGGTAATTGCAAGAGGTAGGCCCTCCTTGTAAGCACTTTGAAGAGCTTGGCCTTCACCAAACGGGCACCCAACATGTAATTTAATCTTTCAACACAACGTTAGCTACACGAATTATATAAGCTCATCTAACACAATTCCAATTTTAAATTAATCAACTCCAAGTTGTCTGAATTAAACATTAGAAATCTAAGCAACCATGCGTGATCATGAGTAATATGATAATGTTGAAAACCAGAAGGGTTATTGAATTAGTCAAGTTAACTGTTTGTGGTTCAATGATTAGGCTAAATAATCATACCTATCACAATTAAATTATATTCATATATCTTATAATGCACTACAAAAATGGGTTGTTTTTTTAGCAATTGATTTGGGCGATTTGTAGTGGTTTTGACCGCTACAAATACGTGTAATAGCGGTTTGCCAAACCGTTATAAAACACACAGTGACAAACGGCTTTGTAGCGATTCCAAGAAATCATCACACAGGGAAAACCAACAGCTACAACCTTTGTAGCAAGTATATCCAATAGCTACAGTATGCGGTTGTTCATTAGCCTTTATAGGAGATTGTTGTAGTGGTTAGTAAACTGCAACAAATGCCAGACGAATTTTGTGTAATTAAGTTTAAAAAAAATACTGTGTGCAATGGTTAAGTAACCGCTACAAAAATTGAAATTTACTTGAAATTACAGTCAAATTCACTTGAAATTTTCTGATTGAGAGCAGCCTTTATCCACATTGGTTGATGTAGAGTCAATTAAGTGTGAATGACGTTTCATTCGTAAGGGGATTTAGAACTACTCAAGAATGGAGTAAGTTTTGTTGTCTCTACATTCTCTTTCATAATATTTTCCAACGGTATAGTTGACTTGAATCATATTTTTATATGATTTTTTATAATTAAATTAGGATTTTTAGTGTATTTTCTAAGACGTTATTGCATGCAGATTCAGCACTAATTTTAGTTAGAGACATTTGTATTGAATTAATTGTAATTAAGGGCAAAATGGTCATAATATGTTAATTATTCATACAAATGATTTTTTGGACTTTTGATACTACCTTGTACTTAATCTTGCATTGTAGGTGTTTAAGAAGAAAATTGGAGATTTTAGAGGGTCATAATTAATATTTTGAGGACTGGGGAAGATTACAGAAAATGGCCCCAAAATTTCTGAAAATCACAAATTTGTGTAGAAAAGGGGGTAAGAGAAAATTACATAAAAGTACCCAGAAGTTTTGAAACTTTTAGTCCTTCCCTACAAAAGTTTCAAAAGTTTTCAATTTAGTCCATCCACAAACTTTCAAAGTTTACAGATGTGCGTTTTGACCAGGTTCCTTAGGTTAGATGGGAGTTGGTCTCCGTGGAGGAGAGTCGGGAGAAGAGATGGAGCTGGAGAGGGATGAGAGTGGCGAGAGTGCCGCGGAGCATGAGTAAGGAACCATGGAGAGCTTCAGTGTGTGAACGCCATGGAGAGAGGATCTTCAGTCTAAGTAATGCGATTGCTTAGACTTTTTAATTTAACTTGCTGCAAAATTAACTCCCAAAATATTTTAAGAAGTTAGGAAAGTCAACAAATTTGCTACCTAAGATTCATTTTATAATATCATCCTTTTTAATTCAAATAATTTCTTTGTTGTTTTTCCAAAAATACCAAAAAGATTAGAAATAGCTTTATTTTCATGAATTCTTTTTATTTAGAGAAAACCAATTTCAAAACCCGACTTCTAACAATGTTTTTAGCATTTAGTCTAATCTAGGGAATCAAAATAAAATGCTCCTTGATAAGAGAACGATCCCGAGGTGTTTGCATTATATTACATTTAATTTATGGTAAATTTGTGATTTGATCCCGAGGCGGCTAAGATTTTGTCAAATCAATAGTCTCTACTTTTTAAGTTTTAGCAGCAAAGAGAAATTAATGATAAACCACAAAATTGAATCACTTTTGAGAATGTATAAATAGTTATTGGACTACCTTGCAAAATATACATATTATTGACTTACTGTTTTGTAGGAAAACGCAATTAGCTCTAAAGCTGAAGAACACGGGCAATGCAGTTTGTTACAAAGGGAAACCTCCCAAACTATAATTAAAGAATGTGAAACCTCATCTTTATGCTCGGAGGATGAAATCCAATTAGATGATTCATGGATGCAGTTCATTACAGATGATGCAAAGTACATCATATTGTAATTTGACAGTATCTTTATCTCTTAATTGATGAATTTCAAAGTTAGGTTAAGATTGAGATCCAAAATCACCGTCTTCTTACTATAATTACTTAGTTAACTTATTATGGTCACTGTAGGTTGTTTTAGATATCTATTCCTAAATCCTACCAAGTCTTTATTGTCCCCAAAAACACTCTAAAATGCTTTCCGGGATTATTCACAAATTTTTTCATCCTAAAGCAAATGGCACGAGTACGATTAGTGTTAGAACCGGCTGACACCCAAGAGGGGGGGTGAATTGGGTGTAAGATAAAAACTTAAGAACTTTGAAATTCTTTTCGCATAATAGAGGAAGCAATAAATATGAAAGTAATGAATCATAAATCACAGTTAGATATTTAAATGATATATGCTGGAAGTATAAGAGCTTAGGGAAGAGAATATGCAAACTGTGATTTATCCTGGTTCGGCCCAATCCACGATGACCTACGTCCAGTCCCCAGGCTCCTCCTGAGATTTTCAAATCCACTATTTTCTTGTTTAATCCAGGCACAAGAAAAGCCTTTACAAAGTTCTCACCAAGATACTCCCCCTTACAACAAGTCTTACGAGCAGAGCAATCCCGAAGACCTTTCCCTCCAGCTTACCTATGCAAGTCTAACGAGCAGCAACGTTCTCTTCTGCTTACACCACTGTAAGTCTTACGAGCAGCAACGTTCTCTACTGCTTGCACCTTGTAAGTCTTACGAGTAGAAAGTCTTACCAGTGATTCTCTCTACAGCTTCTCGTAAGGAAATCAACCCACTCAAGGTCCCTCTACCTTGAGATCAATTCAGAAATACAATTGAAAGTGTTTACAAACTCTCTTACAGAGTGGATATGATGAACACTGAAGTATAATACAAAAACTCTCTCTCTCAAATGTAAATGATATAGAAAGTAGAGAAACAGAGAGTATGTGTGATGAGCGTTGGTTCAGGATGTTGACATTTCGATGATGTATGCACACTTAGTCCCTTCTGTTATGGATGATCTTCTATTTATAGTTGATGAAGGTTGATGACCGTTTGAGCATAATATATCCGTTGGAGTGTGGCTTCTTCAATTTGAAAACTAGCCGTTATAACGTTGACGCTCCTCTTCCGTAAATTCACCTTTTGACTCTTCACATCATATCTTCATTGTATTCCTGGAGAAATACATTAATCACTAATATAATGAAGTATTAGAGTGATTAGAAGCAATAAGAATGAGTTATATGATCATTCCATTGATTTCCAGAATCTTCGAGACGCTGTTCTGTTTTTCTGGGAAGCATTACTCAAGTACTTACTTGAGTAAACATCAAGTTTCTTCACAGGTTACTCGAGTGGCTACTCGAGTGACCTTCCATTTTCTGCATAGCTTACTCGGGTAGTGACTTGAAGTCCTCTCTTCATGAACAGTGATTTACTCCAGTAGTGACTTGAAGTTTTCGTAAATAACTCTTCATGAACAGTGATTTACTCCAGTAGTGACTTGAAGTTTTCGTCAATGTACAGTGATTTACTCCAGTAGTGACTTCAAGTTTTCGTAAATAACTCTTCATGAACAGTGATTTACTCCAGTAGTGACTTGAAGTTTTCGTCAATAACTCTTCATGCACAGTGCTTTACTCGAGTAGCTACTCGAGTATTCATTTAAGTTTACTCGAGTACTTACTCGAGTAATGTTGCAGTGGTACAAAATGCCGAGAGCTCCATAATTTCAGAAACAAAGTTACTCGAGTAGCTCCTCGAGTATCAATGGCAACCTGAAGGCAACTGGAAGTTTTTCACATGGTTACTCGAGTAGCTCCTCGAGTAACATTGGCAGGCCGAGAGCAACTGGAAGTTTTCTATGTGATTACTCGAGTACCTACTCGAGTAAAGTCTTTTGTTTTCAACCAGTTACTCGAGTAGTGCCTTCAAGTGAATTCTTGATTTTGACTCGAAACATGGAAAATTATATATCATCGGAAAGCCCTCATTATCTACATTCCAATGCAACAAAAATCAGCTCCAAACTCATTGTGTACAGGAAGTTATGATCCAAAGAGTATCTACTGTTCTTAGACAATCCTGAAATCACGAGCAGCAACTTCCAGAAGTCATAGCTCTTAGGATATACCTTCAAATATGACAAATTATATATCCATGGAAAGATCTTTGAGTCTTCTTTCATATGGCACCGGTTTCTTCTCAATCTGATATGTATTTTGAGAGTTATGTCCAAAATACCGAAGCTGTCCTGGAATATGACGGTGATTCATGCGTCAAATTCAACAGATCATATCTCCCTCATCTGAACTCCTTTGAATGTGATCTTGGTGTCAAAAGTTCGTGTTGGAAGTCTAGTTTCATATGCCACCGGTTTCAGTTCGATCCGACATGTGGTTGGAGAGATATCATCAAAATACCGAACCTATGTTCTGCCGCGCGAAAACAGAGTACCCATTACTTCAAGTGCCGCCTCGAGTAATTCATCAAATAACCCGGCAGATTACTTGAGTAAGGCCTCGAGTAAACACCTCCAAAATCAGACAATGCCATATTACTCGAGTGATTACTCGGGTAATCATTCCCAAAGGTACCATAGCTTCCGTATACATCATTTTAGCTTTGTATTGACCCATTCCAATGTCCGTATGATCATAGAAACCTCCGGTATCACTTCTAGGAGCTTGAATCTTGATATTCTCATGTGATCTTGCAAGTTCTTCTTTCTTTCTTCTTGTTTTTCCTCTTGATGATCATTCTTCATAACCCAACTTCAATCTTCTTGATGAATATCTTCATTCTTCATCTTTCTTTCTTCTTTCTTCAATTCCTTGCCTCTTGATTTTCTTCTTGATGATTATTCTCCATTGGGTAATCATCCCACAATCGGGTTTATGACTCATCTACAAAATATGCAACATTAAATATAGTAGTCAGTCAATGTAGACGATAATTATATCATACAAACTTTTTGCTCATATTTAACATCTATATTTGACATCATCAAAACTATTCATATATAACATTCTCCCCCTTTTTGATGATGACAAATCCTTTAAGAAGAATATATATGAGTTATAAAAACTATGTAAGAACAATATATTTTTCTTGCCTTTCTCTCCCCCTATTTGACATCAGCAAAAAGTTTGAAGTATAAAGAAGAAAGACTTGTAGAGAAGTAAATATGAAATCAAATGAGAAATGTCATTCTCCCTATTAATCAAAATAAATGCATTAGGAAAACAAGTATCTCTCCCCCATTTTGAAAGAAGTTTCATTTATAATTTGATGTAAATGAAAAATGGTTTTCCGAAAAAAAAAAAAATGAAAGAATATGGAAAGGTTTTCAAGAAAAACTTTCATAATCTAGGATAGATAAAATATATAAAACGTATTCTTGAAATGTAAAGAGTGAAGGTTTAGAAATGCTCATGTAGATTTGGAAATTGATGAAGCACTCCATGAAGTCCGTTGCTTCTTTGGCAATGCTGGTGCATGCTGTTGTGCTTTGTACAACTCTGATGTACACCACACTTTTATTATACAACTCAGATATATATTCATGTTGTTGCCAAGATTCTCCAATTGAGTTGAGCTTCTGTTCAGCATGCTCTATGCTCATTTGGGTGTAGCAAGCTGATGATTGATCCATGAAATCCATTGCCTTCTCTTCTTGTTTTGTTAGATCCATGATGTTGTGTTTATCACATTTTCACTATGCAACTGTGATGGATCTTGTTCATAGGAGTTAACTGTGGCTGGCTCAATGGTAGGCTCTGAATTGTGCCCAATAGAAAGCTTAGAAATAGCCTTCCTTAGAATGCTACTAAAATCATCCTGACTTGTGTGCCTTTTGTTGCTTTGAGGGTTGTAACCAGTATTAAATCATACTAATCGAGTATGATACCCAGTATTAAATCATCTTTCCTCAAAGTTGATAGATTCTCCTTTTAGTGTGTTGAGGAATGATTTTGCATAGAGCCAATTCTCCTACTATAAAAGCATTCTTGCAAAGAGAGTGGTTAGTGCAATCAAGTATCAAATTTATTGCATAAACCAAAGCCATTCTATATGATATGTTAAAAATTAAGATCATGAAAGGAAAATATAAGATTAACTCATCATCAAAACTAATTAAAAGATAGTGAATTCAGATGAGTATGTTAAAAGGATTTTCTTTCAATAAATGAGATGAGCTTTTAAGATATAAAACACATGTGTATGTAAAGCTCCCCCTTAATGAATGCATGGCTAAAAAAAAATCGTCATGAGCAATACAATTAATAACTCTCCTAAATTTGTAAAAACCATTGAAAATTTTGTAAAGAGAATGATTATGAAAATATGAAGATTAAAGATAAATCAAGTTTTGAAAAATGATGATGCTACTCAGGGTTTTAAGCTTGTAACCCTGTATCCCTTGAGTAGTTATTTGAGTAATTCCACTCAACCATCACTCGAATGCTCACTCGAGTGATGCAACTCAGAGAATTTTAATTAAGTAAGAATACAATACCTCACTCGAGTAATATCGTAATTACTCGAGCCATAATCCTCTGAAGTCCATTAATACATCATTGGCTAGTCATTGTCTGTCGATGTGATCAGTATGAAGAGATTTTGAAGAATAATTTCTGTGATCAGTTAAGCATACCAAGATGAGCTCGGAATAAGGCATTGAAGTTCTGGTTGATCAAATCATAGAGTCTTCTAATCTTGTCATTCACAGAAGTGATGAACTCAACATTGTTTGTAGCAAGCTTTGTATGATTGTTGAGCTCCTTTCTTGGATAGCCTTGGATAGATGGACCAAAGAATGAAGGACTAGGGAGACCAGCTCTAGCAAAGTGTTGTCTCTCATTTATTCTTGAAGTATCAGCTCTCATCCTCTGTGCCTCTTATGAGTAAGATTCAGACTTACTTGGAGTAATTGTGAATTACTTGAAGGTCTACTTGAAGTAATTGCCGATTACTTGAAGGTATACTTGAAGTAATTGCAGATTACTTGAAGTAACTTCTGATTACTTGGAGTAAGTCCTGTAGACGTATATATATATCTTTGAAAGACATGATCTCTCCGACGTTCCTCTCCTTCTCACTAATAATATAGGCCATTGTGTGATAATCCTTTCATAAAGCGATTGAATTGGCCTTGCTCACCATAGCTCTAGTATAGATATATCATATAATTTTGTGAAAACATAGAGCTAGGATTGTAGTTGAGAATCCTCATAGGCTCACCAAGCTTGATGATTCTGTGCATCTCATCATCTTCCTCTAAACATCTTTTGATCACCTTGGAATGATAAGGAAGGTGGGTAGGCAACAAAGCTATACATGTTCATGGCTTTGAGCTGCTTTTGGATGGATCTCATCTAGGTTCACTTGAGATATTTTCCTCCTCTTTCTCTTTCTCTGGCTGCATCACTAGCTAGTTACTTGCTAGTGATGTGGTGTCACTTGAACGATACCACAAATTTTGTTTCTGCTCACATTGCAATACTGCCAGTCATGCCTTCTCTGTTAGTCTTTGATCTTTGTATCCAAAAGTAGAGCATTTTGATCAACTCCTGCAAAAGTATAAATAAATGCTCTTTGGTACCCAACTTTCTCTTGGGTCAATACAGTATCAAATATTATAACTCTTATGCTCTTATACAACTGAATCATATGATATTTGAGCAAAGAGTATAATAATCAATAAAGACCAGAATATAATTTTACCCAATTAAATAAATTCAAGCAATTGAATCATAAAGGGTAACGCACAAATAATACCAAGAATGATGATTTCAAAAATCAATGACAATTTGTAAATACATTTTAAAAAATATGTCATTGATAAGATTTTTATGCAAGGCATGTAAGTCAGATCAAAGAGAGTTGAAAATCTATTTATAATGACCAAGAAATGATAAATCATGAATGAAATCAAATTGTCCAATAATGATCATGAGATATGCACATTGTTTCAAATCTCGGATGTAATTTCAAATCATAACAATGCATTGTAAAATTCAAATTTTGAATATATGCAAAACTCATCTTTGAAATATGTTTATAATCAATGTTCATGTTAAAAATGGTGAAAGCTAACAGTTTAAGTATACATATATCAGAAAAACTTCTCTTTTTAGGAACAACTAATATAACATGTTAATCATCAAAGTTAACATGTTGAAGAATTTTCCAAACAGCAAGAGTCATATGGATAACCAAAAGGATTAGCTTGATAGACATATACAAGTATCATGACTTTGCTATTGATTCATAGACTATCTTGACACTTAGAGTTATGTCTTGAAAGATATGAATATTCAACTCAAGAATTCAAATACATGACACCGTTTACTCAAAGATAGATTTTATCAATGGTGAATGTGTTTGAGCAATGAAATGAGTACAAGAATTTATGAATGATGAAGCACATACTCATTAGTCCAAATGACTAGTGTTCTAGAATATTATCCTGGTAAGTTATTCCACAATAATGGTTAATGCATTAAGATTCAATGCACTAATGAACATTCATAATGCTTGGAATAACATGGCCAACCAAAGATTTATGCATTAGGCATAAAGCTTTCACATATTAGATTCTTTTCTAGGAAATACACTTGAAACTCATATAGATAGTTAACTTGTTAGACATAAGGTCTAACTTGTTAGAAAATAATGGTTAATGAGTTCAAGCATTGGATAGCACATTTAAGATTAATGATCAATATGTCAATGATGGGGAAATACTCTAGTGGGAGAATTTGAAGCATTTCTGATTTACAGTATACATAAATATTAACTTCCAATTTTGAAACCAATTTAAATGCAAACAATATATAAGTAATTTTCAAATAATGTGTATGCATTTTTATAAACAAGATGAATTGGAATCTAAGTATATTTTTGAAATGTACTTTTCAAAACTCAAATACACAATTTCATTTTAAGTCCATTTAGCAATCTAAAAACTGTTTGAAAACCATAAATGATTAATTGCTAATGATATGCAATTTTATAATACATGATGAAACCAAAACACATTTTTGAATTGTGCACTTCAAAACATAAATTGATAGATAAACTATGCACAATTTCACTTATCGTTCATTTAGCAATCTATAAACAAATTATCAATCATGAAGGATTGATTGCTAAATGAATGCAATAATGAACAAATTCTCATTACTCAAAATAAATAATTCATATAATCACAATATAGAGTAAGGATTAGATATCACCGTAATTTCTCTTGTCCTTGTGACAGCTTGCTTGATTTTGGTGGAATAATATTGGTTTCTCTCCTTTGCACAATCAGCACCAAGATCCAACCTCCGAATTTCAGCATCATCAAGATATGAATGTGGTCATAGTCTTGAGAAGCTTTTTCTTATTCTACAGAACTATATAAATTTCTTTTCTTCATGGTATCCAACATTGATTGGATCCATTTCTTGTTAGCTTGTAGGAATCAAGATAAAATTCACATGCTCTAAGAATATAATCAATTCGAGGCAATTGCGCATAATGAATTAAACATATCTTTATGCATAAGAGAAATATTTTCTTTTCATAAAGAATTATCCTGTTGAGCATTGCAATCCCTTTATAAATAAATCTATTAAGTGGCCCCTTTTTTTTTTAAAAGATTTGAAAACATAATTTCAAAATAGTTTACAATGCTCATTCCTAAGGTTCCAAAATATAAAATCTCAAGAAATATTACAGACAATAGTATAGGAGATTTTATCATTGTGTACCTTTGCCTTAGATACTTGAAGGATTGCTTTTGCTTACCCACTACATCTTTCTAGGATGTTGATACTTTGAATATCTTGCTTTGGGTGTTGGCAATCGTCTCTCAAAATACATAGACTCCAGGAGTCTTTTACTTGATGCTTGAGAGATCCTCCTTTTCTTGTTCTCCTCAAGATAGTTGAGCGGTACTCTATGGTAGTCCATTCTTGAGGTAGACCGTACTCTTTTTCTCCATTGCATTTCTTTGTGATTAAACTTTGCAGTTCCAGCAATGGGTGCTCCGAGAGTTCTTCTTTTCGATATAGATGGTATGAACCTCTTTCTTGGTGCATGAGAAACTCTTGGTTTCTTCTTCATCATCTCCGTACCCTTATGTCCATTCTTCTTATATTCAATCTGCATACATAAAGTACTAGATGGACATTTTGGTACCCACATAGACTTGGGTCCTTGATTGTTAGCATTAGACATTACTTGTCTTTTCGGAACCCAAACATATTTATTTCTCACATTAGAATTTCTTCTAATATAGCATGTGTGAGAAATATGACCATATTTACCACAATAATTGCAAATTGTATGATAATATGCATTATGAGATTTTATGTAATTATTATGTTGGTCAAGAGAGTAAAAACCTGAATAAATTTCATTTGAACATTCTTTCTTCCCAATAAACTTTCCAGTATGATTGAAAACATTTTTGCTTTTTAGAATAGAATCAATACTTGGTTGAGAAACAATTTTATGCAAACTTTGAAAATCAGTTTTCAAAATAACTCCAGAAGAATTGGAATTGTTTACCATATGTGTTTCTTGATCTCTAGAGGATGATCTATCAAATTCGTCCGTAATGAGCTCTTCTTGGGAATCATCTTCCTCTTGTTCTTTTATGTTGACAAGATCATGGAAGTGTTCTATGATTTCTCCATCTTCATTGTCAACTTCCACTTGTTCATGAATCGTAGATATGCAGCTTGTAGTTTCACATGAACTATCTACACTTTCAACTTCAACACACTTGTTAGAAGTATACATTGAATCAAGAGTATCCCAAATATCTCTTGCAGTAGAGCAAAATCTAATTTTCTCAAAATCATTTTCAGTTAAAGCAATATACAAAATTTTCATTGCTCTAATGTTTAACGAAAACATTTTCTTTTCTCTTTCTGTCCAATCCTTTCTTGGTTTGAAATCAAAGGTATTCATAAAAACATTCCACATATCATAATCAAAGCTTTTTATGAAAGATGTCATTCTAGCTTTCCAAAACCAAAAATCAATATCTTTCAAAATAGGTGGAACAGTGTAGTCAAAACCTTCAGAAAGCATATAACACCCAAAATCAGCCATTATAAACTCTTGAGACGGTTAAGTCCTTTAAACAAGAGTCCGGCTCTGATACCAAATGTTAGAACCGGCTGACACCCAAGAGGGGGGTGAATTGGGTGTAAGATAAAAACTTAAGAACTTTGAAATTCTTTTCGCATAATAGAGGAAGCAATAAATATGAAAGTAATGAATCATAAATCACAGTTAGATATTTAAATGATATATGCTGGAAGTATAAGAGCTTAGGGAAGAGAATATGCAAACTGTGATTTATCCTGGTTCGGCCCAATCCACGATGACCTACGTCCAGTCCCCAGGCTCCTCCTGAGATTTTCAAATCCACTATTTTCTTGTTTAATCCAGGCACAAGAAAAGCCTTTACAAAGTTCTCACCAAGATACTCCCCCTTACAACAAGTCTTACGAGCATAGCAATCCCGAAGACCTTTCCCTCCAGCTTACCTATGCAAGTCTAACGAGCAGCAACGTTCTCTTCTGCTTACACCACTGTAAGTCTTACGAGCAGCAACGTTCTCTACTGCTTGCACCTTGTAAGTCTTACGAGTAGAAAGTCTTACCAGTGATTCTCTCTACAGCTTCTCGTAAGGAAATCAACCCACTCAAGGTCCCTCTACCTTGAGATCAATTCAGAAATACAATTGAAAGTGTTTACAAACTCTCTCACAGAGTGGATATGATGAACACTAAAGTATAATACAAAAACTCTCTCTCTCAAATGTAAATGATATAGAAAGTAGAGAAACAGAGAGTATGTGTGATGAGCGTTGGTTCAGGATGTTGACATTTCGATGATGTATGCACACTTAGTCCCTTCTGTTATGGATGATCTTCTATTTATAGTTGATGAAGGTTGATGACCGTTTGAGCATAATATATCCGTTGGAGTGTGGCTTCTTCAATTTGAAAACTAGCCGTTATAACGTTGACGCTCCTCTTCCGTAAATTCACCTTTTGACTCTTCACATCATATCTTCATTGTATTCCTGGAGAAATACATTAATCACTAATATAATGAAGTATTAGAGTGATTAGAAGCAATAAGAATGAGTTATATGATCATTCCATTGATTTCCAGAATCTTCGAGACGCTGTTCTGTTTTTCTGGGAAGCATTACTCGAGTACTTACTTGAGTAAACATCAAGTTTCTTCACAGGTTACTCGAGTGGCTACTCGAGTGACCTTCCATTTTCTGCATAGCTTACTCGGGTAGTGACTTGAAGTCCTCTCTTCATGAACAGTGATTTACTCCAGTAGTGACTTGAAGTTTTCGTAAATAACTCTTCATGAACAGTGATTTACTCCAGTAGTGACTTGAAGTTTTCGTCAATGTACAGTGATTTACTCCAGTAGTGACTTCAAGTTTTCGTAAATAACTCTTCATGAACAGTGATTTACTCCAGTAGTGACTTGAAGTTTTCGTCAATAACTCTTCATGCACAGTGCTTTACTCGAGTAGCTACTCGAGTATTCATTTAAGTTTACTCGAGTACTTACTCGAATAATGTTGCAGTGGTACAAAATGCCGAGAGCTCCATAATTTCAGAAACAAAGTTACTCGAGTAGCTCCTCGAGTATCAATGGCAACCTGAAGGCAACTGGAAGTTTTTCACATGGTTACTCGAGTAGCTCCTCGAGTAACATTGGCAGGCCGAGAGCAACTGGAAGTTTTCTATGTGATTACTCGAGTACCTACTCGAGTAAAGTCTTTTGTTTTCAACCAGTTACTCGAGTAGTGCCTTCAAGTGAATTCTTGATTTTGATTCGAAACATGGAAAATTATATATCATCGGAAAGCCCTCATTATCTACATTCCAATGCAACAAAAATCAGCTCCAAACTCGTTGTGTACAGGAAGTTATGATCCAAAGAGTATCTACTGTTCTTAGACAATCCTGAAATCACGAGCAGCAACTTCCAGAAGTCATAGCTCTTAGGATATACCTTCAAATATGACAAATTATATATCCATGGAAAGATCTTTGAGTCTTCTTTCATATGGCACCGGTTTCTTCTCAATCTGATATGTATTTTGAGAGTTATGTCCAAAATACCGAAGCTGTCCTGGAATATGACGGTGATTCATGCGTCAACGTCAACAGATCATATCTCCCTCATCTGAACTCCTTTGAATGTGATCTTGGTGTCAAAAGTTCGTGTCGGAAGTCTAGTTTCATATGCCACCGGTTTCAGTTCGATCCGACATGTGGTTGGAGAGATATCATCAAAATACCGAACCTATGTTCTGCCGCGCGAAAACAGAGTACCCATTACTTCAAGTGCCGCCTCGAGTAATTCATCAAATAACCCGGCAGATTACTCGAGTAAGGCCTCGAGTAAACACCTCCAAAATCAGACAATGCCATATTACTCGAGTGATTACTCGGGTAATCATTCCCAAAGGTACCATAGCTTCCGTATACATCATTTTAGCTTTGTATTGACCCATTCCAATGTCCGTATGATCATAGAAACCTCCGGTATCACTTCTAGGAGCTTGAATCTTGATATTCTCATGTGATCTTGCAAGTTCTTCTTTCTTTCTTCTTGTTTTTCCTCTTGATGATCATTCTTCATAACCCAACTTCAATCTTCTTGATGAATATCTTCATTCTTCATCTTTCTTTCTTCTTTCTTCAATTCCTTGCCTCTTGATTTTCTTCTTGATGATTATTCTCCATTGGGTAATCATCCCACAATCGGGTTTATGACTCATCTACAAAATATGCAACATTAAATATAGTAGTCAGTCAATGTAGACGATAATTATATCATACAAACTTTTTGCTCATATTTAACATCTATATTTGACATCATCAAAACTATTCATATCTAACAATTAGCAGAATGAATAAAGAAGTGAGAGACAGTAAATTGATTTCAAAATTGAATTTAACAGAGGAAGACCACAAAATACAATAACTAACGTCATTTACTGCTATTGATGATGCATTTAAGCCAATTTCAGGTTTTGGTTTTAGACAGAGGAGGATGACAATGAGCTTAAAGTTCTAATATGGGATAAAATGCTACATCTACGTACACTACTTATTGCCTATGGCAGTGTTTAATTAATTGGCTTCTGCCTTTGTTACCTTTTTATCTTTGAGCCTCATGTATCGGCAAGTGGTCAACAAATATACTTTATGCATTAACTTTGTTCTCACATTTCAATGTGGTTCTTATTACCTCTTAGTTATATTGTTTATATTATTCTTACAAACGAGGAGCTTAGTTAAAGTTTTGTAATATCCTAAAATTCACTCAAGGGTTAAATGACCCAAAAAGCAAGAGTGCCTAATGGAAAATTAAATAATATTGCCATAATCAAGGGCAAAAGGGACATCTGCCATGTGATTTTGAGGTTAGAATTGGAAACCAAAATCAAGGGCTAAGATTTGTCCTTGAAAAGCAAAATTTCAAGAGACAAATTGGACAACATTTACCTAACACAACACTCAAAATTGTCCATTTAACTAAAGCACTCTTGCACACATGAAATTAAATAATTCCCAACAATCTCTTGACCCTTAATGTTCCGTAAAGATGAAGAGATGAGAGGATAAGGCTTAAAGCAAAAGGAAAAGAGGTAGACATCTACCTAACATTGCACATCATCTCATCCTACTCTCTCACACTCATTTCGGCCAATACATGAGGAACAAGAGAGGAAGAGTTTAATTAATATATTCCATCCCAATTTAAGTCAAGAAGGAGGGCCAAGCATGAGCAAGGTACTGAAAACCGGACCGGCCACTGAACCGGTTGGGGTACTAGGTTAAGGGTCAGTGGGTTAGTTAGGTAGTCAAACCGGAGTTAAATTGGGGCTAAACCAATGAGGAAGTAAATATTTCAGGCTTATTTATATGAAATTCTCTGTAAAATTAATAAAAAACAATTTTTAAAAAAAAAATTTAAAAATAGGTGAACTGATCCGTACGGTTCACCCCTAAACCGGACCGGTTGGACCATTGGTTCGCCGGTTCACGGGCTGAACCGGCCGGTCCGGTCCAGTTTTAAATTCCTTGAGCATGAGAAAAAGAAAAAAAGAGAAAGAGGGAGTTGGTCCACATTTAATCCACTTTTATAAAATGACAACACAAACCCACCTACTCACACCACACCACACACACTTAAACAATTAATCAACACACTTTCGTCCAAAGCACAAAACAAGGAAGAGAAAGGATAATCAACATTTGGAACATATGGGCACACTTAAAGCAACAAGCAAGATACCACTATCAATTGTTTTTTTTTTCACACACTTGGATATTTAATTGAAACACTTTTCTCTCTTATTTCATTTCAATTCGGCTAGATAAGAGAGAGTAAGAAAAACAAAAAATAAAATAGAGAAAGAGAAAGAGAAGGTGGTGAACTTGAAGAACAAAGTAGCAAGGTAAGTGATTCTTGCTCATTTTCACTCTCTAAATTACCTTTCTAGCTCTTAGAGTGTTCATAAACATTGTCCTCTTGATGAGAGCTTCAATTCTATGTTCTCAGATTTCTCATCTGAGGTGTTTTGTGTCAGTTAGTTAACCGGAGTGCCGTTGGAATACTGAACCACTTGTAGGAACGTGAAGAGGTAAGCGTAGGCTTCATTTTGAACTGATTACTTCGTGTGTTCTTTGAGTTTTTCTTAGCTCTTGAACCAACCATGTATTTCAACCAAGGTGTGTTTTTGAAGATTAAAGATGTTTTAAATTATATATATGGTGATATATGATAATTAATGATGTATTAGACCTGTTGGAGGTCAAAAGCACAAGCTTGATTTTTGTTGTTTTTGGAGAGTAGTCTCGGTCAGAGGCAGATCTAGGAGAATGAGTTTGATTTTGGTATTTTTGAGCTTTCCATTGGATTCGACATGAAAATTTATGTGGGAATAGGCTCTAATTATAATTTTTGGAAGACTGGTTAAAAAGCTCAAATACTGAAAACTTAGTTCACTAAGCTGCCAGTATGCAGTTTTGTCTGGCAGTTTTGTTGTGGCGAAGATTTCACTGCTCAAACTTCATCTGATGATGATGAGATTTTCCATAATTAAAGTACACTTAAAGACCTTTAATTGATAGGTATTATGAAGGATTTAGATAATTACTCTAGGAGTTATGAGTGTTTGAAGTAGACCATTAAAACTGGTCAGTTTTTCTTGCAGCAAGGGAAAACATAAAAACTGGGAATTTTGTGTGGATAGAAGACTGTGGGAAGATTTTTTCCTTAAAATAGACTTAGTAAGGGTCACATAGAATTTTGGATCACCACAATTAGAGTTTTCTAGAATTAGTTATGATTTTTCAAAATTTAGTGAAAAATCTACCATCTTGTGGTAATTGTGTGAAAATTCAAAGTAAAGGGTTTTTGTAATAGAATTGGACCTTAAAGGGCTAATTTTAGCATTTGGGGTTAGTTTGGACTCATTAGCTACATATTGGGCCTAATGAAGTTACCCTAATGATAACCAACATAAGAGAATAATTTATGAAGGAATTAGACTAAGTAATAACTCATTACCCATAAATTATAATTTATAGGATTTGACACTTTCCCAGGACATCCAAAGCACATTAATCAAGATCAAGATTTGGAAAAATTGTCAGGTAGTAACCTATCCCTCACATACTATGTGATATGTTATATGCATGTTTGTAACATTGTGAATTTAAAATATTCAGATGAGAAGGGCTAAGGCCCAATAGAATTTCCCAACACCGTGGCAAGGGACGGTTGTCCTTGAATTGGTAACTTTATACTTTCTGCATCTTGTGAATTAATATCAATCTCAGTTCCAGAATCACATATATAAAAATTCCTAAACCTAGGCAATTCAAATATATATAATTCTAGATTAATGGAATGATAATAAAACTCCCCTTTATAGTCCAACAAGCTCAAGCACAATACATCATCACCAAGAGTTGGGAAATTTAGCCACTGCCACTCATAGAAACAGCTCCACCAAATAATTTCATAATTTCAGCCATATAAAACAATGATCAAAGAAACCAATTAGCACTAATCAATTAAGCCCAAGCTGAAATTTCCACATAAAAAAAAACCAGAGCGAGCCACGACTGAGTTCAGAATTAGAGGAGTCCCTCTCTGGACTACAGGATTGACGGCGGTGAAGCTAAGAGAAGCTCGCCGGCGTTGGTGGTAGTCGACTCCAATCTCAGCTCACTCTACTCTTCAATCCAGCTCCCTCCAACTCGCGGCAGCTCTGCTTCTCGGATCTGCTCTGCTCTGTTCTGGTTTGCGTCATTTTCTGTGGTGGTGAGTGACAGGATGATGCTCACCGGTGGCCTGTGGGGGTGAGTCTTGCCGCCAGCGAGAGAGGACGAAGAAGGTGAAGGTTAAAGATGAAGAGGCGAAGGTTGAAGATGAAGATGCGTTGTGCGGCTATGTCCTCCCCCTCCTACGCGTTCTGGTTCTGTTTTATATATCAGCTCCCCCATTAATTCAGATCTGAGTCTAGAGCCGGTAATATGGGCTCAACCCGTGGGCTCAACCCGTGAGCCCGCGTGTTTTGACGGGTTAGGGTTGGGAAAATCCTAACAATTTAACCAACATCAAATATTCTGAGAAAAATCAATGATTAAAAGTAATTATAATTTTATTGATAATTTTGTCCTTAATTACAATTAATTCAATACAAATGTTCCTAACTAAAATTAATGCTTAATCACGCAATAATGTCCAGAAAAATGCATCAAAATCCCAATTTAATTATTAAAAATCATATATAAAATATGGTTCAATCAGAATTACAATGAATGTTTGGTGGAAAAAAGTGAAGTAATAGGTCGTGATTAGAAAATTAATCAAAATATCAGTCTTATTGTTTATAAAAGTATTTATATTAACTGCAAGAGTATATCATCCACTGATGTGAGATTTTGAAATTCAAGTGGTATTTTGTTATCTGTTTTCGATATAATATCATCACACACACATATATCATGCATCTAACGGAAACAATTGTGCTTGTAGGACCGAAATAGAACTTATTGAGACTCTGGTTGAAGATTTAGGGGGCCGATTTCGTTCAGAAGTGCCACCTGTGAGTGTAAGTGATGCACAGATTGGAATTGATTGGAGAGTAGACCAAATGCTTTCAATCTCAGAGATAGGGTTGGATGACGTACGGTTTATAGGAATATGGGGAATGGGTGGTGTTGGCAAGACTACTCTTGCTAGAGCTCTCTATGAAAGGTTCCGTCACCAATTTCACTTCCATTGCTTTCTTGCCAATGTTAGGGAGGATTGGGAAAGGAATGGTCTACTTCACATACAGATCAAACTGCTTTCACATCTCAACAGAAGAAACTTACAAATTGAAGACACAAATCAAGTAAAGAATACATTGGGATACATTTTCCATAATACAAAGGTGATGCTTATCATTGATAATGTAAATGATATAAGCCAATTAGAGAATTTAGCTGCAAGTCGGGAGTGGTTTCGTGATGGGAGTAGGATAATCATAACAACCAGAGATTTCCACTTACTGAGATCTCATCAAGTGGATGAAATATACGAGGTTAAACCAATGAACCAAGATGAATCTCTTCAACTCTTTTTTCAGAAAGCATTTAGAGGAAAAGGTGTCCCTGATGAAGAAAAATTTCGGCAGTTGGCTCTATCAGCAGTTCGTTATACAGGAGGCCTTCCTTTGGCTCTTTGTGTCTTGGGTTCCTTCTTTCGCAGCAGAGATGGTTTAACAGAATGGGAAGATGCTTTGAATATGTTGAGAGGAGACTCAAATAATGACATTTTTAGGACACTTAAAGTAAGCTTCGATGATCTGAACCATACAGAAAGGATGATATTATTAGATGTTGCCTGTTTTTTTAATACGTGGGGCAAAGATGAAGTAATTCAAACATTGGAAAGCTATAGATTTTCTGGATTTTCTGCTAGAATTGGTTTGCATATCCTTGGGGAAAAATCTTTGATTTCTGAAATTGAGATTGGCAATACTACATATATAGGGATACATGATTTAGTTCAAGACATGGGTAGGCATGTTATTTAGGAATCTTATGCTAATGTTGGAATGCGTAGCAGATTGTGGTTCCCTGAAGACATTGACCTACTGCTACAGAGAAATATGATAAGCAATTAATTTTCTAGAAATACTAATCTTGTTTTTTTTTCTGGGGGATGTTGAATTTTAATATTTCTTATTTGCACACCTTTTTTATCAAATCTTGGTGACGACTATTATGGTTGCAATCAGGGAACTAGCATAACAGTAGGTGTGGTTTTGCCCCATGCCTTTGGAAAAAATAAAGCATATTGGAATTCAGAAGCCCTTTTAAAAATGTGATGGTTTTGATTACTTATAGTATCATATAATTTTGACCTTCCCTACCACCTTAAAGGCTTTCCTGGGTCATTAAAAGTTCTTCATTGGTATGGATGTCCTATTGAAGTTCTTTCTTCTATTGAGCGAATGGATAAATTAGTATATCTCAAAATGCAAAATAGTAAAATAAAGTGCCTTTTTAGTCATACACAGGTTACATACTTTATAACCTTTCTCACATAACTTGATGATGATGAGGCTAAATTAATTTTTTTGTGACTGATTTTCCTATCTTTTTATTTGACCAATCTATGAACAAATTAGAGATTTTGGACTTGAGCCATTCCAGAAACCTCCTTATTGTAACTCCAATTTTTTTTGGATTTCGAAATTTAAAAAGACTAAGTCTTGAGGGATGCGTATCACTTGTTGAAATTCATTCTTCGATTGGGCAGCTTCACTTTCTTGTTGAAGTAAATTTGAAAGGTTGTCTTAATTTTAATGTCCTTCCAAAAAAAATTGGAAACAAATTCTCTAGAAGAATTCGTTCTCTCTGGATGCACCAGAGTAAGAAATCTTCCAGAATTTGGAGGAGAGATGAAAAAGCTCACTATAACACTTGATGTCAAAGAGACAAGTATAGCCAAACTTCTAGAATCACTTGGATCCTTTAACTAGTATCAAAACTCTAGATCTATTGGGTTGGCAAAATCTTGTTGGCCTTCCCGATAACTTTCACAAATTAAAACGTTTGAAAGTTCTTGATATCTCTTGTTGCTCGTCCTTTTCCAAATTGCCAGAAAACCCTAGTGAAAATGAAGCCTTGGGAAAACTAGATGCAAGTGGAACAACTATCTTAGAAGTACCTTCTATTTGTAAATTTAAAAAGTTAAAGACATTGGCATTTCATGGATGCAAAAAGCCAACTACCAACTCAAGTATCTGGTCTCTTCAAGGGAACCGCATGTTTAAGAGGCATTCATTTCCTAAGGGCTTAACATTGCCTTCTTCCATCTTCAATGTTGAATCACTGAAAGAATTAGATTTGAGCTACTGCGCTATTGTTGATGGGATCATTCCTAATGACCTCAGTGGCTTATCATCATTGCAGAAATTAGATTTGAGTGGAAACGAGTTCGTGAATCTTTCTGATGGCTGCATTTCTAATCTTTTGAATCTCCAGTACCTTTATTTGAATTCATGTCGAAAGCTTCAAGTTTTGTCACAGCCTTCGCCAAGTTTACATATAATGGATGCAGGAGAATGTGGTTCATTGAGAGATTTGTCAGACAAGAAATTGTTACATCTCTTTGCTTCAGTTGAACAGGTATGTACATATTTGTCTTCATATTTTCCATCCATTGATACATGTACATCTTCTGTTGTTAATTATATACATTTTGTTGGTTTTAGGATGGCTAACATGATGAAGGATTAAGGAGCATTACAAATTTTTCAGTGACAATTCCAGGGAGTGAAATACGGTCATGGTTTGAGAATTAGAATCATCTTCCTCTAAACGAGAAACATATGGCTTCTGTAACGATGGACATCCCTGAAGATGTTTGGTTAGGACTTGGGTTGTGCACAGTAATTAATGATAAGATTTGTTGGCCTCACTGGGGGTTTGATTTTAAAGCTTCTGATGGTAAGTATGTATCCCTTTCGGGAAGGACACGTGAGCATGAGAAAGAAATAAAATCTTGCCATCTCTGGATGGTGTTTTGGAAAATTAAAGAGGAAAACAGAGATGAAATATTAGGGAAGTATAGTCAGATTCGCCTGAAAGTTTGTAGTAATTGGGAGCAATCTCCATCAACATCGGTTGATATAGAGTCAATTAAGTGTGGATGGCGTTTCATTCGCAAAGGGGATTTAGAATTACTCAAGGATGGAGTAAGTTGCTTTCTTTCTACACTCTGTTTCATCATATTTTCTTCTGGTAATGTTATTACTTTTTAAGTTCTAGCAGTGGGGAGAAATTATTAGATCTCTTTTATGAATGAATAAATTTTTATTTGATTTCTTTTCAAGACATACTTATTATAAGCTTCATGCTTTAAAAGAAAACACAATTATCTCTGAAGAAGAACACAGGCAGTGCAATTTGTTACCGGGTGAAACCTCCCAAACTATAATCAGGGAATGTGAAACCATGCCTTCAGAAACCTCAGCTTTAAGCACTTCATTAGATGAAGGAATCAGAGAAGATGAAGTTGAATTAGATGAGTCATGGAAGCAGTTCATTGCAGATGATTCAAGGTACGTGATGTTGTAATCTGACACTAATTATTCAAAGTTTGTGTTATTATTGAAATCCAAAATTTCAGTCTTCAGACTATAATTTATCAGTTAAATAATTCTGATCACTATAGTATATGCTGTTTTCAGATTCCTACTACCAAGTCTTTAAAGTCCCCAAAAATACTTAAAAGCTTTTCAGCGTTATTCACAAAATAAATGGTTTCATCCTACAGCAAATGGCATAAATATAATTGGAAGAATGTATAAAGAAGTGATAGACAATATATTGGTTTCAAAATTGAATTTAGATGATCTCCCTTTAAGTTTATTGGATAAAATCTGACAGAGGAAGGCCACAAAGACAATAACTAAAGTCTCATTTGATAAGCACTCATATGGTTGTTCACGTTTTGTCAGTTGTTACTTGTTACTCAATTGCTGTCTACTTCAACTGATAACTGGAAATTAAATTCAGTTACATCAATTGCATTTGAATGCTTGCTGCTACTACTGATGTTTTTAAAGCAATTTCAGGTTTTGGTTTTGGACAGAGAAAGACTCCAGTGAGCTTACCAGTCCTGATCTGAGACAGCATGCAACATCCTACACTCCTTAGCCATATTCCTGAACACTATATATTTCAGTCACCAGAGGCCAGTGACTTATAGCAGTGAGGGAATTGTAAACCAAGGATGAAAAGATTACTCCTCCTTTGATGGTTGAGCATTTATATGAATAGCATGTACTACTAATATTTATCGGACATTATTGAATAACGTCATCAGAACATCCAGATTTTATCTGTAGACGAAGCACATATGAGAGTGCTGGTGGAAAATATGGATGTAGGGTTAGGTCTCATGCTTGACAGTTATGTGTGCCAGGGGTGCTGAATGACAATAATCGATTATAACTCCAAACTTGACTATTGCTAAGTTTAAATGAAAAAAATCAAATAATATTTTTTGTAAAAAATAATTTTTGCAAAATTTTACCATATATTTGTTTAAATTTTTAAAAATAATCACAACAAAAAGTATATTTTTACTTATTTTTAGAAGCTATTTTAAGTAACTTATGAAAATAATCTGATGCAAATCTATAAAAAAATGTTATAAAACATATTAAAATATCTTAGAGGAAATGCCAACTAGTCGAAACGATTTAACCTGAAATAAATTATTTGAAAATGCAAATAGCTTTATTCCATTATAAGTCAAACAGAGTCGCTTTTTGCTCAGCCCCAATAAAAGACCCACCAACAAAAAAAAAAAAAAACAAACTAGCTCCTTGTTTTCCTCCCCTAGAAAGTAGAAACCGATTCGATCTTCAAATTTGAAAGGAATATATTGAAGGGCTAACTAAATACTACCTCTGTCCTGGTATTTAATATAAGAGTTAATTAACTAATTTAGATAAATTAAAAAAAAAACTAGCTATATTAGTTATTTGTAAAAAATATATTTTGGTTTAATTATAAATTAACAAGAGCTAACACCACCTTTAATTCTTATAGTTTACAGTTATTTTGGTTTTGATCCCTTAAGTTTACTCCGTTTCAAATCGTTAGTTCCTGAAGTTTCAAAAGGACTTGAAATTAGAGTTAATACCATTAATTAAGCTTATGTGGCACTAACACCATTAAATATATTTATGCGGATGCTGACTCTGCCAGCTAAGTTGGTAAAATAAATTATAAACCTATATTTTTAAAAGCTTTTATAAAATACAAAACAAAAAAACAAACCCATCATCAGTCCGTGGCCATGGGTCACTGCCTAATTGGGTGGTTGATAAAATTACGTCGCTCCCCCCCTACAGGCACTGTTGATGACTTAGTTTGTTGGCGCTATGCTCCTGATGGTAATTTCAGCGTGAAATCTGCCTACGATGCTATCTACCACCAACAGACCCTATCTCATAGCCAACCATGGCGGCATCTTTGGCACTGGGGTGTTCCTGAAAGAGTCAAGCACTTCATGTGGCAGGTTTTCCATGAGAGACTCCCAACAAATGAGATTAGAGCGAGATTTAATCCGAATGCCATAAACACTTGCCCCTTTCTGTGTGAGAGTGAGGAATCCATCCTTCATATTCTGAGAGACTGTGAGCAGGCCCAGAGAGTGTGGTTTTCTTTAACTAATCAGTTATACTCTACTATGTTTGCTTCTGGTAATTTGCAGGATTGGCTTAAATGGAATTCACAGCATTCCCCCGGAAACAGAAGAATGGCTAGATGGTCTTGGCAACAAGTTTTCAGTACAACATGTTGGCTCCTCTGGAAGAACCGCTGTTGTCAGGCTTTTGAAGGGAAAGCAGCTACTCCAAAGGAGCTGGTTCACAAATGCATTTTCCACCTTTCCGAGAGTGTGGAGAAGGGACATTTTCATCATCTGATCTTCCAAGCTCCGGAAAGAGGTCTTCTTAAATGGACCCCCCCGGAAGAGGGTTACATTAGAATTGACGTAGACGGTTCGACGGCTAGGGATGGTCTTTCAACCTGTGGTGGAGTCATCCGCGATCACCAAGGCAACTGGATTTATGGATTTCAACAGAAGTTAGGACTCTCTTTCCCAACTGCTGCGGAAATCCATGCAATCCACCGAGGTCTTCTACTTTGCAAACAGCTGGGTTTCAGGAAAATCAATCTGTTCACTGACTCTCTACAAGCCGTTCATTTATTGTCATCTCAATGTGCAAGTGATCACCCGTTGCACGACGTCATCTTGGATACCAATTCCCTCATCTATGCTGACTGGGATTTGAAGATTTCTCACACTCATAGGGAGAATACTCGCTGTGCGGACTACCTTGCACGATTGGCTCATTATAGCCATCAGATCCATACCGAATTCTGGTCTCCTCCAGCGGAATGTGTGCGACTTTTTGTATTAGAACGTGGTTTACAGCCACAGGAACATTATTCGGGGTCTAACCCGTGATTTTGTTATACCTTCAAGCTTTGCTTGCCTTTGTATTGCAAAAAAAAAAAAAGTAGGGAGGAGAGCTTCAGTCTTGGGTTACAGTGGAAGGAGAGAGAAAGAGAACATTTTTCAGAGGAAGATGTTTTAGACATTTTGGCTACACTAACGGAGTTTAATTTCTGGCCGTGCTTATTTTTATTTAACAAAAGGACTAACCTATCTAATAGGAGAAAGCTAAAGGATCCAATAAAAAAAAAGTTCAAGAACCAAATTCAAAACTTTGTAGAACTATTAGGACCTCCAGATTAATTTTACTTTATATAAAACTAGATTGTAGTGTAGAAAAATATTGAATGAATAATTAAGTACTTGTTAGAGTTTGTGGTAGAAACTGTTTTTTGGACATGATTTACAACTTATAAAATAAATATACAAGATAAGTTTTATCTCAACTTACGTAAATGCACTCCTCCCACACTAAAAGTTTGACAATAAAAAAGAAGTGGCTGCGGAAATATACGTATTGGATAAAAAGAGAAGAGGTTTTCATATTTGTTTTTCATTTTATTAGCATGTGTCTTGGACTATCTATCGATGGCCCTTAAGTGCCAGAGGCCATAACTCGCGAGTGTTTTGTAGAATACAGCAGGGTTTACAAGTGCAAATATAAGTCATAAATTTTGCACTTCTTTTGAAATTCCCACATAGATAGAGGAGAGGGTAGAGAAAAGATAAAGTAGCTGATCTGATTAGCTGGAAAAAGTGCTTTTACATTTCACAAGATAAAAGTATTTAAAAACTATTTAATGTATTTATCTTGTACAACACAAAATTAATCTTTTACCGTTATTGGAATACAGAATCTTCCTTTCATTGCCTTCTAATTTTCCAACCAAATTATTTTTCCAACACAGCCTCATAATTTCTCAATTTTTCATATGCAATCCTGTGAAATTTGGTTCTTTTAATTTTATACCGACTTTTCATTTTTGGGCTTCTTAGGTGACACTTTTCCATTTCATAGAGCAAATTACGGGATTTCTTTGGATCAAAAAGTGATTCCAATGTGACTTGTGAGTCCATTTTCTTTCCATTCACACTCATTTTTTCATAGAAATTAAAAGCCACCTCGATCCATTGTGAATTCTTTTTCTTCCTTCATCTCCCAATTTTCCGTCAACCTCTCTCCCTCCTTTCACATGCACTTCTTTTACGAATTTTTATCTGTACTCATCAATAACAAACCATCAATTATCAACTTTTAGTGCTTGGATGTCACTTCCCTTCAGTTTCCATTTTTTTTTTAATAACTAGCTATATGAACAATATAATACAAACGAGTTTTGGATATTTGAATTGGGTCAAACTAGCATTTTGTACAGATTTAAAAGTAAGTCATATTATTTATTATTTATAAAATAATGTAGATATATAAAATCATATTCATGAATTTTTTTTTTAAAAAAAAATCAATACTTATGATTTAATATTCAATATTCTGCTCATATATTTAAAATTAAATACATAATGCACTAGTAATTTAGGGAGAAGGTGAGAAAGCCAGCCCCACATGCATGCATGTACTTAAACCATATTGTTCCCCAATTAGAAAAGAAAAGTTTTCAATACATTACGTGAAGTTAAATTAATAAATGTGTACTCTTGGCCATTAGTAAAATAAATCAAAGATAAAGGAAATTAAAGGTTAGTGCTAATAAAAAGAAAAAGCCATCTAAAGTTGGTTCTAGCCTGTTGTGTCGAGGAAAGATTCTTTACGGGAAATTAAATATATTAATCAATTGACACAATCAAATAAATTCCTGCATAAAGCAAGTCAGTCTCCAATTTTTTTTAATACATATAATACATCTAGATCATCACAACTGTGTTAACCCCAAACTAAAGACCTAAACAAACGTAATCGGACCATATAATTACTTTAAACCAACATTACCTTGTTTTCCAAAAAAAAAAAAAAAAAAAAAAGAGGTTGGAGTGGTGGAGGGAAGGTGCATGGAAAAAAGAATAGGGACCCATTCCAAACATCACACATTATTGGGCTTTGTTTTTCCATGGAAAGAATAGTCCTGTATTTGACAATGAAATTTAAATTAATTAGCAGTATATAAGTTTTGGATCAATCAAATTAAGTTAACTAAATTTCTTAATTAGCTAAATGCAAGAAATGCTCACTAATTGGAATGATCATATATTTTATATTTATTAAAAAAATTATAGTTGGAAGTAGTATTTACTTAATTTAACATATATTTTTCCATATCTTTGGATGCATTCAAGAGTCAATAAAATAACAGCCTTTATCTCTCTACTTTCATTTATAGTACAATATAATTGAATGGAAGGAGTCGTGAGGGAAGGGGAATATGGAAGGAATAAAATGGGCTCTCAGCTCATTCTCACGTCTCATTTAATTTCTTTTTTGTTAATGATATATGGTAATTGAGCCTACCACAAAGATCATATCAATGTTTTAAAGGTTGGATCAAATGTCTCACCGAAAAAGTCAGCGGGTCATGATTTATTCAGTCGAATAGGCCATCGGGCTGGTGACATAATAATTAAATAAAAATATAATATTATGTACACACACACACACACACACATATATATATATATATATATAAGAATATAAATGGAAGAAATATCAATAAAATATTTACACAACTTGAAGAAAAATGAAAAAATTTACATATAACAACATGTATCGTATATAACACAATGAAATCATTAAAAATAAATTAGATAATAGTTATAATTTTAATGATATCTTATATTTAAACACTAAATATTATGGAGTTTTTTATAATTTTTAATATAAAATTTTAAAGTAGAAAGAGGGGATTATGTCTTATCTATTTTATATAGATGCGGAGAATAAAAAACATTCAGAATATGCATTAATTGTTTTTTATTTAAAATCTTAAAATTAATTTTAAAAAATAAATGAACATGAAGATCATGTTGAAAACCAAATAGTACTTTAAAGTAAAAAGATGTATTTGTAGCGGTTTTAACCGTTACAAAAGCCAGTAGTAGCGGTTCATAAAATCGTTATGAAATTCACGATTGCAAACGGTTTTGTAGCAGTTATATTTAACGGCTACAACATTCTCAAGAGAATTTTTTTTTCTAGAAACTTTGCAGCGGTTATATAACCGCTAGAAAGGCCAAAACTTAAACTTGTAAGGTGGGAAATGAAAAATATAAAATTCGTTTGTAGCAGGTTTGGAACTAACCGCTACTAATATGAATTTTCAAAATGACACAAAGAATTAGTAGTGGTTCTATAACCGCTACTAAGTTCATAAAATTCAAATTTTGAGCAAGAAATTTAATCTCCGTTAAAAAATGGTGCCTTTATTAGTAGCGGTTATATAACCACTACTAATGTTTTTAAAATTGAAAAAAAAAATACACACAATTATTTGTTTCCATTTTTTTCATATAAAATTAAATATTTTATTATTTTAGTAGTTTAGCTAATTTTATTAGCTCATTATTCAATAATTTAGTTCATTTATAATTTCAAAGGAATGATTTAACTAAGTTGGATAAATATGAAGATTGTATTAATATTATTGACGATACATAGATAACAAAGAACTATTATGTTTGTCAGGTACACTGTGATTATGATTATGTAAGGAAAATAGAAAACAACAAGAAAATGGTCTTAAATATCTGCAAAGAAAAAAATAGTGAGAATAAATATTATGCGAAGCAAAAAAGTATTGAAATAAAAAATTTAAAAACTTGTTACCATATTTGATCACCTTGTTTTGCTCCTCAGCTCAGAGAAAAGAATTTGTAAATGAGAGAAAATGAAAGAGGGGTGTAAGGTGGAAAGAAATGGGAGAATGTTTGAAATGAGATGTGGTGAGGGTATTTATAGGGATATGTGTAGCTCTTGTAGCGGTTAGTGTAACGTTTTCCGTAGCGGGTTTTTTGTGGCGGTTTTGTTATGTTTTGTAGCCGTTTCTATAACCGCTACTAATATTTTATTATTTTTTTAAAAATATAATTTTTTAAGACAAAATACAATTTGTTTAATCATTCATCCTCGCCATCCCTATAGAAATTGTGTAGAAAATTTGTTAGTGATTTAATATTTTGTTAAAAAAAATTTAATTTAAATGATGTGAACTTTAAAAAAATGCATCGAAGTAGAGGTAAATTGTCGTCGCCTTCAGGGAAGAAGTTTTCAAAATTGGCAGGCTGAAATGGCTCACTCTCGTATGTGATGTTATCGTCATCACCTATGTCGTAAAGGTCTCGTGGCTTTAAATGAACGACCAAATGTCAATCCCTGTGTCTCTCGTCCTCGACATAATAAACCTGGTATGCCTCTGAGGCAAGAATATACGACTCATCATCTTGAGAACTACCAGTATGAATTGGCCGTGAGAAATTGACTGATGTGATGCCTAAGTCGTCAGTTATCAATCCCCGGGAAGTAGTGCTATTTACCCACAAACACTTGAATAACGTCATGGTGAAATGACCTTGGTAATTAAGTTTGACGATATCAAGAAGCTTTCTATAGTAAGGGACGCCTCCGAACTGCACGTTGGCGTTACTGCTGCTAGCATAACTCCTTGTCCCAAAGGTGCCATAAACACCTAAATTTTGAGTTTGCAATCCTTGATCCCGTGAAACCGTGCAAAACTTGAAACCATTGACATTGTAGGCTGTAAACCTTTTTACATGGTTAAGAGAGCCGATTGCGAAAGCTCTAAAATTTGGTGAGTGTGGGTTGTGGTCATTTAGTATTTTGCGTGCAAACCAACTTGGGAATTCTCTGTGGACCTTTTTGTCAACTTCGGAGGATGTTTGTGTATGGATCCTGAGTTGACGCTTGACATGACTTCTGAATTCCCTGCAATTAATATGGGAAGGTGATCGTGAAATGAAAGCAAAAAATGCTACGCAAGATATAGAATAACATGTGAGTGTATAATTCTTACTGAAGGAAAGGTTCAACTTGAGTGTAATTAATCAAGACATGTCTGTGTGCTTGCAACTTCTCAGTTGCCGTTAGTTTGAAGTTCTCAATTCCTCCAACTAGTTTACCAACACGAGGGATAAATTCTCCTGATGTTGGCACAGGTTCAGGACAATCGTTTACATGAGGTAGGCGGTTGAAAGCCATCTTAAGGTTATCAAAGTACCTTGAATAGAAATACATCACCTTATCCCCTATATAGCCTTCAACTATAGAACCTTCTGGCCACGCCTTATTCCTAAAGTAAGATTTCAATTTTTCAAGAAACCTATGAAGTAAAGAAGGGAAAAGTGAAACTAAATGCTGAAAAGGGAGACTAACAAACATAAGAACTAACATGATGCACATATATAAAATGAGTACCTCTCAATAGGATACATCTATAAATATTGAATTGGGCAACCGAGCTTTGTTTCAAGAATGAGGTGGACTGTAAGATGAACCATCACTGTGAAAAAGGATGGAGGAAAGATCATCTCCAAATGACAAAGCGTAAGAATGATTTTGGACTGCAGCTGATCAAGCTCCTCAACGATCAAAACTTTAGAACACAACTTCCGAAAGAAAGAACAAAGTTCCATCAAAATGATGGACATATCGGGAGGAAGAGCATTCTTTATAGCCAGATGGAGTAACTGTTGCATAAGAACATGCGAGTCATGACTCTTCAGGCCAGCAACCTTTCGAGCCAGCAAGTTAATACATCGAGAAATGTTTCTTGAATACCTATTAGGAACTTTTAATTTCTTCAATGTCGTGAGGAAGACTTCCTTGTTTGGTTTTGTGAGGGTAAACTTTGCAGGTTGAAATTTGTCATGCTCATGTGGCCAAGCGTCTTCACGAACTCCAATAGCACGTAAATCTTTCCTCACTTAAAGATGATCTTTTGTCTTGTCAGATTCGTTAAGGATCGTATATTAAACATTTTTTTCAATGTGCATGACATCAAGACTGTGTCGAAGTAAATTAGATTTCTAATATGGAAGAGTAAAGAAAATACTTATCTTCTTCCATTGCTTATGCACCAAAGTCCTACGCATCTTTTGGCGAGCTTGTGCTAAATCATCGCTTTTTCCGAACTCGAATTCAACATTCTCAAGCTACTGTAAGATATCTGTACCGGACAAAGTCTGAGGTGGTCCTCTTTTTTCTTATTTCCCATTGAAGCGATTTCGTTGCAATCTGAACTTATGCCTTCCATCGAGAAACCTCCGAAGTCTCATAAAGCACCACTTTCAGCTGTGGGGAAGGCATAATACATCAAAGTCAAAATTGCAAGCTGGACACGCTGACCCAGTATGCACATTCCAACCAAATAATGTGCCAAGGCCAAGAAAGTCACTAATCATCCACATCAAGGCCGCACGCAAGTTGAACAATGTCTTCCCATAAGCGTTGTATGTCTCGATGCTGACATTCCATAGGTCAAGCAATTCAGCAATAAGTGGTTGGAGATACATATCGATGTCATTACCAGGTGCCTTTTTGCCTGGAATGATCATAGACATAATGAAGGAGCTTATTTTCATACACATCCAGGGGGTAAGTTGTAGAGAAATAAGACTACCGGCCAAATACTGTAACTTGTCCTAAGATTCTCAAATGGATTGAAATCGTCGGTTGCCAAAGCAAGCCGAACGTTTTTGGGGTTGGCTGCAAAAGATGGAAAGTCGTTGTCAAACGTTTTCTAGGTGTCTGCATCCTGGGGATGTCTTAAATTACCATCTTCATTCTTATCAACGTCATGCCACCTCATGTGCTCCACCATTTTGGACGACATAAACAATCTTTGTAGGCGCGGCTTTAAAGGGAAGTACCTGAGAATCTTTGCTGGTTTCTTCTTTTGCTTTTTTCCTTTCCGAATTGTCTTGTACCTCAATGTGTGACATCTCTTACAAGTCTCCCTACTGGAATTGTCTCCCCAATACAGCATAAAATCGATGGAGCATGCATCAATTTTTTGATAGTTCAACCCCAACCTATTGACAATCTTCTTGGCCTCGTAGAACGTTGTGGGAATCTCCGTGTCGGGGAATGCATCTTGTAATAATTCAAGCAGCATAGACATTCCCTTATCTGTGATTCCACACAAGCACTTGATATTATACAACTTGATCAAGAAAGATAATTTAGAGTATTTTGGATGACCTTGATATAAAGGACGATTTGCTTCATCCATCAAGTTGAAAAAAACCTAAGATGATTCATTCCTCATGAACACCGACTCTACACTGTGCACTTCTTTGGTGAAGTTGTCGCCTTGAAATCCAAATGCATCGCACACAGCATCATTAATTGGATCATCTTCATCTACTTGAACTCCTACTTGTGAACTTCAAGGAAGAGCATCATCATATCTCATACCGGCCTTCTCACCATAAACTGCCCAGAACGTTTAGTCATCCGAGAAAAGCTTCACAAGCAAATGTTCCTTAACAACTTGTCGTGCATGCCACTTCTTGAACTTGCATCTTCGACACGGACAGATGATCTTGCCATTACAGCTGGCGTGAGTGAATGCAAAATCTAAGAAATTGTTTAATCCGTACAAATATTCTGGGGAATTGCATGGCAACCTGATCCATGATTTATCCATAGCTACTACGAGTAAGAGAGAAGATTTTCCAACGTGAAGAAGATGAGTGAATAGAGAATTACGAATGGCAGGAAGCTTATATTAAGATTTTCCAATGTTTAAAATTTTGTAGCGGTTATAAAACCACTACCCTAACCGCTATTGAGTCTATATTTGTAGCGGTTATATGAAAAAAACTGCTACAAAGTTTCGCGGTAGAATATTCAAATTTCAAATTTTTTTACTTTGTAGTGGTTATAAGAAAAAGACTGTTACAAATGTTCATGATCATTGGACAAATTTTAAAAAATTTTGGATTTAACTTTGTAGCGGTTATTAGGGTAAACCGCTACAAATGTAGAAGATAATGGGAGGAAAATACAAAATTCAAATGTTGTACTTTGTAGATGTTATTACCATAACCGCTACAAATATTTAATCTATTTTTGTAGTAGTTTTACAATAGTAACCGCTACAATTGTGAGAACCAAAATTTTTTTGAATAGTCCAACGATCATGAACATTTGTAGCGGTCTTTTTGTAACATCCCAAATTTTATATTCATCAAATATATTGTAATTACTTGGGAAATTCAATAAAATGGTGAATATTCATGAATTTGGAATTTATGAATTTCATAATTGTTCAATTTCATGGGAAATTGGGAAAAAAATTATGGAATTAATTTGGGTAATTTAAAAAGCCTAATATTAAGGTCCAAAAATGAAGGAATATTAGAGAAAATATTTGGTCCAAAAATAGATGGAAATTGGCCAAAGAAAAATAAGAGAAGAAATTGGATTAGAAAGGTAATGGCAAAATCGTAATTTTGCCAAAATAGCACAAAATAAATTATTTTTCAATTAATTGAAGTTTATTTCAATTAATTAAGGAAAATAAAGGTTAAAAAATATATTTAGAATATTTTGATCAATTTAATATGAATTTATGGAAAAATTGAGCAAAAAGTGCAATTTTGACCAAAACTGAGACTTTACGTGTATACGTAACCGGAACAAGTTGTGAAGCCAATTGAGACCATAGGGAGGGACCCCTAGGTGTCTCTTACATGTGGAAAGAGGAATAAAATATTGGTTGGGCTTAATGAGCTTGGTTACATGTACATAAGATTAATGTACATAAAATTGACTTTGGAATTTTTGGAAATTCCATAAATCAGTAAAAAAATCATATAACATAGTAAAGACACTTTTCCATCATCTTCCTCAGCTCATTTTCGTGCCCTAACAGATCTAAACTAGTGAGAGAGAGTGTAAAATTCTAGAGAGAGAAAGAGAAGAAAAACTTGCAAAGGTAAGTGATTTCTTCGGTAAATCGGTTCGTAACACGCATAATTCCATTCATAAGCTACTCTTCTATGTGATTAAGGTTTGTGAAGCTCATCTTTGGGTGTGCAAAAGCTAGGGTTTCAGTCTTATTGAGAAAAGCCAGAGAGAAGCGAAAGGTAACTTCCAAACCTTCGTATATTAACTATTTTGGCTGCTATGGGCAATTTAATCGGTGAAATTTCGCCAGATTGCCATTGGTTTTAAATTTTGGAAAAGTACCTGCCTAAGGGTTATGCTGCCCAATTTTAGTTCAAATGGTTGTTATAATTCAATTAGATGGTTAATAAAGTGGTTAGGAGTAGAAAGGAACACGTTTACGGAGTCTAAACCGCAAAATCCCGATTTTTCCCAAAGGAACTATAATTTCGGCCAGGGCTGTTAGAGGGCCTTATAGTTGGATTTTCAATGATTTGATGGTTCCATTGGATTCAGGAGGGAAAATTAGGTGGGGTTACAGTTGGGCACTTTTTTGGAAAAGGTCGAGAAAGCATAATTACGGAAACGCTCCTAAAACCTTAAAAGTAGGGATGCCAAAGGCAATTTCATAATTTGACATTAATTTGGTAATTTTGAGCCATGAAATGGATTCCTTGGATGAAAATATGGCAGGATAGCCCTAGTCAAAAATTTGGAAAAACATGCCATCAGGCTAGGTACGGCCGGGGTCCCATGGGTGTTTTGGTAAATTTTCACCATAGGCTAATATAACCATAAGAAATACTATAGAAGTGTTTAAAATGATACTTGGATAGGTTATGATCTATTTCTTGTACATTTAATATTTTAGGACCGAATCGGGAGCTGAAAGTCGACACGTTTCACGAGGCACACAAAAAGGGGTCGATAGGACGTTGAGGTAGGAACATTATCCTTCATACATCATGCCATAGTTATATGATTGTATGGTTGCCATGGTTGTAAATGTACTTTATTAATCAACATGTTTTGGCCAAAGAAGGGCCAGTAGTGCCAGAGGCAGTTACACTAGAGTTGGTTAGAACCTAACTAATGCAGATTAGTGGGGCTGGGCCCTACTCATGTATACATGCAGATGATATGTTTATATTGTTCATTAATTGATACATACATGACATATATCATATTTAATTTCCGTATTTTCTATGAACGATAGCATATTTCTACTGGGATTCTTCAGAATCTCACCCGTTTTTCTAAACAAAACATCTCAGCGGGTGCTGGCGGATCAAAAGGCAAGGACGTAGATAAAGGAAAGTGACTGGCATGTGTCTTGAGGCAAAGTTAAAGTTTGTGGTTATAGATAGCATATGTTGTAAATATTGTCGCCTTTTGTATCTTAACTTTGAACTGTAAACAAATACTTTTATCAGTATATATGTACTTTTCTGTATGCCTATGGAACTTGGTCTCTATTACTCCGTGAATAGCGAAATGGAAACGGGTGTTGGCATTTTTCATATAACCGCTACAAAATGTAAAAATTTGATATTTGTAGTGGTTAAAATCTTAAAACCGCTACAAAGTTATTTTGTAAATATTTGTAGTGGTTTTGCAACATAACAGCTACAAATAAATGTTTTTTTTTTGTCTATGTGGTTACTTTTAGAAATATAAATATAACTATCGTAAATGTAATAAGAATTTAACAACGGTCTCAAAATATAAATATAATAATTGTAAACACAACAAGAATTTAAGTTCTAAAAATAAAATATCCAAGTTTATTTACAAATGTTTTAAAAAAATATATAACTATCCTAAACTAACTACCTGGAGCCTGATCATCTGGTCCTCCCTCAAGTTAGGCTCCCTTAGGTGCAGCTATATCGGGCTGCTGTGCAAAGTTGATAGCACCATCATCATCAACAGGAGGAGTAGGCTAGACGACGAACCGAGGGACAAGGGGAACCTGTGGATGCTCCTCGTCGGGGAACAGACGACTCCATGATCGCTCGAGCATGAAGTTCGTGATATCGCGCTACTACGCATGCAAAGCGTAGTAGTAATCGGCCTGCTGTTGCATCTACTGCTGGTGCTGAGCCACTACAGCCTATGTCTTGGCCAAATTTGAGCACAACTCCTCAACAGACTCATCCCTCGGACATCTAACCCCGAACGTCGATGCTTGAGAGATGTTAGCCTCAGAGGTGTCACTCCTGCCATAGACCATGTTAGGTCTAACGCTTATCCCCATCCCCCTCACACGTCCAGGGTGCTTAGCCTGACCCAGACCCGCTTTCAATGGCACAGTGGGGTCCACAGACCGTTGTGACTCCTGGGTCTGGGTCTCTCGTAGCTCAGCCTACGACTGCTGCATCCACTCCTGCCATTTTATAAAACAATTACTTATTATTAACATTTAATAATAAAACTGATTTTATAAATAATATAATAATGAAATCACTTACAATGCCCGCCTCTGCCTGCTAAGAGGTCAGAGTCCTGTAACGGTGTCTATGCGTGATAGCGAACATCTAACGATTCTCCTGCTGTGCCTTCCTCTCCTAGAACAATTACAAAATTAAATTAGTATTATGAAAAACAAAATACTAAATTTATAATATCAAATAACCAGCTAAAAGTAATTAATGTTGTAAAAAGTTACCAGCTCATTGTAAGTGACAGCAAAGATCTTCGATCCTGCTATGTGGTGGATCGTTTGCTAGCCTCGGCACCTCATGTTCCTCTGAGAAAGTACCTAAACAAACAATATTAAAAGTATTAAAACAATATAAAACATTTATAATTAATAAAAATATAAAATTTATTAAATTTAAATTTAAATTATAATTAAAAATACATTACCTGCCCCTTAGTGCTTCTCCTGAACTGGACGAAACTCGCCCAGTCGTTTGGCGGGATGCTATTCAGAACATTCTTGATCAGCTGTTGCAGAAGAATCATCCCATCCTTATCCATACTGTTGAAGAGACGGTTCCTCCTATTCTTCTAGCCGTCGCCCATCTTCATCAGCGTGTATCTCTTTCGGTTGTCCCGGACGGCAAACCTAAGTTGAACGCAATTGAATAAAAAATAATTAAATATAACTAATTAAGAATAAGATAATTAATAAATATTAATTAAATATAATTAATTACTAAAATTATAATATAATTAAATATTATTAATTACCTTCACCACCTCATCCCACGTGAGGTCCTTCGGGCCCTTCGAAACGTTCCTTCACATCCTGAAGTGAAGGGGGAACTGCATCCAATTCGAGCCCAGCTCGTTCAGGAAGCGGTAAACAGGTGACCCCCATTGTTGATGGGCTGGTCCGTGGCCTCATTCCACGGAACTACAACTCGTAGTGTCCGGTCTAGGCTGTTCAGACCAGTCATGTCTAGCCTCCTCGTAGACAAGTTCCCTAGCTCATCTGCAGAATTTTCCATAAACATTAGATAAATTGAAATTCAAATTTAATATTTCTAATTTAAATATTTAATTTATTAAATAAAAAACAATTTTACCTTCAACCTACACCTCAAACCCAGTAGACCACAAAGACGACTGTCGTGGGTTGTTCTGTTCCCTCGTGTCCTCCGCATCCAGGAATCACTCCATCTCTGCAAACGGAAACGAGATCTCGAAATCCTCATTCACCTCGTAATCGCTAACACTCAGCTCTCTCTCTACCAGAGGAGGCACCTTCGGTGTGGTCTCCTCCTGTGGGACCGTCTGCGGTGGCTATGGTAGGGCCACCTCTTATGGCTGCTGTGGGGAGATGGGCTAAAATGGCGTGGTCGCTCTCCCTCTGTGCTGCCCCCCTCCGCGCTGCCCCCTGCTACTGCCACCACGCAGAATCGGTCTGGGCACCATATCTTCTTCCCCTTGTCCCCCTGAAGCCATAATATCAACTGCAAAAATTCAAAAAAAAAACTATTAGTCACATTTTTAACGAAAATTATAATAATAATAAAAAGTATAAACAAAAAATATATATTTTTCGTACGTCAAGTGAGATGAATGAGAAATGCTGCAATGAAAACTCTCAGATAGTCCCTAAACGCTCGGATCTGAAGGAAAACTCACAAAAACTTCACAAAACGAAATGGCCAAAAGGTAAAATGAGGGGGGCGGGGGTATTTATACAGGCGAACTTTGTAGCGGTTTTGGTAAAAACTGCAACATTAACTGCTACTAAATCCCTACATTTAGTAGCAGTTATAAAATAACTGCTACAAATGTGAAGATCTTTGAAATTATGTAGCGGTTATAAAATAAGAATCACTACAAAGAGGCGACGTTTGGAATTTAGTAACTGTTTACTTCGTTGTAACCGCTACAAAAAAACCGATACTATTGTTGCGACTTGTTGTCGCCTCATTTTGTAGCGATTTGTTTGTTTTAACCACTACAATGTAACCACGACAAATTATGGTGGGAATTTCGCGCCATATTTGTAGCAGTTATATCCTTTAAACCGCTACGAAGCACGTTGCCAATGGCGCGTGTCTTACCGCTACAATTATGTAGCAGTTGTGGGAATAACTGCTTCAAATGTCAATATTTGTAGCGGTTAAATATAACCGCTACAAATACACCGCTACGAAATGTCTTTCTTTTTTTTATATAGTGAAACATGCTTTTAACCTCTTATTTATCCATCATCCATCTATGTATTGAGTTATTGACTGATGGGTAACTGTTGGCAAAGAAAAAAAGACTGATGGGTAAACATAATAAAAGAAACAGGAACAATGGAAAAGACAGCAACATCTTCTCTCTCCCACTCTAAACCAGATCTACGTTTCTATTCCTCCGGCCGGCGAGCTCATGTTCAAACGTTGAAACAAGCAGATATGCGTTTTTGTTATTATGAAGATCATATTCGCAACGAAAAATGAATCTCTCCCTCTCTAAACGGTGAGAAATACGATTCTTTTGTCTATCAGATTATTATTTCATCTTTGACTATTCTTCTTCTCCTTTGCTTCTTCATTTTCCTTCTCAGTATAAACGTCAGTTGAGAGCTGCCCGGCTCCCTTAAATCCATCCCGGCTCATGGCTGAAAAGCGATATTTGGCTTTATAATGATTTTTTCCTGGTCCAATCCGGCTGGAACATTAAAACGGCTTTACCCCTAAAACCAAGCCGTTGCCGGCTCTGGCTATCTGGTCTGACTCGGCTATGAAAACATTGTGATCATATAAATATCTTTTTTTTCCTCCTTTTATTGATCACACACATTTTTGTTTGACAAAGCACTCATTAATTTCATAAGCCACTCATTATTCAAATAAATTAAAACCAACCAAATTTTTAGTGGTTGTTGCAATAATGATAAAGCTGATTTGTGGAAAAAATGGGAAACCGACATATTGTGGGAAAATGGGGTTATACATACAAGTGATGGGGGAAGGAGCATGGAAGGAAGAATGTGGGCCCTTTCTTTGACGATTACTTTCCTTTCAGTATTCTTTTATTGCAGAAAAAGTGAAGAATGTGGACCCTTTGTTTTACGATTTCTTTCCTTTCATTATTCTTTCATTGTAGAAAAAGAGAGAGGAAAAGACCAAGATATAAAAGAAACAGAAAGAAATTGTGAGAAACTTGCAAGAAAATTCTAGCTTCAGCCATCTAACAACACCATCAGGAAGGTAAAATCCTTGACCCTTGTATATATTAAGCATTTGAGTTTAATCCACTTCACTTATAGTTGTTAGCCCAGCTTAGTACACTATACACTTCACTTGACCATCTCATTTGATTTATTTTCCTTTTCCTTTAGAGCTAATGTTATGGTTTAGTTGTTGTAGGCCGCAATATTAGTGGTTCGTCAAATTATACTCAGTAAGTTGGTTCAAATATTTATGGCAAGTGATCAAGAAGAATTTTCCTCAAACTCTTCTAACTCCAATTCAACTCCAAGAACCTGCAAGTATGAAATTTTCTTGAGTTTTAGAGGCGAAGATACTCGTAAAGGCTTCACAGATCACTTTTATCATGCGTTAATTAGCAAGGGATTTACAGTTTTCAGAGACAATGAAGAGCTTGAGAGAGGAGAAGTTATTTCAAAAGAACTCCTACAAGCAATTGAGGACTCTCATTTCGCAATTGTTGTTCTCTCCAAAAATTATGCCTCTTCTTCGTGGTGTTTAGATGAACTCCAGCATATTCTTTACTCAAGAGATAATTCGTGTCAACAAGTTTTTCCCATATTTTATGATGTAGATCCATCTCAAGTACGCCATCAAAGAGGAAGTTTTGCTAAAGCTTTTAATCGGCATCGAGAGGTTGGAAGGGACAATAAGGTCATGGAAAGCTGGAGAAATTCTCTCAAGAATGTCGCTAACTTGTCCGGTTGGGATTGCAGGAGACGGTAAGTTGCTTTCTTATTGGGTAAAATTATGCAACATATATTTTATACGTATAATTAGTTCATGGGACATAGATCCAGCCAGGTGAAGTCAAGCTATTCTTTCCATTTCTGTTTGCAACTATTTAATAAATGAGTTTTCACTGTGAAACTTTATCAAAAAATTAAAGAATTGTAAAACTTTTAAATACAATCATCTGACATTGATATATATATACTATTAGTTATATTCAAGTTGTGGGTCATTTTTTAGTTGTGATATTATTTATTCTAATAATTTTTGAAATTATTTTTTGTTTTTGAAATAAAAACTTTTAAATGTAAAATTTGCATTATTAATTTTTATTTTTTCGATATTCAAACTATTCTTCATCAAACTAAAAGCTTTAACTTCATAATTACATTAAAGCACACTCTTAAAATAAAAAAAATGGAATAACAACTGCAAGTCTTATTTGCTGCAAAAGAAAAATGATATTAACAATTGCAGATATTTAAGTAACAAATATTATAATTACAGAATCAATTAAAAGTTATATATCTTACCTGGGCTCATTCATATGTTGTTGTAACTTGTAGGCCTGAAGCAGAACTTATTGAGACGGTGGTTGAGGAGCTGTGGACCAAATTGCGTCCTAAACTGCCACCTTATTGTGAAGACTTAATTGGAATTGAAAATAAAATAGAACAACTAGAGCCACTGTTGAAGATGGGCTTGAATGATGTTCTGTTTGTAGGAATATGGGGCTTACCGGGTGTGGGTAAGACAACAATTGCTAGGGCTGTTTTTGACAAATATCGTGGCCAATTTGAAATCAAATGCTTTCTTCACAATGTTAGGGCAACTTCAGAAAGAGATGGTGAGGTTCACTTACAAAGTAAACTTCTTTCACATCTCAAAATTAGAAACATGGAGATTGAAGACACATTCGAAGGGAAGAAAATAATCCAAAACCGTTTTAGGGATAAAAAAGTTTTACTTATCCTTGATGATGTTGGCCATAGAAGCCATTTAGAAATTTTGGCTAATAGCCCCAATTGGTTTGGTGCTGGGAGTAGAGTGATCGTAACAACGAGAAACTTCGACTTGTTACGTAGTAGAACGCATAAAGTTTATGTACATGAGGTTAAAACTATGGACCAAGATGAATCCCTTCAACTCTTTTATTCAAAAGCATTTGAAAGAGGTGAGCCTGGGGAGGATCTTTTGGAGATGTCTAGAACTATTTGTGATTATGCGAAAGGCCTTCCCTTAGCGCTCTCTGTTGTGGGTTCATTTTTTTGTGGAAGAAGTAGTGTGCTAGAATGGGAAGATGCTTTGGATATGTTGAAGAAAAATCAACATAATGATATTCTTAGAGTACTTAAACTAAGTTTTGATGCGTTAACTGGCACAGAACAAGCAATATTTTTAGATATTGCTTGCTTGTTCAATGGGTGGAGCAAAAAGGTGATAACACAAATATTGGAAAGTTGTGGATTCAACGAAAAAATTGGAATAGCAACTCTTCAAGAAAAGTCTATGCTAAAGGAATATGATGATTGTTTAGTGATGCATGATTTGCTTGAACAAATGGGTAGGAGAATTGTTGTAGATAAGTCTCCTAATGATGTTGGAAATCGTAGTAGATTGTGGTCTGAGAAAGATATTGATGAAATTATGGAAAACAATTTGGTGAGTGTTGATCTTAGCTCTTATATTGGTATTAATACATTTTTTATATAACTTATTAGTTTCTAGTCAATTCTTTTTGATATCATTTTCCTGGTGACTAATGTTGTTTATCAGGGTACAAAAGAAGTGCAAGGTATGGTTTCATCCACATTTTGTAAGGCACGTTGGGATCCTCAAGCCTTTTCGACATTGCGTAACCTCAGAATACTCATCGTAACAAGTGATTTCAACCTCCCTTATGGCCTCAAATGTCTTTCTCATGCTTTGAAAGTACTTCATTGGACAAAATATCCCTTAGACACTCTTCCTCTTAGAACTCGACTGGATAAACTTGTCGATCTTAGAATGCATCATAGCAAATTAAAGAAACTTTGGAATAAAAGCCTGGTAAGATACCTTATCCTTATGATTTAATGTTATAGATATATAGTGTAATTTTTTTATGCTAGTTAGCACAATGTATTGTTTTCAATGATTCTCATATATTTGTTTGACCAGTGTTCTAGGAATCTCAAGTTTTTGGACTTGAGTTATTCCAAAAACTTGATTGAAACTCCTGATTTCTCTGAACTGCCAAATCTGGAAAGATTAGAACTTGAAGGTTGTGAAGCTCTTGTTGATCTTCATGCTTCAATTGGACAACACAAAAAGGTTCAAGTGTTGAATTTGAAAGGTTGCAAAAATCTAAGAGCCCATTGTCCAAAAAAATTGGAAATGAGTGCTCTAAAAGAATTTGTTCTTTGTGGGTGCATTCGAGTTAAATATCTTCCAGAGTTTGGGGAAAGTATGAAAAATCTAGAAATGCTTGATGCAGGGGAGACAAATTTAGTGAAACTTCCAGAGTCACTTGAATTATTGAGTGGTCTTAAGACATTGAAGTTAAGGGGCTGCAAAAATTTCGTTTGCCTTCCCCAAAGCATCCACAAGTTGAAGCGTCTTGTACTTGTTGATATTGCTGGGTGCTCAAAATTTAGTAGATTGCCAGAAAACTTGAATGAAATGGAAGCCCTGGAGGAGATTGACGCAAGTGAAACTGATATAAATGGAATACCTTCTTCCATTGGTGGATTAAAAAAGGTCAAGAAATTGTCATTTCGGGGGTGCAAAAGGTCAACGACCAACTCTTGGAGCTTGATTCATCCGTTGAGCCTTTGGGGGTGTTCAACTCATTACAGCTTAACATTGCCTACTTCAATCTTCAATCTTAAATTATTAGAAGAATTAGATTTAAGCTACTGTAATATTGATGATGGATCTGTTCCGTATAGCTTTAGTGGCTTATCTTCATTGCGGAAATTAAATCTCAGTGGAAACAAGTTTAAGAATCTACCTGCTGGCTGCATATCTAATCTTTTGAATCTGAAATATCTTGTATTGAACTCTTGTTCAGAACTTTGTTCGTTGCCGCAGTCAGGACCAAGTTTAATTGTGGTGGATGCAGCAGAATGTGGTTCACTGGAAACAATGTCAGACGAACAATTATCACATCTCTTTGCTTCAATCGACCAGGTATAGACATATATTTTACATATATTCTGTTGTTAGTTATACTTTATAATTTGATATGTGATATTTTTGGGGTACATAGAACAAAAGATGGATGAAGGGAGAAACTCTTGCGGTGACAATTCCAGGGAGTGAAATACCGTTCTGGTTTGAGAATCAAATTGATCTTTGTCTGGATGATAGGGTTGAAGCTTTGATGATGATAGACACGCCTCCTTGCGGTGAAGATATATTAGGAATTGGGTTATGCATTGTACTCAATGATGATTTGTTTTCTTCGACTGAACCCAACGAAGAACCTTCAGCTTGGCCTCATTGTAAGTTTGATTTTGCTGCAATTCCTTACCCGCGTGGGCTTGTGGTATATGGGAGGTTTCGTTCACATAAGGAATCAAGTCACCTATGGACGGTGTTTTGGAAACAAAGAGAGGAACTCAGTCGTATTCTACAATTAAGCGAGTACAGTCACATTCCCGTGAAATTTGAAGTTCGACTTAAAAACAAACTGGATAAAAAAATTTCAGTAAAGTGTGGATGGCGAGTCATAAGCAAACGTGATTTTGAAAACAGGGACAACTCAATGAGTCAGAATCTCCTTCCAGAAGCGCAACAACACAATGACCAAGTATGTCACTTTCATCATGCATTCTCCTTTCATTTTTATTTCAAACTGCACCCTCAATTCCTAATTATTTGGGGGGAAAATAAGTTTAAACAATTAGCCCACGATATACATTCTCCTTTCACCATTTAGTAGTACCCCTATTAACAAATTTATTAGTATTGAGAAAATTAGTTAAATTGCGTATTTGTAACCAATGGTTGGAATACTCTTTTACAACTATTTCTAATAGTTAATGAGATGTCGTAATGACTTTTATTGAAGTGAAAATCGAGCATTTTAATAAAGGAAAAAAATTCAAGTATTTATTTTTAGGAGTATTTTGATGTAGGAGAAAAATTGGATGCGTTCTTATATTCAAACAGGACAAAAGCAAAGTGCTTAATATGGTTCTACATTTTGGTCAAAAAAGAGTAATTAAGTTAAATAAGAAACCTTTAATGTTTAAAAATTGGAACGATGAAAAAATGGCATTAATTAAGGAAGTGAAAAAAAGAGCATTAAGGATAAAAGTGAACAAATGTAAACGAGTATAGTGGCAAAAAAAGTAAAAAAAAAAAAAAAAGAACGACCAGGAGAACTAAACTCAGCTTGTACTAAAAAAAACACTGAATTTCTGACAGAATTTTCGATGGAATTTCCGCAGGATTTTCTGACGGAATGGATTCTGTCATTAATAATAGCGTGAAAAAAAAAATTTCCGACAGAATTTAGATTCCTTCGGAATTTCCGACAGAATTAATTCCGTCGCATTCAATTCAGTCGGAAATTCCCTCACAACTTCCGACGGAATTCAATTTCATTAGAAATTCCGTCGCAAACTTATTTTTTATTTTTTTAAATTTAAAAAGCCACATAGCAACTCCAACAACCACCCCATCATCGACGACGGCGGCGCGTGGCAGCTCCAGCAGAATCCACCTTGTCACAACCTTACTCTACCACGTGTCGCAACCTCCCTCCACCACTTGTCTCAACCTCTTTATTCATAGAAATGCAATTCAACTTGCCCCTCATTTGGTTCGAACCCACGACCTTGTCCGTACACGCGTGATACTTACTTGATGGGCTCGACTGCTTTGGCATTCCATTATTACACAGTTATATATATAATCTTATTATACATAATCATTTATTTATAAATATATATATTTGTTTCTTATATATAAATGTAATAGTAATATAAAATAATTTTATATATTCTTATAATTTTTAATATAAATTAACTTCAAATTAAAAAATGTTACATCTTAAATAAATTTCATGTGACTATATTTTTTTTCTAATTTCTAAAATTAATTTTTTTATTAAAATTAATTAATAAATAATAAATAATTATTAACTAATATTTTTTTACTAATATTAATTAATGACTATAATTTTATATATTCTTATAATTTTTAATATAAATTAACTTCAAATTAAAAAATGTTACATCTTAAATAAATTTCATATGACTATATTATTAATTTTTTATTAACATTAATTAATAACTAATAAATAATAATTAACTAATATTTTTTTACTAATACTAATTAATGACTAATAAATTTTATTTTTTATAAATAAATTTTTATATAACCATTTTGCCCCTACAGGGACAAAAACCTATGATTGTAAATTAAAGATATTTTAGAAATTAGAAAATAATAATTAAAAAAATTTTAAATTAAACTTAAAATATTAATTAATAAATAATAAATTTTTAAAAATAATTTTTTAAAATTTAATTTATTAAAAATAATAATTTTAAAATTTTCCGACGAAATTGAAATTGCAGCGGAATTTGCGATAGAATTCAATTCTATCGGAAATTGCAAGGGAATTTGAATTCCGTCACAAATTTCTATCGGAAATTTGTGACGGAATTATTCCGTGGTAAAAGACAAAAGGCTAATTCCGTGGAAAATTTTGCCACAGAAAAAATTTCGTCAGAAATTCCGTCGGAGACTTTTCCGACAGAATTTCTGACGGATTTCCGCCGGAAAATTTTTCCATGACAAATTTGGTCGGAAATTTGCTGTTTTTTTTTTGTAGTGTTGATTTGTTATATTTAATAATGGTATTAGGTACAGTAAGATATTTCTAAAATAAGAAACAAGCAAGATATGTAGATAGAGGTATGTAATTTAAATTTGAAAAATGGTGTATTGGTGATATTAATAAGTATATAAATGGTGATGTAGGACGCAGCTTAATTATTTTTGTGATGATGTAATTGTGTTAATGTGATGATTGGGGGTTGCAACACATTGTGCAAGCGTTCGTACCCCAATGCCCCTAGATTTTGAATTGAGATCGGTTTCAGTCCGTTGCCGTGGCATCAAATTAGATGATTTGTGGGTGCACTTCAGAGATGATGAAAGGTACGTGATATTGTAATATAACAGTATCATTTTATCTCTTAATTAAAGAAATTCTAAGTTAATTGGTGTTATGATATGAGATCCAAATGGCCAGCTTCGGTACGTGATATTGTTTTCCTATGCCTACTCCTAAAGCCTACTAAAGTATTTATTGTCCCCAAAAACACTCAACAGCTCTCCAGCATTATTCACAAAATTGTTTCATCCTAAAGCAAATAGCACCAATATAATACAAATTGCAGAATAAGTGAGAGACAATACATTGGTTTAGAAGAGCTCCTCTTAAGTTTGTTGGATAAAATCTAACAAATGAGGGCCACAAATTCAATAACTAATGTCAGTTGGTAAGCACTAACATTCCTGCCTACTTAGCTTCAACTTAACTATAACTAGAGATTAAATTGACTTGCATTCTTTGCATGTGACTTCTTGCTGCTACTAATGCATTTAAACCAATTTACAATGGGAGTCAAGTTAGGCGGAGAAGGAGCTAACTCCTCATAACGTGACAGACCAATGTTCAAATTCTACTATGAGAGGTGCCTATATATAGTGTCTAATTGTACCCCAAATAGAATTGCTTCTCATAAGAATATACTTGTGCCTAGGGAAAAAACCATTTTAGGTTCTGGTTTTAGACATAGAAAGATGATAGGTGGATATTTTATAAGTAAATGGGTTGGATTTGGAGAAATATACTCTATTAGATTAAATTTATAAATATTTTATATCTTTTTAAGTAATTTGTATATATTTTCCTCCCTTTAGCCCATTAGAACATAAAAAGGAATTTTGCAATAAAATCTCCTCACATCTTTTTTTTTTAATTTTGCAGGGAAAATTATAAAACTCAAGAAAGAAAGAATCAGGAAAATAACAAGAAAAGGAAAGGAAGAAAATATTAAAACAAGATATGGGTTGCGCCAAAGGAAAAAAGGAAACTAAAGGAAAGGAGGAGATAGCGTGTGTGCGGGAGGTTTCGGTGGAACAGAAACAATATTTTAGTATGATATCAATATGATGTTAGTTTTTTGTTCAAAAAAAAAATGATGTTAGTTCCTGACAAAAAGAAAATTCCATTGATATGTTTGGTGGGGAAAAATATGGTTGTAGTTATTGATATATTTGGCTGCACAAAATTTAATTTGCTAGATTGCCAGATAAGTTTAATGAAATTGAAGCTTTGGAGGAGATTGAGGTAAGTGAAACCGATATATTAGAAGTGCCTTCTTCCATTGGTGGCTGATTATTTTAGTATGTTAAATATTAATTAAATCAGTGAAATAATTAGATTTAAGCTACTGCCGTATTAATGATGGATCCATTCTGAATAATGGCTTGCATGGCTTACCATCGTTGTGGAAATTAACTATACTTATCTGTTCATTTTATTTCAAACTACTCCCTCAATCCCTAATTATGTGGTAAAATTTTGTAAACACTTAATTAACCCACATGATACATAACCATTTCACCCCTAAATATAATACCTTTTTGACTACTTTATTGATATTAAGAAAATTAATTCAATTAGTTATTTGTTACCAATGGCTTAAATGCTCTTGTACAATTATTCTTATATAAGGCGTTCTGATTAGAAATGACTCTTCACCAAAGTGAAAAATTAGCATTTTCATTAACAAACAAAATTAAGTATTATAACTAGGAGTATTTTGATGTAGGAGAGAAAATGGATGGGTTGTCATTATAAAGGACAAAAAAGATTACATTTGGGACAGAGGAGATTAAATTAAATAAGCAACGTTTTTTTCTAAAAAGTCGAAAAGATGAAATAAAAAATGAGCAATAATTAAATTAATGATATAAGTGAAAAAAATATGCAACCAATTTTCATATACTACTCTGGTCCTATTTATAAGTCCTTTTTGACCAAAAAAATTGGTCCTATTTATAAGTTCAGTTTCAGGGTAATAAATGCGTTTTGTACTTTTTTACCCCTATTAATTGCAATAAACAAAAAGAATTTATTCATGTTGACTTTTGGAACCAATCATAGATAAGGGCGAAATTAGAAATTTAGCTCATAGTTAATGAGTTAACTAACTCTTCTAGGTATGTGAGAATTAGTTAAAAAGAAATTATAAATAGGACTAGAATGGTATTAACTAATATGTAAGTTAGGTAATTTTCTTTTATGGATTGTAGCACGAAGGGAGTATATACAAATAATTTTATCACCAAATTACGTTACAAACGGCCGCCTTATAGTGAAGAATTAATTGAAATTGACCATAAAGTAAAACAACAATTGAAGATAGGTTCGAATGATGTATTGTTCGGTTTGTAAGAATTTGTGGGTAAGACAACAATTGCTAGGGCTGCTTTTGAGAAATATCGTAGTGAATTTGATACTAGTTGCTTTCTTCTCAATGTTAGAACAACTTCATCAGAAACAGATGGTGAGGTTCAGTTACAAAGCAAACTTCTTTCACGTCTCAAAATTAGAAACACGGAAATTGAAGACCCATATGAAGGGAAGAAAATGTCATCGAAGATTAGAACAAATTTTCGGAGGAACGGTCGAAAGATGGTGTTCATTAACGCCTGAAAAGTCGTCGGCGCATTAGTGAGGTGAAATGGCATCATGACTCACTCGTATAAACCTTTATGAGTACGAAAAGAAGTCTTCTCAAAATTGGAATCACGCATAAAAATCTGGTGGTATCCTGATTGGACGTCCAATTTAGAATAGAATTGTGATCCATGCAGCTTCCTCGAGAAGTTCATCCATCGTTGGCATCGAAAAAGCATCCTTCACGGTAACTGCGTTTAATGCTTGGTAAATCAATACAAAACCGCTATGTTCTGCGCATTCGACGACTGTGTCTTGGATGGCCTTGTTGGGCGATTTCATCTTGTTCTTGGGCCTCCTTATCGATTGATGGGCCTGAAGTGTCAGAGGCCATAACACATGAGTGTTTTGTAGAATACAGCAGAGTTTTTTTTTTTTTTTTTTTTTGCCAAGTAGAATACAGCAGAGTTTACAAGTGCAAATAAGTCATAAAATTTGCACATCTTTTTAAAATCCCACATAAAGGGAGGAGAGGGTAGAGAAAGGATAAAGAAGCTGTTCAGATCAGGTTGAAACTGTGTTTTTACATTTTACAAGATAAAAGTATTTCAAAACTATTTAATGTATTTATTTTATACAGCACAAAGTTAATTCTTTACTATTAGTTATTCGGGCATAGAATTTGCCTTTCAATGCCTTATAATTTTCCAACCAAATTACTATTCCAACACAGCCTCGTAATTTCTCAATTTTTCAAATACAACCCTATGAGATTTGGTTCTTTTAATTTCACCCCGACATTTCATTTTTGGGCGTCTTAAAGTGTCACTTTTCCATTTCATAGAGCAAATTATGGGGTTTCTTTCTTTTCTCAGGTCAAAAAGTGATTCCATTGTGACTTGTGAGTCCATTTTCTTCCCATTCACATTCATTTTTTCATAGAAATTAAAAGCCACCTCGATCCATTATGAATTCTTTTTCTTCCTTCATCTCCCAATTTCCTCCAACCTCTCTCCCTCCTTTCACATGCACTTCTTTTACAGATTTTTATCTGTACTCATCAATAACAAACCATCAATAATTATCAACTTTTAGTGCTTGCCTGCCACTTCTCTTTAGTTTCCACTTATTTTTTTTAATAACTAGCCATTTGAACAATACAAATGAAAACCATCAATAATTATCAACTTTTAGTGCTTGCCTACCACTTCTCTTTAGTTTCCACTTATTTTTTTTAATAACTAGCCATTTGAACAATACAAATGAAATTTGGTTATTGGAATTGGGTCAAACTGGCATTTTGTACAAATTTAAAAGTAAGTCATATTATTTATTATTTATATAATAATGTAGATATATAAAATCAGATTCATGTATTTCTTAAAAAAAAATCAATATTTATGATTTAATATTCAATATTCTGATCATATATTTAAAATTAAATGCATAATGCACCAGTAACTTAGGGATAAGGTGAGAAAGCCAGCCCCACATGCATGCATGTACTTTAACCATATTGTTCCCCAATTAGAAAAGAAAAGTTTTTAATACATTACGTGAAGTTAAATCAATAAATGTGTACTCTTGACTAGTAGTAAAATAAATCAAAGATGAAGGAAATTAAAGGTTAGTGCTAATAAAAGGGAAAACCCACCGAAAGTTGGTTCCAGCCTGTTGTGTTGGGGAAAGATTCTTTATGAGAAATTAAATATATTAATCAGTTGACACAATCAAATAAAGGCCTAAGTAAAGTCAAATAAAGGCCTACGTAAAGCAAGTCAGTCTCCATTTTTTTTTATACATATAATACGTTCATATCATCACAACCGCGTTAACCCCAAACCAAAGACCTAAATAAGCCTAATACATATAATGCACTTCATTTTGTTAATGATATACAGTAATTAAGCCTACAGTGAAGATCATGTACATATCTTTTTCTCCTCCTTTTATTGATCACACGCGTTTTTGTTTGACAAAACACTCATCAATTTCATAAGTCAATTCAAAAAAAGCAACCAAATTAAAGTTTTAGTGGTTGTCGCAATAATGAAGTGGTTCAACTTTGATAAAGCTTTTTTTTTGGGGGGGGGGGGGGAATGTGGTTGTACAAGTCATGAGGGAAGGAGCATGGAAATTAAAGGAAGAATGTGTCCCTTTCTTTTACGATTCCTTTCCTACTCCCTTATTGAGAAAGCTTTGGATATCAATGCAGATTAAAAGATATTATGGTTAATTTGAACCTTTGTAAGGTTTTGAGACATTAGTCATTTTGCTAGCTTAGCATTGTTTTATACTTGTGCGTATTATGTATGGGTTGGTAATGAAATTGGATTTGGAGAAATATCCAATGTAATTTGATTTATTTTGTACTAGTTGGATTCGTTTTCATGCTTATAAAAGTTCATCTTTTGTTTTTAGATCAATTAAAAAGAAAAAAGGGGAGATGCTATGATTTTATCTTCTTCCACGTACTTCTTCATCTCTTTTGAATTTCTAACATTGTTATAGCTCTCTCGCTCTCACGACACTCAACATGTCCTCTGTTCATGTCCTGTTCTTCCCAGTTCCACTATTTGCTTTCAATAGACTGATAATTTTTTTTATAAAATATACTGTATTAATTAAGTTAACTTTCTAAAATTCAAAACATAATTTTTATGGATCAGTTATTAATACACACACATTTTTGTAAGAAAGTTAGAGAATTATCAATTACTTTTTCCAAAAGAAAAATCATAACACAAGAACAAAAGTAAAAAAAATTGCAGTATATTGATGGAAGACACGGAGTCTTTACGCTAGGTTGATCGACTTGACTGTACTGACACAAGCGTTGTAGTGTCTACTTTTAATTTCACATTCGTTTTGCATGTCTTTAGGCACACACAAAAGTCAATAACAATATTTATGTGTTTGCTTCTGTTTCGTATATCATAGTATAATTAATTCGAACGAGTCGTGAGGGAAGGGTTAAGGAAGAAAGAAAATGGGCTCTCTGCTCATTCTCATACAACCTTTTCTTTCACTTTCTGACAAATGACATACGCTAGTGGAGCCTATAATTCCACATTTTTTTGGGTCAGCATTTCTTGGAAAATGGCAAAATATCAAGTTGACTTGATCAGAAGCCATGCACTGGATTTTGTTTACCGCTAAAATGTAGCTCATTGAGCAGAAATCAGAAACGCAAAGCCAAAAAAAAAAAAATCCATTGGTTTGAAAATTGAATTTAGCAAAGGAAGGCCACAAAATACAATAATTAACTAATGTCATCTGATAAGCACTCACATGGTTCTTCACTTTTTATCATTTCTGACTCAATTGCTGTCTACATCAACTTATAACTAGAAATTCAATTGAGTTACATTCATTGTATTTGAATGCTTGCTGCATTAATTTGGGATTTTAATGTATTTTCTGGGACATTATTGCATTATTGAGCATTACTTTTAGTTAGGAACAATTGTTTTGAATTAATGGTAATTAGGGGTAAAATGGTCAAAATTATTAATTATTTTGTACAATTGTTTCTTGGACTTTTAATGCTATTTATGCTTAATTTTTGCATTGTTGGTGTTGTGGAAGGAAATTGGAGATTTTAGAGGGGTAGAATTAACAATTTGAGGTTTGGGACAAATTACAAAAATGGTCCCTAAACTTTTTGGAAATTACAAGTGTATTGGAAAAATATGGGGGAAATTACAGATAAGGACCCAGGATTTTTAGAAATTATATTTTGTCCCAACAAATATTTCAAACAATTGCTCTTTAATCCCTCACCCAAAGCTTTTGTACTTTTCAGATATGTCCCTGGTCAAAGCCCATTTTGACCAGGGCCTTCATCTTCAAGAGACATAGACCCGACAGTGGTCTTGGAGCCCAACAAAAAAGAAAAGAAAAGAAAAGGAAACAGATCCAGTTTGACCAGGGCCCACGGTAGCATTATTTGAATGGGCTGGAAGAGAAACATGGAGGCCCAAGCCCAAAAATAGGGACCCGACTGAGAAAGAGAGGCGAGAGATGCAGCTTAGGGAATATTTAAAACAGAGTGAGCGCCGCACAACAGACCAGGGGGGGACCGGAGATCGCCTTTATCTTCTTCCTTCACCCTGCATCCACCTCGCCGGAGGCTTCCTCTTCCATTAGAGTCGCCGGCGAGCAAGATTCACATCACCATCCACTAGAGCTGCGGATAGAGACTTGGCCGAGAGCTTAGAATGGGGAGCGTAAGGGCGCCGCAAGCATCAATCCAGCACCTCTAATCTTCTTCACCTCATACCACCGTCAACGTCGCCAGCGACGTTCACAACCTCCACCTTGAACGAAGCTCGGACTGGACGACACAAAAGCAGCAGCGGCTAAGCTCTGTTTTTCCGGCAAGCTAAATCCCAGATTCCGGCGACCTTTGTCTTCTTCCTCTGTGTTATGCCACCGTCTCTCTCTACCATTGTCACAGCCGGCCACCTCCTCTGTTCACCACCACCACAGTGCCGTTTGGCCAAGAAGACATCACCACCTCCCTCTTTTACAGCCACCTTCGCCTTACTCCAGCGAGCACCATTCCACTCTCCGCCATTTCCTCCTCTGTTTCTCCGTCCTCACCATCACTTTGTTCTTCACTACTAGAATACTCTTCTTCCTTCACCCCACATTCTCATTTTCTTCTTCACCTCTGTCTTCACCATAGCCCAGATTCACTTCTTCCTCTCATTAGCTTCCATGGCAATTTCGGTTGGGCAATTGATTTTGGGGATGGCAGTGGCTATGTGTGGCTGAATTCCTTTGCTTCTTGGGGTTGAAGAGTTGCTTGAGCTCTATGTATTTATACACAGGGGAGTTCTTTTCTATCATTCTATTAGTTTAGAATTACACATTTGAATTGCCTAATTTTAGGAATTTGTATATATGTGATTTAATGTGTTATTGTCTGATTAATGTGATTGATTTGTGTCCTTGAGGGGTTGTTTGGCACTCAATTTCAAAAAGACTCATATTGTATTATTCCAATTTTAATTGCACTCTAAGTGATTTCTAATAGTGCCTTAATGGATAGTTACTAGCTGCATTCGCAGGAGTAATTATTAATTAAAAACACTAGACCCGAGCAATCGTTTGTGGTTTTATTTTCAAGACTTAGAGAAAATTTACTCCCATAATCTTTTGAGCAAGATTTGTCACTTCTTCATTACCAAGAGGATTCATCATTCATATTTCCAATTCCAAATTCCTTTCCATTCACTCTTTCATCATTTTTATAGAAAAGATAAAAAATAGTAGTTTAGGAATTTAATTAATTTGCATCCTTCTTTTAATTATTAATTTGAAAAATCCAAAAACCGTTTTCCCTTGTTTTTATTGCATATTGCATGATAATTAGATTACTTAGATAGCTCAATAAAGGCTCCTTAAGAGTACGACCCGAGTGTTGCATTGTACTGTAATTCTTGATTATAAATATTTTGCATTTGACCCTAAGGCGCAAAGACACGGTCAAATCACTGCTACTGATGCATTTAAACCAATTTCAGGTTTTGGTTTTAGACAAAGAAGACGCCAATGAACTTAATAGTCGATCTTGAACAGAATGCTACATCTATATATACTCCTTAGGCTATGGCTAATGTTTAATTAGTTGCCTTCAGCCTTTGTAACCTTTATTATCTTTGAGCCTCATGTATCCGCTAGTGGTCAATAAATGTACTTTATATATTAACTTTGTTCTTGCATTTCCATGTGGTTCTTATTACTTCTTAGTTTACACAGTTTATTAGTTGGCCAAAAAAAAAAAAGTACATAGTTTATATTCCTCTAGATGCATTATAAACTAGGTTATATATTTAGAACCATAACTAATACTATTTTAATAAAATAGGAGCTTAATTAAAGTTTCATGCTTGACAGTTGGAAAAATAACGAGGGTTCTAATTATAATTCCTTGGCAATCCCTCCACTCATCATTTTCTCATCACCCACACTTGCTCAGCCTTACCCTTTTATCTTCACCTTCCACTTCTTCATCTTTTTCAAATCTCTCATATTATAGGTCCCTTCCTTATCACACTCAACATCTCCTCTGTTCTTACCCTTTTCTTCACAGGTCCCATGTTTGCTTTATAAGTTTAAACTTTATTTTTTCAAAAGACTTGAATCATTTTTATAAACATAAATTAACTTTTAAAAATTCAAGAGGTAATTTTTGTGGATCAATTATTATTTATTAATACATACATATTTTTTAATTTAGAGAAATATCTCCACAGAAAGAAAAATCATAACATAATTCAGAAAAGACTCGAAGCCTTTAGAACAGGTTGACTTGACTTTGGTGATACAAGTCGAAGTCATGTGGGAAGGAGCACGGAAGGAAGAATGAGTATAGAAAATAGGTTATAGTTGGAAGTTGTAATTTCCTTAGTTTCACATTCATTTTTGGTAGAATTGTTAAAAAAGATTTCATTGACAACTTATTTACTAAATGGAACCTGGAAAGATATCTGCACATGGAAAGAAGATTTTTGCACACGTATGAAAGATTTTTGCACACGTATTGGGAAGAATTTTGTACACAGGGAAGATCATCTACACATTAGGGAAGATATTCTGCACACGCGGAATATAATCTACACGCGAAGATCTCATTTGACAAATAAATTACCAATGTGGAATTTTTTCACAATTCTTCCTTTTATTTTTCCAAGTCTTTAGACATATACAAGAGTCAATTATGAATGATTTCGATTTTAAAGTTGCAAGTGGCAACGTTGCTGGCAATTACAAACGTAGCCATCATGACTTTTCTACCTCATAAACCGTAATTAATGGTTGATGAAGTTCCCGTTCAATTAGTTGGTTTGGAAATATATTATTTAAATTAAACATTATATTTTAAATTATGTAATGTTATCTATGATTTTAAATTAATAATTTATAATTTTACATAAATTCGAATTTATTTAAAAAAATTTAATGATAAATAATAACAAATCAAGTAATCAATTAGCTTTAAGAATATATACAAGAAAAATAAAGCATAAATATTTGAGATAAAATAAAATAATGCATTACAGTTGGTTGAGGTGGTAAGCAGCCTCCCCTAATAAGGAGAAGAATACAAATTCAAATATCAAGAAGTGAATTTATTAGAAGAGATGAAAATCTTTTGTGTTGTAGGTCTCGAAAAGGGAAATTAAACCCTTAATCAAATAAAAAATAATAGTGCTTTACTTTGAATTCTTTGGCCAGTGAGTATTACAATGGAATTGCTTTTCTGATTTATTACTATATTAATAATAAATAATAATAATATTTCTCACATTCTTTTGGGGGGGGGGAATATATTGCTCACATTATTAATCACCTATGTATTGTTGTTGATACACTATACCGTTCTTATTTATAAGATTTTATTAACTGAATTGTATTAATTAAGAAAACAGTTAAACTTAATTACATGTAATAAATATATAGAAAATATACATGTTTTTCTAAATATGTCTTTATTAATAAGTAAGCAAATGAGTGAGAGAGTAACAGTGAGAAAGATAATAAAGAGAGTGCATAAATAAAATGAATTAGGGGCAACATTGGCAAAATGTATATAATGCTCAAACAACTCTAGATAGTGCCTTATAAAAGGGAACAAGCCAATTCAATAAATAAAGCTTCATATAGAGAGAGAGTGTGATTCTAAGAAAAAAATAAATGAAATCCTCATTTCGAGATTAGATAGACAGATAAGCTCCATATAGGGAGGGAGTATAATCACATTTTTTTCACAATATGTCGATTTCCCATTGTTTCCACAAATTAGCATATCAAATTTGTCGACCAAAAAACAAAAAAGCATATCAAATTTGAACCACTTCTTCTTTGATGGACAAGTGGAGCTAAGCTCTTTTAAATTGTTTAGATGACATCTGGACAATTCAGATTTTAATTTATTTTATTTTTTTAAATAAAATTATTTTAATGGATAGAAAATCTAAAATAAAAATAATCTTTTAACTAACATTTTTTTTAAAAAAAAATACTTCTTTTTATTTAAAAATCACCCACTAAAAAAAATTAAATCTATACCCTTTCCTTATGAGTTAAGGTGTAAAAATACACATGCGATTTTTCTTAAAATGCGCCCAACAGCAAATACTTTTTTTTAGGTGTAAAAGTAACTATGTGGTTACAAAATAGGTGCAAAAGTCACATTTTCTTTTAAAAGGAAAATGTTGATCGTGAAATAAAAATCTGTTGACTAATTGTGATGATATAGACGGTGACTTGGCAGGTGAAGTTGCTGACTAAGAAATAAATATTCAGAGAAATAAAATAAAAGGCAGCTGAATCAACAAGTTTAATGTGTTGCATGTGTAGCAGGCGGTGACAGTGGTGCCGGAGGTGAGGGAAAGTCAGTTGCTAGGGCAATTTCTAGGTTAGAACGACTGAGAGAGCGAGGGGTGAGGGAGTTCAGCTGGGATTGACGGAGAATAGGAGATCGGCGCCGAAGGTGGCACCGATGACAGAGGGGATAAAAAATCGGTGGATTTGAGTTCGTTGGAGGGCGAAATTCTTGCCTCCAAGGTTCATACTCCATATGCCTAGATCTCTCTTTTGATCCAACATTTTCTTGATCCGATTATGGTTATTATCTTTGGCTATTACATTTGTGTGGGACAAAGATTTTCGTTTGAGTTATAATAGACTATTCTTTGATCTTTTGGCTGTGCGAATTGGTTATATTTTGCAAATAATTTTTCAATCTATGAAAATGCTAAGAATATACAAGTTCTCTTGATCAATCTATACAAATACTTTTGATGTTCAGTGAATGCAAGTAAATTTTCATTCTTTTTCACTACTTCTAGGCAAATTCAATACAAATGCCTACTTATCAACCCCTTCCACTTCTTCATAGGCAACTTTGCAAATTTATCTCCCTTTACTTTTTTGGACCCAGTTTTGTCCCCACGAAACATCAACCCTTCTTTGGAAGGAAACGTTCTTCCCTAGTTGCTTTCCATTTGTTCCCCTTCCGATTTGACATTGCTTCCTTCCCCCTCTGATTCAATTTCGTTTTTGTTTGCCCTCTGATTTGTTTTCGCCATCACTGTGCTTCCTTCTACCTCTCTCTCGTCCGATGCTGTTTTAATTTTTTTCCCAGTAATTGATGTCTTTCGCCCTCAGCTCAGTTTGCCTACATTTTAAATGTGATTTTTGTTCTTTTTTTCAATAGTAAAGTATTTCAATTAGCAACTTTACCTGCCAAGTCATCATTCATTTCATCACAATTAGTCAACAAACTTCTATTCCACGGTCAACGTTTTCCTTTTAACAGAAAACGTGACTTTTGCACATATTTTGTAACCATATAGTTACTTTTACACCTAAAAAAAATATTTACTGTTAGGCGCAATTTGAGAAAAATCACATGTGTATTTTTACACCTTAACCTTTTTCTTTACTGTTGCTTTCCTGTCACAGTCTGCCAAACAGACACATCGATTTTTGAGAAAAAAACCGGACACGTCGTGATTTTTTTCAAAGAAAAGCAATATTTAAAATCAAGTACAATGCATCGGTAAGGGATGTGAGAAAAGTCAGAAAACCACCCTCACACGCATTCACATTTTTTTTATCACATTGTTTTAATTATTTTTTTGGCCAATACGTTGTTTGAATTATTACATGCTGTATCCGTGTGTAGAGAAAATCTCAATTTATGTTCACCAAAAAATAAAAAAATAAAATCTCAAGTTATAGTAACACAGAAGTGGGGGGACGACGTCCTTTTTTTTTTTTTTTTGATACATAAAGAAGAAAAACTCTCAAGACTCAACCTACATCTATAGGAATACAATGATCCAACTCTAAAACAGCTGTTAACTCAGGCGTGGAATACAAAATAGGGTGAAACCCCGTTACACATGAAAGTGCCTTTTTCGCAAGGAAGTCAGCAACCCTATTTGTGTTTCTTGGAACAAACCTCAATTCAATCCTCCATTCTCGTTTTAACATGGAACGAACTTCTGCTATTGTATTAGCGTCCGAATGATTCTGGCAATTCTCACTGTTAATTAGATCAAGAACTTCTTTCGCATCGGATTCTAATACCACTCTACGCTTTCCTTGATCCCAAGCTGTCTTCAATCCTAGAAGAATACCCCATATTTCAGCGGTAACATGATCACCTAAGTCCAATCTGTGCATAAAAGCCATAATAAAATTCTCGTTAGCCTCTCGAATAACTCCTCCTCATCCAGCGCCGTTCTTCCCTGCAAATGCTCCGTCTACGTTAACTTTAGTCCATCCTTTCTCAGGAGGAGTCCATGTGGCCCCCCTATCCGTTACTAATGTGCCTTGTAAGTTGATTCCGACTAGTTTTTTACTTGCCTTTTGAATGCTGGATATAATGGTATGGGCATGATTCTGTAGGCTCTCATTATTCTGATTCTTCTGCTCAAAAAGACGTTTATTTCTCCTTTTCCAGAATAACTAGCATAAAGTTGCAAACCAGTCACCCCAATCTAAGCGTTGAATATTAAAGTTCACCCACTCCTTGAGATTAAGCTCGAAGAAAAAACGATCCCGTGGCAATGTTATTTTTTCCATCCACAAACGTTTAGCTTTAGTGCAGTCCCGAAGTACATGCAACACCATTTCTGGGCCTTTCTTACACCAATCACACACATCATCAGCACACATACCTCTTCTATATCTCTCCACGTTGGTAAGAAGCTTGTTGTGAGCAACGAGCCACATAAACGTTTTACACCTTGGGATAGTGTTCAGCTTCCAGATTTTCTGCCATAATACTTCTTGGTTCTCTTCTTCATTTGAAAAACTTTATATGCAGATTTCACCGTGAATTCTCCATTTCTTGTGTGTTTCCATCGAACAATCTGTCTCCCTTGCTCAACTTCGGAACCCTCCTGCACAAATCTCCATGCCGCCTTGATTCCTGTGATATGATTGAGAGTAAAAAACGTCATCCGGAACTGATTAAAATAAATCTGGGTCATCCAGAACTGATTAAAACAAAACCCTCCACATTATGTTCTTCCTTCCATGCTCGTTCGTCATGGCAGCAAACCAGTTTCCCTACTAAGTTAATCAATTTTGGATGACCCATATTTATTTTTAAAAAATCTATAGTTTTAAAAAAAATATTTTAATGGGTATAAAAAATAAAATAAAGATAATCTTTTAAATATTATTTATTTAAAAAATGGTTTCTTATTTAAAAAATCATCATTTTAATAAAACTCAAATCTAAACCGTTTAGATCAATTCCAGATGGTTCAAAAATGATTTACTCTCCTTATTAAACAAAATGCTTAGTAGGAAAATAGGCTCATACAACTCCAGCCGATAACCACTGACTTGTATAACTACTTTTTCCACAAATTAGCTTATAAAAAAAATTGGTTGATTCTTTTGGAATGATGAGTCATCAGTGAGTCATAAAATATAATTAATGGGTGTTCTCAAACAAAAACGCGTGATCTTTAGGAAAAAGTGAGAGAGAAGGAGACATGAGAATGAGCAGAGAGCCCGTTTATCTCCTTCCATGCCTCCTTCCCCTCACTACTCCCTCCAATTAATTATATTATATTATATGAAACATAATTAGCAAACACATTATTGCTGTTATTGACCAAAGACTTGGAAAAATGAGTGTGAAATTAATTAAAGACATATATGACTTCCAATCCAATCCAATTATAACCTATTTCTTGTAATTAAGCTCGGAGGTATTCTTTCTACGCTGCTTCCCACATGACTTCGACTGGTATCACTACGTATAGTCCAGTCAACCGGAGTCTTTCCTGAATATGCTACAATTTTTAACTTCAGTTCTTATGCTAAGATTTTTCTTTTCTGAAACGAAACTGAAATTCATCTAACTTAGTTACGAATATGTGTTTATATTAATATGAAGGGCTTATGTTGCTAGAGCACTCATATATATATATATATATAATATACATATTAGTGAAATGACCTAAACAAATGCTCATAGAAAATGTACAGAGCAGTATACTTTTTATTTGTTCCAACCTATATATGCCATCACGGAGCACCTTAATTACACTGACACACACACATATTATATAGATTGTGTCGTCTCACGGGAAATGGATCTCTCCACTAACTTTTGTCTTCACTTAATGCCTCAACCATTGGATCATATTTTAGTGGGTGAGATTTAATACTATGTAACAATATTATAATTGTATATTTTTATTATATTTAATATTATAATACTATTATTTAATACATAGAATATTAAATCTCACTTATTAAAATATGATCCAATGGTTGAGATATTAAGTCGAGAGGAAGTGGTCGGAAGGGTTAGTGGAGACATTCTTATCCTGTGCCGCACATTGTCAAGTATTTAATGAACTGCATCTGTGAATCATTTAGTTTGCCTATGACTATGTTATTGAAATTTAATCACTCTCGAACCACGACGGTAAATGCCAACTAGTCCAAACAGTTTAACCAGAAATAAATTATTTGGAAATGCAAATAGCTTTATTCAGTTATAAGCGAAACAAAATCACCTTTTGCTCACCTCAGTAAATGCCCCACAAAAAAAGGAAAAAAAAAAACCTAGCTCTTTGTTTTCCTCCCTTAGAAAGTAGAAACCAATATGATCTTCAAACTTGAAAGGAATATATAGAAGGGTTAACTAAATACCCCCTCCGTCTTTAATATAAAAACTAATTGACTAATTTAGATAAATTAAAGGAAACTAACTATGTTAGTTATTTGCAACAAATATATATTGATTTTTTTTTTAAATATATTATCCTTCATCATAACCACTCTTAAATAGAAATCCCTTAATGTGTGTAATCAATATGGATATTCTGTAAAAAATAAGTTGTAAATTTAGGAGATAAAGTAGATTAAGGTCTTATATTTAATGCAAAATCTAACCCCAACTAGCTCTTAGACTAGAGGTTATATCATATGTTGCAACTTGAGGCGGGAAGTAAAATTATAAATTAACAAGGGTTAACTCCATTCTCAATCCTTATAGTTTACAGTTATTTTCTTTTTGGTCCCTTAAGTTTTAAACAAGTGGTTTTAGCCCCTCAAGTTTACTCCGTTCCAAACCGTTAGTCCTTAAGTTTCAGAAGGACTTGAAACTAGAGTTAACACCGTTAATTAAATTTATGTGACACTAACACCATTATATTAAATATGTTTATGCAGATGCAGACTGGGCAAGCTGAGTTGGAAAAATAAATTCTAAGCCTCTATTTTTAAAAGCTTTTATATAAGTGAAAAAGCATAAACCCATCATCAGTCCGTGACCGTAGGTCGCTGCTTGATTTAAAGTAGAGAGGAGAGCTTCAACCTTGGGTTATGGTGGAAGGAGAGGGAAGGAGAAAATTTGTCAGAGAAAGATGTTTTAGACATTTTGGCTACACTAACGGGTTTAATTTCTAACCGTGTGTTTTTTTTTATTTAACAGAAGGACTAATATATATCTAACTGCAGAAAACCGAAGAATCCAATAAAAACTAAGTTCAAGTACCTGATTCAAAACTGAGTAGAACTCTTAGAACCTCCACATTAATTTTACCTTATATAAAACTAGATTGTATCATAGAATAATACTGAATGAATAATTAAGGCAATAGAAAAACGAAGTGGTTGCGGATATGTATTGAATAAAGGAGCGAGGTTTTCACATTTGTTTTTCATTTTATTAGCATGAGCGACAGAGGGATAAAAGAAAGAGGGAAGATCACAAATCATTTCACACCACTCTCAACGGTTTTTGTCTTATTATATAGCCTTGCATTTTGTAGAATTAGTCATAAAATTTGCACATCTTCTGAAAATCCCACGTAAAGGGAGGAGAGGGTGGAGAAAAGATAAAGAAGCTGATCTGATTAGCTGGAGAAAGTGTTTTTACATTGTACAAGATCAAAGTATTTAAAAACTATTTAATGTATTTATCTTATACAACATAAAGATAATTCTTTACCTATAATCGGGCATGGAATTTCCCTTTCATTGCCTTCTAATTTTCCAACCAAATTACTTTTCCAACACAGCCTTATAATTTCTCAAATTTTCATATGCAAAATTGATAGGAAGAAAATTAAAAAAACTCATGAAAGAAAGAACCAAGAAAATATCAAGAAAAGGAAAGGAAGAAAATATTAAAACAAGATGCGAGTTGTGCCAAAGGAGATAGGAAAATAAAGGAATCAAGGAGCCAGCGTGTGTGCCGAGGTTTCAGTGGAACAGAGACAATACTTTAGTATGATATCAATATGATGTTAGTTTCTGGCAAAAAAAAAAAAAATTTATTGATATGTTTGGCGGAGAAAAATATGGTTGTAGTTATCGATATATTTGGCTGCACAAAATTTAATTTGCTAGATTGCCAGAAAAATTTAATGAAATTGAAGCTTTGGAGGAGATCAAATTGAGGTAAGTGAAACCGATATATTAGAAGTGCCTTCTTCTTCCATTGGTGGCTGATTATTTCAGTATGTTAAATATTAATTAAATCAGTGAAAGAATTAGATTTAAACTGCTGCCGTGATGGATCTATTTCGAATAATATAATGAATTGCGTGGCTTACCATCATTTTTATTGATATTAAGAAAATCAGTGCAATTAGTTACTTGTAACCAAAGGATGCTCTTCTGCAACTATTCCCATATAAGGCATTTTGATTAGTAATGACTCTTCACCAAAGTTAAAAATGAGCATTTTCATTAAGGGGAAAACAATTAAGTATTATAACTAGGAGTATTTTGATGTAGGAGAGAAAATGGATGGGTTGTCATTATAAAGGACAAAAAAGATTGCAGTTGGGACAGAGAGGACTAAATTAAATAAGCAACGTTTTATATCCAAAAAGTCAAAAAGATGAAAAAGATGAGCATTAACTAAATTAAGGATATAAGTGAAAAAAAAATATGTTATCAATTTTCATATATTAACTAATCTGTAAGTTAGGTAATTTTCTTTTATGGATAGTAGCACGAAGGGAGTAGATACAAATAATTTTTAGGTTTATATAATTTTTGCTTCATCAAATTTGCTTTCATTTTTGTTGTGGTCCCTCAAGTTTTAAATAAGAGGTTTTGGTTCCTCAAGAGACAAAATAGTCCATATATTTATTTAATGATAAGGACCAATGTTTTAAACAAAATAAAATTTGAAGGACCAAAACCCCTTATTTGAAATTTGAAAGACTAAAACCAAAATGAAAGCAAATTTGAAGGACCAAAGATTGTATTAACCCACAATTTTATCGCCAAATGAAAAAATAATAATTTTCTGAATGCTTTTCCGACTCCTTGTACCTACTTAAATTTTAGGACTCTTTTTCAGTTAATTCACCGAGATGATGAAGGCACATAATTAACACCCACGATAATTCCCTTGTCAGCACGAGAGAGATTAAAAGTAAAAATATAGGCTGAAGATGAAAACAAATTATTCAAAACTTAAACTGTTTCCATAAATTGAATGAGTGAGTGGCAAAAAAAAGAAGTTAAAAAAACTGAACAACAACAACAATTTAATTTAATAATCGTATATATTAGGAATAGCAGTATTTCATAGACAAAAAAACAAGCAAACTGCAAATATACAGATGGACTCAATACAATAGATAAAGAAAAATGAGTGAGGGTGCCAAGGAAATTTACAAGGAAATCAACAATTACTATTAAGCCACCATTAAGGTTAATTAATTAAGCAAGCAAAGTCTTTGGTGATAAATATATTTTTACAATCCGACTGTGCTTTCTAGCAAGGCGACATAAACAAGGCAGATGAGCATAATCAGCTCTTAGCAGTGAAGATTGATATGGAAAAGGCATTTGACAGGCTTGACTGGCGTTTCTTGGAGTTCACTCTCCACAGCTTAGGGCTAAGAGCTGATTTTGTTAAGTTGATTATGTCCTGTGTCGCATCCACTTCAATGAGCATAATCTGGAATGGAGTAGCATCAGATAGTTTCACTCCTTCAAGAGGGGTGCGGCAAGGAGACCCTCTAAGCCCTTATCTGTTTGTCTTATGCATGGAATTACTCGGACAGCTTATTCATCATGAAGTTGAAATGGGTAACTGGCACCCTTTGCGGTTGAATGCGGCTAGCCCCCAGATTTCGCACCTGTTCTTTGCTGATGATTTGATTCTTTTCGGCGAGGCATCAATTGAGCAAGTAGAGGAGATTCGGAATGTCATGGAGCTGTTTTGTCGAGTGTCTGGTCACAGGATCAATTTGCGCAAATCCAAAATGTTTGTTTCTCGAAATGTCCACTTTAACCGAGCTTATGAGCTAAGTCAAAATATGGGGATTGGTCTGACGCCTGACCTAGGGAAATATTTGGGAGTTCCTATCCTTCACAAACGAATGGTAAACATGACTTTTGCGCCGATTCTTCAGAAGATTCGCTCAAAATTGACTAGCTGGAAAGGGAGATATCTAAGTATGGCAGGACGGACGGTCCTTATCAAGTCTGTTCTTTCTGCCATCCCACAATATCAGATGCAATCTACCCTTGTTCCAAAGGGGGTACTATCTACCATTGAAAAATTGAGCCGAGACTTCTTCTGGAACCAGCATGATGAATCCAAGAAATTGCATCTGTTAGCATGGGATGTTCTAAAGAGAAGGAAGTGTGAAGGAGGCCTAGGGATCAAGGATCTGCATTGCCAAAACAAAGCTTTCTTGATGAAACTGTGTTGGGGTCTAATCACTAAACCTGATGCCTTATGGGTGAGATGTCTCCGTGCGAAGTACTCATGTGGAGCTGATTTGATGCCGAAGGTTCAGAGATCGCCCAATCAATCGGCGGTGTGGAGTGGCATAGTTGCAATCTGGAAGGATTTCGAGAGTGGTCTAGGCAAAAAGATTAGAAATGGAAGAAACACCTTTGCTTGGCAGGACCGCTGGAGTCCGGTTGACAGGCCACAAAAATACTTCATTGATAAGAACGCGCACCTTCTTGATATTGATGCTCGGGTTTGTTCCTTTACATCTCAGACGGGTCACTGGGACAGAGTCAAATGGGAAACATTTCTTCCCACTTGGGTGGTAGATAAGATTATGATGATGACACCCCCAGCAAGTACTGGTGATGACGTGATTTGTTGGAGAGATGCTCCCGACGGTAACTTCAGTGTGAAGTCAGCTTATGAGAGGATCTATCATCAGCCAAACCTCAGTTCTCAACCCCACTGGCGGCATTTATGGCACTGGGGGATTCCTGAAAGAGTCAAACTCTTTATGTGGCAAGTATTCCATGAGAGGCTTCCTACAAATGATACAAGAGCGAGACATAACCAACATATTCCAAACACCTGCCCTTTCCAGTGTGAGAGCGAGGAGAGCATCCTTCATGTGTTGAGAGATTGTGACCAAGCCCGGAGGGTGTGGTCCTCTTTAACTAACCCCATATACTATTCTATGTTTTTTAGTGGTTGTTTGCAGGAATGGCTACAATGGAACATGCAGCACTCACCAGGCAATAGGAGATCCTCTAGATGGTCATGGCAACGAGTTCTCAGCATAACGTGCTGGCTATTATGGAAGAACAGATGCAGTCAAGCATTCGAAGGGGTAGCTGAGAAGCCACAACAGATAGTTCATAGATGTCTGTTTCACCTCTCGGAAGGCGTGGAGAGCGGACGTTTTCATCACCAGATATTCCAAGTTCCAGAGAGGGGGTAGTCCACTGGGAACCGCCGGAACCGGATTTTGTCCGTATAGACGTTGATGGGTCTGTACTCAATGGCAGACAGGCCGCCTGCGGAGGTGTTATTCGTGACCAGCATGGCACATAGATACGTGGATTCCAACAGAAGTTAGGACATTCATTCCCAACTGCTGCAGAAATCCATGCAATCTACAGAGGCCTTCACCTGTGCAAGCAGATGGGTCTAACCAAAATCAAATTGTTCACTGACTCCCTCCAAGCTATTCACTTATTATGGTCTACTTGCCCTACTTCCCACCCATTATACGACGTTATCCTAGCCACTAGATCTCTTATCTTTTTGGACTGGGAGTTGCAGATTTCCCACTCTTATAGGGAAAGTATTCGTTGTGCTGATTATCTGGCAGGGCAGGCTCACCTGAACAGCCATGACTACGTCGAACTTGGGACTTCCCCTGACGTTTGTACTCTTCTTTTTGCCCAAGAATGTGGTGCAACACCACAGGATTATTTTGTACGGCCTACTATATAGGTCATGACACTTACAAGCTCTGCTTGCCTTTGTAATACCAAAAAAAAAAAAAAAAAAACAAGGCAGATGAATAGCTTCAGGATTCAATCCCTCTTATAGTTAAAAAATTAAATATAAATTGTTTATGATTATGATGATGTAATTCAAAGGTTAACGTAAACCTGGAGGGCAATTCTATTTTAGTGGGTCCACATCACGCTACTGTCGAGAAAAATAAATTTTTACAATCCAATAGTGCTTTATAGCAAAGCGACATAAACAAGGCACATGAATAGTTTAAGGATTCAATCCCTCTTATTGTTAAAAACTAAAAAATTAAATATAAATTGTTTATGATTATGATGATGTAACTCAAATTTATATATTCATCTCCAGGTTGATCTAAACCTAGAGGGTGATTCTATCTTATGGGTCCACATCACGTTACTGTCGACAAAAATAATTTAAATGAATACCCCACTAAATTTTTCAAGTAATTGCAAGCGATATCCCTCATTGTTAATTTTTGACAATTCCAAGACACTTTGAAAAGCTTGTCCTTGACTAAACCAACATGTAATTTAATCTCTAAATACTTTGTGGGATACTCGTACAAGCTCATCTTAACACAATCCCAATTTTAAATTAACTCCAAGTTATCTTAATTATATAAACATTAAAAATATAAGTATACATATGTATTCATGACGTCATGAGCAACAATATTATGAAAATAAGATTAGCTGTTCAACCAGTTAAGTTATCTGTTTAAGGTTCAATGATTAGACTTATTAATCAGACCTACAAGAATTAAATTATTAATATAATACTGTGAACTATAACTATAATATAAAATACTATGACTATATGTAACTACAACATAATATAAAGGAAAAAAAATCAAATACTATACTAATAACTAATAATAAAATAATAAAAATAACTAATAGCTATAACTAATAATAAAAATAATAAGCAGAGTGCTTTTATTCAAAAGGCCCCGTAAACTTCAACCAATTTTTGCGCTTCAATATATTTGCCCCATGCCAAATGTGTCCCAAATAGAAGAGCAGAGCAAACAAAGTATGTCCAAAAGTAAACCAATCTATTGAACCGTTACGAAAAACACCATCCGATTTTAAAGTAGCACGATCTAGTTTAGACTTATTGGAGGGTTATTGGCGTGCATCCAGCAGGACTAACATATCTAATTGGAGAAAGCTAAAGGATCCAATTAAAAAAAAAAGAGTTAAGGATTTGATTCAAAACTGAGAAGAACTATCAGGAACGCCAAATTAATTTTACCTTATATAAAACTAGATTGTAGCATAGAAGACTACTGAATGAATAATTAAGACAATCAAAAAGAAGTGGTTGGGGATATCAGATATGTATTGAATAAAGGAGCGAGGTTTTCATATTTGTCTTTCATTTTATTAACATGAGTGTCAGAGGGATAAAATAAATAGGGAAGATCACAAATCATTTTCACACCACTCTCAACGGTTTTTGTCTTATTATATAGCCTTGCATTTTGTAGAATAAGTCATAAAATTTGCACATCTTCTGAAAATCCCACATAAAGGGAGGAGAGGGTGGAGAAAAGATATAGAAGCTGATCTGATTAGCTGGAGAAAGCGTTTTTACATTGTACAAGATCAAAGTATTTAAAAACTATTTAATGTATTTATCTTATACAACATAAAGTTAATTCTTTACCTTTAATCGGGTATAGAATTTCCCTTTCACTGACTTCTAATTTTCCAATCAAATTACTTTTCCAACACAGCCTTATAATTTCTTTATTTTTCATATACAACCTCATGAGGTTTGATACTTTTAATTTCATCTGGACTTTTCATTTTTGGGCTTCTTAAAGTGTCACCTTACCATTTTATAGAGGAAATTACGGGATTTCTTTCTTTTCTCTGGTCAAAAAGTGAAATTGAATTTATTGTAACTTGTGAGTCCTTTTCTTCCCATTCACACACCTTTTTTCATAGAAATTAAAAGCCACCAACCTCTCTCCCTCCTTTCACATGCACTTCTTTTACAGAGTTTTATCTGTACTCATCACACTATAAAAAAACAATTTAATTCCATCGCAAACTTAGTTTTTATTTTTTAAATTTAAAAAACCAAGTGGCAATTCAGGCGGCAGTCACCTCATCGCCAGCGGTGGCACGTGGTAGCTCCGACGGCCTCCACCTTGTGGTCGACACATAGATCCGTCACGTGTCGCAACCTCTTTTTTCCTGGAAATGTAACTCAACTTAGCCTCCTTTGGTTCGAACCCACGACCTCGTCCGTACACGCATGATGCCTTAATGGATGGGCTCGATTGCTTTGATGTTCTATTATTATACCATTATATATATAATCTTATTATACATAATCAATTATTTATAAATATATATTTGTGCTTATATATAAATGTAATAATAATATAAAATAATTTTTAATATAGATTAAGTTCAAATTAAAAAAATTTACATCTCAAATAAATTTCATATGACTATATTTTTGTCTAATTTCTAAATTAATTTTTTATTAACACTAATTAATAACTTATAAATAATTATGAACTAATATTTTTTACTAATATCAATTAATAACTAATAAATTTAATTTTTTGTAAATAAATTTTTATATGACCATTTTACCCCTATAAGGATCAAAACCTATGATTGAAAATTAAAAATATTTTAGAAATTAGAAAATAATAATTAAAAAATAAATTAAAAATATTAATTAATAATTAATAAATTTTATAAAAATAATTTTTCAAAATTAAATTTGATTAACAAATAATAATTTTTAAATTTTGCCACAGAATTTGTGACGGAATTGAATCAGTCGAAAATTGTGATGGAATTATTCAGTTGCAAATTCCATGGCAAAATATGGAACTTGCCAAGGAATATTTTTTACCACGGAAAAAATTTTGTCCGAAACTTTTTCAACAAAATTTTCGACGGATTTCCAACAGAATTTGTCACTAAAAAATTTCATCAGAAATTTCATGTTTTTTTGGTAGTATCAATAACAAACCATCAATTGTCAACTTTAACGTCCTTGCCTGCCACTTCTCTTCAGTTTCCATTTATTTATTTATTTAATAACTAGCTATGTGAACAATATAATACAAATGAATTTTGGTTATTTTAATTGGGTCAAACGGCATTTTGTATAGATTTAAAAGTAAGTCATATTATTTATTATTTATATAATAATGTAGACATATAAAATCAGATTCATGTTTTTTTAGATGAATATTTATGATTTAATATTCAATATTCTGCTCATATATTTAAAATTAAATACATAATGCACTAGTAATTCAGGGAGGCAAGAAAGCCAGCCCCACATACATGCATGTACTTAAGCCATATTGTTCCCCAATTAGAAAAGAAGAGTTTTCAATACATTACGTGAAGTTAAGTCAATAAATGTGTTCTCCTGGGTCAATAGTAAAATAAATCAAAGATGAAGAAAATTAAAGGTTAGTGCTAATAAAAGGGAAAATCCACCAAAAATTGGTTCCAACTTGTTGTGTCGAAGAAAGATTCTTTATGAGAAATTAAATATATTAATCAGTTGACACAATCAAATAAAAGCTTATGTAAAGCAATTAGTTAGTGTCCGATTTTTTTTTTTTTTTTGAATACATATAATACATTCAGATCATCACAACTGTGTTAACCCCAAAGTAAAGACCTAAACAAACCTAATCAGACCATATAATTACTTTAAACCAACATTACCTTGTTTTCCAAAAAGACGAGGTTGGAGTGGTGGAGGGAAGGTGCATGGAAAGAAGAATAGGGACCCATTTCAAACACCACACATTATTGGCTTTGTTTTTCCATCCCATGCCCTCATCAATGGGGCATAAGTGTCATTTTATCATTTCATAAAGCAAAAGCATCACGAGATTTGCCTTTTTTTTTTTTTTTCTGATTTCTCGAGTCAAAAAGTAAAATCCATTTCTATTGATACTCGGGTCCTTTTTCTTCCTCGTAGCTCTCCCATGCTTTCATTTTAAAATAGAAGCTACCCCATTTGTCCCAGCTCTACGGAAAGAAGTCCTGTATTTGACAATGAAATTTAAATTAATTAGCAATATATAAGTTTTGTATCAATCAAATTAAGTTAACTAAATTTCTTAATTAGCTAAATGCAAGAAATGCTCACTAATTGGAATGATCATATAATTTATAATTATTTAAAAAATTATAGTTGGAAGTAGTATTTACTTAATTTAACATCTATTTTTCCATGTCTTTGGACACATTCAAGAGTCAATTAAATAACAACCTTTATCTCTCTACTTCCATTATTTTATAGTACAATATAATTAAATGGAAGGAGTCGTGAGGGAAGGGGAATACGGCAGGAATAAAATGGGCTCTTGGCTCATTCTCACGTCTCATCTAATTTCTTTTTTTGTTAATGATATATGGTAAATTGGTAATCAAGCCTACCGCAAAGATCATATCAATGTTTTAAAGTCCGGATCAGGTGTCCAACCAGAAAAGTCAATGGGTCATGATTTATCCATTCGAATGAGCCATCGGGATGGTGACATAATAATTAAATAAAAAAAATAATATTATATACACACATATATTAGAATATAAATGGAAGAAATATCTATAAAATATTTACACAACTTGAAAAAAAATGAAAAAATTTACATATAACAACATGTATAGTATATAACACAATGAAATCATTAAAAATAAATTAGATAATAGTTATAATTTTGATGATATCTTATATTTAAACATTAAATATAATATTATGGAGTTTTTTTTTTATAATTTTTAATATAAAATTTTAAAGTAGAAAGAGAGGATTTATGTCTTATCTATTTTATATATAGATGCGGAGAATAGCAAACATTCAGAATATGCATTAATTGTTTTTTCATGTAAAATCTTAAAATTAATTTTAAAAAAATAAATGAACATGAAGATCGTGTTGAAAACCAAGCAGTACTTTAAAGCAAAAACTTAACCTCTTATTTATCCATCATCCATCTATGTATTGAGTTATTGGCTGATGATGGGTAACTGTTGGCAAAGAAAAAAAGACCGATGGGTAACTTTATCTACCCCACTAAAAGACAAAGCTTCTTGGCACCTTCGGAGAAAGTGAACATAATAAAAGAAACTTTTTTTTTTTTTTGACCTGAACATAATAAAAGACACTGGAACACTGGAAAAGACAGCAACATCTTCTCTCTCCCTCTCTAAACCAGATCTACGTTTCTATTTCTCCGGCCGGCAAGCTCATGATCGAACGTTGAAAGAAGCTTATATGCATTTTTGTTTTTATGAAGATCATATTCACAATGAAAACTGAATCTCTCCCTCTCTAAACGGTGAGAAATACGATTCTTTTGTCATTCAAATTATTATTTCATCTTTGACTGTTCTTCTTCTCCTTCGCTTCTTCATTTTCCTTCTCAGTATAAACATTAGTTGAGAGCCATCCGGCTTCCTTAAATCCGTCCCGGCTCCCGGCTGAAAAGCGATATCCGGCTTTATAATGATTTTTTCCCGGTCCAATCCGGCTGGAAAATTAAAACGGCTTTACCCCCAAAACCAAGCCGTTGCCAGCTCCGGCCGTCTGGTCCGGCTCGGCTATGAAAACATTGTGATCATATACATATCTTTTTTTTTCCTCCTTTTATTGATCGCACGCGTTTTTGTTTGACAAAACACTCATTAATTTCATAAGTCACTCATTATTCAAATAAAACCAACCAAATATTTATTGGTTGTTGCAATAACGATATAGCTGATTTGTGGGAAAAATGGGAAACCGACATATTGTGGAAAAATGGGGTTATACATACAAGAGATGGGGGAAGGAGCATGGAAGGAAGAATGTGGACCCTTTCTTTTACGATTTCTTTCCTTTCATTATTCTTTTATTGAAGAAAAAGAGAAGAATGTGGACCCTTTGTTTTACGACACCTTTCCTTTCATTATTCTTTTATTGCAGAAAAAGAGAGAGGAAAAGAGGAAGAAAAGACAAGGATATAAAAGAAACAGACAGAAATTGTGAGGAACTTGCGAGAAAATTCTAGCTTGAGGCATCTAACAACACCATCAAGAAGGTAAACTCCTGGACCCTTGTATATATCAAGCATTTGAGTTTAATCCACTTCCCTTATAGTTGTTAGCCCAGCTTAGTATATTATACACTTCACTTGATCATCTCATATTTGATTTATTTTCCTTTTCCTTTAGAGCTAATGTTATGGTTTAGTTGTTGTAGGTCGCAATATTAGTGGTTCGTCAAATTATACTCCGCAAGTTGGTTCAAATATTTATGGCAAGCGATCAACAAGAATTTTCCGCAAATTCTTCTAACTCCAATTCAAACCCAAGAACCTGCAAGTATGACATTTTCTTGAGCTTTAGAGGCGAAGACACCCGGAAAGGCTTCACAGACCACTTGTATCATGCGCTCAAGAAGAGTGGATTTACAGTTTTCAGAGATGATGAAGAGCTTGAGAGAGGAGAGATCATTTCAAAAAAACTCCAACAAGCAATTGAGGACTCTCATTTCGCAATTGTTGTTCTCTCCAAAAATTATGCCTCTTCTTCATGGTGTTTAAATGAGCTCCAACATATTCTTTACTCAAGAGATAATTTGTGTCAACAGGTTTTTCCCATATTTTATGATATAGATCCATCAGATGTGCGGAATCAAAAAAGAAGTTTTGAGGAAGCTTTTGTTGGGCACCAAATGCTTCAAAGGGACAATAAGGTCTTGAAAAGTTGGAGAGAATCTCTCAAGACAGTTGCTAACTTATCTGGTTGGGATTGCAAGGACCAGTAAGTTAATTTCTTATTGGGTAAAATTATGCGATATATATTTTTTGCTTATAATCATTTCATTGAACATAAATTTAGATGCAGTCAAGCTATTTTTTTGGCATGTATGTGTTCTGATTTTAAAGATAAAAAATTAACTATTAAAATGAACATTTTTGTTGTAGCAGGGAACTATACTTCATATTACAAGTGTCATGAATCTTTGTATTGTTTATTGAGTTGTTCTTTCCATTTCTGTTTGCAATTATTTAATAAATGAGTTTTCACTGTTAAACTTTATCAAAAAATTAAACAATTGTAAAACTTTTTAAATACAATCATTTGACATTGATATATATACTATTAGCTATATTCGAGTAGTGGGTCATTTTTTAGTTGTGATATTATTTATTCTAATAAATTTTGAACTTATTTTCGTTTTTGAAATAAAGACTTTTAGATTGAAAATTTGCATTATTAATTTTTATTTTTTGATATTCAAAACTATTCGTCATCAAACTAAAAGCTTTAACTTCACAAGTGATTTATACTGTGGATCAAACTATTTTTCTCTAAATGCCCTGTATTATGGATTGGAGGGCATATAAATAATGTATATTTAATAATGAACAAGTCGCATTTATATGTATGACGTAATGTTCTTTTTTTGTGTTATTGATGCTGCGACGTGCGAACACATAAATAGGTTTGAAGGAAGTCTTGGGATATACGTTAGGTGTGAGCTGGATTAGTGTACGGAAACCAATGTTTGAAGTTGCTTTGTGAACATGCCAAGACTTGAGCATTTGACCACGTAAAGTACAAAATAAATAAATAAAAACAAAAAAAGTCATTATTCATATATATGTTGTTGTAACTTGTAGGAATGAAGCAGAGCTTATTGACACGGTGATTGGGGAGCTGTGGACCAAATTACCTGATAGATGTCCACCTTATAGTGAAGACCTAATTGGAATTGACTATGTGCCTGTTTGTTTGGGCGTTACGATTGCTTATAAGTTGCTTTTAACGTAAATCGAGACACAACCCCTCTCACATACTTACTTCGTATACCGTAAATCACTATTAAAAAGCAACTTATAAGCAATCGAATCGCTGAAACAAACGGGCACTATAGAGTACAACAATTAGAGCCATTGTTGGAGATAGGTTTGAATGATGTTCGGTTTGTAGGAATATGGGGCTTACCGGGTGTGGGTAAGACAACAATTGCTAGGGCTGTTTTTGACAAATATAGTAGCCAATTTGATAGTAGTTGCTTTCTTCACAATGTTAGGGCAACTTCAGAAAGAGAGGGTGAGGTTCAGTTGCAAAGTAAACTTCTTTCAGATCTCATTCATAGAAACAGGGAAATTAAAGACACTTATGAAGGGAAGAAAATAATGCAAAACTGTTTTAGGAATAAAAAAGTTTTACTGATCCTTGATGATGTTAGCCATACAACCCACTTTGAAAATTTGGCTAATAGTCCCAATTGGTTTGGTGCTGGGAGTAGGGTAATCATAACAACTAGAGATTCAGACTTGTTGCGTAGAGTGCATGATAAACATGAGGTCAAAACAATGAACTCAAGTGAATCCCTTCAGCTATTTTGTCAGAAAGCATTTGGAAGAGGCGAACCTCAGGAGGATATTTTGAAGCTGTCTAAATCTGTTTGTGATTATGCTAAAGGCCTTCCTTTAGCTCTCTCTGTTCTGGGCTCTCATTTTTGTGGAAGAAGTGTGTCAGAATGGGAGGCTACCTTAAATATGTTGAAGGAAGATCCGCATGGAGATATTATTAGCTCACTTAAAATAAGTTTTTATGCATTAACTGATACTGAAAAAACAATATTTTTAGATATTGCTTGCTTCTTCAGTGGTTGGAGAACAAATAAAATAATACAAATATTGGAATGTTGTGGTTTTAATAATGCAAAAGATCGAATAAATGCTCTTCAAAGAAAGTCTCTGCTGGAGGATTATGCCATTGCCGATCGTTTAGTGATGCATGATTTGCTAGTACAAATGGGTAGGAGGATTGTTGTAGAATCTTCTACTAATGTTGGACACCGTACAAGATTGTGGTCTGAAGAAGATATTGATACAGTTATGGAAAACAATTGGGTGAGTGTTGATCTAAGCTCTTATATATTGGTTTTAAAAAATTTTATATATATCCTATTAGTTTCTTGTCAATTAATTTTGATATTATTTTCTTGGTGACTAATGTTGTTTATCAGGGCACAAAAGAAATACAAGGTATGGTTTCATCCACACCTTGTGAGACATGTTGGAATCTTGAAGCCTTTTCAACGTTGCATAACCTCAGATTACTTATTATAACAAGTGATTTCAACCTTCCTTATGGCCTCAAATGTCTTTCTCATGCTTTGAAAGTACTTCACTGGACAAATTATCCCTTAGACACTCTTCCATCTGGAACTTTGGGTAAACTTGTTGATCTTAGATTGCATCATAGCAAATTAAAGAAATTCTGGAATAAAAGCCTGGTAAGATACCGTATCCTTATGATTTGATGTTTTAGATATATACTGTAATTTTTTATGCTTATTATTTGATGTTCTAGATATATAGTGTAACTTTTTATATTGTTTTCAGTAATTCTCATATCATATATTTGTTTGACCAGTGTTCCGAGAAACTCAAGTTTTTGGATTTGAGTTATTCCAAAAACTTGATTGAAACTCCTAATTTCTCTAAACTGCCAAATCTGGAAAAAATAGAACTTGAAGGTTGTGAAGCTCTTGTTGATCTTCATGCTTCAATTTGGCAACTCAAAAAGGTTCAAGTGTTGAATTTGAAAGGTTGCAAAAAGCTAAGAGCTTGTTGTCCAAAAAAATTGGAAATGAGTGCTCTAAAAGAATTTGTTCTTTGTGGGTGCATTCGAGTTAAATATCTTCCAGAGTTTGGGAGAAGTATGGAAAATCTAGAAATACTTGATGTAGTGGAGACAAATTTAGTAAGCTTCCAGAGTCACTTGGATTATTGAGTGGTCTTAAGACATTGAAGTTAAGGGGTTGCAAAAATCTCATTTGCCTTCCCCAAAGCATCAACAAGTTGAAGCGTCTTGTACTTGTTGATATTGCTGGGTGCTCAAAATTTAGTAGATTGCCAGAAAACTTGAATGAAATGGAAGCCCTGGAGGAGATTGACGTAAGTGAAACTGATATAAATGAAGTACCTTCTTCCATTGGTGGATTAAAAAAGCTCAAGAAATTGTCGTTTCGGGGGTGCAAAAGGTCAATGACCAACTCTTGGAGCTTGTTTTATCCGTTGAGCCACATAGTTAGGTGGCGTTCAACACATGACAACTTAACATTGCCTGCTTCAATCTTCAATCTTAAATTATTAGAAGAATTAGATTTAAGCTACTGTAATATTGATGAGGGATCTGTTCCGTATAGCTTTAGTGGCTTATCATCATTGAAGGAATTAAATCTCAGTGGAAACAAGTTTAAGAATCTACCTGCTGGCTGCATATCTAATCTTCTGAATCTGGAAAATCTTTTATTGAATTCCTGTTCAGAACTTCGTTCGTTGCCGCAATCAGGACCAAGTTTATGTAGGGTGGATGCAGAAGAATGTGGTTCATTGGAAACAATGTCAGACGAACAATTATCACATCTCTTTGCTTCAATCGACCAGGTATATACATATATTTTACATATATTCTGTTGTCTGCTATACTTTGTAATTTGATATGTGATATTTTTGGGGTATATAGAATGGAAGTTGGATGATTGGACAAACTCTTGCAGTGACAATTCCAGGGAGTGAAATACCGTCCTGGTTTGAGAATCAAATTGATCTTGGTCTGGATGAAAGGGGTGAAGCTTTGATGATGATAGACACGCCTCCTTGCGGTGAAGAAATGTTAGGAATTGGGTTTTGCTTTGTGCTCAACGAAGGACGTTCAGCTGATCTTTGTTGTTACTTTGAATTTTCTGCACTTCCTGACCCATGGGGTAGAGGCGGGTTCAGGAGTTATGGGAGGAATCATTTACATATGGAATCAGGTCACCTATGGATGTTGTTTTGGAAACAAAGAGAGGAACTCAGTCGTATTCTACAATTAAGCGAGTACAGTCGCATTCCCGTGAAATTTAGGGTTAACCAAGGAAGAAAATTGGATAAAAAAGTTTCAGTAAAGTGTGGATGGCGGGTCATAAGCAAACGTGATTTTGAAAATAGGGACAACTCAATGAGTCATGATCTCCTTCCAGCAGCGGAACAACACAATGACCAAGTATGTCACTTTCATCGTACATTCTCATTTCATGTCCATTTCAAACAACACCCTCAATTCTTAATTATATGGGGGGAAAAAAGTTTAAACTGTTAGCCCACGATATACATTCTCCTTTCGCCATTTAGTACCCCTATTAACAAATTTATTAGTATTGAGAAAATTAGTTAAATTGCGTATTTGTAACCAATGGTTGGAATACTCTTTTACAATTATTTCTAATATTTAATGAGATGTCGTAATGACTTTTTTATTGAAGTGAAAATTGAGCATTTTAATAAGGAAAAAAAATCAAGTATATATGAGTAGAAGTATTTTGATGTCGCAGAAAAATTGGATGCGTTCTTATATTCAAACAGGACAAAAGCAAAGTGCTTAATATAGTTCTACGTTTAGGACAAAAAAGAGTAATAATTAAGTTAAATAAGAAACCTTAAATATTTAAAAAATTGGAAAGTTGAAAAAATGGCATTAATTAAGGATATAACTAAAAAAGAGCATTAATTACGGATACAACTGAACAAATGTAATCAATTTTTGGATATTAACTAATCTTAACTGTTTGTTAACGTGTAAGTTAGGTAATCTTTTTTATGTGGATAATAACTAGCTAGGAATGGAGGGAGTATATCCAAATAAAATTAGCTTGGTTCGTTATATGTAATAATGGTATTAGGTACAGTAAGAGATTTCATAAAATAAGATACAAACAAGATAAGTAGATGGAGGCATGTAATTTAAATTTAAAAATGATCTGTTGATGATATTAATTGAGTAAATAAATGATGATAGATGTAGGGTGAAACTTAATTATTCTTGTGATGATGTAATCGTGTTAATGTGACGTATGATTGGGGGTTGCAATACATTGTGCAGGCTATTCGTACCCCAATGCCTCAAGAATTGAAATCAAGATCGATTTCAGTCCGTCGGCCTAACATCAAATTAGATGATTTTTCAAAGCAATTTTTCGAAGCATCTAAGGTACATGATATTGTAATATGAGATCCGAATTGCCGGCTTCTGACTGTAATTAATTAGTTAAGTTATCATGATGACCGTTAAAAGCTGTTTTCATATGACTAGTTGCTAACTTTTCATATTTTATATAATTAAAGTAAAATTTTGAAGTAATTTGAAGAGTCATATAAGTAATTTTTAAGGGATTTTTATAAGATTATATTATTTAAAAAAATCAAATCAAATCAAATGGGTGCATGATTTGTGAGATTTTAAATTAAAATAGCAATTTTTAAGATTAGGGAAGAAACCATAATAAAAATAATAATAATAAGAATTAGAAGTTTTCTTCTATAAAAAAAAATCAGTTTAGTTTTTATTAGCATTATTATATTATTACTACTGTTATTAGTATATCTTCATTTCCTTTACTTTCCAATGCAGATAGAGCTGCGGCGTCTTTCCATAGCGACTCGAAATATTGCATCCCGTCATTCCCGTCAGACCTACCGTTAAAGCTTAAAGGAGTTGGACCAAAAGGAGGAGAGGACGGTTTTGGATCTGGGGGGAGAGGGTTGCGCGGCTGTGGCTGTGTGCTGCTGACTGTCTTCATTAGCACCATCTTCTTCCGAGATCGAGAAGAACCAGAGAGGGAAGCCAACGTGAGAGGGGGGGGGGGGGGGGAGCATCTCTTCTCCAGCGACAGCCACCGGTGTAAGGACGGAAGGAGCTCCGGTGTGCCATCTCTTTCCTCTGTTTCTTCTTCTTTCTGAGTTCATAGTGAGACGGCGACTGGCCTGAATCGAAGACGCAAGCTGAGGGTGTGTGCCGTTTGTTGGAGAGAAGGTCGCCGCTGATTTTGAGCTTAGAGAGCTGAGAGGAGGCGCGGCGGTGGTTCGAGAGGCTACTGTGCCTCATCTGTAAGAGCAAACGGAAAGGAAAGGAAGCTTGGGTTTTGGACAAGGAGCGAAATCTGGAAAGAGGCGCGCGGATCACGGTTGATGCTTCATTATCATTCTTAAACTAGAACCAAAAAGCGTCGGACGAGGAGCTGAGAGGAGGCGCTGTGAAGTCCCACTGTTCATCATCTTCTTCGTTGAGCTGATATTTGCACAATGATCTGTTATAATTTCTTTCCATTAAACTCTGATCCGATTCTTTTCCTGTATGGTTTTGAATACCGAAATTGTTGCTGATGTGACTGGAATTAAAGTAACGTGGGGCTAGTTGTCCCTTTAACCTAGAGTAGATATGAAATAATTTGATTTAGGATTTTAGTACGTATGAATTAATTAATTATGTTTAATATTATTTTTGTTTACTTATATTATTTTCATTATCTAGTTTTATTATTAGTAAGTATGCAATTAGAGAATTTTAATTAGTTTTGAAAAAGGGATCTTAATTGAATCATAAGAGTAAGTAATGTGGGATTAGAATTTATTCAAATTTGTTAATAGGATAGGAATATATCTATTAGACTTATATAATCATATTAAAGTGAAAATTGGATAATTATTGTCTCTTGAGTAAATTAGTTATGAATAATAATTTTAACTTGAGAAAAGGTATAAGTGATCGGGAGATATTTTTATCTATTAATATTATAGATTAACAATTTAATATTAAGTTCATTTATTTTGGGTGATTACATGCTCTTGGAAAAATATCTATTGGAACCAACATGCTCTTAGGGTATAAGCAGAGATTTTTTTTGGAACCAACATGACGAATCCAGGAAAATGCATCTGATAGCTTGGAACGTTCTCAAAAGGCGGAAGCATGACGGAGGACTTGGGATTAAGGATCTTCGTTGCTAGAACAAAGCTTTACTCATGAAACTGTGTTGGAACCTTGTCTTAAATCCGGATGCTCTGTGGGTCAAATGCCTTCGTGCCAAATACTCTTGTGGCTTATCCTTGGTTCCTCATGTGCAAAAATGGCGTAGCCAATCGGCCGTGTGGAGTGGAATTGTAGTGGTTTGGGAGGATTTTCAAAGGGGCCTTGGCAAGAATCTCAGAAGTGGGAGAAACACGTATGCTTGGCAGGAATGCTGGGCCCCTCTGGAAAAACCTTTGAAATTTTTTGTGGATAGAAACTTTCACCTTGTAGATATGGAAGCTCCTGTTTGCTCCTTCACCTCCCCCTCCGGTGATTGGGACAGAGCGCATTGGGAGGCTTTCCTTTCTAATTGGGTGGTTGATAAAATCATGTTGCTCCCCCCTCCTACGGGCACTGTTGATGACTTAGTTTGTTGGCGCTATGCTCCTGATGGTAATTTCAGCGTGAAATCTGCCTATGATGCTATCTACCACCAACAGTCCCTAACTCATAGCCAGCCCTGGCGGCATCTTTGGCACTAGGGTGTTCCTGAAAGAGTCAAACACTTCATGTGGCAAGTTTTCCATGAGAGGCTCCCAACAAATGAGATTAGAGCGAGATTTAACCTGAACGCCCTAAACACTTGCCCCTTTCAGTGTGAGAGTAAGGAATCCATCCTTCATGTTCTGAGAGACTGTGAGCAGGCCCAGAGAGTGTGGTTTTCTTTAACTAACCAATTATACTCTACTATGTTTGCTTCTGGTAATTTGCAGGATTGGCTTAAATGGAATTCACAGCATTCCCCCGGAAATAGAAGAATGGCTAGATGGTCTTGGCAACAAGTTTTCAGTACCACTTGTTGGCTCCTCTAGAAGAACCGCTGTTGTCAGGCTTTTGAAGGTAAAGCTGCTACTCCAAAGGAGCTGGTTCATAAATGCATTTTCCACCTTTCAGAGAGTGCGGAGAGGGGTCACTTTCATCACCTGATCTTCCAAGCTCCGGAGAGAGGTCTTCTTTACTGGCTTCCCCCGGAAGAGGGTTACATTAGAATTGACGTTGACGGTTCCACTGCTAGCGATGGTCTTTCAACTTGTGGTGGAGTCATCCGCGATCACCAAGGCAACTGGATTTGTGGATTTCAACAGAAGTTAGGACTCTCTTTCCCAACTGCTGCGGAAATCCACGCAATCCACCGAGGTCTTCAGCTTTGTAAGCAGTTGGGTTTCAAGAAAATCAAACTGTTCACTGACTCACTTCAGGCCGTTCATTTATTGTCAACTCAATGTGTAAACGATCACCCTTTGCACGACGTCATCTTGGATACCAATTCCCTTATCTATGCAGACTGGGATTTGAAGATTTCCCACACTCATAGGGAGAATACTCGCTGTGCGGACTATCTTGCACGATCGGCTCACTATAACCATCAGATCTATACCGAATTCTGGTCACCACCGGCGGATTGTGTACGTCTTTTTGTGTTAGAACGTGGTATGCAGCCACATGAACAATATTCGGGGTCTAACCCGTGAATTTGTAATTCCTTCAAGCTTTGCTTGCCTTTGTATTTCGAAAAAGAAAAATATCTATTGGACTCAAATAATCACTCTATATTGTTTTTCTCCATTGAAATCTCAAAAATATTAAATTTAGCATTTTTGCTCTTTTGTAAATTGTTTTTCAATTTCCTCATTTGATTTGCTCAATTCAAATGAAAATGAGAAATTTGATATCTAATCACTAATTTATTTAGATCTTTATTTGCTATTATACGATTTCATGACTCATACATCTATTATGCTTGTTTAAAATTTAGTAGCATCCCTTCTCCTAACACCTAATAAAGTTTTTATTGTCCCCAAAATCAGTCGTGAGCTTTCCAGCATTATTCACAAAATTGTTTCATCATAAAGCAAATAGCACCAATGTAATACAAATTGCAGAATAAGTGAGAGACAATACGTTGGCTTAGAAGAGCTCCTTTTAAATTTGTTGGATAAAACCTAACAAACGAGGGTCACAAATACAATAACTAATAATGTCAATTGGTAAGCACTCGCATTCCTGCCTACTTAGCTTCAACTTAATTATAACTACAGATTAAATTGACTTGCATTCTTTACATGTGAGTTTTGATGAGAAGAAGCTAGCCCCTCAAAAAGTGACAAACTAATGTTTGAATTCCACTAGAAGAGATGCCCGCATTTAGTATTCGACAGTACCTAAATCAAGATTACCTGTAATAATAAAACACTTGTGCCTAGGGAAAAAACAATTTTAGTTTCTAATTTTAGACACATAAAGATGATAGGTGGATATTTTACAAGTAAATGGGTATAGATTTTGGGAAATGTACTCTATTAGATTAAATTTATAAATATTTTATATCTGTATAATTAATTTTTATATATTTTCCTCTCTTTAGCCAACTACAAGATAAAAAGGAATTTTGCAATAAAATCTCCTCACATCTTTTTTTTTTTTTTTAATTTTACAGGGAAAATTTTAAAACTCAAGAAAGGAAGAACCAAGAAAACATCAAGAAAAGGAAAGGAGAAGATATTAAAACAAGATATGAATTGCGTCAAAGGGAAAAGGAAAATAAAGGAAGCAAGGAGATAGCATGTGTGGAGGTTTCGGTGGAACAGATACAATATTGTGCGGTTGGATTAGGTCTTGTGAATAGTTTTTACGATTTACGAGGTAAACATGTGACATGAGTTTTGTTTTGACTTGCGAAAGAGGATTTTTGAAACCGCTGTTTCGCAGTTACCCAAACACTACTCTGGTCCTATTTATAAGGCCAAATTAACTAATTCTCACATACCAAGGAGGGTTAGTTAACTCATTAATTATGGACTAAGGCCAAACTGAAGGATTAGGTCTTGTGAATAGTTTTTACGATTTACAAGATAAACATGTGACATGAGTTTTGTTTGGTGGAGAAAAATGGTAAAAAAAACACATTTATTATTCTGAAATTAGATTTATAATAAGAACCAAAATATTTAGTGAATATGGACTTATAAATAGGACTAAAATGGTAGGATGATATCACTATGATGTTAGTTTTTGACAAAAAGAAAATTCTATTGATATGTGTGGTGGAGAAAAATCTATTTACAAATCTCGAAAGATGATTACTATGGATATTCCTTTGCCCCTAAAGAACTCTGATGGTTCAATTGCCCCTGTAAGAAGAGAGTTAGGTCTGTGTGAAGAGGAAACATTGAAGTTTGTTGGAATATTTTAGTCTACCCTTGGTGAATTAGGGTCCAAACCCAATTCAAGAAGGGCTATCATATAGAGATGGGTTATAAAGAGAGAAATTCTTTGTGGTTTGAAGGTTATATCTATTGCCATATAACAATACATTTAAGGGTTGTATCTATTCCTATGTGACCATACGTACATTATATATATAGGGTGTGGGGTTAAGGGAGAAGGCGAGTCAGAATATGCACAGAATATTACTCTTCTCCCTCTAAAAGGTTTTCTCTTATAAGATTGTTCTCTTCTCTTCCTCTCTTTGGTGTATTTGTTGTGTAACGTGATAGAGGTCCGCATCAGTGCTTCGGTTTCGTGTAGGTACTTCAGTGAGTCAATCGGATTCTAAGTACGCCTGAAATTCTTACATGATATCAAAACTTGATTTTCTTGATATTTGTATAATATTATTTGTCTTTCTTCCGTTACTGCCTTAATTGCTATGTGTGTCTTCAGTGCCTATTCCTCCATTGTATATTGTTCACTGATTATACTAGTGTATGAGTATACCGCCTGCATGAGTCTCTGTTTTTTGTTCTATGTTATTTAAAATTCCTTTTGTGGTTATACATTGAATATTTCTAATTTTTTTTTTAAAAAAATTGGGTAGTCTAACAGTTTTGATATTTCGTTTTCGGGAAGTGCAAAACTAGTGCTTCTTGTGTTCCTTAACGTGTATGTGAATGTTTTGAAAGACATGAACTATGAAAATTTAGAACCATGAAACAGAAAGGAAACAACATGAATGCCATCATTCTTGACTATTCCCTTTACGAAATTAAGCTTTGACTAAATCAATTTTTTTATTGCCCTAGTTGTTTGGTTCGTGAAAGTTTTCTGCCATATATATATATATATATATATATGCATATGTATGCGTGAGTTTTTTGAAAATTGTCGCTAGAATGTGTATATATATACACCACGGGCCTATGTGTTTTTCCTTTTTCCAGGTGTTAAGTCTGTGTTATATTTTGTTTGAATAAAAAGATATATATAGCATATGAAGTTTTCATTGAAATGCTCTGGAACATACCGCTTTAACAGTTTGTCATTCTAATACTTGGGTTCTTCAGAAACTTATGATGTAGGCTACAAAAATGGTATACAAATGTAGAGCGCATGGTATATGTTTTCGTATTATCTAGAACAAAAGAAATGGGACCAAGAACTCGCCATAGAAAACAAAACTGAGAAAGTATGCTTTTTGAGACTAGGCCAACTTTGAAAATAGGTCTCAATGTGTAGATGGAGGTTGAAGATGAAGCAAAACAACAAGACGTTTTGCCTCAACCAGAAACAGAAAGTCATTTCACCTCTAGAGGGCTTTGTGCGTTAAATGAAATGCACCGTTTTAATTTTAAAAAAATAAATTAGTGCGAGGTTCTGCAGGAGATGGGCTGAAGGCAATTATTTTTGGGCTGTTATGACAATTGCAGAAAGGACAACTTTTCTGAAGGCCCAGTAAAATAGAGGCCCAAAAACAAGTTTTAATAATTTGACACTAAATAAAAAAATCTCTAGACTTGGGCTAGACCAGATTGGGTTCACACAAAACAAAAATGATGTGGGCTTGAGTGTTTTATTTCAATTTTTTTTAGAAATTTTCAATTCCACCTTCTTCTATAGGGGCGCTTGAGGAGGCATTTGAACTTCGAATGAGGCACGGTTTATTTCTAAAAATCCATAAATTCATGATCTATATTTAAACATATAATTTTGCTATTTTAAAACATGTTTGGATCTATTTTAAATATTTTTCAGTGTTATATTATAGTGATTTTTATGTGTTTAAAAATCCTTTAAATATTTACAATGATTTATCTTATTTTTTATTTGAGTGAGATATGATTTAAAAGTGTTTTAGAAGCATTGAATCAAAAGATTTTTGTCTTTTAAAGAATATTTTTGTTGAAAAACTTATTCCTAAACATGAATTTGATGGCTTATAGAAAGATGTTTGATCCAAACATAAATAATTTAGAGGAATATGAATTTTTGAGTAATGAATAAGATAGGGATTTGCCCATTTGAATAAGAAACTATAAGTGGCGACCTAGAAGGAGAATATCTTGATATAAGATCAAGATGGAAAGAATCCAAAGTAAGGTTATAATTGAACCTGAAATGGAATGAGAGGAACAATTGGAAGAGAACTGATTATATGAATCCTAACATGAAGTTGAATTTTCTAAAAAATCTCAAAATATAAAGATTTCCTTATAATTCCAACCTCTGGATCATGGTGGAGTTCATGGAAATGTCACTCTTTGAGAGAGGAGTGAAGGCCCATCTTAAGAGAAGAACAAAGTCCAAAGCCCAGTCTAAATCTTTTTAGAAGAAATACAAAATGTTTCTATTAGGAAACAAATATAATTTGAATAAGAAATATGGGATATTTCTTTTAGAAAATTTGAAAGATTGTTGAAATAATAGGAGACACAAAATTCTTGCAACTTTAGAAAAATAATAGTTGTTGAGAACCTGCCAAACTAGGTTTGAGAAGCATGGAGACTTAACCTTTTAGAGGAAGTATTTTTTGTTGGAAATTAAAATGTGCATAAAGGAAATGCATAGAGAACTTAGAAAAACTATTAAGTTTTCCCAACTCCCAGATAAGAGGTTAATAAGACATTATGAATATAATGTGATGAAAGCATGAAGAAGTAAAAGTCAAAATACTCTTTATGAGTGGGAGCACTTGGAAAATGAGTCTTTCAAGAGCGTCATATGCTCTATATAAGTGGGAGCTCTAAGAGAATGAGTCTTTTGAGCTTAATAATTGAGCATGTTATTTAAGATACTTGTATGAAATTCTTGATAGACAATAATGGCATAGTTGGAATCTGTGTGACGGAAGGTAAAGACTTATTCTCCGGATTATAGATCCAATGATGTTGTTATTTTTCTAATCAAGAATAATACAAGTATATGACGTTGTATACTTCAATGTGTTATATTATTGATAAGTTCTTAGATTAAATAAATTATGAATAACCCTGTGTGTGGGATAATTTGAGTGGCTAAGCCAGGAGAAGCTACTAAGAATATAATTTCTAAACTAAATGGGGACAATCAAAATATCTGGTATTTATAGAAATAATTCATTCTAAAGCCATTGACAAATGGTCATGGTAATACTGAAGTTGAGGTATTAGCTTAGCATAGAAAAGATTACGAGACCTGTATGGCTTGACAAGGGAAACAAAATAGTTTGAATTGCCCTATAAAATTGTATAGTTGTGATTCAATCTTTCTTTCAATAAATTTCTTTGGTTGGTAAATTCTTTGTGCATAATTGTATTGCCATTTCTTCTAATTTAAGTATTCACTTAAATATATGTCTTACTAGTCAAAGACATAGAATTTGGTTCTAGAAATAGCATAATGAAAAGTTTTCAGTAAGATACTAGAACTGAGTTTACATTGCAATTATTCTATTTCGTTGCATGTGGTCCTATAAGTTTGAGGGTAAGACACAGAGCTGGGTAAATTATTACCTTTCACTACCAAAAAAATGTTATTCTGAAGCGGTGGCATTGTAGCGGTTATATCAAACCGCTACAAATTATAGCATTTGTAGCTGTTTTAAGCTAAACTGCTACAAATTTGTAGCGATAAGCTACTCGCCAAGTGGCGCGACAGATTAGCAGCGTTTTTTATAGCAGTTGGTAGAAAAAACTGCTACAAATTTGGCGCGAAATTCCCTCTAAAACTTGTAGCGGTTCAGTTGTAGCGATTAATAAACAAAAACCGCTACAATATTCCCGCCACTTGGCGCGACCAAGACCCGCCAACAGTGTAGCGGTTATTTGTAGCGGTTATAGCAACAAAACCATTACAAAATCCCAAACGTCAGGTATTTGTAGCGGTTATAGGGATATAACCGCTACAGAATTTCAGGAGTCTCTAAGTTTGTAGCGGTTCTGGACCATAACCGCTACAGAATTTCAAAGGTTCTTGTACTTTGTAGCGGTTATTAGAAAACCGCTACAAATTTAAGTCGCCCTTGGTGATTTGTAGCGGTTAACATAGCGGTTATTGGAATAACCGCTACAAATTGTTGGCCTATTTAAGGCGCGCCTTCCTCCTTTTTTCCTTTTGCTCATTTTGTTTCCTGAAGTTTCTCTGAGTGTTTTCTCTTAGATTTGAGCATTCAGACGTCTGTGAAGCAGTTTTTGCTGCAGTATTTCTCAGTATTTTTGCACTTAAGGTACAGTTAATATGGCTTCAAGAGAGGATAGGAGGAAGGCCCCTGAGGTCCCCAGACCCATTTTGCTGGGTGGTAGCAGCCGAGCAGGGGGCAGAGGGAGGGGGCAGCGCGGAGGCAGGGCGACCGCGGCATTCCAGCCCATCCCCCCACAGGAGTCGGCCCTACCACAGGCACCGCAGACGATCCCAAAAGAGACGACCGCACCAGAGGTGCCTGAGTTTGGGGGGGCAGATATCAGCGTCGAGGACTACGATGAGGAGGACTTCGAGATCCCGATTGGGCTCAGGGAGATGGAGTAGTTCCTCGATGAGGAGGAGGCTCGGGAGCAGAACAACCCACGAGGGTCGTCTTCGCGGTCCACTGGGTTTGAGGTGCAGGTCTAAGGTAAATAAATTTTTTAATTTAATAAATTATTTATTTAAATTTGAAAAGAATTATAATTTATCTAACGTGCGGTAAACTGTGCAGATGAGCAGGGGAACGTGTCGACGAGGAAGCTAGAAGTGGCCGGTCTGAACAGTATGGACCGGACCCTGCGAGTTATAGTGCCGTGGAATAAGGGCACTGACCAGCCCATCGACAATGGGGGTCACTTGTTCAACCGCTTCCTGAATGACCTGGGCGTGAATTGGATGCGGTTCCTCCTTCACTTCAAGACATGGAGGCACGTTCTGAAGGGGCCGAAGGACCAGGCTTGGGAGGAGGTAGTTCAGGTAATTAATAATATTTAATTAATATTTTTTGTAATTAATTCTATTTAATTAATATTTTTTAACAAGATTTTTATAATGATTGATATTTAAATAATTTTTTTGCAGCTGCGGTTTGCCGTCCGGGCCAACCGGAAGAGGTACACCCTCATGAAGATGGGTGACGGCTGGAGGAACCGTCTCTTCTGCAGGGTGGATAAGGACGAGATGATGCCTCTGGAGCAGTTGATGGAGAACGTCCCGGACGGCGTGCTGCCGAACGACTGGGCGAGTTTCGTCCAGTTCAAGAGGAGCCTTGAGGGGCAGGTAATGTATTTATTAGATTCTTTATATATTATTTTGTAATTGTTAATTATTAAATTATAATTTCAATTTAATTATTTTTAATTTGAACTTTATTAATTTTAAATGTTTTTTTATTGTTTTAATACATTTAATATTGTTTTTTTTCCAGGAGCTTTCTCAGAGGAACACCAGGATCCGTGCGCAGCAAACAATCCACCACACAGCAGGATCGAAGACCTTTGCTGTCACCTACAGCGAGCTGGTAAGTTTTCAAAATATCACTGACTTTTAGCTGGTTATTTCATAATACTAATTGAATTTTGTAATTGTTTTAGGAGAAGAAGGCACAGCAGGAGAACCGTCAGACGGACTATGGGGAGTTGTACGCCATAACACATAGACACCGTGATGGGACTGCGACCTCTCAGCAGGCAGAGGCGGCCATTGTAAGTAATTTTATTATTATATTTTTTATAAAACCAACTTAATAATGAAAAATGCTAATCAGTAATTGTTTCATAAAATGGCAAGAGCGGATGCAGCAGTCGCAGGCTGAGCTGCGACAGACCCAGGCCGAGGAGTCACAGGGATCAGTGGACCCGACGGCTCCTTTGAAGGCTGGTCTGGGTCAGGCTGAGCACCCCGGACACGTGCGAGGGATGGGGATAGGCGCCAAACCTAGCATGGTCTACGGCAGGAGCATCGCCTCTGAGGCTGGCAGCTCTAGAGGGGTCAGACGTCCGAGGGACAAGTCTATTGACCAGCTGCGGTCAGATTTGGAGCAGCAGATGGCTCAGCAACAGCAGCAGATGCACTAGCTGCATCTGCAACAGATGCAGCAGATGCAGTTGCAGGCTGACTTGATCTACGCTCAGCAGACGCAATGGCGTGATATCGCGAACAACATGCTCGAGCGGTCATGGAGTCGCCTGTTCCGGGACGAGCAGTATCCACAGGTTCCCCCTATCCCTCGGTACGTCGTCCAGCCTACTCCTCCTCCTCTTGCTCCTGCTGATGATGATGGTGCGGTTCACTCTACCCAACGGCCTGATCCAGCAGCACCTGAGGGAGCACCAGATGATCAACCCCCAGCTACTTAATTTAGGACATCTTTTTTTTTATTTGTTGTTGAAACATTTGTAAATAAATATATATAATTTTGTATTTCAGAACTTAAATGATTATTCCATAATTATATTTATATTATTAGACCGCGTTGTTGAATTTATGAATTAATTGCAACAATATTATTTATATTTCTAAAAAAAATAAAGCATATATGTATTTATAGCGGTTTTATAATACAAAGCGCTACAAATATATATGGTTGTAGCGGTTCTACAATAAAAACCGCTACAAACATATAAGTTTGTAGTGGTTCAACAATAAAAACCGCTACAAATATACATAATATTTGTAGCGGCCTCAATGTCAGTTTGATTTTGTTGCAATTCCTGACCCACGTGATGGCAGGTTCTTAGTACATGGTAGGTTTCGTTCACACAACGAATCAAGTCACTATGGATGGTGTTTTGGAAACAAAGAGAGGAACTCAGTCGTATTCTACAATTAAGCGAGTACAGTCACATTTCCGTGACATTTAGTGTTCGTGTTAAAAACAAACTGGATAAAAATGTTTCTGTAAAGTGTGCAGTGCGGGTCATAAGCAAACGTGATTTTTAAAAAAGGAACAACTCAATGAGTCAAAATCTCCTTCTCAGCAGAACAACACAATGACCAAGTATGTCACTTTCATCATGCATTCTCCTTTCATTTTTATTTCAAACTGGGAAAAAAAAAAGTTTAAACGTTTAGCCCACGATGTACATTCTCCTTTCACCATTTAGTACCTCTATTAACAAATTTATTAGTATTGAGAAAATTAGTTAAATTACGTATTTGTAACCAATGGTTGAAATACTCTTTTACAATTATTTCTAATATTTAATAAGATGTCCTAATGATTTTTTTATCAAAGTGAAAATTGAGCATTTTAATGAAGGAAAAAAATCAAGTATTTATGAGTAGAAGTATTTTGATGTAGGAGAAAAATTGGATGCGTTCTTATATTCAAATAGGACAAAAACAAAATGCTTAATATGGTTCTACATTTAGGACCAAAAAGAGTAATAAATAAGTTAAATAAGAAACCTTTAATATTTAAAAAATTGGAAAGATGAAATAATGGCATTAATTAAGGATATAGCTGGAAAAAAAACAGAGAGAGCATTAATTAAGGATACAAGTGAACAAATGTAATCAATTTTTGGATATTAACTAATCTTAACAGTTTGTTAACATGCGTAAGTTAGGTAATTTTCTTTTATGGATAATAACTAGCTAAGAACAGAGGGAGTATATGCAAATAAAGTTAGCTTGGTTTGTTATATGTAATAATGGAATTAGGAACAGTAAGAGATTTCATAAAATACGATACAAACAAGATAAGTAGATGGAGGCATGTAATTTAAATTTAAAAATGATGTATTGTTGATATTAATAAGTAAATAAATAATGATAGATGTAGGGCGAAACTTAATTATTCTTGTGATGATGTAATTGTGTTAATGTGACGTACGATTGGGGGTTGCAACACATTGTGCAGGCTATTCGTACTCCAATGCCCTGAGAATGGGAATCAAGATCGATTTCAGTCCGTGGGACTAACATGAAATTAGATGATTTTTGGAAGCACTATAGAAATGATACAAGGTACTTGATATCGTAATATGAGATCCAAATTGCTGGCTTCTGACTATAATTTATTAGTTTAGTTATTATGATGACCACTAAAAGCTGTTTTCATATGATTACTTGGTAACTCTCCATATTTTCATTTGAGCTTAGAGAGCTGAGAGGAGGCAGGGGTGGTTCGAGAGGCTAATGTACCTCATTTGGAAGAGCAAAAGGAAAGGAAAGGAAGATTGGTTTTGGACAGAGGGAGCGAAATCTGGAAAGAGGGGCGAGCGGCTCAGGGTTGATGCTTCGTTATCATTCTTAAACGAGAACCAGAGAGCGCCGGATGAGGAGCTGAGAGGAGGGGCTGAAGTCCCACTGTTCATCATCTTCTTCCTGGTTGAGTTGATATTTGCACAGTGATCTGTTATAATTTCTTGCCATTGAACTCTGATCCGATTCTTCTTTGTTTCCTGTATGGTTTTGAATTGTTGCTGAGATGACGAGAATTAAAGTAACATGGGGCTAGTTGCTCTTGACCCTAGAATAGCTATAAACTATTTTGGGATTTAAGCGTGTATGAATCAATTAATTGTGCTTAATATTATTTTTGTCTACTTAATCTTGTATTATTTTAATTATCTATTGCTTTATCACTACTAAGTTTGAAATTAGAGAATTTAGATTAACCTTGAAAGATGGATCTTAATTGAACCATAAGAGTAAGTAATATGTGATTAGAATTTATTCTAATTTGTCAATAAGATAGGAATATATCTATTAGACTCATATAATCATATTAGAGTAAAAATTAGACAATTATTGCCTCTAAATTAGTTTAGAATAACAATTTTAATTTGAGAGAGGGATATGAGTGATCGAAAGATACTTTTATCTATTAATGCTATAGACTAACAATTTAATATTAAGTACATTTATTTTGGGTGATTACATGCTCCTAGACCAGAAAAGGGGATTCGCCACTGTCGATTGTTTTTCTCGATTGAAATTTCAAAAATAGTAAATTTAGCATTTTTGCTCTTCTTTAATTTTTTTTTTTTCCAATTTCCTCATTTGATTTGCTTAAATTAAATGAAAATGAGAAATTTAATGTCTAATCACTAGTTCATTGAGATATCTGTGGAACGACCTTGATTCACTATTATACTATTTCATGGCCCATATATTTGTTGTGTTTACTTAAAATTTAGTAGTATCACTACTCCTAACACCTACCAAAGTCTTTATTGTCCCCAAAATCACTCATGAGCTTTCCGGCATTATTCACAAAATTGTTTCATCATAAAGCAAATAGCACCAATATAATACAAAATAAAAGTGAGAGACAATACGTTGGTTTAGAAGAGCTACTTTTTGGATTGTTTTCATCTTTTTGCCTTGGATTGTGGGGTTCTACCTCATCAGCACTCTTTTGGACCTAGCCCTTAGGTCTGGTTATCTCTCAAGCTTTGCTTGCCTTTGTATCAAAAAAAAAGAAGAGCTACTTTTAAATTTGTTAGATAAAACCTAACAGACGAGGGCCACAAATACAATAACTAATGTCAGTTGGTAAGCACTCACATTCCTACCTACTTAGCTTCAACTTAATTATAACTAGAGATTAAATTGACTTGCATTCTTTGCATGTGAGTTTTGAGAAGGAGCTAGCCCCTCAAATCGTGACAAACCCAATGTTCGAATTCCATTAGGAGATATGCCCGTATTTAATATTTGACAGTACCTAGAACAAGATTACCTCTAATAAAAAGATACTTGTGCCTAGAGAAAAAAACAATTTTAGGTTCTAGTTTTAGACACAGAAAGATGATAGGTGGATATTTTATAAATAAATGGATATAGATTTTGGACAATACTCTATTAGATTAAATTTATAAATATTTTATATCTGTTTAATTATTTTTTATATATTTTCCTCCCTTGAGCCCAGTAAAAGGTAAAGAGGAATTTTGCAATAGAATCTCCTCACATCTTTTTTTTATTATTTTGAATGGAAAATTAAAAAAACTCATGAAAGAAAGAACCAAGAAAATATCAAGAAAAGGAAAGGAAGAAAATATTGAAATAAGATGCGAGTTGTGCCAAAGGAGATAGGAAAATGAAGGAATCAAGGAGCCAGCGTGTGTGCGGAGGTTTCAGTTGAACAGAGACAATACTTTAGTATGATATCCATATGATGTTAGTTTCTGTCTGGCAAAAAAAAAAAAAAAATTATTGATATGTTTGGCGGAGAAAAATATGGTTGTAGTTATCGATATATTTGGCTGCACAAAATTTAATTTGCTAGATTGCCAGAAAAATTTAATGAAATTGAAGCTTTGGAGGAGATCAAATTGAGGTAAGTGAAACCGATATATTAGAAGTGCCTTCTTCTTCCATTGGTGGCTGATTATTTCAGTATGTTAAATGTTAATTAAATCAGTGAAAGAATTAGATTTAAACTGCTGCCATGATGGATCTATTTTCTAATAATATAATGAATTGCGTGGCTTACCATCATTTTGGAAATTAACTATACTTATCTGCTCATTTTTATTTCAAACTACTCCCTCAATCCCTAATTATGTGGCAAAATTTTGTAAACACTTAATTAACCTGCATGATACGTACTTCTTTCACCCGTGGATATAATACCCTTTTGACTAATTTATTGATATTAAGAAAATGAGTGCAATTAGTTATTTGTAACCAATGGATGCTCTTCTACAACTATTCCCATATAAGGCATTTTGATTAGTAATGACTCTTCACCAAAGTGAAAAATGAGCATTTTCATTAAGGGAAAAAAATTAAGTATTATAACTAGGAGTATTTTGATGTGGGAGAGAAAATGGATGGGTTGTCATTATAAAGGACAAAAAAGATTGCAGTTGGGACAGAGAGGACTAAATTAAATAAGCAACGTTTTATATCCATAAAGTCAAAAAGATGAAAAAGATGAGCATTAACTAAATTAAGGATATAAGTGAAAAAAAATTTGTAATCAATTTTCATATATTAACTAATCTGTAAGTTAGGTAATTTTCTTTTATGGATAGTAGCACGAAGGGAGTATATACAAATAATTTTTAGGTTTATATAATTTTTGGTTCATCAAATTTGTTTTCATTTTTGTTTTGGTCCCTCAAGTTTCAAATAAGAGGTTTTGGTTCCTCAAGAGGCAAAATAGTCCATATATTTATTTAATGATAAGGACCAATGTTTTAAACAAAATAAAATTTGAAGGACCAAAACCCCTTATTTGAAATTTGAAAGACTAAAATCAAAATGAAAGCAAATTTGAAGGACCAAAGATTGTAATGAAAAAATAATAATTTTCTGAATGCTTTTCCGACTCCTTGTACCTACTTAAATTTTAGGACTCTTTTTCAGTTAATTCACCAAGATGATGAAGGCACATAATTAACACCCACGATAATTCCCTTGTCAGCACGAGAGAGATTAAAGTAAAAATATAGGCTGAAGATGAAAACAAATTATTCAAAACTTAAACTGTTTTCATAAATTGAATGAGTGAGTGGCAAAAAAAAAAGTTAAAAAAACTGAACAACAACGACAAGTTAATTTAATAATCGTATATATTAGGAATAGCAGTATTTCATAGACTAAAAAACAAGCAAACTGCAAATATACAGATGGACTCAATACAATAAATAAAGAAAAATGAGTGAGGGTGCCAAGGAAGTTTACAAGGAAATCAACAATTACTATTAAGCCACCACTAAGGTTAATTAATTAAGCAAGCAAAGTCTTTGGTGATAAATATATTTTTAGAATCCGATTGTGCTTTCTAGCAAGGCGACATAAACAAGGCAGATGAATAGCTTAAGGATTCAATCCCTCTTATTGTTAAAAAATTAAATATAAATTGTTTATGATTATGATGATGTAACTCAAATTTATATATTCATCTCCAGGTTGATCTAAACCTAGAGGGTGATTCTATCTTATGGGTCCACATCACGTTACTGTCGACAAAAATAATTTAAATGAATACCCCACTAAATTTTTCAAGTAATTGCAAGCGATATCCCTCATTGTTAATTTTTGACAATTCCAAGACACTTTGGAAAGCTTGTCCTTGACTAAACCAACATGTAATTTAATCTCTAAATACTTTGTGGGATACTCGTACAAGCTCATCTTAACACAATCCCAATTTTAAATTAACTCCAAGTTATCTTAATTATATAAACATTAAAAATTAAAGTATACATATGTATTCATGACGTCATGAGCAATAATATTATGAAAATAAGATTAGCTGTTCAACCAGCTAAGTTATCTGTTTAAGGTTCAATGATTAGACTTTTTAATCAGACCTACAAGATTTAAATTATTAATATAATACTGAGAACTATAACTATAATATAAAATACTATAACTATATGTAACTACAACTATAATATAAAGGGAAAAAAATCAAATACTATACTAATGACTAATAATAAAATAATAAAAATAACTAATAGCTATAACTAATAATAAAAATAATAAGCAAAGTGCTTTTATTCAAAATGCCCCGTGATCTTCAACCAATTTTTGCGCTTCAATATATTTGCCCCATGCAAAATGTGTCCCAAAAAGAAGAGCAGAGCAAATAAAGTATGTCCAAAAGTAAACTAACCTATTGAACTGCTACGAAAAACATCATCCGATTTCAAAGTAGCACAATCTAGTTTAGACTTATTGGAGGGTTCTATTGGCTTATTAGCATGCATCCAGTAGTGCAAACATATCTAATTGGAGAAAGCTAAAGGATCCAATAAAAAAAAGAGTTAAGAACCTGATTCAAAACTGAGAAGAACTATCAGGAATGCCAAATTAATTTTACCTTATATAAAACTAGATTGTAGCATAGAAGACTACTGAATGAATAATTAAGACAATCAAAAAGAAGTCGTTGGGGATATCAGATATGTATTGAATAAAGGAGCGAGGTTTTCATATTTGTTTTTCATTTTATTAACATGAGTGTCAGAGGAATAACAGAAATAGCAGAAGGGGAGAGAGAATATCACAAATCACGTCACACCACTCTTAACGGTTTTTGTCTTATTATAGAGCCATGCCTTCATCAATTTGTCTCAGCTTCCACGTTGGTCTGCGCATTCGCCTACTGCATCTTAAATTCATCAATTCCTCCTTTCACGTGCACTTCTTTTACAGATTTTTATCTGTACTCATCAGTAACAAACCATCAATTATCAACTTTTAGTTCTTGCCTGCCACTTCTCTTCAGTTTCCATTTATTTATTTTTAGTAACTAGCTATGCGAATAACATCAACCCAGTCTTCTCTCAAAGGACATTGGTCATTTTTATAAATTAGTTAACATTCTAAAATTCTAAGGGTAATATTTATGGATCAATTATTAATACACAAATAATTGTAAGTTAGAGAAATATTAGTTACTTTTCCATATTCAGAGAAGCATGTAAAGAAGAATGAGTATAGGAAATGAGTTACAGTTGGAAGTAGTAATTTCCTTAGTTTCACACTCATTTTTACAAGTCTTTGGGCGTATGCGAGAGTCAATAACAGCGTTTATATCTTTGCTTTAGTTTCATATATTATAATTAAATGGAAGGAGCAGTCAGGGAAGGAGCATGGAATTCGTATCTTTTTATTAACCGTCAAACACTCTAGATTTATTTAGAGAAACTATAAGAAATCTGGCTAAGGGTAATTTAGTCTTTTTATTTTAATATTTTAGTATTTGATCCTTGTAAATAATTACCATTTTATGGTCCTTCTTAATAAATATTATTGTTCACTCCCAGTAAAAGCCCCACCAAAAAAAAAAAAAAACTAGCTCTTTACTTTCCTCCCCAAGAAAGTAGAAACCAATCACATGATCAAAGTTGAAATGGCACATGGATACGTGGATTTCAACAGAAGTTAGGTCACTCATTCCCCACTGCGGCTGAAATCCATGCAATCTACAGAGGACTTCATCTATGTAAGCAGATGGGTTTAACCAAAATCAATCTGTTCACTGACTCCCTCCAAGCTATTCACCTACTACGGTCTAATTGTCCCACTTCTCACCCATTATACAATGTCATCCTGGACACCAGATCTCTTATTTTTTCAGACTGGGACTTGCGGATTTCCCACTCTTATAGGGAAAGCATCCGGTGTGCAGATTACCTTGCAGGTCAGGCTCACATGCACAGCCAGAACTACGTTGAACTGGGGTCTTCCCCTACAGATTGTATCCTTCTTTTTGCCCAGGAATGTGGTGTATCACCGCATGATCACTTTGTACGGCCTACTTTATAGGCCATGACAATCTACAAGCTCTGCTTGCCTTTGTAATACAAAAAAAAAAAAAAAAGTTGAAAGGTATATATAGAAGGGTTAACTAAATACTACCTCTACCCTCTAGTCTTTGATATAAAAGATAATTGACTAATTTAGATAACTTAATGAAATTAGCTATTAGTTATTTATAACAAATCTATATTGGTTTTTTTAAAAAATATTATCTTTCATCATGACTATCATTGAATAGAAACCCCTTAATATGTGTAATCAATATAGATATTTTGCAAAAAAAGTTATAAATGTAGGAGATAATGTAGATTAAGGTCTTAGCTCTTAGGCCTGAGGTTATAGCATACATTGCAACTTGAGGAGGGAAGTAAAAGTATAGCATACATTGCAACTTGAGGAGGGATCTGCTTCTTTTCTGATTTCTCGGGTCAAAAAGTAAAATCTATTTCCATTGATACTCGAGCTCCTTTTCTTCCTTGTAGCTTTCCCATGCTTTCACCCGCTCATATTTTAAAATAGAAGCTACCCCATTTATCCCAGTTCTACGGAAAGAAGTCCTATATTTGACGATGAATTAAATTAATTAGCAGTATATAAGTTCTATATCAATCAAATTAAGTTAACTAAATTTCTTAAGTAGCTAAATGCAAGAAATGCTCACTAATTGGAATGATCATATATTTTATATTTATTAAAAAAAATTATAGTTGGAAGTAGTATTTACTTAATTTAACATCTATTTTTCCATGTCTTTGGACACATTCAAGAGTCAATAAAATAACAGCCTTTATCTCTCTACTTCCATTTTATAGTACAATATAATTAAATGGAAGGAGTCGTGAGGGAAGGGGAATGCGGAAGGAATAAAATGGGCTCTCGGCATATTCTCACGTCTCATTTAATTTCTTTTTTGTTAATGATATATGGTAAATTGGTAATCGAGCCTACCACAAACATCATATCAATGTTTTAAAGTCCCGATCAGGTATCCGACCGGAAAAATCAGCAGGTCATGATTTATCCAATTGAATTGATTATCAGGCTGGTGACATAATAATTAAATAAAAATATAATATTATGTACACACATATATATAAGAATATAAATGGAAGAAATATCTATAAAATATTTACACAACTTGAAAAAATAAACATGGAAAAATTTACATATAACAACATGTATCGTATATAATACAATGAAATCATTAAAAATAAATTAGATAATAGTTATAATTTTAATGATATCTTATATTTAAATATTAAATGTTATGGAGTCTTTTATAATTTTTAATATAAAATTTTAAAGTAGAAAGAGAGGACATATGTCTTATCTATTTTATATAGATGCGTGGAAAACATTCAGAATATGCATTAATTGTTATTTGTATAAATTCTTAAAATTAATTTTAAAAAATAAATGAACATGAATATCCCTTTGAAAATCAAACAGCACTTTAAAGTAAATACCGAACATCTTATTTATCCATCATCCATCTGTGTATTTTGACCAATGGGTAACTGTTGGCATAGGAAAAGACCGACGGATAGCTTTTCTAACCTACTAAAAGACAGACTGGTAGTTGGCACCTCGGGAAACATTATAAAAGAAACTGGAATACGGGAAAGGACACCAATATTTTCTCTCTACCTCTCTAAACCAGATCTACGTTTCTATTTCTCCGGCCGGCGAGCTCATGTTCGAACGTTGAAAGAAGCTGATATGCGTTTTTGTTTTTATGAAGATCATATTCACAACGAAAACTGAATCTCACCCTCTCTAAACGGTGAAAAATATGATTCTTTTGTCAGTCGGATTATCATTTCATCTTTAACTGTTCTTCTCCTTCGCTTCTTCATTTTCCTTTTCAGTATAAACATTAGTTGAGAGCCATCCGGATTCCTTAAATCCGTCCCGGCTCCCGGTTGAAAAGCGATATCCGGCTTTATAATGATTTTTTCCCGGTCCAATCTGGCTGGAACATTAAAACGGCTTTGCCCCCAAAACCAAACCGTTGCCGTCTCTGGTCTCTGGCCGTCTGATCCGGCTCGGCTATGAAAACATTGTGATCATATACATATCTTTTTTTCCTCCTTTTATTGAGCACACACGTTTTTGTTTGACAAAACACTCATTAATTTCATAAGTCACTCATTATTCAAATAAAACCAACCAAATTTTTAGTGGTTGTTGCAATAGTGATAAAGCTGATTTGTGGAAAAAATGGGAAACCGACATATTGTGGAAAAATGGGGTTATACATACAAGTGATGGGAGAAGGAGCATGGAAGGAAGCATGTGGACCCTTTCTTTACGATTCCTTCCCTTTCATTATTCTTTTATTTCAGAAAAAGAGAAGAATGTGGACCCTTTGTTTTACGATTCCTTTCCTTTCATTATTCTTTTATTGCAGAAAAAGAGAGAGGAAAAGAGGAAGAAAAGACCAAGATATAAAAGAAACAGAAAGAAATTGTGAGAAACTTGCAAGAAAATTCTATCTTCAGCCGTCTAACAACACCATCAGGAAGGTAAACTCCTTGACCCTTGTATACTATATTCTTCACTTGACCATCTCATATTTGATTTATTTTCCTTTTCCTTTAGAGCTAATGTTATGGTTTAGTTGTTGTAGGTCGCAATATTAGTGGTTCGTCAAATTATACTCAGCAAGTTGGTTCAAATATTTATGGCAAGCAATCAACAAGAATTTTCCGCAAACTCTTCTAACTCCAATTCAACCTCAAGAACCTGCAAGTATGACATTTTCTTGAGTTTTAGAGGTGAAGATACGCGTAAAGGCTTCACAGGTCACTTATATCATGCGTTAATTAGCAAGGGATTCCGAGTTTTTAGAGATGATGAAGAGCTTGAGAGAGGAGAAGTCATTTCAAAAAAACTCCAACAAGCAATTGAGGACTGTCATTTCGCAATTGTTGTTCTCTCCAAAAATTATGCCTCTTCTTCATGGTGTTTAAATGAGCTCCAACATATTCTTTACTCAAGAGATAATTTGTGTCAACAGGTTTTTCCCATATATTATGATGTAGATCCATCAGCTGTGCGGAATCAAAAAAGAAGTTTTGAGGAAGCTTTTGTTGGGCATCAAATGATTCAAAGGGACAATGAGGTCTTGAAAAGTTGGAGAGAATCTCTCAAGACAGTTGCTAACTTATCTGGTTGGGATTGCAAGGATCAGTAAGTTAATTTCTTATTGGGTAAAATTATGCGATATATATTTTTTGCTTATAATCATTTCATTGAACATAAATCTAGATGCAGTCAAGCTATTTTTTTGGCATGTATGTGTTCTTACTTTAAAGATAAAAAATTAACTATTAAAATGAACATTTTTGTTGTAGCAGGGAACTATACTTCATATTACAAGTGTCATGAATCTTTGTATTGTTTATTGAGTTGTTCTTTCCATTTCTGTTTGCAATTATTTAATAAATGAGTTTTCACTGTTAAACTTTATCAAAAAATTAAACAATTGTAAAACTTTTTAAATACAATCATTTGACATTGATATATATACTATTAGCTATATTCGAGTAGTGGGTCATTTTTTAGTTGTGATATTATTTATTCTAATAAATTTTGAACTTATTTTCGTTTTTGAAATAAAAATTTTTAAATTTAAAATTTGCATTATTAATTTTGATTTTTTGATATTCAAAACTATTCGTCATCAAACTAAAAGCTTTAACTTCACAATTAAATTAAAGCACACGCTTAAAATAAAAAATGGAATAACAACTGCAAGGCTTATTTGCTGCCCATATTAAATTTGTTTCAATGAGTTTATGATCCAGAAGAAAACTAATATTAACAATTGCAGACATTGAAGTAACAAATACTATAATTACAGAGTCAATTAAAAGTTATACTCCGTATATCTTACCTGGGCTCATTCATATGTTGTTTTAACTTGTAGGCCTGAAGCAGAACTTATTGAGACGGTGGTTGAGGAGCTGTGGACCAAATTACGTCCTAAACTGCCACCTTTTTGTGAAGGCTTAATTGGAATTGAAAATAAAATAGAACAACTGGAGCCACTGTTGGAGATAGGCTTGAATGATGTTCGGTTTGTAGGAATATGGGGCTTACCGGGTGTGGGTAAGACAACAATTGCTAGGGCTATTTTTGACATATATTGTAGCCAATTTGAAATCGAATGCTTTCTTCACAATGTTAGGGCAACTTCAGAAAGATATGGTGAGGTGGACTTACAAAGGATACTTCTTTCACATCTCAAAATTCGAAACTTGAAGATTGAAAACATATTCGATGGGAAGGAACTAATCCAAAACCGTTTTAGGGATAAAAAAGTTTTACTTATCCTTGATGATGTTAGCCATACAAGCCATTTAGAAATTTTAGCTAATAGCCCCAATTGGTTTGGTGCTGGGAGTAGAGTGATCATAACAACTAGAGATTCACACTTGTTGCGAAGAGTGCATAAGGTATATGTACATGAGGTTGAATCTATGAACCAAGTTGAATCCATTCAACTCTTTTGTTCAAAAGCATTTGAAAGAGGTGAACCTGAGGAGGATCTTTTGGAGATGTCTAAAACTGTTTGTGATTATGCGAAAGGCCTTCCTTTAGCTCTCTCTGTGTTGGGTTCTTTTTTCTGTGGAAGAAGTAGCGTGGGAGAATGGGAAGATGCTTTGGATATGTTGAAGAAAAATCAACATAACGATATTCTTAAAGTACTTAAACTAAGTTTTGATGTGTTAAATGGCACAGAACAAGCAATATTTTTAGATATTGCTTGCTTCTTCAATGGGTGGACCAAAAAGGTGATAACACATATATTGGAAAGTTGTGGATTCAACGCCAAAATTGGAATAGCAAGTCTTCAAGAAAAGTCTATGCTAAAGGAATATTATGATTGTTTAGTGATGCATGATTTGCTTGAACAAATGGGTAAGGGAATTGTTGTAGATAAGTCTCCTGATTATGTTGAAAATCGTAGTAGATTGTGGTCTGAGAAAGATATTGATGAAGTTATGGAAAAAAATCTGGTGAGTGTTGATCTTAATTAGCTTATATTGGTTTTAATACATTTTATATCTTATTAGTTTCTAGTCAATTTATTTTGATATCATTCTCCTGGTGACTAATGTTGTTTATCAGGGCACAAAAGAAATACAAGGTGTGGTTTCATCCACATTTTGTGAGGCATATTGGGATCCTGAAGCCTTTTCAACGTTGCGTAACTTCAGATTGTGGTATGAGGGAGATCATGATGAAGTTATGGAAAACAATTTGGTGAGTGTTGATCTTAGCTCTTATATTGGTTTTAATACATTTTTTTATATATCTTATTAGTTTCTAGTCAATTTATTTTGATATCATTTTCCTGGTGACTAATGTTGTTTATTAGGGCACAAAAGAAGTACAAGATATGGTTTCATCCACATTTTGTAAGCCATGTTGGGATCCTAAAGCCTTTTCAACGTTGCGTAACCTCAGATTACTCATAGTAACTAGTGATTCGAACGTTTCTCATGGCCTCAAATGTCTTTCTCATTCTTTGAAAGTACTTTATTGGACAAAATATCCCTTAGACGCTCTTCCTCCTGGAACTCGACTGGATAAACTTGTTGATCTTAGAATGTATCATAGCAAATTAAAGAAACTTTGGAATAAAAGCCTGGTAAGATATACATCTTTTGCTTTGAGGCTATAGATAGTGTAATTTTTTATGCTAGTTAGCACAATGTATTGTTTTTAGTTATTCTCATATATTTGTTTGACCAGTGTTCCAGGAATCTGAAGTTTTTGAACTTGAGTTATTCCAAAAACTTGATTGAAACTCCTGATTTCTCTGAACTGCCAAATCTGGAAAGATTAGAACTTGAAGGTTGTGAAGCCCTTGCTGATCTTCATGCTTCAATTGGACAACTCAAAAATGTTCAAGTGTTGAATTTGAAAGGTTGCAAAAATCTAATAGCACGTTGTCCAAAAAAATTGGAAATGGGTGCTCTTAAAGAATTTGTTCTTTATGGGTGCATTCGAGTTGAATATCTCCCTGAGTTTGGGGAAAGTATGAAAAATCTAGAAATGCTTGATGCAGCGGAGACAAATTTAGTCAAGCTTCCAGAGTCATTTGGATTATTGAGTGGTCTCAAGACATTGAAGTTAAGGGGCTGCAAAAATCTAGTTTGCCTTCCCCAAAGCATCCACAAGTTGAAGCATCTTGTACTTGTTGATATTGCTGGGTGCTCAAAATTTAGTAAATTGCCAGAAAACTTGAATGAAATGGAAGCCTTGGAGGAGATTGACGCAAGTGAAACTGATATAAATGAAGTACCTTCTTCCATTGGTGGATTAAAAAAGCTCAAGAAATTGTCGTTTCGGGGGTGCAAAAGGTCAATGATTGATCCGTTGAGCCACATGTCTTGGGGGCGTTCAACTCATGAAAGCTTAACAATTCCTGCTTCAATCTTCAATCTTAAATTATTAGAAGAATTAGATTTAAGCTACTGTAATTTTGATGACGGATCTGTTCCCTATAGCTTTAGTGGCTTATCATCATTGAAGAAATTAAATCTCAGTGGAAACAAGTTTAAGAATCTACCTGCTGGCTGCATATCTAATCTTCTAAATTTGGAATATCTTTTATTGAATTTCTGTTCAGAACTTCGTTCGTTGCCGCAATCAGGACCAAGTTTAGATAGGGTGGATGCAAAAGCATGTGGTTCATTAGAAACAATGTCAGACGAACAATTATCACATCTCTTTGCTTCAATCGACCAGGTATACACATATATTGTACATATAATCTGTTGTCAGCTATACTTTGTAATTTGATATGTGATATTTTTGGGGTATATAGAATGGAAGTTGGATGATTGGAGAAACTCTTGCGGTGACAATTCCAGGGAGTGAAATACCATCCTGGTTTGAGAATCAAATTGATCTTTGACGGGATGATAGGGGTAAAGCTTTGATGATGATAGACACGCCTCCTTGCGGTGAAGAAATGTTAGGAATTGGGTTTTGCTTTGTGCTCAACGAAGAACTTTCAGCTGATCTTCATTGTCACTTTGAGTTTGCTGCACTTCCTGACGATTCCGGGCTCAGATGTTATGGGAGGGACTCTTTACGTATGAAATCAGGTCACTTATTGATGTTGTTTTGGAAACAAAGAGAGGAACTCAGTCGTATTCTACAATTAAGCGAGTACAGTCACATTCCTGTGAAATTTGTAGTTTTTGATAAAAATGTTTCAGTAAAGTGTGGATGGCGGGTCATAAGGAAACGTGATTTTGAAAACAGGGACAACTCAATGAGTCATGATCTCCTTCCAGCAGCGGAACAACACAATGACCAAGTATGTCACTTTCATCGTACATTCTCCTTTCCTGTCCATTTCAAACAACACCTTAAATTCCTAATTATATGGGGAAAAAAAGTTTAAACCGTTAGCCCACGATATACGTTCTCCTTTCACCATGTAGTACCCCTATTAACAAATTTATTAGTATTGAGAAAATTAGTTAAATTACGTATTTGTAACCAATGGTTGGAATAGTCTTTGACAATTATTTCTAATATTTAATGAGATGTCGTAATGACTTTTTATCGAAGTGAAAATTGAGTATTTTAATAAGGAAAAAAAATCAAGTATTTATGAGTAGGAGTATTTTGATGTAGCAGAAAAATTGGTTGCGTTCTTATATTCAAACAGGACAAAAGCAAAGTGCTTAATATGGTTCTACGTTTAGGATAAAAAAGAGTAATAATTAAGTTAAATAAGAAACCTTTAATATTTAAAAAATTGGAAAGTTGAAAAAATGGCATTAATTAAGGATATAACTAAAAAAAGAGCATTAATTAAGGATACAACTGAACAAATTTAATCAATTTTTGGATATTAACTAATCTTAACTGTTTGTTAACGTGTAAGTTAGGTAATCTTTTTTTCTTATGGATAATAACTAGCTAGGAATGGAGGGAGTATATCCAAATAAAATTAGCTTGGTTTGTTATATGTAATAATGGTATTAGGTACAGTAAGAGATTTCATAAAATAAGATACAAACAAGATAAGTAGATGGAGGCATGTAATTTAAATTTAAAAATGATATATTGATTATATTAATTAAGTAAATAAATGATGATAGATGTAGGGTGAAACTTAATTATTCTTGTGATGATGTAATTGTGTTAATGTGACGTATGATTGGGGGTTGCTACACATTGTGCAGGCTATTCGTACCCCAATGCCCCTAGAAGGGGGATCAAGATCGATTTTAGTCCGTCAACCTAACATCAATCTAGATGATTTGTGGGAGCACTATATGAAAGCACATACGGTACGTGATATTATAATATGAGATCCAAATTGCCGGCTTCTGATTATAATTAATAAGTTAAGTTTTTATGATGACCGCTAAAAGCTGTTTTCATATGACTAGTTGCTAACTTTCCATATTTTATATAATAATAGTAAATTTTTAAAGTAATTTGGAGAGTTATATAAGTAATTTTTAAGGGATTTCTATAAGATTATATTATTAAAAAAATCAAATCAAATCAAATCAAATGGGTGCATCATTTTTGAGATTTTAAATTAAAATAGAAATTTTTAAGATTAGAGAAGAAACCATAATAAAAATAATAATACGAATTAGAAGTTTTCATAAAAAAAATTAGTTTAGTTTTTATTAGTATTATTATATTATTCCTCCAGTTATTATTATATTTTCATTTCCTTTACTTTTCAATGAAGGCGGGGGTACAATGTATACCCAGTTATCCTTTGTTTTAGTGATTGGAATGCTTAGAAGCAGCTTTTCAATCGTGATTTACAGTATACGAGGTAAATATGTGAAATGAGTTATGTCTCGATTTACCTGAAAAATAGCTTATAAGCAATCTGATCGCTAAAATAAACATGCTCATATTAGTTCCCAAGTGCCCTTGGTTGTATCCGGTGAGACCTAAAGCTTAAAGGAGCTGGACTAAAAGGAGGAGAGGACGGTTTTGGATCTGGAGGGAGAGGGTTGCACGGTTGTGGCTGTGCACTGCTGACTATCTTCATTAGCACCATCTTCTTCCGAGATCAAGAAAAACTAGAGAGGGAAGCTAACTTGAGAGAGGGAGGGAGGGGGAGCATCTCTTCTTCTCCAGTGACGGCCACCGGAGTAAGGACGGAAGGAGCTCCAGTGTGCCGTCTCTTTCCTCTATTTCTTCTTCTTTCTGTGTTCATATTGAGACGGCGACTGGGCTGATTTGAAGACGCAAGCTGAGGGTGTGTTCCGTTTGTTGGAGAGAAGGTCACCGCTGGTTTTGAGCTTGAAGAGCTGAGAGGAGGCATGACGGTGGTTTGAGAGGCTATTGTGCCTCATCTGTAAGAGCAAAAGGAAAGGATAGGAAGTTTGCGTTTTGTACAGAGGGAGTGAAATCTGGAAAGAGGGCAGCGCGGCTCATGGTTGATGCTTCATCATCATTCTTAAATGAGAACCAAAGAGTGCTGGACGAGGAGTTGAGAGGAGGCGCTGTGAAGTCCCACTATTCATCATCTTCCTCGTTGAGCTAATATTTGCTCAATGATCTATTATAATTTCTTGCCATTAAACTCTAATCCGATTCTTCTTTGTTTCCTGTATGGTTTTGAATTTTGAAATTGTTGCTCATATGACTAGAATTAAAGTAACGTGGGGCTAGTTGTCCTTTTAATCTAGAGTAGATATGAACTAATTTGATCTGTTCTATTTCTTTATGTATGAATTAATTAATTATGCTTACTATTAGTTTTGTTTACTTATATTATTTTGATTACCTAGCTTGATCACCACTAAGAGAGATCTTAATTGAATCATAAGAGTAAGTAACGTGGAATTAGAATTTATTTAAATTTGCCAATAGGATAGAAATATATCTATTGGATTTATATAATCATATTAATGTGAATATTAGACAATTAATGTCTCTTAAGTAAATTAGTTATGAATAATAATTTTTATTTGAGAAAGGGTACAAGTGATCGAGAGATTCTGTTATCTATTAATACTTTGATTAACAATTTAATATTAAGTGTATTTATTTTGGGTGATTACATACTTGTCACTCTAGGTTGTTTTTCTCCATTGAAATCTCAAAAATATTAAATTTAGCATTTTTGCTCTTCTTTAAATTGTTTTCCAATTTTCTTATTTGATTTTCTCAACTTAAATAAAAATGAGAAATTTAATATCTAATTACTAATTTACTTAGATTTCTGTTGAACGACATTGATTCGCTATTATACTATTTCATGACTCGTGCACTTGCTGAGCTTGTTTAAAATTTAGTAGCATCACTTCTCCTAACACCTACTATAGTTTTTATTGTCCCTGATATCACTCATGAGCTTTCCAACATTATTCACAAAATTGTTTCATCATAAAGCAAAGAGCACCAATGTAATACAAATTGCAAAATAAGTGAGAGACAATACGTTGGTTTAGAAGAGCTCCTTTTAAATTTGGGCCACAAATACAATAACTAATGTCAGTTGGTAAGCACTCACATTCCTACCTACTTAGCTTCAACTTAATTATAACTAGAGATTAAATTGACTTGCATTCTTTGGATGTGAGTTTTGAGAAGGAGCTAGCCCTTCAAAATATGGCAAACCAATGTTTGAATTCTACTAGAAGAGATGCCCGCATTTAGTATTCGACAGTACCTAAAACAGGATTACCTCTAATAATAAAATACTTGTGCCTAGGGAAAAAAACAATTTTAGGTTCTGATTTTAGACACAGAAAGATGATAGGTGGATATTTTATAAGTAAATGGGTATAAATTTTGGGAAATATACTCTATTAGATTAAATTTATAAATATTTTATATCTATCTAATTGATTTTTATATATTTTCCTCATTTTAGCCAATTACAAGATAAAAAGGAATTTTGCAATAAAATCTCCTCACATCTTTTTTTTTTTTTTTTTTTGCAGGGAAAATTATAAAACTCAAGAAAGAAAGAATCAAGAAAACATCAAGAAAAGGAAAGGAAGAAGATATTAAAACAAAACATGAGTTGCGCCAAAGGAAAATAAAGGAAGCAAGGAGATAGCGTGTGTGCGGAGGCTTCGGTGGAACAGATACAATATTGCGTGGTGGGATTAGGTCTTGTGAATAGTTTTTACGATTTATAAGGTAAGCATATGACATGAGTTTTGTTTTGACTTGCAAAAAAGGGCTTTTGAAACTGCTATTTCGCAGTTACCCAAACACTATTATGGTCCTATTTATAAGTCCAAATTAACTAATTCTCACATACCAAAGATAGTTAGTTAACTCATTAATTATGGGCTAAGGCAAAATTGAAGGATTAGGTCTTGTGAATAGTTTTTATGATTTATGAGGTAAGCATGTGACATGAATTTTGTTTTGACTTGCAAAAAAGGACTTTTGAAACCGTTGTTTTGCAGTTACCCAAACACTACTCTTGTTCTATTTATAAGTCCAAATTAACTAATTCTCACATACCAAGGAGAGTTAGTTAACTCATTAATTATGGGTTAAGGCAAAATTGAAGGATTAGGTCTTGTGAATAGTTTTTATGATTTACAAGGTAATCATGTGACATAAGTTTTGTTTTGACTTGCGAAAAATGGCTTTTGAAACCGCTATTTCACAATTACCCAAACACTACTTTAGTTCTATTTATAAGTCCAAATTAACTAATTCTCATATATCAAGAAGAGTTAGTTAACACATTAATTATGTGCTAAATTTTCGATTTGGCCCTTATTTATGATTGGTTCAAGGAGTCAACATAAATAAATTCTTTTTGTTTATTGCAGGTAATAGGGGCAAAATGGTAAAAAAACACATTTATTATTCTGAAATGGGATTTATAATAAGAAACAAAATATGTAGTGAAAATGGATTTATAAATAGGACTAAAGTGGTAGGATGATATCAATAAGATGTTAGTTCCTGACAAAAAGAAAATTCTATTGATATGTTTGGTGGAGAAAAATCTATTTAAAAATCTGGAAAAATGATTACTATAGATATTTCTTTGCCCCTAAAGAACTCTGATAGTTCAATTGCCCCTGTAGGAAAAGACTTAGGTCCGTGCGAAGAGGAAACATTGAAGTTTGTTGGAATATTCTAGTCCACCCTTGGTGAATTAGGGCCCAAGCCCGATTCAAGAAGGGCTATCATGGAAAGATGAGTTATAAAGAGAGATATCCTTTGTGATTTAAAGGTTATATCTATCGCCATATAACCATACGTTTAAGGGTTACATCTATTCCTATGTGGCATACATACATTATATATATAGGGTGTGGGATTAAGGGAGAAGGCGAGTTAGAATATGAATAACACACAAAGAATATTACTCTTCTCCCTCTAAAATGTTCTCTCTTATAAGATTGTTCTCTTCTCTTCCTTTCTTTGGTGTATTTGTTGTATAACATGATTGGGATCCGCATCGGTGCTCCAATTTCGTATAGGTAATTCAGCGAGTCAGTCGGATTCCATATATGCCCGAAATTCTTACATGATATTAGAGCCTGATTTTCTTGAGATACGTATAATATTATTTGTCTTTCTTCCGTTACTGCCTTAATTGCTATGCGTGTCTTCAGTGCCTATTCCTACAATATATATTGTTCCATGATTATACCAGTGTATATGAGTATACCGCCTACATGAGTCTCTATTTTTGTTCTATGTTATTTAAAATTCCTTTTGTGGTTATACATTGAATATTTCTAATTTTCAAAAAAAAAAAACTGGGTAGTCTAACAGTTTTGATTTTCTTTTTTCAGGAAGTGCAAAACTTGTGTTTCTTGTGTTCCTTAATGGTGTATGTGAATGTTTTGAAAGACATGAACTATGAAAATTTAGAACCATGAAACAGAAAGGAAACAACATGAATACCATCATTCTTGATTGTTCCCTTTACAAAATTAAGCTTTGACTAAATCAATTTTTTTATTGCCCTAGTTGTTTGGTTTGTGAAAGTTTCTGCCTTATATATATATATATATATATATATATATATATATGCATATGTATGCATGAGTTTTTTGAAAACTGTCGCTAGAATGTGTATAAGCCACGGGCCTATGTGTTTTTCCTTTTTCCAGTTCTCAAGTCTTAGTTATATTTTGTTTGAATAAAAAATATACATATAGCATATGAAGTTTTCATTGAAACGCGCTGGAACATACCGCTTTGACAATTTGTCATTCTAGTACTTGGGTTCTTCAGAAACTTATGATGTAGGCTACAAATATGGTATACAAATGTAGAGCACATGGTATATGTTTTCATAGAATCTAGAACAAAAGAAATGGGTCCAAGAACTCGCCATAGAAAACAAAACTGAGAAAGAATGCTTTTTGAGATTGGGCTAACTTTGAAAATAGGTCTCAATGTGTAGATGGAGGTTGAAGATGAAGAAAAACAACAAGACGTTTTGCCTCAACCAGAAACGGGAAGTCATTTCACCTTCAGAGGGCTTTGTGCGTTAAATGAAACACACCGTTTTAATTTTAAAAAAATAATTTAGTGTGAGGCTCTACAGGAGATGGGCTGAAGGCAATTATTTTTGGGCTTTTATGACAAATGGAAAAAGGGCAATTTTTTCCAAGGCCCAATAAAATAGAGGCCCAAAATTTTTTTAAAATAATCCGACATTAAATAAAAAAAATTCTCTGGACTTGGGCTGGATCAGATTCAAAACAAAAATATGTGGGCTTCAGTGTTTGATTTCATTTTTTTTTAGAAATTTTCAATTCCTCCTTCTGTAAGGACGCTTGAGGAGGCATTTGAACTTTGATTGAGGCGCGGTTTGTTTTTAAAAATTCATAAATTCATGATCTATATTTAAGCATATAATTTTTCTATTTTAAAACATGTTTGGATCTATTTTAAATATTTTTCAGTGTCATATTATAATGATGATTTTTATGTGTTTAAAAATCCTTTAAATATTTACAATGGTTTATCTTATTTTTTATTTGAGTGAGATATGATCTAAAAGTGTTTTAGAAGCATTGAATCAAAAAATTTGTCTTTTAACGAATATTTTTGTTGAAAAACTTATTTCTAAACATGAACTTGATGGCTTTAAAATAGAAAGAAGTTTGATCCAAACATAAATAATTTAGATGAATATGAATTTTTGAGTTATGAATAAGATAGGGATTGGCCCATTTGCATATGAAACTATAAGTGGCGACCTAGAAGGAGAATATCTTGATATGAGATCAAGATGGAAAGAATCCAAAGTAAGGTTATTGAACTTGAAATGGAATGAGAGGAACAATTGGAAGAGAACTGATGACATAAATCCTAAAATGAAGTTGAATTTTCTGAAAAATCTCAAAATGTAAAGATTTCATAATAAGTCCAACCTCTGGATCATGGTGGAGTTCATGGAAATGTCACTCTTTAATTTGAAAAAGAAGTGAAGGCCCATCTTAAGAGAAGAACAAAGTCCAAAGTCCAAAGCCCAGTCTAAATCTTTTTAGAAGAAATACAAAATGTTTCTATTAGGAAACAATTATAATTTGAATAAGAAATATGGGATATTTCTTTTAGAAAATTTGAAAGATTGTTGAAATAATAGGAGACACAAAAATCTTGCAACTTTAGAAAAATAATAGTTGTTGAGAACCTGTCAAACTAGGTTTGAGAAGCATGGAGACTTAACCTTTTAGAGGAAGTATTTTTGCCTAGAAATTAAAATGTGCATAAATGAAATGCATAGAGAACTTAGAAAAACTATTAAGTTTTTCCAACTCCCAGATAAGAGGTTAATAAGGCATTATGAATATAATGTGATGAAAGTATGAAGAAGTAAAAGTCAAAATACTCTTTATGAGTTGGAGCTTTTAGAAAATGAGTCTTTCAAGAGCATCATATGCTCTATCTAAGTGGGAGCTCTTAGAGAATGAGTCTTTTGAGAGTAATAACTAAGCATGTTATTTAAGGTACTTGTATGAAATTCTTGAAAGACAATAATGGCATAGTTAGAATCTGTGTGATGGGAGATACAAACGTATTCTCCTGATTATAGACCCAATGACGTTGTTATTTTTCTAATCAAGAATAATACAAGTATATGACATTGTATACTTCAATGTGTTATATTATTGATAAGTTCTTAGATTAAATAAATTATGAATAACCCTGTGTGTGAGATAATTTGAGTGGCTAAGCCAGGACAGGCTCTATGATGCGTGTGTCTGTCGCTAAAGCAATCAATTAAACTAGGTCCTAAATTATTATGCAGTTTAGGGTCAACCTAGGTCATTCTCCCAAAGAACAAGTTATGGGTTTTCTTTAGGATTGATTTTCAAGTGATAAAAGATGCAATGGAATAGACCTAAACTAGAATGCAAGACACTATTACCTAAATGCAATTAAACCAACTAAATGCACTAATGCAATTGACTCTAAAAACTATATGAGAATGAGACTAATCTATATGAATATGAATGCAATTTTTGGGGGGGTTTTATGAGAAAGGAATTAAAATGCTAAGCAAAGAGAATAATCAAAAGCAAGACAATCAACAAGGGTTTAGTTTAGTTATGATGATGAAGGGGACAACTTAGGATTCACATGGAATTAGCTTTCTTAGCCATTCAATTTATTAGGCCAATGGGAGGTTGATGAAAAATTAGAATTAATAAACTTAATCACCTAATTGAAACATGGTAAACCCTCAAGCTCAATAATATTTATTCCACTAGAAAACTCATAAAGAAATAAATGGTGGCTAATTAAATTCATAAAAAACCAATCACAATAGTTTAAAATAGTTTTGGAAATTATGTTCACAATTGCTTAATTAAACAATTTGACAATTAATCACCTAATTAAACAATCAAGAGATTAAACCCAAATCGACAATTAAATTAATAATGAAAACTCAATTAATAATCTAATTGACAATCAAAGGGTTTGCAAACAAAAATCCCAACAATTATTTAAGAACAATTTAAATTTAAAATATCAACTCAATCCAAATCAATAATAAGTCTACAATCTAAAACTAGTTTATTCTCAATTATTACAACTCAAAAGTCATTTAAAACTAAATAATCTTAAGTCTTGAATCAAAGAGATAAAACAAAGACACTCTTTTATGGTCTTCAATTATAAGTTTCTAGGCTCAAGCTTCCTCCATACTCTTCCAAAATTACCTCCCAAGAGAGTTTAAGCTGCCATTAATTTAATATCTCCTCCAAGCTCCTTCATGTTTCCAGCGACCATGAATGAATGATAGGTGAAGATGGATATTAAGGCAATTGTGGTGGTGGGCCCCGTGAGTGAATGATGGATGAATCAATGGATCAATGGTCTGCGTTGCAGCAATTTGAAGGAGGAATAGAAGAGAGATTGAGAACGTGATATTCTGCTGAACAGAACCCGAGCTTTTGCGTCTGTCCGTGTATCCCGTTTCAGCGTTCTGCGAGTGTGTCCCTTTCTGTTGGCGGCTAGGTTCAGTAATGAATGGAAGAAAGAGTTTTTGGGGTTCAATCTTGAGCCCATTAAAATTTAAGAAGTCCAAATAAAATTCCACCATTAGATTCTTTTTTTAACTTTTAAGAAAATATCTGCACCGTAGGATTTTCCAATATGCTTTTCCTTACTCTGCAAGAATTAAATAAAATCGTGATCTATCATATATTTAAAAATATTATCCAATCACAAGATACTAATTAGAATTTTATGAATTTAAGCCCAATAATATCATAATCAATTCAGATTTATATTATTTTCTAAAATTGGCTAATTATCCAAATATTATCTAATAAATCCAAATTAGCCTAAAATAATCTCCAAAATAAATGAATAAGGTGGGATAAAATATATTAAAATTGGGATTTATCACTCTACCAAGAACATAATTTGTAAACTAAATGAGGACAATCAAAATATCTGGTATTTATAAAAATAATTCATTCTCAAGCCATTGACAAATGGTCATGGTAATACTGAAGTTGAGATATTAGCTTAGTATAGAAAAGATTACGAGACCTATATGGCTTGATAAGGGAAACAAAATAGTATGAATTGCCCTATAAAATTGTATAATTGTGATTCAATCTTTCTTTCAATAAATTTCTTTGATTGGTAAATTCTTTGTGCATAATTGCATTGTCATTTCTTCTAACTTAAGTATTAACTTAAATATATGTCTTACTAGTCAAAGACATAGAATTTGGTTCTAGAAATAGCATAACGAAAAGTTTTTAGTAAGATAGTAGAACTGAGTTTACATTGCAATTATTTTATTCCGTTGCATGTGGTCCTATAAGTTTCGGGGTAAGACACAGTGCTGGGTAAATTATTACCTTTGTTGATAATTTCTCATGTTATTACTTAATTTCACACAAGTCTGAAGATTATTGCTTTAGACAATAAGTGAATGAAGTTTGAGAATCAATTGGATAGGAATTTTAAAGGTCCTATGAACTGATCAAAGGAGTGAGCATCTATTTAACCAATTTTAGTTAGCTCTGTTGAAATAAAGGGATAAATAAATAGATAAATATCCGAGGAACTCCATCACCAAAAAAAGAGTTTATAAAGGCATAATTGAAAGCTATTAGACATGATTAAATATATTATGACTTATGCTAACCCACCAAATGTGAGTGGGAGAGTATTATCTAGTTCACTTTTGGTAGATTAGTACAGAAGCATACATCCTTGGTTTTATCAAGTTATGTGGACTTGAATTTAACCATGTACCCTCTAAAGTAATCATTGTCATACCCTATTAATGTTGGACTAAATAAAAGTTAAATTGGAGTTTTCATAGACCATAAGAGTCGTTTGCAAATTCTCATAGTGGTTATAAGTAGGAGCTTATAAGAGTTACGTTTTCAAAAGTGAAATGTTGATAGAATTATGACCAAAAAAGAATTGAAAGGTATCACATTTGTTGTGAATTAGTTGCAATTAAAGGTGAAACTAATCACATTGCATCTCTTTGCAAGATGCAAGGACAAGGTAGTACAAAACATGCCAATAATCCTTAATTGTTTTTGAGAGTGAGTGCTTAGAATGGTCAATAAAGAGACTAAACAAAATGAATATGAAATGCAAAAGGCTCATAAGAAAAGGGATAACTGAGAAAAATGTTCATGGTTATTCTAAAGAAGGATGATGAGTCACATTCTGTACAAGAGGCCATGTTAAAGGAGAATGGAAGAAAGCAAAGGAAAGGGAAATGAATTCTTTGAGAAAGAATCAAATTGAAAATTAGTTTATCTACCACCAAGTCAAAAGGGCTATTGAGAACTAGTGAGTTCTCTAGGTTTAAGAGAAAAGTGGGTAGATCAATTGAACGACACAAGACTTATTGTTATAGAGGGGTATGCATAACAAGAAGGCCTTTTTCTCACTTATTGTGTATTTAATTAGTTTTAATATGGTAATAGTTAACCACTTAAATTTAAATTTACATCATGTGGATATAAAACATACACTTTGAGTGACGATCTAGATGAAGAAATCTATATGCAGTGACTATTAGATTTCACTAAAAGTAGTATTTGAAGTTTCACATAGTGGTACTTCATGTTATTTTGCAAAAATCCTGTTATGAATTGATGCGATAGTCCAGATAGTGATGTTTAATGCTTCGAAAGAGCGGTAACCCAATGTGTTTTTCAAATGGTTGACGAGAACCATTGATAAATGATTTGTGAAGTTATTCCTTTAAGTGGATGATATACTATTGACTATACATGGTTTGAATTTGGTAGTACCTATTAAAGAATGATGCTAGTAAATTTTGAAGAAAATAAGTTCATGAGTAAATTAGTTGAATTTGAGATCTAAAGAGATAGCTTAAGAAGACTCCTCTCTTTTATATGGGAATTACATTAAGAAGATTCTTAAGCGATTCAAAATAAGTGAATGCAATCCCATGGATACCCCAATGACTTTAGGAGTGAGTTTGAGTCTTAATAAATTTCCCTAACTAAACCAACTAAGAAGATAATGGAAAAGAATGTTCATATAAATATTGTTAGCAGTGTGATGTATGTAATGATGTATACAAGACAATATATATGCTCATGGAAGGATTTATAATTCGATACTAGTCTAACCATTGTGAGAGACATTAGATTGTTTCATAGAAGGGTCCTAAGATACTTGTAGAGTACATTGATTATGCACGTTTATGTGTTGTGGTAATACAAGAGGTTATATGGCTGGTAATGTTCATAGAACATATGAGATTTTGAAAAATGAGAATTTAAATCTAGTGTTAAAGTATTGTGAGTATACGTAGCTATTGCCTAAACAAAGGACCCTAAGTATAATTGATAGAATAAATGTAAAGGTATAGCTATATGAGAGATGTTATAGCACATAAAGTTGTTGTTGAACAACGTATTCATATACAAAGTCTCCCCTAACTAAGCCTAATGACCAAGGACATGTATGAGAAACATGTTAAGTCTTTTGACATACATATGGTATGAAATAATGATACTTCATTTTAGCTTTTAATATGTGTGGAAGTATACAATGTCTAGTATGTCGTACAAGTTGGTGAGGTCAGCTTTCTCACACAAGGGACCCCCTTTGACATTCAAGAGGAGTGTGCAAAGATGAGACAACTGTGTTCACCGGTAAAGCAGCAAGAGCGCTGATATGGAAGAGAAGAAACACAAACTATGTCGCTTTAACTTAAAGTGTAGTAAGTCGAGATGAGATTCTTAATTGTAAATATAAATCGAATCATGGAAACCCACGTCCATGATACCTGTTGCCAGACAATAAATTCTTCAAAATTGATGTCATGTAATGTGAGTGGAGTTGAGGAATTTGAGTTTAGATACTGAGAGTGTCTAGACTTAAGTTTGTACAGTGTTAATGATAGAATCAAAATGACATATACGCTTAAAGTATAAGAGTAATACCGTATCATATGATTCATACCGCATGTGCTAAAGAATCGCAAATAGGAAGCAAGTGAATGGATCCCTGCTTCATTGCTGTGTGAGTCCCAAAAGGGTTAACCCTTCAATGATGTCCTTTGACTTTGACATTATCATACAAATATGTTTCAATGTCTACTACTTTAGCATTTTATCTTATGATCATGATTGATGCGATCTAAAGGTATTATGTTAGGAAAGCGGTTGATACATATCAAAGTGACATATGGACGAAAAAAAGATTATTACCTGAAATATACACACCTATGTTGGTGGCTGAGACCGGTCCCTTATGATATTATTTTGTGATTTCATTAATGTAGACACTATACATATAAGAAAGGCGAACTGAGTTTTATACTGACTCAAGAGGGATTAGATCGGACATGAGTAAAGTATATATTGGTAAATCTAGGACATCCGAGCATTATATCAATATCAAGCTACACTAATTGGTTGTCTTGTGCTAATCTCTGGAAAAAGGGATTTCTAGTACAAAGCGCTTAAATGGAGACATCATGTCCACGTGGTCATGGCAAAACACCTAGTATGAAAGAAGTAAGAGAAAGAGATTTGGCCCATAACATCTAATCTACCAAGTGTGAGTGTGAGATGTTGAAATATTCTAGTCCACCCTTGGTGGATTAGGGTCCAAGCCCGATTCAAAAAGGGCTATCATGGAGAGACGGGTTATAATGAGAAATATCCTTTGTGGTTTAAAGGTTATATCTATTGTCAAATAACCATATGTTTAAGGGTTGCATTTATTTCTATGTGACCATACGTACACTACATATATAGGGTGTAGGCTTAAGAGAAAAGGCGAGTTAAAATATGAATAGCACACACAGAATATTACTCTTCCCCCTCTAAAAGGTTTTCTCTTATAAGATTGTTTTCTTCTCTTCCTCTCTTTGATTTATTTGCTGTGTAACGTGATCGAGGTCTATATCGGTGCTCCGGTTTTGTGTGGGTACTTCTGCAAGTCAGTCGGATTCCAGCTACACTCAAAATTCTTACAAAGTTGAATTCTCTCTTGACTGACTTGGCCAACAAAATGGAACTATGGACAGTTAGCTTTATTCGCCTGATAAAATTATTTAATGGAAGAGAATCAAACTAGTATTCATGCGAAGAAGATAAATTTGAATGGGTTCCTTTGAATGTAGAATTTGGGATGCCACTTTTTAATCCGATGCTTTGCAGTACTATATGTAAAAGGGTGGTTTCATCAAGTTTGCTTCAAACTGGCTCATTTGGAGAACACCATGATTTAATGCAAAGCCTAAGGAAAAAGCTGCATGACATTTGTGTAGAGTACCATCCAACAGGGCTTGCTGCAAATCTTCTTTATGATTACTAGAAATTGAACCAGAACCAGATGAAAATGACAGTAAAGAAGTGCTCCTTCCTGGTGTTAATAATATATTTTATGATTATGAGTTGTATCCATTTGATGTAGGTTCTTGTCTCCAAGTTTGCCAACCAATTTCATCAATACAGAGGCAGCAGCCACCTGTGCATGAATGGATGCGGCCAAAAAGATTTGCTGCTAATATTGATTGATCTACCCACATTGATTTGACCGTGTCTTTAAGCCTTGGAGTTAAATGCAAAATATTTATAACCAAGAATTGCAATGCAATGCAACACTCGGGTTATTCTCTTGAAGAGTCTTTATTGAGCTACCTAAGTAATCTAATTATCATGCAAATGCAATAAAAGCAAGGGGAAATGGGTTTTGGTTTTTGAAATTAATAATTAGAAGAAAGATGCAAATTAATTAAATGCTAAACTATTGTTTTTGGTATTTTTCTTATAAAAATGGGATGGATAAGATTAAATGGAATGGTATGGAGTGGAAAATATGGATAAAGAATGCTCTTGGTAATGAAGAAGTGACAATCCTTGCTCAAAAAGATTATGGGAGTTAAAAATTCATTAAGTCTTAAGAACAACCTCAAAATAACACTTGAGTCCAATAATCCCAATTAATAGTAACTCCTACAAACATAGCTAACTACTACCTCTTGAAATATTGTTAAAAACCACTTAATGTGTAATTAAAATTGGAATAATGCAACATGAGTCTTCTTCAATTTGAATGTTAAACAGCCCCTCAAAGATACAAATCAACTACATTAACTAGACAATAACACGCTAATTAACATAATCTCATTGCAACCACAAAGAAATTCAAACATATATAATTTTCACACTACAAAATCCAATTTCAACTACAGATATCAAACCAACAAAGACAATTAACATCAATCTCAGTTCCAGAATCACATATATAAAAATTCCTAAAACTAGGCAATCCAAATATATAATCCTAGACTAATGGAATGATAGTAAAACTCCCCTTTGTAGTCTATTAAGCTCAAGCACAAATCATCATCACCAAGAAGTAAAGGATTAGCCAAACATAGCCATTGGATAAAATCTAATACAATCTGAAATCATCAAACAGTGTTGAATCTGAATTGAAGAAAGAGAAATAGGTCAGTCGGATATCTCTGGTGGTGGTGAAGGTGAATATCAAAACAGAGGACTAGTGGTGGTGGTCGGAGGTGCTCTGGTCTTTAACTCACGGCGCTACTCCCTCTAAACTCTAAGCTCCAGATCCTCCCTCTCCCTCTCTGTGGTTCAGCTCTCCCTTATGGCCTACATGTCTCAGCTCCCGACTCTGTTTCTTCACATCTCTCCATTTCGGGTCTGTTGAACGGAGGGAAGGAAGAAGGTGGTGGTGGTGTTTGGAGATAATAGAGCAAATGTTGGCTTGGAGGAGGGTCAAAACTCGCGCTCACTCCCTCTCCCTCAGCTCCGTGCTCTGCTTCTTCTCAGCTCTCAACGGCGTTCAACTCTGGCCCTTGATGTGAGTGGGTCGCCGGCGACAATGGTGAAGGAGGTAAAGGCCGCCGGCGACACAAGGAAGGAAGACGATGAAAGTGACGCTGATCCGATGCTCCTCCGCTGTGTCTCTGGTTTCTTTTATTATATAACTCTCAGCTCACTCTCGGATCTACGTCTTTCAACTCGGGGCTCCTGTTCAATTCAGAATATTGGGCCTGACTTCCTTTGCTCCCAACTCCAAAAGCCCAAATCATAACCAATCCCTGGTCTGTGTTGCTCCAGCCCAAAACCAGTTCCAGGTCTCTGTGTTTTTCATCTCCAATCGGTTCTGTTTTCTTTGCTGATGAAGAAAGGGAACAGTAACATAGGTCCTGGTCAAAAGGCAAGTTTTGACCAGGGACCTATTTTCAACTTGAAAAGTTCTGAAGGAAGGACCAAAGTGCAATATTTTCAAATACTTGTGAGTCAAGACTAAAATTTCTGAAAACTTTGGGTATTTATCTGTAATTCTACCCTGTCCTTTTCTTCATATTTTTGTAATTTTCCCAAAATCTAGGGCCCCTTTATGTGATTTTCCCCAATCTTCAAAATATTAATTTGACCTCCAAAATCTACAATTTTCTTCCAAAACACCTTAAATGCAATATTAAGCACAAGGTAATATCAAAAGTTCAAGGGACAATATATAAAAAATAATAATTAATGAATTTTGACCATTTTGCCCCTAATTCCCATTAATTCAAAATAATTGTGTCCCTAATCAAAATTAATGCTTAATAATGCAATAATGTCCTAGAAAATACATTAAAATCCCAAATTAATCATGAAAAATTCACATAAAAATATGGTTCAATCAATACTCATAGATGGCAACTTGAGTAAGATTAAGTGCTTTGTGTCTTTGAAGCTTTGAAGTTTAGCCAATGCCCCATGTGGTATCGTAGCAGGAAGCTCCTTTGTAAGTGGGAACGCAAGTTTGATCCCACTATTTATCTCAAGCTATTAGCTTGCTTTGTAATTTTTTTTTTCCTAAAAAGGGAATCTTTAAAGAAGTTTGTCATTGTGATCCAACTGGGGGGCTTAGGTTGCAGGTGAGATTCAATCTTACAATTGTTGTGTATTTAACTATTCCCTCTTGTCTATAATATAGGATATATTTGAGGAGTTAGATCTTAATTCTAAATATAAGATATTTTTCATATTTATTAATATTTTCTTAATTTACCTGTACTGATGCTCCGTCAAAGCCTCAACAATGATCTAGTTGACTTATTTAATCCAATCAAATTAAATAAATATGTCTCATACTACCTACGGCCCTAAATATAAGACCCAGTTGACTTTTTAAGGAGATTAAGAAAACTAATTAAATTATAGAAAATTTCAAAAAAAATATAATTAAAAATGGGAAAAGACAAATTGGTGCTATGAATTTATAAAATCCCATTTCATAACTGAAGTAGGAATCTGGGATTTTCAATTCTAACCAAATGATCAAATTGCCCTTAATTCAATTGTGAAACATGAAAGTAAAGTCATTAATATAAAACTGATATTGTTAATATAGATACAGATATTGTTATTGACCCTTTAATTTGTGCCCTCAAAATAATAACTGGTTTTTAAGATATGAAGTTGTAAAACATGAAAGTAAAGTCGTTAATGTAAAATCTGATGTATTTAATATAGATACAGATATTGTTATTAACTCTTGAAATTTGTGAATTGAAATAAAGGCATTTTGGTCAAATTGGAAATCTCATATTCCTACTTCAATTTTAACTTGGGATTTGATAAATTCGCAACATTAATTTGTTTTTTCCATTTTTAATTGTTTTTTTTTAATTTTCCCTTAAATTATTTTAAAGTACGTATATTTATTATTTTTTCTCTAAACTAATTTGCTTAACTCATAAATTGATATATAATTTAAGAATACACAATATATGATATTATTTAGTAACGTATATAACTTTCTTAATCTCTCAAAAAAGTGAACTAGATCTTATATTTAAGACTGAAAGAAATATTTATTACCAAGTCATTTACTTTGTCTATTTGTTTGACCGCCTGAATGTCAATAATTGTGATTACACGTGTTCAACTAGTTATTTTTTATGCATTACTGAATACCTTCAAGTTTACTGGCACTAATTTTTATTTTCAAATTAAAAAAAAAAAAAGATGCCGAGTTTTAGCTGCAGAATTAGTAATGGTTTTCGTGCCCGTGAAGAGAAGCCAGTAATGAAAGAAAGTGAAGAGTGGTTAGAGGCCGTGAACACATGCATACAAAAAAAAGCTCAGATTCGTTAGAAGAGAAGCTGTGACTTGGTATTCGTGCCCGTGAAGATTGTCTCCGGATGGTTGACCCCGGCGTCCGGATTTCGTCGCCGGGGAGAATGTTAGTCGCTAAGGATCCTGCTGAACTGATAGCGTTTACGGTGAAATCTACGCACGATAACCTGGCATATCCCTCTAGCTTCCCTGACCCTGCCAGTTTAGAAGCTAAGCTTGTAGGATCAAGCTTGGTCAAGACTGCTTGTAATTCAGAAACTGCTCTATCTTACAAAGATATACTTTCGGGATTCAAGGGATCAGATTTCAATGGGTATTCTCATGGAAATCCCAGTTCTGGGGAGGGAGAGAATGTTTCGGAGCTCTTTGAACATTCCTGGGATCTGCCTGTGCCTTCTGATGAGATGAAAAATCTTATGGAGGTATATCCTACAATGGAATTGTCAAAAGAGGAGTTTAACCGTTGGGCTAAACCTTGGAATAAGTCCCTTGTTATCACTGTCCTAGGTGCCAAATTCAACTACCAAAGGTTGAAAGGTCATCTAACGAAAATCTGGCAGGTTAGTAACTTCGATTTAATTGACTTACCCAACAACTATTATGTCATTAAGTTCAGAACGCAAGATATGTGGGAGAAACATTACAACAAAATTCTGCTGGGAGGTCCTTGGTCTATTGCGCAACACTGTATACTTGTTCAGAGATGGACTCCATACTTTGATCCTCTTCGCAACCCTCTCGGTAGAGTAGCAACCTGGATCAGAATTCCTCAGATTCCTCTATTTTGCTACAACAAAGAATGCTTGTGGAGGCTTGGGAACATGGTTGGGAAAACCCTCAAAGTAGACATGAACACAATTAAAAACCCAGAAGAGGATGAAGCTATAGTAAACAGAGGGCATTTTGCGAGGATTTGTGTGGAGGTGGACTTACAGAAAAAACTAGTTCCCAGGGTCATTTCAGCTTCAGCGATTTTCAATATAGAGTATGAAGGGCTTGGTTTGATTTGCTTTACCTGTGGCAAATATGGGCATAAGAAAGAGCAATGCCATTCAAAGAAGTTGGAGACTGCTGGTTCTTCTGGATCTCCAGCGCAGCAAGGCTCCCGGTTAATGGAGGAGGCCTCTAGATCAGAAATCCTGTCCCGTCCATCTGAGCCACCACCGCTAATCCTGCCGACCAAGGAAGACCACTTCGGACCTTGGATGATGGTTCGGAAAGCTCCCAAAGCGCGAAACCCGAGAGGTTCAGATAGCAGAACCAGAGTTGGTGCCTCAACCCATACTGCCCTTGCAGAGAATAGAGGCTTGGGAAGAGCATCGCAGTCCAGGTTCGCCGCATTGGCAGATGATGTCTTAATCGATGGTGCAAATATCGAGAGGGATTTGAATCTGAAGCTTGCTGGGAGGAAAGCCTCATCGGTTGAGGCTAGTCTAACTAAGACCGACAGTGAAAATCCTCAGCGCAGCGGAAATCCTGAGCGAGATATTCAGAGGATTGCAAAGAAAGACCAAAGCAAGGTGATTAAAGGGTTTTATGTGGGCCCCAAACATTGGGCCAAAGTAGAAAAGTCAAAGGAGCCTTATAATGTTATTTTACATGGGTTGAAGGAGAAAGCTAAAGATACAAATAAGGCTCAGGAATCCACTCGCGATATTGATGGGCATAAGGCATTGAAGCCCATTAAACACACAACGAAGAGGGCCCACGTCATATCCAAAGGCTGCATGCAAGACTTGGAGTCAGATCACGTTAAAAAAAATGCTGAACATGGCCCTCATTCTTTTGCCCAGAATCCCGACCCCCAACGGTTCATTATGGGCCGAGAAAATATGAGGGAACATGAAGAGGATGTGCCTATAAGTGATTCAATGACGGTGGGCGCAAATGTCCCTCCTAGACCATCGGGTTTATCTCTGATTCACCATAACGAGGCAGCCACAAATGATGAAGTGGATGATCCTGGCTCAAGGATGCGATCTGTGTCCAATCTGGAAATTGTGGTCATGATGGAAGATCAACCTCCAGATAAGTAAGCTCTCTATTCCTTCTCCTGCTTGTATATATTTTTTATGATTGTCTCTTCCTGGAACTGTCGCGGGGCTGGGGGTCGCACATTCCCGCGTGTGTTGAAAGATGTGGTTCAAAAATATGGTATTAATGTGCTGTACTTAGTGGAACCTAGGATTAGCGGAAATAGAGCTGACAGGGTTGTTAGGAAATTGGGGTTCAATGACTGGTTGAGAGTTGAAGCCACTGGGTTTGCTGGGGGTATTTGGATTCTTTGGAACCATTGGGAATTTCAACTGGATTACATTTTTTCAAATACTCAACTTATTCATTGTAAGATCTCCCCTAAGAATAATCTCAATCCCTCGCTTTTGACTTTTGTTTATGGGGACACTAGTTCTGTAAAAAGGAGGGATCTGTGGGAGTCGTTGCATGCTATTAAGCAATCGGTTAGTTCTTCTTGGCTGGTTTTGGGCGATTTTAATGCCTTCCTTAATCCTAGCGATAAAGTTGGTGGAGCGATTCCGGCTCTCAACTCCATGAAGGATTTCCAAAATTGTATTGATAGTTGTAATTTACTTGAGGTTCCGGTGGTTGGGGACAAATTCACTTGGGAAAAATCCGGTGTTAAGGAACGGCTAGATTGGGTGTTTTGTAACTTTGATTGGGATATTCGTAATCCTCAAGCTAAGGCCTATCACAATCTTAGGTTCAAATCTGATCATCGGGTGATTGTTGTTGCGGATGGAATTAGTTTAGCTGGCCGTAAAAGGGGAGGCCATTTCCTTTACCAAGCAGCGTGGTGTATTGAGGAGGGTTTTAGCGAGGTTGTCAAAGAAGCTTGGCAAGGGAAAAACTGGACTCAAGGTCAGGAGCTGTTCTCTAAAGAAGCCTCGGCATGGAACTCTAGAGTGGTGGGGAATGTGGCCAAAAAGAAGAGAGAAATCATTCGAAGACTGGAAGGAATTGATCGGGTCAGGAGTAGAGGAGGTGGGCCTAATGGTCTCTTCAGGATGGAAAAGCAGCTCTGGGATTCGTATCACAAAATCGCTTTACAGGAGGAATTGATTTGGTACCAGAAATCAAGATGTAAGTGGATTGGTGGAGGTGATAGAAATACGAAATTCTTTCATGCGAGTGTGTCCGCAAAAAGGAAAAGGAATAGGATTGAGGCTCTTCAAGATGATAACGGAAACTGGGTGTCCGATGAGTCTTTGCTTAGGGACATGGCTTTTGATTATTTCCAGAAGCTCTATTCGGCTGAGATCTCTCATGTTCCTTTTTCCCCTTGGCCGGCAAGATTTCCTCCTCTGGATGAGGTTCAATTGGATCATCTGCAAAAATCGGTTTCCACTTCTGAGTTTAAAAATGCAGCCTTTGAGATGGGAGCTTTTAAAGCTCCAGGACCGGACGGTCTGAATCCTCATTTCTTCCATACCCAATGGGATCTTATTGGGCAGAAGATCTGTGACCTGGTGATTAGGATTTTCGAGAACCCGGAGGTCATTCAGGACATTAACCATACGAACATCACCCTAATTCCTAAGATTGAGCATCCTATATCTTTGAAGGACTTCAGGCCTATCTCATTATGCAACGTGAACTACAAAATCGTCAGTAAAGTTATTGCCAACCGTTTTAAAAGTGTAATGAATCATTTGGTTGCTGACAACCAATGTAGCTTTATAGAGGGAAGACAGGGTGTGGATAATATCATTATCGCCCAGGAGGCAATTCACTCTATGCGTTTCAAGAAGGGGAAAAAGGGTTACATTGCAGTGAAAGTTGATATGGAAAAGGCGTTCGATCGGTTGGACTGGCGCTTCCTAGAATTCACTCTTCACAGCTTAGGATTAGGTGCAGATTTTGTTAAGTTGATTATGACTTGCGTTTCTTCCCCTTCCATGAGCATTATCTGGAATGGTACAACTTCCGATCGCTTCCGCCCCTCAAGAGGTGTAAGACAGGGTGACCCTCTGAGCCCGTTTCTGTTTGTCCTTTGTATGGAACTACTTGGTCAATTAATTCACCAAGAAGTTGATTTGGGGAACTGGCATCTGTTGAAATTGAGCTCTTCTGGTCCAAATATATCCCATCTTTTCTTCGCAGATGACCTTGTTCTTTTCGGGGAAGCTTCTAATGATCAGATGATGGAGATTCGCAATGTCATGGCTCTTTTCTGTCAGGTCTCTGGCTATAGGATTAATCTGAACAAGTCTAAAATGTTCGTTTCAAAAAATGTTCACTTCAATAGGGCTTACGAGATGAGCCAGATTGTTGGAGTTGGTTTGATTGCGGATCTGGGGAAATATTTGGGTGTTCCCCTTCTGCATAAACGGATGATTAAGAGGACTTTTGCTCCGCTACTCCAGAAGGTGAGATTGAAATTGGCAAACTGGAAAGGTAAATTTCTGAGTATGGCGGGTCGAACGACTCTTATCAAGTCGGTCCTCTCGGCAATTCCGCAATACCAGATGCAATCAACTCTTGTCCCGAAGGGGGTGCTGGCTGCTATTGAGAAGCTCAGCAGAGACTTCTTTTGGAACCAGCATGAGGACTCCAAAAAATTGCATCTGGTTTCTTGGGACGTCCTTAAAAGAAAGAAATGTGAGGGTGGATTGGGAATAAAAGACTTACATTGTCAAAATAAAGCTTTTCTCATGAAGTTGTGCTGGTGTTTGATCAAAAAATCGGATGCCTTGTGGGTGAAATGTTTACGCGCAAAATACTTATGTGGATCATCTGCTGACCCCCTCGTCCAGAGAAGAAGTAAGCAGTCGGTTGTTTGGAGTGGAATTGTAGCTGTCTGGGATGACTTCAAGAGTGGTCTTGGCAAATGTCTGCGAAGTGGCCGGAATACGTTAGCTTGGAAGGATTGCTGGACCCCTGTGGATAAGCCGCTTGAATCCCTTATAGATAAAAACTTGCACTTAGTTGATAGGAGCGCCTCCGTGCGCTCTTTTTTGACTCCATCTGGTCATTGGGATAGAGCTAAATGGGCTTCTTTCCTCCCGAACTGGGTGGTGGAGAAAATAATGTTGATTTCTCCGCCTTTGGGCAGCGAAGATGATATTGTTTGCTGGAGGAATGCTCCTGATGGGAACTTCAGCGTAAGATCAGCTTATGACGCTATCTATTATCAGCACAGCCTTAGGTCTCACAATCACTGGCAGTCGCTATGGCACTGGGGAATTCCTGAGAGAGTCAAAATTTTCTTGTGGCAAGTATTCCATGACAGGCTTCCTACTAACGAATCAAGGGCGAGACACAACCCGAGTGTCCTAAACACCTGTCCTTTTCAGTGTGATAGTGTGGAGAGTATCATTCATATGTTGAGAGATTGTGAGAAAGCGCAGAGAGTGTGGTCAGCCTTAACTAACCCTCTATATTATAGTATATTTTTCTCTGGTAATTTGCAGGATTGGCTCAATTTGAATCTACAACACTCACCAGGAAACAACAAGATGGCGAGATGGCCATGGCATAAAGTCTTCAGTTACACATGCTGGCTCCTTTGGAAGAACAGATGCAGTCAAGCCTTTGAAGGGTCTTCCGAAGACCCAAATGGGATAGTTCACAGATGCATATACCATCTATCGGAAGGTGTGGAGAATGGCAGGTATAGACATCAGATATTCCAGGTTCCGGATCGAGGTCTTCTTCATTGGCAACCTCCGGGCCCAGGATTTCACCGCCTTGATGTTGACGGCTCGGTCAATAGGGAAGGTCAGGCTGCTTGTGGAGGTGCTATCCGGGATCACGAAGGTAATTGGATACGTGGATTTCAACAAAAGTTAAATCATACATTCCCAACTGCTGCTGAAATTCATGCTATCCGTCAAGGCCTTTTACTATGCAAGAAGCTTGGTTTGAAGAAAATCAAGTTGTTCACCGATTCTCTACAGGCAGTACACCTATTATCCATTCATTGTGATCCTGATCATCCTTTGTATGACGTTATTTCAGATACTAGATCCCTTGTTTACAACGACTGGGAGTTGGAAATTTCCCACACCCATAGGGAAAGTATTCGTTGTGCAGACTACCTCGCAGGAACAGCGCGTAGGCTTCCACAAGACTACGTCGAATTAGGGCTTCCACCATTGGAATGCATTCACCTTTTTGCTTTGGATTGTGGTTCATTATCACAAAACCATTCTGTAGGGTCTAGCCTATAGATTCTGTCACTTTCAAGCTTTGCTTGCCATTGTATCAAAAAAAAAAAGAATTAGTAATGGTTTTGTCGCTTGTAAATTATTTTCTTGTTTTATTAATTCATGCTTGTGATCTTACGTCTTTCACTCAAATCAAATCAATTATCTGCATTGATACATTTCTAGAGGTGTAGGTGGTGGTTTTAAAACAAGCTGAGCTTTATGAACATTAGATATTGTGGCTTGTGGGGACTTGCTATAAGGACACGTGTGATGGCTACATACATACATATATATATACACACACACACTACTATGGTCATATTTATAAATCCTTTTTACCAATTCTCACATATCAAGGATAGTTAGTTAATTCATTAATCATGAGCTAAATTTTCAATTTCGCCCTTATCTATGATTGGTTTTAAAAGTCAACATATTCTTTTTATTAATTGCAATTAATCAAGATAAAAAAGTATAATATGCATTTACTACCTTGAAACTGGATTTATAAATAAAACCAAATTTTTTAGTAAAAAAAGACTTATAAATAGGATTAGAGTGGTAAATATATATATAGACACACATATAACTTCGGACATGGCAGTGTATTTGACAACAAAATCCAGGGCCATGGAAAGCGATTCCGATGCCGTTAGCCCAGTGTCTCTAATAATTCTCATTTATGATAGTTTATTTTTTACTTATAAGTGCTTATAATTCGTGATTTACGGTATACAAGATAAGTATGTGAGAGGAGTTTTGTCTTGACTTACGTAATAAGTGTTTATTTTCCAAAAATAAGTTATTCCAAATATAGCTAATATCATTCTGCCATATGACTTTTGCTTCCCATGACGAAGTTCTCTTCTTCTTGGAGAGCCATAACTTCAACTGAGATGCCGCCCTTTCTTCCTTCTTCAATAACAGCGCCTCGCCGCCACATTTTTTATCACCGTCTCAGATAACGGCTCACAGTGTGGATCCTAATAAGAATCCTTCTAGAACACTCACCGGAGGAACTAGCACACTTTCTGATATGAATCGGCCACCTACTGATACTACTGCCGCTTATGATTCTGGTTAAGTTATTGTAAAGGACCAAATGAGCACCTAATTTGCTAACAAGGATTAACAATCTGGTTAAAAGATTAATTAGAGTGATGTTCAATTGTTCATCACGTGATGATATCCAAATATTGTTGGTCTTCAATTTTTTAGCAAATTTGTTTCTCATTTGCTCCTTTGTTACAATTTCTTTTTATGGTTGTTTTTTACACATTTTGTAACCTATAATGTGTACTTGTAAAGATCTAATGGAAGTCGTAATGTTACCGACTTGAACCACTTTTTATTAGAGTGACTTGGTTCAAGTAATCATATTTATTTTAGCTAGTTTTTTTTTTCCTTATGCTCAGGTATCTACCACAGTAGTATTGACTAATCCCCTCGTACTGTAGAAATCGGTTGCCATACGAGGATTGTTTAACCTTTATCCGAGGGAACGATATGAGTAAAATAATATGATTGTGTTATATTCCATTTCTAAATAGCTTTGGTCTGATTGTTGTGTGTGTGTGTAGTCCATTCAAAGATTACTTGCAGGAACGATCAAGTTGATAGGAATATGAAACGTAATTAAGTGGAATTGTCTTCAGACTCTAAAAGCCATCCTTGCGACATCAGGTGCTTCTTTAATTTTTGTCACTTAAACAACATTTTACAGGATGTTTCTATTTTACATCTGACGAGCCAAATTAAGGAAAAATATTTATTTATTTATAAAGCATTAACTTAAGAAAATAATTTTATTAATTATGTGGATCAAATTATAGACAGAAATAAATGTTTTGTTGCTACCCAAGCCTAGCTCATATAATAAGAATGAGAAGGTATTTGGGTAAGGACGAAGGAGTCCAAAATTCAAACCAACAGGATATTTTTTTAAAGAAAAAAAAATTGAAGAATCTAACAAAAATAATAATATAAATATGACATGTTGTATTGGCAGTTGCAGCAATCGGGAGAAACAGCAAGGAAGCTTGATTTAAGATGCTGTTGTAGTTAACGGAGGAGGTCCAAAAAAAAAAAAAGATGGTGTTGTAGTAATTGGTGGTTAACTTTAATTTATCCAGTGTTTAAATCTATATATGTGCAGATTTAATAATATTCAGCCGCAGGATTTTATACTCTTCGTACATGAAATGTAACGTAATTATACATGGGCAGATAAAAAATACTATAATCAAGAGAAGATAAAGTAAAGAATTCGTATATAATTAATTATTATTCTCTTATATCACTCTCTCATTAGTAATAAACAGATTAATTATTTGCAGCCGCATGATCTATATGCTAGTAGCTACTTCATCTTGTGTACAAACATAATAATTACTCTATTTTCACATGGTTGTGATAGATAACATTGTTGTCAAACTTACAAGTTGACTTTTGAGTTTATTATTTTTACGTTCTTAGATTATAAAATCTTGTCGAGTTACTATTAAACCCATGCAAACTTTTGTAATATGATCATATTCGGTGGCTTTATATATGAATTTTATAAAAAAAAAAATTTGTTGAGTATGATAAATTATGAGTGTTGATGAAGTTAATTTCGATTATTTAAATTTAAAATATATTTAAATCAAATTGTTGTCATTTTTTAATATTTTAATTATTTAAGTATATACTATTGATACCTATTTATTTATTGATAAAAATACCTTCTAAGTCTAGGATTAGATTTTACAGTATGAGTTTACATCGTTGTCACGAATTTGCTTAAACTCATAAGTTTGACAATTTTACTTAAAACGTTTTGCAATAGCTTAAGCAGATTTGGGGATTTTCTTTTCATAATAATTAGCTTATGCTAATAAGAAAATATAACCATGGACTGTACTGGTCAAAACATTAACTAGTTATCTTATGCTATTAAGATAGATAATTAGGGAGACCATTTCTAGATTATAGTTAAGTTAAAAATAAAAAAGAAAACTTGTTCGAGAATGATGCTTATAAAAAACAAACCTCATTTTCCCTTCACCTTTTGGGATCGCGTTCCAAACAGGCTATTTTAAGAAAAATTATGGTGGCTCCTAACTTTTTGAAAATTAAGGTATTTTGGTTGGCGTTTTGGCGGCCTTTTTTTCTAATAGCAACTGACCTTTTTGTCTAAATGCAACTTTTGAGAAGAAGATCAAAAGTTTGCCTTTTTCAAGAAAAAAAATCACTTTTACCACCGTCAATCCAAAAACAAATTGCATTTACAATTTAACTTTTATTTCATGTGACTTTTATAAAAGTAGATAAAAAAAGGGAAAATCCCATATAAATACCTTTTGAATTAACAAAACCCCCAAAAGTCTATTATAACATGATAAAGACAGAAAAGTGCTGAGGGACCTTTCAAGGATAATGAAGTGTTGTTTAAAATACCAAAATGCCCCATTCACTCGTTCGACATTCTCGGTCAAGAGAAGGCTCTAAATCATTTCATTTCTCATAGAAACAGTGGTGGAGCCCTAGGTGTCGCTGTCCCCAAATCCGAAATTCTTGTGTGTGCCAATCTCTTGTGCTGCTGGCGACGTCGATGTGGGTGAGGGAATGTTCAATCGTTGGTTTGTCCGTTTAAGGTTTGTGTTCGATTTCTCCTCCTCGTCGTGCTTATGTTCGATTTTGGTCAAGAGAAGGCTCTAAGTCTTTTCATTTCTCATAGAAACACTGGTGGAGCCCTAGTTGTCGCCGTCCCCAAATCCAAAATTCTTGTGTGTGCCATTCTCTAGTGCTGCCGGCGACGTCGATGTGGGTGAGGGAATGTTCAGTCATTGGTTTGTTCGTTTAAGGTTTGTGTTCGATTTCTCCTCCTCCTCGTGCTTATGTTCGATTCCAAAATGCTTGTGTTCGATTGTCTTGTGCAAATGTTGGTGTGAGCGAAAAAGTGAATCTTCAAAACCGAGCTTCCTTCTCGGCATGATTGGACGCTGCTGCTGATCCATTTCTGTGATCAAAGTTTTGAATTCTCCTTTTATGGCGGAAGCAATTAAAACTTGATTACAAAATTGAAATACGCTTGAGAGAGAATCAGGTTGGAGGGCAAGAATAATGAACATGGAATTTTCTTTGATAAGTTGTGGTATAGTAGGTGCTAGGTATGGTTCTGTCTCTTCAGTGATGCTTTGAATTTCAGTCTATTCGTTACTCTATTTCACTGTGCACGTGTGTCTTTGAATGACTGAGCTTTTGTGTGTTGGTTTAGCCTTTTGGTTGCGTTTGTATTTACAAGCTCTCTTGTTTATTGTATGCTTGAATTAGATAAGATTTATGTATTATTGCAACTAATTGTAAATTAATTAAGCAAAAGATGTTGCTGACGCGATCAAGGCAATTGACTTGAATGATGAATTAGCCAAGGCATATTTGCGCAAAGGGTGAGTGCAATGCTACTTTGTCATATTAACCTGGCTTTTTTCCTTCTCCGGTGAACCCTGCGTACTTTGCCATATAACCTGCAATGCTACTGAATGATGAACTAATTGTAAGGCTACTTGAGGTTATCCAGGCTTGTGTGAAAGGTCTCAATCTAGAACCTTGCGTACTGAAAAAGAAAAAGTACATATTTTGAGATGCTTTCAGTTAGCGTAAACAATTAGCTTGCATTTTAGGATGTATATTATTGCTTGATTACTTCAACAATGCTTATCAATGAATAATATCTTTGCTGGTATGTTCCATTCCCTTAATACAGTGTACCTTTCAAGTGTCAAATCAGTATGTTGGTTGGTGCGTGTAAGTGCCAATCCCTGTCCAATCTGTTTTTTTATCCAGTTCTCCCCCTCTAAAACCCTTTCCCTCGTCTCATTCGTGCGACTTGCTGTTGTTGAGCGTCGTCTCCTTCGTCGCCTACCCGGTCAGTTGATCCTTCATTCAGGTAAGATTTGAATCTGTACCATGATTTACCTGGTAAAAAAAGAGGCTTTCTTTGTTTGTCGATTGTATAGTTTATATAGTCAGGTACGCTGAGTTATATGGAATTGAAGAATTATATATGCATTGTGTCTAAAGTGAATTGCGTGAGGAAATTGGATGTTGCAAACTTGCATTCAGAAACACATTGAAATTTGGATATTTCCCTTTGGGTATTTGGACTAATTAACACTTATTATCATTGTAGACCCAATAGTTTCATTACCTATTTTCTTTTTGGTATTCTCTTTTGCTGCAAGTCAGATTTAGCTACTGGTTTGCTGAAACAAGATTGGTTTTCGATTCTGCATGTTATAATTGCGTAAAATGTTATGCATTAACTGATTGAGTTGTAACAGATTCATTCAGTTCAGTTGAATTAAACTGTTATGTTAAATTGTAGCTGCAATTTATTGGGTCTTATACAATGACAAGTGAAGTAGATATGCAGACAAAAGATGTAAAAAATGGTTATATGTTGTTTCGTCATGAGTTTGAAAAGGGGAAGGAGGGCCTAAATTTTCATGAGAAGGTTAGGGAGTCAACAAAGGACTGGAGGAATATGAGTGAGGAAGAGAGGAAAAAATATAATGATAGGGCCAAGCAAGGAAGGCCGGACAAGCAGAAGAGGAACTATCCAGTTGCTTTTCACTCCCGTTGCTCCCTAAATCAATTCACCAAGCTAGCTGCTCATGTAAATTGTAATCCACACTTAAAAGCTAAGGTATAAAGATTAGGATTTGGAGCTCTACTAGATGTGGAATGTATGAGGCTCCCCCGGGAAATTTTAGTTGCTATAATGAGAGCGTATGATCCCCCTACCAATCAATTTAGAATTAGGGGGAAGACAGCTGAAATAGAAGCAAAAGATGTTGCTGAATTCCTTGGGGTCCCAAATAGTGGGGACGAGGTTAGAGTAGACATCAGTGACATAGATGACACGTATAAGAGATTGAAGGCTGAGTATGGCAAGGTCAAGTATGAGAACATACTTAATGCCATAACATCTGGGGAAGCTGATGACAAGTTTGAATTTTTATTCATGTTACATATGTTGGGTACTTTTTTAGCTCCCACAGCAAGCTCCACAATCAGTGACAAGTTGCTGAAGCACATGTGCTATACCATGAAAGGATTTGCCCACTTTGACTGGGCCACATACATTGTTAATGACCTACGCAAAGAGATGGCAGATTACATTGACACAATTAAAGTGAACAAAGAGGGAAGCTGCAATGTGGGAGGCTGTTTATACATGTTGTTGGTATGTACTATGAGCAGTTTTTTTTTCCTTTTCCCTTTATCGATGCACGAAATGTTAAATGTTTGTCTTTTATGTTATAGATATTTTTTGGTGAGTGGTTCCCTCTATCTAAACCTGTTTGCCATGCGTCGATGTCTGCAATTAAGTTTTGGACGAAAGAGAAGGTCAAGGAGATGATTGACAAAAAGCGCAAGAGTGACATTGGGCTGCTATATATGAGGGAGGCAACAAAAGTGAACGAACAGAAGGACTTTCCCAACAAGAAGGGAGTCGCTTATTTAGACCCTGTATGTCATCACATTATGTTAAATTAATTTAATGAGTTTCCAATGGCTTTAACCCTTTTTGTTAATGTGTTTTGCAGGAATTGAAGGCATTGCATGCACGGTTGATGGGGATTATTGAGGACAACTACAAGAAACTTGTTGCTGCTATTGAAGACGAGTTGGTTAAAGTACAACTACAGATTGAAAGCCAGCGCAAGCAGCAAGCTGAGGACCCTATTGACTGTGATGAAATAAATGACGACAATCCAGACAGACATGAGGGAAGTGATAGGGCTCATGGTGAGGACAATGAGGGACAGGATCACAATGAAGATGGTGTTGATGATGAAGCCGAGGATAATGTAGATACATCACTGGCCTCACCCATAAACATTTGTGAATTGAATGAAGAGACTCCAAACCAAGAGCCTACAAACATTGACCAAGAACAATCCAGGGATGATGAGGTTGGACAGAAGGAACAAGGGCCAAGGAGATCAAAGAGGCCAAGGATGCCTAAGAACATGTCACTATGGACTTTAACAAAGCCAGTTAAGCGGACGAAGAGGGCTAAAGATGACAAGGATAAGTTTTTTGAGGTCATATCTCGAATAACAAATGCTACTGAGGGTGAAGAGTAAGTACTAAAGTTCTTCTTACTTTACTAATCAGTAAATTGATTATTCAGTAATTGGATAATGACAGTGTTTAGCCTTTATAGGGTGCTGGTTGACATTGGTGATGAATACACTACAAGGGACCAGCTGTGGACACTCGGTGGACTTAACAAAATCAGTAACCGTGTAAGTTAAATAATACCTTATTTGTTTTTAAAATTTCTATAACGCATCTAATACACTCCTCTGCTTATGCAGTTAATGTCTCTTATGTGTAAGATGTTAATGGCAGAAATGAAAAGCGCGGGACAAGTGGGGCTACATATTTTTGACGCGGATTTTATGGTGAGCATGCTGTAATTTTCTTTATTCCTCATTCAGTTACTATTGGCCAGAAAACCTATAGGATGGTCAGTTGCTGAATGGGAAGACCAGCTACTGCCTGAACAAGTTGGCTACAATATTGCAGAGTGTGATCTGATTTTGGGTCCCATGTTGGTTGCAGAACACTGGTTCTGTGTAACCCTTGAACCAAAAACGATGAACTTTTACGTGCTTGATTCAATGAGGCCACTAACTTTTACCAGCAAGAGTAAACAACAAAAGAAACAAAGTGCATTTACAAATCCCCAGGAATCCGCTCTAAATATCCTTGTAAGAAAATTGTGTGAAAAATTTTCTGTTATTGAGTTAATCATGTGGATATAACAAGGTTGACCCTATTTGTGCAGAGGGATCGATTTCATGCTATCATTGCACTTGTGAAACCAGGGCATGCTGGGAAGAAGCCGGTTGGAGACTTTATTTGGGCACCCATTCCACAACAGAACAACTTGTGAGTGTTTTTGTATGTTCTACTGACATTGTGGTTATAATATGGTTTAGCATTACTGTGGCATCCTTGTGAGTGCTTTCATGTCACATGTGTCTTTCAGGCGTGATTGTGGCGTCCATGTGCTAATTTGGTTGAACAATTGGAAGCCAGGGGTAACCTTCGACTACGGTGCTGATGAGGTTGGGGCATATAGGTGAGACCTTATGTGGTGGGTGGTTAACCATGAAATGAATAGGAAGAGGGAGGATGCATTGAGATTGCTGGCTGCATAAATGACGCTGACCAACAGGATATGAGTGATTGACAAAATTATTTTCTTAATGTAACTTTTTGTTCTTCCATTAACACTTGTTTATTTTTGAAATAACCATTGTTGTGAAGAGAGTAACCCTGGTTGTGTAACTTATTCACCAAGCATTGCATTTTGGGGTGACATTGTAAAGTTGATATTTTTGTAAATGATCTTGTATACCTCTTCATAGCAGTGTCCTTTTCCATGTAATGTTATTGTGTATTTGAATATACTAAATTCCAAGTCCCTATATTCCCACACTATGCCAATATGCACTTCTAGTATACAGGAAACAGGAAAATGATGAAATATTGTGTGTCATAGTGTTTCCCCAAAAGGGGAGGGCCCTGACAAGTTTCATACTTGGAATAACAAGTTTCATAACGTAAATGACAAGTTTCATAATGGGAATGACAAGTTAGGCTCACCAAGAAATCACTGAGTGTGTTTCCCCAAAAGGGGAGACCGCTGACAAGTTTCACAATGGGAATAACAAGTTTCATAATGTAATTGACAAGTTTCATAATGGGAATGACAAGTAAGGCTCACCAAGAAATCACTGAGTGTGTTTCCCAAAAAGGGGGGACCGCTGACAAGTTTCACAATGGGAATAACAAGTTTCATAATGGGAATGACAAGTAAGGCTCACCAAGCAATCACTGAAAGTGTTTGCCCAAAAGGGAAGGGCCCTGACAAGTTTCATAATGGGAATAACAAGTTTTATAATGGTATTGACGAGAATGCTAATGGGAATGACAAGTTCTGTTCTGACATTGACAAAAACCACAAATGATTATGACAACTTGCAAGTAAAGGGTCCAAATGACAATTTAACATTACGCATTACACCTACACCTATTGCATAGAAGTCATTAACCCAAAAAGATGGTGTCCGTTCATGTAAGATGTAGTTACAATAAGCTGTCATCATTAACAACTGTTTCAATGGAAATGACAAGTTTAGTAATGGAATTTACAAAACACTAGATTCTGACTGACAGCATAATGGAAAAAAAATTGTAACATTATGAAGAATTAAGGCTTTGTCGGCTTTTATGCCTTGGTAACCTCTTCAAAATTTAAACCAAGGATTGCAATATAGGGTACAATCCCGGATCGTCTCTCGAAGAGCCTTTTATTAATTATCTAGAAACTAAGTGCAATGATTGAAATAAAATGAGTTAAAAATGGTCTTTGAGCTTTTTATCTAACAACTAAATTGTAATTAAACTAAAATGCTTTTAAAACTAATATTTTTTTATTTTTGGAATAAAATTGATATGGAATAGAAATTGGTTGAGAATGCAAATAATGAAGATGCTCTTGGAAATGATTTTCAATGACTATCCTTGCTAAATTAAAATATTTGGGAAATTAATATACTAAGCCTCTGTTATACCAAACCTCAATTACCATTGAGTCTAGCATCACAAGAGAGGAACCCCTACCCTTGAAATGCCATTAAGCTCTCTTAGTGTAATGAGTTTCTCTAAGCTTCTAATATTCCAAACCTCAATTACCATTGAGTCTAATGCTCAAACTCGTGAACCCATTCATTTAAGCATTATTAAAACCCCTTAGAGAGTGACTATGGAATAAGCAATGCATTTAGGTTCAACTACAATTCCAATTCAATCAAACTATCCAACAATACCATGTTAAATAGATAGAAAGCAATAGAATCATAGGAAACATATATATAACCATATATATTGATGAGTACAAATCCTCATTACAAATTCCAAATCACAACAACTCAATCCATAGAATAAAACATAACTAAATTTATAGTCTCAATATATAAATGAATTCTTAAACCTAAGAAATTAAAAATACAATGAGCTATAGATAAAATAAACTCCCCTTTGAAGCACATATGAGCTGAAGTCATCTCCAATTCATCCCCAAGAGCACAAAATTGCCTAACCAATCATGAGAATAACTTCAAGAAATATAATCCTATTTTGATTCAAACACCCAGCCATAAAATCTCAGAATAAATTAACCAATCAGCCTATATCAATTTAATTCATGGCTAGATTTGAATCAAAAACCAAACAGAACAGAGGAATAGGCACAGCTGTGTTGAGTTCAAGGCAATATAGGAAGCCACGGTGAGCTATGTATCCTGAAATGGTTATGATAAGATGAAAAGGGAATAACTACAATGGAGACAATGAATTTCGGCGAGAGTGATGGTGAAGTGCAGTGGGCCGTGGTTCTCCGATAAAGATCAACTTCAGAACTCGCCTCTGATTCTGCTCTCCCTTCGCTGAAGCTCAGACTTGGAGGATGGAATGGTTGCAGATTGCAACGGTGGTGTGTTGTCGGTTTAAGCTTCCTCCGGTGACCCCAGCTCTCAGCTCTTTCGGTTCTGTCTCTCTGGCCGTGACGGATGATGAAACTGCGTGGCTGATGAAGAAGGTCGCCGGCGACGGTGAGGTGGAGTAGAGGTAGAAGGTCGTCGGCGACCAAGAAAAAAGGAAGGAAGAAGTGTGGTGATGCGATGATGATCCGAAACTCTCCTGTGCGGCGCCTCACTTATTCCCTCAGTTGCGCTCTCCCTTTTCGGATCTCTGCATGTCCATATCTCATATCCACAGCCAACCAAGTCGAGTCTCCTGTTCTGTGTTTCGGATTCTCCAATTGGGCCTGGGCTCTGCTGACGGATCTGTCTCTTTTCCTTTTTTTTTTTTGTTTTAAGCCTAAGCCCCAAAAACTGTAGCCCATGTCTCTCAAAACCAACCCAAATTGGGTCCAAATTTCATATCCTCTCTTCACTTCAGTTGCGGCCCAATTGCTTCTATTTCTATATATGTTTTTTTATATACATTGGGCCTGCTTTATGTCTCATTTTCTAGCCCAGTTGCAAAAATTAACTTAGGCCTTGTCTCTTCTCTTGGCCCCAAAATTTGAATCTCCAAAATCCTCAATATCTTCTTTAACACCTACAATGTAAAATTAAGCACAAGGTAGCATCAAAAGTTCAAGGGACAATTGTATAAAAATAATTAATAAATTGTGACCATTTTACCCCTAATTACTATTAATTCAAAACAAATGTCCCTAATTAAAATTTGTGCTTAATCATGCAATAATGTCCTAGAAAATACATTAAAAATCCCAAATTAATTAAGAAATATTATATAAAAATATGGTTCAATCACATTACTAATTCCACCAAGTCCCAATGCATAGAAGTCATTAACCCAAAATAAGGTGTCCCTTCATGTCTACTGTAATTACAATAAGCTGTCATCATTAACAAAAGTAGTAATGGGAATTACAAGTCCAGTAATGGAATTTACAAAACACTAGATTCTTCATGACAGCAACTTTGCTTTAACCTGGCCAATAACAAGTGAACATTACAATTCCACCAGCACCTAATGTTTTCTTGTCATTCCCATGGTATAACCTATTTTTTAACCTAAAAACAGTACTTACATAAAGGATATCATATATGCCATACCCCTTCCAACCAAAATATGTGAAGGGATCCAAGTCATTATACATAAAACAAAAGCTGACTTGCAAAATAGCTACTCCCAGGTCTGCACACCCAGGATTAAGTTGGGTTAGGATTCTTGCACATTATTCTAGAGTTCCCTGCTTCATGGCATGAGCTGCAATGGTATACTTTCTTGTTTTGGAACTGTGACTCTTTCCTTACAAATCTGGGCCTACCGGGAGGTCGACTAGTCTTAGGTGGTGCAAGGAACCGTTCAATTGCTATATTATCTACCCGGTAGTCATTTGGATTTGGCATGTCTATTATGACGACTAGGATCATTGTTCTGCTATATATCTTTTGTTGACATGTAATCTTGAACCACTCATCAACATAATTGTACACATTTCCATGAACTCTTTTTATGGCAGCACAAGTGTGAGGACAAGGAATACCTGACATTTGCCATCCTCTACATGTGCACTCGTTTAATGACAGCTCAACCTTTAGTGATCTACTTGGTGTATGGACTTTCACCCTACCACCTCCATATACTTCTACATCCATGTATTAAGCCCTTTTAACATTTTCCTTCACTTGTTGTTCTATGTTTGGCTTGACACCGTTTTTCCATTTACTTATTCCCAAGCTTGCTGCATACATCTTTTTCACTACTTTGTCACGATGCTCGTGGATAAGTTAGGCAACATTATGACGTCTCTCCTTGACCATCCAAGCATTGAATGACTCAGCAAGGTTTGTCGTTATTTTATCCCAACGTTTAAAAGGGAACTTACTGATGGCCCACCTTTCAATATCACCGTGGTTGATCAACCACTCATATATTTCCTTATTGAAAAGCCTCATGTGTTCCATTGCAGTCTGAAAGTCGCTTTCAAGCCTTGCATATGCAATTGCATCAAGCAAGTCTAGTGCATTTTGCCTTCCTTGCCCCCTATCTTCCTCTTTCCTCTATTCAACTTAAGGACTGGGGCGCTGAAGTTTTCCTTAATGTGCCTGTAACAATATGCATGCCTCTCACTTCCGAAAACTCCTCGCACAGCAGTGATTATCACATTGTGTCAGTCTGATACAATTATGATATGTAACGAACCTAATATCTTCTTAATCATGTCAAGGAACCAACTCCAGTCTTCAATTGTCTCTCCTTTCACTATAGCGATAGCAAATGGCAACAATTCATTGTCTGCATCAAATGCTGAAGTTGACAATAGAGTTCCCTTGTATAGCCCACTTAAATGGGATCCATCTATGTACAATATAGGTCTAGCACCAGCAATGAACCCCTCTATACAACAACCATAGGCTATAAAAACACGCTTAAAGGTGTTCCTCCCACTAGCGACCCATTCAACCACTGTTTTGTCATCACTTTCCTTTAACCGATCACATATCCATTGTATAAACATGTATGTCTGTTCAGGTCTACCATGAATTTCCTCTATAGCCTTTTCCTTTGCCCTCTATGCTTGCTTATATGTCAATTGCACTCCATAATCTCTAACCAAGCTCTTCCTTATTTCATTTGCACGCTTGTCTATGTTATTTCTAAGCTCATCAATGATAATTGATGATGTCAAGCTAGTACTTCGAGCATGTGTCACATCAAGATTGTGTTGGGCTGTATGAACATGTTCTTTGGTGTATCTCGTCACACGTACGAAATGATTGCTCTTCCCAATTGCCCTCACAGTTATTCTCCATGGACAATCTTCAACCTTACATTTAACGTACACACAATCTCTACAATTCTTCACATATATGTACTCAAATTTGTGCGCAATACTGAACTTGTGCAGCACCTTCTTGAAATCATCCGCATGTGCAAACATATGATTTACTCCTACCAACAAATCCTTCCACTTCTTATAGCTCATCTCTGGTATCGGTGTTGGGGCGCTCTCAACTCCACATGGAAGGCTAGGAAGGCTAAGAAGAGGTCTTGCATTGCACTCATTTTCTACACATTCATCATTCAATCCATAACACACATCCTCATCAATGTACGACATTTGCTCCGCAGCTCCCAATAATTCATCAACCCTACATGGATATTAACAAGTGTTGTGAATACATATTACCACTAACACTATACCAACTAACTTTTTACGTAACCAAAATAACTGACACTTGCCTTTCTATGTCATCCATGGCCCTTTCTTCATGATCACTTCTTTTGCATGCTACATACACATGTGCACTTCTATCATTATAATAAAACAGATTTTCCATTTCAGAATTATCAATGAGATCTACTAATATCTTTTCATCAAACCTCAAAGTGTATTTAATGTCGCACCTATGCCCATCTACACCAAACCATTCTCCTATCATTACCCTCAATTCTTCAATTCTCATCCCCTCCTTCATTGATTTTACCCTCACTCTCCCACCACTATATTTATCTTCACCTTCAACATTACTTACAAACTCCCCCCCCCCCCCAATGTGGAAAAAACATATCAGTGACTTTAAAGAAGGTGTTGCTTGAATATTTGATGTCATCTTGCATGATAACCTGCAACAAAGAATTCAGATTTCAAATTTTATGACATTGTTAGTCTCATACCAACGAAAATTCATCACTACAAAAATTTCCCTCAACACACCTTCTTCGACCATTGACTACTTCATCTATATGTTTGATAATATCACTTTATTCCCAATTAATAACAATGTTAAGCCTTTACTAACTATTTAACCTCCAACTCCACACCCATGTCATAACATCATTCATTTCTCAATATATATGGCATTCACTAACTTACTGCTGCTCTTAACAGAATTTGTTTTGGGATTCACAACAATGGTAAAGGTGTTGACAAAGTCTGTAATGGATTTGACAAGAATCACTAACTTACAACAACATGTGCCAAACGAGTGAGCAACTCTATTTCCTTGTCATCTATTAAGTTATGCGAGTTTTTGCGTGACAAAATGAGTTATTACCTTAACTATTATTATTAACGCTAATGACAAGTTTAGTAATGGTAATGACAAATCTTGTAATGACATTCACAACAAACCAGATTTGGTCATGACAGCAACTACCATGCACGTAAAGATATGCTTATTTCATTACAGATCATTCATTTCACTTGCACCTACTCAACGGTCAGTCATTACATCAATTCAATGCTACCTATTTCAAATCAATAACCTCTTCATTATGCTCCCTCTCACAGCTAACAAGACCCAAGACATAAATAACCCACAATCTCACCACCATTGTCATTCGATGCCGCCGTAGGTACGTCAAGTCCAAACCTTTAATCCCACTCAACCTATAAACCCACTTACCCACAACCAAAACTGCCATAAATAATCTACAATCCCGGCAACATTGTCACTCCATACCCCTCATTGACAACCCCAAATAAGTTAGCTTCCTTACACCACGTGATTGCCCATTTTTTTACTGTTCATGCACCTTTCTGACCCAACGAACCACACGGAATAAACACCAAAATGAACAATGATCATAAGATGGATATAGTCCGATTCATCTCAAAAATATTATGTTTCTCAGAAAATTACTTACACTTGTCCGATTCAACCTTGATTCCTCGCTCTTCACCTTCAACAATGCTGTACACACACCATCAACTGTGTTTTTTTTTCTTTCGCTTTTGTCCACAGTAGCCACCTCATATGTCACACAAATATAAAAAAGGGCATTTTGGTATTTTAAACAACACTTCATTATTCCTGAAAGGTCCCTCAGCACTTTTCTGTCTTTATCATGTTATAATAGACTTTTGGGGGTTTTGTTAATTCAAAAGGTATTTATATGGGATTTTCCCTAAAAAAAGAAACCATTTTGCCATCGGTATCCCAGATAACCCTAAGTTGCCTTGATTTTGGGGTGACCAAGTCCCATCCTTATGTCTTAACCTAACGAAGTGATTGTCTGATCAAGTAAATGTGAACTAATTAATCTTCAATTAACAACAGACAATCATGTGCGAGTTGGATCAGAGAAACAATCCCAGATCAACGATGGAACTCTCGCCGTCATTCTTTATTTAGGACTAAGCAATCTTTCGTTTTCGTGGATCAAAAAGATTCCTTTCTTGTTGATATTATTCTATATTAAACATCAACTATGATGATTATGGTATTCCCAACAGTGCTTCACAGTCAAACAAAAATATCAGTAGGACCTCGATTCTATAATCTACACCCATCTAAACGATTATGTGCAGAGAGGGTGCGTTTATTTCACCAACTTCACAACATGAGGATGACGACTTAGCCGCGCCTGCCTTGTCCTTCTTCAACGCCAAATGTTGTGACTTTTTTGCTTGAGCCTCTAAACTTCAAGTAAGCATTTGTGGGCAAGAGATAGAGACAGAGGAGCGAGAGAGATCTGAAAGATGGGGTGTGGGAATATGTTCTTCGCTATTCTAATTAGCTTCTCAGTAGCTCTAATCACTTACAATATTCTCATATTGGCCAATGCCTCTCTCAAACAAGAATTTCCTGGTCCTTCAAGGTCCTCTCTTTCTGTGGATCCCATAATTAAGATGCCACTTGATAGATCAAGAGGCAATGGCAAATCCACAAGGCTCTTCCACATAGCGGTCACGGCCTCCAATTCGGTGTACAATACTTGGCAGTGTAGAATCATGTATTACTGGTTCAAGAAGTTCCCGGATCAACCTAATTCGGAGATGGGTGGATTCACAAGGGTTCTTCACTCTGGGAAGCCTGACAATATCATGGATGAGATCCCCACCTTTGTTGCCCAACCTTTGCCTGCTGGAATGGATCAGGTATTATTCTTCATGGTTCCTCCTCTTCGCCCCTTTTATGTGGATTGTGCTTTTGGGTCTTCTTTTGAAGTTTCAATTGTGGCAAACGGACATTGGCGAATCATACATAAGCTTTTTGTGTCACTCTCAACTGTTATTGTGATGCTGTACGGATGGATGGTAGTTACAATAGTTTATCATCATTTTTCTTGTAAGTAGTTTATGAAGTTTTTGTAAATTGGGAACTTGGCATTATGAATTATGATTTAGTGTTAATTAATGCTTTGGTCCAACTCCAGTGGCTTATTGCTCAATTCTTCTGGTCCTTACTTTCCTTCTTAGGCTGTTGAAGGTAGAAGATAACAATATCAAGGCACAATTTGTCTCTTTCTATGTCCTTTTCTACTACATATATTAGATGGTGTTCTCTGCCATGATTTTGATACTCTGTGGAACGAAGATAGTTGTGTTGATAATAATAGTTTATGATGTCTGCTTAAGTAGGAGTTTAGGGTTTAGGGTTTGTAATTGGGGATTTAAGACTTCAACCTTGGCAAGTTATGGAAACTAATAAATAGAAAAGAACATGAGACAAAAAGAATAGAGAAGAAAGACGAGAAGAGAAGGAAGTTCAAGTCATTTCACAAGTCTCATCATAGACTCAAGGACACCAACTAAACTCAAGCTAACTAACTAGTATGCTTCTATAAAGCAGGAGACAGAAATGCACTTGTTAACACATCTAGTGTATACCAGCAAGACTACAACAACGGAATATGAATGTTCTATGCTGTGATTGTGAAGCAGCGGGGGATGAAGATAATAAGGCTAATTATTTTAGTTTATGATATCTTTGTAAATTAAGAATTGGGGCTAGCAATGGAGAATTCAGGATTAGGAATTGTATTATGGCTTGTGTTTATCAGTGTTTTGGTTCTACATCAAATCAAATCATGAACTGTTAAGTTCTTGTAATCATTACTTACCCTTTCTTTATATGGAAAATAAAAGATATTCAAACTTGGGATGCTTGATCATGAGCACCAAAGAATCTTATTTAAAGAATTACTACTTTCATAGTAAATATGATTGGGAGTCAATACTCAGTAGTACCCTGCACAAAGGAAGGCAGAATTCACAGGATTATAATTTGAGTCTTGCCCTTCTTTTGAATATATATAGTCCTCAACAAACCTTGGGCCTTCTTGTGGTGCTCACTCTGGTTTGGGGGGAAATCTTTATACTCCTTAATTCAGAGTCTTTAATAAACAGTAATTCACACACACAAAGTGTAATTTATTATGCGATGAGAATGCGTGTGAACCTTCAGGGTCCGTTTCTTTTATCTAATCTCCTTTTCTAGATAAAATAAACCATTTAATTGTCATTCCATTCATTATCACATTCTCTCCATTGTACGATATATTTTAGCTTGTTTGAGATCAATTTTCAACTGTCATTTTCACTTATAGGAAAATCTAATAGATCTCTGTATCTATCTTCTTATGGCTGCTTTTCTTCGATTTGTCAAGAATGATATATTTTGGGTATCCGTAGAAGTTAATTAATTGCAAAAGAATGAGACTCCAAAAAGATGTGCTGCATTCAACAGCAATCTTGATATCTATCCTAAAGCATCAATGACTTTTGTGAGATAATGCAAATCTTCAGTTCTCATGCCTCTCCTCCATTTTTTTGAGCTGCAGAATTATTACGCAGGATTGTTGATTACTGCATAAAGAATAGGCTCCAACGGAATAGTTGTTTTGCTCGCAAAGTTTGTTATGAAAGTGAATATTATGAAGAAATGATGCGTTACTTACAAAAGAATCTGGCAGTATGTTCTTAACTGAAATTCCAATTGATCCATCCTATTGAAGTTATATATATTTCAAATGAACTTTGCATTGTTACGATGCCTTCTCTATGTACTTTATTGCGCTTCTTTTAGTAGAGACATCTAGCGTCTGTTTTTCCTGATCATGGTGTTGATATTCCTAGTTTCAAGTATTATTAATTAGTAATAGTAATATTGTATTTCACAATAGAGCATAGTTTTATTTTAATTTTTATCATCAGTTTTGTTTATTTAGTTCAATCTTGTTACCCTTCATTTGTATAAAAAATTAAATATATCTCCATGCCTTTTGAAATTAAACCACGCATATAGTGCAGCATTTCCTGGCCCCTTCATCTTCTTTTTCTCTTGTTTTTGGACATCTGCATTTAATATGTTTTTATTTTCCCTTGCAGATATTTCCTTATCATTTGGCAGAGTATGCCTGCCGTGTAATGAGGTATCACCTTTCCAATACTATTGTGATATGATTTTTGAAGTAATAAGAAACAGTTTCTTGTTTCTTGATTGTGAAAATTCTCAAATGGTTTAATCTGCTTTAAGATTCTACTTAAATTTTGCTTTCTGTAACTCAAAATTGAGGCTTTTCTCTGTGTTATAAATTTGGTATCTTTTCACTCGTTAGTTTCTTAGTGTTCTTGACAGTTTCTGGATTATCCAAGGAATGTTGTTTGTGTGAAACATCTCAACTAGACGTGCATCTGTTCTGTAAATTGTTTGTGAAGCTTCATTTGGAAATTTCTATGCTGTTAATACCTTATCAAATATTGACGGTTAGTATGAATGGAAGCTGGATACTTTAAATGTCATTCATGTTTCTATTATTTGTAGAAAAATCATATGACAGCATCCCGAATTTTAGTGCCGCAGATGCCTTAAAACTTACAGGAGTTGGGAGGAATGAATTTATGGACATAATGAACAAGTGTCAGTCTAAGGTACTGTGTATATTTTTTTCTATATAAATAGTATTCACAAATATAGCATTGATACTCATAGTTGGATTGCATCTTTGGTTGCATGTGCATATAGTGTGTGTATAACTATCTGTAACAATCATTGCATGTATGCTTGGTTGTCATGTCAGTGTGTGTCTAACTGTCTCTAACAATCATTGCATGCATTCTTAGGTTGCTATGTTAGTGTCTATCTAAATAATTATAACAATCATCCTGCTGATATTACTTTCTGAGATCCATTAGTGGAACAGACAATTCATATAAGTCTATGCCAAACTGAAGACTTTTAATGTCTTATCTTCTTCTTTGGACACTTCCCTGCATTGATGTGCTGTAGGAAAGGGGGTATTAGGTGTCGTTCTCATGCAACATGCACGAATTCCTGCATTATCAAAGTTCTATGACATTATAACTAAAACAATTTGTCAAAAAACAGCATTGAAAGAGAAGGTGGTCTTTTTCATCTCTCCAACTAGATGATTCGCTCAGATCTTTAAAGCATGAATGCAGTTTGCTTTTGTGCCATCAAAGAACACATAGTTATTTTATATATTTTGATTTGATCTTTGCATAATAACCTTAATGGGTGTTGGTAATTCCATCATGTTCAAACTTTTTTAATTGGATATGAGCTTCTTTTAACTTTGAAATTTATTAGGAAGGTTTTTCACTCATCATTTTCTCTTTCGAAATATTCAGAAAATCATGTGGAAACTGAACAAGTTAATTGCAAGTGATTCCTTACCTCTGAAACCTGTGGACTTTGCAATTGAACCATGGTGGGGAATTTGTCATGTGAACTTGACCTTGGAAGAATTGAAGGTGAGTTCTGCCTTTGATCCTCATGAAAAGGAGCATTCATTCCAATAAAATTTTGTCATGTTAATTTGGCAATAAGAAATTGTTTGTGTTCACTCATCAGGTATACTTTTTCCCTTACATATTCTGTTTTTTGTAGAAACTCTCAGAAGAGGAAATGGCCATTATGGACAAAGTGAGTAAGGAGGAAGGAAATTCATTTGTCCAGCTTGATCCTGACATAGTAAAAGCTCTTTATAGACGGGGATTGATCTATTTTGATGTTTCTATAAGTCCTGATGACTGGTTTAAAGGCAAGTCCTCAGTGTTTATGTTTTGGTGCTTTGTTAATATCTTTTCTTCGGGTAAATTTTCTATAAACTTATGTTTTAGGATTCTTATTTAAAAATAAAATGTTTGAGACATGCACCTAAAAGATTTCTGATGTATTATAATTTAATTGACCAACCAAAATGATCATACCATGTCCTATAAAATTGCTCCTGGTTGTTTTTGTCTATGGTGGCACAATGCAATGAAAACAAACCAAATATATGCCAATATAATTATCACATCTTCATGATTGCAATCTCAAACATATTGTTGTTTCATCATCATTTTCATGTGCAAAAGAAATCCAAGGCATGCATCATATCTACCTGACTGTAACAAACATAGTAACCTTTGCAGCTAGCAACCCATCAAAATCCTCTACTGCAGCAGAGTTAGAAAGTCTTGTAGTAGAAATCGATTGACTTAGCTTCAACACTCAGCCATGAATTACAATGACAAAGATCTCAATCAAATCCCAAAAAGCTCTGAAATCTGGCATTGTTTACTCCAAAATCAACTGTGTCCAACCTACAAAGAAAATTAAAGATTCACAGACAAAGCAGAGACTGAGTTAATCAAATCTAAATGGATGTTTCAAGGAGTAAGAAAGCATTGATGCATAAGAGGGTGAGGGAAAGAGACTAAAAGAGGAGATAGCTAGAGGAAGAGAAAGTGAGAGATTGAATTTTGGGGTTTAGTTTTTAGTAAAATTTCATTATGGAGTTTTGATTATGATTGCTTTAGCATCATCTCGTTGCCTTATTGTTATGGACATATGACTTATGAGTTCTTAAACTTTTATGACTTGTGAGTTCTTGATGCTAGATAAAACAAATGCAAAATATTATTTTCTTTCAATTTTTTTGACAATTAAAAGCTCGTAATTTCTTAAATTTGATAAGAAATTAAAATATTATTTAGTATGCATGGTTTTATGGCCAATTTGCTCTAAAGTATGAAAGTGCATATAAAACATTGAAGTATAAAAGACAGTAAAATAATCAAGCATATGATACGTGCAACACGTTTTTTTAGGAACAATTTCATTCAAGTCCCACACAAGAGAAAAAAATGAAGAAATGGTCCCTAAAGTTTTCAGTGAATGCTCCTCAATTTGTTAATGGACGCCCCTCGACTTGTCATTAACAACTTAAGGGACCACTTCTTCATTTTTTCTCTTGTGTGGGACTTGAATGTAATTGTTCCTTTTTTTTTTTTTTTTGTGATGTCGTCTGTTCATTTTGGGCTGCCTGGGGTTGGGAAGAGACATCTTGTGTATGTCGATTAGGCTGGGCAACCTAAGTATTTGATCCAGCATCTATTCTTCAAGATATAAGTATTACTAGTTCTCTTAGAAGTCCTGTTGGTGATGAAGATGCTTCTCGTATTAGTTGGGTTTCTGAGAGTATGCTCATTGACAATGGTTCCAATCAACAAGAGGATGCTTCTTGGACAGGGAACTATGGCCACAGTTCTGCATTTAATCATATTTCTCTGATAGTTGATGCTAATATAACATCCTATCTTATGATGGGTTCTGTTTCACCAGGTTTTGGCCATGCACCTTTTTCTCTCACATTTCATTTTTTAAATCAACCAATTTTGTTAAACCCTAAAACTTGGTGGAAAATAGTGGTGCCATAATTACATTTATCCATTGCTAGTTTCCTTTGTTAAAAGGGTTAATGGCTATTTTTGGCCCCGAAAATATTCACTGAGGGTCAGTTTTGCCCTTGAATTTTTTTGGGGAGCAATTTTGTCCTGAAAGTGTCCAATTTGGATCAATTTTGTCCTTACTATTAGTTGACCAAATTCGGGGCAAACTTGCTTATAACTGAAAACTTTTAGTGCAAATTTATATCTTAACAAAAATGACATGGGCGACAAAATGCCCTAAACATTTTAACTTAAGAGTAAATTTGGTCGAAAATTGGTCAACTAACGGTAAGGGCAAAATTGCTCCTCGAAAAACTTTCAGGGTAAAATTGACCCTTAGTGAATACTTCTGAGACAAAAATGGCCTTTAATCCTTGTTAAAATTGAGTTACATTCATTGCATTTGAATGCTTGCTGCTACTGATGCATTTAAACCAATTTCAAGTTTTGGTTTTAGATAGAGAAAGACACCAATGAGCTTAATAGTTCTGATCTGGGACAGAATGCTACATCTACGTACACTCCTTATAGGCTATGGCCAGTGTTTAATTAATTGGCTTCTGCCTCTAAAACCCGCAATGGACTTTATTTCTTAACTTTATTCTCATATTTCCATGTGGTCCTTATTACTTCTCAGTTACAAAGTTTATACTCCTCCAATTGCACTACATATTAGGTCCTACATTTAGAATCGAAGGTAATACTATTTTAACAAACAACGAGCTCAATTAAAGTTTCATACTATTTTAACTTCAGTTTTTTGAAATCTCTAAGATTATAGCTCCCTCCCTTACGACACTCAACTTCTCCTCTGTTCATCCCCTGTTCTTCACAGGTCCCTTATTGGCTTTATAACATCAGCCTATGTCTTTTTTCAAAGGACTTTGATCATTTTTATAAATTAGTTAACAGTATAAAATTCAAAAGGTAATTTTTGTGGATCAATTATTTTTTTGTCAACTTTGTTTATCAATTATTGTTACATACATTTTTGTAAGTTAAAGAAACATCAGTAGCTTTTCCGTAAAGAAAAATCATAACACAAAACAACGGTTTAAAATTGTAGAGCATATTCAGAGAAGACAGGGCCGACTTTACTGTGGTAATACAAGTCGAAGTCATGTGGGAAGCAGCATGAAAAGAAGAATGAATATTAAGAAATTTCCTGAGTTTCACATTCATTTTTACAAGTCTTGGGGCATAGGCAAGAGTCAATAACAACATTTACGTCTTTGCTTCTGTTTCATATATTATATCATTAATTGGAACAAGCCGTGACGGATTGGGAAGGACACGTCTCCTTTTCTTTTACTTTTTGGTAATGACATAAGGTAATGTTAATAAAGCACAACACAAATGATGGAATTGTAAGAATAACCCCCACTGTCAGGTTCATGCATGTCTTTCTTGTTTACTTTTGTGGATCCTTAAATGAAAAAAAAAATTGAGGAAAATTACCCCCATTGAAAATTCTTATAGATAAGAAGGACCTGGTAAATTTAATACACACATAGCACCGGTAAAATTAGGCAAATGGATATTTGCAAAAGGATTCTAAGTAAGGAAGAATCTTAAAGAAATATCATTTGAACTTCAAAATTTTAAATTGGTTTTGTTGACAATAAGAGTAATGAGATTGACAAAAAGAGTAATAAAATTGACAACTAAGGTTTTTGTCAAATCACTTATTTGAGATTTTGAAGTTTAAATTGTATTTTCTTAGAATTTTCCCTTCAAATAATAATACTTTTAAGATACTTAGATAAAGTTGTGATGCGTTTAAACAATACTCTTTAGATATTGCGTGTTTTTCCAACATGTGGGGAAAACAAATATTGGCAAGCTGAAGTCTTGAGGCAACAATTGGCACATGAAGAGTCTTATTGACAAATCATTGCTCGTTGATATTGAGCTTGGCAATATCAAGTTCTATGCATGGTTTTGCCCTTTATTTTTGCAAAAGATGAAGAAAATGTGGATCAATTATTAATACTACTACTACATATTTACACATGTACGTTGCTTAATAAATCTATATTACAACAAATAAATGTTACACATGTTGAAGTGGAGGTTTTGCAAGAATATATAACGCTAAAACTTAACGGTTAAATATATGCACCGTAATATACAATGTTAATTACTATTAACTATATAGAATGAGATAATATAAAAAGGTGAGATTCTAAAAAGTATCAAATGTAAAAAAGAGGGATTCTGAAAAAAGTTTATTTGACACTATTCTTCAAACTCATTCTTAAACGGTTTTTGAGATTCTCTAGTAAATCTCATACTCTTTTTTCTATAGGTATTATTTTGTTACTGTAGGTTTTATCCTCCACTACTATCATGAGTCTTCACTCTGCAGCTCCTTTCTCTTGTGATTTTTCCTCATGGGTCTCATACTTAAACTCATTCTTAAATGGTTATGAGCTTCCATAGTGGGTCTCATACTCTCTTTTTCCATAGGTTTTGTTTTGTCGCTGCAGCTTTTGTCCTCCACCGCTACCATGGGTGTACACTCTACAGCTTCCTCTTGTGATTCTTCCTCATGTAAGCTTTCATTTTTTTATTTAAATTTTTTAGTTTCATTTTATTTTTGTATATAACAAGAGCTCATTAGTTGATGCTCAAAGTCGCTACTTGAGATTATGATACTATAACTAATATGACAATGGCCATTAGTTTGAAGATTGAATGAGAGAAAACACACAGGAGAAAACTAGAGATTAAGGGGGGAAATAATGAAGTAAAATACTGAATTTTTTTTATTGTTAAACATTTTAAGTCCCTAAACTTTAACAACCCAAACTGTATGTTGAAATTAGGTTTGTTTTGAATGAGGTTTCAAGATTTGCGCAAATTTTTATATTTACCAATTCTCACTATATTCTAATTTTCATAGTTATATTCTGATATTTGTTTAAGGTTTTATATTTGCTTATTTTACTATATATATATTATTTTCATATTTATATTATTCTTTTGCAATTACTATTAACTATATTGAATGTGAGAGTACAATGCAAGTAGCATTTCTTTAATTTCGTATTCATTTTGCCCGGTCTTTGGGCACATACAAGAGTCAATATCAGCATTTAACCATTTCTTTACCCCTGATTTATAAAATATAATGATAAATATGATATTGATAGATGTCTTGTAATATAATAAAATGTTTTTAACTAATTCACACGGGTCAATAAAACAATGGGAAAATGATGGAAAAATACTCCAAAGATTTGGAAATGACAGATGGGTGATTTCACAAATCCAGAAGTTGGGAATTCCTTATCACATTTTGACATTTCCTAATCATCTTTTGACAAAAAACCCCATCTATCATTTTCAAATCTTTGGAGCATTTTTCCATCATTTTCCCTACAACAATTAAAAGTATATTAAATTTGTTATAAACTTCAAATGATTTCTAGCTAATATTACCTGTGTTTAGTTTTCACTTTTAGCATTGATATTTTTTAAAATGATCAATTATATAAATAAAGAAAATTATACAACTAAGAGTGGTATAGAAGGGTTTAAGAAATGAAAGAAGTAATAAAACATCCGTTTATTGAATTGGTTCAAAACAGCTTTTGTAATTTTCTTACTTTAAAAAATGAGTCATGTTTTAACTTTCAAACAATAATATTAATTTTTATTAAAAACATTCTAAATTTCCCAGCTGAGTAGAACTTGGAAAATTGCAAAAGTTCAGTCAAAAGTGGTGAGTGTTTGGGGCCACGATTGGCCCCATCAATCGTGGGATACGAGGGCATAAGCCCAAAAGGCAGAAGCAAAAATTTTTGTTTGTGTTTGTTTCAGTGCTTTATGTTAATAGTTTTTGCAATGTGAAGTAGCGGTTACCAAAAGCTAAAATTTGGAGCTTCTTGCTATTGGGTTCAGCAATTCAGCGATTGAGTTGTCTAAAATTAATTATATAATATTATTTCTATGAATTATGTATCATTCTGAAATTATTTATAAATTATTTTTAACTAATTATCATATATTAAGGAGAGTTAGTTAACTAATTATTTATTACAATTAACAACAGTAAAAAACTATAAAATGCATTTACTTTAAAATATTTTTTTGTCCTTAAAATAGTTTTCCAATTGTACCTAGTGTGCTATCAGATTGATTATAATTTTACACTTAATATACTTTTTCAGCTCCAAGAATTACTTTAAAATATTTTTTTGTGTTCTGAACCCTTTAAAATATTTTTTCAGTTGTGCTCAGTCTTAAAAGACTAATTACAATTTTACTTTTAATGTATTTTTTATAGTAGTAAAGAGCACCTAAAGCTTAGAATACTGATTTATTGATTTCCACCAACTCTAAAATATTTTTCCAGTAGCACCTAATATTTTAAAGTAATTTTTAAATATTTACTTGATTTTTTAAATATTTTTCTACCCACTCTCTCTTACCATTATCACAATAATCACTTTTACTTAAACCAATTCAAATAAGTTTTATTTTTACAAAAGTCATTTATACAATTATCAATCTCAACATAAATTATAGGGAAATTTCCAAAAAACTATATTGGAAAATGGAAAAGGACATTTCAGTATAACGAAAATGGGAAAGGACAATTCAGGCGGGTGTCAGATTTTCAGAGGAATTTGTCATTTTGAAATTTTGGCCAAATTACGAAAATGCCCTTCACGCCTTCATTCCCCACTTCAGAATAACAACATGATCATCGTAATTAACAACTCTAGATTCGCTATTAACAACTTCAATTTTTTTTTGACAATTAAAAGTTTCAGGCCAATAACAACACATATCTCTTAATTAACAACTCCGGATTCGACATTAACAACTCCAATTTCTTCTTTCAGACTAAACTAGTTTCAGGGTCAATAACAACATCTATCTCGCCATTAACAACTTCGGATTCGATATTAACAACTTCAATTTCTTCTTTCACACTAAACAAGTTTCAGGGCAAATAACAACACTTATCTCACCATTAACAACTCCAATTTCTTCTTTCACAATTAACAAGTTTCAGGGCTAATAACAACACCTATCTCGCCATTAACAACTCCCATGTTGTTATTTCGACTGAGGGATGAAGGGCATTTTCGTAATTTGGCCGAGATTTTAAAATGACAAATTCCTCTGAAAATCTGACACCCGCCTGAATTGTCCTTTCCCATTTTTGTTATACTGAAATGTCCTTTTCCATTTTTCAATGTAGTTTTTTAGAATTTTCCCTAAATTATATTACATAATCTGGTTTTTACTAAAAATAAAATTAAAAAAAATCATTTTTACAATCACTATTCCAAACATACACGCACCTAGAGCTGGGAATCAGGGCCGACCCTTGACGGGCCAGGGCCTAACAGGGTCGGCCCTAAAATGCTCAGGGTCAGGAAAATTGCAGTTTTTCAAGGCCTGGCCTGAGAACATCAGGGTCAGGGCCGGCCCGCAGGGCCGGAAAATTCTTTTCACAATATTTAACTTTTTTTCCTGCGTATTTTCCTCAAAGAGATATAATTAGTAAATAACAACGATTAAAGTTCTAATTTAATACATAAATGTTGTCAACATTAAGGTTTAAATAACTTCTCTTGCAACAAACAAACACAGTTACTAATGTATAATCAAAGGTAAAATCATGTCCATAAATAACTCATACAAAGCCCAAAGTATGAGAAAGCAAGAAGCTAAATACTCTAACCTGTAAACAACATGAGTATGACGACTATCATTTTCACCTTCTTCGCCACTATCATCAATTTCAAGGACATTTGATTGTGTTTCACTTTGAGCAGTAGGTTCAAGTAGTCAAATAATCACAACCTCCATCAAAAATCATACTCTATCAGGTAGAATAATATATAATATGATTTTATTCTAAATAGGCAGAACAATATACTCAAAAATCACAATATGATTCAATTAGACAAAACAAAATACTCAAAAATCATACTCTATACAATATGAGTACATAATGACATATATATTCAATAAGGTAATTCAAAAATGTAACATCGTTCCTTTCCAAGTAAAAAAAATAAAAAATAAACGGGCCTAAAGGGCCGGCCCGAAGCCCTCCAGAGCCAGCCCTTTTAAGCCCGAAGCTCTACAGGACCGGCCCTTTTAGGCCTGAATTCCTTTTAAGGCTCCAATTTACAAACTCAACCCTTAGAGGATTAGGGCCTAAAAGAGCTGGCTCGATGGGCTTGACCCGTTTTCCCAGCTCTAAACGCACGTGATCATCACGAGGATGCAATGGGCGATGATGGACGGATGAACATGGACCCTTCTCCTTACTATTCGTTTGATCAGAACGATTCCTTTCTTTTCACTATCTGCCAAAACACACATGATAATGGAGCCCCCCTTGAAAATTAACACATAATGCATTCGTACAAACACAAAGTCTGCCGGTGTGAGGCAATAACCACAAGGGCCCAGTTGAAAACGCTCCATCATCGTACGATTAGCCAATATATATAAGTAACATATTGTCATGTTGTGCGACTCAGTTCATATTATTTTGGAGATAACAAAGCCAGACACGTTAAAAATATGCTAACCGCCTCTGTGTGAAAAATAATATTGTTCTCTTTTACGCTTACGAAAAATTAATATTGTTCTATTTTCCGATTGGTAACCGACACTTGAAGGAATAATAGTAGTAATATTTTAAACAATAATTATTTAAGTACGTAGTACTAATAATAAATGGCTGCTTTTAAATTAACTCATTAACTTTCTACTTTCTAGCCATCAGTCCCCTTCAACCTTGTATATATCGATTAGAACATTTTACTTTATGCATTAACTTTGTTTGTCCATTTCAAAATATGCGGTTTTTTATGCATAGTCATGTATATCCTCAAGTGATCAACAAATATGCTTTCTGTATTAACTTTGTATTCAAAGTTCAATGTGGTTCTTATTACCTCTTAGTTACACCGTTTATAGTATTATTTTTACAAATGAGGAGCTTAGCACATAGTAGTATTTATAATTCCCTGGCAATTGCTCTATATACTGATTGTTTATATTATTTTTACACACTTACTCAACCTCACCCTTTTATGTGGATCAGTTATTAATACACACGTATTTAATAAGTTAATTGTCACCTGTGAATTTGTTAAAGCACCCAACATAATGAATCAGATGGAGTATTATAGTAACTAACTTAATTAATTTTCTATGATATAATCAAATTACGTAAATATATCTTATATTAAGAATTAGAAGAGTATTAATTAAGCAAATGAATATGTTGAAAATTTATTGTTGGAATTGTCAAAATCAGTAATTAATTATGCAAATGGCCTTCATTTGCCTCTATGTGTTTTGGGTTCCATCTTTTTGGGATGAACAGAAATTTATTGGGAAGATGCTTTGAATATGTTAAAAAAGGATTCAAATAATGATATTTTTAAGATACTTAGATTAAGTTATGATGCATTCAACCACATGGAGAAAAACAATATTTTTGGATATCGAATGTGTTTTTCAATATGTGGGGGGATGAAGTAAAACAAATGTTGACAAGCTGTGGCCTTGTGACAACAATAGGTATGAAAAGTCTTATTGATAAAAATATAAGTTTTTTATTTAATATTATTATTTTATTATTATCAATGATTATATTGTGACATAAATAATAAATAATAATAATAAAAATAAATAATAAAATATAAATGTATATAATAAAAAAATAAAATCAATACGTTACGATTATTAATAAAGAATCGTTAGATATGTTCGCACAATATGGTTCAAAACTGTTATAGTGCCTTTATATATTACAGTTAAAAGTTATATATAGTCGATAACTATCATAGTATATATGTAATTCTACAGAAGCGTAGACGCATATTTGTAGGTGAGGTGTAGAAATATCAGTTACTTTTTTAAAAATAAATTAATAAATAATTGTACCATATTATATTTAAGGGAAGAGTCAGTCTTTTCGTCAGGTTGACTTGTCTATAGTGATTCAAGTGGCTGTCACGTGGGAAGGAGCTTAGAAAGAAGAACAGGGGCCCTTTTCTCATTCTCATTTACTTTCCACAGAAGATGTATGAAAATGGGGCCCACAATATTGAATGTGAGAGTACAATGAGCATTTCTCTAATTTCAAATTCATTTCGCCAAATCTTCGGGCACATGCAAGAGCCCATAACAACATTTAACCATGTTTTTGCCCCTGGTTTATAAAATATAATGATAAATGTGAGATTGATGGATGCCTTATAATATAATAAGATGGTTGGCAAAAAAAAAATATAATAAGATGTTTTTAACTAATTCACATGAGTCAATGAAATAATTAAAAGTATATTAAATTTGTTACAAAATTCAAATGATTTCTAGCTGATATTACCCATGTGTTTTGTTTTCACTTTTAGCTTTGATATTTTAAAAAAAGATCAATTATATAAAATAAAGAAAATTATACAACTAAGAGTGGTATAGATTATAGAAGGGTTTAAGAAATGAAGTAATAAAATATCCGTTTATTGAATTGGTTCAAAGAAGCTTTTGTAATTTGCTTACTTTAAAATATGAGTCATGTTTTAACTTAGGAGAATGATAGAAAAATATTATTTGAATTTCAAAATCTTAAATTAATTTTTTAATAAAAATTTATATTGTCAATCTTATTACTATTCTTATCAATCTCATTATTCTTCTTATCAGCTGATTTTAAAATTCAAATAATGCTTTTCTGTCATTCTCTCTTTTAACTTTCAAACAATAATATTAATTTTTATAAAAAGACACTCTAAATTTCACGGGCTGACTAGAACTTGGAAAATTGCAAAAGTTTAGTCAAAAGTGGTCATCACGAGGGTGAAGTGGGCGATGATGGACGGCAGAATGTGGACCCTTCTCCTTACGATTCGTTTGATCATAACGATTCCTTTCTTTTTCCTATTTGCCAAAACACACATGATAATAGAGCCCACCTTGAAAATTAAATACATAATGCATTGGTATCAACACAAATTCTAGCGGTGGCAGACAATACCACGAGGGCACAGTTGAAAAGTCTCCATCGTACGATTTTTTTGCCATCGTACGATTTAGATTAGCCAATATTTATGTGTTAACGCACCCTAAAATTATGATTTCAAAACCATTTTTTATAAATTGAGATAAAATTCTTTTCACATATTTATTTTATAAACTATAAAAATTATTTTTCACAAACTTTTAAAGATTATTTTGGAGATAAAAAAGCCAGACACGTTAAAAATATGCTAATCACCTCTGTGTGAAAAATAAAATTGTTCTTTTTTACGGTTAAGAAAAATTAATATTGTTCAATTTGCCGATTGGTGACCGATACTTCCAGGAATAATAGTAGTAATATTTTAAACAATAATTATTTAAGTACGTAGTACTAATAATAGTTGGCTGCTGTTAAATTAACTCAGTAATTCACTATATCAATTAGAACATTGTACTTTATGCATTAATTTTGTTTATCCATTTCAAAATATGGGATTTTTTATGCATAGTCATTTATATCCTCAAGTGGTCAACAAATATACTTTATGTATTAACTGTGTTCTCACAGTTCAATGTGGTTCTTATTACCCCTTAGTTACACTGTTTCTAGTATTATTTTTACAAATGAGGAGCTCAGTTAAACTTTCATATGATTGTTTATGTTATTTGTACACACTTAATCAGTCTCACCCTTTTATGTGGATCAATTTTTAATACACACATATTTATAAGTTAGAGAACTATTAGTTACTTTTCCATGTTCAGAGAAGACTCGGAGTCTTTACGTCAGGCTGACTTTACTGTGGTCATACAAGTCGAAGTCATGTAGGAAGGAGGAGCATGAAAGGAAGAATGAGTATAGGAAACGAGTTATAGTTGCGAGTAGTAATTTCCTTAGTTTCATCACACTCATTTTTACAAGGCTTTGGGTATATAAAAGAGTCCATAACAATATTTATATTGTTTCAGACATTATAATTAAATGGAAGGAGTAGTGAGGGAAGGAGCATCGAAGGAAGAAAATGGGGTCTCTGCTCTGCTCATTATTATGTCTCCCTTTCTTTGACTTTTCGGCAATGACATGTGGTCGTGTTAATAAAGAGCACAAATGATGGAGATGGAAGGATAAACCCACTATCACGTTCATAACCCCACTGTCAACGTTCATGCGCGCCTTTTTTTTTTTTTTTTTTTTTTTTGCTTTGTGGTCCCTAATTGGCAAAAATGGGGAAAAGTCCCATTACAAATTTTAGGGCCTTTGGGTTCGGGCCGACAGAAATGGTCCTTTTTTTTTAATGTGATTTTTATAAAAATCAAATAGGATAAAAAATCAAATTATAAATATAATTTATGTTTGAATTAGTGGTGACAGAAGTAGTTTTTCTTTAAAAGAAAAAAGTCAGATTTTTGAGCTTCTTCTCAAAAACTGTTTTTTTTTTTTTAAACTCAGTTATAAAAACGCAAATTCAAACATTCTAGTTTTTCAAAAACCAAAAGCCACAAGTGATTTTTTTTTTTAAAAAAAAAAAACCCGTTTGGACACTTATTGATGAGAATGACCTGATAAATTTAATATACACAAAGCACCGGCAAGATTATGCAAGTGGATAGGTTGAAAAAGGATTCACATAGTGATACTTGTCATTAATATAAGATAAATTTAAGAAGTTGATTTTTGTCCTAAATATAAGACATAGTTTTTATATTTATTAATATTTTTTTACTTTATCCTTGTTGCAGCTACCTTAATAATAATTAAAGAGGAAAGGGAATGAAGGAATTAAAGAAGGTGACTATGGTGTTTTAGAAAATGCATACTCCCTCTTATCCACAATATATCGCTCTTTTAGAAGAATAACTTGGTCCAAAATATAAGTCATTTATAAGATAATTAATGCTCATTTTTCAATTTTATCCATGTAATTAATGCTCATTTCCAATTTTGCTCACTCATTAAATTTTCAAACACATTTTCCAATAAAGATAAAAGTGGGGAAAAAATTCAATTTATGACATATTTAATAAGTTAACTGTTACTTCTTGTTTCCTGTGAATTAGTAGTGCCCTGTATCATGGACCAGATGGAGTATCATATTAATTAACTTTCTATAATCTAATCAAATTACGTAAATATGTCTTATATTAAGACTAAAGGAATATTAATCATGCAGATGAAATTTATTGTTGGAATGGTCAAAATCAGTAATTAATTATGCAAATGGCTTTCGTTTGCCTCTCTATATTCTGGGTTCCTTCTTTTTGGGACGAAGGGAAATTGATTGGGAAGATGCTTTGAATATGTAAAAAAAAGGATTCATATAATGATATTTTTAAGATACTTAGATTAAGTTAGGATGCATTCAACCACATGGAGAAAAACAATATTCTTAGATATCGAATGTGTTTTTCAATATGTGGGGGGTTGAAGTAAAGCAAATATCGACAAGCTGTGGTCTTGTGAAAACAGTAGGTATGAAGAGTCTTATTAACAAATCATTGCTAGTTGAAATTGAGCTTGGCAAATATCAAGTACATAGAGATGCTTGGTTTGGTTCAATTATTGATGAAGTGGTTTTCTCATGAGTAATTAATTTTCTACAAAATCTAACAACATTGTCATAAAGTATGGTGAGTAATGAAGTTTTATATGCCTTGTTTGCTTACTATGATGCTCTTTTGGTGACTATTGTTTCTGATTAGGGAACTAAAACAATGGAATGTGTGGTTTTGGCCTTTAGTTTTAGCAGATGTAGCATACTACTAGTATTATTTTGGGAAGAGTCAAAGTCTTTACATTAGGTTGACTTGATTGTGGTAATTCCGTGGTTGTCATGTGGTAAAGAGCATGGAAATTAGAATAAGGACCCTTTGCTCATATTCTCATTTACTTTTTTTTTTTCAATAAAAAAAAACTCATTTACTTTCCACCAAAGATAGATGAAAATGAAGCCCACAGTGTTTACAATATTACTATCAACTATATTGAATGAGAGAGCACAATGCAAGTAGCATTTCTTTAATTTCATATTATTTTGCCAAGTCGTTGGGCACATGCAAGAGTCAATAGCAGCATTTAACCATGTCTTTGCCCCTGGTTTATAAAATATAATGATAAATATGAGATTGATAGATGTCTTATAATATAATTTTAACTAATTCACATGCAAGAGTCAATGAAATAATTAAAAGTATATTAAATTTGTTATAAAATTCAAAGGATTTCTAGCTAATATTACCTATGTGTTTTGTTTTCACTTTTAGCTTTGATATTTTTAAAAAATATCAATTATATAAAATAAATAAAATTATTCAACTAAGAGTGTGGTATGAAGGGTTTAAGAAATGAAAAAGTAATAAAACATCCGTTTATGGCTGGTTTGAATTAATGTTGGCATAAGTGATTTTTTAATATGATTTTTATAAAAATTAGATTGTGAATGTGATTTGTATTTAAATTGATGGTAATAGAAGTGATTTTTTTTTTTAAAAAAAAACTAAACTTCTGAACTTCTTCTCAAAAATTATTTTTGGAGAAAAAACCCAGTTATAAAAATGTAAACCAAAACACCCTAATTTTCGAAATTGTAAAAGTTCAGTCAAAAGTGGTCATCAATAGGATACAGTGGTTGTTGGCAAAAAACAAAAAAACATTAGGGTGCAGTGGTGATGATGACGGAAGAACGTGGACCCTTTTCCTTGCTATTCCTTTGATCAGAACGATTCCTTTCTCTTCACTATCTACCAAAACACACATGATAAAAAAAAAAAAAAAGAAATCAATATTTACAATTCAACAACAGTATTCTGTTGATATATTTAAAATTAAATACATCATGCATTGGTACCAACATAAAGTCTAGCGGTGTGAGATTATGTGTGTGTTTGGTTGGGCTTATATTTAGACAATAAGTTTTTATTATACAAGCTGAGATAAAACTTCTCTCACAAACTTACCTCATATACCATGAATCATGATTTATAAACACTTATTACCCAAAAATAAACTATTTCAGACCAACACTATAACCACAAGGGCACTCTTGAAAACTCTCCACCATCATACGATTTCGATTTGCCGATTGTGCTCATTTGGGATAGCTTATTTTTGGGTAATAAGTGCTTATAAATCATGATTCACGATATACGAGATAAATATGTGAGAGGAGTTTTGTCTCGACTTACATAATAAGGACTTATTGTCCCAAAATAAGTGATACCAAACACTCACATAAGTAACATATTATCATGTTGTGTGACTCAATTCATATTATTTTGGAGATGAAAAAGCGAGACACTTTAAAACTATGCCAACCACCTCTGTGTGAAAAATAATATTATTCCTTTTTACGGTTAAGAAAAATTAATATTGTTCTATTTTCCAATTGGTGACTGATATTTTAAGGAATAATAGTAGTACTAATTTAAACAATAATTATTTAAGTACTTAGTAGTAATAATAATTGGATGCTTCTTATAAAAAAAATAATAATAATAATTGGCTGCTGTTAAATTAATTCATTAGCATTTTGTAACATCTCAAATTTTATTCACCAAGAATATATTGTAATTATTATATATATTCAATGAAATGGTGAATATTTAAGGCCAAAAGAATTAAATATTGAAAATTGAAGGTTGAATAGTGTTTTCAGTGAAATCGCCTGCGAGGCAGTGAGATTGTCATATAGTTTTGGAAGATCAGATGATGACCAAAAATTATGAAATTTTATAGGGTGAACGTAGACATCCTAAGCTTTAATTTGATAGGTCATATGACTCAATTGAAGCTATGTACAAAAATATATGAATTTTTGAAGTTCATCCAGAAAATCTGGAAAGTTTCTGGAGCAGCGATCAAAGATTAAAAATCTGGGAATAATATGATCATTTCCAGTAAAATTTCATATTTTTCCTTGAAACTAGACTCAATGAGGGTTCCATAGGCTTTGGAATCGCCTTGAAATGATGTCTACAAAATTAGTTATGATTTTTCAAAGTTAAGGCAGAAAATCTGCCAGAATTGGCATTATTCCGAAAATTTGAGAAATAAAGTAATCTTCCTTTTTCTCTTAATTATTTTAGAAATTTAGGGATGAAGGAGGAGAAGACAAGTGTCAAAATCCAATGAGACCAAGTGTCAACACTATATGAAAGATGATGGAGATAATTGTTGTGTCATAAGTCCTTACTTATGTCATAAGGTTAGGTGGCCAACTTTTGTACCAATTGACTTGGGTAAATGGAAGGAACACTTGATTTAATTGGAGCATAAGAGGGAGCACGTTTTTGGCCAACCAAGGGAGAAGGAAAATTGGTTCCAATCTAATGGAAATCAAATGAAGCAAGCAAGTCAAAGGCTACATGAATCTCTCAATGATGACAAAGGTAGAGTGCACTCTAAGTGAAGGCATGTGCATGGTGGTCATAATAAGAAGGTATGGCATAAAGAAGAGGGAAAGTGTAATCCAAGAAGCAAGATGAAGGTGATGTTGACAAAACTACATGCACAACTCAATGATGGCAAAGTTGGAGTGCACACTAGGTGAAAGTCATATGCATGGTGGTCATAATGAGAGAGTATGGTGGGAAGCATGGTTGGAGGGATGGTGTACATGAGAGGTGGAGGAATCTCAACTATTGGTTAGATCAAGGGCTAGGAATAAAGATGGCAAGATATTTTATGAAGCTTGGCTTCATCTTTCTTGCCCATTTTCCTTCAAGCCAAGGAAAGGAGAGAAAGAGAGAGTTTGAGAAAGCTTTATGCTCTAAGGGAGAAGGAAGAGGGGAAAGGCTAAGGTAAGTAATGATTTCTTAAGGTTTCTTCTTCTAATCTTCCATAAATCTCTTCTCTAATCTCTTCCTCTCCATAAAATTTATGGTTTAGCAAGCAAATCTTGAGCCCAAAGAGAAAGAGAGAGGAGGACTTCTAGAGAAAGGAAAAGAACTCAATAAGGTAACTTCACAAATCCTAAGATTATGTTAGATGTGGTTGTTGTTGATGATTATGGTTGGATTTGGTTATTTTGTTAAGTTTGTAAATTTGGAAATTCCTAATCCTAAAGGGGTTATGCTGCCCAAATTTCTTTAAATCATGATTAAGAATTGTTTAAATAAGTTAATCAAGGATTAGAAATGGAAAAGCACAAGTTTTGGGAGCTAAAACACAAAACCCCATTTTTTCCATTTTTCCTTAATATTTCGGCCAGAACCAGAACTGGTACAAGGAGTTGGATTTTCATGAAATAAATGATTCCATTGGACTCAGTGGGCAAAAATAGGTGGGCTTACAGTTGGGCACTTTTTTGGTAGAGGCCGAAAAAGCATAATTAGGAAAACGCCACTGAAATCCCTAAATAGGGGCTGTCAAGGGTATTTTCGTAATTTGACAGTGAATTTGGTGATTTCGAGCCCGGAAATGGATTACCTGGGCGAAAATAAGTCAGAATAGCTTTGGTCAAAATTTTGGGAAAACGTGCCATCAGGCCGGGTACGGCGGGGCCGGGCTGGGTTCCCAGGGGCATTTTTGTAAAATTTCACCACAGACTAATATAACCACAATAAACACTATGGAATAGTCTAAAATGATACTTGGACAGGTTATGACCTATTTCTGGTACATTTAATATTTTAGGACCGAGTTGGACGCTGGGACAGCACGTTTTTCGAGACACTATTAAATAGGGGATATTAAAGCTTTGAGGTAGGGACATTATCCTTCATACACTATGCCATAAGTTATGTGATTGTGTGGATGCCATTGTTTTGTAACTGCACTTTATTAATCAACATGATTTGCCTAGAGATGGGCATTTAGTGCCATAGGTGCACTTACAGTGGGAGTTGGCAGAAGTCCAACCGGTGTAGATTGTGGGGCTAGGCCCTACTCATGTATACATGACGATGATGTGTTTATATTGTTCATTAATTTGTGCATACCTTGGCGCATGACATATTTACTTTTCGCATTTTCTATGAACGATATTATGTCTCTACGGAGATTCTTCGGAATCTCACCCTATTTTTAAATAAACACCTTAGCGGGTACCAGTGGGCCAAAGGGCAAAGATGTTGACGCAGAAGAGTGAGTGACACGTGTCTCGAGGCGAGGATATGAACGTGGTTATGCCTTAGTCTATGCCTTAATATTTTGGATAATTTGTAAATATTAAAACTTCCGCTGTATTTTTTGTTTCCGTTGACGAACAATATCGGAATTGTAAACGAACGACGTTGGGATTGTAAACGAATATTGTTATCAGTATAATTGTACTTTTCTGTATGCCCATTGAATTCCGTCTTTATTATTCTTCGATTATCGAAATGGAAACGGGCATTGACACATTTAACCGTTAACTTTCTAGCCATCATTCTCCTTCAACTTTATATATATCGATTAGAGCATTAACTTTGTTTATCCATTTCAAAATATGGGATTTTTTTTTATGCATAGTCATTTATATCCGCAAGTGGTCAACAAATATACTTTATATATCAACTTTGTTCTTACAGGTCACTATGGTTCTTATTACCTCTTAGTTACATTGTTTATAGTATTATTTTTTACAAATGGGGAGCTTAGTTAAACTTTCATATGAATAGCACGCAGTAGTATTTATAATTCCTTGGCAATTGCTCTATATGCTGACTGTTTATATTATTTTTACACACTTACTCAGCCTCACCTGTGGATCAATTATTAATACACATATTTGTAATTTAGAGAAATATAAATTACTTTTCCATATATTCAGAGAAGACTTGGAGTCTTTACGCCAGGCTGACTTTACTGTGGAGTCGAAGTCATGTGGGAAGGAGAAGCATGTAAAGAAGAATGCATATAGGGAATGAGTTATAAGGTATGTTTGGAATAGTTTTTTTTTTTTTGAAAAATAAGTGCTTATTACATAAGTCGAGATAAAACTCCTCTAGCATACTTACCCTGTATATTATAAATCACGATTTATAAGTACGTATAAATAAAAAATAAACTATCCCAAATAAGGGTACAGTTGAAAGTAGTGATTTCCTTAGTTTCACACCCATTTTTACAAGTCTCTGGCATATGCATGAGTCAATAACATAATTTATGTCTTCTATTTTATATATTGTATCATTAATTGGAAGGAGCACGGAAGGAAGGAAATGCACTCTTTGCTCTGCTCCTAGTCATGTCTCCCTTTCTTTGACTTTTTGGCAATAACAAAGTTAATGAAGCACAAATAATGGAGATGTAAGAATAACCCACCGTCACATTCATTTATTTTGGGAAAATGTCATTCAAAAGTCCCTAAAACCTTAATAATATAGATTGAATTTATTTTATTATTTAGGAAAGAGTCGGAATCTTTACCTTAGGTTGACTTGACTGTGGTGGTTCAAGTGGTTCTATGTGTGGGAAAGAGCATGGAAAGAAGAAATGAAGAATAGGACCTTTTGCTCATTCTCATTAACTTTCCAAATGTGTGTTCACTCTTAAGTTTGAACTTTTAAGCCAAGCGAGCTGATGTGAAAATTAAATAAAATGGGGAGTGTTAATACATCGAGCTATCCATAATTAGATCTAATAATATTTGAATATGATATAATTATTTTTAAAAAAATTCAAATCTTTTTTATACATGAGTAATCAAAAAATTATATATTAATTTTTTTTAAAAATTACTCAAAAGTAATTATAATGATATAGTAAAAAAGTACTAATGACCCTTAATCAAATAAAAAATTATTAAATAAGAATATTTTTAATTACCATACGAACAATATGGTTGTGAACTTTCAAATCTCTTGGGAAAAATCAATGTTGATACTTTTTCTAGAAAAGATCAGTTATATGAAATAAAGGAAATTATACAACTAAAAAGTGTAGCGAAGGGTTTAAGAAATGAAGAGCCATGTTTTGAACAATAATAATCTTTTATAAATAACGTTATAAATTTCACAAGCTAACTAGAACTTAAAAATTCCAAAAGTTCCGTCAAAAGTAGTCATCTTTGGGTGCGTAGTGGTGGGAGAAGGAGCATGGAAGGAAGGGTGGGGACCCCTTTTCTAACGATTTTCCTTTCACAATCTGCCAAACACACTCGATAATGGAGCCTACTGCCTGATTTTTTTTTTTTAAAAAAAGCAATATTTAAAATTAAGTACAATGCATCGGTAAGGGATGTGAGAAGAGTCAGAAAACCAACCCCACACGCATTCACATTGTTTTTTGTCACATTGTTTAAATTATTACATGCTATATATTATATTAATTTTTAAAAAATTAATATAATATTGTTCCATTTTCCAATAGGTGGCAGGTGCTGTAAGGAATAATAATAATATTTTAAACAATAATTATTTAATTTAAGTACCTAGTAATAATAATTGGATGATGTTAAGTAACTCATTAGCAACTTTCTCATAATAAATATTACAGATAATTTTTATATTTTTGATTAACCTCCGTCCAGTGTTGATTAAATAGAGGATGACGAGGGAATTTACATGATGTAGATTGTTGTATATAGCTGCTGCGGAATGAATTCATTTTATATTAAAAAAGTAACTCATTAGTCATTAGCATTGCCGTTCTGGCATCATTTGATTTTATTATATAAATCAACTCTATTTTTCAATTGTTCTTTAATATTAAACTTCTTCAATCCTATTTATAAATATTTTTTTATAGGCCTGATTCTTTTATAAGCAATGTTTATTTTATATCTGAAAATATAAATATTTTTTTTATTTTATCCTTATTAAATATATATTTATAATTAATTATTAAACATACTAAGAGTTATCTCTTATATTTTTTTTATCCATTCTCTCTCCTATATGTTTTTCATAAAAAAGAATATATATAAGAAAAATATGATATTTTTAATATACTTATTACTTTTAATTATGCATTTATTTTATACCACCAGTAAAAAAAAGTTATTTATAAATTGCTAAAAAGCAAGCTGTGGAGTCTGAACATCTTATAATCTTTTGCCTTTTCAACAAGCGAATCCCATCCATACATCTGCGCCAATCAGTAATCACCCTCGGCACTATTCCTATAAGTAGAGCCTTGTAGGCTCTTAGCTCTCTTCCTTCATTGCAGAGAGAAAGAGACACAGAACGAGGGAAGAAGAAGATGGAAAACAAGCAGAGAGACATTGTGAGAAACCTGCAAGAAAATTCTAGCTTCAGCCATCTCACAGCACCATCAGGAAGGTAAAGTCTTGAACCATACATGTTTATATTATACATCTACACCTTCCACTATTTTTCTGTGTTATCTGATCATCTCATATTTGATTTGTTTTCCTTAAAGGATAATGACCTGGTTTAGTTCTTGTAGGTAGTAATATTACAGCTGGTTGGATCATATTATACTCCATAAGTTGCCCTAAAATGGCATTTCACCAAGAAGCATCTTCCTCAAACTCTTCCAACTCCTATTTAACCCGAAGAACCTGCAAGTACGATGTTTTCTTGAGCTTTAGAGGCGAAGACACCCGTAAAGGCTTCACAGACCACTTGTATCATGCATTAAATAGGAGTGGGTTCAAAGTTTTCAGAGATGATGAAGAACTTGAGAGAGGAGAAGTCATTTCAAAAGAACTCCTACAAGCAATTGAGGACTCTCATTTTGCAATTGTTGTTCTCTCCGAAAATTATGCCTCTTCGTCATGGTGTTTGAAGGAGCTCCAACATATTCTTTACTGTAGACACACCTTGTGTCAACAAGTTTTTCCCATATTTTATGATGTAGATCCATCTCATGTACGGCACCCAACAGAAAATTTTGCTGAAGCTTTTGCAAAGCATCAAACGCGTCAAAGGGACAATAAGGTCATGGAAAGTTGGAAAGCTTCCCTCACCGAAGTTGCTGCCTTATCTGGTTGGGATTGCAAGGATCGGTATGTTAATTTCTTTTTGGCTAAAGTTATTCCACATATATATATTTTATGTATACTTATGATCAGTTCATGGAACACACACACACAGATCTAGTTTCAGTCAAAAGCAATTTGTTTGACATGTATCTGTTCTTATTTTAAAGATCAAAAAAATTAATTATGAATCTTGTTAATTGTTTATTCAGTTCAGTTGTTCCTTCCAGTTCTGTTCACCATTACTGTCTAATAAATGAGCTTTCACTTTAGAGAAAAAAGTAAGGCAAAATAATTTGATACAGTTATTTGACGCTAATACTATTAATTACATTACATTCGAGTGCTGCATAATAAACTTTAGGGAAAATTACATTTAGGCATCAGGATAAGAGAAAAAATAAAAAAATGATATGATAACATCTCAAAATTGTCAAAAAATTTTGTGTGACTTTTTTATAATAAATTCTAGTTCGGTGATAAGTTTAGGGTTATCCATTGATAAATCTATAAACGTCAATTAACAAGTTTATATTTGAAATTTATTGTAAAAGGACTTTTTGGCAATTTTGATATTTCAATGGAATATTTTTTTTTATTTTTTATTTTTCATTTTTCGTCGGACACCTAAATGTAATTTTTCCTAAACTTTATATACTAATTGGTCACTTTTTTTTAGTCAAGATATTACTGATTCAAATAAATTAGAAATTAAAATTTTGAAATTTGGTTTGTTAATTCTTGTTTTCTGGTATCAACTTTTTTGTCCTCAAACTAAAAAGTTTTGTCGTCACAACTAAATTAATCTCTCGTAAGATAAAATGGAATAAGAAATGCATGTCTTGGCTGTCCTTATTAAAATTGTTTCAATGTGTAGATAATCTAAGAGGAAAAGAATATTAACAATTGCAGACGCTGAAGGAACAAATATTAATATAATTACAGAATAAATAGGAAGTTCTATTTTACATGGCCATTCATATATATGTTATTGTAACTTGTAGGAATGAAGCAGAACTTATTGACATGGTGATTGAGGAGCTGTGGACCAAATTACCTGATAGATTTCTACCTCATAGTGAAGATCTAATTGGAATTGACTATAGAGTACAACAATTAGAGCCCTTGTTGAAGATAGGTTTGAATGATGTTCGGTTTGTAGGAATATGGGGCTTACCTGGTGTGGGTAAGACAACAATTGCTAGGGCTGTTTTTGACAAATATAGTAGCCAATTTGATAGTAGTTGCTTTCTTCACAATGTTAGGGAAACTTCAGAAAGAGAGGGTGAGGTTCAGTTGCAAAGTAAACTTCTTTCAGATCTCATTAATAGAAACAGGGAAATTAAAGACACTTATGAAGGGAAGAAAATAATGCAAAACTGTTCTAGGAATAAAAAAGTTTTACTGATCCTTGATGATGTTAGCCATACAACCCACTTTGAAAATTTGGCTAATAGTCCCAATTGGTTTGGTGTTGGGAGTAGGGTAATCATAACAACTAGAGATTCAGATTTGTTGCGTAGAGTGCATGATAAACATGAGGTCAAAACAATGAACTCAAGTGAATCCCTTCAGCTATTTTGTCAGAAAGCATTTGGAAGAGGTGAACCTCCGGAGGATCTTTTGGAGCTGTCTAAAACTATTTGTGCTTATGCAAAAGGCCTTCCTTTAGCGCTCTCTGTTTTGGGCTCTCATTTTCGTGAAAGAAGTGTGTCAGAATGGGAGGATACCTTAAATATGTTGAAGGAAGATCCGCCTAGAGATATTATTAGCTCACTTAAAATAAGTTTTGATGCATTAACTGATACTGAAGAAACAATATTTTTAGATATTGCTTGCTTCTTCAGTGGTTGGAGAAAAAATATAATAATACAAATATTGGAAAGTTGTGGTTTTACTAATGCAAAAGCTGGAATAAAAGCTCTTCAAAGAAAGTCTCTGCTGGAGGATTATGCCATTGGCGATCGTTTAGTGATGCATGATTTGCTAGTACAAATGGGTAGGAGGATTGTTGCAGAAGCTTCTATTGATGTTGGACACCATACAAGATTGTGGTCTGAAAAAGATATTGATACAGTTATGAAAAACAATTTGGTGAGGATTGATCTTAGCTCTTATATATTGGTTTTAAAAAAATTATATATATATATATATATATCTTATGACTTTCTCGTCAATTAATTGTGATATTATTTTCTTGGTGACTAATGTTGTTTATCAGGGTACAAAGAAAATACAAGGTATGGTTTCATCCACTCCTTGTGAGAGATGTTGGGATCCTGAAGCCTTTTTAGCACTGCGTAACCTTAGATTACTTATCGTAACAAGTGATTTCAACCTTGCTCGTGGCCTCCAATGTCTTTCTCATGCTTTGAAAGTACTTTGTTGGACAAAATATCCCTTAGTCTCTCTTCCTTCTGGAACTCAATTGGATAAACTTGTTGATCTTAGAATGCATCATAGCAAATTAAAGAAACTTTGGACTAAAAGCTTGGTAAGATACCTTATCCTTATGATTTGATGTTTTAGATATATAGTGTAATTTTTTATGCTTATTATTTGATGTTCTAGATATATAGTGTAATTTTTTATATTGTTTTCAGTAATTCTCATATCATATACTCCTTCCGGTCCTAATTATAAGATAAAGTTGACTTTTTTGGAGAAATTAAGGAAGCCAATTAAATTACTTTAGAGTGTTTATATTTTTAGTATCCTTAGATTATATACTAGTTTATTAGTTAAATTAATTAGTTTGGAGAAAAAAATAAAAATATAAATACTCTAAAGTAATTTAATTGGCTTCCTTAATTTCTCCAAAAAAGTCAACTTTGTCTTATAATTAGGACCGGAGGGAGTATTTGTTTGACCAGTGTTCCAAGAACCTCAAGTTTTTGGATTTGAGTTATTCCAAAAACTTGATTGAAACTCCTGATTTCTCTGAACTGCCAAATCTGGAAAGAATAGAACTTGAAGGTTGTGAAGCTCTTGTTGATCTTCATGCTTCAATTGGGCAACTCAAAAAGGTTCAAATGTTGAATTTGAAAGGTTGCAAAAATCTAAGAGCTTGTTGTCCAAAAAAATTGGAAATGAGTGCTCTGAAAGAATTTGTTCTTTGTGGGTGCATTCGAGTTAAATATCTTCCAGAGTTTGGGGAAAGTATGGAAAATCTAGAAATATTTGATGCAGTGGAGACAAATTTAGTGAAGCTTCCAGAGTCACTTGGATTATTGAGTGGTCTTAAGACATTGAAGTTAAGGGGCTGCAAAAATCTCATTTGCCTTCCCCAAAGCATCCACAAGTTGAAGCGTCTTGTACTTGTTGATATTGCTGGGTGCTCAAAATTTAGTAAATTGCCAGAAAACTTGAATGAAATGGAAGCCCTGGAGGAGATTGACGTAAGTGAAACTGATATAAATGAAGTACCTTCTTCCATTGGTGGATTAAAAAAGCTCAAGAAATTGTCGTTTCGGGGATGCAAAAGGTCAACGACCAACTCTTGGAGCTTGTTTTATCCGTTGAGCCACATAGTTAGGTGGCGTTCAACACATGACAACTTAACATTGCCTGCTTCAATCTTCAATCTTAAATTATTAGAAGAATTAGATTTAAGCTACTGTAATTTTGATAACGAATCTGTTCCGTATAGCTTTAGTGGCTTATCATCATTGAAGAAATTAAATCTCAGTGGAAACAAGTTTAAGAATCTACCTGCCGGCTGCATATCTAATCTTATAAATCTGAAATATCTTTTATTGAATTCCTGTTCGGAACTTCGTTCGTTGCCGCAATCAAGACCAAGTTTATTCAGGGTGGATGCAGAAGAATGTGGTTCATTGGAAACAATGTCAGACGAACAATTATTACATCTCTTTGCTTCAATCGACCAGGTATATACATATATTTTACATATATTCTGTTGTCAGCTATACTTTGTAATTTGATATGTGATATTTTTGGGGTATATAGAATGGAAGTTGGATGATTGGAGAAACTCTTGCGGTGACAATTCCAGGGAGTGAAATACCATCTTGGTTTGAGAATCAAATTGATCTTTGTCTGGATGATTGCAAACAAGCTTTGACGATGATAGACACGCCTCCTTGCGGTGAAGAAATGTTAGGAATTGGGTTTTGCTTTGTGCTCAACGAAGGACGTTCAACTCATCTTTATTGTGACTTTGATTTTGCTGAATTTCCTAAACCATGTGGTGGCAGCTTTCTCAGGTGTTTTGGGATGAACTATTTATGTTTGGAATCAGGTCACCTATCGATGTTGTTTTGGAAACAAAGAGAGGAACTCAGTCGTATTCTACAATTAAGCGAGTACAGTCACATTCCCTTGACATTTAGGTTATGTCCTATTTGGAATTGGGATGAAAAAGTTTCAGTAAAGTGTGGATGGCGGGTCATAAGGAAACGTGATTTTGAAAACAGGGACAACTCAATAAGTCATGATCTCCTTCAAGCAGCGGAACAACACAATGACCAAGTATGTCACTTTCATCGTACATTCTCCTTTCATGTCCATTTCAAACAACACCCTCAATTCCTAATTATATGGGGAAAAAAAAGTTTAAACCGTTAGCCCACGATATACATTCTCCTTTCACCATTTAGTACTCCTATTAACAAATTTATTAGTATTGAGAAAATTAGTTAAATTGCGTATTTGTAACCAATGATTGGAATACTCTTTAACAATTATTTCTAATATTTAATGAGATGTCGTAATGACTTTTTTATCGAAGTGAAAATTGAGCATTTTAATAAGGAAAAAAAATCAAGTATTTATGAGTAGGAGTATTTTGATGTAGCAGAAAAATTGGATGCGTTCTTGTATTCAAACAGGACAAAAGCAAAGTGCTTAATATGGTTCTATGTTTAGGACAAAAAAGAGCAATAATTAAGTTAAATAAGAAACCTTTAATGTTTAAAAAATTGGAAAGTTGAAAAATGGCATTAATTAAGGATATAACTAAAAAAGTAGCATTAATTAAGGATACAATTGAACAAATGTAATCAATTTTTGGATATTAACTAATCTTAACTGTTTGTTAACGTGTAAGTTAGGTAATCTTTTTTTATGGATAATAACTAGCTAGGAACAGAGGGAGTATATGCAAATAAAATTAGCTTGGTTTGTTATATATAATAATGGTATTAGGTACAGTAAGAAATTTCATAAAATAAGATACAAACAAGATAAGTAGATGGAGGCATGTAATTTAAATTTAAAAATGATCTATTGATGATATTAATTAAGTAAATAAATGATGATAGATGTTGGGTGAAACTTAATTATTGAGAAAATCACTCTTAGGTCCCAAGCAAACAAGATATTATCAGAAAGGTTTCTGGAGGTTGTAAAACACACTCAACATGTTGTGAATACATGTTTTTAGGGTTGTAACCAGGGACCTTTCTGATAATATCTTGTTTGTTTAGGACCTAGGAGTGATTTTCCCTTAATTATTCTTGTGATGATGAGATTGTGTTAATGTGACGTATGATTGGAGGTTGCAACACATTGTGCAGGCTATTCGTACCCCAATGCCTCAAGAAGTGGGATCAAGATCGATTTCAATCCGTCAGCCTCCTAACATCAAACCAGATGATTTGTGGAAGCAATTTTGGGAAGCACAGTCGGTACGTGATATTATAATATGAGATCCAAATTGCCGACTTTTGACTATAATTAATTGGTTAAGTTATTATGATGACAGCTAAAAGCTGTTTTCATATGATTAGTTGTTAACTCTCCATATTTTATATAATTAAAGTAAATTTTTAAAGTAATTTAGAGAGTTATATAAGAAATTTTTAAAGGATTTCTATAAGATTATATTATTAAAAAAATCAAATCAAATCAAATGGGTGCATCATTTGTGAGATTTTAAATTAAAATAGAAATTTTTAAGATTAGAGAAGAAACCATAATAAAAATAATAATACGAATTAGAAGTTTTCTTTAAAAAAAAAATCAGTTTAGTTTTTATTAGTATTATTATATTATTCCTACTGTTATTATTATATTTTCATTTCCTTTACTTTTCAATGCAAGTGGGCGCGCAGTTATATTGATTGGACTGCTTAAAAACAATTTTTCAATCGTGATTTACGATATACGAGGTAAGTATGTGAAATGAGTTGTGTCTCGATTTACGTGAAAAATAACTTATAAATAATTTAATCACTAAAACAAACATGTTCATATTAGTTCCTAAATGCCCGGTGAGACCTAAAGCTTAAAGGAGCTGGACCAAAAAGAGGAGAGGACGGTTTTGGATCTGGAGGGAGAGGGTTGCACGGCTGTGGCCGTGTGCTGCTGACTGTCTTCATTAGCACCATCTTCTTCCGAGATCAAGAAGAACTAGAGAGGGAAGCCAACTTGAGAGAGGGGGGAGCATCTCTTCTTCTCCAGCGACGGCCACCGGAGTAAGGACGGAAGGAGCTCCGGTGTGCCGTCTCTTTCCTCTGTTTCTTCTTCTTTCTGAGTTCATAGTGAGATGGCGACTGGTCTGAATCGAAGACGCAAGTTGAGGGTGTGTGCCGTTTGTTGGAGAGAAGGTCGCCGCTGGTTTTGAGCTTAGAGAGCTGAGAGGTGGCACGACAGTGGTTTGAGAGGCTATCGTGCCTCATCTGCAAGAGCAAAAGGAAAGGAAAGGAAGCTTGGGTTTTGGACAGAGGGAGCGAAATCTGGAAAGAGGGCCGCGTGGCTCGCAGTTGATGCTTTGTCATCATTCTTAAACGAGGACCAGTGAGTGCCGGACGAGGAGTTGAGAGGAGGCATTGTGAAGTCCCACTGTTCATCATCTTCCTCGTTGAGCTGATATTTGCACAGTGATCTGTTATAATTTCTTTCCATTAAACTCTGATCCGATTCATCTTTGTTTCCTGTATGGTTTTGAATTATGAAATTGTTGCTGATGTGACTGGAATTAAAGTAACGTGGGCTAGTTGTCCCTTTAAACTAGAGTAGACATGAACTAATTTGATTTGAGGTTTTTAGTATGTATGAATTAATTAATTATGTTTAATATTATTTTTGTCTACTTATATTATTTTGATTGCCTAGCTTGATTATCACTAAGTATGAAATTGGAGAATTTTGATTAGCTTTGGAAAAGCGTTCTTAATTGAATCATAAGAGTAAGTAATGTAGGATTAGAATTTATTCAAATTTATCAATAGGATAGGGATATATCTATTAGACTCATATAATCATATTAAAGTGAAAATTGAACAATCATTACCTCTTGAGTAAATTAATTAGAAATAATAATTTTAACTTGAGAAAGGGTATAAGTGATCGGGAAATATTTTTATCTATTAATACTTTAGATTAACAATTTAATATTAAATGCATTTATTTTGGGTGATTACATGCTCTTAGACTTGAAAAGGGGATTCGTCACTCTAGGTTGTTTTTCTCCATTGAAATCTCAAAAATATTAAATTTAGCATTTTTGCTCTTTTTTAAATTATTTTTCAATTTCCTCATTTGATTTGTTCAATTTAAATGAAAATGAGAAATTTAATATCTAATCACTAATTTATTTAGATCTCTGTTGAACGATCTTAATTCGCTATTATACGATTTCATGACCCATACACCTACTATGCTTGTTTAAAATTTAGTAGCATCACTTCTCCTAACACCTACTAAAGTTTTCATTGTCCCCAAAATCACTCGTGAGCTTTCCAGCATTATTCACAGAATTGTTTCATCATAAAGCAAATAGCACCAATGTAATACAAATTGCAGAATAAGTGAGAGACAATACGTTAGTTTAGAAGAGCTCCTTTTGAATTTGTTGGATAAAACCTAACAGACGAGGGCCACAAATACAATAATAACTAATGTCAGTTGGTAAGCACTCACATTCCTGCCTACTTAGCTTCAACTTAATTATAACAACATATTAAATCGATATGCATTCTTTACATGTGAGTTTTGAGAAGGAGCTAGCCTCTCAAAAGATGTCAAACCAATGTTTGAATTCCACTAGAAGAGATGCCCGCATTTAGTATTCGATAGTACCTAAAATAGGATTACCTCTAATAATAAAATACTTGTGTCTAGGGAAAAAACAATTTTAGATTATGATTTTAGACACCGAAAGATGATAGGTGGATATTTTATAAGTAAATGGGTATAGATTTTGGGAAATATACTCTATTAGATTTATCTGTCTAATTAATTTTTATATATTTTCCTCCCTTTAGCCAATTACAAGATAAAAAGGAATTTTGCAATAAAATCTCTTCACACCTTTTTTTTTTTAATTTTGCAGGGAAAATTATAAAACTCAAGAAAGAAAGAATCAAGAAAACATCAAGAAAAGGTAAGGAAGAAGATATTAAAACAAGATATGAGTTGCGCCAAGGGAAAAGGAAAATAAAGGAAACAAGGAGATAGCGTGTGGGTAGAGGTTTCGGTGGAACAGATACAATATTGTGTTCGTTTGGGATAGCTTATTTTTGGGTAATAAGTGCTTATAAATCGTGATTTACGGTATATGAGGTAAGTATGTGAGAGGAGTTTTTTCTCGACTTACGTAATAAGTGCCTATTGACCCCCAATAAGCAATACCAAACACACACAAACTTATTGCGTGGTTGAATTAGGGCTTATGAATAGTTTTTACGATTTACGAGGTAAGCATGTGACATGAGTTTTGTTTTGACTTATGAAAAAGGGCTTTTAAAATTACTATTTCGCAATTACCCAAACACTACTCTGCTCCTATTTATAAGTCCAAATTAACTAATTCTCACATCACAAGATGAGTTAGTTAACTCAATAATGATAGGCTAAGGCAAAATTGAAGGATTAGGTCTTGTGAATAGTTTTTACGATATATGAGATGAGCATGTAACATGAGTTTTGTTTTGACTTGCGAAAAAGGGTATATGAAACCGCTGTTTTGCAGTTACCCAAACACCACTCTGGTCCTATTTATAAGTCCAAATTAACTAATTCTCACAAACCAAGGAGAGTTAGTTAACTCATTATGGTCTAAATTTTCAATTTTACCCTTATTAACGATTGGTTCAAGGAGTCAACATAAATAAATTCTTTTTTTTTATTGCAATTAATAGGGGTAAAATGGTAAAAAAAAACATATTTTTTATTCTGAAACTGGATTTATAATAAGAACCAAAATATTTAGTGAAAATGGACTTATAAATTGGACTAAAATAGTAGGATGATATCAATATGATGTTAGTTCTTGACAAAAATAAAATTCTATTGATATGTTGTAGTATAGTGGTAAGTATTCCCGCCTGTCACGTGAGCGACCCGGGTTCGATCCCCGGCAACGGCGCCACTTGAAATAATCCCTATAGTCACCTCGGGGTTATTAAGAATAAAACCGAATTAATGCTTGTGCACAACTCAGGTCGTTTCACTTTGAGGAGCCGATTATGAAACTAATTCCTAATAAACTAAGTAATTACAATGCAAAATTGACAAGGGTAAAACATGATTGATTTTCAAAATTATAATTTGAAAGAAATTAAAATAAATATTTTTGGGATTTTCAAAAAAGGAGAAATGGAAATTAATTAAAAATGCAAATGATGAAGATGTTCTTGGAAATGGTTTTCAATGGCTATCCTTACTCAATTAAAATATTTAGGGAGTTAATACACTAAACTTCTAATATACCAAACCTCATTAACCAATGAGTCTAGCATCACAAGAGAGGAACCCCTACCCTTGAAATGCTATTAATCCCTCTTAGTGTAATGAGTTTCTCTAAGTTTCATAAGATACCAAACCTCAATTACCATTAAGTCTAATATTTAAACTTATGAACCCATTTATTTAAGCATTATTAAAACCCCTTAGAGAATGATTTTGGAATAAGCAATGCATTTAGGTTCAACTACAATTCCAATTCAATCAAACTATCCAACAATATCATGTTAAATAGAGAGAAACAATGGAATCATAGATAAACATATATATAACCATATATATATTGATGAGCACAAATCCTCATTACAAATTTCAAATCACAACAACTCAATCCATAGAATAAATCATAACTAAAATCATAGTCTCATTACATAAATGAATTCCTAAACTTAAGAAATAATAAATATAATGAGATATAAATAAAATAAACTCCCCTTTGAATCACATGTGAATTCAAGCCATCTCCAAGAGTTCAAATTTACCTAGCTACTCATGAGAATAGGTTCAAGAAAAACACTCAAACTCTATCTGATTCAAACACCCAGCCATGAAATCATATATTAAAATAGCCAATTAGCACTAAATCAATGAAGGAATTGGGGCTGGATTTTGAACCAAAACATAACAACAGAGGATGCCACGTCTGTGATGAGTTTAGGAATAGATCAGAACAAGCCACGGTCTGCACTCTCCCAAATTGGGTGACGCAAGCTGACGGTAGATAGCCGGTGTTGGCGCCTCCAGCTCCTCTCACAGCTCTCAGCAACCTGCTTCTCAACCCTTAGCTCAGTGTCGTCGCCCCTCTCAGCTCTGTTCTGTGCTTCTCCCACGGCTGTGGTGGATGAAGCTCGCCGGCAGCCTGTGGTGGTGGATGAGCCGCCGGCGAGAGAGAGAAGGAAGTAGGTGAAGGGAATGAAGATGCGAAGGTCTGGATGTTTGGTTTGCGGCGCCTCTATTCTATATATCCCTCCAGCTGCTGCTCTGAATCAGATCTGATGACCTGCTGTAAAACGCAGTGTTGAACTCGTGGACCAAATAGTCATTTTTCAAATTCATGATACCAAACTGTCATTTACTAAATTCAAGCCCCATATTGCAATTTTCAGATTTAATCCAATTTTTCTGGCAATTACAATTAAAGACAATTAAACCAATATCAAATTCTCTTAAGAAATTAATGTTTAAATGTAATGGCAATTATTTTGACAATTTTGCCCTTTTAAGTCCTAATTTCATATAAACACATTTAATCACAATTAATCACAAAAGAGACGTTTTAAACTCAATTATCATGACAAAATCCCCAAATAAAATATGAAAATATATAATAAAATAGGGATTTGTTAATTCTCCTAGACTTAGCCTTTTACACTCCTGGGCAAAATAAAACCAAAGTTTTCAAACATATGCCTAATGTTATAATCATCAAGCTATTTAAGAATGCAATTACATAAAGATTGAATAACCACAATCCCAAATCAATTAAAGCTCATTGAAATTTTTAATGCAAAGAAATCAAATTGAACACATAACAAAACCAAGAAAGATAGACATGATAGAGCTCTCAAGGGAATAAGTGTTTCGCTCATCTCTCAAATCATAGGGAATTTCACCTAATTCACCTATTTTAGCATCTACCATAGGCTTGTAGAGGTTCTACTATCTCTACCACTAGTTTTGCCATAAATCCATAGTCAAGGGGACTTTTTAAGATTGTAATGTTGGAAAGGCTAAATGGAATAGGAATGTAACAAAATACTATACTTGCACCCAAGAAATTGCTAGATCACTTAGTATTACACAATTAAATTTGATTCACATATTTTACTATAGTGCCTTATTTGTTTCTCTTTTCTTTTCATTCATTTTTTTTCTTTTTCTCTTTTCTTTTCTTTTTCTCTTTTCTATTATTTTTTTTCTATTTTTATTTTGACTATTCACATGACACTTTTCTTTTTACACACATACAATAATACTTTTTTTTATCATAGTGCTAGGAAGAAATTGATAGAAGATACAAATATAGTATTTGTATAATGAAATCAAAATGAAAGTGAAAGGCTCAAGGGGTAAACAAAGGTAAATAATGAATGGTTTGTGTTTAGGTAAATGGGTTTAGAAATGAATGCCCCTATCATACTACAAATCCAAGGTATTAATGTAGTTTTGAAAAAGAACCTAAACAAGTTCTAGAGATTAACTAAAAAATAGATGAATGCACACACATGATGAGAAAAAAGAATTAAGGGTAAAAAATCTTCTAATAGGGCTTTTCCCTACCATATCCACTTCCTAAAATCAAGTTATGCATCCAAATTAATAAAATTGCATTAAAGACACTCCAATCACTCAGTTGAATCAAGCAAATGGATTACTCAAGCTTAATGCAATCACACTTGGAATTGCTTGACTTTTACAATCATCATGCATTAAAATTTTCATACAAACATGCCAAGGAGTTGCATTAGAAAAGTGTAAATAGGAGTCCACTAAGCATTTCACAAAACCAATTCTCCCAAGTTCAAAATTTTTTCAATTATTCTCAAATTTCATGCACTAAAACATTGTGGCTAGAGCAATCCCTCCCCCACACTTAATCTTTACATTGTCCTCAATGTAAATAACAAATAGAAACTAATTTGACTTGTTTCTTGGTAAAGTAGTGAGTTGTGAAGTCCAATTCAAGATTGAAACACAACACTTCAACAATCACCATGAGGGAAAGAAGAAAGAAACAAGTGAAGTGAGTTTAATAATAAAGTTCAAAATGTAGTAAAGACTAAGTGTAAAGTGAGAATGACATATGAACATGGAGCATTTATTTACTTCCTAGAAAAAGAAAAACAAAGAAATCTACCTTTTACTAATGGTTTTGTCTCCCCCACACTTATTCTCTTCACATAACAATTAAGCTCAAGATATATATAAAAATGAGAAGAAAGCAAGTAAGGAAAGAGACAACCTAATGCTTAAATCTCCGTAGACTCTTGTATGAGAAGTTCTCATCTCGGATGAGAAACATGAATTTCGTCTTTATGATCACTTCCCTTAGAATGTACCCTCTTGGTAGTGTATATTTCTGCAAAAGAAACACTAGACCAATAGCAGTATCTAATCCAGAAATAAATACATAGAGAGATCTAAAATAAAACATAGGCATCGTACGAACAAGATTCTCCAAGTAAACTTCACAACCAAGAAAGTCAATTTGGTTCCCTTAAGTAGGAACTGAACAAGTGGTCATATTTTGAAAATCCTCTTGGGCTTGCGATGGGAAAAATGCGGAATCCAACTTAGTGTTGAAGTGCATTACATTACTTTTGCAATCACAAGAGTTGGAAGGTAAAAGAATGGAAGAAGAAAGAGAATTAATCAAGCTATCACCACTTACAATTTCAAAACAAGTATTTGCATTTTCTATATCAGGTGGCAAATCACAAGAAAGAACTAAATGAAAAGATTCATTTTCATTTACAATTTTGTCATTCAAAATCATTGAATCTTTCCTTATTGAACTACTTGAAACATGTGATTCAAAGGAGTCAAAAGATACACAATGATCAAGGCCTTTATCAAGTGTAGCATGCAATTTAATGTTATCAATTGAACTAGATGAAGAATCAATGTCATGTAAAGTAGAGCCAATTATCAATTTCATCACAAATAACACATGACATTTCACCCTCACATGAATAAACAAAAGAAGAGTCTAAAGCAGAGGGAAAAATGAATTTTTCATCAAGTTCAATAGTATTATAAAATTCTAAATCATGCTTACCAACACTTGAAAGAGAAGAATATGCATCATCAACAGAGATAGTACAAGTAACATCATCAACTACACAATTACTATTGGACACATCATAGTGAGCATTATCAACATCAAGCATTTGAGGGGATTCAACTACAATTTCTTCATCCACCTCATCATCACTCACATTATCAAGAATAGTAGTAAGAGGAGGGTCAACCTCTTCAAGAAGAGGAGGAATATTACCATTGTTTGAATGCGACTCCTCTAGTAGTTGAAAATACACTTGCATCATCTCTACATCTTGTGTGGGTATAGGTACTTGAAGATTGAAATCTTCCACTTGAGAGTTGGTATTTGGCTCTTGAGCTTGGACTCCTTGTGCTTCTTCTTGTAGGTCATGGGGCCAAGGGGTTCCATCTTCACCTCTTGTGCTAATTTCTGGAAAAAGGGATTTCTAGTACAAAGTGCCCAAATGGAGACGTCATGCCCACATGGTCATGGCAAAACACCTAGTATGAAAGAAGTAAGAAAAAGAGATTTAGCCCATAACATCTAATCCACCAAGTGTGAGTGGGAGATGTTGAAATATTCTAATCCACCCTTACTCTCTTAGTGGATTAGGGTCCAAGCCCAATTCAAGAAGGGCTATCATGGAGAGACGGGTTATAAAGAGAAATATCCTTTGTGGTTCAAAAGTTATATCTATTGTCATATAACCATACGTTTAAGGGTTACATCTATTCCTATGTGATCATACGTACACTACATATATAGGGTATGGGCTTAAGGGAGAAGGCGAGTCAGAATATGAATAGCACACACAGAATATTACTCTTCTCCTTCTAAAAGGTTTTCACTTATAAGATTGTTCTCTTCTCTTCCTCTCTTTGGTGTATTTGCTGTGTAACGTGATCGAGATTTGTATCGGTGCTCCGGTTTCGTGTGGGTACTTCTGCAAGTCAGTTGGATTCTAGGTACACTCGAAATTCTTACAAAGTTGAATTCTCTCTTGACTGACTTGACCAACAAAATGGAACTATGAACAGTTGGCTTTATTCGCCTGATAAAATTATTTAATGGAAGACAATCAGACCAATGTTCATGCGAAGAAGATAAATTTGAATAGGTTCCTTTGAGTGTAAAATTTGGGATGCCACTTTAATCCGAAGCTTTGCAGTACTATATGTAAAAGGGTGGTTTCATCAAGTTTGCTTCAAACTGGCTCATTTGGAGAACACCATGATTCAATGCAAAGCCTAAGAAAAAGGCTGAATGACATTTGTGTAGAGTACCATCCAACAGGGCCTACTGCAAATCTTCTTTATGATTATTAGAAACTGAACTAGAACTAGATGAAAATGACTGTAAAGAAGTGCTTCTTCCTGGTGTTAATCTTATATTTTATGATTATGAGTTGCATCCATTTGATATAGGTTCTTGTCTCCAGACTCGCCAACCAATTTCATTAATACAGAGGTAGCAGCCACCTGTGCATGAATGCTGCAGCCAAAAAGATTTGCTACTAATATTGATTGATCTACCCAGATACTCATAGATGGCAACTTGAGTAAGATTAAGTGCTTTGTGTCTTTGAAGTTTTAAAGTTTAGCCAATGCCCCATGTGGTATCGTAGCAGGAAGCTCCTTTGTGAGTGGGAACGCAAGTTCGATCCCGCTATTTATCTCAAGCTATTAGCTTGCTTTGTAATTTTTTTCCCTAAAAAAGGAATCTTTGAAGAAGTTTGTCACTGTGATCCAACTCGAGGGCTTAGGTTGCAGGTGAGATTCAATCTTACAATTGTTGTGTATTTAACTTCTCTCTCTTGTCTATAATATAGGATATATTTAGGGAGTTAGATCTTAATTCTAAATATAAGATATTTTTCATATTTATTAATATTTTCTTAATTTACCTGTACTGATGCTCTGTCAAAGCCTCAACAATGATCTACTTGACTTATTTAATCCAATCAAATTAAATAAATATATCTTATAGTACATCCGGCCCTAAATATAAGACCCAATAGACTTTTTAAGGAGATTAAGAAAACTAATTAAATTATGAAAAATTTCAAAAAAAATATAATTAAAAATGGGAAAAGACAAATTGGTGCTACGAATTTATAAAATTCCATGTCATAACTAAAGTAGGAATATGAGATTTTCAATTCTGACCAAATGATCAAATTGCCCTTAATTCAATTGTGAAACATGAAAGTGAAATCGTTAATATAAAACTGATATTGTTAATATAAATAAAGATGTTGTTATTTACCCCTTAAATTTGTATCCTCAAAATAATCACTGGTTTTTGGGATATGAAGTTGTAAAACATGAAAGTAAAGTCGTTAATATAAAATATGATGTATTTAATATAGATACGGATATTGTTATTAACTCCTGAAATTTGTGAACTGAAATAAAGGCATTTTGGTCAAATTGGAAATCTCATATTCCTACTTCAATTTTGACTTGGGATTTAAAAAATTCGTAGCATTAATTTGTTTTTTCCATTTTTAATTGTATTTTTTTTAAATTTTCCCTTAAATTATTTTAAAGTACGTATATTTATTATTTTTTCTTTAAACTAATTTACTTAACTTATAAATTGATATATAATTTAAAGATACATAACATATGATATTATTTAGTAACTTATATATCTTTCTTAATCTCTCAAAAAAGTGAACTAGGTCTTATATTTAAGACTGAAAGAAATATTTATTACCAAGTCATTGACTTTGTCTATTTGTTTGACCGCCTAAATGTCAATAATTGTGATTACCCGTGTTGAACTAGTTATTTTTTATGCATTACTGATTACCTTCAAGTTTACTGACACTAATTTTTATTTTCTAATTAAAAAAAAAAGATGCTGAGTTTTAGCTGCAGAATTAGTAATGGTTTTGTCGCTTGTAAATTATTTTCTTGTTTTATTAATTCATGCTTGTGATCTTACGTCTTTCACTCAAATCAAATCAATTATCTGCATTGATACATTTCTAGAGGTGCAGGCGGTGGTTTTAAAACAAGCTGAGCTTTATGAACATTAGATATTGTGGCTTGTCGGGATTTGCTATAAGGACACGTGTGACAGCCACATACATATATATATATATATATATATATATATATATATACTATAGTCATATTTATAAGTTCTTTTTAACCAATTCTCACATATCAAGGAGAGTTAGTTAATTCATTAATTATGGGCTAAATTTTCAATTTTGCCCTTATCTATTATTAATTTTAAAAGTCAACATAAATAAATTCTTTTTATTTATTACAATTAATCAAGATAAAAAAGTACAATGCGTATTTACTACCTTGAAACTGGATTTATAAATAGGACCAAATTTTTTTGTCAAAAAAAAAAATATAAATAGGATCAAAGTGATATATATATATATATAGATACACATATAACTTCGAATATGGCGGTGTATTTGACAACAAAATCTGGGGCCATGGAAAGCGAATCCGATGCCGTTAGCCGAGCGTCTCTGATAATTCTCATTTAGGATAGCTTATTTTTTTTACTTATAAGTGCATATAATTTGTGATTTACGATATACGAGGTAAGTATGTGAGAGGAGTTTTGTCCCGACTTACGTAATAAGTGCTTATTTCCCAAAAATAAGTTATTCCAAACATAACTAATAACATTCTGCCATATGACTTTTGCTTCCCATGACCAAGCTCTCTTCTTCTTGGAGAGCCATAACTTCAACTCAGACGCCACCCTTTCTTCCTTCTTCAATAACAGTGCCTCGCCGCCACATTTTCGATCACCGTCTTCGATAACGGCTCACCGTGTGGATCCTAATAAGAATCCTTTTGGAACACTCACCAGAGGAACTAGCACACTTTCTGATATGAATCGGCCACCTACTAATACTACTGTCGCTTATGATTCTGGTCCAGTTATTGTGAAGGACCAAATGAGCAACTAATTTGCTAACAAGGATTAACAATCTGGTTAGAAGGTTAATTAGAGTGATGTTCAATTGTTCATCACGTGATGATATCCAAATATTGTTGGTCTTTAATTTTTTTAGCAAATTTGTTTCTCATTTGCTCCTTTGTTACAATTTCTTTTTATGGTTGTTTTTTACACATTTTGTAACCTATCATGTGTACTTGTAAAGATCTAATGGAAGTCGTAATGTTACCGATTTGAACCACTTTTTATTAGAGTGACTTGGTTCAAGTAATCATATTTAATTTTAGCTAGTTTTTTTTTTCTTATGCTCAGGTATCTACCACAGTAATATTGACTAATCTCCTCATACCGTAAATTTCTCAAAAGAGTTTTAATGCTGGTCATGAGACTCCATACTTCATACACACCATCAGAGATCGAATCACTGACTAAATGTTTAAAAAATTCAGTTAAATGTTTATATTCCATTTCTAAATAGCTTTGGTCTGATTTGTGTGTGTGTGTGTGTGTGTGTTGTCCATTCAAAGATTACTTGCAGGAACGATCAAGTTGATAGGATTATGAAACGTAATTAAGTGGAATTGTCTTCAGACTCTAAAATCTATCCTTACGACATCAGATGCTTCTTTTTGTCACTTAACAACATTTTACAGGATGTTTCTATTTTACATCTGTCGAGCCAAATTAAGGAAAAATATTTATTTATAAAGCATTAACTTAAGAAAATAATTTTATTAATTATGTGGATCAAATTATAGAAAGAAATAAATGTTTTGTTGCTACCCAAGCCTAGCTCATATAATAAGAATGAGAAGGTATTTGGGTAAGGACGAAGGAGTCCAAAATTTAAACCAACATGATATTTTTTTAAAAAAAAATTGAAGAATCTAAGAAAAATAATAATATAAATATGACATGTTGTATTGGTAGTTGAAGCAATCGGGAGAAACAGCAAGGAAGCTTGATTTAAGATGCTGTTGTAGTTAAGGAAGAGGTCAAAAAAAAAAAAAAAAAAAAGATGGTGTTGTAGTAATTGGTGGTTAACTTTAATTTATCCAGTGTTTAACTTTAAATCTATATATGTGCAGATTTAATAATATTCAGCCGCAGGATTTTATACTCTTCGTACATGAAATGTAATATAATTATACTTGGGCAGATAAAAAAATACTATAATCAAGAGAAGATAAAGGATAGAATTCGTATATAATTAATTATTATTCTCTTATATCACTCTCTCATTAGTAATAAACAGATTAAGTATTCGCAGCCACATGATCTATATGCTAGTAGCTACTTCATCTTGTATACAAACATATATAATTACTTTGTTTTCACATGGTTGTGATAGATAACATTGTTATCAAACTCATAAGTTGACTTTTGAGTTTATTATTTTTATATTCTTAGTTTATAAAATCTTGTTGAGGTACTATTAAATCCATGCAAACTTTTGTAATATGATCATATTTGGTGGCTTTATAAATGAATTTTATAAAAAAAATTTTGTTGGGTATGATAAATTATGAGTGGTGATGAATTTAATTTCGATTATTTAAATTTAAAATATATTTAAATCAAATTATTATCATTTTTTTATATTTTAATTATTTAAGTATACACTATTGATTCCTATTTATTTATTGATAAAAATAAACCCTTCTAGGTCTAGGATTAGATTTTACAGTATGAGTTTACATCATTGTCACAAATTTATTTAAACTCATTAGTTTGACAACTTTACTTAAGCAGATTTGGGGATTTCCTTTTCATAATAATTAGCTTATGCTAATAAGAAAATATAGCCATACACTATACTGGTCAAAACATTAACTGGTTATCTTATGCTATTAAGATAGATAATTAGAGAGACCATTTCTAGATTATAGTTAAGTTAAAAATAAAAAAGAAAACTTGTTCGAGAATGATGCTTATAAAAAACAAACCTCATTTTCCATTCACCTTATAAATGCCTGTTTGGGATGGCGTTCCAAACAGGCTTTTTTTTAAAAAAAAATTATGGTGGCTCCTAACTTTTTGAAAACTGAGGTGTTTTGTTTAGCATTTTGGCAACCTTTTTTTTCTAATGGCAATTGGCCCAGAAGAAATTCAAAAGTTTGGCTTTTCCAAAAAAAGATACTTCCGCCACCGTCAATCCAAAAACAAATTGTATTTACAATATAACTTTTATTTTATCTGATTTTTATAAAAATCAAATAAAAAAAAACCACTTTTACCACAAGCATCCCATATAACCTTAAGTTGACTTGATATTGGGGTGACCAAGTCTCATCCTTATGTTCTAACCTAACGAAGTGACTGTCTGATCAAGTAAACGTGACCAAATCAATCTTCAATTAACAACAGACAATCATATGCGAGTTGGATCAGAGAAACAATCCCAGATCGACGATGGAACTCTCGCCATCATTCTTTATTTAGGACTAAGCAATCTTTCATTTTCGTGGATCAAAAAGATTCCTTTCTTGTTGATATTATTCTATATTAAACATCAACTATGATGATTATGGTATTCCCAACAGTGCTTCACAGTCAAACAAAAATATCAGTGGGACCTCGATTCTATAATCTATACCCATCTAAACGATTATGTGCAGAGAGGGTGCGTTTATTTCGCCAACTTCACAACACGAGGACGACGACTTAGCCGCGCCTCCCTTGTCCTTCTTCAACGCCAAACGTTGTGACTTTTTTGCTTGAGGCTCTAAACTTCATGTAAGCATTTGTGGGCAAGAGATAGAGACAGAGGAGCGAGAGAGATCTGAAAGATGGGGTGTGGGAATATGTTCTTCGCTATTCTAATTAGCTTCTCAGTAGCTCTAATCACTTACAATATTCTCATATCGGCCAATGCCTCTCTCAAACAAGAATTTCCTGGTCCTTCGAGGTCCTCTCTTTCTGTGGATCCCATAATTAAGATGCCACTTGATAGATCGAGAGGCAATGGCAAATCCAAGAGGCTCTTCCACACAGCGGTCACGGCCTCCGATTCGGTGTACAATACTTGGCAGTGTAGAATAATGTATTACTGGTTCGAGAAGTTCCGGGATCTACCTAATTCGAAGATGGGTGGATTCACAAGGGTTCTTCACTCTGGGAAGCCTGACAATCTCATGGATGAGATCCCCACCTTTGTTGCGCAACCTTTGCCTGCTGGAATGGATCAGGTATTATTCTTCATGTTTCCTCCTCTTCGCCCCTTTTATGTGGATTGTGCTTTTGGGTCTTCTTTTGAAGTTTCAATTGTGGCAAAAGGACATTGGCGAAGCATACATAATCTTTCTGTGTCACTCTCAACTGTTATTGTGATGCTGTACGGATGGATGGTAGTTACAATAGTTTATCATCATTTTTCTTGTAAGTAGTTTATGAAGTTTTTGTAAATTGGGAACTTGGGATTATGAATTATGATTTAGTGTTAATTAATGTTTGGTTCAACTCCGGTGGCTTATTGCTCAATTCTTCTGGTCATTACTTTCCTTCTTAGGCTGTTGAAGGTAGAAGATAACAATATCAAGGCACAATTTGTCTCTCTCTGTCTTTTTCTACTACATATATTAGATGGTATTGTCTGCCATGATTTTGATACTATGTGGAACGAAGATAGTTGTGTTGATAATAATAGTTTATGATGTCCACTTAAGTAGGACTTTAGAGTTTAGGGTTTGTAATTGGGGATTTGAGAGTCCAACTTTGGCAAGTTATGGAAACTAATAAATAGAAAAGAACAGAATACAAAAAGAATAGAGAAGAAAGAAGAGAAGAGAAGGAAGTTCAAGTCATTTCACTAGGCTCATCATAGACTCAAGGACACCAGCTAAACTCAAGCTGGCAAATCTATCGAACTAACTAGTATGCTTCTATTAAGCAGTAGACAGAAATGCACTTGTTAACACATCTAGTGTATACCAGCAAGACTGCAACGACGGAACATGAATGTTCTATGCTGTGATTGTGAAGTAGTAGGGGATGAAGATCATAAGGCTAATTATTTTAGTTTATGATATCTTTGTAAATTAAGAATTGGGGCTAGCAATAGAGAATTCAGGATTAGGAATTGTATTATGGCTTGTGTTTATCAGTGTTTTGGTTCTACATCAGATCAGATCATGAATTGTTAAGTTCTTGTAATCATTACTTACCCTTTCTTTATATGGAAAATAAAAGATACTCAAACTTGGGATGCTTGATCATGAGCACCAAAGAATCTTATTTAAAGAATTACTTCTTTCATAGTATGATTGGGAGTCAGTACTCAGTAGAACCCTACACAAAGGATGTCAGAATTCACAGGATTATAATTTGAGTATTTCCCTTCTTTTGTGTGGAATATTCTCCATAACTTACCTTCACAAACCTTCCTTTTTATCTATTATTACCGGCTGAATGAAAATGAACCTTGTGGTGCTCACTCTGGTTTGGGGGGAAATCTTTATACTTGTTAATTCAGAGTTTTGAATAAACAGTAATTCACACACACAGAGTGTAATTTATTATACGATGAGAATGCGTGTGAACCTTCAGGGTCCGTTTCGTTTATCTAATCTCCTTTTCTAGATAAAATAAACCATTTAATTGTCATTCCATTCATTATCACATTCTCTCCATTGTACTATATATTTTAGCTTGTTTGAGATCAATTTTCAACTGTCATTTTCGCTTATAGGAAAATCTAATAGATCTCCGTATCTATGTTCTTGTGGCTGCTTTTCTTCGATTTGTCAAGAATGATATATTTTGGGTATCTGTAGAACTAAATTAATTGCAAAAGAATGAGACTCCAAAAAGATGTGCTGCATTCAACACCAATCTTGATATCTATCCTAAAGCATCAATGACTTTTGTGAGATAATGCAAAACTTCAGTTCTCATGCCTCTCCTCCGTTTTTTTGAGATGTGGAATTATTACACAGGATTGTTGATTATTGCATAAAGAAGAGGCTCTGATGGAATAGTTGTTTTGCTCGCAAAGTTTGTTATGAAAGTGAATATTATGAAGAAATGATGCGTTACTTACAAAAGAATCTGGCAGTATGTTCTTAACTGAAATTCCAATTGATCCATCCTATTGAAGTCATATATAATATCAAATGAACTTTGCATTGTTACGATGCCTTATCTATGTACTTTATTGCGCTTCTTTTAGTAGAGACATCTAACCTCTGTTTTTCCTGATCATGGTGTTGATATTCCTAGTTTTATGTATTATTAATTAGTACTAGTAATATTGTATTTCACTGTAGAGCTTAGTTTTATTTTAATTTTTATCATCAGTTTTGTTTATTTAGTTCAATCTTGTTACCCTTCTTTTGTATAAAAAATTAAATATATCTCAATGCCTTTTGAAATTAAACCACGCATATAGTGCAGCATTTCCTGGCCCCTTCATCTTCTTTTTCTCTTGTTTTTGGACATCTGCATTTAATATATTTTATTTTCCCTTGCAGATATTTCCTTATCATTTGGTAGAGTATGCCTGCCGTGTAATGAGATATCACCTTTCCAATACTATTGGTATATGATTTTTGAAGTAATGAGAAATGGTAACTTGTTTGTTGATTGTGAAAATTCTCAAATGGTCTAATCTGCTTTAAGATTATACTTAAATTTTGCTTTCTGTAACTCAAAATTGAGGCTTTTCTTCATGTATAAATTTGGTATCTTTTTACTCGTTAGTTTCTTAGTGTTCTTGACAGTTTCTGGATTATCCAAGGAATGTTGTTTGTGTGAAACATCTCAACTCGACGTGCATCTGTTCTGTAAACTGTTTGTGAAGCTTCATTTGGAAATTTCTATGCTGTTAATACCTTATCAAATATTGACGGTAGTATGCATGGAAGCTGGACACTTCAAATATCATTCATGTTTCTATTATTTGTAGAAAAACCATATGACAGCATCCTGAATTTTAGTGCCGCAGATGCCTTAAGACTTACAGGAGTTGGGAGGAGTGAATTTATGGACATAATGAACAAGTGTCGATCTAAGGTACTGTGTATATTTTTTTCTATATAAATAGTATTCACAAATATAGCATTGATACTCATAGTTGGACTGCGTCTTTGGCTGCATGTGCATGTCAGTGTGTGTCTAACTATCTGTAACAATCATTGCATGTATGCTTGGTTTGCATGTCAGTGTGTGTCTAACTGTCTCTAACAATCATTACATGCATTCATAGGTTGGTATGTCATTGTTTGTCTAAATAATTATAACAATCATCCTGCTGATATTACTTTCTGAGATCCATTAGTGGAACAAACAATTCTTACAAGTCTATGCCAAACTGAAAACTTTTAATGTCTTATCTTCTACTTTGGACACTTCCCTGCATTGATGTGCTGTAGGAAAGGGGGTATTAGGTGTCGTTCTCATGCAACATGTACAAATTTCTGCATTATCAAAGTTCATTATAACTAAAACAATTTGTCAAAAAACAGCATTGAAAGAGAAGGTGGTCTTTTTCATCTCTCCAACTTGATGATCCGCTCCGATCTTTAAAGCATGAATGCAGTTTGCTTTTATGCCATCAAAGAAAACATATTTATTTTATATGTTTTGATTTGATCTTTGCATTATAACCTTAATGGGTTTTGGTAATTCCATCATGTTCAAAATTTTTAAATTGGATATGAGCTGGGTTTTGGTAATTCCATCATGTTCAAACTTTTTTAATTGGATATGAGCTTTTTTTAACTTTGAAATTTATAATCAAGGTTTTTCACTCATCATTTTCTCTTTTGGAATATTCAGAAAATCATGTGGAAACTGAACAAGTCAATTGCAAGTAATTCCTTACCTCTAGAACCTGTAGACTTTGCAATTGAACCATGGTGGGGAATTTGTCTTGTGAACTTGACCTTGGAAGAATTTAAGGTGAGTTCTGCCTTTGATCCTCATGAAAAGGAGCATTCATTCCAATACAATTTTGTCATGTTAATTTGGCAATGAGAAATTGTTTGTGTTCACTCATCAGGTATATACTTTTTCCCTTACATATTCTGCTTTTTGTAGAAACTCTCAGAAGAAGAAATAGCCATTATAGACAAACTGAGTAAGGAGGAAGGAAATTCATTTGTCCAGTTTGATCCTGACATAGTAAAAGCTTTTTATAGACGGGGATTGATCTATTTTGATGTCTGTAAGTCCTGATGACTAGTTGAAAGGCAAGTTCTCAGTGTTTATGTTTTGGTGTTTTGTTAATATCTTTTCTTCATGTAAAATTTCTATAAACTTAAGTTTTATGATTCTTATTTAAAAATAAAACATTTGAGACATGCACCTAAAAGATTCCTGATGTATTATAATTTTAATTGACCAACCAAAATGATCATACCAGGTCCTATAAAATTGCTACTGGTTGTTTTTGTCTATATGGTGGCACAATGCAATGAAAACAAACCAAATATATGCCAATATAATTATCACGTCTTCATGATTGCAATCTCAAACATACTGTTGTATCATCATCATTTTCATGTGCAAAAGAAATCCAAGGAATGCATCATATCTGCCTAACTGTAACAAACATGGTAACCTCTGCAACTAGCAACCCATCAAAATCCTCTGCTGCAGCAAAGTTAGAAAGCCTCGTAGTAGAAATCAATTGACTTAGCTTCAACACTCAGCCATGAATTACAGTGACAAAGATCTCAATCAAATCCCAAAAAACTCTGAAATCTAGCATTGCTTACTCCAACATCAACTGTATTCCACCTACAAAGAAAATTAAAGATTCAAAGACAAAGCAGAGACTGAGTTAATGAGATCTAAATGGATGTTTCAAGGAGTAAGAAAGCATTGATGCATAAGAGAGTGAGGGAAAGAGACTAAGAGAGGAGAGAGCTAGAGGAAGAGAAAGTGAGAGACTGAATTTTGGGGTTCAGTTTTTACTAAAATTTCATTATAGAGTTCTGATTATGATTGCTTTAGCATCATCTCGTTGCCTTTTTGTTTTGCCAACCGTTGCCTTATTGTTATGGACATATGACTTGTGAGTTCTTAAACTTTTATGACGTATGAGTTCTTAATGCTAGATAAAACAAATGCAAAATATTATTTTCTTTCAATTTTTTTTACAATTAAAAGCTCGCATATTTCCTAAATTTGTTAAGGAATTAAAATATGATTTAGTATGCATGGTTTCATGGCCAATTTGCTCTGAAGTATGAAAGTGTATATAAAACATAGAAGGATAAAAGACAGTAAAATAATCAAGCATATGATACGTGCAACATGTTTTTTTTAGGGACAATTACTTTCAAGTCTCATAAGAGAAAAAAAATGAAGAAATGGTCCCTAAAGTTGTCAGTGAACGCTCCTTGACTTGTTAATAGACGCCCTTCGACTTGTCATTAACAACTTCAGGGGCTACTTCTTCATTTTTTCTCTTGTGTGGGACTTGAATGTAATTATCCCTTTTTTTATGATGTTGTCTATTCATTTTGGGATGCCTGGGGTTGGGAAGAGACATCTTTTGTATGTCAATTAGGCTGGGCAACCAAAGTATTTGATTCAGCATCTATTCTTCAAGATATAAGTATAACTAGTTCTCTTAGAAGCCAGGTTATCTGACCCGGACCGGACCGGCTGAATCGGACCGGAAACCGGTGACCTGGGCACTAAACCGGTCCGTTTTGGTGACTCGGTCCAGGTTAAAATTTTTAAAATTTTTTAAATCTTTTTTTTTAAAAAAAAATTTCCTTTAGAATTTCATACTATAAACCTAAAATATTCCATTTTTTACCGGTTTGGTCCTGGTTTAGCTTCTGTTTGACTCCGGTCTGACCCACTGACCATTGACCCAATACCCCAACCGGTTCACTGAACGATCCAGGTTTAATTACCTTGCTTGGAAGTCCTGTTGGTGATGAAGATGCGTCTCGTATTAGTTGGGTTTCTTGGACAGGGAACTATGGTCACAGTTCTGCATTTAATCGTGTTTCTCTGATAGTTGATGCTAATATAACATCCTATCTTATGATGGGTTCTATTTCACTAGGTTTTGGCCATGCACCTTTTTCTCTCACATTTCATTTTTTTAATCAACCAATTTTGTGGGACCCTAAAACTTGGTGGAAAATAGTTGCGCCATAATTACATTTATCCATTGCTAGTTTCCTTTGTTAAAAGGGTTAAAGGTTATTTTTGCCCTGAAAGTATTCACTGAGGGATAATTTTGTCCAGTATTTTTTTTTTAGGAGCAATTTTGCTTCGGAAGTGTCAAATTTAGAGCAATTTTGTTCTTACCGTTAGTTGACTAAATTTGAGGCAAATTTGCTCCTAATTGAAAACTTTTAGGGCAAATTTATACCTTAACAAAAATGACATGGACGACAAAATGCCCTGAAAATTTTAACTTAGGAGTAAATTGGTCGAATATTGGTCAACTAACAGTAAGGGCAAAATTGCTCCTCGAAAAATTTTCGGGGTAAAATTGGCCCTCGGTGAATACTTCTGAGACAAAAATGGCCTTTAACCCTTATTAAAATTGAGTTACATTTAGTGCATTTGAATGCTGGCTGCTACTGATGCATTTAAACCGATTTCAAGTTTTGGTTTTAGACAAAGAAAGACACCAATGAGCTTAATAGTTCTGATCTAGGACAGAATGCTACATCTATGTACACTCCTTATAGGCTATGGCCAGTGTTTAATTAATTAGCTTCTGCCTCTGTAACCCGCAATTTACTTTATGTCTTAACTTTGTTCTCATATTTCCATGTGGTTCTTATTACTTCTCAATTACATAGTTTATATTCCTCCAGTTGCATTACATATTAAGTCATACATTTAGGATGGAAGGTAATATGTAACATCCCAAATTTTATTCCCCAAAAAATATTATAATTAATTGAGAAATTCAATAAAATGGTGAATATTTATGAAATTTGGAACTTATGAATTTTGAAATATTCATATTCATAAGGAAATGTGCAAATTAATTTAAGAAAGGAATTAAATTATAAAGGTGATAGCAAAATCATAATTTTGTCAATTTAGCCCAAGATTAATTATTTTCCCAATTAATTGGAGTTAATCTCAATTAATCAAGGAAAATAAAGGAAAATGCATAAAGTGGATTATTCTTGATGGAATAAATCAAGAATTGTGAAATTAGAGAGAAGAAATGGGTTTGGTTAGAGTAAAGAGAAGGGGGATGGTTTGTAGAAGGGAATCTAGTCTCAATCCAATTGAAACTAAATTATGAGGAAGTATGGCATAAAGTGAAAGCATGGAGGGAGGCATGGGTGAAAGTATGGGAGGAGGTATGGTGCAAGACAAGTGTCACCATATCATCCCTTGATTAAATCAATGGCTAGAATGAAAGAAGAGAGATTTCATAAAACACATCCCTTTCCTTTCCTTCCTCATTTTCATCCAACACAAGAAAAGAAGAGAGAGAGAGAGAGCTCTCAAGTTAAGGAAGAAGAAGAAGTTTAAGGTAAGTGTGATTTCTTAAGAGTTTTCTTGTGAGTTTGCTTAGAAACCTTCTCTAAACCTTTCTTCTTCATGGAATCCATGCATTTAAAGACACATTCTTAGCTCAAGAAGAGAAAGAGGAGATAGAGAGAGAAGATTCAAGATCTCAAAAAGTAACCTCACAAACCTTATATCTAAACTAGTATGGTGTTGTTGTTGAGGTTTGTGTTTGGTTTTGGTGATTTTTATCAAGTTTGTAAATTTGGAAAGCCCTAATCCTAAGGGGTTATGCTGCCCAAATTTCTTTAAATCATGATTAGAATGTGATTAAATAAGTTAATAAGGGATTAGAAGTGGAAAGGTATAAGTTTTAGAAGCTAAAACACAAAACTCCATTTTTCCAATTTTTGACCAATATTTTGGCCAGCACAGATCTGAGAGAAGGAGTTGGATTTTCATAAAATAAATGGTTCCATTGGATTCGGTGGGTAAAAATAGGTGGGGTTACAGTTGGTCACTTTTTCGGTAGAGGCCGGAAAAGCATAATTACGAAAACGCTACTGAAATCCCTAAATAGGGGCTGTCAAGGGTATTTTCGTAATTTAACACTGAATTTGGTGATTTTGAGCTCAGAAATGGATTCCTTGGGCGAAAATATGTCAGAATAGCCTTAGTTAAAATTTTGGGAAAACGTGTCATCGGGCCGGGTATGGCAGGGTCGGGCCGGGGTTCGGGGGCATTTTGGTAAAATTTCATCATAGACTAATATAACCACCAGAAACACTATGGAAGTGTCTAAACGGTACATTTGACGTTCTAGGACCGAGTAGAGAACCCGAGGTATTGGCATGCAAATCGAGGCATGTTATTCGAAGATCAGGGAAAGGCGATTAAGGTAGGGAACTTACCTCTCCTGCATGTATTTGATATTTGTGCTGGTGTATTGATGCATGTTATTGCTTTACTTGATTATGTAAAACATATATGAATAATTGAAGCTTTGTTTCTGTTTATGCTATGGCCATACGTATATTGTTTGAAACATTGAGCACGCAGATATGTCATTGTGTGATCATGAGTTATGTAATGCAAGAACGTCATGTATTAAGCACTTATCTTGCATGCATATTGGTATTGCTTTCCTACTGAGATTCCCCAGAATCTCACCCTCCCCTACCAACAATTTAGACAGGAAAAGACAGAACGTATACTGAGAACAATAAAGAAAACCGTACGAAGGGGATTGCGGTGGTGGAGTGAAGACGAGAAGATGTCTCCGTTCACTGAGACGTGTTTAGACACCCACGTAGTGCTGTGAGGCTACGTTAATTGTAATTATCAAGTATGAACCCGTATAGGGAATTTCCGTAATCTCACACATAATATCAGTATATCTATGTTATTCTTGTGTTGCCCATTGAACTGCGTATCGTTTCCGCAAATACTCTGAAATAGGTGAAAATAAAATAAGGGTGTGATATACTATTTTAACAAACAAGGAGCTCAATTAAAGTTTCATACTATTTTAACTTCATTTTTATGAAATCTCTCAGATTATAGCTCCCTCCCTTACCACACTCAACTTCTCTATTCATCCCTTGTTCTTCACAGGTCCCTTATTGGCTTTATAACATCAGCCTATGTCATTTTTCAAAGGACTTTGATCATTTTTATAAATTAATTCACAGTATAAAATTCAAAAGGTAACTTTTGTGGATCGATTATTTTTTTGTCAACTTTGTTTATCAATTATTGTTACATACATTTTTGTAAGTTAAAGAAACATCAGTCGCTTTTCTGTAAAGAAAAATCATAACACAAAAAAACAGTTTAAAATTGCAGAGCATATTCAGAGAAAACTCAGTCTTTCCGCCGGTCTGACTTTACTGTGGTGATACAAGTCTAAGTCATGTGGGAAGCAACATGGAAAGAAGAATGAGTATTAAGAAATTTCCTCAGTTTGACATTCATTTTTACAAGTCTTGGGGCATAGGCAAACTTTTGTGGATCCTTTTTTTTTTTTTTTGGACAACTACTTTTGTGGATCCTTAAATGAAAAAAATTGAGGAAAATCAACCCCATTGAAAATTTTTATAGATGAGAAGGACCAGGTAAATTTAATACACACATGGCACCGGTAAAATTAGGCAAATGGATATTTGCAAAAGGATTCTAAGTAAGGAAGAATCCCAAAAAAATATCATTTAAACTTTAAAATTCTAAATTAGTTTTGTTGATAATAAGAGTAATGAGATTGACAAAAAGAGTAATGGAATTGACAAGTCAGGTTTTTGTCAAATCACTTATTTAGGATTTTGAAGTTCAAGTTATATTTTTTTTGGAATTTTCCCTTCAAATAATAATATTTTTAAGATACTTAGATAAAGTTATGATGCGTTTAAACAATACTTTTAAATATCGCGTGTTTTTTACAATATGGGGGGAAAACAAATATGGGCAAGCTGAAGTCTTGAGGCAACAATTGGTACATGAAGAGTCTTATTGACAAATCATTGCTCGTTGAAATTGAGCTTGGCGTTGGGAAAAAAAAAACAAAAAGAAAGAAAGAATTGAGCTTGGCAATATCAAGTTCTATGCATGGTTTTGCCCTTTATTTTTGCAAAAGATGAAGCAAATGTGGATCAATTATTAATACCACTACTACATATTTACGCATGCACGTTGCTTAACAAATCACGATTACAACAAATAAACGTTATACATGTTGAAGTGGAGGTCGTGCAAGAATATATAACGCTAAAACTTAATGGTTAAATATGTGCACCGTAATATACAATGTTAATTACTATTAACTATATAGAATGAGATAGTATAAAAAGGTGGGATTCTAAAAAGTATAAAATATAAAAAAGATGGATTTTGAAAAAAATTTATTTGACACTATTCTTCAAACTCATTTTTTAAACGGTTTTTGAGATTCTCTAGTAAATCTCATACTCCTTTTTCTATAGGTATTATTTTGTCGCTGTAGGTTTTATCCTCCACTACTACCATGTGTCTTCACTCTGAAGCTCCTTTCTCTTGTGATTCTTCCTCATGAGTCTCATACTTAAACTCATTTTTAAACGGTTATGAGCTTCCATAGTGGGTCTCATACTCTTTTTTTCCATTGTTTTGTTTTGTCGCTGCAGCTTTTGTCCCCCACCACTACCATGGGTCTTCACTCTACAGCTTCCTCTTGTGATTCTTCCTCATGTAATCTTTCTTTCTTTTTTTTAATTAACGTTTTTAGTTTCATTTTATTTTTTTATATGACAAGAGCTCATTAGTTGATGCTCAAAGTTGCTACTTGGGATTATGATACTATAGCTAATATGACAATGACCATTGGTTTGAAGATTAAATGAGAGAAAAAACACTGGAGAAAACTAGAGATTATGGGGAAAAAATAAAGAGGTAAAATAGGTAAAATACTGAATTTTTTTATTGTTAAGCATCTTAAGTTCCTAAACTTTAACAACCCAAACTATATGATGAAATCAGGTTTGTTTTGAATCAAGTTGCAAGATTTACTCAAATTTTTATATTTGCCAATTCTCACTATATTCTAATTTTCATAATTATATTCTGGTAATTATTTAAGGTTTTATATTTACTTATTTTACTCTATATATATATATATATATATATATATTATTTTCATATTTATATTATTCTTTTACAATTACTATTAACTATATTGAATGTGAGAGTACAATGTAAGTAGCATTTCTTGAATTTTGTATTCATTTTGCCCGGTCTTTGGGCACAAGCAGAGTCAATATCAGCATTTAATCATTTCTTTACCCCTGATTTATAAAATATAATGATAAATATGATATTGATAGATGTCTTGTAATATCGATGGCAAAAAAAAAAAAAAAAGATGTCTTGTAATATAATAGAATGTTTTTAACTAATTCACACGAGTCAATAAAACAATTAAAAGTATATTAAATTTGTTATAAACTTCAAATGATTTCTAGCTAATATTACCTGTGTTTAGTTTTCACTTTTAGCATTGATATTTTTTAAAAAGATCAATTATATAAATAAAGAAAATTATACAACTAAGCGTGGTATAGAAGGGTTTAAGAAATGAAGAAGTAATAAAACATCCGTTTATTGAATTGGTTCAAAGCAGCTTTTGTAATTTTCTTACTTTAAAAAATGAGTCATGTTTTAACTTTCAAACAATAATATTAATTTTTATAAAAAAAACATTCTAAATTTCACAGGCTGACTAGAACTTGAAAAATTGCAAAAGGTCAGTCAAAAGTGGTGAGTGTTTGGGGTCGCGATTGGCTCCATCAATCGCGTGATACGAGGGCATAAGTTCAATAGGCAGAAGCAAAATTTTTTTTGAGTGTTTGTTTTGTGCTTTATGTTAATACCTTTTGCAATGTGGAGTAACTACCAAAAGCTAAAATTTGGTGCTTCTTGTGGGTTCACCGATTCGGTTGTCTAAATTTATTTATATAATATTATTTCAATAATTTATGTATCATTCTTATTTTATTGATAAATCATTTTTAATTAATTCTCATATACCAAAGAGAATTAGTTAACTAATTGTTTATTACAATTAATAAGGATAAAAAAGTATAAAATTCATTTACTTTAAAATATTTTTTTGTCCTTAAAATGTTTTTCCAGTTGTACCCAGTGTGCTATCAGATTAATTACAATTTTACCCTTAATGCCCTTTTTTAACTCCAAAAATTACTTTAAAATATTTTTTGTGTTTTTAACCCTTTAAAATATTTTTTCAATTGTACTCCGTCCTTAGAGACTAATTACAATTTTACCTTTAATGTATTTTTTTTAGTAGTAAAAAGCACTCAAAACTTAGAATACTGATTTATTGATTTCCACCAACTCTAAAATATTTTTCTAGTAGCACCTAATATTTTAAAGTAATTTTAAATATTTACTTGATTTTTTAAATATTTTTCCACTCACCCTCTCTTATCATTATTACAAAAATCATTTATATTTAAGTCAATCCAAACAAATTTTACTTTTACAAAAGTCATTTATATATCCGTCAATCCAAACATAAATTATATTATACAATCTGATTTTTATTAAAAATAAGATTAAAAAATCAAATAAAAAAATTATTTTTACAATCATTATTCTAAATACACGCACGTGATCATCATCACGAGGGTGCAGCGGGTGATGAATTGATGATGGATGGAAGAACGTGGACTCTTCTCCTTCCCATTCGTTTGATCAGAACGATTCCTTTCTTTTCACTATTTGCCAAAACACATATGATTAGCTTTTAGAGAATAACTTTTATAGTTTATGAGATAGATATGTGGAAATATTTTTATTTCGATTTTCAAAAAAATACTTCTGAAATCATTATTTTAGGGGCAGACGAACACACACTAACTTTCAAACAATAATATTAATTTATATAAAAAACATTCTAAATTTCACAGGCTGATTAGAACTTGGAAGATTGCAAAAATTCAGTCAAAAGTGGTTATCACGAGGGTGTAGTCGGTGATGACGGCGTACGGAACGGTCCTTTCTTTTCACTATCTGCCAAAACACATATGTAGGGGTGTTCGGGATCGGGATCGGGAAATACCATTCCCGATCCCGAGAAGGGTTCGGGAATGATTTCCATTCCCGATCCCGATTCTGATCCCGAAAATTTCCCGATCCCGAAAATCGGGAAATTTTGGGATCGGGATCGGGAAATTCCCGATCCCGGATTTGTTTTTTTTTAAAAAAAAATCTCTATATTAAATTTTTTGTTGTGTTTCCTTTAGTCTGGTATAAATATATAATTTGTTTAATATTATATTGTATCAAATAAGTTTAATATAAATATATAATTAATCCAATACATGTTTAAAGTTGTCGATTCAACTGTAAAAAGAATAAAAACAAGAACAAAAAATTAGAACTATTTAATAAATAATAAATTAAATTAACTAAATAAACTAAAAGAATAGATATTATCTTAAGGGTGTTAGGGATTTTCACATTTTATTTTACATTTAGTCTTATTTTCTTAAATATTTTTTTAAAAAAATATATGTATAGATATATTTTCGGGATCGGGAAAAAGTCGGGATCGGGAAGTCCCATTCCCGATCCCGAAATCACATTCCCGATCCCAAAATTTTCAGGACGGGAAGGTCGGGACGGGAAATTGATGAACACCTCTACACACATGATAATGGAGCCCACCTTAAAATTAATACATAATGCATTCGTACCAACACAAGTCTGGCGGTGTGAGACGATACGCACAAGGGCCCAGTTGAAAACCCTCCATCATCGTACGATTAGCCAATATATATAAGAACAGAAGAAGATATTGTCAAGTTGTGCGACTCAGTTCATATTATATTGGAGATAACAAAGCCAGACACGTTAATAATATGCTAACCACCTCTGTGAAAAATAACATTGTTCTCTTTTTTTTTTTTTTTTTTTTGCCGTAACATTGTTCTCTTTTACGCTTAAGAAAAATTAATATTGTTCTATTTTCCTATTGGTAACCGACACTTCAAGGAATAATAGTTGTAATATTTTAAACAATAATTATTTAAGTACGTAGTACTAATACTAATTGGCTGCTGTTAAATTAACTCATTAACTTTCTACTTTCTAGCCATCAGTCTCCTTCAACCTTGTATATATCGATCAGAACATTTTACTTCATGCATTAACTTTGTTTGTCCATTTCAAAATATGGGGTTTTTTATGCATAGTCATTTACATCCTCAAATGGTCAACAAATGTATTTTTTGTATTAACTTTGTTCTCACAGTTCAAAGTGGTTCTTATTACCTCTTAGTTACACTGTTTATAGTATTATTTTTACAAATGAGGAGCTCAGTTAAACTTTCATATGAATAGCACGTACTAGTATTTATAATTCCCTGGCAATTGCTCTATATACTGATTGTTTATATTATTTTTACACACTTACTCAACCTCACCCTTTTACGTGAATCAATTATTAATACACACATATTTAATGAGTTAATTGTCACCTGTGAATTTGTTAAAGTGCCCAACAACATGAATTAGATAGAGTATCATAATAACTAACTTAACTAACTTTCTATAATCTAATCAAATTATGTAAATATGTGTTATATTAAGAACTATAGGAGTATTAATTAAGCAAATGAATATGTTGAAAATTTATTATTGGAATTGTCAAAATCAATAATTAATTACGCAAATAGCCTTCGTTTTTTTTGTTGTTGCCGTAAATGGCCTTCGTTTGCCTCTATGTGTTTTGGGTTCCATCTTTTTGGGACGAAGGGAAATTTATTGGGAAGATGCTTTGAATATGTTAAAAAAGGATTCAAATAATGATATTTTTAAGATACTTAGATTAAGTTATGATGCATACAACCACATGGAGAAAAACAATATTTTTAGATATCGAATGTGTTTTTCAATATGGGGGGGGGGGGGGATGAAGTAAAACAAATATTGACAAGCAGCGGTCTTGTGACAACAATAGGCATGAAAAGTCTTATTGACAAAAATATAAGGTTTTTATTTAATATTATTATTTTATTATTATCAATGATTATATTGTGTCCTAAATAATAAATATTAATAGTAAAAATAAATAAAAAATATATATATATATAAAATTAAATCAACACGTTACGGTTATTAACAGAAAATCGTTAGGTATGCTAATATAATACGGTTCAAAACAATTATAACGCCTTTATAAACAGTTTGAAAGTTATATATAAAATGTGTTTGGCAATGCAATTTATAGGAAAATTCGTACGATTTGTGTGTTTTCGTGCGTTTGTCTATCGTGATGGAGAAATAGAGTGTTTGGTTTAATGATAATAAATTTAGGCTTTTAGAGAACATCATGATGAAATCGCACTAAATATTAAAGCTGCATTTCGCAGCTTTTTTCTATTGATATGTGCAATATGCAGTAAAATATTTTTTTTAGTTGTACCTAGTGTGCTATCAGACTTATGGTAATTTTACTCTTGATGTACTTTTTTCAGCTCCAAAAATTACTTTAAAATATTTTTTAGGGTTTTTAACCCTTAAAATATTTTTTCAATTGTACCCAGTGTTCTAACAGATTGATTGCAATTTTACCCTTAATATACTTTTTCTGCTCCAAAAATTACTTTAAAATATTTTTTAGTGTTTTTAACCCCTGAATATATTTTTTCAGTTATACACAGTGTGCTAACAGACTGATTGCAATTTTACCCTTAATGTACTTTTTCAGCTCCAAAAATTACTTTAAAATATTTTTTTAGTGTTTTTAACCCCTTAAAATATTTTTTCAGTTGTACCTAATATTTTAAAGTAATTTTTAAATATTTACTTGTTTTTTAAATATTTTTCCACCCACTCTCTCTTACCATTATCACCAAAATCATTTATATTTAAATCAATCCAAACACTCACTAAATTTTACAAAAATCATTTATACATTCTTCAATCCAAACATAAATCATATTATAAAATCTGACTTTTATCAAAAATCAAATTAAAAAAAAAACATTTTTTCCATTGTATTCAAAACACAAACATAATCGATAACAATCATCGTATATATATGTAATTCTACAGTAGCGTGGACATATATTTGTAAATAAGCTGTAGAAATATCAGTTACTTTTTGTAAAAAAATTAATAAATAATTGTACCATGCTATTATTTAGGGAAGAGTCAGTCTTTTCGGCAGGTTGACTTGTCTATAGTGATTCAAGTGGTTGTCACGAGGGAAGGAGCATAGAAAGAAGAACAGGGGCCCTTTTCTCGTTCTCATTTACTTTCCACCGAAGTGTATGAAAATGGGGCCCACAATATTGAATGTCAGAGTACAATGAGCATTTCTCTAATTTCAAATTCATTTCGCCAAGTCTTCAGGCACATGCAAGAGCCCATAACAACATTTAATCATGTATTTACCCCTGGTTTATAAAATATTAAAATATAATGATAAATGTGAGATTGATGGATGTCTTATAATATAATAAGATATTTTTAACTAATTCACAAAAGTCAATAAAATAATTAAAAGTATATTAAATTTGTTACAAAATTCAAATGATTTCTAGCTGATATTACCCATGTGTTTTGTTTTCACTTTTAGCTTTGATATTTTAAAAAAAAGATCAATTATATAAAATAAAGAAAATTATACAACTAAGAGTGGTATAGAAGGGTTTAAGAAATGAAGTAATAAAACATCCCTTTATTGAATTGCTTCAAAACACCTTTTGTAATTTTCTTCCATTAAAAAATGAGTCATGTTTTAATTTGAGAGAATGACAGAAAAATATTATTTAAATTTTAAAATCTTAAATTAATCTTTTGACAAAAATTTGTGTTGTCAATTCTATTACTATTATTGTTAATCTTATTACTCTTTTTATCAACAGATTTTGAAATTCAAATGATATTTTTCTGTCATTCTCTATTTTAACTTTCAAACAATAATATTAATTTTTATAAAAAGACACTCTAAATTTCACAAGCTGACTAGAACTTGGAAAATTACAAAAGTTCAGTCAAAAGTGGTCATCAAGAGGGTGTAGTGGGCGATGATGGACGGAAGAATGTGGACCCTTCTCCTTACTATTCGATTGATCTTCTCCTTACTATTCGATTGATCATACCGATTCCTTTCTTTTTACTATCTGCCAAAACACACATGATAATGGAGCCCACCTTGAAAATTAAATACATAATGCATTGGTACCAACACAAAGTCTAGCGGTGGGAGACAATACCGTAAGGGCACCGTTGAAAAGTCTCCATCGTACGATTTTTTTGCCATCGTACGATTTCGATTAGCCAATATATATAAGGAACATATTGTCATGGTGTGTGACTCAGTTCATGTTATTTTGGAGATAAAAAAGCGAGACACGTTAAAAATATGCTAATCACCTCTGTGCGAAAAATAAAATTGTTCTTTTTTATGGTTAAGAAAAATTAATATTGTTCAATTTTCCGATTGGTGACCGATACTTCAAGGAATAATAGTAGTAATATTTTAAACAATAATTATTTAAGTACGTAGTACTAATAAATATTGGCTGCTGTTAAATTAACTCATTAACTCCCTGTATCGATAAGAACATTGGACTTTATGCATTAACTTCGTTTATCCATTTCAAAATATGGGATTTTTTTTAGGGAGAATGACGGATAAGAACCTGAAAATTGAAAAATGATATCTAAATTTTTTTACCAAAAATTGATTAGAAAATATCAAAACAGAATAAAAAATTACTAACTTTGTCATTTACGAAATCATTCATCTTTCATTTCCTAATTTCTAAGTCAATTTTCTGTCATTCTCCCATTTTTTTATGCATAGTCATTTATATCCTCAAGTAGTCAACAGATATACTTTCTGTATTAACAATGTTCTCACAGTTCAATGTGGTTCTTATTACCCCCTTAGTTACAGTGTTTATAGTATTATTTTTACAAATGAGGAGCTCAGTTAAACTTTCATATGAATAGCACGTACTGGTATTTATAATTCCCTGGTAATTGCCCTATATGCTGATTGTTTATGTTATTTGTACAGATTCAATCAGCCTCACCCTTTTATGTGGATCAATTATTAATAATACACACATATTTGTAAGTTAGAGAACTATTAGTTACTTTTCCATGTTTAGAGAAGACTCAGTCTTTACGTCAGGCTGACTTTATTGTGGTCATACAAGTCAAAGTCATGTGGGAAGGAAGAGCATCAAAGGAAGAATGAGTATAGGAAATGAGTTATAATTGGAAGTAGTAATTTCCTTAGTTTCACACTCATTCTTACAAGTACCAGAGTCAATAACAATATTTATACCTTCTGTTTTAGACATTGTAATTAAATGGAAGGAGTAGCGAGGGAAGGAGCATCGAAGAGAGAAAATGGGTCTCTGCTTATTATTGGGTGTGTTTGTTTTGACGATTGGATAAGTAACTTATTTTTACTTAAACTTATGGAATCTTAAGATTGGAAAAAAGTTAGATTGGGTAAAATGATGAGTGTTTGGAGTAGCGATTGGATAAGTAACTTAAAGTAACTTATGTAAAAGTTAGGATGTTTGGTTTGACTTTTGCATAAGTGACTTTTGTATTAATTAAGAGAAAAAAATTGAAAAAATTATGAAAAATGAAAAAATGAAGGGATAATTGTGAAAAAGTCATCATTGGCAACTTAATTGTCAATGGGACCTCGGAAGATATCTACACACGGAGGGATTTTTTCACAATTTTCTCAAAAATTAACTTTGAAAATTTGGTAATGGTACAATTTTAATAAAATTATATCAAACTCTAATTTAAATTGGTACACTCCAAAAGTCTTTTCTACTGTGCACCTCAAGTTTAAATCTTATAAATTATATCAAACTCTAATTTAAATATTAAATCATAACTTATATTTTCACATAACTCAAAATCTAACAAAATAAACCGATTAAAATCTCAATAATACCTCCAATAATCCAAATAAATTATTTAAACTAAATTTAATTGGTAAAAACACCATATAGAAACTAATTTATGACATGTTTATAAAAGAAATTGATTATAAAATCATAAAACAACTAAATAATAAATCTAAACTGATTAAAATTAATTATTAATTATTCTCTACATTTCTACAGTCATATATTGACAAAACTCAAAACTTGACTAAACTCTTATCCCAAAGTATTATCTAATTAGCAGAAGATTACTATCTAAAGAAAGAAAAAATTATTTAGAACATTTTTCATAAAAATTTTTTTGTGATTAGAAGTAATTTTAAGTACCTCATTAATCCCTAAAGATATGAAAATACTCCTATCAACATTATTTTAGACACACACGCAACTAAGCTCCAATAATTAATGCTCGAACGGTCACAGATCGGCTGCCATAAGTAAATATAAGCTTTATAAGGTGACTTAAGACTTTCAGATGCTTTTGACTTTTTTCATCTTATATCATATCGTTGAAACAAACATCTAAATTTTGTAAATCACTGTTTAAGTCCGTTGTATGCACTGTAGAAGCCCAATTTGTGTCCCAAACGGTTGAAACAAACACACACATTATGTCCCCCTTTCTTTGACTTTTTGGCGATGACATGTGGTCGTGTTACTAAAGAGCACAAATGATGGAGATGTAAGGATAACCCACTGTCAAGTTCATGCACGTCTTTCTTTTTTACTTTGTGGTCCCTAATTGGTAAAATTAGGGAAAAGTCCCATTACAAATTTTAGAGCCTTTGGGTCAGGGGCGACAAAAATCAGATAGGATAAAAAATCAAATTATAAATATGATTTATGTTTAAATTAATGATAATATAAATAACTTTTTTAGAAAATCCAAATTTTTGAGTTTCTTCTCAAAAATTATTTTTTTTTTAAAAAAAAAAAACCCTTATCAAAACACGAATCCAAACACTTCAGTTTTTCAAAAACCAAAAGTCAGGGTGATTTTCTTTTTCTTTTTTTTTTTTAAAAAAAAAACCGTTTGGACGGACACTTATTGATGAGAATGACCAGATAAACTTAATATACACAGAGCATCGGCAAGATTATGCAAGTGGATAAGTTGAAAAAGGATACACTTAATGATACTCTCTCCTGTAATTAATATAAGATAAATTTAAGTAGTTGATTTTTTTCCTAAATATAGGACATAATTTTTATATTTGTTAATGTTTTTTTTACTTTATCCTTGTTGAAGCTACCTCAATAATAATTAAATCATGGCCATCCAATTGCCTCTTCCATCCTAGGCCTTGAGATCAATTTTAAACTTCCACTTTAACCTTAAATATGATGTTATTTACTAATCTTGATGACAGTCATCCATTTTAACCATGATAAATTTTTAAATTACCATAATTAATTCCTTAACATATTTAGAATTAATTCCCATAATGGTCAATGCTTGCGTGTTATATTGGTCGGTTGAGAGAAACAGATTCCTCACCTATATGGTCACGGTTTCAACCACATGAGAGTTTGGAGAGAGCAAATAATTTATTCCCAAAATCAATTGCTTGGGCAATTCCTAGCCAATAAAATCAATGTAATTCTTTCAATTATTCATTCCTCTCACAAAATAATTTCCTCCTATTTTTTCCCAATTATTTGATGCCTCTTTATATTTTTTTATAATTAAATTTGGCTCATAATCCTTTATTCAGCCAAAATTCAACAATTATTTAAAATTCATTTTTAAGGTAATTTTCTCATTAATACCTTAATGACGCGTCAAATATAGTCTGGGGAATCAATCTTTACCTTTCGAGTCTTCTGGGACTTTTCTTATAATTTCAGGCATAATTTCCAAAACTGCCATTGCATCCTGTAATTTTCAGAAATTTTGTTTTAACCCAAACCCGTGACAATAGAGATACAATGTTACCTTGACAAGTCTATTTTCATTTAGCCTTTGGCTAACCTTGAATTACGCGTTTAACCTTTATTCGAAAAGGCCGAATACTACAAACATTGTTCTGAATGTTTATCCTTCTAGAGCATTTATGGGACTTATGCTTATTTGAGCTTAATAGCCTACTCATTTAATTAAGGCTAATTCGTGAACTTTCATACCAAAAATCCAAAATATGACAATTAATATATACAAGGTTCAAGAGCTTATTTGCGATTGCAGCATGTGATCTTTCCCTGATATTTTGCTTTAAGTATTGGCTAAATTGGAGACTTCTTGCTTGACGTAGGCCTTTGTTTTGTGGGAAAATTTCACTTAGCTCCCACAGAACATAGAAGCAATTTGATTTCAGTAAACTCCTATAAGATTATGAAATTTCACCACAACTATTAGGTCAAAATGTTAAGTTTTATGGGTAAAAAAACTTGCTTTATATTTGAAATTTTCTTATTTATCTTATGAATGGTTAAAATGTTTTAACTCCCCTTTATTTTTCTTCTAAATTCATTTATTTGTCTTGTGAATGGCTATATTTATCTTATGAATTATCTTATTTTTTTTGTAAATAGCCAAGATATTCTTGTTAATAACTCTCTCTTTTTTGTTTTAAATCACTTTACTTATCTTATAAATACATTTATTCGTCTTATAAATGGTCTTATTTTTTCTGCAAATGCTCTTATGAAAAAAGTAAAGCAAAGATATTATTATCTTTTCTCTCACAAAACTTAATTTATTTTGGTCTAAGGGTTGACTTAAATTAAAATTGTTTTCCTAGGTGAATTTTCCCCTTGTTTTATTGTGCTAATTAATTAATTTTCCGCCAGGAATCTTTCCTGGACGCAACAGGACGGGAACTAATGTTCTGGGAGATTTCCTTTTGTATTTTAACGTCGGGAATCTTACTCGGACGCAACATGTCCATATATGAAACTGTCTTTTGTGATTGGGCCTGTTTGATTTTATTTTTTATTTTTTTCAAAATAATTTTATAAAATAATTTTTAAAAACAAGTTTTGAAAAAAAAACCTGTTTAGAAAGTTGTTTTAAAAAATCTGTTTTTTAAAGTCACATGATGGCAGCGTATCGGTAGTGGCATGACGGTGGTTGTCATCAATAATGTGGTGTCGATAGTGGATAAGTAGTAACTCCAAAAAATAAAAAATAAAAAACGAAAACAAGAAAACACCTTTTTTTTTTTTGCATTTTAAAAACAAATTTTTGTTTTTTACAAACAATTCATTGAAAACAGTTTTCCAAACAAGTATTTTAATGTTTTAACTTTTATAAACAAAAAAAAGGAAAATCACTTCCAGGTCCCAAGGATCAAAGATATTATCAGAAAAGCCCTTGGGAAAAGTCAAATATCAGAAAAGTCTCGATATTAGTCCCTAGGGATTTTTTGTTGATTATTTCCTAAAGTCAAATGACAAAGTTGCCCTTAGTTCATCAGTCATTTTACAGTTGACGACTTCATTAGTCATTTACAACTTCATAAGTCATTTTCATAATATGTTTTCATGCAATGAGTTAATTTCAAGTTTGTCGAGTCCCTACGTTCACAACTGTCATTGTATGTTAAAACAATTGCTTGAGTAATTTTTAACACTTTCTTTTTGTTGCCTAAATGAAATGACCTTTTCCAAAACTCCAAATATGACAACTGTATATACCTTGTTTAATAACTGGTTATGCTTGTGTTTACAACATGTTTAGCATTTTTTACAGTATATTTTTTAGGCCACCATGAAACTAACTTTTTAACAAATAACAATTATTCACTATTGCAAATTGTTTAGTTTACAGCTCATTAAGAGTGTTTTCATAATATGTTGAGTCATTTTAACAACTTCTTTCTCATGTCTTAATGAAACTACCTTTTTACACATCTCCAAGTTCAGCGCTGAAAATTCCTCAGTTTACAACTGGTTCAGCGAGTTTTTTTATAACATATTGAATTATTTTTACAACTTATTTAGCGTGTGTGAATGAAATTACCTTTGTTTACATCTCTAAGTTTAACATTACAAGTTGCTCAGTTTACAACTTCTAACGTGTGTGTTTACAACATATTGAGTCATTTTTACAACTTATTTCTCGTGTATGAATGAAATTATCTTTGTTCACATCTCCAAGTTTAACACAGCAAGTTGCTCAGTTTACAACTTCTAACGCGTGTTTTTACAACATATTGAGTCATTTTTACATCTTATTTAGCGTGTGTGAATGAAAATACCTTTGTTCACATCTTTAAGTTTAACACTGCAAGTTACTCAGTTTACAACTTCTAACGTGTGTGCTTACAATATATTGAGTCATTTTGCCAACTTATTTTTCGCGTATGAATGAAATTACCTTTGTTCACATCTCCAAGTTTAACATAGTAAGTTGCTCAACTTACAACTTCTAACACATTTTTTTACAACATCTTGAGTCATTTTTACAACTTCTTTTTCATGCCTGACTGAAATGACAAGTTTTAAAACTCCAACTTTCACAATTATAAATTGCTTTTTTAACAACTGGTGATATTTGATTTTACAACATAATGAGTCATTTTTACAACTATTTCATACTTGACTGAAATGACAAGTTGCTGTTTATTTTGGAGCAGAAAACTTAATGTGCTGTTTATTTTTTTTTATAAAAACGAAAGAGTGAGGATGAAAAAGGGGATGGGTTGGACTATTCATCATCATCATCACCTTCATCCCTTTCTTCTTTTAAAAATGGTAGAATCTTGAGCATAAAAAAAATCCCACGACCTTCCTTCTATCTTCTTCTTCCTTCTATCTTACATCGCCCTCAGCCTTCACCATCACCACCATTTCTGCAGACGACCTCCGACACCGAGCTTCGTCCTTCCTCTCACGTCTCGTCTTTCACCACCTCCCTTCCTCACACCTCCAGCACCAGCAACCTTTCCCCATTTAATTTGCCACCAAACCATCGCCTACACAGAGAGAGAGAGAGAGAGAGAGAGAGAGAGAGCACAGGGAGCTGAAAACACAGAAGTGAGATTTGAGAGCTGAAAATACAGAACGAAGGAGAGAGAAAAATAATAGAAGTTTTAAATTATTGGGGTAATTTTGTCATTTGACTTTGAGAAATAATCACAGAAAAGTCCCTAGAGACTTTTTTGATATTTGACTTTTCCCAAGGACTTTTTGATAATATCTTTAATCATTGGGACCTGGGAATGATTTTCCCATAATAAACTGTTTTTAAAAATAAAATCAAACAAACCCCAGCTATCTTCTGTGCAACCTAATTCTCACTTTGTTTTTTTGCGTACCGGTATTTCCTTCATCTTTCATTTATTTAATATAGCATATATTACCCTCAATCCGTAATATAAAATTCAGTTAATTTTTTTAAAGAAATTAAGAAAGTCAAATAAATTATTTTAAATTATTAATATTTACTAATTTTATACCAAATTAGTTTGTTTAATTTATAAGCTAATATATAATATAAGAATATATAATATATGTTACAATTAAATTATTTATTTAGTTCATTAATCTCTTTAAAAAATCAATTGAATTTTATATTAAAAACTTGAGGGAGTATAATTTTTAACCATATGCTAACAAAACTAAGAGTGGCGTCGGATTATAAAAAGATTATAGGGAAGACTTCTATTTTCTAATTTTTTTTATTTGACTAGGACCTATGCTTTTTAATGGTGCTATTGCTATGTATAATGGGAGAAGGTGCCTCCATTGACTTAATTTCAGTGGCCGGTCTCTCCAATAAACAATGCTACAGACAATAAATTGACTCACCCTTCAACGACTTCGTGTCGGAAAGTTTCTTTTCCCTTCCCATGCTTTTCCTTCCTCTTTCTTTTTTATAATTCTTTTATAAAAGTACTAAGTTGGCAAATGTTTATTTTTTAAAAAAACATTATTTTTGAAAAAAAAATCAAGCAACCCCTTTATTTTCTATCCTTATGCATATATGAGTCAATGCACATGAATCAGGATTCCTGGCGTTTCCCATCCTTTGCCTCTCACATGCTCAAAACGACACCGTTTTGGGCCTAAATGGGGAGGTTGTTCCTTTCTTTTCTTTTTTCTTTTTAAATAACATTGAAACCCCTTAAGCATGTTTTTTAGTAGTACCTAATGTCCTAAAATATTTTTTTTATCCATTGTATAGCATAAAATAATTTTTCAGGAGTACTCAGTATCTAACAAGCTACAACCTGAACTATTTTTTCACTGACACTCTTTATCTTAAATTTATTTTTATCGTATTCAGCACCCTAAATTATTTTTATAGTTGCAACGAGAAGCCTCTAAAATGTTTTTCTAGTGGCAATGAGCACCATAAATTTGAGATACTGAGTGTTAGATGCGCAAAAATTTAGTTTAAAATATGGAATGCTACTGAAAAAATACTTCAGGGTGCAGCTTGTCAGATACTAGGTGCTCCTGAAAAATTATTTTATGCTATATAATGGATAACAAAACATTTTAGAACATTGAGTACTATTAAAAAAATACCTCGGAGCTTCAATGTTATTGAAAAAAAAAAACAAAAGAAACATCCTCCCCATTTGCATCCAAAACGGTATTGTTTTGAGCATGGGAGAAGCAAAAGATGAGAAGCGCCAGGGAGATAATCCGGATTCCAGTGCTCATGGGTTGTTTTTCTCATCTGCCACTCTTTTTTTTTTTTTTTTAATTACATAAGGCCAGTACATGGAAGTTACACTACATTAGGGAAGGATGAGGATCTTCTAAGAGTAAGGTCCTCCCTCAAAAATTCTCTACAACCCGGATGTGGAACTGGAAGAATCACGAGTCCGCCCGATATATGCTGAGCTTCTCTGGCTAGAAAGTCGGCACACTTAATTGTTTCTCGTGGTGCATAGAACAGCTCAATCTGCCAATCAGAGAAAATTAGTTCTCGCACTGCATTGATTTCCGATCTTAATGGTTGATAATATCCGTCATCTCGCAAGATCAGGTTGAGTATCTCCCTAGAATCTGTGTAGGCCGTCACTCTCATCTGCCACTCTGGACACATCAATATATCTACTTGCAGATCATTAGTGGGATCCGGTAGGCTCCATTCTCGTATGCCAAAGCCAAAAAGTCAAAGAAAGGAGACATGGGAATGAGCTGACAGCTCATTTTCTTCCTTGTTCCTTCCATGCCCCTTTCCCCACAACTGCTTCCAATTACTGTTTTAGGCTTTTAACACCACATATAATTGATTTTTTTTAGAGAGATTTAAGAAACTGAATAAATTACATAATTATAATATATATTATGTTTCATTTAATTATATATTAGTTTATAAGTTACATAAATTTATTTAAAGAAAAAAGAATAAATATAAATACTCTGAAGCAATATAATTTATTTATTTTTCTTAATTTCTTCTAAAAAATCAATTATGTGTTACATTTAGAATATGAGGTAGTAATTAATTATACTATATGAAACAGATGCAACAATAAAGAAATACTAATTCCAACTAAAACTCATTTCTTATACATAGGTTGGCTCGGAGGTATTCTTTCCATACTTTTTCCCACATGGCTTCGACTTGTATCCCACAGTCAAGTCAACTTGGCGTAAAGACTCCTAATTTTTCCTGCAAATGCGATTATGCTACAACTTCTAACTTTTGCTCCGGTGTCATAATTTTCCTTTTTGAAAAAGTAACTGATATTTCTCTAATTTACGTACAAATATGTGATCAAATAGTGGAGTAACTCTGCATTCATCTAATATCTCCTCAGCGCTTGTTTTTTTTAGAGCCTGGCATGTTTATTTTCATACATAATTTATCCACTAAGCAAATAGTGGAGTTTGGCATGTTTGCAACACACTGGGGAGGTTACCAGATGTAGGACTCATAACATAAACCTCTCTTACTCTAGTGAGGAGTTTGGTTCTAAATGTTGTATTTACATCCAAAATAAATAATTCTATGATTAATATACTATTTGGCTCTTATAGTTTTCTTTTATTTTAGTTATGGTCCTTATAGTTTTAAATAAGTTTTGGTTTTTTAAGAACTAAAATGATCTAAATATTTTTTTTTTTATAAAAAAAAAGGAAAACACGACCTCTTACAAAAAGAAAGTTGAATATTATATGGAAAGGCCACAAATACAATAACTTGTATGTCATTTGATTTAAGCAGCCTAAGACTTATGTTGAGGAACCTGAGGAAACCTACCTGATCTGTTGCAGAATCAAAAGGTGTATATAATCCTAAATGAAATATATGATGTTGTCTCTCTATGTTAGGAAGGGCACAACGAATGTTAAACCTTCCTATTACTTATAAGAGTTTATGAGTAGACAAACAAACACATATATGGTAAAAATTAAATGGCACAAGACACCAGAATTATTAAAGTGGAAAACCCCTCAACTCAAGGGTAAAAATCACATGTTGTTCAAACAAAAAAAAATAAATTGATCCACCAAGATCAAAATAAGGTACAAGCGAACCTTAACCACATGTAGAGGTGGGAAAAAAAAGGGGTCGGCCCTTCATGGGCTAGAGCCTAAACGGGCTGATTCATTTAGGCTCGATTCCCATAAAATGTCCTTATTTTAAAGCCTAGCCCATTTACTCACGAGCTCGGGCTGCCTTGTGGGCTTCAACTACATTTAACAAAAAAAATTATTTTTTCTATTTTCTTACAAAAAATTAAATTAAAACACTAAAATTTTTAATTTAAGACAAATATTTTTAAAGTATTAAATATTTTATCTTTTTGGATAAATAAAATAAGTGACCATTTGTCTTAAAATAAAATTCTTCATGAGATAGAGACTCTATTTTCTTATTTTTCAACATGTATTATTAGTTTCTCTTTTTGATATATTTTGCAACTTGCATAATATTCAGACCTCTTCAAATATAATTAAAAAAAAATATTCTCTTGGTCTACCTTCCTTACATCAATAAAAAAATGATTCTTTCAATATTTCATAAGGAAAAATTTCTTTATAGAAATATTAAGAACCAAATGAAAGATTATTAAAATTTGAGTAATTTTTTTAAAAAAATTAATTAGAAGACTTTGAACTAATTTTAATCTCATCAACAAGCTTCTCTTAGCTATAGCTTTTTAATAAGAATATAATCAATTTTTCCTTTAAAAACGTTTTAATAGCAGCACTATATGATTTGAAAAACATTTAAAATTTTAAAAAATTATTACCCTTAAAGCAAAACTCAACTTATAGTCATAGCCATTTAAAAAAAAATTTTTTGAAAAAAATTGGCAGGCTTAAATGGGCCGGTTCTATAAGGCTAGCCCTTTTAGACTTCACTCCTTCTGGAGGCTCTAAATCATAAGCCCAACCCTTCACTTAAACGGGTCGGCTTGCCAGGCTTGGCCTAATTTCTCACCTCTAACCACATGCACAAACACGTGCAATCACCTAATCAAACAACCAACACTACAAGTTTTGAATAAAGAACAAAGCAGCTGAAAATACTAAAAACATGCAGCTGACTACGAATACATTTTCTCCCATAATAGGCCTCCAATCGACGATCATACCATTGAAAACAATGAACCATATGTTCTGAACTTGTTGACCAAATTGCAACTCAATCCAACGGTTAACGAGTGCACAAATTCCGATTTACCGATACAAACATGTGAAGCCACGTTTTTTGTTTTCTCTCTTCTTTTCTTGATGGCTAAAACATTAGGTTTCTCTAACCTCTCTAGTGGCCTATTTGGCCTTAGTAGGCCTCTCTGCCCAAAAACCTAATATACTCTCTCTCCACTTAAATATGTGAGATACAATCTCAAGTTAGGAAACTTCGAGAGAATATTTTTTCCCAAAAAACAAATATCAGGAAACTTTCCTTTTTTTTCATTCTTTCACTTTTTTCCTTCTTTGCTTTTTTCAATTCTTTTATTTTTCTTTGCTTTTCATAAAATAGAAAATATATAAAATTTGGACATTTATCCACATAGGAAGGGAGCCCAAAACCTAACAGTATGAGACTTCTCAATATGTTGATGCTTATCCATATATAACTCCTTTGATTGTTGAAAATTTCTCCTTACTGGTTTTGCTAGCTCCAAATTTAACATGTCAATTATGTTTGCTTTAATTATTGATATTTCACTAATTGTGATCTATAGTTCTTCGTCACTCCTAGTGGCTAAGGCTAATTGATGTTTAATCAATTGGTTCTTTCTTCTTAGTTGCATACTTTATCACAATTTTAACAAATTAGGAGTTCAATTAAACTTTATATGAAGAGCATGTACTTTATGTGATGATCTGATGTTCTTTCAATTCTCTTCTTATTTTTGTCTTTTTATAAGAAATATGGTATATTTTAATCAGAATTTATGATTTTTCTAAGGTAATTTGTGAATCTCATAATCTTTTGCCTCGCTGATCAATAATAAATTTTTATTTAATGTGCTTTTTAAAAGATGATTTGATTGTTTTTAGCATATTATCTTAGTAAAAAAATTACTTCAATAATTTAAAAAACAAAACTTTATTTTCATAAATGAAAATAGATTTTATTAAGAAGAATAAATGCATTAAGAAAAACAAGAACTGGTTGCGTAATAGGTATTGAACAGAGCGAGGTTATCCATCTCTGTTTTTCATTTCTCAAGCTTTGAGGTGAATATTAGGATATAGAATTGGTTATTTTCATCTCTACTTTTCTTTTCTTTCCTTCAATTAAAATAACAAGGCGCAAAAAAAAAGTTATAATTGTACGGCGCCCATTAAGGGAAGACTCAGTATTTATGATCGGTTGACTTGATTGGGGAAACAACACGAAGTCGCGAGGGAAGGGGCACGGAAAGAAGAATAGGATCCTAGCAATGCTCGAATTTGCTATAGCAGTATTGGATAGTAGATAACTATATTAAAAATAGGGTTAAGGGCTTTAAATATGAAAGTATTAGCTGAAGGGTATATGGCACCTGAAAGTTATCTGTGAGTTAAAATTATTCCAGAAGTATTAAAAACAGGCAAATCAAATATCTGGTTTGGTTTGGTTTGCTCTATTTTTAATATTTTTCTGGTATTTTTGGCCCACAGATAACTTTCAAGTGCCCTATACCTTGTAGCTAATACTTCCGGAATATTTAAGGCCCTTAACCCTTAAAAATATTCAAATCCTTTTTATATAGGAGTAATTAAAAAGATAAAAAAATATTTATATTGAGTTTTTTTATATCTGTTATATAAAGTTCTCCTATCACACATAATTATGCTTAGATTTTTTTTAAAAAATGAAAGAAATTGTTTAAAATTACTTATAAAGGTATAATAAAAATTACTAATTGAAGAGTAGTTTAGTTTTAGTAACCATAAGAATAATGGAAGTGAATTCTGAAGTCTCCCGGGGGTGGATTCTTTTTCATGGTTCTTCTCCCAATTTCCTCGAAGCTCTCTGCCTCTTTTCACACTACTTTTACAGATTTGTATCTGTACTCATCAATCAATATAACAATAACAACTATCCATGATCAATTTTTCATACATACACAATGTTCATTTGCATATAACTTATCTTTTTTTTTTTTTTTTTGCCATTTGTGTTTCTTGTATACAACCCACTAATATTTGGAATATTTTAGATAGATATTCTTTCAGAAATTTTAATTTTTTTTTGCAAATCAATGATCCCCTTCGATTGAAGTTACTTAATTAGTCTGTTACGTTCTTTACTGATGCATGCAAAAAAACAAAAAACAAAAGTCTCTGAATTCATTTATATTTTCTTGGTTTGTTTTTCAATCAACTAGCAGATTCAGATTTTTAAGGTCATACGCATGTCCTTTTTTTCCTCTTTTATAGATCACGCGTTCTTGTTTTGTTTGAGAACACTCAATAAATTCATAAGTCACCCATCAATCATCCAAATTCTTAGTGGTTGCTGCAACTTGCAAAGATGAAGTGGGTCGGCGACTTTTTATAGAATCGCCACTGAAAGTGGTAGCCGAAGTTAGTAATTGTTGTTGTTGTTGTTATTATTATTATTAATGAATTGTTAGTCATTGACAATTAGTAAGTACACATGGGAAACTTGGCCAATTAATCATCTCAAATTCTTTGAGACACTATGAGGTGTAAAGACAGGAGGGTGAGAAAAGCAGACACCACACTCATTTACCTCTTCACAAGTTTTCTTGAATGATACTAAAATCTATTAGTACAACATTTTCACCTAATTAGAGGAGGTAAATTGGGTAATATTAAAAATTTAAACATCAGCACAAGCTAAATAAAGAGAGGAGAGTAGAAGAATATCACCGAAGGAGGACAAAGGAGATTTATGTTAGTTCGATCCAATCTACTTGACCTACGTCCAATCCCCAGAAGGCCTTTATGAGATTTATACTATCTTTCCAAGATTCATCGGGCTCTTAGTGCCTTTGTACAAGCCAATTTTTCTATAAAGAACAACCGCTTCCCCTTACACTTTATAATCAATGCCACTCAAGGTCCCACTACCTTGAATATCTTAGTCGAAGTAAATGCTTAAGTATAATCTCTCATAAGAGTAAATAAATGATAACTGAAGTACAAATTCATACTGAGATTGAGCTTTGAAATTTAGCAAATGAATATAATAGTAAATGTAATGTTGGTTGTTTCTCTGCCTTCAATGCTCTTCTATTTATAGTGTGAGAATGTTTGAAGACCGTTGCTCATTGATTGTAGCCGTTAGAGTGTATGGTCTTTGCTTATAGCCATTGAGAATGTCAGATAATTTTTTATGTCTTTGGATTTAGCCATTTCAAGCAAAGAGAATATGAAGCGTTTCAACTTTGGTGTATTTAATGTTATAACACAAAAGTGCTTTTTTCTAATCTTGATTTAATCCTTGACTAACCACTTACAATATGATTAAGCACTAGTAGAATGAAGTGTTAGACCAATTAGAAGCAATTAAAATAAGTTTAGGATAGATTTGAATAAGTATCAATATTTACGATACGATACTCTATTTTCTGAAAATGCATCACTCGAGTGGTTACTTGAGTGATCTTCACTTAGTCGTTTTGAAAACAAAATAGATCACTAGATGGTTCACCATGGCGATGTAGTAGTGATGAACACATCACTTGAGTGGCCACTATAATGATCATTATTTATCACTACTAGTAAGCACTATGGTGATGACTTAATTTTTAAAGAACCACTTCATCATTGTTCCAGAAATGAGTTTACAAAATTTTGTCATATCACTCGAGTGACTACTATAGTGATAATTGTCTATCACAACCAGTGAGCACTGTAGTGATGGTGATTTTCACAGTAAAATCGTTGTTAGCTCCAGTATTTTTTCCAAACCACTTTTTTAATCATTCTTAAGCTTTGTCATCTTTAAAACATAGGATTTAACATTCTCCCCCCTTTTTGATGATAACAAAAATTAATCTAAGCTAGTCCTTTTTGAAAATCAGTTTGTAAAACTTATTAGGATCACAAAAACCACTAATAGTCATCCAAACCCTTCTGATAACCACATAGTCAGTAGAAATAGAGAAAATTGTATATGTAATTTGTTATGTCTGTCCCACATCGGTTGGAGATGGGAACGAAGAACACCTTATAAGGATCTAGATACATTCATCTCTTGACGCGTTTTAAAATTGTGATGAGTGATGAGCCTTAAAGACGATAATATCAAGAGTGAGGCGTTGAGATGTTACAAATTTCATATATAAAAATAGATTTTATTATGGAAGAAGAATAAATCCATTAAGACAAACAATAAGTGTTTGCGCAATAGGTATTGAATAGAGCGAGGTTATCCGTGTTTTTCATTTCTCAATCTTTGAGGTGCACATTGAGATATAGAATTGGTTATTTTCATCTTTACTTTACGTTTCTTTTCTTTTTTCCCTTTTTCAATTAAAATAATAAGGCTAATAAAATAAGTTAAAATTGTGTGGCGCACATTAAGGGAAGACTTAGTATTTATGCCCGGTTGACTTGACTTGGTTGGGGGACACAAGTCGAAGTCGCGAGCGAAGGTGCAAGGAAAGAAGAATAGGATCCCAAATAACACCCATAATTAGATTTAACAATGCTTGAATTAAAAAAAAGGAGAAATTAAAAAGAAAGAAATACTTATATCAAGTTTGGAATAGATACCTACATAAATAAATATTCACTTTTTTATATTGTGTCCTATTTTTGAAATGAATCAAGTCCATGTTATTGGTAGTGTCTTGATTTTCTTAGCTTTTAGCTTATGATTTTAATTTTCCATTTTATAAGAAAAACCCACATTTGTGTTTACATTTGTTTAGATTAGTTCTATTCTCATATAGGTTTTAGATACAGTAGTATTTTACATTTTAGTTTAGATGCATTGCCTCACATCATTTATCATCTAAATTTAATCTTAAAAGAAGCCCACTGACTACACCTTGAGAGAATATCCTAGATTGTCATGTAAGGGCTCTAGCCACACAACCCTATCATATTTAATAAAGACACATATTTGTAAGTTCGTTGGATGAATATCTCAGTTACTTTATTCAGAAAAGAAAAATCACAACATAAGAACAAAATTTGAAAACTTTAGTATATTCAAGGAAGAATCGGAGTCTTTACGCGAGATTGACTTGATTGTGGTGATACAAGTCGAAGTCATGTGGGAAGGAGCATGGAAAGAATACCTCCGAGCTTGCTTACAAGAAATAAGTTATAATTGAACTGGAAGTCGTCGTAGTATTTCTTTAATTAGTTTCACACTCATTTTTCCAAGTCTTTGGTCAATAAAAGCAATAATGTGTTTGGTTTTGTTTCATATAATATAATATAATATAATTGATTGGAAGGGGTGGTGAGGGGAAGGGGGCATGGAAGAAAGAAAATGGGCTCTCTGCTCCTTCGCATGTCTCCTTTTCTTTCACTTTTTGTCAAAGATCACGCGTTTTTAGTTCTAAAGGTGGATTACTATATACTTTTAGAAGTTCTTTATCTTTAAAGATGATTGAACTTAAAATTGACTACACTCAATTTCTATCAAATTGAAGGAGGTTAATGTTAATAATTTTATACATGATATTTCACGTGTGGTTTCAACGAGAATTGATGAGGATTATGTTATTTTATTATTATTGTTTCTTGCAATTAATATTAAGAAATTAATGACAACAATGTAGTAAAAGTGCAGTTCTATATTAATTTTTTTTTTTTTAAAAAAATGCACATCGGGCTGCCTACGCCCATTTAAACTCATAAGGGTTTAACTTAGCTCATTTGACATGGGCTCTAATAAGTATTTGATGCCCATGCCCATTAAGAAATAAACGGGCGGACTGTGGCCTGACTATCACACATCCCATCTAACCTATTGCATGGCCTTATTTTCTAGTGATCTCTTAGAAAAAAAAATCAACTTTGATATATTTTGAAAAAAGATCAATTGTATAAAATAAATAAAATCATACAACTAACAGTGGTATAATAAGAAATGGAGAAGTAATAAAACACCCGTTTATTGAATTGGGTCAAACCAGCTTTTGTAATTTTTTTTTTTTTTACTTAAAAACATGAGCCATGATTTAACTTTTAAACAACAATGTTTTTTATAAATAACATTTTAACTAGAACTCAGAAAATTCTAAAAGTTCGGTCAAAAGCAGGCATCACTGGGGGTTGAGGGTAAGGGAAGGAGTATGGAAGGAAGCATGTGGACCCTTTTTCTTAGGAGCCCTTTCCTTTCACTATCTGTCAAAACACACATGGTAATGAAGCCCACCAACTTTAAAGAAATTCAATATTTATGATTTGGCGTAACAACAATATTCTGTTAGGTAGAGAAAAAATAAAAGGGGAAAATTTCAGTTAGCCCCTTCGTAGCAAATTAATTTCAATCAACTCCCAAAACTTTTCAAAACTTCACTACACCTTATACCGCTACTACCTCCTCTTCCGCTGCCGTTGATATCACCACCAGCCATTGCCACCACTATCTCCTCCTCCACCATCGCTGCCACCACCTGTAGCCGTCGTTGTCACACCACTATCACCATCACCTCCACCATCACAACCATCGCTATCGGACGATTCTCGGCGAGGTAGCCTGATGATTATGATGAGGTAATGCAATGACTCTTAACTATTTTTTGTATAAAGAATATATTAAAAGCAAAATAGATTTTGTATGATATTTTAATTTTAAGTAATTATTAAAAAAATAACTCATTGCACCTTGTTTAAAAATCAAACCAAACATTAGCTCTGTAATTAACATTGCATTGCATTATCATTGCAGCGCATTACACTACATTGTACGATGTAATGGCATCGAACAAGACAGGCCTAAATATATATATTTAAGCGGCTGACACAATCAAATAAAAGCCTACATAAAACAAGTTAGTCTCCAATTTTTTTTAACACATATTATACATCCAGTTCATCACAATTGTGTTAACCCCCAAACTAAAGACCTAAACAAACGTAATCGGACCATATAATTACTTTAAACCAACATTACGAGGTTGGAGTGGTGGAGGGAAGCTACATGGAAAGAAGAATATGGACCCATTCCAAACATCACACATTATTGGGCTTTATTTTTCCATTCCATGCCCTCATCAATGGAGCATAAGTGTCATTTTGCCATTTCATAAAGCACAAGCATCACGGGATTTGGTTCTTTTCTGATTTCTTAGATCAAAAAGTAAAATCCATTTCCCTTGATACCCGTGTCCTTTTTCTTCCTCCCAGCTCTCCCATGCTTTCGCCCACTCATATTTTAAAATAGAAGCTACCCCATTTGTCCCAGCTTTACGTAAAAAAGTCCTGTATTTGACAATGAAATTTAAATTAATTAGCAGTATATAAGTTTTGTATCAATCAAATTAAGTGAAATAAATTTCTTAATTAACTACATACAAGAAATGCTCGCTAATTGGAATGATCATATAATTTATATTTATTAAAAAAATTATAGTTGGAAGTAGTATTTACTTAATTTAACATCTATTTTTCCATGTCTTTGGACACATTCAACTGTCAATAAAATAACAGCCTTTATCTCTCTACTTCCATTTTATAGTACAATATAATTAAATGGAAGGAGTCGTGAGGGAAGGGGAATATGGAGGGAATAAAATGGGCTCTCGGCTTATTCTCATGTCTCATTTAATTTCTTTTATGTTAATGATATATGGTAATTGAGCCTACCGTAAAGATCATATCAATATTTTAAAGGCCGGATCAGATATCCAATCGAAAAAGTCAACGGGTCATGATTTATCATGTCAAATGAGTCATCGGGCTGGTGATATAATAATTAAATAACAATATAATATTATGTGTACACACATATATTAGAATATAAATGGAAGAAATATCTATAAAATATTTACACAACTTAAAAAAAACATGAAAAAATTTACATATAACAACATGTATAGTATATAACACAATGATATCATTAAAAATAAATTAGATAATAGTTATAATTTTAATGATATCTTATATTTAAATATTAAATATTATGGAGTCTTTTATAAGTTTTAATATAAAATTTTAAAGTAGAAAGAGAGGACATATGTCTTATCTATTTTATATAGATGCGTAGAAAACATTCAGAATATGCATTAATTGTTATTTGTATAAATTCTTAAAATTAATTTTAAAAAACAAATGAACATGAATATCCCTTTGAAAATCAAACAGCACTTTAAAGTAAAAACCGAACATCTTATTTATCCATCATCCATCTGTGTATTGACCAATGGGTAACTGTTGGCATAGGAAAAGACCGACGGATAGGCTTTCTAACCTACTAAAAGACACCAGGTCAAAAAAAAAAAAAAAAAAAACCTACTAAAAGACAGACTGGTAGTTGGCACCCTGGGAAACAATATAAAAGAAACTGGAATACGGGAAAGGACACCAACATTTTCTATCTCCCTCTCTAAACCAGATCTACGTTTCTATTTCTCCGGCCGGCGAGCTTATGTTCGAACGTTGAAAGAAGTTGATATGCGTTTTTGTTTTTATGAAGATCATATTCACAACGAAAACTGAATCTCTCCCTCTCTAAACGGTGAGAAATACGATTCTTTTGTCAGTCGGATTATTATTTCATCTTTGACTGTTCTTCTTCTCCTTCACTTCTTCATTTTCCTTTTCAGTATAAACATTAGTTGAGAGCCATCCGGCTTCCTTAAATCCATCCCGGCTCCCGGCTGAAAAGCAATATCCGACTTTATAATGATTTTTTCCCGGTCCAATCTGGCTGGAACATTAAAACGGCTTTACCCCCAAAACCAAGCCGTTGCCGTCTCTCCGGCCGTCTGGTCTGGCTCGGCTATGAAAACATTGTGATCACATGCATATCTTTTTTTTTTTCCCTCCTTTTATTGAGCACACATGTTTTTGTTTGACAAAACACTCATTAATTTCATAAGTCACTCATTATTCAAATAAAACCAACCAAATTTTTAGTGGTTGTTGCAATAATGATAAAGCTGATTTGTGGAAAAAATGGGAAACCGACATATTGTGGAAAAATGGGGTTATACTTACAAGTGATGGGAGAAGGAGCATGGAAGGAAGCATGTGGACCCTTTCTTTACGATTCCTTCCCTTTCATTATTCTTTTATTGCAGAAAAAGAGAGAGGAAAAGAGGAAGAAAAGACCAAGATATAAAAGAAACAGAAAGAAATTGTGAGAAACTTGCAAGAAAATTCTAGCTTCAGCCGTCTAACAACACCATCAGGAAGGTAAACTCCTTGACCCTTGTATATATTAAGCATTTGAGTTTAATCCACTTCACTTATAGTTGTTAGCCCAGCTTAGTATACTATACTCTTCACTTGACCATCTCATATTTGATTTTTTTTTTTTTTCCTTTTCCTTTAGAGCTAATGTTATGGTTTAGTTGTTGTAGGTCGCAATATTAGTGGTTCGTCAAATTATACTCAGCAAGTTGGTTCAAATATTTATGGCAAGCGGTCAAGAAGAATTTTCCGCAAACTCTTCTAACTCCAATTCAACCCCAAGAACCTGCAAGTATGACATTTTTTTGAGTTTTAGAGGTGAAGATACGCGTAAAGGCTTCACAGGTCACTTGTATCATGCGTTAATTAGCAAGGGATTCAGAGTTTTTAGAGATGATGAAGAGCTTGAGAGAGGAGAAGTCATCTCAGAAGAACTCCGACAAGCAATTGGGGACTCTCATTTCGCAATTGTTGTTCTCTCCAAAAATTATGCCTCTTCTTCTTAGACGAACTCCAGCATATTCTTGACTCGAGAGATAATTCGTGTCAACAAGTTTTTCCCATATTTTATGATGTAGATCCATCAGCTGTGCGGAATCAAAAAAGAAGTTTTGAGGAAGCTTTTGTTCGGCACCAAATGCTTCAAAGGGACAATAAGGTCTTGAAAATTTGGAGAGAATCTCTCACGAAAGTTGCTAACTTATCTGGTTGGGATTGCAAGGATCGGTAAGTTAATTTCTTATTGGGTAAAATTATGCAACATATATTTTTTGCTTATAATCATTTCATTGAACATAAATCTAGATGCAGTCAAGCTATTTGTTTGGCATGTATGTGTTCTTATTTTAAAGATAAAAATTAACTATTAAAATGAACATTTTTGTTGTAGCAGGGAACTATACTTCATATTACAAGTGTCATGAATCTTTGTATTGTTTATTGAGTTGTTCTTTCCAATTCTGTTTGCAACTATTTAATAAATGAGTTTTCACTGTTAAAATTTATCAAAAAATTAAAGAATTGTAAACCTTTTTAAATACAATCATTTGATGTTGATATATATACTATTGGTTATATTCGAGTAGTGGGTCATTTTTTAGTTGTGATATTATTTATTCTAATAAATTTTGAAATTATTTTTCGTTTTTGAAATAAAAACTTTTAAATTTAAAATTTGCATTATTTATTTTTATATTTTTGTTATTCAAAACTATTCGTCATCAAACTAAAAGATTTAACTTATTAAATTAAAGCACACGCTTAAAATAAAAAATGGAATAACAACTGCAAGACTTATTTGCTGCCCATATTAAATTTGTTTCAATGAGTTTATGATCCAAAAGAAAAATAATATTAACAATTGCAAATATTGAATTAAAAAATATTATAATTACAGAATCAATTAAAAGTTATATATCTTACCTGGGCTCATTCATATGTTGTTTTAACTTGTAGGCCTGAAGCAGAACTTATTGAGATGGTTGTTGAGGAGTTGTGGACCAAATTACGTCCTATACTGTCACCTTATTGTGAAGGCTTAATTGGAATTGAAAATAAAATAGAACAACTGGAGCCACTGTTGGAGATAGGCTTGAATGATGTTCGGTTTGTAGGAATATGGGGCTTACCGGGTGTGGGTAAGACAACAATTGCTAGGGCTATTTTTGACAAATATTGTAGCCAATTTGAAATCAAATGCTTTCTTCACAATGTTAGGGCAACTTTAGAAAGAGATGGTGAGGTTCACTTACAAAGTAAACTTCTTTCCAAACTCAAAATTAGAAACATGGAGATTGAAGACACATTCGAAGGGAAGAAAATAATCCAAAACCGTTTAAGGGATAAAAAAGTTTTACTTATCCTTGATGATGTTAGCCATACAAGCCATTTAGAAATTTTAGCTAATAGCCCCAATTGGTTTGGTGCTGGGAGTAGAGTGATCATAACAACTAGAGATTCACACTTGTTGCGAAGAGTGCATAAGGTATATGTACATGAGGTTGAACCTATGAACCAAGTTGAATCCCTTCAACTCTTTTGTTCTAAAGCATTTGAAAGAGGTGACCCTGGGGATCTTTTGGAAATGTCTAAAACTGTTTGTGATTATGCGAAAGGCCTTCCTTTAGCTCTCTCTGTGTTGGGTTCTTTTTTTTGTGGAAGAAGTAGCCTGGGAGAATGGGAAGTTGCTTTGGATATGTTGAAGGAAAATCAACATAACGATATTCTTAAAGTACTTAAACTAAGTTTTGATGTGTTAAGTGGCACAGAACAAGCAATATTTTTAGATATTGCTTGCTTCTTCAATGGGTGGACCAAAAAGGCGATAACACATATATTGGAAAGTTGTGGATTCAACGCAAAATTTGGAATAGCAAGTCTTCAAGAAAAGTCTATGCTAAAGGAATATGATGATTGTTTAGTGATGCATGATTTGCTTGAACAAATGGGTAAGGGAATTGTTGTAGATAAGTCTCCTGTTGATGTTGGAAATCGTAGTAGATTGTGGTCTGAGAAAGATATTGATGAAGTTATGGAAAACAATTTGGTGAGTGTTGATCTTAGCTCTTATATTGGTTTTAATACATTTTTATATATCTTATTAGTTTCTAGTCAATTTATTTTGATATCATTTTGCTGCTGGTGACTAATGTTGTTTATCAGGGCACAAAAGAAGTGCAAGGTATGGTTTCATTCACATTTTTTGAGGCATGTTGGGATCCTGAAGCCTTTTCAACATTAAGTAACCTCAGAATACTCATCGTGACAAGTGATATCAAGCTTTCTTATGGCCTCAAATGTCTTTCTCGTGCTTTGAAAGTACTTCATTGGACAAAATATCCCTTAGACACTCTTCCTTCTGGAAATCGACTGGATAAACTTGTCGATCTTAGAATGCATTATAGCAAATTAAAGAAACTTTGGAATAGAAGCCTGGTAAGATACCTTATCCTTATGATTTGATGTTTTAGATATATAGTGTAATTTTTTATGCTAGTTAGCACAATATATTGTTTTCAGTGATTCTCATATATTTGTTTGACCAGTGTTCCAAGAATCTCAAGTTTTTGGACTTGAGTTATTCCAAAAACTTGATTGAAACTCCTGATTTCTCTGAACTGCCAAATTTGGAAAGATTAACACTTGAAGGTTGTGAAGCTCTTGTTGATCTTCATGCTTCAATTGGACAACTCAAAAAGGTTCAAGTCTTGAATTTGAAAGATTGCAAAAATCTAAGAGCCTGTTGTCCAAAAAAATTGGAAATGAGTGCTTTGAAAGAATTTGTTCTTTGTGGGTGCAGTCGAGTTAAATATCTTCCAGAGTTTGGGGAAAGTATGAAAAATCTAGAAATGCTTGATGTAAGGGAGACAAATTTAGTGAAGCTTCCAGAGTCACTTGGATTATTGAGTGGTCTTAAGACATTGAAGTTAAGGGACTGCAAAAATCTCGTTTGCCTTCCCCAAAGCATCTACAAGTTGAAGCGTCTTGTACTTGTTGATTTTGCTGGGTGCTCAAAACTTGGTAGATTGCCAGAAAACTTGAATGAAATGGAAGCTCTGGAGGAGATTGACGCAAGTGAAAGTGATATAAATGGAGTACCTTCTTCCATTGGTGGATTAAAAAAGGTCAAGAAATTGTTGTTTCGGGGGTGCAAAAGGTTAACATTTCCTGCTTCAATCTTGAATCTAACATCACTTACAGTTTTAGATCTAAGCTACTGTAATATTGATGATGGATCCATTCCGTATAGCTTCGGTGGCTTATCATCATTGGAGAAATTAAATCTAAGTGGAAACAAGTTTAAGAATCTTCCTGCTGGCTGCATATCTAATCTTCTGAATCTGGAACATCTTTCATTGTATTCTTGTTCGGAACTTCGTTCGTTGCCGCAGTCAGCACCAAGTTTAAGTATGGTGGTTGCAGATGATTGTGGTTCATTGGAAACAATGTCAGACGAACAATTATCACATCTCTTCGCTTCAATCGACCAGGTATATACATATATTTTACATATATTTTGTTGTCAGTTATACTTTATTATTTGATATGTGGTATTTTTGGGGTATATAGAACAGAAGATGGATGAGGGGAGAAACTCTTGCGGTGACAATTCTAGGGAGTGAAATACCGTCCTGGTTTGAGAATCAAATTGATCTTCCTCTGGACGATAGTGGTCAAGCTTTGATGATGATCGACATGCCTCCTTGCGGTGAAGAAATGTTAGGAATTGGGTTATGCATTGTGGTCAATGATGATTTGTTTTCTTTCCTTGGATATGGAGGACCTTCAGCTTGGATTCACTTTTGGTTTGACTTTGCTGTACTTCCTGTCCCATATGATGGAGAGCTCAACGTAGAGGGGAGGTATCATTTCCAACGGATATCAGGTCACCTATGGATGGTGTTTTGGAAACAAAGAAAGGAACTCAATCGTATTCTACAATTAAGCAAGTACAGTCAGATTCCCGTGAAATTTGAAGTTCATGGTAAATCCATACTGGATAAAAAAGTTTCAGTAAAGTGTGGATGGCGGGTCATAAGCAAACGTGGTTTTGAAAATGGGGACAACTCAATGAGTCATATTCCAGCAGCGGAACAACACAATGACCAAGTATGTCACTTTCATCATGCATTCTCCTTTCATTTTTATTTCAAACTACACCCTCAATTCCTAATTATTTCGGGGGTTAAAAAAAAAAGTTTAGACCGTTAGCCCACGATATACATTCTCCTTTCACCATTTAGGATCCCTATTAACAAATTTATTAGTATTAAGAAAATTAGTTAAATTACGTATTTGTAACCAATGGTTGGAATACTCTTTTACAATTATTTCTAATATTTAATTTAATGAGATGTTGTAATGACTTTTTTATCGAAGTGAAAATTGAGCATTTTAATAAAGGAAAAAAATCAAATATTTATGAGCAGGAGTATTTTGATGTAGGAGAAAAATTGGATGGGTTCTTATATTCAAACAGGATAAAAGCAAAGTGCTTAATATGGTTAGGACAAAAAAAAGAGTAATAACTAAGTTAAATAAGAAACCTTTAATATTTAAAAAATTGGAAAGGTAAAAAAATGGCATTAATTAAGGATATAACTGAAAAAAAAAGAGCATTAATTAAGGATACAAGTGAACAAATGTAATCAATTTTTGGATCTTAACTAATCTTAACAGTTTGTTAACATGTGTAAGTTAGGTAATTTTCTTTTATACATGGATAATAACTAGCTAGGAACGGAGGGAGTATATGCAAATAAAATTAGCTTTGTTTGTTATATGCAATAATGGAAGTAGGTACAGTAAGATATTTCATAAAATAAGATACAAACAAGATAAGTTGATGGAGGCATGTAATTTAAATTTAAAAGTGATGTATTGATTATAGTAATAAGTAAATAAATGATGATAGATGTAGGGCGAAACTTAATTATTCTTGTGATGATGTAATTATGTTAATGTGACGTACGATTGGGGGTTGCAACACATTGTGCAGGATATTCGTACCCCAATGCCCCGAGAATGGGATTCAAGATCGATTTCAGTCCGTTTGCCTATGAGTGTGTCTGGATTACGTTTTGGGGAAAGCTGGTACACTCTAGAAGTACGAGGTGAGTGTAAGAGAGAAGTTTTATCTTGGGTTGCGCAGACTTAGATTTGGGTGTTTGCCAAACCTAGGAGCACATTTAGAAATGACACTGATACAAGGTACGTGATATTGTAATATATATGAGATCCAAATTACCGGCTTCTGACTATAATTTATTAGTTAAGTTATTATGATGACCACTAAAAACCGTTTTCATATGACTAGTTGATAACTCTTCATATTTTATAGGGAGAATTGCTAAAAAAGATCTCATTAATAACTTATTTGTCAAATGGGACCTGGGAAGATATCTGCACACGGAGGGAAGAATTTTGCACACGTATAGGGAAGAATTTTGCACACAGGGAAGATCATTTGCACATCAGGGAAGATATTTTGCACACGCGGAAGATAATCTGCACGCGAAGGTCCCATTTAGCAAATAAGTTGCCAATGAGGAATTTTTTCACAATTTTCCCTATTTTATATGATTAAAGTAAATTTTGAAATAATTTGGAGAATTATATAAGTAATTTTTAAGGAATTTCTATAAGATTATATTATTAAAAAATCAAATCAAATTGGTACATCATTTGTAAGATTTTAAATTTAAATTAAAATAAAAGTTTTCAAGAATAGCGAAGAAATAATAATAAGAATAATAATAAGAATTAGAAGTTTTCTTTAAAAAAAAAATCAGTTTAGTTTTTATTAGTATTATTATATTATTATTACTATTATTATTATATTTTCATTTCCTTTGCTTTTCAATGAAGATACGGCGTCGTTTGGAAATTGGAAGGTTGGAATTCTTGAAATCTAGACAAAAAGGAGGAGAGGGGTTTTAGATCTGATCTCGACGGAGAGGGTTGCGCGCCTGTGTACTGTTGACTGTCTTCATTAGCACCATCTTCTTCCAAGATCGAGAAGAACCAGAGAGGGAAGCCAGCGTGAGAGAGAGAGAGAGAGAGAGGGAGCACCCCTTTTTCTCCAGCGACAGCCACCGGAGTAAGGACGGAAGGAGCTCCGGTGTGCTGTCTCTTTCCTCTGTTTCTTGTTCTTTCTGAGTTCATAGTGAGACGACGACTGGGCTGAATCTAAGACGCAAGCTAAAGGCGGCCGAAAAGAAAATAAAGAAGAAGCTGTGGGTGTATGCGGTTGGTTGGAGAGAAGATCGCCGCTGGTTTTGAGCTTAGAGAGCTGAGAGGAGGCGCGGCGGTGGTTCCAGAGGCTACTGTGCCTCATCTGGAAAAGCAAAAGGAAAGGAAAGGAAGCTTGGGTTTTGGACAGAGGGAGCGAAATCTGGAAAGAGGGGCGCGCGGCTTACGGTTGATGCTTCGTCATCATTCTTAAACGAGAACCAGAGATCACCGGACGAGGAGCTAAGAGGAGGCGCTGTGAAGTCCCACTATGCATCATCTTCTTCCTCATTGAGCTGATATTTGCACAATGATCTGTTATAATTTCTTACCATTAAACTCTGATCTGATTCTTCTTTGTTTCCTGTATGGTTTTGAATTCTGAAATTGTTGTTGAGTTGACTGGAATTAAAGTAATGTGGGGTAGTTGCTCTTTTAATCTAAAGTAGTTGAGAACTGATTTGATGATTTGAGGATAATCCAATTAATTGTGTTTAATATTATTTTTATTTATTTATTCGTGTATTATTTTGATTACCTATTGCTTGATTTATGAAATTGGAGAATTTAGATTAGTTTTGGAAGAGGGATCTTAATTGAATCGTAAGAGTAAATAATGTGGGATTAAAATTTATTCTAATTTGTCAATAGGATAGAAATATATCTATTGGATTCATATAATCATATTAGAGTGAAAATTGGACAATTATTGCCTCTTTAAGTAAATTAGTTAGGAAGAACAATTTTAACTTAGATGGGTATAATTGATCGGAAGATACTTTTATCTATTAATATTTTAGATTATGATTGCACCATATTTTTATATGATTTTTTATAACTCAATTGAGATTTTTAATGAATTTTCTAGGACAATATTACATGATTAAGCACCAATTTTAATTAGGGACATTTGTACTCTCACTCTAGGTTGTTTAGTTCAATTGAAATCTCAAAAATATTAAATTTAGCATTTTTGCTCTTCTTTAAATTATTTTTCAATTTCTTCATTTGATTTGCTGAATTTAAATAAAAAAAGGAAATTTAGTGCCTTTTAGCTAGTTTTCATGACTTGTCATCTTTCACATTCTTGATCTTCAATCCTTTAAAAGTTTCTAAACTTATCTCTGTCCTCCTACAAAAGATAGGATGCATAAGTTCTAATTTTTCTTTTGAACTAAAGTCCACAAATATATTGTTCTACTTCAACTTTAGCTTGTTACTTTGATATGCACATTTTCTTCTATTAACTCTCTTTCTATACTCAATTTGAATCCAAAAATAGTTAAAAATAGGAAAAAATATACTGTAATATTATCAATTTCTGAGAGTTAACAATTGAAAAAGTATTTTTACCCTTAGAAGGTAGAAGTGTACATGCTCCTATTGTTGACTCCTGAAGCTTACCCTAGATAAGAAGTCTTTGACTGCTACCTCTATCATGCAAACTACTGTAAATGTTTTATTTATACTTTAGTATGATTATTTGAATCGGTTCATGTATTCTATAGGTAGGATTCCTAACTTCTTTTGATATTTTGTCATTTATGTAAATGTATATGTGAAGAATAGGCGTTGTCAGCTTTACCTTGGTAACCTCTTAAACAATAACCAAGGATTGTAATATAGGGTGCAATCTCGGATCGTTTCTCGAAAAGCCTTTTATTAATTACCTAGCAACTAAGTGTAATGATTAACATGAAATGATAAAAAGAGAAAATTTGATCTTTCAACACTACTTTATGCAATTTAAAATTAACTTGTTAGAAACAAATTCTTTTTGGGTTTTTTTCTTTATAATATGAAATGAAATGATAACGAAACTAATGAAATGTGAGAAGACAAAGAAATCAATAATGGAATACACAATCCCTCATAACAATGGCGCAAACAATCCTCACTTAAAATGATTATGGGAGATTTATTATGCTAGTTCCAAAATAATTCCAAGGGCCACCCCTTAGACTAAGCCTAATTTAGATTAATTAATACCAAGCCACCTTGCATATTAATCTCTCTAAATTAAGTTGATTAAGCACTCTAACAATTAAATGAACTTAACAATCATATTTAACTTTTGATACAATAACCGAGCCACCTCGCATTATCACTTGATTTTCTCATTAATCTTAATTTAACAATGGCCACCCATATGAAAAATCAAGATTAATGATGTTAAAGTCCAATGCTAAATACAATTAATAAATTCACATTCTAGTAACCAATGCAAACATAAGACACCATTGATCGACTAACCAAGCCACATTGAAATTAGCACAAAATATTCACAAAATCATCAATTCAACGACTAACCAGCACAAAAAAATGATAATTAAGCTAATTAACCATAATGTCTAACAAAGGTTCAAGCCACATCCAATTCTCCAAATACATTAAAATAAATCAATTCAACATTATAATATTCAACCTAAGACCTAGAAATCACAATTACAATGTAGAATTAGAGAAATGGAAGAGCAAAAACTCCCCTAAGCTTCAAGTTCATGCCATTGCATCTTGCTACAAGGGATTGAGAAGCTTAGCCACAAACACCCATGCAATCAGCCTCAGAAAGCAACACAATCACTGTCTGAATTAAGTGCCCAACCATAGAAAAACTACCAATTAAACTTGATAGATTAACCATGGATTTAAATAAATCAGTAATTGCAATTGTAACCACAACAGAACAGAGTGCCACGGCTAAAATGAATCAGAACAGAGGAGCTACGGTTGGAAATCTGGAGAAAGGAGTCACGGTCTGTAAAGGTTGGTAAGATGACAGTGAATGGCGGAGGGGAAGAACTGATGAAGGTGAAATTAATGACAGTGGACGACGGTGGTGGATTTGGTGGTGTAAAAACGGTGAAAAACTGGAGGTGGACGCTGGTGAGGACGATGAGGCTGCAAGATGATGGGAGGTGAATCGGTGCTGCGAGAATGATGCTAGTTGATGCTCCTCTGTTCTGCATTTCTCCGTTCTTAACTCTCAGATTCGCGGATGGTCTGGAAAGTCAAGTGACGCTGTTGGGGGAGGTGAGGTGTATGATGATGAGCGTTGAAGGTTCTGCTGCTCACTGGTTCTGTTCTGGTGTGGCTGCTGGGATGATGCTCGCGGCGGCCTGTGGTGGTGGTAGATCGCCGCCGGTGACAGAGAGGAAACGAAGAAGGTGAGGGTGATGAACTTTAGAGGATGAAGAGCTCTCTCTCGGCGCTGTGCTCTGTCTTCTCCATCACTCGATGCTCTCTGCAATTAAATCTGAAACTATTGAAGAGTGACCTAAGGGATGCAAAACGCAGAGTTTTTGCTAGACTGAACTGACATTTTGTAATTTCATAATACCAAACTGTCATTTCCTAAATTCAAACCCAAATTGCAATTTTCATATTCAATCCAAATTTCCAAGTATTTTCAATTGAAAGCAATTTAACCAACATCAAATATTCTGAGAAAAATCAATGATTAAGAGTAATTATAATTTTATTGACAATTTTGCCCTTTTTACTCATAATTTAATCTATTTACTCTTAATCCCAATTTATTTCAAGAAAGGCATTTTAAGCTCAATATCTATGACAAAATCCCCAATCAAAGTATAAAAATATATAATAAAAATAAGACTTTGTCAATAGGTTGTTTTGGAGTAATGCTCTGTATGTTGTATTGTACTAACAAGTTGTTGTAAAAATTTTGGGTAGTTCAAGTTAAATATGGGATTATGTCGAAATTTTTGTAAAAGGCTTTATTTCGTTTGTAAGGAATATGTTTAGACATGATCTAAAAATGACATATGTTTATGTAGGATTATTATACTACATCTAATTATGGTATCATAAATGCTATTATATTTAGTATGTCAAGTATTTATATTTATATTTTAAGGCTTTTGGAATATGAGTTTTCTTGTATTTTATGCTGGTCACCTCTTGATTTTTTGATTTTTAGTACATGACAATTTTGGAGGAAAGCTTTATAGTTCTTTAGTATTTACCTCTTTCTCCTATTTCCTGAATACATGTCTTCTTTTGTGTTCAGTCTTCTATATATATATATATATATATATATATATATATATTGTTATAAAAGTATATGTGATAAGAGAGAAGATTGATAGGATTTAGAGAAAAATTGATAGAATTTCTAGAGAGAAGTTAAAGACAAGTTCTCATTCAGTTCAACTAAAACAATCGATTACAGGCCTTTATTTAAAGTCAGAAATCTAACACTGGTTGCATGACCATGGTTATATTTAACTCTGGTTACATGACCATGGTTACTTTATATCTTCTTTATGTCATTGTCTTCTTTTGCTTTTGCTTTGTGTCAAATCTTCTTTTCTTCTTTATGTCAAGTTGACTGAAAGAGTAGTATGAGTCAATGGACATCCACATATTTAATATTCATAACACTCCCCCTTGGATGTCCATTATGAATGTGCCTCATTAAAAACTTTAACTAGGAAAAACCCAGTGGGATAAAAACCTAGCCAAAGAAAAGAGTACATCATTCATTGATACATCGTCGAGTGCTGCCTCATTAAAAACCTTTCTAGAAACCCAGTGGGACAAAACCTAGATAAGGGAAAAAGAGTACAGCGTGTATCGACCCCCCTCTTGATAATATCAGTTGAAATCTTTGAATCTCCGAAGACCAATATCATGAACAAGTTTTTCAAAGATTGTACCTGGGAGTGACTTGATGAATAAATCTGCTAGATTTTCACTTGAACTGATTTGCTGGATATCTATTTCACCATCCTTTTGAAGATCACGAGTGAAGAAGAATTTTGGTGAAATATGCTTTGTTCTATCACCCTTGATATAGCCTTCTTTAAGTTGAGCGATACATGCAGCATTATCCTCATATAGGATTGTTGGGATCATTTTGCCGGAAGATAAATGACAAGTTGTACGTATATGATGTATCACTGACCTCAACCACATACATTCTCGACTTGCTTCATGTATTGCTAGAATTTCTGCATGATTAGATGATGTGGCTGATACAGTCTGTTTCATAGATCGCCATGAAATAGCTGCACCTCCACATGTATATAGATAGCCCGTTTGTGATTTACCATCATGTCGATCAGACAAAAATCCAGCATCTGCATAACCAACCAGTTCATGCTTGGATACATTTGAGTAGTATAACCCCATGTCTGTAGTACCTCTGAGATAACGAAGAATGTGCTTTATTCCATTCCAATGCCTTCGTGTTGGTGAAGAACTATATCTTGCTAATAAATTAACAGCAAATGATATATCAGGACGTGTGTGATTAGCAAGATACATTAGTGCTCCAATAGCACTAAGATATGGTACTTCTGGACCAAGTAGTTCTTCATCACCTTCTTCACTAATTTCTCGGGGTCGGAATGGGTCTTTATCCACCTTCAAAGATCTTACAACCATTAGGGTATATAATGGATGAGATTTATCCATGTAAAATCGCTCTAGGACCTTCTTTACATAAGTTTCTTGATATACAAAGATCCCTTTCTTGAAGTACTCGATTTGTAATCCAAGACAAAATTTTGTTCTTCCCAAGTCCTTCATTTCAAATTCTTTCTTCAAACAATTAATTGCCTTTTGAAGCTCTTCAGGAGTTCCAATGATGTTGATGTCATCAACATAAACAGCAATTATAGCAACCTCACTATTAGATCTTTTCATAAAGATGCATGGGCATATCGGATCATTTTTGTATCCTTCTTTCAACAAATATTCATTAAGACGGTTATACCACATGTGCCCTGATTGCTTCAGGCCATACAGGGACTTATTTAACTTAACTGAGTATTGTTCTCGAGAACTTGAATTGGATGCTTCTGGCATCTTAAGTCCTTCAGGGACTTTCATATAAATATCATTGTCAAGTGATCCATATAAATAGGCAGTCACAACATCCATTAGATGTAAATCAAGTCCTGCATCTACTGCTAGACTAATTAAATAACGAAAAGTAGTCGCATCCACTACTGGTGAATACGTTTCTTCAAAAATCAATGCCAGGTCTTTGTGTAAAACCTTGGGCTACTAGACGTGCCTTATATCTAGTTATTTTGCCCTTTTCATTTCTTTTTCGTACAAAGACCCATTTGCATCCAACTGGTTTTACATCTTCAAGTGTAAGGACTACAGGTCCAAATACTTTTTGTTTTGCCAATGATTTTAATTCTGCATTAATGGCATCTTTCCATAGGGGCCAATCTTTTCTTTGTTGGCTCTCACTAATGGATTTTGGCTCATGATCCTCATTATCATTCATTACATCATATGCTATATGATAAGCAAAGATGTCATCAACGTTGACTTCATTTCTATCCCATCGGATTCCATTCATAACATAATTTATTGAGATCTCATTATTTTCACATATATCAGGTACCTAGGTCTCTTCTGGGACTACAACATTCTCTTCTGGAGATAATATCTCTTCAGGAGATGGCTCTTCTGGAGCTACTAATTTTTCTTCATTATCCTCGACCTGACCATCTATATTCTTTGCTCCTTTTCTTTTTCGAGGATTTTTATCTTTGGAACCGATGGGCCTGCCACGCTTCAGGCGTGCTTGTATTCATTCATAGCATGTTGTCCTTCAGGGACATCAATTTTAATAGGAGCATTAGCAGCTGGGACATGTGACTTTGTCACTTTCTTTGGGTCAGTAAATGCTTCTGGCATTTGATTAGCTAAATTTTGTAAATGAATTATCTTTTGAACTTCCAGTTCACACTGTTTTGTACGAGGATCAAAATGAGCCAAAGATAATTCATTCCAACTAATTTCTTTACCCAGCTGCTTGTTTTCTCCCCCTAATGTTGGGAAAAGTAATTCATCAAAATGACAATTGGCAAATCGTGCCGTAAATAAATCTCCTGTGGATGGTTCTAAACATTTTATAATTGATGGAGATTCATACCCAACATATATTCCCATCCTTCTTTGAGGACCCATTTTGGTGCGTTGTGGTAGTGCTACAGGCACATATACCGCACACCCAAAAATTCTTATATGGGAAATATTAGGTTCCTAACCAAAAACCATTTGTAAGGGGGAAACCTTTAAATAACTTGTTGGCCTAATGCGAATTAACATTGCTGCATGCAAAATGGCATGACCCCAAGCAGAAATTGGTAGATTAGATTTCATAAGTAAAGGTCTTGCAATTAGTTGCAACCTTTTAACCAATGATGCTGCAAGTCCATTTTACGTATGAACATAAGCTACAGGATGTTCAACATCAATTCCAAAGGACATACAATATTCATTAAAAGCTTGTGATATAAATTCACCAGCATTATCAAGACGTATTTTCTTGATAGGATAATCAGAGTAATGTGCTCTTAATCTAATCAATTGAGCAAGTAATCTCACAAACGGCAGGTTGCAAGAAGATAATAAGCAAACATGTGACCATTTAGTTGTTGCATCAATTAAAACCATATAGTACCTAAATGGTCCACATGGTGGGTGTATTGGCCCACAAATATCTTCCTGTATCCGTTCTAAAAATGTGAGAGACTCACTTTCTACTTTGCTTGGTGAGGGGCGAATAATTAACTTTCCGTTGGAACATGCAGCACATGAGAAAATAATCATTAAGCAACAACCTTAATTTGACCATGTTAGGTTAGTAACTATATCTCTATGCCACTAACAAATCATCCATTTAATTATTAAACTTCAAGCCTAGCATAATTTTACCTAAGTTCTATAATTAAATTAACTTTCTCAAGCTTAATTTAATTGAACCAATCAATCTAAGTGATTGCCAGTCACATAGAAGCATTAGGCACAAGATAAAATTAACACATAATTGTCATTAACAACTAAAAAGAGTAAAAACAAGTCTCAATCCTTATAATGGTTTGAAATAATCCAAATGCAAATTAACTAACTACACAGTATCATCTCATCACAGCCAAATCCAGAGCCAAATAACATAATTAAAAGGAAGAAGATAAGAAATGAGAGACAGTGCAGAGCACTCCCAAACATGGCGTATTTCCTTTCCACTCTAACAGCATCACTCTCGCTTGCTTTCAAATGAAGAAATCAGGAACATATATGGTGCTCAAAGCTCCTCTGCTCTCAGACGCTTCTCCTTCTCTTTCCTCTTTAGTTCAGCTTGCCACCTCCTCTGTTTCCGACGGTCTCTGTCCAAACTTTGCTGGTCCAAACAGCTCCGCCTCTTCCTTCCTCCTCTTCAATCTCCGTCGAGCTTGCTAGAAGAAGTAGCAGCAACGATGGCGCCTCCTTAAAGAACAAAGCAGCAGACACGTGCTTTGCTCCTCTCCCTCTCTCTGCCTTGCTCTCTGCGTTTTTCTGATTCTCTCACGGCTCGACGAAGAAGAGGCTCCTCACAGTGAACTTGCGGCTCTACCTTTTTTCCTTCTCGATTTCCTTCCTTTCTTTTCCTTCAATTAGGTCTCCACTTTCCTCTCAAAACTGTGTCGCATGTTGCTCTCTGAAAACAAAAGAAAAAATGATGTATAATATTCTAATAAAACCAATAATAACAGACTAGCTGCCACCGAAACTTGCTTCTTTATATGTATATATATAAACAAAATTTTTAAACTATTATAATTTATTTACCTAAATCTAAATATTCCTATGTAATCTAAAATTATGATATTTTATTTAAAATCCCCTAAATAATGTACCAAATTGATACCTTATCAAAATCTTCCATAAATCCCTTTATTTTAGCATTAATGACTCTCAAAACATATCAAAATATATCTCAAATTCTATTAAAAATGGGGAGCCATCAACTTTGCATTGTTACAATGCCTTGTCAATATGCTTTGTTGAACTTCTTAGTCAAGACATTTGCCCTCCGTTTTTGCCGATCACATGATGTTGATATTCTTAGTTTTATCAGTATTCTTGTCTTTATCATTGTTTCATTGAAGATAGACAATTAAACTTCATGGAGAGATATATCTAAAATAAAAATAAAAAAGGATGGTCACGCGCAGGCCGGTAAAAAAACACAAGAAGAAGACAACCTTCATGGTAAGATATCATATATATGTATATTTATAGCACGATTAAAAAACACATGTCCAATACAAAAATTAGAAAAGATAGGTCTTCCATATAATTACGTTCTAACCCTGACAGGAAATTCAATGTATTAACTAGTTCACACAATAAAATAAAGGCCTACGTAAAGCAAGAAGTCTCCCTTTTAAACCAACAACACTAAAAGCAAAATATCAGGGAAATATTATAAACCAAATACTTTTCTCTCTTTCATCCCTTTGTATTTAGTATGGTATCAGAGCTCTCTACCATCGACAATACTCCGGTCATCGTTTGCTCAATCAGATCCGTCGGCGTTGAACTGATCTCCTACTTTTGGATTGATCATTTGACAAACTAGATTATTCCATCCTTAAAGTGTTTGGCTGTGAATGTTATCCCCTTCTTCGGCCATACAACCGAAATAATCTTGAGTTTCGCTCTTCCCAATGTATTTTTTTGGGTTATAGTTCTCACCACAAAGGTTACAATTGCTTGGATATTAAATATAGTCGTGTTTATATTTCAAGACATGTTCGTTTCAATGAACATAGTTTTCCCAAAATATCTCAGGTTCCTGTACCCTTTGGTACGTCTGATTCACTGTCAGCTTCTTTCTGCCCGCCTCCTTCTCCATACCATCCCTTCCCTGTAATGTCATACACCCATATTTAGCATCTTTCCCTTCTCTATCACCACATTCACCACGTTCTTCCTCTCCTACTTCACCTCTTTCTTCCTCCACAGTACCTTCTTCATTACCCATTCCCTAACCCATAGCTACTCAGTATATAGCTCCACAACCAGCTGCAGCCCTTGATCAACTCCCTCCACCTTCTCTTACTTAACTTCCTCACAACACTCATGCTATTCTCACCAGAGGAACAACTAGTGTCTTCAAACCAAAAGTATTCATGGCCATAGAGGATGCCTCTCCTCCTTCTACTATTAATGAAGCTTTTTTATTTCCTCATTGGAAGTCTGCTGCAGAGGAAGAATATAAGGCCTTGATTAAATTTTGACATTTGGGATATTGTCCCTTTACCAGTTGGGAGAAAGCCTATAGGATGTAAATGGTTATTGAAGACCAAATTAAATGCAGATGGCCGTCCAGCGAGATACAAAGATCATTTAGTGGCCAAAGGCTATGTGCAAGAAATTGGCACTGATTACACAGACACGTTCAATCCTGTCGTGAAATCTGTCACTGTTCGGAATATTCTTACAGTAGTTGTAAATAAAGGTTGGTTTTTTCGCCGAGAGGACTTCAGTAATGGCTTTCCAAAAGTTTATATGAAACAACCCCTCAGGGTTTGTCAAATCTGATGCCACTGGTCAACGACTTTTTTGCAGATTAAATAAAGCCATCTATGGCCTTAAACAAGCTCCATGAGCTTGGTTTCAAAAACTTGTCGAACCTTTAAAACAACTTGGTTTCTATCAGTGCAAGGCAGATTCTTGCTTGTTCATCTACAATGAAGGAGCAAACATCGTCTATCTTCTAGCCTATGTGATGATTTGTTGATCACTGGAAGCTCAGAGGTTATTATTAAGCAGCTTATCAGTAAAATAGGTGCTATGTTTTCTTTAAAAGATCTTGGCGAATTATCATTCTTCCTTGGTATTGAATTTACTAGCACTTCTGTTGGTCTACTGTTTACTCAGCAAAAATATGTTACCCGGCTTCTTGAGAAAACCAAATTGCTACTTGCTTCCACTTTCTCTACGCCAATGTCCACTAAATCACAACTCAAAACTGGTGATAGTGCTCTATTTACAGATGCTTCTCTATACAAGAGTGTGCTTGGTACTCTCCAATATGTGTGTTATACACATCCCGATATTGCATTCACTGTCAACAAGCTGAGTCGTTTATGCATAAACCTACTATCAAGCAATGGGCCTATGTTGATCAATTGCTACGTTATCTCAAGGGCACGAGTCATTTTGGACTTCTCATTAAGCCTGCTGCTTATTTTAGAGGGCAAGCCTTTGCAGATGCAGACTGAGGAGGGAACAAAGCTGATCGATGATCTACAAGTGGATTCTGCACATACCTTGGCTCTAATCCTATCACTTGGACCTCTCATAACAACAAGTTGTTTCCAGATCAGCTGCTGAAGCAGAATATCGCAGTGTAGCAGATACTGTTTCAGATGTGTTATGGATTATGCCTCTGCTAAAGGAAATGAGCATTCCTGTCGTTGATACACCAACTATTTGGTGTGATAATTCTGGTGCTGTAGCACTTGCTTTCAATCCTGTTTTACACAAAAAAACCAAGCATTTTGAACTTGACCTTCATTTTATTTGAGAAAAAGTTGCAGCTGGACTAGTCACTATTGGCTATGTGCCTTCGTTTGATCAAGTGGCTGATGTGTTCACAAAAGCTCAGGGTGGTGCAGTTTTCCGCTACTGTCAGAACAGATTTAATGTTACATCTCTTCTCAATCCAGCGATGGATGTTGATGATGATATATCTGATGCTGATACTGATGTTGAGGTTTAAGAAAAAAACAACCAATCTTGCCTGGTGCTCTTGCTAGCAAGGGGAATATTAGCTATATAGCAAGTGAGAATAGTCAGAGTTAGTTAAGTGGTCACGTGTCAAGTTGTTGTTACACTTGTTAGGCCGTTATGCATGCTGTTGTGAGAGTCTCAGCTTATACAAGTTCAGTTAGTGATTGTAAACTCTATGATGAAAATATAAACCAGATACTTTTCTCTCTTTCATCTCTCTGAATTTAGTAAATATCACATGTTGCCAATTGCAAGTAAACTCTTGAAACTTATACTATATAATTAAGCATTAGAGTTCAGACACTTCACTTATAGCTGTAAGCCCAGGTCAGCATACTATACATCTGCACCTTCCACTATGTTTTCTTTCCTTTTTTCTGTATTATCTGATAATCTCATATTTGATTTGTTTTCCTTTGGGGCTAATGACATGGTTTAGTTATTGTAGGTCGTATAATATTCCGGTTCGGCAAATTATAATCCATAACTTTTGGCTCAAACAATTATGGTGCGGGACCAAGAACAGGAAGAAAAAGCTCTTCTCATTCCAACTCAACTCATTCTTCTAAAGAGCACATGAATCAACTCGTATTTTTCCAAATACAAAATAGCTCTCTAGATCGCTTTTTCAATGAAATTAATGACAGACAGGTTAGATACCCATTTTATACGCATTCTTTCGTAACTTGATGATGAAACTAAAGTTTTTTAGGACTAATTTCTCCTATCTTTTATTTGACCAGACTATAATGAATCTTCAAAGTCAGATGTTTTTGAACTGAAGCCCTTCCAACTTCCATACTTTAAATGGCTCGTGAAGTTTACAAGTATTGATTCTTCTATCTTGGTAATTATATACTTTATAATTAAATAGGTATAGATTTTGAGATATATTTGATTAAATTTATGAGTATTTATACTTATTTAATTATCTTTTATATATATATTTATTCTTCTCTTTAATTGCTTAGAAGTACCTATTTGTCTGAATAGAGTTATCATAGTTTGTGATAAAAAGTAGTAATCCACTCAGAAAGGAAATTGCAAGAGTGAGTGCTGAGTGAGTGAGAGTGAGTGCTGTCTCTTGGAATTCGTGCCAGTGTGTGTTCTCCGCCGGATGGATGCCCCCGACGACCGGGAAACGCTGCCAGTAGGAGCGTTGGTAGCTACGGGGATTGCCGAACAGGAGGGAACGCTCATCAACTCATCTCCAGTTAAAGCAGGGCAGGCACTTTCGTATAAGGACTTGCTCATGGGCTTCAAAGGAACATATTTTAATGGCGTGGCTTATGGTGAATCCAACTTGCAGAACGATACTCTGCTATCTGATCTTAAGGACCAATCCTGGGATTTACCCGTACCGTCAGACGAATTGAAAAAGCTCATGGAGGTCTATCCCACAATGCAAATGTCACACGAAGAATATAACAGATGGGCAAGACCTTGGAACAATTCCCTTATCATCACTATTCTGGGTGCTAAGATCAACTTCTATAGGCTTAAGGAGCATCTGAAACGAATTTGGCAGACCAACAGTTTTGAGCTGATAGACCTTCCCAACAATTATTATGTTGTGAAATTTTCAGATCAAAGCAATTGGGAACAACATTATAAAGATATTCTTTTCGGTGGACCTTGGACGATTTCACAGCACACAATCCTTGTGCAGTGATGGTCCCCCTATTTTGACCCTTTCAGAAATTCTCTTGGAAGAATTGCTACATGGATTAGAATTCCCAATGTTCCGTTGCTATGCTATAACAAGGAATGTTTATGGAGACTAGGCGATATGATTGGTAAAACTCTCAAAGTGGACACCAATACTTTTGAACATTCAGATGATACAGAGGCAAAAATTCACAAGGGTCGCTATGCAAGAATATGTGTAGAATTGGACTTGCAGAAGAAACTAGTCCCTAGAATCATCTCTGCTTCAGCGCTCTTTAACATAGAGTATGAAGGGCTGGACCTTATATGCTTTACCTGTGGAAGGTATGGACATAGGAAGGAGCAGTGCACGTCGGTAGTGAAATCAACTGGTGCATCCTCGCTCGCTGACCCAAACATGACGGCTGCACCGGCGCCGAAAGAGTCATCGGAAAAACCTCTTCTGACTAACGATAACCAGTTCGGACAGTGGATGCTTGTGCACAAGCCTGCTAGACCACATTTCCTGAGGAAAGCTGAAGGTAGAGCTCAAGTGGGTGATGTGCGCAATTCCAGATCTGCAGCAAGCATGGCCGACAGCTTAGCACCAAAATCCAGATATTCCATCTTAGCAGATATGGATTCTGCTGCAGATGTGATTCCCGAGCCACTTTTGATTTCTAAAATTACAAATGGGAAGACCAAAGGGAATAGTGAGGCTCAAATGGTTTTGGAAGGGCCGAGACTCACCCAGGGTATGAAGCAGAATGGGAAAGAAGGTATCTTTATTTCCAAAAAAGGCTTTCACGTGGGGACGAAGCACTGGTCTGCAGTGAATAAACAAAAGGATTTACTAAGGCCCACTTCAAATGGTGTAAAGGGGAAGGCAACAAAACACACCGTGGACCCAGAGGAATCTTCGGTTTCAGGCTTAAAAGAGCCCAAAAAAGCAATAACACAAAGAACCCATGTGTTAGTCAAAGGAAACATGCAAGAACGTGGGCCTCAGCAAGAAAAAGACCCCAAGTGTAGGCCACCAGTAGTTACGCTTGGAACTGAAAGGGAGATCGTGACCCAGCATCACCAGGACACGGATTTGGACCACAAAAAAAATCCTGACGATGGGATTAATTCAAATCAGCATCACCAAGGTTGGGATTTAATCCCAATCACGTCCGTACCTATTAGGAAGACCATGACCCAGGAGTCTAAACTCCCTTCGGACAACCCAAGCCTGGAGCTGGTTCCTGTTAATGAAGTCTTCTCAAACCAGAATCTTCAAGAGTTCAGTTCAGAGGTTCACCCAGTCTCCCAATTGGAGGTTGTTGTCATGATGGAGGGCAAACCACCAGACAAGTAAGTCTCGTGCTCCTATCCCCCTGTTTGTGCTGTTATTTATGATAATCTCCTCATGGAATTGTCGCGGGGCGGGTGGTAGCGCCTTCCCTAGAATATTGAAGGATGTTGTTACCAAATATGGTATTAACGTAATGTGTTTAGTGGAGCCTAGAATCAGTGGAAATAGAGCCGAGAAGGTGGTGAGGAAATTGGGGTTCAATGAATGGTTTAGAATTGAAGCAACAGGCTACGCAGGGGGTATTTGGGTGCTTTGGAATAATTGGGAGATCCAACTGCAGTACATTACTTCAAACACTCAACTTATCCATTGCCAAATTTCCAATAGAAATAACAATGACTCTATGCTTGTCACTTTTGTCTATGGGGATACTAGTGTCTTGAAGAGGAAAGATATGTGGTCGTCTTTGCATGCCATTAATCAAACGGTGTCCATCCCCTGGCTTGTCTTAGGTGATTTTAATGCCATCCTTAGCACTAATGACAAAGAAGGGGGGGCCGCCCCAATCTATAGCTCTATGAATGATTTTCAATCTTGCATTGATCGCTGCAATCTAGTTGAAGTGCCTGTTGTGGGGGACAGATTTACTTGGGAGAAATCTGGGGTTAAGGAGAGACTTGACTGGGTTTTCTGCAATTTTGATTGGGAAATTCTTAATCCACAAACAAAAGCTTATCATTACCTCAGATTCAAATCCGACCACCGGGTGATTGTTGTTGCCGACCGTAATTCCAGTACATACAGTAAGAAGGGAAGAAAGTTCCAATATCAAGCGGCGTGGTGTATTGAAGAAGGTTTCAATGATGTGGTTGTAGAGGCTTGGGAGGGAAAGAATTGGCTCCAAGGTCAATCTCAGTTTGCCAAAGCTGCCTCGGTATGGAATGATAAAACGGTTGGGAATGTAGCAAAAAAGAAGAGAGAAATTATCCGAAGATTGGAAGGAATCGATCGAGCCAGAAACAGAAAGGGTTGTCAAAATGAACTTTTCAAGATCGAAAAACAGCTGTGGGACATGTATCAGAAAATTGCTTTACAAGAAGAGCTGATCTGGTTCCAAAAATCAAGATGCAAATGGCTAAGCGGAGGTGATAGAAATACAAAATTTTTCCATGCCAATGTAGTAGCGAAGAGGAAACGAAGCAAATATGAGGCCTTGCAAGACGTCAATGGTACCTGGATCTCTGATGAGAAATTACTGAGTGATATGGCCCACGATTATTTTCACAAGCTCTATTCAGTTGAAACTCCACCACTTCCTTTCTCTCCTTGGAGGGCAAGATTTCCACCCCTTCAATCTCAGCAATTGCAACTCCTGCAGATTCACCCATCCCCAATTGAAATTAAAAATGCTGCTTTTGAGATGGGAGCTTTCAAAGCCATGCCAGATGGTCTCAACCCCCACTTCTTCCAATCCCAGTGGAGCTTAGTTGGGCAGAAGATATGTGATCTGGTGGTCGATATCTTTAAAACCCCAGAAAAGGTTCAGGAAATAAACCAGACGAACATTGTCCTCATTCCCAAGGTAGATACTCCAGCTTCCTTTAAAGACTTTAGGCCTATCTCTTTGTGCAATGTTAGTTACAAAATTGTCACCAAGGTAATTGCTAACCGCTTCAAAGGAGTCATGAACCACCTTGTAGCTGAAAACCAATGTAGCTTCATCTCCGGCAGACAGGGCGTAGACAATATAATCATTGCTCAAGAGGCGATTTACACCATGAGAAACAAGAGAGGCAAGAAGGGTTACATTGCTGTGAAAGTTGACATGGAAAAGGCATTTGATAGGCTAGACTGGCGATTCTTGGAATTCACTCTTCAGAGCTTAGAAACATTTAATCCTACTAGGGGAGTGAGGCAAGGGGATCCTCTGAGTCCGTGCCTGTTTGTCTTCTGTATGGAGTTACTCGGCCAGCTCATCCACCAGGAGGTCGACTTAGGGAATTGGCATCCTCTACGTCTGAACTCCTCCGGCCCTTGTATTTCCCACCTTTTCTTCGCAGACGACCTAGTCCTCTTTGGAGAAGCTACAAATGAGTAGATGGAAGAGATAAAAAATGTTATGGAGTTGTTTTGTCACGTTTCAGGACATAGGATAAATTTGTCTAAATCTAAAATGTTTGTCCAGGAATGTTCACTTCAATAGAGCATATGAGATGAGCCAGATTGTGGGGGTTGGTCTGACGGCCGATCTTGGGAAATATTTGGGGGTCCCTCTACTACACAAACGGATGGTAAAGATGACCTTCGCACCTCTTCTCCAGAAGGTGAAATCGAAATTGACAAAATGGAAAGGGAAATATTTGAGTATGGCTGGCCGGACCGTCCTCATCAAGTCAGTTCTATCTGCCATACCTCAGTACCAGATGCAATCAACCCTTGTTCCGAAAGGAGTACTATCAACAATTGAAAAACTAAGTAGAGACTTCTTTTGGAATCAACATGATGAGACCAAAAAGATGCATTTAATTGCATGGGATGTTCTAAAGCGAAGAAAGTGCGTCGGTGGCTTGGGAATTAAAGACCTCCATTACCAGAACAAAGCCTTTCTCATGAAATTGTGTTGGCAACTAATCACGAAGCCTGAAGCTTTGTGGGTTAAATGTTTACGCGCTAAATACTCTTGTGGCCTAGATTCGGTCCCCCATGTGCAGAGGTGGCGCAACCAATCGGCGGTATGGAGTGGAATAGTGGCAGTTTGGGAAGACTTCAAGAAGGGCCTAGGGAAGAAATTAAGAAGCGGAAGAAACACGCTAGCTTGGCAGGAATGCTGGGCTCCGTTGGACAAGCCGTTAAAGTTTTACATTGAAAGAAATATGCACCTGGTTGATATGGAGGCTAAGGTTTCTTGGTTTACATCTCCAACAGGTCATTGGGATAGGGCCAAATGGGAGACCTTTCTCCCAATTTGGGCGGTTGATCGCATAATGATGACTACCCCTCCATTGAGCACCGGAGTAGATGTTCCATGTTGGCGGAATGCCCCTGATGGAAACTTTAGCGTTAAGTCCGCCTACGATTATCTCTATCATCAGCAGAACCTTGGTCACCATCCTCACTGGCAAAATTTATGGCGCTGGGGAATTCCGGAAAGAATCAAACTCTTCATGTGGCAAGTTTTCCATGAGAGGCTCCCAACAAATGAGATAAGAGCGAGACATATCCCGAGTGTTCCAAATATTTGCCCCTTCCAGTGTGAGAGTGAGGAGAGCATCCTTCATGTGTTGAGAGATTGTGAGCAAGCCCAAAGAGTGTGGACCTCTTTAACTAACCAACTATACTATACTATCTTCTCTTCTGGTAATTTGCAGGAATGGCTTAGTTGGAACTTACAGAATTCGCAAGGAAACCGAAGGATGTCTAGTTGGTCATGGCAAAGAGTGTTCAGCACCACATGTTAGCTACTATGGAAGAACCGATGCCTCCAAGCGTTCGAAGGATCAGCTGACTGCCCAAAGCAGATAGTGCACAGATGCATTTATCATCTCTCGGAAAGTGTGGAGAATGGTCGTTTTCATCACCAGTTATTTAGAGTTCCAGAGAGAGGGCTTCTTCACTGGCAACCGCCAGAGCAGAACTTCTATCGCTTAGATGTCGACGGATCCGCCTTCAGTGGAGGTCAGGCTGCCTGCGGAGGTGTTATCCGTGATCACCAGGGAAACTGGGTGCTTGGATTTCAACAGAAGTTAGGACACTCTTTCCCAACTGCTGCGGAAATACATGCAATACAACATGGACTTCGCTTATGCAAACAGATGGGTCTTAAGAAAATCAAGTTGTTCACATATTCCCTCCAAGCCATTCACCTTTTATCTACTGACTGTAGGACCGATCACCCGTTACACGACGTCATTTTGGATACCAGGTCTCTTATCTATGCAGACTGGGATTTGGAGATCTCCCATACCCACAGGGATTGCATTCATTGTGCTGATTACCTAGCACGTATGGCTCATACCAACACTCTGGACTATGTGGAAATAGGGGCTTCCCCTATGGATTGTACTCACCTTTTTGCCTTGGATTGTGGGTTGTTACCACAGGAACAGTCTATGGGGTCTACCCTATAGGCTTTGTAATCTCACAAGCTATGCTTGCCTTTGTAACAAAAAAAAAAAAAAGTAGTAATCCACACACACGCGCAGTTTAATTTATTTTGTGATGAGAATGTGCATGAATCTTCAAGTTCCATTGTTTTATTTAATCTCCTTTTCTGGCTAAAATAAACCATTTAAATGTTATTCCGTTCATTATCATATTCTATCCGTTGTACCATATATTTTAGCTTGTTTGATGGTTGCGATCAATTTTCATCTGTCAGACTTGCTTATGGAGAAAACAATATAATAGACCTATGTATATAGTACCTTCTATACTTAATATAAGACACAATTAACTAATTTGTAGAGATTAAATAAGTTAAATCAATTACTTAAAGATAGCATATATATGTACATGAACATGATCTTTCTAAACTACTTATGTGTATGTGATTGCATCATATTTTGATAAGCTATTTCATGGTACATTTGGAGATTTTATCGCTATTTTCGGGCTTAAATTGCATTAATTATGACTAATTGTGATTAAAGTTGTTTGCATGAAATTAAGGTTAAAAAGGGGCATACATGTCATATATTTGATGATGTACATTACATTTTGAGTTTATTTTCTTTTCAGACAGTTTATGGAAAATTAAAGACAAGAGCCCAGAAATTAAAAACATTATAGTTCAACCCTATAAACAATTTACATTTTGCATTGCAGTCCCTCCATGAACTTTTATATTTTTTACTTTAGTCCCTGGTCAAAACATCGCGATCAAAATGAACCGAAGCAATAATCAAGCGTTGTGGATCAGCAATATCATAATATTGAAAATACTGTTCAGATTTGAAAAGCCAATTCAACGCATCAGTACCATCAAAACGGGGAGAGTCCATTTTAACTGATTTAGGTACAAACAAGTAGATGAGGTCGAATGAACCATAGCAGAACTCGATGACTTAGCATTGTCATGAGATGAAGGAGAGATGACATCTAAACGCCGAGTAATTTCTCCCATAGGTTAATCCTGGCCTTCGCATCATCAATAAACTCGTTGGCTCGTTTCATGTGAGTGTTTTCAGTCATGGAAAAAAAAGAACAAGCTCGATGAAAGCACCAAAATGGCAAGGTTATAGCTCAGAGATATAAAATAAATGACAGAGAATGAAAATGCTGAAAAAATCAGATCATATATCATTCAATCGTCATAAGATCTGTTACAATATAACAACCACAGCAGCAATCATATAATGGAAATGCACTGACAAAACCAGAGGAATAACAGAAATAGCAGAAGGAGAGAGAATATTCCACGCAGAAAGAGAGAAGATCACAAATCATTTCACACCACTCTCAACGGTTTTTGCCTTATTATATAGCCATGCCTTCATCTATTTCTCTCAGCTTCCACGTTGGTCTGCGCATTCGACTACTGCGTCTTGCATTCATCAATTCCTCCTTCCACGTGCACTTCTTTTACAGATTTTTTTTCTGTACTCATCAATAACAAAACATCAATTACCAACTTTTAGTGCTTGCCTGCCACTTTTCTTCGGTTTCCATTTATTTATTTATGAATAACTAGCTATGTGAACAATATAATACAAATGAATTTTGGTTATTTGAATTGGGTCGAACTGGCATTTTGTATAGATTTAAAAGTAAGTCCTATTATTTATTATTTAAATAATAATGTAGACATAAAAAATCGGATTCACGCATTTTTTTAAAAAATAAATATTAATGATTTCATATTCAATATTCTGCTCATATATTTAAAATTAAATACATAATGCACCAGTAATTTAGGGAGAAGGTGAGAAAGCCAGCCCCACATGCATGCATGTACTTAAACCGTATTGTTCCCCAATTAGGAAAAAAAAATTTCAATACAATTACGTTATAACCCAACAATATTCTCTTTTTTGTTAATTAGGTTTAGCATAAAGTTAATTTAAAAATTACAGAGACTGTATTAAGGTAAAAGCACACATTTAATCATCTAACTTTATATAAAGTTTCAGTTTGGTCATTTAACTTTAAAAGACATGCATACTTTCCTTCCTTTAACAAAAACATTGTTAACCTCAAATGACTGATTTTTTTTTAGTGATCATTGATATTTTGAAAATTAAACTTAACATGTTAGTATTTGAAAAAGTTTTTCAACATCTAAAATACCAATATCAGCATTTTTTTGTTAACGACATTAGGATTAAAGGACTCCAAAACATTTTATAAAGTTAAGGACTCAAAATAAAACCTTGCTGTAAGTTAAATGACTAAAGTTTTTTCAACATTTAAACTAACAATATCAGCATTTTTTTTTGGGTTAATGACGTTAGGGTTAAAAGACTCAAAAAACACTTTATAAAGTTAAGGCACTAAAATGAAACATTACATGAAGTTTAATCACTAATAGCCTGTCACCGCCATCCCAAATGTGGTTTTTTTTCAAAAAAAAAAAAAGGTGGAATTGGCTTTTGGAAAATTGGGTGTTTAAGTTGGTGTTTTGACAACTGGGCTTTTTTTTCTTCCAAAAAGCAGCTTTATTTTGAGAAGAAGCTCGAAAGTCTATCTTTTTCCAAAAAAAAAAAAAAAAGTCACTTCTGCCAACGCCAATTCAAACACAAGTCATATTTACAATCTGACTTTTATAAAAGTCAGATTAAAAAAAATTAACTTCCGCCACTGCTAACCCAAACGGGCCCTAAATGTGTACTCTTGGCCAATAGTAAAACAAATCAAAGATGAAGGAAATTAAAGGTTAGTGCTAATAAAAGGGAAAACCCACTGAAAGTTGGTTTCGGCATGTTGTGTTGGAGAAAGATTTTTTACGAGAAATTAAATGTATTAATCAGTTGACATAATCAAATAAAGGCCTATGTAAAGCAAGTCAGTCTCCAATATTTTTTTATACATATAATACATCCAGATCATTACAACGGTGCTAACCCCAAACTAAAGACCTAAACAAACCTAATAGGACCGTATAATTACTTTAAACCAACATTACCTTGTATTCCAAAAAGCAAATTGGAGTGGTTGAGGGAAGGTGAGGGAAAGAAGAATAGGAACTCATTCCAAACAACATGCCTTTATTGGGCTTTGTTTTTCCATTCCATGCCCTCGTTAATGGGGGTATTAGTGTCATTTAGCCATTTCATAAAGCAAAATCATCACGGGATTTGCTTCTTTTCTCAGATCAAAAAGTGAAATCCATTTCCATTGTGATTTTGAGTCCCTTTTCTTCCTCGCAACTCTGCCATACTTTAACACATTCATTTTTTAAAATAAAAGCTACCACATTTGTCCCAGCTCTATGGAAAGAAGTCCTGTATTTGACAATGCAATTTAAATTAATTAGTATATAAGTTCTGTATCAATCAAATTGACTAAAAAAGTTATAGTTGGAAGTAGTATTTACTTCATTTAACATCTATTTTTCCAAGTCTTTGGACACATTCAAGAGTCAATAATATACAACATTTATCTCTTTACTTCCAAGGAAAGTGAACTTTTTTTTGAGATACAAAGGCAAGCAAAGCTTGAAAGGATACAAGATCAAGGGCAAGGCCCCAAAGATTGTTCTTGTGGCAACAAACCACGTTCTAATGCAAAAAGACTAATACATTCCACCGGGGGAGAGCGTAATTCGGCATAACTGAAATTGTTATAGATAGCCGATCTTGCAAGGTAGTCGGCACATCGAGTGTTCTCCCTATGTGTATGGAAAATCTTCAAGTCCCAGGTTGCAAAGATCAGGGATTTGGTATCAAGAATAACATCGTGCAAAGGATGATCAAGCTCGCAATGTGTTGACAATAAGTGGACAGCCTGGAGCGAATATGTGAAAAGTCTGATTCTTTTGAAACCCAACTGCTTGCAAAGGTGAAGTCCTCTATGGATTGCATGGATTTCAGCAGCAGTTGGGAAGGAGATTCCTAACCTCTGTTGAAATCCACAAACCCAGTTACCTTGATGATCGCGAATGACTCCTCCACAGGCTGACATGCTGTCGCTAGCAGTCGAACCATCCACGTCGATTCTAATAAAACCCTCTTCCGGAGGACGCCAGTTGAGAAGCCCTCTCTCCGGAAATTGAAAGATCTGGTGATGAAAGCGACCGGCCTCCACCGATTCGGAGAGAAGGAAAACGCATCTGTGGACAAGTTGCTTCGGTTTATCTGCCTTTCCTTCAAACACTTGGCAACATCGGTTCTTCCAGAGAAGCCAGCAAGTGGTACTGAATACTTTTTGCCAAGCCCATCTCGCCACTCTCTGGTTTCCAAGGGAGTGCTCTGAATTCCATGTGAGCCAGTCCTGCAAATTACCAGAAGCAAACATAGTAGAATATAAATGGTTAGTTAAATAAAACCACACTCTCTGGGCCTGCTCACAATCTCTCAAAACATGAAGGATGGTTTCTTCACTCTCACACTGAAAAGGGCAAGTGTTTAGGGCACTCGGGTTGTGTCTCGCTCTAATCTCATTTGTCCGGAGTTTCTCATGGAAAACCTGCCACATAAAGAGTTTGATTCTCTCAGGAACACCCCAATGCCAGATTTGCCGCCAGAGAGGTTGAGGAAGGGGGGCCTGCCTATGGTAGATACTGCCTATGGTAGATACCTTCGTAGGCAGAGGTTGAGGAAGGAAAGTGAACTTTAGACCACTTCAAGGAATGATCATACGGTTGATGGTGTTGTCAATTAGATGGCTGAACTTTAGACCAAATGATTTTCTTTCCTTTTACAGGGCTAATGTATGGGGTTTTTTTTTTTTTTTTTTTTTTTTTTTTTTTTTTGTGTAGGTCGTAATATTACTGGATCATCAAATCATACTACATAGGTTGGTTCAAACATTTATATATGGAAAGTGAACAAGAAGCATCTTCCTCAAACTCTTCTAATTCAACTCGAAGGACCTGGAAGTATGACATTTTCTTGAGTTTTATGAGTAAAGACACTCTAAAAGACTTCACAAACTACTTGTACGCATTAAATGCAAGGGGTTTCAGAGTTTTTAGAGAAAAGGAAGAGCTTGAGAGAGGAGTTATTTCAGAGAAAGTGCTGCAAGCAATTGAAGCATCTCGTTTTGCAATTGTTGTTCTTTCCAAAAATTATGCATCTTCTTCATGGTGTTTAGATGAGCTCCAGCATATACTCTGCTCGAGAGATAATATGTGTCAACAAGTTCTTCCCATATTTTATGATGAAGTTTCTTCTGATGTGGGATCTGAAATCGGAAGTTTTGCTGAAACTTTTGCCAAACATAAAGAGACGTTCCAACAAGACCAACCGAAGGTGCAAATATGGAGGGATTCTCTGACAAAAGTGGCTAATTTATCTGGTTTTGACTCCAGTCAATATCGGTAAGTTTTTTTTTTTTTAATAATACAATTAAATAAATTGTACATAATATTTGGATAAATTCATTGAACAACGAACAGGCGCATCCGAGATTTTTGAATGTGTCAGCGCGCGCGCATATATATATATATATATATATATATATTTTCTTTTCAGACAGATAAACAAATTTAGTTGAGAGGAAAACACGTAATAATCAATTCATACGGTCAAATGCATAAACCTTTTTCTCATTTATCTAATTTTTCAAGAAATTTTTCTTGTCATTTATTTTGTTTAATTACAAAATACTTGAAAGACAAAACTATATACTATCTCTTGCCCTTAATATGGGACTAAATTGACTAATTTGTGGAGACTAAGAAAGATAAATAAATTACTTTAAAGTATTTTTATTTATCATTTATCTTCAAACTAATTTAACCATTTATATAATAAAATATAATCTAATGACACATATAAATATTATAGAGAGATCATGTATGAAAATTAACCCAAATATATATAATTATTATGATAATATATTTCATGCGACGGAGAAAATTGTTTTTGTAGGTATGAATCAGAACTTGTTGAGAACGTGGTTGAACATTTGTGGGACCAATGTCCTTCAGAGTCAAAGTCAAGTTTATTTAGTGGTACCATATATGTTGAATTGTGAGTTAAATTTTGAGTCAAAGTCAAGTTTATGCTTCGATGTGTTCTATTCTGAACAATGATTTAATTGAGTTTCACAAACCTAGATAATAGCATATTATTATTATTATTATTATTATTATTATTATTAGTATTATTATTATTATGATGATGATGATGATGATGATGATGATGATGATCATTAAATATATCTAATTAAGTTTTTTTTAATATTTACAATTTTTTCAGTGACACATTAAATTTTTAATTTTATAATTTTATACAAGTTTTTTAAGTAATTAATTAGCTAGTTTTATTTTATATAATTTTAATTTTTCTCTTAATTTATCACAATATATAAATATAATATATATGTATTTCCATTAAAAAATACATGTATTATTAAATAATACTCAAGGCCTTTTTAATCATTTTTCATCTAAACTTACTTTTCAAATTATCATCCAAACACATTGTAATTTACATAATTTTAATTTTTCTCTTCAATTATCACAATATATACAAATAATATATATATATACATACATATATACATGTATTCAATAAGATTCATCCCCTTTTTCAGTCATTTTCCATCTCAACTTGCTTTTCAAATAATAATCTAAAAAAGTTTAAGCTTGAAAAAAAAGGCACTTTTGCTACCATCAATCCAAGCACAAATCATATTTACAATCTGACTTTTATATTATCTTAAGTTTGCAAAAGTCTGACTGAAGAAAAGCCACTTCTATCATTGCTAGTTCAAACGGGCCCTTAATTGTTGTGGAATGTCCATGGAAAGAAGAATAGGGACCCATGACCCATCCCAAAAAACACTCCTTATTGGGCTTGTTTTTTCCATCCTATTCCTCTCATCCATGGGGATAAGTGTCATTTCGCCATTTTATAAATCAAATTAATTAAGGTTTAGCGTAAACTTAAGAATTACAGAAAGTGTCCCAAAATAAATGAAAAGATGAAGGAAAGGTCAGTACAAATAAGAGGGAAAACTCACCGAAAGTTGGTGTCACGCCGTAAAACTTCAGGGGTAACCGGCACGGAATATAAGAGGACTCGTATTCCTAAAGTCTTAAACCACATATAAATAAATGTATCACCTAATAATTACAATAATATCAAATATGAATACATTATTTCTTGCAACAAAATATTAAGTAATTTGTGGTGATTTCGGAAGAGTCACTTCAGACTATTTGAAATTTCTATCATGGCATAAAATTTCAATATAGTATATGGAGCTCTACTCCACAACAATGTATATATAGATACATACAACTTAGAAAAACAAAGAAGGTGGGGTGATCCTGCCTATAGATGACGTGGAGCACCTAAACAAGATTCCATCATATATAAAGAGCTTAAGGTTTTACATTGAATAAACAATTATTCAGTTGACGCTTCTGCTTCAATCAACCATACAGACCTTCAGTGATTAGCAAAAGGGATATTATCAGCTGCACTATCTGAGGCCAAAGTTATTTTCCGGTGAATAACATCCCATTATAGAAACTAATAAAAAGCTAAAGGAAATAATTCGAACAGATTTATCCTTGAATAAAAACATGACAATATATTTCAATTTCTACTGTTCACAATCATAAACACAAATGAAACTATAAAAAAGATCATTTATTGAATAAAGCCAAGTACATAATAAAAAAATTTGTTTAACAAAATCAGCTTAAAACAATAGTTCTCAAATAAGGACTTCAACAGAACGAAGTAACAAGCATGGACACATAGTCTATGAGGGTAACTAACCAATTGCAACTTGAGGCCACGAACACAAACGTGGACACACAGTTCATGAGGATAAGTAACCAAGCAAGCACAGCACGAAGCCACAAAACAAGCGTAGGTACAAGACCCACGAATAACAAGCACAAGCTTGAGGTTAACCATGACGCGCCAAGGACTAAGTGTATTGTTGTTGGTAACCAGCGTTTTGTATTTAGTCCTCTCAAAAACATTTTCAAGTATGCTTGGGGTCAATTTATCAAAGTAATAAAACCTTTTTTTTTTTTCCAATATCATGATAGCTCGTAAAATACTACATAATGGAATACCCCAGTATAAAAGTTCATAACAAATATCTCAAAGCTTTCATTCAAATTCAATCTGCCAACAAAATCACTTCCAAATAATAAAAACTCGCATACAAACATTTCAAAATGCTAGACTATCTCAACATGAAAATTCATTAAAGATATCTTGAAAGTTTCCTTATCATTTTCACGCATAATCATGAGTTGTACTATAATCCAATATGATAGAAGAAGAATAAATAATAACAAATAAAATCATCTTTTTTTACTCATTTCAATATCGACAAAAAAACTGAGATAATTCGAATAAAATTTCATTGATAAAATCACAATCATAGAATATGATAGTTAAATTAAATTAAAATATACCAAGAAAATAAGAATATCATTTACAAAATTTATGATGGGACGCTATTCACTCACCTATAATGCTTATATTTATATCTCATTCTCTAATTTATCAGCTTTCAAATGATTCACTTCTCCTCCTAATATTTAAACAAATCCATCAATAATAACTTTACATAAAATTTTCTAGCTTTTCATCTAATACAAATTCTTTACATCAATCCCATCTTAATTTGTGCAGCAATAGACATAATCCCAAACTGCAACAATTTAAAATAGAAGAAAACTTAACTTTTCTCCCTTTAATGAATAATAAAACACAAACTCAAATAATCATGGAACTTCACCATTCTTAGTTATTAAATCCACTATTCCATCCTTGAGTGAACTTTCTCTACTTTCCCTTCTTTTGAACACGCTTAAAAATTCAATTTAACTACCAAGACTTAATCAAAACAACTATAAAAGTTTATATTATATCACATCATCTCCAAAGTTAGAACTAAGATCTTCTTTCTTTATTGTTTTTCCCCACCTTTAATGAACCCATCCTCTTATAACCTTAAAGTTACATAAAAATTTCAAGCGTGAATAAGCTTCCCAATTTCACTTCACCAAATTTCAACATTGAGTAAATAATGAACCCATAAAGTTCCTTTCTCAACTATATCATAAAACCTCGTAACATCCAAATTTCCCATATGGACGAGCAAATGATTCTAATTTTCTTCAAGCATCTCATGGAACCTAAGCAGAAATCATAATCACTTCAAAATATCACATTCAAAATATTATATAAACACATGGTAAAATGGATCATTTTTCTTTAGAGCATTTCATCAAACACCTTAAGGACACTCAAAGTTAAAGTTGGCTTTTTCACTCCCAAACCATAATTACTCACCAACAATACTCCCAAACATCAATTGTTTTTGGACGACTCCCAAACATCAATGTAATCTCCTTAGTTATGCGAAAATCTATTGCTAACATGATAAATATAGATTAAAAAAATCTTCTTTAACATTAAGCTTCTTAATTTAAAAGCTTCAATAAAAATTTTTGCAGCTCTTTTGCACTTAATTAGCCACAATCAACCAAGAAAAGGAAACATTTGACATACCACATGATAGCCCAAACCTTTTTTTCTTACAGAACAAAGAGGGAGGAAGGAGGAAAGAGACAGAGCCAACAACAAAGTTCAAAGGAGAAGAAGCTGTTCAGCAAACCAGAAAATAACGGACTGAGCTTATACATACACATATATACTGTAATATCCCAAAAGTGATAAGGGCCAATCAGTCAATGACTTCAAAAGTGGATGTAATTATTGTTGAATAAACACTTTTGGAGAATTTGTGATGGGAATTTGGATACTTTAATGATTCTAATGGCTTCCTTGTGAAAATTCGTGTGGGGAGAGTGTTTATTGTGAAATTGGAACCATTGGGAACAATTGTGCAAAAGTTGAAAACTTTGTCCATTGAAACTCTGTACAGGGCAGCCGATTTGTATGGACGTTTAAAATAGGCAAATGGTGTCTAAAAATTCTGAACTTTTCCAGTCTTAAATTTCACATGTCAAGCTTCAAAATGGATATATAATTTGTATCATTTTGATTTTTGAGCTAAGAGTTATGGATTTTTGAAGTTTGCCCAGCGGAATTAATTATTTTCTGGAACAGTATGCAAAGATTGAAATTCTGGGAATTTTGTGATTCCATCCAGAAAAATTCTTTATTTTTCCTTAAACCTAGACTCAATAAGGGTTCCATAGGCTTTGGAATCACTCCAATTAAATTTTTCTAGAATTAGTTATGATTTTTCAAAGTTTGGGCAGAAAGCTACTAGAATTTCTGAAAAATCCGAAATTGTTGGAAATTAATCAATAATTAAATATCATATAATATATGATATTAAATACCATCAGCCTTCTTTCTCCAGACATTTTCGTGCTGTTTCAGACCTGAAACAAGAGAGAGAAGGTGAGAGAGTTTAGAGAGAGAAAGGGAAGAAATCTCACAAGGTAAGCCGATTTCTCCGACGATTTAGCTCCTAACGCGTATAACTCCGACTCTAAGCTACTCCTCTTTATTCTTTAAGGTTGTGAAGCTCAAAATTTTGTGTTTCAAGGGTTAGAGTTCAGCCACCTTGAGGAAAAGCTAGTAGGAGCTTAAGGTAACTTCCAAACCTTCGTATATTAACTATTCTGGCTGCTGTGGGGAATTTAATCGGTGAAATTTCGCCGGATTGCCATTGATTTTAAATTTTGGAAATTGAGTTTCCAAAGGGTTATGCTGCCCAATTTTGGTTCAAATGGTAGTTATAACCTAATGTAATAGTTAATAAAGTGGTTAGGAGTAGAAAGAAACACGTTTAAGAAGCCGAAATCGTAAAACCCCGATTTTCCCCGGAGAACTCATAAATTTTGGCCATCTCTAGAAATATATTTTCAATGATTTGATGGTTCCATTGCATTCAGGAGCCAAAATTAGGTGGGGTTACAGTTGGCCACTTTTTCGGAAAAGGCCGAAAAGCATAATTACGAAAACACCCCTAAAACCCTTGAAGTAGCTAGGGCTGCCAAGGGTAAATTTGTAATTTTACATTTAATTTGATAATTCCGAGTCTGGAAATGGATTCCTTGGGCGAAAATATGTTAGGATAGCCCAGATTAGAATTTCGGGAAAAGTGCAACCGAACCGGGTAAGGTGGGCCCGGGCTAGGTCCCTGGGGGCATTTTTATAAATTTTCATTATAGACTCATATAACCCCAAGAAACACTATGGAAGTGTCTAAATGGTGCATTTGGAATTGTAGGATTCGATATTTGCCCTGTTCGTGATCCACCTACGCTAGAGCACAATCGGAAAGAACAAGGTAGTGACTCTTTCTCTTATACTGTGTGTGCAACATTGTATGTATGTTTGTCATGCATTGAGAATACATTGTGATGCTTTGAGTTTACAGTGCAAGCTGACACATAGTGATACTTTGTGATATATAGAGATCGCAGCGAAAGCTGATGCATAGAGATTACAGCCACAAGTGCTGCCGTTTGTGGTGAAAGCCATGATACATTGTGATGCTGCTTAACATGATCATATATGCTATGTGTTTATACACTGTATGAGTGATTTGTTACTACAGAAATTCTTTTGAATCTCATTCTTTTCATTGACTAACATTTCAAACAGGGCAAGTGGCTCTAAGGAGAAACGAACCACCAAGAGCGGCTAGGATCTTGTAGAGATGTGTTGTTAGGTTGTTGGTTATCTATTTTGGACTTGGGATTACTGTTTATTTTTGAAATGTAGATATTACATTGATGTTGGTCATGTAATCCCCTAGTTGGAACTTACAACCCTTAGTTTATACATGTATGAAACCCGGGAGTTGCCGGGAATTTGGCTTTGCACTCTGACATGTATGAATGTGATTGAACTGCGCAAAGTAATTAGATTCGGAAGATGAATATGAGACCATGTTGAACGCAGTTTAGAAAAGAGATTTGAGAAAAATGTATCCATCGGTCTCTAATTCCTTTAAATTACGCATTTTCGAATCTTAATTATGGTTATCAAGATAGGGGATTACATTTTGGTAGCTCAAGTGGTAGTGGGGATGCATTGAGGCGCTACTTACCCCCAGGTAGTGGCTTTGATCCCCACGGAGGCGAAAAACCTCGTTTGGGGAGCGAGGGACTCTTGTGAGTCTGCCGCCATCGGTGAGGGCCACGGTGGAGCCGTGTGTGTGGGCCGGTGAGGTGTGACATATACGGCTTTACGAGAGGAAGAAATTAGAACTCACCTACTTCCTCCCCCCACGAAATCGCAGAACAAAGGGGAAAAGGAAAAAAAATGCAGCTGCCCAAAATTTGATCAGAGGGGGAGAAGAAAACCATGGTTGTTGGCACTCACACACTAGCACCGGCGAGGAGACTGTAAAAGTGACGGAGAGAGAGAGGCAACAAGTGAAGAAGAACGAAGGGACTGGGGATTCATTTTCGGGAAAATCACTGTGAGGTCCAAGAAGCATAAAAAATTATAAAAAAGTCTCTAACCAAATTCCCCTTTCAAAAAAAGTCCCTAGGGACTGTATTGTGATTAATTCGGAATGTAAAAGTATTTTGTCACCCCCATTGAGCAAAAAAAGAAAGGAACATCATTTGCCTTTTTTGACAAGTGCTTATGCATGTTTTGACAACTGGATGGGCTATTTTGACAATTTCATTTTTCTCCCTAGAGAAGTTTTGAAATTTCAGAATTTAATGTCTCTACTTTGACAAGTGCATATGCCTTTTTTGACAAGTGTTTATGCTTATTTTGATAACCGCATGAGCTATTTGACTAGTTCATCAAATTATATTCCTTAAGTTGGCTCAATCATTTATGGCAAGTAGCCAAGAAGCATCTTCCTCAAACTCTTCCAACTCCAATTCAAACCCAAGAACCTGCGAGTATGACATTTTCTCAAGTTTTAGGGGGTGAAGATACTGGTAAAGGTTTCACAAACCACTTATATCATGCATTAAATATGAGTGGATTTAAGGTTTTCCAAGATGATGAAGATCTTCCAAGAGAAAAACTATCTCACAGGAACTACTGCAAGAAATTGAAGAATCTCGTTGTGCAATTATTATTCTCTCTGAAAATTATACATCTTCTTCGTGGAGTTTAGATGAGCTCCAACATATGCTTACCTCGAAAAATAAACAAGGTCAAATAGTTTTCCCCATCTTTTGTAATGTACCTCCATCTGATATAAGATGCCAACGAAATAGCTTTGGTGAAGGTTTCGCCAAACTTGAACACAAGTTCCAAGAAGACCAACCGAAGTTGCGAAAATGGAGGGATTCTCTAACACAAGTGGCTAATTTATCTGCTTTTGATGATTCCAGTCAATATGGGTAAGTTTTTTATATTAGTAAAATTGAATAACTTGCATATAATATTGGTGTCGATTCATTATTGAACACTTCATAGGCGCATACAAGATATTTGCATGTGTCAAAACATGTTCTTTTCAAAGATATAAACATTTTTATTTTGAGGGAGTCAAGATTTTAATGATTGCTTCATAGTATTTATTTATTTTTTCAAGAAATTATTCAGTCAATTAATTTTTTCTCTAAAAAAGAAAAAGTTCACTTCATAGTTATAGCTTGGAAATATTTATTATAAAATAGTTTAAAGACAAAATTTTATATATCCAGCAAGTAATCTTGTTGGAATTCATGAGTTATAAATAGTATTCTGTTTGAGTGTTTGACACGTTTGATTTGCATTTCTTTTTTTTTTTTTTTTGGTCGTTAATTATATGTGGTTTGTCATACGCACTAAACGCACACGCTTAACATTTGGTTATGGAAAAATGTCATTCAAGGAGCAGGGTAGCAAATTAAACTAGCGATTTAATTTCAAATCATTCCCGAAAGATTCTAAAATTTACCAAGGAATAAAAATAAAATTCTGTTTTAACGGTAAACGATCAAAATAATCTATCTTCTTCTTTTTAAAAAAAATAAATAAAACACCCCTGCCATAGTTGGTTAATTATATTGTCGGAGAATAATTCCCACTGGTGTGTTTTTTTTTTTTGGGAAATATTTCACTGCACCCATTATGTGGTAAATTATTCTCATACAGCCCTCAAAACTTTCTAAAATTTCACTACACCCCATAGGGCTAACTGTTAATAAAATTTGTGGGTGAAAATACAATTGTACCCTTACCCTACAAGTCAAACATGATTATTTACCAAACACATGTGGGAATTTATAAGTCAAATATGCTTATTTACAAGATAAATAAGTGAAATCACAGTACCATTTCAGTCATGTACAAGACAATGAGCATATTCACAAGAATACATGTTATTTATAAGACACATATGTATATTTATAAGACACATGTAGGAATTTATAAGACCGTCTTGGTCATGTACAAGACAAGGGCATAAATGTCTTTTTAGCTAAAAGCTTAATTTCAGTTTAGCCTTAAGGGGTGCAGTGAAGTTTCAAAAAGTTTTGGGGATTGTTTGGAAATAATTTGCTATAGAGGTGGTGCAGTGAAATTTCCCCCCCTTTTTTTTGGTTGGGCTTGGGGGTGGGAGTTGTGGGTGCCAGTGGTGAATCATGACCCTCCGAAGCACCAATATATATTCGTTGGTGAAAAGTTTGGAAATATGGAAAATGGGAGTTGTTAATTCCCTTGTGTTATTTTTAATTCCATTATCTGTGCCTGTTAATTTGTTACTCTTGTTGTTCTTAAGTGTATATTTGCTGGTGAAAGTTTGAAAATCTAAAAAATAGAAATTGTTAATTCCCTCCTGGTGTTGTTGTCAATTCCCTTACATGTACTTGTTAATTAAGTTGCCACTTGTAGTTGTTCTTATGCATATATTCCTAGTGAATATTTGTGAATCCATAAAATGGGAACTGTTAATTATCTCGTGTTGTTGTTAATTCCCTTATTTATACTTGTTAATTTGCTAATCGTATTTGTTCTTGTGTATATTCAACAAAAGCTTTGTTAATTTCTTTATGCTTTTGTTATTGTTAATTGTACTTGCTCATTGCTAATTAACAAGTATTCGCTCATTTCTTTGTGTCATTGTTAATTGTACCCACTGGTCACCGGTTCTGATGGTGGCGAACGGAGGTCGACAGTCAATGGTTGAAACGCTAACAGAGGGTGGCTTTTTTAAAAAAAGAAATGTGGAAAGGATATTTTGGTCATTTCACATTAAATATAATTTTATTTTATGCCTTGGTCCTTTAGTAAAATTTTAGAATCTCCTAGGGGTGTTTTGCAGTTAAGGTGCCATAGTGGTCCTTGATTGAAATTTTTCCTTTTAGTGATTTCAAAGTCAAGTAAATTACTTTTCACTTAAAATATTTATAATGTAATCTCTCATTTTTGAATTTTTGTCTTTGCATTTAAAACTTGGGATGTTCAAAGTTAAAATTTTTATATTTAGAATTATAATAAATGTAAAACATAAAATTTATAACATGTAGTGTTAGTGATTTTTTAAAGAAAATAAATAGTAATTAGCATGACTGCAGGTTTAAAGACAAAAAGTGAAGTAATATGATGTGATTAGAAAATTCTTCCAAATATATTATAAGGTCATATATTTCATGTGACGTAAACATTTGTATTTGTAGGACCGAAGCTGAACTTATTGAGAATGTGGTCGAACATTTATGGGACCAAAACTTCGTGCTGAACTGCCACCTGTGAGTGTAAGCGATGCATAAATAGGAATTGAGGGGAGAGTAGACGAAATCTTTTCAATGTTAGAGATAGGTAATCGAACCATATTTTTACATGAGTTTTCATGATTTCTTTGAGATTTAAATGTATTTTATGAAACATTATTGCATGATTAAGCATTAATTTTGGTTAGGAACAATTGTTTTGAATTAATAGTAATTAGGGGCAAAATGGTCAAAATTATTAATTATTTTGTACAATTATTTCTTAAATTTTTGATGCTACCTTATGCTTAATTTTGCGTTGTAGGTATTAAAAAAGAAATTAAGGATTTTGACCATTATTGGGCCAAGTAGAAAGAAAGGAAAAAAATGAATGAGTTGAGCTGCTATTTTGGGCTTCCTGGAATTGAAATATATATATATATATATATAACAGGCCCAACTAGAGTGGACCCGACAGTGATCTGAGATTTGGATATGGAAGGACCCAGTGGACATGGCATTTGGATATCAGAGGATCGTGTGGACATGGCAGTCAGACATGAACAGACCTGAGAACCCGAGACGCAAGCTGAAGGGATATAGAGCAGAAGTGAGCAGCGCCGCAAAAAAAACATTCGTTGATCTAGTTCCTCCCGTCCCCTTCTTGTGTCACCGGCGGCGCAGCTTCTCCTCCCCACCATTGCCGCCGTCGACGTGCTTGAACCAAAGGAGAATTGAGCGCCAAGACAGACCCAACACTGAGCTAAAAGAACCAGAGAGACACGGAAGGATCAGAGACGCAAGCAAGCTGAGAGTGTGAGAAGAGAGATCTGGGAATGAGACCGCAGACCACCACCATTGACAGAGCAGCATCTTCACAGTCGGTTCTCCCCTGCGTTCACAATAACCACCGCCGTCAAGCTTCTCTGCTCTGCATCATATCACCTCCAACCTTCTTCCTTCTGTTCTCAATCCATAGCCTCCCACATCCAGCATCATCACCACAGCCTCCCAAGTTGCTCACCACGTCCATCTCTTCCAAACCAAAGCACCACCGTGAACTACCATTGATTCGGATTTTTCATATCTTTGTCTCATGGAGTGCTATTATTTTGAAGAAGTTTTGGCAGAGTTTAGTAGAATGAGAAGCTAATTTTTCATAGAGTCTTGGCGGTAGAGGAAGTAGCCAGAGCTTCAAGGTTTTAGAAGGGGAGTTTATTATTTTTCATTTGCTCAATTTATACATTATGTCTTTGTGGATTAATTTTGTATTGGGATATGTATGTCTTGAGACTTAGATGAGTGATTATTTATCTATGTTAGTTAATATCTTGTGTTGAGTTTGGTATTGAAGCATTTGAATTTTATTGAATTTATTTTCCTATTGGATTAATGAAGTTGTACATTCTATGTGATATCTAGATTGTGTGATGGATTTAATTTAATTTGAATGTCGCGATTGTGCTTTCAATTAAGAGGAACCAAGTGCATTAATTTATTTTCAATACACATCAAGTGGGTTTTTAGCAATTTGCCTAAGAGGTGACTAAGAATGCGATTGTAAGATTAGTCATTTATTAGGTAGACTGGATCTAATGTGATTGCTTAGGGTTTTTAATTTGACTTGATGCAAAAATAACTCCCAAATTATTTTAAGGAGCTAGGAAAGCCACCAAATTTGTCACCAAGATTCATTTCATCATTCATATTCCAATTCCAAATTCCTTTCCATTCACTCCTTCATCATTTTTATAGAAAAGAAAAAAAAATAGTAGTTTAGGGATTTTAATTAATTTGCATCCTTCTTTTAATTATTAATTTGAAAAAACCAAAACCCATCCCTTTGTTTTTATTGCATATTGCATGACATTTAGGTTATTTAGGTAGTTCAATAAAAGCTCCTCAAGAGAACGACCCGAGTGTTACATTGTACTGCAATTCTTAGATTAAAAATATTTTACATTAACACGGTTAAATCAATAGGTTCGGATAATGTTGCGATCCCCATAACAGTGGGCGATGCACTTATTATTATTATTATTATTATTATTATTATTATTATTATTAATGCTGCTGCTGCTGCTATTATTATTATTATTATTATTGTTAGCAGCAGCAGCAGCAGGTGACAACGGCCTACCTTCACCCGGCTTAAGTCTAATGGATGCAAGAGAATGTGGTTCATTGAGAACTCTGCCACACAAAAAATGTACACATCTCTCTTTGCTTTAGTTGAACAGGTATGCACATATTTTACTTTATATTTACCATCCACAAATCCATATATATGTTTGGTTGTTAATTATATACAATATGTGACATGATCAATTTGTTGGTTTTAGGATGGCCAACATGCTGAAGGATTAGGGAGAATTACAACTTCTTCAATGACTATTCGAGGGAGTGAAATACCATCTGAGAACGATATAAAATCTTCCCATCTTTAGATCGTGTTTTGGAAAATTAAAGAGGAAAACAGAGATGAACTATTAAGGAACTACAGTCAAACTCGTTGGAAATTTTTTACTGATTGGGAGCAGCAGTCTCCATCAAAAATGGTTGTTGAGGAGTGTGTAGATGGCGTTTCATTTGCAAAAGTGATTTAGACGTCGTAGTATAGTGGTGAGTATTCCCGTCTGTCACGCGGGCGACCAGGGTTCGATCCCTGGTAACAGTGTCAAAAACTAGATGCTACTAAATTTTAAATATGCACCGTAAAGTGTACGAGTCATTGGAATAATATAGTAGTAAATCAAGGTCATCCCACACAAATTCAAGATAATAGATAATTAGGCATTAAAATCAAAGAAAGAGATTGAAAGACAATTTAAACAAATGCAAAAGAAACAAATCTAATGATTTAAAGACTTTAATTGATAAAAAAAACAACCTAGAGTCGCTAATCCCTTCTTTAAGTCTTAGAGCATATATTTACCCAATTAAAAGCACTTAATGTTAATTTGTTAATCTATAGTTTAAATGAATATAAGTATCTTCCAATCACTTATACTCTTCTCTCAAGTTAAAATTGTTATTCCTAACTAATTTACTCAAGAGGTAATAAATGTCCATATTCACTCTAATATGATTATATGGGTCCAATAGGTATATTCCTATCATATTAACAAATTAGAATAAAATCTAATCCCACATTACTTAATCTTATGGTCCAATTAAAATCCCTCTCCCAAGGATAATCTAAATTCCCCAAATTCATACTTAGTGGTGATCAAACACTAGATAGATAAATTAATACAAGATTAAGTAAAAAAAATTAACACTAAACACAATTAAATGATTCATACATGCTCAAAATTCTCAAATTAGTTCATAGCTCCTCTAGGTTAAGAACCAGCCACACATGATTTTAATCCAGGTCCAGACAGCAATTACAAATTCAGAATTCCAAACCATAAGGAACAGGGAAAGAAATCACAGCATTACAATAATCTTTTCTGTGTTTTGCGTCAAAGCTACTGCCTCTGCTATGTCTTTAATTTCTCTGATTCTCCTCCCAATCGCTGTTCACCGAGTCACCCAAGAAGGAACAGAACAGCAGAACCGATGCCTTCGTTCTCGATTCTGCTCACGGCGTTCACACTCCGAGACTCCTTTTGTAGCTTAAGGAAGGGGATGGATATTGCAGCTCTCTTCTCTTTTTCCTGCTCGCCCTATTCTCGCTCTCAATAGATGATGGATATGAATTCAATTCCTCCTCTTTTTTTTACTGTCCGGCTCCTTCCCTTTCAACAATTGCGGCTCGCCCTTTTCCCACTGCCTCTAGCTTTTTCTTTAGGTTTCCAGTTTCTTTCTTTTTTTTTTTTTCGCTGCCCTCCAAGATAATGAAAAGAAAATGCCCTCTTTTTCCATTCTTGCGGCTGTGCTCCTCCCCGGGTGATTCTGTTTTTTTTTTTTTTTTTTCCCAATTAGGTTCTCCCATTCTCTAATCCATAGCTCCTTGGCCCACTTCCACATTGGTCCTCTTCTTCATATCTTAAGTTAGAATTAGAAGCTCAAGCCCACATGTACATGCTCTTGATGGTCTTATTAAATAAAACCAAAATGAGAACACATAAAATAAAATAAGATAAAATAAAACAACTAAATTCTTTTTTTTAGAAACTTTATCTTATTAAAATTAATTATTTTTATCCTAAATATTTACAATCTAAATCCCACAAATAATTCACCACTTTGATTTGATCTTTTCATAATAAAATATAATTGAATCTTCTAAAATTGCATAGATAACTCTCCAATTATCTTCAAAATATTCTTTAAATGTACAAAATATGGAGAGTTATCACACCCCCACACTTGCATCAAATCTTGTCCTCAAGATTTCAAAACATCAAACAACCAAAGAAAATCATAGAAGCAAGGTTATCAAATCTAACACTACAAAATTGGATTTAATTCAAATTTTCAAGAATAAAGCTTTCTTAAAACTCTTTTCCACCTTCTAAAAATGCAAGTAGAAATACAAATAATTTGGCCAAGACCAATAACAATAAGATGTTCCTCACAAATGAAGTGTTTGCACTCTTCTCTCAAGATCATTAACGGGCTTGTGTTTTACTCTCTTCCACTTATTGCAACACATCTACCATAAAGCTTGTTTATTATCTCCATCTCCACTGCATTATCCCATTACTCACACAAATCAAAAGGACTTTTCCAAGGATTATAATGAATAGGGTAAGATAATGGCATGAAAGTAGTCAAATGGTATAGAAGAATACTTTAATTAGTGCCAAATAACTTATGAAATTCATGAAAAATGAAGGAGTATCAACTAAGATAAAAACAAACTCACTTACACTCTAAACAACCTTTATTAAATTGAACTCAACAATCTTTTTTTTTTCTTCCATAGTTTTTTTCAATTCTGTTTTTTTTTTTACACCTTTCTTTCTATCTTTCTTTTCTTTCTACTTCATATTTTTCTATCTACACAACTCACATAATATTGACTTTCTAATCCCTTTACTCTTTTCTAAAATTGTTTTACTTAACACTAACTAAAGTAGCAAGTGAATGGGAAAGAAAAGATATAAAAATTGCATTTCTCAAACAAATGGCTATTTACTCTATGCAATTTTCTTTTAAAAACAAAGTAAGGCTCAAATGGGGTAAAGCAAAGGATTTTCATGTAAAAGGGATGGACATTTGGCCAAACTAGTTATGAAATGAATGCCTAAATCATCTTTGTGCATGCAAAAGGATTTTTAAGCTTCAAAAGAGATTCAAGACAAGTTCTAGAGATAAAATCACAATAAATGTACTCCCTCTTGAAAGAAATGAATATTTAAGCACAAGTTTCTCACCGGTATATAACATCCTAAAGTCAATCATCCAAACCAAATTATTTGCCTATCTACTAACATTCCATGAAGAAAGAACCAAATTCTAATTAAACTCAATCCTTTTCAAATTCAAATCAAACCAACTTTGCTAATGTTCAAAGTAAAATCCAAGCTTCCATGAAAAGCAAAATTTTTGTCACAATTTGTCAAAATTTTTCTATTTATATGAAAAACCAAATTTTTTTTTTAAAAAAAAATTGAGGACAAGTCATACAAAATCAATGGTACCATCACCCCCACACTTAAATATCACATTGTCCTCAATGTGAACAAGTAACACTAAGTAATGGAAATGAAAACATAACCATATCTAAGTGCAGGGATAGTAGAAGCTTCAAAGATTTTAAATTTCCACCAATACAGCACCACTCACAAATGTCACAACTCAGATCAATAGTCAATAACAAATATCAATCACATGTAAAGTTAGACTATAACCAGCACTCATGTCCAGAACATGTTGTCAACTATCAATTCAAACAAAATAAAGAAAAGTAGAAGAAAATTCCCCTCTCAGTCCTTGCCTCATGCTCTTGAATGCTCTTGCTTGTCGCTATCAAAGTGGAATATATCACCAGGGCTACAAAAGTCCTACAAAATCAACAAACCTCAAAAGAACTCAACTAAATAAAAAAAATTCAACTATTAAACCTTGGGTTGCCTCCCAAGAAGCGCTTGGTTTATAGTCCTAAGCCAGACTATGTCAGAAACTCAAGGAGGTTGTGACAAGTGATGAACCATTGCTTGCTGGTCCACCTCACCACCTTAATAGTGCTTCAGTCTTTGCCCATTCACTTTAAAGCAATTTCCTGTACTCTCATTTTTAACTTCAACTACACCCTTTGATGACACAGAAACCACTCTAAAAGGACCAAACCATCTAGATCTAAGCTTTCCAGGAAACAACTTGAGCTTTGAGTTAAAGATAAGAACCAATTTCTCGGGCTCAAAATTGCGCTTCAAGATATGCTTGTCATGCCATTTCTTTGTCCTTTCTTTGTATAATCTTGAACTCTCATATGCTTGAAGTCACAATTCTTCCAACTCATTCAGTTGCAATAACCTTTTAGCTCCAGCTTCTTTGTGGTCCATATTCAACTTCTTGATGGCCCACTATGCTTTATACTCCAACTCAAGTGGCAAATGACATGCTTTCCCAAAAACCAACTGATAAGGTGACATGCCAATTGGAGTTTGGAAAGCAGTCCTGTATGCCCACAAAGCATCATCAAGCTTATCAGACCAATCTTTTCTAGTAGGACCTACAGTCTTCTCAAGGATCCTCTTAATCTCCCTGTTAGCCAACTCACATAAGCCATTAGTTTGAGGATGATATGCAAGTGACATCCGGTGGTGCACTCCATATTGTGCCAAAAGAGCCTTGAAATTCTTGTTGTTGAAATAAGTTCCTTCATCAGTAATGATCGCTCTAGGAGTACCAAATCTTGTGAAAATATATTTCTTCAAGAAAAACGGATCACTGTATTGGCATCATTTGCTTGGCAAGCAATAGCTTCGACCAATTTGCTCACATATTCCACTGCAACAAGAATATATTGGTTTCCTCTTGAAGATGGGAAAGGACCCATGAAATCCATCCCCCAAACATCAAATAACTCCACCTATAAGATCCCAGATTGTGGTATCTCATGTCTCTTGGAAATGTTACCTGTTCTTTGACATCTATCATACTTGGAAACAAACTAGTGAGCATCTTTAAACAAAGAAGGCCAATAAAAACCAGAATCAAGCACTTTAGATGTAGACATTTACCCCCCATAATGTCCCCCATATGCAGATGCATGACAATCAATCAAAATTGGCTCTTGTTCAACCTCAAGCACACACTTTCTAATGATCAGATCAGCACATCTCAAAAGAAATGGTTCTTCCCATATATAGTAAGCAACATCATGCAAAAATTTCTTTCTTTGATAGAAAGTCAAATCAGGAGGTAACACATCACACACAAGATAATTCACAATATCAGCATACCAGGGCAAACCATTACTACTAATAGCAAACAACTGTTCATCAGGGAAATATTCATTAACCAACAAGTCATTCACACAATCAGAAGAGTTCATGACAAATGATCAGCAACTTGATTTTCAGTTCCTTTCCTATCAACTATATGCACATCAAATTCCTGTATTATCAATCTAGGTTTGGACTCTTTCTTCCCTAACAGATATTTGATAGCAGCATGATCAGTGTGAACTAAGATCTTAGCACCCATCAAGTAAACTGTAAACTTTTCAAACGCAAACACAACAACAAGCATTTCTTTTTCAGTAGTTGAGTAATTTACCTGAGCTGCAACTAGTGTCTTACTTGCATAGTAGATAGGATGGAAGATCTTGGCAGGCCTTTGCCCCAACACAGCTCCCACAGCATAGTCACTTGCATCACACATCACTTCAAAAGGTAATGACCAATCAGGAGCCACAATAATAGGAGCTGAAATCAATCTAATCTTCAATTCTTCAAAAGCTTTCATGCACTCCTCATTGAAATAGAAAGGAGTATCTTTCTCAAGTAATTGTGAAAGAGCCTTTGAAATCTTGGAAAAGTCTTTAATGAACCAACGATAAAATCCAGCATGACCCAAGAAACTGCTCACAGCTTTGACATTAGAAGGAGGAGGAAGTTGCTCAATCACATAAGTCTTTGCTCTATCAACTTCTAAGCCCTTTTTTGAAACCTTGTGACTAAGAACTATCCCTTCGGTCACCATGAAATGACACTTTTCCCAATTAAGAACTAGATTTGTCTCTTCACATCTCCTCAACACCTTATATAGATGTATCAAACACTCCTCAAATGATTCACCAAAGACCGAGAAGTCATCCATGAATACTTCCATTATCTCTTCTATCATATCAGAGAATATACTCATCATACATCTTTGGAAAGTAGCAGGAGCATTGCACAAACCAAATGGCATTCTTCTAAAGGCAAAGGTACCATAAGGACATGTGAATGTTGTCTTTTCTTGGTCTTCAGGAGCAACAACAATTTGATTGTAACCAGAATACCCATCCAAGAAACAAAAGAATTCTTTGACAGCTAACCGGTCTAACATTTGGTCAATGAAAGGAAGTGGGAAATGATCCTTTCATGTCGCTTCATTCAACTTTCTATAATCCATACACACTCTCCAACCAGTAACTGTACAAGTGGGAATGAGCTCATCTTGCTCATTAGCAATAACAGTTATTCCTCCTTTCTTAGGAACACATTGTACTGGACTAACCCATGAGCTATCTAAAATAGGATAAATGATTCCAGCATCTAACCACTTAATTACCTCCTTCTTGACCACATCCTTCATCATAGGATTGAATCTTCTCTGATTCTGAATAGACTTCTTATGATCATCTTCCAAAAGTATCTTATGCATTATAATTGAAGGACTTATACCTTTAATGTCGGCTATTGTCCAACCCAAAGCCCTTTTGTGATCCCCAAGGACTTTCAACAACCTTTCTCTTTGATCTTCAGATAAAGAAGAAGATATGATAATAGGAAGTGTCTCAGATTCACCCAAGTATGGATATTCAAGATGTGAAGATAAGGGCTTAAGCTCTAGAATTGTTGCTTGTTCAATAGAAGGCTTTAAAGAAGTTTGCCTTGATTCCATCTCCAACAACTCAAACTACCTTGATCGATTATTGTAAGGAGAAGAAGCTTCAAGTAACATTTTGCATTCAATTAGATTCCTTTCTTCAACATCATCAAGCCCAAGTAACACAGCTTTTAAAGGTTCTTTTATAGCATAGGAATCCAAAGTCTCTTGAATAACCTCATCTAATATATCAACTCTGAAGCAATCAGTAGTGTCCCTAGGATACTTCAATGCTTTGTTCATGTTAAAAATAACCTCTTCGTCATTCACTCTTAACTTGATCTCCTCCTTTTCAACATCAATCAAAGTTCAAGATGTAGCTAGGAAGGGTCTTCCTATAATAAGTGGGAGAGTACTATCTTCATCACAATCTAATACAATGAAATCAACTGGGAAGATAAACTTTCAACTTTAACTAAAACATCTTCAATGATACCCTTTGGATAAGCTAAACTTCGATCAGCTAACTGAAGTGTCACAGAGGTTGGATGAGCTTCACCAAGTTGCAATTTTCTAAACACAGATAGTGGCATCAAGTTGATACTTGAGCCTAGATCACATAATGCTCTACCTTGAAACTTTTCTCCAATTATGCAAGGTATAGAAAAACTACTAGGATCTTTCTGTTTAGGTGGCAACTAGTTGAGGATAATAGCACTACATTCTTCAGTAAGAGGTACTGTTTCATAATCACCAAATTAAACCTCCTCTTCTTACTCAACATCTCCTTTAGAAACTTAACATACTGAGGCATCTGCTCTAAAGCTTCAAGGAAAGGGAGATTGATGTGGAGTTGCTTGAAAATTCCCAAGAACTTCCTATATTGCTCATCTAAAGCTTTCTTCTGGAATCTCTGAGGAAATGGCAAAGGTGGTACCCATTTAAGATTCTCATTAGTAGCCTTCTTCTTCACTTTACTTTTCTTAGACTCATTATCAACTTTTGCTTCCTTGACCTTTCCATGTACCTTCTGAGTAGCCCGAAGCATGAGAGAATAATCGGTTTCAAAAGAAAAGAGAAATGAGTAAATAATTAAGATGATCATATTGGGGAGATAGGTACTCCAGAAGAGGCCAATACATAACTAATTGCAAAAACCCCAAACGAGGTTCAGGTACCTGAAAGTAATAAAGAGATTTCAATGAATTATGTCATAGGAAAAATGGAACCGAAAAGATTAAGTTGTCGATAACGGTTATGATAATAATTTCATGTGATCAATTGAGGATCTTATGCATAAATTTATCTTGCGAGTAGACAGAATAATGATTGGCCAAAAAGGAAAAGTAAAAGGGAAAAAGACACAATAAAAATGAGATTACATTATTTTGATGTGTGAAAATTATGGACCTGCAGTCCCACCTGAAATATGAAATATATAAATATTTAAGTGAAAATAAAGATTTTCATAAATGTTAATAAAGACTATGATGAGGCAAATTATTTTGTGGTGGATACAATAATTTTGTATTTATGGCAGCATATGAAAACAAAATTATACGTCTGTTAGATATTGTTATATATAGCCTATTTATATGGTTCATTAAATAGTGAAATTTATATAAGAATCCTTGAAGGATCTAAAATACCTGAAGCATATACAAGAAAATCATTTTATATAGAAAATGTTATGTGAGTTTGAAAATAGTTCAAGCATACATAATTGATTGAAAAATATATTGAAAAATAAGTAATTTTACTTGACTTGTAAATCAAGTTATCGAATGCATCAAATATTTCAAAATCACATATTTTTGCTATAACAAATTTTCTTGTAAAGATATATTGAATTTAATGGTCTAGAAGTACCTTAGAGTTTATGAGAATATTTTATGTATCATGCTAATATTGTATTTATTATAGTTTTATCGGTAAAACTTAGTTCTTGCAGGTACACAATAGATAACGAACATGAAATTTGGTGTGATAGTCCTATGAACATATTATATGATATTATTTTGTTAAGAAAAAAATGAACATGAGGATGCAAGATATATTTTGATGATTTTTGGAATAAGATTTCTTTATTGTTTCTACAATGAATAAAATAAAGGTGCAATATACTGATAGTTTAGCATATCCAGAAGATATGTTAGAGGAATGCATCCATCATAACATTTGGTGACAATGTATCATTCATAGTTTGGCGGCCAAAAGAATGATATGCTCGACAATACATTAGAAGCGATGTTCTTATCAAGGGGAGTAAAATCGATGTTATTATCAGGGGGAGTAAATACGATATGATCATCATGTGAAATAGAGACCATGTTGTACTCTTTTTCTTAACTAAGGTTTTATCCCACTGGGTTTTCATGGTAAAGTTTTTAATAAGGCAGCTTCAATATGTATTGTGTACTCTTTTTCCTTCACTGGGTTTTTGTCCAATTGGGTTTTTCCTAATAAGGTTTTAATGAGGCACAATATTTGTTCATGGACATCCAAGGGGGAGTGTTGTAAATATTTTATGATGTGGATGTCCATAAACTATCCAACTCTTGACTTTTCATATGTCCTTGATTCCATAACCTCTCACTCTTAGGATTCTATGTGTTCAATGCTATAGCTTTTTAACTTTCCCAATGAATGGTTTATGAGAGTTTTTTATGATTAATACCATTATGCTCATCTTTATTTCCTTGAAACATTATGTATAGAATTTAATAGTAGGAGCCTATAAATAGAAGCCATGTACAATGTATTGGTACTAACAATGAAGTAAATGAGAGCTCCTCCATATTTCTCCTCCAACTTTCTCTTAATATTCTCTATCTCCTTCATGTTAATCTCTTATATTTTCTTGATTTCATAACAAAAAGTAATTTAAAACATAAATATTATCTAAGTTTAACAAAACACAAACACTAAGACTTAAGTCCAAATCATAATTAATGCCCACAACCAATCAAACAAGTCCACAACCACAATCAAACAAGTTTACAAGCTTCAAATGTCAAAAATAATAGAACACTTGATTTGGATTTTGGTATACACATACAAAAAAAGAAAAAAAAACCAAAGAAGAGAAGCTTCAAATGAGGTCTGAGTCAATGTGAGAGCGTCCCTGATTTGAGGGTTAGGTTAGGTTAACTCTACCCCCTAATCAGTGCTTGCTGCCCATTATCCTATGCCTATTTAAAAAAAAAAAAATTAAATGGAGCCTAAAAGGATTGACCCTACAGGGCTACAGAGCCGGCCCTGTAAGGCCGCCGTTTTAGGCACTAGAGGCTCTATATTTTAAGTAGAACTTTGAAAATTCCAAAAATTCAGTCAAAAGTAGTCAACAGTTATCACTGGTGTATGAGGGGAGAGGGGAGGAAGCATGTGGACCCTTTCTCTTACGATCCTTTCCTTTCACTATATGCTAAAACACACATGATAATGGAGCCCACCTACTTTTAAAAAAAATCAATATTCATTTTTTTTAATCGATAAAAAATCAATATTTATGATTAAACGTAAGTTCATAAAAAAAAGAAAAAAGAATAGCAGTATTCTGTTCATATATTTAAAATTAAATACATAATGCATTGTTAAGGGAGATGAGAAAGCCAGCCCCACATGCATTCACTTTTTTTAATCAACTGTTTAAATTATTACATGATATGTTTGTGTTATTGAAGAAAATCTCAACTATAAGTATTGTAACATATTGTCATTTTTTTTCCAGCAAATTGGAACATATTGTCATGTTGTGTTAACTCTAGTGTTGTGTTTGGATAAGCCTCAAACCATGGTTTCAAAAGCCATTTTTCATAAAACGAGATAAAACTTTTCTCACATATTTACCTCATGAATCGTAAAAGCTATTCTCTAAAAGCTAATCCAAACACATACTCAATTCATATTATTTTGGTGATGAAAAAGCGTGACATGTACATTTAGATGTGGTAATTTGGCCTGGGCCTGCAGGCCCAACCCGCCAGCCCTCCAAATTTGGCGGGCTTGGCCAAGCTAAATGCTAGCCCGCCAGGCTCCCGCTTAACCTGCGGACTAAACGGGTTGGCCCTCTTAATTTTTTTCTTATAAAATAAATCTAAATACTCTGATCACCTTTCCTTTAATGTTGTGTTCAATTACTTCCTCATATTTTTTATTTGACACTTTTATTTTCATATTATATTTATTTATTATACTATTATTAAATTTAAAAGAGATGTGTTTATATGATTTTGTGATGTAAGTAGATGAAAAAAAATGAAACTAAGAATGAAATTGACTTCCTAATAAAAATGTATAAAATAAAAGAAGTGTGATATGAGTGGGTAAAAGAGAAAGAGAGTGAAATTAAGGAAAAAAAAAAAAATTGGCGCTGCCTTGTCAGGCTATGCCAAACCACAAAGGGGCGGGCTACACCAGCCCACCCCATTGTGGCCTGCAACCACGAATTACCACCTCTACGTACGTTAAAAATTTGCTAACCAACTCTCCGTGAAAAATAACATTATCTTTTTTACGGATAAGAAAAATTAATATTGTTCTATTTTCCCATATGTGACCGATACGTTAAGGAATATTAGTAATATTTTCAACAATAATTATTTAAGTACATAGTAGTCAATTGGCATGATGTTAAATTAATTAACTCATGTTAGCATTTAGCCGTTAACTTTCTGGCCATCATTCTCTTTCAAACTAGTATATATATCGATTAGGACATTGTACTTTATGCATTAGCTTCTTTTTTTTTAATCCATTTCAAAATATGTGATTTTTTATGCATAGTCATTTATAATCTTTTAACAAATTTAAAAAAAAATATGGTTTTTTTTCCTACCCAGTTTTCAACCTATCAAGTAAAAAAGAAGAAAAACGTAATGGAAAGATATTACAAATTTGTGTATGTATGCGCCTATAATAGAGCACGATTAAAAAACACGGATCCAACACAAAAAGTAGAAAAGATAAGCCTTCCATACAATTACGTGTTATAATCCAACGGTATTCTTTGTTTTATTAAGGTTTAGCAAAAAGTTAAAATTACAGAAACTATATTAAAATAAAAAAGGCGAAAACTCACCGAAAGTTGGTACCAGCCTGTTGCGTCTGGGAAAGATTCCTGACCAGCAATGTTGACCCAATAAAATGAAGGCCTAACATGTCTTTCAATTTAGATTAAAAAAATACTAAAAGCGATATATCAGGGAAAGATCACATGTATGTTGCCAATCTCAAGTAAAGTTTTGAAGCTTGTGTTTATATATATTGAGCAATAGAGTTTAGACACTTCACTTATAAATGTAAGCCAAGGTCAGTATATCATACCTCAGCACCTTGCACTATTTTTCTTTTCCCTTTTTCTGATCTGTATTCTGCTAATCTCATATTTAGCTGTTGCAGTTCGAGATATTACTGCTTCATCAAATACTCCATAAGTTAGCTCAATCATTTATGGCCAGTGATCAAGAAGCATTTTCCTCAATCGTCATTTATGGTTCAATCAAGTTATACTCCAGAATTCTGGTAAGTTACCTTATGCTTTGAAGTAGTTTATAGATAGTGTAATTGAATATTCAAGTTAGCACAACTTATTTTTTTTCTTTTGATTTTCATATATTTGTTTGACCAGCTCTGGAAGAATCTAACGGAGTTGGACTTGAGTTATTCCAAAAACTTGGTTCAAACTCCTGATTTCTCGGAACTTTCAAATCTGCAAAGATTAGAACTTGAAGGTTGTACAAGTCTTATTGACCTTTATGCTTCGATTGAACAACTCAAAAAGCTTCGACTGTTGAACTTGCAAGGTTGCAAAAGTATTGTTTCCCTTCCTCAAAGCATTTCCAATTTGGAATGTTTTGTTTTTCTTGATAGATCGCCAAAACAGTTAAAGGAAATTAAAGCCTTGGAGGTGCCTGACTCAAGTGAAACTGCCATAACAAAAGTACCTTCTTCCTTTAGTGGTTTAAAAAAGCCCAAGATGTTGCCATTTTGCAAGCTCAAGAGGTCAACCTTTGAGTATGACATTTTCTTGAGTTTTAGAGGTGAAGACACTCGTAGAGGCTTCACAAGCCACTTGTATCATGAGTTAAATAGGAGAGGATTTAGAGTTTTTATGGATAATGAAGAACTTAGAAGAGGAGAAGTTATCTCAGATGAACTGCTGCAAGCAATTGAAGAATCTCAAGTCGCAATTGTTATTCTCTCTACAAATTATGCCTCTTCTTCATGGTGTTTACGTGAGCTCCAACATATTCTTGCCTCAAGAGATAAGCTCGGTCAAATAGTTTTCCCCATCTTTTATTATGTAGATCCATTTGATGTGAGAAAACAACAACACAGCTTTGGTGAAGCCTTCCACCAACTTAAACACAGGTTCCAACATGACCACCAGAAGGTTATAGAGTGGACGCGTTCCCTGGTAGAAGTGACTAATTTAGTTGGTTATGATGCTCGTAATTATCGGTAAGTTCTTTTAATAAAAATTTTAATTACTTGTATATAATATTTGTATCAAAGCATTGAACACTAGCATATTAAAGATATTTGTATGTGTGATCATGTTCCTTTTAGAGAGACAAACACTTTTAGCTGAGAGTAAACAAATTTAATAATTACTCCATACTATCAAATACATAAATCTTTTAATTATATGTAGCTAGTTTTCAAGAAATGATTCGTGTCTATTATTATTTTTTTTAAAAAAATCCTTGATGATTCTAATTGTAACTTGAAAATAGTTATTATATTCTTTTAAAGACAAAAATCTATATATATGTATATATAGCAAATATTCTTGTACGAAGTCGGAAGACATGAGTTATAAATGTTCTGCTTGACCCGTTTGGTGTGCAATAGGCTCCAATTTTTTTTGTCGTTTTCTTCTGTTATGTATTGTTTCATCATTTTCCTTTCGAAATCAGTAATGTAGGAGTTACGGTTTTCCAAACTCTATGCAAACTGCACAGGCTTGACATTTAGTTATTTTTTAAAGTCAAGCAAATTTATTCTGAATTAAATTATAATGCAATTTATCTCATTTTTGAAAGTTTTGTCTGTGCATTTATAAAACTTAATTGGGGTGTTCAAAGCTAAAATTGTTCTCCGAAGTAAAATTTTTATATTTACAATTAAAATCAATGTAAAAAAAAAATACAATTTATAATCTGTTGTGCTATTCATAAGTGATGATTGTGATTTTTTTTTTGGGGTAAAAAAAACATCGTGAAAATTTTCAAAATGTGTTTAGTTTTTTAACTTTACAAAAGAAAAGGACACATGGGGACTTGTGCTGGGGTAGCCCCAACACTGAACAGTGACTTGGAATGGGATCCAATTGTGAATTTAAATATATTATTTATCATATTTAATTTTCTGGAAAAAAATTATAAAATGGAAAAATTTTACTATAAGATAAAATATGATGTATAATGTAATGAGACAAACATTTATTGCTTTGGATCAATTAAGGATGGAGAGGGTGTCGGCCCCTTGAAGGCAACTCAACTGTCTTTGGTCCTGAAAAAAACTTCACTGTTACGTTCATGCATGTCTGTCTTTTTTTACTGTGGGGTCCTTTATTTGTTTATAAATATTAACAACCCAAATGAAAATAAATACCATATAGGGTATTCAACATAAGAGTTAGTTGGGAGTTGTATTTTATTCTAAATATAATACCTCAATCTATTTTGTCTCTTATATTTATAATATTTTTCATAAACTATTTGCTATTATTGATTGTACATATAATAGAATCTGCATCAAGGGATATTTTCAATGCAAATAATCTAATAGGGTATTTTAGAGAAAATAACACTTATTTTTAACAAATACTCCTCTAGTCTTATTTATAAGGTAGAAATATAATGCATTTTTTGGTCCTATTATAAGTTACGTCATTAAATTTTTTGCTTGAATATACAATTTTACCTTTAATTTATTATAGAGTATTGTTCGCTACCGTAAGTGCACGGATCGCGTCAAGTAATAAAGTGATAAGTGAGATCGTTCCCTCGAGAATTTGAGTAACAATTTAGTCAAACAATGGGCTTGATGTGTTTGATTAAGTTGAATCAAAACAAAATGTTGAGTGTGAGAAAAACAGATTCAAAAGATATGTTGATAACGGTGTGCAGATTACCTTGCACGATCGGCTCGCTACAACGGCCAGAGCTATTCAGAACTACGCTCACCGCCGGTGGAATGTATTAGTCTTTTTGTGTTAGAGCGTGGTATGCAGCCACATGAACATTCTTCGGGGTCCTACCCATGATCTTGTATCTCTTCAAGCTTTGCTTGCCTTTGTATCTCAAAAAAAAAAAAAAAGATATGTTGATAACAACTAAAAAGTATTGAATGAAATATGCTTCTTGTGAATTCAATCAATTAGAGTAAACCTAGGATTGTTTGTTCTCTTTGTATATCATAAATTCAATCTACTTCCTCTTCGATATTACTGTTTATGGAATATATATGTGTCAGTCTAAGGTTCTATAGCCATTGGTTAAGCTCTCTCAAGTCATAACCAAACTTATATTCTCCATTAAGATACACAATCTCTTGCTGCATTTAAGGGAAAATAATCATTAAACAGCCTCCTTACTTTGACAATGCTAGGTTAATAACTATATCTCTATGTTATTAACAAACCATCCATTTAACTCTTTAAACTTCAAGTCTAGCATAACTCTACCCACGTTCTTCAATTAGATTAACTCTCTCAAGCTTAATCTAGTTGAACATGTTATTCACAGTGCTAGCAATTCATGAATATTAGTGAAAATAGGGACGAATTAACACATATATACCATTAGCTAACGAAGAGGAAGAAGGATTCGAGTTTAATCCATACAAAAGTGTAGAACAATCCTAGAATGAAAAACCTAGCTACTCATGTTCAAAAACGGATTACAAATAGCAGGATTAAATGTAGCCATAACAGAATCACAGTGGAGAAAGGGAATGAATACAGAAGGATCAAGAAAACTGGAGTGAAATCTCTTCAAATCTTCAATCCCACTTGATTCTCCTTGATTTCTAGCAGATCCCAGCTCTCAGCATCTCTCTAGCCGCCTCTGTCGGTCTTTCCAAATTGGGAATCCCCGCTCAAAACCCTGGGTTTTGCTTTTTATATCTCCTCAGATGTCAGAACGCGTAGCTTCATTTGCGGGGGTGGGCCGCGGCCCGCCACTCTGTGGGCCACGGCCCATGAGTATCTGACCTCATGTTGATTCTTCTGGGCCGCGGCCTATGAGATGGTTGGCCGCGGCCCACGCCTTTCTGTGCTGATGTTGACCTTCTGGGCCGCGGCCCATGAGATGGTTGGTCGCAGCCCACGCCTTTCTGTGCTGCTGTTGATCTTCTGGGCCGCGGCCCACGCCTTTCTGTGCTGCTGTTGATCTTCTTGGCCGCGGCCCATGCACCTGCCAGAGTCATCTTCTCTTATTTTCTGCTCTGTTCTCCTCCCAACTTGCCTTTCCTTGGAATGGTTGTTAGCTTCAACTTCCTTCACCTCCTTCTCACTGCATGTGGCTTCCTCTGGGCTAGCTATGAATGAATCTGTATCAGTTTACACAAAGAACTTGCACACATGGTTAAACATTCATAGCAGTTAGTGAATAATGTCCTCCACAATTTCATTCTGTTGTGCATAGCATGAGAAGAACACAATTCATCACTTTAACCCTTTCAAATGCCCACTTATGCACCCAAAGTGAAGTAAAACAGGATGAAATATGAAATTCTAACAAGAATTTCCTGAAGTTAACACACCCCCAAACTTGAACTTTTGCTCGTCCTCGAGTAAATTCAATCATTCACCAGCAGTCAAATTAAATTAAGCGCAGGCATAGTGCTCATGCATGACCCTTTCTTCTCTTAAGCTACTCATGTTACCAAATATACATGTATGCTTGGTTCATAGTTTAAAAACTAATTCCCTAGTCATTTTCAACTGAGTGTATGTTCAACAAGAGTTGACTAACAATCGTCCTACATTTATCAAGATCAGAAACAACATTTCAGCATGTATGATTCGGCCTCATTATCTAGACCTAATACTTTGCATTCTCTTTCCTTTTACTTAAACTCAATTCACACACCTTCAGTGCCACAGGAACTTTAGGGTTGCATGGAATTGTTCATTGTTCTCGCTTGGAGCTAACATAGAGTTCAGTTTGAGGCAATGCAAAGGAATTAGGCTAAAGCTCAATCAACCAAAGTTATGTGCACAAGAAAACACTCACTGATATACGTGTTTAATTCTCACAATTAGGGGTAATTTCGCTCAGTACCACTTATAGCAGGTCCTGCCATAGGCTTGTAGAAATTCTACTCTCTCCACCACTTGTACACCTAGATTTATGAATCAAGGGGGCCTTTTACCAGGGTTGTAATATTGGAAATGGTCTAGTGGGAAGGACTAATGGAACAAGTGCCATGCATGCTGAAGCGTATATAATGACATATCTCTCTTTTTCTTTTTCTTTTCTTTTCTTTTCTTTTTCTTTTTCTTTTCTCTTTTTTTTAACATATACATATTGATTTTCTTTTACTCATTCCTTCTTCTCTTTTGTAAATTACGTAACTAAGCACTTATTGAAACAAATAGTAAATCAAATGCTAACTCACTGCTTTTCTAAGTATCATTCAATTGCAGAGCAACAACATGCATGACTTGTTAAATGTCAGATTTTTGAAAAAAAATGAATGCTCAAAGGGGGTGATCAAAGGGTGAATGTGAAAGGTTTGTGTTTAGGTCAATGGGTTTAGAAATGAATGCCCCTATCATTTTCATTAATCCACATACATATGTGATTTTGAAAAAGAATTTAAACAAGTTCTAGAGGTACACTAGCATAAATGGCACAAACACTCCAATGAATGAAACTCAGGCTCAAAATCCTTCCAACAGAGGTTTTCCTCTCTCATGCACAACCCCCAAGATTAATTCAACCTTAACCTATTTCGAATACATTAACTTAACTGATCCATATACTAACTCTACGCGCCATAACCAGCCACTTCCATACAATTTACTCAAAAACATAAACAGTTCCATAAAAATTTTAGTTCAAAGATAGTGTCACTCATGCTCTCAAAGTGTGTGAACTGCTAATCTCTTCCCAGAGATTCAAATACAATTTCAAAGGTCTTTCAATGAAAACAATTCATACATGTCATGAATTACTCTCAACCCTCGTGTAAAATGAGAACCAAGCAGTCATGAATATCCAGTTTTTGACTCACATCAGCTATCAAATACAATTCCCAGAAATTTAGCTCAAAGGTAGGGTGCAACACAGGTTTAAACACATGCATGCAAATATATCAGTACCCCCAAACTTGAGGGAGACAGTGTCCCCACTATCATAGGACACAATGTGTCACAGATAGCACCTAAAATGAAAAGGAGCATACAACTATCCATAGGTATAACAGTGAACACCATAGATATCTAAATCGTAATATCCAATAAAATCCTGATGTCAGGCAATAGGAAAACAACTGTAACAGTAGTACTGAAACAAAGTCTGAATCATATCCAAGAGAAATGGAAAGCAACAGTAAAAATGGGCAGCACAACTAACTAAGAACTAGTCCTCGCCATCACCATCACTAGCGGCTGTATCAGCGCTATCACCCTCAGCATCATCATCCCCACCGTCAGCACCAATATCCGCGCCATCATCATCGCCATCGGCCTGAGCTGTAGCAGGTACATGAGTAGCGAATAACTCCTCTAACTTGGTCAGGCGAACACCGTGATCCTATAGATAGGTGAGGCATTGGCCAGCAGTAGCCTCCGTGCGCTGAATGGCCGCAAAGATCACATCCAATGTGACGGCAGACTCGGAAGAGGAAGGGGCACCGGATTGTTTACCCTGCTCTAGGGGAGATGAAAGGTCATGAGGGGGATGAGATGGTCCTCCCTGCTGAAAGAAAGGGTCGTTCGCTGTACGCTGGGAGGCTGGAACCTGCTCGTCTGGCTTCGGCTTGATGCTCAAGTAGTTGAATGCCTTAATAGGCTTGAACATAACATCAGTAGCCGCAGCAGCAACACCCACAGAGGTGCAGAAGGAGGAAATAAGGTGCGGCAGCATCAGACCCATCGAATGATCTCGGGCATGGTCGCGAAGAGTCTGATAAATCAAGGCGCCAAGATCAATAGGCTCCTTCTTCATAAGAAGGTAAATAAGGAGAGCCTGGTCTCTAGTGAGACGACTCCTATTCGACGACGACCAGAAGTAGTCCTTGCCAAAATACAGCCACACCCGAGCCTCAACTGATAACTGAGCCCGAGGTAGATGTTTCTGCGCCCCTCCGTGAGTCTGCCATGCCACTAGGTGGTTGTACACTAGCAACTCTGAAATGTCATCCTCAGGGATGTCATCGTCACTGTCTAATAGTTGCATGTACTTGCACTCCTCAACAGCAGGGAGTGCTACAAACTACCTAAAACTCTCCAGCGTAAAGTCAACGTCGACTCCGCGCAGAGGAAATCGCCAAATGAGTCTCACACTGGCAGTGGTGTAGAATTCCTGGACAATCTACAGGTTCCCATCAACCTTAGGCTCCATAAGCCTCTGCAGGTGGTATGTACGTGTGGCGAGATCGTAAAACTCGTACGAGACATTGAACGAGAATTCCCGTTCATGCAGCAAGGGTCGGGTAACGATCTTGGCCTTGGCCTCAGCAACGGCCTTGGGCCCCGAGCGATCAGCAACACGCTTGGCCGGCATAGTAGCTACGAGAGAAGACAATGGACAACCAAAAACTAATGAAGACTCAAACAGGTACAGAACATGTACACCGGAATCAAAAAGTTTAATAATGACCCCCCCAAACTTATGACCTACTAGTGGCAAATCTGTCTATTAAGATTTCAAGCCTCATCCTATTCATCACTACCTCTTTCATCACTTAATCAACTCAGAAGAAGAAATTAGGTTACTATAATGTTGGCAAAATTTCATCACACATCGGAGTCATTCCAAAACATGCAGCACAATTTAACTACTACAGCACAGGTTCAATAATAGTTGAAAGTGTATGAAAAGCCTTGTAAATTCTGAAATTCAATGAGGCAATTTGCAAGTTGTGGAGGTTAAGCCAAACATGGTTTTCAAAAGCACAAGATTCACCTCCAGGTTTACATGATCATTCAAAAGGAAAAAATGCAAAACTTCTCAACTTAGATCAACTGCCTAGAAATTACAAAATTGAGTTAAACTGTGCAACAATCCAAAACATGCTGAATGATTTGTTCATGCAAAACACAATTCGTGCATACCAGAGATGCACAATTCCAGTTATAGAATCAGCAGCAGATTTTAATGCACTCAGCACAGGCTAGCCAATCAAGAGAACCAACACAACCTTGCACAGTCATTAAAGTTTTGAAATGAATCACTAAACCTTTGAAATGCAATTTACACATACATCCCGAAACAGAGAACTCAAATCCAGCCACAAATCAGTATATACCAGAGCAGATCAATATAATTACTAACCTGTAACCAACAGTTTCACCGCTTAGCTATACACCATAATTCTCAAATTAACCATTCAGGTGCAGATTATAGTGCAGCACAAGCCAATTTTCAACAATTTTAGGGCAAAAGTTAGATGCAGCACTCTTTAGAATCATAAGAACTCATATTCCGCAATTCAAAACGCAACACATCCCAAACCACTTCAAGCCTAAATCTCAGCAATGCTTATTACTTGACAGATTATCAATTTCAACACTAGACAGTTTATGCATTTGATATAGAGACCTTGTAGCAGCACTTGCAATGAGGCAAAGTGTCAAAAAAAAAAGGGCATTGGCACATAAGGCAAATTTACAATTAAATGAATGCAGCAAGTGCTGTCAAAAGGACAGAGAAACTTGACAAAGTATGTACATTGCCCTCAAAAGTATCAATTATAACAGATGTGCTGCGCATATGCTGAAATCCCTAGATCAGAGTTTAACTAACTACCCTCATTGCGAGTAAAAGAGCAAGATCGAGACCGATTTACCTCAAATGTTGAGAAAGTTGAGGGATTAGCGGAGGAATCAAAGGGAAACACTACTCGCGCTGTGCCCTAGAGCCTCTTCTTTAGCAAAGACGATAGGCAACGTACAGCACCCACATGCGACCGCGGCTACTGAAGTTCAAGGGAAAACGAAGAGGGGAAGAAGGGGAAACACGAAAATGAGGGACAAATTGTAGGGGAAGGATGAGGGATGGGGGTCGACTATGGGGGAGGAAGAATTAGGGGAGGCGGCTGCTGGGTTTGAGAGAGATGAGAAGAGATAAACGCGTGGCAGGGTTTTTAAAAACCCTGCTATCGCGTCTGGGCCGCGGCCCAACATGTGCTGGCCACGGCCCACAAGCTTCTGGAATTCATTTGGCCACGGCCCAAAACTATCTGACCATTCTCTGATAACCTCTGGCCACGGCCCAATACTTTCTGACCACTGACACTCATTTTTTGGGGATTGATGGGCCGCGGCACACCAAGAATGGGCCGCGGCCCAAGACTTTCTGAGCCCCTTTGGGTCGCGGCCCAGGATCTTCTTGGCCGCGGCCAGAGTTCAATTTCTAGCCTGATCAGTGACCACACAGTATACAGAACCATTGAAAACTCACTTAAGTTTATCAAAACTATGCCACACTTTCACATTGACGCTCACACAATCAACACCCCTAGTCCACACATTTCCTATGATCAAAATGCCCTCCTAATGCAGAGTTTTCTAGATATGATCAACGATTTGACAGATTTAAGCCAACTATAATGCACATTGCTTCTCTAACATTCATTGCAACTCTTATATCATATCACCGGCATCAGAATACACAAACATGCACAAGAGTTGGAGAACTTCCCTGGGATATGCCTGTCCAACCCAGATGCCAACCCTTGCCATGGAATCTTCTTGCTCTCAACAGCTTTCAGTTTGAAATCCCTTTCTTCCTACAAAATGTAAAAGATCAAACGTAAACCTACTAACTTATGCTAAAATCAAAGAAATTAAAGAGATTACGTTCAAAACTTGGGTTGCCTCCCAAGAAGCGCTTAGTTTATAGTCTTTAGCTTGACTTTTCACTTTGGTCACTCTTCATTTGACAAGTAGATGGTGGATACTAGCCTATCCACATCTCTTCCCCAATAGTGCTTCAACCTCTGACCATTCGCCTTGAATCTCTCACCCTTATCATTCTCCAGCTCCACATCACCATATTTTGATGCCTGAATCACCTTGAATGGCCCAGACCATCGAGACTTAAGCTTTCCGGGAAAGAGCTTCAGTTTTGAGCTATAAAGAAGGATACTTTGACCGGGTTCAAAGCTCTTGGGAATGATTTTGCTGTCATGATCCCTCTTTGTCTTCTCTTTGTAAATCCTTGAACTCTCATAAGCATTTAAGTGGATTTCATCCAACTCATTGAGTTGAAGTAGCCTCTTTTCTCCCACAGCTCGCGGATCAAAATTTAGCTTCTTGATAGCCCAATAGGCCCCATGTTCCAGTTCCATAGGTAGATGGCACGCTTTCCCAAACACTAATCGATATGGAGACATACCAATAGGTGTTTTATAAGCCGTTCAATAAGCCCACAAAGCATCATCTAATTTGGAAGACCAGTCTTTCCGAGTAGGGTTCACCATCTTCTCAAGAATATTCTTGATTTCCCGGTTGGAAATCTCAGATTGGCCATTTGTTTGGGGATGGTAAGGTAATGCTACTTTGTGCCTCACACCATATTTCTTCATCAAAGCTTGAAATTGATGAATGCAGAAATGTGATCCGCCATCACTGATAATGGCTCTCGGTGTGCCAAACCTTGTGAAAATGTGCTTCTTGAGGAACTTAAGTACCATCTTGGCATCATTAGTCACACATGTCATAGATTCTACCCATTTTGATACATAGTCCACTCCAACTAAAATGTATTCATTGTTAAAAGACTTAGGAAATGGACCCATGAAATCAATCCCCCAAACATCAAAGAGTTCAACCTCTAGCATGCTATTCAGTGGCATCTCATTCCTCCTAGATATGTTCCCTACTCTCTGGCACCGATCACATTGGAGGACGAAGGCATAAGCATCCTTAAATAGAGAAGGCCAGTAAAACCCACTTTGAATGACTTTCGCAGCAGTTTTCTCTCCTCCAAAATGACCACCATACTCCGACGAATGACAACAATGCAGAATGCACTCTTGTTCATTTTCTGGAACACATCTTCGAATGAGTTGGTCGGGGCACCGCTTAAATAAGTAAGGTTCATCCCAAAAGTACTTCTTCACCTCATGCAAAAACTTACGCTTTTGATGAGGATTGAACTCCGGAGGTAGCACTCCACAAACCAAATAATTTACAAAATTAGCAAACCATGGTGTAGATGAATATCAACAAAGAACAGTTGTTCATCCGGAAATGATGCTTGGATCATGTCAGAATCATCAAGTTGAGGTTCGGTGCTCAGCCTTGATAGGTGGTCGGCTACTTGATTTTCTGTACCTTTTCTGTCAATTATGTTCAGGTCAAACTCTTGAAGTAGGAGCACCCAGCGAATGAGTCTAGCCTTAGAATCCTTCTTGATGAGTAGGTACTTTAGAGCTGAATGATCAGTGTAAACAGTAACCTTAGTACCCACAATATATGGTCTAAACTTCTCACATGCATAAACTATGGCAAGTAACTCTTTTTCAGTGGTAGTATAATTGAGTTGGGCACCATCAAGAGTTTTACTCGCATAATATATAGGGTGAAAGAGTTTCTCTGCCTTTTGCCCAAGAACAGCACCAATGGCGTAATCACTTGCATCAGCCATGATAATGAAAGGTAAAACCCAATCCGGAGCTACTAAGATAGGAGTTGAAATGAGACGCTTCTTTAATTCCTCAAAAGTATGTAGACACTCATCATCAAATTTGAATTCCATATCTTTCTCCAAAAGCTTAGAAAGGGGTTTGGCAATTTTTGAGAAATCCTTGATAAACCTCCGATAGAACCCGGCATGTCCAAGAAAGCTTTGGATACCCTTTACATTATTAGGTGGTGGTAATTGCTCAATAATAGCAATTTTAGCCCTATCTACTTCCAACCCGTTCTTGGACACTCTATGGCCAAGTACAATACCTTCTTGCACCATGAAGTGACATTTCTCCCAATTGAGAATTAAGTTTGCCTCTTCATACCTTGTAAGCACAGCATCTAAATTCTCCAAACATGAGTCAAAAGATGGACCAAAGACAGAAAAATTGTCCATGAATACCTCAATTGTTTTCTCAATCATATCAGCAAAAATGGACATCATGCACCGTTGAAAAGTAGTTGGTGCATTGCATAGTCCAAAGGGCATTCTTCTGAAAGCAAAAGTGCCATATGGACAAGTGAAGGTGGTCTTCTCTTGATCTTCTGGAGCTATGGCAATTTGGTTATAACCGGAATATCCATCAAGGAAACAAAAGAATTCCTGACCGGCTAACTTGTCCAACATTAGATCTATGAATGGCAAAGGAAAATGATCCTTTCTTGTAGCTGTGTTGAGCTTCCGATAATCCATACACACCCACCAACCAGTCACCGTGCGAGTAGGAATTAGTTCATTTTGGGTGTTAGCCACTACAGTCATGCCACCTTTCTTAAGGACACATTGGACTGGGCTCACCCATGAACTATCAGAGATAGGGTACACAATTCCAGCGGAGAGCCATTTAAGTATTTCTTTCTTGACTACTTCCTTCATGATTGGATTCAATCGCCTTTGATGCTCAATAGAAGTTTTATGATCATCTTTCTAATAAGATTTTGTGCATACATATAGAAGGGCTGATTCCCTTAATATCCGCTATGGTCCAACCTATGGCTTGCTTGTGTTCTTTCAAAACTCATAGGAGCTTCTCTTCTTGCAGATTCAAAAGATCGGAAGACACAATCACTGGGAGAGTGTTGGCATCTCCCAAGTAAGCATACTTAAGATGAGATGGTAAGGGCTTCAACTCAAGAGATGGTGGAACTTCAATAAAGGGCTTCAAAGGAGTGCTCAATGCCTCAGCCACCTCAAGTGACTCAAAATTTCTTTGTCTTGAGTGAGGGAATGCGTCCATACGAAAAAGGTTTGCAATAGCTTCTTCATCAAATTCATCCAAACTCTTTTCCCCAATTAGAAATGCCTCTAAAGGGTCCTTGATCATTGGAGCATATGACTCTTGAGGAATGAGTGAGTCCAATATATCCACAAAGGAACATTGAGCTGAATCATCATGGAATTTTAAAGCTTTCGGCATGTTAAAGATTACTTTTTCGTCGTCCACCCTCAAAGTGATTTCCCCCTTTTCCACATCAATCAGAGTTCTTGCTGTAGCTAAAAATGGACGGCCTAAAATGAGTGGGATCTTCCAATCAACCTCACAATCAAGCACCACAAAATCTGCTGGGAAGATGAACTTGTCTACTTTCACTAAAACATCTTCAATAATTCCTCTAGGCTTAGAAATACTCCAGTCAGCAAATAGAAGGGTAACTGTGGTAGGTCTAGGCTCTCCTAATCCCAATTGGTTAAAAACAGCCAAGGGCATCAAATTGATGCTAGCACCCAAGTCGCATAGAGCTTTACCATTGAAGTTTGTTCCAATGTTGCAAGGAATATAGAAACTACCCGGATCTTTCAACTTAGTAGGTAACTTCCTTTGGATCACGGCACTACATTCTTCAGTTAAAGCCACATTTTCAAATTCATTAAATTGCCTCTTCTTGGACAACACATCCTTTAGGAACTTGGCATATTTAGGCATCCCCTCTAAAGCTTCAGCAAAAGGAATGTTGACATGTAATTGCTTAAACATATTTAAAAACTTTTTGAATTGTGTATCTTCCTCCTTCTTTTTGAATCTTTGAGGAAATAGTAAGGGAGGCATGACAGTGGAGGGGCTTGGTTTGCTCTTCTTTTCATTAGTCAGCTCTTGTTCCCTCTTCTTGCTCTTGCCAACATCATCCAATCTGCCTTCAGAGTGCTTTCTCTTTTTAGTTTCCTCGTCTTCCACCATAATTTCTAGAGTTATGACTTCCTCCTCGTTAACTTCAAGGTCCACTTGCTCATCTTGCTTTGGTCCCGTTGTGCTCGAGCTAGGCATATTCGAAAGCACCTTGCCACTTCTCAAATGAATGGCCTTACATTCTTCTTTTCTACCCCTCTTTGGATTAGGGATGGTATCACTTGGGAGACCGTTTCGAGCCATGGCATTTACTTGTATAGCTAGTTGCCCCAATTGAACTTCAAGGTTCTTAATAGCAGATTCATGAAGAGAAAAGGTAGTCTTACTCTTACCTCTTGAAGATTCCACTTCGGTTAAGATACGGGACAACATTTTGTCCGTCTTGGATTCTTCTTCCTTCACAGGAGCTTGCCTTGATTGCATTGGAAAACCTGGTGGAGGGACCGGCTTGGTGCCAGAAGTAGACTCATGAGGAGGGTTCAAGGTGTTACCTTGACTCCAAGAGAAGTTGGGATGAGCTCTCCAAGCATGATTGTAAGTTTGTGAGTATGGATTACCTTGAAAAGGTTGAAATTTGCCCATATAATTGACAGATTCAGTGCCCATGTAGAGAGGTCAATTGTCCGGCATGTGGACATCATTGCATTGCTCACATATAATCGGAGTGGATTGAACAGAATGCACACCGCGAGCATTACCCTTGTGTATTTGAGACTCTAAGACATCAAAGCGTTTATTCAAAGCGGACAAAATTATGGCAATTTGTGATGAAGAGTCTTCTTTTGTGTTGAGTAGGGCTGGGGTAGTTGGAGTTCTCCTATCATTTCCCTGGGTGTTGTTTGCAGATAATTGATCCAAAAGTTTGAAAACTTCATTGACAGGCACATTCTGGTAACCTCCATTAGTCATAGAGTCCACCATTGCTTTGGATTGAGGATTCAATCATGTGCAGAAAATTTGGATCACTACCCACTTGTCCACCCCATGATTGGGGCATTGTTTCATTAGCATATTGTACCTTTCCCACGCGGCATACAAATGCTCATCCGGCTGTTGTCTAAAACTTAGAAACTCGTCCCTTGCTTCCACTGACTTATCATCGGAGAAAAATCGAGCTCTGAATTTAGCTTCAAGATCAGCCCAAGAGGTTATGGATCCTTATTGTTAAACCAATCTCTAGCTTTCCCTTGTAGAGAGAGAGGAAATAGCCGCAGCCTCAGCACATCTTGAGGGACACCATTCTGCTTGAAGGAATCACACACCTCCAAGAAATACATCAAATGCTTGTTGGCGTCTTCATTATAAAGGCCATGGTACAACCCATGCATTTGTAACATCGTGATCATCACCGGCTTGATCTCGAAAGTGTGTACTTGCATCTCTGGCATTCGGATGCACGATTGAGTTCCTCTTATGTTCCTGCTGGTGAAGTCATTAACAATCACTCTATCATATTCATCCGCCATTGTTTCAGCTTCAGTCTCAGTTTCAGTCTCAAATTCAGATTCTGTTTCAGTTTCAGACTCAGATTCTGCTGCTGATTCTGGTTCTTCTTCAATGCGCGGTAATCCTTCAAGTACCACGATCAATTTGTTTCCTTGCAAATGTTGCATGAACTGGATTGATACCTGCGAAAAGGAACAAACCAGCAAGTATCAAGCTAAAACAAGTGAAATTGGATGCAAAAAACAATAACAGAAAAATTATAACTCTAACTAAAGAATCAAGCGAAATCTACTAACATAAGCCTAAGGTCAACTAAAAGAGTTGTTAAACCAATCCCTGGCAACGGCGCCAAAAACTTGTTCGCTACCGCAAGTGCATGGATCGCGTCAAGTAATAAAGTGATAAGTGAGATCGTTCCCTCGAGGATTTGAGTAACAATTTAGTCAAACAATGGGCTTGATGTGTTTGATTAAGTTGAATCAAAACAAAATGTTGAGTGTGAGAAAAACAGATTCAAAAGACATGTTGATAACAACTAAAAAGTACTAAATGAAATATGCTTCTTGTGAATTCAATCAATTAGAGTAAACCTAGGATTGTTCGTTCTCTTTGTATATCATAAATTCAATCTACTTCCTCTTCGATATTACTGTTTATGGAATATATATGTGTCAGTCTAAGGTTCTATAGCCATTGGTTAAGCTCTCTCAAGTCATAACCAAACTTATATTCTCCATTAAGATACACAATCTCTTGCTGCATTTAAGGGAAAATAATCATTAAACAGCCTCCTTACTTTGACAATGCTAGGTTAATAACTATATCTCTATGTTATTAACAAACCATCCATTTAACTCTTTAAACTTCAAGTCTAGCATAACTCTACCCACGTTCTTCAATTAGATTAACTCTCTCAAGCTTAATCTAGTTGAACATGTTATTCACAGTGCTAGCAATTCATGAATATCAGTGAAAATAGGGACGAATTAACACATATATACTATTAGCTAACGAAGAGGAAGAAGGATTCGAGTTTAATCCATACAAAAGTGTAGAACAATCCTAGAATGAAAAACCTAGCTACTCATGTTCAAAAATGGATTACAAATAGCAGGATTAAATGTAGCCATAACAGAATCACAGTGGTGAAAGGGAATGAATACAGAAGGATCAAGAAAACTGGAGTGAAATCTCTTCAAATCTTCAATCCCACTTGATTCTCCTTGATTTCTAGCAGATCCCAGCTCTCAGCACCTCTCTAGCCGCCTCTGTCGGTCTTTCCAAATTGGGAATCCCCGCTCAAAACCCTGGGTTTTGCTTTTTATATCTCCTCAGATGTCAGAACGCGCATCTTCATTTTCGGGGGTGGGCCGCTGCCCGCCACTCTGTGGGCTGCGGTCCATGAGTATCTGACCTCATGTTGATTCTTCTGGGCCGCGGCCCATGAGATGGTTGGCCGCGGCCCACGCCTTTCTGTGTTGATGTTGACCTTTTGGGCCGCGACCCACACCTTTCTGTGCTGCTGTTGATCTTCTGGGCCGCGGCCCATGCACCTGCCAGAGTGATCTTCTATTCTTTTCTGCTCTGTTCTCCTCTCAGCTTGCCTTTCCTTGGAATGGTTGTTAGCTTCAACTTCCTTCACCTCCTTCTCACTGCATGTGGCTTCCTCTGGGCTAGCTATGAATGAATCTGTATCAGTTTACACAAAGAACTTGCACACATGGTTAAACATTCATAGCAGTTAGTGAATAATGTCCTCCACAATTTCATTCTGCTGTGCATAGCATGAGAAGAACACAATTCATCACTTTAACCCTTTCAAATGCCCACTTATGCACCCAAAGTGAAGTAAAACAGGATGAAATATGAAATTCTAACAAGAATTTCCTGAAGTTAACAAGTATATTTTTTTTTTGAAGAGTGTGTAGTTCAATAGGAATAAAGTTAGAAAGTTGCTGTATTTTAAAGTAGAGCTACTGAAATTTAAGGTTTTCTTAATCTGTGCGAATTTAGAATTACCTTATAAATAGGACAAAAAGAGTAATTAATTTCTTTAATCTACTCAAATTAGTTAAATAAATCTTATATTAAAGATAAGAGGTAGTAGGAATTAGCATGAATGTTTGGTGGAAAAAAGTGAAGTGATAGGTTGTGATTAGAAAATTAATTAAAATATCAGTCTTGTTGCTTATAAAAGTATTTATATTAACTACAAGAGTACAACATCCATTGATTTGAGATTTTTAAAGTTCAAGTGGTATTTTGTTATTTTTTCCCCTATATAATATCATCACAAACACATATATCATGCCTCTGACTGAAAAAATTGTGCTTGTAGGACCGAAGCAGAACTTATTGACAGCCTAGTTGAAGATTTATGGGGCCGATTTTGTTCAGAAGTGCCACCTGTGAGTGTAAGTGATGCACATATTGGAATTGATTGGAGAGTAGAAGAAATGTTTTCAATCTCTGAGATAGGGTTGGATGACGTACGGTTTATAGGAATATGGGGAATGGGTGGTGTTGGCAAGACTACTCTTGCTAGAGCTTGTTATGAAAGGTTCCGTCACCAATTTCACTTCCATTGCTTTCTTGCCAATGTTAGAGAGGTTTCACAAAAAAAAAATGGTCTACTTCACGTATAGAAGCAATTGCTTTCACATCTCAACATAAAAAGTTTACAAACTGAAGTCACGGATGAAGAAAAGAACAAATTAAGTTACCCTTTTTGCAATAGAAAGGTTATGCTTATCATTGATGGTGTAACTGATATAAGGCAATTAGAGAATTTAGCTCCAAGTCGGGAGTGGTTTGGTGATGGGAGCAGGATAATCATAACAACTAGAGATGTCCGCTTACTGAGATCTCATCAAGTGGATGAAATGTATGAGGTTAAACCAATGAACCATGATGAATCTCTTCAGCTCTTTTCTCAAAAAGCATTTTGAGGAAAATGTGTCCCTGATGAAGAAAATTTTTGGCAGTTGACTCTATCAGCAGTTCGCTATACAGGAGGCCTTCCTTTGGCTCTTTGTGTTTTGGGTTCCTTCTTTTGCAGCAGAGATGGTTTAACAGAATGGGAAGATGCTTTGAATATGTTGAGGGGAGTCTCAAATAATGACATTTTTAGGACACTTAAGATAAGCTTTGACGATCTGAATGATACAGAAAAGATGATATTTTTAGATATTGCCTGTTTTTTTAATATGTGGGGGAAAGATGAAGTAATTCAAATATTGGAAAGCTGTGGATTTCCTGCAAGAATTGGTTTGCATACCCTTAGGGAAAAATCTTTGATTGCTGAAATTGAGATTGGCAATACTACATATATAGAGATGCATGATTTAGTTCAAGAGATGGGTAGGCTTATTGTTATTCAGGAATCTCATGCTAATGTTGGAATGTGCAGCAGATTGTGGCTCCCTGAAGACATTGACCGACTGCTACAGAGAAATTTGGTAAGCAATTAATTTTCTAGAAATACTAATCTTGTTTTTTTTTGGGTAATGTTGAATTTTTATATTTCTTATTTGCACATCTTTTTTTTTATCAAATCTTGGTGACGGCTATAATGTTTGTAATCAGGGAACTAGCAAAACGGAAGGTGTGGTGTTGCCCTATACCTTTAGAAAAGATATAGCATATTGGAATTCAGAAGCCTTTTTAAAAATGTGTTGGCTTCGATTACTTATAATATCATGTAATTTTGACCTTCCCTACCATCTCAAAGGCCTTCCTGGATCATTAAAAGTTCTTCATTGGTATGGATGTCCTATTGAAGATCTTCCTTCTATTGAGCGAATGGATGAACTCATATATCTCAAAATGCAAAATAGTAAAATAGAGCGCCTTTCTAATGATACACAGGTTAGATACTTTATAACCATTCTCATATAACTCGATGATGATGAAGCTGAATTAAGTTTTTTTTGACTGATTTTTCTTATCTTTTTATTTGGTCAGTCTATGAATGAACTAGAGATTTTGGACTTGAGTCATTCCAGAAATCTATTTGAAACTCCAAATTTTTTTGGATTTCAAAATTTAAAAAGACTAATTCTTCAGGGATGCGAATCACTTGTTGAAATTCATTCTTCGCTTGGGCAGCTTCACTTTCTTGTTGAAGTAAATTTGAAAGGTTGCCTGAATCTTGAAGTCCTTCCAAAAAAATTGGAAACAAATTCTTTGGAAGAATTTGTTCTCTCTGGATGCACCAAAGTAAGAAATCTTCCAGAATTTGGAGGAGAGATGAAAAAGGTCATAACACTTGATGTCAACGGGACAAGTATAGTCAAACTTCCAGAGTCATTAGGATCCTTAACTGGCATTGAAACTTTGGATTTAAGGAGTTGCCAAAATCTTGTTGGCCTTCTCGATAACTTTCACAAATTGAAGCATTTGAAAGTTCTAGATATCTCTGGCTGCTCGTCTTTTTCCGAATTGCCATAAAACCTTAGTGAAAATGAAGCCTTGGAAAAACTTGATGCAAGTGGAACAGCTATCTTAGAAGTACCTTCTTCTATTTGTTATTTAAAAAAGTTAAAGACATTGGCATTTCATGGACGCAAAAAGCCAAAGCCAACTTGGTCCTTTTGGAACCATATTCTTCAGAGGCATTTAATTTCTAAGGGCTTAACATTGCCGACTTTCGTTAAGGGCTTAACATTGCCGACTTCCATTAAGGGCTTAACATTGCCGACTTCCATTAAGGGCTTAACATTGCCGACTTCCATCTTCAATGTTGAATCACTGATAGAATTAGATTTGAGCTATTGCGCTATTGTTGATGGGATCATTCCTAATGACCTCAGTGGCTTATGATCATTGCAGAAATTAGATTTGAGTGGGAACAAGTTTGTGAATCTATCTGATGGCTGCATTTCTAATCTTTTGAATCTCCAGTACCTTTATTTGAATTCATGTCGAAAGCTTCAAGTTTTGCCACAGCCTTCGCCAGGTTTACATATAATGGATGCAGGAGAATGTGGTTCATTGAGAGGTTTGTCAGACAAGAAATTGTTACATCTCTTTGCTTCAGTTGAACAGGTATATACATATTTGTATTCATATTTTCCATCCATTGATACATGTACATCTTTTGTTGCTAACTATATACATTTTGTTGGTTTTAGGATGGCCAACATGATGAAGGATTAAGGAGAATTACAAATTTTTCAGTGACAATTCTAGGGAGTGAAATACCATCATGGTTTGAGAATCAAAATCATCTTCCTCTGAATGAGAAACATGTGGCTTCTGTAATGATAGACATCCCTAAAGATGATTGGTTAGGACTTGGGTTGTGCACAATAATTGATGATAAGATTTGTTGGCCTTGCTGGGGGTTTGATTTTAAAACTTCTGATGGTAAGTATTTTTCCCTTCTGGGAACGACACGTGAGCATGAGAAAGAAATAAAATCTTGCCATCTCTGGATGGTGTTTTGGAAAATTAAAGAGAGAGACAGAGATGAAATATCAAGGAAGTATAGTCAAATTCGCCTGAAATTTTGTAGTGATTGGGAGCAGTCTCCATCAACATCAGTTGATATGGAGTCAATTAAGTGTAGATGGCGTTTCATTCGCAAAAGGGATTTAGAATTACTCGAGGATGGAGTAAGTTGCTTTCTTTCTACACTCTGTTTCATAATATTTTCTTTTGGTATTGTTATTACTTTTTAAGTTCTAGCAGTGGGGAGAAATTATTAGATCTCTTTTGTGAATGAATAAATTTTTATTTGATTTCTTTGCAAGACATACTTATTATATGCTTCATGTCTTAAAGGAAAACACAGTTAGCCCTGAGCCTTCAAAACCTCACCTTTAAGCAGCCCATTAGATGAAGAAATCAGAGAAGATGAAGTGGAATTAGATGAGTCATGGATGAAGTTCATTCCAGATGATTCAAGGTATGTGATGTTGTAATCTGACACTAACTATTCAAAGTTGGTGTTATGAATGAAATCCAAAATTGCAGTCTCCAGACTATAATTTATCAGTTAAATTATTCTGATCACTATAGTTTCAGATGCCTACTACCAAGTCTTTAAAGTGCCCAAAAACACTTAAAAGCTTTTCAGCGTTATTCACAAAATAAATGGTTCCATCCTACAACAAATGGCATAAACACAATTGGAAGAATGTATAAAGAAGTGAGGGACAATACAATAACTAATTTGATAAGCACTCGTATGGTTCTCCACGTTTTGTCAGTTGTTACTCAATTGCTGTTTACTTCAAGTGATATAACTGGAGATTAAAGTCAGTTACATCAATTGCATTTGAATGCTTGCTGCTACTGATGCATTTAAAGCAATTTCAGGTTTTGGTTTTAGACAGAGAAAGACTCCAATGAGCTTACCAGTCCTGATCTGAGACACAATGCTACATCCTACACTCCTTAATCATATTCCGGAATGCAATCTATTTCGGTCAGCAGAGCCCCATGACATGTAGCTGTGAGGAATTGTAAACCAAGGATGAAAAGGCTACTCTTCCTTCGATGGTTAAGAATTTATATGAATTGTATGTACTACTAATATTTATTAGATATTATTGAACAACGTCAGAACATCCATATTTTATCTCTAGACGAAGCACATATATATGAGCGTTGGTGGAAAATATGGATATAGGGTTGGGTTTCATGCTTGACATTTATGTGAGCCAGAGGGGCTGAATGGTGATAATCGATTATAAGTTTATAACTCCAAACTTGACTATTGCTAAGTTTCTTTTTATGAAAAAAAAAAATCAAATAAGCTTTTTTTAAAAAATTATTTTGGCGAAATTTTACCATATTTTTTAAAAATAATCACAACAAAATATATTTTACTTATTTTTAGAAGCTATTTTAAGTAGCTTATGAAAACAATCTGATGCAAATCTATAAAATATATATATATTATAAAAAACATTAAAATATCTTAGAAAATGCCAACTAGTCCAAACTGTTTAACCTAAAATAAATTATTTGGAAATGTAAATAGCTTTATTCGGTTATAAGCCAAATAGAATCGCCTTTTGCTCACCCCACTAAAAGCCCCACCAAAAAAAAAAAAACACTATCTCTTTGTTTTTCACTCTTGGAAAGTAGAAACCAGTATGATATTCAAGCTTGAAATATATATATATATATATATATATATATATGTTATAAAAAAACATCAAAATATCTTAGAAAATGCCAACTAGTCCAAACTGTTTAACCTAAAATAAATTATTTGGAAATGCAAATAGCTTTATTCGGTTATAAGCCAAATAGAATCGCCTTTTGCTCACCCCCACTAAAAGCCCCACAAAAAAAAAAAAAAAAACACTATCTCTTTGTTTTTCACCTTTGGAAAGTAGAAACCAATACGATATTCAAGCTTGAAAGGGATATATAGAAGGGGTAACTAAATACTACCTCTACTCTCCCTCAATCTTTATCATAAGAGTTGATTGATTAATTTAGATAAATTACAAAAATTTGCTATATTAGTTATTTGTAAAAAATATATATTGATTCTTTTAAAAAATATTATTTTTCATCATGACTATCTTTAGATAGAAACTCTTTAATTTGTTTAATCAATAGGGATATTTTGCAAAAAAATGTTATAAATTTAGAAGATAAAGTATATTAAAGTCTTATATTTCTACTTAAGGAGAAAAGTAAAACTATAAATTAACAAGGGTTAACACCACTTTTAATCCTTGTAGTTGATAGTTATTTTAGTTTTGGTTCATAAAGTTTTAAACAAATGGTTGTGGTCCCTCAAGTCTACTCCATTTTAAATTGTTAGACCTAAAGTTTCAAAAGAACTTGAAGCTAAAGTTAACACTGTTAATTAAGCTTATATGACACTAACACCGTTAAATATATTCATGTGGACGCTGACTGGGCAAGCTGAGTTGGAAAAATAAATTATAAACCTATATTTTCAAAAGCTTTTATATAATTAAAAAAACATAAACCCATCATCAGTCTGTGATCGTGGGTCACTGCCTGATTTAAAGTAGGGAGGAGAGCTTTAACCTTGGTTATGACATTTTGGCTACACTACCGGAGTTTAATTTCTTACCACATTTATTTTTGTTTAACAGAAGGACTAACATATCTAACTGGAGAAAGCCAAAGGATCCAATAAAAAAAAGTTAAAGAACCTTATTTTGAAAATCCCACATAAACAGGGAGGAGAGAGTAGAGAAAAGATAAAGAAGCTGATCATATTAGCTTGAAAGAGTGTCTTTACATTTTACAAGATAAAAGTATTTCAAGACTATTTAATGTATTTCTTGTACAGAACATTTTTTTTTTTGTTATTCGGGACAGATTTTGTCTTTTATTCCCTTCTAATTTTCCAACCAAATTATTTTTCCAACACCACCTTATAATTTCTCAATTTTTCACATGCAACCTCATGAGGTTTGGTTCTTTTAATCTCATCTCAACTTTTCATTTTTGGGCTTCTTAAAGTGTCACTCTACCATTTATAGAGCAAATCATGGGATTTCTTTCTTTTTTTGTGTCAAAAAGTGAAATCGAATTCCATTACGACTTATGAGTCCATTTTCTTCTCATTCACATTCATTTTTTTATAGAAATTAAAAGCCACCTCGATCCGTTGCAAATTCTTTTTCTTCCTTCATCTCCCAATTTCCTCCAACCTCTCTCCCTCCTTTCACATGCACTTCTTTTACAGATTTTTAGCTGTACTCATCGATAACAAACCATCAATTATCAACTTTTAGGGCTTGCCTGCCACTTCTCTTCAGTTTCCATTTATTTATTTATTTATTTTTGAATAACTAGCTATGTGAACAATATACTACAAATGAATTTTGGTTATTTGAATTGGGTCAAACTGGCATTTTGTATAGATTTAAAAGTAAAGCATATTATCTATTATTTATATAATAATGTAGATATATAAAATCGGATTCATGTATTTTTTTTAAAAAAAATCAATATTTATTATTTAATATTCAATATTCTGCTCATATATTTAAAATTAAATACATCATGCACTAGTAACTTGGGGATAACGTGAGAAAGCCAGCCCCACACGCATGCATGTACTTAAACCATATTGTTCCTCAATCATACATAATAGAGTATGTTAGGGCTTCTTCTAACAGGAAGATGAGGCACAGTGATGGTCTGTAAATAGCCATCACCCGTCATGGAACCCCTAAGGAGCAAGTAAGTATTCGACGTATTACTCCAAGACCCAACCTAGGCTATTTATAGCCTCTCATCAAGGCTTGTAACAGCTTTACCGGTGAGTCAGGTGACCATAAACCAAATCCTTATCCAAATCACTTTGCGGGACATAATCAGGAGATATTTTATCCAAAATATATTAAACTAATAATATTTAAAGCAATATGCTAATATTCAGAATATCTTCATAATATCTAGAATATTCATTTGATCAAAATAACCAACTAGTATATCCTTTATATGATTAAAGAATAAACATATATCTAGATATAATCTGAATAAAAATATTATCATTCTAATAAAATATCTAACATTTAAACCAATTTCAGGTTTTGATTTTAGACAAAGAAGACGCCAATGAACTTAATAGTCGATCTGGAACAGAATGCTACATCTATATATACTCCTTAGGCTATGGCTAGTGTTTAATTAATTGCCTTCAGCCTTTGTAACCTTTATTATCTTTGAGCCTCATGTATCCGCTAGTGGTCAATAAATGTACTTTATATATTAACTTTGTTCTTGCATTTCCATGTGGTTCTTATTACTTCTTAGTTTACACAGTTTATTAGTTGGCAAAAAAATAAATAAATAAAGGTACATAGTTTATGTGTAACGCCCCAAATTTCAATTAAGGGCTAATTGCAATTATCGTGAATGATTATGTGGTTTAATGTGGATTTGAGATCCGGATTAAGTATTGGGATTGTCCAATACCCTGTATTTTAGCATAATTATGTGGCAAAATAATTATTGGGCTAAATATAGGGGTAAATGGCACATGGAAGAATGAAAAGAATTTGATTATGAATTATGTGGTCATATTAATTAATATGTCATACTTAATGGAAAATTGAAAGAATGAAATTATTGGGCAAGTAGTTAGTGATTAAGGAAGAAATTAATTACTAACTAAGAAAAATGAGATGTGTGATTACATGGCTAATGGAGGGATTAGAGTAGCTAATTGGTGGCTTATTGTATGAGAGCCAATGAAGTGGTGACATGTGGCATGTGGAGATGGAGCATGAGAGTGTGAGAAAAGTCAAATGCATTCAAAAAATAATTTCTCTCTCTTCTCTCTCCCACATTTCGGTTGGTGAGGTATGGAGGGAGTATCATTATCATTTCCTCTCCTTCCTCCACACTCAATCTCTCTCTTCTCTCTTCTCTCTCTTGTTCGGCCATGGTTGCTAAGGAAAGAGAAAGGAAAAGCTTGGTATTAAGGTGAGTAAATGATCTCCTTTGCTCAAACTCTCTTCTCTAAAGTTGTTCCTTGAGTTGAGAGCTTTATTTTGATGGTTGTAGTTTCTCCATTGGTGGTGATTTGAGAAATTATGAAAATCTGGTAGTTAGAGAATCAAGAAGTGTCTTTGACACAGTTGATAAGGTAAGTGAAACTAATCTTTCTATCTATGTTTCATGCCATTTGATGAAGTTTTGAATTTTTGATTTTTATGGCCTTAAATTCGAAAATGAGTGTCATTGGGGAGTTTGGCATATTATTGGCATGAAAATGGTATTTGGGTATGTGTTTTGAATAGATTGATTGATTTGGGAAGTGAAATATAAAGTTTGGGGATTTTGATGTTTATGTTGCCCAAAACCAAAGCATGATAATGGAATAGGAATTTGGTATTCTATTGATTCCATTGAATTCCTTGGGTGTTTTTATGTGAGAATAGCTTTGGTTGAGGTTTTGGGTCCATTGGAATCTTTTGGGCACAAGTGGGGAAGTGTTGTCTGTGTCTCTGCATTTTCTGGTTTCTAACAACATCACTCGAGTGATCTGGGGTTCACTCAAGTAAGGGGTGAACATCACTCGGGTGAGGATGAACATCACTCGAGTGCGATACTATGTTTTCCCTTTCTATTTCCAATTTCATATGGCACTTCTATGTGTAGAGGCAAGAGTGTTGTCTCACTTGCAAGTGTTGTGAGTTCTCACTCGAGTGAGCCTCCTCTCACTCGAGTGCAAGTGTATTTGACATCATGAGCTCTTGTCTCGAGTTGTCACTCGTGGCCAAGTTTCAAGAGTGTGCTTTAACACTGGCGAGTGTTAAGCCATCACTCGTGCAAATATCTGTGCTTGAGTGCTCCTTTTCATTGAATGTTCTATTGCAGTCAAGTGAGCACTTTCTGAACCTCACTTCATGCAACTCGGGTGAGCATTAGGCTATCACTCGAGTGAGGTTGGTCATGCTCGAAGTGAAGCAAGCGTTTATGATTCCTGAAATTTGTGAGTGCTCTCGGGTATGCACTTTCTGTCCTTTACTCTCTAATACCCAAGTGCAGACCATATCATCACTCGAGTGAGGTCTTCTTTACTCGAGTATCCGTACATTATCACTCGAGTGAGGTCATCTTCACTCGAATGCAACAGTGGGAAAATCAGTTTCTATGCTTCCAAAAAGGGAGATCTTTGGCGAAGTGTTTTCCAACCCTTTGGGGCTTTTGTTGGAAACATTTTTAGCTTCTTAAGGGTCATGGATGTTGTTCAATGTTAAGTGTTATGAAGTGAGAGCATGGAAAAGAGAATAACCCTATGTCCTTGATTTGGTTTATAGGGTTCAATATTTGCCTTGATCGTGAGTAGCCGGTGCTGAAGCACACGTGGATAAAACAAGAGTAGGGAACTTACCTCTCCTGCATGTATTTGATAATTGTGTTAGTGTATTGATGCATGTTATTGCTTTGCTTGATTATGTGAAACATATATGAGTGATTGAACTTCTGTTACAATTTATGCTATGGCCATGAGTATATTGTTGAACATTGAGCATGTAAATATATCATTGTGTGAACATGAATTATGTATTGCAAGCATGTCATGCATTAAACACTAATCTTACATGCAGATTGGTATTATTTTCCTACTGAGATTCTCCAGAATCTCACCCCCTACCAATAGTTTAGACAAGGCAAATGGATCAAGGATGGAGCAAGCAACCAGGGTCGGTGAGGACTCCTTTGGGTTGCGATTTTGGTGGATAGTTAGCAAGGTATAATTGGGATTATGTGCATTTGGATATGTATTTGAAAGGATTTGTGTAATCCCCATTTGAGAAATTGTAAAGGACGTATGTGCCCTATGAATCTTTAATGAATGATTGAACCCGGGATTGCTGGGATTATTATTGTGCACTCTAATATATTATGAATGTGATTTATCTTTATGTAGTAATTGTATTCAGAATGTGAATGTGAGACCAAGTTAAAGTGTTTGTGAAAGAAATTTGTGAAAACCATATCTTAAGGATGGGAATGTAAATGACTTTTGATTATTATTGGTCTCTATTTCACTTTATTTATGTAATCCGGATATAATTACGGATGGGGGGGTTACATTATATTCCTCCATATGCATTATAGACTAGGTCATATATTTAGAATCGGAACTAGTACTATTTTAACAAAATAGGAGCTTAATTAAAGTTTCATGCTTGACAATTGGAAAAATAACGAGGGTTCTAATTATAATTCCTTGGCAATCCCTCCACTCATCATTTTCTTATCACCCACACTTGCTCAGCCTTACCCTTTTATCTTCACCTTCCACTTCTTCATCTTTTTCAAATCTCTTAGATTATAGGTCCCTCCCTTACCACACTCAACATCTCCTCTGTTCATACCCTGTTCTTCATAGGTCCCATATTTGCTTTATAAGATTAACCTTTATTTGTTCAAAAGACTTGAATTATTTTTATGAAATAAATTAACTTTCAAAAATTCAAGAGATAATTTTTGTGGATCAATTATTATTTATTAATACATACGTATTTTGTAATTTAAAGAAATATCTCCACAGAGAGCAAAATCATAACACAATTCAGAAAAGACTCGAAACCTTTAGAACAGGTTGACTTGACTTTGGTAATACAAGTCGAAGTCATGTGGGAAAGAGCACGGAAGGAAGAATGCGTATAGAAAATAAGTTATAGTTGGAAATTGTAATTTCCTTAGTTTCACATTCATTTTTCCAAGTCTTCGGACATATACGAGAGTCAATTATGAATGATTTTGATTTTAAAGTTGCAAGTTGCAACGTTGCTGGCAATTACAAACATAGCCATCATGACTTTTCTACCTCATAGATCGTAATTAATGGTTGATGAAGTTCCCGTTCAATTAGCTGGTTTGGAAAATAATTATTCAAATTAAAAATTATATTTTAAATTATGTAATGTTATCTATGATTTTAAATTAATAATTTATAATTTTACATAAATTCGAATTCAGTTTGCAGAATAATTTAATAAATATTTTTATTTATTATTAGCTTATGTCAAATTCAATTATTATTATTTAAAAAAAATTAATGACAAATAATAACAAATCAAATGATCAAGTAGCTTTAAGAATATATACAAGAAAAATAAAGCATTAATATTTGAGATAAAATAAAATAATGCATTATAGTTGGTTGAGGTGGTAAACAGCCTCCTCGTATAAGAAGAAGAACACAAATTCAAATATCGAGAAGTGGATTTATTAGAAGAGATGAAAACTTTTTGCATTGTAGGCCTCAAAAGTGAAATTAAACCCTTAATGAAATAAAAAAATAATAATGCTCTACTTTGAATTCTTTGGCCAGTGAGTATTACAATTATATTGAATTGCTTTTCAGATTTATTACTATATTAATAATAAATAATAAACATATTTCTCACATTCTTTTTTTTTTGGGGGTAATATATTGCTCACATTATAAATCACATATGTATTGTTGTTGATACACTATACCGTTCTTATGCATAAGATTTTATTAACTGAATTGTATTAATTAAGAAAACAGTTAAAATTAATTACATGTAATAAATATATAGAAAATATACATGTTTTTCTAAATATGTCTTTATTAATAAGTGAGCAAATGAGTGAGAGAGTAACAGTGAGAAAGATATAAAGAGAGTGCATAAATAAAATGAATTAGGGGCAACATTGGCAAAAATGTATATAATGCTCAAACAACTCTAGATAGTGCCTTCTAAAAGGGAACAAACCAATTCAAAAAATAAAGCTCTATATAGGGAGGGAGTGTGATTATAAGAAAAAAATAAATAAAATCCTCATTTCAAGATTAGATAGGCAGATATGCTTACCGTGATGTCCAATATACATACGTATTTTATATTTATTAAAAAAAAGGTTATAGTTTTTTTATGTGGAAAAAAGGTTATAGTTTGAAGTAACTTATTTCACACATATTTTTAGGAGTCAATAATGACGATTATCTCTTTACTTCTACTTCATATACACATCTTTTCCCCCTCTTTTATAGATCACGCGTTTTTGTTTGACGACTCATTAGTTTCATAAGTCACTCATTATTATTCTAATAAAACCAACCAAATTTTTAAGGTTCCTTATTGCAAAGATGAAGTGGTCCAAATTTGATATCCTAATTTGTGGAAAAAATGGGAAACCGACATATTCTGGAAAAAATGTGATTACACAAGTTATGAGGGCAAGGGAATAGCAAAAGAAAGGGACCACATTCTACCTTCCATGCTCCTTCCCTCCTGACTTCTATAATCACATCATTTTCACAATATGTTGGTCTCCCATTTTTTCCACAAATTAGGATATCAAATTTGAACCACTTCTTCTATGATGGATAAGTGGAGCTAAGCTCTCTTAGATTGTTTAGATGAGATTTGAATGGTTCAGATTTTAATTTATTTTATTTTTTTAAATAAAATTATTTTAATGGGTAAAAAATCTAAAATAAAAATAATCTTTTAATTAACATTTTATTAAAAAAATATTTCTTTTTATTTAAAAATCATCCACTAAAAAAAATTAAATCTAGACCCTTTCCTTACTGTTGCTTTCCTGTCACAGTCTGCCAAATAGACACATCGATTTTTGAGCAAAAAAACCAGAAACGTCGTGATTTTTTTTTTAAAAAACAATATTTAAAATTAAGTACAATGCATCGGTATTCGGTAAGGGATGTGAGAAAAAGTCAGAAAACCACCCCCGCACGCATTCACATTTTTTTTAGGGGCAATTACAATGAAATCCCATACAAGAGAAAAAATGAAGAAATGGTCCTTGAAGTTGTCAGTGTAAGCTCCTCGACTTGTTAATGGATGCTCCTCGACTTGTCATTAACAACTTTAGGGACCATTTTTTCTCTTGTGTGGGACTTCATTGTAATTGTCCCTTTTTTTTTTTATCACATTGTTTGAATTATTTTTTTGGCCGATCGTTGTTTGAATTATTACACGCTGCATCCGTGTGTGGAGAAAATCTCAATTTATGCTCAACAAAAAAAAAAAATCTCAATTTATAGTAACACAGTGGTGGGGGGATGTTTTTTAACCCGCCATATCTAGACCATTCTTTGTGGCAACGAAACGATTTAAAAAATGTGACTAATGACATTTTTATAAGTATTTGTTTGGGATAGTTTATTTTTTACTTATAAGTACTTATAATTCATGATTTACAGTATATAAGATAAATATATGAGAAAAGTTTTATCTCAACTTACATAATAAGTATTTATTTCTCAAAAATAAACTATTCCAAACACTCACTGAATATCCATATAAATTTAGACCAGTAGCACGTAATCGTGGTCTAAATAAAAGTGAAAGGCAATTAATGTCTTCTGACAACATTTCATACCCCAAATAAGTTCAGGCGGGTTGATTTGAAATTTCATAAATTGCGTTGGAAAAAAAAAGGGAAAATCACTTCCAGGTCCCAAGCAACAGAGATATCCACAGAAAAGTCCCTGGAGATTCTGAAATATCAGAAAAGTCCCTAGGGACTTTTTTGTGATTATTTCCTAATGTAAAATGACAAAGATGCCCACATTCTAATCTCCTTCACTCAAAATCAGACTCGTGCTTCAGCAGCAATTGAAGACCTTGCCCTTGCTTCTCGCCTTCTGTCGCTGCCACTCTGCTCCCAATCATCGTCTGTCGATGCTCCTCTCCTAGTCGGCGTGCGTCACTTGAGCTCCGCTCCCATTAACTACGTCGCTGCTGCTCCTCTCCCAGTCGTTGTGCATAGCTGCTCCGCTCCGAGTCGCCGTCCGTCATACAACTTAATATTTTAATGTTATATGATTTGCTATTCAGTTGTGACAGTACAATGATGAAATTGCAAAATTTCTTAATTCATGTAACCTCTATAGCATTCTCTATGTACTATGACTTGTTAGAGATTTTGTTGCTATATATAATTATTCAAGCATCATTATCATATTGACGAAAATAAAAGTATCATTATCATGTTATCTGTGGCAGGTTTCCATTGAGCTCTGATGTCATGTTTTAAGTGATTGGCCTAGCCTTGCATATTTGTTTTGCATTGCTTCATTTAAGATGGTTGTTACTTCATATATTTTGGAGTTATAATGTTTGGGGATGAAATCAAAGATTAATAAAAGTTAATAGAAAACTAGCTTAATTCCAGTTTGGACACATTTTTCATTTTTCTTCCCTTTTGCTTATTCTTTTCTTGATCTATCCTGCATAGCATAAAAGTGGTTGGTTTGATTTGGAGGCTCTTGGCTGTTTCTTGTTTTATATGTTGTGAAAATGAATGCAGCTTTTGATAGGCCCCCCTTTTTTTGGTAATACATTCTCTTAAATCTAAGAAATTGGACTTAATGAACTGCCTTGAATTGAGATTAGCACATGCTAAATTTTTTATGTTCTGTTGATGGCGTTATGATCAGCCATAACATGATTTTACAACTTGTGCTATGCTGTACATATAATTTCATGCCATTATATTCTTTTTAATCAAACCTTCTACTGCCAGTTTGACTGAAATTCAAAATGCTCGTGGTATTATGGATGTTCTTGCAGAAATGCTCAATGCAATAGAACCAAGTAACAAAGAAGTAAGTTGCTTTCCTTGAATATACATTTAAAACATGATGTATCGTATGAGAATACCTTTAGCTACTGATTATTGGCAAAGATGTCATAGATTGTTGGCTTTTGTTAATTTAGCCATTGATTAGGTTGAAAGTGTTTAGCACCCTGTCTGGGATACTATGTAGGCTTATCATGAAGCAGTCTTTGAATTTTAGTTGGATATTGGTTTGAGGTCCTTGTAAAGTACTTCACTCAAGTATCTAGGTTTGGCCATGTGGCTTATGCTAAACTAAATCAATTTGTTATAACTGGCAAACGATTATATGATCATTCTCTTACACTAAGATTTTGTTATATGATTAGGTACCAGCAGTTGTTTGAAATCATGATTTGTTGTAGTTACAGGGGAGACATTAATTTTGCAGACTATTGCTGGTTGGACAGTCATCTTGTGAAAATAACTCATGAAGTTGTGAAAACATATATTAGAACTTGTAAAAGCTGATGTCAACTGTTGTAAAAATTGTCAGCAGGAGTTGTAATCAAATAAGCACAGTAATGAGTTAAAATCATGGTTAGGTTCTGTGAAAGTAGAAAGGTGTGCAATTTATAAACTCATGGGATAATTACAATTCACTTGTAAATGTAACTAATGCACTTGATAAAATAGGCATAACAAGTTGTTAATAACTTGATACATTATGAGCAAGTCAGCTGCTCTAACACCCCCAATGGGAAATATTGATGCAGTTGTGAGATCTTGCATTGCAAATAAATATAGTTTCATCCAGCAATGAGACGAAGTTGTAAAAAGACTCAACATGTTGTTAACATATGCTTAAGAAGTTGTAAATAGATGCTTGACGAGTTGTAAACAAAGCACTCCGCTTACTTAACGTGAGAAAACCTTGTTTCTATCCAATATGAGGTAGAAGTTGTGAAAAAGACTTAATGTGTTGTAAATAGACGCTTGATAAGTTGTAAACAAAGCACTTCACTTACTTAACATGAGAAAACCTTATTTCTGTCAAATGTGAGGTAGAAGTTGTTAAAAAAACTCAACGTGTTGTAAATGGACGCTTGAAGGGTTGTAAACAAAGCACTTTGCTTACTTAACGTGAAAAAACCTTGTTTCTATCCAATGTGAGGTAGAAGTTGTTAAAAAGACTCAACTAGTTGTAAATAGACGCTTGACAGGTTGTAAACAAAGCGCTTCACGTACTTAATGTGAGAAAACCTTATTTTTGTCAAATGTGAGGTAGAAGTTGTTAAAAAGACTCAAAGTGTTGTAAATGGACGCTTGAAGGGTTGTAAACAAGGCACTTTGCTTACTTAACGTGAGAAAACCTTGTTTCTATCCAATGTGAGGTAGAAGTTGTTAAAAAGACTCAACGAGTTGTAAATAGATGCTTGACAGGTTGTAAACAAAGCCCTTCGCTTACTTAATGTGAGAAAACCTTGTTTCTGTCCAATGTGAGGTAGAAGTTGTTAAAAAAACTCAACGTGTTATAAATGGACGCTTGAAGGGTTGTAAACGAAGCACTTTGCTTACTTAACGTGAGAAAACCTTGTTTCTATCCAATGTGAGGTAGAGTTGTTAAAAAAACTCAACCAGTTGTAAATAGACGCTTGACAGGTTGTAAACAAAGCGCTTCACTTACTTAATGTGAGAAAACCTTATTTTTGTCAAATGTGAGGTAGAAGTTGTTAAAAAGACTCAAAGTGTTGTAAATGGACGCTTGATGAGTTGTAAACAAAGCACTTCGCTTACTTTACAACTTTACTTACAAAGTGAAGTGCTTCGTTTCACAACGTCCCATATGTTCCTCTTTGACACTTTTCTCACATTAAGTATGACCAATTGAGTTATTTACAACTCATAAAGCGTGTATTAACAACCCTTTCATTTTGTTTCACAACCCCCAACACCTTTTCTTTGGCACTATATTTTCTCACATTAAGTATGTCCAATTGAGCTATTTACAACTCGTAAAGCGTGTATTAACAACCTTTTCAGTTTGTTCACAACCTCCAACACCTCTCGCTCTCGCACTATGTTTCCTCACGTTAAGCATGACCAATTGAGCTATTTACAACTCGTAAAGCGTGTATTAACAACCCGTTCCGTTCGTTTCACAACAGGATGTCGTGACTGCATTAGTAGTTTCTATTTGGCAGCTCACAACAGTTGAATTGTATCATAATTCATCAAGTTGTTGATAACTTATTGGCCTATTATATCAAGTGCGTTACACACTTGCACAAATGACTTGTAAGTCTCCCATGACTTTATAAACTTCACACCTTACACTGTCACCTAAGCAACTCATCATTTTAACTAATTTTAATGTCTATTTTATTACAAATCCTGCTGCAAAATTTGACAGCAACTGATACAAATTTTCACAACTCTTAATGCCTGTTTTCACAACATAATGAATTATTTTCACAAGGGATCTATCAAACCTGATAGTGTACCAAATGAAAGTCCCCCCTGTAAGTACAACATAGCATGAAGTTAAGCAATTGATGCAACCTAATGAAAGTCCACCCTGTAAGTACAGCATAGCATGAAGTTAAGCAACTGATGCAACCTGATGAAAGTCCCCCTTGTACCAAATGAGTTATTTTAACAACGGACACGCACGCTGAAACGAACGGACCACAGCGACAGACAGGCTCGGGGAATGACCTGACCAACGACCGACACGCATCGCGCAGCACCAGACCACCACGGAGAGGCAGCAAGACGTTTTCGAAAATCCTCTTCTTGAACGATTTGGGGCTGCTCTATTTCAAATGGAGAAGAGAAGAGTTTAACTTTCAATTAAGGGCATGTGTGTCATTTTACTTTGCAAAATAATATCAGAAAAGTCCCTAGGGACTTTTCTGATATTTCAGAATCTCTAGGGGCTTTTCTGTGGATATCTCTGTTGCTTGGGACTTGGGAATGATTTTCCCAAAAAAAAATTTCATAAATCGGACACCCTGATTTATCCTTTTTATGTTTTCATAAGTATTTTAGTGTTATTTTTTCAAAAATTAATGTAATCTTAACTTTTGTTCTGATGTTATGATTTCTCTTTTGGGAAAACTAACTGAAATTTCCCTAACTTACAATTATGTGTGTGTAAGTAATTTATTTTATAAAGCGAATAGTGAATTGACAGGAAGATAATAAGGAATGAAGATAAGACGAAACCCTCCACATTATGTTCTTCCTTCCATGCTCCTTCGCCATGGCAGCAAACCAGTTTCCCTGTTAAGTTAATCAGTTTTGGATGATCCAGATTTGTTTTAAAAATTCCTATAGTTTCTTTAAAAAAATATATTAATGGATATAAAATCTAAAATAAAGATATTCTTTTAAATATTATTTATTTAAAAAATGATATTTTATTTAAAAAATCCAAGGTATTAAAACTCGGACCGGGCATTGAACCGGTTGGGGTACAAACCAGTTTCCCTGTTAAGTTAATCAGTTCTGGATGATCCAGATTTGTTTTAAAAATGCCTATAGTTTCTTTAAAAATATATATTAATGGATATAAAATCTAAAATAAAGATAATCTTTTAAATATTATTTATTTAAAAAATGATATTTTATTTAAAAAATCCAAGGTATTAAAACTCGGACCGGGCATTGAACCGGTTGGGGTACTGGGTTAAGGGTTAGTGGGACAGACCAGGACCAAACCGGAGCTAAACCGAGACCAAACCGGTGAGAAATTGAAAATTTTAGACTTATAATATGAAATTCTAAAGGAAAAATTAAAAAAAAAACTTTTTTTTTAAAAATACCAACCCGGACCGGACCGGTTTACCGGCCAGTTTGCCAGTTCCTGGGCTGGACCGGCCGGTCCTGTCTGGGTTTAATAACTCTGAAAAAATCATTATTTTAATAAGGGTTAATATAACTTTTGGTCCCTGAAGTTTGATCCAATTTTGATTTTGATCCCTCAAATTTGAAATCAGTGGTTTAGGTACCTAAAGTTTTACCTAATTTTGGTTTTAGTCCCTCAAGTTTGAAATCGATGGTTTTGGTCCCTGAACTTTCACTTGATTTTGGTTTTGGTCCCTCAAGTTTGAAAAGGACTTGACGACCCATTTTTGAAACCCGACCCGAAAAACCAAGTCCTTTTCAAAATTAAGGGACCAAAACCAAAATCGGGTGAAACTTCAGGAACCAAAACCACCAATTTCAAACTTAAGGGACCAAAACCAAAATCGGGTGAAACTTGAGGGACAAAAATCACCGATTTCAAACTTAAGGGACCAAAACCAAAATTGGATCAAACTTCAGGGACCAAAAATTATATTAACCCTTTTAATAAAACTCAAATCTAAACCATTTAGATCAAATCCAAATGATTAAAATATTATTAGCTCCCCTTGTTAAGCAAAATGCTTAGTAGGAAAATAGGGTCCTACAACTCCAGCCGATGACCACTGACTTGTATAACTACTTTTTCCACAAATTAGCTTATAAAAAAATGGTTGATTCTTTTGGAATGATGAGTCATCAGTGAGCCATAAAATATAATTAATGGGTGTTCTCAAACAAAAACACGTGATCTTTGCGAAAAAGTGAAAGAGAAGGAGACATGAGAATGAGCAGAGAGCCCATTTATCTCCTTCCATGCCTCCTTCCCCTCACTACTCCCTCCAATTAATTATATTATATTATATGAAACATAATTAGCAAACACATTATTGCTGTTATTGACCAAAGACTTGGAAAAATGAGTGTGAAATTAATTAAAGACATATATGGCTTCCAATCCAATTATAACCTATTTCTTGTAATTAAGCTCGGAGGTATTCTTTCGACGCTGCTTCCCGCATGACTTCGACTTGTATCAAGACGTATAGTCCAGTCAACTGGAGTCATTCCTAAATATGCTACAATTTTTAACTTCAGTTCTTATGTTAAGATTTTTCTTTTCTGAAATTCATCTTAGTTACGAATATGTGTTTATATTAAGATGAAAGGCTTATGTTGCTAGAGCACTCATATATATATAATATACATATTGGTGAAATGACCGAAACAAATGCTCATAGAAAATGTACAGAGCAGTATACTTTTTATCTGTTCCAACATATATGCCATAACGGATCACCTTAATTACACTGACACACACATATATTATAAAGATTTTGCCACCTTACGGGAAATGGATCTCTCCGCTAACTTTTCTCTCCACTTTGATCATCTTCATACCAAACCTTAAAAAGATCCACTTGAACAAAGCCTAAGTCATCTATCCTTAATCCACTGTTGTTGTTAACCCACTTACATTTGAAGACAGGGACCCTGAACATAGAGTAATCTAACTCCCATATGCGTTCAGTGACACCAAAGTATGACATTGATGCATAGATAGGGTGTATGTCTTTAGCACTGGATCTATGCTAAGAATCAGCAACAAGTGTTACCCCACTATTCTGCATCGTGCTCTGTGTATCATGATCTTGTGTATAGAATGTGTAACTGTTGATTGCATAACCATTGTAAGATAATACATTTAAGCTCGGTCCCTTCGACAACCACTTTAATTTTTCAGAAACTGAATTAGGATTCTGCTCCATCTCATTATTAATGCGATTTTTCAACCAGCCTGAAAATTGTTTATTGTGTTCTTTCGTTAACAAATTTTCATTCCTATCACCATGTACCAAACGAAGAGCATCCTTGTGTTCTTCTACATATGGTTCGACCTCATCAGTGTTATGTAGCACATACAAGTGGGCTTGCTCCCGTTCAATCGCCGATATCGTTATTACATCCCTCCCAGTTGTTCCTTTCCCTGATCTTCGCCCATCATGACGGGACTTGGGGATCCCTACAAGGTCAATATTTGATAGAAAATCAGCACAGAAGTCACTTGCTTCTTCAACCATATATCTTTCAGCGATACAACCCTCTGGGCGATATCCATTTTTCATGTACCCTTTTAATATTTTCATGAATCGCTCATTCGGGTACATCCATCTCAAGTACACTGGACCGCACAATTGAATCTCTTTGACCAAGTGTACGGTTAGATGTACCATAATATCAAAAAAAGAAGGTGGAAAATACATTTCAAGTTCACACAGAGTGCATACAATCTGCCTTTGCAAATCTTGTAACTTAGTTGAATCTACCACTTTACTGCAGATCAACTTGAAAAACACGCAAAGTTTAGTGATGGTGTTCTTAAATTTTTGGGTAAAATGGATCGTATACCAACCGGTAGGAAATTCTGCATGAGCACATGACAATCATGAGACTTGAGGTTCTTTAACTTCAACTCTTTCACTGATACAAGGTTCTTTATATTTGAAGAGTAGCCCTCAGGAACTTTAATTCCTTGCAGAAACTCACAAAACAATTTCTTCTCTTTTCTCGACAGAGTGTATGCCGCTGGCGGTAGGTAGGTACGATGCCCTTGATCAATTGGTGCCAACTCTTCTCTAATTCCCAAGTTTACCAAATCCAACCTCAAATTGACACTATCCTTGCTTTTTCCTTGGATATTGAGCAACATGCCAATTAGACTATCACAAATTTTTTTTCTATGTGCATCACATCATGAAAATGTCTCACATATAAAGACTTCCAATATGGAAGTTCAAAGAAAATAGACTTTTTCTTCCAACCACTTGTCTCGATTTCTTTTGCAAAAGGCTTGCCAAAATTGTTATCCAAGTCTTTTACCTTTGAATACACTTGGGCACCGGTCAACATCTTTGGTGGGCTACCTTCTTCTGAGTCAACATTGAAAGGATTTTTCCACTTCCTCCAACGATGTTGTGATGGTAAGAATCTTCAATGCCCCATGTAAACATTTTTCTTACAATGATGAAGTCGCACTGAATGAGTGTCATTTTCACATATAGGGCATGCACCATATCCTTTGACGCTATATCCCGAAAAATTACCATAAGCAGGGAAATCATTAATTGTGTCAAACAACATGGTTTTCAAAGTGAAACTTTCTTCCCTATACCCATCATACACATTGATGCCTTCTTCCCAAAGCAGCTTCAAGTCATCAACTAAAGGAGCCAAGTATACATCTATATCATTCCCAGGTTGCCTTGGCCCAGAAATTAACATGGACAACATCATAAACTTATGTTTCATGATCAAGTGTGGAGGAAGGTTATAAATCATCAATATCACTGGCCACGTGCTATGTGTACTACTGTGAACACCATGCGGGTTAATTCCATAGTTGATAGTGCAAGGCGAAGGTTCCTTGCTTCATCCGCAAAGTCAGGGTACTCATGATCAATTTTTTTCCATTGAGGAGTATCTGCAGGGTGCATAAGCTTCGTGTCTTTAATCCTTTCATCTGTATGCCATGTCAACTGCTTAGCAATCTCTGCATTACTATACAGTCGCTTGAATCTCGGAATAATGGGAAAATACCATAGGACCTTCAAAGGACTATTTCCTTTCTTATTCTTATAGCGAGATGCATTGCATTTAGGGCACTTCTCTAACGTTGCATACTGATTTCGAAATAATACGCAATCGTTAGGACATGCATATATCTTCCCATATCCCATACCAGTTGTAAAGCAAAGAATTCGCTTTGCCTCGTATGTCTTGATAGGAAGTACATTTTTTTCTGGAAGCATATCTTGCAATAGTTCAAGCAGTGCGGTGAAACCCGAATCACTCAATCCGTAGTGAGCTTTAAAGTTGTACAACTTCAACACTGCTAGCAATCTTGTGTATTTAGTACTACCGGCATATAATGGCTTCTCTGCATCACCTTTCAACTTCTCAAATTCGTTGGGGCAGTTATGATGCACCCCTTCAACCACATTTAGCATTTCTTCAAGACCATCATCTTCATCAACACATGCTTTGATCAAATTCATCCGAAGCACCACTCGTGGTATGCACTCGATCACTACATGCATTGTTCGTCTCACCATGCCTTGTCCATCGTATATATGTTTGATCAATACCGTAACACACTAAATGATCTAGTAAATCAAGTGGACTAATCCGCTTTCCAAAACAACAAGATAAGCAAGGACACAAGATTTTGTCAGGATCTTTTGTATGCTCAATTGCAAATGTAATAAAATCTTTCACCCCATCTATATATTCAATTGAACACCGATTAGATGACATCCATTTACGATCCATCTATGCCTTCAATCTATTTTTAAAAAAAGTACATGGTTAGTTGTATGACTATTGCATTTACTAATTACTTTTATATTCTCTTACCAATTTTAAAATAAATTCCCAATATGAAATCTTCAACATAACGAAAGAAACCATATTTGCCACAACATATCATAGGTAAATTAGAAAACATTACAAGTCAACAAATAAAATACAAGTGTTAAGAATATATAAATAATTATTTTACTTATGCAACTAATCCATAACAATCATTAGAACACCTACAAATTATAACTAACTAGTACTATTATTAAATTCAACTAAAATCACATTTGTAAGCTCAAAATTTCAAAAACATACCTTAAATAGAAGCTTCAATAGACTGATGAGCTGAAACTACAAACACAAATTACACATAAAAAAAAGTCAATAAAATATTAGTGGTTGTAAATTTTTTTATTAATAATAATGTGTACAAAACATCAAAATAAAATAAAATATGATTCTGTAAATAAATATGCCATTAAATTTCAGCTACTTTTTGAACTGTGAATGATATAGAAAAAATTTCCTGTCTATCAAAATTTGGTAATAATCCCATGAAAATAAATTTTTCCGGACAATCATGCATCCAATATACCGTCATTAATTAACGGGTAAATTTATTAATAGAATGTGAAGTTTAAGAAATTTATTTCTACAAATTCAATTAAAAAAATTCTATTAATTTATCATGTTTTGTTTACTATAAATGATAGATTGATTATCACCAAAAAATAAAAAAAGACCGATTGATCAACTAATTAATTAAATCAAACAAATAGGAATTGTTTATGCTATATATATATATATAATCACGTGTTATGGATTAGTTAAACATTAATCGACAATAATATATAATCATTAGAAAACACTAATCAACAATAATAGGAATTCCTATATATATAATCATTAGAAAACACTAATCGACAATAATATACTATATATATATAATCACGTGTGGCGCTCTTATATAGGCCTACCAACAATTTTCATAGCAAACACACAGTCTATATGCTCCTCTAACTATATATATAGATAGATGCAGATATAGATGAAAAAATAAAACCAAACGATTATGTATAGTATATGCGGAGAGGTTGGCAACAAAAAATGCGGAGAGGACCATATAGGAATTGAATCAAACAAATTAAAGAGATGTGTGGTGGATAGCTAAACATTAGTAGTTTTTATTTTAATATATAATCAACATATTTATATATACACACGTGCGTGTGACAAAAAAAATAAGAAGAACAACTTGAGAAAAAAAGAAAGCACGTTGAACTTACAGCTTAATTGATCAGTGCAGTGTAATGGGGGACTATGTTGCCCGTTGGTGACGCAATCTTGAGTGAGGAGGAGGAGGACATTTGAGTAGTTGGGACCAAGTGGATGGAAGACAGTACAAAGCCAAGGGAAGGGATAGGAGTGGGGATGGATGTCAGTTTGAACAAATTAAAACAAAGTATAGATTTGCTGATGAAGACGTGTGAGTGTGTGGATGTATTTTTTAGTGTGAAGATAGGAAATGGAGGGACGGGGTGACGGATGAAGATGAGAAAGGGAAAGGGAGTAGTTGAATAATAATGTAGTCAAAAGAGAAGGAATAATGAGGAAGGACGCGGGAATTGAAATTAGAAGATAAGGATGGGGCGGGGGAGTTCCTATTGGCTGGGAGGATTACGCTATCCCCCTTTATTGAAAAAAAATATCTTTTTTATTTAAATTAATAGGCAAGTGTGGCGCCTGCCATTGAATGCAAGGCCATGTGTAGCGCCTACCTAGGCAGGCGCCACACCTGGCCCACAGAGCAGCTATGGCGCCCGGCCCCTCCAGGCGCCACAGCTGTGTTTGTAGCTACACACTTGGCCATCTCAACTGTGGCCCTTATCCTACTAGGCGCCATAGCTGGTACCTAAAATTAAAAAAAAAATTATATATATAGAAAAAGAAAAAAAAGGTAGCTGTGTCACTTCTTTAAAGAAGGGCCACAAAATGTGCGTCACCTTTCAACTTTTTTGTAGTAGTGCTAGTAAATGCCCCACAAAAAAAGAAAAAAAAAACCTAGCTCTTTGTTTTCCTCTCCCATAAAGTAGAAACCAATACGATCTTCAAACTTGAAAGGAATATATAGAAGGGTTAACTAAATACCCCCTCCATCTTTAATATTAAAGTTAATTGACTAATTTAGATAAATTAAAGGAAACTAGCTATGTTAGTTATTTGTAACAAATATATATTGGTTTGTTTAAAAATATTATCCTTCATCATAAATACTTTTAGATAGAAATCCCTTAATGTGTGTAATCAATATGGATATTTTTTAAAAAAAGTTGTAAATTTAGGAGATAAAGTGGATTAAGGTTTTATATTTAATACAAAATCTAACCCCAACTAGCTCTTAGACTAGAGGTTATAGCATATGTTGCAACTTGAGGAGGGAAGTAAAATCATAAATTAACAAGGGTTAACACCATTCTCAGTCCTTATAGTTTATAGTTATTTTTGTTTTGATCCCTTAAGTTTTAAACAAGTGGTTTTAGCTCCTCAAGTTTACTCCGTTTCAAATCATTAGTCCTTAAGTTTCAGAAGGACTTGAAAATAGAGTTAACATCATTAATTAAATTTATGTGACACTAACACCATTATATTAAATATGAAAGCTGAGTTGGAAAAATAAATTCTAAGCCTACGTTTTTAAAAGCTTTTATATAATTGAAAAAACATAAACCCATCATCAGTCCGTGACCGTGGGTCGCTGTTTGATTTAAAGTAGGGAGGAGAGCTTCAACCTTGGGTTATGGTGGAAGGAGAGGGAAGGAGAAAATTTGTCAGAGAAAGACGATTTAGACATTTTGGCTACACCGTACGGGTGTAATTTCTAACCGTGTGTTTATTTTTATTTAATAAAAGGACTAATATATATCTAACTGGAGAAAACCGAAGAATCCAATAAAAAATAAGTTCAAGTTCCAGATTCAAAACTGAGTAGAACTCTTCGAACCTCCACATTAATTTTACCTTATATAAAACTAGATTGTATCATAGAATAATACCGAATGAATAATTAAGACAATGAAAAAGAAGTGGTTGCGGATATGTATTGAATAAAGGAGCGAGGTTTTCACATTTGTTTTTCATTTTATTAGCATGAACGACAGAGGGATAAAAGAAAGAGGGAAGATCACAAATCATTTCACACCACTCCCAATGGTTTTTGTCTTATTATATAGCCTTGCATTTTGTAGAATTAGTCATAAAATTTGCACATCTTCTGAAAATCCCACGTAAAGGGAGGAGAGGGTGGAGAAAAGATAAAGAAGCTGATCTGATTAGCTGGAGAAAGTGTTTTTACATTGTACAAAGATCAAAGTATTTAAAAACTATTTAATGTATTTATCTTATACAACATAAAGTTAATTTTTTACCTTTAATCGGGTATAAAATTTCCCTTTCATTGCCTTCTAATTTTCTAACTAAATTAATTTTTCAACACAGCCTTATAATTTCTCAATTTTTCATATGCAACCAACCCCGTGAGGTTTGATACTTTTAATTTCATCCAGACTTTTCATGTTTGGGCTTCTTAAAGTGTCACTTTACCATTTCATAAAACAAATTACAAGATTTCTTTCTTTTCCCAGGTCAAAAGTGAAATTGAATTTATTGTGACTTGTGAGTGCTTTTTCTTCCCATTCACACTCCTTTTTTCATAGAAATTAAAAGCCACCAACCTCTCTCCCTCCTTTCAGATGCACTTCTTTTACAGATTTTTATCTATACTCATCACACTATAAAAAAACAATTCAATTCTATCGTAAACTTATTTTTATTTTTTAAATTTTAAAAAATCAAGTGGCAACTCAGGCGGCAGCCACCTCATCACTGGCGGCGGCACGTGGCAACTCCGATGGCCTCCACCTTGTCGTCGACACACAGACCCGCCACATGTCACAACCTCTTTTTTCTTAGAAATGTAATTCAACTTGACCTCATTTGGTTCGAACCCACGACCTCATCCATACGCGCGCGATGCCTTAACGGATGGACTCAATTGCTTTGACGTTCTATTATTATACGATTATATATATAATCTTATTATACATAATCAATTATTTATAAATATATATTTGTTGCTTATATATAATTGCAATAATGATATAAAATAATTTTTAATATAAATTAACTTCAAATTTAAAAAATTTACATCTTAAATAAATTTCATATGACTATATTTTTGTCTAATTTCTAAATTAATTTTTTATTAACACTAATTAATAACTAATAATAATTATTAATTAATATTTTTTTACTAATATCAATTAATAAATAATAAATTTAATTTTTTGTAAATAAATTTTTATATGATCATTTTGCCCCTACAAAGATCAAAACCTATGACTGAAAATTAAAAATATTTTAGAAATTAGAAAATAATAATTAAAAAATAAATTTAAAATTAAATTAAAAATATTAATTAATAACTAATAAATTTTATAAAAATAAATTTTCAAAATTAAATTTGATTAAAAAATAATAATTAATTAAATAATAATAATTTTTAAATTTTGCTACAGAATTTGTGACAGAATTGAATCTGTCAGAAATTGAGATGGAATTATTTAGTTGCAAATTCCATGGCAAAATACGAAATTTGCCAAGGAATATTTTTTGCCACTGAAAAAATTCTGTTGGAAACTTTTCTGACAAAATTTTTGACAAATTTTCAATGGAATTTGTCGTTAAAAAATTTCGTTAGAAATTTCATATTTTTTTTATTTGGAATTGTGGGACCGAGTTGAGAGCCCGAGTTGCTGGCACACAAATTGAGGACAAAAGCTGGAGGTATGGGACTTACCTTACTTGCATGTATTTGATATCTTTGCTTGTGTAATGATGTATATGATTGCTTTACTTGATTGTGTAGAGCATATTTGAATAAATGAAACTCTGTTTTTGTTTTTGCTGTGGTCATAGTTTTGTTGTATAAAACATTGAGCATGCAGAAATGTCATTATGGAGCATGCATCTAAATAAAGCTAACATGTCATACATAGCATCTATCATGCACGCATTATGGTATCTGTTTCCTACTGAGATTCTCTCAAATCTCACCCTCCCCTACCAACAATTTAGACAGGAGACGACAGAAGATATGCAAACAACAAAGCAGAGTACCGTATGAGGGGATTATAGTAGTGGAACGAAGACGGGAAGAAGTCTCCGTTTCACTGGGATGAGTTTAGACACCCTAGCAGCCTTGTACGGCTACCTTAATCGTAAGTATCATGTACAAACCCATATGGGAAATTTATGTAATCATGCACATATTATCAGTATAGTTATGTTATTCCTGTGTTGCCTACCGAACCGCATATCATTTTCTGTGAATACTCTGATAAAGGTGAAATTAAAATAAGGACGTGATATAGAAAATTATTTTTTAAATTAAAAGATTAAAAAACTGAATCGCCTTTCAACACTACTTGTTTTATGTTTTTTGCTCAACGCCTTTCAGCACTACTTCAAAAAGTACACTTGGATCACCTTATCTAAATGTATATTATAATTTTGGGAGAAGTGTATGCTTCTTGTTTTAATTCCTTGATATCATAGCCAGTTACTTTTTTATATTTATCATTTTTCTATAAATTAATTTATCTGACTTATAAATTGATATATAATCTAATAATATATTATGAGGAAAATCCTATATAAAGCTACCTGAAATAGGGAAATTCTAAATAAGGTTGGCAAATTCAGTAAATCCCTAATTAAGTTATCAACCCAATTTAGGATTTTAAAATATGGGTTAAATAACTTTATTGCTTCATCCTAGTCTCCTCTCTCCTCTTAAAAGGGTTTCAGTGCTTTATAACTTATTTTTTTAATAAGTATATGTATATAAACATTAATGTATAATAAAATAAATATAATAAGATTAAATTAAAGAATTTTTTTGAGGTTTGGAAGGATACTCTAGAATAATGCAAGCCAAAAAGAAAGAAAGAAAGAAAGCAAAACCCCAATTACAATTAGATGATTTTTAGTTGAATATTGACAATACAAAATTTTAATTTCTACCTGAATTTTTTTATGAGAAGAAAATTAAACTATATTGATCACAAAAAGTCTGACTCCTCTGATATTATATATATCAAAGATTTTCATTAATGGAATTTGAAAAAAAAAACGAGTTTCATCAACGTTAAAAACCAAACTATATATCGCACAAGTCATATTTCTATAATTTATGAATTTTGATTATCTTTTATTAACAAAACAATTTTAAGTTGAGTTCTTCCAAAAATAAAATTTTTTTATGGACAATATTTAGATAAAAATCATTTAATGAATATTAGGGGTATGGTTTTTTTTAGTTTTAGCTTGAATTACTCTTGATAATTCGTTTGGAATACAAGAATTTTTTTAATTTAAACAAATCATATTTTATTTTATTATATATATTAATGTTAATATATATATATACACAAAACTAAGTTACACAACAATATAACTAAAGAGAGGAGAGAGAGGATAGAAAAGACTATGAGAGTGCAATGAAGTCATTTTGCTTATATTTTAAAATTCTAAATTGGGTGAATAACTTAATTAGGGATTTGTTGAGTTTAACAGCCTAATTTAGAATTTTCCTATTTGAGACAACTTTATGTAGAATTTTCCCTATATTATGTGTGTTATTATTAAATAACTTATTTAATTTTTTCATTGATCTCTTAAAAAAAATCAATAATATTTTATATTAACGCCTAAAGGAAGCTGTACAAAGTTGCAGTTCGATTTCTTAATTTTATAAGGGAAAATGCCAAAAAAATACGTTGGAAAATGAGAAAGGACGATTCATTGCTCTGAAATTGGGAAATGATGAGTCAGTTCGCTGTCAAACGGGAGGAGGAATTTGGAATTTAGAAATATCGGTGAAAAAATGAAAATGCCCTTCAGCCCTCCCTCTCTCCACTTTGAAATAACAAAACTATCCTCTTAATTAACAACACTGTATTCTATATTAACAACACCAAAATCCCACAAAAAAGTCCTTACTTCCATGCGCTTCACCTTCATTCTGATAACAACACCTTCATTCTACATTAATAACTCCACTTTCTTCTTTCACAATTAACAAGTTTATGGCCAATAACAATATCTCTCTCTTTATTAACAATAATGTATTCTATATTAATAACTCTACTTTCTTCTTTAACAATTAACAAATTTATGACCAATAACAACATCTCTCTCTTTATTAACAATACCGTATTCTACAACACCGTAATGTAGAATACGATGTTATCAATAAAGAGAAATGAGTTGTTATTAGTCATAAACTTGTTAATTGTGAAAGAAGAAAGTGGAATTGTTAATGTAGAACGAATGTGTTGTTATCAAAACGAAGGTGAAGCGCATGGAAGTACGAACTCTTTGTGGGATTTTGATGTTGTTAATATAGAATATGGTGTTATTAATTAAAAGGCTAGTGTTATTATTCAGAAGTGGAGAGAGGGAGGGCTGAAGGGCATTTTCTTCTTTTCACTGAAATTTCAAAATTATAGATTCCTCCTCTCGTCTGACAGCGAACTAACTCATCTTTTCCCATTTTACAAAATATTTTTTTAGAATTTTCCCCTTTTATAAAGTATCTTATATTTTTTTTTTTGCCCAGCATATAAAGTATCTTGTCAATCGTCCAAACCTCACAATACTGGTTTCAAATAACGATCTTTTTGCCTATTGCCTCCTCATTCTTCTGAGAGAAGCACCTGACTCTCTGCAGATTAATAAATATTGGCTTCTGTAATACCTTAAATTTTATTTATCAGTATGCCTTATAATTATTGGTGACATTCATTGAAATGGAATGATAAATATTCATAAGCTTGAAATTTACGAAGCTAGAAAATTTCCATTTTTATGAGAATTAAGCTAGAACAAGTCATGAAATTAATTTTTAGGTGTTTCAAAAAACCCATTACCAAAGCCCAAAATGGAGGAATAAAAGAGCATGACGTTTGGCCCAATAATAAAGGGAATCTTGGCCAAATAAAGAAAGGAAAGAAATAAGCTCCAAATTAAATCCAAGAATGTAGTGGTAAAATCGTAGTTTTCTAATAAAGCACAAGATTAATTCCTTTCCCAATTAATTGAATTTAATTTCAGTTAATTGAGGAAAATAAAGGATGTATGTTTAATGGGAACATTCTTAGTCAAATAAATCAAGGTATGAAAAGTCAAAGTTGGACTTGTACACAAACTAATGAGAGAGATTATGGAAAATGTTGGAACAATTATTATTTCCCTATTTTCTTATGAATTTCGCATAAATAAGGAAACAAGAGGGAGAAATAATTATTTGAGTCATAAAGGTGCCAAGTGTCATCATCCAACCCAAGATATTAAACAAGAATTGATTAAGGATTGAGCACATGTGTAATTAACATTAAAATATATTATCCTTGTGCATATGGTTAAGATAATTGAAGGACGTCCAATTGGTGCAACTAGGACCCTAAGTGGCGTCTTTGGGCCAAGGGAAGATGAAGAAAAATTGGTTCAATGCTAATGGGAGGTTTATGACATACTTATAAGGAGATAAGATCAAGTACAACAGTTATGTCATAAACCCATAATCTAATATTTAATTAAAGATGATGGAGATATTTCAAAGTCTTGTCTTCATCTTTCCCTTCTTATTTCACGCCTAACACCAAGAAAAGGAGAGAGAGGGAAGAGCTTTGAGTCATAAGAGAAACAAGAAAGCTTGAGGAGCAAAAATCCAAGGTAAGCTTTTGTGATTTCAAGTGTTTAGACCTTCTATCTTATGTAATAGCTCTTCTAAACTCTTGATCTCCATGAAAAACCATATGTAGCAAGCAAATCTTCAATGTTGAGGAGAGAGAGGAAGACACATAGAGAGAGAAGGTTTGAGGATCAAGAGGTAACTTCAATTCCTTTGGTGTATTGTTATTGTTGATGAGGTTATTGTCATGATTTGTGGATTAGATTGTTGATTTTGTAAAGTTGGGATGTGAAACCCTAAGGGGTTATTTAGCCCAAATTTTCTCAAATCATGTATAATAAATGTTTAAGTGGTTAAATAAATGGTTAGGAATGAAAAGGAGTAAACTTTAAGGGCTAAAACATAAAAGCACATTTTTCCTTTCTTTTGAGCAAAGTTTCGGCCAGCATGAGAAATGGGGGTTAGGGCTGGAATTTCATTAATATGATGGTTCCATGGTGTTCAGGAGGGAAAATTGTGTAGGATTCATGTTCAGAAGAAAGTGTGATAAGCCCTAGAAAGTGAAATTACAAAAATACCCCTAAAACTCTAAGTATGGGCTGTCAAGGGCAAAACTGTCATTTGACAATGATTTTGCAAAAAAGGATGTCGAAAATGGATTCTATAGGCAAAATTGTGTAGGAATAGCCTAGATAAAAAAATTTTGGAAAAATGCAATAGGACCGGGTAAAAAGGAGCTTAAAGCGGGTCCCTAGGGGCATTTGGGTAATTTTGCAGTTTTGGACTAATATAACCAACAAAAGTAATTTGGAAGAGTCTAAAGTGATACATGAATGGGTATTAACATAATTCTTGTAAACTTGGATTTCTAAGACCAGACTGTTGAGCCTGAGCCGAATCGAATTAAGAACTTATTTGTGAACAAAAAGGGACTTAAGGTAGTAACTCTATCTTTCATACATTATATCAATGTTTATATGCTTTGTGTATGCCATCTTCCATAATATGTATGATACATAGTGTCTACGGGTACACCGAACACAGTGCCTACGGGTACATCGAATTACAGTGCCTACGGGTACACCGAACATAGTGCCTACAGGTACACCGAATTATAGTGCCTACAGGGTATACCGAATGTAGTGCCTATGGGTATATCAATATGCCCAGTTGGTGGTCTCGAGCCCAGCTGAGGTACGGAACAAGTAGGGGTTGCAATAGTGATTGGCTTTAAACATTTTCGATCAAGCTGAATTATGAGTTATTATAATATTGCTGTATGTGGTACTTGGAATATTTATTATTGCATTTTTTATGATCGATTGTTTGTTATTATTGAGATTCGTTTGAATCTAAGCCCTTTTTTCAAATATAAAAATATTCCAGCAGAAGCTAGCGGCTCCAATGGCAAATGATAAATATGGGCAATCGAAGTGTCCTGGCTAAGAGAAATGAAGTTATTGGTTATATTTAGTTTATTTTTGGATATTTTAGACAATTGTATATATTCTTCAAACTTTACGGGAAAACTCCTATATGTAAATAAGTACTTAAGATTAGTATATTTCTGTTATTTCTGTATGCCCTACGGAACTTTACGCTTATTACTTCTGCGTATAACAAAATGTTAAAGGATTTGATAGCTTCTGTGATCATAACATTTGCTCCGGTCACCATGAGTGTTTGTGGCCACTGTGGCAAAGAGGAGAAATTAAAGGGCCTTCTGGATTGGATTTTTGAGCATTATTTGTCAAGAAATGACGATTAAGGCCTCAAAATACACACATTATTGTTTCTCTGTATTATTCTTTGAATCATTTGACCATTAACAGATCCATTGGTGGTATGGCTGCATACTGATTTTGGTCTTTTTTTCAGTCAGTAAATTGAAATGTAAATAGGTTTCTATTCAAACCATCATGTATTACTCACACCTGTCGTTAATGAGACATATATACTTAATCTGATTAGATTAATGAAATTAGTTAAACAAGTATTTTCTAAAACATCATAGTCATATTTCTTAATTTTCTTATTTTCTCTCATGCTTGATTATTGTTGATGGAACATCAATATGAGTAAATTAAGAAAATATTGATAAATATGAAATATATATTTGATTGATCAAAGGTTTTCCCCTCAGGGTTTAGAGAGTAAAGGGTTTTCAGCTCTCCTAACAAATGTGTTTCTTGGAACTTGAATTTGTGTTCTCCTTCCTACTGGATGAGGCCCCTTACCACCTCAACCAATAGCTTGTTGGTTAAATAGGAAAAATATTGACAAATATAAAAATTATATCTTATATTTAAGATTAAGATTAACTCTTCAAATATATCTTATATTAAGGATAAGATGGAGTTCTGTCTGCCTCTGGTCTGTAATATAAAATCTAGCGTAGAGGTAGCTATGTTCATTTAGACGACAAACAGAGAGGCTGAATAGAGCTAACTATGTTCATGTCTTTTGCACAATTAAGTTCCGTGGAAGCAGAGGATATTACTACAGAATAAGGTTTGTGCTCGTTTGGAATAGCTTAATTTTGGATAATAAATACTTATAAATCGTGATTCACGATATACGAGGTAAGTATGTGAGAGGAGTTTTATCTCGGTTTACGTAATAAGCACTTATATTCAAAAAATAAGTGTTTTCAATCATGCACATTAATATCATTTGATGCACACATAAGAATCTTATACAAGTCACGTTAATTACAAGTTATAAATGTTATGACATATTTTTAATATTATGACCCATATATGGAGAAACATGGTTAATTAGACGTGATAAAAAATTAATCCACTAAACTACAGTTCAATTATTGATGAAGTCTTAAAAAGTTAAATGAAGTTTAATGCTTGTTTGGCGCCACTTGAAAAATTACTCTAGTGCTTTACCAAACAAAACTCTTCTCATATTTACCTCATAGCGCTGAATCATTTAAAATAAGTTAACAAAACTCGGCCTTAGTATGTTTGGTTTAAGTGTACCTGATGGTTATAGTAATTTCCAACATGAAACTAAAAAATTAATCAAACATAAATATGAAATGGACACATCCAATGCCTTTGAACTTGTACATTGTAAGGAAATGTCAGCATTTGATTAAGACCAGATAAAATTTCGTTTTTGCTTAGCTAAATGGCTTAAATAGATTGCAGAGTGACTTTTGGTGGCTTATACATGTACATACAAGCAGATAAACATAAAATTATAGAACTATAACATAATTATTTATTCGAGCATGGCAAGAAAATTGCAATAGAAAGATACTGACTAGTTTGCAAAGGATCATTGGAAGTATTTTCATTCAAGCATCAACAACCACAATGTGTGGATTACAATCAAAATCCATGGCTACATCAAATCTGCCTGAAGCTGATATAGAAAACTCAATTGTCAGTGATCTGTTGATCAAGTTCTAAGTAGATTTACAAGGATAGCTAATACTGGGAATTCATACAAATCCATGAAGTTTATATACTTCAAGTAAGGGTAGCAGTCAAAACTCCTTGCCAGTGAAGGGAAATGCTTCAAGCTGAGACAATTCAAGTCAAACATCTACCAGGACTAACTTTCTACGCAACCTCTATTACTTATTATTGAACTATCTTTCACAAACAAAATTGCCTTGACAGTGATTTCCTGTTATGAAAAGGCCTAAGAAATTTTTTGTCTAGACTTGCAGCTGCTTACTCCAAAATCTCACAATCAAGCTAGTATTGTACCTGTTCGCTACCGCAAGTGCACGGATCGCGTCAAGTAATACAGTGATAAGTGAGATCGTTCCCTCGAGGATTTGAATAACAAATAGTCAAACAATGGCCTGATGTATTCGATTAAGTTGATTCCGACAAAATATGTTGGGTTTAAGAAAAACATATCTATAAATTGAAATGACAGCAACTAAGGGAAAATACCGACAGAGTATGCTTCTTTGAGAAATTAATCAAGTGGAGTGAATCTAGGATTGCTCTCTCCTTTTGTATATTATGAACTCAATCTACTTCCTCTTCAATATTACTATTTATGGGTTGTATATGTGTCAGTCTGAGGTTCAATATTCATTGGTTAAGCTCTCTCAAGTCATAACCAAGTCTATATTTTCCAATTATATGCACAATCTCTTGCTACACTTAAGGGAAAATAATCATTAAACAACCTCCTCACCTTGACAATGCTAGGTTAATAACTATGTCTCCATGTCATTAACAAACCCTCCATTTAATCCTCTAAACTTTAGGTCTAGCATAACTCTACCCACGTTCTTCAATTAGATTAACTCTTTCAAGCTTAATCTAGTTGAACATGTTATTCATAGTGCTAGCAATTCATGAATGTCAGTGAAAACAGAGAAGAGTTAACACATATAAACCATTAGCTAAAGAAGAGGAAGAAGAATTCGAGTTTAATCCATACAAAAGAATTGAACAATCCTAGACTGAGAAACCTAGCTACTCATGTTCAAAAACGGATTACATATAACAGGAATAAAAGTAGCCATAGCAGAATCACAGTGGAGAAAGGGAATGAATACAGAAGGATTAAGAAAACAGAAGTGAAATCTCCTCTAATCTTCAAGCCCTCTTGATTCTCCTTGATTCTAGCAGGTTCCAGCACTCAGCACCTCTCCATCCGCCTCTGTCAATCTTTCCCAATTTGGAATCCCCCTTTTCAAAACCCTGGGTTTGCCTTTTATATCATCTCAGCTGTCAAAAACGCAAATCTTCATTTTCGGGGTTGGGCCGCGGCCCAAGAGGTTGTGGGCCACGGCCCAAGAGTTTCTGTGCTCTTCTGGGCATCCTGGGCCGCGGCCCAAGATGTGGTGGGCCGCGGCCCACCACTTTCTGTGCTAGAGTGGGCATCCTGGGCCGCGGCCCAAGATGTGGTGGGCCGCGGCCCAAGATGTGGTGGGCCGCGGCCCACCACTTTCTGGGCTCCTTTTGTTCTGTTCTGGTCTTCCAGCTGGTCTTTCATTCACTGGTTGTCAGCTTCAACTTCCTACCTCTCTTTTTCACTGCCTGCAGCTTCCTCTGGGTTAGCCCTGACTTAATCTGTACCAGTTTACACAAAAGACTTTCACACAAGGTTAGACATTCATAGCAATCAGGGAGTAATGTCCTCCACAATTTCATTCTGTTGTGCATAGCATGAGAGAAACACAATTCATCACTTTAATCCTCTCTAATGCCCACTTATGCACCCAAAGTGAAGTAAATCAGTATGAAATATGAAGTTCTAGTAAGAATTTCCTGAAGTTAACAGTACCCAAATGAACACAATCTATAGACTTTCAAGCTTGCATTGAAGGCTTTCAGGACTGATTCCCATTCTTGATAAGAAAAACCTCACCACCATGAAAGTTTCATCATTGATAGTTAGAGGATATTCCTTTACCACGATGATGCCAGTCTACAATCTTCCCTCTTTCTCTCTCTAGATGTGAGAGTCATAACATTTACGTCATAGTTTCCCGTCAAGGCATTATGATAGGGCGTAAAAAAATGTCCAGATCCAGCCTGTTAGTTCATAATTTTGAAGTGTGAGCCCTACTGAAATTGCATTCAAAGCTGCACGAGTAAAGGCATTGTTTTCCTGATGGAAGAGAGAAGCAAAACAAATATAACAAGAAATCAAACTATAGAAATTTCTAAAATAACAAAATTCTTTTCTCCGAGAATTGCTATGAGGAAAAAGGAAATCAACCGCGTTCTACGACCTACTTCCCAACTCATACTTGGAAATCTTTAACCAACTGGATTTTCTTATCTTAGGCCAACAAAGTGAAGAGTTTCTGATAAACCTCTCTACCCATTTAAAATTGAAGAATAAGGGTGATGTTTGATTTGATTGCTTCCATTACTATATATATGTATGAAAGTTAAAGGGATTACGAAATAGGCACCTGATAGAGATTGTTCAGGCAATGTAATACACATAACAAAAGCCTTTGCTTTTTGTTATGTCTTACATTGGTTGGGGAGGAGAATAAAAGACATCTTATAAAGATCTGGATACCTCCTTTCTTAACGTGTTTTAAAACTGTGAGGGGTGACAGAACCTCAAAACAGACAATGTTAAGAGCGAATGACGTTTGGCTTCAGTATTCTGATAATCAAATTTGTCTTTTTGTAAATTTACTTTTCTTTCCCCTTGAAGTTTGTTTCTGCTGAGAGTGGCTGAAGAAGAAAGGCTGAGCAAAGACAATAGCTAGTATTTCTATCATGCTTGAAATTCTGACGAGAGAATGGGAACGAGAACCAAATTCTACAAGAACCCATCTATCTCCTACAAAAAATGTCAAGCTTCACTTCAATTTTTTCTTTGCTTTTAATCATTTTGTAGCCATTATAGTTTATTTTATTTCCCTTCATTTCCTTTAGATTTTAAAAATTGCGATCATTTCTTCTGCTTTCTTTTTCTTGCAGATATGGAAGCTTTGCCGAGAGAATAAGGAAGAAGCTTTTGTAAAGACCTGTGAGGCAGTAGGCGTGGATGGTACGCCATATTATGTGTACAGATAGTAGGATCTCCTTATATTTAGTAACAGTTGGGTATGCCACAATGAATAATCCTCTTTAGAGATGTTTAGAACATCCCCCCAAATAATGGGCAATACAATGGTTGCGATTTTAAAAGCTATGTTGCATTATTTTGATGCATAGTTGATATATTATCCCTCTGTGTATTTATGGCTTAACACTGATCAATGAAGATCTACTCAGAATATCCCTTATTTTGGGATTGTAATCTTGGCCTCATTTTGTATACTATTGTCCTGGAAGGTAGATAAGCTTTTGTAGGTTACAGATTTATCCATTTGTAGCCTGTGGGCTTTTAACCTTTTTCATTTGCGTTAAAAAGAGATGTAATCCATACATTTTTTGCACATTTTACATTTTTAATAAAGGCTGTATTTAAGGAGTTTAGATGATTCGAACCTGTTCTCCACGTTGTTGAAGAAAAAGGTACTCCCTCCATTTTTTAGTATAAGACCTAATTGATTTTTTTGGAGAGATTAAAGAAGCGAAATAATTACTTAATCATATCATATGTTGTGTATAATTAGATTATATATCAGTTTATAAGTCAAGCAAATTAGTTTGAAGAAAAATGATGAGTGTAAATACTTTAAGTAACTTATTTAGCTTCCTTAATTTCTCCAAAAAAATCAAATAAGTCTTATATTTTGGACACATTTTGATTCTTCATATGTTCTTTAAGTTGGAGCTCTTGCTTGATCTCATTAGGGCTTAAGAACATTAGAATGTTCGTTAGTATAATAACCTCAAGAAATAATTATTAATAATTCAATAGCACAATACGATATCTTTTGCTAACACTTCGTTTTGCAATAGTTTTGGAAGTGTTGCCTAATGTGTGAATTAATAAGCCACAATTTTTTTATGTACTGCTATTCATTTCCACTTTAAGTAACAAATATATTTGGCAACATGTATGAGAAAAGTGTACCCTAAAATTGAATAGATAACAGTTTTTAACTGATGAAATAAAATTTTCAAAAGCAAGATAAAAATTGTTTCTCATAAAACTACTTTTATTGTAACATTTGAAAAGTTTTCTCTGCTCTAATAGATGTGAAAGTTAACTAACATATTTGTTGATGGTTTTGAAAGTTCATGATGACCCCACACTATTACAAATATTCTGCAACTTTAAGAAGTTGTGGAAGCTCACAAAGTTATTTTTCTTTGGAAGTACTTTAATTTGATTTCTTATTCTGTTTGCTATCTCATATTCTGTCTATTGTTTTGCTTTTGAATCCATTCTCTAGATGGAAAGCATTTTGCTTGAGTCACTTGGTGAGTTCATTTACTACATCCGGTCTTAATTATAAGATAAAGTTAACTTTTTTTTGGAGAAATTAAGAAAACTAAATAAGTTAATTAATCATATCATTTGTTATGTATCATTAGATTATACATTAATTCAGTAGTCAAATTAATTAGTTTGAAGTAAAAAATAAAAATAAAAATACTCTAAAGTAATTTAATTAGCTTAATTAATTTCTCTAAAAAAATCAACTTTGTCTTATAATTAGGATCGAAAGGAGTACTATTTATTTATTTATGCGTTGCTTTCTGGAATATTAGAATTATCTTTGTATTGCTGTAAGTGATATTGAAAATATATTTACAGGGCTTAACAACTGTGATGATGTGCTGTTTATACGTGTTGGAGATAATCAGTTTGATGAAAATGCTTTTAAGGTGTGACATTTGACATGTAGTAATTTTATGGCCCCAACATGTTATTTTCTCTCACCCTTATTTTTCTTCTTCTGTCTCAATTTTATGATCAATTGAATTGGATATGAGTACCAACTATATATTCGTGATCCAATATTAGATATTCTTATGATTATTTATCATTAGGTTTAAAGTTGCTATGAAAATATATGTGTGCTGTTTTTATTAAGAAAAAAAACAGAAAAATGGTACTCCCTTATAGATTCAGCTTTATGCTAAAACTTTTTTATGCCATATTTGGTTCTCATGTCTATTTCTACCAGCAATTCTTAGGGAGTTGAATTCATGGCTGTCTTTTTCTTTTTTCTTTTCATGTTTTTCATTAACTCTTTTTTTTTTTTTTTTTTTTTTTAACGTTGGATACATTTTACAACTCCTTTGTGACTCAGGCATATAGAGATTTGTTGCACAACTGTTTTGATCTAAGTTGTTATATTTTTATTGAACAAAGTAATAACGTGATACTCCTAGAATATGTAAGTATTTCTTTCCAACTTGTTTATTAATCATCCAAGTCATCCTCAATGTCACCATTTTTAGTTAAAAATTCAAACAAATAGTTAACTAATGGTCAATGTGTATTTTTACACATATTTTGGAAGTTTATAGTTCCTTTTGCCTCTGAAAAACATTTGTGTTAGTTATTTTTTAAGAAATGGGAAAAATTGGAAAAATAATTTTTTAGTCATTGAAATTTTGATTCACTTATGATTTAGTCCTCAATAATGGTTCGGTATAACTCAATCACTGAACTTTAAACTCAATCTATAAATTATTAACTACTTTAAAACTCAGTTCCTAATTTTTTTTATTTAAAAAAGAAAACATCAAACACGGACTTAGAAGCAAAAGGCAATTTTTAATGCTGTTTTTCGACACAGGAGCTTTAAGGAAATCAAAAGTTTAGAGACTAAGTTTTAAACAAGTTTTAACTTTTAAGTCTAAGGATTGAGTTATACCAAGTCATAATTAAGAGACTGAGTTATAAACAAGTCATAACTTTAAAGACTAGCTAAAAGATTGTTTTTTCATAAAAAATAATTAAACATTTTTTAATTCCAATTGATAGATTTTTTAAAATATCAAACATTTGTCTGTTTTTTTTTGGGACCGAAAATATCAAACATTTCAAATGTCAACATTAGCGAATGTTTGATCGATATTTAAAATTTTAATATTACCATGGTTTGTTTATGAAAGGTATGATATTAAAGCTAAAGTATTTAAGACACTTTATAAAATTGAGGATTGTAATACAACTTCTTATAAAGTTTAAGAATCAAATGTATACTTTCACCAATAATTTTTAGTGAAAATAAGTGAATTATTATGGAAGAAGGAGGATACTCCTTATGCGTTATAAAAAAGTATTTATATTCATTAAATTAAGTTAATGTCTATTATTTTTTTGATACAAATATATATTATATAGGGTTAAAGGCTAATTTTGTCCTAAAAGCTTTTTGTGAAACAGTTTTACCCTCGAAGTGTTAGATCTGGAGCAATTTTGTCCAGACTGTTATCACAATTAAATTTGACCATTAGTTGATCAAATATGCTGAACTGACGAGAGTTTTGGGCCGCGGCCCAAGCGCGATAGCAGGGTTTTTAAAAACCCTGCTGCGCGTTATTTCTTCTCATATCTCTCTCTCTCTCAACCGCCACCCCCACAAATCCCTCCTCCCCCATAGTCGACCCCCTTCCCCTGTCTCCCCCTTTCAATTTCCTCTTACTCTCTTGTTTCTTCTTCCTCCCCTCTTCATTTTTGCCCCTCCTCTCCGTCTGCTACACGACCTCTGTTCTTCCCTGCTGTGGAAGAAGATCTAGGGCACCACGAGAGATCATTCCCCTTAGATTTCTCCTTTAATCTCTCAACTCTCTCCACATTTGAGGTAAGATGGTCTGAATCTTGCTCTGTTACTCACATTTGAGGGTAGTTGGGCAACTTTGATACGGGAATTTAGGCGTAACAGTCGCAATTCTGTTGTAATTGTTGGTTTCAAGGGCAATGTACTTGAATTATTGAATTCTTTTGTCATACGAATAGCAAATCTGCCTTCAATTCATTCTGAATTCCCTAGTGTACCATTGCCCTGTTTTGAGACCTATGCCTCATTGCAAATGCTGTTACAAAGTCTCTGGAATTACACTGTTTAGTGTTGGCCTTGATAATCTGTCCAGTGATAAGCATTGCTGAGATTTAGGCTTGAAGTGATATAGGATGTTTTAGGCTATGAAGTGTAGAAGTATGAGTTTCATGATGTTTAATTTTGCTGCACGTGCATTTTGTCCTCAAATTATTAAAAATTGCCTTGCAATACACTACACTCTGCACCTGTGGCTTGATTGTTGACTGCTTAAACTTCTCTTGTCTATCATGATTGGTACCAGATTTGCTTAAATTGTTGATTTCAGGGGACATAATTATATTGCTCTGTTCTGGTATGCACTGGTTTTGGCTGGGCTTGAATTCTCTGTTTTGGAATATCATGTATTAATTGCACTTCAAAGGTTTCCTAATTCATTTCAAACTTGAAAGAGTGTGATAGGTTGTGTATGTTCTCTTGATTGGCAAGTCTGTGATGAATGCATAAAAAAATCTTCTGTTGATTCTATAAATGGAATTGTGCAATGTTGATATGGGCGAATGGTGTTTCATATGGTCACATCACACAACATGCTTGTATTGTTGCACAATTTGACTAAGTTTTGAAACTTCTAAGCAGTTGATCAAGGTCGACAAGTGTGTAGTTTTTCCTTTTGAATGATCATGTGAACCTGGAGGTGCATCTTGTGCTTTCGAAAACCATGTTTTGCTTAAACTCCACAACTTGCAAATTGCCTCAGTGAATTTCAAAATTTCCAAGGTTTTTCATACACTGTCAACTGTATTGAACCTGTGTTGTGGTAGTCACATTGTGCTGCATGTTTTGAAATGACTGTGCGATGACATTTTGCCAACATTATAGTGACCTAAAGCCTTCTTCTGAGTTGATTAAGTGATGTAAGAGGTAGTGATGAATAGGTTGAGGTTTGAAATCTTACTGAACAGATTTGCGACTATTAGGTCATAAGTTTGGGGGGGTCATTATTGCATTGTCTGATTCTGGTGCCCATGTTTAGTGCCTGTTTGAGTCTTCATTGGTTTTTGGCTGTCCATTGTCTTCTCTCGTAGCCACTATGCCGGCCAAGCGTGTTGCTGATCGCTCCGGTCCCAGGGCCGTTGCTGAGGCCAAGACCAAGATTGTCACCCGACCTTTGCTGCAGGAACGGGAATTCCCGTTCAACGTCTCGTACGAGTTTTACTATCTCGCCACACGTACATATCACCTGCAGAGGCTTATGGAGCCTAAGGTTGACGGGAACCTGCAGATTGTCCAGGATTTTTACGCCAATGCCTGTGTGAAACCCATCTGGCGATTTCCTCTGCGTGGAGTCGAGGTGGACTTTACTCTTGAGAGTTTTAGGCAGTTTACAGCACTCCCCGCTGTTGAGGAGTGCAGGTATAAGCAACTATTGGAAAATGATGATGACATCCCTGAGGACAATATCTCAGAGTTGCTCGTGTACAACCACCAAGTGGCGTGGCAGACTCGCGGAGGGGCGTAGAAACATTTACCTTGGGCGCAGTTATTAGTTGAGGCTTGGGTGTGGCTGCATTTCAGCAAGGACTACTTCTGGCCGTCGTCACAGAGGAGTCGCCTCTCTAGAGACCAGGCTCTCCTTATCTACCTGCTTATGAAGAAGGAGCCTGTTGATCTTGGCGCCTTGATGTATCAGACTCTTCGCGACCATGCCAGAGATCATTCGGTAGGTCTGATACTACCGCACCTCATTTCCTCCTTCTGCACGTCTGTGGGTGTTGCTGCTACAACTTCTGATGTTATGTTCAAGCCTCTCAAGAAATTCAACTACTTGAGCATCAAGCCACGACCAGATGAGCAAGTTCCTGCATCCCAGCGTACAGCGACCGACCCCGTCTTTCAGCAGGGAGGACCATCTCATCCCCCGCATGATCTTCCATCCCCCAGGAGCAGGGTGAACCATCCGGTGTCCCTGCCTCTTCCGAGTCTACCGTCACGCTGGACGTGATCTTTACGGCTATTCAGCGCACAGAAGCTACTGCTGCCCAATGCCTCACTTATCTACAGGATCACGGTGTTCGCCTGACAGGTTAGAGGAGTTATTCGCTGCTCATGTACCTGCTGCAGCTCAGGTCGGTGACGACGATGATAGCGCGGAGGTTGGTGCTGCTGGTGGGGATGACGATGCTGAGGGGGACAGCACTGATGCAGCCGCCAGTGATGGTGATGGCAAGGACTTAGTCTTAGTTGTGTTGACCATTTTTACTGCTGTTTTCCATTTTCCTTGGATATGTTTCAGTACTGTGGTTACAGTTGCTCTTCCATTGCTTGACATCAGTGGTTTCAGATTTTATTGGATATTATGGTTTAGATATCTCTGGTGTTCACTGTTATACCTATGGCTGGCTGTATGCTCGTTTCTTTGCAGGTGCTATCTGTGACACAGTGTGTCTTATGACAGTGGGGACACTGTCTCCCTCAAGTTTGGGGGTGCTGATATATTTGCATGCATTTGTTTAAACCTGCTTTACGCCATATCTTTGAGCTAAATTTCTGGGAATTGTATTTGATAGCTGAGTTGAGTCAAATACTGGATATTCATGACTGCTTGGTTCTTATTTTATACATGACATGTATGAATTGTTTTCATTGCAAGACCTTTGAAATTGTAGTTGAATTCCTGGGAAGAGATGAGCGGTTCACACACTTCGAGAGCATAAATGACACTATTTTTGAGCTAAATAATTTTTTTTTACGGAACTGTATATGTTTTTGAGTAAATTGTATGGAAGTAGCTGTGTTTATGGCGCATAGTGTCAGCATATGGATCAGTTAAGTTAATGTATTCGAAATAAGTTAAGGTTGAATTAACCTTGGGGGTTGTGCACAAGAGAGGAGAAACCTCTGTTGGAAGGGTTTTGAGCCTGAATTTCATTCATTAGAGTGTTTGTGCCATTTATGCTAGTGTACCTCTAGAACTTTTTTAAATTCTTTTTCAAAATCATAGATGCATGTGGATTAGTGAAAATGATAGGGGCATTCATTTCTAAACCCATGAACCTAAACACAAACCTTTCACATTCATCCTTTGATCACCCTCTTTGAGCCATTCACCTTTTCTTTCTTTAAAAATCTGACATTTAACAAGTCATGCATGATGTTGCTCTGTAATTGAATAATACTTAGAAAAGCAGTGAGTTAGCATTTGATTTACTATTTGTTTCAATAAGTGCTTAGTTACGCAATTTACAAAAGAAAAGAAGGAAGGAGTAAAAGAAAATCAATATGTACATGAAAAAAAAAAGAAAAGAAAAGAAAAGAAAAGAGAGATGTCATTATATACGCTTTAGCATGCATGACACTTATTCCATTAGTCCTTCCCACTAGACCATTTCCAACATTACAACCCTGGTAAAAGGCCCCCTTGATTCATAAATCTAGGTGTACAAGTGGTGGAGAGAGTAGAATTTCTACAAGCCTATGGCAGGGCCTGCTATAAGTGGTACTGAGCGAAATTAACCCTAATTGTGAGGATTAAACACGTATATCAGTGAGTGTTTTCTTGTGCACATAACTTTGGTTGATTGAGCTGGAGCCTATTCCCTTTGCATTACCTCAAACTGAACTCTGTGTTAGCTTCAAGCATCAACAATGAACAATTCCATGCAACCTTAAAGTTCTTGTGGCACTGAAAGCGTGTGAATCGAGTCTAAGTAAAAGGAAGGAGAATGCAAAGGATTAGGTCTAGATAATGATTCCGAATCATACATGCTTAAATATTGTTTCTGATCTTGATAAATGCAGGATGAGTGTTGGACAACTCTTGTTGAACATACACTCAGTTGAAAATGACTAGGGAATTAGTTTTTTTTTTACTATGAACCAAGCAGGCATGTATATTTGGTGACATGAGTAGCTTAAGAGGAGAGGGTCATGCATGAGAACTAGGCTGGTGAATGATTGAGTTGACTCGAGGACGAGCAAAAGTTCAAGTTTGGGGGTGTGTTAACTTCAGGAAATTCTTACTAGAATTTCATATTTCATTCTGTTTTACTTCACTTTGGGTGCATAAGTGGGCATTAGAAAGGATTAAAGTGATGAATTATGTTTGTCTCATGCTATGCACAGCAGAATGAAATTGTGGAGGACATTACTCACTAATTGCTATGAATGTCTAACCATGTGTGCAAGTTCTTTGTGTAAACTAGTCCAGATGAAGTCATGGATAACCCAGAGGAAGCTGCAGGTAGTGAAAAGGAGAGGAAGAAAGTTGAAGCTAACAACCAGTGAATGAAAGGCAAGCTGGAAGAACAGAGCAGAACAGACAGTCCTGGGCCGCAGTCCACCATTTCTTGGGCCGCGGCCCATAAGATCAAAATGAGCTCAGAGAGTCTTGGGCTGCGACCCACCATCTCTTGGGCCGCGGCCCAGTAAATTCACATCAGCACAGAAACTCTTGGGCCGCGGCCCATGAAGGGAACAGGAGCACATAAAGGTGTGGGCCGCGGCCCATAAGCATCAACCTGAGGCTAGAGACTCTTGGGCCGCGGCCCAACCCCGAAAATGAAGCTGCGCGTTCTGACATCTGTGAGGGTATAAAAGGCAATCCCAGGGTTTTGAAAAGGGGATTCCCAATTTGGAAAGACCGACAGAGGCGGCTAGAGAGGTGCTGAGAGCTGGGATCTGCTAGAAGCAAGGAGAAGCAAGGGAGCTTGCGGATTGGAAGAGATTTCACTCCAAGTTCTTGTTCCTTCTATATTCATTCCCTTCTTCCCACTGTGATTCTGTTATGGCTAATTTTAGTTTTGTTAATTGTAATCCATTTTTGAACATGAGTAGCTAGTTTTCTTATTCTAGGATTGTTCGACACTTTTGTATGGATTAAACTCGAACTCTTATTCCTCTTCTTTAGCTAATGGTATATATATGTTAACTCTTCTCTGTTTTCACTGACATTCATGAAATGCTAGCACTATGAATAACATGTTCAACTAGATTAAGCTTGAGAGAGTTAATCTAATTGAAGAACGTGGGTAGAGTTATGCTAGACCTAAAGTTTAAAGAGTTAAATGGATGGTTTGTTAATAACATAGAGATATAGTTATTAACCTAGCATTGTCAAAGTAAGGAAGTTGTGTAATGTTTATTTTCCCTTAAATGCAGCAAGAGATTGTGTATCTAATTGGAAAATATAAGTTGGTTATGACTCGAGAGAGCTTAACCAATGGCTATCAAACCTTAGACTGACACATATACTTCCCATAAACAGTAATATCGAAGAGGAAGTAGCTTGAGTTTATGATATGCAAAAGGGGAGAACAATCCTAGAGTCACTCTCTTTGATTAACTTCACAAGCAGCCCATTCTGTCAGTATTTACCTTAGTTGTTATCATTACATTTTTTAAATCTGTTTTTCTCACACTCAACATTTTGTCTAATTCAACTTGATCAAACACATCAAGCCATTGTTTGACTGATTGTTATTCAAATCCTCGAGGGAACGATCTCACTTATCACTGTATTACTTAACGCGATCCGTGCACTTGCGGTAGCGAACAGCCCCTAATTAAAATTAATATTTAATCATGCAATAATGTTCAGGAAAATGCATCAAAATCCCAATTTAATTATTAACAATCATATATAAAATATGGTTAAATAACACGACGAAAGGAATTAGAGTTGTTCACCAACGGAAGGGTCTTGGCTACGGGCTATTTGACGATGGTGAAGGGACAAAAGACCTATCCAACAGTGGAAATATATATCGGGGGTGTTTGATTATCCATGTGAGAATCATGTTCAACTTCTCGTGGTTTTCCTTCATCTTCACGTGAAGAATAATACTCTAGTTTGAAAGAACACGAAGCTGAGAAAGAAGAGGAAGATGAATAAGAAGTCGAGAAAGAGCGTGAAGTAAACCATATCCATTGAAACAGATCACATCGACAACAATTCTGTGCTGCAACACGGTGTCCTTTTCAGTTTCAATTTTCTACCGTTGCCAAGATCTTATCTACTAGTTTTATACCCACAAACACCCTACATTTCTATGGCCTTTCTTGTATCGAACGATGAGTTTATAAGTTATATAGTTTTGTTTTTATATGCATAAGCAAAAGATTGGAAGAGAATATATATACTGCCATTAAAAGGAACGAGCGTTTGTGTAACGAATGGGCTGAATCATAAATTGGCTTGAGAGGGCAGGCTGATATGGTACGAGTTATGAGGGTATTCCGTATTTAGGAGGAGCAGGATGGTGGCTTAGGGCATGAAAGAATTCATGGAAAAATGTATAGGTGACAAATTAAAAATGGAGAGAATTAAGGTACAGATACCTACAAACTAGTTTTCCCTAATTATGCATAATGCATACAAAATGGACATTTAAAATTTTATCGTAAGGATCGAACATAACATGAAGCCTCCAAATTCATGTTTTTTTTTCTTTGATTTGTGCAAAAAGGGGGAAAAAATCGCTAACTGCGTGTATATAATTCAATTCAATTACATATTTTTTATGAAAAGAATTCATTTTCCAACTTAACATTACAAAAAAAGGGCATTCCCTAGTGTGTGTGTGTGTGTGTTTTTTTTTTTTTTTTTTTTTGTAGCGATCATAATTGCTACTAATAAGATCATGCGTAGCAGTTTGCCAAATCGGTACTTAAGCAGCCATATATGACAGATGATTTAATAGCAATTTTCAAAATTGCTACTCACTTGGGTCAAACCCACTACTAATATTAGTAGCGGTATGAAAAACTACTACTAAATTTGGAGCCATAATTTAAGATATTTAATTTATATCATGTGGGTAGCAGTCTTGAACTCTACCAACATTGGTATCAAAATAAAAAAAAAAATTGTGTTAGTGGTCTTGAATTTTTAATTTTGAATAATAAATTATTTATTTATTATTATAAATTTTAAAATAAATATTTTATTATGAGTAACAAATTAATGGACTAGTCACTGTTGGCTATGTGCCTTCCTTTGATCAAGTGGCTGATGTGTTCACAAAAGCTCAGGGTGGTGTAGTTTTCCGTTACTGTCAGAACAGACTTAATGTTACATCTCTTCTCAATCCAGCGATGGATGTTGATGATGATATATCTGATGCTGATACTGATGCTGAGGTTTAAAAAAAAAACCAACCAATCTTGCCTGGTGCTCTTGCTAGCAAGGGGAATATTAGCTATATAGCAAGTGAGAATAGTCAGAGTTAGTTAAGTGATCACGTGTCAAGTTGTCAAGTTGTTGTTACACGTGTCAGGCCGTTATGCATGCAGTTGTGAGAGTCTCAGCTTATATAAGTTCAATTACTGATTGTAAACTCTATGATGATATAAACCAGATACTCTTCTCTCTTTCATCTCTCTGAATTTAGTAAATATCACATGCTGCCAATCGCTCTTGTATTATATAATTAAGCATTAGAGTTCAGACACTTCACTTGTAGCTGTAAGACCAGGTCAGCATACTATACATCTACGCCTTCCACTATGTTTCCTTTCCTTTTTTCTGTATTATCTGATAATCTCATATTTGATTTGTTTTGCTTTGGGCTTAATGACATGGTTTAGTTATTGTAGGTCGTATAATATTCTGGTTCGGCAAATTATAATCCATAACTTTTGGCTCAAACAATTATGGTGCGGGACCAATAACAGGAAGAACAAGCTCTTCTCATTCCAACTCAACTCATTCTTCTAAAGAGCACATGAATCAACTCGTATTTTTCCAAATGTAAAATAGCTCTCTAGATCGCTTTTTAAATGAAATTCATGATGGACAGGTTAGATACTCATTTCATACGCATTCTTTCGTAACTTGATGAAACAAAAGTCTTTCAGGACTAATTTCTCCTATCTTTTATTTGACCAGACTATAATGAATCTTCAAAGTCTGCAGTTTTTGAACGAAGCCTTTCCAACTTCCATACTATAAATGGATCGCGAAGTTTACAAGTATTGATTCTTTTATCTTGATAATTATATATTTTATAATTAAATAGGTATAGATTTTCAGATATATTTGATCAAATTTATGAATATTTATACCTATTTAATTATCTTTTATATATATATATATATATATATATTCTTCTCTTTAATTAATTATAGGATAAAGAGGGATTTTTATACAAAATCTACCCATATATTATTTTATTTTGCAGGAGATATCACTTGATGCACCGAAGAAAATAAACGAATAGCCTGAAACATGCAGAGCTGGCATCAATTATATATATATATATATATATATATATATATGTTAAAGGATAAAAAGAGAGAATCTGAAAAAAAAAAAAAAAAAAAGAGAAATCAGATTTGGATAGAGAAGAAAGCCCACGCTGTTCAATAAGGGTAAAAATGAAAAAAAAAAATTGTTAAAAATAAGTTATAGCGCAAAATAAATTGTTAATGTTATCTGTTTGCTGTACTCAAGTCCTAATATTCGGGTCTCTTTATGGTGGCTTTTTAGTGTTTACGTTCATGAAACTCTTACTAACCGTCATTGATTTCAAACAGTGAGCAAAATTGAATTTTAATATACCAAACACGAGAAAACTTAAGTTTAGTTTTGTTATAAAATCATTTTGTTGTAAAGCTATCCCGCAGTGCCCGATTTGTCTAGACATGAACGCTACCACACGGCACATGTTATAAACACATATGCTAGTGTGACAATAGCGTAATTAGAATTCCCTTTTTCTCTATCTGGAATTAGATCAGTAACTGGGACGTTAAGAGAAAAATAAGGATCTGAATATTACATGTGAATGGATAAGTGACCATTTCTGCATTGAGAATGAGAAATGTTTCTTTACTCTCTCTTATGGGGGCAAAGTTTTATTATTATTATTTTTTTTTTTTTTTTTTTTTTTTTTTTTTGCCAACTGGGGGCAAAGCTTTATACTCAAGTCTTTACCTCTTTCTCTCATTTCCCGAATAAACGTCTTCTTTTGTGTGTTCAGTCTTTTTTTTCTTCTTGAATATATATAATTTAATTCAGAATCTTGAATAGTTTAGAGTACCTAGTTGTCTGGATAGAGTTATCATAGTTTGTGATAAAAAGTAGTAATCCACACACACGCGCAGTTTAATTTATTTTGTGATGAGAACGTGCATGAATCTTCAAGTTCCATTGTTTTATTTAATCTCCTTTTCTGGCTAAAATAAACCATTTAAATGTTATTCCGTTCATTATCATATTCTATCCTTTGTACCATATATTTTAGCTTGTTTGATGGTTGCGATCAATTTTCATCTGTCAGACTTGCCTATAGAGAAAACAATATAATAGACCTATGTATATAGTACCTTCTATCCTTAATATAAGATACAATTAACTAATTTGTAGAGATTAAAGAAGTTAAATAAATTACATAAATATAGCATATATATGTACATGAACAAGATCTCTCTAAACTACTTATGTGTATGTGATTGCATCATATTTTGATAAGCTATTTCATGGTATATTTGGAGATTTTATTGCTATTTTCGGGCTTAAATTGCATTAATTATGATTAATTGTGATTAAAGATTTTTGCATGAAATTAAGGTTAAAAAGGGGCATACATGTCGTATATTTGATGATTTACCTTAATTAATTGATTGTTGGAATATCAGGTATTACATTTTGAGTTTATTTTCTTTTCAGATCAGTTTAGGGAAAATTAAAGACAATAGCCCAGATATTAAAACATTATAGTTCAACCCTCTAAACAATTTATATTTTGCATTGCAGTCCCTCCATGAACTTTTATTTTTTATACTTTAGTCACTGGTCAAAACATCGCGATCAAAATGAACCGAAGCAATAATCAAGTGTTGTGGATCAGCAATATCATAATATTGAAAATACTGTTCAGATTTGAAAAGCCAATTCAACGCATCAGTACCATCAAAACGGGGAAAGTCCATTTTAACTGATTTAGGTACAACGACGTAGATGAAATCGAATGAACCACAGCAGAACTCGATGACTTAGCGTCGTCATGAGATGAAGGAGAGATGACATCTAAACGCCGAGTAATTTCTCCCATAGATTCAGCCATCGATTGAAGAACTGAGTCGATGTGATCAAAACGTTGACTCGTTGGCTCGTTTCATGTGAGTGTTTTCAGTCATGGAAAAAAAAGAACAAGCTCGATGAAAGCACCAAAATGGCAAGGTTATAGCTCAGAGATATAAAATAAATCAAAGAGAATGAAAATGCTGCAAAAATCAGATCATATATCATTCAATCGTCATAAGATCTGTTACAATATAACAACCACAGCAGCAATCATATAATGGAAATGCACTGACAAAACCAGAGGAATAACAGAAATAGCAGAAGGAGAGAGAATATTCCACGCAGAAAGAGAGAAGATCACAAATCATTTCACACCACTCTCAACGGTTTTTGTCTTATTATATAGCCATGCCTTCATCAATTTCTCTCAGCTTCGACGTTGGTCTGCGCATTCGACTACTGCGTCTTGCATTCATCAATTCCTCCTTCGACGTGCACTTCTTTTACAGATTTTTTTCTGTACTCGTCAATAACAAACCATCAATTATCAACTTTTAGTGCTAGCCTGCCACTTCTCTTCGGTTTCCATTTATTTATTTTTTTAATAACTAGCTATGTGAACAATATAATACAAATGAATTTTGGTTATTTGAATTGGGTCGAACTGGCATTTTGTATAGATTTAAAAGTAAGTCCTATTATTTGTATAAAAAAAAAAAAGTAAGTCCTATTATTTATTATTTAAATAATAATGTAGACATAAAAAATCAGATTCATGCATTTTTTTAAAAAAAAAAATCAATATTTATGATTTCATATTCAATATTCTGCTCATATATTTAAAATTAAATACTTAATGCACCAGTAATTTAGGGAGAAGGTGAGAAAGCCAGCCCCACATGCATGCATGTACTTAAACCGTATTGTTCCCCAATTAGGAAAAAAAAAATTTCAATACAATTACGTTATAACCCAACGATATTCTCTTTTTTGTTAATTAGGTTTAGCATAAAGTTAAGTTAAAAATTACAGAGACTGTATTAAGGTAAAAGCACACATTTAATCATCTAACTTTATATAAAGTTTCAGTTTGGTCATTTAACTTTAAAAGACATGCATATTTTCCTTCCTTTAAATAAAACATTGTTAACCTCAAATGACGGATTTTTTTTAGTGATCATTGATATTTTTGAAAATTAAACTTAACATGTTAATATTTGAAAAAGTTTTTCAACATCTAAAATACCAATATCAGCATTTTTTTGTTAACGACATTAGGATTAAAGGACTCCAAAACATTTTATAAAGTTAAGGACTCACAATAAAACCTTGCTTGAAGTTAAATGACTAAAGTTTTTTCAACATTTAAGCTAACAATATCAGCATTTTTTTTGGGTTAATGACGTTAGGGTTAAAAGACTCAAAAAACACTTTATAAAGTTAAGGCATTAAAATGAAACATTACATGAAGTTTAATCACTAATAGCCTGTCACCGCCATCCCAAATGTGGTTTTTTTTTTTTTTGAAAAAAAACAAGGTGGAATTGGCTTTTGGAAAATTGGGTGTTTAAGTTGGTGTTTTGACAACTGGGCTTTTTTTTCTTCCAAAAAGCAGCTTTTGAGAAGAAGCTCGAAAGTCTAGCTTTTTCCAAAAAAAAAAAAAGTTACTTTTGCAAACGCTAATTCAAACACAAGTCATATTTACAATTTGACTTTTATCCTATTAGACTTTTATAAAAGTCAGATTAAAAAAAATTAACTTCCGCCACTGCTAACCCAAACGGGCCCTAAATGTGTACTCTTGGCCAATAGTAAAACAAATCAAAGATGAAGGAAATTAAAGGTTAGTGCTAATAAAAGGGAAAACCTACTGAAAGTTGGTTTTGGTATGTTGTGTTGGAGAAAGATTTTTTATGAGAAATTAAATGTATTAATCATTTGACACAATCAAATAAAGGCCTATGTAAAGCAAGTCAGTCTCCAATATTTTTTTATACATATAATACATCCAGATCATTGCAACAGTGCTAACCCCAAACTAAAGACCTAAACAAACCTAATAGGACCATATAATTACTTTAAACCAACATTACCTTGTATTCCAAAACGCAAATTGGAGTGGTTGAGGGAAGGTGCATGGAAATAAGAATAGAGACTCATTCCAAACAACACACCTTTATTGGGCTTTGTTTTTCCATCCCATGCCCTCGTTAATGGGGGTATAAGTGTCATTTAGCCATTTCATAAAGCAAAATCATTACGGGATTTGCTTCTTTTCTCGGGTCAAAAAGTGAAATCCATTTCTATTGTGATTTTGAGTCCCTTTTCTTCCTTGCAGTTCTGCCATACTTTAACACATTCATTTTTTAAAATAAAAGCTACCACATTTGTCCCAGCTCTACGGAAAGAAGTCCTATATTTGACAATGCAATTTAAATTAATTAGTATATAAGTTTTGTATCAATCAAATTAACTAAATTTCTTAATTAGCTAAATGCAAGAAATGCTCACTAATTGGAAAGATCATATATTTTATATTTACTAAAAAAGTTATAGTTGGAAGTAGTATTTACTTAATTTAGCATCTATTTTTCTAAGTCTTTGGACACATTCAAGAGTCAATAATATAACAGCATTTATCTCTTTACTTCCAAGGAAAGTGAACTTTAGACCACTTCAAGGAATGATCATACGGTTGATGGTGTTGTCAACTAGATGGCTGAACTTTAGACCAAATGATTTTCTTTCCTTTTAGAGGGCTAATGTATGGTTTTTTTTTGTAGGACGTAATATTACTGGATCATCAAATCATACTACATAGGTTGGTTCAAACATTTATATATGGAAAGTGAACAAGAAGCATCTTCCTCAAACTCTTCTAATTCAACTCGAAGGACCTGGAAGTATGACATTTTCTTGAGTTTTATGAGTAAAGACACTCTAAAAGGCGCGCTTCACAAACTACTTGTACCAGGCATTAAATGCAAGGGGTTTCAGAGTTTTTAGAGAAAAGGAAGAGCTTGAGAGAGGAGTTATTTCAGAGAAAGTGCTGCAAGCATTGAAGCATCTCGTTTTGCAATTGTTGTTCTTTCCAAAAATTATGCATCTTCTTCATGGTGTTTAGATGAGCTCCAGCATATACTCTGCACAAGAGATAATATGTGTCAACAAGTTCTTCCCATATTTTATGATGAAGTTTCTTCTGATGTGGGATCTGAAATCGGAAGTTTTGCTGAAGCTTTTGCCAAACATAAAGAGACGTTCCAACAAGACCAACCGAAGGTGCAAATATGGAGGGATTCTCTGACAAAAGTGGCTAATTTATCTGGTTTTGACTTCAGTCAATATCGGTAAGGTTTTTTTTTAATAATACAATTAAATAAATTGTACATAATATTTGGATAAATTCATTGAACAATGAACAGGCGCATCCGAGATTTCTGAATGTGTCAGTTCGCGCGCATATATATATATATATATTCTTTTCAGACAGATAAAAAAATTTAGTTGAGAGGAAAAAACGTAATAATCAATTCATACGGTCAAATGCATAAACCTTTTTCTCATTTATCTAGTTTTTCAAGAAATTGTTCTTGTCATTTATTTTGTTTAATTACAAAATACTTGAAAGTCAAAACTATATACTATCTCTTGCCCTTAATATGGGACCAAATTAACTAATTTGTGGAGACTAAGAAAGATAAATAAATTACTTTAAAGTATTTATATTTATCGTTTCTCTTCAAACTAATTTAACCATTTATATAATAAAATATAATCTAATGACACATATAAATATTATAGAGAGATCATGTATGAAATTTAATCCAAATATATATAATTATTATGATCATATATTTCATGTGACGGAGAAAATTGTTTTTGTAGGTATGAATCAGAACTTGTTGAGAATGTGGTTGAACATTTGTGGGACCAATGTCCTTCAGAACTGCCACTTGTCAGTGGAAGCAATGCGGTGATTGGAATTGATCGGAGAGAAGACGAAATGCCTTCACTCTTGGAGTTGGATGGTTTTCGATTCACAAGACATACCCCAATATTCCGTTTAGGATTTTTAACTTTTTCAGGTTTTTCAGGTTTTACGAAAAGCTGTCAGATATGCTATGCTCCTGATAATACTCAAGGTGGGTCCATGTGAGCTATATACCCGTAGCGAACTAAAAAGAAAATGTTTATTAAGACTCGATGCATTTCAATTTTCAGGAGGATTTTCGAATTTCAAGATTATTTAGTGGTACCATGTTGAATTGTGAGTTAAATTTTGAGTCAAAGTCAAGTTTATGCTTCGATGTGTTCTATTCTGAACAATGATTTAATTGAGTTTCAGTTAAATACTCAGAAGTTGTAATATGACTATATATATTTTTATGTTAGTTTGCAGCATGTTAAAAAAACTGTTTTGGATGCTTGATTTATTTATTTAATGATTGCTGTTGATATTAATATTCTTTTTATCCCTACTTTTCTTTTTTGCAATTAAAATAAAAGGCCCACAAAATCAGTTAAAGTTGTATGTAGCATATAGGTGAAGAGAAGACACAGAATGTTAACTTCAGGTTGACTTGATTTAGAGCATGTTTGGGAAGGTATTGAGGGGCGGTAAAACATAAGATGGAGGAGCATAAGCACGGTGAGAACAATTTTAGCATATTTCATGATGTTTGGGTAAGCCCAATCATACAATTACCTTAAAAGCAACCTTTTGTTGCTTTTCTCTATTGTTGTGTCAATACGGTGGAGAGAGAAAGAGATGAAAAGTGGTCCCTTCTTTCATGTTTTGTGTGCATTTCCAGCATGATCCTCTTTCCTTGCTTTTTGTGTGTGTGTGTGTGTTTTTTTTACCAATATGCAAGTGTGATTATTTTTTATTCAATGTGACTTTTTAATTAGATTTTTTTCTATCTTCATTCTTTAATGATTTTTTTGTTAACTATATATTTTATTAATTTTTATTTACATTTCAATACCCAAATTTATTCATTTTAATGACCTTTTTTGATTAAAAAAAAAGAAAAAACAATTATTATTATTATTATTATTATTATGCTCATTAAATATATCTAATTAAGTTTTTTTAATATTTACAATTTTTTCAGCGACACATTAAATTTTTATTTTTATAATTTTATACAAGTTTTTTAAGTAATTAATTAGCTATTTTTATTTTATATAAATTTAATTTTTCTCTTAATTTATCACAATATATAAATATAATATATATGTATTTCCATTAAAAAATACATGTATTATTAAATAATACTCAAGGCCTTTTTAATCATTTTTCATCTAAACTTACTTTTCAAATTATCATCCAAAAACATTTTAATTTACATAATTTTAATTTTTCTCTTCAATTATCACAATATATACAAATAATATATATATATATATATATATATATATATATATGAATACATATATACATGTAGTATTCAATAAGATTCATGCCCTTTTTTCAGTCATTTTCCATTTCAACTTGCTTTTCAAATAATAATCCAAACAAGTTTAAGCTTGAAAAAAAGGCACTTTTGCTACCATCAATCCAAGCATAAATCATATTTACAATCTGACTTTTATCTTATCTTAAGTTTGTAAAAGTCTGATTGAAGAAAAGCCACTTCTATCATTGCTAGTTCAAATAGGCCCTTAATTGTTGTGGAATGTCCGTGGAAAGAAGAATGGGGACCCATGACCCATCCCAAAAAACACTCCTTATTGGGCTTGTTTTTTCCATCCTATTCCTCTCATCCATCGGGGTAAGTGTCATTTCGCCATTTTATAAATCAAATTAATTAAGGTTTAGCGTAAACTTAAGAATTGCATAAAGTATCCCAAAATAAATGAAAAGATGAAGGAAATGTCAGTACAAATAAGAGGGAAAACTCACCGAAAGTTGGTGTCACGCCCTAAAACTTCAGGGGTAACTGGCACGGAATATAAGAGGACTCATATTCCTAAAGTCTTAAACCACATATAAATAAATGTATCACCTAATAATTACAATAATATCAAATATAAATACATTATTTCTTGCAACAAAATATTAAGTAATTTGTAGTGATTTCGGTAGAGTCACTTCAAACTATTCGAAATTTCTATCATGGCATAAAATTTCAATATAGTATATGGAGCTCTACTCCACAACAATATATATAGATACATACAACTTAGAAACACAAAGAAGGTGGGGTGATCTTGCCTATAGATGACATGGAGCACCTAAACAAGATTCCATCATATATAAAGAGCTTAAAAGTTTTACATTGAATAAACAATTATTCAGTTGACGCTTCAGCTTCAATCAGCCATACAGACCTTCAGTGATTAGCAAAAGGGACATTATCAGCTGCACTATCTGAGGCCAAAGATATTTTCCGGTAAATAATATCTCATTATAGAAACTAATAAAAAGCTAAAGGAAATAATTCGAACGGATTTAACCTTGAATAAAAACATGACAATATATATATTTCAATTTCTACTGTTCGCAATCATAAACACAAATAAAACTATCAAAAGGATCATTTATTGAATAAAGCCAAGTACATAATAAAAAAATTTTGTTTAACAAAATCAGCTTAAAACAATAGTTCTCAAATAAGGACTTCAACAGAACGAAGTAACAAGCATGGACACACAGTCTATGAGGGTAACTAACCAATTGCAACTTGAGGCCACGAACGCAAACATGGACACACAGTTCATGAGGATAAGTAACCAAGCAAGCACAGCACGAAGCCACAAAACAAGCGTAGGTACAAGACCCACGAATAACAAGCATGAGCTCGAGGTTAACCATGACGCGCCATGGACTAAGTGTACTGCTATTGGTGACCAATGTTTTATATTCAGTTCTCTCAAAAACGTTTTCAAGTATCCTTGGGGTCAATTTATCAAAGTAATAAAAAATTTTTTTTTCCAATACCATGATAGCTTGTAAAATACTACATAATAGAATACCCCAGCATACAAGTTCATAGCAAATATCTCAAAGCTTTCATTCAAATTCAATCTGCCAAAAAAATCACTTCCAAATAATAAAAACTCGCATACAAACATTTCAAAATGTTAGACTATCTCAACATGAAAATTCATTAAAGATATCTTGAAAGTTTCCTTATCATTTCCATGCATAATCATGAGTTGTACTATAATCCAATATGATAGAAGAAGAATAAATAATAACAAATAAAATCATCTTTTTTTACTCATTTCAATATCGACAAAAAAACTGAGATAATTCGAATAAACTTTCATTGATAAAATCGCAATCATAGAATGTAATAGTTAAATTAAATTAAAATATAGCAAGAAAAAAAGGATATCGTTTATAAAATTTATGATGGGACGCTACTCACTCACCTATAATGCTTATATTTATATCTCATTCTCCAACTTATCAGCTTCCAAATTATTCACTTCTCCTAATATTTAAACAAATCCATCAATAATAACTTTACATAAAATTTTCTAGCTTTTCATCTAATACAAATTCTTTACATCAATCCCATCTTAATTTGCGCAGCAATAGACATAATCCCAAACTGCAACAATTTAAAATAGAAGAAAACTTAACTTTACTCTCTTTAATGAATAATAAGACAGAAACTGAAATAATCATGGAACTTCACCATTCTTAGTTATTAAATCCACTATTCCATCCTTGAGTGAACATTCTCTACTTTCCCTTCTTTTGAACACGCTTAAAAATTCAATTTAACTACCAAGACTTAATCAAAACAACTATAAAAGTTTATATTATATCACATCATCTCCAAAGTTAAAACTAAGCTCTTCTTTCTTTATTGTTTTTCCCCACATTTAATTAACCCATCCTCTTATAACCTTCAAGTTACATAAAAATTTCTTTTTTTTTTTTTTGAGATACAAAGGCAAGCAAAGCTTGATGGAATTACAAAATCAAGGGCTGGATCCCAAAGATTGCTCAGGTGGCTGCAAGCCACGTTCTAACACAAAAAGACGGACACATTTCGCCGGGGGTGATCCTAGTTCTGTATAAATCTGGTGGCTATAGTGAGCCGATCGTGCAAGGAAGTCCGCACAGCGAGTATTTTCCCTATGTGCATGGGAAATCTTCAAGTCCCAATCTGCATAGATAAGGGAATTGGTATCGAAGATGACGTCGTGCAATGGATGATCATTCCCACATTGAGTTGACAATAAGTGAATGGCCTGGAGTGAATCACTGAATAGTTTGATTTTCTTGAAACCTAACTGTTCACAAAGCTGTAGACCACGATGGATTGCATGGATTTCCGCAGCAGTTGGGACAGAGATACCTAGCTTCTGCTGAAAACCACAAATCCAGTTGCCTTGGTGATCACGGATGACTCCTCCACAGGTTGATTGGCCATCACTAGCAGTTGAACCATCAACATCGATTCTAATGTAACCCTCCTCTGGGGGAAGCCAGTTGAGTATACCTCTCACCGGAGCTTGGAAGATCTGGTGATGAAAGCGACCCATCTCCACACCTTCCGATAGATGAAAGATGCATTTATGAACCAGCTCCTTTGGCTTAACAGCTTTACCTTCAAATGCCTGACAGCACCGGTTCTTCCAGAGGAGCCAGCATGTGGTACTGAAGACTTGTTGCCAAGACCATCTCGCTACTCTTTTGTTTCCTGGGGAATGCTGAAGGTTCCAATTTAGCCAATCCTGCAAATTACCAGAAGCAAACATAGTAGAGTATAAATGGTTAGTTAAAGAAAGCCAAACTCTCTGGGCCTGCTCACAGTCTCTCAGAACATGAATGATGGATTCCTCACTCTCACACTGAAAGGGACAAGTGTTTAAGGCACTCGGATTAAATCTCGCTCTGGTCTGATTAGTCGGTAACCTCTCATGGAAAACTTGCCACATAAAGTGCTTGACTCTTTCAGGAACACCCTAGTGCCAAAGATGCCGCCAGGAAGAGCAATGAGCTGGGGATTGTTGGTGATAAATAGCATCAGAGGCAGATTTCACACTGAAATTACCATCAGGAGAATTGCGCCAACAAATAAAGTCATCAACAGTGCCCATAGGAGGGGGGAGCAACATGATTTTATCAACCACCCAATTAGGAAGAAAAGCCTCCCAATGCGCCCTGTCCCACTGTCCAGATGGGGAGGTGAAGGAGCAAACAGGGGCTTCCATATCTAGAAGGTAAAAATTCCTATCCACAAAATGTTTCAGAGGTTTATCCAGAGGGGACCAGCAGTCCTGCCAGGCGTATGTGTTCCTACCACTTCTGAGCTTCTTGCCTAGACCTCTTTGGAAATCTTCCCAAACCGTTACAATTCCACTCCACACGGCCGATTGACTACGCCACTTTTGCACATGAGGGACCAAGGATAAGCAGCAGGAGTATTTGGTGCGAAGACATTTCACCCACAGAGCGTCCGGTTTTGTGACCAGGCTCCAACACAATTTCATGAGTAAAGCTTTGTTCTGGCAGCGAAGGTCTTTAATTCCAAGTCCTCCTTCATGCTTTCTTCTTTTAAGAACGTCCCAAGCAATCAGATGCATTTTCCTGGATTCGTCGTGCTGATTCCAAAAAAAATCTCTGCTTAATTTCTAAATTTCAGAAAGGACACCTTTCGGAACCAAGGTAGATTGCATCTGATACTGAGGAAAGGCTGAAAGAACCGACTTGATAAGCACCGTCCGACCTGCCAAACTCAGATATTTGCCCTTCCAGCTGGACAACTTAGATCTCACCTTTTGAAGAAGCGGGGCAAAGGTCATCTTGACCAAGCGTTTATGGAGAAGGGGAACGCCCAAATATTTCCCAAGGTCAGCAGTGAGCCCAACCCCCACAATTTGGCTCATCTCAAGTGCTCTATTAAAGTGGACATTCTTGGACACAAACATTTTAGACTTACTCAGATTAATCCTGTGCCTGGAAACCCTACAAAACAATTCCATAACATTTCTAATTTCCTCCATCTGGCCAATTGAGGCCTCACCGAAAAGAAGGAGGTCATCGGCAAAGAAAAGATGAGAAATACGGGGCCCAGAGGCACTCAAATGAAGGGGTCTCCAATTCCCCAAATCTGCCTCATGGTGAATAAGTTGGCCAAGAAGCTCCATACATAAGACAAAAAGATAAGGGCTCAGGGGATCACCCTGCCTCACACCTCTAGAAGGGATGAAGGGATCCGACGGAATCCCATTCCAGTTGATGCTCATGGAGGCAGAGGAAACACAGCTCATAATCAACTTAACGAAGTTTGCACATAAACCAAGGCTATGAAGGGTGAATTCTAAGAAACGCCAATCCAGCCTGTCAAAAGCTTTCTCCATGTCGACTTTCACAGCTATAAAGCCTTTTTTCCCCCTTTTGTTCCTCATGGTATGAATAGCCTCTTGAGCAACGATGATATTGTCCACACCTTGTCTCCCGGAGATAAAACTGCATTGGTTCTCAGCGACGAGGTAGTCCATGACACCTTTGAAACGATTGGCGATCACCTTGCTGACAATTTTGTAGCTAACATTGCAAAGAGAGATGGGTCTAAAATCTTTAAAGGAGACCGAATGGTCAACCTTGGGAATGAGGACAATGTTAGTATGATTGATAGCTTTCACCTCGTCCGGGAAATCAAAAATCCTGATAACCAGATCACAAATTTTCTGCCCAATCGAATTCCACTGAGTCTAGAAGAAATGGGGATTTAAACCGTCAGGCCCCGGGGCTTTGAAAGCACCCATCTCAAAAGCCGCATTCTTGATTTCCACCGAGGTGACTTGTCTATGAAGAAGGCCGAGCTGATGATTATCCAGAGATGGGAAACGAGCCATCCAAGGGGAGAAGGGAGGGGAGGAATTCTCGGCCGAATACAGCTTTTGGAAATGCTCACAAGCCATGTCACACAAATGATTCCCGTCGGAGACCCAGTTACCATTCTCATCTTGAAGAGCCCCAATGTTGCCCCAATTTCTCCTAGACACCACATTGGCATGGAAATATTTTGTATTTCTATCGCCCCCACTGAGCCACTTGCATCTAGACTTCTGGAACCAAATCAGCTCTTCTTGAAGAGCAATTTTTTGGTATAGATCCCAAAGCTTCTTTTCAATCCTGTGGAGACCATTTTGGGAACCTTCTTTTATCCTGGCATGGTCAATACCTTCCAATCTACGGAGGATTTCTCTCTTCTTTTTTGCCACGTTCCCCACCACATTATTATTCCAAGCCACAGCATCTTTGGTAAATTGGGATTTGCCAAGAAGCCAATCCTTCCCCTGCCAGGCATCTTTAACCACATCAATGAACCCATCCTCAATACACCATGCAGCTTGGTAATGGAATTTCCTTGCCCTGTTACTACAAGCACTATATTGTTTGTCCGCAACAACAACAACCCGATGATCCGACTTAAACCTGATGCGGTGGAAAGATTTAGAGTGAGGGTTGTGGATTTCCCAGTCAAAATTACAGAAAACCCAATCAAGTCTCTCCTTAACCCCAGACTTTTCCCAAGTGAATCGGTCCCCTTCAACAGGCACCTCGATGAGATTGCAGAGATTAATGCATGATTAAAAATCCACCATAGAGCAATGATTAGAACTAGCTCCACCTTCCTTATCACCCGAGGAAAGGAAAGTATTGAAGTCCCCTAAGACCAGCCAGGGGAAAGACACCGATTGATAAATAGAATGCAAAGCCAACCACAGATCCCTTCTCTTTAAAGCACTGGTATCCCCATAGACAAAAGTCACATACATATGATTCATATTATTTTTATCCCAAACCTTGCAGTGAATCAATTGGGTACTTGAAGCAATATATTCAAGATGGATCTCCCAGCTATTCCAAAGTACTCAAATACCCCCAGCGAAGCCAGTAGCTTCGATACGCAACCAGTCATTAAACCCCAGCTTTCTAACGACCTTCTCTGCTCTATTACCACTAATTCTGGGCTCCACAAGACACATAACATTGATGCCATATTTATTAACAACATCTTTCAATATTCTTGGAAACGAGTTACCACCCACCCCACGACAATTCCAAGACGAGATAATCATAGACACTAATAGTGAAATGAAGGAAAACAAGCACTTACTTGTCAGGAGCATTATCTTCCATGAGTACAACAACCTTGAGTTGGGAGACAGATCGCATCTCACAGCCATGATCAAGCTGGACCTGATTAGGATTGGGATGACTTAGGGGAATCCAAGCCAAGTTCATGCTCTCAAGAGAAGTAGATCCCACAAGCTTCACGGCCTCAGAGGAAGTGACTTCATTATTCACAGTCATAATGGAAGCCTCCACGTAATTTTCGTTTTCCACAGTCCCAATTGAAGATTCCACGTGTCTCTTGTCTACCCAAGGACTCATCTTGGCGCCATGATCTTACTGGACCTGAATTGGATTAGAATGACTTAGGGGAATCAAAGCCAAGTTCATGCTCTCTATCAAAGTAATATCCACTAGCTTCTCGGCCTCAGTAAAAGTGATTTCATTATTCTCGGTGACAATGGAAGACTCCACTTGCTTCTTAGCTCACTACAAAAAAAAAGGTATTTCGTAGCGGTGAATTTGTAGCGGTTATATTAAACCGCTACAAATTATAGTATTTGTAGCGGTTTTTACCTAAACCGCTACAAATTTGTAGCGGCAAGAATATTTGTAGCGGTTTCCTACAAAAAACCGCTACAAATTTGGCGCGAAATTCCCGCCAAAACTTGTAGCGGTTATTTTGTAGCGGTTAATGCACATAAACCGCTACAAAATACCAAAGGTCAGAATTTTGTAGCGGTTCTTGCCCAAAACCGCTACAGAATTTCAAGAGACTCCAAATTTGTAGCGGTTCTGGGCAATAACCGCTACAGAATTTCAAACGTTGTGAAGATTTGTAGCGGTTATTGTAGAACCGCTACAAATTTAATTATTTGTAGCGGTTAGAGTAGCGGTTATTTTGAATAACCGCTACTAATATCCGGCCTATTTAAACCCCTCGCCTCTTCCATTTCTCATTTTGCTCATTTTGTTTCCTGAGGTTTCTCTGAGTGGTTTATTCGATATTTGAGCTTTCAGACGAGTCTATAGGAGTTTTTGGTCAGTATTCCGCAGTATTTACACTTGAGGTACGTATATAACACGTATTTTTATTTATATTTGTATTTTTATTATATTTTTGTATATTAATGGACTAATTTTTTTTTTTAATTTGTACAGTTGATATGGCTTCAGGACAGGATAAGGGGAAGGCCCCTGTGCCCCCCAGACCGACTTTACGGGGTGGCAGCAGCCAGGCAGGGGGCAGAGGGAGGAGGGGGCAGCGCGCAGGCAGGGCTACCGAGGCATCTCAGCCCATCCCCCCACAGGAACCGCAGACGATCCCACAGGTGACGACCGCAGCTGAGGTGCCTGAGGTGGAGGTGCCAGAGATTAGCGTTGAGGACTTCCTCAACGAGGAGGAGTTCGAGATCCCGATTAGTGGGTTCAGGGAGATGGAGCAGTTCCTCAATGAGGAAGAGGCTCGGGAGCAGAACAACCCACGAGGGTCGTCTTCGCGGTCCACTGGGTTTGAGGTGCAGGTCGAAGGTAAATTATTTAATTTTTAAATTTTTTAACTTTTTAACTTTGAATTATAATTTATCTAACGTGCGGTCAACTGTGCAGATGAGCAGGGGAACGTGACGACGAGGAGGCTGGATGTGACCGGTCTGAACAGCATGGACCGGTCCCTGCGAGTTGTAGTGCCGTGGAACGAGGGCACTGACCAGCCGATCCACAATGGGGGTCACCTGCTCAACCGCTTCCTGAGCGACCTGGGATCGAATTGGATGCGGTTCCCCCTTCACTTCCCGACGTGGAGGCACATTCCGAAGGGGCCGAAGGACCAGGCTTGGGAGGAGGTGGTTCAGGTAATTAAAACTATTTAATTAATATCTTTTGTAATTAATTCTATTTAATTATTTTTTTAAATTATGGTTTTTATAATTATTGATATTTAAATGTCTTTTTTTCAGCTGCGGTTTGCCGTCCGGGCCAACCGGAAGAGGTACGCCCTCGTGAAGATGGGCGACGCCTGGAGGAATAGGAGGAACCGTCTCTTCCACAGTGTGGATGGGGACGGGACGATGCCTCTGGAGCAGCTGCAGGAGAGCGTCCCGGACGGCGTGCCGCCGAACGACTGGGCACGTTTTGTCCAGTTCAGGAGGAGCCCTGAGGCGCAGGTAATGTATTTATTATATTTTTTATATATAATTTTTTAATTGTTAAATATTAAATTATAATAGCAATTTATTTTGTATTTAATTTTAAATTATAATACATTTAATTTTTTTTTCCAGGAGCTTGCTTGGAGGAACGCCGCGATCCGGGCGCAGCAGACGATCCACCACACAGCAGGATCGAAGACCTTTGCTGTGACCTACAGCGAGCTGGTAACTTTTCAAGTGCTTCACTTACTTTTAGTTGATTATTTCATAATACTAATTGTTTTGTAATTGTTTCAGGAGACGAGGGCTCAGCAGGAGAACCGTCAGACGGACTATGCGGAGCTGTACGCCATCACACACAGACACCGTGACGGGACTGCGACCTCTCAGCAGGCAGAAGCAGCCATTGTAAGTAATTTTGAATTATATTTTTTATAAAACAAATTTAATAATGAAAAATGGTAATTATTAATTATTTCATAAAATGGCAGGAGCGGATGCAGCAGTCGCAGGCTGAGCTGCGACAGACCCAGCCTGAGGAGTCACAGGGGTCAGTGGACCCGACGACTCCTCTGAAGGCGGGTATGGCTCAGCCTGAGCACCCCGGACGAGTGCGGGGGATGGGGATAGGCGCCAGACCCAGCATGATCTACGGCAGGAGTGCCGCCTCTGAGGCTGGCAGTTCTAGAGGGGTCAGACATCGGAGGGACGAGTCGATTGACCAGCTGCGGTCAGATTTGGAGCAGACGCAGCAGCAGATGCAGCAGATGGTGCAGCAGCAGCAGCAGATGCAGCAGATGCAGGTGCAGCAGCAGCAGCTGCTGCAGATCCACGCAGACACTATGTACGCGCAGCAGACGCAGTGGCGTGAGATCGCGAACACTATGCTCGAGGGAGCATGGAATCGGTTGTTCCCGGACGAGCAGCATCCAGCGGTCCCCCCTGTCCCTGTCTACGTCGTCCCGAGCACTACTCCTCCTCCTACAGCTCCTCCTCCTGCTGATGAGGATGGTGCGGTTCAGTCTACGCAGCGGCCCGATCCAGCGGCATCTGAGGGAGCCCCACCTGAGGGAGCACCAGAGGATCAGCCCCCAGCTTCTTAGTTTAGGACATTTTCTTTTCTTTTAAACATTTGTATATATTTATGAGATTTTATTTCAGAATTTTCTTATTGTGTTTTATATAATAATATTTATATTATTATATCGCATTGAAATAATTTATAAATGATTTAAATCTAAATTTAAAAAAAAAATTATATATATATTTGTAGCGGTTTTAAGTTCAAACCGCTACAAATGTATATATTTGTAGCGGTTATTAGTAAATAACCGCTACAAATTTACTTATATATTTGTAGCGGTTTTCAAAGGGAAACCGCTACAAATACATATGTTTGTAGCGGTTATTTACTAATAACCGCTACAAACACTCAAATGATTTGAATTTTCAAATTTTCCGCCTTTGTGCACATTTGTAGCGGTTATCTTATGTATAACCGCTACAAATTAGAAAATTATTTTTATATTTAATGTCCAACGGCTTTAATATTAGTAGCGGTTTTATATATATAACCGCTACTAATTCGTTGAACATTAGTAGCGGTTATCTATATAAAACCGCTACTAATACTCAACAAGTACATTTTGAATTTCCCACCAATTAACGGCTTGAATATTAGTAGCGGTTTTATATATATAACCGCTACAAAATTATAAACGTTGGAATATCTGTAGCGGTTGGTGTAGCGGTTTAATAACCGCTACAAAGTTATAAACGTTGGATTTTCAGAATATAAGGTTCTAGGCATTCTTCATTATCTTCTCACTCATCTTCTTCTCTATACTTTCTTCTCTCTCACTTGTAGCTATGGATAAATCTTGGATAAGGTTGCCGTGCAATTCTCCTGAATATTTGTACGGATTAAACAGTTTCTTAGATTTCGCATTCACTCACGCCAGCTGTAACGGCAAGATCGTCTGTCCGTGTCGGAAATGCAAGTTCAAGAAGTGGCATCCACGAAATGTTGTGAAGGAACATTTGCTTGTGAAGCCTTTCCCTGAGGACTATACGTTCTGGGCAGTTCATGGTGAGAAGGCCGGCATTAGATATGACGAGGCTCTTCCTCGAAGTTCTCAAGTAGGCGTTCAAGTAGATGAAGATGATCCTGTGAATGATGCTGTGCGTGATGCGTTTGGATTTCAAGGTGACAACTTCAACGAAGAAGTGCACGGCTCTGAGCCGGCTTTTATGGGGAATGAAGCAGCTCGGGATTTTTTCAGCTTGATGGATGAGGCAGATCGTCCTTTATATCAAGGTTGTCACAAATATTCTAAATTATCTTTCTTGATCAAATTGTATCATATCAAGTGCTTGTGTGGGATCACGGATAAGGGAATGTCGATGTTGCTCGACTTATTACAAGATGCATTCCCCGACGTCGAGATTCCCACAACGTTCTACGAGGCCAAGAAGATCATCAACAGGTTGGGGTTGAATTATCAAAAGATTGATGCGTGCCCAAATGATTGTATGCTGTATTGGGGAGACGATTCCAGCAGGGAGACGTGCAAGAGATGTCACACATCGAGGTACAAGCAATTCGGAAGGGGAAAAAGCAGAAGAAGAAACCCGCAAAGATTCTCAGGTATTTCCCTTTGAAACCTCGTCTACAAAGATTATTTATGTCGTCTAAAACTGCTGAGCACATGAGGTGGCATGCCGTTGATAAAAACGAAGACGGTAAATTAAGACATCCGCGGGATGCAGCTGCTTGGAAAACGTTTGACAACGACTTTCCAGATTTTGCGACTGACCCCAGAAATGTCCGGCTTGCGTTGGCGACCGACGGTTTCAATCCTTTCGGGAATCTTAGCACAAGTTACAGCATTTGGCCGGTAGTCTTAGTTCCCTACAACTTACCCCCCTGGATGTGTATGAAACAAAGCTCTTTCATTATGTCTATGATCATTCCAGGCAAAAAGGCACCGGGCAATGACATCGATGTGTATCTCCAACCGCTTATTGCGGAATTGCTTGACCTGTGGAATGTCGGCTTGGAGACGTACGACGCTCACAGCAAGACTTTGTTCAACATGCGTGCAGCCTTGATGTGGACGATCAGTGACTTTCCTGGCCTTGGCACATTATCTGGTTGGAATGTGCACACTGGGTCGGCGTGTCCGGCTTGCAATTTCGACTCTGACGCACTGCGCCTTCCCCACAGCCGAAAGTGGTGCTTTATGGGGCATCGGAGGTTTCTCGATGGAACGCATAAGTTCAGATTGCAACGGAATCGCTTCAATGGGAAACCAGAGAAAAGAGGACCACCTCAGACTTTGTCCGGTACAGATATCTTACAGCAGCTTGAGCATGTTGATGTCGAGTTTGGAAAAAGCGACGATTCAGCACAAACTCGCCAAAAGACGCGCAGGACTTCGGCGCCTCAGCAGTGGAAGAAGATAAGTATCTTCTTCACGCTTCCGTATTGGAGATCTAATTTACTTCGCCACAGTCTTGATGTAATGCACATTGAAAAGAATGTTTGCGACAATGTGCTGTATACGCTGCTCAACGAACCCGGCAAGACAAAAGATCACCTTCAAGCGAGGAAAGATTTACGCGACATGGGAGTTCGTGAAGACGCTTGGCCAGATGAGCATGACAGATTTACACCGGCAAAGTTTACCCTCACAAAACCGAACAAGGATGTGTTCCTCACGACGTTGAAGAAAATAAAAGTTCCTGATGGGTATTCAAGCAACATTTCTCGATGTGTCGACTTGCAGGCTCGGAAGGTTGCTGGCCTGAAGAGTCACGACTCACATGTTCTTATGCAGCAGTTACTCCCTCTGGCTATAAAGAATACACTTCCTCCCGATGTTTCCATCGTTTTGGTGGAACTTTGTTCTTTCTTTCGGAAGTTGTGTTCTAAGGTTTTGATCGTTGAGGAGCTCGATCAGCTGCAGTCGAAAATCATTCTTACGCTTTGTCACTTGGAGATGATCTTTCCTCCGTCCTTTTTTACTGTGATGGTTCACCTCACGGTCCACCTCGTTCATGAAACAAAGCTCGCTGGACCAGTACAATATCGTTGGATGTATCCGATTGAGAGGTACTCATTTTAAATATGTGCTTTCATTTATTGTCCGTATTTAATGTTTCCTAGTCGTCCTTTTCATCATTTTATATCAATTTTCTCTTATGTACTTCGTAGGTTCCTTGGGAAATTAAAATCTTACGTGAGGAATAAGGCGTGGCCAGAAGGTTCTATAGCTGAAGGCTATATAGGGGATGAGGTGCTTTATTTTTGCTCAAGGTACTTTGATGATCTTGAGACGGCTTTCAACCGCCCCCCTCGTGTTGACGATTGTCCTGAACCTGCGCCGACATCAGGAGAATTTATCCCTCGTGTTGGTAAACCAGTTGGAGCAACTGAGAACTTCAAACTAACGGCAACTGAGAAGTTCCAAGCACATAGACATGTCTTGATTAATTGCACTCAAGTTGAGCCTTTCATACGGTAAGAATTGTACACTCACATGTATGTTAATCGATCTATATCTTTCGTAACATTTCTCACTTTCATTTCACTAACGCCTTTCCATTATTAATTGCAGGGAATTCAGAAGTCATGTCAAGCGTCAGCTCAGGATCCGTACACAGACATCCTCGGAAGTTGATAGGAGGGTCCACAGAGAATTCCCGGGCTGGTTTGCGCGCAGAATACTAAATGACCACAACCCACACTCACCAGATTTCAGAGCTCTCGCAATCGGCCCTCTTGATCATGCAAAACGGTTTACAGCATACAATGTCAATGGTTTTAAGTTTTGCACGGTTTCACGGGATCAAGGATTGCAAACACAAAATTCGGGTGTTTATGGCACATTTGGGACAAGGAGTTATGCGAGCAGCAGTGACGCCAACATGCAGTTCGGAGGCGTCCCTTACTATGGCAAGCTTCTTGATGTCGTCGAGCTTAATTATCAAGGCCGTTTCACGGTGACGCTGTTCAAGTGTTTGTGGGCAAATACCACTACTTCTCGGGGACTGACAACTGACGACCTAGGGATCACATCAGTCAATTTCTCACGCACGATTCATACTGGTATTTCTCAAGATGATGAGCCGTATATTCTAGCTTCAGAGGCACATCAGGTTTATTATGTCGAGGACGAGCGGCATAGGGATTGGCACATGGTCGTTCATTTAAAGCCAAGAGACCTTTACGACATGGGTGAAGGCGATAACATCGCCTACGAGAGTGAGCCATTTCAGCCAGCTGATTTTGAAAACTACTTCCCTCAAGGCGATGACAATTTACCTCTACTGCGGTGAGTTTTTTTAAGTCCACGTCATTTCAATTAAATTTGTTAAATTTAATAATACATCAATAACAATAATTTTTCTACAAAATTTCTGTAGGGATGGCGACGATGAGTGATCAAATTCAAGTGTAAAAAATTTGTCTTTACAAAAAATGCAAAAAATTTGTGTTAAAATAAAATGTAAAAAAATATTTTAAAAAAATTAAAATAATATTTGTAGAATTCAAGTGCAAAAAATTTTTCTTCACAAAAAATGCAAAAATTTTGTGTTAAAATAAAATGCAAAAAAAAAATTAAAAAAAAATTAATATAATATTTGTAGCGGTTATTAAACCGCTACAAAAATATAAATAACCGCTACTAAATAAAAACCGCTACATTAACCGCTACAAATAATTAAACCGCTACAAAAATATAAATAACCGCTACTAATTAGTAACCGCTACATTAACCGCTATATTAACCGCTACAAATTATACGTGAATCCCTATAAATACCCTTATCACAACTCATTTCAAACACTCCCCAATTTCTTTTCACCTTACCCTTCTTTCATTTCCTCTCATTTACAACTTCTTTCGTATGAGTAGAGGAGCTGAATAATACGATCAAATATGGTAACAAGATTTTCAATATCTTTTAGAATATTTCTTTTCTTTCTATAAAATTTATTCTAACCATTTGTTTTTAGATATATCATAACTCTATCTCATTTTCATCTATTTTTCATATACAATTACATTATATTATAAAACATAATAATTCCTTATTACCTAACTATCCTTAATAATATTATTAATATAAATTTTATACTAATCATATTCAATTACATTTTTTCTTTTTAATTTATTAATAAGTTAAACTATTAAATAATAAACTAATTGAAATAGATAAAATAATAATAAATTAAACTATTTAATATAATATTTAAAAAAAAAGAAAAAAATCAACGTATATTTTTTAAAAAAATTTTAAATATTTGTAGCGGTTATTAAACCGCTACTAAATAACGCGCCTTTTCAAAGCTAAATTTAAATTTTTTGGCGCTAAATTTGAATTTCATGAAATTAGTAGCGGTTTTAGAAACCGCTACGAAGTTCATGAAATTCAAATTTAGTAGCGGTTTCTTAACCGCTACAAATAAAAAATGTCATTTTTAACAAATTTTCATTTTTATATATTTGTAGCGGTTATTAAACCGCTACAAAAAAAAATTTCTTTTTTAATAAAATTTTTTTTATTTGTAGCGGTTATATAACCGCTACAAATATCTCTTGGTGTTGTAGCGGTTACTATGAACCGCTACAAAGGTTGTAGCGGTTAGTTTTGATTGAGTAGCGGTTTTGTAGAACCGCTACAAAACCGCTTGCAACGTACGATTTAGTAGCGGTTTTCGTAACCGCTACTAACCTAGTTTGTAGCGGTTAGAACCGCTACGAATACCCATTTTTAACCGCTACTAAATCACGTTTTTTTTTGTAGTGGCTGCAGAAGGCTGTGACAACGTGTTTGGGGGGAGAGCTTCACGGTGCAAAATAGAAACTGGAGGGGGAACATGGGTTAATGAATTAATGGTACCCTTAGGATCAATAAGGTCCACACTACCTTCTGCGCTTGTGGGCCGAGGCTTAGAGGAAGTAACTTGAGACTTGGGCCCATTTTTTTGAAGACTACCTTTAACTAAATGGTGGGTTCGAATCTTTGCTCCCTTCTTTGGTTCAGGAAGGATTGGAGGATTAATTGGGCTTCCCATTAGGCCCACACTCTTTTCCTTAGCACTGTCAGATGTGCTAGACGAGCTGAACCCAAAATTCTTCTTAGCAGCCCATTTCTTATTTCCCACATGGATACCTCTTCTTTTATCCCGTTGACCAAGGAATGCCTTATTATCACTTCCAACCTTCTCACCAGACGCAGACGAAGCAGGAACACCTTTCTTTGAGAAATCCTGAGCCAATATTGATTTTGAAACCTGAGCATAGCCGGATTGCAACTGCCCACCCACTCTGTTTAAACTGTTCCCACTCTAAGAGATTCTCGGAGGCCGTGCTCTAGCATGACGGCGCAACAGCATCCAAGGGCCAAATTGCTGGTCTATAGCCGGAGATGGATTTTCTGATGGCATCTTCGGTGGAGAGGGAGAAGACTGGGATGAGCTTGGGATCGTCGGTGAAGATGCATCAGACGCGAGAGATGGGTTCACCACAGGAGCCACTCCTTCAAGATTAATAACGAGCTTGCAAGAATCCTTGCGGTGACCATATCTTCCACAGGCAAAGCAGATAAGTGCCAAACCCTCATATTCAATGTTAAAAATTGTAGATGCTGAGATGATTCTAGGAACAAGCTTCTTCTGTAAATCCACTTCGACACAGAGCCTCGCAAAACATCCCCTGCGAATGGTAGCATCAGTGTCCTCTGGATTAGCAATGGAATTCATATCTACCTTGATAGTTTTCCCAATCATGTCTCCTAATCTCCAGAGACATTCCTTATTATAGAAGAGGAGAGGGACATTAGGAATGCGCACCCAAGTGGCAACACGACCGAGAGGATTCTTGAATGGATCAAAAAATGGAGACCACCTTTGCACCAGAATAGAGTGCTGGAAAACCGTCCAAGGACCACCAAATAGGATTTTGTTGTATAGATGATCCCAGTTATCTTGATCTCTGAATTTAACAACATAATAATTGTTTGGGAGATCAATTAACTCAAAGCCATTGGATTGCCAAATCTTATGCAGATGCTCTTTTAGCTTAAAGAAGCTAACTTTGGTGCCCAGGATAGTGATGATGAGCGAGGCATTCCAAGGCCTAGCCCAGCGATTGAATTCCTCTGGGGAGATTCTCATGGTTGGGTATAAATCCATGAGCAGCTTCAGATCATCGGATGGTTCGGGTAACTCCCAAGACAGGTTCAGGAGTTCAGGAAGCAGGGCATTTTCCTCAGAACAGGAATTCTCATTGGATACACCATTAAAGTCGGTTCCTTGAAAGCCAACTAATGAGTCCTTGTATGAGAAGACCTGCCCTGTTTTGAGTGGAAGAGGAAACTTGGAGCTCTCTGAAATCACAGTTTTTTTTCCAACAGAGACAGCCCCTCCGACAGGCACTGAGAGACCATTTTTGGAAAGCACACTTCTAGCTACCGCAACAGGGTCCTTTGCACATAGAACTTCCACCAGCGACATGACTCTGGCGCCGGGGACATCCATGGAGAAGACAGCACTGTTCAGCACGAGTTCTAGGAGAGGTTAAATTCAAGCGTGAATAAGCTTCCCAATTTCACTTCACCAAATTTCAACATTGAGTAAATAATGAACCCATAAAGTTCCTTTCTCCACTATATCATAAAAACTCGTAACATCCAAATTTCCCATATGGAAGAGCAAGTGATTCTAATTTTCTTCAAGCATCTCATGGAACCTAAGCAGAAATCATAATCACTTCAAAATATTATATAAACACATGGTAAAATGAATCATTTTTCTTTAGAGTATTTCATCAAACACATTAAGGACACTCAAAGTTAAAGCAGGCTTACATGATTCACACTCCCAAACCATAATTACTCACCAACAATACTCCCAAACATCAATTTTTTTTTGGACGACTCCCAAACATCAATTTAATCTCCTTAGTTATGCGAAAATCTATTGCTAACATGATAAATATAGATTAAAAAAATCTTCTTTAACATTAAGCTTCTTAATTTAAAAGCTTCAATAAACTTATATTGTAGCTCTTTTGCATTTAATTAGCCACAATCAACCAAGAAAAGGAAGCATTTGACATACCACATGATAGCCCAAACCTTTTTTTTCTTACAGAACCAAGAGGGAGGAAGGAGGAAAGAGACAGAGCCAACAACACAGTTCAAAGGAGAAGAAGCTGTTCAGCAAACCAGAAAATAATGGACTGAGCTTATACATACACATATATACGGCTTTAGGAGAGGAAGAAATTAGAACTCACCTACTTCCTCGCCCCACGAAGTCGCAGAACAAAGGGGAAAGGAAAAAAAAAATGCAGCTGCCCAAAATTTGATCAGAGGGGGAGAAGAAAACCATGGTTGATGGCACTCACACACTAGCGCCGGTGAGGAGACCGTAAAAATGACGGAGAGAGAGGCAACATGTGACGAAGAATGAAGGGGCTAGGGATTCATTTTGGGGAAAATCACTGTGAGGTCCAAGGAGCATAAAAAATTACAAAAAAAGTCTCAAACCAAATTCCCGTATCAAAAAAAGTCCCTAGGAACTGTATTGTAATTAATTGGGAATGTAAAAGTACTTTGTCACCCCTATTGAGTAAAAAAAGAAAGGAACATCATTTGTCTTTTTTGACAAGTGCTTATGCATGTTTTGACAACTGGATGAGCTATTTTGACAAGTTCATTTTTCTCCCTAGAGAAGTTTTGAAATTGCATAATTTAATGTCTCTACTTTGACAAGTGCATATGCCTTTTTTGACAAGTGTTTATGTTTATTTTGATAACTGCATGAGCTATTTGACTAGTTCATCAAATTATATTCCTTAAGTTGGCTCAATCATTTATGGCAAGTAGCCAAGAAGCATCTCCCTCAAACTCTTCCAACTCCAATTCAAACCCAAGAACTTGTGAGTATGACATTTTCTTAAGTTTTAGGGGTGAAGATACTGGTAAAGGTTTCACAAATTAAACCACTTGTATCATGCATTAAATATGAGTGGATTTAAGGTTTTCCAAGATGGTGAAGAGCTTCCAAGAGGAAAAACTATCTCACAGGAACTACTGCAAGAAATTGAAGAATATCGTTGTGCAATTATTATTCTCTCTGAAAATTATGCATCTTCTTCATGGAGTTTAGATGAGCTCCAACATGTGCTTGCCTCGAAAAATAAACAAGGTCAAATAGTTTTCCCCATCTTTTATAATGTACCTCCATCTGATATAAGATGCCAACGAAATAGCTATGGTGAAGCTTTCGCCAAACTTGAACACAAGTTCCAAGAAGACCAACCGAAGTTGCGAAAATGGAGGGATTCTCTAACACAAGTGGCTAATTTATCTGCTTTTGATGATTCCAGTCAATATGGGTAAGTTTTTTATATTAGTAAAATTGAATAACTTGCATATAATATTGGTATCGATTCATTATTGAACACTTCTGATTTAACCGTGTCTTTACGCCTTGGGGTCAAATGCAAAATATTTTTAATCCAAGAATTGCAGTACAATGCAACACTCGGGTTGTCTCACTTGATGAGCCTTTATTGAACTACCTAAGTAATCTAGATGTCATGCGAATGCAATCAAAGAAAACAAGGGGAAAACGATTTTTGGATTTCTTAAATTAATAACTAAAAGAATGATGAAATTAAATTAAAATGCTAATATAATATTTTTGGTATTTTCCTTATAAAAATGGAGAATGATTAAGAGTGAATGGAAAGGAATTTGGAATTGGAAATATGAATGATCAAATGAATCTTGGTGGCAAATTTGGTGGCTTTCCTGACTTCTTTAGAATATGTTAGGAGTTATTTTTACATCAAGTCTAATTAAAAACCCGAAGCAATCGTATTAGGTCCAATCTACCTAATAAATGACTAGTCCTACAATCGCATTCTTAATTACCTCTTAGGAAAATTGTTAAAAACCCACTTGATGTGTATTGAAAATGAATTAATGCACTTAGTTCCTCTTGATTGAAAGCACAATCGCGACATTCAAAGTAAATTTAATCCATCACACAATCTAGATATCACATAGAATGTATAACTTCATTAAAGGAAAATAAGTTTAATAAAATTCAAATGCATCAATACCAAATTCAACACAAGATATTAACCAACATAGACAAATGATCACTCATCTAAGTCTCAAGACATACATATCCCAATGTAAAATTAATCCACAAAGACATAATGTATAAATTGAGCAAATGGAAAATAATGAACTCCCCTTGTAGAACCTTAAAGCTCTTGCCACTTTCTCTACCACCAAGATTCAATGGAATCAGCCAGTCATCAATTTAATTGCAATCATACCATCTTCAAAACAACACCAGACCCCAAAGAAATTGAAAGAACAAAATTGGAAAGACTAAAAACAAAGGATGGCTGTCGGGTTCAGTGGAGGAATTGAAGAAAAGAAGATCTGTAATGGTGAAGGTGATTGAATGATGAAGGAATAATGTTTGACAAGGTGCGGTGATATTGATGCTGTGAAGTGAAGAACAAAGACGGTGAAATGAAGAGAATAAGAAATTAATCCAGTGAAATTGAGAGCAGGGGCTGACGGTGGTGTTGAGTGGAAGATGACATTGGTAATGGCGGTGTGGTGGTGAGGATGAGAAACAGTGAATGAAGACGAGAATGTAGAAGGTGGTGACTGACAGTGGTGGAGGATGACGGTGGTGAACGTGGAGCAGGAGATGGAGGTCTGGTGCAGTGACGGTGAACAGAGAAGGAGACGGCAGTGATTAGGAAAGGAGAGAAACTCCCGGCTGTAGTGACTGAAGAAGACGCCGGCGTTGTTGGAGGTGTGAGAACAGGGGAATGGTGGTGACGGTGATGGATCTGATTCCCTTTCCTCTCAAGCTCTCTCTCAAACTCTGGTCCTACTCCCTACCGCGGTACTCACTCTGTTTCAAAACTCCCAGCTCGCTCTCTGCTATTGCCTCCCAGCTCCGAGCTCCCTCGCCGGCGACGGAAAAAATGGAGTCAAGAATGAAGGTCGCCGGCGAGGTTAGAAGCAAGAATGAATATGATGAGCGATGATCTGCGATGATCCTCAAGCTCCCTGCGGCGCTGTTCTCTTTTATCTCTCAACTTCTCACTTCCATGTCGGGTCGCTGCATATCCGTATTCCCATATCCATCGGGTCTGTGCATTGCGTTGAACTTTATTATCCAGCAAAGGCCCAAACTGCAACCTATGGCCCAGGGACTAAAGTGATAAGTTACAAAGGTTTTTGGAGGGATTTCAGTGAAAGGTTTTGAAATATTTTGGGGGTTCAATTAAAATTTCCAGAGCTCATGAGTCCTTTTCTGTGGTTTTCCTTATGCCCTTTTCTTTACTATTTTGTAAATTTCAGAAATTGTAGGGCCTTTTCTGTAGTTGTTTTTCCTCAATCTTCAAAATATTAATTTATCCTCCAAAATTTCCAATTTTCTTCCAAACCACTTGAAATGTAAGATTAAGAACAAAATAATATCAAAAGTCCAAGAAAAAATTTGTACGAATAATTAACAAATTTATGACTATTTTGCCCCTATTTACAATTAATTCAATACAAATGTTTCTAATTAAAAATAGTGCTTAATCATGCAATTATGTCCCACAAAATACATTAAAAATCCCAATTTAACCATGAAAAAGTATATCAAATTATGGCTCAATCAATTCCCCCATACTTAGACCTTTGTACTCCTGAACAAAAGCAATTAAGTACAATTTTCTAAATTCAAACCACTAATACATTTGAAAGATGAGCAATTTCATAATTGGAAAGCAATGGATCAATTAATCAAATTTCTCAAGCCAACATTAGCAATAGTCAAGTGATGCAAAGGAATTAGCTAACCACACAATCCAAAATATTAGAATGAAGCACAAGAGACTCTCAAGGTATTAGTGTTTAACTCATCTCACCTCATTGGGATAATTTCACTCTAATTCACTTAATCAAGACCTTTATCATAGGCTTGTAACAACTCTAACTTCTCCACAACTAATAGTATTTAATGCAATGAATCAAGAGGGCTTTAAAGGCTTGTAATGATGGATAAATTTTAGATGAAATGAATTAAACAGAAGAAGGAAATGTTGATCTACAAGTTTAAGTTAATGAATAAATTCATAGCATCTAAATAACTTGAAAACTCTTGCCAATTCTTTTATAAATTCATGAATAAATGCCTTCTTAGTATTTCTTTTGCTTTTCTTCTTCTTTTCTTCTCTTTTTTTTTTCAATACCATTACTTTTTTTTTCTTCCTTTTTCTTTCTTCTTTTTTCTTTCATTTCAATTGTTTTCTTCTCCCTCTTTTTTTTTTAATACCTTTCTTTTCTTTTTCAACTATTTTTTTTTCTTTTATGTACATGGCATTTCAATATATACATTGTTCACTTTTTATTGGCAAATCATTTTGATTTTAGAGTACTATGAAACTATGATCAAATCACATGACATGCATACAACATATGAATGGCTCAAAGGGGTAAACAAATGGTGATGAATAAGGGTTTGTGTTTAGGTTGAAAGGGTTTAGAATTGAATGCCTCTTTCATTTCTATTACACTAATGCCAATATCGTTTTGAAAAAGAGTGGAAACAAGTTCTAGAAGATGAAGAACTAAATGAACATGCACACATGGAAAGAATTTAAGGCCCAATTAACCTTCCAATAAGGCTTTTCCCTAATGCTCACTCCAATACAATTAAGTGCATAGCTAACTAACCACAATGCATTTGCTTAACTAATTCAAATGCTAACCTTACAAACATAATCAATCAAAACATTGCAATCAATTATAATGATGCTCAACTCTTAAATGCACTAATGATGTGAAAACTTTCTGTATCAAAACAAGGAGTTAACAAAATCCAAAGTGTAGGTTCATTTCTCTTCCCATTCACTTCAAAAACAAAACATGGTTTCAAAAGTTGCCAAAACACTAGATTACATGAAAACTCAAAGAATTTCTTACAAATCACATTTCAAAGTGGTAAATGCGACCCTTTACCTCTTAGAACATGTATCAAAGCAAGTCATTCTTGTAAAATTTCAGAAAACATTTCTAGTTAATGGCATTTTTCATTTGAAAACAACCAAATAGTGGGATTTGAAATGTATTTCCCTCCCCCACACTTAATCAGCACATTGTCCTCAATGTGGAAAAACACTCTAAAAAGAATGCTTAGCAAGTTGAAATTCAAGGCACAATGGTAATTAAGTAGGGTAGTGGCCACAAATGCAAAGTATACAAAGGGGTTTTTTTTATTATACCTTCTAAACTAAGTGACTTCTACCTTTTTCTACTGGTTTGTGTCCCTCCCCCACACTTATCTTCTTCACACAACAATTAAGCTCAAAGAATCATGTGAATCAAGAAGAAAACAAGTAAGGAAAGAGACAACCTGTGTTAGAGAATCTTCAGTCTCTTGAAGGAGAAATTCTCATCCTTGATGAGAATCATGCATTTGTCATTGAAGATATCTTCTCCAGTATTGAATTTCCTTGGTGGAGGTGGCTCAGGATCAATCGGAAGAGGTCTAAGGATATATGGTGGATGTTGGCTCCTCCGATGATCTTTCCAAGAATGTGCCTACACAATTGACAAGCAAAGAGCAGTATTCCATCCAAAAATAGAAACATGGAGAGATTTCAAGTGAAGTAAAGGCATGTTAAGTTCCAAATTCTCCAAGTAACTATCACATTCAAGGAAATCAACAGTACTCCCCTTAGTAGGAGTAAGACAACCGGTCAATTTTAGAAAATCCTCTTGTTTTTCCAAAGTGGAAGGTGCAGAATCCAACTTAGTGTTGGGGTACACCACATCATCATTGCAATCACAAGAGGTGGAAGGCAAAAGAATGGAAGAAGAAAGAGAATTGTTCAGATCATTACCACCTAAAAATTTTGAAGTTTCAAAAGAATCATTTTCCTTTTCTATATCTGGTGGCAAATCACAAGAAAGAATCATATGGAAAGAATTATTTTCATTTATAATATTATCAATCAAAACAGTTGAATCTTCCCTTATGATACTATCAAGCAATTCATTGGAATCAAAAGAAAGATTTTTTTCTAGGCAATGGTCCTTCTCATTCACAACAACCATATTAGCATCCACACAAGATTCAACATTTTCACAAGTGTCATGCTTAGAAACATCAATAGTACAAGGAGATGTATCAAGATGAACGGTAGAATCAACCACTTCACTAAATGCTTTCTTTCGAAACTCAATAAGTAAGTGGCATTTGTCATGATAACAATCAACACATATTTGATCTACCGCACAAGAACATGAACATATTGCATTCAATTCATCACAATCATCCCTAGTACTATGAAGAGAAGCATTTTCAACAGTTAAATCACACAAAGAAGTAGGAGCAGGGTCATCAACAAGTACAATGGAATCACTACTACTTGAACTAATGGGTTGAGCAATTACATTTTCAAATATTTGAGGGGATTCCACAATGATTTCCTCATCCACCTCATCATCACTCAAATCATTAATTGCTTCACAAGTTAAAGGAGTAGGAGAGTTTACTTCTATAAGGATAGGATTATTACTGAATGGTAGAGAAGACTCTTCAATGCTCTTCAGAACTTGCTCCAATTCATGTGCTTGTGTGGGAATAGGCACCAAAGGTTTGAAGTCTTCCACTTGTGAAGTGGCATTTGGCTCATGAGCTTTAACTTTTTGCTCTTGAATTTCTGAGCAAAGAATGTCAGGTTGCTCCAGCTTGGTTTCAATGTTAGGTGGCACTTCACAAGACTCCAAATTCTGGGAACATTGGAGTTGAGTGAACATTGGAACATTTTTAGGACTCCCCTCTTGGTCTACATGCAACTTTGAAAAGATTGGAGCTCCCTATTCACCTCCAGATTGCTCCCACCATATATGATGTATGATAGCGTTAGAGAGATCTACCATTTCATTGAGCTTATCTATTTTCTCCCTTAAAGTGCCAGACTCCCATGCAGCATCCAATAAGCGTTGATGTTCGGTATCCAACTTGTTATTTGCTTCCCTTAAAGCATGCAGTCGATCATCAACAATTGGGATAGCAAGGATTGATTTCAAATTCAATTCAATAGCATAAGACTCAAAAACACTATGTTCATATGGAAGGGTAGGTGGTGGGTGAGTCTCTGGTGGAGTATGGAACTGAGAAGCCTTTTGTGCTTCCTTCAACTCCTCATCGCTTTCTTTTAGAAGCTCCATTTCATGTGTATGGAAGGATATAGAAGGAGGATTTGCTTGGGGATTCTTGAACACTTGTGCTTGCTGAATGAGAAGCTCAAGTTCCTTTTCCAATCTCTCACTCTCTTTCTCTTGTTGTTCCAATCTTCTGAGAAGAAAGTCCATTTGTGATCACCGCTCTTTGGTATGATCATCCATTTGAGTTTGAAACTCTTGAATCACTTCCATTTGATGAGAAAAGGTGTCCTTGTTTGACTGCTCTTCATTGATAGTATGAGTGATATGGTTTTGAAGCTCTTGAATGACGTCACCAATGGTCGGTTCTTGCTATGGCACAAATGGTTGGGAATGAGGTCCATAAGATTGTGGAAATGGTGGGTAGAGAGGCTTATGAGGTGGATGGCATGGTTGGAAAGATGAATGGAATGAAGGAGAAGGGTTATGATAAGACATGCGGTTATATGATGGAGGATTAGAATGTGGCTCATGATATGGGTTATATGATAGAGGAGAAGGTTCATGGTATGAACTATAAGGTGGGTGTGGTGGGTAACGAGGTTAAAATGAAGGTTGTTGGTAGGGTTCATGGTATGAAGGGTGGAATGGACCTTGGCATTCTTGACCAATTGGACTATCTTGACATCCTAAATTAGCTTGAAGAAGCTGTAACGTTTGTTGGATAGCATGGATGCTTTCAGAGATGGATTCTTTCCTTTCAGTCGAATTTACTACAGAATAGTGAGAGTGAACAGGTAAACCTTGATTACCATTAAACCAAGCCATGAAAATTCAATCACAATACAATCCCAATGAATCACAAGAAGACTATCTAACTATAAACTATGAAAACTAAGAAAAAAAAAACCTAAGAGAATACAAATGCAAGTGAAAAAGGGGGAAAAATTTCAAAATGACAAAAGATGCAAGATGCTTTGAATTAACTTGGAGACATGGTGAATTCAAACAAGTGAGCTCAACATCATATGAAATTCAATGCAACAACACCACACAAAAGCTACCAAGTCAAAACAATGCAATGAATGCTATACAAATTACCTAAATGCATAAATCCTAAACTATATGCAATGAAAAAAACGAAAAAACAAAATGCAAAACAAACAAGCTCAACTCAAGAAACCCCTTGTCAAAAGTGAATTTGACAATTAGATTACCTAGGGAGCCAATTACTTAGCTCCCTGGCAACGGCGCCATTGATTTGACCGTGTCTTTACGCCTTGGGGTCAAATGCAAAATATTTTTAATCCAAGAATTGCAGTACAATGCAACACTCGGGTCGTCTCACTTGATGAGCCTTTATTGAACTACCTAAGTAATCTAGATGTCATGCGAATGCAATGAAAGAAAACAAGGGGAAAACGATTTTTGGATTTCTTAAATTAATAACTAAAAGAAAGATGAAATTAAATTAAAATGCTAATATAATATTTTTGGTATTTTCTTTATAAAAATGGAGAATGATTAAGAGTGAATGGAAAGGAATTTGGAATTGGAAATATGAATGATCAAATGAATCTTGGTGGCAAATTTGGTGGCTTTCCTAGTTTCTTTAGAATATTTTGGGAGTTATTTTTACATCAAGTCTAATTAAAAACCCTAAGCAATCGCATTAGGTCCAATCTATCTAATAAATGACTAGTCCTACAATCGCATTCTTAGTTAGCTCTTAGAAAAATTGTTAAAAACCCACTTGATATGTATTGAAAATGAATTAATGCACTTGGTTCCTCTTAATTGAAAGCACAATCGCGACATTCAAATTAAATTTAATCCATCACACAATCTAAATATCACATAGAATATATAACTTCATTAATCCAATAGGAAAATAAGTTCAATAAAATTCAAATGCATCAATACCAAATTCAACACAAGATATTAACCAACATAGATAAATGATTACTCATCTAAGTTTCAAGACATACATATCCCAATGCAAAATTAATCCACAAAGACATAATGTATAAATTGAGCAAATGGAAAATAATGAACTCCCCTTATAGAACCTTAAAGCTCTTGCCACTTTCTCTACCACCACCACCAAGACTCAATGGAATCAGCCAGTCATCAATTTAATTGCAATCATACCATCTTCAAAACAACACCAGACCCCATAAAAATTGAAAGAACGAAATTGGAAAGCCTAAAAGCAAAGGATGGCTGTCGGGTTCAGTGGAGGAATTGAAGAAAAGAAGATCTGTAATGGTGAAGGTGATTGAATGATGAAGGAATAATGTTTGACAAAGGTGCGGTGATGTTGATGCTGTGAAGTGAAGAACAAAGACGGTGAAATGAAGAGAATAAGAAATTAATCCAGTGAAATTGAGAGCAGGGGCTGACGGTGGTGTTGAGTGGAAGATGACATTGGTAATGTCGGTGTGGTGGTGAGGATGAGAAACAGTGAATGGAGACGAGAATGTAGAAGGTGGTGACTGACAGTGGTGGAGGATGACGGTGGTGAACGTGGAGCAGGAGATGGAGGTCTGGTGCAGTGACGGTGAACAGAGAAGGAGACGGCAGTGATTAGGAAAGGAGAGAAACTCCCGGCTGTAGTGACTGAAGAAGACGCCGGCGTTGTTGGAGGTGTGAGAACAGGGGAATGGTGGTGACGGTGATGGATCTGATTCCCTTTCCTCTCAAGCTCTCTCTCAAACTCTGGTCCGACTCCCTACCGCGGTACTCACTCTGTTTCAAAACTCCCAGCTCGCTCTCTGCTATTGCCTCCCAGCTCCGAGCTCCCTCGCCGGCGACGGAAAAAATGGAGTCAAGAATGAAGGTCGCCGGCGAGGTTAGAAGCAAGAATGAATATGATGAGCGATGATCTGCGATGATCCTCAAGCTCCCTGCGGCGCTGTTCTCTTTTATCTCTCAGCTTCTCACTTCCATGTCGGGTCGCTGCATATCCGTATTCCCATATCCATCGGGTCTGTGCATTGCGTTGAACTTTATTATCCAGCAAAGGCCCAAACTGCAACCTATGGCCCCTGGACTAAAGTGATAAGTTACAAAGGTTTTTGGAGGGATTTCAGTGAAAGGTTTTGAAATATTTTCGGGGTTCAATTAAAATTTCCAGAGCTCATGAGTCCTTTTCTGTGGTTTTCCTTTGGCCCTTTTCTTTACTATTTTGTAAATTTCAGAAATTGTAGGACCTTTTCTGTAGTTTTTTTTCCTCAATCTTCAAAATATTAATTTATCCTCCAAAATTTCAAATTTTCTTCCAAACCACCTGAAATGTAAGATTAAGAACAAAATAATATCAAAAGTCCAAGAAAAATTTGTACGAATAATTAACAAATTTATGACTATTTTGCCCCTATTTACAATTAATTCAATACAAATGTTTCTAATTAAAAATAGTACTTAATCATACAATTATGTCCCACAAAATACATTAAACATCCCAATTTAACCATGAAAACGTATATCAAATGATGGCTCAATTTATCTGCTTTTGATGATTCCAGTCAATATGGGTAAGTTTTTTATATTAGTAAAATTGAATAACTTGCATATAATATTGGTATCGATTCATTATTGAACACTTCATAGGCGCATACAAGATATTTGCATGTGCCAAAACATGTTCTTTTCAAAGATATAAACATTTTTATTTTGAGGGAGTAAAGATTTTAATGATTGCTTCATAGTATTTATCTAGTTTTTCAAGAAATTATTCAGTCAATTAATTTTTTCTCTAAAAAAGAAAAAGGTTCACTTCATAGTTATAGCTTGGAAATATTTATTATAAAATATTTTAAAGACAAAAGTTTATATATCTAGCAAGTAATCTTGTTGGAATTCATGAGTTATAAATAGTATTCTGTTTGAATGTTTGACACGTTTGATTTGCATTTTATTTTTGGTCGTTAATTATATGTGGTTTGTCATACGCACTAAACGCACATGCTTAGCATTTGGTTATGGAAAAATTTCATTCAAGGAGCAGGGTAGCAAACTAGTGATTTAATTTCAAAATCATTCCCGAAAGATTCTAAAATTTACCAAGGAATAAAAATAAAATTCTGTTTTAATGGTAAACGATCAAAATAATCTATCTTCTTTTTTAAAATAAATAAATAAAACAACCCCTGCCAGAGTTGGGTAATTGTCGGAGAATAATTCCCACTGGTGTGTTTTTTTTTTTTTTTCGGGAAATATTTCACTGCACCCATTCTGTAGTAAATTATTCTCAAACAGCCCTCAAAACTTTCTAAAATTTCACTACACCCCATAGGGCTAAACTGTTAATAAAATTTGTGGGCGAAAATATAATTGTGCCCTTACCCTACAAGTCAAACATGATTATTTACCAAACGCATGTGGGAATTTATAAGTCAAATATATTTATTTACAAGATAAATAAGTGAAATCACAGTACCATTTCAGTCATATACAAGACAATAAGCATATTCACAAGAATACATGCTATTTACAAGACATATGTATATTTATAAGATACATGTAGGAATTTATAAGACCGTCTCGGCCATGTACAAGACAAGGGCATAAATGTCTTTTTAGCCAAAAGCTTAATTTCAGTTTAGCCTTAAGGGGTGCAGTGAAGTTTCAAAAAGTTTTGGGGGCTGTTTGGAAATAATTTGCTATAGAGGTCGTGCAGTGAAGTTTTCCCTTTTTTTTTTTTTTGGTTGGGCGTGGGGGTGGGAGTTGTGGGTGCCGGGGGTGAATCATGACCCTCTGAAGCGCCAATATATATTCGTTGGTGAAAAGTTTGGAAATATGGAACATGGGAGTTATTAATTCCCTTGTGTTATTTTTAATTCCATTATCTGTGCCTGTTAATTTGTTAATCTTGTTGTTCTTAAGTGTATATTTGCTGGTGAAAGTTTGAAAATATAAAAAATAGAAATTGTTAATTCCCTCCTGATGTTGTTGTTAATTCCCTTACATGTAATTGTTAATTAAGTTGCCACTTGTAGTTATTCTTATGCATATATTCCCTAGTGAATGTTTGTGAATCCATAAAATGGGAACAGTTAATTATCTTGTGCTGTTGTTAATTCCCTTATTTATACTTGTTAATTTGCTAATCGTATTTGTGCTTGTGTATATTCACCAAAAGCTTTGTTAATTTCTTTATGCATTTGTTATTGTTAATTGTACTTGCTCATTGCTAATTAACAAGTATTCAATTCTCTCATTTCTTTGTGTCATTGTTAATTGTACCCACTGGCCACCAGTTCTGATGGTGGCGAACGGAGGTCGACAGTCAATGGTTGAAACTCTAACAGATGGTGGCTTTTGTTTTTTATTTTTTAAAAATGTGGAAAGGATATTTGGTCATTTCACATTAAATATAAATTTATTTTATGCCTTAGTCCTTTAGTAAAATTTTAGAATCTCCTAGGGGTGTTTTGCAGATAAGGTGCCATAGTTGTCCTTGATTGGAATTTTGCCTTTTAGTGATTTTCAAAGTCAAGTAAATTACTTTTCAATTAAAATATTTATAATGTAATTTCTCTCATTTTTGGATTTTTGTCTTTGCATTTAAAACTGGGGATGCTCAAAGTTAAAATTGTTATATTTAGAATTATAATAAATGTAAAGCATAAAATTTATAACATGTAGCGTTAGTGATTTTTTAAAGAAAATAAATAGTAATTAGCATGACCGCAGGTTTAAAGACAAAAAGTGAAGTAATATGATGTGATTAGAAAATTCATCCAAATATATTATAAGGTCATATATTTCATGTGACGTAAACATTTGTATTTGTCGGACCGAAGCTGAACTTGTTGAGAATGTGGTTGAACATTTATGGGACCAAAACTTCGTGCTGAACTGCCACCTGTGAGTGTAAGCGATGCACTAATAGGAATTGAGGGGAGAGTAGACGAAATCTTTTCAATGTCAGAGATAGGTTCGGATAATGTTGTGATCACCAGAACAGTGGCCGATGCACTGGGCTTGGACGCTTTTTTAAGCGTGGCCCGTCGCCTTTCTCTATGAGAGGGAGGCTATTAAAAGAAAAACCCTTCTTCAAATAGGAATAATAATAATAAATAAAAAAAGAAGATTATTATTATTCTTATTATTAATGCTGCTGCTGCTGCTGCTGCTATTATTATTATTATTGTTAGCAGCGGCAGCAGCAGGTGGCAACGGCCTACCTTCACCCGGCTTAAGTCTAATGGATGCAAGAGAATGTGGTTCATTGAGAACTCTGCCACACGAAAAATGTACACATCTCTTTGCTTCAGTTGAACAAATATGCACATATTTTACTTTATATTTACCATCCACAAATCCATGTATATGTTTGGTTGTTAATTATATACAATATGTGACATGATAAATTTCTTGGTTTTAGGATGGCCAACATGCTGAAGGATTAAGGAGAATTACAACTTCTTCAATGACTATTGGAGGGAGTGAAATACCATCATGGTTTACAAATGAGAGTCATCTTCGTCTGAATGAGAAACATGGAGCTTCTGTAACGATAGACATCGCTGAAGGTGATTGGTTAGGCGCTGAGTTGTGCACTGTAGTTGATGGTAATATTTGTTGGCCTCCTTGGGGGTTTGGTTTTAAAGCTTCCGACGGTAAGTCTGTATCCCTTCTGCGAAAGACACGTGAACATGAGAATGATATAAAATCTTCCCATCTTTGGATCGTGTTTTGGAAAACTAAATAGGAAAACAGAGATGAACTATTAAGGACCTACAGTCAAACTCGTTGGAAATTTTTTACTGATTGGGAGCAGCAGCCTCCATCAAAACTGGTTGATGAGGAGTCAATTAAGTGTAGATGGCGTTTCATTTGCAAAAGTGATTTAGAACGACTCAAGGATGGTGTAAGTTGCTTTCTCTCTACACTCTTAATCATTATAATAACCACAAACTTAAATTTCTTTATGCTGCCAGTATTTTGTTATTTAACAAAAGCGTAAAGCCACTTGTGGAAAACCAAATTCATTTTCTTAATAGTAAGTAGCTCTTCAATTATTTTGTAATATATACTTATGGACTATGCTATGTCTTTAAGGGAAACACATGGTGCTCTGAGCTGAAGAGCAAGAACAATGGAGTTCGTTGTCAATAAATGAGAACTCGCAGATCATAATCGATAGATGTGAAGAAAATGTCTGAGGTGGCATCTTGTCCATGCTTAGAAGAGAGAGACACATCAGAAGATTCACGGATGCAGTTCATTCCGCACTATGCATGGTACAAAATGTAATATATATATATATATATATGAAATGATCATATCATCTTTGGATTATTTTGAAGTTCAGATCATGATTTTAAATTTCAAATTGTGCTTTATTACCTTTAATTTCGCTTTATGAAATTTATACTTAAGATTTTAAATTTGATGTTGCAACATTGACTGTACATGTTGTGCTGCTGGCTATACAAACATAGCCATCATTACTTTCCTACCTCAACTGTAAACCGAGCCAACCTTCTTCATCGAACTACAGTTCATCTGAGGCTTGTTCTTCATCAAGTTGCTGTCCTTTTGTTGACAAGGTACGACATTTTTATGATCTGACATATTTTGCTTTGATCTAAGTACTTGATATGTTGGATTTATTTTGGACATTTTGGCCTGGAAATCCTTGCAATGTTATAAACAGGAATAAACAAATCTCCATTTATGATTCAATTGATGGCACACAAGTACCTGCCTCAAGGGAGAGAAATGATGATGTTGTTGGCACACTTGTGCCTAATGTTGTTTCTATTCCTAACATGTCAGGCTCTAAACAAACAAGGGCTGAGGAGATATTAAAAGAACTTTCTCTAGTTCCAGACTCAACAGTCATTGAGTTGGTGCAAATTTATATAATACTTACTGGAAATGAAAGAGAGTATGAGTCATTTGATGCTCTTCCTACTCACTCATTGAGAAAGCTTTGGATATCAACCCAGATTAAAAGATATTATACTTAATTTGAATCTTTGTAATGTTTTGGGACACAAGTCATTTTGCTAGCTTGGCATTGTTTTATGCTTGTGTGTATTATGTATGGGTTGGTAATGAAATTGGCTTTGGAGAAAAATCCAAATGTAATTTGATTTATTTTGTACTAGTTAGATTCGTTTTCATGCTTATGAAATTCATCTTTTGTGTTTAGATCAATCAGAGAGAAAAAGGGGATATGCTATGATTTTATCTTCACCCACCTACTTATTCATCTCTTTTGAATCTATAACATTGATATAGCTCTCTCCCTCACGACACTTAACATGTCCTCTGTTCATGCCCTGTTTATGCCAGACTGACTTTGACTATACTGATACAATTGTTGTAGTGTCTCCTTTTAATTTCACATTCATTTTGCCAAGTCTTTAGGCACATGCAAAAGTCAATAACAATATTTATGTGATTGCTTCTGTTTCGTATATGATACTATAACTAATTCGAACGAGTTGTGAGGGAAGGGTTATGGAATAAAGAAAATAGGCTCTCTGCTCATTCTCATACAACCTTTTCTTTCACTTTTCTGACAAATGACATACGCTAGTGGAGCCTATAATTCCACATTTTTTTGGGTCAGCATTTCTTGGAAAATGGCAAAGTATCAAGTTGACTTGATCAGAAGTCAAGCACTGGATTTTGTTTACCGTTAAAATGTAGCTCATTGCGCAGAAATCAGAAACGCAAAGCAAAAAAACATCCATTGGTTTCAAAATTGAATTTAGCAAAGGAAGGCCGCAAAATACAATAATTAACTAATGTCATTTGGTAAGCATATGGTTCTTCACTTTTTATGAGTTCTGACTCAATTGCTGTCTGCATCAACTTATAACTAGAGATTCAACTTGAGTTACATCCATTGCATATGAATGCTTGCTGCTACTGATGCATTTAATCCAATTTCAGGTTTTGGTTTTAGACAGAGAAACACGCCAATGAACTTAATAGTCGATCTTGGACAGAATATTGCTACATCTACGTATACACTCCTTAGGCTATGGCTAGTGTTTAAATAATTGCCTTCTGCCTTTGCAACCTTTACATTTAGAGCTAAAGCTAGTACTATTTTAACAAAATAGGAGCTTAACTAAAGTTTCACGCTTGATTGTCTGAAAAATAATAGGGGTTCTAATTATAATTCCCTGGCAATTGTTCTGTATGCCGATTGGATGGCAAATTCTTGTCCCTCCACGCATCATTTTCTCATCATCCACACTTACTCAGCCTTACCTTTTTATCTTCACCCCCCACTTCTTCATATTTTTCAAATCTCTCATATTATAGGTTGCTCCCATATCACATTCAACATCTCCTCTGTTCATCATGCCCTATTTTTTCACAGGTCCCCTATTTGCTTTATAAAATTAACCTTTATGTTTTAAAAAGACTTAAATCATTTTTATAAAATAAATTAACTTTCAAAAATTCAAGAGGTAATTTTATCAATTATTATTTATTCATACATATGTATTTTGTAATTTAGAGAAATATCTCCATAGAGAGAAAAATCATAACACAATTCAGGGAAGTCATGTGGGAAGGCGCATGGAAGGAAGAATGAGTATAGAAAATAAGTTCTAGTTGGAAGTTGTAATTTCCTTAGTTTCACATTAATTTTTCCAAGTCTTCGGACATATGCAAGGGTCAATTAAGAATTATTTTGATTTTAAAGTTGCAAGTTGCAACGTTGACGGTTGCGGTGCTGGCAATTACAAACATAGCCATTATGACTTTTCTACCTCAGATCGTAATTAATGGTTGATGAAGTTCCCCGTTCAATTAGTTGGTTTGGACAAATATTATTTAAATTAAAATATATATATATTTTTTTTAAAAAAAATTATTTAATGTTATCTATCATTTTAAGTTAATAATTTATAATTTTAAATAAATTCGAATTCAGTTTGTAGAATATTTTAATGAATATGTTTTATTATTAGCTGGTGTCAAATTCAATTATTATTATTTAACAAAATTTATGATAAATAATAACAAATCAAATAATCAATTAGCTTTAAGAATATATAAAAGAAAAATAAAGCATAAATATTTGAGATAAAATAAAATAATGCATTATAGTTGGTCGAGGTGGTAAGAAGGATCACCCCATAAGGAGGAGAACACAAGTTTAAATATCGAAAAGTGGATTTGTTAAAAGAGACGAAAACCCTTTGTGCTCTAAGTTTAGAAAAGGAAAATTAAACCCTTAATCAAATGAAAATATATATATATATATATATATATATATCCTTTACTTTGAATTGTTTAGCTAGTGAATATTACATTGCAGGGTTAACATGCAATTTTAATAATCAAGTTTTTCCCGAGAGGCGTCTGGTTCAAATAAATTTTAGAAGAGGTAAAAATAACAATACATAATTTAAAATGAAGCAAATTCAACAAAACCGTTAAATTTTTCCAAACGCTGTTAGAGTTTTCTTCTCTTATAATTTAACGTCGTTTGGTCAAATTTAATAATTTGTTGAATTTGCACCCTTTTAAATTGTTTATCGTTATTTTTGCTTCTTCTAAAACTTATTTGTGTCAGACTTCCGTTGGGAAAAACTTGGTTGTTAAAATTGCACCTTAACCCTACAATGAATTGCCTTTCAGGTTTATTACTATATTAATACTCAATAATAATCTTGTTGCTGACATTCTTTTTTTTTTTTTTGGAATATATTGCTCACATTCTAAATCACCTACATTGAATTGCCTTTCATGTTTGATTGAAATGGAATTATAATTGAACCTATACATTGATTATTTCAAAATCACTCTCTTATGATGAGCTTAAGCATTAGACTCAATAGTAATTGATATTTAGTATATTAGAAAACTTAAAGAAATTCATTACATTAAGAGGGCTTAATAACATTTTAAAGAGTAGGGGTTCCTTTGTGATGCTAGACTCATTGGTTAATGAGGTTTAGAACAATAGAAGCTTAGTGCATTAACTCCCCAAATATTATAATTGAGCATGAATAGCCATTGAAAACCATTTCCAAGATCATCTTCACCATTTGCATTCCAACCATTTTCATCCCTCTTTATTTGAAAATTCCAAAAATATCTATTTAAATTGCATTTAGTTCATAGGTTTGAAAATTACCCAAACATGTTTTTCCTATCAATTTTGCATTGTAAATACTTAGTTTATTAGGAATTAGTTTCATAATCGGCTCCTTAAAGTGAAACGATCCGAATTGTGATATATTACATTGCTTGGAGTTAATTGTTGATTGTAAACCCCAAAGCATTACAACAAAGGTCTTCATCACTATTCATACTATGATATATTATCATAAGTTTTATAATCAGAAGGTGAAGGCCAGGTTTTGGGGTATAATTCTCGAAAGGACTTAAGCTTGTTACAATTATTAATTAATGTAACAATCATAAGTCAAAGGAAAAACTCATCCTAAAATATTAGCCTATTATATGAGAGAGAGCCAGTTAACTTATGAAGCACACCACACTTGTGAGACTTCTATATGCGGCACTCATAACATATATATTTATAATTATTATTCATTCAAACGGCAAAATTGAAATTGGATTTGGCAATAAAATTCAGTTCTCAGATGCTTTGCATGAGCCAGGCAGAGACAAAATTTCTTGTCCACTCATCATTTGTCATCAACCACACTTAATCAGCCTCACCCTTTTATCTTCGCCTCACCCTTTTATCTTCGCCTCACCCTTTTATCTTAGCCTCCCCACGTCTTCATCTTTTTTAATCCACACTTCTTCACATTAAGAGAGCTCTCCTCCTACGACACTCAACAGTCCTCTTTTCATGCCCTGTTCTTCTAAACTTCATTTTTTGCTTTATAACATCAGCCTGTCTTTTTTCAAAAGAGTGATCATTTTTATAAATTATATTAATCAACTTTCTAAAATTCAAAAGCTAATTTTTTCTGCTTCTTGATGGCTCCATGGCTCACCAGGTAGCTTCTTCCCCACCTTCCCTTGTCCTACGCTTTGACACATTTATGTCTTTGCTGCTTCTATTTCATATATTATACTATAATTAATTGGAACGAGTCGTGGGGGAAGGGGCATGCAAGTGGAGCCTATAATTCCACATTTTTTGGCCAACGTATTCATCAGCATTTCTTGGAAAATTGCAAAGTATCAAGTTGACTTCAACAGCAGTCAGCACTGCATTTTGTTTACCTCCGAAACGCAGCTCATTGCGCAGAAATCAGAAACACAAAGCACAAAGGCATCATTTGCTATTTTCTCTGTTTTGGTCAAGCTTTGATCTTGCTACATCTTTTTCCTTCTCTACGCATCTTTGTATCATTTTTCTTCTTCTCTGGGAAGAACTTACTCCTCCTCATCCTCTTCTTCCCTTTCTTCTTAGTGTCAGAGTTAGCTCTGTTTCTTTCTTGGCATTCTCCTGCGTTGTTACTGTTTTTTCCCCAAGAGAAATGGGAAAAATCTGACCGGCCTTACCCGGAAACTGGCCGGTTTTTGCCAATGCCGGTTTGACCTGCTGGTCATGGGTTTCGTCAAGCCAATTGCATGACAATTCTTTAACCACTTGTACATATAAAGAATTAGAGATTTCAATTGTTTACACATCTTCACCTTGCACTCTTTCTTTCCATTGGTCTTTTATTTCCATTTATTTTTCTTCTGCTAATGATATAGTTTGTTGTGGTAGGTGGCGATTTTTCTGCTTCATCAAGTTATATTCTCAGTTAAGAAAATATTCATTGTCCAAAATCTTCCAATGTCAGAGGCACACGTAGCACCTATCTCAAAATCTTCTCACTCTAATTCAACCAGAACTTGGACGTTTGATGTTTTCTTGAGTTTTAGGGGCGAAGACACTCGTAGAGGCTTTGCTGGCCACTTGTACCATGCATTAGTTAGGAGAGGATTCCTAGTTTTTAGAGATGACCTAGAACTTAAGAGAGGAGAAAGTATCTCTGAGGAACTCTTACAAGGAATTGTAAATTCTGCAGTTTCAATTGTTATCATTTCAGAAAACTATGGCAGTTCTTCATGGTGTTTGGATGAGCTCCGACATATTCTTGACTCAAGAAATGAAGTGGGTCAACAAGTTATTCCCATCTTTTATGATGTACATCCATCTGATGTACGACACCAAAGAGGAAACTTTGCTAATGCTTTTGTTAGGCATGAAGAGAAGTTCCAGGAAGACAAGCAAAAGGTTCAAAAGTGGAGGGATTCTCTCACAGAAATTGCCAACTTATCTGGTTGGGATTCTCAAAAATATCAGTAAGCTTTTTATAATGACATGATATGACTTTTTCTATTTATGTATTATCTATAGAACACTGCAAAAGTGCATGCATATTCCCATGTGTCCATGTCCTGAAGTTAAGAGAGTTAATTAGAATCAATCAGGTGTTTAATTACAAGTCATTATTTGCTTGTTAGAAAATTAATCATAATTCATATTTTATGTGAGTTGTACCTTTATTAACTTGTTTATACTTATTTAATTTATATTTTAGGTATGAAACAGAACTTATTGACAACATGGTTGAACATTTATGGAACAAATTTCATTCCAAATCGCAACGCCCACTTGTTAGTGTAAGTGATGCATTAATAGGAATTGAATGGAGAGTAAACAAAATGCTTAAACCCTTAGGGATAGGGTTGGATGATGTTCGGTTCATAGGAATATGGGGCATGGGAGGTGTTGGCAAGACAACTCTTGCTAGAGCTATCTATGAGAGGTTCTATCACCAATTTGATTTTCATTATTTTCTTGCCAATGTTAGGGAGGTTTCAGAAAGACATGGCCTAGTTTACTTACAGAACAAATTGCTGTCGCACCTCAAGCTAAAACACATACAAATTGAAGACACAAATCAAGGAAAGAACACACTGGGGAACCTTTTTGTCAATAAAAAGGTCATGCTTGTCGTTGATGATGTAAATCTTATAAGCCAGTTAGAGAATTTAGCAGGAAGTCAGGAGTTATTCGATAATGGGAGTAGAATAATTATAACAACTAGAGATGTTCACTTACTGAGATCTCATCAAGTGGATGAAATATATGAGGTTCAACCGATGGATAACACTGAATCTCTTCAACTCTTTTGTCAAAAAGCATTTAGAAGAAGTGGTGTCCCTCATGACAACGAAGAACAATATCAGCAATTGGCTCTATCAGCAATTAATTATGCAAGAGGCCTTCCTTTGGCTCTTTGTGTTTTGGGTTCCTTCTTTTATGGCAGAGATGGGTTAACAGAATGGAAAGATGCTTTGGATATGTTGAGAGTAGATTCAAATAATGACATTTTTAGGACACTTAGAATAAGCTACTTTGATCTAAACTACACAGAAAAGATGATATTTTTAGATATTGCCTGTTTTTTTAATATGTGGGGAAGAGATGAAATAGTACAAATATTGGAAAGTTGTGGACTTCCTGCAAAAACTGTTTTGTATATCCTTTGGGAAAAATCATTGCTTGCTGAAATTGAGATTGGCAATACGATATATATAGAGATGCATGATTTAATTCAAGACATGGGTAGGCTTATTGTTATTGAGGAATCTCCTGTTAGTATTGGAAGACGCAACAGATTGTGGCTTCCCAATGACATTGACCAACTACTAGAAATAGATATGGTAAGAAATTCATTTTCTAGAAGTACTAATCTTCTTGTTTTTCTAGAAATTCATTTTTATTATTTGCACACATTTTCTTATGAGATCTTGGTGACTATAATGTTTGTTATTAGGGAACTGAAGCAACGGAAGGTGTGGTTTTGCCCCATAGCTTTGAGAAAGATGAAGTACGTTGGCATCCTGAATCCTTTCTAAAATTGTATTGGCTTCGATTACTTATCATATCATGTAACTTTGACCTTTCCCTTCACCTCAAAGGCCTTCCTGGGACATTAAAAGTTCTTCATTGGTATGGATATCCTGTTGAAACTCTTCCTTCTAAAGAGCGTATGAATCAACTTGTATACCTCAAAATGCAAAATAGCAAAATAAAGTGGCTTTCTAGATAGGTTGGATGCTTTGTAAACATTCTCACATAATAATTCAATGACGAAGCTAAAGTATTTTGTAACTGATTTCTCCTATCTTTTATTTGACCAGCCTATGAAGAAACTGAAGATTTTGGACTTGAGCCATTCCAAATACCTCCATCAAACTCCCAATTGTTCTGGATTTCAAAATTTAGAAAGATTAATTCTTGAAGGATGCACATCACTCACTGAAATTGATTCTTCACTTGGGCAGCTTCAATGTCTTATTGAAGTAAATTTGAAAGGTTGCTTGAATCTTAAAGTCCTTCCAAAAAAATTGGAAATGAAGTCTCTAGAACTATTTGTTCTCGAGGGATGCATTCAAATAAGAAACCTTCCAGAATTTGGAGCAAAAATGGAAAAGCTTAGAACACTTGATGTCAAAAAGACAAGTATAGCCAATCTTCCTGACTCACTTGGATCCTTACCTAGCATCGAAACTTTAGATCTAATGGGCTGCCAAAATCTTGTTGGCCTTCCTCATACCATTCGCAAACTGAAGTGTCTGAAAGTTCTGGACATCTCTGGCTGCTCAACTTTTTCCAAATTGCCAAAAAACCTTAATGAAAATGAAGCCTTGGAAAAGCTTGATGCAAGTGGAACAGCTATCATAGAAGTACCTTCTTCTATTTGTCTTTTAAAAAAATTAAAAACACTGTCATTTCATGGATGCAAAAAGCCAACTTCTAACTCAAGGTCAAGGCTGTTGTCTGTTCTGTTGAACCAAATGTTTCAGAGGCATTCATTTACTAAGAAGGGCTTAACAATTCATTCTTCTATCTTCAATATTGAATCACTTACGCAATTAGATTTGAGCTACTGTAATATTGTTGATGGGATCATTCCTAATGATCCTAGTGGCTTGTCATCATTGCAGAAATTAGATTTGAGTGGAAATGAGTTTGTAAATCTACCTGATGGATTCATTTCTAATCTTTTGAATCTAAAGTATCTTTATTTGAATTCATGCCCAAAGCTTCAATTTTTGCCACAGCCTTCGCTTGGTTTAGATCTAATGGATGCAGGTGAATGTGGTTCATTGAGAACTTTGTCAGACCAAAAATTGTTACATCTCTTTGCTTCAATGGAACAGGTATGTACATAATTGTCTTCATAGTGTTCATCCACAAATCCATCTATATCTTCCATTGTTAATTTTATGCAACTTGTTACATGATAAATTTCTTGGTTTTAGGATAGCCATCATGATGAAGGATTAAGGAGAATTACAACTTTTTCAGCGACAATTCCAGGGAGTGAAATACCATCATGGTTTGAGAATCAGAATCATCTTCCTCTAAATGAGAAACGTGTAGCTTCTATAACAATAGACATCCCTGAAGGTGAATGGTTAGGAATTGGTTTGTGCACTGTAATTGATGATAAGATTTGTCTGCCTCACTGGGGGTTTGATTTTAAAGCTTCCGATGGTAAGTATGTGTCCTTTCCAGGAAGGACACGAAAACATGAGAAAGAAATAAAATCTTGCCATCTCTGGATCGTGTTTTGGAAAATTAAAGGGGAAAACATAGATGAACTATCAACAAATTATAGTCAGATTCAATTGAAATTTACTGATTGGGAGCAGCTTCCATCAACATTTGTTGATGTAGAATCAATTAAGTGTGGATGGTGTTTCATTCGCAAGGGGGATTTAGAACTACTCAATGATGGAGTAAGTTTTTCATCTCTACATTCCCTTTCATAATATTTTCTTCTGGTATTGTCTTTACTTTTTAAGTTTTAGCGTCAGAGAGAAATTCATGATAAGCACAAATTTAAATCACTTTTAATAATGTATAAATTGTTATGAGAATACTTGGCAAGATATACTTATTATAGACTTCATGTTTTGAAGGAAAAAACAATTAGTTCTGAAGCTGAAGAACAGGGGCAATGCAGTTTGTTACAGAGGGAAACCTCCCAAACTCTAATCCAAGAATGTGAAATCTCATCTATATGCTCGGAAGATGAAGGCAAATTAGATGATTCATGGATGCAGTTCATTGCAGATGATGCAAGGTACATGATATTGTAATATGACAGTATCTCTCTCTCTTAATTAATGAATTTCAAGGTTGGGTTAAGTTTGAGATCCAAAATCACAGTCTTCTGACTATAGTTAGTTAACTTATTATGGCCACTATATGCTGTTTTAGATACCTATTCCTAAAACCTACCAAGTCTTTATTGTCCCCAAAAACACTTAAAAATGCTTTTCAGGGTTATTCACAAATTTTTTCATCCTAAAGCAAATGGCATGAATACAATTAGCAGAATGAATAAAGAAGTGAGAGGAGACATTACATTGGTTTCAAAATTGAATTTAACAGAGGAAGGCCACAAAATAAAATGATTAACTAATGTCATTTGGTAAGCACTCATAGTTCTTCACTTTTTATCAGTTTTGACTCAATTGCTGTCTACATCAACTTATAACTAGAGATTCAATTGAGTTACATTTATTGCATTATTTGAAGGCTTGCTACTACTGATGCATTTAAACCAATTTCAGGTTTTGGTTTTAGATAGAGAAAGACGCCAATGAGCTTAATAGTTCCAATCTGAGACAGAATGCTTGCTACTACTGATGCATTTAAACCAATTTCAGGTTTTGGTTTTAGATAGAGAAAGACGCCAATGAGCTTAATAGTTCCAATCTGAGACAGAATGCTACATCTACATACACTCCTTATAGGCTATGACCAATGTTTAATTACTTGGCTTCTTCCTTTGTGACCTTTGTGACCTTTATTATCTTTGAGCCTCATGTATTCGCAAGTGGTCAGCAAATGTATTGTATGTGTTAACTTTGTTCTCACATTTCAATGTTGTTCTTATTATTTGTTAGTTACGTAGTTTATAATATTTTAACAAATGAGGAGCTCAATTATAGCTCAGCCTCATCCTTTTTATCTTCATATCGTACTTCATCTTATTCAAATCCCTCAGCTTATAGCTCCCTCCTTTAACACACTCAACTTCTCCTCTGTTCATGCACTGTTCTTCACAGTTCCCCTATTTGCTTTATAGGATTAACCTGCCTTTTTTCAATAGACTTAGATCATTTTTATAAAATAAATTAATTTAAGTTAACTATATAAAATTCAAAAGGTAATTTTTGCGGATCAATTATTTATACATATGTATTTGTAATTTAGATAAATATCTCTATAGAGAAAAATCATAACACAATTCAGAGAAGACTCAAAGTCTTTATGCCAGATTGTCTTGACTTTGGTGATACAAGTCAAAGTCATGTGGGAAGTAGCATGGAAGGAAGAATGTGTATAGAAAATAAGTTATAGTCGGAAGTTGTAATGTAATTTCCTTAGTTTCACATTCATTTTTCCAAGTCTTCAGACATATGCAAGAGTCAATTAAGAATGATTTTGATTTTAAAGTTGCAAGTTGCAACGTTGACGATTGGGGTGCTGGCAATTACAAACATAGCCATTATGACTTTTCTACCTCAGAGATCGTAATTAGCGGTTCATGAAGTTCCCGTTCAATTAGTTGGTTTGGAAAAATATTATTTAAAATAAAATCTATATCTTATATAATATTCATAATAACGCCGTCGAAAACCATTTTATGAGTGACCATTTTTAAAGAAAATAATTTTGTTTAAATTAATTCCGTTAGTGTCTTCTATTTACTTTGACCGTAATAAATATCGATATCCATATTGATCGCCCTGTTTTAGCTATCATAATTATTTTATCATAGTAATTTATCATTCTCTTTTATAATTCAATATCAATCTTTTATTCTTTTATAATTCAATATCAATCTTTTATATTTTATATCCACAAATTATTAGTTGGTCCTCACAATTTAAAGAGTTATCATCATAATAATGTAGCTCATAAATTAAAGGGCTATCGTAATCATGATTTAAACTAAATATGCAATATCTTATTTTATCAATTTCCAAAAGTTCTCTCCTTGATGAAAAGAAAATCATACATGGTAGTTTGCCTCGAGTATATATTGGGATTGCGTTTATTTTTATATTTTCAATCAACTTCCGTTTGCTACTATTGGATATAATTTTGTGAAAATCCAAATTTAAAGTCAAAACTATATTCCCTTTTTTACATCTAAAATATTTTGTTGTCAATATCAATATAATCATAATTCATAATTCAAAATAAAATATGCAAGAAGCTTAATTTCTAAGAAATATAGTTGACTTTGTTATAGTAATACTAATATATATTAATATGGTCAATATATCCCACTTTGTGATCTCTATTCTTCATCAGTGAACTCAATTCTTCATCCTCAATATCATGACAAATCACTCTTATGAACTCATTAGAGATACTGACAATCATAAAAATACTTAGGCTATCATTGTTTCGGTTTTCAGCAAGTGGACGATTATTGAAGGGACATCACATTTTGATTACAAAGTTCAGAGTTCATTGCAAGGCATATAATTCAAGTAGAAAGTGTTCTACACACACACACACACACACACACACACACACACACACACACACACACACACACACATTATCGTGATGTGTCTTAAATGATAGGATGCTCAACTCTTGAGGTTAAGCAAGCCTTAGATGAGGTTTACTCTACCACATTTCACTTTTCATTCAAAATTATCATTGTTTGTATTCCTCCATACTTCACTTTCTTAACATTCAATTAGTTGGTTTGGGAAAATATTATTTAAATTAAAAAATAGATTTTAAATTCTGTAATGTTATCTATTATTTTAAATTAATAATTTATAATTTTAAATAAATTCGAATTCAGTTTGTAGAATATTTTAATAAATATGTTTTATTATTGGTAGCTGATGTCAAATTCAATTATTATTATTTTTTAAAAAGTAATGATAAATAATAAAAAATCAAATAATCAATTAACTTTAAGAATATATACAAGAAAAATAAAGCACAAATATTTGAGATAAATGAAATAATGCATTATTGTTGGTTGAGGTGGTAAGCAGTCTCACCCAATAAGGAGGAGAACACAAGTTCAAATCCAGAGAATTTGACTTACTAGGAGAGATAAAAGTTTTTGTACTCTAAACCTCAAAAAAGGAAATTAAACCCTTAATCAAATAAAAAAAATAATGCTTTATTTTGAATTCTTTTGCCAATGAGTATTACATAGAGTTGCCTTTCAGGTTTATTACTATATTAATAACCAATAATAATCATATTGCTCACATTCTCTCTTTTTGTTTTTTTTTTTTTTTTGTTTTGGATTATATTGCTCACATGCTATCACCTATGTATTGTTGTTGATACACTATCACCATCTCGTTTAAAAGATTTTATTAACCGAATTGTATTATTTAAGAAAACAGTTAAAATTATTTAAATGTAATAAATATATAAAAAAATATACATGTTTTTCTAAATATGTCTGATCAGGACGTTTTTATATGTTAACCTTGGGGTTTATAATAAAAAATTTATCAAGGATCGTTTATAAGCGAACCTAAAATCGTTCTCTCTTCTTGAAAAGCCTTTTATTGAATCCTAAGTAACCTAAATACCATGCAAATTCAATAAAATAAGGGGAAATAGGTTTTTTGGATTTTTCCGAAAATAAGTAAATTCATACTTAATTAAAATCCTCAAGCTATTTTTTTTTTTTTTGGGTGTTTTCTTTATAGAATGAAATGGAGGATAAAAATGGGTATGTAATGTAGAATGAATGCTCTTGGAAATGGAGCAGTAGCTATCATAATTCAATTAAGGAAATGATAGTTAATTTTCTCTAAGTCTTGAAAGTAAAACCACAAAGGAATGCTTGGGGTCTAGTGTTCTTAATTAATAGTTATTCCTGTGAACGTAACTAGTAACTATACATTAAGACACTATTATGAACCACTTAGAGTGTAATTAAAATGGATAAATATAATTTAGTTCCTCTAAGAAATAATGCTCAAACGAGACACTCCTAAATACAACTTGATTATATTAACTAAACAATAATAAGTTAGCTAATACAATCTCATTGAACCAATAAAAGAAATATATCAAGCTAAAGCTCCAAATCACAAAATCCAATTCAATTATAAAGGTTCAGCCCACCGAGAAAACCGAATGGCAACTCAATCTCAAGCCATACAATCACATTCAATTAGGAAATCATAACACAGAAATGAGAAAATGAATTAAACTAAAAAGTTCCTTAATTGAAACTACGGAACTCCAGCCAATTGATCCATCTCCAAGAAGCAAGAAAATCAGCCACTCATAACTTCAATTTTGGCAGCAACTGGTTCAGCAAGACAATGAAGATCCATAAAAAAATATGAAGAACCCAAACCAAGATTGGAGAAAAGTGTGTCTGTCAAGTTGGTTGAGGAAGGAAGAGACAGAGGTAATGTGAACGTTGCCGGCTCTCCCGTGTGTGTCGAGCTTCTCTGGTTCTGGTGTTTGGGAAAGAAGTCCGCCGGAATTTAAGGAAGAAAAGGGCTCAACGGACGTTGGGAAACTCCGCCGGAGAACTTAAAGAAGGAATGAATGGTACTCTGAGCTCTCTTGACGCACTCTGGAACAAGCTGTGGTTTTCCGGCGATGACGAGAAGACTGAAGGTGATAGTGGTGATGTCCGATGGTGAATGAAGCTTGGTCTCTCTTCTCTCTGTTTTCAGAATCGAGGTCTCCAAGTCTGGTTCGAAGTCACGGCGCTGTGGTATGATGACGGTGGTGATCCGAACCGGAGAGTTCGAAACCTCTGAATATGATCACTCACCGACGTCTATGGTGGTCCAAAGGATTTCCAGCTGGGTTCTTGCGGCTCTGCTCCTTAAACTATCCTCTGATCTGCGGGGCCCTCCTCTGGTTCAAGAAGGTCACCGGCACTGTGATCTCTAGCTCTCCACTCTCTCAAACTCCGGTCAAGCTCCCTCTGGTGTCCAGATGCTCCGCGGCGCGATCTCTGTTTTCCACAACTCGTCTGCGACCTTCCCTTCTCTCCAAACCAAACGGCAGCTAGGTCGACTATGGAGGACGGTCGCCGGCGACAATGAATGGAGGTGAATGTCGCCGGCGACTGAGGTGAAGAAGGTGATGATAGAAAAAGGGAAGGATCCGATACAGCTCTCGCGCGCCGCTCGCCGAATATCCCTCTGTCTATCGGGTCTGTGTCTTGCTGAAGAAGTCCTTGGTCAAATTAGGTTTTGACCAGGGACTTAATTGACAATTGCAAAAGTTCTTATTTAGGGACTGCCTTCTAATTATTTGAAACTACTGTGGGGCAGAACAGTAATTATCAAAACTTCTGAGAGCTTTTCTATCATGTTTCCTAGGCCCTTCACATTTTTTAAATTTTCAGAAATTGTAGGGCCTTTTCTATAGTTTTTCCCAGTCTTCAAATTATTAATTATGGACCTTCAAAATCTCCAATTCTTCCAAAATACATACAATGAAATGAATAATAAGATGATAGAGAGTAAATGTGAGAAAGATGATGAAAGAGAGTGTATAGGTAAAATGAATTAGAGATAACATTGGTAAAAATGCATATAATGCACTGACAACCCCAGAGAGTGCCTATAAAAGGGAATAAACCAATTCAAAAACGAAAGCTCTATGGATAGGGAGGGAGGATGATTCAAAGGAAAAAATAAATAAATGAAACCCTTTGTTTCGAGATTAGATAGACAAATGCTTATAGTGATGTTTGATATACATGCATACTTCCTCCGGTCCTAATTATAAGATAAAGTTAAATTTTTTGGAGAAATCAAGGAAGCTAATTAAATTACTTTAAAGTATTTATATTTATATTTTTTCTTCAAACTAATTAGTTTGACTGATAAATTAATATATAATCTAATGATACATAACACATGATATGATTAAGTAACTTATTTAACTTCATTAATTTCTCCAAAAAAAGTCAACTTTGTCTTATAATTAGAACCGGAGATGGTATTATATGTTTATTTAAGAAAGGTTACTCCTCGTCGAGTTAATCATCTTGCAGCTAATGCTTTTAAGGAGGTGTGCCTGTTGGGTTGGTTTTTGTTACTGTCACCTTCGTTGCAACCCTTACTGATTTCAGACACTTTGAAGACTCAAGTTGTTCCTGAGGCTGCTTTAGATTAGGGGAGGGAAAGTGGGTGGAGGGAAAATTATTTTAAAGTTTGATTTTAAAAAAGTTAGAGAAGTGGAATTAAAATTTTTAAATTTTTTTCTTTCTCTTTTATCTTACATCTCTCTATTAAAATTTTATATCCCCGCTTTTCCAATTTATTTAAATCTCACAAATGAAAATTTTCGCTCCCCTCCAAACCCCAATACCAAACAAGTCACGAAAGGGCATTGGCCATTGTTTTATGTTTCTGTTGCTTTTTCATTTACCTTCTGCTACTGAGTTTCCCATTATGTTTTACTTAAGTACTCTGGCTTTTGAATTAACGATAGCCGCAATTTCGATCCAAAAAAAAACGGTTATAGTTTGAAGTAACTTATTTCACACATATTTTTAGGAGTCAATAATAGCAATTATCTCTTTACTTCTACTTCATATACACATCTTTTTCCCCTCTTTTATAGATCAAGCGTTTTTGTTTGACAACTCTCATTAATTTCATAAGTCACTCATTATTATTCAAATAAAACCATCCAAATTTTTAGTGGGCCTTGTTGCAAAGATGAAGTGGTCCAAATTTGATCTGTTAATTTGTGGAAAAAAATGGGAAATGGACATATTGTGGGAAAAATGGGGTCATATAGGTCAAGTTAAAATATATAGAATTATATTTGAATTTTGTAACAAGGCGGACCAAACTAGTTGGATGATCTGTTCATCAGTTTTTGTAGTCAAACCAATTGGTCCGGTCCATTTTAATAACTGTGATTATAACCAAAAAAAAAAAAAAAAAGCTCAATTATAACTCAACTTCACCTTTTTATCTTCGTCTCTTCATCTTTTTCAAATCCCTCATATTATAGGTCTCTCCCTTACCACACTTAACTTCTCTGTTCAGGCCATGTTCTTCACAGGCCCCCTATTTGTTTTATAACATCAACATGCCTTTTTTTAAAAAAAAAAAAAGACTTTGAACATTTGTATAAAATAAATTAAGTTAACTTTCTAAAGTTCAAAAGGTAATTGTTGTTGATCAATTATTAATACGTACGTATTTGTAATTTGCAATTTACAGAAATATCTCCAAGGAGAAAAATCATAACACAATTCAGAGAAAACTCGGAGTCTTTATGGCATGTTCACATTCATTTTTTTAAGTCTTTGGTCATATGCATGAGTTAATAACATCATTTATCTCTTTGATTCTATTTCATAATATTAATAGTGCACTATTCTTTAATTCCTACCTCGTTTCTATTATTTTCATTTCATATTTGATTTGTTCTCCTTGAGGGTAGGTTACAATATTACTGGTTCATCAAAATTGTACTCCATCAAAATTGAGACCCCGCATACCAAACAGGTTATAGAATAATAAGTAGGAGTACATACATATTTCATGTTTATTAATAAAAGGTTATAGTTTTTTTAGTTGAAAAAAAAAAGGTTATAGTTTGAAGTAACTTAATTTCACATATATTTTGAGAAGTCAATAATAGCAATTATCTCTTTGCTTCTACTTCATATACACATCTTTTTCCCCCTTCTTTTCATAGATCACGCGTTTTTGTTTGACAACTCTCATGAATTTCATAAGTCACTCATTATTATTCAAATAAAACCAACCAAATTTTTAGTGCGCGGTCCTTGTTGCAAAGATGAAATGGTCTAACCTGACGGGTTGATGTAAGTGGTAAGTACTCTCATCCCTTAAGCAAGTGGGAAGGTGTTCGATCCCAACCCTTGTGAATGGAGCAAATTCACAGACCAGCTGTCTACCCCCTCTTTAGAACTTCCATACAACGAGGGATTAGTCTCACCTGACACGTAGATAGGGATACCCTGGGCAACCAAAAAAAAAAAAGGATGAAATGGTCCAAATTTGATCTGCTAATTTGTGGGAAAAAATGGGAAACCGACATATTGGGGGGAAATGTGGTGATACAAGCCATGAGGGAAGGGGCATGGAAAGAAGTATGTGGACCCTTTTACTTTTCCTTTCCTTTCACCGTCTGTCAAACCCGCATGATAATGCGGAGCCTACCTTAAAAGTCTATAAAAAGAATTAATATTTTGTTAGATATTTTATTATTTATATTTTATTATTATTTAATACAGATTATATCCAAAATATTATTTTATTATTTTTTTAAAATAAAGTATCCCCTGATTTTGGTCCGTACGTGATTTGGATAAAGATTTAGTTTAAGGTTACCTATCTGATTGGTAAGTTGTTACAAGCCTTAATGAGAGGTCATAAATAGCGTAGACCGGGTTTTAGAGTAATGACGTGAAAAACCTACTTACTTGCTCCTTAGGGATTCCTTGACGGGTGACGGCTATTCTTAGATCATTATTGTGTCTCATCTTCCTTTTGGAAGAAGCCCTAACATATTCTATTCTAATTTTAATTCTAACTCTTTCTTGTTCCCTATAATTTTCAGGTTGTAAGATACTACACATAGAATCATTATGGCTAGAGGTATTTCATCAAGTATTCCGCTACTACTCTCTTTTATGAAATTTATACAATATATTTAGGATATTTATTATTAGATTATTTCAACATGTGGTACTAGCTAGAGTAGGTTTTTCGATTCTTGTCTGCTTAGCATTTTTTGTATGGAGTTTAATCATATTTTTCTTTTTAGAAAAATGATAAGTAAAGCATTGTGTATATTAATCTTGATCCTTGCTTGATTCATTTTTGAATATTTAATTGCATTTTCATATTACTGGGACAAGAAGGAGACTGCTTTCATGTTCTTCGGTGATGCAGTCCCCATCTTCACTTGAATTTGAAAAATCCGAACTCACGCTCTTAATTTCATTCTTGGATTTGTACCCATATTGTGCATTCCGCATGATTTTGTTTAGATACTTGTGTTCTGGTGATGGGAATACAATAATTGAGTTCATTATGTGTTGTCATTGGAATTATCGAAAGAGTTTTTGTTATCGCGTTTCATTTTCTTGGATTCAAATATGAAAATTTTCAGAAATCATTCGAACATGCTTCTCCATGAATCCTTGTGTTGATTTGGTGCATATTTTGTTAAGTTATTGTGCAGGTTGTGTTTTGAAATTGTTTATGAGATCGTTGTCTTCGAAATATGCTGCATGAAACTGCAGTTTCGATATAATTAATGCTTATTTTTAATTTTGTTTACTCATCAAATTTTCAAACACATTTTTTAATAAGGATAAAAGTGGAAAAAAAATCAATTTAGAACATATTTAATGAGTTAATTGTCACTTTCTGTTTCCCGTGAATTAGTTAAAGTGCTCTATATTAAATAACTTAGTAATTTTCTATAATCTAATCAAATTATGTAAATATGTCTTATATTAATAACTAGAGGAGTATTAATTATGTAAATTAATATGTTGAAAATTTATGGGAAAATCCCATATAAAGCTATTTAAAATAGGGAAATTTTAAACTTGGTTAGTAAATTCAACACCCAAACCATAGTTTCGGAAGCTATTTTCCGTAAATCGAGACAAAACTCCTCTAACATACTTACCTCATAAATCATAAAAGCTATTATCAAAACCTAATCCAAACACACTGGCGGAGGCCAAGAAGCTCGATTGGGGAGGCAAAAACCCAATTGGCAGTAAGCATTTTTTTTTTTTTGAGTGTTAGGAGAGGCCAATTGGCAATTGAACTTTTGCCAAAGCCCAATTGGTGAAAACTCAATTTGGAGAAGCTAGAGAATTGAGATTTTGTTAAAAGCTAATGGCATTTTATGTTAGATTGGGTTGTCTGAAAATTAGTTATATGATATTTGTTTTTCCCATAAAATGTTTTTTAAATAGTTTATAGTATTAAAAAATATTTTTTGAGTGTTTTTAACCCTTTAAAATATTTTTCTAGTTGTACCCACTACCTAGTGTGTTATCAAACTGATTGCAATTTTACCCACTTTCTAATTGTACCACTAAAAAAAATTTTTGAGTGTTTTTAACCCTTTAAAATATTTTTTTGGTGTTTTTAACCCCTTAAAATATTTTTTCAGCTATATCCAATGTATTATCAGACTAATTGCAATTTTACCTTTAATGTACATTTTCAGCTCCAAAATTTACTTTAAAATATTTTTTGGTGCTTTTAGCTTTTTAAAATAATTTTTCAGTTGTACCTAGTCTTAGGAGACTGACTACAATTTTACCTTTAATGTATTTTTTTAGTAGTAAAGAACACCCAAAACTTAGAATACTGATTTATTGATTTCCACCTATTCTAAAATATTTTTCCAGTAGCACCTAATGTTTTAAAGTAATTTTTAAATATTTACTTGATTTTTTAAATATTTTTCGACCAACTCTCTTTTATCACTATCACAAAAGCCCTTATACTTAGTCAATCCAAACAAGTTTTATTTTTGCAAAAACCCAATTGACAATCGACAATCCAAACATAAATCACATTATACAATTTGACTTTTACCAAAAGTAATATTACAACAAACCCAATTGAAACAAACCCAATTACCAATTACTATTTCAAACACACACTAAGTCATTAACCCAATTTAAGATTTTAAAATATCGGTAAAATAGCTTTAATGCCCTCCCCCTTCTTCTCTCCCTTCTTAAAAGAGTTTTATTACTATATGACTTAAGTGCTCTATATATATCAACATTAATATATAATCAAACAAAATATAATTTTTCTATATCAAATGAATTTTTTATACTCTAAAAGGATCATTAAAAACAATTCAAGCAAAAAAAAAAAAAAAAAGGAACCATGATACATATCAACTAAAAATCATTTAGGGTGTGTTTGAATTAACCTTTGGAGAATAGCTTCTGGAGAAAAATTGGAGAATAGCTTCTAGAGAATAGATTCTGAGCAGAATAGATTATGAGAAAAAAATGATTTTGATAAAATGAGAGCGTTTGGGTATTATGGTCAGAATAGCTTTTTCACAATCAAATTACTAAAAAGGACATTAATTTTTGTGATAATTATGTGTAAAGAATAAGATTATATTTTATGTATTATAAGAGTGTTTGGATTAGCATTTTGATAAAAATTTGTCTATAAAATTTTATAAATACCAAAAATGAAATAAATTTGTCTGTAAAATTTACATTATGAGAGTGTTTGGATTAAATTTTGGATAAAAATTATATATGAAAGTATAAAATTCCATTTCAAAAATTTGTTAATTATGAAAAAGATAATATTTTCATTATGAAAATTTGATATTTTTATTATGAAAAAAATGACATAAATTTGTCTGAAAAATGTAAAATTATAACATTAGTGATTTATGTAAGATTAAAAAAAAATATTATACATACATACATATATTAATAAATTGTATCTAATGGAATATATATTTAAATGTTAAATTAAAACAAAATCATTCTATGCTCCTCAGCCTGAATAACAACGAAGATGCAGTCTTTGTCAATTTCCCTCCAAAGATATTTCTTCAACAGTGGAAAAAGTGAAGGCAAATAGCTTATCGGTGAAATCATGGTTTTGTCATTGAAACCATGGTTTTCCTTAAAAACTGGATTATCCAAAATTGTTGGGTGTTCGGGACTTTTTTTTTTTTTCAAAACTAAGGTTTTTTAGTTTCAAAAGCACTTTTTTTATTCTATCCGAACACATAAATTGATATTAAAATCAATTAAAAAAATTGATTTTTTCAACAAAAAATCATTCAATTGATATTGAAAATAAAACAATAATAAAAAAAATTTAAGTTTTTTTAAAAAATAATATAGTTATTTTTATCAAGCGAGATAAAAGAAAAAGGAAAGGATAATATTTGCCAACTTCCGTTTGCAAAAATCAATTGAAATAAAAACTACTTTTACCAACATTAATCTAAACAAACTCTAAATAATTTTCCCTAATGCATAAATTTGAATTTCTTAAAAATAATTTAGTTAAGATTTCACTTTTTTAATACGAATTATTCATTTCTATTAGAAAGGCGAGAAACTTTGATATACTTCTAATGAAATTTTAGATAAAATATTAAATGCACTTAAAATTTTATAAAATGCTTATTGAAATATAGAACTTTGCAAGAAAAACTTTATATATGAAATATAGAACTTTCCACTACTTCCTCCTCCACCGCCACTGTCACCACTTGTTGCCGCCGCTGCCACACCACCGTCACCGTCACCTCTACCACCACAATCATTGCCATCGAACGATCCTCAGTGAGGTAGCATGACGATTATGATGAGGCAATGCGGTGACTCTTAACTATTTTTTCTACAAAGATTAATATTAAAGGCAAAAAAGACTTTGTGTGATATTTTAATTTTAAATAATTATTAAAAAATAACTCATTGTACCTTATTTAAAAATCAAACCAAACATTAGTTTTGTAATTAACATTGTGTCGCATTATCATTGCAGCGCACTACACTACATGATGTAATGGCATAAAACCAAATGGCCCTAAGTATATTTAAGCAGTTGACACAATCAAAGAAAGACCTACATAAAACAAGTCGGTCTCTAATATTTTTATTTTTATTTTTTTGATACATGTAATACATCTAAATCATTACAACCATTATTTGACCCAAAAAAAAAAGACCATTACAACCATTAACCCTAAACTAAAGGCCTAAACAAAACTAATAGGACGATATAATTACTTTTAATTTTTGAGTGAAGGACCATATAATTACTTTAAACCAACATTATTTTGGGTATGTTTGAGAAAGCGTTAGAAAAGCACGTTACTATTACAACGCATTGTACTGCACGTTCACAAACTTACCTCGTGTATCGTAACATTAGTTCTATAATTAACATTGTATTGTATTATCATTGCAGCGCATTGCACTACACGATGTAATGGCATAAAACCAAACAGCCCTAAATATATTTAAGCAGTTGACACAATCAAAGAAAGGCCTACATAAAACAAGTCAGTCTCTAATTTTTTATTTTTTTGATACATGAAATACATCCAAATCATTACAACCGTTATTTGACCCAACAAAAAAAGATCATTACAACCATTAACCCCAAATTAAAGGCCTAAACAAAACTAATAGGACGATATAATTACTTTTTTTTTTTAGTGAAGGACCATATGATTACTTTAAACCAACATTACTTTGGGTATGTTTGAGAAAGCATTAGAAAAGCATATTCACATAAGTTAAGATAAAACTTCTCTCACAAACTTACCTCGTATACCATAAATCACGTTGTAAAAACAGCTTTTACCGTTAATCAAAACAAGCACTTTGTATCCAAAAAAACAGGTTGGCGTGGTGCAGGGACAGTGCATGGAAAGAAGAATAGGGACCCATTCCATACAACGCACCTTACTAGGCTTTGTTTTCATCCCATGCCCTCATCAATGGGGCTATAAGTGGCATTTCACCATTTCATAAAGCAAATCATCATTGGATTTGCTTCTTTTCTCGGGTCAAAAAGTGAAATCCATTATCGCTGTGACTTGAGTCCCTTTTCTTCCTCGCAGCTTTCTTATACTTTTAACACATTCAATTTTTAAAATAGAAGTTACCACATTTGTCCCAGCTCTAGAGAAAGAAGTCCTGTATTTGACAATTCAATTTAAATTAATTAGTAGTATATAAGTTTTGCATCAATCAAATTTAAAGTGGGTTCGGATGTCTAACCAAAAAAGTCAGCGGGTCATGATTCATCTCGTCGAATTGGCGGTCGAGTTGGTGACATAATAATTAAATAAAAATATAATATTATGTACACAAATATAAGAATATAAATGTAAGAAATATCTATAAAATATTTACACAACTTGAAAAAATTTACATATAACAACATGTGTCCTACGTAAAACAATGAAATCATTAAAAATAAATTAGATAATAGTTATAATTTAAATGATATCTTATTGATGACTCCCCAATTTTAATAGAATTTGAGATATATTTTGATATGTTTTGGGAGTCATTAATACCAAAATAAAGGAATTTATTGGAGATTTTGATCAAATATTGATTTGGAACATTATTTAGGGGATTTTATTTCAAGTATCATAATTTTAAACTAAAATGGAATAGTTTAGGATTGGATTAAAGAATAAATAAATTATAACAAGTAGAAAAAAAATTGGAAATGACAGATTGGGGATTCAATTTCAGAAATGACATTTTGGTCCCACGAATTTGGAAAATACCAGTTGAGTCCACGAGTAAAGCTACTGCGTTTTATGCTCTGAAATTAGGTCAGCTGAGAGGATTTAAAAGAAAAACAGAACCGGAGGAAGTCAGAACGCAGCCGCACAGAAAGAGAACAGAGAGCTCCGGAGTTCATTCTTTCTCGCATCCTCAACCTTCGTCTTCATCTCTCTCTCGCCGGCGGCTCTTCCACCACCACAGGCTGCCGGCGAGCTGCATCATCCCGAGACAGAAGAGAACCAGAGCTGCGAGTAACAGGGCTGAGAGGACCGGAGGAAAGGCTGAGAGGAAGGTTCACTGGTTCTTCATCTTGGTCAGCAGATTTGGGGAGGCAGCCATCGTCTTTGTCATCCCCTGTACCGAAAGGCGACAGCAAGGAAGAAGGGAGGACGTGGTCAGCGATTTGATTCAGAGGAGGGAAGAGCCAGAGCAATACTGTTCAATGCTCTTCTTGGGGGCTGTTTGTTATATCTTCGCTCATTTCCCTTTGACTTTCTTTATGGCTTTGAGCTCTGAATTTATTGTTGATGGTGCTGAGATATGTTGTGTGGTTAGCTAGTTTGTATTAGGATTATTTCAATCCATTGCAATGATTGAGATTTATTACTATTCTGTTTAGTTGTTAATGATAATTATATGTTAATTTTATCTTGTCCTTAATGCTTCTATGTGACCGGCCATCACTTAGATTGTTTTGTTCAATTAAATTAAGCTTGAGAAAGTTAATTTAATTGTAGAACTTAGATAAAATTATGCTAGACTTGAAGTTTAGGATTAAATTGATGGTTTGTTAGTAACATAGAGATATAGTTACTAACCTAGCATTGTCAAATTAAGGTTGTTGCTTAATGATTATTTTCTCTTAACTGTAGCAAGAGATTGTACATGTTAATTGAGGATATAAATTTGGTTTTGACTTGAGAAAGCTTAATCAAATGCTTGTGAACCTTAGACTAATATGTAATGTCATTTAATCACTAATGGAGTGGTAATTATTTAAGTCTCATGAATTGCAATGGTTAGAAATAATCCTATGCTCCTCTTGTTTTGAAGTAGAGTTTTAATTTAGTTTTAGTCAAATTGCTTTCCTTTTCTTGAATTCAAATAATCTTTAGGATATAAACTCTCTAAATGGTTTTACTCAACCTAATTGATGGCATAATCATGACAATTAATCCACTTTTGCCTTAGTCCTCGTGGGAACGATCTTTACTTATCACTTTATTACTTGACGCGATCCGTGCACTTGCGGTAGCGAACAAGTTTTTGGCGCCGTTGCCGGGGACTAATGGCAAAAGTTTCGTGGTTAATTGTTGTAATTATGTGATTAATTATGCTTGAGTTTTTCTTTTTCTTAACTCTTTGTTTTCTTTTGTTTTGTTTATTATCCTAGGTAGTTTTGTTAATTTTGTTGGTTTGGTTGTTTTGTGTTTGTTAGTTATTTCTTGTCTATGGATTATCCTTGGTGGACTAATGATACAAATGGTGGATTTGCACATGATAATGATTATCTCAATTCTTGTTATGACCCTTATGCTTTTAAAGCTCAATATGAGTACATTTGTTGCAACTATTGTGGAGATAATCATTATAGTGAGCATTGCCCCCATTTCTCAACCTTGGATTACATGGAGTATGATTTTGCTAAGGCTCAAGCTCATTTGTGTGATGATACTTTTAGCCTTCATTGGAATCAAGACCATTCATTGGCTTGGGATCCTAATTCTCTTTCTTCACATGTATCACATCCTCATATATCACTTAATACCTTTGTAGATGAAATCACCCCCATTCATGAGAAGAAGCCCACACTAGAGGATAAGCTTCAGTGCATTCTTGATAATGTGAAAGAAATGAATGATTGGACAAAACAGAAATTTGATGAACATTCATTAGCTCTTAAAAATGTAGCATTGCAAGCAAGTGAAATAGCTTCTTCCCTTGAATCTTTGAAGCAAAAAGATATTTTCCATGATATTTCAAGTGAACAATTAACCGTGGGGAGTGAGGAAGTGTTGTCAACAGTTTGCAATACTTTTGTGGGTGACTGTGAGTTGGAAATCAATGTGGGAGAGAAGAATACTAAGTGTCCAATTGAGGTTTCAATTTTGGAGCCTAATCCTTCTTGTTTTGGACAAGAGAATAGTGAGGAAATCCCTTCAATTTGTGATCTTGATCTATCCATTGATGTTTTGACTCTTACTGATAAGAGTCAAGTGGATTTTGTTGGGTGTTCTAAATTCTTAGAAGCTCCTACTTTTGTTTGTATGGATATGATTGTTGTGCTTTATTTGAATTCAGTGAATGCTTGTACTTTGAGATTGTCTATGATTGCAGAAGTACAAGTAATTAACTTGAATGATCATTTTTCATGTCTGAAACCTTGTTGCTTGAAAAGGAATCAAGACAAAGTAATCATGGTGTTTGATACTTATGATTAGTGGTTTATTTTGAGTAGTCTGGCTGAAGACTTTAAACTTAGCGCTTCTTGGGAGGCAACCCAAGGTTTGGTTTGATGTTTTGGTTTGATTTTGTAGGACTTTTGTAACCCCTAATGATGTGTTCCACTTTGGTAGCCACAAGGAAAAGCATTCAAGAGCACAAGACAAGGATTGAGAGGGGAGTTTCCTTCTACTTTTCATTGTTGTGTTTGAATTGATTGTTGATAACATATTCTGGGATATGAGTGCTGGTTTAGTCTAGTGTTGCATGTGCTTGATATTTGTTAATGACTATTGATTTGATTGATAGCACTTGTTAGTTTTGCGCAATTGGTGAAAATTTCAGATCTTTGAAGCTTTTGCTATCCCTACACTTGGATATGGTTAGTTCTTCACTTTCATTACTTAGTGTTACTTGTTCACATTGGGGACAATGTGACATTCAAGTGTGGGGGTGAAGGTACCATTGATTTTATATGACTTGTCCTCAATTGTTTTGGAAATATTGAAAAACTTCTTTGGTTTTGCTCATAAATAGACAAATTTTGAAGAAAAAAAAAATTCTTTTCATGGAAGCTTGGATTTTAATTGTGAATATTGGCGAAGTTGAGAGGATTTGAATTTGAAAAGAATTGAGTTTTATTAGAAATCAGTTTTATCTTCTTGGAATGTTAGTAAATAGGCAAATAGTTTGGCTTGGGAAAATGACTTTAGGATGTCCAAAACCGGTGAGAAACTTGAGCCTAGATTTTTATCTCTTTCAAGAGGGAGTACACTTATTGTTATTTCATCTCCAGAACTTGTCTTGAATCTTTTTCAAAACTTAAAACTCCTTTTGAATGCACAAAGATGATTTAGGCATTCATTTTCATACTTAGTTTGGCCAAATGACCTTCCTAATCACATGAATCCTTTGCTTCACCCATTTGAGCCTAAAATTCCTTTAAAGATAAATTGCATGAATTAATTAGCCCTTTGTTTCAGCTGATGCAATTTTTCCCTTATCTTTTCCTTCACTCTTTACTTTAGTAGGTGCTAAGTTGTACAATTTACAAAAGAGAAGAAGGATTTGATGAAAGAAAAGCAATATTTTGTCGATTTGAAAAAAAAAACAGAGAGAAAATAGAAATAGAAAAAGAAAAGAATTGTAGACATGAAAAGAAAAAGAAAAAGGATATGAAAGAATGAAGGAATAAAAAAAAAAAAAAGAGAATAAGAATAAGAGTTCATTTTTGTCAAGCTTGAAACATCTTCCTTCTTCATGAATTTAATTGAAATGCTTAGCACTAATTAAAGTATCCATCCATTATCACTTTCATTTCATTATCCTACCTTATTCATTGCAACCCTTGGAAAAGTCCTTTTGATTTGTGTAAGCAATGGGATAATGTAGTAGAGATTGAGATGATAAACAAGCCTATGGTAGATGAGTTGCAATAAGTGGAAGGGAGTGAAACACAAGCCCTTAATTATCTTGAGAGAAGAGTGCAAACACTTTGACTAGTGAGGGATATTCTATTGTGATTTATCTATGCCAAATGATTTGCCCTGCTACTTGCATTGTTAGAAAGTGGAAATGATTTCTATAAAGACTTAACTCTTGAAAGTTTGAATTGCTTCCAATTTTGTATTGCTTGCGAAAAAAATCTTGCTTCCATGGTTTTCTTAAGTTGTTTATGAATTAAAATCTTGAGGACAAGATTTGATGCAAGTGTGGGGGTGTGATGACTCCCCAATTTTAATAGAATTTGAGATATATTTTGATATGTTTTGGGAGTCATTAATACTAAAATAAAGGAATTTATTGGAGATTTTGATCAAATATTGATTTGGAACATTATTTAGGGGATTTTATTTCAAGTATCATAATTTTAAACTAAAATGGAATAGTTTAGGATTGGATTAAAGAATAAATAAATTATAACAAGTAGAAAAAAAATTGGAAATGACAGATTGGGGATTCAATTTCAGAAATGACATTTTGGTCCCACGAATTTGGAAAATACCAGTTGAGTCCACGAGTAAAGCTACTGCGTTTTATGCTCTGAAATTAGGTCAGCTGAGAGGATTTAAAAGAAAAACAGAACCGGAGGAAGTCAGAACGCAGCCGCACAGAAAGAGAACAGAGAGCTCCGGAGTTCATTCTTTCTCGCATCCTCAACCTTCGTCTTCATCTCTCTCTCGCCGGCGGCTCTTCCACCACCACAGGCTGCCGGCGAGCTGCATCATCCCGAGACAGAAGAGAACCAGAGCTGCGAGTAACAGGGCTGAGAGGACCGGAGGAAAGGCTGAGAGGAAGGTTCACTGGTTCTTCATCTTGGTCAGCAGATTTGGGGAGGCAGCCATCGTCTTTGTCATCCCCTGTACCGAAAGGCGACAGCAAGGAAGAAGGGAGGACGTGGTCAGCGATTTGATTCAGAGGAGGGAAGAGCCAGAGCAATATTGTTCAATGCTCTTCTTGGGGGCTGTTTGTTATATCTTCGCTCATTTCCCTTTGACTTTCTTTATGGCTTTGAGCTCTGAATTTATTGTTGATGGTGCTGAGATATGTTGTGTGGTTAGCTAGTTTGTATTAGGATTATTTCAATCCATTGCAATGATTGAGATTTATTACTATTCTGTTTAGTTGTTAATGATAATTATATGTTAATTTTATCTTGTCCTTAATGCTTCTATGTGACTGGCCATCACTTAGATTGTTTTGTTCAATTAAATTAAGCTTGAGAAAGTTAATTTAATTGTAGAACTTAGATAAAATTATGCTAGACTTGAAGTTTAGGATTAAATTGATGGTTTGTTAGTAATATAGAGATATAGTTACTAACCTAGCATTGTCAAATTAAGGTTGTTGCTTAATGATTATTTTCTCTTAACTGTAGCAAGAGATTGTACATGTTAATTGAGGATATAAATTTGGTTTTGACTTGAGAAAGCTTAATCAAATGCTTGTGAACCTTAGACTAATATGTAATGTCATTTAATCACTAATGGAGTGGTAATTATTTAAGTCTCATGAATTGCAATGGTTAGAAATAATCCTATGCTCCTCTTGTTTTGAAGTAGAGTTTTAATTTAGTTTTAGTCAAATTGCTTTCCTTTTCTTGAATTCAAATAATCTTTAGGATATAAACTCTCTAAATGGTTTTACTCAACCTAATTGATGGCATAATCATGACAATTAATCCACTTTTGCCTTAGTCCTCGTGGGAACGATCTTTACTTATCACTTTATTACTTGACGCGATCCGTGCACTTGCGGTAGCGAACACTTATATTTAAAAATTAAATATTTTGGAGTTTTTTATAATTTGTAATATAAAATTTTAAAATAGAAAGAGAGGACATACGTCTTAGAAAAAAACATTTAAATATCATTTGAACTTCAAAATCTCAAATTGGTTCTGTTAACAATGGTGAACAAAAAATTGGACTTGTAAAACCGGTTCAACCGGGAACCGGTCAGTGGTCCAGTCTGCCCATTAAATCGTAAAACCGATTGGACCGATTAAAACCAATGGTTCAACTGGTTGGACCGGTTTCATTTTTTTTAATTATTATTTTGTGCTATTTTTAAGGGGAAAATGGAAGATTGAAGACTAAAATAAAGAAAAAAGTAAGTAAAGAAAGAACAAATCTAAAAAATATGAAGATAATGAAAAAAATTATTTAAAAGGATATAATAATCATAGGAAAGGAGATATCATTACATAAGTATAGGAATTATAATTAATATTAATAGATTTTAAGCATTTTTTTCTAAAAATCTTCATTTTTATCTATAGAAGTTTAAAAATATATTAATATATATATTATCACTAATAAATTATAATATTTTAATATGGTTGGTTCAACTACCGGTTAACCCATTAACTCTTGAACCTGTACCATGACCGGTTCATTGTCGGGTCCAATTTTTTGTTCCTTGGTTGACAATATGTCAACACCCGTTTCCATTTCGATATTCACAGAGTAATAGAGAACAAGTTCCACAGGCATACAGAAAAGTACATATATATTGATAAAAGTATTTGTTTACGGTCTAAAGTTAAGATACAAAAGGTGACAATATTTACAACATAAGCTATCTATAACCACAGACTTTAACTTCGCCTCAAGACACGTGCTAGTCACTTTCCTTTATCCACGTCATTGTCTTTTGATCCGCTAGCACCCGCTGAGATGTTTGGTTTAGAAAAAGGGGTGAGATTCCAAGGAATCTTAGTAGAAACATACGATCAACACATAAAATGCGAAAATTAAATATGCAATGCACCGTATTTAGTAAAATGAAAACTCATATCATCCGTGTGTGTACACAAAATTCAGAGCCAACTAACCTGTTGAAACCCCTACATGTACCTCAGTTGAGTCCTTGACTACAATTAGGTAAGACTAGTGTACCTCAGCTAAGTAATGTGCCTCCAGCACGTGTTCAGATCACAAAATACAGTAACATGCATAATACAAATAGTCACATAGTATATGAGAGATAGTAGTTCCTACCTTAACCTCTTTCCTGTTTTAAAGGGTCCGCCTCGTAAAATGCGTCAACTATAGGCATCCAACTGGGTCCTAAAACATCAAATGTATAAGAAATAGGTTATAACCTATCCAAGTATCATTTTAGACACTTTTATAGTGTTTATTGTGGTTATATTAGCCTATGGTGAAAATTTACCAAAATGCTCCTAGGACCCCGGCTCGGCCCCGTTGTACCCGGCCCGATGGTACGTTTTCCCAAAATTTTGACTAGGGCTATCCTATCGTATTTTTGTCCAAGGAATCCATTTCCGGATTCAAAATTTCCAAATTCAATGTCAAATTACAAAATTGCCCTTGGCAACTCTACTTTTAAGGTTTTAGGGGTGTTTCCGTAATTATGTTTTCTCAGCCTTTTCTGAAAAAGTGCCCAACTGTAACCCCACCTAATTTTCCCTTCTGAACCCAATGGAACCATCAAATCATTGAAAATCTAACTCTAAGACCCTCAAACATCCTTGGTCGAAATAATGGTGTTCTCCGGGAAAAATCGGGGTTTTACGATTTCGGCTCCGTAAACACGTTCCTTTATACTCCTAACCACTTTATTAACCATCTAATTGAGTTATAACAACCATTTGAACTAAAATTGGGCAGCATAATCCTTAGGCACACACTTTTCCAAAATTTAAAACCAATGGCAATCCGGCAAAATTTCACCGATTAAATTGCCCACAGCAGCCAGAATAGTTAATATACGAAAGTTTGAAAGTTACCTCAAACTCCCACAAGCTTTTCCCAAAAATGGCTGAAACCCTAACCTTTAGAACACCAAATTTGAGCTTTCCAAACCTTGAATAACATAGTAGAGTAGCTTAGGAACGAAATTATACGTATTAGGAACCGATTTACCGAAGAAATCACTTACATTTGCAAGTTTTTCTTCTTTTTCTCTCTCTAGAATTTCACCCTTTCTCTCACTAGTTCAGATCTGGTTGGGCACGAAAATGAGCTAAGGAAGATGATGGTAAAGTGTTTTTATTATATTATATGATTTTTTTAATGATTTATGGAATTTCCAAAAATTCCAAAATCAATTTTATGTACATAAACCCTATGTACATGTAACTAAGCTCATTAAGCCTAACCAATATTTCCTTCCTCTTGCAATGTGTAGGAGACACCTAGGGGTCCCTCCCTATGGTCTCAATTGACTTCAAAACTTGTTCTGGTTACGTATACACTTAAGGTCTCAATTTTGGTCAAAACTGCACTTTTTGCTCAAATTTTCCATAAATTCATATTAAATTGACCAAAATATTCTAAATATATTTTTAACCTTTATTTTCCTTAATTAATTGAAATTAACTTCAATTAATTGAAAAATAATTTATTTTGTGCTATTTTGGCAAAATTACAATTTTGCCATTACCTTTCTAATCCAATTTTTTTCTTATTTTTCTTTGGCCAATTTTCATATATTTTTGGACCAAATATTTTCTGTAATATTCCTTCATCTTTGGACCTTAATATTGGGCTTTTTAAATTACCCAAATTAATTCCTTAATTATTTTTGCCCAATTTCCCTGAAATTGAACATTTATGAATTTCATAAATTCCAAATTCATGAATATTCACCATTTTATTGAATTTCCCAAATAATTATAATATATTTGGTGAATATAAAATTTGGGGTGTTACACAAGAAGAGTAATGAGATTGACAAAAAAAGTATAATAATTGACAACTCAAATTTTTAAAAAATCACTGATTTAGAATTTTAAAGTTTAAGTGATATTTAAATAGAATTCTCCATATGTATTATCTATTTTATATAGATGTGAATAATAGAAAACATCCAAAATATGCATAAATTGTTAATTGAATGTGAAATATCATTTAAAATCTTAAAATTAATTTTAAAAAAAATGAATATGAATATCTCGTTGAAAATCAAATACTCCCTCTGATATTAATTATAAGATAAAATTGATTTTTTTTAAAAAAAATTAAGGAAATTAATTAAATTATTTTAGAGTATTTATATGTTTATTTTTTTTCTTCAAACTAATTAGTTTGACTAATAAATTAATATATAATCTAAGAACATATAACATATGATATAATTAAATAATTTATTTAACTTTCTTAATTTTTTGAAAAAGATTAACTTTATCTTATAATTAAGACAAGAAAATAAATAAAAATAGGATCCACTTTACATAAATTACATCTATCATATCAAGTTCTTAAATCATGCATAACCATATGTGCTATTATTTTTATTTAAGTTTATAATTAAATAATAATAATTTAAAAATAGAATACATAAACGCATATATAAAAAAAAAAAAAAACTTAATGAAATGGATATAATACACTTCCCCCTGACTATTTTCCAAAGTAAAAACCTCACTTCTTATTTTTCCATCACCCATCTATGTACTTGATCGAACCCCCTCCTGATTTCCTTCCCAACGCTGCTGATCCGTTCACCCCCGCTATTCTTCATCGGTGAAACTCCGCTGCAAAGGGTTCTTGCCGTCGACTACCTCGGATATTGGCCGTCGGCTCTGTTTCTCTTCTCCCTTCTTCAGCAAATCATGAGTTTCATCTCAATCAACCTAAATCGACCCCATCCCAGAGTTTGTGTTTCGGCAAAGGTGTGCAAAGCAGGCAATGATTGTGTTTGGCGAAGGTATGGTGAATCAAACGCATTTGATTGAAAAAGTTAGGGTTTTTGTTCAAGATTTGGGCTCCTCCTTCTTCAGTCTACGAAAGCATGCGGCGTATTAGGCGGTCGTGGTGATTGGTTCTGGCTTTTGGTTTAATCTCCTTATACTTTGATAATGTCAATGGCGTTCTGGTTGTGTGAGGACACTGCTAACCTAGGAACGATATTGTTTTCATTTGTCCATTATTCAATGGGAAATCTCAGTCCCCTGAATCTTGATGCAGGGAAAAAATGGGGGAAAAGAATAATTGATCCCTTGTACGAAGTCAGACAGTCGGTGAGGGAAGGTAGCTGATGCTTGTTTTGTCTTGGCTTCTTATAAAGCTTCAATATCAGATTTCTACTCAAAATAAAGTCACACAGCCAGCCTGGTTTTCTTCCTAGGCAAAGATCAACATTGCTAATAAATGTAGGTACTTTATTTTTTTTTGCAAATAAGGTAAAGTTTTAAATACAGATTTCTTCAATCCTGAACGTTTTGCTTTGGTGTGGGGATATATTGATTATATTCTCTTCTCCCTTCGTCTGCAATTCCAGCGATGCTTGGTGAAAGAGATGGGTACTAAACAATGAAAGAGATGACGTCAGCCTGTGTTTTGCAGCGTAACATGGAACAAGAAAATGAAAAAAAGCCAAAAAGGACAAGAAAGAAAAAAGAAAGGTCAAAATAAATAGGTGACAGATCAGATTAAGAGGACATGACTTGGTGGCTTGTCGTTTGCCAGTGCGCAAATGAGGGCACACAAGAATTTCTCTAAAAAAAAAGACCGATGGGTAACTTTATCAAGCCCACTAGAAGACAATGCTGGGCAGTTGGCACCTTGGGAGAAAGTAAACATCATAAAAGAAAATGGAACACGGAAAAAGACAGTAACATTTTCTCTCTCCCTCTGTAAACCAGATCTACGTTTCTGTTTCTCCGGCCGGCGAGCTCATATTCGAACATTGAAAGAAGCTGATATGCGTTTTGTTTTTATGAAGATCATATTCACAATGAAAAATGAATCTCTCCCTCTCTAGACGGTGAGAAATACGATTCCTTTGTCAGTCGGATTATTATTTCATTTTTGACTGTTCTTCTTCTCCTTCGCTTCTTCATTTTCCTTCTCAGTATAAACGTTTGTTGAGAGCCGTCCGGTTTCCTTAAATCCGTCCCTGCTCCCGGCTGAAAGGCGATTTCCAGCCTTATAACGATTTTTTCCCAGTCCAATCCGGCTGGAACATTAAAACGGCTTCCCCCAAACCAAGCCGTTGCCAACTCTGGCCGATGGTCCATCAGGTCGGGATCGGCTCTGAAGATATAAAAGAAACAGAAAGAAATTGTGAGAAACTTGCAAGAAAATTCTAGCTTCAACCATCTAACAACACCATCAAGAAGGTAAACTCCTTGACCCTTGTATATATTAAGCATTTGAGTTGAATCCACTTCACTTATAGTTGTTAGCCCAGCTTAATATACTATACACTTCACTTGACCATCTCATATTTCATTTATTTTCCTTTTCCTTTAGAGCGATGTTATGGTTTAGTTGTTGTAGGTCGCAATATTAGTGGTTCGTCAAATTACACTCAGTAGGTTGGTTCAAATATTTATGGCAAGTGATCAAGAAGAATTTTCCTCAAACTCTTCTAACTCCAATTCAACCCCAAGAACCTGCAAGTATGAAATTTTCTTGAGTTTTCGAGGCGAAGATACGCGTAAAGGCTTCACAGATCACTTGTATCATGCGTTAATTAGCAAGGGATTCAGAGTTTTCAGAGATGATGAAGAGCTTGAGAGAGGAGAAGTCATTTCAAAAGAACTCCTACAAGCAATTGAGGACTCTCATTTCGCAATTGTTGTTCTCTCCAAAAATTATGCCTCTTCTTCATGGTGTTTAAATGAGCTCCAACACATTCTTTGCTCAAGAGATAATTTGTGCCAACAGGTTTTTCCCATATTTTATGATGTAGATCCATCTGATGTTCGGAATCAAAAAGGAAGTTTTGAGGAAGCTTTTCTTGGGCACCAAATGCTTCAAAGGGACAATGAAGTCATGAAAAGTTGGAGAGAATCTCTCATGAAAGTTGCTAACTTATCTGGTTGGGATTGCTAGAATCAGTAAGTTAATTTTTTATTGGGTAAAATTACGCGACATATATTTTTTTGCTTATAATCCTTTCATTGAACATAAATCTAGATGCAGTCAAGCTATTTGTTTGGCATATATGTGTTCTTATTTTAAAGATAAAAAATGAACTATTAAAATGACACACAGGGCTTTTAACGTCTTTTTTTTTTTTTTTGCCCTATTAATGACGTCTATGTCTATGTGAGCGACATAGTTAACTATTACAATAATATCCATAAATAAAGGTCGCTTTTTAAATCTTTGTATTAACGTCTCATGAACACTTTTGTTGTAACAGGGAATTATACTTCTTACTGCAAGTGTCATGAATCTTTGTATTGTTTATTGAGTCGTTGTTTCCATTTCTGTTTGCAACTATTTAATAAATGAGTTTTCACTGTTGAACTTTATAAAAAAATTAAAGAATTGTAAAACTTTTTAAATACAATCATTTGACATTGATATATATACTATTAGTTATATTCGAGTAGTGGGTCGTTTTTTAGTTGTGATATTATTTATTCTAATAAATTTTGAAATTATTTTTTGTTTTTGAAATAAAAACTTTTAAATTTAAAATTTGCATTATTAATTTTTATTTTTTTGATATTCAAAACTATTCGTCATCAAACTAAAAGCTTTAACTTCACAATTAAATTAAAGCACACGCTTAAAATAAAAAATGGAGTGCAAAGCTTATTTGATGCCCATATTAAATTTGCTTCAATGAGTTTATGATCCAAAATAAAAATAATATTAACAATTGCAGACGTAGAAGTAACAAATATTATAATTACAGAATCAATTAAAAGTTATAAATCTTACCTGGGCTCATTGATATGTTCTTTAAACTTGTAGGCCTGAAGCTGAACTTATTGAGACGGTGGTTCAGGAGCTGTGGACCAAATTACGTCCTAAACTGCCACCTTATTGTGAAGACTTAATTGGAATTGAACTAGTTTCTTGTCAAATTACGTCTAACTAGTTTCTTGTCAAATTAATTCTGATATCATTTTCTTGGTGGCTAATGTTGTTTACTAGGGAACAAGAGAAATACAAGGAATGGTTTCGTCCGCATCATGTGAGGCATGTTGGGATCCTGAAGTCTTTTCAACATTACATAACCTTAGATTACTCATGGTATCATCAAGTGATTTCAACCTTGCTTGTGGCCTCCAATGTCTTTCTCATTCATTGAAAGTACTTTATTGGACTAAATATCCCTTAAACACTCTTCCTCTTGGAACTCGACTGGATATACTTGTTCGTCTGAGAATGCATCACAGCAAATTAAAGAAACTTTGGAATAAAAGCTGGGTAAGATACCTTATCCTTACGATTAGATGTTATAGATATATTGTATAATTTGTTATGTTAGTTAGTACAATGTATTGTTTTCAGTGATTCTCATATATTTGTTTGACCAGTGTTCCAGGAATATGAAGTTTTTGGACTTGAGTTATTCCAAAAACTTCATTGAAACTCCTGATTTCTCTGAACTTCCAAATCTGGAAATATTAGAACTTGAAGGTTGTGAAGCTCTTGTTGATCTTCATGCTTCAATTGGACAACTCAAAAAGGTTCGAGTGTTGAATTTGAAAGGTTGCATAAAACTTCAAGCCCGTTGTCCAAAAAAATTGGAAATGACTGCTTTGAAAGAATTTGTTCTTTTTGAGTGCATTCAAGTAAAATTTCTCCCAGAGTTTGGAGAAAGTATGAAAAATCTAGAAATGCTTGATGCTGGGGAGACAAATTTAGTGAAGCTTCCAGAGTCACTTGGACTATTGATTGGTCTTGAGACATTGAAGTTAAGGGGCTGCAAAAATCTTGTCTGCCTTCCCCAAAGCATTCACAAGTTGAAGCGTCTTGTAGTTGTTGATATTGCTGGCTGCTCAAAATTTGCTAGCTTGCCAGAAAACTTGAATGAAATGGAAGCCTTAGAGGAGATTGATGCAAGTGAAACTGATATAACAGAAGTACCTTGTTCCATTGGTGGATTAAAAAAGGTCAAGAAATTGTCGTTTCGGGGGTGCAAAATGTAACATCCCTCTTTTTATGACTTAAGAGTTAGTTACATAAAAGATATATATTAGTATTTAAGTGATATTTAAAATATATACATATATATAAAACACTAAAAAGAGTTATTATATTGATATTTTAGAGTTGTTGACATAATAATTAAGTAATATTATAATAACCAACTAATTAATTTAAAAGCTTGGGATTAGTTTATAAAACTATTTAGGTATTATTTATAGTTAATCAATTTTTTTTCTATAGAGAAACTTTTAAAAATAAAAGTGTCAAAAATTCATTTTTCTAATATGACTAAAATAAATGAAGATACAAATCTTTTTTTTTACAGCCCAATTTGTGAGAAGCCCAAATTGTAAAAGAAAGCCCTACTGTTCTCTTTAAATTCCTTTTTTTCCCCACCACCGAACACACTCCCCAAATCTCTCTGCCGCCGCACAGCTCCAACGATCCACAGTCAAGCAGGTATTTTTTTTCTCATCTCTTTGATTCGGCGCTCCCTCCTCCCCTCTTATCACAGCAGTTACCTCCATCTCTTTTTCATTTTTAAGCTTCCTATTTGTCTTCTTCTATAAGTCTTGTCATTTCACATTTTTCTCTCTCACACATTCAACAACTTATATCATGTCCCTACTCCTTCTGTTCCTTTACTGTAGGTGCATACTTTATTCACACTCTCTCATGGTCTTGTCAACTTGGATGGGTATATTTATCTTAATCTATCAACCATCTTTCCAGATTCATATTTTACGTGTGGGTGTTGTGTGGAAAAAAAAACAATTTTTTTTTTTTACTTTCATCAAAACATTAATTGAACATATATATATATATATATAAACAAGCACTATCATTCGACACCCACACTTACGGTTGCCTATTCTCTTGTGAGGGCACACACGTTTTGATTTTTCTTTTTCTTTTTTCTTTTTCCCTTTCGAACCCTTCTTTCTGATTAATCTTTCTTCCTTGTGTCTATGGGTTTCAATGATTATCCCATTAGCCTTTAAATATGTGTAGTCAGTTATGTGTATGTGGTTTCTGTCAAGCTCCATTTTTTTTACCTTACCGCCACACTAACTCTTTTCTTATATATAATATATTATGTCCTTCCCCCACTTTTTCAATGAAAAGTATTGAGTATTCATGCTTAAATCTCATGGCTATGTGCACATATGATTTTTTTTATATTCCCATCTAGTATTAAATTTTAAAATGAGACATTTTGAATTGCAATTAAAGGTGTGTGTATGCGCACAGTAAAATGATCTTTAGGGAGTAGTTTTAGAGTAGCCTTATAATAGTTTCAAAATAATTATAGAGTAGCTTTTGGGCAATTAATTCGTTAAAACGTCATTTATCAATAAATTGCCCAAAAGCTACTCTATAATTATTTTGAAACTATTATAAGGCTACTCTAAAACTACTCCCTAAAGATCAACTTACTGTGCGCATACACACACCTTTAATTGCAATTCAAAATGTCTCATTTTAAAATTTAATACTAGCTGGGAATATTAAAAAAAAAATTATATGTACACATAGCCATGAGATTTAAGCATGAATACCCAATACTTTTCATTGAAAAAGTGGGGGAAGGACATATTATATTATATATAAGAAAAGAGTTAGTGTGGCGGTATGGTAAAAAAAAATGGAGCTTGACGGAAACCACATACACATAACTGATTACACATATTTAAAGGCTAATGGGATAATCATTGAAACCCATAGACACAAGGAAGAAAGATTAATCAGAAAGAAGGGTTCGGAAGGGGAAAAAAAAAGAAAAAGAAAAATCAAAACGTGTGTGCCCACACAAGAGAATAGGCAACCGTAAGTGTGGGTGTCGAATGATAGTGCTTGTTTATATATATATATATATATATATGTTCAATTAATGTTTTGATGAAAGTAAAAAAAATAATTGTTTTTTTCCCACACAACACCCACATGTAAAATATGAATATGGAAAGATGGTTGATTGGTTAAGATAAATATACCCATCCAAGTTGACAAGACCATGAGAGAGTGTGAATAAAGTATGCACCTACAGTAAAGGAACAGAAGGAGTAGGGACATGATATAGGTTGTTAGGTTGTTGAATGTGTGAGAGAGAAAAATGTGAAATGATAAGACTCATAGAAGAAGACAAATAGGAAGCTTAAAAATGAAAAAGAGATGGAGGTAACTGTTGTGATAAGAGGGGAGGAGGGAGCGCCGAATCAAAGAGACGAGAAAAAAAAAATACCTGCTTGACTGTGGATCGTTGGAGCTGTGCGGCGGCAGAGAGATTTGGGGAGTGTGTTCAGTAGTGGGGGAAAAAAAGGAATTTAAAGAGAACAGTAAGGCTTTCTTTTACAATTTGGGCTTCTCACAAATTGGGCTGTAAAAAAAAAAGATTTGTATCTTCATTTATTTTAGTCATATTAGAAACATGAATTTTTGACACTTTTATTTTTAAAAGTTTCTCTATAGAAAAAAAATTGATTAACTATAAATAATACCTAAATAGTTTTATAAACTAATCCCAAGCTTTTAAATTAATTAGTTGGTTATTATAATATTACTTAATTATTATGTCAACAACTCTAAAATATCAATATAATAACTCTTTTTAGTGTTATATATATATATATATATATATATATATATATATATATATATATATATATATATATATATATATATATATATATATATATATATATATATGTATATATTTTAAATATAAGTTAAATACTAATATATATCTTTCATGTAACTAACTCTTAAGTCATAAAAAGAGGGATGTTACACAAAAGGTCAACTTCGAACTCTTGGAGCTTGATTCATCCGTCGAACCTCATGTTTTGGAGGCATTCAATCCATAAGTGCTTAGCATTGCCTGATTCTATCTTCAGTCTTAAATCATTGAAAGAATTAGATTTAAGCTACAGCAATATTGATGATGGATGCATTCCATATAGCTTCAATGGCTTATCATCATTGGAGAAGTTAAATCTAAGTGGAAACAAGTTCAAGAATATACCTGCTGGTTGCATATCTAATCTTCTGAATCTTGAACTTCTTTTTTTGAATTCCTGTTCAGAACTTTGGTCGTTGCCACAGTTGGGACCATGTGTACGTCTAGTGGATGCAGGAGAATGTAGTTCATGGGAAACTATGTCAGACGAACAATTATCACATCTCTTTGCTTCAATCGACCAGGTATATACATATATTTTACATATACTCTGTTGTTAGTTATACTTTATAATTTGATATGTGATATTTTTGGGGTATATAGGCCAAAAGATGGACGGAGAGGGGAAGAGAAACTCTTGCTGTGACAATTCCAGGGAGTGAAATACCATCATGGTTTGAGAATCAAATTGATCTTTGTCTGAATGAAAGTGGTGTAGCTTTGATGATGATAGACACGCCTCCTTGCGGTGAAGAAATCTTAGGAATTGGGTTATGCTTTGTGCTCGATGATGATATGTTTTATATCACTGAACCCAATAAAAGACCTTTAGCTTCGCCTTCTTGTCAGTTTTATTTTGCTCAACTTCCTGGCCGATGTGATGACACCCCCATGACTTATGGGAGGGTGCGTTTAGATATGGAAGAAATAAAGTCAAGTCACTTATGGATGGTGTTTTGGAAACAAAGAGAGGAACTCAGTCATATTCTACAATTAAGCGAGTACAGTCACATTCCCTTGACATTTGGTGCTAGACCTAATAGGAAAATGGATGCAAAAGATTCAATTATAAAGTGTGGATGGCGTGTCATACGCAAAGGTGATTTTGAAAACTGGAACTACTCAATGAGTCATAGTCTCCTTCCAGCAGTGGAACAGCACAATGACCAAGTATGCTACTTTTATCATACAATCTCCTTTCATTTTTATTTCAAACTACACCCTCAATCCCTAATTATTTGGAAATAAAATTTAAATACTTAGCCCGCATTATACATTTTCCTTAATTTCACCGTTTGGTACCCTGTTAACAAATTTATTAGTATTTAGAAAATTAGTTATCTGTAGGTAATGTTTTAAATGCTCTTTTACAATTATTTCTAATGTTTGATGAGATGTCTTAATTAGTAATCACTTTTTATCAAAGCCAAAAGTGAACATTTTCACTAAGGAAAAAAATTAAATATTTATAAGTAGGAGCATTTTGGGGTAGGAGGGAAAAAATGGATGAATCCTTATATTCATAAAGGACAAAAGCAAAGTGCTCATTATGGTTCTACATTTAGGACAAAAAAGAGTAAGTTAAATAAGCAATCTTGAAGGACAAATGACATTAATGAAGGATATATAAGTGAAAAAAAGAGCATTAATTAAGGATACAAATGAACAAATGTAATCAATTTTCAGATATATTAACTAATTTTAACTCTCTTTTAGAATGTTTAAGTTAGGTGATTTTCTTTATGGATAATAACTAGCTAGGGACGGAGGGGGTAGTATATGCAAATAACAAATTTCTGTCTACTTATCTCAGTCCTTACTTATTGAAATTTTAGAAATCATTTTCAATTAATTCACCGATATGGGCATTTAAATAACACATTAAAACCCACACACACACCATTGTCACACAGAGAGAGAGAGAGAGAGAGAGAGAGAGAGAGAGAGAGAGAGAGAGAGAGAGAGAGAGAGGAAACAAATTATTAAAAACTTAAACTCTATCTATAAATCGATAATGAGTGTAGTGGCAAAAATGAAGTTAAAAAAAAAATGGGACAACCACGGGAAGTAAACTTGGTTTGTTAATTATCTGTAATAATGGTATTAGGTATAGTGACAGATTTCATAAAATAAGAAACAATCAAGATATGTGGATGGAGGCATGTAATTTAAATTTTAAAATGATGTCTTGGTGACATAAACGATGAAGTAGGACGCAGCTTAGTTATTTTTATGATGATGTGATTGTGTTAATGTGACGATTGGGGGACTGCAACAGATTGTGCAGGCTGTTCGTACCCCAATGCCCCTAGATTGGGAATCGAGATCGATTTCAGTCCGTTGGAAAAACATCATGGAAACATTGTCTCATAATGCTCCCAGATGATGATGAGGCAAGGTACGTGATATTGTAATCTGACAATATCCTTTGTCTTTTGATGAATGAATTTTGAAGTAGGTGTTATGATTGAGATCCGAAATTGCAGTCTTTTGACTATAATTTATCAGTTAAATTATTATGATAACTATAGAATAAGCTGTTTTGAGATGCCTATTCCTAAAGCCTACCAAATCTTTACTGATGCAGTTAAAGCAATTTTAGGTTTTGGTTTCAGACACCAATGAGCCTCCCATGTGGGAGTGGTGTAGGAAGGTGCATGGAAAGAAGAATAGGGATCCCATCCCTATTTGCTAGAAATTTGTTAGATTGCTATAAAAGTTGAATGAAATTGAAGCTTTGAAGGAGATTGACGTAAGTGAAGCCAATATATTAGTAGTGCCTTCTTCCTTTGGTGGTTGATTATTTCAGTATGTTCAATATTAATTAAATCAGTGAAAGAATTAGATTTAAGCTATTGCAGTATTAATGATGGATCCATTCCGAATGACTTGTGTGGCTTATCATCAATGTGGAAATCAACTATACTTATCTTTTCATTTTTGTTTTAAACTAGGATCCCTCAATCCCTAATTATGAGACAAAATTTTGTGAACACTTAATTAACCCACATGATACGTACTCCTTTCACCCTTTTTAATAATTTATTAATATTAAGAAAATTAGTACCATTAGTTATTTGATTAGTAATGACTCTTCACCAAAGCGAAAAATGAGTATTTTCATTAACCAAGAAAAAAGTATTATAACTAGGAGTATTTTGATGTAGGAGAGAAAATAACACGAGAAATTTGGGAAAAGAAAGTCTATATTATTCATTGAATAACCTGATATATATACAGAGTTATTTTGCTGCTTTGTATACATGTGTCTCATCTGAATACAAAATAATATAACAAATTAACTAATCATATTAAACTAATTTACAACTTGTTTGTTACCTCTAACTGACTCTATTACCCCCCTGCAAGCTGGCGAGTAAATATTTATCATCCCAAACTTTGAAAGCAAGGTGTGAAATGGATGAGGACTTAATGGCTTTGTAAAGATGTCTGCGAGTTGATGAGCACTACGAACGGGGAGAAGTTTGATGATGCCAGCTTGAGCTTTCTCACGAACCAGATGGCAATCAAGCTCGATGTGCTTGGTGCGCTCATGAAAGGTCGGATTAGCGGCAATATGGAGTGCTGATTGATTGTCACAGTATACTAAGGCTGGAGTGGGATCTGGTATATGTAAATCTGTCAACAAATATAACAACCATTGAACTTCACATGTAACACAACCGAGGGCTCTGTATTCTGCCTCACAAGAAGAACAAGAGACAGTAGTTTGTTTCTTTGCACGCCAGGAGATTAAAGACGGGCCAAGAAAGATGCAAAAACCAGTGAGGGAGCGATGAGTATCCGGGCAACCAGCCCAATCGGAATCACTGAAGGCTTTGAGTCGAAAGTTGGAAGTGGAAGGAAAGAAGAGACCTTTACCAGGACAACCTTTGATATATCGGAGGACGCTAAGTGCAGCCTGATAGTGGACTGTAGTAGGAGCTTGGGTGAATTGACATAATTGTTGGACAGCATAAGAGATGTCTGGCCGGGTTGTGGTGAGATAAAGTAAATGTCCAACAAGCCTCCTATAACTTGCAATATCAGAAAAAGGAAGACCTTGGTCCTTAGACAGACGTGTAGACCTGTCCATAGGTGTGGTGACAGATTTGCAAGCCAAATAACTTGTGTCAGACAGAATCTCCAGTGCAAATTTGCGCTGAGATAAGGCAATACCAGAAGTGGATCGTGCAATTTCAAGGCCAAGAAAAAACTTTAAGTGACCGAGATCCTTGATCTTAAAAGATTTGTCCAAGAAGGACTTGATCCGTTGTATTTCAGAATAGTCATTCCCTGCCAAAATGATGTCATCGACATATACTAACAAGGCAGTGAAAGAAGTCTCATGCTTTTTAACAAATAAAGAATAATCAGCCTTAGATTGGTGATAGCCACAAGAGAGAAGGGTAGTAGACAACTTAGCAAACCATTGGCGAGATGCTTGTTTCAAGCCATAGAGGGATTTTTGTAACTTGCAGACCATATGAGAATCAGAAGAACAGAAACCAGGAGGCAAAGACATATATACCTCTTCACTCAAATCACCATGCAAGAATGCATTATTGACGTCAAGCTGTTCTAAATGCCAGTGTGAAGCTGAAGCAAGAGCAAGTAAAAGACGAACAGTGGTCATTTTAGCTACGGGAGAGAAAGTGTCAAAGTAATCAATACCTTCAGTTTGAGTAAAGCCCTTGGCCACTAACCGGGCCTTGTAACGCTCAATACTGCCATCAGCACAAAACTTTGTTCTAAAAACCCATTTACAACCAATAACAGATTTGCCCGGAGGTAACTCAGTTAGGATCCATGTATTATTTTGCTCAAGAGCTAATATTTCAGCCTTCATTGCTTGCTGCCACTCAGGATATTGTAAGGCTTCATGAAAGGATTTAGGCTCAAGGGGGACAGTGATGGAAAGGATAAAATGCTTAAAAGAAGGTGACAAATGATTATAGGACAGAACAGATGAAAGGGGATACTTACAGTGTGGAGACATAGAGTCCGATGGTGCTGAAGTAAGTAAGGAACAATGATAGTCACGTAAGTAAGATGGCTGCTTGTGCACTCTGGTAGAACGGCGAGGAGAAGATGGCAAAGGAGAAGAAATAGAAGGAGAAGTAGAAGGAATAGTGGGATTAGAAGAGAAAGATATGGGAGAAGTAGTGGATGGTACTGTAGGAGGAGGAGAAGTAGCTGGTAAAGGAAAGTCAAGACAATCAAGAGAAGAAAAATTATGTGGTAAAGGTATATTAGCAGGAATAGAAGTGGAAGAAGATGTAGTAGTATGAGAAGCAAGAGGGAATATGGATTCATAGAATATGACATGTCTGGAAGTAAACACTTGATGATTATGCAAATCAAGAAGAGTGTATCCTTTTGTTCCAATTTTAAAACCAAGAAAAATGCATTTTCGAGCGCGAGCATCAAACTTTGATCGATTGAAAGTAGATGTACAGGCATAGCATAGGGAACCAAAAACCTTTAAAATAGTGTAATCAGGAGGTTGATGATTAAGCAGCTGAAATGGCGATTGATTTTGCAAAACAGGAGATGGCAATCGATTTATCAAATAGACAGCATGTTGAACAGCATAAGTCCAATAATCAAGAGGTAAATTGGACTGAAAAAGAAGAGCTCTAGCAGTATTTAAAATGTGCTGATGCTTCCTTTCAACAACACTGTTTTGTTCAGGAGTTTCAACACATGAGGTTTGATGCAAAATACCTTTAGATAAGTAATATGAAGTCATTTGAAACTCAGAACCATTGTCAGTTCTAATGAACTTAATATGAGTATTATATTGGTTTTCAAGTAAAGTGATCAAATGTTGAAAGGAAGATCGAGCTTCTGACTTTTGCTTAAGAAAACAAATCCAAGTGCGGCGTGAAAAATCATCAACCACTGTAAGAAAATATCTGTAGCCATGTATAGAAGAAATTGCATATGGTCCCCATATGTCAGCATGTAACATTTCAAGACAATGAGTTGTGTGAGATACACTTGTAGGAAAAGGTAATTTTCGTTGCTTTGCATAATGGCAAGTATCACAACTAGAAACATGTGATTTACAAGGAATATATGAAAATTTTTTATGTAAAACATCTAAAACATTAGAAGACAGATGACCAAGGCGATAATGCCAAAGAGGAAAATGAGAAACATCAGCAGAAACAGAGTTAACACAAGCAGTAGGAGAATCGTGACTTGACAAAGTGTATAAACCTTGAGATACTTCAGCAGTGCCAATCGTTCTCCATGTCCTCAAATCCTGTATGAGACATTTAGAAGAATGAAAGATGATACAACATTGTAATTGAAGAGTCAATTGGGTAATAGAGATTATATTGAAATAAAAGTCAGGTAGATACAGGACATTGGAAAGGGATATATCAGGTGTAATATCGACAACACCAGAAATATGGGTAAGAACAACGGCTTTATTTGGCAGAGTAACTCGAATAGGAGAAATGGAGACATATGACTTAAACAAGGATAAAGAACAACAAACGTGTGCAGTAGCACCACTGTCAATTATCCAAGAAGAGGAAGAGTTAAAAGATAGAACAGTAGATATACCTTGCTGTGATGCGATAGGCATAAGAGTAAGAGAAGACAATTGATTAACATGATGAGTGGGAACAGATGTATTAGTGGAAATAGAATGTGTAGATGGAGTTGGAGCGTGAGCAGCAACAGCAGGTTGAAGAAGCGCAAGCAATTTATTATACTGATCCTGAGTAATCAGCTTTATTTTGTATACACGTGTCTCATCTGAATACAAAATAATATAACAAATTAACAAATCATATTAAACTAATTTACAACTTGTTTGTTATCTCTAACTGACTCTATTAGAAAATGGATGGGTTGTGACAAAAAAGATTACATTTGGGACAGAGAGGGCTAAATAGAATAAGCAACGTTTCATTTCTAAAAGGTCGAAAAGATGAGCATTAATTAAATTAATGATATAAGTGAAAAAAATGTAGCCAATTTTCATATATTAACTAATATGTAAGTTGGGTAACTTTCTTTTATGGATAGTAGCACGAAGGGAGTATATACAAATAATTTTATTAGCAAATTACGTTACAAACTGCTGCCTTATGAGAAGAATTAATTGGAATTGACTATAAAGTAAAACAACAATTGAAGATAGGTTCGAATGATGCCTTGTTCGGTTTGTAGGAACACGTGGGTGACAAAATAATTGCTAGCACTTAGCACTTGGTAACCTTCTTCAAAATTAAACCAAGAACTGTAATATAGGGTGTAATTTCAGATTGTCTTTCGAAGAATTTTTTATTAATTGTCTAAGAATTAAGAATTAAATGTAATGATTGGCATGAAATGATTAAAAATGGAAAAATTTGGTCTTTTTAACTATCAATTACTTTTTACAATTAAGAATTAAATTGTTCTAAACTAATTCTTTTTGGGATTTTTCTTGAAAGTATGAAATGGAATGACAATGGATTTAATGAAACGAAAGAAAACAATGGAATAAGCAATTCTTCATAGCAATAGCGCAAGCAATCCTCACTTCAAATGATTATGGGAGAATTTATCATACTAGTTTCAAAATAACTCTAAGGGCCACCCCTTAGAGTAGGCCTAACTTAGATTAATTAACATCAAGCCACCTTGCATATTAATATCTTTAAATTAGGTTGATTAAGCACTCTATCAATTAAATGAACTTAAAAATCATATTTAACTTTTAATCCAATAACCGAGCCACCTCGCATTACCACTTAATTTTCTCATTAATCTTAATTTAACAATGGCTACCCATATGAAAATTCAAGATTAATGATGTTAAAGCCCAATGCTAAATACAATTAATAAATTCACTTTCAATTAACCAATGCAAACACAAGACACCATTGATCCACTAATCAAGCCACCTTGAAATTAACACAAAATGTTCACAAAATCATCAATCCAATGACTAACTAGCACAAAGAAATGATAATTAAGATAATTAAACACAATGTCAAATGTCTAATAAAGGTTTAAATCACATCCAATTCTTCAAGTACAACAAAATAAATCAATTCAACATCATAAAATTCATCCTAAGAAACACAATCACAATGTAAAATTAAAGAAATAGAATAGCAAAAACCCCCTATTAAAAAACTTCCCTAGAAATAGAAAAGCAAAAAAACTCCCCTATTAAAAATTCAAATTCATGTCCTTGCCTTTTCTACAAGAAATTGAGAGGTTTTAGCCGCAACAATTTGTCATCAAAAAGTCCCCAAATATATTCACAATCTCAGCCATGTAACACATTGAATGAATTATCCAATTAGCAATAGAAACTGAAATTAGGGGCTGAAATTGTGACAAAGAATAAACAGAAGGATAATCAGAGCGATTCACGGCCTGTGTGAGTTCAGAATAGAGGAGGTTGCTGGCGGTGAGGAGGTGCTGAAATGAAACTCTGTCTTGCTGCTCTGATTCGATCTTGTCCGAGAAGGTGACTGATGAAGAAGACAGCGGTGAAGGATGGTGATAGTGTGGTCGGTGTTGAGGATGGTGGATGCTGATGACGATGATGGTGAGGGAGACAATGAAGTGGATGGTGATGAAAGGAACCTCACTTGTGGCAGCTCCTCCGTTTTTCAACCCGACGCTCCCTCTATTTCTGGTATGGTAGACTCGCCGGCGGCTGTGGTGGTGGTGGATGGTGCCACCGGCGAGAGAAGAGGAAGGTGAAAGTGGTGAAGGCGGAGGTCACAGGCGGCAGTCCTCTCTGAAATTGTGGAAGCTCTCTATTGCGGCTGTCCCTTTCCCGTGTCTCTCCCCTGGTTTTCGTTTCTTCTGTGCTTTATATCCCTTGCTCTCGGCTCTGAATCAGACCTAATTAAATGCTGTCAAAACGCTGTGTTCTGATGTGGACTAAACTGGCATTTTCAAAATTCGTGAGACCAATTTGACATTTTACAAATTTGAGCCCCAAACTGCCATTTTACATTTTAATCCCATTTTTGAAGCACCTACAATTAAAAATAATAAACACAACTTCAAATCTTCTCAAAAATGAATCATTAAGAGTAATTACATTTTTTATGACACTTTTGCCATTTTTAGTCTAATTTAATGTATTTACTCTTAATGCCAATTTAATCACAATTTTAAGCTTTATAAATATGACAAAATCCTTAAATAAAGTATATAAATATATAATAAAATTGGGATTTGTCACTAGGGCTATTTTTGAGAAATATCTTAGTCAATTTGATATTAGTTACTTTCTTCTCAATATTAGAACAACATCAGAAAGAGATCGTGAGGATCAGTTACAAAACAAACTTCTTTTACGTCTCAAAATTAGAAACATGGAAATTGAAGACCCATATGAAAGGAAGAAAATAATATATTATTGAAGAGGATTAAAACACATTTACGGAGGAACGGTCGAAAGATGGTGTTCATTAATGCCTGAAAAGTTGCCGGCACATTAGTGAGGCCGAATGGCATCACGACCCACTCGTATAAACCTTGATGAGTACGAAAAGCAGTTTTCTTACAATTGGAGTCACGCATAAGAATCCGGTGGCATCCTGATCAGAGGTCCAATTTAGAATAGAATTGTGATCCATGCAGCTCCCTTGAGAAGTTTGTCCATCGTTGGCATGGAAAAGCATCCTTCACGGTAACTTCGAACGAATAGAAGCAATAATCAAGCGTTGTGGGTCAGCAATGTTATAATATTTAAAATACTGTTCAGCTTTAAAAAGCCAGTTCAACACATCAGTGCCATCAAAACTGGGAAAGTCCATTTTAACTGATTTAGGTACAAACGACGTAGATGAGGTCGAATGAACCATAGCAGAACTCGATGACTTAGCGTCATCATGAGATGAAGGAGAGATGACATCTAAACGCCGACAATTTCTCCCATAGATTGAATAACTGAGTCAATGTGATCAAAATGTTGATCCACGCGGTTGATCCGGCCTTTCGCATCATCAATAAACTCACTGGCTTCTTTCATGTCCGCCTGGAGCTCTTTCATGCGAGTGTTTTCAGCCATGGAAAAGGGGGGAAAAAAGCTCGATGAAATCACCAAAATGGTGAGGGTATAGCTCAGAGATATAAAATAAATGACAGAGAGTGAAAATGCTGCAAAGATCAGATCATATATCATTCTATCGTCGTAAGATCTGTTACAATATAACAACCACAACAACAATCATATAATGGAAGTGCACCGACAAAACCAGAGGAATAACAGAAATAGCAGAAGGGGAGAGAGAATTCCATGTTGAAAGAGAGAAGATCACAAATTATTTCACACCACTCTCAACGATTTTTGTCTGTTATATAGCCATGCCTTCATCAATTTCTCTCAGCCTCCATGTTGATCTGCGCATTCGATTACTGCGTCTTGGATGGCCTTATTGGACCCTGATTTCATCTTGTTCTTGGGCCTCCTTATCTATTGATGGGCCTGAAGTATCAGACGCCGTAACACGAGTGTTTTATAGAATACAACAAAGTTTACAAATGCAAATAAGTCATAAAATTTGCACATCTTTTGAAAATCCCACGTAAAGGGAGGAGAGGGTAGAGAAAAGATAAAGAGGCTGATCAAATTAGCTTGGAAAAGTGTTTTTATATTTTACAAGATAAAAGTATTTCAAAACTAATTAATGTATTTATCTTGTACAGCACAAAGTTAATTCTTTACCAGTATTTCAAAACTAATTAATGTATTTATCTTGTACAGCACAAAGTTAATTCTTTACCGTTAGTTACTCGGGTATAGAATTTGCCTTTCATTGCCTTCTAATTTTCCAACTAAATTACTTTTCCAACATAGCTTCATAATTTCTCAATTTTTCATAGGCAACCCTGTGAGATTTGGTTCTTTTAATTTCACCCCGACTTTTCATTTTTGGGCTTCTTAAAGTGTTACTTTTCCATTTCATAGAGCAAATTACGGGATTTCTTTCTTTTCTCAGGTCAAAAAGTGATTCCATTGTGACCTGTGAGTCCATTTTCTTCCCATTCATATTTATATTTTCAAAGAAATTAAAAGCCACCTCGATCCATTGTGAATTTTTCTTCTTCCTTCATCTCCTAAATTCCTCCAACCCCTCTCCCTCCTTTCACATGCACTTCTTTTACAGATTTTTATCTGTACTCATCAATAACAAACCATCAATAATCAACTTTTAGTGCTTGCCTGCCACTTCTCTTTAGTTTTCACTTATTTTTTTAATAACTAGCCATTTAAACAATACAAATGAAATTTGGTTATTTGAATTGGGTCAAACTGGCATTTTGTATAGATTTAAAAGTAAGTCATATTATTTATTATTTATATAATAATGTAGATATGAAAAATCAGATTAACGTATTTTTTTTTTAAAATGAATATTTATGATTTAATATTCCATATTCTGCTCATATATTTAAAATAAAATACATAATGCACTAGTAACTTTGGGATAAGGTGAGAAAGCCAGCCCCACATGCATGCATGTACTTAAACCATATTGTTCCCCAATTAGAAAAGAAAAGTTTTCAATCCATTACGTGAAGTTAAATCAATAAATGTGTACTCTAGACCAGTAGTAAAATAAATCAAAAATGAAGAAAATTAAAGGCTAGTGCTAATAAAAAGGAAAACCCACCGAAAGGTGGTTCTAACCAGTTGTGTCGGGGAAAGATTCTTTATGAGAAATTAAATATATTAATCAGTTGACACAATCAAATAAAGGCTTACGTAAAGCAAGTCAGTCTCCAATTTATTTTTCATACATATAATACATCCAGATCATTACAACCATATTAACCCCAAACTAAAGACCTAAATAAGCCTAATACATGTATTGCACTTCTTTTTTTTTTTTTTTAATGATATACGGTAATTGAGCCTACAGCGAAATCATATACATATCTTTTTCTCCTCCTTTTATTGATCACACGCGTTTTTGTTTGACAAAACACTCATTAATTTCGTAAGTCACTCATTATTCAAATAAAACCAACCAAATTAAAGTTTTAGTGGTTGTCGCAATAATGTAGTGGTTCAACTTTGATAAAGCTAATTTGTGGGGAGAAGATGTGGTTGTACAAGTCATGAGGGAAGGAGCATGGAAAGGAAGAATGTGGACCCTTTCTTTTATGATTCCTTTCCTACTCCCTTATGGGAAAGCTTTAGATATCAATTCAGATTACAAGATATTATAGTTAATTTGAACCTTTGTAAGGTTTTGGGACATTAGTCATTTTGCTAGCTTAGCATTGTTTTATGCTTGTGCGTATTATGTATGGGTTGGTAATGAAATTGGAATTGGAGAAATATCCAAATGTAATTTTATTTTATTTTTTTTGTAATAGTTAGATTCGTTTTCATGCTTATAAAATCCATCTTTTGTGTTTAGATCAATCAAAGAGAAAAAAGGGATATACTATGATTTTATCTTCACCCAACAACTTCTTCATCTCTTTTGAATTTCTAACATTGATATAGCTCTCTCCCTCATGACACTCAACATGTCATCTGTTCATGCCCTGTTCTTCCCAATTCCACTATTTGCTTTCAATAGACTGATAATTTTTTTTATAAATATACTGTATTAATTAAGTTAACTTTCTAAAATTCAAAACATAATTTTTGTGGATCAGTTATTAATACACACATTTTTGTAAGAAAGTTAGAGAATCATCAATTACTTTTTCAAAAGAAAAATCATAACACAAGAAGAAACGTAAAAAAAAATTGCAGTATATTGGGGGAAGACACGGAAGTCTTTGCGTCAGGTTGACTTGACTAGTTGACTGTACTGAAACAAGCATTGTAGCGTGTCCTTTTAATTTCACATTGGTTTTGCAAGTCTTTGGCCCACGCAAAAGTCAATAACAATATTTATGTGTTTGCTTCTGTTTCGTATATGATACTATAATTAATTTGAACGAGTCGTGGGGGAAGGGTTATGGAAGAAAGAAAATGGGCTCTCTGCTCATTCTCATACAATCTTTTCTTTCACTTTCTGACAAATGACATACGCTAGTGGAGCCCTATAATTTCACATTTTTTTGGGTCAGCATTTCTTGGAAAATGGAAAAGTATCAAGTTGATTTGATCAGAAGCCAAGCACTGGATTTTGTTTACGGCTAAATGTAGCTCATTGAGCAGAAATCAGAAACGCAAAGCAAAAAAAAATCCATTGGTTTCAAAATTGAATTTAGCGAAGGAACGCCACAAAATACAATAATTAACTAATGTCATTTGGTAAGCACTCATATGGTTCTTCACTTTTTATGTTTTCTGTCTACATCAACATATAACTAGAGATTCAGTTGAGTTACATTCATTGTATTTGAATGCTTGCTGCTACTGATGCATTTAAACCAATTTCAGGTTTTGGTTTTAGACAGAGAAAGACGCCAATGAACTTAATAGTCGATCTGGGACAACATATTGCTACATCTACGTATACACTCCTTCGGCTATGTCTAGTGTTTAATTAATTGCCTTCTGCCTTTGTAACCTTTATTATCTGATGCATTATAGGCTAGGTTTTACATTTAGAACTGAAGCTTGAAGCTAGTACTATTTTAACAAAATAGGAGCTTAACTAATGTTTCATGCTTGATTGTCAGAAAAATAATAGGGGTTCTAATTATAATTTCCTGACAATTGTTCAGTATGCCATTTGGGTGGCAAATTTTTGTCCCCCCACTCATCATTTTCTCATCATCCACACTTACTCAGCCTTACCCTTTTATCTTCACGTCCCACTTCTTCATCTTTTTCATAGTTCCTCCCATATCACACTCAATACCTCCTCTGTTCATGCCCTATTCTTCACATGTCCCCTATTTTCTTTATAAGATTAACGTTTATTTTTTAAAAAAACTTCAATCACTTTTATAAAATAAATTAACTTTCAAAAATTCAAGAGATAGTTTTGTCAATTATTATTTATTAATACATACGTATTTTTGTAATTTAGAGAATATCTCCATAGAGAAAAAAATCATAACACAATTCAGGGAAGTCATGTGGGAAGGTGCATGGAAGGAAGAATGAGTATAGAAAATAAGTTATAGTTGGAAGTTGTAATATCATTAGTTTCACATTCATTTTTCCAAGTCGTCGGACATATGCAACAGTCAATTAAGAATTATTTTGATTTTAAAGTTGCATGTTGCAACATTGACGGTTGTGGTGCTGGGAATTACAAACATAGCCATCATGACTAAGAATTAGTTTCATAAGTGACTCGTCAAAGTGAAACGACCCGAGTTGTGATATCTTATATTTCTTGGAGTTAATTATTGATTGTGGACCCCAAAACGTTAGGACAAAGGTCTTCATCACTATTCATACTGTGATATATTATCATGAGTCTTATAATCAGAAGGTGAAGGCCAGGTTTTAGGGTATAGTTCTCTAAAAGACTTACACTTGTTAAAATTATTAATTAATGTAACAGTCACAAGTTCAAAGGAAAAGCTCATCATAAAATATTAGCCTATTATAAGAGAAAGAGTCACTTGACTTATAAAGCACACCACACTTATGAGACTTCCAAATGCGGCACCTATAACATATATGTTTATAATTATTACTCATTCAAACGGCAAAATTGAAATTGGATTTGGAAATAAAATTCGGTTCTCAAATGCTTTGCATGAGCCAAGCAGAGACAAAATTTCTTGGCCACTCATCATTTGTCATCAACCACACTTAATCAGCCTCACCCTTTTATCTTCACCTCCCCACTTCTTCATCTTTTTTAATCCACACTTCTTCACATTAATAGAGCTCTTCCCCTCATGACACTCAACAGTCCTCTATTCATGCCCTGTTCTTCTCGGCTTCAGTGTTTGCTTTATAACATCAGCCTGTTTTTTTTCAAAAGAGTGATCATTTTTATAAATTATATTAATCAACTTTCTAAAATTCAAAAGCTAATTTTTGTGGATCAATCATAAATACACTCACATATTTGCAAGTAAGTTAGAGACATATCAGTTACTTTTTCAAAAAGAAAAATCATAACACAAGAACAAAGGTTAAAAAATGTACTGGTATAGAAACCAAACTCTAATGTGTTTATTCAAAACTCAGATGCATTACAATGAAAATCTCACACCTATTTATACTAAAATCATAACCTTATAAATTCTTTAAAATAATGCAAAAGTCAGTCTTGGCAACCATTCACCAACCCCTCCCTGTTCACAACCAAACTCTAATGTGTTTATTCAAAACTCAGATGCATTACAATGAAAATCTCACACCTATTTATACTAAAATCATAACCTTATAAATTCTTTAAAATAATGCAAAAGTCAGTCTTGGCAACCATTCACCAACCCCTCCCTGTTCACAACGTCAGTGCATACATCATATGCAATGTCAACGTTGGCTGCTATTCACATTCTCTGTTCTGTTTCATGTACTATATTGAGGGAAGAGTCGGAGTCTTTAAGCCAGTTTGACTTGATTGTGGTGATACAGGTGTTGTAGTATCCCCTTTTAATCTCACATTCATTTTGCTGCTTCTTGATGGCTCCATCGCTCACCAGGTAGCTTCTTCCCCACCTTCCCTTGTCCCACACTTTGAAACATTACTCATTTGGAAGCATGCTTTGGTCACAACTTGAACGCCTCTCTGGCAGTTTTGGATCCATCAGATCCTCCTATCTTGTCTACTCTGAGCGAATTATGTCTTTATACAATTCTATATATATCAGAAAGGAAATTAGCTTCTTCTTTTCTTTTACAACTTGTCATATTCCACCTATAGGGAGGAGGAATTTATGAGCTCTTTAACTTTAACTAATAATCACAACTATATGCATTTAACTCATGATATAACAAAAGTTTGAGTTTGCTTTTGTGGCATCACATTTTCTTCTATAATCTCTTAACGTGCATAATTTGACCCCACATTTAATGAAAAGAGAAGAAAATGTGCTGAAATATTATTGATTTCTTCAAGTTAACAATGACCTAGTCAAATAATCATATAAAACAATCATCGGCTGAAAGAGAATGATGGCCACAAGGCAACGGCTGAAATGCTGATTAGTTCAACATCGGCCAATTATGATCACTACTTAAATAATTGTTGTTTAAAATATTACTATGACATCGGCCAATTATGATTACTACTTAAATAATTGTTGTTTAAAATATTACTATTATTCTATTCCTTGAAATATGGTAAATAGAACATTGAACAATATTAATTTTTCTTCAGAAAAAAACGGTATTATTATCACAGAGGTTTTGCTGAGCATATTTTTGACGTGCTACGCTTTTATCACCAAAATAATTAACAGACTAACACATACTTATACGTTTAGATTTTCTGCAATAACACACACATATCATGTAATTAAAACAATGCATGTGATTAAAAAAATTGTAAATAGCTTATGAAAACTGAAGCACTATATCTATGCAACAACCACTAAACTAAATATATATGAAATCCGAGACTTCTTTTTTTTGCAAAATCTGTAAAAGAAGTGTGAAAAGAAGGAGAGGTTGGACGAAATTGGGGAAAGATGAAGAAAAAGAATTCATAATGGAGATGGCCCGCATTGTGGTTTTTTCAAAGTTTAAGATCTTGTAGGAAGAAAGTAACAATAGCTAAATATCTTGGACCATCAAATTGTTATTGAATTTGAATAATATATAAAAGCAGAGGCAATATATTAATTAGTTGCGTTTGCGTAGAACAAGGAGCTTTCCACCAACAAAGTGCTCAGCATTTCTCTTTTTCAAAGGCTACTTTTAATCTGGGATGAAGACCCCGAGTCTTCCCTGAACATGCTACGATTCTTAACTTTTTTTTTTTTTTTGAGTACAAAGGCAAGCAATGCTTGAAGTTTACAAGGACCTATGATTAGGTGACACCTGATGATCATCTGGAGACATCTCACAATCCCGCGTAAAGAGGTTAACACATTCTGTAGGTGCTGTCTCTATTTCAATGTAGTCGTGATTGCTCATGTGAGCCTTCCTTGCTAAATAATCAGCACAACTTAGATTTTCACTATAGGTGTGGGATATCTCTAAGTCCCAGTCCATATATATAAGGGATCTAGTATCCAAAATGACGTCATGTAATGGGTGGTCTGTCCCACAGTGCACAGTCAGAAGATGTATAGCCTGTATAGAATCTGTGAATAACCTGATCTTAGAAAGACCCATCTGCTTACATAATTGAAGACCTCTGAAGATTGCATGAATTTCAGCAGCAGTTGAGAAATTGTATCCTAACTTTTGTTGGAATCCACGTAACCAATTACCCTAGTGATCTCTGATAATACCAGCACATGTTGCACGTCCGTCACTAGCTTTGGATCCATCGACATCAACACGTACAAAGCCTGAATCTGGAGGTTGCCAGCGATCTAGTCCTCTCTCCCGCACTTGGAATATCTGATGCCGAAACCTGCCGTTCACCACGCCTTCCGAGAGATGATGTATGCAACTGTGAATTATTCCTTTTGCTGTGTCTGCAGTTCCGTCGAACACTTTTTTGCAACGATTCTTCCATAAGAGCCAACATATAGTACTGAACACTCTATGCCATGGCCATCTATTCACCCTCCCGTTCCCTGGGCTAAACTGTAGGTTCCATGAGAGCCATTCCTGCAAATTACCAGAGAAAAACATAGTATAATATATATGGTTAGTTGTAGAAAACCACACTCTTCTCGCTTGATCACAATCTCTCAAAATGTGAAGAATACTCTCACCACTCTCACACTCAAAGGGACAAACATTTAGGACACTCAAATTGTGTTTCGCTCTTGTTTCATTCGTAGGAAGTCTCTCATGGAATACTTGCCACATAAAGAGCTTAACTCTTTCCGGAATATCCCAGTGCCATAGATTCCGCCAGTGAGGTTGTTGCCCGTGATCGTGCTGATGAAAAATGGTGTCATAAGCTGATTTCACGCTAAAATTCCCATCCGAGGCATTCAACCAACAAACTGCGTCCTCCCTTGATCCCATAGGGGGGTCACCATCATGATTTTATCCACGGCCCAAATTGGGAGAAAAGAACCCCATTTTGCTTTGTCCCATTGGCCAGCCTGAGTCACAAATGAGGAGACTCTAGCATCCATATCTACTAACTGCACATTTCTGTCAATGTAAAACATGAGTGGTTTTTCCAAAGGAGCCCAACAATCCTGCCAAGCCAGTGTGTTTCTTCCGCTACGTATCTTCATTCCAACGCCCTTCTTAAACATTTCCCACACTGCCACTATACCTCTCCACACAGCCGATTGGTTGCGCCGACTCTGAACTTTGGGCATTGGATCTGTCCCACATAAGTATTTGGCACGTAAGCACCTCACCCATAGAGCATCCGGCTGAGTAATCATTCTCCAACACAGCTTCATTAGGAAGGCTTTGTTCTGGGAATGCAAGTCTTTAATTCCCAAGCCACCATTGTTCTTTCTTCTTTTTAATACATCCCATGAAAGAAGATGCATTTTCTTGGATTCTTCATGTTGATTCCAAAAGAAATCTCTACTCATTTTCTCGATAAGTAAAAGAACCCCTTTCGGGATCAGAGTTGATTGCATCTGGTACTGAGGGATTGCTGTTAAAACAGACTTGATTAACACCGTCCTGCCTGCCATACTTAAATATCTCCCTTTCCAACTCGACAACTTTGAACTCACCTTATGAATCAGGGGAGCGAACGTCATCTTAACCATACGCTTGTGAAGGATTGGAACTCCCAAGTATTTCCCGAGGTCGGCTGTCAAACCAATCCCTACCGCTTGGCTCATCTCATAGGCTCTATTGAAATGGATATTACGGGACACGAACATCTTGGATTTGCTTAGGTTGATTCTATGCCCAGATAATCTACAAAACAGCTCCATTACTCTCTTTATCTCGACCATCTGTTCCATTGATGCCTCAGAAAAGAGAACAAGGTCGTCAGCAAAGAAGAGATGAGAAATCTTTGGGCCAGAGGGACAAAGTCTGAGAGGCTTCCAGTTCCCCAATTCTACTTCTTGATGAATCAGTTGACCCAGAAGTTCAATGCAGAGAACAAATAGATATGGGCTCAAAGGGTCTCCCTGTCTTACCCCTCTGGACGGCCTGAAGCTCTCTGAAGTTTCCCCATTCCATAAAACCCTCATGGAAGTAGTTGATACACAACACATAATCAACCTAACGAAGTCACCTCCCAAACCCAGGCTATGTAAAGTGAATTCCAAGAACCGCCAGTCAAGTCTGTCAAACGCCTTTTCCATGTCAATCTTCAAAGCTATGTACCCCTTCCTTCCTCTCTTAGTTTTCATGGAGTGAATTGCTTCCTGAGCAATGATGATATTATCGACCCCTTGTCTGCCTGCAATGAAGCTGCACTGATTTTCTGCTATAAGATGGCTCATGATGCGCTTGAATCGATTCGCAATAACTTTGCTGACAATTTTGAAGCTCACATTGCACAAAGATATAGGTCTGAAATCCTTCATAGAAGTGGGTCGATCATTTTTTGGAATGAGAGTAATGTTGGTCTGGTTGACAGCTTGGATCTCATCCGGACAAACAAATATTCTGGATACAAAATCACAAACTTTCTGGCCAATCAGCTGCCATTGCGTTTGGAAGAAATGCGGGTGTAATCCATCAGGTCCCGGTGCTTTAAACGCGCCCATTTCAAAAGCTGCATTTTTTATCTCAATTTGAGAGACAGGCCTCTGGAGCAGCTCTAACTGGGAACTGTCCAGAGAAGGAAAGTTTGCCCAACTACGATTCTTAACTTTTGTTCTGATGTTATGATTTCTCTTTTGGGAAAACTAACTGAAATTTCTCTAACTTACTTACAATTGTGTGTGTGTAATTAATTTATTTTATTAAGCGAATAGTGGATTGACAGGAAGACAATAAGGAATGAAAATAAGACGAAACCCTCCACATTATGTTCTTCCTTCCATGCTCCTTCCTCATGGCAGCGAACCAGTTTCCCTACTAAGTTAATAAGTTCTGGACGATCCAGATTTGTTTTAAAAAAACCTATAGTTTTTTTAAAAAAATATTTTAATGGGTATAAAATCTAAAATAAAGATAATCTTTTAAATATTGTTTATTTAAAAAATGATTTCTTATTTAAAAAATCATCATTTTAAGAAAACTCAAATCCGAACGGTTCAGATCAAATCCAAATGGTTTAAAAATGATTAGCCCTTCTTATTAAGCAAAGTGCTTAGTAGGGAAATAGGGTCCTACAACTCCACCCGATGACCACTGACTTGTATAAGTACTTTTTCCACAAATTAGCTTATAAAAAAAAAAATTGGTTGATTCTTTTGGAATGATGAGTCATTAGTGAGTCATAAAATATAATTAATGGGTGTTCTCAAACAAAAACGCGTGATCTTTGAGAAAAAGTGAAAGAGAAGGAGACATGAGAATGAGCAGAGAGCCCATTTATCTCCTTGCATTCCTCCTTCCTCTCACTACTCCCTCCAATGAATTATATTATATTAAATGAAACATAATTAGCAAACACATTATTGCTGTTATTGACCAAACACTTGGAAAAATGAGTGTGAAATTAATTAAAGAAATATATGACTTCCAATCCAATTATAACCTATTTCTTGCAATTAAGCTCGGAGGTATCCGTTCGACGCTGCTTCCCACATGACTTCGACTTGTATCACCACGTATAGTCCAGTTAACCTGAGTCTTCAATGAATATGCTACAATTTTTAACTTCATTTCTTATGTTAAGAATTTTCTTTTCTTAAAAGTAACTGATATTCATCTAACTTAATTGCGAATATGTGTTTATATTAATATGAAGGGCTTATGTTGCTAGAGCACTCATATATATATATATATATATATATATATATATATATATATATATATATATATATATATATATATATATATATATATATATATATATATATATATATATATATAATATACATATTAGCGAAATGACCGAAACAAATGCTCATAGAAAATGTACAGAACAGTATACTTTTCTCTGTTCCTACATATATATGGCATAACGGAGCACCTTAATTACACTGACACACACACATTATATAGATTGTGCCGTCACATGGGAAAGAGATCTCTCCACTAACTTTCTTCTCCACTTAATGCCTCAACCATTGGATCATATTTTAGTGGGTGAGATTTAATGCTATGTAACAATATTATAATTATATAATTTTATTTTATTTAATGTTATAATACTGTTTAATACATAGAATATTAAATCTCACCCTTTAAAATATGATCTAATGGTTGAGATATTAAGTGGAGAGGAAGTGGTCAGAAGGGTTAGTGGAGACACTCCTATCCCCGTGCGGTACATTGTCAAGTATTTAATGAACTGCATCTGTGAATCATTTAGTTTGTCTATGACTATGTTATTGAAATTTAATCACTCTCGAACCACGACGGTAAATGCCAACTAGTCCAAATGGTTTAACCAGAAATAAATTATTTGGAAATGCAAATAGCTTTATTCGGTTAGAAGCGAAATAGAATCGCCTTTTGCTCACCCCAGTAAATGCCCCACAAAAAAAGGAAAAAAAAAAAACTCTAGCTCTTTGTTTTCCTCCCCTAGAAAGTAGAAACCAATACGATCTTCAAAATTGAAAGGAATATAAAGAAGGGTTAACTAAATACTTCCTCAACCCTCCATCTTTAATATAAAAGTTAATTGACTAATTTAGATAAATTAAGGGAAACTAACTATGTTTATTATTTGTAACAAATATATATTAGTTTTTTTGAAAATATTATCCTTCGTCATGACTACTCTTAGATAGAATCCCCTTAATGTGAGTAATCTGTAACACCCCAAATTTTATATTCACCAAATATATTGTATTTATTTGGGAAATTCAATAAAATGGTGAATATTCATGAATTTGGAATTTATGAATTTCATAAATGTTCAATTTCCCAATATTAAGGTCCAAAAATGAAGGAATATTAGAGGAAATATTTGGTTCAAAAATAGATGGAAATTGGCCAAAGAAAAATAAGAAAAGAAATTGGATTAGAAAGGTAATGGCAAAATCGTAATTTTGCCAAAATAGCACAAAATAAATTATTTTCCAATTAATTGAAGTTAATTTCAATTAATTAAGGAAAATAAAGGTTAAAAATATATTTATAATATTTTGGTCAATTTAATATGAATTTATGGAAAATTTGAGCAAAAAGTGCAATTTTGACCAAAATTGAGACTTTACGTGTATACGTAACCGAAACAAGTTGTGAAGCCAATTAAGACCATAGGGAGGGACCTCTAGGTGTCTCCTACATGTGGCATAAATAAGAAAATATTGATTGGGCTTAATGAGCATGGTTATATGTACATAAGGATTTATGTACATAAGTTCATTTTTGAAATTTTGGAAAATAAAACAAATAAATAAAATATTGCTAAATATATGATAAATAAATATATCATCATCCACTTCAGCCTATTTTCGTGCTGCAACATACCTGAACTAAGAGAGAGAGAGAGAAGAAAAATCACAAGGTAAGCCGATTTCTCCAACGATTTCGCTTCTAACGCTTATAACCCCAACTCTAAGCTACTCCTCTTTGTTCTTTAGGGTTTGGAGGCTCAAAAATCTGTTCTCTAAAGGTTAGGGTTTCAGCCATTTTTGGGAAAAGCTTGTGGGAGCTTGAGGTAACTTCCAAACCTTCGTATATTAACTATTCTGGTTGCTGTGGGCAATTTAATCAGTGAAATTTCGCCGGATTGCCATTGGTTTTAAATTTTGGAAAAGTGTGTGCCTACGGGTTATGCTGCCCAATTTTAGTTCAAATGGTTGTTATAACTCAATTAGATGGTTAAAAAAGTGGTTAAGAGTAGAAATGAACGCGTTTAATGAGCCGAAATCGTAAAACCCCGATTTTTTCCCGGAAAACACCATAATTTTGGCCAGGGATGTTTGAGGGCCTTACAGTTGGATTTTCAATGATTTGATGATTCCATTGGATTCAGTGGGCAAAAATAGGTGGGGTTACAGTTGGGCACCTTTTCAGAAAAGGCCGAGAAAGCATAATTACGGAAACGCCCCTAAAACCCTAAAAGTAGGGCTGTCAAGAGCAATTTTGTAATTTGACATTGAATTTGGTGATTTTGAGTCCGGAAATGGATTCCTTGGATGAAAATACATTAGGATAGCCCGAGTCAAAAATTTGGAAAAACGTGCCATCGGGCCAGGTACGGCGGGGTTGGACGGGGTCCCAGGGGCATTTTGGTAAATTTTCACCATAGGCTTATATAACCACAAGAAATACTATGGAAGTGTCTAAAATGATACTTGGATAGGTTATAACCTATTTCTTGTACATTTGATGTTTTAGGACCGAGTTGGACGATTTAGTTGACATGTTTTACGAGGTAGACCCTTTGAGACAAGAAAGAGGTTAAGGTAGGAACTACTATCTCTCATTTACTATGTGACTATTTGTATGATGTGTGTTACTACATTTTGTGATCTGAACACGTGCTGGAGGCACATTACCTAGTTGTGGTCTAGGACATAACTGAGGTACACTAGTCTTACCTAGCTGTAGTCAAAGACTCAGCTGAGGTAAATGTAGGGGTTTCAACGGGTTAGTTGGCCCTGAATTTTGTGTACACACACGGATGATATGAGTTTTCATTTTACTTGATACGGTGCGTTGCATATTTAATTTTCGCATTTTATGCGTTGATCGTATGTTTCTACTGAAATTCCGTGGAATCTCACCTGTTTTTTCTAAACCAAACATCTCAGCGGGTGCTAGCGGATCAAAAGGAAAGGATGTGGATAAAGGAAAGTGACTGGCACGTGTCTTGAGGTGAAGTTAAAGTATGTGGTTATAGATAGCTTATGTTATAAATATTGTCACCTTTTTATCTTAACTTTGGATTGTAAACAAATACTTTTATCAGTATATATGTACTTTTCTATATGCCTGTGGAACTTGGTCTCTATTACTTTGTGAATATCGAAATGGAAATGGGTGTTGACATAATCAATATGGATATTTGTAAAAAAAGTTGTAAATTTAGGAGATAAAGTGGATTAAGGTCTTATATTTAATATAAAATCTAACCCCAACTAGCTCTTATGCCAGAGGTTATAGCATATGTTGCAGCTTGAGAAGGGAAGTAAAATTATTAATTAACAAGGGTTAACACCATCTTTAGTTCTTGTAGTTTACAGTTATTTTGATTTTAGTCCCTTAAGTTTTAAACAAATGATTTTAGCCCATCAAGTTTACTTTGTTTCAAACCGTTAGTCCTTAAAGTTTGAGAAGGACTTGAAACTAGAGTTAACACCGTTAATTAAGTTTATATGACACTAACACCATTAAATATGTTTATGCAGATGCTGACTAGGCAAGCTGAGTCAGAAAAATAAATTCTAAGCCTATATTTTTAAAATTTTTTATATAATTGAAAAAAAAATAAACCCATTATCGGTCCGTGCCCGGGGGTCACTGCCTGATTTAAAGTAGGGAGGAGAGCTTCAAACCTTGGGTTATGGTGGAGGGAGAGAGAAGGAGAAAATTATTCAGATTAAGATGTTTTAGATATTTTGGCTACACTAATGGGTTTTATTTCTAACAGTGTTTATTTTTATTTAACAGAAGGACTAATATATATCTAACCGGAGAAAACCAAAGGATCAAATAAAAAATAAATTTAAGGATCTAATTCAAAACTGAGTAGAACTATTAGAACCTCCACATTAATTTTACCTTATATAAAACTAGATTGTTGCATAGAAGAATACTTTATGAAAAATTAAGACAATAAAAAAGAAGTGGTTGCGGATATGTATTGAATAAAGGATCGAGGTTTTCACATTTGTTTTTCATTTTATGAGCATGAGTGTCAGACGAATAACAGAAATAGCAGAAGGGGAGAGAGAATTCCACGCAGAAAGAGAGAAGATCACAACTCACTTCACACCACTCTTAACGGTTTTTGTCTTATTATATAGCCGTGCCTTCGTCAATTTCTCTTAGCTTCCGCGTTGGTCTGCGCAAGTGCGCATTCGGCTTCTGCGTCTTGCATTCATCAATTCCTCCTTTCACGTGCACTTCGTTTACAGATTTTTTTCCGTACTCATCAATAACAAACCATCAATTATCAATTTTTAGTCCTTGCCTGCTACTTCTCTTCAGTTTCCACTTATTTTAACTATATTGAATGTGAGAGTACAATGCAAGTAGCATTTCTTTAATTTCATATTCATTTTGCCGAGTCTTTGGGCACAAACAAGAGTCAATAGCAGCATGTAACCATGTCTTTGCCCTGATTTATAAAATATAATGATAAATATGAGATTGATAGATGTCTTATAATATAATTTTAACTAATTCACATGCAAGAGTCAATGAAATAATTAAAATTTTATTAAATTTGTTATAAAATTCAAATGATTTCTAGCTAATATTACCTACGTGTTTTGTTTTCACTTTTAGCTTTGATATTTTTAAAAAATATCAATTATATAAAATAAAGAAAGTTATTCAACTAGGAGTGTGGTATGGAAGGGTTTAAGAAATGAAGAAGTAACAAAATATCCATTTATAGCCGGTTTGAGTTAGCGGTGACAGAAGTGATTTTTTTTAATATGACTTTTATCAAAGTCAGATTGTGAATATGATTTGTGTTTAGATTGACGGTAGCAAAAATGATTTTTTTTTTTTAAAAAAAAGAAAGAAAACCAAACTTCTGAGCTTCTTCTCAAAAACTGCTTTTAGAGAAAATGCCTAGTTATAAAAAATCAAAAGCCATCGAGATTAAAAAAAAAAAAAAAAAGCCCGTTAATGAATTGGTTGAAAACAGCTTTTGTGGTTTTCTTACTTTAAAAAATGAATCATGTTTTAAATTTCAACGTTCGAACAATAATATTAATTTTTATAAGAAACCCTTGAATTATGATTTTAAAAGTTCTTTTCATAAAATGAGGTTAAATTCTTTTAACGTATTTAGCTTATAAATCATAAAATCACTTGATAAATTGTAAAAACCCTTATAAGTTATAAAAAGTTAAAAGAGGCGTACACGTTAGAACTTGGAAAATTGCAAAAGTTCAGTCAAAAGTGATCATCAATAGGGGGTAGTGGTGATGATGACGGAAGAAGGTTGACTCTTTTCCTTACTATTCCTTTGATCAGAACGATTCCTTTCACTTCACTATCTGCCAAAACACACATGATAATGGAGCCTAACTTCTTTACAATATATATATATATATATATATATATATATATATATATATATATATATATATATATATATATATATATATATATATATATATATATTTATAATTCAACAACAGTATTTTGTAGATATATTTAAAATTAAATACATCATGCATTGGCACCAACACAAAGTCTAGCGGTGTGAGACTATAACCACAAGGGCACACTTTAAAACTCTCCATCATCGTACGATTTCGATTAGCCAATATATTTGTATAAGTAACATATTGGCATGTTGTGTGACTCAATTCATATTATTTTGGAGATGAAAAAACGAGACACGTTAAAAATATGCTAACCACCTCTGTGTGAAAAATAATGTTGTTCCTTTTTACGGTTAAGAAAAATTAATATTGTTCTATTTTCCAATTGGTGACTGATATTTTAAGGAATAATGGTAGTAATAATTTAAACAATAATTATTTAAGTACGTAGTAGTAATAATAATTGGCTGCCTCTTATAAAAAAAAAAAATAATTGGCTGCTGTTAAATTAATTCATTAGCATTTAACCGTTAACTTTCTAGCCATCATTCTCCTTCAACTTTATATATATATATATATATCGATTAGAGCATTAACTTTGTTTATCCATTTCAAAATATGGGATTTTTTTTATGCATAGTCATTTATATCCGCAAGTGGTCAACAAATATACTTTATATATCAACTTTGTCCTCACAGGTCACTATGGTTCTTATTACCTCTTAGTTACATTGTTTATAGTACGAATATTATTTTTTACAAATGGGGAACTTAGTTAAACTTTCATATGAATAGCACGTAGTAGTATTTATAATTCCTTGACAATTGCTCTATATGCTGACTGTTTATATTATTTTTACACACCTACTCAGCCTCACCTGTGGATCAATTATTAATACACATATTTGTAATTTAGAGAAATATAAATTACTTTTCCATATATTCAGAGAAGACTTGGAGTCTTTACACCAGGCTGACTTTACTGTGGAGTCGAAGTCATGTGGGAAGGAGAAGCATGTAAAGAAGAATGCATATAGGGAATGAGTTATAAGTTATGTTTGGAATAATTTTTTTTTTTGAAAAATAAGTGCTTATTACATAAATCGAGATAAAACTCCTCTCACATACTTACCTCGTATATTGTAAATCACGATTTATAAATACATATGAATAAAAAATAAACTATCCCAAATAAGGGTATAGTTGAAAGTAGTGATTTCCTTAGTTTCACACCCATTTTTACAAGTCTCTGGCATATGCATGAGTCAATAACATAATTTATGTCTTCTATTTTATATATTGTATCATTAATTGGAAGGAGCACGGAAGGAAGGAAATGCGCTCTTTGCTCTGCTCATAATCATGTCTCCCTTTCTTTGACTTTTTGGCAATAACAAAGTTAATAAAGCAAAAATAATGGAGATGTAAGAATAACCCACCGTCACATTAATTTATTTTGGGAAAATCTCATTCAAAACTCAAAAATCCCTAAAACGTTAATAATATAGATTGAATTTATTTTATTATTTAGGAAAGAGTCGGAATCTTTACCTTAGGTTGACTTGACTGTGGTGGTTCAAGTGGTTCTCATGTGTGGGAAAGAGCATGGAAAGAAGAAATGAAGAATAGGACCTTTTGCTCATTCTCATTAACTTTCCAAATGTGTGTTCACTCTTAAGTTTGAACTTTTAAGCCAAGCGAGCTGATGTGAAAATTAAATAAAATGGGGAGTGGTAATACATCGAGCTATCCATAATTAATTAGATCTAATAATATTTGAATATGATATAATAGGATTGAATATCATATAACTATTTTTAAAAAAATTCAAATCTTTTTTATATATGAGTAATCAAAAAATTATATATTAATTTTTTTAAAAAATTACTCAAAAGTAATTATAATGATATAGTAAAAAAGTACTAATGACCCTTAATCAAAAATTACTAAATAAGAATAGTTTTACGAACAATATGGTTGTGAACTTTGAAATCTCTTGGGAAAAATCAATGTTGATACTTTTTGTAAAAAAGATCAGTTATATGAAATAAAGAAAATTATACAACTAAAAAGTGTAGCGAAGGGTTTAAGAAATGAAGAGCCATGTTTTAAACAATAATAATTTTTTATCAATAACGTTGTAAATTTCACAAGCTAACTATAACTTAAAAATTCCAAAATTTCAGTCAAAAGTAGTCATCTTTGGGTGTGTAGTGGTGAGAGAAGGAGCATGGAAGGAAGGATGGGGACCCATTTTCTTACGATTGCTTTCCGTTCACAGTCTGCCAAACACACCCTAATGGAGCCTACTGCCTGATTTTTTTTTTTTTTAAACAAAGAAATATTTAAAATTAAGTACTCCCTTCATCCTAAATATAAAATAAAATTAATTTTTTTTAGAAATATTAAGGAATCTAAATAAGTTATTTAATTATGCCATATGTTCTATATCTTTAGATTATATATTAGTTTATTAGTCAAACTAATTAGTTTTGAGAAAAAATAAAAATGAAAATATTCTAAAATAATTTAATTATTTTCCTTAATCTATTAAAAAAAATCAACTTTATCTTATATTTAAGACATGAGGAGTACAAGGCAACAGTAAGGGATGTGAGAAAAGTCAGAAAACCAATTTAAAAAATGAGGATATAGTTAAAATTTTATTTTATAATTATTGAGTTAACTAGGATATATGAGATTTAATTAAAAAATATATATAAATAGAATCATACATGCAAAAGTCAATAATAACATGTATATCTTTTATTTCTGTTTGAAATATTGTAATTAAATGAAAGGAGTAGTGGGGGAAGGAGCATCAAAGGAAGAAAATGGGGATGAAGACCATCAGGTGTGCGATATGGTATCTAGCATGTTTGAAAATCCGGGGGAGATTCAAGCAATCAATCATACTAATATTGTCCTAATCCCTAAGATTGACCATCTTCTTTCCTTTAGGGACTTTAGGCCTATTTCTCTGTGTAATGTGAGCTACAAAATTCTTAGCAAAGTGCTCGCAAATCGGTTCAAAAATGTTATGAGCTATCTTGTGGCGGAAAATCAGTGTAGCTTCATTTCTGGAAGACAGGGCGTTGATAATGTCATCCTAGCTCAGGAAGCAATCCACACTATGAGAAATAAAAGAGGCAAGAAGGGCTTCGTGGCAGTGAAGGTGGATATGGAGAAGGCTTTTGATAGGTTAGACTGGCGATTCTTGGAGTTTACTCTCCACAGTCTGGGTTTGAGACCGGATTTCGTTAATCTAATCATGTCATGTGTCTCTTCTGCCTCCATGAGTATTATCTGGAACGGTGTCGCTTCAGAAAATTTTAAACCTTCTAGAGGAGTGAGGCAGGGAGATCCGTTGAGTCCATACCTGTTTGTTTTATGTATGGAGCTCCTGGGTCAACTTATCCATCAGAAGGTTGAGTTGGGTCATTGGAAACCCTTAAATCTGAGCTCCAGGGGGCCGGCTTTATCCCATCTCTTCTTTGCGGATGATCTAATTTTATTTGGTGAGGCCACCTCCCATTAGATGGAAGTAATGAGGAGGATCATGGAACTTTTTTGTAAAGTTTCTGGGCACAAAATCAATCTGCAAAAATCGAAAATGTTTGTCTCCAGGAACATCCAGTTTAATAGAGCCTATGAGATGAGTCAGAGTGTGGGGATTGGGCTGACTGCCAACCTTGGGAAACACTTGGGCGTTCCGCTCCTGCACAAAAGAATGGTTAAGTTGACTTTTGCCCCTTTAATTCAAAAGGTGAGTTCAAAGTTGGCATCTTGGAAAGGGAGATTTCTAAGCATGGCTGGGAGAACGGTGCTTATCAAATCTGTCCTCTCAGCGATTCCCCAATACCAGATGCAATCTACATTGATCCCTAAAGGGGTCCTATTGCTCATTGAAAAAATGAGCAGGGATTTCTTTTGGAATCAGCATGAGGACTCTAAGAAACTTCACCTTATAGCATGGGATGTGCTGAAGCAGGCTAAAGCGGAAGGTGGTTTGGGAATAAAGGATCTCCGCTACCAGAACAAGGCATTTCTCATGAAACTTTGCTGGGGATTGATCATGAAACCTGACTCTTTGTGGGTTAAATGCTTGCGTATGAAATATTCATGTGGAATAAGTACTATTCCTCAAGTGCGGAGAAAGCGCAATCAATCTGCAGTTTGGAGCGGTATTGTGGCTGTGTGGGATGCCTTTAAGCAGGGCTTAGGCAGGAAAGTTAAGAATGGGAGGTCTACAAAGGCATGGCAGGATATTTGGTCTCCGATGGACAGGCCGCTAAAAGAATACATAATCAATAATGCTGCTTCTGTGGACCTAGATGACTGTCTTTGCTGTTTTGTAACGCAGAATGGTCAATGGGATAGGAGGAAATGGGAGAGCTTCCTTCCTGTCAGGGTGGTGGAAAAGATAATGCTGGTAACCCCTCTGGGTGGATCTGAGGAGGATGGGATTTATTGGCGGTTATCTCTGGATGATTTGTTCAGTGTGAAGTCTGCTTACAACCATATCTACCACCAGCAAGACCTGGGTAACCAATCTCACTGGCGGAAGCTATGGCGCGGGGGGAACTCCTGAGAGGGTAAAATTCTTTATGTGGCAGGTTTTCCAAGAGAAACTTCCAACAAACCAATTGAGAGCAAGGTTTATTCAGAATATACCTAGCACATGTCCTTTTGAGTGTGAGAGTGAAGAGAATATTCTCCACATTTTGAGAGACTGTGAGCAAGCCAGGAGAGTGTGGTTTTCTGTTACTAACTCCTTATATCATAGTATATTTTTCTTTGGTAATTTGCAGGATTGGTTGCAATGGAATTCCCAGTGCTCCCCAGGGAATAGGAGGATGGCTAGATGGCCATGGCAGCGGGTGTTCAGCACTATTTGTTGGCTTCTGTGGAAGAACCGCTGCAGCAAAGCCTTCGAAGGAGCAGCTGATGATGCGAAGATGATAGTTCAAAAGTGTATGTTTCACTTATTTGAAGGAGTGGAGAATGGGCATTTCCGTCACAGAATATTCCAGATGCCCGAAAGGGGGGAAGAACAGTGGAGGCCTCCAGACACAGGTTATGTACGTGTTGATGTGGACGGTTCGAGAGACAGTAGGGGGCATGCAGCTTGTGGAGGTGTCATTCGGGACCATCAGGGTACTTGGATATGTGGATTTCAACAGAAGTTGGGGCACAATACCTCGACTACTGCGGAAATCCATGCAATACATAGTGGTCTCCAACTGTGTAAGCAGATGGGACTGAATAAAATCAGGCTGTATACCGATTCTCTTCAGGCTATCCATCTATTATCGATTGATTGTGGGACTGCTCACCCTCTGTATGACATCATATTAGACACTAGATCTCTCATCCTCTTGGATTGGGATCTAGAGATCCTGCATGCTTATCGGGAGAGTGTCAGATGTGCTGATCACCTAGCACGAAGGGCTCAGAGGAGCAATCATCTGTTCTCAGTGTTCGACACTTCGCCAGTGGAATGCAATGCGCTTTTTGTGTTAGAGTGTGGTGGTATGCTACCGGGTCAATGTTCGATGCATGTTTCCTAGCATCTCTTGTGTAAACTTCAAGCTTTGTTTGCCTTTGTATTTAAAAAAAAAAAAAAAAAAGGGAAGAAAATGGATTCTCTACTCTGCTCATTATTTTGTCTCCCTTTCTTTGACTTTTGGGCAATGACAAGTGGTTGTGTTTATAAAGCACAAATGATGAGATGCAAGAATAACCCCGCCGTCATCACGTTCATGCATGTTTTTCTTTTGAGAAAATCTCATTTAAAAATATAGGTTCTAAATATGAATTTATTTTAGGAAAGAGTCGGGGTCTTTACGGTAGGTTGACTTGACTGTGGTGATTCAAGTAATTCTCATGTGGGAAAGAGCATGGAAAGAAGAATAGAAACCCTCTGCTCCTTCTCATTAACTTTCTAAATGTGTGTTCACTTTGAAGTTTGAACTTTTCAGCCAAGCGAGCGCATGTGAAAATTAAATAAAATGGAGAGTGTTAATACATCGAGCTTTCCATAATTAGATCTAACAATGTTTAAATATGATATAATAGTATTTAATATTAGATAACTATTTTTAAAAAAAGTTCAAATCTTTTTTATACAGGAGTAATCAAAAATTATATATTAATTTTTTTTAAACTGGTAATGATTTCATAAATAAGTCCAGGCGGGTCGATATGAAATTTCATAAATCGGGCACCCTGATTTATCCTTTTTATGTTTTCATAAGTACTGTAGTGTTATTTTTTCAAAAATTAATATAATATTGTTCCATTTTCCAAGAGGTGGCAGATACTGTAAGGAATAATAATAATATTTTAAACAATAATTATTTAATTTAAGTACCTAGTAATAATAATTGGATGATGTTAAGTAACTCATTAGCAACTTTCTCATAATAAATATGACAGATAATTTTTATATTTTTGATTAACCTCCTCCGTCCAGTGTTGATTAAATAGAGGATGACGAGGGAATTTACATGATGTAGATTGTTGTATATAGCTGTTGTGGAATGAATTCATTTTATATTCAAAAAGTAACTCATTAGCATTGCCTTTCTGGCCATCATTTGATTTTATTATATAAATCAACTCTATTTTTTAATTTTTCTCTAATATTAAACTCCTTCTAATTCTATTTATAAATAACTTTTTTTTTATAGGCATGATCCTTTTATAAACAATTTTTTCTTTATTTTTGAAAATATAAAATGTTTTTTATTTTATTCTTATTAAATACATATATTTATAATTAATTATTACACACACTAAGAATTATCTCTCATATTTTTTTATCGATTCTCTCTCCTATATATTTTTCATAAATAGGGATATATATAAAAAAAAATATGACATTTTTATATACTTATTATTTTTAACTATTCATTTATTGAGAAAAGTTATTTATAAAGAGGTAAAAAGCAAGCTGTGGAGTCTGAACATAATCTTTTGCCTTTTCTACAAGCGAATCCCATCCATACATCTGCGCCAATCAATAATCACCCTCTGCACTATTCCTATAAGTAGAGCCTTGTACGCTCTTAGCTCTCTTCCTTCATTGCAGAGAGAAAGAGACACAGAACGAGGGAAGAAGATGGAAAACAAGCAGAGAGACATTGTGAGAAACTTGCAAGAAAATTCTAGCTTCAGCCATCTCACAGCACCATCAGGAAGGTAAAGTCTTGAGCCATACATGTTTATAATATACATCTACACCTTCCACTATTTTTCTGTGTTATCTGATCATCTCATATTTGATTTGTTTTCCTTGAAGGCTAATGACCTGATTTAGTTCTTGTAGGTAGTAATATTACAGCTGGTTGGATCATATTATACTCCATAAGTTGCCCTAAAATGGCATTTCACCAAGAAGCATCTTCCTCAAACTCTTCCAACTCCTATTTAACCCGAAAAACCTACAAGTACGACGTTTTCTTGAGCTTTAGAGGCGAAGACACCCGTAAAGGCTTCACAGACCACTTGTATCATGCATTAAATAGGAGTGGGTTCAAAGTTTTCAGAGATGATGAAGAACTTGAGAGAGGAGAAGTCATTTCAAAAGAACTCCTACAAGCAATTGAGGATTCTCATTTTGCAATCGTTGTTCTCTCCAAAAATTATGCCTCCTCGTCATGGTGTTTGAAGGAGCTCCAACATATTCTTTACTCTAGAGTCAACTTGTGCCAACAAGTTTTTCCCATATTTTATGATGTAGATCCATCTCATGTACGGTACCAAACAGGAATTTTTGCTGAAGCTTTTGCAAAGCATCAAATGCGTCAAGGGGACAATAAGGTCATGGAAAGTTGGAGAGATTCCCTCACCAAAGTTGCTGGCTTATCTGGTTGGGATTGCAAGGATCGGTATGTTAATTTCTTTTTGGCTAAAATTATTCCACATATATATTTTATGTATACTTATGATCAGTTCATGGAACACACACACACAGATCTAGGTTCAGTCAAAAGCAATTTGTTTGACATGTATCTGTTCTTATTTTAAAGATCAAAAAAATTAATTATGAATCTTGTTAATTGTTTATTCAGTTCAGTTGCTCCTTCCAGTTCTGTTCACCACTATTGTCTAATAAATGAGCTTTCACTTTATAGAAAAAAGTAAGGCAAAATAATTTAATACAATTATTTGACGCTAATACTATTAGTTACATTACATTCGAGTGCTGCAGAATAAACTTTAGGGAAAATTACATTTAGGCATCGGGACAAGAGAAAAAATAGAAAAATGATATGGTAAAATCTCAAAATTGTCAAAAAGATCTTGTGTGACTTTTTTATAATAAATTCTAATTCCACTTAAAAGTCCATGGCATTCGGTGATAAGTTTAGAGGTATCCGTTGATAAATCTATGAACGTCAATTAACAAGTCTATATTTGAAATTTATTGTAAAAGGACTTTTTGGCAATTTTGATATTTCAATGGACTATTTTTTTTTATTTTTTATTTTTAGTTTGACACCTAAATGTAATTTTTCCTAAACTTTATATACTAATTGGTCACTTTTTTTTAGTCAAGATATTACTGATTCAAATAAATTAGAAATTAAAATTTTGAAATTTGTTTTGTTAATTCTTGTTTTCTGGTATCAACTTTTTTGTCCTCAAACTAAAAAGTTTTGTCGTCACAACTAAATTAATCTCTCTCGTAAGATAAAATGGAATAAGAAATGCATGTCTTGGCTGTCCTTATTAAAATTGTTTCAATGTGTAGATAATCTAAGAGGAAAAGAATATTAACAATTGCAGACGCTGAAGGAACAAATATTAATGTAATTACAGAATAAATAGGAAGTTCTATTTTACATGGCCATTCATATATATGTTGTTGTAAATTGTAGGAATGAAGCAGAACTTATTGACATGGTGATTGAGGAGCTGTGGACCAAATTACCTGATAGATTTCTACCTCATAGTGAAGATCTAATTGGAATTGACTATAGAGTACAACAATTAGATCCCTTGTTGAAGATAGGTTTGAATGATGTTCGGTTTGTAGGAATATGGGGCTTACCGGGTGTGGGTAAGACAACAATTGCTAGGGCTGTTTTTGACAAATATAGTAGCCAATTTGATAGTAGTTGCTTTCTTCACAATGTTAGGGCAACTTCAGAAAGAGAGGGTGAGGTTCAGTTGCAAAGTAAACTTCTTTCAGATCTCATGAATAGAAACAGGGAAATTAAAGACACTTATGAAGGGAAGAAAATAATGCAAAACTGTTTTAGGAATAAAAAAGTTTTACTGATCCTTGATGATGTTAGCCATACAACCCACTTTGAAAATTTGGCTAATAGTCCCAATTGGTTTGGTGCTGGGAGTAGGGTAATCATAACAACTAGAGATTCAGATTTGTTGCGTAGAGTGCATGATAAACATGAGGTCAAAACAATGAACTCAAGCGACTCCCTTCAGCTATTTTGTCAGAAAGCATTTGGAAGAGGTGAACCTCAGGAGGATCTTTTGGAGCTGTCTAAAACTATTTGTGCTTATGCAAAAGACCTTCCTTTAGCGCTCTCTGTTTTGGGCTCTCATTTTCGTGGAAAAAGTGTGTCAGAATGGGAGGATACCTTAAATATGTTGAAGGAAGATCCGCCTAGAGATATTATTAGCTCACTTGAAATAAGTTTTTATGCATTAACTGATACTGAAAAAACAATATTTTTAGATATTGCTTGCTTCTTCAGTGGTCGGAGAAAAAATATAATAATACAAATATTGGAAAGTTGTGGTTTTACTAATGCAAAAGCTGGAATAAAAGCTCTTCAAAGAAAGTCTCTGCTGGAGGATTATGCCATTACCGATTGTTTAGTGATGCATGATTTGCTAGTACAAATGGGTAGGAGGATTGTTGTAGAATCTTCTACTGATGTTGGACACCGTACAAGATTGTGGTCTGAAGAAGATATTGACACAGTTATGGAAAACAATTGGGTGAGTATTGATCTTAGCTCTTACATATTTGTTTTAAAAAAATTTATATATATCCTATTAGTTTCTTGTCAATTAATTTTGATATTATTTTCTTGGTGACTAATGTTGTTTATCAGGGCACAAATAAAATACAAGGTATGGTTTCATCCACACCTTGTGAGACATATTGGAATCCTGAAGCCTTTTCAACGTTGCGTAACCTCAGATTACTTATTATAACAAGTGATTTCAACCTTCCTTATGGCCTCAAATGTCTTTCTCATGCTTTGAAAGTACTTCATTGGACAAATTATCCCTTAGACACTCTTCCATCTAGAACTCGACTGGGTAAACTTGTTGATCTTAGATTGCATCATAGCAAATTAAAGAAATTCTGGAATAAAAGCCTAGTAAGATACCGTATCCTTATGATTTGATGTTTTAGATATATAGTGTAATTTTTTATGCTTATTATTTGATGTTCTAGATATATAGTGTAATTTTTTATATTGTTTTCAGTAATTCTCATATCATATATTTGTTTGACCAGTGTTCCAAGAACCTCAAGTTTTTGGATTTGAGTTATTCCAAAAACTTGATTGAAACTCCTGATTTCTCTGAACTGCCAAATCTGGAAAGAATAGAACTTGAAGGTTGTGAAGCTCTTGTTGATCTTCATGCTTCAATTGGACAACTCAAAAAGGTTCAAGTGTTGAATTTGAAAGGTTGCAAAAATCTAAGAGCCCGTTGTCCAAAAAAATTGGAAATGAGTGCTTTGAAAGAATTTGTTCTTTGTGGGTGCATTCGAGTTAAATATCTTCCAGAGTTTGGGGAAAGTATGGAAAATCTAGAAATACTTGATGCAGTGGAGACAAATTTAGTGAAGCTTCCAGAGTCATTTGGATTATTGAGTGGTCTTAAGACATTGAAGTTAAGGGGCTGCAAAAATCTCGTTTGCCTTCCCCAAAGCATCCAAAATTTGAAGCGTCTTGTACTTGTTGATATTGCTGGGTGCTCAAAATTTAGTAGATTGCCAGAAAACTTGAATGAAATGGAAGCCCTGGAGGAGATTGACGCAAGTGAAACTGATATAAATGGAGTACCTTCTTCCATTGGAGGATTAAAAAAGGTCAAGAAATTGTCGTTTCGGGGGTGCAAAAGATCAACGACCAACTCTTGGAGCTTGTTTTATCCGTTGAGCAACATGTTTTGGGGGCGTTCAATTCATGACAGCTTAACATTGCCTGCTTCAATCTTCAATCTTAAATTATTAGAAGAACTAGATTTAAGCTACTGTAATATTGATGACGAATCTGTTCCGTATAGCTTTAGTGGCTTATCATCATTGAAGAAATTAAATCTCAGTGGAAACAAGTTTAAGAATCTACCTGCTGGCTGCATATCTAATCTTCTGGATCTGGAATATCTTTTATTGAATTCTTGTTCAGAACTTCGTTCGTTGCCGCAGTCAGGACCAAGTTTATTTACGATGGTTGCAAAAGAATGTGGTTCATTGGAAACAATGTCAGACGAACAATTATCACATCTCTTTGCTTCAATCAACAAGGTATATACATATATTTTACATATATTCTGTTATCAGTTATACTTTGTAATTTGATATGTGATATTTTTGGGGTATACAGATTGAAAGTTGGATGATGGGTGAAACTCTTACGGTGACAATTCCAGGGAGTGAAATACCGTCCTGGTTTGAGAATCAAATTGATCTTTGTCTCGTTAAGAGACGTAGAGATATTGAACATAGTGCTGTTATGATGATAGACACGCCTCCTTGCAGTGAAGAAATGTTAGGAATTGGGTTATGCTTTGTGCTCAGTGGAGGACGTCCAACTTATCTTCATTGTCAATTTGATTTTTCTGCACTTTGTAGCCCTTGTAGTGGCATCCCCAAGTATTATTGGAGGCAAAATTATTCACGTATGGAATCAGGTCACCTATGGATGGTGTTTTGGAAACAGAGAGAGGAACTCAGTCGTATTCTACAATTAAGTGAGTACAGTCGCATTCCCTTGACAATTAGTGTTTATCGTGCTGAGAACATGGATGAAAAAGTTTCAGTAAAGTGTGGATGGCGTGTCATAAGCAAACGTGATTTTGAAAATAGGGACAACTCAATGAGTCATGATCTCCTTCGAGCAGCAGAACAACTCAATGGCCAAGTATGTCACTTTCATCGTACATTCTCCTTTCATGTCCATGTCAAACAACACCCTCAATTATTAATTATATGGGGGAAAAAAAGTTTAAACCGTTAGCCCACGATATACATTCTCCTTTCACCATTTAGTACCCCTATTAACAAATTTATTAGTATTGAGAAAATTAGTTAAATTGCGTATTTGTAACCAATGGTTGGAATACTCTTTTACAATTATTTCTAATATTTAATGAGATGTCGTAATGACTTTTTTATCGAAGTGAGAATTGAGCATTTTAATAAGGAAAAAAATCAAGTATTTATGAATAAGAGTATTTTGATGTAGCAGAAAAATTGGATGCGTTCTTATATTCAAACAAGACAAAAGCAAAGTGCTTAATATGGTTCTACGTTTAGGACAAAAACGAGTAATAATTAAGTTAAATAAGAAACCTTTAATATTTAAAAAATTGGAAAGTTTAAAAAAGGGCATTAATTAAGGATATAACTAAAAAAAGAGCATTAATTAAGGATACAACTAAACAAATGTAATTGATTTTTGGATATTAACTAATTTTAACTGTTTGTTAACGTGTAAGTTAGGTAATCTTTTTTCATGGATAATAACTAGCTAGGAACGGAGGGAGTATATGCAAATAAAATTAGCTTGGTTTGTTATATGTAATAATAGTATTAGGTACAGTAAGAGATTTCATAAAATAAGATACAAACAAGATAAGCAGATGGAGGCATGTAATTTAAATTTAAAAATAATCTATTGATGATATTAATTAAGTAAATAAATGATGATAGATGTAGGGTGAAACTTAATTATTCTTATGATGATGTAATTGTGTTAATGTGATGTACGATTGGGATTGGGGGTTGCAACACTTTGTGCAGGCTATTCGTAACTCAAATGTCCCGAGGCACTAACATCAAATCAGATGATTTGATGGGGGAATATGAGGAAGCATGTAAGGTACGTGATATTATAATATGAGATTCAAATTGCCAGCTTCTAACTATAATTAATTAGTTAAGTTATTATGATGACCGCTAAAAACTGTTTTCATATGACTAGTTGCTAACTTTGCATATTTTATAGAATTAAAATAAAATTTTGAAGTAATGTGGAGAGCTTTATAAGTAATTTTTAAGGGATTTCTCTAAGATTATATTATTAAAAAAATCAAATTAAATAGGTGTATCATTTGTGAGATTTTAAATTAAAATAGAAATTTTTAAGATTAAAAAAGAAACCATAATAAAAACAATAATTAGAATTAGAAGTTTTCTTTAAAAAAAATTCAGTTTAGTTTTTATTAGTATTATTATGTTGTTACTACTGTTATTATTATATTTTCATTTCCTTTACTTTTCAATGAAGATGTGGAGACGGTGGATTTACAAATTGCATCGACATCTTGTATCCGGTGAGACCTACCGTAAAGCTTAAAGGAGCTGGACCAAAAGGAGGATAGGACGGTTTTAGATCTGGAGGGAGAGGGTTGCGCGGCTGTGGCTGTGTGCTGCTGAATGTCTTCATTAGCACCATCTTCTTCCGAGATCGAGAAGAACCAAAGAGGGAAGCCAAAGTAAGAGAGGGGGGGCATCTCTTCTTCTCCAGTGACAGCCACCGGTGTAAGGACGGAAGGAGCTCCGGTGTGCCGTCTCTTTCCTCTGTTTCTTCTTCTTTCTGAGTTCATAGTGAAACGGCGACTGGGCTGAATCAAAGATGCAAGCTGAGGGTGTGTGCCGTTTGATGGAGAGAAGGTCGCCGCTGGTGTTGAGCTTAGAGAGCTGAGAGGAGGCACGGCGGTGGTTCGAGAGGCTACTGTGCCTCATCTGGAAGAGCAAAAGGAAAGGAAAGGAAGCTTGGGTTTTGGACAGAGGGAGCGAAATCTGGAAAGAGGGGCGCGCGGCTCACGGTTGATGCTTCATTATCATTCTTAAACGAGAACCAGAGAGCGCCGGACGAGGAGCTGAGAGGAGACGTTGTGAAGTCCCACTGTTCATCATCTTCCTTGTTGAGCTGATATTTGAACAATGATCTGTTATAATTTCTTGCCCTTGAACTCTGATCCGATTCTCCTTTGTTTCCTGTATGGTTTTGAATTCCGAAATTGTTGCTGATGTGACTGGAATTAAAGTAACGTGGGGCTAGTTGTCCCTCTAATCTAGAGTAGATATGAAATAATTTGATTTGAAGATTTTAGTATGTACTCCCTCTTATCCCTTTTATGAAGTACTATCTCTAGTCTTAATTATAAGATAAAGTTGCCTTTTTTTTTTGAAAAATTAAGGAAGTTAAATAAGTTACTTAATCATATTCTATGTAATGTATCATTAGATTATATATTAATTTATTAATCAAACTAATTAGTTTGAAGAAAAAGATAAAAAAATAAATACATTAAAGTAATTTAATTAGCTTTCTTAATTTCTCCAAAAAAATCAACTTTGTTTTATAATTAGGACTAGAGGGAGTATCAACGATCAAATCTCACAAACCAATAAAGGAAATTAAAAGCATTAAAGTTGTCCTAAAATTTAAATAATTTTCAATATTACCCTTACTACCTATACTAAACTCAAATATCCATTAATTATTAATCTCTTCCCCACTATCCTTATTAAATATAGGCATATGTGGGAAAATAAATTACATGCTCATTGGAAACTTGCAAGTTCTTTATAAAAAGGACCAAAAGCATTTGTTAGTTTGTGTTTTATAATAAGGACCAGAGGGAGTATGAATTAACTAATTATGTTTAATATTATTTTTGTTTACTTATATTATTTTCATCACCTAGTTTGATTATTACTAAGTATGAAATTGGAGAATTTTGATTAGCTTTGGAAAAGTGATCTTAATTGCATCATAAGAGTAAGTAATGTGGGATTAGAATTTATTCAAATTTATCAATAGGATAGGAATATATCTATTGGACTCATATAATCATATTAAAGTGAAAATTGGATAATTATTGCCTCTTGAGTAAATTAGTTATGAATAATAATTTTAACTTGAGAAAGGATATAAGTGATCAGGAGATATTTTTATCTATTAATACTTTAGGTTAATAATTTAATATTAAGTGCATTTATTTTGGGTGATTACATGCTCTTAGACTTGAAAATGGGATTCGTCACTCTATATTGTTTTTCTTTATTGAAATCTCAAAAATATTAAATTTAGGATTTTTGCTCTTTTTTAAATTGTTTTTCAATTTCCTCATTTGATTTGTTCAACTTAAATGAAAATGAGAAATTTAATATTTAATCACTAATTTATTTAGATCTCTATTGAACAATCTTGATTTGTTATTATACGATTTCATGACTCATATATCTGCTATGCTTGTTTAAAATTTAGTAGCAACACTTCTCCTAACACCTACTAAAGTTTTTATTGTCCCCAAAATCACTCGTGAGCTTTCCAACATTATTCTCAAAATTGTTTCATCATATAAAGCAAATAGCACCAATGTAATACAAATTGCAGAATAAGTGAGAGACAATCCGTTGGTTTAGAAGAGCTCCTTTTAAATTTGTTGGATAAAACCTAATAGACGAGGGTCACAAATACAATACAATAACTAATGTCATTTGGTTAGCACTCACATTCCTGCGTACTTAGCTTCAACTTAATTATAACTACAGATTAAATTGACTTGCATTCTTTACATGTGAGTTTTGAGAAGAAGCTAGCCCCTCAAAAGATAACAAACCAATGTTTGAATTCCATTAGAAGAGATGCCCGCATTTAGTATTCTACAGTATCTAAAACAAGATTACCTGTAATAATAAAATACTTGTGCCTAGGGAAAAAAAACAATTTTAGGCTCTGATTTTAGACACAGAAAGATGATAGGTGGATATTTTATAAGTAAACGGGTATAGATTTTGGGAAATGTAATCTATTAGATTAAATTTATAAATATTTTATATCTGTCTAATTAATTTTTATATATTTTCCTCCCTTTAGCCAATTACAGGATAAAAATGAATTTTGCTATAAAATCTCCTCACATCTTTTTTTTCCTCCTTAATTTTGCAGGGAAAATTATAAAACTCAAGAAAGAAAGAATCAAGAAAACATCAAGAAAAGGAAAGGAAGAAGATATTAAAACAAGATATGAGTTGCACCAAAGGAAAAAGGAAAATAAAGGAAGTAAGGAGATAGTGTGTGTGGAGGTTTCAGTGGAACAGATACAATATTGTGTGGTTGGATTAGGTCTTGTGGATAGTCTTTACGATTTATGAGGTAAGCATGTGACATGAGTTTTGTTTTGACTTACGAAAGAGGGCTTTTGAAACCGCTTTTTCGCAGTTACCCAAACACTACTATGATCTTATTTATAAGTCCAAAGTAACTATTCTTACATACCAAGGAGAGTTAGTTAACTCATCAATTATGGGCTAAGTGTCATGATCATATGAAGAGGGGATTAGTTTATAATTGATTTAGATAAGCACATGTCTAATTGCATTAAAATAATGCTATATGAACATAGTAATCATGATTAATGAGGATAATGGTACACTATTTGAGTGCATAGTTGGATTAGTTGGAGGAAACCAATTTGGTTAGTGAAGCATAAGAAAGGGACGGTTTTCTATGCTAACCAAAGGGGAAGGAAATTAGTTCAAAGCTAATTGAAGCAATTATGACATAAAAGTGAAGGAGGTGAGGATTGTGACAAGTGTCACCATAATATCCCTTGATGAAATCAAATGGTGTAGGATGAAGGGAGATATTTTATGAAGCCCTCTTCCTTCCTCTTCCCTTCATACATTTCAGCCAACACAAGAAAGGAAGAGAGAGAGTGAGTTCAAGAGCTCTCATGTTCAAGAGAGAAGGAAGAAGAAGAAGCTTAAGGTATGTAGTGATCTTTTAAACATTTCTTTGTGATTTTCCATGAAAAACCTTCTCTAAATCTTTCTTTTCATGGAATCCATGGTGTTGAAGACACATTTTTAGCTCAAGGAGAGAGGAGAGGACACCTAGAGAGTGGAAATCCAAGAACTCAAGAGGTAACTTCACAAAACTCAAATCCATACAAGTATGTTGTTCTTGTTGAAGTGTACGGTTAGTTTTGGTGGTTTTTGTCAAGTTTGTAAATTTAGAAAAACCCTAATCCTAAGGGGTTATGCTGCCCAAATTTCTTTAAATCATGGTTAGAATGTGTTTAAATGAGTTAATAAGGGATTAGAAGTGAAAAAGTACAAGCTTTGGAAGCTAAAACATAAAAGAGCATTTTTCCTTTTTTTAACCAATGTTTCGTCCAAGACCAGATCTGGGGGAAGGAGCTAAATTTTCATGAAAATATGGTTCCATTGAATTGAGTAGGAAAAAATAGGTGGGGTTACAGTTGGTCACTTTTTCGGAAAATGTCGAAAAGAATAATTACGAAAATGCCCCTAAAACCCTAAATCGGGCTGTCAGGGTTATTTTTGTAATTTGACACTGAATTCAGTAATTTTGAGCCTGGAAATGGATTCCTTGAGTGAAAATACGTTAGGATATCCCCTAATCAAAATTTTGGGAAAACATGCCATCGGTCAGGGTACGACAGGGTTGGGTTGGGGTCCCGAGGACATTTTGGTAAAATTTCACCATAGACTAATATAAATACAAGAAACACTATGGAAGAGTCTAAAATGATACTTGAATAGGTTATGATCTATTTCTTATACATTTAATATTTTAGGACTGAAGATCCATATCATGGGACTATCAAATAAAACTAAGCTAAATGCAATATAGGGCAACTAACCTAGGTCGATATCTACGTGGAGCCTATATTTAGTTCCTAAGTAATCTAGTGTAAATAACAAATTAACCTAAGAGTATGGGATGTGAGTTTTATCTATCTAATTAAACTAAAGAGCTACTTGTTTATGGATTTTTCTTAATGTATAAAATGAGTGTGTGGGTGTAAATGCAAGAGATGAATGTCCTAGGTGAATGAATCCACTAACCATCCTTGTCCAATTTTATTTCTAAGTTTTTCTCTTAACTAAGCACAAGGACTAGCAAGAAATCTTACTAATCAATATTCCTAACTTCTCAATTATATCTAAACTTAGACTCAATTACCAATTAGGAGTATCTTAAGTACTTAGCCCATAATAAATTCATAAGAGATCCTCTCTTCCACCAATTAATTCCTAGAAACTTAGCAAACAATTGATTCAAGAGAATAGAGGAAAGCAATTGAATAACAAAAGAGTGCTATAGTCCAATTACAATCCATGAGGACAAATCTAGCACAAGTTTCATCATCCAGATTACATCAACCGATCATAATCCTTAGACATATGAACAAATTATAACCTCTAGCAACCTAGAATTATAATCTGCACATTTAGAGAGTAGAAGATGAAATTAAGATACAAAGAACTCCCCTAGAATCATCATCACCATCAGACGAAAGATTCTAGCCTCTCATGATTCGAAAATCAGCTCCTCTGGACCTCTGGCCTGTCATGTTCGATGCAGATCCGAGAAAACAGAGAAGAGAGGGATCTCAAAATGCTATAAACGTCCCCCCACCCCTGTAGCCCGATCTGATTTGGGTGAATATATGGAATAAGGCTGTGTTTGGAGGCAAGCAGAAATGTAAGGGATGTTGAGGCAAAGAAACTCAAGCCACCAAATAATGCCTAACTCTTTTCTCATGTCTATTAAAATTAGAAAATTAGGAAATAAAATCTGCACATGTACTCTCCTCTAATTCCATCTTTGCCCTCCATTAAGCTCCAATGTACCATGTCATCACCTACAAAAATGAGATACAAAAAGGTAATATCATATGTTCACAACTAAGGAATAATGGGAATAACAAATATTACTTAAAATATGTCAATTTAGCCAATTTAATTCCCAAATTACCTTTGCACTCAAATATCACATTAATACCTAATTATGCCCAAAATGGTTAATCAAATCCCACAAAAGTCTAAGGTTAATTACCAAAAGATATACAAATATTTAGCTCTTATCAAGGACTGAATAGGAAGCCGGAAGTGACATGTTTTACGAGGCATATTGAAAAAGGATTTAACGAACTTCGAGGTAGGAACATTATCCTTCATACATCATGCCATAGTTGTATGATTGGGTGGATGCCATTATTTGTAAATGTGCTTTATTAATTAACATGATTTGTTTAGAGAGAGGCAGTTAGTGCTAGGGGTGTACTTGCACTGGGAGTTGGTAGAAATCCAACCAGTGTAGATTAGTGGGGCTGGGTCCTACTCATGTATACATGGTGATGATGTGTTTATATTGTTCAATAATTGGTGCATATATGGTGCATATCATATTTACTTTTCACATTTTATATGAATGATATTATGTTTCTACTGGGATTTCTTGGAAACTCACATTTTTTTCAAAAACAAATATCTCAGCTTGTGCTAGTAGATCAAAAGGCAAAGGCGTAGAAGTTGGAAAGTGATTGGCACTTGTCTTGAGGCAAGGATTAAGACCGTGGTTATAATTAGTTTATGTTTAAGATATTTCGGGGAATCTTGTAATTATTGTAGTTTCCTCTGTATTTTGTATTTCGTCTGCAAACGACTTGGGATTTGTAAACGAATATTGTTATCAGTATCATTGTATTTTTCTGTGCCCACGGAATTCTGTCTTTATTACTCTCCGATTATCGAAATGGAAACGGGTGTTGACAGCTTGCTTTGTAATTTTTTTTAAAAACGAATCTTTGAAGAAGTTTGTCATAGTGATCCAACTGGGGGGCTTAGGTTGCAGGCGAGATTCAATGTTACAATTGTTGTGTATTGATATAGAGGTAGAAATCTAACCCTGGTTGCATGACCATGGTTATATTTAACCTTGGTTACATGATCATGGTTACTTTATATCTTCTTTATGTCCTTGTCTTCTTTTGCTTTTGCTTTGTGTCAAGTCTTCTTTACTTCTTTATGTCAAGTTGACTAGAAGAGATAATATGAGTCAATGGACATCCACATATTTAATATTCATAACAATATCAAACATAATTAGCAAACACATTATTGCTGTTATTGACCAAAGACTTGGAAACATGAGTGTGAAATTAATTAAAGAAATATATGACTTCCAATCCAATTATAACCTATTTCTTGTAATTAAGCTCGGAGGTATTCTTTCGACGCTGCTTCCCCCATGACTTCGACTTGAATCACCACGTATAGTCCAGTCAACCTGAGTCTTCCCTGAGAATATGCTACAATCTTTAACTTCAGTTCTTATGTTAAGATTTTTCTTTTCTGAAAAGCAACTGAAATTCATCTAACTTAGTTACGAATATGTGTTTATATTAATATGAAGGGCTTATGTTTCTAGGGCACTCATATATATATATATGTGTGTGTGTGTGTGTGTGTGTATTATACATATTAGTGAAATGACCGAAACAAATGCTCATAGAAAATGTACAGAGCAGCATACTTTTTATCTGTTCCAACCTATATATGCCATAACGGAGCACCTTAATTACACTGACACACACATATTATATAGATTGTGCCGCCTTATGGGAAATGGATCTCTCCACTAACTTTTTTCTCCACTTAATACCTCAACCATTGGATCATATTTTAGTGGGTGAGATTTAATGATATGTAACAATATTATAATTGTAGATTTTTATTATATTTAATGTTATAATACTATTATTTAATACATAGGTTATTAAATCTCATCTATTAAAATATGTTCCAATGGTTGAGATATTAAGTCGAGAGGAAGTGGTCGGAAGGGTTAGTGGAGACACTCCTATTCCGTGCCGTACATTGTCAAGTATCTAATGAACTGCATCTGTGAATCATTTAATTTGCCTATGATTGTTATTGAAATTTAATCACTCTCGAACCACGACGGTAAATGCCAACTAGTCCAAACAGTTTAACCAAAAATAAATTATTTGGAAATGCAAATAGCTTTATTCAGTTATAAGCAAAACAGAATCGCCTTTTGCTCACCCCAGTAAATGCCCCACAAAAAAAAAAAAAACCTAGCTCTTTGTTTTCCTCCCCTAGAAAGTAGAAACCAATACGATCTTCAAAATTGAAAAGAATATATAAAAGGGTTAACTAAATACCCCCTCCGTCTTTAATATAAAATTTAATTGACTAATTTAGATAAATTAAAGGAAACTAGCTATGTTAGTTATTTGCAACAAATATATATTGGTTTTTTTAAAAAATATTATCCTTCATCATAACTACTCTTAATTAAATAGAAATCCCTTAATATGTGTAATCAATATGGATATTTTGTAAAAAAAAGTTGTAAATTTAGGAGATAAAGTGGATTAAGGTCTTATATTTAATGTAAAATCTAACCCCAACTAGCTCTTAGACTAGAGGTTATAGCATATGTTGCAACTTGAGGCGGGAAGTAAAATTATAAATTAACAAGGGTTAACACCATTCTCAGTCCTTATAGTTTACAATTATTTTTGTTTTGGTCCCTTAAGTTTTAAATAAGTGGTTTCAGCCCCTCAAGTTTACTCCGTTTCTAACCGTTAGTCCTTAAGTTTCAGAAGGACTTGAAACTAGAGTTAACACCGTTAATTAAATTTATGTGACACTAACACCATTATATTAAATATGTTTATGCGGATGCTGACTGGGCAAGCTGAGTTGGAAAAATAAATTCTAAGCCTATATTTTTAAAAGCTTTTATATAAGTGAAAAAACATAAACCCATCTTCAGTCCGTGACCGTAGGTCGCTGCTTGATTTAAAGTAGAGAGGAGAGCTTCAACCATGGGTTTATCGTGGAAGGAGAGGGAAGGAGAAAATTTGTCAGAGAAAGATGTTTTAGACATTTTGGCTACACTAACGGGTTTAATTTCTGACCGTGTGTTTATTTTTATTTAACAGAAGGACTAATATATATCTAACTGGAGAAAACCGAAGAATCCAATAAAAAATAAGTTCAAGTACCAGATTCAAAACTGAGTAGAACTCTTAGAACCTCCACCTTAATTTTACCTTATATAAAACTAGATTGTATCATAGAATAATGCTGAATGAATAATTAAGACAATAAAAAAGAGGCGGTTGCGGATATGTATTGAATAAAGGAGCGAGGTTTTCACATTTGTTTTTCATTTTATTAGCATGAGCGTCAGAGGGATAAAAGAAAGAGAGAAGATAACAAATCATTTCACACCACTCTCAACGGTTTTTGTCTTATTATTAACTAATATTTGTTTACTAATATCAATTAATAAATAATAAATTTAATTTTTTGTAAATAAATTTTTATATGACCATTTTGCCCCTACAAGGATAAAACCTATGATTGAGAATTAAAAATATTTTAGCAATTAGAAAATAATAATTAAAAAATAAATTTAAAATATTAATTAATAACTAATAAATTTTATAAAAATAAAGTTTCAAAATTAAATTTGATTAAAATAATAATAATTAATTAAATAATAATAATTTTTAAATTTTTCCACGGAATTTGTGACGGAATTGAATCTGTCAGAAATTGCGATGGAATTATTCAGTTGCAAGTTCCATGGCAAAATACGGAATTTGCCAAGGAATATTATTTGCCACGGAAAAAGTTCTGTTGGAAATTTTTCCAACGAATTTCCAACTGAATTTGTTACTAACAAATTTTGTCAGAAATTTCATTTTTTTTTTTTGTAGTTTCATTAACAAACCATCAATTGTCAACTTTAACGTCCTTGCCTGCCACTTCTCTTCGGTTTCCATTTATTTATTTAATAGCTAGCTATGTGAACAATGTAATACAAATGAATTTTGGTTATTTTAATTGGGTCGAACTGGCATTTTGTATAGATTTAAAAGTAAGTCATATTATTTATTATTTATATAATAATGTAGATATATAAAATCAGATTCATGTTTTTTTAGATGAATATTTATGATTTAATATTCAATATTCTGCTCATATATTTAAAATTAAATACACAATGCACTAGTAATTCAGGGAGGCAAGAAAGCCAGTCCCACATGCATGCATGTACTTAAGCCATATTATTCCCCAATTAGAAAAGAAGAGTTTTCAATACATTACGCGAAGTTAAGTCACTAAATGTGTTATCTTGGGCCAATAGTAAAATAAATCAAAGATGAAGAAAATTAAATGTTTGTGCTAATAAAAGGAAAAATCCACCTAAAGTTGGTTCCAGCATGTTGTGACGGAGAAAGATTCTTTATGAGAAATTAAATATATTAATCAGTTGACACAATCAAATAAAGGCAAATGTAAAGCAAGTCAGTGTCCGTTTTGTTTTTAATACATATATAATACATCCAGATCATCACAACTGTGTTAACCCCAAGCAAAAGACCTAAACACACCTAATCGGACCATATAATTACTTTAAACCAACATTACATTGTTTTCCAAAAAGACGAGGTTGGAGTGGTGGAGGGAAGGTGCATGGAAAGAAGAACAGGGACCAATTCCAAACATCACACATTATTGGGCTTTGTTTTTCCATCCCATGCCCTCATCAATGGGGCATAAGTGTCATTTTGCCATTTCATAAAGCAAAAACATCATGGGATTTGGTTCTTTTCTGATTTCTCGGGTTAAAAAGTAAAATCCATTTCCATTGATACTAGAGTCCCTTTTCTTCCTCGTAGCTCTCCCATGCTTTCACCCACTCATATTTTAAAATAGAAGCTATTCCATTTGTTCAAGCTCTATGGAAAGAAGTCCTGTATTTGACAATGGCATTTAAATTAATTAGCAGTATATAAGTTTTGTATCAATCAAATTAAGTTAACTAAATTTCTTAATTAGCTAAATGCAAGAAATGCTCACTAATTGGAATGATCATATAATTTATATTTATTAAAAATATTATAGTTGGAAGTAGTATTTACTTAATTTAACATATATTTTTCCATGTCTTTGGACACATTCAACGGTCAATAAAATAACAGCCTTTATCTCTCTACTTCCATTTTATAGTACAATATAGTTAAATGGATGAGGGAAGGGGAATATGGAAGGAATAAAATTGGCTCTCGGCTCATTCTCATGTCTCATTTAATTTCTTTTATGTTAATGATATATGGTAATCGAGCCTACCGTCAAGATCATATCAATATTTTAAAGGCCGGATCAAATGTCCAATCGGAAAAACAGCGGGTCATGATTTATCCAGTCGAATCAGCCATCGGGCTGGTAACATAATAATTAAATAAAAATATAATATTATGTACACACATATATTAGAATATAAATGGAAGAAATATCTATAAAATATTTACACAACTTGAAAAAAAAACATGAAAAAATTTACATATAACAACATGTATAGTATATAACACAGTGAAATCATTAAAAATAAATTAGATAATAGTTATAATTTTGATGATATCTTATATTTAAACATTAAATATTATTGAGTTTTTTTATAATTTTTAATATAAAATTTTAAAGTAGAAAGAGAGGATTTATGTCTTATCTATTTTATATATAGATGCGGAGAATAGAAACATTCAGAATATGCATTAATTGTTTTTTTATTTAAAACCAAACAGTACTTTAAATAAAAACTTAACCTCTTATTTATCCATATCATCCATCTATGTATTGAGTTATTGACTGATGGGTAACTGTTGGCAAAGAAAAAAAGACCGATGGGTAACTTTATCTACCCCACTAAAAGACAAAGCTTCTTGGCACCTTCGGAGAAAGTGAACATGCTAAAAGAAACTTGTTTTTTTTTACCGGAACATAATAAAAGAAACTGGAACACTGGAAAGGACAGCAACATCTTCTCTCTCCCTCTCTAAACCAGATCTACGTTTCTATTTCTCCGACCGGCGAGCTCATGTTTGAACAGTGAAAGAAGCTGATATGCGTTTTTGTTTTTATGAAGATCATATTCACAACGAAGACTGAATCTCTCCCTCTCTAAACGGTGAGAAATAAGATTCTTTTATTAGTCGGATTATTATTTCATCTTTCACTGTTCTTCTCCTTCACTTCTTCATTTTCCTTCTCAGTAAAAACATTAGTTGAGGGCCATCCGGCTTCCTTAAATCCGTCCAGGCTCTCGGCTGAAAAGCGATATCCGGCTTTATAATGATTTTTTCCCGGTCCAATCTGGCTGGAACATTAAAACGGCTTTACCCCCAAAACCAAGCGGTCGCCGGCTCCGGCCCTCTGATCCGGCTCGGCTATGAAAACATTGTGATCATATACATATCTTTTTTCCCCTCCTTTTATTGATCGCACGCATTTTTGTTTGACAAAACACTCATTAATTTCATAAGTCACTCTTTATTCAAATAAAACCAACCAAATTTTTAGTGGTTGTTGCAATAATGATAAAGCTGATTTGTGGGAAAAATGGGAAACCGACATATTGTGGAAAAATGGGGTTATACATACAAGAGATGGGGGAAGGAGCATGGAAGGAAGCATGTGGACCCTTTCTTTTACGATTCCTTTCCTTTCATTTTTCTTTTATTGCAGAAAAAGAGAAGAATGTGGACCCTTTGTTTTACGATTTCTGTCCTTTCATTATTCTTTTATTGCAGAAAAAGAGAGAGGAAAAGAGGAAGAAAAGACCAAGATATAAAAGGAACAGAAAGAAATTATGAGGAACTTGCAAGAAAATTCTAGCTTGAGCCATCTAACAACACCATCAGGAAGGTAAACTCCTGGACCCTTGTATATATTAAGCATTTGAGTTTAATCCACTTCACTTATAGTTGTTAGCCCAGCTTAGTATACTATACTCTTCACTTGACCATCTCATATTTGATTTATTTTCCTTTTCCTTTAGAGCTAATGTTATGGTTTAGTTGTTGTAGGTCGCAATATTAGTGGTTCGTCAAATTATACTCAGCAAGTTGGTTCAAATATTTATGGCAAGCGATCAACAAGAATTTTCCGCAAACTCTTCTAACGCCAATTCAACCCCAATAACCTGCAAGTATGACATTTTTTTGAGTTTTAGAGGTGAAGATACGCGTAAAGGCTTCACAAGTCACTTATATCGTGCGTTAATTAGCAAGGGATTCAGACTTTTTCGAGATGATGAAGAGCTTGAGAGAGGAGAAGTCATTTCAAAAGAACTCCTACAAGCAATTGAGGACTCTCATTTCGCAATTGTTGTTCTCTCCGAAAATTACGCCTCTTCTTCATGGTGTTTAAATGAGCTCCAACATATTCTTTACGCAAGAGATAATTTGTGTCAACAGGTTTTTCCCATATTTTATGATGTAGATCCATCAGCTGTGCGGAATCAAAAAAGAAGTTTTGAGGAAGCTTTTGTTGGGCACCAAATGCTTCAAAGGGACAATAAGGTCTTGAAAAGTTGGAGAGAATCTCTCACGAAAGTTGCTAACTTATCTGGTTGGGATTGCAAGGATCAGTAAGTTAATTTCTTAACGGGTAAAATTATGCGATATATATTTTTTGCTTATAATCATTTCATTGAAATAAATCTAGATGCAGTCAAGCTATTTGTTTGGCATGTATGTGTTCTTATTTTAAAGATAAAAAATTAACTATTAAAATGAACATTTTAGTTGTAGCAGGGAACTATACTTCATATTACAAGTGTCATGAATCTTTGTATTGTTTATTGAGTTGTTCTTTCCATTTCTGTTTGAAACTATTTAATAAATGAGTTTTCACTGTTAAACTCTATAAAAAAAAATTAAAGAATTGTAAAACTTTTTAAATACAATCATTTGACATTGATTTATTCTAATAAATTTTTAAATTATTTTTCGTTTTTGAAATAAAAACTTTTAAATTTAAAATTTGCATTATTTATTTTTATAATTTTGATATTCAAAAGTATTCGTTATAAAACTAAAAGTTTTAACTTCACAATTAAATTAAAGCACACGCTTAAAGTAAAAAATGGAGTGCAAGGCTTATTTGCTGCCCATATTAAATTTGCTTCAATGAGCTTATGATCCAAAAGAAAAATAATATTAACAATTTCAGACATTGAAGTAACAAATATTATAATTACAGGATCAATTAAAAGTTATATATCTTTCCTGGGCTCTTTCATATGTTGTTTTAACTTGTAGGCCTGAAGCAGAACTTATTGAGACGGTGGTTGAGGAGGTATGGGCCAAATTACGTCCTAAACTGCCACCTTACTGTGAAGACTTAATTGGAATTGAAAATAAAATAGAACAACTGGAGCCACTGTTGAAGATAGGTTTGAATGATGTTCGGTTTGTAGGAATATGGGGCTTACCGGGTGTGGGTAAGACAACAATTGCTAGGGCTGTTTTTGACAAATATCATAGCCAATTTGATATTAGTTGCTTTCTTCTCAATGTTAGGGCAACTTCATTAGAAAGAGATGGCGAGGTTCACTTACAGTGTAAACTTCTTTCCAAACTCAAAATTAGAAACATGGAGATTGAAGACACATTCGAAGGGAAGAAAATAATCCAAAACCATTTTAGGGATAAAAAAGTTTTACTTATCCTTGATGATGTTGGCCATACAAGCCATTTAGAAATTTTGGCTAGTAGCCCCAATTGGTTTGGTGCTGGGAGTAGAGTGATCATAACAACTAGAGATTTAGGGTTGTTGTGTAGACTGCATGAAGTACATGCCCATCAGGTTCAAATTATGGACTCACGTGAATCCTTTCAACTCTTTTGTTCGAAAGCATTTAAAAGCGGTGTACCTCAGGAGGATCTTTTACATATGTCTAAAACTATTTGTGATTATGCGAAAGGCCTTCCTTTAGCTCTGTCTAGTTTGGGTTCTTTTTTTGTGTGGAAGAAGTAGTTTGCTAGAATGGGAAGATGCTTTGGATATGTTGAAGAAAAATCAAAACAATATTCTTAGAGTACTTAAACTAAGTTTTGATGCGTTAACTGGCACAAAACAAGCAATATCTTTAGATATTGCTTGCTTCTTCAATGGGTGGAGCAAAACGGTGATAACACGTATATTGGAAAGTTGTGGATTCAACACAAAAATTGGAATAGCAACTCTTCAAGAAAAGTCCATGCTAAAGGAATATGGTGATTGTTTAGTGATGCATGATTTGCTTGAACAAATGGGTAGGAGAATTGTTGTAGATAAGTCTCCTAATGATGTTGGAAATCGTAGTACATTGTGGTCTAAGGAAGATATTGATGAAGTTATGGAAAACAATATGGTGAGTGCTGATCTTAGCTCTTATATTGGTTTTAATACATTTTTTATATATCTTATTAGTTTCTAGTCAATTTATTTTGATATCATTTTCTTGGTGACTAATGTTGTTTATCAGGGCACAAAAGAAATACAATGTATGGTTTCATCCACATCTTGTGATGCTTGCTGGGATCCTAAAGCATTTTCAACATTGCGTAATCTCATATTACTAATCGTAACAAGTGATTTCAACCTTCCTTATGGCCTCAAATGTCTTTCTCATGCTTTGAAAGTACTTGATTGGACAAAATATCCCTTAGACACTCTTCCTCCTGAAACTCAACTGGATAAACTTATTGGTCTTAGAATGCATCATAGCAAATTAAAGAAACTTTGGAATAAAAGCCTGGTAAGATACCTTGTGCTGATGATCTGATGTTATAGGTATATAGTGTAATTTATTATGCTCGTTATAGCACAATGTATTGTTTTCAGTGATTCTCATATATTTGTTTGGCCAGTGTTCTAGGAATCTAAAGTTTTTGGACTTGAGTTTTTCAAAAAACCTGATTGAAACTCCTGATTTCTCTAAACTGCCAAATCTGGAAAGAGTAGAACTTGAAGGTTGTTACCTGAACCTTCAGATGAATTGACGCAGTTGATGGAGGTGTATCCAACTTTGAACATGTCTCTTGAGGAATATAACAGATGGACGAAGCCATGGAATAACGCTCTGATTATTACAATTCTGGGGGCTAAGATAAATTTTTACAAATTAAAACAACACCTGAGCAGAATTTGGCGAATTATGAACTTTGAGTTAATTGATCTACCCAATAACTACTATGTTGTGCAGTTGAAGGATCCTGATAATTGGGGCCAATAGTACAAGAAAATCCTCTTGGATGGACCGTGGACGATTGACCAACATACCATTTTAGTGCAGAGGTGGTCTCCTCTTTTTGACCCATTCCACAATCCACTAGGAAGAGTTGCAACTTGGGTCAGAATCCCAAATGTGCCACTGTTGTGCTACAATAAAGAATGTATGTGGAGGTTAGGGGATTTGATTGGCAAGACGCTTAAAGTGGATATTAAATCAATAGAAAATTCTGAGGATGAAGAAGTGAAGATCCATAGAGGAAGATATGCCAGGATTTGTGTGGAACTGGATCTGCAAAAAAAAATAGTTCCCGGAATCATTTCAGCATTAGCGCTATTTAATATTGAGTTTGAAGGTTTGGGGCTCATTTGCTTCACATGCGGCAGATATGGTCACAAAAAGGATACGTGTCCTTGGAAAGTAAGATCTGAAAATGAAGCTTCGGTGATGACAGAGGATAGCGAGAAATCAGAGGGTTCAAACCAATCTTTGAATCTTACCGTGGTCTCTCAGTCCTCGTCGGGAAACAAGCTTCCAGCGAAGGACGAGTAGTTCGGACCTTGGATGCTAGTTCATAGACCAACCAAGGCGCGACGTTCGAGGTGGTTTGAGGGAAGGATCAGAGTTGGTGTCAAGAAGTAGTCTACTGCTTCAAAAGGTATGGCGATGGAAAGAGGATCCCAATCCATATTTGCTGTGTTAGCATGTATGGAGACTGAAAAGGGGGTGGATCCTAAGCGATTGGGGTTTCTAAAGGAAGGGAAGGAAAAGAGGTAACGGTTGGGGAGGTCGGCACAGCAGCAAGTAGGGGGCAAAGTGCCAGATCTGTCAAGTCGTTGGTCAGAGGAGCATCTGTAATCCCACAGATAGGAGATCATGTGGTGGCCAAAAAGTGGACTTCAATTGCAAGGAAAGGGAAGGGTATTAACATGAGAAAGGGAGAATCAGGTGGGACCATAAAGTTGGGTTTGGGCTCTAAAACTAATATGGGCCTAGGTGAGAAGAATGAAACTCGGTCAAGCAAGTCTATGGGTCAAAGAATCCATAAAGTAATTAGAGGGAGCTTGGAAGTTAATAAGCCGATGCAATCAACAGATGGAGTGGACACCATTGCAATAAAAGACCAGACTCGTGTTAAAGACCAGACTCGTGAGATAATGAACCAGAGTAATTCGGAAATAGCTCATGAACTGGAAATCCAGGAAAATAGAAAATCCACAGCTGATTCCTCAGTGGCGATGGTGCCTTTTAAGGGTAACAATGGAGACCAAGGCCAACACGAGCAAAGAATGGATATGCACCCAGTATTCCAATTAGAGGTAGTCGTAATGATGGGAGCAAAGCCACCAGATAAGTAACTCCTCTGTTGTCTTTATTTTCAGCCCTCATAGTTTATATGATCGTCTCTGCCTGGAATTGTCATGGGGCGAGAAGCCATGTTTTTCCTAGGGTATTTAAGGATGTGGTTAAAAAATATGGGGTCAATGTTATGGGGTTAGTTGAACCTAGAATCAGTGGCAGTAGAGCTGAGAAGGTTGTGAGAAATTTGGGTTTTTCTGATTGGTTGAGAGTTGAAGCAACGGGTTATGCAGGGGGCATTTGGGTTCTTTGGAATAATTGGGAATGTCAACTAGAGTATGTAGCTTCAAATACTTAGCTATTGTATTGTAGAATCTCAGATAAAAATGGCCAAGATCCAATGTTTGTATCTTTTGTCTATGGTGACACTACTGTATTGAAGAGAAGAGAGCTATGATCGGCTTTGGGCTCAATTAACCAGTCTGTGACCATTCCATGGCTGGTTTTGGGTGATTTTAATGCCTTTCTTAGCCCTCGGGATAAAGAAGGGGGTGTAGTTCCTTTATATAGTTCAATACAGGAGTTTCAAAATTGTGTTCATGGATGCAACTTGATTGAAATTCCGGTTGTAGGACACAGATTCACTTGGGAGAAAACTGGGGTGAAGGAGAGACTGGATTGGGCGTTCTGCAATTTTGAATGGGATATTAAAAATCCCCAGGCTAAAACTTACAACAATCTCAGGTTCAAATCAAATCATCGTGTTGTAGTGGTTTCGGGGGACACAGGTTCAATGCGTAGTAGTAGAGGGAGGTCTAGATTCCTTTATCAGGCTGCATGGAATATTGAAGAAGGCTTCAGCGATGTGGTTAAGGAATCATGGCAGGGGAATGACTGGCTACAAGGTATAAATCGGTTCACAAAGGTTGCATCGGAGTGGAATGATAAAATAGTGGGGAATGTGGTGAAAAAAAAGCCAGAAATCATCAGAAGATTGGAAGGGATTGACCGTGTAAGACGTAGCAGAGGTTGTCAAAATGGTCTCCACAGGCTAGAGAAACAGCTTTGGGATATGTATCAGAAATGTGCATTGCAGGAGGAATTGGTATGGTTCCAAAAATCAAGATGCAAGTGGCTCAGTGGTGGTGATAGGAACTCAAAGTACTTCCATGCTAGTGTCATAGCTAGGAGGAAGAGGAGTAGAATCGATGCTCTGCAAGATGATGATGGTAACTGGGTTTCGGATGAGGGGCAAATGAGAAGTATGGCTCTGGACTACTTCAAGAAATTATTTACAGCAGAGGGCTCGTCAACACCTATTTCGCCTTAGAGGGAAAATTTTCCTTCATTGGAAGCTCGTCAGTTAGAACTTCTACAAAGACAGGTCTCCCCAGTCGAGATAAAGAATGCAGCTTTTGAGATGGGAGCATTTAAAGCTCCAGGACCTGATGGTTTGCATCCTCATTTTTTCCAAACGCAGTGGAATCTGGATGGGCAGAAGATATGTGAATTGGTGAGCAGAACTTTCTCTTTCCCGGAGGACATCCAAGCTATAAACGAGACAAATATTGTTCTCATACCAAAGATTGACCATCCTACCTCCTTGAAGGACTTTCGGCCGATCTCCCTCTGTAATGTTACTTTCAAGATTCTCAGTAAGGTTATTGCTAATAGGTTCAAGGGCATTATGAGTCACCTGGTAGCAGAAAATCAGTGCAGCTTCATAGCAGGTAGACAGGGGGTGGACAATATCATTATCGCTCAGGAAGCAATTCATTTTATGAGAACCAAGAGGGGTAAGAAAGTTTATATTGCTTTGAAGATAGACATGGAAAAGGCGTATGATAGGCTAGACTGGCAGTTCCTGGAATTTACACTTCACAGCTTAGGTTTGAGTGCAAATTTTGCTAAGCTCATTATGCATTGTGTCACAACAGCTTCCATGAGTGTTCTATGGAATGGGGTAGCTTCGGGAAGTTTTAGGCCATCCAGGGGAGTGCGACAAGGGGATCCCTTGAGCCCGTATCAATTTGTACTCTGCATGGAGCTCTTAGGCCAACTCATTCATCAGGAAGTGGAATTGGGAAATTGGAAGCCATTCTGGATGAGTAACACGGGACCACAGATTTCGCACCTATTCTTTGCAGATGATCTAGTCCTATTTTGTGAAGCTAACACTGAGCAGATGGAGGAATTGAGGAATGTTATGGAACTGTTTTGCTGGGTTTCAGGACACAGGATAAACTTGAATAAATAAAAAATGTTTGTGTCCATAAATGTCCACTTTAATAGGGCATATGAGATGAGTCAGAAGGTGGGGATTGGACTAACCGCTGACCTTGGAAAATACTTGGGAGTCCCAATCCTGCACAAACGTATGGTTAAGATGACCTTCGCCCCACTTATTCAGAAGGTGAGGTCGAAATTGTCAAGCTGGAAAAGACGATACCTGAGTATGGCAGGTAGAACGGTCCTGATAAAATCAGTCCTATCAGCAATTCCACAGTACCAGATGCAATCTACTATGATCCTGAAAGGGGTGTTGGCTTTGATTGAAAAATTGAGTAGGGATTTCTTTTGGAACCAATATGAAGATTACAAGAAAATGCATTTGGTAGCATGGGATGTTTTAAAAAGAAGGAAGAATGAGGGAGGCTTGGGTTTAAAAGACCTACATTGCCAGGACAAAGCTTTCCTCATGAAGCTGTGCTGGAGATTGGTGACTCAACTGGAAGCTTTATGGGTTAAATGTTTACGTCAGAAATACTTATGTGGGATTGTTTCATTTCCTCAGGTTTACAAATGGCGTAATCAATCGGCTGAGTGGAGTGGTATAGTGGCAGTATGGGAAGATTTCAAGAGAGGAGTTGGTAGTCTCTTAAGAAGTGGAAGAAATACATAGGCTTGGCAAGACCATTGGGCCCCGCTAGACAGACCTCTAAAGTTCTACATCGAGAGAAACGAGCACCTACTAGACATGAGGGCACGAGTTTGCTCATTTGTTACTCAGTCAGGACAGTGGGACAGAGCAAAATAGGGATGTTTCCTTCCCAATTGGGTCGTGGATAAAATCATGACTGTCAATCCTCCTACGGCGAATGAGGATGATAGGATTTGTTGGAGGAGATCATCATTTGGAAATTTTAGTGTAAAGTTAGCATATAACAGTATCTATTACTAGCAAGAGCACAGTCCTATGCCTCACTGGCGGAATTTGTGGCACTGGGAAGTTCCGGAAAGGGTTTTTTATATGGCAAGTATTCCATGAGAGGCTACCTACTAATGAGTCAAGAGCGCACCATATTTTGAGTGTTCCAAACACCTGCCCTTTTGGAGTGTGATAGTAAGGAGAATATTCTTCATATATTGAGAGACTGTGAGCAGGCAAAAAGAGTGTGGCTTTCTATAACTAACGATTTATATTATACTATGTTTTTCTCTGGTAATTTGCAGGAGTGGCTCAAGTGGAATCTATAGTTCAGCCCAGGTAGTAGGAAGGTCGCAAGATGGCCATGGCAGAGAGTGTTCAGTTTTATATGTTGGCTCTTATGGAAGAATCGATGCAACAAGGTGTTTGAAGGAACATCAAAAAACCCACAAGGGAATGTTCATCGGTGTATGTATCATATGTCTGAAGGGGTGCAGAATGGTAGATTTCATCATCAAATATTCCAGGTCTCGGAGAAGAGTCGAGGGTGCTGGGAACCCCCAGATCCAGGCTTCGTACGCGTGGATGTGGATGGATCTACACTTGTAGGTGGACAATTAGCATGTGGAGGCGTCATACGTGACTATCAAGGCAATTGGATGCGTTGATTTCAACAGAAGTTAGGATACAGTCTCCCTACTGCTGCGGAAATCCATGCAATCCGACAGGGCCTTCAAGTGTGCAAGCAGATGGGGTTGAAGAAGATCAAGCTTTTTACAGACTCCATACAGGCTATGCATTTACTATTGGTTGGCTGTGGGGTCGAACACCCATTGCACGATGTCATAATTGCTACCAAATCGCTTATCTATAGAGACTGGGATTTAGAGATTGCTCATGCATTCAGGGAAAGCCTTAGATGCGCTGATTTCTTAGCACGTAAGGCTCACATAAATAGTCAGGATTATGTAGAGATTGGGTTATCTCCTTGGCAGTGTGTGGATCTCTTCCATCAAGAGTCTAGTGTGTACTCGCATGAGCCGTACGGGACCCCGAGTTAGTGGTCATTGTAATCATCAAGCTTTGCTTTGCCTTTGTAAACAAAAAAAAAGAACTTGAAGGTTGTGAAGCTCTTGTTGATCTTCATGCTTCTATTGGACAACAAAAAAAGCTTCAAGTGTTGAATTTGAAAGGTTGCAAAAATCTAAGAGCCCGTTGTCCAAAAAAAATTGGAAATGAGTGCTCTAAAAGAATTTGTTCTTTGTGGGTGCATTCGAGTTAAATATCTTCCAGAGTTTGGGGAAAGTATGAAAAATTTAGAAATCGTTGATGCAGGGGAGACAAATTTAGTGAAGCTTCCAGTGTCACTTGGGTTATTGAGTGGTCTCAAGACATTGAAGTTAAGGGACTACAAAAATCTTAATTGCCTTCCCCAAAACATCCAAAAGTTGAAGCGTCTTGTACTTGTTGATATTGCTGGGTGCTCAAAATTTAGTAGATTGCCAGAAAACTTGAATGAAATGGAAGCCATGGAGGAGATTGACGCAAGTGAGACGGATATAACTGAAGTACCTTGTTCCATCGGTGGTTTCAAAAAGGTCAAGAGACTGTCATTTCATGGGTGCAAAAGGTCAACGTCGAACTCTAGGAGCTTGATTCTTCCATTGAAGGGCACATTATTTTGGGGCCATTCAATTCATAAGGGCTTAACATTGCCTCCTTCAATATGGAGTATTATATCACAGAAGGAATTATATTTAAGCTATTGCAATATTGATGATGGATCCATTCCAGTTGACTTGGGTGGCTTATCATCATTGAAGAGATTAAATCTAAGTGGAAACTTGTTTAAGAATCTGCCTAAAGGCTGTATATCTAATCTTATGAAACTGGAATTTCTTTCTTTGAATTCCTGTTCAGAATTAGAGTTGTTGCCGCAGTTAGGACCAAGTTTATTTATAGTGGATGCAGGAGAATGTGGTTCAATGGAAACAGTGGTGGACGAACAACTATTTCATCTTTTTGCTTCAATTGACAAGGTACTTATATATACATAGATTATATACGTATATTATGTTGTTAATTATACTATATAATTTGATATGTGATTATTTGTGGGTTTAGGCAGAATGGGTGAGGAAAGGTGAAACTTTCTCGATGACAATTCCAGGGAGTGAAATACAATCATGGTTTGAAAATCAAATTGATCTGTGTCTGAATGACAAAGGTGCAGCCTCAATGATGATAGACATGCCTCCTTGTGGGGAAGAAATGTTAGGAATTGGGTTATGCGTTGTGCTGGATAATGATAAGTTTTATTTCACTGGACCCAACAAAAGACCTTTGGCTTCGCCTCATTGGTATTTTGATTTTGCTTCAAACCCTTTTCAACGTGATATCCTATACGTGATTATAGGGAAGCAGTGTTTAGATAACGAAGAAATAAAGTCAAGCCACCTTTGGATAGTGTTAAGGAAACAAACAGAGCAACTCAGTCATATGCTACAATTAAGCAAGCACAGTTAAATTCCCTTGAGATTTGGTGTCATTGGTGAGAAAGTTGATGCAATAAAGTGTGGGTGGCGTGTCATACGCAAAGTTGATTTTGGAAACTGCACCAGCTCAATGAGTCAACAACACAAGGACCAAGTATATCATTTTACTGTACTTGTCCTCCATTCATTATTATTTCAAATTGCTCCTTCAATCTCTGAAAGACAAAATCTCGTACACACTTAATTTTTTTTAATAACAAAATGATATTAACAAAGTAGAAACATTACCAGTTATAACAATACGAAAAAAAAAATTAACTACACTACAGAACAGAGCACTACTACAAAAAAGTAAAGATGTAGCGCTTATAATTGCATTAACTGTGGTGTTAGAGAAGTGCCTCATATCTGAACGCCACTAAAAGAAGCTGTGGTGCTTGGAAGCGCCACAACATTTTAAATTTTTTTTAAAAAAATACCCTCATGTGGCGCTTGTTTGAGGAAGTGCCACAGGAGGGGGGCCTCCTGTGGTGCTTGTGTCAGCAAGTGCCAGAGGAGGGGGTCCTACTGCGGCGCAAGCGCCACAGAAGACCCCCCTCCTGTGTCACTTCCTCAAACAAGCGCCACAGGAGGGTCCTTTTTTCTTTTTTACTTTTCTTTCTTCTTCTTCTTCTTCTTCTTCTTCTTTTTTTTTCCTGTGGCCCTTTTTTATGCTTCCTGATTGTGAAGCTTTATATAAAATGAGCAGCTTTCGTGTTTATCATCTCCACAAATTGTCAATCTTTCTATTTTATATTTCAACATATTATATATATATATATATATATATATAATTTTCACATTTAAAATTCAAGTTCCCCAACAATAATGTTCTTACATTAATACTCTCTAAAGCTAACATAAAAAATATCACAATACAAGAACTTGATATATGAACACAGTACATCAACAACTAATTAAGTAAATTAAAAGATTAATAAAAAACGCAAGCTTGTCGGCAAAAAAATTTAAACAAAGCAAAAAGGCAAACGAAACAAGCTAGGTTTTCACTCTTTCCTATTAAATTAGGAACAAAAAGGCAAACGTTATATTACGGTTTATCTTGACTAAAAAAAAATTTAAACAAAGCAAGCTAGAATAAAACAGTCTTCTTCTTACAAATATATTAATTGACCGGCGTAGTGAGTGGGGGACCACGTTGGTGACGCTAGTAGTTTAATTAAAGTGGAGGAGAGAGTAGTTGAATAATTAAAGTGGAGTAATAGTTAAAAAGAGAAGGAATGGGGGTGGACACAAGACCACTACGTGGGAAATGAAATAATTAAGAGATATACACTATCCATTTGAAATTTTTCCTTTTTTTTAAAAAAAATGGGCAAGTGTGGCGCCTAACTATTTAGGCGCCACGCATTGCCTCTTCAGCTGTGGAGCCTGGGCATCCCAGGCGCCACAGCTGATATATATTAAATCATGTGTGGCGCCTAACTATTTAGGCGCCACACATGATATTTGTTGCAGCTGGTCAAGCGCCACAGCTGCTTGCTAATCAAGAAGGAGACCGGAGAGTAAATCTTAAAAAGGGAATTTGTCCTTCCAAACTGCATCCCTGGTAGTTCTACGGAGGTTAATTCTTCTTTTGTTCTTGAAAAAAAAAATTCAATGAGTCATTCCTAGAAATTAGTAGTTCCTTTATAATGAGCTGCTAATAATTGAGTTGCAAGAAAGCATAGAAGAACAAATAGGTTTCAGCTCCGAGTGAGTTTGGTCCAGCAAAAATGCCTAAACAAAAGATTGTTGTGACAAAATATGACAAAAGATGGCTCTGTTTCAATGAAACAAAACCATTAATCATCCCTACTTGGAGATGTGAAACCCATATTATGTATATGATTGAACCATATTTTATATATGATGTTTAATAATTAAATTGCGATTTTGATGCATTTTCCTGAACATTATTACGTGATTAAACACTAATTTTAATTATGAACAATTGTTTTGAATTAATTGTAATTAGGGACAAAATGATCATAAATTTGTTAAATATTCATACAATTGTTTCTTGGACTTTTGATGCTACATTTTTGCTTAATCTTGCATTTTAAGTGCTTAAGAAGAAAATTGGAGATTTTGGAGGTCAAAATTAATATTTTGATATCTGGGAAAAATTATAGAAAAATTCGTCAGAATTTGAGAAAATTACAAAAATGTGTAGAAAAGGGGCCTGAAAAATCACAGTAAAAAACCCTATGTTTAAGAAATTACAGTTGTGCCATGCCGATATTTCAAATATTTACACCGAAGTCCCTCAACCAAGTTTTTAATATTTTCAGATTGGTAACTGGTCAAAACTTGCGTTTTGACCAGGAAGCAATTAGGTTCAGCAGACGGACCCGTTATTGCAGACCCGAGAGGGAGCTGTGGAGAAATAAAAGAACAGAGTGGAAATACAGTAGGGGCGGCGCTGATTGAGACCGAGAGAGAGCTTGAGAGGGAAAGAGACGGAGAGAGTCACCACCACCGTCAAGGACCTCTATATTTCTGTTTCCAGCAACCTCAGTACTGGAGAAGCACTGTGAGTGGAGTTGGAAGGCTGAGATGCAAGCTGAAAATCAGAGTCAGCGCCGTCATTGTTGCATCTCGCCGTCACTGTTTGGCCTTCAGAGCTTCAGAGATCGAGTCACCACTATCAGACCACCACTTTCGGTCTTCCTCTGTGAAACCCAACAGATTTTGTGCTTTACAGCAAGTGTATGAGTTTGCCGGCGAGGCTTTGCATTTTCCGATGAAACTTTTCCAGATTCCGGCGAGCTCTTCTTTCCTTCTTTTCACCAATCCAGATTCGGCTTCCCTATTTGCCTCCATTTCCAGCTTCATTTGACCCTCATTTTCACTGCCATAGCCAAAAGCTTCCAACAACACCACTATAACCGTACCTTCTCTGTTCTGTCTCCATCATCTTGCTCTAACCTCCTTTGTTCACCTTTGCCGGAGTTCGGCCGTTATCATTTCTTCCTCCACGCCATCTTCAACAACAACTTTCTACCACCAGCATCCTTCCATTCTCTCTTACTTTTGTTCCTTCCATTCTTTCATCACAGAACTTGACTCACCATTCCTTTCTTTCCCATTAAATCGACATTTTCATTAGTTTTAATGGAAATTTTGGTTGAGCAGTTCATCTGGACTGTGGCAGTTGTTATGTGTAGCTAAATTTCTTGTTTCTTGGTGGTGGAGAGTGTGACTCACCATTCCTTTCTTTCCCATTAAATCGACATTTTCATTAGTTTTAATGGAAATTCTGGTTGAGCAGTTCATCTGGATTGTGGCAGTGGTTATGTGTAGCTAAATTTCTTGTTTCTTGGTGGTGGAGAGTGGTTTGAGCTTCAAGAACTACATAGGGGAGTTATCTAGTTCAATTATTTTCTCATTTGTATATTTTAATTACCTAAGTTTTAGGATTATCTCTTTATACTGTTGAGGCTCCATTACCGTTTGGATAGTCTTGTGGATTGAACCTTGGTGATTGAATTAGATTTTTATAGCTTGTGAGATTTATATATATGAATTTCCTTATTGATTCAAAGATATTGTGCTTTCTACGTGTTATTGTTAGATTGTATAATTGAATTGGATCAATTGAGTGTCGTGTTATCGCATTCATATTAAGAGAAAATAAATTATAGTTATCCATTTCAACTACACATTAAGTGGTTTTTAACAATATCTCAAGAGGTAGTAGTTAGTTAGGTTTGTAGGAGCTACTATTAATTGGGATTATTGGACTCAAGTGTTATTTTGAGATTGTTCTCAAAACTTAATGAATTTTTAACTCCCATAATCTCTGAGCAAGGATCCATTATATATATCTTCACTTTTAATTTGACATTTCTCATTATTTTCAAAAATATAAAAAAAAATAGAAATAGCTTTATTTTCATGAATTTTGATTTAAAGAAAACCAATTTCAAAACCCTTTTTCTAACCATATTTATAGCACTTAGTTTTACTTAGGGCAGTTAAAATAAATGGCTCATTGATAAGAGAATGATCCTGAATTGTTTGCACTATATTGCATTTAATTTGTGGTAAATTGTGATTTGACCCCGAGGCGATTAAGATTGTGTCAAATCAGCATACCCCTTTCACCCCTAAATATAATTCTCTTTTATAACAAAGATATTAAAATTAAGAAAATTTGTCTAATTAGTTATTTGTAACTAATGTACTATAAAATACATTTCTACAATTATTCCTAAATAAGGCTTCTTGATTAGCAATGACTTTTCACCAAAGTGAAAAAAATGAGAATTTTCATTAGCGAAAAGGATTAAGTATTAACTAGAGTATCTTGATGTATATATGAGAGAAAAATGAATGGGTTCTGTTGGACAAAAAAAGGCAAAGTGTTCCAAAGGATATTTTACATTTAGGGTAAAGAAGAGTACATTACATAAGCAACCTTTTATAATTAAAACGTTGGAAAGATGAAAAAGATGAGCATTAATTAAGGATATAATAAAAAAATGTAATCAATTTTCGTATATTAACTGATATATAGGTTAGGTAATTTTCTTTTTATGGATAGTAGCTATAGAAGGGAGTACATGCAAATAACAATTTTCCGTCTACTTTTCCCAGTCTTTATTGAAATTTTAGGACACTTTTCCAATTAATTCACCAAGATGAAGACACATAATTTACACTCACGCAGCTTAACTATTTTTGTGATTGTGATTTGGTTGTGTTATTGTGATCATTGGCAGCTGCAATACATTGAAAAATAACTGATTTCGTACCCCAATGCCCCGATTCAGGTGAACCAACACTGTTTGTTATCTGCCCAGCAAAAAATTGAAAGATTAATTGCAAACAGATAAATACTGTTGTTTTTTTTTTTTTGGAAACAAACTTCAACAAGTACTGTTGATTTTGTTTATTATTTTTGAATTAATAATAGGGGCTCAGCTTACATTTAAAAAAAAAAAAAACATGCCATGTACAAAGTTGTATGCATTTTCCTTATCATGGTAATATCCATATTTTGAAATAAACATTAGTTCCTTTTGTTTTGTGGTAAACTTTTCAAATATAAAAGTGGTATGATTTCTGAGCACTCATTCATCATATATTCTTAATGCAAATAAGTTTTTGTTTATTCAAGATATTATTACTAAAGAATGGCTATGTATTGAACGCGCACAGGGGGAAATTCTAAGCCTTGACCTGACGAACTGTGAAGTTATGGGACCGAGACGTCCTAAGAGTGATCCCAAGTCTTATCCAGTCCTGGTCCCTTTCATATCTTGATTCTGGGACTATCTTGGCCTAGTCCTTCTTGGGACGAGTTTGTCATGACTTGAAATGATTAGAACAGGGACAGGCCGATTAGGATATCTGCACATCTTAATTAATCAAATAGAAATTCTAGTTATAATATAAATCAAGAGAGAAAATTAAATATACATGTTAAAGGTTATATGTATATCCATAATAATTCATTCTTTTAATATTTATCACCCATCCAGCAAAAAAAAAAAAAAGGATAAAATTACTAAATTGGAAAGATAATTTCATATTCCAATTCTTTACATGATCCAAACTCAACGTCCAATTCTTCTATATATATATATATATGTAACTTTGTTCAGAATCTTGAATAGCTTGCAAGTTATAGTTGTCTGAATAGAGTTAACATATTTTGTGATAAACGGTAAATCACCCGCGCGCACATAGTGTAATTTATTTTGTGAAGAGAATATGCATGAACGTAACCTTCAAGTTCCAATTTTTTTTCATTTAATCTCCTTTTCTAGCTAAAATAAACCATTCAATTGTCGCTCCTTTCTTTCATATTCTCTCCATTGTACTATTTATTTTAGCTTGTTTGAATCTCGTTGGTCAATTTTCAAGTGTTAGTTTCACTTATAGAAAATAATAATAGACCTCTGTATATACTACCTCCGATCCAGAAATAAATTAATTCTAAAACAATGAGACTCCAAAAAGATGTACTGCCTTTAAGAACAATATATATGATACCCATACCAAAGTATAAATGACTTACGAGAGATAATACAAAATTAGGAAGGGTATTTTCAAATGAACTTTGTATTTCATATTGTTACAATGCCTTGTCAATATGCTTTGTTGAACTTCTTAGTCGAGACATCTGCCCTCTGTTTTTTCCGATCACATGATGTTGATATTCTTAGTTTTATAAATATTCTTGCCTTTATCATTGTTTCGTTGAAAGATAGACAAATAAAATTCATGGAGAGATATATCTACAATAAAAATAAAAAAGGAGGGGCACGCAGGCCGGTAAGAAAACACCGGAAAAAGAAGTGAACCTTCACGGAAACATATCATATATATGTTTATATATTATATAGCACGATTAAAAAGCACTTGTCCGATACAAAAGTTAGAAAAGAGAAGTCTTCCATATAATTACGTTATAACCGGCCCGTCGGGAAATTCAATGTATTAATACTAGTTCACACAATAAATTAAAAGAAATGCCTACATAAAGCAAGAAGTCTCCCGGCCTTTTAAACCTACAACACTAAAAGCAAAATATGCAGGAAATATCACATACTGCAAATAGCAAATGAACTCTTGAAACTTGTACTATATAATTAAGCATTAGAATTTAGACACTTCACTTATAGCTGTAAGCTAGCCCAGGTCAGCATACTACATATCTACACCTTCCCTTATTTTTCCTTTCTCTTTTTCTTTATTATCTGATAATCTCATATTTGATTTGTTTTCCTTTAGGGCTAATGACATGGTTAAGTTGTTGTAGTTTGTATTATATTGCTGCTTCGGCAAATTGTAATCCATAACTTTTGGTTCAAACAATTATGGTGATGGACCAAGAACAAGAAGCATCATTTTCCTCAAGCTCTTCTCATTCCAACTCAACTCATTCTTCTAAAGAGCGCATGAATCAACTCGTATTTCTCCAAATGCAAAATAGCTCTCTAGATGGCTTTTTTAATGAAATTAATAATGGACAGGTTAGATACTCATTTTATACACATTCTTTCATAACTTGATGATGAAACTAAAGTTTTTTAGGACTAATTTCTCCTATCTTTTATTTGACCAGACTATAGTGAATGTTCAAAGTCTGCAGTTTTTTAACTGAAGCCCTTCCAACTTCCATACTTTAAATGGATCACGAAGTTTACAAGTATTGATTCTTCTATCTTGATAATTATATATTTTATAGTTAAATAGGTATAGATTTTGAGATATATTTGATTAAATTTATAAATATTTATACCGATTTAATTATCTTTTATATATATTTGTTCTTCTCTTTAATTAATTATAGGATAAAGAGGGATTTTGATACAAAATCTACCCATATATTATTTTATTTTGCAGGAGATATCACTTGATGCACCGAAGAAAATAAACGAAGAGCCTGAAACAAATCATGGAGCTACATGAGAAGGGAATCGGAAGAAGCAATTTAAGAATCAACCAGCAAAACGGGATCCACGCGAGGGAATAAGGAAATATGCAGAGCCGGCATCAATTATATATATATATGTGTGTTAAAGGATAAAATGAGAGAATCTGAAAAAAAAAAAAGAGACATCAGATTTGGATAGAGAAGTAAGGCCACGTTGTTCAATAAGGGTAAAAATGGAAAAAACATTTGTTAAAAATAAGTTATAGCGTAATTAGAACATAGGATAGTTCTCTTTTTCTCTATCTGGAATTAGATAAGTTATTGGGACGTTAAGAGAAAAATAAGGATCTGAATATTACATGTGAATGGATGAGTGAGCTTTTCTGCATTGAGAATGCGAATTGTTTCTTTACTCTCTCTCTTTTGGGGGCAAAGTTTTGCTATTATTATTAGTTTTTTTTTTTTTTGCCAACTGGGGGCAAAGCTTTATACTCAAGTCTTTACCTCTTTCTCTCATTTCCCGAATAAACGTCTTCTTTTGTGTGTTCAGTCTTTTTTTTCTTGAATAGTTTAGAAGTACCTTGTTGTCTGAATAGAGTTATCATAGTTTGTGATAAAAAGTAGTATTCCACACACACGCGCAGTTTAATTTATTTTGTGATGAGAATGTGCATGAATCTTCAAGTTCCATTGTTTTATTTAATCTCCTTTTCTGGCTAAAATAAACCATTTAAATGTTATTCCGTTCATTATCATATTCTATCCATTGTACCATATATTTTAGCTTTTTTGATGGTTGCGATCAATTTTCATCTGTCAGACTTGCTTATAGAGAAAACAGTATAATAGAACTAAGTATATAGTACCTTCTATCCATAATATAAGACACAATTAACTAATTTGTAGAGATTAAATAAGTTAAATCAGTTATTTAAACATAGCATATATATGTACATGAACATGATCTCTCTAAACTCCTTATGTGTATGTGATTGCATCATATTTTGATAAGCTATTTCATGGTATATTTGGAGATTTTATCGCTATTTTCGGGCTTAAATTGCATTAATTATGACTAATTGTGATTAAATTTGTTTGCATGAAATTAAGGTTAAAGAGGGGCATATCTGTCATATATTTGATGATTTACCTTAATTAATTGATTGTTGGAATATCAGGAATTACATTTTGAGTTTATTTTCTACTCAGATCAGTTTAGAGAAAATTAAAGACAAGAGCCCAGAAATTAAAACATTATAGTTCAACCCTATAAACAATTTACATTTTGCATTGCAGTCCCTCCATGAACTTTTATATTTTTTGCTTTAGTCCCTGGTCAAAACATCGCGATCAAAATGAACCGAAGCAATAATCAAGCGTTGTGGATCAGCAATATCATAATATTGAAAATACTGTTCAGATTTGAAAAGCCAATTCAACGCATCAGTACCATCAAAACGGGGAGAGTCCATTTTAACTGATTTAGGTACAAACAAGTAGATGAGGTCGAATGAACCATAGCAGAACTCGATGACTTAGCATTGTCATGAGATGAAGGAGAGATGACATCTAAACGCCGAGTAATTTCTCCCATAGGTTAATCCTGGCCTTCGCATCATCAATAAACTCGTTGGCTCGTTTCATGTCCGCCTGGAGCTCTTTCATGCGAGTGTTTTCAGCCATGGAAAAAAAAAAACAAGCTCGATGAAAGCACCAAAATGGTAAGGGTATAGCTCAGAGATATAAAATAAATGACAGAGAATGAAAATGCTGAAAAAATCAGATCATATATCATGTAATTAAAGCAATGTATGTGATTAAAAAAATGTAAATAGCTTATGAAAACTGAAGCACTATATCTATGCAACAATCACAAAACTAAATATATATGAAATCCGAGACTTTTTTTTTTTTTTGGCAAAATCTGCAAAAAGAAGTGTGAAAAGAAGGAGAGGTTGGAGGAAATTGGGGAAAGATGAAGAAAAAGAATTCATAATGGAGATGGCCCGCATTGTGGTTTTTTCAAAGTTTAAGATCTTGTAGGAAGAAAGTAACAATAGCTAAAGATCTTGGACCATCAAATTGTTATTGAATTTGAATAATATATAAAAGCAAAGGTAATATATTAGTTGCGTTTGCGTAGAACAAGGAGCTTTCCACCAACAAAGTGCTCGGCATTTAATCTGGGATGAAAACCCCGAGTCTTCCCTGAATATTCTACGCTTCTTAACTTTTGTTCTGATGTTATGATTTCTCTTTTGGGAAAACTAACTGAAATTTCTCTAACTTACTTGCAATTATGTGTCTGTAATTAATTTATTTTATAAAGCGAATGGTGGATTGACAGGAAGACAATAAGGAATGAAGATAAGACGAAACCCTCCACATTATGTTCTTCCTTCCATGATCCTTCCTCATGGCAGCGAACCAGTTTCCCTACTAATTAAGTTAATCAGTTCTGGATGATCCAGATTTGTTTTAAAAAAGCCTATAGTTCCTTTTAAAAAACATATTTTAACGGGTATAAAATCTAAAATAAAGATAATCTTTTAAATATTATTTATTTAAAAAATCATCATTTTAAGAAAACTCAAATCTGAAACCTTCACATCAAATCCAAATGGTTCAAAAATGATTAACTCTCTTTGTTAAGCAAAATGCTTAGTAGGGAAATAGGGTCCTACAACTCCAGCCGATGACGACTGACTTGTATAACTACTTTTTCCACAAATTAGCTTATAAAAAAAAGGTTGATTCTTTTGGAATGATGAGTCATGAGTGAGTCATAAAATATAATTAATGGGAGTTCTCAAACAAAAACATGAGAATGAGCAGACAGCCCATTTATCTCCTTCCATGCCTCCTTCCCCTCACTACTCCCTCCAATTAATTATATTATATTATATTATATGAAACATAATTAGCAAACACATTATTGCTGTTATTAACCCCAAAGACTTGGAAAAACGAGTCTGAAATTAATTAAAGAAATATACGACTTCCAATCCAATTATAACTTATTTCTTGTAATTAAGCTCGGAGGTATTCTTTTCGACGCTGCTTCCCACATGACTTCGACTTGTATCACCACGTATAGTCCAGTCAACCTGAGTCTTCCCTGAATATGCTACAATTTTTAACTTCAGCTCTTATGTTAAGACTTTGCTTTTCTGAAAAGTAACTGAAATTCATCTAACTTAGTTATGAATATGTTTTTATATTAATATGAAGGGCTTATGTTGCTAGAGCACTCATATATATATATATATATATAATATACATATTAGTGAAATGACCGAAACAAATTCTCATAGAAAATGTACAGAGCAGAATACTTTTTCTCTGTTCCCACATATATTTGCCATAACGGAGTACCTTAATTACACTGACACACACACACATATTATATAGATCGTGCCGCCTTACTGAAAGGGATCTCGTTATTAACTTTTTTCTCCTCTTAATGCCTCAACCATTGGATCATATTTTAGTGGGTGAGATTTAATGCTATGTAATAATATTATAATTGTAGATTTTTATTATATTTAATGTTATAATACTATTTAATATATAGAATATTAAATCTCACCCATTAAAATATGATCAAATGGTTGAGATATTAAATGGTTGGAAGGGTTTAGTGGAGACATTCCTATCCCGTGCCATACATTGTCAACTATTTAATGAACTGCATCTGTGAATCATTTAGTTGCCTATGACTATGTTACTGAAATTTAATCACTCTCGAACCACGACGGTAAATGCCAACTAGTCCAAACGGTTTAACCAGAAATAAATTATTTGGAAATGAAAATAATTTTATTCGGTTATAAGCGAAACAGAATTGCCTTTTGCTCACCCCAGTAAATGCCCCACAAAAAAAAAAAGAAAAAAAAAAACCTAGCTCTTTGTTTTCTTCCCCTAGAAAGTAGAAACCAATTAGATCTTCAAACTTGAAAGAAATATAAAGAAGGGTTAACTAAATAGTACCTCAACCCTCTGTCCTTAATATAAGAGCTAATTGATTAATTTAGATAAATTAAGGGAAACTAACTATATTAGTTATTTGTAATAAATATATATTGGTTTTTTAAAAATATTATCCTTCATCATGACTACTCTTAGATAGAAACACCTTAATATGTGTAATCAATATGGATATTTTGCAAAAAAAAAAAAAAAAAGCTGTAAATTTAGAAGTTAAAGTGGATTAGGTCTTATATTTAATACAAAATTTAACCCCAACTAGCTCTTAGGCCAGAGGTTATAGCATATGTTGGAACTTGAGGAGGGAAGTAAAATTATAAATTAACAAGGATTAACACCATCTTTAATTCTCGTAGTTTATAATTATTTTGGTTTTGGTTCCTTAAGTTTTAAACAAGTGGTTTCAGCCCCTCAAGTTTACTTCATTTCAAACCGTTAGTCCCTAAAGTTTTAGAAGGACTTGAAACTAGAGTTAACACCGTTAATTAAGTTTATGTGACACTAACACTATTAAATATGTTTATGCGGATGTTGACTGGTAAAAGCTGAGTTGGAAAAATAAATTCTAAGCCTATATTTTTAAAAGGTTTTATATAATTGAAAAAACATAAACCCATCATCAGTCCGTGGCCGTGGGTCACTGCCTGATTTAAAGTAGGGAGGAGAGCTTCAACCTTGGGTTATGGTGGAAGGAGAGAGAAGGAGAAAATTTTTCAGAGTAAGATGCTTTAGACATTTTGGCTACACTAATGGGTTTAATTTCTAACAGTGTTTATTTTTATTTAACAGAAGGACTACTATATATCTAACTGGAGAAAACCAAAGGATCAAATAAAAAATAAATTCAAGGATCTGATTCAATTCAAAACTGAGTAGAACTATTAGAACCTCCACATTAAATTTTTTTTTTTTTTTTTTTTGCATGAAAAGTTGCCTTTGTTTGAACTCGCAAATCAAGAGGCAAAGGTAGAACCTCCACATTAATTTTACCTTTATATAAAACTAGATTGTAGCATAGAAGAATACTGAATGAAAAATTAAGACAATAAAAAAGAAGAAGTTGCGGATATGTATTGAATAAAGGAGCCAGGTTTTCACATTTGTTTTTCATTTTATTAGCACGAGTGTCAGAGGAATAACAGAAATAGCAGAAGGGGAGAGAGAATTCCACACAGAAAGAGAGAAGATCCCAAATCACTTCACACCACTCTCAACGGTTTTTGTCTTATTATAGAGCCATGCCTTCATCAATTTCTCTTTTCTTTTGAGCAAAAAAAAAAAACAAATTCCTCCTTTCACGCGCACTTCTTTTACAGATTTTTATCTGTACTCATCAATAACAAACCATCAATTATCAACTTTAGTGCTTGCCTGCCACTTCTCTTCGGTTTCCATTTATTTTTTTTAATAACTAGCTATGTGAACAATATAATACAAATGAATTTTGGTTATTTTGAATTGGGTCAAACTGGCATTTTGTATAGATTTAAAAGTAAGTCATATTATTTATTATTTATATAATAATGTGGATATAAAAAATCAGGTTCATGCATTTTAAAAAAAAAATCAATAATTATGATTTAATATTCAATATTCTTCTCATATATTTAAAATTAAAAACATAATGCACTAGTAAATTAGGGAGAAGGTGAGAAAGCCAGCCCCACATGCACGCATATACTTAAACCATATTGTTCCCCAATTAGAAAAGAAAAGTTTTCAATACAATTACGTTACAATCCAACGCTATTCTCTGTTTTGTTAATTAGGTTTAGCATAAAGTTAAGTTAGAAATTACCGTATAGAGACTGTATTAAGGTAAAAGCACGCATTTAATCATCTAACTTTATGTAAAGTTTCAGTTTGGTTATTTAACTTTAAAAGGCACATGCATATTTTCCTTCCTTTAACAATAACATTGTTAATCTCAAATGATGGATTTTTTTTAGTGATCATTGATATTTTGAAAATTAAACTTAATTTGCTAGTATTTGAAAAAGTTTTTTCAACATCTAAAATACCAATATCAGCGTGTTTGGTTAATGATATTAGGATTAAAGGACTCAAAAACATTTTATAAAGTAAAGGAACCAAAATAAAACCTTGTTTGCAGTTAAATGAGGACTAAAGTTTTTTCAACATTTAAAATACCAATATCAACATTTTTTTTTGTTAACGATGTTAGGGTTAAAGGACTCAAAAAACACTATAAAGTTAAAGTACCAAAATGAAACATTACGTGAAGTTAAATCACTAGGGCCTGTTTGTGAAAGTGGTGGAAAAACATGTTTATGCAAGTTGAGACAAAACTCCTCTCACAAACTTATCTCATATACTGTAAATTATGTTGGAAAAGCAGCTTCTACCATTAATCTAAATAAGCACAAATGTGTACTCTTGGCCAATAGTAAAGTACCAATAGTAAAATAAATCAAAGATGAAGGAAATTAAAGGTTAGTGCTAATAAAAGGGAAAACCCACTGAAAGTTGGTTCCAGCCTATTGTGTCGGGGAAAGATTCTTTACGAGAAATTAAAGATATCAATCAGTTGACACAAGCAAATAAAGACCTACGTAAAACAAGTCAGTCTCCAATTTTTTTTATACATATAATTCATCCAGATCATTACAACCGTGTTAACCCCAAACTAAAGACCTAAACAAACTAGCTAATAGGAGTCATAGGACCATATAATTACTTTAAACCAATATTAATTTGTATTCCAAAAAATGAGTTGGAGTGGTGGAGAGAAGGTGCATGGAAAGAAGGATAGGGACCCATTCCAAACAACACACCTTATTGGGCTTTGTTTTTCCATCTCATCATGCCCTCATCAATGGGGGTATAAGTGTCATTTGGGCATTTCATAAAGCAAATCATCATGGGATTTGCTTCTTTTCTCTGGTGAAAAAGCAAAATCCATTTACTTGTGACTTGAATCCCTTTTCTTCCTCGCAGCTCTCCCATACTAACACATTCATTTTTTAAAATAAAAGCTACCACATTTGTCCCAGCTCTATGGAAAGAAGTCCTGTACTCGACAATGCAATTTAAATTAATTAGTAGTATAAAAGTTTTGTATCAATCAAATTAAGTGAACTGAATATCTTAATTAGCTAAATGCGAGAAATGCTCACTAATTGGAATGATCATATATTTTATATTTATTAAAAAAGTTATAGTTGGAAGTAGTATCAACTTAATTTAACAACTATTTTTCCAAGTCTTTGACAAATTCAAGAGTCAATAATATAACAGCATTTATCTCTCTACTTCCATTTCATACAATATAATTAAATGGAAGGAGTCCTGAGGGAAGGGGAATATGGAAGGAAGAAAATGGGCTCTCGGCTCATTCTCACGTCTCATTTAATTTTCTTTTTGTTAATGATATACGGTAATCGAGCCTACAGCGAAGATCATATACATATCTCTTTTTTTTCCCTCCTTTTATTGATCACACGAGTTTTTTTTTTTTTTGACAAAACGCTCATTACTTTCATAAGTCACTCATTATTCAAATAAAAGCAACCAAATTAAAGTGTTAGTGGTTGTTGCAATAACGTAGTGGTTCAACTTTGATAAAGCTAATTTGTGGGGAATATGTGGTTGTACAAGTCATGAGGGAAGGAGCATGGAAAGGAAGAATTTGGACCCTTCTTTTACGATTCTTTTCCTTTCATTATTCTTTTATTACAGAAAAAAGAGAAGAATATGGACTCTACTTTTACTATTCCTTTTCTTTTATTATTCTTTTATTGCTGAAAAAGAGGAAGAAAAGACCAAGATATAAAAGAAATAGAAATAAATTGTAAGAAACTCGCAAGAAAATTCTAGCTTCAGTCATTTAACAACACCGTCAGGAAGGTAAACTCCTTGACCCTTGTACATATTAGTGGTTCGTCAAATTATACTCAGTGAGTTGGTTCAAATATTTAAGGCAAGCGATCAAGAAGAATTTTCCTCAAACTCTTCTAACTCCAATTCAACCCCAAGAACCTGCAAGTATGAAATTTTCTTGAGTTCCCCCAGAACGGGATCGGTTGGACTGTCAGTCCGCCGATTCGCAGGTCGAACTGACCAGTCCGGTTTTAAATATTTTGATTTTACAAGTAAAAAGAGTAGCATGGATTTAAGAAATGAAGAGCCATGTTTTAAACAATAATAATTTTTTATTAACAACGTTACAAAATTTCACAAGCTAACTCGAACTTAAAAATTCCAAAAGTTCAATCAAAAGTAGTCATGTTTAGTGTGCAGTGGTGAGAGAAGGAGCATGGAAGGAAGGATGGGGGAGAAACTCTTAGGTGCACCCAGTGCACCAGCTCATCCACAGTCTGTCCTAGGGGTGTGCAAGTTTTTCCCGTCCCGGTCTTCCCGTCCCGATCCCGAGCAAATCCCGTCCTGAAAATTTCAGGACGGGAAAAGTTCGGGATCGGGAAATTTTTTTCGGGATCGGGAATGGGACTTCCCGATCCCGACTTTTTCCCGATCCCGAACAAAAAAATATATATATATATATATATATATATATTATGTATAATTTTTTAAAATATTTAAGAAAGCAAGACCAAATGCAAAATAAAATGTGAAAATTCCTAACACCCTCAAGGTAATATCTATTCTTTTAGTTAATTTAGTTAATTTCATTTACTATTTATTAAATAATTCTAATTTTGTGTTCTTGTCTTTGTGCTTTTTGTAGCTAAATCGACAACTTTAAGTATATATTGGACTAATGATGTATTTGTACTGGACTAATTTGGTACAATATGATATTAGATAAATTATATATTTATACTAGACTAAAGAAAATAAAACAAAAATATTAATATAAGAATTTTTTTAAAAAAAATAAAAGAAATTCGGGATCGGGAAATTCCCGATCCTGATCCCGAACATTTCCCGTCCCGTCGGGACGGGAAATTTTCAGGATCGGGATCGGGATCGGGAATGGCATTTCCCGATCCCGATCCCGAACACCCCTAGTCTGTCCAATTCAATGGCACCAGCTCAGTGTTACAGAACATTCTTGTCAGACAAATAATCATGGTTCTGGAAACCGGACCGGACCGGCCGGTCCGGCCTGGTAACCGACGAATCGGCCGGTTGGCCGGTCCGGTTTCCATTTTTAAAAAAAAAATTTTTTTTTTTACTATTTTCTTTAGAATTTCATACCAATAAGCCTAAAATTTCCAATTTCTCACCGGTTTGGTCCCGGTTTAGCTCCGGTTTGGCCCCGGTCTGACCCACTGACCCTTAACCTAGTACCCCGACCGGTTCAATACCCGGTCCGGGTTTTAATACCTTGCAAATAATAGAACAATCTTTATCTTTTACCTTTTCTCTCTTTTCCTCCCACCTTCCCTCCCAATTCCTTTTTGACTTTTTCTCTCTCTTCCTCCCACATTCCCTCCCAATTCCCTCTCTCTTTCATCCCCACTCACAACACCGGCTTTTCTTACGACCCTTTCACAGCCTGCCAAACACCCACGTTAATGGAGCCTACTGCCTGAATTTTTTTTTTAAAAAGCAATATTTAAAACCAAGTACTTCCATCATTCTATAATATAAACATTTAAAGAAAAATAATTTGATACACAATATAAGTTATTTATAGATAATTAATGATTATTTTACAGTTTTATCCTTATAATTAATACTCATTTCTAATTTATCCACTCAATAAATTTTTAAATACATTTTTTAATAAGGATAAAAATAAAAAAAATTAATTTAGGATATATTTATTAAATTAACTATTATTTTTTATTTTTCATAAATTAATTGAAATGTCATATACTATGAATAAAATATGAATAAAAGAGAGTACAATGCATTCGCAAGGGACGTAAGAAAAGTCAGAAAACCAACCCCACACGCATTCACATTTTTGTTTCACATTGTTTGAATTATTACATGTTATAGTTTTGAAAAAAAATGATCTTTGGTAAACACGGATTTTTCTCACCTCTAGGGTGAGTGTTTTTCTCTCCGTATGGGGGAGGCCTTTCTGCCACTATCAGGGTGGCCTTTTCCTCTCTTCTCTTTTGCATATGCCCACGACGCCGCCTGGGATTTTCCGGTGATACTGAGAGATACTATTACCCACTGTGATAGTATAAAACTGAGTGGTTCTGCGGCTCACATCCGAATCGCAGACGTGGTAAGGGAGCGAGAGCGCGACCTGTTCGTGCATTCCGGGAGGCTGTGCGGGTTTTCGAGAGTGGTCGGAATTTTCAGAGGTGGGAGGATTGGAGTCTGTAGCTTTAAAATGAAGGAAAAGATTAACTCATCTTCTGGGTCTCGGCCAACTATTGAACTAGAACGAAATTCCAATCTGAAACTAGGGGGTGCCCTGATTGGAAGGATAGAGACGCCGAAAGATCTTAATCAGAGCACGGTAATAACTATGGTACAAAAGGGATGGCAGCTGAAGGAGGAGCTGGAGGTCCTTGATATTGCTAAAAATGTTTTCGTATTTCAATTTGCTGACAAGGGTGATTATCTGAAGGTCCTGAGAGGGCGCCCATGGTCGATTCAATCTCATCTTCTCAACTTACAGTTATAGGATGACGATATGATCTATAAGGAGATATGCTTTTCCCAGTGCCCTTTCTGGGTGCAATTTCACGGACTACCATTTAGTTACATGAACCAAGCTAATGCCATCAAACTGGGATCAATAATTGGAGAGGTTGTACTGGTGGAAAATCCTCTAAAACAGGGCAAGATTGTCCGGAACTTCTTAAGGGTAAGGGTTATTACTGATATTCAAGAACCATTGACACTGGGCTTTTGGGTCCAAAGGGAGAAGAAAGACGATGTATGGGTAGAAGTGAAGTATGAGCGACTGCCCACTCTTTGTTATAAATGCAGGATACTCGGCCATGAGCAACGTTTGTGTCCTAAAACAGAGCATATAGTTGATGAGGAAGTATCGTATGGTAGCCATCTAAAAGGAATAGTTCCAAGGCTAATGGAGGAGCTGCTGGTCAAGGTGAAAAAAGGGTGGTGTGAATGGAGGCCGAAGATTCAGACGGTGGTGCGTAGTCTTGAGTTTGGAGAAGAGCGTGAGCCTGAAAAAGCAGTACGGTTTGGTGGGTGGAGCGTGCCTCTAGACGGGAATAACGAACTCGTACAGCAACACACTACCATACAGAAACAGACAAATCCACGTGGTGGAGCAAAATCCCCAGACAAGGTTCATCAGCCTAGAGAAACCGTGCTAAAGGAAATTGGGAATGAAAGGAACTTAGGAGGTGGGATGGGCCCAAAGGTAAAGGTCCAATTAACTTTAATGTTAAGGTCCCCAATGAAACACTTTTACAAGGCAAGTCCAAGAAGGAAAAAACAAAGTGGCCCAAATGATCATGTCTCTCCTACCAAAACACGAGGTGGCAGAAAAGGGGCTATTATTGTGCTTGATAGAGAGAAAAACACACTGGATAAAGCTATTGTCTCGTATATACCGAACTCCCCAATGTCTGAAGTTGCAAGCAGATTAGGTAGAGTAAAGATCAAAAGGACCCCACCAAAAATTGACTCTCCACAAAATCCAAAGAAGATTAGACTATCAGAGGAAGGACGTTTGGAACTGCTTTCTGGAGGTGCTGGGGTAAGGAAATCTCCAAAGAAGAAGAACGTCCGAAGAACTAAGCAGAGCTTGAGAGGTAAATCTCTTTCAACCCCAACCTTGAATCGCATTTCCCCTGTCTCTATTCCTGGAAATATTGAACCGTATGAATTTGGAGCGTTGCCTGAAGAGTCGAAGAGTATGGCTATGGATGAGGGCGTGGGTGGCTGGCCTCAAACAGCCCCCCCGGCGCCATGATACTCCTTTTGTGGAACTATCAAGGCATAGGGGTGGCCTTGACGGTAAAAAACCTGAAAGAGGTATGCAAGCAGAATAAACCCCAATTGGTGTTCCTTATGGAAACCAAACAACAAGAAAAAATAGTAAAAAAAATTCGTTGCAGATGTGGTTTTGATGAAGAGTAGATAGTTAATCTTGTGGGTTTAAGTGGAGGTTTGGCCCTCTAGTGGAGTGACTCACTTATAGTAGAAATATTACACTCTTCAAATACTATTATTCATGCTGCAGTTAGGTCCTCCACGTTTAATGTTCCTAATTTTGTTACCTGTGTGCACAGCTCCCCAAATCCTAGAGCAAAGAAACAGACTTGGGATAAACTTTTATCTATTTCTCAAAATATAGAAGGTCCTTGGCTTTGTGTAGGGGACTTCAATGAATTGACTAAACAAAGTGAGAAGTGGGGAGGAAAACCAAGAGCAATCAGTTGAATCCTTAACTTCCAGAGTCAAATTTTAGAGTGCTGCTTACTGGATATGGGCTACAAAGGATCGTCCTACACATAGAACAATAGAAGAGTGAATGAAGCGCATGTGAAGGAAAGAATTGATCATGCTTTGGAAAATGTGGAGCTCATGGAATCCTTTCCTAAAGCTCAAGTTTTTCATTTAGAGCCAATTGGATCAGATCATCATATGTTGCTAATTAATCTTTGCCATTCGAACGTTCGGACTCCCTATACTTTCCGATTTGAGTTTACATGGCTGGAGCACCCAGATTTTATGAGAATTGTGAAGCAAGGATGGGAGATGAACGAATTACTAAATGATAACAAGATTGAAAGCTTTGTATCAAGGCTAGAAAGATGTCGTAAAGCGCTGATCTGCTGGAGTAATAAGGTTTTCCCTAACAGCAATAAACTTATTAGTTGCCGTAGACACCAACTAGCGGCATGCTTGGAAGGGAATTTCACTGAGGATAAACTTAAGATGACTGAAGAAATTTAGGCTGAAATTGTGAAGATATGGGATAGAGAAGAAAAATATTGGTGGCAACGTTCACGCATCACATGGCTAAGAACAGGTAACAAGAACTCAAAATTCTTTCATATTTCTACTGTTCAACGATGCCGGAAAAACTCTATCTTAAGACTGAAAAGAGACGATGGAGTGTGGGTCGATGACGAAGCTGGTATAGCTGAATGTGTTATTGATTATTTTATGACCCTATTCACTGCTTCTAACCCACGTGACTTTTCAGCTGTGTTGAACTATGTTGACAGCAAAATTTCTGACATTGATAATGCTATGCTACTAGCTCCAGTAACACATGAGGAAATCCAGCAAGCTACATATCAACTGGGAGGAATGAAGGCACCAGGCCCGGATGGTTTTCACAGCAAATTTTATCAACACTCGTGGGCAGAAGTGGGAGATAGCATTATTGGGATGGTAAAGGATTTCTTTAATGGACATGGTGATCTCAACAAAATTAATGATACTAATATAGTTCTGATTCCTAAAGTTGAGAAGGCAGAAAAGATCACACAATTTCGTCCGATAGGCCTCTGCAATTTCTCCTACAAGATCATCTCCAAGCTACTTGCAAATAGGCTAAAAAAGATTCTGAGTAAGTGTATTTCAGATACACAAGGTGCCTTTGTCCCAGGACGACTGATTTATGATAATATAGTCATAGCCCACGAGGCTTTTCATTACCTCCAAAGGAAAAAGAAAGGGAGCAAGTATGAATTTGCACTGTAGATGGATATGAGCAAGGCATATGACCGAATTGAATGGGACTTTCTCCGAGCTATTATGGTGAGGATGGGTTTTGGTGAGCGATGGGTCAACCTAGTCATGGCGTGTGTCTCATCAATTCACTTGAATATCTGCTTATCTGGCCGTAATATTGGTTCCTTTGCTCCAGGGCATGGCTTAAGACAAGGGGATCCCTTATCCCCATACCTCTTTATTCTGGTTGCAGAGGTCCTATCTTGTATGCTCTCTAAGGAGATTGAGTGTAAGCGCTTAAAAGGAGTCAAACTTTCAAACCAAGGCCCAATGTTGTCACATACTTTCTTTGCAGACGATGTCTTATTCTTCATGAATGTAGAGCCAGCCAATTGTGAAAAGCTTGCTCATCTATTAGACAGTTACTGCATAGCTTCAGGACAGCAAGCAAACTTGACCAAATCAGGGTTAGTCTTCTCCCAAAATACCCCAAACGCAGCCAAAGAACAAGTAAGTCAAGTGCTGAAGATCCCAATTTCGGAGGACCAGGGGAAATATTTGGGTATCCCTAGTATGCGGGGAAAATCTAAACAGCAAGCACTTGCTTATGTAAGAGAAAAAGTGGGGAAGAAGGTGCAGGGCTGGAAAAAAAATCTGCTATCCTACGCCGATAAAGAAGTTATGATAAAGGCTGTTGTCAATACAATCCCAATTTACCCAATGTCGTGCTTCAAGTTCCCAGTTAATACTTGTAAAGATATGGATCGGTTGATCTGTAATTTCTGGTGGGGCGAGACTGATGGAGGCGGAAATATTCATTGGAAATCTTGGAATTATATGAAGAAACCGAAGACTGAAGGGGGTATGGGATTTAGGGATTTTGTTTCCCTTAATGAGTCACTATTAGCCAAAACAGCATGGAGACTAACTCGAGAGGAGGAATCTTTGTGGGTCAAAGTATTGAAGGGCATTTATTTTCCAAATAACACTTTTATGACAGCTGAAAAGGGCTATAGGGCATCCTGGATTTGGTCGAGTTTTTTGTCTGGACGAGACGTGCTCAAACAGCGGAGCTACTGGCCCATCGGGAATGGAAAGTCTGTCAGTGTGTGGAGGGACCACTAGATTCCGAGACTCTCAAGTAATTCATTAATATCTCATCTCAATCTGGAATCTGTTCCTAATTCTTTAGTAGATTCCCTGATTATAGATGGACAGTCGAACCTCTCCTCTCTAGTTAATGTGGTACCCAATGAGATTTTACATTTGATTTATAGTATTAAGGTTGAACACCTTTCTCATCAAGACAAGTTGGTATGGACCTTCACAAAGAATGGATTGTACACAGTCAAACATGGGTATAAGAGTCTAATGTTGAACCGGAGAAGTGTGGATGCCCAGCCGAGTACATCACTATCAATCCCAAAAGAATTTTGGACAAAATTATGGAAGATCAAGTCTTTGCCCAGAATTCTTCATTTTTTGTAGAGGTGCTGTAACAAGGCTATTGCCACAAAAAATGCTCTATTTTATCGCCATAGCACAGGTAATCCCCTCTGCCCAATCTGCCTATCTGAACCAGAAACCATTGAACGCTTGTTTTTCTTCTGCCCATGGGTACGCAGCGTTTGGTTTGGTAGCATAATTTCCATGAGAGTAGACCAATCAACAATCAACTCCTTTACTGAATGGTTTATAGACCTGGTGTGTAAAGTAGAGGACTTTCAAGGTTCTGACTTCTCCCTAGTTGCTTACCTTCTATGGTCTATATGGAAGGAGAGAAATGAAGTAGTGTTTAATGGCAAAAGCCCAGACCCAACTTCTGTCCTGGAATATATAAAAAGAGCAGTTAGTGAGTTCCAATCAGCTACCTCTAATCCTCCTCAGGTGGTTACAAGGGATATTAATGAGGTTCCTGGCAAATGGCATACTCCACCAATTTCCTGGGTAAAGATTAACTGTGATGGCTCATTTCAAGCTAGGGATAATTCAGCAGCAATAGCCTTAATTTGCCGTGACCACTAGGGAAAGTTTCAATGGGGTTTTGGTGAACAGGTTGAGGCGAAGTCAGCTTTCCAAACTGAAGTCTTAGCTGTTAGGAAGGCTATTTGCATGTGCATAGAGCTAGATATCACAAGAGCCAACATTGAGACAGATAACCAGAATCTATTCCAAGCTTTGTCTGTGGGAGATCTGTCAACAAGCGAGTGGTGCAGTCTACACTACCTGGAGGAAACTCTTCAATTAGCTAAATCACGTTTGGATCTTTTCTTTTCCTTCACTCTTAGGGAAGGAAATTCTTCTGCTGATTATCTAGCAGGTTGTATTCGAAAGAAGATATACCCTTCGGGGTGGGTGTCATCACCAACACCTTCTATGCTTTGCTTTCTATCACGTGATGCAGCTGATAATGGAGAATTGTCTTTCAGCAGTGAGGAAGCTTTTGGAGACCGTGATAGAGAAGGAATTGGTTAATGCGCATGAACTGGAGTCAACTTAATTTTTTTGACTTTGCTTTTTTAGCTTTTAGTCTTTCTATTTCTGCTTTTGTCTGATTGATGTTAAGACTTTCTAGCTGTTATTTTGTCCCTTTCGATTATATATAAAAAGCAACATTTCCAGGTCAAAAAAAAAATTATTACATGTTATATACGTGTGTGCAAAAAATCTCAATTTAGACCAGTAGCACGTAATTGTGGTCTAAATAAAAGTGAAAGGTAATTAATATCTTCTGACAACATGTCCAAATAAGTCCAAGCGGGTTGATTTGAAATTTCATGAATTGGGCACCCTAATTTATCTTTTTTATGTTTTCATAAGTATTTTATGAAAATGGGACCATTAGAAGCAAAGATGCAAAATCTGAAATTCTGTTGAGTGAAACTCTATTCTGGGCAGTCAGTTTGTATGAACGTTTTGAATGACCAAATGGTGTCTAAAAATTCTGAAACTTTTCAGTATTAAATTTCACATCTCAAGCTTCAAAATGTACATATAATTTGTTCCATTTCGTTTTGTGAGCTAGAAGATATGACTGTCCAAAGTTTGGGATGGAAACTGAACTCTGTTTTGGGGCAGTGATAGGTTTTATATAATTCTGGAATTTTGTGGTAATTTTGGGTAATGGCCCATATTTTTCCTATAAATAGGACTTAAATACCTTTCATTTGGCTTTGGAATCACCTCATTTCAAATTTTTTAGAATTAGTTATTATTTTTCAAAGTTTGGGTAGAAAATCTGCCAGAAAATCCGTAAATGGGAATTATGACATCATCGAAATAAAAGATGACATCAGCATGGAATTAAATATTTTTTAATCATCTTCAGCTCTCATTTCTGACGTGTTGAACCAGCTGAAACTAGTGAGAGAAAGTTGAGAGCTCTTAGAGAGAGAAAGAGGAGAAATCTCACAAGGTAAGCTGATTTCTCTGACGATCTACCTCCTAACGCGTATAACCTTGCCCCTAAGCTTCTCTTTCATATTCTTTAAGGTGTTGGAAGCTCAATTTTCATGGTTAAGAAGGGCTAGGGTTTCAGCCACTCTTGAGAAAAGCTAGTGGGAGCTTGAGGTAATTTCCAAACTCTTGTGTATTGACTATTCTAACTACTGTGGACAATTTAATCGGTGAAATTTCACCGGATTGTCATTAGTTTCAAAAATGGGAAATGGGTGTGTAGGGCTGTTATGCTGCCCAAATTGATACTAAATGGTAGTTGTAACATAATAGAATAGTCAATAAAGTGGTTAGGAGTAGAAAGGAACGCGTTTACGGAGCCGAAACCGAAAAACCCCAATTTTTCCCGGAATACTTGAGAATTTCGGCCAGCTCTAGAAATGGGTCTTAGAGTTGGATTTTCAATGATTTGATGATTCCATTGAGTTCAGGAGGGTGAGGTTACATTTGGGCACATTTTCGGAAAAGGCCGAAAAAGCATAATTACGAAAACGCCCCTAAAACCCTTAAAGTGGGGCCGCCAAGGGTAATTTTGTAATTGACATTGAATTTGATAATTTCAAGTTTGGAAATGGATTCTGTGGGCAGAAATTTGTTAGAATAGTCAATGTCAAAATTTCAGGAAAAGTACAACCGGACTGGTACAGTGGGGCCGGGCCGGGTCCCCGGGGGCATTTTAGTAAATTTCCAATATAGCCTCATATAACCCCTAGAAACACTATGGAAGTGTCTAAATAGTACATTTGACATTGTAGGATCGAATATGAAGCCCCGAGCTGTTTGCACGTAAATTGAGGCACACGTTTTGAGGCATAAAAGGGTTAAGGTAGGGAACTTACCTCCTGCATGTATTTAATATTTGTGTTAGTGTATTGATGCATGTTATTGCTTTGCTTGATTATGTGAAACATATATGAATTATTGAAGCTCTGTTTCTGTTATGCTATGATCATAAGTATATTGTTTGAAGCATTGAGGTTGCAGATATGTTATTGTGTGAGCATGAGTTATGTAATGCAAGCATGTCATGCATTAAACACATATCTTGCATGCATATTGGTATCTGTTTCCTATTGAGATTCTCTCGAATCTCACCATCTCAATCCTCCCCTACCAACAATTTAGATAGGGCAAGTGGCTCGTGGAAGGAGCGGCTAGGACTCTTTCGAGATGAGAGTTGGTAGTTGGTTATCAATATGAGTTGGGATGACTGTATATGATTTGGATGAGGATTTGTTATGTATTTGAGATGGATTTGTGTAATCCCCATATGAGGGCTTGTAATGGGCGATTGTGCCCTATAAAGCTTGAGTTAATAAATGGAATCCGGAATTGCCGGAATTATTACATTGCGTACTTTGATATATTAAATGTGATTTATCTTCGTATAGTAATTGTATTTGGAATGTGAATGTGAGACCAGGTTATAAATGATTTCGAAAGGTATTTGTGAAAATCCCGTCTGGTAGATGAGTTTATAAATGTTATTTGATTGTTATTGGTCTCTATTTCACTTTAATTGCGTATTCCGAATATTAATTACGGAAGGGGGTTACAACTGATCCCTTTTATAAGCAACTTTTACTTTTTTTTTCTGAAAATGTAAGTTTATCTTTCCTATTTTACCCTTATTAAATAATCATTCTCTTTCATATCTTATACTCATTATCTCTCGTACTTTTTATCTATTCTCTCTCCTATACGCTTTTCATAAATAGGGTCATATATGAAAAAAAACATGACATTTTTGACACACTCATTTTTTTTAATTACCAGTTCATTTTATACAATCAAGGAAAAAATTACCTATAAATAGGGTCTGAGGGAGTGAAAAAAGAAGTGATTACGGATATGTACTCAATAAAGGAGCCAGGTTTTCATATTTGTTTTTCATTTTATTAGCGTGAGTGTCAGATGAATAATAGAAATAGCAGAAGGGGAGAGAGAATTCCACACGGAAAGAGAGAATATCACAAATCACGTCACACCACTCTTAACGGTTTTTGTCTTATTATAGAGCCATCCCTTCATCAATTTCTCTCAGCTTCCACGTTGGTCTGCGCATTCGACTACTGCGTCATGCATTCATCAATAATTCCTCCTTTCACGTGCACTTCTTTTACATATTTTTATCTGTGTTTAGAGTCAGTAATATGGGCCTAACCCGCGGGCTCAACCTGTAAGCCCACGGGTTTTGATGCAAAAATGCGGGCTGCATAGGCCCGCCCCGCATAACCCGCGGGTTGATGCGGGCCAGCCCGTGGGTTAGTGGGTTGTCCCGCAAAATTTTTTATTTTTTATTTACATATAATAATTTTACAAAATTTATAAGTTTTTCATTCCTATCTTGATACCTACCAATCCTAAGAGAAAAAATCTTAGCTTCTTCCCTTCTTCTTTAAACAAAATTATTATATCTTTGTTGCTTGAGGATGAGTTTATGTTTTGTTTATAAACTTTAACAAATTTGATAACTTTATCTCTTAAATTGTAGATTATGCTTTTAAATTTTTATAAAAGAAATGATTGATATTAGGAAGATAAATTTAATTACTCATATATATGTGTCTCATATTTTCAATCATCTTTAAAAAATATAAATTTATTTTTTTATAAAAAAAATGCAGGCCCGCGGGCTGGCCCGCAACCCGCACACTGCGGGTTAGGGTTGGTATTTTGCCAACCCGTAGAAGTGCGGGCTGCACAGGCCCGCACCGCGCTGGCCGCGGGTTGGTGCGGGCCAACCCGCAACCCGCGGGCTGGTCCGTATTTCCAGCTATATCTGTGCTCATCAATAACAAACCATCAATTATCAACTTTTAGTGCTTGCCTGCCAGTGGCGCTTCTCTTTAGTTTCCATTTATTTTTTAAAATAACTAGCTATGTGAACAATATAATGCAAATGAATTTTGGTTATTTGAATTGGGTCAAACTGGCATTTTGTATAGATTTAAAAGTAAGTCATATTATTTATTATTTATGTAATAATGTAGATATGTAAAATCAGATTCATGTATTTTTTTAAAAAAATTCAATATTTATGATTTAATATTCAATATTCTGCTCATATATTTAAAATTAAATACATAATGCGCTAGTAACTTGGGGATAACATGAGGAAGCCAGCCCCACATGCATGCATGTACTTAAACCATATGGCTCCCCTATTAGAAAAGAAAAGTTTTCAATACATTACGTGAAGTTAAATCAATAAATGTGTACTCTTGACCAGTAGTAAAATAAATCAAAGATAAAAGAAATTAAAGGTCAGTGCTAATAAAAGGGAAAAACCACCAAAAGTTGGTTCCATCCTGTTGTTTCAGGGAAAGATTCTTTATGAGAAATTAAATATGTTAATCAGTTGACACAATCATAAGTCACTCATTATTCAAATAAAAGCAACCAAATTAAAGTTTTAGTCGTTGTCGCAATAATGAAGTGTTTCAACTTTGATAAAGCTAAATTTGTGGGGGGATAATGTGATTGTACAAGTCATGAGGGAAGGAGCGTGGAAAGGAAGAATGTGGACCCTTTCTTTTACGATTCCTTTCCTACTCCCTTATTAAGAAAGCTTTGGACATCAACGCAGATTAAAAGATATTATAGTTAATTTGAACCTTTGTAAGGTTTTGGGACATTAGTCATTTTGCTAGCTTAGCATTATTTTATGCTTGTGCGTATTATGTATGGGTTGGTAATGAAATTGGATTTGGAGAAATATCTATATGTAATTTGATTTATTTTGTACTAGTCAGATTCGTTTTCATACTTATAAAATTCATTTTTTGTGTTTAGATCAATCAAAGAGAAGAAATGCGATATGCTATGATTTTATCTTCGCCCACCTACTTCTTCATCTCTTTTGAATTTCTAACATTGATATAGCTCTCTTCCTCACGACACTCAACATGTCATCTGTTCATGCTCTGTTCTTCCTAGTTCCACTATTTGCTTTCAATAGACTAATAATTTGTTTTTATAAAATATACTCTATTAATTAAGTTAAGTTTCTAAAATTCAAAACATAACTTTTGTGGATCAATTATTAATACACATTCTTGTAAGAAAGTTAGAGAATTATCAATTACTTTTCAAAATAAAAATCATAACAAAGAACAAAAGTAAAAAAATTGCAGTATATTGGTGGAAGACACGGAGTCTTTACGCCAGGTTAACTTAACTAGTTGACAGTACTGACACAAATGTTGTAGTGTCTCCTTTTAATTTCACATTCGTTTTGCAAGTCTTTAGGCACACTCAAAAGTCAAAAACAATATTTATGTGTTTGCTTCTGTTTCGTATATGATACTATAATTAATTCGAACGAGTCGTGAGGGAAGGGTTATGGAAGAAAGAAAATGGGCTCTCTGCTCATTCTCATACAACCTTTTCTTTCACTTTCTGACAAATGACATACGCTAGTGGAGCCTATAATTTCACATTTTTTTGGGTTAGCATTTCTTGGAAAATGGCAAAGTATCAAGTTGACTTGATCAGAAGCCAAGCACTGGATTTTGTTTACGGCTAAAATGTAGCTCATTGAGCAGAAATCAGAAACGCAAAGCAAAAAAAAAATCCATTGGTTTCAAAATTGAATTTAGCAAAGGAAGGCCACAAAATACAATAATTAACTAATGTCATTTGGTAAGCACTCATATGGTTCTTCACTTTTTATCATTTCTGACCCAATTTCCATCTACATCAACTTATAACTAGAGATTCAATTGAGTTACATTCATTGTATTTGAATGCTTGATGCTACTGATGCATTTAATCCAATTTCAGGTTTTGGTTTTAGACAGAGAAAGACGCCAATGAACTTAATAATCGATCTGGGATAGCACATTGCTACTACATCTACGTATACACGCCTTCGGCTATAGCTAGTGTTTAATTAATTGACTTTTGCCTTTGTAACCTTTATTATCTGATGCACTATAGGCTAGGTTTTACATTTAGAACTGAAGCTTGAAGTTAGTACTATTTTAACAAAATAGGAGCTTAACTAAAGTTTCATGCTTGATTGTCAGAAAAATAATAGGGGTTCTAATTATAATTTCCTGGCAATTATTCAGTATGCCGATTGGGTGGCAAATTTTTGTCCCCCCAATCATCATTTTCTCATCATCCACACTTACTCAGCCTTACCCTTTTATCTTCACGTCCCACTTCTTCATCTTTTTCAAATCTCTCAGATTATAGGTTCCTCCCATACCACACTCAATACCTCCTCTGTTCATGCCCTGTTCTTCACATGTCCCCTATTTGCTTTATAAGATTAACCTTTATTTTTTAAAAAGACTTAAATCATTTTTATAAAATAAATTAACTTTCAAAAATTCAAGGGTTAGTTTTGTCAATTATTATTTATTAATACATACGTATTTTGTAATTTATAGAATATCTCCATAGAGAAAAAAATCATAACACAATTCAGGGAAGTCATGTGGGAAGGTGCACGGAAGGAAGAATGAGTATAGAAAATAAGTTATAGTTGGAAGTTGTAATATCCTTAGTTTCACATTCATTTTTCCAAGTCTTCGGACCTATGCAACAGTCAATTAAGAATTATTTTGATTTTTTTTTTATAGTAAAAGAAATAAACAGACAGCCCGAAGGGCTCTACCCTACTAAGTCATTACAATCATTCTGGTTCACAACATCAGCTATAAGCAATTGTTTCGCTTCATCAGGTTCTCTGTGAAGAACAAGAAAATCAACCGCCATATCCCATGCTATCCTTGCGAAGCAATCAGCCACTCTATTCGCGTCTCAACCACAGTGTAGAATCTTCACTTCCCACTCACGATCCAGCATCGATTGAATCTCCAAAATTAGTGTACCATCTGGATGTTCATCAGAGACCGCTCCTTGAATAAGCTCCAATACTTTGCTGCAATCACTTTCAACTAGAACATTCCTAAATCCTTCATCCCAAGCCAACTTTAAACCCCACAGGATTCCCCAGGCCTCTGCTGTGATCACAGACCCTTTTCCAATTCGAAACATAAATCCTCGAACAAATCGTCCTTGGTCATCTCGTATTACTCCACCATATGTACAGCTTCCTGACGCTTCATTCCTGGATCCATCTGTGTTAATCTTAACTGCCCCAGCTGGTGGAGAACGCCAAAACATACTTGTTGCACTACAAAAAAACAGGATATTAGAGACGGAATTTAGCGACGGAAATTCCGTCGCTAATAATATTAGTGACGGAATTTCCGTCGCTAATTCCGTCTCTAATATGTTAGCGACGGATTTGCGACGGAAAAAGTTCCGTCTCTAAAAAGGGCGTTACTAATTCTGTTAGCGACGGAATTCTGAATTCCGTCGCTAATTTAGAGACGGATTAGCGACGGAAATTCCGTCTCTAATCTGAGACGGAAATTCCGTCTCTAAATTGAAATTCCGTCGCTAATTTTTTGAGACGGATTAGAGACGGAAATTCCGTCGCTAATTTTTGACACGGATTAGGGACGGAATTTCCGTCGCTAATTTTTGACACGGATTAGGGACGGAATTTCCGTCTCTAATTTTTGACACGGATTAGGGACGGAATTTCCGTCTCTAATTTTTGACACGGATTAGAGACGGAATTTCCGTCGCTAAAGCTGAGACGGATTTTTATGTTCTTTCGCTAATGTGCAACGGAAATTGTCAAGATTAGCGACGGAAATTCCGTCGCAAATTAAATTTTTTTTAAAACAATAAATTTAATTTTGTGAATAAATTTTTAGAATTATTTTTTAATTTTTGTGCAATATTTTTTTTGTTATTTTGAATTTAACCGTTAATTTTTTTAAAAAAAATTAATTTTGTGAATAAATTTCCAGAATTATTTTTAAATTTTTGTGCAATATTTTTTTTTTGTTATTTTGAATTTAACCGTTGACTTATAATGATTAAAGAACTGAAAATGGAATTAAATTGATTGCAAATAAAATCAAGTTCAAACCAAATTCTAAAATGATAGCAAGTTAGCAAAATACAAAGCAACAAAAGTATGAAAATGTATATAATGTATCAAACAAACCACACAAATATTTAATGTAGTCATTCTGTTGCTTCAGATTGTCATTCTGCTGTCTAATCTCTGTGACAACATTTTCAATATCAGGTTAGTGCAGTGTGTTGATGGAAGGAGGAGAAGACCCATAAGAATAACCTGAGGAATCAACATTTTTTGTCTCATATCCTAAGCCAAATATGCGACCCTTCTTATTCTTACCACCTGCAGCCTCTAAATATAGATTCATTTCTTCTTCATCTAGCTGATTTGATTGCACATCACTTGGAGAATTTGTATTGGAACTTTTAGATGTCTTGATCCTCATGTAATGATCCTATTAAAGAAAATAATGAGTAAAAAAAGTCAATAGATATGAATAAATATATAAAAATAAAGGATGGTATGCAACCACTAATATGAAGATAATAATGTCCCTATTATAATCAAGATCCTAAAATCAAGGAGCAATAATTAACAGATCCTGATTTATTTCCTAATATTCTAACAATATCAAATCTCCGACATACAAGTGCAGGATAAATAACATTCCATCATAGCATCATGTTGGAAATATAATTCATTGAATTCCAGACAACCGAAAAACAAAAAGAAAACACGTTAAGTTTTTCCCTCTAATATTTACTGATAGAAAAGGACTATCAAAAGTGAATCTTCAATAGTCCAATACATTCCCCTAAACAAAAGCAAACAAGCTGTACGCAGCATTCAAATCACTATGTTCTTTTGATGACTTCTTCTGAACTTTACTTGTCAAAAATTAAAATGCACATTATGTTTTACCCTTTATTCCTCTGACCGTTTGCTTGTTCACTGTGTACAGACAACAAGAGTACTGGACACTAAAGACATAGGTATTTAGGGCACCTTTCTATTGCTCATTTTGTGCATTTATTATAAGACAGGATTTAAATATGCAAAGATATTGATGATACTGAAAAGCCCTTCAAACACGCTAATTGGGTACATATGCTAATAACTCCATTTTGACTGAAACGTAGGCCAAGAACATGAGTAAATTCAAAGGCCTTGTATTATCTATGACTATAAGAGGAAGAGCAGTAAGCTTCGATTCTTCTCCTTAATGACCACAATGAGCCGAATCCAAAGGTAAAATCCCAACGGGCATACAATATAAAACACTTTTTGAAAATCAACAAAGAATTATGAATAAGCTAATAGAGCAAGAAAAAGAAAATAAAAATAAAAAGACCTTAGAAGAAAAAGTCGAAAAGATTCAGAAAACTCTAGAAGAAAGATTATGACAGGAATCGGAAAAAAACAAGCAATTAGTCTATGCATGAGTAGGATAAGCAAACCATGCCCTAAGCCTCAAGACAAGAATCATGGACCTAATAATAGTCTACAACCAAAATTTGGAGACACAGTGAAAGATTGCTTCAGGAAGCTTCCAACAAGCAATTAGTCTATGCATGAGTAGGATAAGCATACAACAGGTAAGCACAACCACTTTGACTCCTCTATATAAGCATATGTATTGATGAATATACATTCATGCATCAGAACAAGTTTTTGTCAGTAAATATCGAGGGTATAATCACTAACGTAGAATTTGTTTGGTGTTGTAAAAAGATGGAAAATTTTGAATATATCACTAATAATTGACATGCCTAGAAATGCTTTCAACGAACACAAGTAACGTCCTTTTTAGTTTTTAGCACTTAAAGTGAACTATCAAAATCAATATAATATAAAGAGTAGAACTTGTTCCAAACACAATTTAATTTTTCTTGTTTTTAATAATAATATATAAGAACAGAAATTAATGAAAATTTCAAAGGGACTCGTGGTTCGTTAAAACTGCTCTAAGCCACTTTGAGACTTAAAAAATAAAAAGGCACTGGGGATGCCCTGATTATTTAATTAACAACGTCACTTGAGTGCTGTGTGAATGACCACAAATTTCAATATAAATCAGCAGTGTAAGCAATTGTTGACAGTGAATTGAGGCTTCAATGACAGTGCTAATCACTCAAGAAATTCTTTTGCAAGTTGAAAACCAAGTTGGAGAAGTATGCTATGCACAAGTAAGCTCCTGACAAGTCAAGAGTTTAATTAGCACTCTAACACACTTAAAGAAACAATGAAGAACAGTAATGTGTGGTTAGAATTCACATAAGAAATGCCAAATTTATTTTTTTTTTTTAAGGAAATCCCAAGGAAACAATTCACTGAGTGCAACTCAAGAAGCTTAAGTTTAATTAGAACTCTGACACACTTAAATTTCAACTCATAGCAGCAGCCAAAGGTTTGAAAATGTAACACCAATGAACAAGGGCCATACCCCCAACAACATCAATTACACTTGAGTTATGACAGTAATTATTACCCACGGTGTAACAACAACTAATTGCACATAAATGTTAATTACACAAGTATGTGACACCAAGCAATTATATGGCAAGAGTGATCTGTTTCACACAAATCTCAGCAGAATTTTGAAGTTTCAGCAACTATACTTCTCAATTTTTTTTTTTAATCAATCACAGGCAGAATTATAGCAGCGAATCCTCAATAATGACACCAATGCTCTCACAATCTCACTTAAGCAACTCAGATTCAGCTTCACTACCAAGAACAACAGCAAGTTCCAGATGTCACATAGCCGAACCCAAATGATGATCTAGTAATGGTGCTATCAAATTCTCAATATTAACCAGAAACTATTTTTTTCTAGTTAAAATAAGTTATCATTATTTGTTTGCAAAGATCAAAACTACTAATAAAGATTTCTTGCTTGAAAGGACTCACCTGATTTTGAAAGGCTTTAGATGCAGTGCCTCGGTATGCAGGATCCAATGTGAGCAGAGATACACAAGAGACCCACAGAAACAAATCGCAGAAAAACCAGCCTAATCACTTGAGAAGCATTGGAGCCTAAACGAACAAATACTTACTTGAGAAGTAAATCGCAGAAAAACCATCCTAATCAAACAAGTAAGTACACAAAAGACCCACAGAAACAAATCGCAGAAAATGAGAAGCAAATCGCAGAATAAGAAAATAGCAGAGAAAAGGACTGACGCATCCAGAAATCAGAGAAAAACCAGAAGCAAATCGAAGTTAGAAACCATATACTTACTTGACGAAGAGACGACGGAGAGAGGAGGGACTGACGGAGAGACGACGGTGTGACAGCGGAGATAGCACTGCTTGACGAAGAGACGACGGAGAGGACGGCTGTGGGAAGGACCGAGGTCGAGTGACGAGTGACGACTGTCGACGACGGACGGAGACGGGGAGCGGAGAGCTATACTGTGCGCCTGTGCAAGATGCGATGCCGGAAAGAGGAGACCTGTGGTGCTGCCAGTGCCGCAGGAATGACCGAATGAAGAGGAAGAGGTTATCAGCAGGGAAATGGAGGGTTTGGCAGAATTTTTGGAGGGGAAATATGCAGACAAATGAAAATATTTTTGTAAATGGAGGGAATATGAAATGTTTCTGCGCCCCGGTCAAATACAAAGCCACAACTTTAATAATATAACTCCAATAAATTTAAGAAAAATAATGTGAAGCACATAATAATGAAGCTATCAATTCAAAATCAAAGTGGTTAGAATTATGGTTCTAATTTTAATTTTTGACTAATTAAATATATTTTACTTTATTTTTCTAAATTATAGTGAATTTTTAAATTGTATAACTTAAATATTGAGAGTCTTAGTCTAAAATACAACAACTCATTATAGTGAATCTTCAAATTGTACTCTGACTAATTATTTACTTTAGCCTATTGACTACCACTCTAATCCTACTTATTAGTCTCAATTAACAAATCAAATGAGTATTTAATATTGAACCAAACAAACCCGATGAGGAAGAGAGACTTTGAGAGAGGAGAGCTGCAATGGCTGACGGAAAAGGGAGAAGACGCTGACTCAATGATTCCGAGAGAGAGTAGAGCTGGGACTGCTGATGAAGAGAGGAGAAGGTGGTGACTTTGTGAGGCTGAACAAGTGACTAGGAGGAAGAACCGGAGATGCCAGATCTGTGATAGAACGAGAGTGCTCTAGAAATTAAGGAGAAGTGGGATTTGGCCAAAAACACGCTCAAATATGGAGGGAATTTGCAACAATTTGGAGGGGAAATTTTGTTAGTCTTATAAATGAAGGGAATGTACAATTTTTTATATCCACCCTAGAAGTTATTGTATCAATCTGGTCTGTCATGTTATTTATAGCATAACCAATTAAAATACAACAATTCATGAGCTAATTTGCACCTCTTAAATATTAGTTGGTATATTAAAAAACTTTCTAGAAGAACAACATAAGAAAAAAAATTACAATTTCTAAATTTTAGACTAGACTTATATTTTGAAATAGATTGGCCAAGTTGTAAGATTGAACTTATATTATCAATCAAATGAGTATTTAATTACACATTCATATAATATATGTAGTAGTAATTATTTGCATGTTTTTATGTATTATTTGAAATGGTAGAATACATTATTTCAATTTGTCACAAATTCAATATTTTATAAATAAAATCCTATGCTTTGCATAAAACTCAAAGAAACAAGTCGTGACGTCTATACTTTGTAAATTATATCATGAGTTGTTATGAATTTTAACTTTTATATATTAGTGTTCTTTGTTTGTATTTTTTTTTTTATTTTTATCTACATATTTCTTAACTATATATAGCTTCCAAAACAACTATTGTATTTTAATTTTGTTAAAGAAATCATATTAGTAACACTGATAAATAAGTGTACGAATAAATTGATTAGCAGTTTAATTAATTTCAAGAAATTAGCACTACAATTATTCTTTCTTCATTTATTATGTTAATTTCTCAAAGAGAGTAGTTTATATATTATTTCATTTTTTAGAGACGGAATTTAGAGACGGAATAATTCCGTCGCTAATTTCCGTCTCTAATCCGTCTCTGATTCCGTCTCTAAATTTTTAGAGACGGAAATTAGCGACGGAATTATTCCGTCTCTAAATTCCGTCTCTAATCCGTCTCGGATTTCCGTCTCTAAAATTTTAGAGACGGAATAATTCCGTCGCTAATTTCCGTCTCTAATCCGTCTCTGATTCCGTCTCTAAAATTTTAGAGACGGAATTTAGAGACGGAATAATTCCGTCGCTAATTTCCGTCTCTAATCCGTCTCTGATTCCGTCTCTAAATTTTTAGAGACGGAAATTAGTGACGGAATTATTCCGTCGCTAATTTCTGTCTCTAATCCGTCTCTGATTCCGTCTCTAAATTTTTAGAGACGGAAATTAGCGACGGAATTATTCCGTCTCTAAATTCCGTCGCTAATCCGTCTCTGATTCCGTCTCTAAAATTAGTGACGGATTTATTGACGGTTTAGAGACGGAATAGCGACGGAATTAATTCCGTCGCTAATTTCCGTCTCTAATTTCCTGTTTTTTTGTAGTGTTGTGATATAAGATTTCGGTTGCATGGAACTGGAGACACCCCAAGACAGCACTGAACTAGTTCGTGCAAGTAACTGTTGTTTACTCCATTGTTTATTGTTGAAAATACGATCATTCCTTGCCAACCAAATGTGTCTAGAATATGTGTTGAGGTCGATCTTAATTCTCCTTTGCTTCCTTCACTTATGATAAATGGTAAGGAAAAACTGATAGTCTACGAGGGTCTACATTTGATATGTTTCTCATGTGGGAGGTATGGGCATGAATCAGAACACTGTCCACATAAGAAAGAGTCTGGGGTTTCAGGCGTTCAAATGTCAGATAATGAGTGTGAAGGGCAAACGGTGGATCTAACGCAATCTACTCACAACCCAGTAAAAACAACATATGGTGAGTGGATGGTTGCACCCAGGAGGCGTCGGATGCAACGAGGCACTGGAGGAGAGTTGAATAATAGTCGAGAAGGGGGACGACAGGTTCGTAGTCAATATAACGTTGGAGGATCAAGATTTGCGGTTTTGTCAGATGAGAATAAGGAAAAAAATAGGAATGACATTCCTTTGATGGTGCCTAATAATTCTACTATTGATACTACAAAGCAGGAATCTTCAACGATCAATATAATTAAATCATGTGGGCATTTGCTCAGTAAGAAGAAGAATGTGGAGATTAAATCTGGAAATGCAGCAAGTGTGGTGGCTAGTAAGCTTGAGTTGTTAAGCCCAATGGAACATTATCAACAAGTGAAGAATAAAATGGTAGATCAGGGTAACTCGAGTTCGAGCAAAAAATGTAGTCAAGTGCAGAAGGTGGGGGATTTGTTGCAGGAGTTTCATGAAGGTGTTAAAAGTGTAGAGGGACCCTCGAAATTGCAGCCAATAAAGGGGAGTGTCTGTACTTTTTCAAAATCTGCAGGCGAGAAAATAAAACTCCCAAAATCAACTCAAAATAGTGCTTCTGACCCTATTGATCCAGGTGCTTGTCGGGAGACTAATTATTCAGCACGTATAAATCCTCTGGGAAAAGAGGGTGACATTGTAATGAAGGAATCAGGTGAAGATGATTATGGGACTATGTCCCAGTAGTTTTCCTTTGCCTTTGTTTGGGTATCTTTTAATCTTTTTTTATCTGTCTTAATGATAGTTATGACATGGAATACTAGAGGTGCCGGTGGTGCCTCATCTCGACGTTTAATATGTGACATTGTAAATAAGTATGGTGTTAATTTCTTTGCTCTTTTAGAGCCTAGACAGGTTGGCACAAAGGCTAATTTATTGGCCCGGAAGCTTGGATGGCCTAATATGCACATCGTTGAAGCACGAGGATTTAGTGGTGGCATTTGGCTTTTTTGGGATTCTGGCTGTAATTTTTCTGTACTCTCTGCTGGTGAACAATTTGTGCATGGAGTGTTTAATGCAGGAAATGATAATGAATGGTCCCTCACGGTGGTTTATGGTCATCCTAATATAAACTTGAGACGAATGCTGGGGTCTTCATTAGGCGATATTCGTCAGCTTATTCGTGGGGGTTGGTTGGTAGTTGGTGATTTTAATGCTGTATCATGTCCTGAGGATAGATGGAGTATGAAAGTTCGGGAAAGCAATGGAGTAGACAGATTCTTCAAAGAGTGGATCGCTGAGACTGATTTGATTGATATCGGTTTCAGTGGCCCTAAATTTACTTGGGGGAATTCGTCTAGTCAGAGTCGGATTGATAGAGCATTGGTGGATGCTAGTTGGAATGCCCAGTTTCCAAATGCATCGGTTATTCATTTACCCAAATATAAATCAGATCATTGTCCTATTTTGGTAAATACAGATAAGTTGGTGCATGTTGGGAACAATCAGAGGCCTTTTCATTTTTTCGCTCCCTGGGTTATGCATGATAACTTCTCAGGTTTTGTTAAGGATCAATGGAATGTGAAGGACGATTGGTGTGGATCTCTAGAGGTTTTTACTGAGCAGCTGCGTAATTGGAACAAAAGCGTGTTTGGAAATTTGAAGTATATGAAGAATAAGCTATACAGACGTCTTGATAGGATTAATAATAAAATTGCCATAGATGGACCGTCTATGGTTTTGGAGAATTTGCAACATCAATTGTGGAAGGAACTTGAAAAAATCTTGTCACAAGAGGAAGTTATGTGGCTCCAATATTCTCGTTCTACTTGGTATGTTCAAGGTGATCGGAACACTAGATATTTTCACTCAAAGGCAAATGCTCGTAGAAGACGGAATCGAATATTAGCTATCAAATGTGATTCAGGGGAATGGTTGTATGATGAGAAGGAAATACGAGATATTGGTAGTAAATATTTTGAAGAACTTTATACTGACACTAGCATGCATCAGGGCACATTGGTATTTGGGCGTACCTACCCTGAGATTGATTCAATGAACATATGTGCTTTGGGAAAACAGGTTGATGACATGGAGATTAAACGTGCTTTATTCAACATGGGGTCACTCAAAGCTCCGGGACCGGACGGATTCAATCCTCTTTTTTATCAGAGCCAATGGGATACGGTTGGTCTTTCGGTGATATCTTTGGTTAAACGGGTATTCTCTGACCCTAAATAGGTCCAGGATATTAATGATACTTTAATTGTGCTTGTCCCTAAAATTGATCATCCTCAATCTTTCCGTGATTTTCGCCCAATAAGTCTCTGTAATGTAGTGTATAAGATTGTTACAAAGATTATTTCTATCAGGCTTAAAGCCATTATGCCATTGGTTGTGGCCCCGAACCAATGTAGCTTTGTGAAGGGGCGCCAAAGTACTGATAATGTTATTCTAGTGCAGGAAATAATCCACTCTATGCAAAACATGAAGAAGAAGCAGGGATTCATGGCTATAAAGATTGACTTGGAGAAAGCGTACGATCAAGTCAAATGGAGTTTTCTCTTTGAATGCTTAAATGAGCTTAACATTCATAAGTATCTTTGTGATGTGATCAAAGCTTGTGTTTCTACACCACAAATGAAACTACTTTGGAATGGGTGTACTGCGAATGCTTTCCACCCTTCTAGAGGAGTTCGTCAAGGCGATCCTATCTCTCCGTATCTCTTTGTCATTATGTTGGAGAGGTTAGGACACTTAATACAGACTGCTATACAAGACGGAGATTGGAAACCTTTTAGGTTGTCAAGACAAGGTACGGCTATCTCTCATGTTTTTTTCGCTGATGATCTTATTTTATTTACAGAAGCAGATATGGATCAAGCTGGAGTGGTAAAAGCTGTATTGGATGATTTTTGCGAGATATCCGGACAGAAAATAAATGCGGAAAAATCTCGGATTTACTTCTCAAAAAATGTGGGACGCACAAGAAGCCAAGAGATTAGTGAGTTCTTAAATTTTTCCCAGTCTTCCAATCAGGGAAAATATTTAGGAATGCCTGTTTTACATGAACGTAGTACCAAGTCTACATACAGGTTTATTCTTAACAAGATCGATAATCGCCTGGCAAGCTGGAAGCCAAACTTGTTATCTATGGCGGCAAGACATACCCTTGTTTCATCCGTGGTGTCAGCCATGCCATCCTATGCTATGCAGTCTGTGCCTCTACCTCTAGGTATCTGTGATGAGATAGACAGGAAGTGCAGAAATTTTCTTTGGGGAAGTACATCCACAAATCGAAAACCTCTTTTGGTAGCTTGGAGTCAAGTTTGTTCTTTGAAAAAGGACGGTGGATTGGGATTAAGACAGGCAAGGATTCAAAATCAGGCTTACATGACTAAACTAGGATAGAACTTGGTTCACAAACGCGATGCATTGTGGGTTCGTTTCTTTCGAGAAAAGTACAAGACAGGGGTTGATGTGGTGCCGATTGTGGAAAAAAGACGAAACGAAACGAGTACATGGAAGGGGATTAGACAAAATTGGGAAAGTGTTAGTGGGAGCATTTTATGGAGGATTACTGATGGAGTCTTGGTGTCCTTTTGGCAAGATATATGGGTTCCCCATTTGGATAGATTGGACAGCTTGGTAACTCAACCATTATCAAATGATATCCGAAAATGGAAGGTAGCAGACTGTATTACTCCATCAGGTCAATGGGATCTGAATAAGTTTTCACATTTATCACCGAAAGAGGTTGTGTTAGCAATCCTAAAAGTGAATATTAACGGTAATGTTGGTGCTGATTTTCCCGGCTGGCGTTGGGCAGATGATGGTAAATTTGTTCTAAAAGAGGCATATACTAGATTAGCGGGTCAAGGAGATAATCAAAATTGGTTTCGATGGAGGCTCATATGGAATAAAGTTGCATGTTGCAACATTGACGGTTGTGGTGCTGGGAATTACAAACATAGCCATCATGACTTTTCTATCCCATAGATCGTAATTAATGGTTGATGAATTTCCCGTTCAATTAGTTGGTTTGGAAAAATATTATTTAAATTAAAAAATATTTTAAATTATGTAATGTTATCTATCATTTTAAATTAATAATTTATAATTTTAAACAAATTCGAATTCAGTTTGTAGAATATTTTAATAAATATGTTTTATTATTATTAGCTGATGTCAAATTCAATTATTATTATTTAAAAAAATTAATGATAAATAATAACAAATCAAATAATCAATTAGCTTTAAGAATATACACAAGAAAAATAAAGCATAAATATTTGAAATAAAATAAAATAATGCATTATAGTTGGCTGAGGTGGTAAGGAGCCTCACCTCATAAGGAGGAGAATACAAGTTCAAATCCCGAGAAGTGGACTTGTTAAATGAGACGAAAATCCTTTGTAGTCTAGGCTTCAAAAAGGGAACTTAAGCCCTTAATCAAATGAGAAAAAAATAATCCTTTACTTTGAATTGTTTGGCCAGTGAGTATTACATTGAAGGGTTAAGGTGTAATTTTAATAACCAAGTTTTTTCCTGAAAGACGTCTGGCACAAATAAGTTTTAGAAGGGGTAAAAATAACAATATACAATTTAAAATGATGCAAATTCAACAAAACCGTTAAATTTTTCCAAACACCGTTAAGGTCTTCTGCTCTTATATTTTAACGCCGCTTGGTCAAATTTAATGGTTTTATTGAATTTGCACTCTTTTAAATTGTTTATCATTATTTTTTCCCCTTCTAAAACTTATTTGTGCCAGACGTCCATCGGAAAAAACTTGTTTGTTAAAATTGTACCTTAACTCTACATTGAATTGCCTTTCAGGTTTATTCCTATATTAATACTCAATAATAATCATGTTGCTCACATTCTTTTTTTTTTTTCCTTTTGGGAATATATTGCTCACATTCTAAATCACTTACATTGAATTGCCTTTCAGGTTTGATTGAAATTGAATTATAATTGAACTTATGCATTGATTATTTGAAAATCACTCTCTTGTGATGAGTTTAAGCATTAGACTCAATAGTAATTAAGGTTTAGTGTATTAGGAAACTTAGAGAAATTCATTACACTAAGAGAGCTTAATAACATTTTGAAGAGTAGGGGTTTCTCTCTTGTGATGCTAGACTCATTGGTTAATGAGGTTTAGAACAATAGAAGTTTAGTGCATTAACTTCCCAAATATTATAATTGAGCATGGATAGCCATTGAAAACCATTTGCAAGAGCTAGCATCTTCACCATTTGCATTCTTAACCATGTTCATCCTTCTTTATTTGAAAATCCCAAAAATGTCTATTTAAATTGCATTTAGTTCATAGTTTTGAAAATTACCCAAACATGTTTTCCCTATTAATTTTGCATTGTAAATACTTAGTTTACTAAGAATTGGTTTCTTAAGCAACTCGTCAAAGTGAAACGACCCAAGTTCTAATATATTGCATTGCTTGGAGTTAATTGTTGATTGTGGACCCCAAAACGTTATGACAAAGGTCTTCATCACTATTCATATTGTGATATATTATCATGAGTCTTATAATCAGAAGGTGAAGGCCAGGTTTTGGGATATAGTTCTCTAAAGGACTTGCACTTGTTACAATTATTAATTAATGTAACAGTCACAAGTTCAAAGGAAAAGCTCATCATAAAATATTAGCCTATTATATGAGAAAGAGTCACTATACTTATAAAGCACACCACACTTGTGAGACTTCCAAATGCGGCACCTATAAAATATATGTTTATAATTATTACTCATTCAAACGGCAAAATTGAAATTGGATTTGGAAATAAAATTCGGTTCTCAAATGCTTTGCATGAGCCAAGCAGAGACAAAACTTCTTGGCCACTCATCATTTGTCATCAACCACACTTAATCAGCCTCACCCTTTTATCTTCACCTCCCCACTTCTTCATCTTTTTTAATCGATACTTCTTCACATTAATAGAGCTCTTCCCCTCACGACACTCAACAGTCCTCTATTAATGCCCTGTTCTTCTCGGCTTCAGTGTTTGCTTTATAACATCAGCCTGTTTTTTTTCAAAAGAGTGATCATTTTTATAAATTATATTAATCAACTTTCTAAAATTCAAAAGCTAATTTTTGTGGATCAATAAAAAATACACTCACATATTTGCAAGTAAGTTAGAGACATATCAGTTACTTTTTCAAAAAGAAAAATCATAACACAAGAACAAAGGTTAAAAAATGTACTATATTGAGGGAAGAGTCGGAGTCTTTAAGCCAGGTTGACTTGATTGTGGTGAGATACAGGTGTTGTAGAATCTCCTTTTAATTTCACATTCATTTTGCTGCTTCTTGATGGCTCCATGACTCACCAGGTAGCTTCTTCCCCACCTTCCCTTGTCCCACACTTTGAAACATTACTCATTTGGAAGCATGCTTTGGTCACAACTTGAACGCCTCTCTTGGCAGTTTTGGATCCATCAGATCCTCCTATCCTGTCTACTCTGAGCTAATTATGTCTTTATACAATTCTGTATATATCAGAAAGGAAATTAGCTTCTTCTTTTTTTTACAACTTGTCGTCTTCCACCTACAGGGAGGAGGAATTCATGAGCTCTTTAACTTTCACTAATAATCACAACTATATGCATTTAACTCATGATATAACAGAAATTTGAGTTTGCTTTTGTCGCATCACATTTTCTTCTATAATCTCTTTACGTGCATAATTTGACCCCACATTTAATGAAAAGAGAAGAAAATGTGTGAAATATTATTGATTTCTTCAAGTTAACAATGACCTAGTCAAATAATCATATAAAACAATCATCGGCTGAAAGAGAATGATGGCCACAAGGTAACGGCTGAAATGCTGATTAATTAAACATCGGCCAATTATGATCACTACTTAAATAATTGTTGTTTAAAATATTACTATTATTCTATTCCTTGAAATATGGTAAATAGAACATTGAACAATATTAATTTTTCTTCAGAAAAAAACGGTATTATTATCACAAAGGTTTTGCTGAGCATATTTTTGACGTGCCACGCTTTTATCACCAAAATAATTAACAGACTAACACATACTTATACATTTAGATTTTCTGCAATAACACACACATATCATGTAATTAGAACAATGTATGTGATTAAAAAAAAATGTAAATAGCTTTTGAAAACTGAAGCACTATATCTATGCAACAACCACTAAACTAAATATATATGAAATCCGAGACTTCTTTTTTTGCAAAATCTGTAAAAGAAGTGTGAAAAGAAGGAGAGGTTGGAGGAAATTGGGGAAAGATGAAGAAAAAGAATTCATAGTGGAGATGGCCCGCATTAACAATAGCTAAAGATCTTGGACCATCAAATTGTTATTGAATTTGAATAATATATAAAAGCAGAGGCAATATATTAGTGGCGTTTGCGTAAAACAAGGAGCTTTCCACCAACAAAGTGCTCAGCATTTCTCTTTTTCAAAGGCTAATTTTAATCTGGGATGAAGACCCCGAGTCTTCCCTGAATATGCTACGATTCTTAACTTTTGTTCTGATGTTATGATTTCTCTTTTGGGAAAACTACCTGAAATTTCTCTAAATTTCTCTAATTAATTTATTTTATAAAGTGAATAGTGGATTGACAGGAAGACAATAAGGAATGAAGATAAGACGAAACCCTCCACATTATGTTCTTCCTTCCATGCTCCTTCCTCATGGCAGCAAACCAGTTTCCCTAAAAAGTTAATCAGTTATGGATGATCCAGATTTGTTTTAAAAAAGCCTATAGTTTCTTTAAAAAAATATTTTAATGGGTATAAAATATAAAATAAAGATAATCTTTTAAATATTATTTATTTAAAAAATCATCATTTTAAGAAAACTCAAATCTGAACTGTTCATATCAAATCCAAATGATTCAAAAATGATTAACTCTCTTTATTAAGTAAAATGCTTAGTAGGGAAATAGGATCCTACAACTCCAGCCGATGACTACTGACTTGTATAACTACTTTTTCCACAAATTAGCTTATAAAAAAAAATATTTTGTTGATTCTTTTGGAATGATGAGTCATCAGTGAGTCATAAAAAGAGAAAGAGAAGGAGACATGAGAATGAGCAGAGGGCCCATTTATCTCCTTCCATGCCTCCTTCCCCTCACTACTCCAATCCAATTATAACTTATTTCTTGTAATTATGCTCAGAGGTATTCTTTCGACGCTGCTTTCCACATGACTTCGACTTGTATCAACACGTATAGTCCAGTCAACCTGAGTCTTTCCTGAATTTGCTACAATTTTTAACTTCAGTTCTTATGTTAAGCTTTTTCTTTTCTGAAAAGCAACTGATATTCATCTAACTTAGTTACGAATATGTGTTTATATTAATATGAAGGGCTTATGTTGCTAGAGCACTCATATGTATGAGTGTGTGTGTATTATACATATTAGTGAAATGACCGAAACAAATGCTCATAGAAAATGTACAGAGCAGTATACTTTTTATCTGTTCCAACCTATGTATGCCATAACGGAGCCCCTTAATTACACTGACACACACATATTATATAGATCGTGCCACCTTATGGAAAATTGATCTCTCCACTAACTTTTTTCTCCACTTAATGCATCAACTATTGGATCATATTTTAGTGGGTGAGATTTAATGCTATGTAACAATATTATAATTGTAGATTTTTATTATATATAATTTTATAATACTATTATTTAATACATAAAATATTAAATCTCATCTATTAAAATATGATTCAATGATTGAGATATTAAGTCGAGAGGAAGTGGTTGGAAGGGTTAGAGGAGACACTTCTATCCCATGCCGTACATTGTCAAGTATTTAATGAACTGCATCTATGAATCATTTAGTTTACCTATGACTATGTTATTGAAATTTAATCACTCTTGAACCACGACGGTAAATGCCAACTAGTCCAAATAGTTTAACCAGAAATAAATTATTTGGAAATGCAAATAGCTTTATTCGGTTATAAGCAAAACAAAATTGCCTTTTGCTCACCCCAGTAAATGCCCCACAAAAAAAAAGAAAAAAAATCTAGCTAGCTAAATACCCCCTCCGTTTTTAATATAAAAGTTAATTGATTAATTTAGATAAATTAAAGGAAATTAGCTATGTTAATTATTTGTAACAAATATATATTGGTTTTTTTAAAAAAATATTATCCTTTATCATAACTACTCTTAGATAGAAATCCCTTAATGTATGTAATCAATATGGATATTTTGTAAAAAAAGTTGTAAATTTAGGAGATAAAGTGGATTAAGGTCTTATATTCAATGCAAAATCTAACCCCAACTAGCTCTTAGACTAGAAGTTATAGCATATGTTGCAACTTGAGGAGGGAAGTAAAATTATAAATTAACAAGGGTTAACACCATTCTCAGTCCTTATAGTTTACAGTTATTTTTGTTTTGGTCCCTTAAGTTTTAAACAAGTGATTTTAAACCCTCAAGTTTACTCCGTTTCAAACTGTTAGTCCTTAAGTTTGAAAATGACTTGAAACTAGAGTTAACACCGTTAATTAAATTTATGTGACACTAACACAATTATATTAAATATGTTTATGCATGCGGATGCTGACTGAGCAAGCTGAGTTGGAAAAATAAATTCTAAGCCTATATTTTTAAAAGCTTTTATATAATTGAAAAAACATAAACCCATCATCAGTCCGTGACCGTGGGTCTCTGCTTGATTTAAAGTAGGGAGGAGAGCTTCAACCTTAGGTTATGGTGGAAGGAGAGGGAAGGAGAAAATTTGTCAGAGAAAGATGTTTTAGACATTTTGGCTACACTAACGGGTGTAATTTCTAATTGGGTGTTTATTTTTATTTAATAAAAGGACTAATATATATCTAACTGGAGAAAACCGAAGAATCCAATAAAAAATAAGTTCAAGTACCTGATTCAAAGCTGAGTAGAACTCTTAGAACCTCCATATTAATTTTACCTTATATAAAACTAGATTGTATCATAGAATAATACTGAATGAATAATTAAGACAATAAAAAAGAAGTGGTTGCGGATATGTATTGAATAAAGGAGCCAGGTTTTCACATTTGTTTTTCATTTTATTAGCATGAGCGTCAGAGGGATAAAAGAAAGAGGAAGACCACAAATCATTTCACACCACTCTCAATGGTTTTTGTCTTATTATATAGCCTTGCATTTTGTAGAATTAGTCATAAAATTTGCACATCTTCTGAAAATCCCACGTAAAGGGAGGAGAGGGTGGAGAAAAGATAAAGAAGCTAATCTGATTAGCTGGAGAAAGTTTTTTTACATTGTACAAGATCAAAGTATTTAAAAACTATTTAATGTATTTATTTTATGCAACATAAAATTAATTCTTTACCTTTAATCGGGCATAGAATTTCCCTTTCATTGCCTTCTAATTTTTCAACAAAATTATTTTTCCAACACAGCCTTATAATTTCTCAATTTTTCATATGCAACCCCGTGAGGTTTGATGCTTTTAATTTCATCCGGACTTTTCATTTTTGGGCTTCTTAAAGTTTCACTTTACCATTTCATAGAGCAAATTACGGGATTTCTTTCTTTTCTTAGGTCAAAAAGTGAAATTGAATTTATTGTGACTTGTGAGTCCTTTTTCTTCCCATTCACACTCCTTTTTTCATAGAAATAAAAAGCTACCTACCTCTCTCCCTCCTTTCACATGCACTTCTTTTACAGATTTTTATTTGTACTCATCACACTATAAAAAAAACAATTCAACTCTATCACAAACTTATTTTTTATTTTTTAAATTTTAAAAAATCAAGTGACAACTCAGGTGACATCCACCTCATCGCCGGTGGCGGCACGTGGCAGCTCCGACGGCCTCCACCTTGTTGTCGACACACAGATCCGCCACGTGTCGCAACTTCTTTTTTCTTGGAAATGTAACTCAACTTGCCTCCTTTGGTTCGAACCCACGACCTTGTCCATAAGCGCACGATGCCTTAACGGATGGGCTCAATTGCTTTGATATTCTATTATTATACGATTATATATATAATCTTATTATACATAATCAATTATTTATAAATGTAACCCCCTTCGATAATCAGGCCGAGATTAGTGTTTAAAGGCGTTTAATAATCGAATGAGAAATCCGAAACAATTAAAAACTTTTTGGTAGAACCTATACAAATGGATCTCCATTCATTTCATTCATTAAAATAAATGGCCTATTTGGTTTGTCACAAATATAATATCAGAGTATCAATACAATTCCCGACGTTCACCCGGGATAATAACATTAATCCAACAGTTTATACAAGGCATCATTGCCCATCTCAATATCCATACCGGGGATTACACAAAACTATAATACCATAAATCTATTCAATATATTTACATTGATCCAAAATGATAACCAATTCCATATAAAACCAAAATATCTAACTAAGACTACCGCTGGCAGCCCTAATCGCCCTTATCCACTTGCCCTGTCTAAAAATGTTATTTGGAAAGAATGAGATTCTAGAGAATCCCAGTAGCAACAGTTTATTTATATGACACATATATACAAAGCAAGTCACATATATCACAATGCAGCAATCAATATTTGAGACCGGGCTTTCGCCACGTTTCCTTCACTATATACGAGGTCGGGCTTACACCACGCCCCCTTTACTTTATCTATATTAGAGTCCGGGCTTTCGCCACGTTCCCTTCACTTTCACTGTAATCGATGACTAATGCAAACAAGCAATGCAATACACATGATATAGGATAAAGTGTTACTACCTTGGTCTTTCCGTTCTTGAGCAGGCACAGGCCTTCTACGCTCCGGGAAAATATCAAATCCTAAAGTCATAATTAAGGACGAAATATTATTCTCTATTCCAATACTCAATTGACTCTTCAACATTTAGATTTGGTTATCAATAATGACCCTTAAGAAGCTATAAATGCCTCTAATAAAACCCCTAAAAGGTTGGGAAACAATAGGTTGAAGATCTCTTTTCAAAAACTCAAAGTGCTGGAACACAAGGGTTGGCCGCGGCCAGCCCTTCCTTGGGCCGCGGCCAGAATTAAGTCAGAAAGGTTTGAGCCGCGGCCAAGAAATTCTCTGATTCTTGGCTGAACTTCCAAAATTCATAACCAATTCTAGAAACATCAAAATGAGGTGATTCCAAATCCAAATGAAAGGTATTTAAGTCCTTTTTCTAGGAAAAATATGGATCATTACTTCAAATCATCACAAAAATACAGAATCTCCAAAAACTCAATACTACTCCAAAACAGAGTTCTGTTTTTGTCCCAAACTTTGGCAAAGCATAACTCTCAGTTAACAAAATGAAATGACATAAATTATATGTCCATTTTGAAGCTTGAGATGTGATCTTTAAAATTAAAAAGTTTCATAATTTTTAGACACCATTTGGTCATTCAAAAAGCCAATACAAACAGACTGCCCAGAATAGACTTTCAATGGCAGCATTTCCAATTTTCTATCAAAGTGTCCAATGGCTTCAAAATCAACAATCAAGCCTATTCCTTACACTAAAACACTCAAGGGATCCAATAAAACCATTTAAACAACCTAATTTCCACTACATTAGCATGCTTTGGTCCATGGCCACATTAAACACTAACTTTCCAAACTTTCCAATCTCACTCATTTCTTTCCCAATCAATCCTATCTATCCATACACATTCCAAATATACCATTTCTATACCCTTAACATGCCAAATGACCAATGACACTCATTTTCGAAAATGGCCAATAAATCCCAGAAATTCAAAGCTACCTCAAATGGCATAAAACTTAGATGGGTAGATAGGTTTCACTTACCTCTTTAACTTTTTCAAAATGACTTTTCAATTCTCCAACTTTCACAATCTCTTGAGGTCAAAAACTAACACCAATGAACACATTACAACCATCAAAATGAAGCTCTTTATTCAAGGATCAATATTAGAGAAGGAAGTTTGAGCATTTGGAGACATTTCCCCTTACCTTTTGAAGCTTTTCTTCCTCCTTATTTCTGCAACAATGGCGCCAAGAGAGAGGAAAATGAGAGAGATGAGAGATGGAGTAGTGAAGGAGAGGAAATGATGATTATTTCCCCCTTACCCATGCTTCATTCAGCGAAAAGGAGGGAGGAAGGAGAGGGAAAGACTGTTTAAAATATCCCATTTTGACTTTTCTCCTACACTCTTACATCCTTTCATCTTAACACATGTTACTTCTCCATTGGTTCTCACACACTTAGTCACTAATTAACCTCTCTAATCCTTCTATTAGCCATTTAATCACACTTCTCACTTTTCTTTTAGTTAGTAATTAATTTCCCCATTCATCACAAACTTAGAGCCAATAATTCCATCCTTTAAATTTTCCATCAATTATGACATATAAATTAATATTATCACCAATATACATTAATTTCACTTTAATCAGATAATTATCCTTATGCCTTAATCGAAAATTGGGGCGTTACAATAAATATATATTTGTTGCTTATATATAAATGTAATAATAATTTTTAATATAAATTAACTTCAAATTAAAAAAATTTACATCTTAAATAAATTTCATATGACTATATTTTTGTCTAATTTCTAAATTAATTTTTTATTAGCACTAATTAATAACTAATAAATAATTATTAACTAATATTTTTTTACTAATATCAATTAATAACTAATAAATTTAATTTTTTGTAAATAAATTTTTATATGACCATTTTGCCCCTACAAGGATCAAAACCTATGATTGAAACTTAAAAATATTTTAAAAATTAGAAAATAATAATTAAAAATATTAATTAATAACTAATAAATTTTATAAAAATAAATTTTCAAAATTAAATTTGATTAAAAAATAATATTTAATTAAATAATAATAATTTTTAAATTTTACCATGGAATTTGTGACGGAATTGAATCTGTTGGAAATTGCAATGGAATTATTCAGTTGCAAATTCCATGGTAAAATACGGAATTTGCCAAAGAATATTTTTTGCCACAGAAAAAATTCTATCAAAAATTTTCGACAGATTTCTAACGAAATGTGTCAAGAAAACATATCGTCAGAAATTTCATATTTTTTTTAGGGTCAATAACAAACCATCAATTGTCAACTTTAACGTCCTTGCCTGCCTCTTCTCTTCAGTTTCCATTTATTTATTTATTTAATAACTAGTTATGTGAACAATATAATACAAATGAATTTTGGTTATTTTAATTGGGTCAAACCGGCATTTTGTATATATTTAAAAGTAAGTAATATTATTTATATAATAATGTAGATATATAAAATCAGATTCATGTTTTTTTAGATGAATATTTATGATTTAATATTCAATATTATGCTCATATATTTAAAATTAAATACGTAATGCACTAATAATTCAGGGAGGCAAGAAAGCCGGCCTCACATGCATGCATGTGCTTAAGCCATATTGTTCCCCAATTAGAAAAGAAGAGTTTTCAATACATTACGTGAAGTTAAGTCACTAAACGTGTTCTCCTGGGCCAATATTAAAATAAATCAAAGATGAGGAAAATTAAAGGTTAGTGCTAATAAAAGGGAAAATCCGTCGAAAGTTGGTTCCAGCCTGTTGTGTCGGAGAAAGATTCTTTATGAGAAATTAAATATATTAATCAGTTGACATAATTAAAAGCCTATGTAAAGCAAGTCAGTGCCCATTTTTTTAATACATATAATATATCTAGATCATCACAATTGTGTTAACCCCAAGCTAAAGACCTAAACAAACCTAATCAGACCATATAATTACTTTAAACCAACATTACGTTGTTTTCCAAAAAGACGAGGTTGGAGTGGTGGAGGGAAGGTGCATGGAAAGAAGAATAGGGACCCATTCCAAACATCACACATTATTGAGCTTTGTTTTTCCATCCCATGCCCCCATCAATGGGGCATAAGTGTCATTTTGCCATTTCATAAAGCAAAAGCATCATGGGATGTGCTTCTTTTCTGATTTCTTGGGTCAAAAAGTAAAATCCATTTCCATTGATACTCGAGTACCTTTTCTTCCTTGCAGCTCTCCCATGCTTTCACCCACTCATATTTTAAAATAGAAGCTACCCCATTTGTCCCAGCTCTACGGAAAGAAGTCCTGTATTTGACAATGAAATTTAAATTAATTAGCAATATATAAGTTTTGTATCAATCAAATTAAGTTAACTAAATTTCTTAATTAGCTAAATGCAAGAAATGCTCACTAATTGGAATGATCATATAATTTATATTTATTAAAAAAATTATAGTTGGAAGTAGTATTTACCTAATTTAACATCTATTTTTCCATGTCTTAGGACACATTCAACATTCAATAAAATAACAGACTTTATCTCTCGACTTCCATTTTATAGTACAATATAATTAAACGGAAGGAGTCGTGAGGGAAGGGGAATATGGAAGGAATAAAATGGGCTCTCGGCTCATTCTCACGTCTCATTTAATTTCTTTTATGTTAACGATATATGGTAATCGAGCCTACTATTAAGATCATATCAATATTTTAAAGGCCGGATCAGATATCCAATTGAAAAAGTCAGCGAGTCATGATTTATTCAGTTGAATCAGCCATCGGGCTGGTGACATAATAATTAAATAAAAATATAATGTTATGTACACACACATATATTAGAATATAAATGGAAGAAATATTTATAAAATATTTACACAACTTGAAAAAAAAAACATGAAAAAATTTACATATAACATGTACAGTATATAACACAATGAAATCATTAAAAATAAATTAGATAATAGTTATAATTTTGATGATATCTTATATTTAAAAATTAAATATTATTGAGTTTTTTATAATTTTTAATATAAAATTTTAAAGTAGAAAGAGAGTATGCATTAATTGTTTTTTTATTTAAAATCTTAAAATTAATTTTAAAAAATAAATGAACATGAAGATCGTGTTGAAAACCAAACAGTACTTTAAGGGTGTGTTTGGTTTGAGGGGAGGGAGAGGGAGGGGGAGGGGAGGGGCGGGTGGGGCAATTACAATTTTGGATAAAAGAAACCTAAAATTTACCCTCTCATTTTCTCAAATTTTGGGTTCCCGCCCAAAATTTACTTTCTCATTCTTTTTAAATTTTGGATTTTCGTCTAAAATTTAAATTCTTTCAACCCAAAAAATAATTTATCCACCCTCTCATACCCCCATCCCTCCCCTCCCCTCCCCTCCCCTAAACAAACTCTAAAGTAAAAACTTAACCTCTTATTTATCCATCTTCCATCTATGTATTGATTTATTGACTGATGGGTAACTGTTGGCAAAGAAAAAAAGACCGATGGGTAACTTCACCTACCCCACTAAAAGACAAAGCTTCTTGGCACCTTCGGAGAAAGTGAACATAATAAAAGAAACTTTTATTTTTTGACCTGAACATAATAAAAGAAACTGGAACACTGGAAAGGACAGCAACATCTTCTCTCTCCCTCTCTAAATCAGATCTACGTTTCTATTTCTCCGGCCGGCAAGCTCATGATCGAACGTTGAAAGAAGCTTATATGCATTTTTGTTTTTACGAAGATCATATTCACAACGAAAACTGAATCTCTCCCTCTCTAAACGGTGAGAAATACGAATCTTTTGTCATTCAGATTATTATTTCATCTTTCACTGTTCTTCTTCTCCTTCGCTTCTTCATTTTCCTTCTCAGTATAAACATTAGTTGAGAGCCATCCGGCTTCCTTAAATCTGCCTCGGCTCCCGGCTGAAAAGCGATATCCGGCTTTATAATGATTTTTTCCCGGTCCAATCCGGCTGGAAAATTAAAACGGCTTTACCCCCAAAACCAAGCCCTTGCCAGCTCCGGCTGTCTGATCCGGCTCGGCTATGAAAACATTGTGATCATATACAAATCTTTTTTTTTTCCTCCTTTTATTGATCGCACGCGTTTTTGTTTGACAAAACACTCATTAATTTCATAAGTCACTCATTATTCAAATAAAACCAACCAGATATTTATTGGTTGTTGCAATAATGATAAAGCTGATTTGTGGGAAAAATGGGAAACCGACATATTGTGGAAAAATGGGGTTATACATACAAGAGATGGGGGAAGGTGCATGGAAGGAAGAGAAAGTTGACCCTTTCTTTTACGATTCCTTTTCTTTCATTATTCTTTTATTGGAAAAAGAGAAGGATGTGGACCCTTTGTTTTACTATTCCTTTCCTTTCATTATTTTTTTATTGCAGAAAAAGAGAGAGGAAAAGAGGAAGAAAAGACAAGGATATAAAAGAAACTGAAAGAAATTGTGAGGAACTTGCAAGAAAATTCTAGCTTGAGCCATCTAACAACACCATCAGGAAGGTAAACTCCTGACCCTTGTATATATTAAGCATTTGAGTTTAATCCACTTCACTTATAGTTGTTAGCCCAGCTTAGTATACTATACACTTCACTTGACCATCTCATATTTGACTTATTTTCCTTTTCCTTTACAGCTAATGTTATGGTTTAGTTGTTGTAGGTCGCAATATTAGTGGTTCATCATATTATACTCAGTAAGTTGGCCCAAATATTTATGGCAAGTGATCAAGAAGAATTTTCCTCAAACTCTTCTAACTCCAATTCAATCCCAAGAATCTGCAAGTATGATATTTTCTTGAGTTTTAGAGGCGAAGATACGCGTAAAGGCTTCACAGGTCACTTGTATAATGCTTTAATTAGCAAGGGATTCAGAGTTTTCAGAGATGATGAAGAGCTTGAGAGAGGAGAAGTCATTTCAAAAGAACTCCTACAAGCAATTGAGGACTCTCATTTCGCAATTGTTGTTCTCTCCAAAAATTATGCCTCTTCTTCGTGGTGTTTAGATGAACTCCAGCATATTCTTTACTCGAGAGAAAATTCGTGTCAACAAGTTTTTCCCATATTTTATGATGTAGATCCATCTCATGTACGCCATCAAAGACGAAGTTTTGCTAAAGCTTTTAATCGGCATCGAGAGCTTGGAAGGGACAATAAGGTCATGGAAAGCTGGAGAAATTCTCTCGAGAAAGTCGCTAACTTGTCTGGTTGGGATTGCAAGTATAGGTAAGTTAATTTCTTATTGAGTAAAATTATGCGACATATATTCTTTGCTTATAATCATTTCATTGAACATAAATCTAGATGCAGTTAAGCTATTTGTTTGGCATGTATGTGTTTTAAGGATAAAAAATTAACTATTAAAATGAACATTTTTGTTGTAGCAGGGAACTATACTTCATATTACAAGTGTCATGAATCTTTGTATTGTTTATTGAGTTGTTCTTTCCATTTCTGTTTGCAATTATTTAATAAATGAGTTTTCACTGTTAAACTTTATCAAAAAATTAAACAATTGTAAAACTTTTTAAATACAATCATTTGACATTGATATATATACTATTAGCTATATTCGAGTAGTGGGTCATTTTTTAGTTGTGATATTATTTATTCTAATAAATTTTGAACTTATTTTCGTTTTTGAAATAAAGACTTTTAGATTGACAATTTGCATTATTAATTTTGATTTTTTGATATTCAAAACTATTCGTCATCAAACTAAAAGCTTTAACTTCACACGTGATTTATACTGTGGATCAAACTATTTTTCTATAAATGCCCTGTATTATGGATTGGAGGGCATATAAATAATGTATATTTAATAATGAACAAGTCGCATTTATATGTATTACTTAATGTTCTTTTTTTGTGTGATTGATGCTGCGATGTGCGAACACATAAATAGGTCTGAAGGAAGTCTTGGGATAGACGTTAGGTGTGAGCTGGATTAGTGTACGGAAACCAATGTTTGAAGTTGCTTTGTGAACATGCCAAGACTTGAGCATTTGACCACGTAAAGTACAAAATAAATAAATAAAAACAAAAAAAGTCATTATTCATATATATGTTGTTGTAACTTGTAGGAATGAAGCAGAGCTTATTGACACGGTGATTGGGGAGCTGTGGACCAAATTACCTGATAGATTTCCACCTTATAGTGAAGACCTAATTGGAATTGACTATAGAGTACAACAATTAGAGCCCTTGTTGAAGATAGGTTTGAATGATGTTCGGTTTGTAGGAATATGGGGCTTACCGGGTGTGGGTAAGACAACAATTGCTAGGGCTGTTTTTGACAAATATAGTAGCCAATTTGATAGTAGTTGCTTTCTTCACAATGTTAGGGCAACTTCAGAAAGAGAGGGTGAGGTTCAGTTGCAAAGTAAACTTCTTTCACATCTCAATAATAGAAACAGGGAAATTAAAGACACTTATGAAGGGAAGCACATAATGCAAAACTGTTTTAGGAATAAAAAGGTTTTACTGATCCTTGATGATGTTAGCCATACAACCCATTTTGAAATTTTGGCTAATAGTCCCAATTGGTTTGGTGCTGGGAGTAGGGTAATCATAACAACTAGAGATTCAGACTTGTTGCGAAGAGTGCATGAAGTATATAAACATGAGGTCAAAACAATGAACTCAAGTGAATCCCTTCAGCTATTTTGTCAGAAAGCATTTGGAAGAGGCGAACTTCAGGAGGATCTTTTGGAGCTGTCTAAATCTGTTTGTGATTATGCTAAAGGCCTTCCTTTAGCTCTCTCTGTTTTGGGCTCTCATTTTTGTGGAAGAAGTGTGTCGGAATGGAAGGATACCTTAGATATGTTGAAGGAAGATCCGCATAGAGATATTATTAGCTCACTTGAAATAAGTTTTTATGCATTAACTGATACTGAAAAAACAATATTTTTAGATATTGCTTGCTTCTTTAGTGGTTGGAGAAAAAATAGAATAATACAAATATTGGAATGTTGTGGTTTTAATAATGCAAAAGCTGGAATAAAAGCTCTTCAAAGAAAGTCTCTGCTGGAGGATTATGCCGATTGTTTAGTGATGCATGATTTGCTAGTACAAATGGGTAGGAAGATTGTTGTAGAATCTTCTACTGATGTTGGACACCGAACAAGACTATGGTCTGAAAAAGATATTGATACAGTTATGGAAAACAATTTGGTGAGTATTGATCTTAGCTCTTATATATTGGTTTTAAGAAATTTTATATATATCTTATTAGTTTCTTGTCAATTAATTTTGATATCATTTTCTTGGTGACTAATGTTCTTTATCAGGGCGCAAAAGAAATACAAGGTATGGTTTCATTCACACCTTGTGAGGCATGTTGGGATCCTAAAGCTTTTTCAAGGTTGCGTAACCTCAGATTACTTATCATAATAAGTGATTTGAACCTTCCTTATGGCCTCAAATGTCTTTCTCATGCTTTGAAAGTACTTCATTGGACAAAATATCCCTTAGACACTCTTCCTCCTGAAACTCGACTGAATAAACTTGTTGATCTTAGAATGCATCATAGCAAATTAAAGAAACTTTGGAATAACAGCCTGGTAAGATACTTTATCCTTATGAATTGATGTTATAGATGTATAGTGTAATTTTTTAGGCTAGTTAGCACAATGTATTGTTTTCAATGATTCTCATATATTTGTTTGACCAGTGTTCCAGGAATATGAAGCTTTTGGACTTGAGTTATTCCAAAAACTTGATTGAAACTCCTGATTTCTCTGAACTTCCAAATCTGGAAAGATTAGAACTTGAAGGTTGTGAAGCTCTTGTAGATCTTCATGCTTCAATTGGACAACTCAAAAAGGTTCAAGTGTTGAATTTGAAAGATTGCAAAAATTTGAGAGCACGTTGTCCAAAAAAATTGGAAATGAGTGCTCTTAAAGAATTTGTTCTTTGTGGGTGCATTCAAGTTAAATATCTCCCAGAGTTTGGGGAAAGTATGAAAAAACTAGAAATGCTTGATGCAAGGGAGACAAATTTAGTGAAGCTTCCAGATTCACTTGGATTGTTGAGTGGTCTCAAGACATTGAAGTTAAGGGGCTGCAAAAATCTCATTTGCCTTCCCCAAAGCATCCACAAGTTGAAGCTTCTTGTACTTGTTGATATTGCTGGTTGCTCAAAATTTTGTAGATTGCCAGAAAACTTGAATGAAATGGAAGCCCTGGAGGAGATTGACGCAAGTGAAACTGATATAAACGAAGTACCTTCTTCCATTGGTGGATTAATAAAGCTCAAGAAATTGTCGTTTCGGGGGTGCAAAAGGTCAATGATTGATTCGTTGAGCCACATGTTTTGGGGGCGTTCAACTCATGACAGCTTAACAAGTCCTGCTTCAATCTTCAATCTTAAATTATTACAAGAATTAGATTTAAGCTACTGTAATTTTGATGACGGATCTGTTCCGTATAGCTTTAGTGGCTTATCATCATTGAAGGAATTAAATCTCAGTGGAAACAAGTTTAAGAATCTACCTGCTGGCTGCATATCTAATCTTCTAAATCTGGAATATCTTTTATTGAATGACTGTTCAGAACTTTGTTCGTTGCCGCAATCAGGACCAAGTTTAGTTAGGGTGGATGCAGAAGAATGTGGTTCGTTGGAAACAATGTCAGACGAACAATTATCACATCTCTTTGCTTCAATCGACCAGGTATATACATATATTTTACATATATTTTGTTGTCAGCTATACTTTGTAATTTGATATGTGATATTTTTGGGGTATACAGAATGGAAGTTGGATGGTTGGAGAAACTCTTGCGGTGACAATTCCAGGGAGTGAAATACCGTCCTGGTTTGAGAATCAAATTGATCTTTGTCTGGATGATAGCGGTCAAGCTTTGATGATGATAGACACGCCTCCTTGCGGTGAAGAAATGTTAGGAATTGGGTTTTGCTTTGTGCTCAACGAAGAATGTTCAGCTAATCTTCATTGTTCCTTTGATTTTGCTGCACTTCCTGACGATGGCGAGCCCAGGAGTTGTGGGAGGAACTATATACCTATGGAATCAGGTAACCTATTGATGGTGTTTTGGAAACAAAGAGAGGAACTCAGTCGTATTCTACAATTAAGCGAGTATAGTCAGATTCCCGTGAAATTTGAAGTTGAAAATAGATACTCATGGGATAAAATAGTTTCAGTAAAGTGTGGATGGCGGGTCATAAGAAAACGTGATTTTGAAAATAGGGACAACTCAATGAGTCATGATCTCCTTCCAGCAGAAGAACAACACAATGACCAAGTATGTCACTTTCATCGTACATTCTCCTTTCATGTCCATTTCAAACAACACCCTCAATTCCTAATTATATGGGGGGAAAAGTTTAAATCGTTAGCCCACGATATACATTCTCCTTTCACCATTTAGTACCCCTATTAACAAATTTATTAGTATTGAGAAAATTAGTTAAATTGCGTATTTGTAACCAATGGTTGGAATGCTCTTTTACAATTATTTCTAATATTTAACGAGACGTCGTAATGACTTTTTTATTGAAGTGAAAATTGAGCATTTTAATAAGGAAAAAAATCAAGTATTTATATGTAGGAGTATTTTGATGTAGCAGAAAAATTGGATGCGTTCTTATATTCAAACAGGACAAAAGCAAAGTGCTTAATATGGTTCTACATTTAGGACAAAAAAGAGTAATAATTAAGTTAAATAAGAAACCTTTAATATTTAAAAAATTGGAAAGTTGAAAAAATGGCATTAATTAAGGATACAACTGAACAAATGTAATCAATTTTTGGATATTAACAAATCTTAACTGTTTGTTAACGTGTAAGTTAAGTAATCTTTTTTTATGGATAATAACTAGCTAGGAACGGAGGGAGTATATCCAAATAAAATTAGCTTGGTTTGTTATATGTAATAATGGTATTAGGTACAGTAAGAGATTTCATAAAATAAGATACAAACAAGATAAGTAGATGGAGGCATGTAATTGAAATTTAAAAATGATCTATTGATGATATTAATTAAGTAAATAAATGATGATAGAGGTAGGGTGAAACTTAATTATTCTTGTGATGATGTAATTGTGTTAATGTGACGTATGATTAGGGGTTGCAATACTTTGTGGAGGCTATTCGTAACCAAATGCCCCGAGACTTGGAATCAAGGTCGATTTCAATGCGTAAGCCTAACATCAATTCAGATGATTTGCTGATGCAATATGTGAGAGCATGGACGGTACGTGATATTATAATATGAGATCTAAATTGCCAGCTTCTAACTATAATTAGTTAATTTATGATGATGATCGTTAAAAGCTGTTTTCATATGACTTGTTACTAACTTTTCATATTTTATATAATTAAAGTAAAATTTTGAAGTAATTTGAAGAGTTATATAAGTAATTTTTAAGAAATTTCTATAAGATTATATTATGAAAAAAATCAAATCGAATCAAATGGGTGCATCATTTATGATATTTTAAATTAAAATAGAAATTTTTAAGGTTAGAGAAGAAACCATAATAAAAATAATAATGAGAATTAGGAGTTTTTTCATCTCCTTTGCTTTTTAATGAAAGGACTCCTTTTGTTGACCAAAAAAACAGAAAGGACTCCTTTGGTTGGACAAAAAAAAGGACTCCTTTTTTGGGCCGTAATCCATCCGTCGCAGAAGAATCAGAAAGCGAAGGCAGCGTGTGAGAGAGGGGGGGAGCATCTCTTCGTCTCCAACGACCGCCACAGGAGTAAGGACGGAAGGAGCTCTGGTGTGCCGTCTCTTTCTTCTGTTTCTTCTTCTTTCTAAGTTCATAGTGGGACGACGACTGAGCTGAATCGAAGATGCAAGCTGAGGGTGGCCGAAAAGAAAAAAATAGAAGCTGTGGGTGTGTGCCGATGGTTGGAGAGAAGGTAGCCGCTAGTTTTGAGCTTTAGAGAGTTGAGAGGAGGCACGGTGGTGGTTCGAGAGGCTACTGTGCCTCATCTGTAAGAGCAAAAGGAAAGGAAAGGAAGTTAGGTTTTGGACAGAGGGAGCGAAATCTGGAAAGAGGGGCGCGTGGCTCACAGTTGATAATTCGTCATCATTCTTAAACGAGGACCAATGAGCGCCGGATGAGGAGTTGAGAGGAGGAGCTGTGAAGTCCCGCTGTTCATCATCTTCTTCCTCGTTGAGCTGATATTTGCACGGTGATCTATTATAATTTCTTGCCATTAAACTCTGATCCGATTCTTTTTTGTTCCCTTTATGGTTTTGAATTCTGATATTGTTGCTGATGTGACCGGAATTAAAGTAACGTGGGGCTAGTTGTGCCTTCAATCTAGAGTAGACATGAACTAATTTAATTTGAGGATTTTAGTATGTATGAATTAATTAATTATGCTTAATATTATTTTTGTTTGTTTATATTATTTTGATTGTCTAGCTTGATTATCATTAAATATGAAATTAGAGAATTTTGATTAGTTTTGGGAAAAGGATCTTAGTGTGTTCGGATTAGTTTTTAGATAATAGTTTTTACAGTTTACGAGGTAAGTATGTGAGAGGAGTTTTGTCTCGATTTGTGGAAAAGTGCTTCTGAAATTACGGTTTGGGGTAGGAGAACACACACTTAATTGAATTATAAGAGTAAGTAATGTGGGATTAGAATTTATTCATATTTGTCAATGGGATAGGAATATATCTATTGGATTCATATAATCATATTAAAGTGAAAATTGGACAATTATTACCTCTTGAGTAAATTAATTAGGAATAATAATTTTAATTTGAGAAATAATACAAGTGATTGGGAGATACTTTTATTTATTAACATTTTAGATTAACAATTTAATATTAAACCATGGTAGGGGATTTCTCTTGTGAACTTAACCTTGGAAGAATTTAAGGTGAGTTTTGCCTTTGAACCTTGTGAAAAGGAGCATTCATTCCTATAAAATTTTGTCATGTTAATTTGGCAATAGAAATTGTTTGTGTTCACTTATCAGGTATACTGTTTCCCTTACATATTGGGCTTTTTGTAGAAACTCTCAGGAGAGGAAATGGCCATTATAGACAAAGTGAGTAAGGAGGAAGGAAATTCATTTGTCAAGTTTGATCTTGACATAGTAAAAGTTCTTTATAGATGGAGATTGATCTATTTTGATGTTTCTACAAGTCCAAATGACTCGTTCAAAGGTAAGTCCTCAATGTTTATGTTTTGGTGCATTGTTAATATCTTTTCTTCAGGTAAAACTGCTATAAGCTTATGTTTTAGGATTCTTATTTTAAAAATAAAACGTTTGTGACATGCAATTAAAAGATTCTTGATGTATTATAATTTGAATTGACCAACCAAAATCATCATCCTAAGTCCTATAAAAATGCTACTGGTTATTTTTGTCTATGGTTGCACAATGCATTGAAAACAAACCAAATATAAGCCAATATAATTATCACACCTTCATGATTGCAAACTAACATATTTTTATATCATCATTTTCATGTACAAAAGAAATCCAAGGAATGCATCATATCTACATAACTGTTACAAACATAGTAACCTTTGCAACTAGCAACGCATCAAAATCCTCTACTGCAGCAGAGTTAGAAAGTCTCGTAGTAGAAATTGATTGACTTAGCTTCAACACTCAGCCATGAATTGTAGTGACAAAAATCTCAATCAAATCCCAAAAAGCTCTGAAATCTGGCATTGCTTACTCCAACATCAATTGTATCCAACCTATAAAGAAAGTTAGAGATTCATAGACAAAGCAGAGACTGAGTTAATCAGATCTAAATGGATGTTTCAAGGACTAAGAAAGCATTGATGCATAAGAGAGTGAGGGAAAGAGAGACTAAAAGAGGAGAGAGCTAGAGGAAGAGAAAGTGAGAGACTGAATTTTGGGGTTCAGTTTTTAGTAAAATTTCATTAATAAATTTCATTATGGAGTTTTGATTATGATTGCTTTAGCATCATCTCGTTGCCTTATTGTTATGGACATATGACTTACGAATTCTTAAACTTCTATGACTTATGAGTTCTTAATGCTAAATAAAAGAAATGCAAAATATTATTTTCTTTCAATTAAAAGCTCGCATATTTCCTAAATTTGTTAAGGAATTAAAATATGATTTAGTATGCATATGGTTTTATGGCCAATTTTCTCTGAAGTATGAAAGTGTATATAAAACATAGAAGGATAAAAGACTGTAAAATAATCAAGCATATGGTATGTGCAACATGTTTTTTTGATGATGCTGTCTATTCATTTTGGGCTGCCTGGGGTTAGGAAGAGACATCTTAACATTTATATTAATGGTGATTCATTTTCCAGGCTTGAAGGTTTTGTTTCCAACCGAGAGCAGTCCTATGAAGATCCTATTGAAGAGTAATGCAGCAGGTTGAGTTTTTATTTGCATCCTTTTTGTTTAAATTCTTCTTAAAGAGCAACTTTAACGTGAGTTGTTTATTTTCTAGGTTATTGTATGCAGTTTTTGTTGTTTCAAGCGAAAATGTAACTGTTGCTGAATTGGCAACAACACTACAGGCTGACTTGTTGCAACTTCAGGCTGCTGCATCTTTTGTATGTCGATTAGGTTGGGCAACCAAAGTATTTGATCCAGCATCTATTCTTCAAGACATAAGTATATCTGGTTCTCTTAGAAGTCCTGTTGGTGATGAAGATGCTTCTCGTGTTAGTTTGATTTCTGAGAGTATGCTCATTGGCAATGGTTCCAATCCACCAGAGGATATGCTTCTTGGACAGGGAACTATGGTCACAGTTCTGCATTTAATCGTGTTTCTCTGATAGTTGGTGCTATTATAACATACTATCTTATGATGGGTTCTGTTTCACCAGGTTTTGGCCATGCACCTTTTTCTCTCCTCACATTTCGTTTTTTTAATCAACCAATTTTGTTGGACCCTAAAATAGTTGCGCCATAATTAAATTTATCCATTTCTAGTTTCCTTTTGTTAAAACTGAGTTACACTCATTGCATTTGAATGCTCGCTGCTGCTGGTGCATTTAAACCAATTTCAGGTTTTGGTTTTAGACAGAGAAAGACGCCAATGAGCTTAATAGTTCTGATCTGGGACAGAATGCTACATCTACATACACTTCTTATAGGCTATGGCTAATAAATTGGCTTCTGCCTCTAACCCGCGAGTTGTCAGCAAATGTACTTTATGTGTTAACTTTGTTCTCACATTTCCATGTGGTTCTTATTACTTCTTAGTTTCATAGTTTATACTCTTCCAGTTGCACTACAAACTTGGTCCTATAGTAGGATCGAAGGTAATACTATTTTAATAAACAAGGAGCTCAATCAAAGTTTCGTACTATTTTAACTTCATCTTTTTTAAATCTCTCAGATTATAGCTCCCTCCCTTACCACACTCAACTTCTCCTCTGCTCATCCCTTGTTCTTCACAGGTCCCTTGTTGGCTTTATAACATCAACCTATGTCTTTTTTCAAAGGAATTTGATCATTTTTATAAATTAGTTAACAGTCTAAAATTTAAAAGGTAATTTTTGTGGATCAATTATTGTTACGTACATATTTGTAAGTTAGAGAAATATCAGTTACTTTTTCATAAAGAAAAATCATAACACAAAACAAAAGTTTAAAATTGCAGAGCATATTCAGAGCAGACTCCGTCTTTACGCCGGACTGACTTTACTGTGGTGATACAAGTCCAAGTCATGTGGGAAGCAGCATGAAAAGAAGAATGAGTATTAATAAGTTTCCTGAGTTTCACATTCATTTTTACAAGTCTTTGGGCATATGCAGGAGTCAATGATAGCATTTATGTCTTTGCTTCTGTTTCATATATTATATCATTAATTGGAACAAGTGGTGTGGGATTGGGAAGGAGCATGGAAGGAAGAAAATGGGCTCTCTGCTCTGTTCAATCTCACGTGTCTTTTTCTTTCACTTTTTGGTAAAGACATGCAATAATTAATAAAGCACAAATGATGGAAATGAAAGAATAACCCCACTGTCACGTTCATGAATGTCTTTCTTTTTTGCTTTGTGTCCTTAAATGAAAAAAATTGAGGAAAATTATCCCCATTGAAAATTTTTATAGGTGAGAAGGACCTGGTAAATTTAATACACACATAGCACTGGTAAGATTAAGCAAATGGAAATGTTGCAAAAGGATTCAAATAATGATATTTTTAAGATACTTGAATTAAGTTATGATGCATTTAACCACCCGAAGAAAACAACACGTTTAGATATGGCGTGTTTTTTCAATATGTGGGGAAAACAAATATTGGCAAGCTGAAGTCTTGAGGCAACAATTGGTATATTAAGAGTCTTATTGATAAATCATTACCAGTTGAAATGGAGCTTGGCGTTGGGGGAAAAAACAAAAAGAAAGAAAGAATTGAGCTTGGCAATATCAAGTTCATAGAGATGCATGGTTTGGTTCAATTATTGATGAGTGCATGGTTTTGCCCTTTACTTTTGCAAAAGGTGAAGCAGATGTGGATCAATTGTTAATACCACTACTACAAATTTGCCCGTTGCTTAATAAATAATGATTACAACGAATAAACGTTATGTATGTCATGTAAGAAAATATAATGTTAAAAATTAATGGTTAAATAACCGTAATATACAATGTTAATTCCTATTAACTATATAGAATGAGATAGTATAAAATGGTGGGATTCTAAAAAATATTAAATATAAGAACGCGGAATTTTGAAAAACAATTTACTTGACACTACTTTTCAAACTCATTCTTAAACGGTTTTTGAGCTTCAGTGGATCTCATACTCTTTTTTCAAAATGTTTTATTATGTCACTGCAAGTTTTACCCTACATAACTACCATGGGTCTTCACTCTACTACTCCTTTTTCTTGTAATTCTTCCTCATGGGTCTCATACTTAAACTCATTCTTAAATGGTTATGAATTTCCCTAGTGGATCTCATACTCTTTTTTCTATGGGTTTTGTTCTGTCGCTGCAGGTCTTATCCTCTATTACTACCATGGGTCTTCACTCTGCAAATTCCTCTTGTGATTCTTCCTCATGTATGCTTTAATTTTTTAATTAATATTTTTAGTTTCATTTTATTTTTTTATATAACGAGAGCTCGCTAGTTGATGCTTAAGGTAGATACTTGGGATTATGATACAATATCTAATCTAACGATGGCCATTGGTTTGAAGATTTTTTTTTTTTTTTTGCCGGACATTGGTTTGAAGATTAAAGGAGAGAGAAAAAAACACAAGAGAAAAGTCTGATTGTGGGAAAAATAATGAGATAAAATACTGAATTTTTTTTTTATTGTTGATCATCTTACATTCCTAAACTATAGCAACCCAAATTGTATGTTGAAACCAGGTTTGTTATGAATTAGGCTCTGAGATTTGCTCAAATTTTTATATTTGACAATTCTTACTATATTCTGATTTTCATAGTTCTACTCCGATATTTGTTTAAGTTTTTATATTTGCTTATTTTACTATGTATATATTCTTATCTTCATATTTATATTATTCTTTTACAATCACTAGATATGTGATGGGAACTCTTGGAGCACTTATACTTGATCTATATGGATAATCTCCAAAAAGGTATTGTAAAATATTGTGGAATTTTTTATTAAGTTATTTTCTTTTCAAATTAAAAAAAATAAGATAATGTTCTATTGAATGAGTGCTTAAGTGATTAGTTTCTTTTAAATTGTATGTTGTTTTTCTATAATGTATTGAATTTTGAATACTAAAAATATAATTTTTTTATTTAATATTATTATTTTGTTATTAGCAATGATTATATTGTGTTCTATATAATAAATATCAATAATAAAAATAATAAAGTATAAATATATATAATAAAAAAATAAAGTCAATCCGTTACAGTTATTACAGAGAATCGTTAGATATGCTAATATATTATGGTTTGAAACCGTTATAACGTCTTTATATATGACAATTTGAAAGTCCTATGTAGCCAATAACAGCATTTAATTATGTCTTTGCCCCTGGTTTATAAAATATAATGATAAATATGAGATTAATAGATGTCCTATAATATAATAAAATATTTTTAACTAATTCACACAAATCAATGAAATGATTAAAAGTATATCAAATTTGTTATAAAATTCAAATGATTTCTAGCTAATATTACCTATGTGTTTTGTTTTCACTTTTAGCTTTGATATTTTTTAAAAAGATCAACTATATAAAATAAAGAAAATTATACAACTAAGAGTGGTATAAAAGGGTTTAAAAAAATAAAGAAGTAATGAAACATCCGTTTATTGAATTGGTTCAAAGCAGTTTTTGTAATTTTCTTACTTTTAAAAATGAGTCATGTTTAAACTTTCAAACAATAATACTAATTTTTATAAAAAAAAAAAAAACATTCTAAATTTCACAGGCTGACTAGAACTTGGAAAATTGCAAAAATTCAGTCAAAAGTGGTTATCACGAGGGTGTTGTCGGTGATGATGGCGTACGGAAGAATGTGGACCCTTTTCCTTACGATTCCTTTGATCGGAACGGTTCCTTTCTTGTCACTATCTGCCAGAACACACATGATAATGGAGCCCACCTTGAAAATTAAATACAGAATGCATTGGGACCAACACAAAGTCTAGCAGTGGGAGACGATAACTACAAGGGTACAGTTGAAAAGTCTCCATCATCGTACGATTAGCCAATATATATAAGTAACATATTGTCATGTTGTGACTCAATTAATATTATTTTGGAGATAAAAAAGCGAGCCCCGTTAAAAATATGCTAACGCCTCTGTGTGAAAAATAATATTGTTCTCTTTTACGCTTAAGAAAAATTAATATTGTTCTATTTTCTGATTGGTAACCGACACTTCAAGGAATAATAGTAGTTAATATTTTAAACAATAATTATTTAAGTACGTAGTAATAATAATAATTGCCTGCTGTTAAATTAACTCATTAACTTTCTACTTTCTAGCCATCGGTCTCCTTCAACCTTGTATATATCGATTAGAACATTTTACTTTATGCATTAACTTTGTTTGTCCATTTCAAAATATGGGGTTTTTTATGCATAGTCATTGATATCCTCAAATGGTCAACAAATGTATTTTCTGTATTAACTTTGTTCTTACAGTTCAATGTGGTTCTTATTACCTCTTAGTTACACTGTTTATAGTATTATTTTTATAAATGAGGAGCTCAGTTAAACTTTCATATGAATAGCACGTACTAGTATTTATAATTCCCTGGCAATTGCTCTATATACTGATTGTTTATATTATTTTTACACACTTACTCAGCCTCACCCTTTTATGTGCATCAATTATTAATACACACATATTTAATGAGTTAATTGTCACTTGTGAATTTATTAAAGTGCCATTTGTCCAAAAAAAAAAAATTTATTAAAGTGCCCAACAACATGAATCAGATAGAGTATCATAATAACTAACTTAACTAACTTTCTATAATCTAATCAAATTACGTAAATATGTCTTATATTAAGAAATATAAGAGTATTAATTAAGCAAATGAATATGTTGAAAATTTATTGTTGGAATTGTCAAAATCAATAATTAATTATGCAAATAGCCTTCGTTTTTTTTTTTTGGCCGTAAATGGCCTTCGTTGGCCTCTATGTGTTTTGGGTTCCATCTTTTTGGGACGAAGGGGAATTTGTTGGGAAGATGCTTTGAATATGTTAAAAAAGGATTCAAATAATGATATTTTTAAGATACTTAGATTAAGTTATGATGCATACAACCACATGGAGAAATGAAATACAACCACTTTTAGCTTTGATATTGTAAAAAAAGATCAATTATATAAAATAAAGAAAATTATACAACTAACATTGGTGTAGAAGGGTTTAAGAAATGAAATAATAAAACATCCGTTTATTGAATTGGTTTAAAGTAGCTTTTGTAATTTTCTTACTTTAAAAAATGAGTCATGTTTTAATTTGGGTGAATGATAGAAAAATACCATTTGAACTTTAAAATCATAACTTAGTCTTTTGAAAAAACTTTGTATTGTCAATTTCATTATTATTATTATTTATCTCATTACTCTTCTTATCAGTGAGATTTTAAAGTTTAAATGATATTTTTAATATCATTTTTCCTTTAACTTTCAAACAATAATATTAATTTTTATAAAAAGACACTCTAAATGTCACAGGCTGACTAGAACTTGGAAAATTGCAAAAGTTCAGTCAAAAGTGGTCATCACGAGGGTGCAGTGGGCGATGCTGGACGGAAGAATGTGGACCTTCTCCTTACTATTCGTTTGATCATAACGATTCCTTTCTTTTTACTATCTGCCAAAACACACATGATAATGGAGCCCACCTTGAAAATTAAATACAAAATGCATTGGTACCAACACAAAGTCTAGCGGTGGGAGACAATACCACAAGAGCACAGTTGAAAAGTCTCCATCGTACGATTTTTTTTGCCATCGTACGATTTAGATTAGCCAATATACCAGTTCATCGTACGATTTGGCTAATCTAAATCGTACGAATATACCAGTCCCTCGTACGATTTTTTTTTTTGGGTATATAAGTAACATATTGTCATGGTGTGTGACTCGGTTCATGTTATTTTGGAGATAAAAAAGCGAGACACGTTAAAACTATGCTAATCAGCTCTGTGTGAAAAATAAAATTGTTCTTTTTTACGGTTAAGAAAAATTAATATTGTTCAATTTTCCGATTGGTGGCCGATACTTCAAGGAATAATAGTAGTAATATTTTAAACAATAACTATTTAAGTACGTAGTACTAATAATAGTTGGCTGCTGTTAAATTAACTCATTAACTCACTATATCGATTAGAACATTGTACTTTATGCATTAACTTTGTTTATCCATTTCAAAATATGGGATTTTTTATGCGTAGTCATTTATATCCTCAAGTGGTCAACAAATATACTTTATGTATTAACTGTGTTCTCACAGTTCAATGTGGTTCTTATTACCCCTTAGTTACACTGTTTCTAGTATTATTTTTACAAATGAGGAGCTCAGTTAAACTTTCATATGATTGTTTATGTTATTTGTACACACTTAATCAGTCTCACCCTTTTATGTGGATCAATTTTTAATACACACATATTTATAAGTTAGAGAACTATTAGTTACTTTTCCATGTTCAGAGAAGACTCGGAGTCTTTACATCAGGCTAACTTTACTGTGGTCATACAAGTCGAAGTCATGTAGGAAGGAGGAGCAGGAAAGGAAGAATGAGTATAGGAAACGAGTTATAGTTGTGAGTAGTAATTTCCATAGTTTCATCACACTCATTTTTACAAGGTTTTGGGTATATATAAGAGTCAATAACAATATTTATATTGTTTCAGACATTATAATTAAATGGAAGGAGTAGTGAGGGAAGGAGCATCGAAGGAAGAAAATGGGGTCTCTGCTCTGCTCATTATTATGTCTCCCTTTCTTTGACTTTTCGGCAATGACATGTGGTCGTGTTAATAAAGAGCACAAATGATGGAGATGGAAGGATAACCCCACTATCACGTTCATAACCCCACTGTCACGTTCATGCACGAATATACCATGAATCATGATTTATAAACATTTATTATCCAAAAATAAACTATTTCAGACCAACACTATAACCACAAGGGCACACTTGAAAACTCTCCACCATCGTACGATTTCGATTTGCCTGTGCTCGTTTGGGATAGCTTATTTTTGGGTAATAAGTGTTTATAAATCATGATTCACGATATACGAGATAAATATGTGAGAGGAGTTTTGTCTCGACTTACATAATAAGGACTTATTGTCCCAAAATAAGTGATACCAAACACTCACTATAAGTAACATATTATCATGTTGTGTGACTCAATTCATATTATTTTGGAGATGAAAAAGCGAGACACTTTAAAAATATGCTAACCACCTCTGTGTGAAAAATAATATTATTCCTTTTTACGGTTAAGAAAAATTAATATTGTTCTATTTTCCAATTGGTGACTGATATTTTAAGGAATAATAGTAGTACTAATTTAAACAATAATTATTTAAGTACTTAGTAGTAATAATAATTGGATGCTTCTTATAAAAAAAAAAATAATAATAATTAGCTGCTGTTAAATTAATTCATTAGCATTTAACCGTTAACTTTCTAGGCATCATTCTCCTTCAACTTTATATATATCGATTAGAACATTAACTTTGTTTATCCATTTGAAAATATGGGATTTTTTTATGCATAGTCATTTATTTCCGCAAGTGGTGAGGTCAACAAATATACTTTATATATCAACTTTGTTCTTACAGGTCACTATGGTTCTTATTACCTCTTAGTTACATTGTTATAGTATTATTTTTTACAAATGGGGAGCTTAGTTAAACTTTCATATGAATAGCACGCAGTAGTATTTATAATTCCTTGGCAATTGCTCTATATGCTGATTGTTTATATTATTCTTACACACCTACTCAGCCTCACCTGTGGATCAATTATTAATACACATATTTGTAATTTAGAGAAATATAAATTACTTTTCCATATATTCAGAGAAGACTTGGAGTCTTTACACCAGGCTGACTTTACTGTGGAGTCGAAGTCATGTGGGAAGGAGAAGCATGTAAAGAAGAATGCATATAGGGAATGAGTTATAAGCTATGTTTGGAATAGTTTTTTTTTTTTTGAAAAATAAGTGCTTATTACATAAGTCGAGATAAAACTCCTCTCACATACTTACCTCGTATATTATAAATCACTATTTATAAGTACATATAAGTAAAAAATAAACTATCTTAAATAAGGGTATAGTTGAAAGTAGTGATTTCCTTAGTTTCACACCCATTTTTACAAGTCTCTGGCATATGAATGAGTCAATAACATAATTTATGTCTTCTATGTTATATATTGTATCATTAATTGGAAGGAGCACGGAAGGAAGGAAATGCACTTTTTGCTCTGCTCATAATCATGTCTCCCTTTCTTTGACTTTTTTGGCAATAACAAAGTTAATAAAGCACAAATAATGGAGATGTAAGAATAACCCACCGTCACATTCATTTATTTTGGGAAAATCTCATTCAAAAGTCCCTAAAACCTTAATAATATAGATTGAATTTATTTTATTATTTAGGAAAGAGTCGGAATCTTTACCTTAGGTTGACTTGACTGTGGTGGTTCAAGTGGTTCTCATGTGCGGGAAAGAGCATGGAAAGAAGAAATGAAGAATAGGACCTTTTGCTCATTCTCATTAACTTTCCAAATGTGTGTTCACTCTTAAGTTTGAACTTTTAAGCCAAGCGAGCTGATGTGAAAATTAAATAAAATGGGGAGTGTTCATACATGGGTTATCCATAATTAGATCTAATAATATTTGAATATGATATAATAGGATTGAATATCATATAACTATTTTTTTTAAAAAATTCAAATCTTTTTTATATAGGAGTAATCAAAAAATTATATATTAATTTTTTTTAAAAATTACTCAAAAGTAATTATAATGATATAGTAAAAAAGTACTAATGACCCTTAATCAAATAAAAAATTATTAAATAAGAATAGTTTTAATTACCATACGAACAATATGGTTGTGAACTTTCAAATCTCTTGGGAAAAATCAATGTTGATACTTTTTCTAAAAAAGATCAGTTATATGAAATAAAGAAAATTATACAACTAAAAAGTGTAGCGAAGGGTTTAAGAAATGAAGAGCCATGTTTTCCCCCCACTACTGTGTTACTATAAATTGAGATTTTCTGCACACACATATATAGCATGTAATAATTTAAACAATGTGACAAAAAAAAATGTGAATGCGTGTGGGGTTGGTTTTCTGACTTTTCTCACATCCCTTACCGATGCATTGTACTTAATTTTAAATATTGCTTTTTTTTAAAAAAAAAAAAATCAGGCAGTAGGCTCCATTATCGAGTGTGTTTGGCAGATTGTGAAAGGAAGACAAAATAATGAGCAGAGCAGAGAATCCTTTTGCTTCCCTTGATGCTCCTTCCCTCGCTACTCCTTCCATTTAATTACAATATTTCAAACAGAAGTAAAAGATATACATGTTATTATTGACTTTTGTATGTCATTTTAATTCTATTTATAATTTTTTTTAATTAAATCTCATTTATCCTAGTTAACTCAATAATTATAAAATAAATTTTTAACTATATCCTCATTTTTTAAATTGGTTTTCTGACTTTTCTCAAATCCCTTACTGTTGCCTTGTATTCCTTCTGTCTTAAATATAAGATAAAGTTGATTTTTTTGAATAGATTAAGGAAACTAATTAAATTACTTTAGAATATTTTTATTTTTATTTTTTTCTCAAAACTAATTTGTTTGACTAATAAAATAATATATAATTTAAAGATATAGAACATATGGTATAATTAAGTAACTTATTTAGATTCTTTAATCTTTCTAAAAAAAATTAATTTTATTTTATATTTAGGATGAAGGGAGTACTTAATTTTAAATATTGCTTTGTTTAAAAAAAAAATTCAGGGAGTAGGCTCCATTCTACGGGTGTGTTTGGCAGACTGAAAGGAAAGCAATAGTAAGAAAATGGGTCCCCACCGTCACGTCACGTTCATGCATGTTTTTCTTTTAAGAAAATCTCATTTAAAAATATAGGTTCTAAAAAATATCAATTATATGAAATAAAGAAAATTATACAACTAAAAAGTGTAGCGAAGGGTTTAAGAAATGAACAGCCATGTTTTAAACAATAATAACTTTTTATAAATAACGTTATAAATTTCACAAACTAACTAGAACTTAAAAATTCCAAAAGTTCAGTCAAAAGTAGTCATCTTTGGGGGTGCAGTGGTGAGAGAAGGAGCATGGAAGGAAGGAAGGAAAAGGATGGTGAGTTGGGGACCCTTGTTCTTACGATTGCTTTCCTTTCACAGTCTGCCAATTGCCAAACACACCCGATAGTGGAGCCTACTGCCTGAATTTTTTTTAAAAAAGCAATATTTTAAATTAAGTGCAAGGCCCCGGTAAGGGATGTGGGAAAACTGGAAAAATCAGAAAACCAACCCCACAAGCATTCGCATGTTTTTTATCACATTGTTTGATTATTACATGTTTTGGTAAAATAAGATAAAATTGGTTTTTTAAGAGATTAAGGAAGTTAATTAAATTATTTTAGAGTATTTATATTTATTTTTTTAAAAAATAATTAGTTTGAATAATAAATTAATATATAATATAAGGATATAAATACATGATATGATTAAATATCTTATTTAGTTTCTTTAATCTCTTAAAAAAAATAATTTTATTTTATAATTAAGATACGAGTGAGTATATACGTGTGTGCAGAACATCTCAATTTATAGTAACACAGTAGTGGGGGGAAAATCTTTTAAGCTGCCTTGTTTAGACCAATCATTCTGGCAGCGATTTAAAAAATGTGACTAAGGACTTTTTTATAAATGTCGATATAAGTTTAGAACGGTAGCACGTAATTGTCGTCTAAATAAAAGTGAAAGTAATGGGTTAACGGGTAAAATTAACCTTAAATATTTTTTGAAAGTGCATCCATCACCATAAATTTTTTTTGAGTGCAAAAATAACTATGAACTTTTAAAAATGGTGTAAAAGTAACCATGAACTTTTAAAAATGAGGCAAAAGTGACACCATCGTTAACGGCTGTTTACTTAAAAGTTTTTAAGGGGCAAAAATATCCATAAAATTTTCTCAAGAGTGTACTTACCACCATAAAAATTTTTTTGGGTGCAAAAATAGCCATAAACTTTCAAAAATGAGGCAAAAGTGATGGTTATTTTACTGGGTTCAAATGCAATTTTTTGATTGTTCTAAGTCCAGGAAAAAAACACATTGATTTGTCCACCATGATTTTTCCAAGCCAAAAAAATTGAAAAACTCATCTTCAATGAAGATGACGTCGTCATCCTGCTCTCACCGACATGTCGTAGATAGAATTGTTGATATCAATGGTGTCGTAAACGCGATTACCAAAATTGTTGATGGGGAAGGATCTCAACAATTCCATTTACTGCATGTCGGTGAGAGCAGGAGAGCGATGTCATCTTCATTGAAGATGAGTTTTTCAAGTTTTTTGGCTTGGAAAAATTATGGTAGACAAGTCGATGTGTTTTTTTCCTGGACTTAGAACAATCAAAAAGATTACATTTGAACCTATTAAGATAACCGTCACTTTTGCCTCATTTTTGAAAGTTTATGGCTATTTTTGCATAAAAAAAAAAGTTTATGGTGGTGAGCGTATTCTTGAGAAAAGTTTATGGGTATTTTTGCCCCTTAAAAACTTTTGAATAAACGGCCGTTAATAGTAGTGTCACTTTTGCCCATTTTTTAAAAGTTTATGGTTATTTTTGTACCATTTTTAAAAATTCATGGTTATTTTTGTACCAAAAAAAAGTTTATGGTAGTGGGTGCACTTTTAAAAAAAGTTTAAGGGTAGTTTTACCCCTTAACCCAAAGGTAATTAATGTCTTCTGACAACATTTCATACTCCCAAATAAGTCCAGGCGGGTTGATATGAAATTTCATAAATCGGGCACCCTGATTTATCCTTTTTATGTTTTCATAAGTATTGTAGTGTTATTTTTTCAAAAATTAATATAATATTGTTCCATTTTCCAATAGGTGGCAGATACTGTAAGGAATAATAATAATATTTTAAATAATAATTATTTAATTTAAGTACCTAGTAATAATAATTGGATGATGTTAAGTAACTCATTAGCAACTTTCTCATAATAAATATGACAGATAATTTTTATATTTTTGATTTACCTCCGTCCAGTGTTGATTAAATAGAGGATGATGAGGGAATTTACATGATGTAGAGTGTTGTATATAGCTGTTGTGGAATGAATTCATTTTATATTCAAAAAGTAACTCATTAGCATTGCCTTTCTGGCCATCATTTGATTTTATTATATAAATCAATTCTATTTTCCAATTTTTCTCCAATATTAAATTTCTTCCAATCTTATTTATAAATATTTTTTTTAATAGGCCTGATCCTTTTATAAACAACTTTTATTTTATATCTGAAAATATAAGCTTCTTTTTTCTATTTTATCCTTATTAAATACATATATTTATAATTAATTATTACAAACACCAAGATTCATCTCTCATATTTTTTATCCATTCTCTCTCCTATACATTTTTCATAAATATAGGTATATATAAGAAAAACATGACATTTTTATGCTCATTTAGAATAGCTTATTTTTGGACAATAAGTGCTTATAAATCGTGATTCATGGTATACGATGTAAGTATGTGAGATAAGTTTTATCTCGGCTTGCAAGTATGTGAGATAAGTTTTATCTCGGCTTACGTAATAAGGATTTATTATCTAAAAATAAGTGATACCAAATATATGCTTTAATATACTTATTATTTTTAACTATTCATTTATTTTATATATGAGAAAAATTGCTTATAAATAGGCATAAACCAAGCTGTGGAGTCTGAACATAATCTTTTGCCTTTTCTACAAGCGAATCCCATCCATACATCTGCGCCAATCAGTAATCACCCTCTGCACTATTCCTATAAGTAGAGCCTTGTAGGCTCTTAGCTCTCTTCCTTCATTGCAGAGAGAAAGAGACGGAGAACGAGGGAAGAAGAAGATGGAAAACAAGCAGAGAGACATTGTGAGAAACTTGCAAGAAAATTCAAGCTTCTGCCATCTCACAGCACCATCAGGAAGGTAAAGTCTTGAGCCATACATGTTTATATTATATTATACATCTACACCTTCCACTATTTTTCTCTGTTATATGATCATCTCATATTTGATTTGTTTTCCTTGAGGAGCTAATGACCTGGTTTAGTTGTTGCAGGTAGTAATATTTCTGCTGGTTAGATCGTATTATACTCCATAAGTTGCCCTAAAATGGCATGTCACCAAGAAGCATCTTCCTCAAACTCTTCCAACTCCGATTTAACCCGAAGAACCTGCAAGTACGACATTTTCTTGAGCTTTAGAGGCGACATCCGTAAAGGCTTCATAGACCACTTGTATCATGCGCTCAATAAGAGTGGATTTAGAGTTTTCAGAGATGATAAAGAGCTTGAGAGAGGAGAAGTCATTTCAAAAGAACTCCTACAAGCAATTGAGGACTCTCATTTTGCAATTGTTGTTCTCTCCAAAAATTATGCCTCCTCGTCATGGTGTTTGAATGAGCTCCAACATATTCTTTACTGTAGAGACACCTTGTGCCAACAAGTTTTTCCCATATTTTATGATGTAGATCCATCTCATGTACGGCACCCAACAGAAAATTTTGCTGAAGCTTTTGCAAAGCATCAAGAGCGTCAAAGGGACAATAAGGTCATGGAAAGTTGGAAAGCTTCCCTCACCGAAGTTGCTGCCTTATCTGGTTGGGATTGCAAGGATCGGTATGTTAGTTTCTTTTTGGCTAAAGTTATTCCACATATATATTTTATGTATACTTACGATCAGTTCAAGAAACACACACACAGATCTAGTTTCAGTCAAAAGCAATTTGTTTGACATGTATCTGTTATTATTTTAAAGATCAAAAAAATTAATTATGAATCTTGTTAATTGTTTATTCAGTTCAGTTGTTCCTTCCAGTTCTGTTCACCACTACTGTCTAATAAATGAGCTTTCACTTTATAGAAAAAAGTAAGGCAAAATTATTTAATTCAATTATTTGACACTAATACTATTAGTTACATTACCTTCAAGTGCTGCAGAATAAACTTTGGGGAAAATTACATTTAGGCATCGGACAAGAGAAAAAATAAAAAAAATGATCTGGTGAAATCTCAGAGTTGTCAAAATATCTCGTGTGACTTTTTTATAATAAATTCTAATTCCACTTATAGGTGACAAGTGTAGGGGCGTCCATTGATAAGTCTATGAGCGTCTATTAATAAGTCTATGTTTGGAATTTATTGTAAAAGGGCTTTTTGGCAATTTTGATATTTCAAGGGTCTTATTTTTTTTTAATTTTTATTCTTTTGTCTGTCTGAGACCTAAATGTAATTTTTCCTAAATTTAATATACTAATTGGTCACTTTTTTTTAGTCAAGATATTACTGATTCGAATAAATTAGAAACTAAAATTTTGAAATTTGTTTTGTTAATTCTTGCTTTCTGGTATCAACTTTTTTGTCCTCAAACTAAAAAGCTTTATCGTCATAACTAAATTAATCTCTCTCGTAAAATAAAATGGAATAAGAAATGCGTGTCTTGGCTGGCCTTATTAAAATTGTTTCAATGTGTTGATAATCTAAGAGGAAAAGAATATTAACAATTGCAGACACTGAAGGAACAAATATTAATATAATTACAGAATAAATAGGAAGTTCTATTTTACATGGCTATTCATATATATGTTGTTGTAACTTGTAGGAATGAAGCAGAACTTATTGAAACGGTGATTGAGGAGCTGTGGAAAAAATTTCGTGATAGATTGCCACCTGATAGTGAAGACCTAATTGGAATTGAGTATAGAGTACAACAATTAGAGCCATTGTTGGAGATAGGTTTGAATGATGTTCGGTTTGTAGGAATATGGGGCTTACCGGGTGTGGGTAAGACAACAATTGCTAGGGCTGTTTTTGACAAATATAGTAGCCAATTTGAAATCAAATGCTTTCTTCACAATGTTAGGGCAACTTCAGAAAGAGAGGGTGAGGTTCACTTGCAAAGCAAACTTCTTTCACATCTCAATAATAGAAACTGGGAAATTAAAGACACGTACGAAGGGAAGAAAATAATGCAAAACTGTTTTAGGAATAAAAAAGTTTTACTGATCCTCGATGATATTAGCCATACAACCCAGTTTGAAATTTTGGCTCATAGTCCCGATTGGTTTGGTGCTGGGAGTAGGGTAATCATAACAACTAGAGATTCAGACTTGTTGCGTGGAGTGCATGAAGTATATAAACATGAGGTCAAAACAATGAACTCAAGTGAATCCCTTCAGCTATTTTGTCAGAAAGCATTTGGAAGAGGCGAACCTCAAGAGGATCTTTTGGAGCTGTCTAAATCTGTTTGTGATTATGCAAAAGGCCTTCCTTTAGCTCTCTCTGTTTTGGGCTCTCATTTTTGTGGACGAAGTGTGTCAGAATGGAAGGATACCTTAGATATGTTGAAGGAAGATCCGCATAGAGATATCATTAGCTCACTTGAAATAAGTTTTTATGCATTAACTGATACTAAAAAAACAATATTTTTAGATATTGCTTGCTTCTTCAGTGGTTGGAGAAAAAATATAATAATACAAATATTGAAAAGTTGTGGTTTTAATAATGCAATAGCTGGAATAAACGCTCTTCAAAGAAAGTCTTTGTTGGAGGATTATGCCGATTGTTTAGTGATGCATGATTTGCTAGTACAAATGGGTAGAAAGATCGTTGTAGAATCTTCTACTGATGTTGGACACCGTACAAGGTTGTGGTCTGAAAAAGACATTGATATAGTTATGGAAAAGAATTTGGTGAGTTTTGATCTTAGCTCTTATATATTGGTTTTAAAAAATTTTACATATATCTTGTTAGTTTCTTGTAAATTAATTTTGATAGTATTTTCTTGGTGACTAATGTTGTTTATTAGGGCACAAAAGAAATACAAGGTATGGTTTCATCCACACCTTGTGAGACATGTTGGGATCCTGAAGCCTTTTCAACGTTGCGTAACCTCAGATTACTTATTATAACAAGTGATTTCAACCTTCCTTATGGCCTCAAATGTTTTTCTCATGCTTTGAAAGTACTTCATTGGACAAAATATCCCTTAGACACTCTTCCTCCTGGAACTCGACTGGATAAACTTGTCGATCTTAGAATGTATGATAGCAAATTAAAGAAATTTTTGAATAAAAGCCTGGTAAGATGCCTTATCCAGTGTAATTTTTTCTGCTAGTTAGCACAATGTATTGTTTTCAGTGATTTTCATATATTTGTTTGGCCAGTGTTCCAGGAATATGAAGTTTTTGGACTTGAGTTATTCCAAAAACTTAATTGAAACTCCTGATTTCTTTGAACTGCCAAATCTGGAAAGATTAGAACTTGAAGGTTGTGAAGCTCTTGTTGATCTTCATGCTTCTTGTGGACAACAAAAAAAGCTTCAAGTGTTGAATTTGAAAGGCTGCAAAAATCTAAGAGCCCGTTGTCCAAAAAAATTGGAAATGAGTGCTCTGAAAGAATTTGTTCTTTGTGGGTGTATTCGAGTTAAATATCTTCCAGAGTTTGGGGAAAGTATGAAAAATCTAAAAATGCTTGATGCAGGGGAGACAAATTTAGTGAAGCTTCCAGAGTCACTTGGATTATTGAGTGGTCTTAAGATATTGAAGTTAACGGGCTGCAAAAATCTCGTTTGCCTTCCCCAAAGCATCCAAAATTTGAAGCGTCTTGTACTTCTTGATATTGCTGGGTGCTCAAAAATTAGTAGATTGCCAGAAAACTTGAATGAATTGGAAGCCCTGGAGGAGATTGATGCAAGTGAAACTGATATAAATGGAGTACCTTCTTCCATTGGTGGATTAAAAAAGGTCAAGAAATTGTCGTTTCGGGGGTGCAAAAGGTCAAGGACCAACTCTTGGAGCTTGATTTATCCGTTGAGCCAAATGTTTTGGGGGCGTTCAACTCATGACAGCTTCACATTGCCTGCTTCAATCTTCAATCTTAACTTATTAGAAGAATTAGATTTAAGCTACTGTAATATTGATGATGGATCCGTTCCGTGTAGCGGCTTTAGTGGCTTATCATCATTGAAGAAATTAAATCTTAGTGGAAACAAGTTTAAGAATCTACCTGCTGGCTGCATATCTAATCTTCTAAATCTTGAATATCTTTCATTGAATTCTTGTTCAGAACTTTGTTCGTTGCCGCAGTCAAGACCAAGTTTAGTTACGGTGGATGCAGAACAATGTGGTTCATTGGAAACAATGTCAGACAAACAATTATCACATCTCTTTGCTTCAATCGACCAGGTATATACATATACTTTACATATATTTTGTTGTCAGTTATACTTTATAATTTGATATGTGATAGTTTTGGGGTATATAGAACGGAATATGCAGGTGGAAAGGAACTCTTGCGGTGACAATTCCAGGGAGTGAAATACCGTCCTGGTTTGAGAATCAACGTGATCTCTGTCTGAATGATAGAGGCGAAGCGTTTACGATGATAGACACCCCTTCTTGCGGTGAAGAAGTGTTAGGAATTGGGTTATGCATTGTGCTCAATGATGATTTCTTTTCTTCCAGTGAACACAAATGTTTCCTTGAATGTGAGTTTGATTTTTCTAGACTTCCTAACACACGTGGTGGCAACTCTGTGCTATATGGGAGGTATCGTTCAATTATGGAATCAGGTCACCTGTGGATGGTGTTTTGGAAACAAGGAGAGGAACTCAGTCGTATTCTACAATTAAGCGAGTACAGTCACATTCCCATGAAAGTTAGATTTGGTGTTGAAAAAGTTTCATTTAAGTGTGGATGGCGGGCCCTAAGCAAACGTGATTTTGAAAAGAGGGACAACTCAGTGAGTCATAATCTCCTTCCGGCAGCAGAACAGCAGAACAACACAATGACCAAGTATGTCACTTTCATCATGCATTCTCCTTTCATTTTTTTTTCAAACTACACCCTCAATTCCTAATTATTTGGGGGGAAAAAAGTTTAAACAGTTAGCCCACGATATACATTCTCCTTTCACCATATAGTACCTCTATTAACAAATTTATTAGTATTGAGAAAATTAGTTAAATTACGTTTTTGTAACCAATGGTTGGAATACTCTTTTACAATTATTTCTAATATTTAATGAGATGTCGTAATGGCTTTTTTATTGAAGTGAAAATTGAGCATTTTAATAAAGTAAAAAATCAAGTATTTGTGAGTAGGAGAGTATTTTGATGTAGGAGAAAAATTGGACACGTTCTTATCTTCAAACAGGACAAAAGCAAAGTGCTTAATATGGTTCTACATTTAGGACAAAAAAGAGTAATAATTAAGTTAAAATAAAAACCTTTAATATTTTAAAAATTGGAAAGATGAAAAAATGGCATTAATTAGGGAGATAACTGAAAAAAAAAGAGCATTGATTAACGATACAAGTGAACAAAAATGTAATCAATTTTTGGATATTAACTAATCTTAACTGTTTGTTAACATATGTAAGTTAGGTAATTCTCTTTTGTAGATGATAATTAGCTAGGAACGGAGGGAGTATATGCAAATAAATTTAGCTTGGTTTGTTATATGTAATAATGGGATTAGGTATAATAAGAGATTTCATAAAATAAGATACAAACAAGATAAGTAGATGGAGGCATGTAATTTAAATTTAAAAATGATGTATTGATGATACTAATAAGAAAATAAATGATGACAGATGTAGGGCAAAAATTAATTATTCTTGTGATGATGTAATTGTGTTAATGTGACGTACGACTGAGGGTTGCAACACATTGTGCAGGTTATTCGTACCCCAATGCCCCGAGAATGGGAATCAAGATCGATTTTAGTCCGTTGGCCTAACATCAAAATAGATGATATTTGGAAGCCCTTTGGAGTTTATTCAAGGTACGTGATATTGTAATATGAGATCCAAATTGCTAGCTTCTGACTATAATTTATTAGTTAAGTTTTTTTTTTTTTTGAATTACAATGACCAGAAAAACTCTGGAGTGAGAACAGCCAAAACTAGGCTAAGTTACAAAAGAGTGACACCAAATGTTCGCTCGTATTAGCCAATAGCTGAACCGAACAGAAATCTGGTGGGGAATCCAAAAGAGTTAGATCACTGTTCGAGTCCAGGGCCACTTTGGCCAGGTAATCTGCGCATCGAAGGGCTTCTCTGTGGGAATGATGAATCTCTAAGTTCCAGTCCCTATAAATGAGCTCCCTAACTTCGTCAATCGCATCATGTAGTGGATGAAAATGACCAGTCGGATGAAGTAGCAATTGAATAGCCTCCGTTGAATCCGAGAATAACTGAATGTTATCAAAATGTAAAGAATTGCAAAGCTTCAGACCAACTTGTATAGCTTGAATCTCCGCCTCTGTTGAGCCAAATTAGAAGCCAATATTCTGCTGGAACCCGCAGATCCAGTGTCCTGTGCTGTCACGAATCACACCTCCTACTGCAGAGTTCCTGTGTTTATCTACTGCCGCATCGACGTCGATCCTTATGAAACCAACCGGTGGGGCGATCCATCTTTCTATGATTCTATCTGATACTTTAAAGATCTTATGCCTTAATTGACCTTCCACGATTCCTTCATGTAGGGAATGGATGCATCTGTGAAGGATTTGTTGTGGACGGTCGCTAGAACCTTCAAAGACTCTTTTACACCTGTTTTTCCAGATTAGCCAGCAAAGTGAACCGAAAACTCTTAGCCAGGGCCATTTGATCACTGAACGACCGCCAGGTGAATGTTGTATGTTCCATCTAAGCCAAACCTGCAAATCACCAGAGAAAAACGCAGGACAATATAAAGGGTTAATACATGAACGCCACACACTGCTTGCGAACTCACAATCTCTCAAGAGATGAATTGGTGTTTCCTCACAAGAGCACTCAAATGGACACATAGTAGTTAAGTTATTTGATGACACTAAAAGCTGTTATCATATGATTATATTTGGTAACTCTCCATATTTTATATAATTAAAATAAATTTTGAAATAATTTGAAGAGTTATATAAGTAATTTTTAAGGGATTTCTATAAAATTATATTATTAAAAAGTCAAATCAAATGGATGTAACTTTTGTGAGATTTTAAATTAAAACAGAAGTTTTCCAGATTAGAGAAGAAACCATAATAAAAATAATAATAAGATTTGAAGTTTTCTTTAAAAAAATCAATTTAGTTTTTATTAGTATTATTATATTATTACTACTGCTATTATTATATTTTCATTTGCTTTACTCTTCAATGAAGGTACCCCGCCTCCGCCAGTGTGCGTAATGAAACCGGGGAATTCATCAAATCAGGTGAGACCTAAAGCAAAAGAGCTGGACAAAAAGGAGGAGAGGACGGTTTTGGATCTGGAGGGAGAGGGCTGCGCGGCTGTGTAGTATTGACCGTCATCATTAGCACCATCTTTTGCCGAGATCGAGAAGAACCAGAAAGGGAAGCCAGCGTGAGAGAGAGAGAGGGAGGGAGGGAGGGGGAGCATCTGTTCTTCTGCAGTGACGGCCACCGGAGTAAGGACGGAAGGAGCGCCGGTCTACCGTCTCTTTCCTCTGTTTCTTCTTCTTTTTGAGTTCATAGTGAGACGACGACTGGGCTGAACCGAAGACGCAAGCTGAGGGCGGCCGAAAAGAGAAAAAGAAGCTGTGGGTGTGTGCCGTTGGTTGAAGAGAAGGTCGCCGCTGGTTTTGAGCATAGAGAGCTGAGAGGAGGCACGGCAGTGGTTCGAGAGGCTACTGTGCCTCATCTGGAAGAGCAAAAGGAAAGGAAAGGAAACTTGGGTTTTGGACAGGGAGCGAAATTTGGAAATAGGGGCGCGGGGTTCACTGTTCATTGTTGATGCTTCGTCATCATTCTTAAACGAGAACCAGAGAGCGCTAGATGAGGAGCTGAGAGGAGGCGCTGTGAAGTCCCACTGTTCATCATGTGACCAGAGAGAATTGGGAAAAATGTGTTGATGTATTATTCATGAATGTGCATATTTATACAAGTTAAATTCTATACAAATCAGAAACAAACTATAGCTAATTAATATATAACTGAATACATAACAGAAATAAGAAGAGTAACAAATTATGTTATAATACAGTTGTCACCCCCCCACAAGCTGGAGCATGGATATTGGTCATGCCCAGCTTGGATATCAGCTCATGAAAACGTTTTGGATGCAAAGGCTTAGTAAAGACATCAGCCAGCTGGTCCGAACTTCGAACAGGAAGAAGATGAATGAGTTTGGACTGAAGCTTCTCACGGACGATATGGCAATCCAATTCTATGTGCTTTGTTCTCTCATGGAAAGTGGGGTTTGCAGCAATATGAATAGCAGATTGGTTGTCACAATATAATAAGGCTGGATTAATGTGAGAAACATGAAAATCATTAAGAAGATAAACAAGCCATTGAACTTCGCAAGTAGTGGAGGCAAGAGCTCGATACTCAGCCTCAGAAGAAGATTTGGAAGCAGTAGCTTGTTTCTTGGCTTTCCAAGAAATTAAAGAAGAACCCAGAAACACAGCAAAGCCAGTGACAGAGCGACGTGTATCAACACAACTAGCCCAATCCGAGTCACTAAAACATCTCAGCCTCAAATCAGAAGTAGAGGAAAAGAAAATACCAGCACCAGGGGATGATTTGAGATATCGTAATACACGGTGGGCAGCTTGCAAATGTAAATATGTTGGAGGAGACATGTATTGACTTAGCTGCTGTGTTGCATAGCTTAAATCTGGCCTTGTGGTTGTCAAATATTGGAGACGACCAATTAGCTTTCGATAGGATAAAGGATCAGTAAGAGGAGTACCTTTATCCTTGGAAAGCTTTAAATGAGGGTCCATAGGGCAATCAGCAGGACGACAAGCTAAGTAACCTGCATCTTCAAGTAATTCCAAGGCAAACTTGCGTTGAGAAAGAAAAATACCTTCCTTAGACTGAGCAAGCTCAAGGCCAAGGAAATAACGAAGATCACCAAGATCTTTAATAGTAAAAGCTGAGTGTAGTTGCTGTTTGACAGAATTTATCTCAGTAATGCTATTACCAGCTAAAACAACATCATCCACATAGACAAGAATGACAGTAAATGAATCAGAATCAGCTTTAAAAAATAAGGAATGGTCAGAAGCTGATTGACAGTAACCATAAGACAACAAAGCTGTAGATAACTTGGAGTACCATTGGCGACTAGCCTGTTTAAGACCATATAAAGATTTCTGCAATTTACACACCATATTAGGCATAGAAGGAGTAAAACCTTGGGGAAGATCCATATAAACTTCCTCGTGTAAGTCCCCATGTAAGAAGGCATTATTGACATCTAATTGATGTAAATGCCAATTTTTGGCTGCTGCAATAGACAAAAGCAAACGGAGTGTAGTCATTTTAGCAACCGGAGAAAAAGTATCAAAATAATTAATTCCCTCGGTTTGTGTATAGCCCTTTGCAACCAATCTTGCCTTGTGTCGTTCAATGTCACCATTAGCCTTATATTTGGTCCTGAAAACCCATTTACAACCAATGGTTTTCTTGCCATGAGGTAAAGAAGTCAAGGTCCATGTATGATTCTTTTCAAGTGCACTAATTTCTGCAGCCATAGCATCTGTCCAGACCTGATGTTTAACAGCTTGGTGGTATGTTTTGGGATCAGAAGAGGAAGTGACAGCAGAAATAAAATTTTTATATGGAGGAGTAAGAGAAGAATAAGACAAAACAGAAGATAAAGGATACCTAGGAGAACCTTCCTTAGATGACGGAACAGCAGTAGATGTGAGGGCACAATGGTAGTGTTGCAGATATGATGGTGGGTGATGTGGCCTAGCAGAACGCCGAGGAGGAGGCAAAACAGTTGGCTGAACAGAGGAGAAGGCAGTAGGGCTAGTGGGAGGCACAGGGTCATCAAGATAGGGAGGAAAAGACTGAACAGAGGGTTCAACAGAAGAAGCAGAAGTAATCTTGTCAACTTTGAAAGGAAAAACAAGTTCATGAAAAATTACATCTCTAGAGAGGAAAATTTGATTTGTATGCAAGTCTAGTAAGGTGTAAGCCTTTGATCCAACAGGAATACCCAAGAAAACACACTTTCTGGATCGAGAATCAAATTTAGAACGTGCGGAAGCTAAAGTTGAGGCAAAACATAATGAACCAAAGACTTTAAAATCAGAATAGGAAGGAGAAACATTATACAATCGCTCAAAAGGGGTAAAATTGTGGATTGTGGGAGAGGGGAGCCGATTGATAATGTAAATAGCATGTAAAACAGTGAATGACCAATAACAGATGGGAATATTAGATTGAAACAGCAATGCACGAGCTATATTTAAAATGTGCTGATGTTTTTCTTTCGACTAAGCCATTTTGTTGAGGAGTCTCCACACAAGACTTTTGATGCAAAATACCTTTAGATGCATAAAAGTCAGGCATGGAAAATTCAATGCCATTATCAGTTCGTAAAGTTTTAATAGAAGTAGAAAATTGATTTTCAACCAAAGTGAAAAAATTCTTGAGATGCAGTCTGGTTTCAGATTTAGTGTGCATGAGAAATAGCCAAGTATATCTAGAGTAGTCATCAACAATGGTTAAAAAATATTTATGCCCTTGAATAGAGGGAGTTGAGAATGGTCCCCAAATATCAGCATGAATCAAATCAAAAGTTTTATTACTAGAACTTGCACTTACAGGAAAAGTAAGACGTTTTTGCTTAGCAAAGTGACAAGTATCACAAGGAAGGGAATGGGGAATACAAGAAATGTCTGAAACTTGCTTTTGTAAAATAGTAAAGGTGGAGTCAGACAAGTGACCTAACCGATGATGCCAAAGGGTATACAAGGAATCAGTGTTTGAAGCTAAATTGATCTGTAAAGGAGGTGTACCAATCATATCTGCATGCAAAAGATAGAGCCCCTCAAAAAGTTTAGCTGTACCAATCATCAGAGAAGGTTGGGTTAAGTGTATCTGGCACATTTGAGAAGAAAAGGTTAGGGAGCAATCTAAGGACATGGTTAATTTGGAAACAGAGATAATATTGAGGGAAAAACTAGGAAGATAAAGAACATTGGTCAAAACCAAAGCAGGAGATAAAATCACAGTGCCAGAAACAGAAGCAATAGCATGAGAACCTGTTGGTAAACTAACAGACAATGGAGAAATGGAATGAAAGGAAGAAAATAAATCCAAAGAACAACAAACATGATCTGTTGCTCCGGAGTCAACAATCCAGGTCTTGGCAGAAGAGATAGATTTGAGCGAAAGACAAATACCTGCAACTGGAGGAGAAGCAGATGATGAAATGTGATGAACGGAAGAAACAGAGGTCTTTATGGAATTGAGCAGATCAAGAAGACGACTATATTGATCAGCAGAGAGTTGAGGGAGAACGGGGGCTGTCACGGAGGATGGAGTTGCACTGGCTGGAGCATGATTGATAACTTGAGGAGAATCTGAAGATGGAACGAAGACTTGATTAACCATGGTAGAAGAACCAGAGTTGCGCAACTTGAATCCAGGAGGGAAACCATGTTTCCTATAGCACGTTTCTTCAGTGTGGCGGGGCTTGCCACAATAGGTACATTGCTTTTGAGTAGTGGAATTGGTTTTCGATCCAGAAAAAGAACCAGAAGATCGTGCACCTTTAACAAACAAGATTTGTGGTTCAGAGGACACCGGATTGTCACGCTCATGCTGGAGAACCAGAGAAAAGACACGAGTAATAGGAGGTAGAGGATCAAGAAGTAGAATCTGAGTCTTAACAGAGGCAAATTGGTCAGTCAGGCCTTTCAAGAATCGAATAACCTGATCCTCATCTCGATGATGCAGAGCACTGCTAATGGAACCACATGTGCACGCTTTGAGAGGACGGATGTTAGACAATTCATCCCACAAGATTTTCAGCTTAGTATAATAATCGCTGACAGTAGAACTACCTTGCCGGAGACTATAAATTTCTTCTTGAATTTCGGCAATACGGAATATATCAGATTGACAAAAGCGAGAGCGTAAATCATTCCAGATTTCAGAGGCTAAATCAAACCACAAAACACTCTTAGCAATAGAAGGAGTTACCGATTTGATGAGCCAGCCCTGAACCAAGTTGTTACAACGTTCCCACGCCGGAAAAAGCGAATCAGAAGAGAGCGGCGGTGGAATCGTTCCGTCGACGAAGTGGAGCTTGTTCTTGGAGAGAAGAGCGCTGCGCATCGAACGTGCCCAGGTGTGATAGTTCGAGCCATCGAGCGGCAGCGCGACTGGAACCAAGGCCGGATTCTCATTCGGATGAATGAAATAAGGACTCGCCGGATCGGAAGGAACAGCGGTGGTGGAAGCCATGAAAGTCGAGGAAGACGGATCTGAAAGTCGAAGAAGGAAGGAAGGGAAAAGGTCTCGAAGAAGAGAGACAGATCTGAAAGTGTATCGTGGAAGGCAAAAGTAAAGTGGAGAAGAGAGAGGAAAATCTGAAAAAAAAAATATTAGGTGGCTCTGGATACCATGTGACCAGAGAGAATTGGGAAAAATGTGTTGATGTATTATTCATGAATGTGCATATTTATACAAGTTAAATTCTATACAAATCAGAAACAAACTATAGCTAATTAATATATAACTGAATACATAACAGAAATAAGAAGAGTAACAAATTATGTTATAATACAGTTGTCACATCATCGTCTTCCTCGTTGAGTTGATATTTGCACAGTGATCTGTTATAATTTCTTGCCATTAAACTTTGATCCGATTCTTGTTTCCTGTATGATTTTGAATTCTGAAATTGTTGCTGAAATGACCGAAACTAAAGTAACGTGGGGTTAGGGGCTCTTTAATCTAGGGTAGGACAGTTAGGGTAGGATAGTTAAAAGTAACGTTTTGGGGATTTGAGTATGAACTAATTTAGAGATTTGGGCATCTATAAATCCATTAATGGTGTTTGATATTATTTTTATTTACTTAATCTTATATTATTTTGATTGTCTATTGCTTGATTATCACTAAGTATGAAATTAAGGAATTTAGATTAGTTTTAGAAGAGGGATCATAATTGAACTATAAGAGTAAATAATGTGGGATTAGAATTTCTTCTAATTTGTTAATAGGATATTAATATATTTATATTGGACCCATGTAATCATATTAGAGTGAAAATTGGACAATTATTACCTCTTGAGTTAATTAGTTAGGAATAACAATTTTAACTTGAAAGGGGTATAAATGATTGGGAGATACTTTTATCTATTAATACTGTAAATTAATAATTTAATATTGAGTGCATTTATTTTGGGTTATTACATCCTCCTAGATTTGAAAATGGGATTCGTTGGGTTGTTTTTTCCGATTGAAATCTCAAAAATATTAAATTTAGCATTTTTGTTCTTCTTTAAGTTGTTTTTCAATTTCCTCATTTGATTTGTTCAATTTAAATGAAAATGAGAAATTTACTGTCTAATCACTAGTTCATTTAGATTTCTATAGGATAACCTTGATTCGTTATTATACTATATCATGACCCGTACACTGACAGTACTTACTTAAAATTTAGTAGCATCACTTCTCCTCACACCTACTAAAGTTTTTATTGTCCCCAAAATCACTCATGAGCTTTCCACCATTATCCACAAAATTGTTTCATCATAAAGCAAATAACACCAATATAATGCAAATTGCAGAATAGGTTTAAAAGAGCGCCTCTAAAATTTGTTGGATAAAACCTAACAGAGACAAGGGCCACAAATACAATAACTAATGTCAGTTGGTAAGCACTCACATTCCTACCTACTTAGCTTCAACTTAATTATAACTAGAGATTAAATTTACTTGCATTCTTTGTATGTGAGGTTTGAGAAGGAGCTAGCCCCCTCAAATTATGACAAACTAATGTTCGAATTCTACTAGGAGAAATGCCCGTATTTAATATTCAACAGTACTTAGAACATTATTACCTCTAATAAGAAGATATTTGTGCCTAGGGGGAAAAACAAATTTAGGTTCTGGTTTTAGACACAGAAAGATGATTGGTGGATATTTTATAAGTAATTAATGGGTTTAGATTTTGGGAAATATACTCTGTTAGATTAAATTTATAAAAATTTTATATCTGTTTAATTAATTTTTATATATTTTCCTCCCTTTAGCCAATTACAAGATAAAAAGGAATTTTGTAATAAAATCTCCTCACATTTTTTTTAATTTTGCAGGGAAAATTATAAAACTCAAGAAAGAAAGAATCAAAAAAAATATCAAGAAAAGGGAAGGAAGAAAATATTAAAACAAGTTATGAATTGCGCCAAAGGAAAAAGGAAAATAAAGAAAGCAAGGAGATAGCTGTGTGCGGGGTTTCAGTGGAACAGATATAATATTTTACCACCCTAATCCTATTTATAAATGATTTCGAAAGGTATTTGTGAAAACCCGTCTGGTAGATGAGTTTATAAATGTTATTTGATTGTTATTGGTCTCTATTTCACTTTAATTGCGTATTCCGAATATTAATTACGAAAGGGGGTTACAACTGATCCCTTTTACAAGCAACTTTTACTTGTTGTCTGAAAATGTAAGTTTATCTTTCCTATTTTACCCTTATTAAATAATCATTCTCTCTCATATCTTATACTCATTATCTCTCATACTTTTTATCTATTCTCTCTCCTATACGCTTTTCATAAATAGGGGCATATATGAAAAAAAATATATGACATTTTTGACACACTCATTTCTTTTAACTACCAGTTCGTTTTATACAATCAAGGAAAAAATTGCCTATAAATAGGGTCAGAGGGAGTAAAAAAAGAAGTGGACCCTTCCTTTTACGATTCCTTTCCTACTCCCTTGTTGAGAAAGCTTTTGATATCAACGCAGATTAAAAGATATTATAGTTAACTTGAACCTTTGTAAGGTTTTAGGACATTAGTCATTTTGCTAGCTTAGCATTGTTTCATGCTTGTGCGTATTATGTATGGGTTGGTAATGAAATTGGATTTGGAGAAATATCCAAATGTAATTTAATTTATTTTGTACTAGTTAGATTCATTTTCATGCTTATAAAAGTTCATCTTTTGTGTTTAGATCAATCAAAGAGAAAAAAGGGGAGATGCTATCATTTTATCTTTGCCCACCTACTTCTTCATCTCTTTTGAATTTCTAACATTGTTATAGCTCTCTCCCTCACGACACTCAATATATCCTCTGTTCATGTCCTGTTCTTCCCAGTTCCACTATTTTCTTTCAATAAACTGATAATTTTTTTATAAAATATAATGTATTAATTAAGTTAACTTTCTAAAATTCAAAACATAATTTTTATGGATCAGTTATTAATACACACACATTTTTGTAAGAAAGTTAGAGAATTATCAATTACTTTTTCCAAAAAAAATCATAACACAAGAACAAAAGTAAAAAAATTGCAGTATATTGATGGAAGACACGGAGTTTTTACGCCAGGCTGACTTGACTGTACTGACACAAGCGTTGTAGTATATACTTTTAATTTCACATTCGTTTTGCAAGTCCTTAGGCACACGGAAAAGTCAATAACAATATTTATGTGCACTACTATAAAAAAATAAAGTTGTGGCGCTTATAATTACATTAATTGTGGCGCTAGAGAAGTGCCACATATCTGGACGCTACTAAAAGAAGCTGTGGCGCTTTCAAGCGCCACAACATTTATTTATTTATTTATTAAAAAAATACCCTCCTGTGGCGCTTGGTGGAGGAAGTGCCACAGGAGGGGGGGGTCTCCTGTGGCGCTTCCTCCACCAAGCGCCACAGGAGACCCCCCCTCCTGTGGCGCTTTCTCCACCAAGCGCCATAGTAGGGTAATTTTTTTAAAAAAAAAATTTAAAAATTTAGTTAAAGAAATTGTTTTATTTTAATTTAAAAAATAATATTAATTGTCCAGATTTATTTTCAAAATTGAAGATATTGAGGCCAGTGTTAAACTAGAAACTGTTGGCAAAAAATTTAAGCTAAAGAAACTTATATTATGATACAAATATTATATTTTTCTTAATCATGCGTATGGACTAGACTATTTTCTTTTAAATTACTAAAATAAAGTTTTTTGAAATTAAAAATTTTTTCAGGCAAAAAATGTTAAAATTGCTTAAGCCTAATCTGAAATCAAGTACTCCGGATATGTAAAGATATCTTTTATCAACATGCTAAAGGCATCACGAGACATGGTCCACTTTTGGTTTTCCTTTTCTTTTGAAATATTATTTTTTTGGATAACTTCTTTTGAAATATTATATATATTCTCCACTTTTTAAACACAGATTAGAACATAGATATCAATTTGAAATAAAAAATTGCAGAAATTATATGCCAATTAAAAAAAAAGAAGAAGCACGTTAGACTTACAAACTAAATTGATCAGTGCAGTGGAGTGGGGGACCACGTTGCCTGTTGGTCTCGCAATCTTGAATGAGGGGGAGGAGGAGTGGGGATGGCAGTTGAAACAAAACAAAGAAGTAGATTCGATGATGAAAACATGTGTGCATGTGGGTATGTTTTTAAGTGTGAAGATGATAGAAAATGGAGGGAGGGGGGCGACGGTCGTCCACTACAAGAAGATGTAGTGTAAATGAAAAGGAAAAGTGAGAGAGGAGGGAATAATTAAAGTGGGATGATTCAAAATAAATTAAAAGAGAAGGAAGGAGGCCACTGCGCGGGAAGGGGAAAAAAGATAAGGGTGGGAGCGGGAGGAATTTTGACAATTTTTTTTTTTATTTAATAGAATCAGTTGTGGCGCCTAGATTTCTAGGCGCCACAGCTGGTCTTTTTTTTTTTTTTTGGAATACCTACGTTTTTTTATTTAATAGGACCAGCTGTGGCGCCTGGAACAGCTGGTCCATTTTTATTTTTTTATATTTTTTTTTAATTTTTTTTGGAAAATCCTACATTTTTTTAATTTAATAAGAGCAGCTGTGGCGCCTGGATTCCAGGCGCCACAGCTGCTCCATTTTTATTTATTTATTTATTTTTTTTAAATATTTTTTTAATATTTTTTTTTAATATTTTTCTTTTTTTTTTTTGGGAATACCTACGTTTTTTTTTTAATTTAATAGGATCAGCTGTGGCGCCTGGATTTCAGGCGCCACAGCTGCTCCATTTTTTATTTATTTTATGTATTTTTGAGGAATACCTGCGCCTAAAACTATTAAGCTTTAGAACTATAAAGGCACGAGGTAGCTAGCTTTCTTTCTTTTTTTTGTAATATAGAAGAAGTTGTGGCGCCTGGTTTTCCAGGCGCCACAGCTGGTAAAATTTTTTTTTTTTTTAAATTTATTTATTATACAACCAGCTGTGGCGCCTGATTTTCCAGGCGCCACAGCTGGTAGCATACACCCAATTGTGACGTCTGTCTTGGCAGGCGCCACAGTTGGGCCTACCAGCTGTGGCATCTAGTCCACCAGGCGCCACAGTTGGTACCCAAAATTTAAAAAAAAATAAAATAGAAAAATCAAAAAGGCAGTTGTGGCACTTCTTTAAAGAAATGCCACAAAATATGCGCCACCTTTCAACTTTTTGTAGTAGTGGTGTTTGCTTCTGTTTCGTATATCATACTATAATTAATTCGAACGAGTCGTGAGGAAAGGGTTAAGGAAGAAAGAAAATGGGCTCTCTGCTCATTCTCATACAACCTTTTCTTTCGCTTTCTGACAAATGACATACGCTAGTGGAGCCTATAATTCCACATTTTTTTGGGTCAGCTTTTCTTGGAAAATGGCAAAGTATCAAGTTGACTTGATCAGAAGCCAAGCACTGGATTTTGTTTACCACTAAAATGTAGCTCATTGAGCAGAAATCAGAAACGCAAAGCCAAAAAAAATTAGTTGCCTTCAGCCTTTGTAACCTTTATTATCTTTGAGCCTCGTGTATCCGCTAGTGGTCAATAAATGTACTTTATATATTAACTTTGTTCTTGCATATCCATGTGATGGCTCTTATGACTTCTTAGTTTACACAGTTTATTAGTTGGCCAAAAAAAAAAGTACATAGTTTATGTTCCTCCAGATGCATTATAGACTAGGTCATATATTTAGAACCGAAACTAGTACTATTTTAACAAAATAGGAGCTTAATTAAAGTTTCATACTTGACAGTTGGAAAATAAACGAGGGTTCTAATTATAATTCCTTGGCAATCTCTCCACTCATCATTTTCTCATCACCAACACTTGCTCAGCCTTACCCTTTTATCTTCACCTTCCACTTCTTCATCTTTTTCAAATCTCTCATATTATAGGTCCCTTCCTTACCACACTCAACATCTCCTCTATTCATGCCCTTTTCTTCACAGGTCCCATGTTTGCTTTATAAGATTAACCTTTATTTTTTTCAAAAGATTTGAATCATTTTTATAAAATCAATTAACTTTTAAAAATTCAAGAGGTAATTTTTGTGGATCAATTATTATTTATTAATACATACATATTTTGTAATTTAGAGAAATATCTCCACAGAGAGAAAAATCGTAACACAATTGAGAAAAAGACTCGAAGCCTTTAGAACAGGTTGACTTGACTTTGGTGAGTACAAGTCGAAGTCATGTGGGAAGGAGCCCGGAAGGAAGAATGAGTATAGAAAATAAGTTCTAGTTGGAAGTTGTAATTTCCTTAGTTTCACATTCATTTTTCCAAGTCTTTGGACATTTACAAGAGTCAATTATGAATGATTTTGATTTTAAAGTTGCAAGCGGCAACGTTGCTGGCAATTACAAACACGGAAAAGAATGTCTCAACCATTAAAGATAACATTAAATAGTATTAAATCTCAACCATTGAAACTCAATCCAATGATGGAGACATTCAATGGAGAGGAAATGGAGAAAAAGATCAATAGAGACATTCTTTTCCGATTACAAACATAGCCATCATGACTTTTCTACCTCATAAATCGTAATTAATGGTTGATGAAGTTCCCGTTCAATTAGTTGGTTTGGAAATATATTATTTAAATTAAAAATTATATTTTAAATTCTGTAATGTTATCTATGATTTTAAATTAATAATTTATAATTTTACATAAATTCGAATTCAGTTTGTAGAATAATTTAATAAATATTTTTATTTATTATTAGCTTATGTCAAATTCAATTATTATTATACAAAAAAATTTAATGATAAATAATAACAAATCAAATAATCAATTAGCTTTAAGAATATATACAAGAAAAATAAAGCATAAATATTTGAGATAAAATAAAATAATGCATTATAGTTGGTTGAGGTGGTAAGCAGCCTCCCCTTATAAGGAGAAGAATACAAATTCAAATATCGAGAAGTGTATTTATAAGAAGAGATAAAAACCTTTTGCGTTGTAGGCCTCGAAAAGGGAAATTAAACCCTTAATCAAATAAAAAATAATAGTTCTTTACTTTGAATTCTTTGGCCAGTGAGTATTACAATTGAATTGCTTTTCTGATTTATTACTATGTTAATAATAAATAATAATAATAATAATATTTCTCACATTCTTTTTTTTTTTTGGGGAATATATTGCTCACATTATAAATCACCTGTGTATTGTTGTTGATACACTATACCGTTCTTATTTATAATATTTTATTAACTGAATTGTATTAATTAAGAAAACAGTTAAAATTAATTACATGTAATAAATATATAGAAAATATACATGTTTTTCTAAATATGTCTTTATTAATAAGTGAGCAAATGAGTGAGAGAGTAACAGTGAGAAAGATAATGAAAGAGAGTGCATAAATAAAATGAATTAGGGGTAACATTGACAAAAATGTATATAATGCTCAAACAACTCTAGATAGTGCCTTATAAAAAGGGAACAAACCAATTCAAAAAATAAAGCTCTATAGGGAGGGAGTATGATTCTAAGAAAAAAATAAATGAAATCCTCATTTCGAGATTAGATAGACAGACATGCTTACCGTGATGTCTGATATACATACGTATTTTATGTTTATTTAAAAAAAGATTATAGTTTGAAGTAACTTATTTAACACATATTTTTAGGAGTCAATAATGGCGATTATCTCTTTGCTTCTACTTCATATACACACATTTTCCCCCTCTTTTATAGATCACGCGTTTTTGTTTGACAACTCATTAGTTTCATAAGTCCCTCATTATTATTCTAATAAAACCAACCAAATTTTTAATGGTCCTTATTGCAAAGATGAAGTGGTCCAAATTTGATATGCTAATTTGTGGAAAAAAAGGGAAACCGACGTATTCTGGAAAAAATGTGATTACACAAGTTATGAGGGGAAGGAATAGTAAAAGAAAGAGACCACATACTACCTTCCATGCTCCTTCCCTCATGACTTGTATAATCACATTTTTTTCACAATATATCCATTCCCCAGTTTTTCCACAAATTAGCATATCAAATTTGCACCACTTTTTCTTTGATGGACAAGTGGAGCTAAGCTCTTTTATGCCCCATTTGGTATTATGGAAGAGTTTTTTATGGAAGTGGAAGTGGAAATTGAAGTAGAAGTGGAAGTGGAGGTGGAAGTGAGATTAAAAGTGTGTTTGGTATGACTATGGAAGTAAGATATAATTTTTAATTAAAATATGTATTTAAAATATGTAAATACCAAACTGCCCTCCAACCAAAAAAATAATCTCTGCCACACCCAATTCAAAACCCAGATCATAAGACCTGTTGAAGCAAAACCCAAACAAATAAACAAGATCACTACAGAATCAAAACTCAATCATCATCAAGTGATGAAGCATATCACCAAAGGGTAACCCTTTGGTGATCGTCACTAGCGGGTTACCCTTTGGTGATTTAGAATCCCGAGAGTTCGTCCGTTTGTACGAATTTTTGTCTAAATGTTTTTACTAACAAAAAGGAGCTTATTAATAAAATTTAATTTAAAATTTTTTTACTAAATAAAAGTTGCGAAATCCTTATCTTAATTTGTTAATTCGTCATATGAACTTGGGAATTCCTTATCTAAACTAGTGAATGGTCTGATAGAGTAGGTGGATTTTTTGCTTAAAAAACGAAAGTTGTGAAATTCTTATATAAAGTTGTTAATTTCTTTTATCAATCTGTCAATTCCTTATCTAAATTTGTTGGTTGGTTTAGTTAAAAATCAAAGTTTACTATATATTTTTATTTTGTAGTATAATTACTGATAGGCTTCCTTAGCCCAGTTTGGTGCATGACCACAAGTGGGGGGGTTCGAACCCCCCACCCCCCCAAAGCTTTGGGATTTTTTTCCCAAAGCTTTGGGGAATATTCCGCCAGGCCGGAGCCCCCGCCGGCGGCACCCTCCGGTCGCCGGGGGCTGGCCGCCGGCAGAGGGGCTTTTATTATTTTAATAAAAAAATAGGTAAGGGTAAAATGGTAATTTGCCCCTGAAATTGTAAATCCCTGACAGGTGCTAGCACCTCTGTGGTATTTCCAAATCTTCTCACATCTTTCTGTCTTTTGGTATATTAAAAGTTCTTTTTGGGTCATTTTCCCTTTAAAAAACTTAGAGAAGTGGGGTTAAAAATTTTAAATTAATTTTTCTTACTCTTTTATCTTATATATTCTCTTTATTAAAATTTTATTACCTCACTTCTTCAATATTTTAAAATTCAACTCATAAAAATTTTCCCTCCCCTCCCTTTCCCTCTAAATCCCTCACACCAAACAAACCCTAAGTGTTAGAGGCCATAACTCATGATTGTTTCGTAGAATACAGCAGAGTTTACAAGGGCAAATAAGTCATAAAATTTGCCCATCTTTTGAAAATCCCACATAAAGAGGTAGGAGAGGGTAGAGAAAAGATAAAGAAGCTGATCAGATTAGCTTGAAAGAGTGTCTTTACATTTTACAAGATAAAAGTATTTCAAGACTATTTAATGTATTTATCTTGTACAACATAAAGTTAATTTTTTTTATTGTTATTTGGGACAGAATTTGTCTTTCATTGCCTTCTAATTTTGTAACCAAATTATTTTTCCAACACAACCTTATAATTTCTCAATTTTTCCCATGCAACCCCCGTGAGGTTTGGTTCTTTTAATCTCATCTCAACTTTTCATTTTTGGGCTTCTTAAAGTGTCATTTTGCCATTTCATAGAGTAAATTACGGGATTTCTTTTTTTTTTTTCCTGGGGTCAAAAAGTGAAATCGAATTCATTGTGATTTATGAGTCCATTTTCTTTCCATTCACATTCATTTTTTCATAGAAATTAAAAGCCATCTTGATCCATCCATTGTGAATTCTTTTTCTTCCTTCATCTCCCAATTTCCTCCAACCTCTCTCCCTCCTTTCACATGCACTTCTTTTACAGATTTTTATCTGTACTCATCAATAACAAACCATCAATTATCAACTTTTAGTGCTTGCCTGCCACTTCTCTTCAGTTTCCTTTTTTTTTTTTTTTTGAATAACTAGCTATGTGAACAATATACTGCAAATGAATTTTGGTTATTTGAATTGGGTCAAACTGGCATTTGTATAGATTTAAAAGTAAAGCATATTATTTATATAATAATGTAGATATATAAAATCGGATTCATGTATTTTTTTTTAAAAAAAATCAATATTTATGATTTAATATTCAATATTCTGCTCATATATTTAAAATTAAATACATCATGCACTAGTAACTTGGGGATAACGTGAGAAAGCCAGCACCACATGCATGTATGTACATAAACCATATGGTTCCCCAATTAGAAAAGAAAAGTTTTCAATACATTATGTGACGTTAAATCAATAAATGTGTACTCTTGACCAGTAGGAAAATAAATGAAAGATAAAGGAAATTAAATGTCAGTGCTAATAAAAAAGAAAAACCACTGAAAGTTGGTTCCAGCTTGTCGTTTTAGGGAAAGATTCTTTATGAGAAATTAAATATATTAATCAGTTGACACGATCAAATAAAGGCCTACGTAAAGCAAGTCAGTCTCCCATTTTTTTTTATACATATAATACATCCATATCATTACAACCATGTTAACCCCAAACTAATGACCAAAATAAGCCTAATACATATAATGCAATTTTTTTTGTTAATGATATACTGTAATTGAGCCTACAGCAAAGATCATATACATATCTTTTTCTCCTCCTTTTATTGATCACATGCGTTTTTGTTTGACAAAACACTCATTAATTTCATAAGTCACTCATTATTCAAATAAAACCAACCAAATTAAAGTTTTAGTGGTTGTCGCAATAATGAAGTGGTTAAACTTTGATAAAGCTAATTTGTGAGGGGGGGATGTGGTTGTACAAGTCATGAGGAAAGGAGCATGGAAAGGAAGAATGTGAACCTTTTCTTTTACGATTCCTTTCCTACTCCCTTGTTGAGAAAGCTTTGGATATCAACGCAAATTAAAAGATATTATAGTTAAGAAAAAGGTTACGGCTCTACACAGAGCGATGAGAGAGAGGGAGCGAAGCAAAGAGAGAGAGAGATTGACCACAGCCACGCGGCAACTGAGTCCGATGAAGCCATGAACCCATTGGACTTGCCGATCGAATAGGACCCTAGAGGAAAACACACAATCGACATACAGTCTCAAGACAAGGAGGAATCACCTCTACTTCCCTAGGACAACCGCTCAACCAAAAAGGTGAAGATACGGAACTCACTAGTTACCGATGACACCGATATGCTGTCCTATGACCCACTGTCACTATCGGAGGACGAAATGTCAGCAAATGAAGCTCCAAAGTCTGCTCCTTCATTTAAGGATATGTTGATGAATCTTAGTCACCGAAAGACTAATAAGGACGAGGATCTCACCTTCCATTGAAGGAGATATAATTGTTGACTAGGAAGGCCCTTTTCCCCGTATCTCTTTTCCAGAAAGAATCCACCAATTGTTGAACGCAAGCATGAAATACGCTGTAGTAGTCAAGATGCTCGGACGCAATATCCGATACAAGGATCTCAGAGATAAGGTGGTAAGTCTTTGGAAACTGTCGGGGCTAGTCCATCTTACTGATATGGAGAACAACTGCTTCATCACAAAACTCGACACTGAGAAAGATTACCATGAAGTCCTACTAGGAGGCCCATGGCTGATCTTTGGTCACTACCTCACAGTGCAGCGTTTGTCTCCAGAGTTCTCACCGTTCACCCACACGTCGTCACAAGTCATGGGTTGGGTACGAATTCCAGGTTTACCAGCGCACTACTATAAGAAGAGCGTAATTCAAGCCATTGGCAAAGTCTTAGGGAAGGTCTTGAGTATAAACTATAACACGGCTTTAGGGAAGTTGATAAGCAAGTCTTCTTTGTGGAATATGAAGGGCTCCTGACCATTTGCTACGGTTGTGGGAAATATGGTCACCTTGAAAATGTGTGCCCTCTCAAGAATGCTATGAACACGACGGAAACCTCTCCGGTTAACACTGGAGCTTCACCGATGAAGTTGGACAACCCGATGGAGATGACTTCAAACACTGATGCTCTATACGGCGCTTGGATGATGGCTCCGAGGAGGGGATGGCAAAAGAGTGTGACGGATCGAAAGGGACAGGAGCACAGTCTCCTAAAGGAGGCCACGAAGGGAAACAAATTTGATTTATTGGCTGAAGAAGCTGACATATTAGAAGGAGCTGAACCCAGTTTTCATGTAATTGGAAATGTCAAACCCTCTGCTTCCCCTCTGTCAGCAAAAGCTAAAGGAAACAATGCCTCTTTTATGAAACCTACAACACACACTCTTAGACTAAGCCCCCTACCTACCAAGACACCTATCCTACCCCATCTCGATCTAATCAAGAGACCGTATCTACCAGAAAAAACCACTCAGCAATATCCCAGACCCCCCCCAACAGACCCCATAAACCTCCCTTAACCCAAAACTCCATAGTCGTGTCCTTTCCCAGCCTAAAAACCACCCTCCAACCCATATACAAACAAAAGGCCCAAAAATCCTAAAGCCCAACTCCCAACTTAGGAAAGGAGAACATCCAACCACACCCACCAGACTGTCCCCCAAAACAAATTAACCTGAAATTCCATCCAGGTGTCCTACTGATGAAACCCAAAAGCAAATCTAGAGACCCAATTCTTGCACTTGCAGATGAAGCTCTTAAGGCAATCATTAATTCCCTTGAAGCCTACAAAGGAACTCGTGATGCCAATTCAGGTGCTCAAAGTGATGATGTTGAGGCAAACAATGAAGATAAAGATGCAGACATTCAGCCTTCCATGGAGAGCTGACGAACTTGTTCAATTCATAACTATTTATTTATTTATGATTATGTCTATCTTCATCTAGAATTGTCAAGGAGCTACCGCCTGCAAATTTCACGCCGTCCTCAAATCATTCATCAGCGACCACCGCCCTACAGTGGTTGTTCTTGTTGAACCAAGAATCTCTGGATTAAAAGCAGACAGAGTTATTAAAAAAATAGGTATGACACACTCTCACAAAATTGAGGCCTTTGGATTTTCAGGTGGTATTTGGATGATGTGGAATGATGCAATTGAAATTGAGATCTTATCCAATCACCGCCAATTCATTCATTCCCGCATCACTATTAGGAATAATCAACAAACCTTTCTGTTTACCGCTGTGTATGCGAATCCCAACCCACAAATACATTCAAGCTTTTGGTCTGACCTCTCAGCTCTCATGGAAAACAACACTAACCCAAAGGCTCTTGCAGGGGACTTCAACGCCACTTTATTCTCAAACGGAAGAAAGGTAATGGCATTTATGGTCGAAGAAGTTGTCCCTTATTCCATTCCTTCTGTCAGAACAATAATCTTGTGGATTTGGGATATGTGGGACCACTCTACACATGGAGACGTGGTCTCACCTTAGCCCGACTGGACCGAGCTCTTGCAACTACGCCTTGGATCCACTACTTTCCCAACACAAAGGTCCTACACTTGCCACAAATAAACTCTAACCACAGACCGCTCCTATTGAATCTCGGACTTTCAAATATGAATTCAGGTACGTACCCCCCCAACTTTAGATTCTTAGCCGCCTGGACTAATCACCCTCTTTTTCCACAGTTGGTTACCGATAATTGGTCCACCAATTCGAGTCTGACAGAAAATATTCAGAGCTTTACGCAAGCGGCCACACTGTGGAATAAAGACATATTTGGTTTCATTGGCAAAAGCAAACGAAGGCTCAAAGCTCGGATTCTAGGAGTGCAGAAGGCCCTTAAGGAATGTTCCCTCTCCCATCACCTCCTCTTTCTTGAGCAAACTCTTCGTCTGGAATATGAGAATCTCTGTTTAAGTAAGGAATTGCTCTGGATCCAAAAATCACGTAGTGACTAGATATGTCTGGGTGACCGAAATACCTTGTATTACCATACTAAGGCTAGAATCTGGTGAAGAAACAATTGCATCTCCTCCTTAAAAAATGAGGATAGAATTTGGGTTAGTGAAGATGATACTCTGCATAACATGGCGCAACAATTTTTCAAAAAACTCTATTCTGATGACCATGACCCAGTGAGTACTTACAACATTAGAGGTTTGTTCCCCCAACTCCCAACTTCCCAATGGGACCCTCTGACTAACGCGATCAGCATTGAAGAAGTCAAACGAGCCCTTTTTGCCATGAAGCCATTGAAGGCACCAAGGGTTGATGGACTCCATGCTTTTTTCTATCAAAGCCAATGGGAGCACGTGGGATCCTCCTTGCACTCCATGATTGTTAGCACTTTCCAGGGGGAACCTCTTGATCCACTCCTTAACAGAACCCTCATCACACTCATTCCTAAAGTTGAGAGACCCCATTCCTTAAGAGAATTCAGACCAATAAGCTTATGTTCGGTAGCTTACAAAGTCCTTACCAAAGTTATAGCTAATCGTCTGAAAGCTCTCCTACTAGATCGCATCCTCCCCTTTCAATCCAGCTTCATAGCAGGCCAAAAGGATGGATGGCTATCAAGGTTGATTTGGAAAAAGCCTTTGACAGTCTCAAATGGAGCTTCATTGAAGATACGCTGCGAGATGCTAATTTTCCTGACAGTCTTGTTAGAGTTATTATGCACTGCATCACCACCCTCACGATGCAAGTCCTTTGGAACGGCTCCCCTTCTAGCACTTTCCATCCATCTAGAGGCATAAGACAAGGAGAGCCACTATCTCCATACATCTTTGTTTTATGGATGGAGCATCTTTCCTAAGCAATTCAATCCGCTGTTTCTTGTGGTCGTTGGGAAACTATCAGAATGGGATCTCAAGGCCCAAAGTTTTCTCATCTCTTCTTTGCCGATGACTTAGTCATTTTTAGGTCAACGGCATCAAGAAAAGTTGGGGTCATAAAACAAATTCTTGGTGATTTTTGTAATGCTTCAGGCCATTCCATCAGTCAGCAAAAAACTCGAATATTCTTCTCTAGGAATGTTAAAAGGCAAGAGGCAGATGATATATGTGCACGATTAGGCTACTCTAAGACCGATCATCTAGGGACGTATCTAGGTGTCCCTCTTCTCCATTCCCGAGTCACTAAAGGTATTTATCTCTACGTGGTAGAGAGAGTCAGGAGGAAACTATCCAACTGGAAAGCTAAGTCATTATCCTTAACAGGTTGCATTACCTTTGCTAAATCAGTCCTATCCACCAACCCATACTATGCCAAGCAAACTTCCATGCTTCTGACCTCCTGTTGTCAAGATATAGAAAAATTAATCAGGAATTTTGTTTGGGGGTCAGATGAGGTACACCGAGGTATTTCTCTTGTCTCTTGGGAGGAAATGTGCCAACTAACTACAAGGGGGGTTGCGGATTCAAGAAACTCCAAAGTCAAAATGGAGCTTTTCTAGCGAAACTTGGATTCCTATTGATAAGCCAACCAGATCTCTTATGGGTACTTGTACTTCGAGCCAAATACAGTTGGTCAGCAGCTTCTAACTACAACTTCAAAACAAAGGCATGCTCTCACACATGGCGAAGTATCGCTAAAGCTTGGCCAGACACACATCTAGGTCTCAAGTGGAAACTTGGAGATGGCACTCAAGTTAAATTTTGGAGGGACAATTGGATTGGCGATCTTGGACCACTAAAAAATCTAGCCTTCGCTGACATCCAAGCTCCTTACTCTAAGCTCCCAATCAATGACTTTGTTGATGGTAACGGCCAATGGCGCTGGGACCTTTTTAAACATGAGCTTCCCATGGCAATTACTCATTTAATTGTATGTACTTCACCTCCATCCCCCTCAAATAACACCACTAAGGTCTTCTGGGACCGCAACAAATCTGGGTCTTTCTCAATGTCATCTACATACCAACTCAAGGAAGAGGAATCATGGAATGCCAAGTCTCGGAGTTGGACTCTAATCTGGACCTGGCCTGGAGCTCAACGAGTTTGATCATTCCTGTGGTTAGCATATAAAGGTAAGCTTCTCACCAACAAGGAAAGAGCAAGAAGACACCTCACTGCTAATGCAACCTGTGAACTCTGTCAAAATGGCTCAAAAGACATTGATCACATATTCAGGAAATGCCCTCTTGCCGTGGCATGTTGGCAACACCTTATACCACCAAATAGGCTCCGTAGCTTCCTGTCTAAACTACTCCAGGAATGGTGGATTACCAACATCAATCCACACCAAGCAAGTCAGAGTTGGATCCTCAAGTTCGACTTATTAACTTAGAAATTCTGGGAAGCTCGTAATATAATAGAAGGCTATTCGCAGGAGAATCATTCACTGTATAGTACCTCCTCATGCAGGTGGAAGGGTTGGTAACCCATACATCATCATCCTGGAACCTTTTAAGCAATTTGAACTCTGTTTGATTTACACTTGTCTAGTGATTTTGATGTATTATTTAGATGTCTCTTAGATATAGTCTGTTACAAGCTTTAGCATGTATCTGATATGTACTTTGTTGTTGCTATATTAATAATATACCCATTCCACTAAAAAAAAAGATATATAGTTAATTTGAACCTTTGTAAGGTTTCAGGACATTAGTCATTTTGCTAGCTTAGCATTGTTTTATGCTTGTGCGTATTATGTATGGGTTGGTAATGAAATTAGATTTGGAGAAATATCAAAATGTAATTTGATTTATTTTGTACTAGTTAGATTCGTTTTCATGCTTATAAAAGTTCATCTTTTGTGTTTAGATCAATCAAAGAGAAAAAAGGGGAGATCTATGATTTTATCTTCGCCCACCTACTTCTTCATCTCTTTTGAATTTCTAACATTGTTATAGCTCTCTCCCTCACGACACTCAACATATCCTCTGTTCATGTCCTGTTCTTCCCAGTTCCACTATTTTCTTTCAATAAACTGATAAATTTTTTATAAAATATAATGTATTAATTAAGTTAACTTTCTAAAATTCAAAACATAATTTTTATGGATCAGTTATTAATACACACACATTTTTGTAAGAAAGTTAGAGAATTATCAGTTACTTTTTCCAAAAGAAAAATCATAACACAAGAACAATAGTAAAAAAATTGTAGTCTATTGATGGAAGACATGGAGTCTTTATGCCAGGTTGACTTGACTAGGTGATTGTACTGACACAAGCGTTGTAGTGTCTCCTTTTAATTTCACATTCATTTTGCAAGTCTTTAGGCACACGCAAAAGTCAATAACAATTTTTATGTGTTTGCTTCTGTTTCGTATATCGTACTATAATTAATTCGAATGAGTTATGAGGGAAGGGTTAAGGAAGAAACAAAATGGGCTCTCTGCTCATTCTCATACAACCTTTTCTTTCACTTTCTGGCAAATGGCATACGCTAGTGGAGCCCATAATTCCACATTTTTTGGGGTCAGCATTTCTTAGAAAATGGCAAAGTATCAAGTTGGCTTTCTGTTTCGTATGTCATACTATAATTAATTTGAATGAGCCGTGAGGGCAGGGTTAAGGAAGAAACAAAATGGGCTCTCTGCTCCTTCTCATACAACCTTTTCTTTCACTTTCTGACAAATGGCATACGCTAGTGGAGCCTATAATTCCACATTTTTTGGGGTAAGCATTTCTTGGGAAATGGCAAAGTATCAAGTTGGCTTTCTGTTTCGTATGTCATACTATAATTAATTCGAACGAGTCGTGAGGGCAAGGTTAAGGAAGAAACAAAATGGGCTCTCTGCTCCTTCTCATACAACCTTTTCTTTCACTTTCTGACAAATGGCATACGCTAGTGGAGCCTATAATTCCACATTTTTTGGGGTAAGCATTTCTTGGAAAATGCCAAAGTATCAAGTTGGCTTTCTGTTTTGTATGTCATACTATAATTACACTACAAAAAAAAAGGTATTTTGTAGCGGTGAAATTGTAGCGGTTATATTAAACCGCTACAAATTATGGTATTTGTAGTGGTTCTTACCTAAACCACTACAAAATTGTAACAGTCAGTGTTTTTGTAGCGGTTTACTAAAAAAAACCGCTACAAATTTGGCGCGAAATTCCCGCCAAAACTTGTAGCGGTTATTTTGTAGCGGTTAATGCACATAAACCGCTACAAAATACCAACCACAGGATTTTGTAGCGGTTATAGGGACAATAACCGCTACAAAATACCAAAGGTCATAAGTTTGTAGCGGTTATGCCCCTATAACCGCTACAGAATTTAAAGAGTCCCGACATTTGTAGCGGTTCTAAGCAATAACCGCTACAGAATTTCAAACGTTGTGAACATTTGTAGCGGTTATTGTAGAACCGCTACAAATAATTACATTTGTAGCGGTTAGAGTAGCGGTTATTTTAATAACCGCTACTAATATCTGGGCTATTTATACCCCCTCCTCCTTCATTTCTCCTTTTGCCCATTTTGTTTCCTGAGATTTCTCTGAGTGATTTCTTCGAGATTTGAGCGTTCAGACGTCTCTATAGGAGTTTTTGGTCAGTATTCCGCAGTATTCGCACTTGAGGTACGTATATAACACGTATTTTTATTTATATTTGTATTTTTATTCTGAAAAACAATAGTAAAAGAAAGGGACCACATGCTACCTTCCATTTTTTTCACAATACGTCGATTTCCCATTTTTTCCACAAATTAGTATATCAAATTTGGACCACTTCTTCGTTGATGGACGGGTGGGACTAAGGTCTTCTAGATTATTTAGATGAAATTTGGATAGTTCAGATTTTAATTTATTTTATTTTTTTAAATAAAAATATTTTAATGAATAAAGAATCTAAAATAAAAATAATTTTTTGACTAACATTTTCTTAAAAAAATACTCCCTCCGGTCCTAAATATAGGACAAAGTTTGTAGTGCAAATTGCACTACAAACTTTGTCCTATATTTAGGACCGGAGGTAGTACTTCTTTTTATTTAAAAACCATCCACTTAAAAAAATTAAATCTAAACCCTTTCTTTACTGGTGCTTTCCTGTCACAGTCTGCCAAACAGACACATCGATTTTTTGAGCAAAAACACCAGACACGTCGTGAATCTTTTTTTAAAAAAGCAATATTTAAAATCAAGTACAATGTATCGGTAAGGGATGTGAGAAAAGTCAGAAAACCACCCCCCACACGCATTCACATTTTTTTTATCACATTGTTTGAATTATTTTTCTTGCCAATACGTTGTTTGAATTATTACACGCCGTATCCGTTCGTGCAGAAAATCTCAATTTATGTTCACCAGAAAAAAAATCTCAATCTATAGTAATGACATTTTTATAAGTGTTTATTTAGAATAGTTTATTTTTTATTTATAAATATTTATAATTTATGATTTATGATATACAAAAAAAATATATAAGAAGAGTTTTATCTCAATTTATATAATAAATAACTATTTCCCAAAAATAAACTATTTCACACACCCATTTTTTTCCGGTACCACGTAATTGTGGTCAAAATAAAAGTGAAAGGCAATTAATGTCTTCTGACAACATTTCATACCCAAATAAGTTCAGGTCAAAAAACAAAAAACCTCAAATAAGTTCAGGCGGGTTGATTTGAAATTTCATAAATTGCGTTGGAAAAAAAAAATTTCATAAATCGGACACCCTGATTTATCCTTTCTATGTTTTCATAAGTAATTTAGTATTATTTTTTCAAAAATTAATATAATATTGTTCTATTTTCCAATAGATGGCAGATACTATAAGGAATAATAATAATATTTTAAACAATAATTATTTAATTTAAGTACCTAGTAATAATAATTGGATGATGTTAAGTAACTCATTAGCAACTTTCTCATAATATATAATATATAGTGTTAGTTTGGGATAGCTTATTTTTTATTTATAAGTGCTTATAAATTGTAATTTACGGTATATGATGTATGTGAGAGGAGTTTTATCTCGACTTACGTAATAAATATTTATATTTCAAAAATAAGCTATCACAAATATAGCTATAATATGACAGATAGTTTTTATATTTTTTATTAACCTCTGCCCAGTGTTGATTAAATAGAGGATGACGAGGGAATTTAGATGAGGTGGATCGTTGTATATAGCTGTTGTGGAATGAATTCATTTTATAGTGTTTATTTGGGATAACTTATTTTTTATTTATAAATGCTTATAATTCATGATTCACGGTATACGAGATAAGTATGTGAGAGGAATTTTGTCTCGACTTAAGTAATAAATGCTTATTTTCCAAAAATAAGCTATTCCAAACATAGTTATAACATTGATCAATCAAAGAGAAAAAATGGGATATGCTATGATTTTTTATCTTCACACACCTACTTCTTCATCTCTTTTTGAATTTCTAATATTGATATAGCTCATTCCTTCACGACACTCAACATGTTATCTGTTCATGCCCTGTTCTTCCTAGTTCCACTATTTGCTTTCAATATACTAATAATTTGTTTTATAAAATATATTATATTAATTAAGTTAACTTTCTAAAATTCAAAACATAATTTTTGTAGATCAGTTATTGTTTATTAATACACACATATTTTGTAAGAAAGTTAGAGAATTATCAATTACTTTTTCAAAAGAAAAATCATAACACAAGAACAAAAGTAAAAAAATTGCAGTATATTGGTGGAAGACACGGAGCCTTTACGCCAGGTTGACCTGACTAGTTGACTGTGTGTTCGTTTGGAATAACTTATTTTTGGGTAATAAATGTTTATAAATCGTGATTCACGGTATACAAGGTAAGTATGTGAGAAGAGTTTTATCTCGACTTGTGTAATAAGAACTTATTGTCTAAAAATAAACCCAACCAAATACACACTGTACTGACTCAAGTGTTGTAGTGTCTCCTTTTAATTTCCCATTCATTTTGCAAGTCTTTAGGCAATCGCAAAAGTCAATAACAATATTTATGTGTTTGCTTTTGTTTCTTTTATCATACTATAATTAATTCGAACGAGCCGTAAGGGCAGGGTTAAGGAAGAAAAAAAGGGGCTCTCTGCTCCTTCTCACACAACCTTTTCATTCACTTTCTGACAAATGACATACGCTAGTTGAACCTATAATTCCACATTTTTTGGGGTAACCATTTCTTGGAAAATGGCAAAATATCAAGTTGACTTTCTGTTTCGTATGTCATACTATAATTAATTTGAACGAGCCGTGAGGGCAGGGTTAAGGAAGAAACAAAATGGGCTCTCTGCTCCTTCTCATACAACCTTTTCTTTCACTTTCTGACAAATGGCATACGCTAGTGGAGCCTATAATTCCACATTTTTTGGGGTAAGCATTTCTTGGAAAATGGCAAAGTATCAAGTTGACTTGATCAGAAGTCAAGCACTGGATTTTGTTTACCGCTAAAATGTAGCTTATTGAGCAGAAATCAGAAACGCAAAGCAAAAAAAAAAAAAAAAAATCTATTGGTTTCAAAATTGAAATTAGCAAAGGAAGGCCACAAAATACAATAATTAACTAATGTCATTTGGTAAGTACTCATATGGTTCTTCACTTTTTATCATTTCTGACTCAATTGCTGTCTGCATCAACTTATAACTAGAGATTCAACTGAGTTACATTCATTGTATTTGAATGCTTGTCGCTACTGATGTATTTAAACCAATTTCAGGCTTTGGTTTTAGACAAAGAAAGACGCCAATGAACTTAATAGTCGATCTGGAACATAATGCTACATCTATATATACTCGTTATGTTATGGCTAGTGGTTAATTAATTGCCTTCAGCCTTTGTAACCTTTATTATCTTTAAGCCTCATGTGTCCGCTAGTGGTCAATAAATGTACTTTATATATTAACTTTATTCTTGCATTTCCATGTGGTTCTTATTACTTCTTAGTTTACAAAGTTTATAAGTCGACAAAAAAAAAGTACATAGTTTATGTTCCTCTAGATGCAGTATAGACTAGGTCATATATTTAGAACCGGAACTAGTACTATTTTAACAAAATAAGAGCTTAATTAAAGTTTCACGCTTGACAGTTGGAAAAATAATGAGGGTTCTAATTATAATTCCTTGGCAATCCCTCCACTCATCATTTTCTCATCACCCACACTTGCTCAGCCTTACCCTTTTATCTTCACCTTCTGTAACACCCCAAATTTTATTCACCAAGAATATATTGTAATTATTATATATATTCAATGAAATGGTGAATATTTAAGGCCAACGAAATTAAATATTGAAAATTGAAAGTGGAATAGTAGTTTCAGTGAAATCGCCTGCGAGGCAGTGCGTTTGTCATGTGGTTTTGGAACACCAAATGATGATCAAAAGTTATGAAATTTTACAGGGTGAACATAGACATCCTAAGCTTTAATTTGATAGGTCATATGACTCAATTGAAGCTATATACAAAAAGATATGAATTTTTGAAGTTAATCCAGAAAATCTGGAAAGTTTCTGGAGCAGCGGTCAAAGATTGAAAATCTGGGAATAATATGATCCTATCCAGTAACATTCCATATTTTTCCTTGAAACTAGACTCAATGAGGGTTCCATAGGCTTTGGAATCGCTTTGAAACGATGTCTACAAAATTAGTTATGATTTTTCAAAGTTAAGGCAGAAAATCTGTCAGAATTGGCATTATTCCGAAAATTTAAGAAATAAAGTAATCTTCCTTTTTCTCTTAATTATTTTAGAAATTAAGGGATGAAGGAGGAGAAGATAAGTGTCAAAATCCAATGAGACCAAGTGTCAACACCACATGAAAGATGATGGAAATAATTGTTGTGTCATAAGTCCTTACTTATGTCATAAGGTTAGGTAGCCAACTCTTATACCAATTGACTTAAGTAAATTGAAGGAACACTTGATTTAGTTGGAGCATAAGAGGGAGCACGTTTTTGGCCAACCAAGGAAGAAGGAGAATTGGTTCCAGTCTAATGGAAATCAAATGAAGCAAGCAAGTCAAAGTATGGCATAAAGTGGAGAGGTATGGTGCAAGCATGGAGGGAAGTATGGTGGTTGGCATGTGTCACTATAACAACCTTAGATGAGATCAATGGTTTGGAATCAAGGGAGCATTTTTATGAAGGCTTTCTCTTCCCTTCCCTTCATGCATTTTCGTTCAACATAGAGAGGGAGAGAGTTTGGAGAAACTTTGAAGAGTTAGAGGGAAGATGAAGAAGAAATCTTAAGGTAAAAGTTTATTCTTAAGCTTTCCTTTTAACATTTCCCCTAGATCCTTCTCTAAACCATGTTTCTTCATGAATCTATGATCTTGAAGACTCATTCTTAGTTCAAGGAGAAGAGAGAGAGGACATCCTAGAGAGAGAAACATCAAGGATCAAGAGGTAATCTCCAAAACCTCAACTTCTTAGTGTATGGAAGTTGTTGTTGGTGATTGTTGTTTGGTTATGTGATTTTTGGGTTGAGTTGTAAGATTAGAAAAGCCATGACCCTAATAGGTTATGCTGCCCAAAATCCTTTAAATCATGGTTAAGAAGTGTTTAAATAAGTTAATCAAGGATTAGAAGTGGAAAAATACAAGTTTTGGGAGCTAAAACACAAAACCTCATTTTTCCCATTTTCCCCTAATATTTCGGCCAGGACCAGACCTGGTAGTAGGAGTTTGATTTTCATGAAATAAATGGCTGCATTGGACTCAGTGGGCAAAAATAGGTGGGGTTACAGTTGGGCACTTTTTCGGTAGAGGCCGAAAAAGCATAATTACGAAAACGCCATTGCAATCCCTAAATAGGGGCTGTCAAGGGCATTTTTGTAATTTGACACTGAATTTGGCAATTTCGAGCCCGAAAATGGATTCCTTGGGCAAAAATAATTTAGAATAGCCTTAGTCAAAATTTTTGGGAAAACGTGCTATCGAGCCAGGTACGGCGGGGCCGGCCGGGTTCTGGGGGCATTTTTGTAAATTTTTATCACAGACTAATATAACCACAATAAATACTATGGAAGAGTCTAAAATTATACTTGAATAGATTATGACCTATTTCTGGTACATTTAATATTTTAGGACCGATTTGAAAGCCGGAACAACACGCTTTACGAGACACACCGTTAAACAGAGGATTATAAAGCGTTGAGGTAGGGACATTATCCTTCATACACTATGCCATAAGTTAAGTGATTGTGTGGATGCCATTGTTTTGTAAATTCACTTTATTAATCAACATGATTTGCCTATAGAGGGGCAGTTAGTGCCAGAGGTGCACTTACACTGGGAGTTGGCAGAAGTCCAACCAGTGTAGATTGTGGGGCTGGGCCCTACTTATGTATACATGACGATGATGTGTTTATATTGTTCATTAATTTGTGCATACATTGGCGCATGTCATATTTACTTTTCACATTTTCTATGAACGATATTATGTCTCTACGGGGATTCTTCGGAATCTCACCCTATTTTTAAAACCAATACCTCAGCGGGTACCAACGGGTCTAAGGGCAAAGATGTGGACACCAGAAAGTGAGCGGCACGTGTCTCGAGGCGGGGTCCACAACATGGTTATAAAATAGTCTATTTTGTGATATTCTGGTGAAATTTGTAAATATTAAATGTCCGTTGTATTTTCTGTTTTCTGTTGACGAACAACCTTGGGATTGTAAACGAATATTTTTATCAGTATACTTGTACTTTTTTCTATGCTTATTGAATTTCGTCTTTATTACTCTTCGAATATCGAAATGGAAATGAGTGTTAACACTTTCCACTTCTTCATCTTTTTCAAATCTCTTAGATTATAGGTCCCTCCCTTACCACACTCAACATCTCCTCAGTTCATGCCCTTTTCTTCACAGGTCCCATATTTGCTTTATAATATTAACCTTTATTTTTTCAAAAGACTTGAATAATTTTTTTAAAATAAATTAACTTTCAATAATTCAAGAGGTAATTTTTGTGGATCAGTTATTATTTATTAATACATACGTATTTTGTAATTTAGAGAAATATCTCCATAGAGAGAAAAATCATAACACAATTCGGAAAAGACTCAAAGTCTTTAGAACAGGTTGACTTGACTTTAGTGATATAAGTCGAAGTCATGTGAGAAGGAGCACAGAAGGAAGAATGAGTATATAGAAAATAAGTTATACTTGGAAGTTGTAATTTCCTTAGTTTTGTTAGAACCGGCTGACACCCAAGAAGGGGGTGAATTGGGTGTAAGATAAAAATCTTAAGCACTTTGAAAATCTTTTTTCATCTTAGAGGAAGCAATAAATATGAAAGTAATGAATTATAAATCAACAGTTAATATATGCTGGAAATATAAGAGTTTAAGGAAGAGAATATGCAAATTGTGATTTATCCTGGTTCGGTCCAATCTGTGATGGTCTACGTCCAGTCCCCAGGCTCCTCCTAAGATTTTCAAATCCATTATCTTCTTGTTTTAATCCGGGCACAAGAAAAGCCTTTATAACTTCACAAGTTTAGTCGGGCACTTGTGTAGCTTTTTACAAATCTCTCACCAAGATACTTCCCCTTACAACAAGTCTTACGAGCAAAACAATCCCAAAGACCTTTCCCTCCTGCTTACCCGTGCAAGTCTAACGAGCAGCAACGTTCTCTACTGCTTGCACCTTGTAAGTCTTACGAGTAGAAAGTCTTACCGGCTATTCTCTCTACAACTTCCCGTAAGGAAATCAACCAACTCAAGGTCCCTCTACCTTGAGATCAATTCAGAAATATAAGTGTTTACAAACTCTCTCACAGAGTGAATAAAATACTCACTGAAGTATAATACAAATAATTTCTCTCTCAAAGGTAAATAATATAGAAGCTAGAGAAATAGAGAGTATGTGCGATGAGCGTTGGTGTCAGGATGTTGACATTTCGACGATGTATGCACACTTGGTCTCTTCTGTTTTGGATGATCTTCTATTTATAGTTGATGAGGATTGATGACCGTTTGAGCATTTCAACTTGTCCGTTAGAATCCCGTTGCTTCATTTGACCGTTCTTCATATTTGAAAAACTAGCCGTTATGCTCGGTGGACGCTCCACTTCTGTAAAGTCAGCTTTTATCTCTTCACATCATCTCTTCATTGCATTCCTGGAGAAATACATTAAACACTAATATAATAAAGTGTAAGAATGATTGGAAGCAAGAAGAGTGAGTTTCATAATTAATCCCATGATTTTCGAAAGCTTCAGTACGTTGTTCTGTTCTCCTGGGAAGCATTACTCGAGTGGTTACTAGAGTAAGCCTGGGTCATTACTCGAGTGAGCCCTCAAGTAATCCTATTCAAAATCTGGCCGAGAGCATTTCCAACTTCATTACTCGAGTGATCCCTCGAGTAATATCATTCAAATCTTGGCCGAGAGCATTTCCAACTGCATTACTCGAGTGTTCACTCGAGTAAGCTTCCAAATAAAACTGCAGATTACTTGAGTAAGCCCTTCAAGTGAATTCTTGATTTTGATTCGAAACATGGCAGATTATATATCATCGGAAAGCTCTCATCATTTACATTCCAATGCAGCAAGAATCACCTTCAAACTCATTTTGTACAGAAAGTTATGATCCAAAGAATATCTTCTTCATTTAGACAAAGTCTAAAATCATGAGCATCAACTTCCAGAAGGCATAGCTCTTAGTATATAACTTGAAATGTAACAAATTATATATCCTTAGCAAGCTCTTTGCGTCTACTTTCATATGACATCAGATTTATCTCAATCTGATATGTATTTTGAGAGTTATGTCCAAAATACCGAACCTTATTCTCGTAAAAGATGCTGATTCATGTGTCAACTTCAACAGATCATATATCTCTCATCTGAACTCCTTTTAATGTGATATTGGTGTCCATAGTTCGTGTTGGGTGTCTAGTTTCATATGCCACCAGTTTCAGTTCAATCCGACATGTGGTTAGAGAGATATGCCTAAAATACCAAACCGCTGTTCTGCCACGCGAAACCAGAGTGTTATTACTCGAGTGGTCACTCGAGTAATCTTCAAATAACTTTGCAGATTACTTGAGTAGCCACTCGAGTAATCACCTCCAAAATGTGGCAGCGCCATATTATTCAAGTGAATACTCGAGTAATCATCCCCGGAGGTACCATAACTTCCGTATACATCATTTTAACTTCGTATTGACCCATTCCAACCTCCATATGATCAAAGAAACCTCCGGTATCACTTCTAATAGCTTGGATCTTGATATTCTCATGTGATCTTGCAAGTTCTTCCTTCTTCAATCTCTTTCTTCTTGTTTTTCCTCTTGATGATCATTCTTCATCACCCAACTAGATATCTTCTTGAATATCTTCAATCTTCTTCTTTCTTTGCTTGACTAATATCATCTTCTTGAATATCTTCCTCTTGATGATCTTTCTTCATAACTTAACTATCTATCTTCTTTAATATCTTCAATCTCCTTCTTGTTCTTGCTTGACTAATCTACGAGATATACAACATTAAATATAGTAGTTAGTCAATATAGAAGATTATGTACTCTTAATGCTTGACATCTATATTTGACATCATCAAAACTAATCATATCTAACATTTCCCCCCTTTTTGATGATGGCAAATCCTTTAAGAAAAATATGTATGAGTTATAAAAGTAAATTAAAAACAACATATTTTTCATGTCTTTCTCTCCCCCTATTTGACATTAGCAAAAAGTTTGAAGTATAAGGAAGAAATACTTGTATAGAATTAAATATGAGATTGAATTTAGAAATGCCTTTCTTTCAATCAAAATAAATATGTCAAAAAACATTTTTCTCTCCCCCAATTTGAGGATAATTTCATTTATAATTTGGTGCAAATGAAAAATAATTTTCATGAAAACAAATTTTAAAAAATTTGAAGAGGTTTTCAAGAAAATATGCATAATCAAGGCAAATTAAAATAAAAAATATGAAAAGTATTCTCGAAAGATAAAGAGAGGGTTTAGAAATTCTCATTTGGATTTAGCAAGTTGATGATTGATCCATGAAGTCCATTGCCTTCTTTTCTTATTGTGTAGATCCATGATGTTGTGTTCACCATACTTTTGTTGCGCAACTCTGATGAATCAAGTTCATAGGAGTGAACTATAGCTGGCTTAGTGGTAGACTCTGAAGTGTGCTCAATAGGAAGCTCAGGAATAGCCTTCCTTAGAATACTACCAAAATCATCCTGATTTGTGCCTTTTGTTGCTTTGAGTGTTGCTGCCAGTATTAAATCATCTTTCCTCAAAGTTGATATATTATCCTTTTAGTGTGTTGAGGAATGATCTAGCATAGAGCAAATTCTCCTGCTATAAATAAAAGCATTCTTGCAAGGAGAATGGTTAGTGCAAGCAAGTATTAAATTTATTGCATAAACCAAAGTCATCCTTTCCATATGATATGATAAAAATTAAGATCATGAAAGGAAAATATAAGAGTAACTCATCATCAAAACTAATTAAAAGATAGTGAATTCAGATGAGTATGTTAAAAGGATTTTCTTTCAATAAAAGAGATGAGCTTTTAAGATATAAAACACATGTAAATGTGAAGCTCCCCTTTAATGAATGCATGGCTTAAAAGAAAATCATCATAAGCAATACAATTAATAACTCTCTTGGATTAGTAAAATCGTTGGAAATTTTGTAGAGAGAATGATTGTGAAAGCATGAAGATTGAGAGAGATTAAGTTTTGAAAATGATTATGTTATTCAGGGTTTTAAGGTTGTAACCCTGTATCCCTTGAGTAGTTATTCGAGTAATTCCACTCAACCATCACTCGAGTGCTCACTCGAGTGATGCAACTCAAAGAATTTTAATTAAGTAAGAATACAATACCTCACTCGAGTAATATCGTAATCACTCGAGCCATAATCCTCTTAAGTTCGTTGATGCATCGTTGGATACTCACTGTCAGATGATGTGATCAGTACTAAGAGATTCTAAATTATGGTCTTCTGTGAGCACTTTAGGATATCAAGATAAGCTCAAAATAAGGCCTTGGGATTCTGGTTGATTAAGTCATAGAGTTGTCTAATCTCGCCATTCACAGAGGTGATAAACTCAGTATTGTTCGTAGCAAGCTCTGTGTGATTGTTGAAGCTCTTCCCTCAAATAGCCCTAGATAGATGGACCAAAGAATGAAGTACCAGGGAGACCAGCTCTAGCAAAATGTTATATCCCATATATTCTTGAAGTCTTAGCTCTCATCTTCTATGCCTCTTGTGTTAACTTGGAGTGAGATTTAGACTTACTTGGAGTAATTGCGAATTACTTGAATGTCTACTTGAAGTAATTACCGATTACTTGAAAGTTTGCTTGAAGTAATTTCAGATTACTTGAAGGTCTACTTGAAGTAATTGCCAATTACTTGAAGATCTACTTGAAGTAATTGCAGATTTCTTGGAGTAAGTCCTGTAGAAGTATATATATATACCTCTTATTCTCTGACAAACATGATTTTTCTAGTATTCCTCTCCTCCTTGCTTATAATATAGGCCTTTATGTGGTAATTCTTCTCTATGAAATAAGTGAAGTTATTGGCCTTGTTCACCATAGCTCTAGTTTAGATGTATCATATAATTTTGTGAAAACATAGAGCTTGGATTGTAGTTGAGAATCCTCATTAGTTCTGATAGTTTGATGATTCTGTACTTCTCAGGCTCGTTGAACTCCTTGAAAGGTCTAGTGCGAGGTTCGGTAATTTAAACAAAGTGGTTGCGAATCCCTTGGAGTGATCTTCAAATTACTTGGACTAATCCTCAGATTACTTGGAGTAACCGTCAGATTACTTGGAGTAATCCCAGATTTAGCTTCTGCTCACACTGCAACACTGCCAGTCACACCTCCTCTGTTAGCCTCTGATCTTTGCATCCGAAAGTAGAGCATCTTGGTCAAGTCCTACAAAAAGATAAATACATTCTCTTTGGTACCCAACTTTCTCTTGGGTCTATACAATATTAGACATTATAACTCTTATGCTCTTATACAATTGAATCATATTCTATTTGAGCAAAGAGTATAATAATCGATCAACAAAGACCATAATATAATTTTACCCAATTAAATAAATTCAAGCAATTGAATCATAAAGGGTAATGAATAAATAATACCAAGAATGATGATATTCAAAGATCAATGAAAATTTGTAAATACACTTTATATAAAAATATGTTATGGATAAGATTTTCATGCAATCGATGTAAATCAGATCAAAGAGAGTTGAAAATCTATTCATAATGACCAACTGTTATGAAATGATAAATCATGAATGCAATCAAGTTTTCCAAGAATGATAATGAGATATGCAAATTGTTTCAAATCTCATATGTAATTTCAAATCATAATAGTGCATTGTGAAACAGAGATTTTGAATATATGCAAAACTCATCTTTGAAACATGTTTACAATCGATGCTTATGTTAAAAATGATGGAAGTCAATAGTTATAAAATATGTAACAGAAAGCTTCGCTGGAGTTCAATTAAGCTAACATGTTAATTATCAAAGTTAACATGTCGAAGAATTTTTCAAATAGCAAGAGTCATATGGATAAGGAATTTAGCCAAAAAAAGGCTTAGCTTGAATATATAAGGACGATGACTTTGCTATTGACCAAGAGATAACATTGACTCTTATGTCTTGAAGAATAGGAACAATCAACTTAAACTTTCAAATTCAAGACACTAGTTACTCAGAGATATATGATGGCAATGGTTAATGTATTTCAGCAACAAAATGAATGCAAATGAACTATGAATGATTAAACACATACTCATTAGTCCAAATGACTAGAGTACAAGAATATCATCCAAGTAAGTTATTCCACTATAATAGTTAATGCATTAAGATTCAATGCACTAATGAACATTCATAATGCTTGGAATAATATAGCCAACCAAAGATTTATGCATTTGGCATAAGTCTTTCACATATTGAATTCCTTTCTAGGAAATACACTTAAAACTCATAGATAGTGAACTTATTAGACATAAGGTCTAACTTGTTAGAAAATAAAGGTTGAGGAGTTCAAGCAGTAACAGGTTTAAGATCAAAAGACAATATGTGAATGATGAGGAAAACTCTAGTGGATGGATTTGAAGCATTTCTGACTTTCAGTATACATAAATATTAATTTCCAATTTTGAAACCGATTTAAATGCAAACAAGATATAAATAATTTCCAAATAATGTGTATGCACTTTTAAAACAGGATGAGTTGAAACCAAAACACATCTTGGGATTGTGCACTTCAAAACATAAATCGATAGAAAAACTATGCACAATTTCATTTTTCATTCATTCAGCAATCTGTAAACAATTTAACAATCATGAAGAATTGATTGCTAAATGAATGGAATAATGGAAAAATACTCATTACTAGAAAATAAATAATTCATATAATTACAGTATAGAGTAAGGATTAGATATCACCGTAATTCCTCTTGTCTCCTTGTGACAGCTTGCTTGATTTTGGTGGCATTGGTTTCTCTCCTTTGCACAATCAGCACCAAAATCCAAACTCCATAATTCAGCATCATCAAGATATGAATTTGTTTCATGTGGCTATAGTCTTGAGAGGCTTTTTCTTATCCTACAAAACTGTATAAATTTCTTTTTCTTCATGGTATCCAACCTTACTTGGATCCATTTCTTGTTAGCTTGTAGGAATCAAGATAGAATTCACATGCTCTAAGAATATAATTAATTCGAGGCAATTGAGCATAATGGATTAAACATGTCTTTATGCATAAAAAAAATATTTTCTTTTCAAATCATTATATATGCATAAAGAATTAACTTGTTGAGCATTATAATCCCTTTATAAATAAATCTATTAAAAGGCTTTTTAAGGGATATGGAAACATAATTTCAAAATCATTTGCAATGCTCATTCCTAAGGTTCCAAAATATAAAACCTCAATAAATATTACAAACAATAGCATAGGAGGTTTTATCATTGTGTACCTTTGCCTTAGAAACTTGGAGGATTGCTTTTGCTTATCCACTACATCTTTCTATGATGTTGATACTTTGAATATCTTGTTTTGGGTGCTGGAAACCTTCTCTCAAAATATGTAGACTCCAAGAGTCTTCTACTTGATGCTTGAAAGATCCTTCTTTTCTTGTTCTCCTCATTGTAGTTAAATGGTACTCTATGGTAGCTCTTCCTTAAGGTGGAATGTACTTCTTTTATCCATTGCTTTTCTTCATAATCACATTGTGTAGTTCTAGCAATGGGTGCTCCAAGAGTTCTTCTTTTCGATATAGATTATATGAACCTCTTTCTTGGTGCATAAGAAACTATTGGTTTCTTCTTCATCATCTCCTTACCCTTATGTCCATTCTTCTTATATTCAATATGCATACATAAAGTACTAGATGGACATTTTGGTACCCACATAGACTTGGGTCCTTGATTGTTAGCATTAGACATTACTAGTCTTTTCGGAATCCAAACATATTTATTTCTCATATTAAATTTCTTCTAATATAGCATATGTGAGAAATATGACCAGATTTACCACAATAATTGCAAATTGTATGATAATATGCATTATGAGATTTTATGCAATTATTATGTCGGTCAAGAGAGTAAAAACCTGAATAAATTTCATTTGAACATTCTTTCTTCCCAATAAACTTTCCAGCATGATTGAAAACATTTTTGCTTTTCAGAATAGAATCAATACTTGTTTGAGAAACAAATTTATGCAAATATTGAAAATTAGTTTTAAAAATACTCCAAAAGAATTAGAATTGTTTACCGTATATGTTTCTTGATCTCTAGAGGATGATTCATCAAATTCGTCTGTAATGAGTTCTCCTTGGGAATCATCTTCCTCTTGTTCTTCTATGTTGACAAGATCATGGAAGTGTTCTATGATTTCTTCTTCTTCATTGTCAACTTCCACTTGTTCATGAATAGTAGATATGCAGCTTGTAGTTTCACATGAACTGTCAACACTTTCAACTTCAACACACTTGTTAGAAGTATACATAGAATCAAGAGTATCCCAAATATCTCTTGCAGTAGAGCAAAATCTAATTTTCTCAAAATCATTTTCAGTTAAAGCAATATACAAAATTTTCATTGCTCTAATGTTTAACGAAAACATTTTCTTTTCTCTTTCTGTCCAATCCTTTCTTGATTTGAAATCAAAGGTATTTGTAAAAACATTCCACTTATCATAATCAAAGCTTTTTATAAGAGATGTCATTCTAGCTTTCCAAAACCAAAAATCAATATCTTTCAAAATAGGTGAAATTGTATAGTCAAAACCTTCGGAAAGCATATAACACCCAAAATCAGCCATTATAAACTCTTGAGACGGTTAAGTCCTTTAAACAAGAGTCCAGCTCTGATACCAAATGTTAGAACCGGTTGACACCCAAGAGGGGGTGAATTGGGTGTAAGATAAAAATCTTAAGCACTTTGAAAATCTTTTTGCATCTTAGAGGAAGTAATAAATATGAAAGTAATGAATCATAAATCAACAGTTAATATATGCTGGAAATATAAGAGTTTAAGGAAGAGAATATGCAAACTGTGATTTATCCTGGTTCTGTCCAATCTGCGATGGCCTACATCCAGTCGCCAGGCTCTTCCTGAAATTTTCAAATCCACTATCTTCTTGTTTCAAATCCACAAACACACACAAATATTATAAAGTAGTATCAGAATTCAGAAAAGATTCTTTATTTTAGGTTAGTTTCAGTAAAGAAAAAGGCATAAGCCTCAATGTACCTGGAGCAGGTCTAACAGATTCCATTGCTGATTTTCAATTTGAATAAGTTGTTCACAAATCATAGAACAATCCTCAACATCTTAAGGATTATCACAAACTTCATTTGCGCAATTGAGCTTAACATCTAAGTCAGGATTGTCATCATTATAAATTATAACTAGCCCATAATGAAGATCCAGAAAAATCAAGGGCTGAGATAAAGCGGGTTGTCTTCAAGATGTCTAATGATAACTGTATGAATTGGGTGATCCAAAATCTGGCTACTTCATTTTTCTTCATCCGACTACCAAAAAAGAAAATTATTACTGTTACAAATTAACTTATCAAGAAACTTCTCTAGAAAAAGCAAAGGATGGTCCTCAATGTATGGGTTTTCTATAGGAGTTCAAATCCACACAATAGATGTCCAATTGAATGAAGCATTAAGTTATATGTAATCCTATTAAATCACAGGTTAACAAGCATTGCCATTTAAATCGAAGTAGAATTCTATTCTTTATGCTTGTTCCTTGCTCTCTTCAAGATAAAACTTTCTAATGTAAATAACAAATTTTTTAGTGGTTTTGATGAGAATCATAATAGAAATGACAAATTAGTCTCACCAACTTTGAGAGTGTTGGCCCAAAAGGGCTGGTCTCTGACAAGTTCTCTAATGGGAATGACAAAGTCTTTAATGGGTTTGACAAGAATGGTAATGAGAATGACAACATATTCTCACCAAACATGTGAAAGTGTTGGCCCAAAAGGGCTGCACGCTGACAAGTTAACTAATATAAATAACAAAGTTTTAATGGTTTTGACGAGAATTATAATGGGAATGACAAATTAGTCTCACCAACTTTGAGAATGTTGGCCCAAAAGGGCTGGTCTCTGACAAGTTCACTAATGAGAATGACAAAGTTTTTATTAGTTTTGATGATAATGGTAATGGGAATGACAAGTTCTATTCTGACATTAACAAAAATCACAAATGTTCATGACAACAACTATCAAGTAAAGGGTTTAAATGACAATTTAATATTACTCATTCAACCTATACCCAATGCATATAAATCATGAACCCAAAAGAACGTGTTTTTTCACGTATATTTTAATTACATCAACTATCACCATTAACAAGAGTAGTAATGAAAATGACAAGTATAGTAATGGAATTTATAAAACACCAGATTCTTCATGACAGCAACGTCCTCTCTGTGTCTCTCACTTGAATTACTTATTCCTATTTGAACAAGCACCCAACTTTTTTGTGCTTCAAAAACCCAAACAAAATCCACAAAAGTTAAACTAAAATAGGTAACCTAGGATTTGAGGAGTAAAAAATGTTACACAGAACAAGGCATTGAACTTGATCAACATGAAATACTTCCCCACCAGCGAATGTATGATGCCGTGACGGCTTCCATCCGGCACCCACGCTTCCCGATTTGGGGACGACGATGAGCCTTCTACCATCCAATGTGACCCTTCTAGGACAGAACCTCGAGCCTTCCTGCGGTCTAAAGTCATCCCGCGTGAGTGTGTGAGTAAAAGAGTTGAAGGGCATTTTGGTCTTTAGGATTAAACTTCAATATCCCTGATAAATCCCACATCCCTTTTCTGTCTTTTCGATATTATAAAGGACTTTTGTGGGTTTTACCACTTCAAAGGGTATTTAAATGGGATTTTCCATTTATCTTTTTTATGTTTTCATAAGTATTTTAGTGTTATTTTTTCAAAAATTAATATAATATTGTTCTATTTTCCGATAGATGGCAGATACTGTAAGGAATAATAATATTATTTTAAACAATAATTATTTAATTTAAGTGCCTAGTAATAATAATTGGATGATGGTAAGTAACTCATTAGCAACTTTCTCATAATATATACTATCTCCTATCCTAATTATAAGATAAAATTGATTTTTTTTGTGGAGAAATTAAGGAAGCTAAATAAGTTATTTAATCATATTATATGTTATGTATCTTTTGATTATATATTAATTTATTAGTCAAATTAATTAGTTTGAAGAAAAAAATAAAAATATAAATACTCTAAAGTAATTTAATTAGCTTCCTTAGTTTCTCCAAAAAAGTCAACTTTATCTTATAATTAGGACCGGAGGGAGTAATATATAGTGTTAGTTTGGGATAGCTTATTTTTTATTTATAAGTACCTATAAATCATGATTTACAGTATATGATGTATGTGAGAGAAATTTTATTTCGACTTACGTAATAAGTATTTATATCCTAAAAATAAGCTATCACAAATATAGCTACAATATGACAGATAATTTTTATATTTTTCATTAGCTTCCGCCCAGTGTTGATTAAATAGAGGATGACGAGGGAATTTTAGATGAGGTGGATTGTTGTATATAGCTGTGGTCGAATGAATTCATTTTATAGCTCATTAGCATTTGGCCATTGCTTATTTTATAATTCAAAAAGTAACTCATTAGCATTGGCCATTGCCTTTCTGGCCATCATTTGATTTTATTATACAAATCAACTCTATTTTCCAATTTTTCTCCAATATTTTATAAAGCAAGCTCTGGAGTTTGAACATATAATCTTTTTGCTTTTCTATAAGCGAATCTCATCCATTTATTGCACATCGGTGAGAGCAGGAGAGCGATATCATCTTCCTTGAAGATGAGTTTTTCAATTTTTTTTGCTTGGAAAAATTATGGTGGGCAAGTTGATGTGTTTTTTTCCTGGACTTAGAACAATCAAAAGATTACATTTGAACCCTGTAAGATAACCGTCACTTTTACCCCATTTTTGAAAGTTTATGGTTATTTTTGCACCCAAAAAAAAGTTTTTGGTGGTGAGTGTACTCTTGAGAAAAGTTTATGGGTATTTTTGCCCCTTAAAAGCTTTTGAATAATCGGCCGTTGACGGTAGTGTCACTTTTGCCTATTTTTTAAAAGTTTATGGTTACTTTTACACCATTTTTAAAAGTTTATGGTTACTTTTACACCCAAAAAAAATTTATAGTGGTGGGCACACTTTTAAGAAAAACTTACGATAGTTTTAACCCAAAGGTAATTAATGTCTTCTGACAACATTTCATACTCCCAAATAAGTCCAGGCGGGTTGATATGAAATTTCATAAATCGGGCACCCTGATTTATCCTTTTTATGTTTTCATAAGTATTGTAGTGTTATTTTTTCAAAAATTAATATAATATTGTTCCATTTTCCAATAGGTGGCAGATACTGTAAGGAATAATAATAATATTTTAAACAATAATTATTTAATTTAAGTACCTAATAATAATAATTGGATGATGTTAAGTAACACATTAGCAACTTTCTCATAATAAATATGACAGATAATTTTTATATTTTTGATTTATCCATTCTCTCGTCTATACATTTTTCATAAATAAGGGTATATATAAGAAAAATATGACATTTTTTATATACTTACTACTTTTAACTATTCATTTATTTTATACAATCAAAAGTTATTTATAAATAGATATAAAGCAAGCTGTGCAGTCTGAACATAATCTTTTGCCTTTTCTACATGCGAATCCCCTCCATACATCTGCGCCAATCAGTAATCACCCTCTGCACTATTCCTATAAGTAGAGCCTTGTAGGCTCTTAGCTCTCTTCCTTCATTGCAGAGAGAAAGAGACAGAGAACGAGGGAAGAAGAAGATGGAAAACAAGCAGAGAGACATTGTGAGAAACTGCAAGAAAATTCTAGCTTCAGCCATCTCACAGCACCATTAGGAAGGTAAAGTCTTGAGCCATAAATGTTTATATTATACATCTACACCTTCCACTATTTTTCTGTGTTATCTGATCATCTCATATTTGATTTGTTTTCCTTGAGGGCTAATGACCTGGTTTAGTTGTTGTAGGTAGTAATATTACAGCTGGTTGGATCATATTATACTCCATAAGTTGCCCTAAAATGGCATGTCACCAAGAAGCATCTTCCTCAAACTCTTCCAACTCCTATTTAACCCGAAGAACCTTCAAGTACGACATTTTCTTGAGCTTTAGAGGCAAGGACACCCGTAAAGGCTTCACGGACCACTTGTATCGTGCATTAAATAGGAATGGGTTCAAAGTTTTCAGAGATGATGAAGAACTTGAGAGAGGAGAAGTCATTTCAAAAGAACTCCTACAAGCAATTGAGGGCTCTCATTTTGCAATTGTTGTTCTCTCCAAAAATTATGCCTCCTCGTCATGGTGTTTGAATGAGCTCCAACATATTCTTTACTGTAGAGACACCTTGTGCCAACAAGTTTTTCCCATATTTTATGATGTAGATCCATCTCATGTACGGCACCTAACAGAAAATTTTGCTGAAGCTTTTGCAAAGCATCAAAGGCGTCAAAGGGACAATAAGGTCATGGAAAGTTGGAAAGCTTCCCTCACCGAAGTTGCTGCCTTATCTGGTTGGGATTGCAAGGATCGGTATGTTAATTTCTTTTTGGCTAAAGTTATTCCACATATATATTTTATGTATACTTACGATCAGTTCATGGAACACACACACACAGATCTAGTTTCAGTCAGAAGCAATTTGTTTGACATGTATCTGTTCTTATTTTAAAGATCAAAAAAATTAATTATGAATCTTGTTAATTGTTTATTCAGTTCAGTTGTTCCTTCCAGTTCTGTTCACCCCTACTGTCTAATAAATGAGCTTTCACTTTATAGAAAAAAGTAAGGCAAAATTATTTAATTCAATTATTTGACACTAATACTATTAGTTACATTACATTCGAGTGCTGCAGAATAAACTTTGGGGAAAATTACATTTAGGCATTGGACAAGAGAAAAAATAAAAAAATGATCTGGTGAAATTTTAGAATTGTCAAAAAATCTCGTGTGACTTTTTTATAATAAATTCTAATTCCACTTATAAGCCCATGGTGTTTGGTGACAAGTTTAGGGGCCTCCATTGGTAAGTCTATGAATGTCTATTAACAATCTATGTTTGGAATTTATTGTAAAAGGGCTTTTTGGCAATTTTGATATTTTAAAGGACTATTTTTTTTAAATTTTTATTCTTTTGTCAGAGACCTAAATGTAATTTTTCCTAAATTTTATATACTGATTGGTCACTTTTTTTTAGTCAAGATATTACTGATTCGAATAAATTAGAAATTAAAATTTTGAACTTTGTTTTGTTAATTCTTGCTTTCTGGTATCAACTTTTTTGTCCTCAAACTAAAATGCTTTATCGTCACAACTAAATTAATCTCTCTCGTAAAATAAAATGGAATAAGAAATGCGTGTCTTGGCTGGCCTTATTAAAATTGTTTCAATGTGTTGATAATCTAAGAGGAAAAGAATATTAACAATTGCAGACACAGAAGGAACAAATATTAATATAATTACAGAATAAATAGGAAGTTCTATTTTACATGGCTATTCATATATATGTTGTTGTAACTTGTAGGAATGAAGCAGAACTTATTGAAACGGTGATTGAGGAGCTGTGGAAAAAATTTCGTGATAGATTGCCACCTGATAGTGAAGACCTAATTGGAATTGAGTATAGAGTACAACAATTAGAGCCATTGTTGGATATAGGTTTGAATGATGTTCGGTTTGTAGGAATATGGGGCTTACCGGGTGTGGGTAAGACAACAATTGCTAGGGCTGTTTTTGACAAATATAGTAGCCAATTTGAAATCAAATGCTTTCTTCACAATGTTAGGGCAACTTCAGAAAGAGAGGGTGAGGTTCACTTGCAAAGCAAACTTCTTTCACATCTCAATAATAGAAACTGGGAAATTAAAGACACGTACGAAGGGAAGAAAATAATGCAAAACTGTTTTAGGAATAAAAAAGTTTTACTGATCCTCGATGATATTAGCCATACAACCCAGTTTGAAATTTTGGCTGATAGTCCCGATTGGTTTGGTGCTGGGAGTAGGGTAATCATAACAACTAGAGATTCAGACTTGTTGCGTGGAGTGCATGAAGTATATAAACATGAGGTCAAAACAATGAACTCAAGCGAATCCCTTCAGCTATTTTGTCAGAAAGCATTTGGAAGAGGCGAACCTCAGGAGGATCTTTTGGAGCTGTCTAAATCTGTTTGTGATTATGCAAAAGGCCTTCCTTTAGCTCTCTCTGTTTTGGGCTCTCATTTTTGTGGACGAAGTGTGTCAGAATGGAAGGATACCTTAGATATGTTGAAGGAAGATCCGCATAGAGATATTATTAGCTCACTTGAAATAAGTTTTTATGCATTAACTGATACTGAAAAAACAATATTTTTAGATATTGCTTGCTTCTTCAGTGGTTGGAGAAAAAATATAATAATACAAATATTGAAAAGTTGTGGTTTTAATAATGCAAAAGCTGGAATGAAAGCTCTTCAAAGAAAGTCTTTGCTGGAGGATTATGCCGATTGTTTAGTGATGCATGATTTGCTAGTACAAATGGGTAGGAAGATCGTTGTAGAATCTTCTACTGATGTTGGACACCGTACAAGGTTGTGGTCTGAAAAAGACATTGATACAGTTATGGAAAAGAATTTGGTGAGTTTTGATCTTAGCTCTTATATATTGGTTTTAAAAAATTTTACATATATCTTGTTAGTTTCTTGTCAATTAATTTTGATATTATTTTCTTGGTGACTAATGTTGTTTATTAGGGCACAAAAGAAATACAAGGTATGGTTTCATCCACACCTTGTGAGACATGTTGGGATCCTGAAGCCTTTTCAACGTTGCGTAACCTCAGATTACTTATTGTAACAAGTGATTTCAACCTTCCTTATGGCCTCAAATGTTTTTCTCATGCTTTGAAAGTACTTCATTGGACAAAATATCCCTTAGACACTCTTCCTCCTGGAACTCGACTGGATAAACTTGTCGATCTTAGAATGTATGATAGCAAATTAAAGAAACTTTTGAATAAAAGCCTGGTAAGATGCCTTATCCTTATGATTTGATGTTATAGATATGTAGTGTAATTTTTTCTGCTAGTTAGCACAATGTATTGTTTTCAGTGATTTTCATATATTTGTTTGGCCAGTGTTCCAGGAATATGAAGTTTTTGGACTTGAGTTATTCCAAAAACTTAATTGAAACTCCTGATTTCTCTGAACTGCCAAATCTGGAAAGATTAGAACTTGAAGGTTGTGACTCTCTTGTTGATCTTCATGCTTCTAGTGGACAACTAAAAAAGCTTCAAGTGTTGAATTTGAAAGGCTGCAAAAATCTAAGAGCCCGTTGTCCAAAAAAATTGGAAATGAGTGCTCTGAAAAAATTTGTTCTTTGTGGGTGTATTCGAGTTAAATATCTCCCAGAGTTTGGGGAAAGTATGAAAAATCTAGAAATGCTTGATGCAGGGGAGACAAATTTAGTGAAGCTTCCAGAGTCACTTGGATTATTGAGTGGTCTTAAGACATTGAAGTTAACGGGCTGCAAAAATCTCGTTTGCCTTCCCCAAAGCATCCAAAATTTGAAGCGTCTTGTACTTCTTGATATTGCTGGGTGCTCAAAATTTAGTAGATTGCCAGAAAACTTGAATGAATTGGAAGCCCTGGTAGAGATTGACGCAAGTGAAACTGATATAAATGGAGTACCTTCTTCCATTGGTGGATTAAAAAAGGTCAAGAAATTGTCGTTTCGGGGGTGCAAAAGGTCAACGACGAACTCTTGGAGCTTGATTTATTTGTTGAGCCACATGTTTTGGGGGCGTTCAACTCATGACAGTTTCACATTGCCTGCTTCAATCTTCAATCTTAACTTATTAGAGAAATTAGATTTAAGCTACTGTAATATTGATGATGGATCCGTTCCGTGCAGCGGCTTTAGTGGCTTATCATCATTGAAGAAATTAAATCTTAGTGGAAACAAGTTTAAGAATCTACCTGCTGGCTGCATATCTAATCTTCTGAATCTAGAATATCTTTCATTGAATTCTTGTTCAGAACTTTGTTCGTTGCCGCAGTCAGGACCAAGTTTAGTTACGGTGGATGCAGAACAATGTGGTTCATTGGCAACAATGTCCGACGAACAATTATCACATCTCTTTGCTTCAATCGACCAGGTATATACATATACTTTACATATATTTTGTTGTCAGTTATACTTTATAATTTGATATGTGATAGTTTTGGGGTATATAGAACGGAATATGCAGGTGGAAAGGAACTCTTGCGGTGACAATTCCAGGGAGTGAAATACCATCCTGGTTTGAGAATCAACGTGATCTCTGTCTGAATGATAGAGGCGAAGCGTTTATGATGATAGACACGCCTTCTTGCGGTGAAGAAGTGTTAGGAATTGGGTTATGCATTGTGCTCAATGATGATTTGTTTTCTTCCAGTGAACACAAATGTTTCCTTGAATGTGAGTTTGATTTTGCTAGACTTCCTAACCCACGTGGTGGCAACTCTATGCTATATGGGAGGTATCGTTCAATTATGGAATCAGGTCACCTGTGGATGGTGTTTTGGAAACAAGGAGAGGAACTCAGTCGTATTCTACAATTAAGCGAGTACAGTCACATTCCCGTGAAAGTTAGATTTCGTGTTCAAAAAGTTTCATTTAAGTGTGGATGGCGGGCCCTAAGCAAACATGATTTTGAAAAGAGGGACAACTCAGTGAGTCATAATCTCCTTCCGGCAGCAGAACAACACAAGGACCAAGTATGTCACTTTCATCATGCATTCTCCTTTCATTTTTATTTCAAACTACACCCTCAATTCCTAATTATTTGGGGGGAAAAAAGTTTAAACAGTTAGCCCACGATATACATTCTCCTTTCACCATTTAGTTCCTCTATTAACAAATTTATTAGTATTGAGAAAATTAGTTAAATTACGTTTTTGTAACCAATGGTTGGAATACTCTTTTACAATTATTTCTAATATTTAATGAGATGTTGTAATGGCTTTTTTATTGAAGTGAAAATTGAGCATTTTAATAAAGGAAAAAATCAAGTATTTGTGAGTAGGAGTATTTTGATGTAGGAGAAAAATTGGACACGTTCTTATCTTCAAACAGGACAAAAGCAAAGTGCTTAATATGGTTCTATATTTAGGACAAAAAAGAGTAATAATTAAGTTAAAATAAAAACCTTTAATATTATAAAAATTGGAAAGATGAAAAAATGGCATTAATTAGGGAGATAACTGAGAAAAAAAGAGCACTGATTAACGATACAAGTGAACAAAAATGTAATCAATTTTTGGATATTAACTAATCTTAACTATTTGTTAACATATGTAAGTTAGGTAATTCTCTTTTGTAGATGATAACTAGCTAGGAACGGAGGGATTATATGCAAATAAATTTAGCTTGGTTTGTTATATGTAATAATGGGATTAGGTATAGTAAGAGATTTCATAAAATAAGATACAAACAAGATAAGTAGATGGAGGCATGTAATTTAAATTTAAAAATGATGTATTGATGATACTAATAAGTAAATAAATGATGACAGATATAGGGCGAAAATTAATTATTCTTGTGATGATGTAATTGTGTTAATGTGACGTACGACTGGGGGTTGCAAAACATTGTGCAGGCTATTCGTACCCCAATGCCCCAAAAATGGGAATCAAGATCGATTTTAGTCCGTTGGCCTAACATCAAAATAGGTGATATTTGGGGGTCCTTTAGAGTTCATGCAAGGTACGTGATATTGTAATATGAGATCCAAATTGCTAGCTTCTTACTATAATTTATTAGTTAAGTTATATGATGACACTAAAAGCTGTTATCATATGATTATATTTGGTAACTCTTCATATTTTATATAATTAAAGTAAATTTTGAAATAATTTGAAGAGTTATATAAGTAATTTTTAAGGGATTTCTATAAAATTATATTATTAAAAAGTCAAATCAAATGGATGTAACTTTTGTGAGATTTTAAATTAAAATAGAAGTTTTCCAGATTAGAGAAGAAACCATAATAAAAATAATAATAAGCATTTGAAGTTTTCTTTAAAAAAATCAGTTTAGTTTTTATTAGTATTATTATATTATTACTACTGTTATTATTATAATTTCATTTGCTTTACTCTTCAATGAAGGTACCCCGTCTCCGCCTTTAAGAGGAATAAAATCGGAGAATTCATCAAATCAGGTGAGACCTAAAGCAAAAGAGCTGGACAAAAAGGAGGAGAGGACGGTTTTGGATCTGGAGGGAGAAGGGCTGCGCGGCTGTGTAGTATTGACCGTCATCATTAGCACCATCTTCTTCCGAGATTGAGAAGAACTAGAGAGGGAAGCCAGCGTGAGAGAGAGAGGGAGGGAGGGAGGGGGAGCATCTCTTCTTCTCCAGTGACAGCCACCGGAGTAAGGACGGAAGGAGCTCCGGTGTACCGTCTCTTTCCTCTGTTTCTTCTTCTTGAGTTCATAGTGAGACGGCGACTGGGCTGAATCGAAAACGCAAGCTGAGGGCGGCCGAAAAGAGAAAAAGAAGCTGTGGGTGTGTGCCGTTGGTTGAAGAGAAGGTCGCCGCTGGTTTTGAGCTTAGAGAGCTGAGAGGAGGCACGGCAGTGGTTCGAGAGGCTACTGTGCCTCATCTGGAAGAGCAAAAGGAAAGGAAAGGAAGCTTGGGTTTTGGACAGGGAGCGAGATTTGGAATTAGGGGCGCGGGGTTCACTGTTCACTGTTGATGCTTCGTCATCATTCTTAAACGAGAACCAGAGAGCGCCAGACGAGGAGCTGAGAGGAGGCGTTGTGAAGTCCCACTGTTCATCATCATCGAGTTGATATTTGCACAGTGCTCTGTTATAATTTCTTGCCATTAAACTCTGATCCGACTTTTCTCTGTTTCCTGTATGGTTTTAAATTCTGAAATTGTTACTGAAATGACCAAAACTAAAGTAACGTGGGGTTAGGGGCTCTTTAATCTAGGGTAGGACAGTTAGGGTAGGATAGTTAAAAGTAAAGTTTTGGGGATCTGAGTATGAATTAATTTAGAGATTTGGGTATATATAAATTCATTAATTATGTTTGATATTATTTTTATTTACTTAATCTTATATTATTTTGATTGTCTATTGCTTGATTATCACAAAGTATGAAATTAGGGAATTTAGATTAGTTTTAGAAGAAGGATCATAATTGAACTATGAGAGTAAATAATGTGGGATTAGAATTTATTTTATTTTGTTAATAGGATATTAATATATTTATTGGACCCATGTAATCATATTAGAGTGAAAATTGGACAATTATTACCTTTTGAGTTAATTTGTTAGGAATAACAATTTTAATTTGAAAAGGGTATAAATGATTAGGAGATACTTTTATCTATTAATACTGTAAATTAATAATTTAATATTGAGTGCATTTATTTTGGGTTATTACATCCTCCTAGATTTGAAAATGGGATTCGTTGGGTTGTTTTTTTCGATTGAAATCTCAAAAATATTCAATTTAGCATTTTTGTTCTTCTTTAAGTTGTTTTTCAATTTCCTCATTTGATTTGCTCAATTTAAATGAAAATGAGAAATTTACTATCTAATCACTAGTTCATTTAGATTTTTGTAGGACAACTTTGATTCATTATAGCATCACTTCTCCTCACACCTACTAAAGTTTTTATTGTCCCCAAAATCATTCATGAGCTTTCCAGCATTATCCACAAAATTGTTTCCAGCATTATCCACAAAATTGTTTCATCATAAAGCAAATAAAACCAATATAATGCAAATTGCAGAATATGTTTAAAAGAGCGCCTCTAAAATTTGTTGGATAAAACCTAACAGACAAGGGCCACAAATACAATAACTAATGTCAGTTGGTAAGCACTCACATTCCTTCCTTACTTAGCTTCAACTTAATTATAACTAGAGATTAAATTTACTTGCATTCTTTGTATGTGAGGTTTGAGAAGGAGCTAGCCCCTCAAATTATTACAAACTAATGTTCGAATTCTACTAGGAGAAATGCCCGTATTTAATATTTAACAGTACTTAGAACATGATTACCTCTAATAAGAAGATATTTGTGCCTAGGGAAAAAAACAAATTTAGGTTCTGGTTTTAGACACAGAAAGATGATTGGTGGATATTTTATAAGTAATTAATAGGTTTAGATTTTGGAAAATATACTCTGTTAGATTAAATTTATAAAAATTTTATATCTGTTTAATTAATTTTTATATATTTTCCTCCCTTTAGCCAATTACAAGATCAAAAGGAATTTTGTAATAAAATCTCCTCACATTTTTTTTTTAATTTTGCAGGGAAAATTGCAAAACTCAAGAAAGAAAGAATCAAAAAAATATCAAGAAAAGGGAAGGAAGAAAATATTAAAACAAGTTATGAATTGCGCCAAAGGAAAAAGGAAAATAAAGAAAGCAAGGAGATAGCGTGTGTGCGGAGGTTTCAGTGGAACAGATATAATACTTTACCACCTTAGTCCTATTTATAATTCCAAATTAACTAATTATTATATATCAAGGAGAGTTAGTTAACTCATTAATTATGAGTTAAATTTTCAATTTTTCCCTTATTTACGATGATTTCAAATGATCAACATAAATAAATTCTTTTTGTTTATTGCAATTGATAGGGGCAAAATTGCAACAAACACATTTATTATTTTGAAAATGGACTTAGATAAAGATTAAAAAATTTGATCAAAATGGACTTATAAATAGGATATGAGTAGTGGTATGATATCAATATGATGTTAGTTCTTGACAAAGAAAATTCTATTGATATGTTTGGTGGAGAAAAGTATGGTTGGAGAAAAATTCTATTAATTTGCTAGATTGCTAGAAAAGTTTAATGAAATTGAAGCTTTGTAGGAGATTGAGGTAAGTGAAACCGATATACTAGAAGCGCCTTCTTCCATTGGTGGCTGATTAATTCAGTATGTTAAATATTAATTAAATCAGTGAAAGAATTAGATTTAAACTATTGCAATACTGATGATGGATCAATTTCGAATAATGACTTGTGTGGCTTATCATCATTGTGGAAATTAACTATACTTATCTGTTCATTTTTATTTCAAACTACTCCCTCAATCCCTAATTATGAGGCAAAATTTTTAAACACTTGATTAACCCACATGATACATACTCCTTGTTAGAATCGGCTGACACCCAAAAGGGATGAATTGGGTATAAGATAAAAACTTAGGAACTTTGAAAATCTTTTTGTATCTTGGTGAAAATAATAAGCATGAAAATAATGAGCCATAAAACCACAATCAATTATACAAATCAAGTATGCTGGAAGTATAAGAGATAAAGAAAGAGAATATGCAAACTATGATTTATACTAGTTCGGTCCAATCCTTGATGACCTACGCCCAGTCATCAATCTCCACTTGAGATTTTCAATCTACTATCTTCTTATTTAATCCGGGCATAAGAGAAGCCGCTACAATCCCACAAGTTTAGGTGGACACTTGTGAAGCCTTTTACAAATCTCTCACAGCACCATTGATTGAATCATATTTTATACATGATTTTTAATAATTAAATTGGGATTTTGATGCATTTTCTGAGATATTATTGCATGATTAAGCACTAATTTTAGTTAGGGACAATTGTTTTGAATTAATTGCAATTAGGGGGAAAATGGTCATAATTTATTAATTATTTTGTGCAATTGTTTCTTGAACTTTTGATGCTATATTGTGCTTAATTTTGCATTGTAGGTGTTTTAGAAGAAAATGGAAAATTTTCGGGCTTCAGAATTAATATTTTAAAGACTGGAAAAAGTTATAGAAACCGGCCCATAATTTCTGGATATTTCAAGTTAATGGAGAAAAGGGAACCAGGAAAATTAGAGAAACGACCCAAAATCTTTGAAAATGGTAGTTTAACCCATATATATTTTAGAAATATGCATCTAACTCCCTAAAAGAACTTTCAAAATCCTCGCTTTAGTCCCTGGTCAAAACGCACTTTCTGCAGAAAAGGGATCCGAAACAGAGACGGGAGTAACGAGAAGAGACCCGAGTTGAGCTGAGAGTGAGCTAGTGCCGCGGAGGAGAGCGAGAGAGCTTGAGAGGAGTGAGGGAGGGCCACCACCATCGTCTTCTTCACTGTCACCGGCCCTCCCTCAACCACCATCTTCTTCATCGGGGCGGTGAGACCTGACAGATCTGAAAACAAAGTGGGCACCGTGGAGCTGGGAGGCAGAGACCGAAGAGAGCTTGAGAGGAGAGGCTGGGAACAGACCACCGCAGACCACCGCAGCTCGCCTGCAAACCACCCCCGAATCAAACCTTCTTCCTTATTCTCACAACGTCATCTCCATCACCTCCGGCTACATTTCCCAGTTCCGGCGACTCTCTCACATCAACACCACCACCGCTGTTTCTTCACCTCCGGTACCACCTTCTGACCTTCGGTCACTTCACTCATCACTACCGGAGATCACAGCTTGAGTTGACCAGAAAAATCACAGCTCCCTCTTTCCCAGACGCCGTCTCTCTGTTCTTCTTCTTCTCCACAACGTTCAACACCACTATGACTGCCAGCTGCCTCCTCTGTCTTCACTTTCAATTTCTATGGATTCTACAAGTTTTGAACATGCTGTGATTACTGTTGGAGACATGAGGGGCTGATCTTGCTTGCTTCTTGGTGATGAAGATAGGTGCTTGAGCTTCAAGAATTACATAGGTAGTCTTTGCTATTTCAATTCCTTTTCTCAATTGTATACTTGGATTACCTAACTTGTAGGATTATCTCTTTATACTGTTCAGACTTGATTACTGTTTGGATTATCTAGTGGATTGAATTCATGTGATTGGATTGGATTTTTGTGGCTTGTTGGATTTATATATATTTCCTTATTGATTCAATGATATTATGTTATCTACGTGTTATTGTTAGATAATATGATTAATTTGGATCAATTGAGTATCGTGTTATCACATTCATATCAAGAGGAAGCTAGTTGCATTTATCCATTTTAATTGCACATTAAGTGGTTTTAAATAATATCTCAAAAAGTAGTAGTTAGCTATGTTTGTAGAAGCTATTATTAATTGGAAATATTGGGCTCAAGTGTTATCTTAAGGTTTTTTTAAGACTTAATGAAGTTTAACTCCCATAATCTTTTTGAGCAAGGATTGTCACTTCTTCATTACCAAGAGCACCCATCATTCATATTTTCGAACACAATTCCATTCACTCCTTCACCATTTTTATAAAAAAGACCAAAAAAAAATAGTAGCTAGCTCAACGTTTAATTAATTTGCATTATTCTTTTAGTCATTAATTTAAAAAACCAAAAACTCATTTCCCCTTGTTTTCTTTTATTGCATTCACATGACATTTAGGTTACTTAGAAATCAATAAAAGCTCCTTGAGAAGAGAGAACGATCCCGAGTTATTTGCATTATATTGCATTTAATTCGTGGTAATTTGTGATTTGACCTCGAGACGGCTAAAGTTGTGTCAAATCAACCATTAGGAAGGTAAAGTCTTACATGTTTATATTATACATCTGTACCTTCCACTATTTTTCTGTGTTATCTGATCATCTCATATTTGATTTGTTTTCCTTGAGGGCTAATGACCTGGTTTAGTTGTTGTAGGTAGTAATATTACAGCTGGTTGGATCATATTATACTCCATAAGTTGCCATAAAATGGCATGTCACCAAGAAGCATCTTCCTCAAACTCTTCCAACTCCTATTTAACCCGAAGAACCTTCAAGTATGACAGTTTCTTAAGCTTTAGAGGCGAAGACACCCGTAAAGACTTCACAGACCACTTGTATCATGCATTAAATAGGAGGGTGTTCAAAGTTTTCAGAGATGATGAAGAACTTAAGAGAGGAGAAGTCATTTCAAAAAAACTCCAACAAGCAATTGAGGACTCTCATTTTGCAATTGTTGTTCTCTCCAAAAATTATGCCTCCTCGTCATGGTGTTTGAATGAGCTCCAACATATTCTTTACTCTAGAGATAACTTGTGCCAACAAGTTTTTCCCATATTTTATGATGTAGATACATCTCATGTACGGAACCAAACAGGAAATTTTGCTGAAGCTTTTGCAAGGCATCAAATGCTTTAAAGGGACAATAAGGTCATAGAAAGTTGGAGAGCTTCCCTCACCAAAGTTGCTGGCTTATCTGGTTGGGATTGCAAGGATCGGTTTGTTAATTTCTTTTTGGCTAAAATTATTCCACATATATATATATTTTATGTATACTTATGATCAGTTCATGGAACATATATATATATATATAGATCTAGTTTCAGTCAAAAGCAATTTGTTTGACATGTATCTGTTCTTATTTTAAAGATTTATAATCTTGATGATGAATGATTACAATCAATCTTTGCTCTCATTAGTGAATAATGAAAATCACTTAAGCACAATATAAATAATGTCTCTCTCAAAGTAAATAGTATAAGCACTGAGAAAATAGAGACTATGTGGATGAACGTTGAAATCAGAGTTCTGGCATTTTGACGTTGAAGGTGCAAGCTTTCTCTTCTTTTTCGGTTTTGAATGATCTTCTATTTTTAGTTGATGAAGAGTATTTGGATGCTGAGCTTTTTCATCTTCCTGTTGAAAATATGACCGTTAGAAGTTCGTTGGAAGTAGCCGTTGAAGTTTCTAACACAGATTTGCTTTTGGGCCGTTTGTAACAATGCGCATAATTCAATTTAATTACATTCTTCTTCCAATGAGAGAGAATTAATTTTCAAACTTAGTTTTGTTTAGCATGAATTAGATTGGGGAAGTGTCAGCTTCTTTTCTTAATTTCTTTAGCATTGTTTCATGTAGAGATTGTAATACCCTGAATTTTGGAATTTGAGGCTTGGGAATAAGCCTGAAATAAGTGGACTACTAAGCCCTAATTTAGCAGGAGCCCAAATTTATCCCCTAATGATTCTTATATATTTGGAGTATTAAGAATGTAAAATGGTGAATTTTGGAGAAAGTAATTATGTTTTCGGTGGAATTGCCTATGAGGTAGTGAGCTTGTCATGTGATTTTGAATGATCAAATGATGATCAACAATTATGAAATTTTACAGGATGAAAGTAGACATCCTAAGCTTTAATTTGATTGGTCATATGACTCAATTAGAGCTATATACAAAAAGATATGAATTTTTGAAGTTAGCCCAGAAAAACTGGAAATTTTCTAGAACAACATGCAAAGATTGAAATTCTGGGAATTTTTTGATTCCATCTAGCAAAAGTCTATATTTTTTCTTGAAACTAGACTCAATAAGGGTTCTATAGGCTTTAGAATCACTCTAATTTGATTTTTCTAGAATTAGTTATGAGTTTTCAAAATTTGGGTAGAAATCTGCCAAAATTTTGTAAAAAAATCCGAAAGTTGGGAAATTAAATTAATAAGTAAATACCATATGATATATCATCTTCCTCCTCCTCTTCAGCCCAAAACTGACGCCATTTCAGAAAAATAGAGAGAGGAAGTTGTGTTCTTTTAGAGAGAGAAGGAGAGGAGAAAACTTACGAGATAGGTCGATTTCTTCGGTGAATTCGTACCTAACGTGTGTAATCCTTCTCCTAAGCTTATCTTCTATGTTGTTTGAGGTGTTTGAAGCAAGATTTTTGGAGTTGGGAAGGTTAGAGTTTCAGCCAAGAAAAGGAAAAGCCAGAGGGAGCATGAGGTAACTTCCAAACTCTTGTATATTTACTATTCTGGCTGCTGTGGACAATTTAATCGGTGAAATTTCACCGGATTGTCTTTGGTTGTAAAAATGGAAAATGGGTTTTCCTAGGGGTTATGCTGCCCAAATTGGTACTAAATGGTAGTTGTAACCTAATAGAATAGTCAATAAAGTGGTTAGGAGTAGAAAGAAACGTGTTTATGGAGCCGAAACCGAAAAACCCCGATTTTCCCCGGAGTTCTTATAAGTTTCAGCCAGTTTTAGAAATAGGTCTTAGAGTTGGATTTTCAATGATTTGATGATTCCATTGAGTTCAGGAGGGAGAATTAGGTGGGGTTACAGTTGGGCACTTTTTCGGAAAAGGCCGAGAAAGCATAATTATGAAAATGCCCCTAAAACACTGAAATAAGGGCTGCCAAGGGCAATTTCATCTTTTGGCAGTGAATTTGGTAATTCCAAGTCCGAAAATAGATTCCTTGGGCGAAAATATGTCAGGATAGCCCAGGTTAGAATTTCGAGAAAAGTACAGCCGGACCGGGTACAATGGGGCCTGGTCCCCAGGGGTGTTTTAGTAATTTTTCAAGATAGACTCATATAAACCCCAGAAACACTATGGAAGTGTCTAAATAGTACATTTGACATTGTAGGATCAAATATGGAGCCCTGAGCTGTTGGCACGCAAATCGAGGAGAAAGATTGGAGGTAGGGGACTTACCTTACTTGCATGTATTTGATATCTTTGCTTGTGTAATAATGTATGTGATTGCTTTACTTGATTGTGCAAAGCATATTTGAATAAATGAAGCTCTATTTTTGTTTTGTTGTGGCCATAGTTTTGTTACATGAAACATTGAGCATGCAGAAATGTCATTATGGGGCATACATCTAGTTAAAGTTAACATGTCATACACATAGCATCTATCATGCATGCATTATGGTATCTGTTTCCTACTGAGATTCTCTTGAATCTCACCATCCCTTACCAACAATTTAGACAGAAGAAGACAAAAGATATGCAGAGAGCAAAGAAGAGAACTACACAAGAGGATTGCAATGGCGAAGCGAAGTCAAGAATATGTCTCCATTTCACCGAGACAGGTTTGGATACCCTAGAGCCCTATGCGGCTACAAGGTTTGTAGCTTTTATGTATGAACCCCCAATGGGGAATTTATGTAATCATGTACTTATTATCAGTATATTTATGCTATTCCTATGTTGCCTACCGAACCGCATATCGTTTTCCGCAAATACTCTGAAAAAGGTTGAAATTGAGATAAGGGTGTGACAGAGATAAACAATTAAACATCATGGAAATTAAAGATATATCTTAAAAGTTAAAAAGGATGGGCTGGTGGGTAAGATCAAGAAGAAAATGAACATGTCAAGGATGATTTTTGAAAATTTACCATGCATATCTGTTCGTACCAGTGCTCTGCATGAATGAAATCTTTCAAATTTTTTATATATAAAAATATATTAGGTACATATGAACAATAACATCTTTTTTATAATAAAAAAATGAAACCCAACATTATCTAACCCTTCTCCTTCACAATAATTCGCGAAAGCACCTCAGGTGCTTCAATAACAAAATGAACTCTAGGCATCGATGATAGCCCCTCTTTGGCAAGAAGATCCACAACAACATTAACCCATCGGTTAACATGAATAACACTTACTTCCCACTGCAGCTGAAGCAGGCTAATGGCTTCTTGAATCAGCAGAGAATCTGCATGTATCTCAATCCCTCTTTCATTTAGAATGAGCGAGGTTGCCTCAGTCGAGTCAGATTCAAGGATGATCTTGTGAAAACCCATGTCCCATGCAATTCTCAACTCATGAATGCATCCCTATAACTTGGCAGAGAGTGCATCGCAGCACAACTAAATATGAATCCTCAAATGAAGTTGCCATACTCATCATGGATGAGGCCACCCGCTGCTACGACATGGTTATACTGAGAGAAAGCTCCGTTTATGTTCAATTTGACCCAGCCCGGTTCTGGTGGGACCCATGAGAACCTGTTTCCTCCACTTGGTGCATTAGTCATTCCACCTTCCATAAGCTTATCATGTGCATCTCGGATACTGCGAATCATGGCTTTCATACTAGACATAACCATACTATTCAAGATGGTCTTATGTTCAAATACGAACAAATTCCTTCTCCACCAGATCTACCAGCATGTTATAGCAGATGTTGCTCTTCATTCTTCATCTCCTCTACACTCATTCATCGTGGGATTCCATTTCAACCATTGTGGGAATTCTGTCGAGCTAAACCGTCGCCACTTTGTTTGAGGCACAATGCCCCTTCATAATATCACACCCTTATCTTATTTTGACTTGCAACGGAATATTAATGTGTGGTTCGGTAGGCAACACATGAATAGTATAATTATAATGATAATATGTGCATGATTATAGAAATTCCCCTTAGGGGTTCGTACATGATAATTACCATCAATATAGCCACACATGGCTACTTGGGAGTCTGAACCCATCCAAGTGAAACGGAGACATATTCTCGTCTTTGTTTCACCACTGCAATCCCCTCGTATGGTTCTCTTTTTTGTTCTCATCATATCTTCTGTCTCCTCCTGTCTAAATTGTTGGTAGAGGAGGGTGAGATTTAAGAGAATCTCAGTAGGAAAATAATATTAATATGCATGCAAGATAAGTGCTTAATGCATAACATGCTTGCATTAATAACTCATGCTCACACAATGATATATCCGCGTGCTCAATGTTTCAAACAACATACTTATGGCTATAGCATAAATAGAAATAGAGCTTCAATCATTCATACATGTATCACATAATGAAGTAAAGCAATAACATGTATCAATACACCAACACAAATATCAAATACATGCAGGGGATGTGTAAAATAAATTATTAAAAAAAGGGGAGGACAAGCTGTCGGCATGTTTTGTTTTAAAAAAAGTGTGGGGCCCGCTTAAAAAGAAGTGTCAGAGAGGGTATTATTAATACCCTTTCCCCCTCACTCCTTTCATTCAAGTTTCAAGAGTAGGCGAGCGGACTGAGCGAACGCAATTTCAATAGGTAAGGTTCTAAATTTATTAGATAATTTTGGTACCTAAAATCACTTTTTCTTATCAAACTTTCTTCCTAAAAGTTGTTCTACGTATTTTTATATTTCTATTGGTTGTAATATTATACTGATTAATGAGAATTTTGGGGTTAGGATTTTGGGAGTTTTGAGTTTTTATAAAAGATGATTATAGATATGTAGAGAATAAATAATAGTTGATTTTAATCGGTTTAGATTTATCATTTAGTTTTTTTTATGATTTTATAATTAATTTTTTTAAATAAAAAATAAATTATACTTTAGGAATGTTTTTGGACCGATTAAATTTAGATTAAAAAATTTATTTGAGTTATTGGAAGTATTATTGAAATTTTAATTGGTTTAGTTTTGTAAATTTTGAGTTATGTGAAATTATAAATTATGATTTAATATTAGAGTTGGAGAATTTTGGTTATTAAATGTTTTATTGAGTGAAATAGAGTTAAGAAATTTTAGAAATTTTGATTTAAAAGGAATTTGAAGAATAGATAAATTGTTGTTATTTTTAAGAAAAATTGAGAAAAATTATGAGGATTATTATTTGCTATTTTGTATTAGTTAACAATTATTATAAATTATATTAACATGTAAATATATATTTATTGTAGAGTGAATTTGAATTTGGCTTGTTGGAATCAAATTCTCTCAACTTTAGTTGTGTTAAGAACTTGAGGTAACCACTTTCCAATTTATCTTGTATGTTTGTTGAAATGATTATAGGCGTATGTTGGTATTTTTAATTGCTATAAATATGTTATAGTAATTTATATATGAAAAATGTACAATGAAAGTATTAATCATGTTTTTAGTAAACTTTTTAGTTAAGTGGGCCTGAATGATTTATTTGAATGATTGATGATGCATAGCATTACATATGAAATATATGAATAAATTATTGATATTGAAGATTGTGATGTTGAGATGTTGAATGTGGTGAGTTGTAATTGAGGAGAGGTTTGATTCTTTTATACCACATGGTATAGCCGCCACTATGCACGTAGTGGATAGTTTTGGCATTCTTATGACCCTTGGTATCACCCTTTCCTTTGGCCGGGTTAAGGGTTAGCTCAAGGAACAGGTGACACCTTTCCATTTTCAACGGAAAGGGGATCCATGATCTGATATGAGTTCTATAGCCTTTGACCGGGTTACACTTCATTATTGGAGAGCTTGGTGCAGTCTTGTCAAAAAGACTAATCATGTTATATGTTGTAGCTCATGGGTTCTGTCAGCGATTAAGGAGGTTTATAAGGATGGTTGGGGGAGTTTTATGCATATTGAATTATTCTCTTGAAATACTAATGTTTTGGGAAGATTATACTTTATATGATATAAATATATATTTTGCTCGCTTAACTATCTTATAATCATTCCCTGCATACTTATTAAAATGGAATTGTGATTATTGAGTCCATGTGACTCACCTCATCAATATTTATCATTTTTCAGGTGAGAGTTCAAGTGGTGTTACTAAGAGGAAGGCAAACGAAACTTGATTTGATACCAATCGTATGTTTCGTTTAGTTACATGAGCATAATGTATATTGTCAAACTTAAGGGCCTTTTTGGTATACCTTGCAGATGTTGAATACTTCACTGCATACTGTATTTTGTACTGTGGGTGGAGTGCTTTAATATGTTGTATTATGTAATATTTTACTTGGTTTGGAGATTAGTTCTATAGTAATTAAGAGAGGTCATTGTTAGATCCCGTGAGTTTTGATGTTTTAAACTGCTGTCGTGTTGATGATGGATCTATTTCGAATAATGAATTGCATGGCTTGCCATCATTGTGGAAATTTACTATACTTATCTGTTCATTTTTATTTCCAACTACTCCCTCAATCACTAATGATGAGGCAAAATTTTGTAAACACTTAATTAATTAACTCACATGATACGTACTTCTTTCACCCGTAAATATAATACCCTTTTGACTAATATATTGATATTAAGAAATTTAGTGCAATTAATTATTTGTAACCAATTATTCAAATGCTCTTCTACAATTATTCTCATATAAGGCATTTTGATTAGTAATGACTCTTCACCAAAGTGAAAAATGAGCATTTTCATTAAGGGAAAAATTCAGTATTATAACTAGGAGTATTTTGATGTAGGAGAGAAAATGGATGGGTTGTCATTATAAAGGACAAAAAAGATTACATAATTGGGACAAAGAGGACTAAATTAAATAGGGAAAATCCCTGAAAATTACCTCCGAAATAGGGAAATTCCTATTCAGTGTTGCGAATTCAAAAATTCTGGATCAGTCCCGTGTCAGCATGGATGAACAGTAAGGGGAACGCCAAAAGACGATTTTGCCCTTCAGCCCTCATTCTTGCCACTTCAGAATAACAACACGTGGCTCTTAATTAACAACTCCGGATTCTTGATTAACAACTCCAGTTTCATCTTTTTTACTTTCACAATAACAACACCGGTTTTGTTATTAACAACATCATATTCTACATTAACAACTCCCATTTCTTGTTTCACAACTTCATAATTTAAGTTTCAGGGCCAATAACAGCACCTCTTTCTTTATTAACAACACTATATTTTGAGATTCGAATATGTGAAAGAATAAAGCGGAGTTGTTAATCAAAAATCAGGAGTTGTTAATTAAGAGCTGCGTGTTGTTATTCTGAAGTGGCGAGAATGAGGGCTGAAGGGCAAAATCGTCTTTTGGCGCCCCCACATTGTTTATCCGTACTGACACAGTACTGATCCGGATACGCAACACTGAATATGAATTTCCCTATTTCCGAGGTATTTTTCAAAGATTTTCCCAGTTAAATGAGAAACGTTTTATATCTAAAAAGTCGAAAAGATGAAAAGGATGACCATTAATTAAATTAAGGATATAAGTGAAAAAAATATGTAATCAATTTTCATATATTAACTAATCTGTAAGTTAGGTAATTTTCTTTTATGGACAGTAGCACGAAGGGAGTACATACAAATAATTTTTGGGTTTATATAATTTTTGGTCCATCAAATTTACTTTTATTTCAGTTTTAGTCCATCAAGTTTCAAATAAGAGGTTTTAGTCTCTCAAAAGGCAAAATAGGCCATATATTTATTTAATGATAATGACCAATGTTTTAAACAAAATAAAACTTGAAGGACCAAAATCTCTTGTTTAAAATTTGAGAGATCAAAACCAAAATGAGAGCAAACTTGAAGGACAAAAGATTGTACTCCCTCTGGTCCTAATTATAGGACAACATTTAGGAGTTGATCTTGGTCCTAATTATAGGACAAAGTTTTAATTTTGGGAAAATCACTCTCAGGTCCCAATAAAGCAAAATATTATCAGAAAAGTCCCTCAAAAATCTGAAATATCTGAAAAGTCCCTAGGGACTTCTCTGATATTATTTTTCAAAGTCAAATGACCCACATGCCCCTCTTGTAATTGTAAAAATCGAAGCTTCAAAAAGAGAAGGAAGGCACAACTTTTTTTTTTGGAGAGACAGAGAAATGATGCGAAAGGGAGGGGTTTGAACTCAAACATTGAAGGGATCAAGTTTAGTGTTGAAGTTCTTGACAAAGGATCAAATTTGCAAGCTTCACCTACTGGTACAGAGGTAGAATAGCAAACTGATTTTTTTTTTGGTTCTGTGTATTCGTTGGATGAAGTGAAATTGAATGATAGTGAAAGGTAGATGCTTGGGGTCAATAGGGGACAAGGTGGTAGGAGGTAGATGAGTAATGGCATGATTTAGGTAAAGATATGATCTTGAGCATTGTAGTTGGGTTTTCAATGAGGTTGGGTAGTGTTAATGTCACAGTGCTCTATTTTTTGGGAAGGTTACAGAGGAAATGATACTTTTAAAGGGAGAATGGCTGATTGTCATGTTGGTGGGTGCTGTGAAAAATGCTGATATGGGGAAGAATTTAATTGTTGTTAATTCCTGCAGTTGTAGTTGTTAATATAACTGTAGTAGTTGTTAATACAACAAATAAGGTTGGGAGACTTATAAGTCACTTGTACATGTGTGTAACGCACTTGATAAAATAGGCCAACAAGTTGTCAACCACTTGATTAATTATTATACAATTCAGCTGTTGTGAGCTACCTAATGGGAACTACTAATGCAGTCCTAACATTAGGTTGTGAAAAGAACTGAAATGGTTGTTAATACACGCTATACAAGTTGTAAATAGCTCAATTTGTCATACTTAACGTGAGGAAATATAGTGTCAGCGAGAAACGTGTGGGACGTTATGAAACGAACTCAAAAGGTTGTTAATACACACGTTACGAGTTGTAAAGAGCTTAATTTGTCATACTTAATATGAGGAAACATAGTGTCAAAAAGAAAGGTGTTTGAGGTTGTGAAAAAAACTGAAAATGTTGTTAATACACGCTTTATAAGTTGTAAATAGCTCAAGTGGTCATACTTAATGTGAGAAAAGTGTCAGAGAGAAACGTGTGAGACGTTGTGAAAACAACTCAAAAGGTTGTTAATACACGCTATACGAGTTGTAAATAGCTCATTTTGTCATACTTAACATGAAGAAACATAGTGTCAACGAGAAACGTGTGGGACGTTATGAAATGAACTCAAAAGGCTGTTAATACACGCTTTACGAGTTGTAATACACGGTTTATGCGTTGTAAAACGGATACGAGGTGATCTCGGTTTTGTTTCACTGTGGCATACCGAAAGTGAACACGGTCATAAGAGGCCATTTTTTACATCATTTCGCTTTTGTTTCGTTATGGCAAAGAAAAAACAACTGGCCACACCGCCAAGTTGTAAACCGAACGCAATAGGTTGTTCATACACGCTTTTAGCAATGTAAACACAACATTTTTCATATGTAACGTTATAAAACTTCATTCCAATCAGAAAAGTGTGGCCGGTTGTCAAACACATTCAACATGGTGTTAATAAACGCTTTACGACTTGTCAAACACACCACTTCCTCTGTTTCCTTTCCCAAAAACAGAGCACCATGGCACCCAACCTCATTTTCCTTATTAACAACTACTACGGTTATATTAACAACTACAACTGCGCGAATTAACAACAATTTATTTTCTTTCCATATCAACATTTTCATAGCTCCCCATCACTTCAAACACACCACTTCCTCTATTTCCTTTCCTAAAAATAGAGCACCATGGCATCCATCCTCGTTTTCCGTATTAACAACTCCTACTGTTATATTAACAACTACTACTGTGCGAATTAACAACAATTTATTTTCTTTCCATATCAACATTTTAATAGCACCCCACCACTTCAAACACACCACTTCCTCTGTTTCCTTTCCCAAACACAGAGCACCATGGCATCCAACCTCGTTTTCCGTATTAACAACTCCTACTGTTATATTAACAACTACTACTGTGCAAATTAACAATAATTTATTTTCTTTCCATATCAGCATTTTCATAGCACCCCACCACTTCAAACACACAACTTCCTCTGTTTCATTTCCCAAAAATAGAGCACCATGGCATCCAACCTCATTTTTCGCATTAACAACTCCTACGGTTATATTAACAACTACTACTATGCGAATTAGCAACAATTTTTTTTTCATATTAGCATTTTCACAGCACAATGAGGTTGGAAAATGGGGATGGGTTAGACTATTCATCATCACCTTCATCCCTTCCTTCTTTAAAAATGGCGGAAGCTTGAGATCAAAAAAATCTAACCACCTTCCTTCCATCTTTTTCTTCCTCCTATCTTACATCTCATCCCACAAATCTTTCACCACCTCAAAGCTTTAGCCTTCACCATCACCACCATTTCTGCAGAGAGAGAACGCAGGGAGCTGAATAAAAAAGATCACATCTGAGACCGAAAACGCAGAACAAATGAGAGAGAGAAATAATAGAAGAGGGGCATGTGTGTCATTTGACTTTAGAAAATAATACAGAAAAGTCCCTAGGGATTTTTCAGATATTTCATATTTTTCAGGGATTTTTCTAACAATATTTTGCTTCCTTGGGACCTGAGAGTGATTTTCCCTTTAATTTTTGTCAATTTCTTCCCAAAATACCCCCATTGATACTTTCTCAATAATAATGAAACACAATAATAATTTTATAATACACCTATGTATTCTATAAAGTGAGTAATACTTGCAACTCATTAATGTCTCATACACCTCAATTCTACTGTTTCTTTTATTTTTTTTACAAAATAATTTTGAGCAAGTTTTGTCATATTTTTCCTAAATCACCCTACTAATACTTCCTTCACAATAACTAATTTAAGAACACGCTTATATTCTATCAAGTTTAACTAATTAAGGGTTGTTGCAACTCTGTAGTTCATTAATTGTTTTTGGTTGTTTTTTTAATTTATTTTTAATTATTTTTTTTATTACTTTGGCAGGCTGTGGTGACATAGAGCAGGGCATGGGTAGGCAAAAGACAGTTCTTGAGAAGGACACTCATAGGACCATAGTAGACTCATGTAGTATTCCTAAATCACCTTATTAAATAATAATTTTATCACCAAAGGGAAAAATACACTACAAAAAAATTGTGATTTAGTAACGGTTAAAAATATATATTAGTAGCGGTTTTAACCGCTACAAACGACATTAGTAGCGGTTGTAAAAACCGCTACAAAATCCACTGTTGCAAACGTATTTGTAGCGGTTTACAACAACCGCTACTCATGTAACACAACCACTTCAAATGTTGGTGCCACAATTTCGCGTGGCGGAAAATGAAAAATGAAAATTTGGCTCCAATTTTGTAACGGTTGGAAAACCGCTACTAAATTCAAATGGGAATTTCAAAAGCAACGTCAACAATTGAATACTATTTTGAGTTTAAATTTGTAGCGGTTCTAAAATCACTATAAAATTTTGGGAATTTTTTTTTTAAAAAAATTATACAATTATTTGAGTCCATTGTTATAATATTGTACTGAATAGTTTATTATTTAAGTAACTTAAATGATATTGTTATTATTTATAAAGAATGATTAAATTAAGTTAGATAAGTATAAACTTTATATAGATAATATTATTGAGAATGTGCAGATAATGAGTATAAATATTATGAGAGGAGAGAAAATGTTGAAATCAAAGAATTGAAATTTCTTTTAATATATTTGATCACCTTACTCAGCTCTTTAGCTCTTAAAAAAAATTTCAGATGAGAGAAAACGAAAGAGAAGAAAGGTTAAAAGAAATTGAGGAGTGTTTGAAATGAGGTGTGCTGAAGGTATTTATAGGGATCTATGTAGCGCTTGTAACGGTTAATGTGACAAGTTTTGTAGCGGTTGATATTTGTAGCTGTTTATGTGACATTTGTGGCGGTTTCACATTTATAGCGGTTTTATTTGATTTTGTAACGGTTTCATAACCCCTATAAATATTAGTCTGATTTTTTTTATAAAAATATTTCACACTTGTAGCGGTTTTATTTGATTTTGTAGCGGTTTTCATAACCCCTACTAATATTTGTCTGAATTGTTTTTATAAAAATATTTTAAATTTCAAATGTTCAATTTGTAGCAGTTTTGTTTGTAAAACCGCTATAAATATTTATACTTTGTAACGGTTTATATATAAACACCGCTACAAATTTATTTATTTATTTATTATAAATATTTATTTCAAATGTATTCTGTAGCGGTTATACGACAAAAACCGCTACAAATTTTCATCACAGTTGACAGGATTTGAAATTCAAATTTTCAATGTGCAACACTTTGTAGCGGTTATGTCAAAAAAACCGCTACAAATGTTCATGATTGTTAGCAAGAATTAAAATATTCAAATTTTAAATGAACACTTTCTAGCGGTTAGTATTAAAAAACCGCTACAAATATTCATAATCGTTTGTGGGAATTAAAATTTTTTAAATTTCAAATATTCAATTTGTAGCGGTTTTGTTTGTGAAACCGCTACAAAGTTACGTATCACTTTGTAGCGGTTTCATCCATTTAACCGCTACAAATATTTATATTTTGTAGCAGTTTTTAAATATAAACCGCTACAAATGTTTTATTTATTTTTTTTTTAAATAAATATTTGTTTTAAATGTATTCTGTAGCGGTTATACACTGTAACTGCTACAAATATGAGTTAAATTTTGTAGCGATTCTTTGTAACTGCTGCAAAAAGGCGGCCCTTTAAATTCCTTAGTGGTTACTATCGTAAAAACTGCCACAATAGTCGCGCTAGCTTCGCGCCAAGTTGGCACCACATTTGTAGTGGTTAATATAGACTAACCGCTACAAAATAAGCGCGACAAATTTGGCGTGGGTTTGACGCCAAAATTTGTAGCAATTATATCTTGTAAACCGCTACAAATCGCATTCTCTAACCCACGAGCCACTTGGAGCGAAGCATACTATTGCAAATTTGTAGCGGTGTTGCTTAAAACCTCTACAAATCCTGATATTTATAACGGTTTATTCTAACCGCTACAAATACACCACTACGAATTATCTTTTTTTTTTATATAATGATAATAATTTTCTGTATGCTTTTCGGAGTCCTTGTACTTATTGAAATTTTAGGGCTCTTTTTCAATTAATTCACCGAGATGATGAAGGCACAGAATTAACACCCACGTACATTCCCTTGTCAGCACGAGAGAGATTAAAAGTAAAATATAGCCTAAAGATTAAAACAAATTATTCAAAACTTAAACTGTTTTCATAAATTGAATGAGTGAGTGGGAAAAAAAAGTTAAAAAAAAAAAAGAACAACAACGACAAGTTAATTTAATAATCGTATATATTAGGTATAGCAATATTTCATAGACTAAAAAACAAGCAAACTGCAAATATATAGCAGTATTTCAACAATTACTATTAAGCCACGACTAAGGTTAATTAATTAAGCAAGCAAAGTCTTTGGTGATAAATATATTTTTACAATCCACTACTACAAAAAGATTGAAAGGTGGCGCACATTTTGTGGCACTTCTTTAAAGAAGTGCCACAGCTGCCCCTTTTTTTTTATTTAATTTTTTTTAATTTTTGCGACCAGCTGTGGCGCCTGGTCCACCAGGCGCCACAGCTGGTGGGGACAACTTGGCAGGCGCCACAATTGGCCAGCTGTGGCGCCTGGTGGACCAGGCGCCACAGCTGGTCCTACCCAAGGGTGGCGCCTGCCAACAATTGGGTCCTAAAAATAAAAAAAAATTAAATAGAAAAAAAAAGGGGCAGCTGTGGCACTTCTTTAAAGAAGTGCCACAATTGGCTGAATATGAATTTTTAACTCTCCCGCCAATCAGATTTCCCTCCTTTAACTTTACTTTTTATCTTTTCCCTCCCTTTTTCCTTTTTATTCCCTCTTCCTTAGCTCACGTTGACGTCTCTCCCCCTGTAAAAGATATCACTTTCTCTTGCACAACAAAAACACACACTCGTCTTCTTCATTAAATTCTCTTGTCCCTTTTTCCATTTTGTTTCGTCTGTCCCCACTTTTGTTCCTAGTTATTCCCTTTTCTTCATACTCTCTGTCTCTCTTCCTCTTTTGAACCCCACTCCAGTTGATCCCTACTCCACTCCACATCTCACATTTGCTCATCCTCGTCACTCAAGCTAGCGTCACCAACGTAAGAAGAAGATTGTTTCATTCTAGCTTGCTTTGTTTAAATTTTTTTTAGTACAGTCAAGATAAACCGTAATATAACGTTTTCCTTTTTGCTTTGTTTAAATTTTTTGGCCGACAAGCTTGCGTTTTTTAGTAATCTTTTAATTTACTTAATCAGTTGTTGATGTACTGTGTTCACATATCAAGTTCTTGTATTGTGATATTTTTTATGTTAGCTTTGGAGAGTATTAATGTAAGAACATTATTGTTGAGGAAATGACAATAACTATATTGTTGTGTAAGAAAATTATTGTTGGGGAACTTGAATTTTAAATGTGAAAATTATATATATATATATATATATATATAATAGGTTGAAATATAAAATAGAAAGATTGACAATTTGAGAGATGATAAACATGAAAGCAACTCATTTTATATAAAGCTTCACAATCAGGAAGCATAAAAAAGGGCCACAGGAAAGAAAAGAAAAGAAAAAGAAAAAGAAAAAGAAAAAGCAAAAAAAAAAAAAAGGCCTCCTGTGGCGCCTGGTTGGTCAGGCGCCACAGGAGGCTATTTAAAAAAAAAAAATTTAAATAGCTGTGGCGCTTCCAAGCGCCACAGCTATTTTTAGTAGCGTCCAGATATGTGGCACTTCTCTAGCGCCACAGTTAATACAATTATAAGCGCCACAGCTTTAGTTTTTTGTAGTAGTGATCCAATAGTGCTTTATGGCAAGGCGACATAAACAAGGCACATGAATAGTTTAAGGATTCAATCCCTCTTATTGCTAAAAAAAATTTAAATATAAATTGTTTATGATTATGATGATGTAATTCAAATTTACATAGGTTGATGTAAACTTAGAGAGCGATTCTATGTTAGTGGGTCGACATCACGTTACTCTCGACAAAAATAAATCGTTTGGTATAATGAAAGAGTTTTTAGAGAGGTGAAAGTGGAAATAGAAGTGGAATTGGAAGTGGAATTGGAGTTGGAAGTGAGGTTTAAAAGTGTATTTGGTATAACAGTGGAAGTGAGATATAATTTTTAATGGAAACATATATCTGTAATGTGAAAATACCCAAATACCCTCCAACAAAAGAAAAAACCTCTTCCACCCCTGAGACCATTCTCACCGTCGACCCCCATTTCATCGGAAATGGTCCATCGCCAGCAACAATCATCAAACAAAAAACAATTCTTCCATGCTCAATCATCAATCTCAATAATATACCAATCAAACTCAAATATCATCCATCAATATTGTATGAGAAACAGAACAGCAAAACGTCCAAAATCAGAAAACCACCACCTGAAAAACACTACTAGTCACCACCGTCGGAGAACCAAACTCAAATTTTCATTGAAGCATAACGAGAAAATCAGAATCGATTAGAGCATAAAGGAAAAATCACAATCACAAAATCTCAAAATCAAATCTTTATCAGAGCATAACGGGAAAATCAAGATCATTAGAGCAAAAAAGGAAAAATCAGAATCCCAAAAGCAAAATCAAATCTCCATCAGTCCTAAAATCCCATTAATCTAAACAAAAAGGGGAAATCATAATCGCACCAATGAAGATACAGTCGGCTGAGAACGATGGCAATTGAGTGAGAGAGAGAGAGAGAGAGAGAGAGAGAATGGTTGACGGTTGAGGGAGGGACGAAGCACAGAGGAGATGCAGCATATGAGATGCAGATCGAAGAAGCATGGTTAGAGATCTCATCTTTGAATTAAAGATTGAAGAAGCCTAGTTAGAGATCTCATCTTTGGTTAGAGATTGAAGAAGCTTGGGGTGTCGAAGATGATGACGGCAAGGGTTGCCGGAGACGATGACGACGAGGGTTGCCGGAGTAAGGACGACAAGGGCCGCCAGAGACGTGATGATGAGGGTTGCCTTAGATCAGCGGCCATAGGGACTCAGATCAGATCGAGGCTTCCACTCAAAATCGAAGAGGGTAAAATAGTCTAGGATATTTGAGTTCCATGGAACTGCTTCACTTCCATGGGTCAGAGGTAGGAAGCCACTTCCACCATTTTTGATGGAAGTCACTTCCTCATGGAAGTGGGTTCCATGTTACCAAACATATAAAATGGTGGAAGTCACTTCCACTTCCACTTCCTTATCCTGAATTCATTGCTACCAAACGAGGCATAAGTGAATACCCCACTAAAATTTTCAAGTAATTACAAGCGATAATCCCTCATTGTTAATTTTCGACAATTCCAAGAAGCACTTTGAAAAGCTTGTCCTTGACCAAACCAACATGTAATTTAATCTCTAAATACTTTGTGGGATCCTCGTATAAGCTCATCTTATCACAATCCCAATTTTAAATTAACTCCAAGTTGTCTTAATTATATAAACATTAAAAATCTAAGTATACATATGTATTGATGACTTCGTGAGCAATAATATTATGAAAATCGGATAAGTTATTCACCTAGTTAAGTTATCTGTTTCATGGCAAAAAAAAAAAAAAATTAAGTTATCTGTTTAAGGTTCAAGGATTAGACTTATTAATTAGACCTACCATAATTAATTTATTAATATATTTTATATAATATACACTACAAACAAAAAATATCCATAATATTTTCCATAATATTAATCTTTATCCAACTCCATCAAAGGGCAATATTTAAATCTAATGAACACCATATTATTAAAAAAAAACATAGAGATATAGATTCCAGATTCATTTTATATAAATAATAAATAGAAAATGCGTTTCAATTTCTAAGAAAATCAGCAGAAAATCATTAGCATATACACTAAAAAAAAATGTAATTTAGTAGCGGTTAAAAATGGGTATTCATAGCGGTTTTAACCGCTACAAACAACATTAGTAGCGGTTAGGTAAACCGCTACTAAATCGTATGTTGCAAGCGATTTTGTAGCGGTTATACAAAACCGCTACGTAAGGAACATAACCGCTACATATTTTGTAGCGGTTACAAAACCCGCTACAAAATCCCCATGAACGAAATTTTTTTTCAGAGATATTTGTAGCGGTTATATAACCGTTACAAATAGAAAATTTGAAATTTTCAAGTCGGGAAAAGAAAAATGACATTTTTTCAATTTCGTATCGGTTAAGAAACCACTACTAATTTTGAATTTTTATGAAATTTGTAGCGGTTATAAAACCGCTACTAATTTCATGAAATTCAAATTTAGCGCCAAAAAATTTAATTTGAGTTGAAAAATGCGCGCGTTTGTTAGTAGCGGTTTAATAACCGCTACAAATATTTAAAATTTTTTTTAAAAATATACAATCATTTGTTTATGTTCTTTTAATATTAAATTAATTAGTTTCTTTTTTTTATTATTTTATCGAATTTAATTAGCTTATTAATAAATTAAAAGGATAAATTTAATTTAATTGGATTAGTATAAAAATTATATTAATAATATTATTAAGGATATGTAGGTAATAAGGAATTATTATGTTGTCTAATATAATGTAATTGTGTATGAAAAATAGATGAAAATGAGATACAGTTCTAATATATCTGGAAAAAAAATGGTGGGAATAAATTTTATATAAAGGAAAGAAGTATTGTAAAAAAAATAAAAAAACTTGTTACCATATGTGATCGTATTATTCAGCTCCTCTACTCATACAAAAGAAGTTGTAAATGAGAGAAAATGAAAGAAAGGTAAGGTGAAAAGAAATTGGAGAGTGTTTGAAATAAGTTATGGTAAGGATATTTATAGGGATCCACGTACTATTTGTAGCGGTTAATGTGTCGATTTAGTAGCGGTTTTTATTTAGTAGCGGTTATATTTACTTTTGTAGCGGTTTAATAACCGCTACAAATATTATTTTATTTTATTTTTTAAAATTTTTTTCCAGTTTTTTTTAAAGAGAAAAGCATAATTTGAATTTGATCACTCATCGTCGCCATCCCTACAGAAATTATGTAGAAAAATTATTATTATGGATGTTTTATTAAATTTAAAAAATTTAATTTAAATGACGTAGACTTAAAAAAACTCACCGCAGTAGAGGTAAATTGTCATCGCCTTGAGGGAAGTAGTTTTCAAAATCGGATGGCTGAAATGGCTCACTCTCGTAGGCGATGTTATCGCCTTCACCCATGTCTTAAAGGTCTCGTGGCTTTAGATGAACGACCATGTGCCAATCCCTGTGCCTCTCGTCCTCGACATAATAAACCTGATGTGCCTCTGAAGCTAGAATATACGGCTCATCATCTTGAGAAATACCAGTATGAATCGGCCGTGAGAAATTGACTGATGTGATCCCTAAGTCGTCAGTTGTCAGTCCCCGAGAAGTGGTGGCATTTGCCCACAAACACTTGAACAGTGTAACGGTGAAACGCCCTTGATAATTAAGTTCGACCACATCAAGAAGCTTGCCATAGTAAGGGACGGCTCCGAACTGTATGTTGGCGTCACTGCTGCTCGCATAACTCCTTGTCCCAACTGTGCCATAAACACCCGAATTTTGAGTTTGCAATCCTTGATCCCGTGAAACCATGCAAAACTTAAAACCATTGACATTGTATGCTGTAAACCTTTTTGCATGATCAAGAGGGCCGATTGCGAGAGCTCTGAAATCTAGTGAGTGTGGGTTGTAGTCATTTAGTATTCTGCGCGCAAACCGGCTCGGGAATTCTCTGTGGACCCTCCTATCAACTTATGAGGATGTCTGTGTACGGATCCTGAGTTGACACTTCACATGACTTCTGAATTCCCTGCAATTAATAATGGAAAGATGATAATGAAATGAAAGTGAGAAATGTTACGAAAGATATAGATCGAATAACATGTGAGTGTACAATTCTTACCGTATGAAAGGTTCAACTTGAGTGCAATTAATCAAGACATGTCTATGTGCTTGGAACTTCTCAGTTGCCGTTAGTTTGAAGTTCTCAGTTGCTCCAACTGATTTACCAACACGAGGGATAAATTCTCCTGATGTCGGCGCAGGATCAGGACAATCGTCAACACGAGGTGGGCGGTTGAAAGCCGTATCAAGATCATCAAAGTACCTTGAGCAAAAATATAACACCTCATCCCCTATATAGCCTTCAGCTATAGAATCTTCTGGCCACGCCTTATTCCTGATGGAAGATTTTAATTTCCCAAGGAACCTACGAAGTACAGATGAGAAAATTGATATAAAATGCTGAAAAGGACGACTAGCAAACATTAAATACGGAGAATAAAGCACATATTTAAAATGAGTACCTCTCAATCGGATACATCCAACGATATTGTACTGGTCCAGCGAGCTTTGTTTCATAAACGAGGTGGACTGTAAGGTGAACCATCACAGTCAAAAAGGACGGAGGAAAGATCATCTCCAAAAGACAAAGGGTAAGAATAATTTTGGACTGCAGCTGATTGAGCTCCTCAACGATCAAAACCTTAGAACACAACTTCCGAAAGAAAGAACAAAGTTCCACCAAAACGATGGAAACATTGGGAGGAAGTGTATTCTTTATAGCCAGAGGGAGTAACTGCTGCATAAGAACATGTGAGTCATGACTCTTCAGGCTAGCAACCTTTCGAGCCTGCAAGTCAACACATCGAGAAATGTTGCTTGAATACCCATCAGGAACTTTTAATTTCTTCAACGTCGCGAGGAAGACTTCCTTGTTCGGTTTTGTGAGGGTAAACTTTGCCGGTTGAAATCTGTCATGCTCATCTGGCCAAGCGTCTTCACGAACTCCCATGTCGCGTAAATCTTTCCTCGCTTGAAGGTGATCTTTTGTTTTGCCGGGTTCGTTAAGCAGCGTATACAGCACATTGTCACAAACATTCTTTTCAATGTGCATTACATCAAAACTGTGGCGAAGTAAATTAGATCTCCAATATGGAAGAGTGAATAAAATACTTATCTTCTTCCACTGCTGAGGCGCCGAAGTCCTGCGCGTCTTTTGGTGAGTTTGTGCCGAATCGTCGCTTTTTCCAAACTCGAAGTCAACATGCTCAAGCTGCTGTAAGATATCTGTACCGGACAAAGTCTGAGGAGGTCCTCTTTTTTCTGGTTTCCCATTGAAGCGATTCCGTTGCAATCTGAACTTATGCGTTCCATCGAGAAACCTCCGATGCCCCATAAAGCACCACTTTCGGCTGTGGGGAAGGCGCACTACGTCAGAGTCAAAATTGCAAGCTGGACACGCCGACCCAGTATGCACATTCCAACCAGATAATGTGCCAAGGCCAGGAAAGTCACAATCGTCCACATCAAGGCTGCACGCAAGTTGAACAAAGTCTTACCGTAAGCGTCGTACTTCTCCAAGCCGACATTCCACAGGTCAAGCAATTCCGCAATAAGCGGTTGGAGATACACATCGATGTCATTGCCCGGTGCCTTTTTGCCTGGAATGATCATAGACATAATGAAAGAGTTTTGTTTCATACACATCCAGGGGGTAAGTTGTAGGGAACTAAGACTACCGGCCAAATACTGTAACTTGTGCTAAGATTCCTGGAAGGATTGAAACCGTCGGTCGCCAACGCAAGCCAAACATTTCTGGGGTCAGTCGCAAAATCTGGAAAGTCGTTGTCAAACGTTTTCCAAGCAGCTGCATCCCGGGGATGTCTTAATTTACCATCTTCGTTGTTATCAACGGCATGCCACCTCATGTGCTCCGCAGTTTTAGACGACATAAATAATCTTTGTAGATGAGGTTTCAAAGGGAAGTACCTGAGAATCTTTACAGGTTTCTTCTTTTGCTTTTTCCCCTTCCGAATTGTCTTGTACCTCGATGTGTGACATCTCTTACAAGTCTCCCTGCTGGAATCGTCTCCCCAATACATCATACAATCATTTGGGCATGCATCAATCTTTTGATAATTCAACCCCAACCTGTTGATAATCTTCTTGGCCTCGTAGAACATTGTGGGAATCTCAGCGTCGGGGAATGCATCTTGTAATAAGTCGAGCAACATCGACATTCCCTTATCTGTGATCCCATACAAGCACTTGATATGATACAATTTGATCAAGAAAGATAATTTAGAATATTTGCGACAACCTTGATATAAAGGACGATCTGCTTCATCCATCAAGCTGAAAAAATCCCGAGCTGCTTCATTCCTCATAAAAACCGGCTCAGAGCCATGCACTTCTTCGTTGAAGTTGTCGCCTTGAAATCCAAACGCATCACGCACAGCATCATTCACAGGATCATCTTCATCAACTTGAACGCCTACTTGAGAACTTCAAGGAAGAGCATCGTCATATCTAATGCCGGCCTTCTCACCATGAACTGCCCAGAACGTATAGTCCTCAGGGAAAGGCTTCACAAGTAAATGTTCCTTCACAACATTTCGTGCATGCCACTTCTTGAACTTGCATTTTCGACACGAACAGACGATCTTGCCGTTATAGCTGGCGTGAGTAAATGCGAAATCTAAGAAACTGTTTAAACCATACAAATATTCAGGAGAATTGCGCAGCAACCTGATCCATGATTTATCCATAGCTACAAGTGAGAGAGAAGAAAGTATAGAGAAGAAGATGAGTGAGAAGAGAATGACGAATGCTAAGAACCTTATATTCTGAAATGCCAACGTTTATAATTTTGTAGCGGTTTTAAAACCGCTACACTAACCGCTACAGTTATAAAATATTAGTAGCGGTTATATATATAAAACCGCTACTAACATTTTATAACCGCTACTAATATAAAATATTAGTAGCGGTCAAAATATACACGTTGAGTATTTGTAGCAGTTATATGTATAAAACCGCTACTAACATTAAAGCCGTTGAACAACAAATTTAAAAATAATTTTTAATTTGTAGCGGTTACACATAACATAACCACTACAAATGTGCACAAAGGCAGCAAATTTCAAAATTCAAATGATGAGCATTTGTAGCGGTTTTTGTTGTATAACCGCTACAACCATATAATATTTGTAACGGTTTCTATTGTAGAACCGCTACAAATAAATAAATATATATATATATATATTTGTAGCGGGTTTTCTTGTAGAACCGCTATAACTATATATATTTGTAGCGGTGTTTCTTGTAGAACTGCTACAATTATATATATTTGTAGCAGTATTAAATAAAAACCGCTACAATTATATATATTTGTAGCAGTTTTAAATAAAAACCGCTACAAATATATATATGCTTTATTTTTTTTAATTTAGAAATATAAATAATATTGTTGCAATTAATTCATAAATTCAACAATGCGATCTAATAATATAAATATAATTATATTAAACACAATAAGAATTGAAGTTCTGAAATACAAACTCATATATATATTTACAAATGTTTCAACAACAAATAAAAAAAAGATGTCCTAAACTAAGTAGCTGGGGGCTGATCATCTGGTGCTCCCTCAGGTGGGCCTCCCTGAGCTGCTGCAGGATCAGGCCGCTGCGCAGAGTGAACCGCACCATCATCATCAGTAGGAGGATGAGCAGGAAGAGGAGGAGTAGTACTCTGGATGACGTACCGAGGGACAGGGGGAACCTGTGGATACTGCTCGTCCGGGAACATGCGACTCCATGACCGCTCGAGCATGTTGTTCGCGATATCACGCCACTGCGTCTGCTGAGCGTAGATCATATCAGCCTGCAGCTGCATCTGCTGCATATGTTGCAGATGAAGCTGCTGCATCTGCTGCTGCTGCATCTGCTACTATTGCTGCTGCTGTGCCATCTACTGCTCCAAATCTGACCGCAACTGGTCAATAGACTCGTCCCTCGGACGTCTGACCCCTCTAGAGCTGCCAGCCTCAAAGGCGGCGCTCCTGCCGTAGACCATGCTAGGTCTGGCTCCTATCCCCATCCCCCACACATGTCCGGGGTGCTCAGCCTGAGCCAGACCCGCCTTCAAAGGAGCCGTCGGGTCCACTGACCCCTGTGACTCCTTAGGCTGGGTCTGTCGCAGCTCAGCCTGTGACTGCTGCATCCGCTCCTGCCATTTTATGAAACAACTACTAATTAGCATTTTTCATTATTACGTTGGTTTTATAAAAATTATAATAATAAAATTACTTACAATGGCCGCTTCTGCCTGCTGAGAGGTCGCAGTTCCGTCACGGTGTCTGTGTGTGATGGCGTACAACTCCCCATAGTCCGTCTGACGGTTCTCCTCCTATGCCTTCGTCTCCTGAAACAATTACAAAATTCAATTAGTATTATGAAATAACCAGCTAAAAGTCAATGATATTTTGAAAAGTTACCAGCTCGCTATAGGTCACAGCAAAGGTCTTCGATCCTGCTGTGTGGTGGATCGTCTGCTGCGCACGGATCCTGGTGTTCTTCTGAGAAAGTTCTTGGAAAAAAAACAATATTAAATGTATTAAAACAATAAAAAACATTTAAAATTAATAAATTTCAAATTAAATACAATTAAATTGAAATTATAATTTAATAATTAACAATTACAAATTTATATATAAAAAATCTAATAAATACATTACCTGCCCCTCAGGGCTCCTCCTGAACTGGACGAAACTCGCCCAGTCGTTCGGCGGAACGCCGTCCGGGACACTCTAGATCAGCTGCTCCAGAGGCATCGTCCCGTCCTTGTTTACCTTGTGGAAGAGACGGTTCCTCCTGTTCCTCCAGCCGTCACCCATCTTCACGAGGCCGTACCTCTTCCAGTTGGCCCGGACGGCAAACCGCAGCTGAAAAAAAATTATTTAAATATCAATAATTACAAAAAACATAATTTAAAAAATATTAATTAAATAGAATTAATTACAAAAAATATTAATTAAATAATTTTAATTACCTGAACCACCTCCTCCCAAGCCTGGTCCTTCGGCCCCCTCGGAACGTGCCTCCACGTCTTGAAGTGAAGGGGGGACTGCATCCAATTTGCGCCCAGGTCGTTCAGGAAGCGGTTGAGCAGGTGACCCCCATTGTGGATGGGCTGGTCAGTGCCCTCATTCCACGGCACTATAACTCGCAGGGTCCGGTCCATGCTGTTCACACCGGCCACGTCTAGCCTCCTCGTCAAAATGTTCCCCTGCTCATCTGCACAGTTTACCGCACGTTAGATAAATTGTAATTCAAAGTTAACATTTCGAATTTAAATAAATAATTTACTAAATTAAAAAATTTATTTACCTTGGACCTGCACCTCAAACCCAGTGGACCGCGAAGACGACCCTCGTGGGTTGTTCTGCTCCCGAGCCTCCTCCACATCGAGGAACTGCTCCATCTCCCTGATCCCAAGCGGGATCTCGAACTCCTCCTCGTCGTAGTCCTCGACGCTGATATCTAGCCCCCCAACCTCAGGCACCTCTGGTGCGGTCGTCTCCTGTGGGATCGTCTGCAGTGCCTGTGGTAGGGTCGACTCCAGTGGGGGGATGGGCTGAAATGCCGCGGTCGCCCTGCCTTCGCGCTGCCCCCTCCCTTTGCCCCCTGCTCGGCTGCTGCCACCCCCGTAAAATCGATCTGGGGACCTCAAGGGCCTTCCCCTTATCCTCTCTTGAAGCCATATCAACTGTAAAAATAAAAAAAAATAGTCACATTATTATGCAAAAATCTAATAAAAATACAATAAAATACGTGTTATATACGTACCTCAAGTGCAAATATTGAGAAATACTGTAGCAAAAACTCCTACACAAACGTTTGAACGTTCAAATCTTGAAGAAACCACTCAGAGAAACCCCAGGAAACAAAATGAGCAAACGGAGAAATGAGGGAAGCGGGGGCTTAAATAGGCCAGACATTTGTAGCGGTTATTCCAATAACCGCTACCTTAACCGCTACAAAGTACCCAGGGCGCCTTAAATTTGTAGCGGTTTTATAATAACCGCTACAAATTACAAGAACCTTTGAAATTCTGTAGCAGTTATGGCCCAGAACCGCTACAAAAGTGGAGACTCCTGAAATTTTGTAGCGGTTATATCCCTATAACCACTACAAATAGCTGATGTTTGGTATTTTGTAGCGGTTGGGTAGTGGTAACCGCTACACTGTTGGCAGGACTTGGTCGCGCCAAGTGGCGGGAATATTGTAGCGATTTATGTGTATTAACCGCTACAACTTAACCGCTACAAGTTTTGGCGGGAATTTCCCGCCAACTTTCTAGCGGTTTTGGCTACCCAACCGCTACAAAAAAACGCTGCTAATCTGTCGCGCCACTTGGCGCGTAGCTTGCCACTACAATTTTGTAGCGGTTTAGGTTAAAACCGCTACAAATACTGTAATTTGTAGCGGTTTGATATAACCGCTACAATTGCACCGCTACAGATTACCATTTTTTTTGTAGTGATAAAAATCAATAAAAATTGCAAGAAAATGCTCCATTTTCAGTTTTCGTTATATCCAGTTGCCTTTTAGGAAGAATATTAAATCAGCAGGATAGCATATAATATAAATTATAAATCCGAAAAGCTACAGTAAAGCATGTAACAATCAAACATGAAAGATGAAATATAGATTCAAATCATGTTCTTTCTCTTTGATTTGTGCAAAAAGGAAAAGCATTGCTAATTGCGTGTAACGATACATATAATTCAATTTAATTACATTCTTCTCCCAATGAGAAAGAATTAATTTGCCAACTTAGTTTTGTTTAGTATGAATTAGATTGGGGAAGAGTCAGCTTCTTTTCTTAATTTCTTTAGCATTGTTTCATGTAGAGATAGACAATTAAACGTCATGGAAATTAAAGATATATTTTAAAAGTTAAAAAGGATGGGCTGGTGGGTAAGATCAACAAGAAAATAAAGATAACTTGAGATTGGAAGTATCACGAGAGAGGGATTGCTACAAACCCACCTCCGCTCTGTTATTGGTGAAGCAGTGCTGGGATTGGAAAATATTAGTACAAAATTGTCCCTGTTTATAATAATTTTTTTAGAAAGAAGTACCATCATCATATTCCTCACACTGCTGTTTGATCTCTCTCACTTCTCCATGCTCGTCTTCTCCCCCACCTCCGTCATCTTCGATTACTTTCTCTGTCTCCAGTCATCTTCTGCTTCCTGTTCGATTTCACAAGCATCGTCGTCACCTTCAACCCCAGCACTCATCTCTCCCTTTGCATCATCTCAGCTTCAGCCCCACCTCTCATCTCCCTTTGCATCATCTCATCTTCTTCCTTCCTTGTCAGAGATGTCTTTTCCGGTAGAGACCTCCGTCCCTTGTCTTTGCCAGAAAAGTTGAATGAAATTGAAGCCTTGGAAGAGAGTGATGCAAGTAAAACCAATATAGCAAAAATACCTCCTTCCATGGGCAGTTTAGAAAAACTCAAGAAATTGTCATTTTGTGGATGTAAATGGTCAGCATCAAAGTCTTGGAGCTTGATTCTTTAGTTGAATCACATGTTTTGTGGGCTTGCTTACTTCAATCTTCAATCTTAAATCACTGAAAGAATTAGATTAAAGCTACTGCAGTATTGATGATGAATTCATTCTAGTTGGCTTGAGTGACTTATCATTATTGAAGAAATTAGATCTAAGTGGGAACAAGTTTAAGAATCTACATACTAGCTGCATATCTAATCTTTTGAATATGCAAATTCTTTCATTGAATTCCTGTTCAAAACTTGGGTCATTGCCGCAACTTTCTCCAAGTTTAAGAGCAATGGATGCAGGAAAATGTGGTTCATTGGAAACAATGACAAGCAAACAATTAATACATCTATTTGCTTCAATTGATCCCTGGGGTATATACAACATATAACGGTATATCATTCTAGTATTTTATATATATATATATATATATAAGTTAAGGTACAACCAACACCCTGAATATTTTTTCAGGTGCATCCAATGGCCTAAAGAATTATGTGGTGCACTCAACACCAAGAAGTGTTTTTTTAGGTGCATCTAACACCATAAATTTTTTTTTCATACGCGGGCGTGTGTGGGGCTGCTGTTGTTGTTGGTTACAATATGTAGTATAATTTGATCCATGGTTATTTTTTGGTTTAGGTGAAAAGGAAGTGCAATGAAACTTTCTGGTGACAATTCCGAGAAGTGAAATACCGTCATGGTCTGATAATCAAAATGAATTTTGTCATCATTGTTATAATTATATTGATATTATTGTAGACATCCCTCCTTGTGAAGAAGAAATATTAGGAATTGGGTTTTGCTATGTGAAGAACGATAAGGATTACTCCACCAGACCCAGAGGCCCTTTACGTTCAGCTTTGTGAACTATTCCTCTCTCATCTTTTTACCCGTCTGTGTTTGGAAACCCGATATATGGATATGAGAAAGATATAAAGTCATTTCACCTTCGGATCATATTTTGGAAACCCAGGGGTGGAAACAATTAAGGAATTACCCTAAATTTAGATTGTTTTTATATTGTATAAGTATAGGTTCAATAAAACTTGGATGGCGTTTCATACACAAAGGTGATTTTGAAAATCACTACAAAAAAATATGAAATTTTCAATGAAATTTGCGACGGAATTGAATTCCATCAGAAAGTATGAGGGAATTTCCGACGGAATTATTTTCCGTCGCAAATTCTGAAGGAAAATAATTCTGTCAGAAATTCCCTCGTAATTTCTGACGGAATTCAATTCCATGGCAAAATTTTAAAATTATTATTTTTCAATTAAATTTAATTTTAAAAAAATATTTTTAATAAATTTATTAGTTATGAATTTTAATTTTAAATTTATTTTTTAATTATTATTTTCTAATTTTTAAAATATTTTTAATTTCCAATAATAGGTTTTGGTCCCTGTAGGGGTAAAACGGTCATATAAAAATTTTTTTATAAAAAATAAAATTTATTAGTTATTAATTAATATTAGTTATTAATTAATGTTAATACAAAAATTAATTTTAGAAATTAGACAAAAATATAGTCATATGAAATTTATTTAAGATGTAAATTTTTTTGATTTGAAGTTAATTTATATTAAAAATTACAAGAATATGTAAAATTATTTTATATTATTATTACATTTATATATAAAAAAACAAATATATATTTATAAATAATTGATTATGTATAATAAGACTATATATATATATAATTGTGTAATAATAGAACGCTAAAATAGTCAAGCCCATTCGGTAAAGCATCGAGCATGTAAAAACAAGGTTGTGGGTTCGGACCAAAGGAGGGCAAGTTGAGTTGCATTTCTAAGAAAAAAGTGGTTGCGACACGTGGCGGAGCAAGGCTGCGACACATGGTGGATCTAGGTGCCGCCAACAAGGTGGAGGCTGTCAGAGTTGCCACGCGCCGCCACTGGCGATGAATAGCGGCAGCCGTCGGAGTTGCCACTTGGCTTTTTAAAATTTTAAAAATAAAAAATCAGTTTGAGACGGAATTTCCGACTTAACTTTTGCACTTCTGGGCAAAACTTTAATCAAGTCAAAACTAAACACAAATGAAAGCTTCAAATGCTCAATATTTGAGTCAATGAATTAATCAATCATCACAAATCAAGCTAACACAAGTCTTAGTATGAGGTGATGTAGATGGACTAGATTAATGCACAATTAATCAAAGAAATGTACACAAGAGAACACTGAAGGATTTAAGTGTTTAACTCCACTCATAGGTATAGGAAATTTAGCTCAATACCAGCTAAACTAGGTCCTACCATATGCTTGTAGAGATTCTACTCTCTCCACCACTATGTAGCACCTAGACTCAGGAATCAAAGGGACTTTTAAAAGGGTTGTAATGATGGAAATAGTCCCATAGAAGGGATAATAAAATAACAAGTACTATGCATGCACAAATGATAGAAATTCGTCTTTTTTTTTTTAAGCTTTAGGCTCAAATAATAACATCTCTTTGCCAATCAAAACAAATGCCTCTTTTTTTTTACGATATTTTTTCTTCTTTCTTTCTTTTCTTTTCTCTTTTTTTTAAATGCTTTTTCTTCTAATTCTTTTTTTTTTTGTCATATATAATGTATGTAAATGGCATTTTTTTCACACCTACAATATTAATGGCAATTCAATGATATTTCAATGCCAATCTAGTGCAAATAGGATGCATACATAGTGCTTGTTAATAAATGAGGGATTTTGAAATGTGAAGGGCTCAAAGGGGTTCACAATGGATTAGTGTATAGGGTTTGTGTTTAGGATAAAGGGTTATAAAATAAATGCCTCTATCATATTCATTAATCTAAATGCAAATGTAATTTTGAAAAAGAATTTAAACAAATTCTAGAGATACACTAGAATAGGTGGCAAACACACATTAATGAATGAAAATTAGGTTCAAAATCCTTCCAACAAGGTTTTTCTTCTCAAATGCACATTCACAAAGATTAATTGATCATTAGCCTAATCAAAATGCATTAACTCAACTTATCCTAATGCTAACTCTAAGCAATAACCAATCAATTCAATAAAAATCAACCAAGAGCATAAGCAATTCCCATAAGTATTTAGACAAATTTCTAAAACAAGGAGTAACAAAAATCCAAAAGTGCGGTTTGAATCAAGAATTTGCTGATTTTTTTTTTTAAAAATGACACATTTTTTAAATTAAGCACAATAAAGCACACAAGACTTAAATCCTAATCCCTCCCCCACACTTAAATCTTGCATTGTCCTCAATGCAAAACCTAGGGGCAAAGGAATGACAAGAGCTCAAAGCTTAGGGGGTGAATAACAAAAGAAATCTACCTTTTACTAATAATTTTGTCTCCCCCACACTTATTCTTTTCACATAATAATTAAGCTCAGAGAATCATAAAAATTAGAAAGAAAGCAAGTGAGGAAAGAGACAACCTAAGGCTTAAACTCCGTAGACTCTTGTAGGAGAAGTTCTCATCCCGAATGAGAAACATGAATTTCCTTTTTGTAATCACTTCTCCTAGATTGTACCTCTTTGGTAGTGAAAGTTCCTGCAAAAGAAACACCAAACCAGTAGCAGTATCTAGTCCAGAAATAAATACATGGAGAGATCAAAAATAAAATATAGGCATTGTAGGAACAAGATTCTCCAAGTAAACTTCACAACCAAGAAAGTCAATTTGGTTCCCTTCAGTAGGAATTGAATAAGTGGTCACATTTTCAAAATTCTCTTGTGTTTACAATGGGGAAAATACGGAATCTAACTTAGTGTTGGAGTGCATTGCATCACTTTTGCAATCACAAGAGTTGGGAGGTAAAAGAATGAAAGAAGAAAGAGAATTGATTAAGCTATCACTACCTAAAAATTCAAAACAAGTATTTACATTTTCTATATCAAGTGGCAAATCACAAGAAAGAACTAAATGGAAAGATTCATTTGCATTTACAATTTTATCATTCAAAATCATTGAATCTTTCCTTATTGAACTACTTAAAATATGCAATTCAGAGGGATCAAAAGTTGAGCAATTATCAAGGCTTTTATCAAGTGTAGCATGCATTTGAATATTATCAATTGAACTAGATGAAAAATCAAGATCATGCGAAGTAGAAAGCCAATTATCAATTTCAGCGCAAACAACGCATGACATTTCACCCTCACATGAACAAACAGAAGTAAAATATAAAGAAGAGGGAAACACAAATTCTTCATCATGTTCAATAGCATTAAAAAATTCCAAATTCATGTTTGCCCACACTTGAAAGAGAAGAAGAATCTTGCAAGCAAGCATCACTCAGACAATCATTTAAGCTATCATCAGGTTCAAACTTTACCACAATTTGAGCATCCAAGCATAATTCATCATTCTCTATAATGTCATGCTTAATATATTCATCATGTTAGATCTCATGTTTTGATGATAACAAAGAATGGTATGAAAAAGATTTGAGTAACAAATAAATTTGAACAAATTAATAACAGGAAAAAGCATTATTTGAAGTAAGCATTGGAGTAATGAAGAAAGGCCAAGAGAAAAAGCTGAGAAACTTGATCAGAAGCAATTTTTCTAAGGCATTACTCGAGTATGTACTCGAGTAATGAGACAAAACTTGAAGTAACCAGAGATACCTTCGAGTAACCTGCCAACGTTACTCGAGTAAGTACTCGAGTAATAGTGTAAATGTTTTCAAGTTGCTCTCGGCCTGCCAATGTTACTCGAGTAGCTACTCGAGTAACCAGGTAAATACTTGGAGTTGCTCTCGGCCTGCCAACGTTACTCGAGTAGCTACTCGAGTAACCATGTGAAAGTCTTCCAGTTGCTCTCGGCCTGCCAATGATACTCGAGTACACACTCGAGTTAATATCACCCAATTCATCCCCCCTCTTGGGTGAAACGCTTGCTCTAACACATCACTCCTAGAACTAGGGAAAAGACCATGTTCATCACACATAAAAGCATTGACAGTGCAAGTAATATCATCAACTACACAACTACTATTAGAAATATCATAATGAGCATTTTCAACATCAAGCATATGAGGGGATTCGACCATAATTTCTTCATCCACCTCATCATCTGTAACACCCCAAATTTTATTCACCAAAAATATATTGTAATTATTTGAGAAATTCAATAAAATGGTGCATATTCATGGAAATTGGATCTTGTAAATTTTGAAATATTCATATTCATAAGGAAATGGGCAAATTAATTCAAGAAATTAATTAAATTACAAATGTGATAGCAAAATCATAATTTTGTCAATTTAACCCAAGCTTAATTATTTTCCCAATTAATTGGAGTTAATCTCAATTAATCAAGGAAAATAAAGGAAAATGCATAAGTGGATTATCTTGATGGAATAAATCAAGAATTGTGAAATTAGAGAGAAGAAATGAGTTTAGTTGGAGTAAAAAGAATGATGGATGTTTGTGTAACTAGAAGGGATTTAGTCCCAATTCAATTGGACCCAAATGATGTGAAGGCATGGCATAAAGTTAAGAAGGGATGACATAAAGTAAGAAGGTATGGTGTGAGGTATGGTTGGAGGGATGGTGCATGCAAAGTGGAGCAATCACAACCATTGATTAAATCAAGGGCTAGGAAGAAAGATAATTAAGTTAATAAAACATCTTCCCTTCCCCTTCATACACACATTTTGTCCAACCACAAGGAAAAGAGAGAGAGAGTGAGCTTGTGATGTTCTTGGGAGATTTAGAGAGCAAGGGAAAGCAAAGTCTAAGGTAAAAGTTTGAGTTTCAAGTGATTAAGCTTCTTATCTTGTGTAGTTCATCCTCTAATCTCTTGTTCTTCATGGAAATCATGGTTTTGCAAGCTATTCTTCAAGGTTGAGGAAGAGAGAGAGGACGCCCTAGAGTGAGAAACACCAAGAATCAAGAGCTAATTTTACCAATCTCAACTTTATGTTAGTATGAAGTTGTTGGTAATTGTTGGTTGGTTTATGTGATTTTTGGTTGAGTTGTGAAATTTGAAAAGCTATAACCCTAAGGGGTTATGCTGCCCAAAATCCTTTAAATCATGATTAAGAAGTGTTTAAATAAGTTAACCAAGGATTAGAAGTGGAAAAGTACAAGTTTTGGAAGCTAAAACATAAAGCTCCATTTTTCTATTTTTCCTTCAATATTTTGGCTAGGACCAGAACTAGTAGGAAGAGTTGTATTTTCATGAAATAAATGGTTCCATTGAATTGAGTGGGCAAAAATAGGTGGGGTTACTGTTGGGCACTTTTTCGGTAGAGGCCAAAAACGCATAATTACGAAAACGCCACTGAAATCCCTAAATAAGGGCTGTCAAGGGTATTTTCATAATTTTACAGTGAATTTGATGATTTCGAGCCCGGAAATGGATTTCTTGGGCGAAAATAAGTCAGAATAGCCTTAGTCAAAATTTTAGGAAAAAGTGCCATCAGGCCGGGTAGGCGAGGCCGGGGTCCGAGGGCATTTTGGTAAAATTTTACCATAGACTAATATAACCACCAGAAACACTATGGAAGTTTCTAAACTGTACATTTGACGTTCTAGGACCAAGTAAAGAGCCCGAGGGATTGGCACGCAAATCGAGACATGTTATTCGAAGATTAGGAAATAGCGATTAAAGTAGGGAACTTACCTCTCCTACATGTATTTTATATTTGTGCTAGTGTATTGATGCATGTTATTGATTTGCTTGATTATGTGAAACATATATGAATAATTGAAGCTCTGTTTCTGTTTATGCTATGGCCATACGTATATTGATTGAAACAATGAACACGCATAAATGTCATTGTGTGAGCATGAGTTATGTAATGCAAGTATGTCATGCATTAAGCACTTTTCTTACATGCATATTGGGATTGCTTTCCTATTGAGATTCCCCAGAGTCTCACCCTCCCCTACCAACAATTTAGACAGGAGAAGTCAGAAGATATGCTGAGAACAATGAAGAGAACCGTACGAAGGGGATTGCAGTGGTGAAACGAAGACGGGAAGATATCTCCATTTCACTGGGATGGATTTAGGCACCCACGTAGCGCTATGAAGCTACGTTAATTGTAATTATCATGTACGAACCCCTATAGGGAACTTTCGTAATCGTATACATAATATCAGTATATCTTTGCTATCCCTGTTTTGCCCACTAAACTGCGTATCCTTTTCTGCATATACTCTGAAATAGGTGAAAATAAGATGAGGGTGTGACATCATCACTCACAACATCAAGAATAGTAGTAAGAGGAGGGTCAGCCTCTTCAAGAAGAGGAGGAATAGTACCATTGTTTGGAAGTGGTTCCTCTGGTAGTTGAAGATGCAATTGCTTCTTCTTGACATTGTTTGTGGGAGTAGGCACTGGAGGTATGAAATCTTCCACTTTGGAAGTGACATTTAGCTTTTGCTCTTTCGTTCCCTCATCCTTAGAGTCATCAGTCCATGGAGCTCCGTCTTCTCCTCCAGTCTTTATCCATAATATATGGTTAACAAACGCTTTGATAAAGCCTTCGATCTCCTCCATTCGCTCTTTTTGCTCCTTGGAAATCACATTTGCCTCATTAAACATGAACACCTTAAAGTGTTCAACCTTAAGCTCATCATACATTCTTCTCAATGCAAGAGTTCTGTCATCCATGTTTGGCAAGGTAAGAAAAGCATCAAGTCCACTATAAGTTGAGGTGTAGGAAATTGTGGTGGAGGTTCATAGAATGATGAAGGTGGTTGATAGGGAGTTCTACATGGCATGGATGTAGGGGGAAATGAGAGAAGATGAAATGGAGATGATGATTCTTGGTAGAGTGGAGTGGATGATTCATGATAGAATGGATAGGGTGAAGAAGTATGGTTGAAGTGGGATTGATGTGGTTGAAAAGTGGGTTCATGGTCAAAATAGGGGGTTTGTGGACAAGATGGTATACAATGTTGATAGAGATACTGAGATGGTTGAGAATCATAAGCTTCTCCTTGATAATTTATGTCTGCTCGGAGGGAATCCACTTCTTGTTGAAGCAAATCAAGCTTTTGAGAATATGTAAGATCAAAAAATCCTTCATGTCTCCAAGTGCCATGAGATTCATCCAAGAATTGAAAGCTTGAAGTTCTATCATTCCCTAGAAATGAATGCATGGGAGGATTAGTGTAAAACCTGAACTCGTGATCATTATTAAACCAAACCATTCAAATTGCAATCAATTAAATCCCAATGAATCCTAAGTCCTAAAAATGCAAATGCAAAAATGAAAGAAAAATGAAAGAATGCAAATGCAAAAATGAAGGAAAATCAAGATATTCGCTGGTATTTCGCAAAATTTTCTATGCAAAAATGCAATATACAATGAAAAACATACAAAATACTTTAAACTAATTAAAATGCAACTTAAAGGCTCAAGGTACCATCAATCAAAGATTGATACTTAACTACTAGGAAACTAATTACTTGGCTCCCCGGCAATGATGCCACTTGAAGAAAGGGCATTGTCGGCTTTTCTGCCTTAGTAACCTCTTCAAAAATTAAACCAAGGATTGCTATATAGGGTGCAATTTCGGATCGTCTCTCGAAGAACCTTTTATTAATTACCTAGGAACTAAGTGCAATGATTAATATGAAATGATAACAAGAGAAAAATTGATCTTTTGAAACTACAACTATAAAGCAATGAAGATAAAGGTCCTTAATTACAATATTTTTGGTATTTTTAGGTATGATGGAATGGAAATAGGAATGTATGAAATGAATCTCTTGAAAATGGTTTGCAAGGGCAATCATAATTCACATAATGGTAATGGGAGTTCAATTTACTAGTTTAGGTGAAAATGCCCAAAAGACCCTTTGAGCTAGCTTGAGTTAGATTGATTAAAAACTTTCACACTGGGTAAGACTTAATCCTTCTAACCGAAACTCAATACAAAACACTAGTAATTGCAGCCAAAATCCCTCAAAATACCAAACCTCAAACACCGTTGAGTCTAGTGAATTAATTAATGATTATTCCTAAACCTAGAAAATAATCACTTCTTAAAACACAATTAGAAACCATTTTGTATGCAATTTTCGAAATCAACCGATGAGTCTAACGCCAAAAGAGAGGAACTCCTACTCTAGAGATGCTATTAAGTACTCTTAGTGTGTGATTGTGAATCAATTGATGCAACTGATTCCAAAGTAATCCAAAATCAAGTCAATATCCAAACAATACCATACAAGACGATAGAGAATCAAGAAAATTACAATGAAATATATATGCAATAACATATATTGATGAGTACAAAATTCAACATCAACTAATTCAAACCACAAATTAATCCAAACTAAGTGTTTAACTAAATAACAAAGGTCTAGTAATATAAATACAATCCTCCAAGACAGAAAATCATAATTAAAAAGCTAAATAAATGGTTGAAAACATAAAACTCCCCTTTGTAGTTCTTATAACTCAAGCCCTTAGCTTCCACCTTCCAGCATTGAAACATCTAGCCACGAATTACAGTTTGAACAGCCATCTTAACTGCCTTGCAACACACTAAACAGATGAGAATGGAGAAATTGTGACTAAATATGAACCAAAATCAGAGAATCAGGGTTGTGATGGCATGGGAAACAGAGGATGCTTCGGTATGGTACAAGGAAGGAATCGGGTCTACTATCTTCGCTGAAGCTCTGTCAGTTCTCAACTCTCAGTTGCGCAGCCCCCTTCAGTCTTGGTGGTGGTGGACTGTGGAGAGACGGTGATGAGGACGCATGAGGTTGTGTTTCACGGCCACTGAAAGTTGCTATGGCATTCATAGCTGAAGCTTGAAGTCTGTCACAGCGGTGAAGAAATGATGTCGCCGGCGACTATGGGGGTGAAGGCGGAGGTCGCCAGCGACAGAATTTAAGGACCGAAGGTGAGAGCAAGATCAAGATCGAGGTCCCCTGTGTTCGCCGCCTCTGCAATCGTGAATGCCTCCCCAAATTGGGTCTGTTTGGGAACCCAAATCTGTCTGAAAACTCCTTTTAAGCTGTCACAATTCAGACCTAAATATTAACGTCAAAACGCTGTGTTTTCACTTCGACTGAACTGGTATTTTTCAAATTCGAGTGACTACAGTGTCATTTTCCAAATTGGAGCCCAAATTACCATCTTCTGATTTAATCTAAATTTTCAAGTATCTACAATTAAAAACAATTAAACCAACATCAAATATTCTCAGAAAAATCAATTATTAAGAGTAATTATAATTATTTTGACAATTTTTCCTTTTTTAGTCTTAATTTAACTTATTTACTCTTAATTCCAATTTATCTCAATAAAGGCATTTTAGGCTCAATAACTATGAAAAAATCCCCAATTAAAGTATAAAAATATATAATAAAAATAGGGATTTGTCACCAACATAATTATTTCCGTCGGAAATTATGAGGGAATTTCCGACAGAATTTAATTTCATCAGAAATTTCTGACCAAAATTTCGTCTGAAATTTGCGACAAAATTAATTCCGTCAGAAATTTGCGACGGAACCTGAATTCTGTCGGAAATTGGTTTGTCACACAATTATTAGCAACGGAATCCATTCCTCGAAAATCCATTTTCATCAGAAATTCATCGGAAACTCTGAATTCCATTGAAAATTCCGTCAAAAACTCTAAATTCCATCAGAAATTTAATGTTTTTTTTTAGTGAACAGTGGTAGCTCAATGAGTCAAAGTCTTATTCCAACATTAATGGAACAATACAAGGACCAGCTATCAAGTATGTTACTTTCATTATACTTTTCATTTTTATTTTACTTATATGGGTTTTTATCAAAATTTTATTGTACGCTACTACAAAAAATATTTTTTGTAGCACAACATTTGTAGCCCTTAAATAAAAAAGAGCTACAGATATGCGGAACCTATTGGACCAATTGTAGCTCTTTTTTAACAAAACGCTACAACTGATCATAATTGTTTTAAGAAAAGGTTTTTTTAACAAAGCGCTACAATTAGTCATAATTTTTTTAAGAAAAGGCGGAACCTATTGTAGCTTTCGTTCAAACTTGTGCTACAATTGATTGGACCAACTATAGCTCTTTTTCAACAAAGCGCTACAATTTGTCATAATTTTTTTAAGAAAAAATTATCAAAACAATTGTAGCAATTTTTTAGGAAAAATCTACATAAGTGTCAGTTAAAATTTATTTAAACATTAGGATTTAGGCTATTGTAGTGCTTGGTTATGAGCTACAATAGGCTTTTATTTTTAATATATATATATATATATATATATATATATATATATATATATATATATTAAACCCTAATGTTTACCCCATTTAACCCACCCATCAGACCCACAGAGGTTGAAATTTTCAAATCCTTCCCGACGCGAACAACTGTTCTTTTTTCTTCTTCATCTCTAGCGCAAAAAACTGTCAGTTTTTCTTTAACTCCGGCACCAAACTCTCTTTTCCCCATTCATCATCTTCTTCCTCGGCTTCCCAAGCTATCTTTTCGTTATCATGGACCCTTTTTCTTACAATCATTTCCTTTCATTATATGCCAAAACAGTGAAACACACATGATAATGGAGCCCACCAACTTTTAAAAAAAATCAATATTTATTATTAAACGTGACAACAGTATTCTGTTCATGTAAAAAAGAAAAGAAAAGCAGTATTCTGTTCATATATTTAAAATTAAATACATAATGCATTGTTAAGGGATGTGAAAACTGAGAAAGCCAGCCCCGCATGCATTCACTTTTTTTAATCAACTGTTTAAATTATTACATGATATGTTTGTGTTATTGCAGAAAATCTCAATTTATAAGTATTGTAACATATTGTCCTTTTTTTTTCCAGCAAATCGTAACATATTGTCATGTTTTGTTGCTCAGTATGTGTTTGGGTAAATCCCAAACCATGGTTTTAAAAATCGTTTTTTATAAATTGAGATAAAATTTCTTTCATATACTTATCTCGTAAATCGTAAAAATTATTCTCCAAAAACTAATCCAAACACACACTCCATTCATATTATTTTGGTGATGAAAAAGTGTGACACATATGTTAAAAATTTGCTAACCAACTCTCCGTGAAAAATAATATTATCTTTTTTACATATAAGAAAAATTAATATTGTTCTATTCTGACCATTACTTTAAGGAATATTAGTAATATTTTCAACAATAATTATTTAAGTACGTAGTCAATTGGCATGATGTTAAATTAATTAACTCATATTGGCATTTAGCCGTTAACTTTCTAGCCATCATTCACTTTTTTTCTTTTTTTTTTGAATTGCATGGACAAGAGTAGCTACTCTTGAGGGTCATGAATAACCCTTAGATGGTCTTACAAGTCATAGCAAAATCTGCTAGTTCCAAACCAAATCTTAACTGAGGTCAGTTAATATTTGAATTGAACAAAAATCTGGAGGATCATGCAGTCCTGTCAGATCAATGTTTGAATCTAGTGCTATTTTTGCTAGCAAATCGGTGCATCTAAGAGTTTCCCTGTGAGAATGGTGAATCTCTAAATCCCAATCAAAGTAGATTAGCTCCCTAACTTCATCTAGCTCGGTATGTAGTGGGTGAAAATGTCCACCTAAATGAGATAGCAATTGGATTGCTTATGTTGAGTCAGTGTGTAGCGTGACCTTTCTGAAATTCTTGGATTTGCATATCTGAAGGCCAGTCCTGATAGCTTGAATCTCCGCTGTTGTTGAGCCTATAGCGAAACCTGTGTTTTGCTTAGGACATTGTACTTTATGCATTAGCTTTTTTTTTTTATCCATTTCAAAATATGTGATTTTTTATGCATAGTCATCTATAATCTTTTAACAATTTTTTAAAAAATATATGGTTTTTTTTTCCCACCCAGTTTTCTACCTATCAAGTAAAAAGAAGAAAAATGTCACGCCAAGATATTACAAATAATTTGTGTATGTATGTGCCTATAATAGAGCACGATTAAAAAACACGGATCCAACATAAAAAGTAGAAAAGATAAGCGTTCCATACAATTCCAATTGGCGTGTTATAATCCAACGCTATTCTTTGTTTTATTAAGGTTTAGCATAAAGTTAAAATTACAGAAACTATATTAAAATTAAAAAAGCGAAAACTCACCGAAAGTTGGTACCAGCCTGTTGCGTCTGGGAAAGATTCCTGACCACCAATGTTGTCCCAATAAAATGAAGGCCTAACAAGTTTTTCAATTTAGATTTAAAAAAAATACTAAAAGAGAAATATCAGGGAAAAATCACATGTATGTTGCCAATCGCAAGTAAAGTCTTGAAGGTCGTATATATATATATATTGAGCAATAGAGTTTAGACACTTCACTTATAAATGTAAGCCAAGGTCAGTATATCATACATCAGCACCTTGCACTATATTTCTTTTCCCTTTTTCTTATCTGTATTCTGCTAATCTCATATTTAGTTGTTGCAGTTCGCGATATTACTGCTTTATCAAATACTCCATAAGTTAGCTTAATCATTTATGGCAAGTGATCAAGAAGCATTTTCCTCAATCGTCATTTATGGCTCAATCAAATTATACTCCAGAATCCTGGTAAGTTACCTTATGCTTTGAAGTAGTTTATAGATGGTGTAATTGAATATTCAAGTTAGCACAACTTATTTTTTTCCTTTGGTTTTCATATATTTGTTTGACCAGTTCTGGAAGAATCTAATGGAGTTGGACTTGAGTTATTCCAAAAACTTGCTTCAAACTCCTGATTTCTCAGAACTTCCAAATCTGCAATGATTAGAACTTGAAGGTTGTACAAGTCTTATTGATCTTCATGTTTCAATTGAACAACTCAAAAAGCTTCGATTGTTGAACTTGCAAGGTTGCAAAAATCTTGTTTCCCTTCCTCAAAGCATATCCAATTTGGAATGTTTTGTTTTTCGTGATAGATCGCCAAAACAATTAAAGGAAATTAAAGCTTCGGAGGTGCCTGACTCAAGTAAAACTGCTATAACAAAAGTACCTTCTTCCTGTAGTGGTTTAGACAAGCCCAAGATATTGCCAGCTTTAGTTCGTAGGCTCAATTGGTCAGCCTTGGAGGTGCCTGACGCAAGTGAAACCGCTCTAACAAAAGTACCTTCTTCCTTTAGTGGTTTTGAAAAGCCCAATATGTTGCCATTGAGCGGGCTCAAGAGGTCAACCTCAGTATGACATTTTCTTCAGTTTTAGAGGCAAAGACACTCATAGAGGCTTCACAAACCACTTGTATCATGCGTTAAATAGGAGTGGATTTAGAGTTTTTATGGATGATGAAGAACTTAGAAGAGGAGAAGTTATCTCACATGAACTGCTACAAACAACTGAAGAATCTCGCTTCGCAGTTGTTATTCTCTCTACAAATTATGCCTCTTCTTCATGGTGTTTAGATGAGCTCCAACATATTCTTTCCTCAAGAGATAAGCTAGGTCAAATAGTTTTCCCCATCTTTTATTATGTAGATCCATCTGATGTGAGAAAACAATAAAACGGCTTTAGTGAAGCCTTCCACCGACTTAAACACAGGTTCCAACATGACCAACCGAAGCTTACAGAGTGGACGTGTTCTCTGGTGGAAGTTGTTGTATTTTAAAGTAAAGCTATTGAAATTTAAGGGTTTTTTTTTGTGCGGAATTAGAATTGCCTTCTAAGTAGGACAAAATGAGTAACTAATTTCCTCAGTCTACCCAGATTACTTAAGTAGATCTTATATTAACGGTAGGTAAGAGGTAGTAGGAATTAGCATGAATGTTTTGTGGAAAAAAGTGAAGTAATAGGTTGTGATTAGAAAATTGATCAAAATATCAGACTTGTTGCTTATAAAAGTATTTATATTAACTACAAGAGTATAGCATCTATTGATTTGAAATTTTAAAGTTCAAATGGAATTTTGTTGTCTTTCTTCCTACATAATATCATCACGCACACATATATCATGCATCTGACGGAAAAAATTGTGCTTGTAGGACCCAAACAGAACTTATTGAGAGTCTGGTTGGAGATTTATTGGGCCAATTTCATTTAGAATTGCCACCTGTGAGTGTCAGTGATGCACACATTTGAATGGATTGGACAGTAGACAAAATGCTTTCAATCTCAGAGAGAGGGTTGGATGACCTACGGTTTATAGGAATATGGGGAATAGGCGGTGTTGGCAAGACCACTCTTTGCTAAAGCCATCTATGAGAGGCTCCATAACCAATTTGACTTCCACTGCTTTCTTGACAATGTTAGGGAGGATTGGAGAAGGAATGATGGCCTTCTTCACTTACAGATCAAACTGCTTTCACATCTCAACAGAAGAAACTTACAAATTGCAGACACAAATCAAGGAAAGAACACATTGAGATACATTTTCCGCAATACAAAAGTGATGCTTATCATTGATGATGTAAATGATATAAGCCAATTAGAGAATTTAGCTGCAAGCCGGGAGTGGTTTGGTGATGGGAGTAGGATAATCATAACAACCAGAGATGTCCACTTACTGAGACCTCATCAAGTGGATGAAATATACGAGGTTAAACCAATGAACCAAGATGAATCTCTTCAACTCATTTTTCAGAAAGCATTTAGAGGAAAAGGTGTCCCTGATGAAGAAAATTTTCGGCAGTTGGCTCTATCAGCAGTTCGTTATACAGGAGGCCTTCCTTTGGCTCTTTGTGTTTTGGGTTCCTTCTTTTGCAGCAGAGATGGTTTAACAGAATGGGAAGATGCTTTGAATATGTTCAGAGGAGTCTCAAATAATGACATTTTTGGGACACTTAAAATAAGCTTCGATGATCTGAATGATGCAGAAAGGATGATATTATTAGATATTGCCTGTTTTTTTAATATGTGGTGCAAAGATGAAGTACTTCAAATATTGGAAAGCCGTGGATTTCCTGCAAAAATTAGTTTGCGTACCCTTGGGGAAAAATCTTTGATTGCTGAAATTGAGATTGGCAATACTACATACATAGAGATGCATGATTTAGTTCAGGAGATGGGTAGGCTTATTGTTATTCAGGAATCTCAAGCTATTGGAATGCGTAAAAGATTGTGGCTCCCTGAAGATATTGACCGACTGCTACAGAGAAATATGGTAAGCAATTAATTTTATGGAAATACTAATCTTGTTTTGTTTTGTTTTTTTTTGGGGAATGTTGAATTTTTATATTTCTTATTTGCACACCTTTTTTTATCAAATCTTAGTTACAGCTATAATGTTTGTAATTAGGGAACTAGCAAAACGGAAGGTGTGGTGTTGCCCTATACCTTTGGAAAAGGTATAGTATATTGGAATTCAGAAGCCTTTTTAAAAATGTGTTGGCTTCGATTACTTATAATATCATGTAATTTTGACCTTTCCTACCACCTCAAAGGCCTTCCTGGGTCATTAAAAGTTCTTCATTGGTATGGATGTCCTATTGAAAACCTTCCTTCTATTGAGCGAATGGATGAACTCATATATATCAAAATGCAAAATAGCAAAATCAAGCGCCTTTCTAATGATACACAGGTTAGACACTTTATAACCATTCTCACATAACTTAGATGATGATGAAGCTGAAGTAATTTTTTTTGACTGATTTTTCCTATCATTTTATTTGACCAGTCTATGAACAACCTAGAGATTTTGGACTTGAGCCATTCCAGAAACCTCCTTGAAACTCCAAAGTTTTTTGGATTTCAAAATTTAAAAAGACTAATTCTTGAGGGATGTGTATCACTTGTTAAAATTCATTCTTTGCTTGGGCAGCTTTACTCTCTTGTTGAAGTAAATTTGAAAGATTGCTTGAATCTTGAAGTTCTTCCAAAAAAAATGGAAACAAATTCTCTAGAAAAATTTGTTCTTTGTGGATGCACCAGAGTAATTAATAAATCTTCCGGAATTTGGAGGACAGATGAAAAAGCTCGTAACATTTGATGTCAAAGAGACCAGTATAGTCAAACTTCCAGAGTCACTCAGATCCTTAACTAGCATTGAAACTTTGGATTTAAGGAGTTGCCAATATCTTGTTGGCCTTCCTAATAACTTTCACAAATTGAAGCGTCTGGAAGTTCTTGATATCTCTGGCTGCTCGTCCTTTTCCAAAATGCCAAATAACCTTGGTAAAAATGAAGCCTTGGAAAAAGTTGATGCAAGTGGAACAGCTATCTTAGGAGTACCTTCTTCTATTTGTTATTTAAAAATGTTAAAGACATTGGCATTTCATGGATGCAAAGAGCCAACTACCAACTCAAGTATTTGGCCTCCTTCATGGAGCAGTATGTTACAGAGGCATTCATTTCCTAAGGGCTTAACATTACCTACTTCCATCTTCATTGTTGAATCACTAACAGAATTAGATTTGAGCTACTACTCTATTGTTGATGGGATCATTCCTAATGACCTCAGTGGCTTATCATCATTGCAGAAATTGGATTTGAGTGGAAACGAGTTTGTGAATCTATCTGATGGCTGCATTTCTAATCTTTTGAATCTCCAGTACCTTTATTTGAATTCATGTCGAAAGCTTCAAGTTTTGCCACAGCCTTCGCCAGGTTTACACATAATGGATGCAGGAGAATGTGGTTCATTGAGAGATTTGTCAGACAAAAAATTGTTACATCTCTTTGCTTCAGTTGAACAAGTATGTACATATTTGTCTTCATATTTTCCATCCATTGATACATGTACATCTTCTGTTTTTAACTATATACATTTTGTTGGTTTTAGGATGGCCAACATGATGAAGGATTAAGGAGAATTACAAATTTTTCAGTGACAATTCCAGGGAGTGAAATACCATCATGGTTTGAGAATCAGAATCATCTTCCTCTAAATGAGAAACATGTGGCTTCTGTAACGATAGACATCCCTGAAGATGAGTGGTTAGGACTTGGGTTGTGCACAGTAATTGGTGATAAGATTTATTGGCCTTGCTGGGGGTTTGATTTTAAAGCTTCTAATGGTAAGTATGTATCCCTTCCGGGAAGGACACGTGAGCACGAGAAAGAAATAAAATCTTGCCATCTCTGGATGGTGTTTTGGAAAATTAAAAAGGAAAACAGAGATGAAATATCAAGGAAGTATAGTCAGATTTGCTTGAAATTTTGTAGTGATTGGGAGCAGCCTCCATCAGCATCAGTTGATATAGAGTCCATTAAGTGTGGATGGCGTTTCATTCGCAAAGGGGACTTAGAATTACTCAAGGACGGAGTAAGTTGCTTTCTTTCTACACTCTATTTCATAATATTTTCTGTAGAAGCACTAAAGTCAAGATGCACCAAAGTCAAGATCCACAAATCACGGAGAAGATTTGTTTATCTGATTGTACAGTGTTGTTCATATTTTTTCCTTGATTGAACAGTATTATGTCTGATTTATTTCTGTATAAATATATGTAACTCATTCGTATGATAATCAATGAATTCAGTCTTCCTATTTCTCTTCATGGTATCAGAGCACTGAAGAAGAAAATAATCGAGACTGAATCAAACATACCGTTGGTTCTCCGTTCCTGTCAGAACCAGTATCGGTGCATCTGTCTCAGGCGTTGTCGACGTATATTAGAGTCTCCGTCTCTGTCGACATTCCCTCTGCCGACGAATCGGCGCTCTTCCTCCGGAGCCTCCACCGTTGTCCTCCGGAACTTTCACCGCCTCAAACCTCAGATTGAAGTCGAAACAGACCCACGCTTAGCCTCCCTTACTCCGTAACCCTCATCCGCTGCCGACGCAGAGTTGGCAGAGGCGCTCCTTTTTATCCTCAGATCCTCCCCTCAGTCCTCACTCCTCAGAGCTCAGTGAAGATCAACCACGTCCACGAGTCCTCACTTCTCTGGGTCTCGCCTCTCGGCCTCTGACCTCTCCGCTACCAGTCCCTCCCTCTCGGCGTCAGCTCCCAGGCTCTCGGCGACCACCACTCCATCCTCACCACCGCAGAAAAGGCCGTGAACCAGAACCAGCAAGCAGAGCTCAGATTCGAACACCCAGAGTTGACCATTGAAGAAAGCTTGAAGGCGCTGTGGAGATCAGAACAGAAGACTATCGAGAAAGCACACACGAGGTTGCCCAGTTATTTAATTGATTGGAAGACCATTCTGTCATTTTGGAAATTCAGAGGACCAATCCGTCATTTTTGGAATACCATTCTGTCATTTTGGAAATTCAGAGGACCAGTCCGTCATTTCCAATATTCGAAGGACTAAATTGGTATTTCTGAAATTTTAAGAACCACTCTGTCATTATTTTTTCCAGTCATTATGTCTACAGTTTCAGATGCCTCTTCCACTGTGCCTCGATCTAGTTCTAATGACCTCTCAACGGTCCTCCTTGTCTCTGAGAAACTTACTAGCGATAACTATCGGGAGTGGTCTCAATCCATGACTCTTGGCCTCGATGGACGTGACAAACTCGAATATATAACTGGTGAAGTAAAAAGGCCACCAACATCAGAAACCAAGGAGTTCCGTAAATGGAAGTCTGAAAATGCATTAGTATCCTCTTGGTTAATCAATGCAATGTCATCCTCAATTAAGAAGAGTTTTATGTATCTTCCCTCAGCTCAAGAAATTTGGGAAGCTCTTCGTGAAACATACAGTCCTGTGGGAAATAGGTCCCGCATATTTGATGTCAAGCAAAAGATATGGCAGCTAAAATAGGACCATATGCCACTTGATGATTATTATCTAGAAAAATCCTTACTTTGGCAAGAACTTGATGCCCTGCAAAATCAAACTTATCATTGTGGGGCAGATGCTCAAGAGGATCGCAAAGCAAAAGAAGCAGAGAGAGTATATGAGTTACTTGCTGATCTTAATGTGGTTTATGATGATGTTCGGGCAAGAATTCTTAGTCAAGAACCCTTACCGTCTGTGCGTGAAGTCTATACTTTCTTGCGAAATGAAGAGGATAGACGTAAATCAATGCTTAAAAATCCAAATAATTCCGCTGCTACTTCTGAGGCCTCAGCACTTGCTGTTCGATCCATGGAACAAAAAGGTTCTAAAGGTCGCCCATTCTGTGATCATTGTAAGAAACAGGGGCACACTAAAGACACTTGCTGGAACCTCCATGGTAAACCTGCTGACTGGAAGCCGAAGAAAGGGAAAGGACGAGGTTACGTGGCTGAAACTTCTAAAGACCTATCTCAAAGTGACCAGCTGCATCAAATCATGGAAATGTTAGCCACAATGCAGACTACAACAATGCCTACTGCCACAGTGGTAAAGAGAGGTAATTTCTTTCAAGCCTTGGCTATGATAAAAGAACTATGTACAGGAAATTGTTGGATTGTTGACTCAGGTGCCTCGGATCATATGACTGACAATAAGGCTCTCTTCTCATCATATACTCCTATCACTAAGGGAGTAACAGTGCGAATTGCTGATGACTCTGAATCTGTTGTTCTTGGAATTGGTTCCATCAAAATCTCAGTTGCACTGACTCTTCACTCCGTATTACAGTTTCAAAGTTGAAGTGTAATTTACTATCCGTGAGCAAATTAGCTAATGATGAACGTTGTCAAGCTAACTTCTTTGCTACCTACTGTATTTTTCAGGATCTGCTGACGGGAACGACGATTGGGAGTGCGAAAGAGCTTGATGGTCTCTATTACCTTGATGAAAGTGATAGTCCTCGGATTAAATCTTGTAATAAAGTGTCCCTCCATAGCACTAGTGATTTGGAATTATGGCACAAACGTTTAGGTCATCCAAATTTAAATTACATGTCTCAGCTGTTTCCATCCCTTGTTTCTAATAAAATTCCCTCTGATTTTCATTGTGATTCATGTGAAAAGGCTAAACATCATCGTACTTCATTTCCAAAAATCCCATACCAAGCCTCAAAACCTTTTTCCACAATTCACAGTGACTTATGGGGACCTTCCCGCACACCGAACCGATCAAAAACAAAATGGTTTATCACATTCATCGATGACCATACACGTGTCAGTTGGGTCTATTTATTGAAGGATAAAACAGAGGTGTATCAAACATTCCTTAACTTTCACAATATGATCCAAACCCAATTCCAAACCCCAATCCAGATTCTGCACACAGATAATGGGACTGAATACTTCAATCAGGCCCTATCTACCTTTTTAACAGAAAATGGCATTATCCACAAAAGTACTTGTCCCAATACACCTCAGCAAAATGGTATTGCAGAACGAAAGAATCGCCATATTCTTGAGACTGCAAGAGCCCTTATGTTTAGTGGTAATGTTCCTAAATATCATTAGGATGATGCTGTCCTTACTGCCACCTTCCTCATTAACAGAATGCCAAGCAGACCACTGTCTTACAAAACACCCCTTCAACTTCTCCACCAATACTATAACCTCCCGTACCTTGTAAACACTCTGCCTCTACGGGTGTTTGGCTGCACATCATATGTTCATCTCTATCACACCAACAAACTTGACCCTAAAGCCCTTCGGTGTATCTTCCTTGGCTATTCACATTCTCAAAAAGGATACAAGTGTTATGATCCGGTCTCTAAACGTTTATTTGTCACATGTGATGTCACCTTCCTTGAACATACACCTTTTTATACCTTGTCTGCAATTCAGGGGGAGAGAACTGGTGAATTTCAGACAAATGAAACACCAAAAGATGACCAGACAGTTACAATTTATGTACCTACCCACACAGATCCTACTCCTGATACCTCTGATACTCTTGATACTCCTGATAACAACCTTGAGATACCTGATCATCTTGATAACCTTGATATCTCTTATAATGTGCCAATTACAAGGGAAGACACAAATATGTGGGGTAATACCTACATGCGACGACACAAAAGAGGTAATGAACCACAGGCTATTAGCACTCACCAAGAGTCAGTACCAGAGGCAGGTCTAAGAGAAATAGAAGGTTCTGATCTTAATCTTCCCATTGCAGTGCGAAAACAACCTAGACAACCAAGATCAAACACTAGATATCCTATGGAGAAATTTGTCTCTTATAAGGCTCTTTCATCTAACTACAATGCATTTGTCTCTCATCTTGATAAAATCAGGATACCAGACACGATTGATGAGGCTATGGCTATACCTGAGTGGAGACAAGCTGTCTTAGAGGAGATGGAAGCTCTCAAGCAAAATAAGACATGGGATGTAGTAAATCTACCTGAAAGAAAAAAGGCCGTTGGATGCAAATGGGTATTCACTCCTAAATATAGAGCAGATGGAACACTCGAGAAATACAAAGCTAGATTGGTTGCACAAGGTTTCACACAAAAATATGGGGAAGATTACACAGAAACATTTGCTTCGGTAGCCAAGTTGAATACCATCAGAATACTATTATCTATTGCAGTGAATTTAGATTGGAATCTGCACCAACTCGATGTAAAAAATGCTTTTCTCAACGGAGAACTCAAGGAAGAGGTTTATATGAAGTTACCTCCGGGGTTCCCAGGAAAAAAGGATGACCAAGTTTGCAAGTTAAAGAGGTCATTATATGGGTTAAAGCAATCTCCACGTGCTTGGTTTGACAGATTCACCAGGGTTCTGAAGAGACATGGATATACTCAAGGGCAGAGCGACCATACTTTGTTTGTCAAACATCATAAGGGTAAGATGGCTGTTCTGGCTGTATATGTTGATGATATAATCCTTACAGGAGATGACAGTGTGGAAATCAATCAAATTAATACAGCCCTGGCACGAGAATTTCAGATCAAAGATCTTGGAGAAATGAAGTATTTTCTTGGAATGGAAGTTGCCCGATCCAAGAAAGGAATTTATATTTCCCAAAGGAAGTATATTCTCGATCTTCTAAAAGAAACAGGGATGACAGGTTGTAGACCCAGTGACACACCTATACGGACTGACAAAATAGATGAAGATGCAGATCTCGGTAAGCCAGTGGACTTAGGGAACTATCAACAGATGGTAGGCAAACTCATATACCTATCTCATACTAGACCAGACATTGCATTTGTAGTAAGTATGGTTAGCCAGCATTCTCATGATCCTAAATAGAAACATTTGAATGAAGTTTACAGGATCCTTCGTTACTTGAAGGGATCTCCAGGACGTGGCTTGCTGTTTAAGAAAACTGACAAACGAATTGTAGAGTTATTTACAGATGCTGATTGGGCAGGTGACCGAGAAGATAGGAAATCCACATCTGGATATTGCACATATGTGTGGGCTAACCTAGTCACATGGAGAAGCAAAAAGCAAAGTGTAGTTGCGAGAAGCAGTGCTGAAGCTGAATACAGGGCCGTAGCATTGGGAATCTGTGAGGGAATATGGATAAAACGTGTTCTTGAAGACTTGAGGAAGTCCATTAATCTACCAATCAAGGTCTATTGCGACAACATGGCTGCAATCAACATTGCTCATAATCCAGTTCAACATGATAGAACTAAACATGTCGAGATAGACAGACATTTTATAAGGGAAAAAGTTGATGAAGGTATCGTTGATCTAAGATATATTCCTTCTAAAGAACAGACTGCAGACATCCTCACCAAAGGGCTGCCCAAGGACAGATTGAAGTATCTGATTGGCAAGTTAAACTTGATTGATATCTATAGTTCAACTTGAGGGGGAGTGTAGAAGCACCAAAGTCAAGATGCACCAAAGTCAAGATCCACAAATCACGGAGAAGATTTGTTTCTCTGATTGTACAGTGTTGTTCATATTTTTTCCTTGATTGAACAGTATTATGTCTGATTTATTTCTGTATAAATATATGTAACTCATTCGTATGATAATCAATGAATTCAGTCTTCCTATTTCTCTTCATTTTCTTCTGGTTTGGTTATTACTTTTTAAGTTCTAGCAGTAGGGAGAAATTATTAGATCTCTTTTATGAATGAATAAATTGTTATTTCATTACGTTGCAAGACATACTTAATATAAGCTTCATGTTTTAAAGGAAAACATAATTACCTCTGGAGAAGAACACAGGGAGCGCAATTTGATACAGGGAGAAACCTCCCAAACTATAATAAGAGAATGTGAAACCTCAGCTTCAACCAGTTCATTAGATGAAGTGGAATTAGATGAGTCCTGGAAACAGTTCATTGCAGATGATTCAAGGTACGAGATGTTGTAATCTGACACTAGTTATTCAAAGTTGGTGTTATGATTGAAATCCAAAATTGCAGTCTTCAGACTATAATTTATCAGTTAAATTATTCTGATCACTATAGTATATGTTGTTTTCAGATTCCCACTACCAAGTCTTTAAAGTCCCCAAAAACACTTAAAAGCTTTTCAGCGTTATTCACAAAATAAATGGTTTCATCCTACAGCAAATGGCATAAATACAATAAGAAGGATGTGTAAAGAAGTGAGAGACAATAATTGGTTTCAAAATTGAATTTAGATGAGCTCCCCTTGAGTTTATTGGATAAAATCTGACAGAGGAGGGCCACAAATACAATAACTAATGTCAGTTGTTACTTGACACTCAATTGCTGTCTACTTCAACTGATAAATAGAGATTGAATTAAGTTACATCAATTGCATTTGAATGCTTGCTGCTACTGCAACTGATGCATTTAGAGCAATTTCAGGTTTTGGTTTTAGACAGAGAAAGACTCCAGTGAGCTTACCAGTCCTGATCTGAGACAGAATGCTCCATCCTACACTCCTTAATTATATTCCTGAATGCAATCTATTTCAGTCAGCAGAGCCCAATGACATATAGCTAAGGGGAATTGTAAACCAAGGATGAAAAGACTACTCTTCCTTTGATGGTTAAGAATTTATATGAATAGCATGTACTACTAATATTTATCAGACATTATTTAATAACATCAGAACATCCATATTTTATCTCTAGACGAAGCACATATGAGAGTGTTGGTGGAAAATATGGATATAGGGTTGGGTTTCATGCTCGACAGTTATGTGAGTCAGGGATGCTGAATGGCAATAATCGATTATAACTCCGAACTTGACTATTGCTAAGTTTCTTTTAAAATGAAAAAAAATAAAAGCATCTCTTTTGTAAAAAATAATTTTTTGCAAAGTTTTACCATATATTTTTTAAATTTTAAAAAATACAAAATATTTTTTTACTTATTTTTAGAAGCTGTTTTAAGTAACTTATGAAAATAATCTGATGCAAATCTATAAAAAAAAATATATATGTCATAAAAAATATTAAAATATCTTAGAAAATATGCCAACTAGTCCAAACGGTTTAACCAATAAATATATTATTTTGGAAATGCAAATAGCTTTTTAGTTGGTTATAAGCCAAACAGCATCGCCATTTGCTCACTCTTAGAAAAAGCCCCACAACCAAAAAAAAAAAAAGAAGCAAACTAGCCCTTTGTTTATACCTCCCCTAGAAAGTAGAAACCAATAAGATCTTCAAACTTGAAAGGAATATATAGAAGGGTTAACTAAATGCTACTTCTACCCTCCAATCTTTAGTATAAGAAGAGCTAATTCATTAATTTAGATAAATTAAGAAAACTAGTTATATTATTTATTCATAACAAATATATATTATTTTTTTTAATAATATTATCATTCATCATGACTACCTTTGGATAGAAACCCCTTAATGTATGTAAGCAATATGGATATTTTTGCTGATTTAGGTAATAAAGTGGATTAAGGTCTTTATATTTTAGACTAAATCCAACCCCAACTAACTCTTAGGCCAGAGGTTATAGCATATATTGCAACTTGAGGAGGGAAGTAATATTATAAATTAACAAGGGTTAACACCATATTTAGTTCTTGTAGTTTACAGTTATTTTAGTTTTTGTTCTTGAAGTTTTAAACAAGTAATTTTGATCCCTCAAGTTTATTCTGTTTCAAACCGTTAGTATATTTATGCAGATGCTGACTGGGCAAGCTGAGTTGGAAAAATAAAGTCTAAACCTATATTTTTAAGAGCTTTTTATATAATGAAAAAACATAAACCCATCATCAGTCCGTGGCCGTGGGTCACTGCCTGATTTAAAGTAGGGAGGAGAGCTTCAACCTTGGGTTGTTGCGGAAGAGGAGAGAAAGAGAAAATTTTTCAGAGGAAGATGTTTTAGGCATTTTGGCTACATTAACAGTGTATAATTTCTACCAGTGTTTATTTTCATTTAATAGTAGGACTAACATATCTAACAGAAGAAAGCTAAATTAAAGGATCCAATAAAAAAAGAGTTCAAAGACCTGATTCAAAATTGAATAGAACTAAAAGGACGTTCAGATTAATTTTACCTTATACAAAACTAGATGGTAGCATAGAAGAATACTGAATGAGTACATTAAGACAACAAAAAAGAAGTGGCTGCGGATATGTATTGAATAAAGGAGTGAGGTTTTCATATTTGTTTTTTATTTTATTAGCGTTAGTGTCAGAGGAATAACAGAAATAGCAGAAGGGAGAGAGAATTCCACACAGAAAGAGAGAAGATCCCAAATCATTTCACACCACTCTCAATGGTTTTTGTCTTATTATTTTATTTATTTAGTGCTCGTTTGGAATGACTTGTTTTTGTCCAAAACGTGCTTATAATTCGTGATTCACGGTATACGAGGTAAGTATGTGAGAGGAGTTTTTTCTCGGCTTGCGTAATTCGGGCTTATTTTTTAAGTTACAACGAAAACAAACAAGCCTTTATTTGCCAACGGTTTTTGTCTTATCATTTCATCAATTTCTCTCAGCTTCCACGTTGGTCTGCGCATTCGACTTCTGCGTCTTGGATGGCCTTGTTGGACCCTGATTTCACCTTGTTCTTGGGCCTCCTTATCTATTGATGGGACTGAAGTGTCAGCGGCCATAACACATGAGTGTTTTGTAGAATATAGCAGAGTTTACAAGTGCAAATAAGTCATAAAATTTGCACATCTTCTGAAAATCCCACATAAAGGGAGGAGAGGGTAGAGAAAAGATAAAGAAGCTGATCACATTAGCTTCAAAAAATGCTTTTACATTTTACAAGATAAAAGTATTTAAAAACTATTTAATGTATTCATCTTGTACAGACAAAGTTAATTCTTTACCGTTAATTGGGCACAAAATTCACCTTTCATTGCCTTCTAATTTTTCAACTAAATTACTTTTCCAACACAGCCCCATAATTTCTCAATTTTTCATGTGTAACCCCGTGAGATTTGGTTCTTTTAATTTCACCCGGACTTTTCATTTTTGGGCTTCTTAAAGTGTCATTTTTCTATTTCATAGAGCAAATTACGGGATTTCTTTCTTTTCATTGGTCAAAAAGTGATTCCATCGTGACTTGTGAGTCCATTTTCTTTCCATTCACATTCATTTTTTCATAGAAATTAAAAGCCACCTGATTCATTGTGAATTCTTTTTCTTCCTTCATCTCCCAATTTGCTTCAACCTCTCTCTCTCCTTTCACATGCACTTCTTTAACAGATTTGTCTCTGTACACGTCAATAACAAACCATCAATTATCAACTTTTAGTGCTTGCCTGCCACTTCTCTTCAGTTTCCATTTTTTGTTTTAATAACTAGCTCTGTGAACAATATAATACAAATGAATTTTGGTTATTTGAATCGGGTCGAACTGGCATTTTGTATAGATCTAAAAGTAAGTCCTATTATTTATTATTTATATAATAATGTAGATATATAAAATCAGACACATGCATTTTAAAAAAAAAATCAATATTTATTATTTAATATTCAATATTCTGCTCATATATTTAAAATTAAATACATAATGCACTAGTAATTTAGGGATAAGGTGAGAAAGCCAGGCCCACATGCATGCATGTACTTAAAGCATGTTGTTCCCCAATTAGAAAGGAAAAGTTTTCAATACATTACATGAAGTTAAATCACTAAATGTGTACTCTTGGCGAGTAGTAAAATAAATCAAAGATGAAGCAAATTAAAGGTTAGTGCTAATAAATAGGAAAACCCACCAAAAATTGGTTCCGGCCTGTTATGTCGAGGAAAGATTCTTTAGGAGAAATTAAATATATTAATCAGTTTGACAAGTGTACCATTTTGTAATTAGTTTGTAATTAAACAGAATTAGTTAGATTACCAACTGCATAGAATTATTTCTGTTATGTATTTTCTCTATGCCCAAATTGTATATATATGACCTTTTATTCAATGAATAATACAATGCATTTTTCATTTTCTCAGTTTCAGTAACATGGTATCAAGAGCTTAATTTTTTTTCCCAAAACACTTTCCCATTTTTTCTTCATCTCTTTCCCTTCTTTGTTTTCTCCATCTCTCTGCTCTAGTTCCATGGCGTCTTCTTCCCCTTCCGCCGCCGTGATTCCTCTCTTTGATCCGGCGAGTCCGTTCTATATCCACCCTAACGAGAATCCAACCTTAATTCTGGTTTCTCCTCCCTTGGATGGTTCAAACTACCATAGCTGGGCTAGGGCTATGCGTAGTGCTCTCTTCACGAAAAACAAGTTGCAATTCATAGACGGCTCTCTTCCTTCGCCGCCAAAGTCTGATGTCTCTTTTCCGGCATGGGAACGCAACAACAATCTCGTTCAAGGTTGGATCATGAAATCGCTCTCACCGACTATCGCAAAGAGCATCCTTTGGTTCGATTCTACTGTTGACACTTGGTCTGATCTCCGATCGCGTTTCTCTCAGGCCGACATTTTTCGCATCTCTGATTTGCAGGAAGAAATCTGCAATTTCAAACAAGGAACCCTCAGTGTTAGTGAATTTTATACGGGTTTGAAAATCCTCGAGGACGAAATGGCAAACATTCGTCCGCTTCAACCGTGTACATGTGGTTCTGGTAATTCTTCCATTCAGCATCGCGATAATGATCAAGTTATCAGGTTTCTAAAAGGCCTAAATGAGCAATACTCTGCCATTAAATCGCAGATCATGCTCCTCGATCCCTTAACTCCCATCAATCGGGTCTTTAATCTTGTTCTACAGCAAGAACAGGGACTCCATGTACCTACTGATTCCAAGATTCTAATTACCAAGACCAATGTTGCTTCCTCTGATGTTAAGCAGAAGCTGTGTACATTTTGCGGTAAGCCATGACACACTGAGGCTACTTGCTATCGGAAGCATGGCTTCACTCCTGGTTTCAAATTTCGGTCCAGTAGCTCTTCCTCTTCTGTGAATAATGTTACTACGCAGGCCTCTGGAACTGCTCAAGTATCTTCTCCTGCACTAGCTTCCTCATCTCCAACTCCTTCACCTCAGAGTTCTATTCTTCCTCAATTATCTGCTGCTTAATATACGCGCCTCCTCTCTTTGCTCAACAGCACTCCTCCTTCTACATCGGCAGTCAATTCACTTGTTGCTTCCTCCTCTAGTCCTACTTCTGGTATGTGTCTTTACATTTCTTTTTCCTCTCATGCTTCATGGATCATAGATTCTAGAGCTAATGATCATGTCTGTTGCTCCCTGGGTTTATTTTCTTCCTATCACTTAATAAAACCAATATATGTTCAACTACCTACAGGTTCTTGTGCTGTTGCTTGTTACTCTGGATCAGTTCGTATCTCTAATTCCTTGATTTTGGATAATGTGTTATATCTTTCCTCATTTTCCTTTAATATTTTGTCTGTGTCTCGTTTGACTTCATCCTTAAATTGTTCCATAACTTTCTTTGCTAATTCTTGTCAGATACACTCAATTAAGCCTTTGCAGATAATTGGTTCAGCTAGATTAGTAGAAGGCCTCTATGTTCTCCCTGCAGTAGCTTCACTCACTGCTTCATCACCGCAAATTCTCATGGCTGATAGCTCCCCTGTTTCTTCCCCACCATTGTGGCATCTTCGACTTGGTCACCTCTCTGACTCTACCTTACATACTTTACATAAGCAAGTACCTGATATACCTTGTATTTCTTCTTCTTTCCCTTGTGATGCTTGTCATTTAGCCAAGCAGAAACATTTATCTTTTCCTGTAAGCACAAGTTCATGCTGTAACATTTTTTATTTGGTTCATATGGATATTTGGGGTCCATTTTCTGTATCTTCAATTCAAGGTTATAAATACTTTTTGACAATTGTTGATGATTATTCTCACTACACTTGGTTATTTTTCTTGCATCATAAATCTGATGCTCGAACACATATTAAACATTTTTTCTCTCTTGTGGAAACTCAATTTTCTACCAAAATAAAAACTGTACGAACAGACAATGGCCCTGAATTTAGTATGGCTGAATTTTATGCATCAAAAGGAGTTCTCCACCAAAAATCTTGTGTTGAGACCCCTCAACAAAATGGTTTGGTTGAGAGGAAACATCAACACATTTTAAATGTGGCAAGAGCTTTATATTTTCAATCTCATGTTCCTTTGCTATATTGGTCTTTTTTGGTGCACCATGCCACTTCCATCATTAATTGTCTCCCTTCTCCTGTTATTAACCAGCAAACTCCGTTTGAACGTTTGCATGGCTTCAAACCTTCTTACACTAATTTCAAGGTTTTTGGCTCTCTTTGCTTTGCTTCTACATTGTCTCACAATAGATCAAAGTTTTCTCCAAGAGCTAGAAAATGTATTTTTTTGGGTATTCCCCAAGGTTCAAAAGCTTTTACCCTTTTGGATCTCCATTCCAATCAAAATTTTCTTTCTAGAGATGTGATTTCTCAGGAACATGTCTTTCCTTTCTCTAATGACAGCATCCAAGATCTTCACCTTCCTTGGCCTGAACCTCAAGTTCCTACCTTCCAGCCTCATGATCCTTCTCTATCTCCTCCTCCCTCTTCTTCCCTCTCTCTTGACCCTTCCTCATCCATTCCCACTGTCACACCCTCGGTCACTGCCCCTCTTTCTCCTCCTCTATCTCTTCGTCGCTCCACCAGACCCCATACTGCACCTAGCTACTTGCAGGATTATCATTGTACTCTCTCCTCTTTTGCTACTCAATCATCATGCAAAGGTATTCCAAAGTATCCTCTCTCTTCTGTCCTTTCTTATTCTAGATTTTCTTCTTCTTATCAAGTTTTTGTTAATTCTGTCACTAATTCCCCTGATCCTAAGTCTTATAAACAAGCTATCAAACATACTGTTTGGAAGGAAGCTATGCATGCTGAAATAAAGGCACTTGAGCAAAACCAGACCTGGATATTAACAGAACTACCACCTGGAAAAGGGACTATTGGCTGCAAATGGGTTTTCAGAACTAAGTTTAAGTCTAATGGTGACATTGAGAGACATAAGGCCCGCCTTGTTGCTAAGGGGTACACCCAAACTTTAGGTGTTGATTATTTTGACACTTTCTCACCAGTAGCTAAGATGACCACTCTCTGTATGCTCCTTTCCATTGCTGCAGCAAAGAATTGGCATCTCCATCAATTAGATGTCAACAACGCCTTTCTTCATGGTGATTTACATGAAGAGGTTTACATGGATCTTCCTCCTGGTTTTACTCCATCTATGCCAAATCAGGTTTGCAAACTCCAAAAATCTTTATATGGTCTCAAGCAAGCAAGTAGGCAATGGTATTCCAAATTATTTTCCAAATTGCTTTCTCTTGGTTACTTGCAATCTGCCTCGAATCACTCTTTATTTTACAAAGCCCATGATATTTCTTTCACTGTTCTCCTTGTCTATGTTGATGATGTTGTCCTCGCTGGCAATGACATAAGTGAAATTACTAGGGTTAAACATGCTTTGGATGCTGCTTTTACTATTAAGGATCTAGGTGATTTCAAATATTTTCTTGGCCTTGAACTTGCTCGATCTCAACATGGAATATTTCTATCTCAAAGGAAATTTGCATTAGAATTGCTTGCTAATTGTGGTTATTTGGCATCTAAACCTGCTTCATGTCCTATGGATCCTCATCTTAAACTTTCAAAAGATAAAGGAACACCATTGCTTGACCCCAAGTCCTGTAGGCAACTTATAGGACGCCTCCAATATCTCACTACCACTCGTCCTGATCTTAGTTTTGTGACCCAGCAACTTAGTCAATTCATGTCTGATCCAAGAGACATTCATCTAGCCACTGCATATAGGGTTCTTCACTACATCAAGGCTTCCCCTAGTGCTGGTCTTTTCTTTGATGCCCATTCTGATATGAAGTTGAGAAGTTACAGTGATTCCGATTAGGCTGGGTGCATTGACACTCATCGATCAATAACCGGCTTTGCTATATTTCTTGGCAACTCTTTAATCTCTTAGAAAGCAAAGAAACAACCCACCGTCTCCAAATCCTCCTCTGAAGCAGAATATCGGGCTTTATCCTCTACCACTTGTGAGATTCAATGGCTCATTTATCTTTTAAGTGATTTTAATCTCAGTCATCTTGATCCAGCTTTGTTTTTCTGTGATAATCAATCTGCAATTCAAATTGCTGCCAATCCAACTTTTCATGAGAGGACTAAACACATAGAACTTGATTGCCATCTAGTAAGAGAAAAGTTGCAAGCTCAGGTCATCAAAATTCTTCCTGTTCGGTCAGTTGATCAATTAGTTGATATTTTCACTAAACCTTTGCATCCTTCACGTTTTCATGAGCTCAAAGCCAAGCTAGGCATGAAGAACATCCATGCTCCAGCTTCCAGGGGGTGACAAGTGTACCATTTTGTAATTAGTTTGTAATTAAACAGAATTAGTTAGATTACCAACTGCATAGAATTATTTCTGTTATGTATTTTCTCTATGCCCAAATTGTATATATATGACCTTTTACTCAATGAATAATACAATGCATTTTTCATTTTCTCAGTTTCAGTAACATGGTTGGCACAACCAAATAAAGGCCTACGTAAAGCAAGTCAGTCTCCAATTTTTTTTTTTTGATATATATAATACGTCCAGATCATTACAACTGTGTTAACTCCAAACTAAAGACCTAAACAAACCTAATAGGACCATATCATTACTTTAAACCAACGTTACCATGTACTACAAAAAGCAAGTTGGAGTGGTTAAGGGAAGGTGCATGGAAAGAAGAATAGGGACCCATTATTGGGCTTTGTTTGTCCATCCCTTGCCCTCATCAATGGGGGGATAAGTGTCATTTCACCATTTCATTCAGCAAATCATCACGGGATTTGCTTCTTTTCTCTGGTCAAAAATCGAAATCCATTTCCATTGTCACTTGATTCCCTTTTCTTCCTCACAGCTCTCCCATACTTTAACACATTTATTTTTTAAAATAAAAGCTACCACATTTGTCTCAGCTCTATCGAAAGAAGTCCTATATTTGACAATGCAATTTAAATTAATTAGTAGTATATAAGTTTTGTATCAATCAAATGAAGTTAACTAAATTTCTTAATTAGCTAAATGCAAGAAATGCTCACTAATTGGAATGATCATATATTTTATATTTATTAAAAAAGTTATAGTTAGAAGTAGTATTTACTTAATTTAACATCTATTTTTCCAAGTCTTTGGACACATTCAAGAATCAATAGTATAACAGCATTATCTCTCTACTTCCATTTCATACAATATAATTAAATGGAAGGAGTCGTGAGGGAAGGGGACTATGGAAGGAAGAAAATGGGCTCTGGGCTCATTCTCACGTCTCATTTGATTTTCTTTTTGTTAATGATATATGGTAATCGAGCCTACAACCAAGATCATCATATCAATGTTTTAAAAGCCGGATGAGATGTCCAACTCAAAAAATCAGTGGAACATAGTTCATTTGATCGAATCGGTCGAATCGGCGGTTGAGCCGGTGACATAATAATTAAATAAAAATATAATATTATGTACACACACATATATAAATATAAATGGATGAAATATCTATAAAATATTTACACAACTTGAAAAAAAAAACATGAAAAAATTTACATATAACAACATGTATCCTATATGACACAATGAAATCATTAAAAATAAATTAGATAATAGTTATAATTTTAATGATATCATATATTTTAAAATTAAATATTATGAAGTTTTTTTTAATAATTTTTAATATAAAATTTTATAGAAAGAGATGACATATGTCTTGTACTCTTGTCTATTTTATAATAGATGCGGAGAATAGAAAACATTCAGAATACTACTTTATCAAGTTGATTCAAAACTGAGTAGAACTCTTAGAACCTCCACATTAATAAAACTAGATTGTATCATAGAATAATACTGAAAGAATAATTAAGACAACAAAAAAGAAGTGGTTGTGGATATGTATTGAATAAAGGAGCGAGGTTTTCACATTTAATTTGTTTTTCATTTTATTAGCATGAGTGTCAGAGGGATAAAACAAATAATTTCACACCACTCCGAACGGTTTTTGTCTGATTATATAGCCATGCCTTCATCAATTTCTCTCAGCTTCCACGTTGGTCTGCGCATTCGACTACTGCGTCTTGCATTCATCAATTCCTCCTTTCACGTGCACTTCTTTTACAGATTTTTATCTGTACTCATCAATAGCAAACGATCAATTATCAACTTTTAGTGCTTGCCTGCCACTTCTCTTCAGTTTCCATTTATTTTAATAACTAGCTCTATGAACAATATAATACAAATGAATTTTGGTTATTTGAATTGGGTCAAACTGGCATTTTGTATAGATTTAAAAGTAAGTCATATTATTTATTATTTATATAATATTGTAGATATATAAAATCAGATTCATGTATTTTTATAAAAAAAAATCAATATTTATGATTTAATATTCAATATTCTGCTCATATATTTAAAATTAAATACATAATGCACTAGTAATTTAGGGATAAGGTGAGAAGGCAAGCCGCACATGCATGCATGTACTTAAATCGTATTGTTCCCCAATTAGAAAAGAAAAGTTTTCAATACATTACGTGAAGTTAAATCACTAAATGTGTACTCTTGGCCAGTTGTAAAATAAATCAAAGATGAAGGAAATTAAAGGTTGGTGGTAATAAAAGGGAAAACCCACCGAAAGTTGGTTCCGGCCTGTTGTGTTGGGAAAAGATTCTTTAGGAGAAATTAAATATATTAATCAGTTGACACAATCAAATAAAGGCTTATATAAAGTAAGTCAGTCTCCAAATTTTTTTGATACATCTAATACATCCAGATCATTACCACCATGTTAACCCCAAACTAAAGACCTAAACAAACCTAGTAGGACTATATAATTACTTTAAACCAGCATTACCTTGTATTCCAAAAAAAAAGTTAAAGTGTTGGAGGGAACGTGCATGGAAAGAAGAATAGGGACCCATTCCAAACAACACACCTTATTGGGCTTTGTTTTTCCATCCCATGCTCTCATCAATGGAGGGATAAGTGTCATTTTGTCATTTCATAAAGCAAATCATCATGGGATTTAGTTCTTTTCTTAGCTCAAAAAGTGAAATCCATTTCCAATTGTGACTTGAGTCCCTTTTCTTTCTCGCAGCTCTCCCATACTTTTTAACACATTCATTTTTTAAAATAAAAGCTCCCACATTTGTCCCAGCTCTATAGAAAGAAGTCCTGTATTTGACAACGCAATATAAATTAATTAGTAGGATATAAGTTTTGTATCAATCAAATTAATTTAACTAAATTTCTTAATTAGCTAAATGGCAGAAATGCTCACTAAATGAAATGATCATATATTTTATATTTATTAAAAAATTTATAGACTTAATTTAACATCTTTTTTTCCAAGCCTTTGGACACAATATTCAAGAGTCAATAATATAACAGCATTTATCTCTCTACTTCTATTTCATACAATATAATTAAATGGAAGGAGTCGTGAGGGGAAGGGAATATGAAAGGAAGAAAATGGGCTCTCGGCTCATTCTCACGTCTCATTTAATTTTCTTTTTGTTAATGATATACGGTAATCGAGCTTACGACGAAGATCATATCAATGTTTTAAAAGTTGAACTGGATGTCTAGTCAGAATAGTCAGCAAGTCATAGCTCATTCGGTCGAATTGATGGTCGAGTTGGTGACATAATAATTAAATAAAAATATAATATTATGTACACAATATGTAAGAATATAAATGTAAGAAATATCTATAAAATATTTACACAACTTGAAAAAAAAACATGAAAAAGTTAACATATAACAACATCTATCCTATATAACACAATGAAATCATTAAAAATAAATTAGATAATAGTTATAATTTTAATGATGTCTTATATTTAAACATTAAATATTGTGGAGTTTTTCATAACTTTTAATATAAAATTTTAAAGTAGAAAGAGAGGACATATGTCTTATCCATTTTATATAGATGCAGAATATGCATTAATTGTTGTTTGTGTGTGAAATATCATTTAAAATCTTCAAATTAATTTAAAAAAATAAATGAACATGAATATCTCGTTGAAAATCAAACAGCACCTAACATCTTATTTATGTATGAGTAAAATACTCTAACCTCCCTTACGTTTTGCCTTAATTACATGGACCTCCCCTCTATTTTGAAAACATACACTTAAGTACAAACCGTTAACTCCATTAAGGATTTTTATTTTTTAATTAAAATTTATATTAAAATAAATTTTATTGACTAATTTATCCTTCATTATTACTAATTTCCTAATTTTGACTAAAATTGTTTAAGTAATTTAAGATTTTTTTTTTTTAATTTTTCTTAACTTATTTTTTACTTTTGTAAATAGTTATATGTTACATTTTTTTCATATTAAGATAAATACTTAATTGATTTAATTAATGTAGACATAGAAAACTTAATTAAAAATATGATTAATCCTATTAATAGATGCATACTAAAATAAACATGTTTATAAATTTTTGTGCAAAAAAATGTATTTAAAAAATTAAAACTTACAATTAATATAAGTTATATACTGCATCAAATTTACATTATTAATAACATATTGTAAATAAAACATATTTATTTTTTTTGTTTTTTCCTTTCACTTAAAAGGCATATTTTTTAAATCATTTAAAAGAATAATAAATAAATAAATTTCAATAAATATGATAAAAATTTAAAATTTAAAATTTTATAATATAATAAAAATTTAAAAATTTTATAATATATTGGAAACTTTGAACGTACATGTATTAGAATTATTTTTTATATAAAAATTTATTTTTAGGCAAATATAAATGTTTATTCGTTTGTTGAAAAATGGATATTTTGGTCAAAGTAAATGTTTAATAGTCAAACTTAATGGTCAACTAACGGTTGGGTGGATGGAAATGAAAAATAAAATATGTAAGGAAGATTTCTGTAACTTGCATTTTAATGTCAAGGGAGGCCGGTCTATATACATTTTCAAAATAGAAGGAATGTTTGTATAATTTAGGTAAAATAAAGGGATAATCAATATATTTTACTCTTTATGTATTGACCGATGGGAAGCTGTTGGAAAAAAAAAAAAAAAAAAAAAAAGACCGATGGATAACTTTTCTACCCCACTAAAAGACAAAGCTTGACAGTTGGCAGCTTGGGAGAAAGTAAACATCATAAAAGAAATTATATATAACACGGAAAAGACAGCAACATTTTTCTCTCCCTCTCTATACCATTGTGATCATATACATTTCTTTTTTTTAAGGAATTTAAAACCGGACTGGATCAGTTAGTTCGGCCTATGAACCGGCGAACCGGAGATCCAACAGGTCTAGTCCGTGGGAACCGTATGGACCGGTTCACCCATTTTTTAACTTTTTTTAAAAATCATTTTTTATTAATTTAACACATAATTTCATATAAATAAGCCTGAAATTTTTATTTCCTCACCAATCTATCCCCGGTTTAATTCCTATCTGACTCACTGACCCTTAACCCAGTGTTCCGACCGGTTCAATGTCCAATCCGATTGTCAATACCTTGCTTTTTTTTCCTCCTTTTATTGATCAGACGCATTTTTGTTTGACAAAACACTCATTAATTTCATAAGTCACTCATCATTCAATTAAAACCAACCAAACTAAAGTTTTAGTGATTGTTGCAATAATGAAGTGGTTTAACTTTGATAAAGCTAATTTGTAGGGGGGGGGGGGATGTGGTTGTCCAAGTCATGAGGGAAGGAGAATGGAAAGGAAGAATGTGGACTCTTTCTTTTACGATTCCTTTCCTTTCATTATTCTTTTATTGCAGAAAAAGAGAAGAATGTGGACCCTTTCTTTTACGATTCCTTTCCTTTCGTTATTCTTTTATTGCAGAAAAGGAGAGAGGAAAAGAGACCGAGATATAAAAGAAACAGAAAGAAATTGTGAGAAACTTGCAAGAAAATTCTAATTCTAGCTTCAGCCATTTAACAACACCATCAGGAAGGTAAACTCCTTGATCCTTGTATATATTAAGCATTTGAGTTTAATCCACTTCAATTATAGTTGTTAGCCCAGCTTAGTATACTATAAACTTCACTTGACCATCTTATATTTGATTTATTTTCCTTTTCCTTTAGAGCTTATGTTATGGTTTAGTTGTTGTAGGTCGCAATATTAGTGGTTCGTCCAATCACACTCAGTATATTAGCTCAAATATTTATGGCAAGTGATCAAGAAGAATTTTCCTCAAACTCTTCTAACTCCAATTCAACCCCAAGAACCTACAAGTATGAAATTTTCTTGATTTTTAGAGGCAAAGATATGCGTAAAGGCTTCTCAGATCACTTGTATTAATTAGCAAGGGATTCAGAGTTTTCAGAGATGATGAAGAGCTTGAGAGAGGAGAAGTCATTTCAAAAGAACTCCTACAAGCAATTGAGGACTCTCATTTCGCAATTGTTATTCTCTCAAAAAATTATGCCTCTTCTTCATGGTGTTTAAATGAGCTCCAACATATTCTTTACTCAAGAGGTAATTTGTGTCACAGGTTTTTCCCATATTTTATGATGTAGATCCATCAGATGTGCGGAATCAAAAAGGAAGTTTTGAGGAAGCTTTTGTTGGGCACCAAATGCTTCAAAAGGATCAGACAATAAGGTCTTGAAAGGTTGGAGAGAATCTCTCACAAAAGTTGCTAACTTATCTGGTTGGGAGTGCAAGGATTGGTAAGTTAATTTCTTACTGGGTAAAATTATGCGACATATATGTTTTTGCTTATAATCATTTCATTGAACATAAATCTACATGCAGTTAAGAAATTTGTTTGGCATGTATGTGTTCTTATTTTCAAGATAACAAATTAACTATAAAAATGAACATTTTTGTTGTAACAGGGAATTATACTTCATATTACAAGTGTCATGAATGTTTGTGTTCTCTATTGAGTTGTTCTTTCCATTTCTGTTTGCCACTATTTAGTAAATGAGTTTTCACTGTTAAACTTTATCAAAAAATTAAAGAATTGTAAAACTTTTTAAATACAATCATTTGATATTGATATATATACTATTAGTTAAATTCGAGTAGTGGGTCATTTTTTAGTTGTGATATTATTTGTTCTAATAAATTTTGAAATTATTTTTTTTTTGAAATAAAACATTTAAATTTAAAATTTGCATTATTAAATTTTATATTTTTGATATTCAAAACTATTCGTCATCAAACTAAAAGTTTTAACTTCACAATTAAATTAAAGCACACGCTTAAAATAAAAAATGGAGTGCAAGGCTTATTTGCTGCCCATATTAAATTTGCTTCAATGAGCTTATGATCCAAAAGAAAAATAATATTAACAATTTCAGACATTGAAGTAACAAATATTATAATTACAGAATCAATTAAAAATTATATATCTTTCCTGGGGTCATTCATATGTTGTTTTAACTTGTAGGCCTGAAGCAGAACTTATTGAGACGGTGGTTGAGGAGCTGTGGACCAAATTACGTCCTAAACTGCCACCTTTTTGTGAAGGCTTAATTGGAATTGAAAATAAAATAGAACAACTAGAGCCACTGTTGGAGATAGGCTTGAATGATGTTTGGCTTGTAGGAATATGGGGCTTACCGGGTGTGGGTATGACAACAATTGCTAGGGCTGTTTTTGACAAATATTGTAGCCAATTTGAAATCAAATTCTTTCTTCACAATGTTAGGGCAACTTCAGAAAGAGATGGTGAGGTTCACTTACAAAGTAAACTTCTTTCACATCTCAAAATTAGAAACATGGAGATTGAAGACACATTCGAAGGGAAGAAAATAATCCAAAACCGTTTTAGGGATAAAAAAGTTTTACTTATCCTTGATGATGTTGGCCATAGAAGCCATTTAGAAAATTTGGCTAATAGCCCCAATTGGTTTGGTGCTGGGAGTAGAGTGATCGTAACGTAGTAGAACGCATAAAGTTAATGTACATGAGGTTAAAACTATGGACCAAGATGAATCCCTTCAACTCTTTTATTTAAAAGCATTTGAAAGAGGTGAGCCTGGGGAGGATCTTTTGGAGATGTCTAGAACTATTTGTGATAATGCAAAAGGCCTTCCTTTAGCGCTCTCTGTTGTGGGTTCGTTTTTTTGTGGAAGAAGTAGTGTGCTAGAATGGGAAGATGCTTTGGATATGTTGAAGAAAAATCAACATAATGATATTCTTAGAGTACTTAAACTAAGTTTTGATGCGTTAACTGGCACAGAACAAGCAATATTTTTAGATATTGCTTGCTTGTTCAATGGGTGGAGCAAAAAGGTGATAACACATATATTGAAAAGTTGTGGATTCAACGAAAAAATTGGAATAGCAACTCTTCAAGAAAAGTCTATGCTAAAGGAATATGATGATTGTTTAGTGATGCATGATTTGCTTGAACAAATGGGTAGGAGAATTGTTGTAGATAAGTCTCCTAATGATGTTGGAAATCATAGTAGATTGTGGTCTGAGAAAGATATTGATGAAATTATGGAAAACAATTTGGTGAGTGTTGATCTTAGCTCTTATATTGGTATTAATACGTTTTTTATATATCTTATTAGTTTCTAGTCAATTCTTTTTTATATCATTTTCCTGGTGACTAATGTTGTTTATCAGGGTACAAAAGAAGTGCAAGGTATGGTTTCATCCACATTTTGTAAGGCACGTTGGGATCCTAAAGCCTTTTCAACATTGTGTAACCTCAGAATACTCATCGTAACAAGTGATTTCAACCTTCCTTATGGCCTCAAATGTCTTTCTCATGCTTTGAAAGTACTTCATTGGACAAAATATCCCTTAGACACTCTTCCTCTTAGAACTCGACTGGATAAACTTGTCGATCTTAGAATGCATCATAGCAAATTAAAGAAACTTTGGAATAAAAGCCTGGTAAGATACCTTATCCGTATGATTTAATGTTATAGATATATAGTGTAATTTTTTTATGCTAGTTAGCACAATGTATTGTTTTCAATGATTCTTATATATTTGTTTGATCAGTGTTCTAGGAATCTCAAGTTTTTGGACTTGAGTTATTCCAAAAACTTGATTGAAACTCCTGATTTCTCTGAACTGCCAAATCTGGAAAGATTAAAACTTGAAGGTTGTGAAGCTCTTGTTGATCTTCATGCTTCAATTGGACAACACAAAAAGGTTCAAGTGTTGAATTTGAAAGGTTGCAAAAATCTAAGAGCCCGGTGTCCAAAAAAATTGGAAATGAGTGCTCTAAAAGAATTTGTTCTTTGTGGGTGCATTCAAGTTAAATATCTTCCAGAGTTTGGGGAAAGTATGAAAAATCTAGATATGCTTGATGCAGTGGAGACAAATTTAGTGAAGCTTCCAGAGTCACTTGAATTATTGAGTGGTCTGAAGACATTGAAGTTAAGGGGCTGCAAAAAAATCGTTTGCCTTCCCCAAAGCATCCACAAGTTGAAGCGTCTTGTACTTGTTGATATTGCTGGGTGCTCAAAATTTAGTAGATTGCTAGAAAACTTGAATGAAATGGAAGCCCTGGAGGAGATTGACCCAAGTGAAACTGATATAAATGGAATACCTTCTTCCATTGGTGGATTAAAAAAGGTCAAGAAATTGTCGTTTCAGGGGTGCAAAAGGTCAACGACCAACTCTTGGAGCTTGATTCATCCGTTGAGCCTTTGGGGGTGTTCAACTCATTACAGCTTAACATTGCCTGCTTCAATCTTCAATCTTAAATTACTAGAAGAATTAGATGTAAGCTACTGTAATATTGATGATGGATCTGTTCCGTATAGCTTTAGTGGCTTATCATCATTGCGGAAATTAAATCTCAATGGAAACAAGTTTAAGAATCTACCTGCTGGCTGCATATCTGATCTTCTGAATCTGAAATATCTTGCATTGAACTCTTGTTCAGAACTTTGTTCGTTGCCGCAGTCAGGACCAAGTTTAATTGTGGTGGATGCAGCAGAATGTGGTTCATTGGAAACAATGTCAGACGAACAATTATCACATCTCTTTGCTTCAATCGACCAGGTATATACATATATTTTACATATATTCTGTTGTCAGTTATACTTTATAATTTGATATGTGATATTTTTGCGGTATATAGAACAGAAGATGGATGAAGGGAGAAACTCTTGCGGTGACAATTCCAGGGAGTGAAATACCGTTCTGGTTAGAGAATCAAATTGATCTTTGTCTGGATGATAGGGGTGAAGCTTTGATGATGATAGACACGCCTCCTTGCGGTGAAGATATATTAGGAATTGGGTTATGCATTGTGCTCAATGATGATTTGTTTTCTTCGACTGAACCCAACGAAGAACCTTCAGCTTGGCCTCATTGTAAGTTTGATTTTGCTGCAATTCCTTACCCACGTGGGCTTGTGGTATATGGGAGGTTTCGTTCACATAAGGAATCAAGTCACCTATGGATGGTGTTTTGGAAACAAAGAGAGGAACTCAGTCGTATTCTACAATTAAGCGAGTACAGTCACATTCCCGTGAAATTTGAAGTTCGACTTAAAAACAAACTGGATAAAAAAATTTCAGTAAAGTGTGGATGGCGGGTCATAAGCAAACGTGATTTTGAAAACAGGGACAACTCAATGAGTCATAAATCTCCTTCCAGAAGCGCAACAACACAATGACCAAGTATGTCACTTTCATCTTGCATTCTCCTTTCATTTTTATTTCAAACTGCACCCTCAATTCCTAATTATTTTGGGGGAGGGGGGGGGGGAAGTTTAAACAATTAGCCCACAATATACATTCTCCTTTCACCATTTAGTAATACCCCTATTAACAAATTATTAGTATTGAGAAAATTAGTTAAATTATATGTATTTGTAACCAATGGTTGGAATACTCTTTTACAACTATTTCTAATAGTTAATGAGATGTCGTAATGACTTTTATCGGAGTGAAAATTGAGCATTTTAATAAAGGAAAAAAAATCAAGTATTTATTAGTAGGAGTATTTTGATGTAGCAGAAAAATTGGATGCGTTCTTATATTCAAACAGGACAAAAGCAAAGTGCTTAATATGGTTCTACATTTTGGTCAAAAAAGAGTAATTAAGTTAAATAAGAAACCTTTAATATTTAAAAATTGGAACGATGAAAAAATGGCATTAATTAAGTATATAAGTGAAAAAAAGAGCATTAAGGATACAAGTGAACAAATGTAAACGAGTATAGTGGCAAAAAAAGTAAAAAAAAAAAAAAAAAAAAAGAACGACCAAGAGAACTAAACTCAGCTTGCACTACAAAAAAACACTGAATTTCTGACAGAATTTTCGATGGTATTTCCGACAGATTTCTGACGGAAATGGATTTCTGACGGAATCTATTCCGTCAGTAATAATAGTGTGAAAAAATAAATTTCTGACAGAATTCAGATTCCGTTGGAATTTCCGATGGAATTAATTCCGTCGCGTTCAATTCTATCGGAAATTCCCTCACAACTTCCGATGGAATTCAATTTCATCAGAAATTCCATCGCAAAGTTATTTTTTATTTTTTAAAATTCAAAAAGCCATATAGCAACTCCGGTGACCGCCTCATCATCGACGGCGGCAGCGTGTGGCAGCTCTGGTAGCGTCTACCTTGTCACAACCTCACTCCACCACGTGTCGCAACCTCCCTCCACCACGTGTTGCAACCTCTTTATTCATAGAAATGCAACTCAACTTGCCTCTCCTTTGGTTCGAACCCACAACCTTGTCCGTACGCACGTGATGCTTTGCCGGATGGGCTTGACTACTTTGGCGTTCTATTATTACACAGTTATATATATATAATCTTATTATACATAATCATTTATTTATAAATATATATTTGTTTCTTATATATAAATGTAATAGTAATAAAAAATAATTTTATATATTCTTATAATTTTTAATATAAATTAACTTCAAATTAAAAAATTTAACATCTTAAATAAATTTCATATGACTATATTTTTTTCTAATTTCTAAAATTAATTTTTTATTAACATTAATTAATAACTAATAAATAATGATTAACTAATATTTTTTTACTAATATTAATTAATGACTAATAAATTTTATTTTTTATAAATAAATTTTTATATAACCATTTTGCCCCTACAGGGACAAAAACATATGATTGGAAATTAAAGATATTTTAGAAATTAGAAAATAATAATTAAAAGAATTTAAAATTAAACTAAAAATATTAATTAATAAATAATAATTTTATAAAAATAATTTTTTAAAATTTAATATAATTAAAAAATAATAATTTTAAAATTGAATTGAAATTGCAGCGGAATTTGCGACGGAATTCAATTCTATCGAAAACTGCGAGGGAATTTGAATTCCGTCGCAAATTTCTTTCGGAAATTTGTGACGGAATTATTTCGTGGCAAAAGACAGAAGGCTAATTCTGTGGCAAATTTTGCCATGGAAAAAATTTCGTAAAAAATTCCGTCGAGACTTTTCCAACAAAATTTTTGACGGATTTCCGCCGGAATTTGGCATGGAAAATTTTTCCATGACAAATTCGGTCGGAAATTTGCTGTTTTTTTTGTAGTGTTGATTTGTTATATGTAATAATGGTATTAGGTACAGTAAGATATTTCTAAAATAAGAAACAAGCAAGATATGTAGATAGAGGTATGTAATTTAAATTTGAAAAATGGTGTATTGGTGATATTAATAAGTATATAAATGGTGATGTAGGACTCAGCTTAATTATTTTTGTGATGATGTAATTGTGTTAATGTGATGATTGGGGGTTGCAACACATTGTGCAGGCGTTCGTACCCCAATGCCCCTAGATTTTGAATTGAGATCGGTTTCAGTCCGTTGCCCTGGCATCAAATTAGATGATTTGTGGGTGCACTTCAGAGATGAAGGTACGTGATATTGTAATATAACAGTATCATTTTATCTCTTAATTAAAGAAATTCTAAGTTAATTGGTGTTATGATATGAGATCCAAATGGCCAGCTTCGGTACGTGATATTGTTTTCCTATGCCTACTCCTAAAGCCTACTAAAGTAGTTATTGTCCCCAAAAACACTCAAGAGCTCTCCAGCATTATTCTCAAAATTGTTTCATCCTAAAGCAAATAGCACCAATATAATACAGTGCTTGTTTGGGATAACTTATTTTTTGGCAATAAGTGTTTATAATTCGTAATTCACAGTATACGAGGTAAGTATGTGAGAGGAGTTTTGCCTCGACTTATATAATAAGCACTTATTTTCCAGAAAGAAGTGATACCAAACACTCACACAAATTGCAGAATAAGTGAGAGACAATACATTGGTTTAGAAGAGCTCCTCTTAAGTTTGTTGGATAAAATCTAACAGATGAGGGCCACAAATTCAATAACTAATGTCAGTTGGTAAGCACTAACATTCCTGCCTACTTAGCTTCAACTTAACTATAACTAGAGATTAAATTGACTTGCATTCTTTGCATGTGACTTCTTGCTGCTACTAATGCATTTAAACCAATTTACAATGGGAGTCAAGTTAGGCGGAGAAGGAGCTAACTCCTCATAACGTGACAGACCAATGTTCAAATTCTACTATGAGAGGTGCCTATATATGGTGTCTAATTGTACCCCAAATAGAATTGCTTCTCATAAGAATATACTTGTGCCTAGGGAAAAAACCATTTTAGGTTCTGGTTTTAGACAAAGAAAGATGATAGGTGGATATTTTATAAGTAAATGGGTTGGATTTGGAGAAATATACTCTATTAGATTAAATTTATAAATATTTTATATCTTTTTAAGTAATTTGTATATATTTTCCTCCCTTTAGCCAATTAGAACATAAAAAGGAATTTTGCAATAAAATCTCCTCACATCTTTTTTTTTAATTTTGCAGGGAAAATTATAAAACTCAAGAAAGAAAGAATCAGGAAAATAACAAGAAAAGGAAAGGAAGAAAATATTAAAACAAGATATGGGTTGCGCCAAAGGAAAAAAGGAAACTAAAGGAAAGGAGGAGATAGCGTGTGTGCGGGAGGTCTCGGTGGAACAGAAACAATATTTTAGTATGATATCAATATGATGTTAGTTTTTTGTTCAAAAAAAAATGATGTTAGTTCCTGACAAAAAGAAAATTCCATTGATATGTTTGGTGGGGGAAAATATGGTTGTAGTTATTGATATATTTGGCTGCACAAAATTTAATTTGCTAGATTGCCAGATAAGTTTAATGAAATTGAAGCTTTGGAGGAGATTGAGGTAAGTGAAACCGATATATTAGAAGTGCCTTCTTCCATTGGTGGCTGATTATTTTAGTATGTTAAATATTAATTAAATCAGTGAAATAATTAGATTTAAGCTACTGCCGTATTAATGATGGATCCATTCTGAATAATGGCTTGCATGGCTTACCATCGTTGTGGAAATTAACTATACTTATCTGTTCATTTTATTTCAAACTACTCCCTCAATCCCTAATTATGTGGTAAAATTTTGTAAACACTTAATTAACCCACATGATACATAACCCTTTCACCCCTAAATATAATACCTTTTTGACTACTTTATTGATATTAAGAAAATTAATTCAATTAGTTATTTGTAACCAATGGCTTAAATGCTCTTGTACAATTATTCTTATATAAGGCGTTTTGATTAGAAATGACTCTTCACCAAAGTGAAAAATTAGCATTTTCATTAACAAACAAAATTAAGTATTATAACTAGGAGTATTTTGATGTAGGAGAGAAAATGGATGGGTTGTCATTATAAAGGACAAAAAAGATTACATTTGGGACAGAGGAGATTAAATTAAATAAGCAACGTTTTTTTCTAAAAAGTCGAAAAGATGAAAAAAAAATGAGCAATAATTAAATTAATGATATAAGTGAAAAAAATATGCAACCAATTTTCATATACCACTCTGATCCTATTTATAAGTCATTTTTTACCAAAAAAATTAGTCCTATTTATAAGTTCAGTTTCAGGGTAATAAATGTGTTTTGTACTTTTTTACCCCTATTAATTGCAATAAACAAAAAGAATTTATTCATGTTGACTTTTGGAACCAATCATAGATAAGGGCGAAATTAGAAATTTAGCTCATAGTTAATGAGTTAACTAACTCTTCTAGGTATGTGAGAATTAGTTAAAAAGAAATTATAAATAGGACTAGAATGGTATTAACTAATATGTAAGTTAGGTAATTTTCTTTTATGGATTGTAGCACGAAGGGAGTATATACAAATAATTTTATCACCAAATTACGTTACAAACGGCCGCCTTATAGTGAAGAATTAATTGAAATTGACCATAAAGTAAAACAACAATTGAAGATAGGTTCGAATGATGTATTGTTCGGTTTGTAAGAATTTGTGGGTAAGACAACAATTGCTAGGGCTGCTTTTGAGAAATATCGTAGTGAATTTGATACTAGTTGCTTTCTTCTCAATGTTAGAACAACTTCATCAGAAACAGATGGTGAGGTTCAGTTACAAAGCAAACTTCTTTCACGTCTCAAAATTAGAAACACGGAAATTGAAGACCCATATGAAGGGAAGAAAATGTCATCGAAGATTAGAACAAATTTTCGGAGGAACGGTCGAAAGATGGTGTTCATTAACGCCTGAAAAGTCGTCGGCGCATTAGTGAGGCGAAATGGCATCATGACTCACTCGTATAAACCTTTATGAGTACGAAAAGAAGTCTTCTCAAAATTGGAATCACGCATAAAAATCTGGTGGTATCCTGATTGGACGTCCAATTTAGAATAGAATTGTGATCCATGCAGCTTCCTCGAGAAGTTCGTCCATCGTTGGCATCGAAAAAGCATCCTTCACGGTAACTGCGTTTAACGCTTGGTAAATCAATACAAAACCGCTATGTTCTGCGCATTCGACGACTGTGTCTTGGATGGCCTTGTTGGGCGATTTCATCTTGTTCTTGGGCCTCCTTATCGATTGATGGGCCTGAAGTGTCAGAGGCCATAACACATGAGTGTTTTGTAGAATACAGCAGAGTTTTTTTTTTTTTTTGCCAAGTAGAATACAGCAGAGTTTACAAGTGCAAATAAGTCATAAAATTTGCACATCTTTTTAAAATCCCACATAAAGGGAGGAGAGGGTAGAGAAAGGATAAAGAAGCTGTTCAGATCAGGTTGAAACTGTGTTTTTACATTTTACAAGATAAAAGTATTTCAAAACTATTTAATGTATTTATTTTATACAGCACAAAGTTAATTCTTTACTATTAGTTATTCGGGCATAGAATTTGCCTTTCAATGCCTTCTAATTTTCCAACCAAATTACTATTCCAACACAGCCTCATAATTTCTCAATTTTTCAAATACAACCCTATGAGATTTGGTTCTTTTAATTTCACCCCGACATTTCATTTTTGGGCGTCTTAAAGTGTCACTTTTCCATTTCATAGAGCAAATTATGGGGTTTCTTTATTTTCTCAGGTCAAAAAGTGATTCCATTGTGACTTGTGAGTCCATTTTCTTCCCATTCACATTCATTTTTTCATAGAAATTAAAAGCCACCTCGATCCATTATGAATTCTTTTTCTTCCTTCATCTCCCAATTTCCTCCAACCTCTCTCCCTCCTTTCACATGCACTTCTTTTACAGATTTTTATCTGTACTCATCAATAACAAACCATCAATAATTATCAACTTTTAGTGCTTGCCTGCCACTTCTCTTTAGTTTCCACTTATTTTTTTTAATAACTAGCCATTTGAACAATACAAATGAAAACCATCAATAATTATCAACTTTTAGTGCTTGCCTACCACTTCTCTTTAGTTTCCACTTATTTTTTTTTAATAACTAGCCATTTGAACAATACAAATGAAATTTGGTTATTGGAATTGGGTCAAACTGGCATTTTGTACAAATTTAAAAGTAAGTCATATTATTTATTATTTATATAATAATGTAGATATATAAAATCAGATTCATGTATTTTTAAAAAAAAATCAATATTTATGATTTAATATTCAATATTCTGATCATATATTTAAAATTAAATGCATAATAATGCACCAGTAACTTAGGGATAAGGTGAGAAAGCCAGCCCCACATGCATGCATGTACTTTAACCATATTGTTCCCCAATTAGAAAAGAAAAGTTTTTAATACATTACGTGAAGTTAAATCAATAAATGTGTACTCTTGACTAGTAGTAAAATAAATCAAAGATGAAGGAAATTAAAGGTTAGTGCTAATAAAAGGGAAAACCCACCGAAAGTTGGTTCCAGCCTGTTGTGTCGGGGAAAGATTCTTTATGAGAAATTAAATATATTAATCAGTTGACACAATCAAATAAAGGCCTAAGTAAAGTCAAATAAAGGCCTACGTAAAGCAAGTCAGTCTCCATTTTTTTTTTATACATATAATACGTTCATATCATCACAACCGTGTTAACCCCAAACCAAAGACCTAAATAAGCCTAATACATATAATGCACTTCATTTTGTTAATGATATACAGTAATTAAGCCTACAGTGAAGATCATGTACATATCTTTTTCTCCTCCTTTTATTGATCACACGCGTTTTTGTTTGACAAAACACTCATCAATTTCATAAGTCAATTCAAAAAAAGCAACCAAATTAAAGTTTTAGTGGTTGTCGCAATAATGAAGTGGTTCAACTTTGATAAAGCTTTTTTTTTTTTGGGGGGGGGGGGGAATGTGGTTGTACAAGTCATGAGGGAAGGAGCATGGAAATTAAAGGAAGAATGTGTCCCTTTCTTTTACGATTCCTTTCCTACTCCCTTATTGAGAAAGCTTTGGATATCAATGCAGATTAAAAGATATTATGGTTAATTTGAACCTTTGTAAGGTTTTGAGACATTAGTCATTTTGCTAGCTTAGCATTGTTTTATACTTGTGCGTATTATGTATGGGTTGGTAATGAAATTGGATTTGGAGAAATATCCAATGTAATTTGATTTATTTTGTACTAGTTGGATTCGTTTTCATGCTTATAAAAGTTCATCTTTTGTTTTTAGATCAATCAAAAAGAAAAAAGGGGAGATGCTATGATTTTATCTTCTTCCATGTACTTCTTCATCTCTTTTGAATTTCTAACATTGTTATAGCTCTCTCGCTCTCACGACACTCAACATGTCCTCTGTTCATGTCCTGTTCTTCCCAGTTCCACTATTTGCTTTCAATAGACTGATAATTTTTTTTATAAAATATACTGTATTAATTAAGTTAAATTTCTAAAATTCAAAACATAATTTTTATGGATCAGTTATTAATACACACACATTTTTGTAAGAAAGTTAGAGAATTATCAATTACTTTTTCCAAAAGAAAAATCATAACACAAGAACAAAAGTAAAAAAATTGCAGTATATTGATGGAAGACACGGAGTCTTTACGCTAGGTTGATCGACTTGACTGTACTGACACAAGCGTTGTAGTGTCTACTTTTAATTTCACATTCGTTTTGCATGTCTTTAGGCACACACAAAAGTCAATAACAATATTTATGTGTTTGCTTCTGTTTCATATATCATACTATAATTAATTCGAACGAGTCGTGAGGGAAGGGTTAAGGAAGAAAGAAAATGGGCTCTCTGCTCATTCTCATACAACCTTTTCTTTCACTTTCTGACAAATGACATACGCTAGTGGAGCCTATAATTCCACATTTTTTTGGGTCAGCATTTCTTGGAAAATGGCAAAATATCAAGTTGACTTGATCAGAAGCCAAGCACTGGATTTTGTTTACCGCTAAAATGTAGCTCATTGAGCAGAAATCAGAAACGCAAAGCAAAAAAAAAAAAAAAAAAATCCATTGGTTTGAAAATTGAATTTAGCAAAGGAAGGCCACAAAATACAATAATTAACTAATGTCATCTGGTAAGCACTCACATGGTTCTTCACTTTTTATCATTTCTGACTCAATTGCTGTCTACATCAACTTATAACTAGAAATTCAATTGAGTTACATCTCTTGTATTTGAATGCTTGCTGCATTAATTTGGGATTTTAATGTATTTTCTGGGACATTATTGCATTATTGAGCATTACTTTTAGTTAGGAACAATTGTTTTGAATTAATGGTAATTAGGGGTAAAATGGTCAAAATTATTAATTATTTTGTACAATTGTTTCTTGGACTTTTAATGCTATTTATGCTTAATTTTTGCATTGTTGGTGTTGTGGAAGGAAATTGGAGATTTTAGAGGGGTAGAATTAACAATTTGAGGTTTGGGACAAATTACAAAAATGGTCCCTAAACTTTTTGGAAATTACAAGTGTATTGGAAAAATATGGGGGAAATTACAGATCAGTACCCAGGAGTTTTAGAAATTATATTTTGTCCCAAAAAATATTTCAAACAATTGCTCTTTAATCCCTCACCCAAAGCTTTTGTACTTTTCAGATATGTCCCTGGTCAAAGCCCATTTTGACCAGGGCCTTCATCTTCAAGAGACATAGACCCGACAGTGGTCTTGGAGCCCAACAAAAAAGAAAAGAAAAGAAAAGGAAACAGATCCAGTTTGACCAGGGCCCACGGTAGCATTATTTGAATGGGCTGGAAGAGAAACATGGAGGCCCAAGCCCAAAAATAGGGACCCGACTGAGAAAGAGAGGCGAGAGATGCAGCTTAGGGAATATTTAAAACAGAGTGAGCGCCGCACAACAGACCAGGGGGGGACCGGAGATCGCCTTCATCTTCTTCCTTCACCCTGCATCCACCTCGCCGGAGGCTTCCTCTTCCATTAGAGTCGCCGGCGAGCAAGATTCACATCACCATCCACTAGAGCTGCGGATAGAGACTTGGCCGAGAGCTTAGAATGGGGAGCGTAAGGGCGCCGCAAGCATCAATCCAGCACCTCTAATCTTCTTCACCTCATACCACCGTCAACGTCGCCGGCGACGTTCACAACCTCCACCTTGAACGAAGCTCGGACTGGACGACACAAAAGCAGCAGCGGCTAAGCTCTGTTTTTCCGGCAAGCTAAATCCCAGATTCCGGCGACCTTTGTCTTCTTCCTCTGTGTTATGCCACCGTCTCTCTCTACCATTGTCACAGCTGGCCACCTCCTCTGTTCACCACCACCACAGTGCCGTTTGGCCAAGAAGACATCACCACCTCCCTCTTTTACAGCCACCTTCGCCTTACTCCAGCGAGCACCATTCCACTCTCCGCCATTTCCTCCTCTGTTTCTCCGTCCTCACCATCACTTTGTTCTTCACTACTAGAATACTCTTCTTCCTTCACCCCACATTCTCATTTTCTTCTTCACCTCTGTCTTCACCATAGCCCAGATTCACTTCTTCCTCTCATTAGCTTCCATGGCAATTTCGGTTGGGCAATTGATTTTGGGGATGGCAGTGGCTATGTGTGGCTGAATTCCTTTGCTTCTTGGGGTTGAAGAGTTGCTTGAGCTCTATGTATTTATACATAGGGGAGTTCTTTTCTATCATTCTATTAGTTTAGAATTACACATTTGAATTGCCTAGTTTTAGGAATTTTTATATATGTGATTTAATGTGTTATTGTCCTATTAATGTGATTGATTTGTGTCCTTGAGGGGCTGTTTGGCACTCAATTTCAAAAAGACTCATATTGTATTATTCCAATTTTAATTGCCCTCTAAGTGATTTCTAATAGTGCCTTAATGGATAGTTACTAGCTGCATTCGCAGGAGTAATTATTAATTAAAAACACTAGACCCGAGCAATCGTTTGTGGTTTTATTTTCAAGACTTAGAGAAAATTTACTCCCATAATCTTTTGAGCAAGATTTGTCACTTCTTCATTACCAAGAGGATTCATCATTCATATTTCCAATTCCAAATTCCTTTCCATTCACTCTTTCATCATTTTTATAGAAAAGATAAAAAATAGTAGTTTAGGAATTTAATTAATTTGCATCCTTCTTTTAATTATTAATTTGAAAAATCCAAAAACCATTTTCCCTTGTTTTTATTGCATATTGCATGATAATTAGATTACTTAGATAGCTCAATAAAGGCTCCTTAAGAGTACGACCCGAGTGTTGCATTGTACTGTAATTCTTGATTATAAATATTTTGCATTTGACCCTAAGATGCAAAGACACGGTCAAATCACTGCTACTGATGCATTTAAACCAATTTCAGGTTTTGGTTTTAGACAAAGAAGACGCCAATGAACTTAATAGTCGATCTTGAACAGAATGCTACATCTATATATACTCCTTAGGCTATGGCTAATGTTTAATTAGTTGCCTTCAGCCTTTGTAACCTTTATTATCTTTGAGCCTCATGTATCCGCTAGTGGTCAATAAATGTACTTTATATATTAACTTTGTTCTTGCATTTCCATGTGGTTCTTATTACTTCTTAGTTTACACAGTTTATTAGTTGGCCAAAAAAAAAAAAAAGTACATAGTTTATGTTCCTCCAGATGCATTATAAACTAGGTTATATATTTAGAACCATAACTAATACTATTTTAATAAAATAGGAGCTTAATTAAAGTTTCATGCTTGACAGTTGGAAAAATAACGAGGGTTCTAATTATAATTCCTTGGCAATCCCTCCACTCATCATTTTCTCATCACCTACACTTGCTCAGCCTTACCCTTTTATCTTCACCTTCCACTTCTTCATCTTTTTCAAATCTCTCATATTATAGGTCCCTTCCTTATCACACTCAACATCTCCTCTGTTCTTACCCTTTTCTTCACAGGTCCCATGTTTGCTTTATAAGTTTAAACTTTATTTTTTCAAAAGACTTGAATCATTTTTATAAACATAAATTAACTTTTAAAAATTCAAGAGGTAATTTTTGTGGATCAATTATTATTTATTAATACATACATATTTTTTAATTTAGAGAAATATCTCCACAGAAAGAAAAATCATAACATAGTTCAGAAAAGACTCGAAGCCTTTAGAACAGGTTGACTTGACTTTGGTGATACAAGTCGAAGTCATGTGGGAAGGAGCACGGAAGGAAGAATGAGTATAGAAAATAGGTTATAGTTGGAAGTTGTAATTTCCTTAGTTTCACATTCATTTTTGGTAGAATTGTTAAAAAAGATTTCATTGACAACTTATTTACTAAATGGGACATGGAAAGATATCTGCACATGGAGAGAAGATTTTTGCACACATATAAAAGATTTTTGCACACGTATGAAAGATTTTTACATATGTATCGGGAAGAATTTTGTACACAGGGAAGATCATCTACACATTAGGGAAGATATTCTGCACACGCGGAATATAATCTACACGCGAAGATCCCATTTGATAAATAAATTACCAATATGAAATTTTTTCACAATTTTTCCTTTTATTTTTCCAAGTCTTTAGACATATACAAGAGTCAATTATGAATGATTTTGATTTTAAAGTTGCAAGTGGCAACGTTGCTGGCAATTACAAACGTAGCCATCATGACTTTTCTACCCCATAAACCGTAATTAATGGTTGATGAAGTTCCCGTTCAATTAGTTGGTTTGGAAATATATTATTTAAATTAAACATTATATTTTAAATTCTGTAATGTTATCTATGATTTTAAATTAATAATTTATAATTTTACATAAATTCGAATTTATTTAAAAAAATTTAATGATAAATAATAACAAATCAAGTAATCAATTAGCTTTAAGAATATATACAAGAAAAATAAAGCATAAATATTTGAGATAAAATAAAATAATGCATTACAGTTGGTTGAGGTGGTAAGCAGCCTCCCCTAATAAGGAGAAGAATACAAATTCAAATATCAAGAAGTGAATTTATTAGAAGAGATGAAAATCTTTTGTGTTGTAGGTCTCGAAAAGGGAAATTAAACCCTTAATCAAATAAAAAATAATAGTGCTTTACTTTGAATTCTTTGGCCAGTGAGTATTACAATGGAATTGCTTTTCTGATTTATTACTATATTAATAATAAATAATAATAATATTTCTCACATTCTTTTGGGGGGGCATATATTGCTCACATTATTAATCACCTATGTATTGTTGTTGATACACTATACCGTTCTTATTTATAAGATTTTATTAACTGAATTGTATTAATTAAGAAAACAGTTAAACTTAATTACATGTAATAAATATATAGAAAATATACATGTTTTTCTAAATATGTCTTTATTAATAAGTAAGCAAATGAGTGAGAGAGTAACAGTGAGAAAGATAATAAAGAGAGTGCATAAATAAAATGAATTAGGGGCAACATTGGCAAAATGTATATAATGCTCAAACAACTCTAGATAGTGCCTTATAAAAGGGAACAAGCCAATTCAATAAATAAAGCTTCATATAGAGAGAGAGTGTGATTCTAAGAAAAAAATAAATGAAATCCTCATTTCGAGATTAGATAGACAGATAAGCTCCATATAGGGAGGGAGTATAATCACATTTTTTTCACAATATGTCGATTTCCCATTGTTTCCACAAATTAGCATATCAAATTTGTCGACCAAAAAACAAAAAAGCATATCAAATTTGAACCACTTCTTCTTTGATGGACAAGTGGAGCTAAGCTCTTTTAAATTGTTTAGATGACATCTGGACAATTCAGATTTTAATTTATTTTATTTTTTTAAATAAAATTATTTTAATGGATAGAAAATCTAAAATAAAAATAATCTTTTAACTAACATTTTTTTTTAAAAAAATACTTCTTTTTATTTAAAAATCACCCACTAAAAAAATTAAATCTATACCCTTTCCTTATGAGTTAAGGTGTAAAAATACACATGTGATTTTTCTTAAAGTGCGCCCAACAGCAAATGCTTTTTTTTAGGTGTAAAAGTAAATATGTGGTTACAAAATAGGTGCAAAAGTCACATTTTCTTTTAAAAGGAAAATGTTGATCGTGAAATAAAAATTTGTTGACTAATTGTGATGATATAGACGGTGACTTGGCAGGTGAAGTTGCTGACTAAGAAATAAATATTCAGAGAAATAAAATAAAAGGCAGCTGAATCAACAAGTTTAATGTGTTGCATGTGTAGCAGGCGGTGACAGTGGTGCCGGAGGTGAGGGAAAGTCAGTTGCTAGGGCAATTTCTAGGTTAGAACGACTGAGAGAGCGAGGGGTGAGGGAGTTCAGCTGGGATTGACGGAGAATAGGAGATCGGCGCCGGAGGTGGCACCGATGACAGAGGGGATAAAAAATCGGTGGATTTGAGTTCGTTGGAGGGCAAAATTCTTGCCTCCAAGGTTCATACTCCATATGCCTAGATCTCTCTTTTGATCCAACATTTTCTTGATCCGATTATGGTTATTATCTTTGGCTATTACATTTGTGTGGGACAAAGATTTTCATTTGAGTTATAATAGACTATTCTTTGATCTTTTGGCTGTGCGAATTGGTTATATTTTGCAAATAATTTTTCAATCTATGAAAATGCTAAGAATATACAAGTTCTCTTGATCAATCTATACAAATACTTTTGATGTTCAGTGAATGCAAGGAAATTTTCATTCTTTTTCACTACTTCTAGGCAAATTCAATACAAATGCCTACTTATCAACCCCTTCCACTTCTTCATAGGCAACTTTGCAAATTTATCTCCCTTTACTTTTTTGGACCCAGTTTTGTCCCCACGAAACATCAACCCTTCTTTGGAAGGAAACGTTCTTCCCTAGTTGCTTTCCATTTGTTCCCCTTCCGATTTGACATTGCTTCCTTCCCCCTCTGATTCAATTTCGTTTTTGTTTGCCCTCTGATTTGTTTTCGCCATCACTGTGCTTCCTTCTACCTCTCTCTCGTCCGATGCTGTTTTAATTTTTTTCCCAATAATTGATGTCTTTCGCCCTCAGCTCAGTTTGCCTACATTTTAAATGTGATTTTTTTTCTTTTTTTCAATAGTAAAGTATTTCAATTAGCAACTTTACCTGCCAAGTCATCATTCATTTCATCACAATTAGTCAACAAACTTCTATTTCACGGTCAACGTTTTCCTTTTAACAGAAAACGTGACTTTTGCACATATTTTGTAACTATATAGTTACTTTTACACCTAAAAAAAATATTTACTGTTAGGCGTAATTTGAGAAAAATCACATGTGTATTTTTACACCTTAACCTTTTTCTTTACTGTTGCTTTCCTGTCACAGCTGCCAAACAGACACATCGATTTTTGAGAAAAAAACCGGACACGTCGTGATTTTTTTCAAAGAAAAGCAATATTTAAAATCAAGTACAATGCATCGGTAAGGGATGTGAGAAAAGTCAGAAAACCACCCTCACACGCATTCACATTTTTTTTATCACATTGTTTTAATTATTTTTTTGGCCAATACGTTGTTTGAATTATTACATGCTGTATCCGTGTGTAGAGAAAATCTCAATTTATGTTCACCAAAAAATAAAAAAATAAAATCTCAAGTTATAGTAACACAGAAGTGGGGGGAGACGTCTTTTTTTTTTTTTTTTTGATACATAAAGAAGAAAAACTCTCAAGACTCAACCTACATCTATAGGAATACAATGATCCAACTCTAAAACAGCTGTTAACTCAGGCGTGGAATACAAAATAGGGTGAAACCCCGTTACACATGAAAGTGCCTTTTTCGCAAGGAAGTCAGCAACCCTATTTGTGTTTCTTGGAACAAACCTCAATTCAATCCTCCATTCTCGTTTTAACATGGAACGAACTTCTGCTATTGTATTAGCGTCCGAATGATTCTGGCAATTCTCACTGTTAATTAGATCAAGAACTTCTTTCGCATCGGATTCTAATACCACTCTACGCTTTCCTTGATCCCAAGCTGTCTTCAATCCTAGAAGAATACCCCATATTTCAGCGGTAACATGATCACCTAAGTCCAATCTGTGCATAAAAGCCATAATAAAATTCTCGTTAGCTTCTCGAATAACTCCTCCTCATCCAGCGCTGTTCTTCCCTGCAAATGCTCCGTCTACGTTAACTTTAGTCCATCCTTCCTCAGGAGGAGTTCATGTGGCCCCCCTATCCGTTACTAATGTGCCTTGTAAGTTGATTCCGACTAGTTTTTTACTTGCCTTTTGAATGCTGGATATAATGGCATGGGCATGATTCTGTAGGCTCTCATTATTCTGATTCTTCTGCTCAAAAAGACGTTCATTTCTCCTTTTCCAGAATAACTAGCATAAAGTTGCAAACCAGTCACCCCAATCTAAGCGTTGAATATTAAAGTTCACCCACTCCTTGAGATTAAGCTCGAAGAAAAAACGATCCCGTGGCAATGTTATTTTTTCCATCCACAAACGTTTAGCTTTAGTGCAGTCCCGAAGTACATGCAACACCGTTTCTGGGCCTTTCTTACACCAATCACACACATCATCAGCACACATACCTCTTCTATATCTCTCCACGTTGATAAGAAGCTTGTTGTGAGCAACGAGCCACATAAACGTTTTACACCTTGGGATAGTGTTCAGCTTCCAGATTTTCTGCCATAATACTTCTTGGTTCTCTTCTTCATTTGAAATAACTTTATATGCAGATTTCACCGTGAATTCTCCATTTCTTGTGTGTTTCCATCGAACAATCTGTCTCCCTTGCTCAACTTCGGAACCCTCCTGCACAAATCTCCATGCCGCCTTGATTCCTGTGATATGATTGAGAGTAAAAATCGTCATCCAGAACTGATTAAAATAAATCTGGGTCATCCAGAACTGATTAAAACAAAACCCTCCACATTATGTTCTTCCTTCCATGCTCGTTCGTCATGGCAGCAAACCAGTTTCCCTACTAAGTTAATCAGTTTTGGATGACCCATATTTATTTTAAAAAAATCTATAGTTTTTTTAAAAAAAATATTTTAATGGGTATAAAAAATAAAATAAAGATAATCTTTTAAATATTATTTATTTAAAAAATGGTTTCTTATTTAAAAAATCATCATTTTAATAAAACTCAAATCTAAACCGTTTAGATCAATTCCAGATGGTTCAAAAATGATTTACTCTCCTTATTAAACAAAATGCTTAGTAGGAAAATAGGCTCATACAACTCCAGCCGATAACCACTGACTTGTATAACTACTTTTTCCACAAATTAGCTTATAAAAAAAATTGGTTGATTCTTTTGGAATGATGAGTCATCAGTGAGTCATAAAATATAATTAATGGGTGTTCTCAAACAAAAACGCGTGATCTTTAGGAAAAAGTGAGAGAGAAGGAGACATGAGAATGAGCAGAGAGCCCGTTTATCTCCTTCCATGCCTCCTTCCCCTCACTACTCCCTCCAATTAATTATATTATATTATATGAAACATAATTAGCAAACACATTATTGCTGTTATTGACCAAAGACTTGGAAAAATGAGTGTGAAATTAATTAAAGACATATATGACTTCCAATCCAATTATAACCTATTTCTTGTAATTAAGCTCGGAGGTATTCTTTCTACGCTGCTTCCCGCATGACTTCGACTGGTATCACTACGTATAGTCCAGTCAACCGGAGTCTTTCCTGAATATGCTACAATTTTTAACTTCAGTTCTTATGTTAAGATTTTTCTTTTCTGAAACGAAACTGAAACTCATCTAACTTAGTTACGAATATGTGTTTATATTAATATGAAGTGCTTATGTTGCTAGAGCACTCATATATATATATATATATAATATACATATTAGTGAAATGACCTAAACAAATGCTCATAGAAAATGTACAGAGCAGTATACTTTTTATTTGTTCCAACCTATATATGCCATAATGGAGCACCTTAATTACACTGACACACACACATATTATATAGATTGTGTCGTCTCACGGGAAATGGATCTCTCCACTAACTTTTGTCTTCACTTAATGCCTCAACCATTGGATCATATTTTAGTGGGTGAGATTTAATACTATGTAACAATATTATAATTGTATATTTTTATTATATTTAATATTATAATACTATTATTTAATACATAGAATATTAAATCTCACTTATTAAAATATGATCCAATGGTTGAGATATTAAGTCGAGAGGAAGTGGTCGGAAGGGTTAGTGGAGACATTCTTATCCCGTGCCGTACATTGTCAAGTATTTAATGAACTGCATCTGTGAATCATTTAGTTTGCCTATGACTATGTTATTGAAATTTAATCACTCTCGAACCACGACGGTAAATGCCAACTAGTCCAAACAGTTTAACCAGAAATAAATTATTTGGAAATGCAAATAGCTTTATTCAGTTATAAGCGAAACAGAATCACCTTTTGCTCACCCCAGTAAATGCCCCACAAAAAAAGGAAAAAAAAAACCTAGCTCTTTGTTTTCCTCCCCTAGAAAGTAGAAACCAATATGATCTTCAAACTTGAAAGGAATATATAGAAGGGTTAACTAAATACCCCCTCCGTCTTTAATATAAAAATTAATTGACTAATTTAGATAAATTAAAGGAAACTAACTATGTTAGTTATTTGCAACAAATATATATTGATTTTTTTTAAATATATTATCCTTCATCATAACTACTCTCAAATAGAAATCCCTTAATGTGTGTAATCAATATGGATATTCTGTAAAAAAAAAAAAAAAAGTTGTAAATTTGGGAGATAAAGTAGATTAAGGTCTTATATTTAATGCAAAATCTAACCCCAACTAGCTCTTAGACTAGAGGTTATATCATATGTTGCAACTTGAGGCGGGAAGTAAAATTATAAATTAACAAGGGTTAACTCCATTCTCAATCCTTATAGTTTACAGTTATTTTCTTTTTGGTCCCTTAAGTTTTAAACAAGTGGTTTTAGCCCCTCAAGTTTACTCCGTTCCAAACCGTTAGTCCTTAAGTTTCAGAAAGACTTGAAACTAGAGTTAACACCGTTAATTAAATTTATGTGACACTAACACCATTATATTAAATATGTTTATGCAGATGCAGACTGGGCAAGCTGAGTTGGAAAAATAAATTCTAAGCCTCTATTTTTAAAAGCTTTTATATAAGTGAAAAAGCATAAACCCATCATCAGTCCGTGACCGTAGGTCGCTGCTTGATTTAAAGTAGAGAGGAGAGCTTCAACCTTGGGTTATGGTGGAAGGAGAGGGAAGGAGAAAATTTGTCAGAGAAAGATGTTTTAGACATTTTGGCTACACTAACGGGTTTAATTTCTAACCGTGTGTTTTTTTTTTTATTTAACAGAAGGACTAATATATATCTAACTGGAGAAAACCGAAGAATCCAATAAAAAATAAGTTCAAGTACCTGATTCAAAACTGAGTAGAACTCTTAGAACCTCCTCATTAATTTTACCTTATATAAAACTAGATTGTATCATAGAATAATACTGAATGAATAATTAAGACAATAAAAAAAGAAGTGGTTGCGGATATGTATTAAATAAAGGAGCGAGGTTTTCACATTTGTTTTTCATTTTATTAGCATGAGCGACAGAGGGATAAAAGAAAGAGGGAAGATCACAAATCATTTCACACCACTCTCAACGGTTTTTGTCTTATTATATAGCCTTGCATTTTGTAGAATTAGTCATAAAATTTGCACATCTTCTGAAAATCCCACGTAAAGGGAGGAGAGGGTGGAGAAAAGATAAAGAAGCTGATCTGATTAGCTGGAGAAAGTGTTTTTACATTGTACAAGATCAAAGTATTTAAAAACTATTTAATGTATTTATCTTATACAACATAAAGTTAATTCTTTACCTTTAATCGGGCATGGAATTTCCCTTTCATTGCCTTCTAATTTTCCAACCAAATTACTTTTCCAACACAGCCTTATAATTTCTCAAATTTTCATATGCAAAATTGATAGGAAGAAAATTAAAAAAATTCATGAAAGAAAGAACCAAGAAATATCAAGAAAAGGAAAGGAAGAAAATATTAAAACAAGATGCGAGTTGTGCCAAAGGAGATAGGATAATAAAGGAATCAAGGAGCCAGCGTGTGTGCGGAGGTTTCAGTGGAACAGAGACAATACTTTAGTATGATATCAATATGATGTTAGTTTCTGGCCAAAAAAAAAAAAAAATTATTGGTATGTTTGGCGGAGAAAAATATGGTTGTAGTTATCGATATATTTGGCTGCACAAAATTTAATTTGCTAGATTGCCAGAAAAATTTAATGAAATTGAAGCTTTGGAGGAGATCAAATTGAGGTAAGTGAAACCGATATATTAGAAGTGCCTTCTTCTTCCATTGGTGGCTGATTATTTCAGTATGTTAAATATTAATTAAATCAGTGAAAGAATTAGATTTAAACTGCTGCCGTGATGGATCTATTTCGAATAATATAATGAATTGCGTGGCTTACCATCATTTTGGAAATTAACTATACTTATCTGCTCATTTTTATTTCAAATTACTCCCTCAATCCCTAATTATGTGGCAAAATTTTGTAAACACTTAATTAACCTGCATGATACGTACTTCTTTCACCCGTGGATATAATACCCTTTTGACTAATTTATTGATATTAAGAAAATCAGTGCAATTAGTTATTTGTAACCAAAGGATGCTCTTCTGCAACTATTCCCATATAAGGCATTTTGATTAGTAATGACTCTTCACCAAAGTTAAAAATGAGCATTTTCATTAAGGGGAAAAAAATTAAGTATTATAACTAGGAGTATTTTGATGTAGGAGAGAAAATGGATGGGTTGTCATTATAAAGGACAAAAAAGATTGCAGTTGGGACAGAGAGGACTAAATTAAATAAGCAACGTTTTATATCCAAAAAGATGAGCATTAACTAAATTAAGGATACAAGTGAAAAAAAAAAAAAATATGTTATCAATTTTCATATATTAACTAATCTGTAAGTTAGGTAATTTTCTTTTATGGATAGTAGCACGAAGGGAGTATATACAAATAATTTTTAGTTTTATAGAATTTTTGGTTCTTCAAATTTGTTTTCATTTTTGTTCTGGTCCCTTAAGTTTCAAATAAGAGGTTTTGGTTTCTCAAGAAGCAAAATAGTCCATATATTTATTTAATGATAAGGATTAATATTTTAAACAAAATAAAATTTGAAGGACCAAAACCCCTTATTTGAAATTTGAAAGACTAAAACCAAAATGAGAGCAAATTTGAAGGACCAAAGATTGTATTAGGAACGAAAAACCGGACCGGGCAATGAACCGGTTACAGCACAGGTTCAAGGGTTAATGGGTCAACCGGGGTCTAACCGGTAGTTGAACCGGTCATAACCGGTCATATTAAAATATTATAATTTATTAATGATAATATATATTAATATATTTTTAAACTTCTATAGATAAAAATAAAGATTTTTAGAAAAAAATGTTTAAAATATATTAGTATTAGTTATAATACCTATACTTATGCAAAGATATCTCATTTCCTATAATTATTATATCTTTTTAAATAATTTTTTAAATTATTTTCTTCATTTTTTTTAGATTTGTTCTTTCTTTATCTATTTATCTCTTCATTTTAGTTTTCAACTTTCCATTTTGTCTTAAAAAAACACAAAATAAAAATTTTAAAAATTTAAAAAAAATAAGAAAGAAAGAAACCGGGTCAACCGGTTGGACCACCGGTTTTAACCGGTTCTGGCCGGTCCAACCAGTTCTGAACCGGTCTGACCGGTTTACTAATCAAACCGGACCGAATCAGGGACCGGTTTCCGGTTCGACCGGTCGAATCGGCTGGTCCGATCCGATTTTTTATACTCTGGTACTATTAACCCACAATTTTATCGCCAAATGAAAAAATAATAATTTTCTGAATGCTTTTCCGACTCCTTGTACCTACCTAAATTCTAGGACTCTTTTTCAGTTAATTCACCGAGATGATGAAGGCACATAATTAACACCCCTGATAATTCCCTTGTCAGCACGAGAGAGATTAAAAGTAACAATATAGGCTGAAGATGAAAACAAATTATTCAAAACTTAAACTGTTTTCATAAATTGAATGAGTGAGTGGCCAAAAAGAAAGTTAAAAAAACTGAACAACAACGACAAGTTAATTTAATAATCGTATATATTAGGAATAGCAGTATTTCATAGACTAAAAAACAAGCAAACTGCAGATATACAGATGGACTCAATACAATAAATAAAGAAAAATGAGTGAGGGTGCCAAGGAAATTTACAAGGAAATCAACAATTACTATTAAGCCACCACTAAGGTTAATTAATTAAGCAAGCAAATTCTTTGATGATAAATATATTTTTAGAATCCGACTGTGCTTTCTAGCAAGGCGACATAAACAAGGCAGATGAATAGCTTCAGGATTCAATCCCTCTTATTCACTACTACAAAAAAGCAAAGCTGTGGCGCTTATAATTGCATTAGCTGTGGCGCTAGAGAAATGCCACATATCTGGACACTACTAAAAAAAGCTGTGGTTCTTAGAAGCGCCACTGATTTTTAAATTTTTGTTTTTTAAATAACCTCCTGCAGCCAGGCGCTACAGGAGGCCCCCCCTTCTGGGGCGCCTGGCCAACCAGGCGCCACAGGAGCCAACCCCTCCTGGAGCGCCTCCTCACGCAGGCGCCACAGGAGGTGTTTTTTTTTTTTTTTTTAAATTCTTCGTATTGATTTTTTTTAGCATATTTTTTCCTCATATTTTTTGAGTTCTTCGTATTGGTTTTTTTTTAGCATATGTTTTCCTCATATATATCTCCCATGCATATATAATTATAGTCTGCATGGTTTAATAAGAACAATGATAGATAACTTTAAAATGATACCGACAAATGATTAATTAGCTAAAGTAGTACTGAAAATTGTTATACAATATATTGTAAACCTAGCTGAATGAAATACAACAAATTCAACTTCAACAAACATGCATAACACAACAATTGGCAATTAGAAACAATACAAAAAAGACTAACTAGTGAATTTAATAGTATATATAGCTACCCAGAGATTTACCTAAACACATATTCACACCATTCCTCGATCACTTCATTAACCTGATGGTCTGTCAAAGGGACACATCAGGCACCCTTGATCCGGGGATTCTTCGTCTTCAACCAGACCTTCACTTTCACTCATACTCGACCTTGCTTGCTCTCACCTCCAACTTCATCTCACTCCCTCCACCTCTGTCCTTGCCGGCGGCCTTCACTTCACCTTCACTGTCTTATTTCGTTGTCGGCGAGGTCCCAGATCAGATAGACCAGAGAGAAGCGGCGGAAGAGAGATAGAATTGGACAAACAGGGAGATACAGCAGCGACAAAGTTTCAGAGGGTGGAGTGACAGTGCGAAGAGAGACGAAACCATACCATTACCTTCGACGACCACCTTCACCATCTTATCTCGTCGCCATTGACCACCATTATGGCCAGTGGAGCTCCTGAAACGAGAACCAGAGCCGCGATCTAAAAGATCGTCTCATAATGCTCCCAGATGATGATGAGGCAAGGTACGTGATATTGTAATCTGACAATATCCTCTGTCTCTTGATGAATTAATTTTAAAGTAGGTGTTATGATTGAGATCCGAAATTGCAGTCTTTTGACTATAATTTATCAGTTAAATTATTATGATAACTATAGTATAAGCTGTTTTGAGATGCCTATTCCTAAAGGCTACCAAGTCTTTACTGATGCAGTTAAAGCAATTTTAGGTTTTGGTTTCAGACACCAATGAGCCTCCCATGTGGGAGTGGTGTAGGAAGGTGCATGGAAAGAAGAATAGTGATCCCATCCCATACCTATTTGCTAGAAATTTGTTAGATTGCCATAAAAGTTGAATGAAATTGAAGCTTTGAAGGAGATTGACGCAAGTGAAACCAATTAGTGGTTGATTATTTCAGTATGTTCAATATTAATTAAATCAGTGAAAGGATTAGATTTAAGCTACTGCAGTATTGATAATGGATCCATTCCGAATGACTTGTATGGCTTACCATCATTGTGGAAATTAACTATACTTATCTTTTCATTTTTATTTCAAACTACGATCCCTCAATCGCTGATTATGAGACAACATTTGTAAACATTTAATTAACCCACATGATACGTACTCCTTTCACCCCTAAATATAATACCCTTTTGACTAATTTATTAATATTAAGAAAATTAGTGCAATTAGTTATTTGATTAGCTAGTAATGACTTCTCACCAAAATGAAAAATGAGCATTTTCATTAACCAAAAAAAAAAAAAGTATTATAACTAGGAGTATTTTGATGTAGGAGAGAAAATGGATGGGTTGTCATTATAAAGGACAAAAAAGATTACATTTAGGACAGAGAGGGCTAAATTAAATAAGCAATGTCTTATTTCTAAAAAGTCGAAAAGATGAAATAGCTGAGCATTAATTAAATTAAGGATATAAGTTGAAAAAAAAAATACGTAACCAATTGTCATATATTAACTAATCTGCAAGTTAGGTAATTTTCTTTTATGGATAGTAGCACCAAGGGAGTATATACAAATAATTTTATCACCAAATTACGCTACAAACTGCTGCCTTATAGTGAAGAATTAATTGGAATTGACCATAAAGCAAAACAACAATTGAAGATAGGTTCGAATGATGAATAGTTCGGTTTGTAGGAACATGTGGGTAAGACAATGATTGCTAGGCCTGTTTTTGAGAAATATCTGTCAATTTAATATTAGTTGCTTTCTTCTCATCAATGTCACAACTTCATCAGAAAGAGATGGTGAGGTTCAGTGACAAAGCAAACTTCTTTCACGTCTCAAAATTAGAAACATAGAAATTGAACACCCATATGAAGGGAAGAAAATAATATATCATCAAAGAAGATTAGAACAAATTTACCGAGGAACGGTCAAAAGATGATGTTCATTAACTCCTGAAAAGTCACCGGCACAATAGTGAGGCCGAATGGCATCACGACCCACTCGTATAAACCTTGATGAGTACGGAAAGCAGTCTTCTCAAAATTGGAATCACGCATGCAGCTCCCTCGAGAAGTTCGTCAATAGTTGGCATCGGAAAAGCATCTTTCACGGTCACTGCGTATAAAGCTTGGTAAATCGATACAAAACCACCATATCCCGTCCTTCTTTTTAACCAACATGACAGGCGCCAAGAAAGGACTAGAACGCAGTCATATGAGGCCATTTGTTAATAATTCATCAACTAAGCGCACGATCTCTGTTTTCTGGTTAATAGGGTATCAATAGGGATGGACTTTCACTACTACAGTATTTGGTTGGAGTTCAATACAATGCTCATGCCCTCTGACGGGAGGCAGCCCAGTCGATTTCGTGAAAACCAATTGATGTTTGGACAAAATGTTTTGCAAGTCCAAAGGAAGCATCTCGGAAAGCTCTTGACAAACAGGAAAAAAGTCAATAACGTCTAAAAGATATAACTTAGCAATGGAATCTGTGTGTTGTAGACATAGCAGGTGATGACATTGGGCTTGCTCAACAAAATTACCACGAATTGACCATTTTCTAGAAATTTAACCGTGGATGAGCTATAGTCGGCAACATGAGGTCCCAACGTTTCCAACCAAGCTGCGCCAATGACCATATCAACGGCGGCTACTGAAAGTACAAACAAGGCCAGATGCAAAGTGTGCCCAGAAATTTGGACTAGCAAGATTGGTTTTGGACAGAGGAAAGAGGGGTGAGCGGCTCACGGTTGATGCTTCGTTATCATTCTTAAACGAGAACCAGAGAGCGCCGGATGAGGAGCTGAGAGGAGGCGCTGAAGTCCCACTGTTCATCATCTTCTTCCTCGTTGAGCTGATATTTGCACAGTGATCTGTTATAATTTCTTGCCACTGAACTCTGATCCGATTCTTCTTTATTTCCTGTATGGTTTTGAATTGTTGCTGAGATGACGAGAATTAAAGTAACATGGGGCTAGTTGCTCCTGACCCTAGAATAGCTATAAACTATTTTGGGATTTAAGCGTGTATGAACCAATTAATTGTGCTTAATATTATTTTTGTCTACTTAATCTTGTGTTATTTTAATTATCTATTGCTTTATCACTACTAAGTATGAAATTAGAGAATTTAGATTAGCCTTGAAAGATGGATCTTAATTGAACCATAAGAGTAAGTAATATGGGATTAGAATTTATTCTAATTTGCCAACAAGACAGGAATATATATATTGGACTCATATAATCATATTAGAGTAAAAATTGGACAATTATTGCCTCTAAATTAGTTTAGAATAACAATTTTAATTTGAAAGAGGGATATGAGTGATCGGAAGATACTTTTATCTATTAATGCTCTAGACTAACAATTTAATATTAAGTACATTTATTTTGGGTGATTACATGCTCCTAGATCAGAAAAGGGGATTCGCCACTGTCGATTGTTTTTCTCGATTGAAATTTCAAAAATAGTAAATTTAGCATTTTTGCTCTTCTTTAATTTTTTTTTTTCAATTTCCTCATTTGATTTTCTTAAATGAAATGAAAATGAGAAATTTAATGTCTAATCACTAGTTCATTGAGATCTCTATGGAACGAACTTGATTCACTGTTATACTATTTCATGGCCCATATATTTGTTGTGTTTACTTAAAATTTAGTATCACTACTCCTAACACCTACCAAAGTCTTTATTGTCCCCAAAATCACTCATGAGCTTTCCAGCATTATTCACAAAATTGTTTCATCATAAAGCAAATAGCACCAATATAGTACAAAATAAAAGTGAGACAATACGTTGGTTTAGAAGAGCTACTTTTAAATTTGTTAGATAAAACCGAACAGACGAAGGCCACAAATACAATAACTAATGTCAGTTGCTAAGCACTCACATTCCTACCTACTTAGCTTCAACTTAATTATAACTAGAGATTAAATTGACTTGCATTCTTTGCATGTGAGTTTTGAGAAGGAGCTAGCCCCTCAAATCATGACAAACCCAATGTTCGAATTCCATTAGGAGATATGCCCGTATTTAATATTTGACAGTACCTAGAACAAGATTACTTCTAATAAGAAGATACTTGTGCCTAGGGAAAAAAACAATTTTAGGTTCTAGTTTTAGACACAGAAGGATGATAGGTGGATATTTTATAAATAAATGGATATAGATTTTGGAAAATACTCTATTAGATTAAATTTATAAATATTTTATATCTGTTTAATTATTTTTTATATATTTTCCTCCCTTGAGCCAAGTAAAAGGTAAAGAGGAATTTTGCAATAGAATCTCCTCACATATTTTTTTTTTTGAAGGGAAAATTAAAAAAACTCATGAAAGAAAGAACCAAGAAATATCAAGAAAAGGAAAGGAAGAAAATATTAAAACAAGATGCGAGTTGTGCCAAAGGAGATAGGATAATAAAGGAATCAAGGAGCCAGCGTGTGTGCGGAGGTTTCAGTGGAACAGAGACAATACTTTAGTATGATATCAATATGATGTTAGTTTCTGGCCAAAAAAAAAAAAAAATTATTGGTATGTTTGGCGGAGAAAAATATGGTTGTAGTTATCGATATATTTGGCTGCACAAAATTTAATTTGCTAGATTGCCAGAAAAATTTAATGAAATTGAAGCTTTGGAGGAGATCAAATTGAGGTAAGTGAAACCGATATATTAGAAGTGCCTTCTTCTTCCATTGGTGGCTGATTATTTCAGTATGTTAAATATTAATTAAATCAGTGAAAGAATTAGATTTAAACTGCTGCCGTGATGGATCTATTTCGAATAATATAATGAATTGCGTGGCTTACCATCATTTTGGAAATTAACGAAGGGAGTATATACAAATAATTTTTAGGTTTATATAATTTTTGGTTCATCAAATTTGCTTTCATTTTTGTTTTGGTTCCTCAAGAGGCAAAATAGTCAATATATTTATTTAATGATAAGGACCAATATTTTAAACAAAATAAAATTTGAAGGACCAAAACCCCTTATTTGAAATTTAAAAAATTAAAACCAAAATGAGAGTAAATTTAAAGGACCAAAGATTATATTAACCCACAATTTTATCGCCAAATGAAAAAATAATAATTTTCTGAATGCTTTTCCGACTCCTTGTACCTACTTAAATTTTAGGACTCTTTTTCAGTCAATTCACCGAGATGATGAAGGCACATAATTAACACCCACGATAATTCCCTTGTCAGCACGAGAGAGATTAAAAGTAAAAATATAGGCTGAAGATGAAAACAAATTATTCAAAACTTAAACTGTTTTCATAAATTGAATGAGTGAGTGGCCAAAAAGAAAGTTAAAAAAACTGAACAACAACGACAAGTTAATTTAATAATCGTATATATTAGGAATAGCAGTATTTCATAGACTAAAAAACAAGCAAACTGCAGATATACAGATGGACTCAATACAATAAATAAAGAAAAATGAGTGAGGGTGCCAAGGAAATTTACAAGGAAATCAACAATTACTATTAAGCCACCACTAAGGTTAATTAATTAAGCAAGCAAAGTCATTGGTGATAAATATATTTTCAGAAACTTAAGCAAGCTTGTGGAGGTGTCATTCGAGATCATCAGGGCACCTGGAGGTGTGGATTTCAACAGAAGTTGGGACAAAATACCTCAACTGCTGCGGAAATCCATGCAATACGTAGTGGTCTTCAATTATGCAAGCAGATGGGACTTACCAGGATCAAGCTGTATTCAGATTCCCTTCAGGCTATTCATTTGCTCTCGATTGACTGTGGGACTGCTCACCCATTACAGGATGTCATCTTAGAGACTAGATCACTTATCCTCATGGACTGGGACCTGGAGATTTTGCACGCTTATAGAGAGAATGTCAGATGTGCTGATCATCTAGCGAGACGGGCTCATTTGAGTACTCAGGAGTTCTTGATGTTCAACACGTCGCCAGCAGAATGCGAGGTACTCTTTGCGTTAGAGTGTGAGGGTCTATTACCGGGCCAATGTGGGATGCATATTTCCTAGCATCTCTTTATAAACCTCAAGCATAGCTTGCCTTTGTACTACAAAAAAAAAAAAAAAAAAGAATCCGATTGGGCTTTCTAGCAAGGCGACATGAACAAGGCAAATGAATAGCTTAAGGATTCAATCCCTCTTATTGTTAAAAAATTAAATATAAATTTTTTATGATTATGATGATGTAATTCAAAGGTTAACGTAAACCTGGAGGGCAATTCTATTTTAGTGGGTCCACATCACGCTACTGTCGAGAAAAATAAATTTTTACAATCCAATAGTGCTTTATAGCAAAGCGACATAAACAAGGCACATGAATAGTTTAAGGATTCAATCCCTCTTATTGTTAAAAAATAAAAAATTAAATATAAATTGTTTATGATTATGATGATGTAATTTAAATTTATATATTCATCTCCAGGTTGATCTAAGCCTAGAGGGTGATTCTATCTTATGGGTCCACATCACGTTACTGTCGACAAAAATAATTTAAATGAATACCCCACTAAATTTTTCAAGTAATTGCAAGCGATATCCCTCATTGTTAATTTTTGACAACTCCAAGACACTTTGAAAAGCTTGTCCTTGACTAAACCAACATGTAATTTAATCTCTAAATACTTTGTGGGATACTCGTACAAGCTCATCTTAACACAATCCCAATTTTAAATTAACTCCAAGTTATCTTAATTATATAAACATTAAAAATATAAGTATACATATGTATTCATGACGTCATGAGCAACAATATTATGAAAATAAGATTAGCTGTTCAACCAGTTAAGTTATCTGTTTAAGGTTCAATGATTAGACTTATTAATCAGACCTACAAGAATTAAATTATTAATATAATACTGTGAACTATAACTATAATATAAAATACTATGACTATATGTAACTACAACTATAATATAAAGGAAAAAAAATCAAATACTATACTAATAACTAATAATAAAATAATAAAAATAACTAATAGCTATAACTAATAATAAAAATAATAAGCAGAGTGCTTTTATTCAAAAGGCCCCGTAAACTTCAACCAATTTTTGCGCTTCAATATATTTGCCCCATGCCAAATGTGTCCCAAATAGAAGAGCAGAGCAAACAAAGTATGTCCAAAAGTAAACCAATCTATTGAACCGTTACGAAAAACACCATCTGATTTTAAAGTAGCACGATCTAGTTTAGACTTATTGGAGGGTTCTATTGGCGTATTGGCGTGCATCCAATAGGACTAACATATCTAATTGGAGAAAGCTAAAGGATCCAATTAAAAAAAAAAGAGTTAAGGATTTGATTCAAAACTGAGAAGAACTATCAGGAACGCCAAATTAATTTTACCATATATAAAACTAGATTGTAGCATAGAAGACTACTGAATGAATAATTAAGACAATAAAAAAGAAGTGGTTGGGGATATCAGATATGTATTGAATAAAGGAGCGAGGTTTTCATATTTGTCTTTCATTTTATTAACAGGAGTGTCAGAGGAATAACAGAGATAGCAGAACGGGAGAGAGAATATCGCAAATCACGTCACACCACTCTTAACGGTTTTTGTCTTATTATAGAGCCATGCCTTCATCAATTTCTCTCAGCTTCCACGTTGGTCTGCGCATTCGACTACCGCGTCTTGCATTCATCAATTCCTCCTTTCACGTGCACTTCTTTTACAGATTTTTATCTGCAATCATCAATAACAAGTCGAAGTGATGTGGGTATAGGAAATGAGTTACAGTTGGAAGTAGTAATTTCCTTAGTTTCACACTCATTTTTACAAGTCTTTGGGCGTATGCGAGAGTCAATAACAGCGTTTATATCTTTGCTTTAGTTTCATATATTATAATTAAATGGAAGGAGCAGTCAGGGAAGGAGCACGGAATTGGTATCTTTTTATTAACCGTCAAACACTCTAGATTTATTTAGAGAAATTATAAGAAATCTGGCTAAGGGTAATTTAGTCTTTTTATTTTAATATTTTAGTATTTGATCCTTCTAAATAATTACCATTTTATGGTCCTTCTTAACAAATATTATTGTTCACTCCCAGTAAAAGCCCCACCCAAAAAAAACCTAGCTCTTTGTTTTCCTCCCCAAGAAAGTAGAAACCAATCACATCATCAAAGTTGAAAGGTATATATAGAAGGGTTAACTAAATACTACCTCTACCCTCTAGTCTTTGATATAAAAGATAATTGACTCATTTAGATAACTTAATGAAATTAGCTATTAGTTATTTATAACAAATCTATATTGGTTTTTTTAAAAAATATTATCTTTCATCATGACTATCATTGAATAGAAACCCCTTAATATGTGTAATCAATATAGATATTTTGTGAAAAAGGTTATAAATGCAGGAGATAAAGTAGATTAAGGTCTTAGCTCTTAGGCTTGAGGTTATAGCATACATTGCAACTTGAGGAGGGAAGTAAAATTATAAATTAATAAGGATTAACACCGCCTTTAATTCTTGTAGTTTACAGTTATTTTGATTTTGGTCCTTGAAGTTTTAAACAAATGGTTTTAGTCCTTCAAATCTACTTCGTTTCAAACCTTCCTAAAGTTTCAAAAGGACTTGAAACTAGAGTTAATACTGTTAATTAAGCTTGTGTGGTACTAACACTGTTAAATATATTTATGTGGATGCTGAGTGGGCAAGCTGAGTTGGAAAAATAAATTCTAAGCCTATATTTTTAAAAGCTTTTATATAATAAAAAAACATAAACCCATCATCAGTTCGTGGCCGTGGGTCACTGCCTGATTTAAAGGAAGGAGGAGAGCTTCAACCTTGGGTTGTGGTGGAAGGAGAGAGAAGGAGAAAATTTGTCAGAGAAAGATGTTTTAGACATTTTGGCTACACTAGCGGGTTTAATTTCTAACCGTGTGTTTATTTTTATTTAACAGAAGGACTAATATATATCTAACTGGAGAAAACTGAAGAATCCAATAAAAAATAAGTTCAAGTACCTGATTTAAAACTGAGTAGAACTCTTAGAACCTCCACATTAATTTTACCTTATATAAAACTAGATTGTATCATAGAATAATACTGAATGAATAATTAAGACAATAAAAAAAGAAGTGGTTGCGGATATGTATTAAATAAAGGAGCGAGGTTTTCACATTTGTTTTTCATTTTATTAGCATGAGCGACAGAGGGATAAAAGAAAGAGGGAAGATCACAAATCATTTCACACCACTCTCAACGATTTTTGTCTTATTATGTAGCCTTGCATTTTGTAGAATTAGTCATAAAATTTGCACATCTTCTGAAAATCCCACATAAAGGGAGGAGAGGGTGGGGAAAAGATAAAGAAGCTTATCTGATTAGCTGGAGAAAGTGTTTTTACATTGTACAAGATCAAAGTATTTGAAAACTATTTAATGTATTTATCTTATACAACATAAAGTTAATTCTTTACCTTTAATTGGGCATAGAATTTCCCTTTGATTGCCTTCTAATTTTCCAACCAAATTACTTTTTCAACACAGCCTTATAGTTTCTCAACTTTTCATATGCAACCCCTAGAGGTTTGATACTTTTAATTTCATACGGACTTTTCATTTTTGGGCTTCTTATGTCACTTTACCATTTCATAGAGCAAATTACGGGATTTCTTTCTTTTCTCAGGTCAAAAAGTGAAATTGAATTTATTGTGACTTGTGAGTCCTTTTTCTTCCCATTCACACTCCCTCCTTTCACATGCACTTCTTTTACAGATTTTTATCTGTACTCATCACACTATAAAAAAACAATTCAATTCTATGGTAAACTTATTTTTTATTTTTTAAATTTTAAAAAATCAAGTGGCAACTCAGGCGACATCCACCTCATCGCCGGCAGCGGCATGTGGCAGCTCCGACGGCCTCCACCTTGTCGTCGACACACAGATCCGCCACGTGTCGCAATAACTAATATTTTTTTACTAATATCAATTAATAACTAATAAATTTAATTTTTTGTAAATAAACTTTTATATGACCATTTTGCTCCTACAAGGATCAAAACCTATGATTGAAAATTAAAAATATTTTAAAAATTAGAAAATAATAAATAAAAATTAAATTAAAAATATTAATTAATAACTAATAAATTTTATAAAAAATAATTTTTCAAAATTAAATTTGATTAAAAAATAATATTTAATTAAAAAATAATAATTTTTAAATTTTACCACGGAATTTGTGATGGAATTGAATCTGTTGGAAATTGCAATGGAATTATTCAATTGCAAATTCCATGGTAAAATACGGAATTTGCCAAGGAATAAATTTTGCCACGCAAAAAATTCTGTCGAAAAATTTTCTGAGAAAATTTTCGACAGATTTCTAACTAAATGTGTCACGAAAACATATCATCAGAAATTTCATTTTTTTTAGGGTCAATAACAAACCATCAATTGTCAACTTTAACGTCCTTGCCTGCCACTTCTCTTCAGTTTCCATTTATTTATTTATTTATTTAATAACTAGTTATGTGAACAATATAATATAAATAAATTTTGGTTATTTTAATTGGGTCAAACTGGCATTTTGTATAGATTTAAAAGTAAGTCATATTATTTATTATTTATATAATAATGTAGATATATAAAATCAGATTCATGTTTTTTTAGATGAATATTTATGATTTAATATTCAATATTCTCCTCATATATTTAAAATTAAATACGTAATGCACTAATAATTCAGGGAGGCAAGAAAGCCAGCCCCACATGCATGCATCTACTTAAGCCATATTGTTCCCCAATTACAAAAGAAGAGTTTTCAATACATTACGTGAAGTTAAGTCACTAAACGTGTTCTCCTGGGCCAATAGTAAAATAAATCAAAGATGAAGAAAATTAAAGGTTAGTGCTAATAAAAGGGAAAATCCGTCAAAAGTTGGTTCCAGCGTGTTGTGTCGGAGAAAGATTCTTTATGAGAAATTAAATATATTAATCAGTTTACACAATCAAATAAAGGCCTATATAAAATAAGTCAGTGTTCGATTTTTTTAATACATATAATACATCCAGATCATCACTACTGTGTTAACCCCAAGCTAAAGGCCTAAACAAACCTAATCGGACCATATAATTACTTTAAACCAACATTACGTTACGTTGTTTTCCAAAAAGACGAGGTTGGAGTGGTGGAGGGAAGGTGCATGGAAAGAAGAATAGGGACCCATTCCAAACATTACACATTATTGGGCTTTGTTTTTCCATCCCATGCCCTCATCAATGGGGCATAAACGTCATTTTTTCATTTCATAAAGCAAAAGCATCACGGGATGTGCTTCTTTTCTGATTTCTTGGATCAAAAAGTAAAATCCATTTCCATGGATACTTGAGTCCCTTTTCTTCCTTGCAGCTCTCCCATGCTTTCACCCACTAATATTTTAAAATAGAAGCTACCCTATTTGTCCCAGTTTTATAATTTTAGATAAAAGAAACTCAAAATTTATCCTCTCATTTTCTTAAATTTTGGGTTCCCGTTTAAAATTTACTTTCTCATTCTTTTTAAATTTTAGATTTCCGTCCAAAATTTAAATTTATTCAACCCAAAAAAATAATTTATCCACTCTCCCATTCCCTCCTACCCCTCCCCTCCCCTCAAACCAAGCAAAGTAAAAACTTAATCTCTTATTTATCCGTCATCGATCTATGTATTGAGTTATTGACTGATGGGTAACTGTTTGCAAAGAAAAAAAGACCGATGGGTAACTTCATCTACCCCACTAAAAGACAAAGCTTCTTGGCACCTTCGGAGAAAGTGAACATAATAAAAGAAACTTTTATTTTTTGACCTGAACATAATAAAAGAAACTGGAACACTGGAAAGGACAGCAACTTCTCTCTCCCTCTCTAAACCAGATCTACGTTTCTATTTCTCCGGCCGGCGAGCTCATGATCGAACGTTGAAAGAAGCTGATATGCGTTTTTGTTTTTATGAAGATCATATTCACAACGAAAACTGAATCTCTCCCTCTCTAAACGGTGAGAAATACGATTCTTTTGTCAGTCGGATTATTATTTCATCTTTGACTGTTCTTCTTCTCCTACGCTTCTTCATTTTCCTTCTCAGTATAAACATTAGTTGAGGGCCATCCGGCTTCCTTAAATCCGTCCCGGCTCCCGGCTGAAAAGCGATATCCGGCTTTATAATGATTTTTTCCCGGTCCAAGCCGGCTGGAACATTAAAACGGCTTTACCCCAAAACTAAGCCGTCGCCGGCTCCGGCAGTCTGGTCCAGCTCGGCTATGAAAACATTGTGATCATATACATATCTTTTTTTCCCCTCCTTTTATTGATCGCACGCGTTTTTGTTTGACAAAACACTCATTAATTTCATAAGGCACTCTTTATTCAAATAAAACCAACCAAATTTTTAGTGGTTGTTGCAATAACGATAAAGCTGATTTGTGGGAAAAATGGGAAACCGACATATTGTGGAAAAATGGGGTTATACATACAAGAGATGGGGGAAGGAGCATGGAAGGAAGAATGTGGACCCTTTCTTTTACAATTCCTTTCCTTTCATTTTTCTTTTATTGCAGAAAAAGAGAAGAATGTGGACCCTTTGTTTTACGATTCCTTTCCTTTCATTATTCTTTTATTGCAGAAAAAGAGAGAGGAAAAGAGGAAGAAAAGACCAAGATATAAAAGAAACAGAAAGAAATTGTGAGGAACTTGCTAGAAAATTCTAGCTTGAGCCATCTAACAACACCATCAGGAAGGTAAACTCCTGGACCCTTGTATATATTAAGCATTTGAGTTTAATCCACTTCCCTTATAGTTGTTAGCCCAGCTTAGTATACTATACACTTCACTTGATCATCTCATATTTGATTTATTTTCCTTTTCCTTTAGAGCTAATGTTATGGTTTAGTTGTTGTAGGTCGCAATATTAGTGGTTCGTCATATTATACTCAGCAAGTTGGTTCAAATATTTATGGCAACCGATCAACAAGAATTTTCCGCAAATTCTTCTAACTCCAATTCAAACCCAAGAACCTGCAAGTATGACATTTTCTTGAGCTTTAGAGGCGAAGACACCCGGAAAGGCTTCACAGACCACTTGTATCATGCGCTCAAGAAGAGTGGATTTACAGTTTTTAGAGATGATGAAGAGCTTGAGAGAGGAGAAGTTATTTCAAAAAAACTCCAACAAGCAATTGAGGACTCTCATTTCGCAATTGTTGTTCTCTCCAAAAATTATGCCTCTTCTTCATGGTGTTTAGACGAACTCCAGCATATTCTTGACTCGAGAGATAATTCGTGTCAACAAGTTTTCCCCATATTTTATGATGTAGATCCATCAGCTGTGCGGAAACAAAAAAGAAGTTTTGAGGAAGCTTTTGTTGAGCACCAAATGCTTCAAAGGGACAATAAGGTTTTGAAAAGTTGGAGAGAATCTCTCACGAAAGTTGCTAACTTATCTGGTTGGGATTGCAAGGATCGGTAAGTTAATTTCTTATTGGGTAAAATTATGCGATATATATTTTTTGCTTATAATCATTTCATCGAACATAAATCTAGATGCAGTCAAGCTATTTGTTTGGCATGTATGTGTTCTTATTTTAAAGATAAAAAATTAACAATTAAAATGAACATTTTTGTTGTAGCAGGGAACTATACTTCATATTACAAGTGTCATGAATCTTTGTATTGTTTATTGAGTTGTTCTTTCCATTTCTGTTTGCAACTATTTAATAAATAGTTTTCACTGTTAAACTTTATCAAAAAATTAAAGAATTGTAAAACTTTTTAAATTCAATCATTTGATATTGATATATATACTATTAGTTATATTGGAGTAGTGGGTCATTTTTTAGTTGTGATATTATTTATTCTAATAAATTTTGAAATTATGTTTCGTTTTTGAAATAAAAACTTTTAAATTTAAAATTTGCATTATTTATTTTTATATTCAAAACTATTCGTCATCAAACTAAGAGTTTTAACTTCACAATTAAAGTAAAGCACACGCTTAAAATAAAAAAATGGAGTGCAAGGCTTATTTGCTGCCCATATTAAATTTTCTTCAATGAGCTTATGATCCAAAATAAATGGCTCATTCATATGTTGTTTTAACTTGTAGGCATGAAGCAGAACTTATTGAGACGGTGGTTGAGGAGCTGTGGACCAAATTGCGTCCTAAACTGCCACCTTATTGTGAAGGCTTTATTGGAATTGAAAATAAAATAAAACAACTGGAGCCACTGTTGGAGATAGGCTTGAATGATGTCCGGTTTGTAGGAATATGGGGCTTACCGGGTGTGGGTAAGACAACAATTGCTAGGGCTATTTTTGACAAATATTGTGGCCAATTTGATATCAAATGCTTTCTTCACAATGTTAGGGCAACTTCAGAAGGAGATGGTGAGGTTCACTTACAAAGTAAACTGCTTTCACATCTCAAAATTAGAAACATGGAGATTGAAGACACATTCGAAGGGAAGAAAATAATCCAAAACCGTTTTAGGGATAAAAAAGTTTTACTTATCCTTGATGATGTTGGCCATACAAACCATTTAGTAAATTTAGCTAATAGCCCCAATTGGTTTGGTGCTGGTAGTAGAGTGATCATAACAACTAGAGATTCACACTTGTTGGGTAGAGTGCATAAAGTATATGATCCCTTCAGCTATTTTGTCAGAAAGCATTTGGAAGAGGCTTACCTCCGAAGGATCTTTTGGAGCTGTCTAAAACTGTTTGTGATTATGCAAAAGGCCTTCCTTTAGCTCTCTCTGTTTTGGGCTCTCATTTTTGTGGAAGAAATGTGTTAGAATGGGAGGATACCTTAAATATGTTGAAGGAAGATCCGCTTAGAGATATTATTAGCTCACTTGAAATAAGTTTTTATGCATTAACTCATACTGAAAAACCAATATTTTTAGATATTGCCTGCTTCTTCAGTGGTTGGAGAAAAAATATAATAATACAAATATTGGAAAGTTGTGGTTTTAATAATGCAAAAGCTGGAATAATAGCACTTCAAAGAAAGTCTCTGCTGGAGGATGATGCCGATTGTTTAGTGATGCATGATTTGCTTGTACAAATGGGTAGGAAGATTGTTGCAGAATCTTCTACTGATGTTGGACACCATACAAGATTGTGGTCTGGAAATGATATCGATGACGTTATGAAAAACAATTTGGTCAGTATTGATCTTAGCTCTTATATATATATATATATATATCTTATTAGTTTCTCGTCAATTAATTTTGATATTATTTTCATGATGACTAATGTTGTTTATCAGGGTACAAAAGAAATACAAGGTATGGTTTCATCCACACCTTGTGAGGCATGTTGGGATCCTGAAGCCTTTTCAACATTACATAACCTTAGATTAATCATGGTATCATCAAGTGATTTCAACCTTGCTCGTGGCCTCAAATGTCTTTCTCATGCTTTGAAAGTACTTCATTGGATAAAATATCCCTTAGACTCTCTTCCTTCTGGAACTCAATTGGATAAACTTGTTGATCTTAGAATGCATCATAGCAAATTAAAGAAACTTTGGACTAAAAGCCTGGTAAGATACCTTATCCTTATGATTTGATGTTATAGATATATAGTGTAATTTTTTATGCTAGTTAGCACAATGAATTGTTTTCAGTGATTCTCATATATTTGTTTGGCCAGTGTTCCAAGAATCTGAAGTTTTTAGACTTGAGTTATTCCAAAAACTTGATTGAAACTCCTGATTTCTTTGAACTGCCCAATCTGGAAAGATTAGAACTTGAAGGTTGTGAAGTTCTTATTGATCTTCATGCTTCTATTGGACAACTAAAAAATCTTCAAGTGTTGAATTTGAAAGGTTGTAAAAATCTAAGAGCCCGTCGTCCAAAAAAATTGGAAATGAGTGCTCTCAAAAAATTTGTTCTTTGTGGGTGCATTCAAGTTAAATATCTTCCAGAGTTTGGGGAAAGTATGAAAAATCTAGAAATGCTTGATGCAAGGGAGACAAATTTAGTGAAGCTTCCAGAGTCACTTGGATTATTGAGTGGTCTTAAGACATTGAAGTTAAGGGGTTGCAAAAATCTAGTTTGCCTTCCCCAAAGCATCCACAAGTTGAAGCGTCTTGTACTTATTGATGTTGCTGGTTGCTCAAAATTTAGTAGATTCCCAGAAAACTTGAATGAAATGGAAGCCCTGGAGGAGATTGACGCAAGTGAAACTGATATAAATGAAGTGCCTTCTTCCATTGGTGGATTAAAAAAGATCAAGAAATTGTCGTTTCGGGGGTGCAAAAGGTCAACGACCAACTCTTGGAGCTTGATTTATCCGTTGAGCAACATGTTTTGGGGGCGTTCAACTCATGACAGCTTAACATCGCCTGCTTCAATCTTCAATCTCAAATTTTTAGAAGAATTAGATTTAAGCTACTGTCATATTGATGATGGATCTATTCCGTATAGCTTTAATGGCTTATCATCATTGCGGAAATTAAATCTCAGTGGAAACAATTTTAAGAATCTACCTGCTGGCTGCATATCTAATCTTCTGCATCTGGAACGTCTTTCATTGAATTCTTGTTCAGAACTTCGTTCGTTGCCGCAGTCACTACCAAGTTTAATTTCGGTGGATGCAAAAGAATGTGGTTCATTGGAAACAATGTCAGACAGACAATTATCACATCTCTTTGCTTCAATCAACCAGGTATATATATATTTTTTTACATATATTCTGTTGTCAGTTGTACTTTATAATTTGATATGTGATATTTTTGGGGTATATAGAACCGAAGATGGACGGCACAAGAAACTCTTGCGGTGACAATTCCAGGGAGTGAAATACCGTCTTGGTTTGAGAATCAAATTGATCTTTGTTTAAATGAAAGTCTTAAAGCTTCGATGATGATAGACACACCTCCTTACGGTGAAGAAATGTTGGGAATTGGGTTATGCTTTGTGCTCAATGATGATTTGTTTTCTTCCACTGAACCCAGCAAAGGACCTTCAATTTCTTATCTTTATTGTACGTATGATTTTGCTGCACTTAATCACGCACGTGATGGTAGGGTTATGGGATATGGGAGGGCGTATTTACATCAGGGATCAAGTCACCTATGGATGGTGTTTTGGAGAAAAAGAGAGGAACTCAATCGTATTCTACAATTAAGTGAGTACAGATTTAGGGTTGATTTTATTTTGCAACCTTGGAAACCGCATGCAAAAGTTTCAGTAAAGTGTGGATGGCGGGTCATAAGCAAACGTGCTTTTGAAAAGAGGGACAACTCAATGAGTCATAATCTCCTTCCAGCAGCGGAACAACACAATGACCAAGTATGTCACTTTCATCATGCATTCTCCTTTTTTACTTCAAACTACACCCTCAATTCCTAATTATTTGAAAAAAAATGTGTAAACACTTAGCCCACGATATACATCCCCCTTTCACCATTTAGTACCCCTATTAACAAATTTATTAGTATTGAGAAAATTAGTTAAATTACATATATGTAACCAATGGTTGGAATACTCTTTTAGAATTATTTCTAATATTTAATGAGATGTCGTAATGACTTTTTTATCAAAGTGAAATTGAGCATTTTAATAAAGGAAAAAAATCAAGTATTTATGAGTAGGAGTATTTTGATGTAGGAGAAAAATTGGATGCGTTCTTATATTCAAACAGGACAAAAGAAAAGTTCTTGATATGGTTCTACATTTAGGACAAAAAAGAGTAATAACTAAGTTAAATAAGAAACCTTTAATATTTAAAAAAAAACTGGAAAGATGAAAAATGGCATTAATTAAGGATATAACTGAAAAAACAAAGAGCATTAATTAAGGATATAAGTGAACAAATGTAATCAATTTTTGGATATTGACTAATCTTAACTGTTTGTTAACATGTGTTGTAAGTTAGGTAATTTTCTTTTATGGATGATAACTAGCTAGGAACGGAGGGACTATATGCAAATAAAATTAGCTTGGTTTGTTATATGTAATAATGGTATTAGGTACAGTAAGAGATTTCGTAAAATAAGATACAAACAAGATATAAGTAGATGGAGGCATGTAATTTAAATTTAAAAATGATGTATTGATTATATTAGTAAGAAAATAAATGATGATAGATGTAGGGCGCAACTTAATTATTCTTGTAACACATTGTGCAGGCTATTCGTACCCCAATGCCTGATATCACAAGGTTATCTATTCGAATAGCTAATGCTTTTTTCAAAAGCAGAGTTTCAATCGTCAATTATGGTATATGAGGTAAGTATGTGAGAAGAGTTTTATCTCAACTTATGTGCATAAGCACTTATAAGCCTTTCATTAGCTAATCCAAACATGCTTTTAGTCCATTGGCCTAACATCAAATTAAATATGATTTTTGGAAGCACTTGAGAAAAGATGCATGACAGGTACATGATATTGCAAGCCCTCTGCTATCTCTGGAACCATCCACATCGACTCGTACATAACCCGGATCTAGAGGTTGCCAGTGGTCAAACCCCCTTTCTGGTGCTTTGAATAACTGATGTTGGAAGTTGCCATTTTCCACGTTTTCAAAGAGATGATACGAACATTTGTGAACTATCTGTTTTGGATTATCAGCTTTCCCTTCTATTGCCCATCTGCATCGATTCTTCCACAAGAACCAGCATATGGTACTAAACACCCTTTGCCATGGCCACCTAGCCATCCTCCTATTCCCTGGGGAATTTTGCATGTTCCATTTGAGCCATTCCTGCAAATTGCCAGAAAAAAACATAGTATAATAGATGTGGTTAGTTATAGAAAACCATACTCTCTTGGCTTGCTCACAATCTCTTAATAGGTGGAGGATGCTCTCTTCACTATCACACTCAAAGGGACAAGTGTTTAGGACGCTCGGATTATGGTTTGCTCTTGCTTGATTCGTTGGAAGCCTTTCATGGAATACTTGCCACATGAAGAATTTGACTCTTTCAGGACTTTTTCCTTGCCATAAAGATCGCCAGAGAGTTTGTCGTAAGTGGTCTGAGCTGTGATGTATTCTGTCATATGCTGACTTCACACTGAAGTTGCAGTCTGAAGTTGATCTCCAGCATACAATATCCTCCTCTGTACCTGTAGGAGGAGAGACCAACATAATCTTCTCCACAACCCAATTAGGGAGGAAAAATTCCCATTTTGTTCTGTCCCATTCGCCTTCCTGAGTTACGAATGAACTGACACTGGCATCCATGTCTACCAATTCTTCATTCTTCTCAATATAATCAATTAGTGGACTATCCAGCGGAGCCCAATAGTCTAACCAAGCCTAAGTGGATCTCCCACTTTTCAAGAGTCTACCTAACACCTGAATGAATCCATCCCAAACTGCAACTATTCCATTCCACACAGCTAATTGATTACGTCTTCTTCGCACTTGAGGAATCGTAGAAATCCCGCATGAGTATTTCAGGCGAAGGCACTTTACCCATAGGGCCTCAGGCTTCTTGATCATACCCCAGCATAGCTTCATGAGAAAGGCTTTATTTTGGCACTGTAGATCTTTAATCCCTAAACCACCCTCTGACTTTGCTTTCTTCAAAACATCCCAAGCTATCAGATGTAGTTTCTTAGAATCATCTTGCTGGTTCCAAAAAAAATCTCTACTCAATTTGTCAATGATTGATAGAACCCCTTTAGGGATCAGTATTGATTGCATCTGGTAATGCGGTATAGCTGATGGCACCGACTTGATAAGGACTGCTCTCCGTGCCATACTCAGATATCTCCCTTTCCAATTTGCCAGCTTTGATCTGACCTTGTGGATTAATGGAGCAAAAGTCACCTTAACCATCCTCTTATGAAGGAGCGGGACCCCCAAGTATTTTCCCAGGTCAGCTGTCAACCCAATCCCCACTATTTGGCTTATCTCATATGCCCTATTAAAATGAACATTCCTGGATACAAACATTTTTTATTTTTGCAAGTTGATCTTGTGTCCAGACACCCTACAAAATAGTTCCATAACATTCTTCATCTCATCCATTTGTTGAGATGTTGCCTCACCAAATAATATTAGATCATCTGTAAAGAATAAGTGAGAAATATGCGGTCCAGCTGCAGACAAACTCAAGGGTTTCCAATTCCCCAACTGTACTTCCCGGTGGATTAGTTGCCCTAAAAGCTCCATACAAAGTACAAATAGATATGGACTCAACGGGTCGCCTTGTCTCACTCCCTTTGTAGGTTTGAAACTCTCTGAGGCCACTCCATTCCAAACAATGCTCATAGTAGTGGTTGAGACACATTGCATGATCAGGTTGACTAAATCATCCCTTAATCCTAAGCTGTGGAGAGTAAATTCTAGAAAGCTCCAGTCAAGTCTATCGAAGGCCTTTTCCATATCAATTTTCGCTGCCACAAAACCCTTTTTCCCTCTCTTATTTCTCATAGTATGGATTGCTTCCTGAGCCACGATCACATTGTCCACACCCTGTATTCCAGAGATGAAACTACAATAATTCTCAGCAACAAGATAATCCATAACATTTTTCAGCTTGTTAGCAATCACCTTACTCACAATTTTGAAACTCACATTACATAAGGATATAGGCCTAAAATCCCTCAAGGATGTAGGAACGTCAACCTTGGGAATTAGGATTATGTTGGTCTGATTGATAGCTTGAGCCTCCTCCTGATTCTCAAAGATCCTGGTCACCAAATCGCATATCTTGTTGCCAATCAAATTCCATTGAGTTTGGAAGAAGTGGGGGTTAAGGCCATCTGGCCCCGGTGCTTTGAATGCTCCCATCACAAAAACAGCATTTTTTATCTCAATAGGGGATACCTGACGTTAAAGACCTTCCAGTTGGTCTGTTCCCAATAATGGAAAGCTAGTAGGCCAAGGGGAGAATGGTGTAGATAAGTTCTCAGCCGTGTATAGTTTCTTAAAATAATCAGTAGCCATGCTTCTCAATAACTCTTCCTCTGAAATCCATGTGCCATCCTCATTCTGAAGAGCTTCAAATTTTTTTCTTTTCCTTCTAACTGATGCACAGGCATGAAAAAATCTAGTGTTTCTGTCACCCCCACTTAACCACTTGCACCTTGACTTCTGGAACCAAATAAGCTCTTCTTGTAAAGCAAATTTGTGGTACAGACCCCAAAGATGATTCTCCAATCTAAATAGCCCATTTTAGTTACCATTAGTACGCCTGGCCCGGTCAATACCTTCTAATCTTCGGATGATCTCTCTCTTCTTTTTTGCCACATTCCCTACCACATTGTCATTCCACTTAGTTACCTTAGTCACAAACCCCTGATGTCCATGCAACCAATCCTTTCCCTCCCAAGCAGATTGCACAATCTCATTGAAGCCCTCTTCCATACACCAAGCCGCTTGATATTGAAATCTTTTCCCACTGCTTCTGTCTAAACTCTGCGGCCTATCCGCAACAACAATCACACGGTGGTCAGACTTGAATCTTAGGTTGTGGTGGGCTTTAGCTTGGGGATTTTTTAATTCCCAATCGAAATTACTGAAGACCCAGTCCAACCTTTCCTTCACCCCTTTTTTCTCCCAAGTAAAGCGGTCCCCCACAACAGGAACTACATTCAGATTACAAACATCAGTGCAACTACAAAAATCATGCATAGACCTGGGAACGGGAGGAGCTCCTCCCACTTTATCACTCAGATCAAGAAAAGCATTAAAATCACCAAGGATAAGCCAAGGGATAGGGTCGTTGCTACTGATAGCATGCAAAGATGACCACAACTCTCTTCTCTTTAAGACACTAGTATCTCCATAAACAAAAGTCACCAACGATGTTTCCTGGCTTTCCTTATCGGTAATATTGCAGTGAAGGAGTTGAGTGTTTGAAGTAAGGTAATCAACCTGAACATCCCCACTATTCCATAACACCCATATACCTCCGGCATACCCGGTAGCTTCAACCCTCAACCAATCTGAAAAACCCAGACTTCTCATAACTTTATCAGCCCTATTACCACTGACTCTCGGTGTAACCCCCTCCGTAATTATATCCGAAACACGTGATTAAAAATGAAATAGAGACCAATAATGATCAAAATTCATTTTACATTCTCATCCTTAAGATAGGATTTTCACGAATACATTTATCAAACACTTTAACCTGGTCTCAAATTCATATTTCGAATACAATAACTTCGTAAAGATAAATCACATTTATATAAATATCAGAGTGCATAATAATAATACCGGCAAACCCGGATTCATACCTTCACTAAAGATTCATAGGGCAATACGCCCTTTACAATTCCTTAACGGGGATTACACAAATCCATCTCCAATACATAACCAAATAACCCAATAGACATCCAAGCACATATACATCCAATATCCAATTATACATTCTAATCTATCATCCGAACAATTATCCTGGCATATAACAATAACCAACTACCAAATCCAAATGCCCATAAGGGATTCTCGCCGCCCCTAGTCGCTTGCTCCTTCCTCGAGCCACTTGTCCTGTCTAAAATGTTGGTAGGGGAGGGTGAGATTCTAGAGAATCCCAGTAGGAAACAGATACCAATATGCATGCAAGATAAGTGTTTAATGCATGACATGCTTGCATCACAATAACTTGTGCTCATATAATGATATATCCGCATGCTCAATGTTTCAACAACATACTCATGGCCATAGCATAAATAGAAACAGAGCTTCAATCATTCATATATGTTTCACATAATCCAGCAAAGCAATAACATGCATCAATACACAAACACAAATATCAATACATGCAGGAGAGGTAAGTTCCCTACCCTTTTTCTTTCCACGTATGCTCCAGCATCGGCTACTCACGATCCGAGTGGATATCAAACCATGATTAGGGCGAATACCCAACCCTATAACCAAATCAAGGACATAGGATCATTCTCTTTTCCAAATTCTCATTTTCATAACACTTAAAGTTGGTTACCATTCATGACCTTTAGGTTGCTATAATAAGGCCAATGAAAGCCTAAAGGATTGGGAAGTACTAGGATGGAAATCACCTTTAAAAATCCCAAAATGCTGAAAATGGGGGTTGGCTGTAGCCAAGAATCCTCTGGCTGCGGCCAAAACACGCACAGAAGGTTTCTGGCTGCAGCCAAGAATTTCTGGCTGCGGCCAAAACGCACACAGAAACTTTTGTGCTGCAGCCAAGGCAACTTCGGAAATTCATAACTAATTCTAGAAAAATCAAAATGAGGTGATCCCAAAGCCCATTGAAAGCTATTTAAGTCCTCTTCATAGGAAAAATATGAACCATTACTGGAAATCACCATACAAATCCCAGAATTACACAAAACGCATCACTACCCCAAAACAGAGTTCTGTTTCAATCCCAAACTTTGGACAACCATAACTTACAGAATAATAAACGAAATGACACAAAATATATGTCCATTTTGAAGCTTGGGATGTGAAATTTAAGACTGAAAAGTTTCACAATTTTCTGAAATCATTTGGTCATTCAAAAAGTCCACACAACTAAACTGCCCAGAACAGAGTTCCAAGGGACAAATTTTCCAATTTTCTACCAAAGTGTCCAATGACTCCAAAATCATTAACCAAACATATTCCCATACAATTTTCCACAAGGAACACAATGGTAACCTCAAAATGACCAAAATAACAACCCATTTACATGCCCTGTTTTGACCAAAGCACAAAACCAACACAAAAAGGGCTAAACTTCACTTTTAAGCTTCAATGCAATTCTATCAATTCAAAACACTAAACAAGGCACCATTTCCATAACAACAACATACCATACTCCCCAAGACCCTAAATCACTAAAATTAGGGCTTAAATTCCAGAAATTCAAGGCCTAACCAATGACCACAAAATTTATATGAAATTGAAGCTTTCACTTACTTCAACAACTTTCCCAAAGGCACTTCATGATTCTCCAACTTGTACATTTTCGTGATTCCTCAAATCACCACCAATGGAGAAACTACAACCATCAAATTGAAGCTCTCACTCTAAGGAACAACTTTATAGAAGGAAGTTTTGGCATTAGAGGTCAAGATCTTACCTTTTGTACAAGCTTTTCCTTCTTCCTCTTTGGCCTCCAATGGCGAAAATGGAGAGAGAAGAGAGAGATGAGTGTGTGATGATGAAGATGAGGGTGAGGTGCAGAATTTCTGCCCCTCCCAAGCCCTTCCATGCGCATGAGAGAGAGAGAGAAAAGAGGGAAAATGAATAAAAAAAATGGTGCTTTGACTTTTCATCTCATCTCTCTTCATCATCAAGTGACACTTGTCCACATCTTATGCATTCTCATAAAGTAAATAACCACTTGGTTACTCTACTCATTCCATTAGCCATTTAGTTACATATCTCATTTCTCCTTAGTTAGTAATTAATCTCTTCCATTAATCACTAATTTAGAGTCATTCTTTCAATTTTCCCAACAATTATGGCATATTAATTAAAATTGCCATACAACACATAATTATTCCACTTTAATTTGATAATTATCCTTAATAATTATCATTAACTCTTAATCAAAATTTGGGGCGTTACACTCGGTTCCAATAAACCCATGACATTAATACCATATTTCTTAACCATATCTTTAAAAATACGTGGGAACGCTCTACCGCCCGCTCCACGACAATTCCAAGATGATATTATCATAAAAAATAAATACAAACACTCTTGGAAAAAAATGCACGGAAACTCACCCTTCAGGTGGTTCGCTTTCCAGCAGCACTTCTACTACCAGCTGTGACGTTGAAAGAGTCTTCGAGCCCACCTCATGATGATCTTGAATATCCGTCGTGTGCTTAGTAGGAATCAACGCCATGATGACTAGCTCCTTATCACATGCAGAGTTAATATGTTCAACCTCCTGAGAAGGGCCCCGCGTTTTCTTCTCTTCTCCCTCACCACGTGCTTTTGCCTTTTCAGAAAGCATCACGGGCTTGCTGACTTCTAATGGCCCATTTATATTGATATTCCCTTTAACCACTTGGTGTTCTCGTTGGGTCCCACCCAAGCCATTCTTCCTCATTACAGAATTCTCCAGATTCTTGTCTTTACTCAAGCCTAAAACTGAACTGTGGGCCACCTTCCTTTGGTCAAAAGAAATGGGCCTTGAACTTCCTTTCACTTTGACCTTAGACCAATTCTTTCGCTCACCCAGCGAAGCCTTTTTATTCTTAATGGGCTGCTCCACCACGTGAGATAACTTCCTCTCTTCAGCTGAACACAAACCTTGGATCTCAGCATCTACACCTCGCCTACTTCCTGGATTCAAAATCTTCTCAAAATCTTCACCCACATCATGATCCATCTCAGCAAGGACGGTAAAATGCGATTGATATGACCTGTTATCAGCGCCGTTCACAGCAAGATTGGTCTGCCCTCTAACGCCGACACTGCTGCTACTAACCTCCTTCCTCGGAACACGCGATTTTCCTGGTATGTGAACAAACATCCACGGCCCAAACAGTTCGTCCTTCGCCTGGAGAGCATTTTCCGATGCCACCTTCGAAGACTCTGCCTGAGCTCGGCCAGAATCTCCCCCCGAGCTTACTCCTGTTTGTAAAACTCTCCACTGACATTTATCTTTCTTGTGCCCATATCTACCGCAGGAAAAGCATATAAGATCAAGACCCTCATATTCAATGTTGAAGAGGGCATCTGCAGAAATAATACGTGGAATGAGCTTTTTCTGTAGGTCCAACTCAACGCAGATCCTTGCATAGCGGCCTCTGCAGACTAACATATATCCCCACCTCCGAGCTAGCAACCGAATTCAAATCAACTCTAAGAGTCTTCCCGATCATATCACCTAATCTCCACAAACACTCTTTATTGAAAAATAGCAATGGAACATGATAACTCTTCATGTTTTATATAATTAATGTAAATTTTGAAGCTATTAACACCTGCTTCCATTTTGATATACGCAGAGTAATAGAGATCAAGTTCCACATGCATACAAAAAGGTACATATATACTGATAAAAGCATTTGTTTACTATCCTGAGTCAAAATACAAAATGTGACAGTATTTCCCATTTATAGGATATCCCAAAAGTATTCTAAGCATAAACTAACTATAACTATGAACTTTGACTTTGCCTCGTGACACGTGCCAATCACTTCCCTATGTTTATGTCTTTGCCTTTTGATCCGCTGGCACCTGCTGAGATATTTGTTTAGAAAAATGGGTGAGATCCCGAAGAATCCCAGTAGAAACGTACTATCGACATATAAAATGTGAGAATTAAATATGCAATACAACATATCAAGTAAAATGAAAGTTCACTTGGATTCATATGTGTACACAAGTTTCAGGGCTAAACACCGAGTTAGAACGGCTATATGTACCTCAGCCTCAGCTGAGTTACCGACCACAACTAGGATTTTCGATATGCCTTGGTTGGGCACCGAATAACAATCAGGTACTGTGCCTCTAGCACGCATTCATATTACTGTACATGTACCTCAGCCAAGTCACCAACCACAAGTAGAGGATTTTCAATATACCTTGGTTGGGCATCGAACCATAACCAGGTACTGTGCCTCTAGCACGTATTCATATCATGAAATACAATAACACATTCATAGTCACATAGTATATAAGATATAGTAGTCCCTACCTCAAAGTTTGATCAATCCCTTTTTGTGCCTCATAAAATGTGTCGCTCTTGACTTCCGATTCGGTCCTAAAATATTAAATGTACAAGAAAAAGGTCATAACTCATCCAAATATCATTTTAGACACTTCTGTAGTGTTTCTTGTGGTTATATTAGCCTATGGTGAAAATTTATCAAAATGCCCCCGGGACCCCGCCCCGACCCAGCCGTACCCAGCCCGACTGTACTTTTCCCAGAATTTTGACTAGAGCTATTCTGACATATTTTTGAGAAATCCATTTCTGGGCTCAGAATTACCAAATTTAGTGTCAAATTATGAAATTGTCCTTGACAACCCCTATGTGAAGGTTTTAAGGTTATTTTTTATCATTGCACTTTCTAGGGCTTTTCTCACTTCGCACCCAATATGAACCCTACACAATTTTCCATTCTAAACACAATGGAATAATCAAAAACACCAAAATCCAATTGTTCGCTACCGCAAGTGCACGGGTCACGTCAAGTAATAAAGTGATAAGTAAAGATCGTTCCCACGAGGACTAAGGCAAAAGTGGATTAATTGTCATGATTATGCTATCAATTAGGTTGAGTAAAGCCATTTAGAGAGTTTATATCCTAAAGATTAATTGAATTCAAGAAAAGGAAAACAATTTGACTAAAACTAAATTAAAACTCTACTTGAAAACAAGAGGAGCATAGGATTATTTCTAACCATTGCAATTCATGAGACTTAAATAATTACCACTCCATTAGTGATTAAATGACATTACATATTAGTCTAAGGTTCAAAAGCATTTGATTAAGCTTTCTCAAGTCAAAACCAAATTTATATCCTCAATTAACATGTGCAATCTCTTGCTACAGTTAAAAGAAAATAATCATTAAGTAACAACCTTAATTTGACAATGCTAGGTTAGTAACTATATCTCTATGTTACTAACAAACTATCAATTTAATCCTAAACTTCAAGTCTAGCATAATTTTACCTAAGTTCTACAATTAAATTAACTTTCTCAAGCTTAATTTAATTGAACAAAACAATCCAAGTGATGGCCAGTCACATAGAAGCATTAGGGATAAGATAAAATTAACACATAATTATCATTAACAACTAAAGAGAATAATAATAAGTCTCAATCCTTGCAATGTTTTGAAATAATCCTAATGCAAATTAACTAGCTACTCATCATCATAATCAATATTCATCTCAGCCACAATCAATTCAGAATTAAAAGTCATAGACGAACTCTAAGACGAGGAACAGGGGAACTGAAACAACAAAATAAACCACAGAATATAAGTTCTGTTCCAGTAGCGAGAGGAGATGATTCACCGAAGACGAACCCAGCTTCCTACTCCCAGAATATCATTGATGAAGAACATATTGTAGTCATATCTCCCTCTCTCTTTCCTCTGGTTCTTCTCACCCTTCAAGTCCAGCAATGTCATCCTCCCCTGAATCAGTTGCTCTCAGTTCTGTCTCTCTTTCCACGGAAGAAAATACCAGTCTCTCGCTCCCTCTCCTCTCAGATTTGGTCGAGTTTTCTGGTCCAGCTAGTGCTTGCAGCCACCGTCGACGTCCTCCCTCCTTTCTTGCTCTCTCGTTCTGGTTCAGGGGATGAAGAAGACGATGGCTGCCTCCCCAACTCTGATTACTAAGGTGGAAAACCAGTCAAGTTGCCTCTCAGCTCTTCCTCTGGTCTTTCCCTTCTGTTCTTAGCTCGATGAAGCCTCTGAGAAGATGATGAATGGTGCGGCTACCTCCTCTGCTTCTCCGCTCATTTTCGCCATCAATATTGCGGCTCTCTTTTATTCTTCTATGCGGCTGCCTCCCTCCTTCAATTAGGTCTATCCCCTTTTCTCTCCAAAAACGCTGTCGCATCACTTATGTTGAAGGCCAAAAGAGTCTTCAAATTGGTATTCCAAGAAGTTGGTCCAACCTCCATGGCCCACGTATTACAGCCATCGTCAAACTCATGCTCTTTGGACTTTGATTAAGCAATTGCATCCCAATTGATTCCCAGCTTTTCATCCAAAAAGTAAAACCCACGTCATCACCTGTTATGCAATCAAGAAAAGAAAATAAAAAGACAATAAAATAAAAACAACTTCTTCTACTTTTAATTTCAAAACAGTGAATTATTATTATCATCATTTTATATTAAATTATTTTTATTTTAGATTAAAATTATAATATTTAAAATAAAATCCCCAAATTATGCACTAAATTGATATCTTATCAAAATCTCCAATAAATCCCTTCATTTTAACATTAATGACTCCCAAAACATATCAAAATATATCTCAAATTCTATTAAAAAAGGGGAGTCATCAAACCCCCACACTTGCATCAAATCTTGTCCTCAAGATTTTAATTCATAAACAACTTAAGAAAACCATGGAAGAAAGATTTTATAGCAAGCAATACAAAATCGGAAACAATTCAAACTTTCAAGAATTAAATTTTCATAGAAATCATTTCCACTTTCTAACAATGCAAGTAGCAAGGCAAATCATTTGGCATAGATAAATCACAATAAAATATCCCTCACTAGTCAAAGTGTTTGCACTCTTCTCTCAAGATAATTAAGGCTTGTGTTTCACTCCCTTCCACTTATTGCAACTCATCTACCATAGGCTTGGTTATCATCTCAATCTCTACTGTATTATCCCATTGCATACACAAATCAAAAGGACTTTTTCAAGGGTTGTAATGAATAAGGTAGGATAATGAAATGAAGGTGATAATAGATGGATACTTTAATTAGTGCTAAGCATTTCAATTAAATTCATGAAGAAGGAAGATGTTTCAAGCTTGACAAAAATGAACTCTTATTCTTATTCTTTTTTTTTTATTCCTTCATTCTTTCATATCCTTTTTCTTTTTCTTTTCATGTCTATAATTCTTTTCTTTTTCTATTTCTATTTTCTCTTTTTTTTTTCTATTTATCCAAATCGACAACGGCGCCATCATTTTTTTTTTCCTTTTTTTTTTCCAAATCGACAAAATATTGCTTTTCTTTCATCAAATCCTTCTTCTCTTTTGTAAATTGTACAACTTAGCACCTACTAAAGTAAAGAGTGAAGGAAAAGATAAGGGAAAAATTGCATCAGCTGAAACAAAGGGCTAATTAATTCATGCAATTTATCTTTAAAGGAATTTTAGGCTCAAATGGGTGAAGCAAAGGATTCATGTGATTAGGAAGGTCATTTGGCCAAACTAAGTATGAAAATAAATGCCTAAATCATCTTTGTGCATTCAAAAGGAGTTTTAAGTTTTGAAAAAGATTCAAGACAAGTTCTGGAGATGAAATAACAATAAGTGTACTCCCTCTTGAAAGAGATAAAAATCTAGGCTCAAGTTTCTCACCGGTTTTGGACATCCTAAAGTCATTTTCCCAAGCCAAACTATTTGCCTATTTACTAACATTCCAAGAAGATAAAACTGATTTCTAATAAAACTCAATCCTTTTCAAATTCAAATCCTCTCAACTTCGCCAATATTCACAATTAAAATCCAAGCTTCCACGAAAAGAATTTTTTTTTTTCCTTCAAAATTTGTCTATTTATGAGCAAAACCAAAGAAGTTTTTCAATATTTCCAAAACAATTGAGGACAAGTCATATAAAATCAATGGTACCTTCACCCCCACACTTGAATGTCACATTGTCCCCAATGTGAACAAGTAACACTAAGTAATGAAAGTGAAGAACTAACCATATCCAAGTGTAGGGATAGCAAAAGCTTCAAAGATCTGAAATTTTCACCAATTGCGCAAAACTAACAAGTGCTATCAATCAAATCAATAGTCATTAACAAATATCAAGCACATGCAACACTAGACTAAACCAGCACTCATATCCCAGAATATGTTATCAACAATCAATTCAAACACAACGATGAAAAGTAGAAGGAAACTCCCCTCTCAATCCTTGTCTTGTGCTCTTGAATGCTTTTCCTTGTGGCTACCAAAGTGGAACACATCATTAGGGGTTACAAAAGTCCTACAAAATCAAACCAAAACATCAAACCAAACCTTGGGTTGCCTCCCAAGAAGCGCTAAGTTTAAAGTCTTCAGCCAGACTACTCAAAATAAACCACTAATCATAAGTATCAAACACCATGATTACTTTGTCTTGATTCCTTTTCAAGCAACAAGGTTTCAGACATGAAAAATGATCATTCAAGTTAATTACTTGTACTTCTGCAATCATAGACAATCTCAAAGTACAAGCATTCACTGAATTCAAATAAAGCACAACAATCATATCCATACAAACAAAAGTAGGAGCTTCTAAGAATTTAGAACACCCAACAAAATCCACTTGACTCTTATCAGTAAGAGTCAAAACATCAATGGATAGATCAAGATCACAAATTGAAGGGATTTCCTCAATCTTCTCTTGTCCAAAACAAGAAGGATTAGGCTCCAAAATTGAAACCTCAATTGGACACTTAGTATTCTTCTCTCCCACATTGATTTCCAACTCACAGTCACCCACAAAAGTATTGCAAACTATTGACAACACTTCCTCACTCCCCACGGTTAATTGTTCACTTGAAATATCATGGAAAATATCTTTTTGCTTCAAAGATTCAAGGGAAGAAGCTATTTCACTTGCTTGCAATGCTACATTTTTAAGAGCTAATGAATGTTCATCAAATTTCTGTTTTGTCCAATCATTCATTTCTTTCACATTATCAAGAATGCACTGAAGCTTATCCTCTAGTGTGGGCTTCTTCTCATGAATGGGGGTGATTTCATCTACAAAGGTATTAAGTGATATATGAGGATGTGATACATGTGAAGAAAGAGAATTAGGATCCCAAGCCAATGAATGGTCTTGATTCCAATGAAGGCTAAAAGTATCATCACACAAATGAGCTTGAGCCTTAGCAAAATCATACTCCATGTAATCCAAGGTTGAGAAATGGGGGCAATGCTCACTATAATGATTATCTCCACAATAGTTGCAACAAATGTACTCATATTGAGCTTTAAAAGCATAAGGGTCATAACAAGAATTGAGATAATCATTATCATGTGCAAATCCACCATTTGTATCATTAGTCCACCAAGGATAATCCATAGACAAGAAATAACTAACAAACACAAAACAACCAAACCAACAAAATTAACAAAACTACCTAGGATAATAAACAAAACAAAAGAAAACAAAGAGTTAAGAAAAAGAAAAACTCAAGCATAATTAATCACATAATTACAACAATTAACCACGAAACTTTTGCCATTAGTCCCCGGCAACGGCGCCAAAAACTTGTTCGCTACCGCAAGTGCACGGGTCGCGTCAAGTAATAAAGTGATAAGTAAAGATCGTTCCCACGAGGACTAAGGCAAAAGTGGATTAATTGTCATGATTATGCTATCAATTAGGTTGAGTAAAGCCATTTAGAGAGTTTATATCCTAAAGATTAATTGAATTCAAGAAAAGGAAAACAATTTGACTAAAACTAAATTAAAACTCTACTTGAAAACAAGAGGAGCATAGGATTATTTCTAACCATTGCAATTCATGAGACTTAAATAATTACCACTCCATTAGTGATTAAATGACATTACATATTAGTCTAAGGTTCAAAAGCATTTGATTAAGCTTTCTCAAGTCAAAACCAAATTTATATCCTCAATTAACATGTGCAATCTCTTGCTACAGTTAAAAGAAAATAATCATTAAGTAACAACCTTAATTTGACAATGCTAGGTTAGTAACTATATCTCTATGTTACTAACAAACTATCAATTTAATCCTAAACTTCAAGTCTAGCATAATTTTACCTAAGTTCTACAATTAAATTAACTTTCTCAAGCTTAATTTAATTGAACAAAACAATCCAAGTGATGGCCAGTCACATAGAAGCATTAGGGATAAGATAAAATTAACACATAATTATCATTAACAACTAAAGAGAATAATAATAAGTCTCAATCCTTGCAATGTTTTGAAATAATCCTAATGCAAATTAACTAGCTACTCATCATCATAATCAATATTCATCTCAGCCACAATCAATTCAGAATTAAAAGTCATAGACGAACTCTAAGACGAGGAACAGGGGAACTGAAACAACAAAATAAACCACAGAATATAAGTTCTGTTCCAGTAGCGAGAGGAGATGATTCACCGAAGACGAACCCAGCTTCCTACTCCCAGAATATCATTGATGAAGAACATATTGTAGTCATATCTCCCTCTCTCTTTCCTCTGGTTCTTCTCACCCTTCAAGTCCAGCAATGTCATCCTCCCCTGAATCAGTTGCTCTCAGTTCTGTCTCTCTTTCCACGGAAGAAAATACCAGTCTCTCGCTCCCTCTCCTCTCAGATTTGGTCGAGTTTTCTGGTCCAGCTAGTGCTTGCAGCCACCGTCGACGTCCTCCCTCCTTTCTTGCTCTCTCGTTCTGGTTCAGGGGATGAAGAAGACGATGGCTGCCTCCCCAACTCTGATTACTAAGGTGGAAAATCAGTCAAGTTGCCTCTCAGCTCTTCCTCTGGTCTTTCCCTTCTGTTCTTAGCTCGATGAAGCCTCTGAGAAGATGATGAATGGTGCGGCTACCTCCTCTGCTTCTCCGCTCATTTTCACCATCAATATTGCGGCTCTCTTTTATTCTTCTATGCGGCTGCCTCCCTCCTTCAATTAGGTCTATCCCCTTTTCTCTCCAAAAACGCTGTCACATCACTTATGTTGAAGCCCAAAAGAGTCTTCAAATTGGTATTCCAAGAAGTTGGTCCAACCTCCATGGCCCACGTATTACAGCCATCGTCAAACTCATGCTCTTTGGACTTTGATTAAGCAATTGCATCCCAATTGATTCCCAGCTTTTCATCCAAAAAGTAAAACCCACGTCATCACCTGTTATGCAATCAAGAAAACAAAATAAAAAGACAATAAAATAAAACCAACTTCTTCTACTTTTAATTTCAAAACAGTGAATTATTATTATCATCATTTTATATTAAATTATTTTTATTTTAGATTAAAATTATAATATTTAAAATAAAATCCCCAAATTATGCACTAAATTGATATCTTATCAAAATCTCCAATAAATCCCTTCATTTTAACATTAATGACTCCCAAAACATATCAAAATATATCTCAAATTCTATTAAAAATGGGGAGTCATCACACCCCCACACTTGCATCAAATCTTGTCCTCAAGATTTTAATTCATAAACAACTTAAGAAAACCATGGAAGAAAGATTTTATAGCAAGCAATACAAAATTGGAAACAATTCAAACTTTCAAGAATTAAATTTTCATAGAAATCATTTCCACTTTCTAACAATGCAAGTAGCAAGGCAAATCATTTGGCATAGATAAATCACAATAAAATATCCCTCACTAGTCAAAGTGTTTGCACTCTTCTCTCAAGATAATTAAGGCTTGTGTTTCACTCCCTTCCACTTATTGCAACTCATCTACCATAGGCTTGGTTATCATCTCAATCTCTACTGTATTATCCCATTGCATACACAAATCAAAAGGACTTTTTCAAGGGTTGTAATGAATAAGGTAGGATAATGAAATGAAGGTGATAATAGATGGATACTTTAATTAGTGCTAAGCATTTCAATTAAATTCATGAAGAAGGAAGAGGTTTCAAGCTTGACAAAAATGAACTCTTATTCTTATTCTTTTTTTTTTTTTTATTCCTTCATTCTTTCATATCCTTTTTCTTTTTCTTTTCATGTCTATAATTCTTTTCTTTTTCTATTTCTATTTTCTCTTTTTTTTTTCTATTTATCCAAATCGACAACGGCGCCATCATTTTTTTTTTCCTTTTTTTTTTCCAAATCGACAAAATATTGCTTTTCTTTCATCAAATCCTTCTTCTCTTTTGTAAATTGTACAACTTAGCACCTACTAAAGTAAAGAGTGAAGGAAAAGATAAGGGAAAAATTGCATCAGCTGAAACAAAGGGCTAATTAATTCATGCAATTTATCTTTAAAGGAATTTTAGGCTCAAATGGGTGAAGCAAAGGATTCATGTGATTAGGAAGGTCATTTGGCCAAACTAAGTATGAAAATAAATGCCTAAATCATCTTTGTGCATTCAAAAGGAGTTTTAAGTTTTGAAAAAGATTCAAGACAAGTTCTGGAGATGAAATAACAATAAGTGTACTCCCTCTTGAAAGAGATAAAAATCTAGGCTCAAGTTTCTCACCGGTTTTGGACATCCTAAAGTCATTTTCCCAAGCCAAACTATTTGCCTATTTACTAACATTCCAAGAAGATAAAACTGATTTCTAATAAAACTCAATCCTTTTCAAATTCAAATCCTCTCAACTTCGCCAATATTCACAATTAAAATCCAAGCTTCCACGAAAAGAATTTTTTTTTTTCCTTCAAAATTTGTCTATTTATGAGCAAAACCAAAGAAGTTTTTCAATATTTCCAAAACAATTGAGGACAAGTCATATAAAATCAATGGTACCTTCACCCCCACACTTGAATGTCACATTGTCCCCAATGTGAACAAGTAACACTAAGTAATGAAAGTGAAGAACTAACCATATCCAAGTGTAGGGATAGCAAAAGCTTCAAAGATCTGAAATTTTCACCAATTGCGCAAAACTAACAAGTGCTATCAATCAAATCAATAGTCATTAACAAATATCAAGCACATGCAACACTAGACTAAACCAGCACTCATATCCCAGAATATGTTATCAACAATCAATTCAAACACAACGATGAAAAGTAGAAGGAAACTCCCCTCTCAATCCTTGTCTTGTGCTCTTGAATGCTTTTCCTTGTGGCTACCAAAGTCGAACACATCATTAGGGGTTACAAAAGTCCTACAAAATCAAACCAAAACATCAAACCAAACCTTGGGTTGCCTCCCAAGAAGCGCTAAGTTTAAAGTCTTCAGCCAGACTACTCAAAATAAACCACTAATCATAAGTATCAAACACCATGATTACTTTGTCTTGATTCCTTTTCAAGCAACAAGGTTTCAGACATGAAAAATGATCATTCAAGTTAATTACTTGTACTTCTGCAATCATAGACAATCTCAAAGTACAAGCATTCACTGAATTCAAATAAAGCACAACAATCATATCCATACAAACAAAAGTAGGAGCTTCTAAGAATTTAGAACACCCAACAAAATCCACTTGACTCTTATCAGTAAGAGTCAAAACATCAATGGATAGATCAAGATCACAAATTGAAGGGATTTCCTCAATCTTCTCTTGTCCAAAACAAGAAGGATTAGGCTCCAAAATTGAAACCTCAATTGGACACTTAGTATTCTTCTCTCCCACATTGATTTCCAACTCACAGTCACCCACAAAAGTATTGCAAACTATTGACAACACTTCCTCACTCCCCACGGTTAATTGTTCACTTGAAATATCATGGAAAATATCTTTTTGCTTCAAAGATTCAAGGGAAGAAGCTATTTCACTTGCTTGCAATGCTACATTTTTAAGAGCTAATGAATGTTCATCAAATTTCTGTTTTGTCCAATCATTCATTTCTTTCACATTATCAAGAATGCACTGAAGCTTATCCTCTAGTGTGGGCTTCTTCTCATGAATGGGGGTGATTTCATCTACAAAGGTATTAAGTGATATATGAGGATGTGATACATGTGAAGAAAGAGAATTAGGATCCCAAGCCAATGAATGGTCTTGATTCCAATGAAGGCTAAAAGTATCATCACACAAATGAGCTTGAGCCTTAGCAAAATCATACTCCATGTAATCCAAGGTTGAGAAATGGGGGCAATGCTCACTATAATGATTATCTCCACAATAGTTGCAACAAATGTACTCATATTGAGCTTTAAAAGCATAAGGGTCATAACAAGAATTGAGATAATCATTATCATGTGCAAATCCACCATTTGTATCATTAGTCCACCAAGGATAATCCATAGACAAGAAATAACTAACAAACACAAAACAACCAAACCAACAAAATTAACAAAACTACCTAGGATAATAAACAAAACAAAAGAAAACAAAGAGTTAAGAAAAAGAAAAACTCAAGCATAATTAATCACATAATTACAACAGTTAACCACGAAACTTTTGCCATTAGTCCCCGGCAACGGCGCCAAAAACTTGTTCGCTACCGCAAGTGCACGGGTCGCGTCAAGTAATAAAGTGATAAGTAAAGATCGTTCCCACGAGGACTAAGGCAAAAGTGGATTAATTGTCATGATTATGCTATCAATTAGGTTGAGTAAAGCCATTTAGAGAGTTTATATCCTAAAGATTAATTGAATTCAAGAAAAGGAAAACAATTTGACTAAAACTAAATTAAAACTCTACTTGAAAACAAGAGGAGCATAGGATTATTTCTAACCATTGCAATTCATGAGACTTAAATAATTACCACTCCATTAGTGATTAAATGACATTACATATTAGTCTAAGGTTCAAAAGCATTTGATTAAGCTTTCTCAAGTCAAAACCAAATTTATATCCTCAATTAACATGTGCAATCTCTTGCTACAGTTAAAAGAAAATAATCATTAAGTAACAACCTTAATTTGACAATGCTAGGTTAGTAACTATATCTCTATGTTACTAACAAACTATCAATTTAATCCTAAACTTCAAGTCTAGCATAATTTTACCTAAGTTCTACAATTAAATTAACTTTCTCAAGCTTAATTTAATTGAACAAAACAATCCAAGTGATGGCCAGTCACATAGAAGCATTAGGGATAAGATAAAATTAACACATAATTATCATTAACAACTAAAGAGAATAATAATAAGTCTCAATCCTTGCAATGTTTTGAAATAATCCTAATGCAAATTAACTAGCTACTCATCATCATAATCAATATTCATCTCAGCCACAATCAATTCAGAATTAAAAGTCATAGACGAACTCTAAGACGAGGAACAGGGGAACTGAAACAACAAAATAAACCACAGAATATAAGTTCTGTTCCAGTAGCGAGAGGAGATGATTCACCGAAGACGAACCCAGCTTCCTACTCCCAGAATATCATTGATGAAGAACATATTGTAGTCATATCTCCCTCTCTCTTTCCTCTGGTTCTTCTCACCCTTCAAGTCCAGCAATGTCATCCTCCCCTGAATCAGTTGCTCTCAGTTCTGTCTCTCTTTCCACGGAAGAAAATACCAGTCTCTCGCTCCCTCTCCTCTCAGATTTGGTCGAGTTTTCTGGTCCAGCTAGTGCTTGCAGCCACCGTCGACGTCCTCTCTCCTTTCTTGCTCTCTCGTTCTGGTTCAGGGGATGAAGAAGACGATGGCTGCCTCCCCAACTCTGATTACTAAGGTGGAAAACCAGTCAAGTTGCCTCTCAGCTCTTCCTCTGGTCTTTCCCTTCTGTTCTTAGCTCGATGAAGCCTCTGAGAAGATGATGAATGGTGCGGCTACCTCCTCTGCTTCTCCGCTCATTTTCGCCATCAATATTGCGGCTCTCTTTTATTCTTCTATGCGGCTGCCTCCCTCCTTCAATTAGGTCTATCCCCTTTTCTCTCCAAAAACGCTGTCGCATCACTTATGTTGAAGCCCAAAAGAGTCTTCAAATTGGTATTCCAAGAAATTGGTCCAACCTCCATGGCCCACGTATTACAGCCATCGTCAAACTCATGCTCTTTGGACTTTGATTAAGCAATTGCATCCCAATTGATTCCCAGCTTTTCATCCAAAAAGTAAAACCCACGTCATCACCTGTTATGCAATCAAGAAAAGAAAATAAAAAGACAATAAAATAAAACCAACTTCTTCTACTTTTAATTTCAAAACAGTGAATTATTATTATCATCATTTTATATTAAATTATTTTTATTTTAGATTAAAATTATAATATTTAAAATAAAATCCCCAAATTATGCATTAAATTGATATCTTATCAAAATCTCCAATAAATCCCTTCATTTTAACATTAATGACTCCCAAAACATATCAAAATATATCTCAAATTCTATTAAAAATGGGGAGTCATCACCAATCCAAACACAGCCAAAAACAGATCTAGAAGAAATTCCATAAAAATTGAGAAAATTGGAATTTCTTGATTTCAATCCATAAACACCTTCTTATCACCTTTAATCACTTGTTTAACCACTTAATTACCCTTCCCACATGATTAATCCAAATTTGGGCAACACCTCCCCTTAGGGTTTGATGTTCCTAAAATCAAAAACCAAGTAGAAACAAGCAACAACCAACAAGAATCAACAAGAGGAGTAAGGTTGGTGGTTTACCTTTGATTTCCTGTCTCTCTCTCAAAAGTTTGCCATCTTCTTTCCCTCTTTCTTTTGAGTTTTGCTTGGCTAAACCATGATTTCCATGAAAAATAAGATATTGGAGAAGATATTACACACGTTGAAAGGTAAAATCACATGAAACTACAAAACTTTACCTTTGATTTTGCTCCTCCTTCTCTCAAACTCTCGAAGTTCTTGAGCTCTCACTGTCTTTCTATTTTCTATGCTTGATCGTGTAAAATGGATGAGAGAGATGATAAGCCTTTTTAATAAAATATCTCATTTTCTCTTTCTTTAGAATATAATTTTTTAATCATATTTTTATGCCAACTTTTATTTGATCTTATCTCTTACCAATTTGGGTTATATAATCCCATTACAATTTAACTAATCCCTTCATTTTCCCTGGGCCCAAAGTCACATCAACTTGGAGCCCAAGTGAGAACATTTGGCTTTTCTCCATGCATCTCTTTCCTTTGGTCAACATAAACTATTTTATTGCAATTTAAACATGTGCTCCTTTTTTATAATTTCATACTTTAATTTCCTTGGCTTGAAATAATGCCAATTGTCATGTTTATGAGCTAAATAATTATTTCTTCCTCCTATTTCTTTATTTCACAACTTATACAAACACCATTACATCTTTCTTTTTCAAATTCGCAACAATTAGTAATTTTGGCAAATTTTCTGATCAAACCTTGAAAAATCATAACTAAATTTGTAGACATCATTTCGGAGCAATTTCAAAGCATATAGAACCCTTATTGAGTCTAGTTTCAAGGAAAAATATAGATTCTTGCCAATTGGAAGCACATCATTCCCAGATTTTTGATCTTTGGAAGCTATTCCAGAAACTTTTCAGTTTTGCTGGGTAAACTTCAAAAATTCATAACTCTCAATCCACTGGTCAAAATGGCTTATAATACCTATCAAATTAAAGCCCTGGATGTCTACTTTTACCCTGTAAAATATTATAATTTTTGGATATCATTTGATCATCCAAAATTCCAAGACAATCTCACTGCCTCGCAGGAATTTCACCATTTTACTTTCTTTAATACTCCAAAAATATAAGAAATATTAGGGAATAGATTTGGGACCTGCTAAACTGGGGTTTAGTTGTCCCCTTAATTTAGGCTTATTCCCAAGCCTCCATCCCCAAAATTCGGAGTATTACAGAAGCAATTTGGAAAGTTATCAAAACAATTTTTAAAGGATTTCTATAAAATTATATTATGAAAACAATAAAATCAAATGGGTGCATCATTTTTGAAATTTTAAATTAAAATAAAAATTTTCAAGATTAGAGAAGAAACCATAATAAAAATGATAATAAGAATTAGAACCTTTCTTTTAAAAAAATCAGTTTAGTTTTTATTTGTATTATTATATTATTACTACTGTTATTTTTATATTTTCATTTCCTTTACTTTTCAATGAAGATACGACATCGCTTGGAGGAGTTCAATTCCTGCACTCAGGCGCATGATAAAAATATTTAATTTGGATCTGGAGGGAGAAGGTTCCGCGGCTGTATACTGTTGATTGTCTTCATTAGCACCATCTTTTTCCGAGATCGAGAAGAACCAGAGAGGGAAGCCAACGTGAGAGAGAGAGAGAGAGAGAGAGAGAGGGAGGGAGGGAGGGAGCATCTCTTCTTCTCCAGCGAAAACTAGAGTAAGGACGGAAGGAGCTCTGGAGTGCTGTCTCTTTCCTCTGTTTCTTCTTCTTTCTTAGTTCATAGTGAGACAGCGACTGGGCTGAATCGAAGACGCAAGCTGAGGGTAGCCGAAAAAAAGAAGAAGTTGTGGGTGTGTACTGTTGGTTGGAGAGAAGGTCACCGCTGGTTTTGAACTTAGAGAGCTGAGAGGAGGCGCGGCGGTGATTTAAGAGGCTACTGTGCCTCATCTGGAAGAGCAAAAGGAAAGGAAAGGAAGGTTGGGTTTTGGATAGAGGGAGCAAAATCTGGAAAGAGGGGCGCGCGGATCACTGTTGAGCTTCGTCATCATTCTTAAACGAGAACCAGTGAGCGCCGGACTAGGAGCTGAGAGGAGGCGCTGTGAAGTCCCACTGTTTATCATCTTCTTCCTTGTTGAGCTGATATTTGCACAGGGATCTGTTATAATTTCTTGCCATTAAACTCTGATTCGATTCTTGTTTGTTTCCTGTATGGTTTTGAATTCTTGAAATTGTTGCTGATATGACTGGAATTAAAGTAACGTGCGCCTAGTTGTGTAGTTATGATTTTTTTTTTTTGTTGAATAGGAACTGAATATCATTTCTTACAATCAAACTACAAAAAGAAACATCAATGACAACCGTCTATGACAATCTACATTCTTTCATCATAATCTGCCTTTGAAACAGGAGGTGGGGGATGATCAAAGATTCAAAAATTCCCTAAAATACTATAAGCAAGTTTTGCCGGTCTATCAATGAGGGTAAGGTCCTTTCTAGGAATATTTACAAACATGACATGTCATTCTCTATAAATAAGAGACCTAATCTCATCTACAAGGTTTTTGAAAGGATAATCAACATCACATCCTCTGATTGCAAGATTAATGGCTTCTATACAGTCAAAGAAAATACCCACTTTTCTGATTCCCTTAGCCCAATATAAGTAAAGCCCATGGATCATACCAATCAACTCTACTATTGCATGTGGAACAACAATGAGTTTACAAGTAAATCCACAAATCCATTGGTTATTTGGGTCTCTGATTGTTCCACCACACCCACTTCGCCCATCTCTCAAGACTAATCCATCCACTTTTAAGGAGAAGTAACTCTGAAACTCCCGTGGTCTAGTCCCTTGGTGTACACGTCCCATGTTGGCAAGAACTCCCATACCCAGAAGATCTTGATCAGTGCTGGCTCTGAAGAAGCTAGACATTAGTTATAATTAATTTGATTTGGCGGTTTGAGCATGTATGAACCAAATAATTGTGCTTAATATTATTTTTGTTTTCTGAATCTTGTATTATTTTGATTATGTATTGCTTGATCACTATTAAGTATGAAATTGGGGAATTTAGATTAGCTTTGGAAGAAGGATCTTAATTGAACCATAAGAGTAAGAAATGTGGGATTATAATTTATTCTAATTTGCCAATAGGATAGGAATATATCTATTAGACCAATGTAATCATATTAGAATGAAAATTGGAGAATTATTGCCCCCTGAGTAAATTAGCTAGGAATAATAATTTTAACTTGAGAGATGATATAAGGGATCGGGAGATGCTTTTATCTATTAATACTTTAGATTAACAATTTAATATTAAATGCATTTATTTTGGATGATTACATGCTCCTAGACTTGAAAAGGGGATTCATCACTCTAGACGGGTTTTCTCAATTGAAATCTCAAAAATATTAAATATAGCATTTTTGTTCTTCTTTAAATTGTTTTTCAATTTCCTCATTTGATTTGCTCAGCTTAAATGAAAATGAGAAATTTAATGCCTAATGACTAGTTCACTTATATCTTTGTGGGATGACCTTGATTCTCTATTATACTATTTCATTGCCCGTACATCTGTGGTGCTTACTTAAAATTTAGTAGCATCGCTTTTCCTAACACCTACTAAAGTCTTTATTGTCCCCAAAATCACTCATGAGCTTTCCAGCCTTATTCAAGAAAGAAAGAAAGAACCAAGAAAATATCAAGAAAAGGAAAGGAAAGGAAGAAAATATTAAAACAAGATGCGAGTTGTGCCAAAGGAAATAGGAAAATAAAGGAATCAAGGAGCCAGTGCGCGCGCGGAGGTTTCGGTGGAACAGAGACAATATTTTAGTATGATATCAATATGATGTTAGTTCCTGGAAATATATATATATATTTATATTGATATGTTTGGTGGAGAAAAATATGGTTGTAGTTATCGATATATTTGGCTGCACAAAATTTAATTTGTTACATTGCCAGAAAAATTTAATGAAATTGAAGCTTTGGAAGAGATCAAAATATTGAGGTAAGTGAAACCGATATATTAGAAGTGCCTTCTTCTTCCATTGGTGGCTGATTATTTCAGTATGTTAAATATTAATTAAATCAGTGAAAGAATTAGATTTAAACTGTTGTCGTGTTGATGATGGATCTATTTCAGATAATGAATTGCATCTGTTCATTTTTATTTCAAACTACTCCCTCGTTCCCTAATTATGAGGCAAAATTTTGTAAACACTTAATTAACCAGCATGATACGTACTCCTTTCAACCCTCTTTTGACTAATTTATAGATATTAAGAAAATTAGTGTAATTAGTTATTTGTAAACAATGGCTCAAATTCTCTTCTACAATTATTCCCATATAAGGCGTTTTGATTAGTAATGACTCTTCACCAAAGTGAAAAATGAGCATTTTCATTAAGGGAAAAAAAAAACTAAGTATCATAACTAGGAGTAATTTGATGTAGGAGAGATAATGGATGGGTTGTCATTATAAAGGACAAAAAAGATTACATTTGGGACAGAGAGTACTAAATTAAATAAGCAACGTTTTATATCTAAAAATTCGAGAGGATGAAAAAGATGACCATTAATTAAATTAAGGGTATAAGTGAAAAAAATATGTAATCAATTTTCTTATATTAACTAATCTGTAAGATAGGTAAGTTTCTTTTATGGATAATAGTACGAAGGGAGTATATACAAATAATTTTTTGTCCATCAAATTTGCCTTCATTTTAGTTTTGGTCCCTTAAATTTTAAATAAGAGGTTTTGGTCTCTCAAGAGGCAAAACAGCCCCCATATTTATTTAATGATAAAGACCAATGTTTTAAACAAAATGAAACTTGAAAGATCAAAACCTTCTGTTTGAAACTTAAAAAATCAAAACTAAAATGAGGACAAATGTAAAAGATCAAATATTATATTAACCCATAATGTTATAACCAAATGAAAACATAATAATTTTCTGTATGCTTTTCCGAGTCCTTGTACTTATTGAAATCTTAGGACCCTTTTCCAATTAATTCTTTGAGATCATGAAGGCACATAATTAACACCCACGTACATTCCCTTGTCAGCACGAGGGAGATATTCAAAGTAAAAATATTGGCTTAAGATGAAACAAATTATTCAAAGCTTAAACTGTTTCCATAAATTGAATGAATGAGTGGCAAAAAATAAGGTTGAAAAAATGGAACAACAACGACAAGTTAATTTAATAATCGTATATATTAGGAATAACAGTATTTCATAGACTGAAAAACAAGCAAACTGCAAATATAGAGCAGTATTTCAACAATTACTACTAAGCCACGACTAAGGTTAATTAATTAAGCAAGCAAAGTCTTTGGTGCTACATATATTTTTACAATCCAAAGGCCATGTTTGGTAGGAGGTATTTGAGGGTAGGGAGTGGGATTGGATCAGGGAATGGGTTAAAACATGTCGTTTGGTACGAGGGACTACAGGTAACCAGGGATTGTGAATACCACGAATATGGGATTGCTGCAAAGCCACCTCCCCCCTAGTATTATATTTTGAATCCCTAGATTGTAAAATTATAAAGACAAAATATCCTTAATTAAAATATTTTCAGACAAAAATAACCATAGTTTAACCTAGAATCTCTCTCACATAACACACCAAACTCCTCCTTTTTTTCCCCTCACCGTCGACATTGCAACTTCTGCTGCATACCATCAAGCCCAGGATCTCTCTCACGTAACACACCAAAATCCTTCTTTTTTTCCCCTTCACCGTCGACATCTCAACTTCTGCATACCATCGTCGCCCATCACGGTTGCCCTCAAAGAGACAATCGAACAGGTATCAGTTTCGTAGTCTTTCACTTGCTCTGTATTTGATGCGACATTAGGATGTTTCGGAGGGAATCCATGTTTTGATGTGTAACGGAGAACAATAGTGATTTATCTCAGTTTCATGTGTTGCCTCTTGTTAGCGTTTGTTAATTCCGATGGGTATTTGGTTTTAGTTCAATTCAAGATTATTAGTTGACAATGGTTGCTCTAATATGTTGGGTCATTGCTATCTGTTTGTCAATTTAATTTCCATATCTTCAATTTTTGAGTTCCGTTTGAATTGGGAATGCGTATTCCGTCGTGAACGCTTACACGGTTGATGTTTAGGAAGGAAATAAAGATTGAGAGTCTGTCTTTTCCCCTCCTTACTGCTCTAAAACCCTAGGTTGTGCTGTCTTCATCATCGGCTCCATCGACGAACGACTGAGGCAAGTTTTTCTTCTGCTGTTCGATTTGTTCTGATCTTTCTTTCTTTTCTTCTTCAATTCTTGATTCTCTTTTCAATCTTCGTTTTGAATCGTGTATCTCTCTTGAATTAATCGCAAACTGGTTGTGATATTCACTATTGATGAGTTATGGCCATTCTTGAAATGTGTTAATGCACATTAGATTTATAACTCTGCGGCGATTAAACAAATGCCTTAATTTATAACTTCTTCTAAGGAATTGATTATCAGGAGACATTTGCTCCAATAGCCAAGCTTAATACTATCCAAGTGTTACTATCAATCGCAATCAACTTGGATTGGTCGTTGCATCAATTAGACGTGAAGAATGCCTTTCTAAACAGAAACTTAGAAGAAGTTTACATAGAGATTCCAGATGAAATTGTAGCCCCTAACAACTGTATGTGTAAACTCAACAAATCATTATACGGACTTAAGCAATCTCCTTGGGCATGGTTCAGTAGATTCACCAAAATAATGAAAAGACTTGGCTATACTCAAGGACAAGCAGATGACACATTATTCATCAAATGTGTCAATGGTAAAGCCACCATCTTGATTGTCTATGTTGATGACATGGTCATTACAGGAAATGCTGAAGAATCCATTGCCTATTTAAAACAGGACTTGTCAACTGAGTTCCAAGTGAAAGATCTTGGACAAATGAGGTATTTCCTAGGCATGGAAGTGGCAAGAACCAAAAAAGGCATCAACATATCCCAGTGGAAGTATACTCTAAATCTGTTACAGGAAACTGGAATGCTAGGGGTACAGCTTAAAGGAACACCAATGGAAGAAGGTTGTCACTTAGAAATCAAACCAAATGGTGTCCCAGTCAATCCAAAATGGTACAGAAGACTTGTTGGGAAACTCATATACTTGACCCACACACATCTAGATATTAGTTATGCAGTCAGAATAGCAAGTCAATTCATACACCAGCCACAGGAAGAACACATGGTAGCTGTGTACAGAATCCTAAGCTATTTAAAGCTTAATCCTGGATGAGGAATCTTCTTTAAGAAAGGCACTACCAGAAATATCGAAATATACATTGATGCAAACTATGCAAGGGCTAGAGAGACTAGAAGATCAATCTCAGGATATTGCACATATATGTGGGGAAATCTGGTTACATGGAGAAGCAAGAAACAAACTATGGTGTCACTGTCACGCCCTTACTTTATATTAACCATTTTCAGAGTATTCATGGAAAATGATATGCGGTTCGGTGGGCAACACAGGAATAACAAAAATATACTGATAATAAGTGCATGATTACATAAATTCCCCATAGGGGTTCGTACATGATCATTACCATCAATGTAGCTGCACAGGGCTACTTGAATGTCTAAAATCGTCCCAGTGAAACAGAGACGTCTTCTCGTCTTTGTTCCACCACTGTAATCCCCTCGTACGGTACTTTGTGTTGTTCTCAACATATCTTTTGTCTTCTCCTGTCTAAATTGTTGGTAGGGGAGAAAGAGATTCAAGAGAATCTCAGTAGGAAACAGAAACCATCATACATACATGATAGATGCTATGTGTATGACATATTAGCTTTAACTAGATGTATGCCCCATAATGATATTTTTGCATGCTCAATGTTTCATGCAACAAGACTATGGCCAAAGCGAAAACAGAAACAGAGCTTCATTCATTCAAATATGCTCTACACAATCAAGTAAAGCAATCACACAGATCACTACACAAGCAAAGATATCAAATACATGCAAATAAGGTAAGTCCCCTACCTCCAGTCTTTTCTCTATCTCGAAACATATACCTCGTAACACGTGCCAACAGTTCGAGCCCCATATTTGATCTTACAACGCCAAAGGTACTGTTCAGACACTTCCATAGTGTTTCTGGGGGTTATATAAGTTTATATTGAAAAATTACTAAATTGCCCCCAGGGACCCGGCCCGACCCCACTGTACCCGGTCCGGCTGTTCTTTTCCCAAAATTCTATCCTGGGCTATCCTGACATATTTTCACCCAAGGAATCCATTTCCGGACTCAGAATTATCAAATTCAATGTCAAATTACAAAATTGCCCTTGGAAGCTCTACTTTAAGGGTTTCAGGGGCGTTTTCGTAATTATGCTTTTTCGGCCTTTTCCGAAAAAGTGACCAACTGTAACCTCACCTAATTTTCCCTCCTGAATGCAATGGAATCATCAAATCATTGAAAATCCAACTCTAAGACCCATTTACAGCCTTGGCTGAAATATATGGGTTTTTCGGGAAAAATCGGGGTTTTGCGATTTCGGCTCCGTAAACGTGTTCCTTTATACTCCTAACCACTTTATTGACTATTCCATTAGGTTAAAACTACCATTTAGTACCAATTTGGGCAGCATAACCCCTAGGGAAGCCCATTTTCCATTTTTACAACCAAGGACAATCCGGCGAAATTTTACTGATTAAATTGTCCACAGTAGCCAGAATAGTCAATATACAAGAGTTTGGAAGTTACCTCAAGCTCCCACTGGCTCACCCTTGATATAGCTGAACCCTAGGTGCTTAACATTCAAATTTGAGCTTCCAAACCTTAAATCGTATGAAAAGGAAGCTTAGGAACGGACTTATACACGTTAGGAGCTAAATCGTCAGAGGAATCGGTTTACCTTGTGATTTTTCTTCTCCTTTCTCTCTCTAAAAATCTGAACATTCTCTCTGTCTTCAGCTGCTGTTTCACGCCAGAAATGAGCTCAAGAGGAAGAGGATGATGATATATTATTATATCATATTTTACTTTAATTTTCTAAATTTTCAGATTTTTACAATATTTTGGCAGATTTCTGCCCAAACTTTGAAAACTCATAACTAATTCTAGAAAAATTGAAATGAGGTGATTCCAAAGTCTATAGAACCCTTATTGAGTCTAGTTTCAAGGAAAAATATAGACTTTTGCTAGATAGAATCACAAAATTCCCAGAATTTCAATCTTTGCATACTATTCCAGAAAATTCACAGTTTTTCTATGCTGACTTCAAAAATTCATATCTTTTTGTATATAGCTTTAATTGAGTCATATGACCTATCAAATTAAAGCTCATGATGTCTACTTTCATTATGTAAAATATCATAATTTTTGCTCATCATTTGGTCATTCAAAATCACATGACAAGCTCACTACCTCATAAGCGATTTCACTGAAAACATAATTATATTCGCCAAAATTCACCATTTTACTTTCGTAATACCCCAAAGATATAAGAAACATTAGGGGATAAATTTGGGCTCCTGCTAAATTGGGGCTTAGCAGTCCACTTAATTTAGGCTTATTCCCAAGCCTTAAATTCCAAATTTCGGGGTATTACAGTCACTAAGTAGTGCGGAAGCCGAATTGAGAGCTATTAATAATGGAGAACGTGAAGGAATTTGGGTCATCAGATTACTGAAGAAATTGGGAATTCCACATGAGGGACCAATGCAAATTTGGTGTGACAGCAAAGCTAGCATTGAAATGGTCAAGAACCCAATTTATTATGATAGAACAAAATATGTTGAGATAGACATAAACTTTGTTAAAGAAAAAATTGAAGCAAGCATAATGAAATTGTCCTACATCAGATCCAAAGAACAAAATGCAGATGTACTGACAAAACTACTAAGCAAAACTACATTTGAAAAGTTTCTGTGCAAACTGGGTATGATTGACATATATTCTCCAGCTTGAGGAGGAGTGTTAAATGTCAGCAATAACAGCACCGAAAATCTGTGATTAGCACGAGATAATTGACACTCACACATTCCTCCTTCAATCACTCACCTGCCCACCATGTCTGTCGCTGACTTCATCTATTCTGTTTCTATATTTTTTCCCTATATATACATATGTTGTAATCGATGTAAGATGTATTAAGTAAGAATGAGATCCTAGAGTCTCATAGTTCTTGTAATCATTACTTACCCTTTCTTTATATGGAAAATAAAAGATATTCAAACTTGGGATGCTTGATCATGAGCACCAAAGAATCTTATTTAAAGAATTACTACTTTCATAGCAAATATGATTGGGAGTCAGTACTCAGTAGAACCCGCACAAAGGAAGGCAGAATTCACAGGATTATAATTTGAGTCTTGCCCTTCTTTTGTGTGGAATAACAAATAATATTCTCCATAACTTACCTTCACGAACCTTCTTTTTTATCTATTATTACCGGCTGAATGAAAATGAACCTTGTGGTGCTCACTTTCGTCTATACAGGGTTATATAGTCCTCAACAGACCTTGGGCCTTCTTGTGGTGCTCACTCTGGTTTGGGGGGAAATCCTTATACTTCTTAATTTAGAGTCTTGAATAAACAGTAATTCACACACAAAGTGTAATTTATTATGCGATGAGAATGCGTGTGAACCTTCAGGGTCCGTTTCTTTTATCTAATCTCCTTTTCTAGATAAAATAAACCATTTAATTGTCATTCCGTTCATTATCACTTTCTCTCCATTGTACGATATATTTTAGCTTGTTTGAGATCAAGTTTCAACTGTCATTTTCGCTTATAGGAAAAGCTAATAGATCTCTATATCTATCTTCTTATGGCTGCTTTTCTTCGATTTGTCAAGAATGATATATTTTGGGTATCTGTAGAAGTAAATTAATTGCAAAAGAATGAGACTCCAAAAAGATGTACTGCATTCAACAGCAATCTTGATATCTATCCTAAAGCATCAATGACTTTTGTGAGATAATGCAAAACTTCAGTTCTCATGCCTCTCCTCCGTTTTTTTTAGCTGTGGAATTATTACGCAGGATTGTTGATTACTGCATAAAGAAGAGGCTCTGATGGAATAGTTGTTTTGCTCGCAAAGTTTGTTATGAAAGTGAATATTATGAAGAAATGCTGCGTTACTTACAAAAGAATCTGGCAGTATGTTCTTAACTGAAATTCCAATTGATCCATCCTATTGAAGTCATATATATATCAAATGAACTTTGCATCGTTAGTTTCTTAGTGTTCTTGACAGTTTCTGGATTATCCAAGGAATGTTGTTTGTGTGAAACATCTCAACCAGACGTGGATCTGTTCTGTAAACTGTTTGTGAAGCTTCATTTGGAAATTTCTATGCTGTTAATACCTTATCAAATATTGACGGTTAGTATGCATGGAAGCTGGACACTTCAAATATCATTCATGTTTCTATTATTTGTAGAAAAACCATATGACAGCATCCTGAATTTTAGTGCCGCAGATGCCTTAAGACTTACAGGAGTTGGGAGGAGTGAATTTATGGACATAATGAACAAGTGTCGGTCTAAGGTACTGCGTATATTTTTTTCTATATAAATAGTATTCACAAATATAGCATTGATACTCATAGTTGGATTGCATCTTTGGCTGCATGTGCATGTCAGTGTGTGTCTAACTACCTGTAACAATCATTGCATGTATGCTTGGTTTGCATGTCAGTGTGTGTCTAACTGTCTCTAACAATCATTACATGCATTCATAGGTTGGTATGTCAGTGTTTGTCTAAATAATTATAACAATCATCCTGCTGATATTACTTTCTGAGATCCATTAGTGGAATAGACAATTCATACAAGTCTATGCCAAACTGAAGACTTTTAATGTCTTATCTTCTACTTTGGACACTTCCCTGCATTGATGCGCCGTAGGAAAGGGGGTATTAGGTGTCGTTCTCATGCAACATGTACAAATTTCTGCATTATCAAAGTTCATTATAACTAAAACAGTTTGTCAAAAAACAGCATTGAAAGAGAAGGTGGTCTTTTTCATCTCTCCAACTAGATGATTCGCTCCGATCTTTAAAGCATGAATGCAGTTTGCTTTTATTGTAACCCCCTACCTTAATAGCCAAATTTATAGTTCGAGAATGCATCATTAAGTTGAAATAGAGACCAGTGGTTAATTTAAAAATTTTCCAAAACTTGTTTAGTACGGTCTCACATTCACATCTCGAATATAATTGGTCTGTCCAGTTCGGTTTCATTCATACATATCAGAGTGCAACCAAAAATTCCTGACAACGCTCAGGTTTCATTACGTAATAAAGGGTTTACAACGATAAGTTTCCCATATAGGGGATTACACAACACTATTCAATATATACAACATGTGCAACTAATCCCCAACAAAATATGACAACCAACTACCAAAATTAAAACTCCTAGCTAGGAGCTCTAACCGCCCTCTGTCACTTGCTTTTCCTTTGAACCGCTTGCCCTTGCTGTAGGTTAGTCATTTGAAAGAATGAGATTCAAAAGAATCTCAGTAGTAACAATTCACTTATAACATGTACAATCACAAAGCATGTAAGCAAATCACAACAACAACAACACAACGGCATTTCTGCAACAGCTTTCGCTGCATTCACAACGGCATATTTCACAACAGCATGTTTCACAACAGCACAACAACGACATTTCACAACGGCAATGTTACATCACGGCATATTCAATGAAATGACATACATGCAAGGCATCATACACATAATAAGAGAAAGAGTCACTACCTTGTTCTTTCCGCTCGTGCACTGGCACTGGTTTATCACGTGCAGGGCAAATGTCAAATCCTATAATTAGAATTACGGGCGATGGGTTATTACTTAATCCAATTCTTTAATTCAAATACTCAAGTTGGTTATCATTAGAGGCATTTAATCAAATCAACTAAGGAGTTAAAGTGGTCAATTAACCTAAAAGACCAATTACTAACCTCAAAATTCAACAATACTACATTATGCCATTACATCTTCAATTTTCGCATAAAAGACCAAATCTGCCAGAATTTTCTCCAGACTTTGAAAAATCATAACTAATTCTACAAAAATTGAAATGAGGTGATCCCAAGTCCTATGGAAAGCTATTGAAGTCCTCTTCATAGGAAAAATATGAATCATTACTGGAAATCACCACACAATTCCAGAATTACACAAAATCCCACGCTGCTCCAGAATTAAGTCCAGTTTCGACATCAAACTTTGGGCAACCAGAACTCACAGCTAAAAAAACGAAATGACACAAATTATATGTCCATTTTGAATCTTGGAATGTGAAATTTAATACTGGAAAGTTTCACAATTTTTAGAGATCATTTGGTTATCCAAAAACACCACACAAGCAGAGTACCTCGCTGGAATTCTGTTCAGGCTGAAAACCCAAATTTACACTTTGAGTTCCAATGACCCAAAATTCACAACCTAGGGCTATTCCCACATAATTTTTCGTGTAGAACACAATGGTAACATCAAAATTAAAAAATTCCCACTCATTCTCCATGTCCTGTTTTGGCAGAAAAATAAAAATAAATTCCAATAATTATCAACTTCCAATTTCAGCATCAAACTTATGTCACATGGTTTCCAATCATCATAAACCACCAATAACACAACCAAAACATCATGAATTACCCAAACCCTTGTTTGACCAAAATCAGGGCAGATTTACACATGCCAAAATACTCATCCAACCAACACAACCAATAGCTCAAATTGATGCTAATACTCACCTCTTGCTTCTCCTTAAGTTCTTTCTTTGATTCTTCAGCTTTTGTTCTTGCAAGGTGGCTGAAAAATCCTCTTCTTCAAAAACAAAAACCATAGAAATGAAGCTAAGGAAGAGAGGAACAAGTTTCATGAAGGACTCTTGAGCCATAGATGAGGTTAAGGAGGTGAAAATCAAGATTAAAGTCTTACCTTCACTTGCTTCTTCTTGCTCTCTCGGGTTGCACTGCTGAACCGACTTAGAGAATGAGAGAGAGAGTGAATAAATGATCAGATTTTCTTTTCCCTTATCACTTAAACAGCTGACCGAAATATGGGACTTGAAAGGGATAAATGATTTGTCAAAAATATCACACTTCCACCTCCTCAAAATAATATATTCTAATAGCCTTAACATGTGCCAACAAATTGATATCATCATCTTTCTCTTTCCTTCTTGATGACATAGCCGAAATAATTGACTTGAGGGGAGGGAATTTATTGATTAAATGCTTACTCTATCTCTCTTAGCATTTCCTTGACCGAAATGAAGAAGAGAAAAAGTGATAAAAGACTTAGCATGAGATTGTTGACCAAGTGCTCATCTTTTATAACTTGGTCATATGTTTGTTTCCATATGTCATATTTAATAGTCAATAGGTATTTTTTTTTCTCTTGGTTTTCCCTTGTCATACGTGAATCATGGCCTTTTGAAGAAGAATATGATCTTGTAAAATATCATCTTGCAATATGATATTTAGTTGCCAATTTTGCATGTGAAATTCAACTAAAGTTATAACAAAATTTCTAGAGGTAATTTTGTCATTAATCCCATCATCTATTTTGTACATTTAGCCCTTGAGTACATTTTGGGATATTACAATTCTCCCCCCGTACAATAAATTTCGTCCTCGAAATTTGTTACACAACTTGAGCCATAAACTCCGGATAACGTCTAAGCATATCTGCTTCCGCTTCCCAAGTTGCTTCTCTTTCTGTCATTCCCTTCCAGATCACTTTCACAAATGGAATGCTTCGGTGTCTGAGCCGTCGTTCTTCTCGATCAATGATCTGCTCTGGCTCTACCGCATATGTGAAGTTGTCTTGTAATTCGACTTCTTCATATTCAACTATATGAGATGGGTCCGGTTGGTACTTCTTCAGTTGGGAAACATGAAACACATCGTGAAGCCTGCTCAAGTTTGGGGGTAGGGCTATTCGATAGGCTACAGGCCCAATTCTCGCTAGAATTTCAAAAGGACCTATATACCTCGGGCTCAACTTCTTCCGCTTGATAGCTCTCCCGATGCCCGTAACTGGTGATATCCTCAGAAAAACATGATCACCAACCTCAAACTCTAGAGGCCTTCTCCTCTTGTCAGCGTAGCTTTTCTGTCGACTTTGTGCTGCAAGAAGCCTCTTACGGATGATTTGAATCTGTGCTGAGGTTTGATCAACAAGCTCTGGCCCATAAAGCTTCCGCTCAGATAACTCATTCCAACACAAGGGTGATTGGCACTTTCTCCCATACAATGCTTCATACGGCGCCATCTGAATGCTCGCATGATAGCTATTGTTGTAAGCGAATTCAGCAAGTGGAAGAAAGCGATCCCAATTCCCTTTGAAGTCGAGAACACAAGCTCGCAACATATCCTCTAGTGTCTGGATAGTCCTTTCTGATTGACCATCTGTCTGAGGATGATAGGCCGTGCTGAATCTCAATTGAGTTCCCAATGCTTCATGCAACGCCTTCCAAAATCTCGAAGTGAATCGGGGATCACGGTCGGAAATGATGTTCTTCGGTATGCCATGGAGTTTCACAATCTCTCGGATATAAATCTCTGCTAGCTTATCCGGAGAGTAACCAGCATTGATCGGTATGAAGTGTGCCGACTTCGTTAACCGGTCCACAATTACCCAGATCGCATCATAATTTCTGATCCTGGGCAATCCCACCACCAGGTCCATGGTCACACTTTCCCATTTCCATTCTGGAATCTCAGGACTTTGAAGCAAACCAGGCGGTCTCTGGTGCTCAATCTTTACCTTCTGGCAAGTGAGACACCTCGCTACATACTTTGTCACATCACTCTTCAAACCCGGCCACCAATACATAGACTTCAGATTATGATACATTTTGGTCATACCAGGATGAAGAGTATATGGTCTCTTGTGCGCCTCATCTAAAATCTTCTGTCTCAACTCCGCCTTAAGTGGAACACAAATTCTCTTCTGATAGCAAACTAGTCCACTAGGTGATAGATCATAGCCCTGAGCTTCTCCCCGTTCAATTCTAGCCAGATTCCGCTGTATCCAGCCGTCTTGTCTCTGAGCTTCTTCAATCTCAACCCTCAGATCACTTTCCCCTTGGGAAACATTATAGTTAGCACAGACGATCTGGTTTGACAAATTCAAGTCCCTAAAATCTTCTATCAATTTCATCTCTTGAATCATCATTGCTGCAACTAGTATTGTCTTTCGACTAAGAGCATCTGCGACGACGTTAGCTTTACCCGGATGATACTTGATCTCTAGGTTGTAATCTTTCAGCAACTCCATCCACCGGCGTTGTCTCATATTCAACTCTTTCTGATCGTACAAATACTTGAGACTCTTGTGGTCGCAGTACAGTTCTACCGTCACACCATACAGATAATGCCGCCATATTTTCAATGCAAACACAATCGCCGCAAGCTCCAGATCATGAGTGGGATAGTTCATTTCATGAGGCTTTAGCTGTCGGGAGGCGTAGGCCACCACTCGTCCCTGCTGCATAAGGACACACCCCAACCCTTGCTTACTCGCATCACTATATACAACATAAGTCAAGCTAGGATCGGGTATAATCAACACCGGTGCTGTGGTCAACCTCTCCTTCAGCTCAACAAAACTGTTTTCACAACGTTCATCCCACTTAAACGGCTGATCTTTTCGCGTGAGCTTGGTCATCGGCAAGGCAATCCGAGAGAAATTTTGAATAAATCTCCGGTAGTAACCAGCAAGACCCAGAAAACTGCGTATCTCAGCAACAGTTTCTGGCCTCTTCCAGTTAAGTACTGCTTCCACTTTACTGGGATCCATCGAAACCCCTTCTTGCGAGATAACATGGCCCAAGAATTTTACTTCTGGAAGCCAAAACTCGCACTTACTTAACTTGGCATAGAGCTGCTTTTCAAGCAATATCCCTAGTACAATTCTCAAATGATGCTCGTGCTCCTCCCTACTCTTAGAGTATATCAGAATGTCGTCGATAAACACCACTACAAATTGGTCTAGGTATTGTCGAAAGACACGATTCATGTAATCCATGAATACAGCAGGTGCATTAGTTAGGCCAAAGGGCATTACTAGAAACTCATAATGCCCATACCTAGTTCTGAAGGCAGTCTTCGGTACATCTTCTGCTTTCACTCGTAGCTGATGATAACCCGACCTTAGATCAATCTTCGAAAATACACAAGAACCAGACAGTTGATCTAGAAGGTCGTCGATTCTCGGGAGAGGATATTTGTTCTTAACGGTTATCTTGTTCAACTCTCTATAATCCACACACAGTCTTAGACTCCCGTCTTTCTTCTTAACAAACAATACTGGAGCTCCCCATGGTGAAACGCTGGGTCGGATGAACCCTTTTTCAAGTAAGTCTTCGATTTGTTTCTTTAGCTCCGCCATTTCATTTGGGGCCATTCGGTATGGGGCTTTTGATATAGAACCAGCTCCAGGCACAATTTCAATTGGAAACTGCACTTCCCTTTCCGGAGGTAATCCGCTAAGATCGTCCGGAAATACCTCAGGAAACTCTCTTACCACGGGTATACTTTCTAAAGTTTCTTCTATCTCTCCCTGCACGGAAAAGAATACCATATACCCCTGGCACCCCTTCTCTAGATATTTCTCAGCTTTAGCTGTTGAGAGGAAGTTCAAACTAGAATTCACATTATCATCCTTATGGGAATTAGGATACACTATTTTCTTGTTTCCACAATCCAGCAATACATTATTCGCCGTCAACCAATCAAAACCCAATATGACTTCTAATTGGTAGAGCGGCAGACAAATCAAATCAACAGTAGACTCATACCCCTCAACAGTTATTATACAGTTCAAACAAGCCTCAGCTGTCACAACCTTGACACCCATCGGCGTCGACACAACCAAATCAAATGGCAATTTATGAACATGTAACCCCAGGCGCTTCACACAATCATAGGCAATGAAGGAATGACTTGCACCCGAATCAAATAAAGCTTGCAGTAAACTACCATTGATAAAGATTTTACCTTGAATCAGGTCGGGGGACTTCCGGGCTTCCTCGTGTGTCATGGTGAACACCCTGGCCTGATTCCTGGGCCTTTGCTCTGTCGGCGGCCGTCTGCATTCAGTAGCAATGTGTCCGGGCTGTTTACAGTTATAACAAACTACTTGCCCCGTACATGTTCTACAGGATGTGCCCTCCCACAACGAGTGCATGTCAATATTGTGGGGGCTTTCTGATTATCACGACCCTCATATTGATAAGGCTTCTTACCACTACCCTTAGCTGAGAACCCCTGTCCCTTTCGCTTTTGGGAAGTAGTCCCTTTACTAGGCTCACTGCGGTTGCTGGTAACTTTGGCAGGATACAAATCTCTCAGATTGTTTTCTGTGATTCTGCATTCTTCAACCGCTTTATTGAACTCAGTAAACAAGTGAGTGGCCAATCTCTTTCTCAGTTCTCGTCTTAAACCACGAATAAGCATGTCTGAACTCCATTCTTCGTCATCCATACTCCGAAGATAGGAGGAATATCGGGACAACCGAACGAAACGGGACAGATACTCATCAAAGGTCTCCGTGTCTCCTTGTTTGATATTTAGAAATTCAGTTTCCTTCTCAAGCCTCACTGACTTGGGGAAATATTTCTCATTGAACTGTCGTTGAAACACTTCCCAGGTCAGTGGTATATTGCGGCTTCGAAGTGTTAAGGCGATATTCCGCCACCAACGGTCTGCATCTCCTTTAAACTTGTACACCGCTAACCACGCTTTCACCTCTGATGGGCATTCAAGAACCTCAAAGATCTTCTCTAGTCTGTTCAACCAGTCTTCAGCTACTTGAGGATCAAATCTGCCTTTAAACACCGGAGGTAGATGTTTGCAGAATTTGGAGACCCAATACTGCAGATCTCTCTCATCACGGGCTGGTACTCCATGTAACTCTGGGTTTGGTTCGGTGTGAGGAGGTGACTTTGGAGGTCGAATGGAGCCTTCAGCGGTTTCTTCGTGATGTGTGTCCTCTTGGGTCTCTTCGTGAGTGGACTGGCCGCGGTCTTCATTGCGTTTTGCCCTTTCCTCTCTGAGCTCTTCTCTCAGCTCAGCTATCATATCTCTTTGATCACGAATCAACCCCATCATCTCCCGCATAGGGTCTGGTGGAATGTCATTAAGCACCACCTCCACTTCTGGTTCTACTCTTCTGTTTCTTGGGTGAACCATTGTGTCTTTCAATTCTACAATGATTCACCATGTCAGTATCATAACAAATGTATACACATAGTTCTTAAATCTTGTATATATCGGCAACCAGCAATCATACTCATGTGTATACCACAAAAATCATAAGTCATTTTCTTATGACTAAGGCAACATTTATAGTTCGAGAATGCGTCATTAAGTTGAAATAGAGACCAGTGGTTAATTTAAAAATTTTCCAAAACTTGTTTAGTACGGTCTCACATTCACATCTCGAATATAATTGGTCTGTCCAGTTCGGTTTCATTCATACATATCAGAGTGCAACCAAAAATTCCTGACAACGCTCAGGTTTCATTACGTAATAAAGGGTTTACAACGATTAGTTTCCCATATAGGGGATTACACAACACTATTCAATATATACAACATGTGCAACTAATCCCCAACAAAATATGACAACCAACTACCAAAATTAAAACTCCTAGCTAGGAGCTCTAACTGCCCTTTGTCACTTGCTTTTCCTTTGAACCGCTTGCCCTTGCTGTAGGTTAGTCATTGGAAAGAATGAGATTCAAAAGAATCTCAGTAGTAACAATTCACTTATAACATGTACAATCACAAAGCATGTAAGCAAATCACAACAACAACAACACAACGGCATTTCTGCAACAGCTTTCGCTGCATTCACAACGGCATATTTCACAACAGCATATTTCACAACAGCACAACAACGACATTTCACAACGGCAATGTTACATCACGGCATATTCAATGAAATGACATACATGCAAGGCATCATACACATAATAAAAGAAAGAGTCACTACCTTGTTCTTTCCGCTCGTGCACTGGCACTGGTTTATCACGTGCAGGGCAAATGTCAAATCCTATAATTAGAATTACGGGCGATGGGTTATTACTTAATCCAATTCTTTAATTCAAATACTCAAGTTGGTTATCATTAGAGGCATTTAATCAAATCAACTAAGGAGTTAAAGTGGTCAATTAACCTAAAAGACCAATTACTAACCTCAAAATTCAACAATACTACATTATGCCATTACATCTTCAATTTTCGCATAAAAGACCAAATCTGCCAGAATTTTCTCCAGACTTTGAAAAATCATAACTAATTCTACAAAAATTGAAATGAGGTGATCCCAAGTCCTATGGAAAGCTATTGAAGTCCTCTTCATAGGAAAAATATGAATCATTACTGGAAATCACCACACAATTCCAGAATTACACAAAATCCCACACTGCTCCAGAATTAAGTCCAGTTTCGACATCAAACTTTGGGCAACCAGAACTCACAGCTAAAAAAACGAAATGACACAAATTATATGTCCATTTTGAATCTTGGAATGTGAACTTTAATACTGGAAAGTTTCACAATTTTTAGAGATCATTTGGTTATCCAAAAACACCACACAAGCAGAGTACCTCGCTGGAATTCTGTTCAGGCTGAAAACCCAAATTTACACTTTGAGTTCCAATGACCCAAAATTCACAACCTAGGGCTATTCCCACATAATTTTTCGTGTAGAACACAATGGTAACATCAAAATTAAAAAATTCCCACTCATTCTCCATGTCCTGTTTTGGCAGAAAAATAAAAATAAATTCCAATAATTATCAACTTCCAATTTCAGCATCAAACTTATGTCACATGGTTTCCAATCATCATAAACCACCAATAACACAACCAAAACATCATGAATTACCCAAACCCTTGTTTGACCAAAATCAGGGCAGATTTACACATGCCAAAATACTCATCCAACCAACACAACCAATAGCTCAAATTGATGCTAATACTCACCTCTTGCTTCTCCTTAAGTTCTTTCTTTGATTCTTCAGCTTTTGTTCTTGCAAGGTGGCTGAAAAATCCTCTTCTTCAAAAACAAAAACCATAGAAATGAAGCTAAGGAAGAGAGGAACAAGTTTCATGAAGGACTCTTGAGCCATAGATGAGGTTAAGGAGGTGAAAATCAAGATTAAAGTCTTACCTTCACTTGCTTCTTCTTGCTCTCTCGGGTTGCACTGCTGAACCGACTTAGAGAATGAGAGAGAGAGTGAATAAATGATCAGATTTTCTTTTCCCTTATCACTTAAACAGCTGACCGAAATATGGGACTTGAAAGGGATAAATGATTTGTCAAAAATATCACACTTCCACCTCCTCAAAATAATATATTCTAATAGCCTTAACATGTGCCAACAAATTGATATCATCATCTTTCTCTTTCCTTCTTGATGACATAGCCGAAATAATTGACTTGAGGGGAGGGAATTTATTGATTAAATGCTTACTCTATCTCTCTTAGCATTTCCTTGACCGAAATGAAGAAGAGAAAAAGTGATAAAAGACTTAGCATGAGATTGTTGACCAAGTGCTCATCTTTTATAACTTGGTCATATGTTTGTTTCCATATGTCATATTTAATAGTCAATAGGTATTTTTTTTTTCTCTTGGTTTTCCCTTGTCATACGTGAATCATGGCCTTTTGAAGAAGAAGATGATCTTGTAAAATATCATCTTGCAATATGATATTTAGTTGCCAATTTTGCATGTGAAATTCAACTAAAGTTATAACAAAATTTCTAGAGGTAATTTTGTCATTAATCCCATCATCTATTTTGTACATTTAGCCCTTGAGTACATTTTGGGATATTACATTTATGCCATCAAAGAAAACATATTTATTTTATATGTTTTGATTCGATCTTTTTGCATTATAACCTTAATGGGTTTTGGTAATTCCATCATGTTCAAACTTTTTAAATTGGATATGAGCTGGGTTTTGGTAATTCCATCATGTTCAAATTTTTTAAATTGGATATGAGCTTGTTTTAACTTTGAAATTTATAATCAAGGTTTTTCACTCATCATTTTCTCTTTTGGAATATTCAGAAAATCATTTGGAAACTGAACAAGTCAATTGCAAGTTATTCCTTACCTCTAGAACCTATAGACTTTGCAATTGAACCATGGTGGGGAATTTGTCTTGTGAACTTGACCTTGGAAGAATTTAAGGTGAGTTCTGCCTTTGATCCTCATGAAAAGGAGCATTCATTCCAATACAATTTTGTCATGTTAATTTGGCAATAAGAAATTGTTTGTGTTCACTCATCAGGTATACTTTTTCCCTTTGTGAACACCCTATTTTGTCCGGGCCCCACTCAAAAATTAAAAAATAATTGATGATGATTGGTGTCCAAATTGGCAATCATCATTGAAAGGAAAAAAATAATAAAAAAAAGAAAAAAAAATCCTCCCACTGATGATAATCGGTGTCCAAATTGGCAATCATCATTAAAAGGAAAAAATGAAAATGAAAATGAAAAAAAAACCTCTCATTGATGATGATTAGTGTCTAAATTGACATTGTCATTCATTAAAGGAAAATAAAAAAATATTTAAAAAAGTGTCTCCCATTCATAGGTTTAAACTAGGAAGTTGCTTGTAGGGAAAATATAAGAAAATAACTAAAAAACGAAATAAAAAATAAAAAAAAAATATCTCATTTATGTTGCTAATTAGGAAATTACTTGTGTGAAAAAATAAAATAAAAATAAAAAAGTATTATAAAAAAAATCCTCCCACTGAAGATGATCGGTGTCCAAATTGGCAATCATCATTAAAAGGAAAAAAATAAAAATAAAAATGAAAAAAAAAATCCTCTCATTGATGATGATTAGTGTCCAAATTGGCATTGTCATTTATTAAAGGAAAATAAAAATATATATAAAAAAGTATCTCCCATTCATAGGTTTAAATTAGGAAGTTGCTTATAGGGAAAATATAAGAAAATAAATAAAAAACGAAAATAAAAAATAAAAAAATATCTCATTTTTGTTGCTAAGTTTAAATTAGGAAATTACTTGTTGGAAAAAAAATAAAATAAATTAAAAACGAAAAAAAAAATCTCTCATTGATTGTGATTAGGTCAAGTTAAGAAGTTTATTGATAGAAAATATAAAAAAAAACGAAAATTAAAAATGAAAAAAAAAATCTCTCATTGATTGTGGTTAGGTCCAGTTAAGAAGTTTATTGATAGAAAATACAAAAAATAAAAAACGAAAATTAAAAAAAAAAATCTCCATTGATGGTGATTAGGTCAAGTTAGGTAGTTTTTAATATAAAATACAAAAAAAAATGAAAATTCAAAAAAAGAATGAGCATTTATGAAGAAAACCCTACCTGGAAACTATAAATAGGGGAGCAAGGGTTGAAGCAAGACACACAAGAATTTTGGGAGAGCAAGGATATAAGGTCTGTGGCTGAGTTTTCATCCTTTTCTTTTATTTCTAATGATACATGGGATCTTATTGCTTTCACCGCGGAACTTGATTCACTGTGATTACTACATCTTCATACTTTTATTACCCCTTCTTCATGCTTACCTCATCGTGACTCATGCTTAGCTCATCATTCATGCACTGTGACTTTACTCTCCTTTTTTTGCTCATCCAATATACATTAAGTTGCTTTGCTCGTCTTTTTTGCTCATCCAATATACATTAAGTTGCTTTGCTCGTCTTTTTTGCTCATCCAATATACATTAAGTTGATGGATGTAGTGGTCTTATGGATTGGCTTTTCATTGTCCGATTGAATTATCTCATACAGCATTGCTGGACGCGTTGCATTTAGGCAAGAGGTATGTGATGTCTTGTCTTCTTATGATACTAGGTGTCATGCTTAATAAATATAGATAATGTGATTGTACTTGCCTTTTATTTATTATATGGTTCTATCACCCTATCTCTTGTTGTAGTGGGGTTTAAAGGATAAAAGGTACGCATAAATCTCCTCACCTTTTACTATCCAATAACATTTGCACTTGCTTACCCAAAATATCTCCATTAAATCGAATAGTAGTGGCTCCTTGAGTCCCACGAAAGGCATGCAAAGAGAGATGATGTAATGTCACTTCCACTGCCTTGTCATCAGAACTCTCATCACCAAAGGCTTCATCATCATCATCCTCACCACATAACATCATAAGCTGCTTGTTAGGACACTAATGGGATGGGGAGAATTTGGCATCGCAGGTATAACACAAGCCTTTCTCTTGTAGGATCTGCATTTTTGGCGCCATCTCTCTCAATCCAAGGTGTCTTTAGAGTGGATAATAATAGTGGTAGGTTGGACTAGCCCCCAGTAATCGTCATGGAAGACGAATTGGAAGAAGCAACAGAGTATAGAGAATAAGTCTTGCTTGAAGAAACAGAGGTACCGAAAGATTTAGTGCTAGGTGTTGATGAACTAGAGGGGTCCAAGAATAGGCAACCTAGCGCCATGGCACTTATCACTGTTGATGGACATTGGACCAAGACATCTCACTTCAAATCCGGTTTAAAACCCCCTAAAGAACAGTCAAGGAGAGCTGATTCTGAAATCTCTTCTGTCCGATTTGCAAGAGCCAAAACTTGACTGTTATATTCATCAAGCAAGCTACCCACATTCGACTATGTCAGTTTGAAGAGCTGTGACCGAGCTCAATCGAATTGCAATGGTCTATATTGCACCTCAATGGCTTTTGCAAGAGCAAACCAGGTTGGGATACACCGTGCCTTGTCAATTGGATTATTATTTCATCTTTGATTGTTCTTCTTCTCCTTTGCTTCTTCATTTTCCTTCTCAGTATAAACGTTAGTTTAGAGCTGTCGAGCTTCCTTAAATCCCTCCTGGCTAACAGGCGACTTCCAACTTTATAACGATTTTTTCATAGTCCAACTGGCTGGAACATTAAAATGGCTTCCCCCCCTAAACCAAGTTGTTACCAACTCCGGCCGACCAGTTCGGCTTGGCTCTGAAAACATTGGATCATATGCATATCTTTTTTGCCTCCTTTTATGGACCACACACGTTTTTGTTTGATAAAAGACTCATTAATTTCATAAGTCACTCATTATTCAATTAAAACCAATCAAATTAAAGTTTTAGTGATTGTTGCAATAATGAAGTTGTTTAACTTGATAAAGCTAATTTGTGGGGGGGAAAATGTGGTTGTACAAGTCATGAGGAAGGAGCATAGAAAGGAAGAATGTGCACCCTTTCCTTTACGATCCCTTTCCTTTCATTATTCTTTTATTGTAGAAAAATAGAGAGGAAAAGAGGAAGAAAAGACCAAGATATAAAAGAAACAGAAAGAAATTGTGAGAAACTTGCAAAAAAATTCCAGCTTCAGCCATCCAACAATACCATCAAGAAGGTAAACTCCTTGACCCTTGTATATATTAAACATTTGAGTTTAATCCACTTCACTTATAGTTGTTAGCCCAACTTAGTATACTTTACACTTCACTTAACTATCTCATATTTGATTTATTTTCCTTTTCCTTTAGAGCTAATATTATGGTTTAGTTGTTGTAGGTCGCAATATTAGTGGTTCGTTAAATTATACTTAGTAAATTGGTTCAAATATTTATGCCAAGTTGACCTGATAGTACCACTCCTCACATGGAGCAAGTACTTGGCCCCCAGGTCGCGGCTTCGAGGGTGGGGAGGCGAAAGAAATGCAATATCATGGGGGGTCGCAGATATTCCTGTGAGTCCATCGCCACGCCAACAACCTAGTTGAGGCCAGTGCAACAGGGTGGGATGTAGCATTCAACACAAATATTGAAATAGCAACTCTTCAAGAAAAGCCCATGCTAAAGGAATATGATGATTGTTTAGTGATGCATGATTTGCTTGAATAAATGGGTAGGAGAATTGTTGTAGATAAGTCTTCTAAATATGTTGGAAATCGTAGTAGATTGTGGTTTGAGAAAGATATTGATGAAGTTATGGAAAATAATTTGGTGAGTGTTGGTCTTAATTAGCTCTTATATTGGTTTTAATACATTTTATATCTTATTATTAGTTTCTAGTCCATTTATTTTGATATCATTTTCCTGGTGAATAATGTTGTTTATCAGGGCACAAAAGAAATACAAGGTATGGTTTCATCCACATTTTGTGAGGCATGTTGGGATCCTGAAGCCTTTTCAACGTTGCGTAACCTCAGATTACTCATCGTAACAAGTGATTTGAACCTTCCTTATGGCCTCAAATGTTTTTCTCATGCTTTGAAATTACTTCATTGGACAAAATATCCCTTAGACACTCTTCCTCCAGGAACTCAACTGGATAAACTTGTCGATCTTAGAATGCATCCTAGCAAATTAAAGAAACTTCGAAATAAAATCCTCGTAAGATACCTTATCCTTATGATTTGATGTTATAGATAATTAGGGTAATTTTTTACGCTAGTTAGCACAATGTATTGTTTTCAGTTATTCTCATATACTTTTTTGACTAGTGTTCTAGGAATCTGAAGTTTTTGGACTTGAGTTATTCAAAAAACTTGATTGAAACCCCTAATTTCTCTGAGCTGCCAAATTTGGAAAGATTAGAACTTGAAGGTTGTGAAGCTCTTGTTGATCTTCATGCTTCAATTGGACAACTCAAAAAGGTTCAAGTGTTGAATTTGAATGGCTACAAAAATCTAAGAGCCCATTGTCCAAATAAATTGGAAATGAGTGCTCTGAAAGAATTTGTTCTTTGTGGGTGCATTCGAGTTAAATATCTTCTAGAGTTTGGGGAAAGTATGAAAAATCTAGAAATGTTTGATTCATGGACGACAAATTTAGTGAAGCTTCCAGAGTCACTTGGATTATTGAGTGGACTTAAGACTTTGAAGTTAAGGGGCTGCAAAAATCTTGTTTCCCTTCGCCAAAGCATCCACAAATTGAAGCGTCTTGTACTTGTTGATATTGCTAGTTGCTCAAAATTTGGTAGATTGCCAGAAAACTTGAATGAAATGGAAGCCTTGGAGGAGATTGACGCAAGTGAGACGGATATAACTATCACATCTCTTTGCTTCAATCAACCAGGTATATACATATATTTTACATATATTCTGTTGTGAGTTATACTTTATAATTTGATATGTGATATTTTTGGGGTATATAGATCGGAAGATGGATGAAGGGAGAAAATCTTGTGGTGACAATTCCAGGGAGAGAAATACCATCCTGGATGGTAGTGGTAAAGCTTTGATGATGATAGACATGCCTCCTTTCAGTGAAGAAATATTAGGAATTGGGTTATGCATTGTGCTCAATGATTATTTGTTTTCTTCCACTGAACCCAATAAAGCACCTTCAGCATGGCCTCAATGTCAGTTTGATTTTGTTGCAATTCCTGACCCACGTGATGGCAGGTTCTTGGTACATGGTAGGTTTCGTTTACACAATGAATCAAGTCACTATGGATGGTGTTTTGGAAACAAAGAGAGGAACTCAGTCGTATTCTACAATTAAGCGAGTACAGTCACATTTCCATGACATTTATTGTTCGTGTTAAAAACAAACTGGATAAAGAAGTTTCTGTAAAGTGTGCATGGTGGATCATAAGCAAACGTGATTTTGAAAACAGGGACAACTCAATGAGTCAAAATCTCCTTCTCAGCAGAACAACACAATGACCAAGTATGTCACTTTCATCATGCATTCTCCTTTCATTTTTATTTCAAACTGGAAAAAAAAAAAAAAGTTTAAACATTTAGCCCACGATATACATTCTCCTTTCACCATTTAGTACCTCTATTAACAAATTTATTAGTATTGAGAAAATTAGTTAAATTACGTATTTGTAACCAATGGTTGAAATACTCTTTTACAATTATTTCTAATATTTAATGAGATGTCCTAATGACTTTTTTATCAAAGTGAAAATTGAGCATTTTAATAAAGGAAAAAAAATCAAGTATTTATGAGTAGAAGTATTTTGATGTAGGAGAAAAATTGGATGCGTTCTTATATTCAAATAGGACAAAAGCAAAATGCTTAATATGGTTCTACATTTAGGACAAAAAAGAGTAATAAATAAGTTAAATAAGAAACCTTTAATATTTAAAAAATTGGAAAGATGAAAATATGGCATTAATTAAGGATATAGCTGAAAAAAAACAGAGAGATCATTAATTAAGGATACAAGTGAACAAATGTAATCAATTTTTGGATATTAACTAATCTTAACAGTTTGTTAACATGCGTAAGTTAGGTAATTTTCTTTTATGGATAATAACTAGCTAGGAACAGAGGGAGTATATGCAAATAAAGTTAGCTTAGTTTGTTATATGTAATAATGGAATTAGGTACAGTAAGAGATTTCATAAAATAAGATACAAACAAGATAAGTAAATGGAGGCATGTAATTTAAATTTAAAAATGATGTATTGTTGATATCAATAAGTAAATAAATAATGATAGATGTAGGGCGAAACTTAATTATTCTTGTGATGATGTAATTGTGTTAATGTGACGTACGATTGGGGGTTGCAACACATTGTGCACTGTGCAGGCTATTCGTACCTCAATGCCCTGAGAATGGGAATCAAGATCGATTTCAGTCCGTGGGACTAACATGAAATTAGATGATTTTTGGAAGCACTATAGAAATGATACAAGGTACTTGATATTGTAATATGAGATCCAAATTGCTGGCTTCTCACTATAATTTATTAGTTTAGTTATTATGATGACCACTAAAAGCTGTTTTCATATGATTACTTGGTAACTCTCCATATTTTCATTTGAGCTTGGGAGCTGAGAGGAGGCAGGGGTGGTTCGAGAGGCTAATGTACCTCATTTGGAAGAGCAAAAGGAAAGGAAAGGAAGATTGGTTTTGGACAGAGGGAGCGAAATCTGGAAAGAGGGGCGAGCGGCTCACGGTTGATGCTTCGTTATCATTCTTAAATGAGAACCAGAGAGCGCCGGATGAGGAGCTGAGAGGAGGCGCTGAAGTCCCACTGTTCATCATCTTCTTCCTCATTGAGCTGATATTTGCACAGTGATCTGTTATAATTTCTTGCCATTAAACTCTGATCCGATTCTTCTTTGTTTCCTGTATGGTTTTGAATTGTTGCTGAGATGACGAGAATTAAAGTAACATGGGGCTAGTTGCTCTTGACCCTAGAATAGCTATAAACTATTTTGGGATTTAAGCGTGTATGAACCAATTAATTGTGCTTAATATTATTTTTGTCTACTTAATCTTGTATTATTTTAATTATTTATTGCTTTATCACTACTAAGTATGAAATTAGAGAATTTTGTAAACACTTAATTAACCTGCATGATACGTACTTCTTTCACCCGTAGATATAATACCCTTTTGACTAATTTATTGATATTAAGAAAATTAGTGCAATTAGTTATTTGTAACCAAAGGATGCTCTTCTACAACTATTCCCATATAAGGCATTTTGACTAGTAATGACTCTTCACTAGGGATGGAAATAGGTCAGGCCCCTAACAGGGGCCTATGGCCTAGCCTACATAAAGCCTATCCTAGTCTATTTAGTAAATAGGCCAGGCTCAGGCTCAGGCATATTGCTAAGCCTATTTAGATAAACAGGCCAGGCCTATTTTTATAAGGCCTAGCCTACAAGCCTACAGGCCTGGCCTATTTAATTTTTTTATTTTAAAAAATATATTATTATATAAGTATATATAATATCATCTAAATAATTTTATAAATTCACCAACTTAATCTTAATTCTAAATTTCATATTTCATCGTCATTATACTCATCCCTTGTTTTCGCATAAATCATTCACATCTACATCTCTTCTCTTCGATCGCTCGAAATGGCAATACTAACTCACTCTCTCCCCTAATTTGTGCCCTCCACTAAAGCATAAAAATTGTTATGAGTTTATTTTAGTTTCAAATGAAATATTATAATCTTAACAAGAGGAGTTTGTCCCAATTTACGTGGAAAGAATAAAATAGGTAAAAGTCTAGTTTTACATGTTATTCGTTATGCTTACTCGATTTTAAAAAATATATCTCATTAGTCAACAGTCGATTAGTTTTTCTTATTCCTATTTGCTCGAATAAGCGTTGTCACTAGACATTATTTTCTTTTCCTTACTAAGCCTTAATATTACTACAAGAATAGATGTTAGGCTTTTAAGACAGAATGTAGGATTGTATATAAGCATGAAGGGTTATATATGAATTTGGCAGCATAGGCTTTAAAGGTTATTTAAAGTTCTACATTTTAAGTAGACTTTTAAACAGGCTTCAGGCCTTATCAGGCCTTCTGAAGGCCCAGGCTCAGGCCTAAAAAAAAGCCTACATACAGGCCCAGGCTCAGGCTTTGAATCTTTGTTACAGGCCCAGGCCTATTTTGGCAAAGCCTAGCCTATTTCCACGCCTACTCTTCACCAAAGTTAAAAATGAGCATTTTCATTAAGGGAAAAAAATTTAAGTATTATAACTAGGAGTATTTTGATGTAGGAGAGAAAATGGATGGGTTGTCATTATAAAGGACAAAAAAGATTGCAGTTGGGACAGAGAGGACTAAATTAAATAAGCAACGTTTTATATCCAAAAAGTCAAAAAGATGAAAAAGATGAGCATTAATTAAATTAAGGATATAAGTGAAAAAAAATATGTAATCAATTTTCATATATTAACTAATATGTAAGTTAGGTAATTTTCTTTTATGGATAGTAGCACGAAGGGAGTATATACAAATAAATTTTAGGTTTATATAATTTTTGGTTCATCAAATTTGCTTTCATTTTTGTTTTGGTCCCTCAAGTTTCAAATAAGAGGTTTTGGTTCCTCAAGAGGCAAAATAGTCCATATATTTATTTAATGATAAGGACCAATGTTTTAAACAAAATAAAATTTGAAGGACCAAAACCCCTTATTTGAAATTTGAAAGACTAAAACCAAAATGAGAGCAAATTTGAAGGACCAAAGATTCTATTAACCCACAATTTTATCGCCAAATGAAAAAAAAATAATTTTCTGAATGCTTTTCCGACTCCTTGTACCTACTTAAATTTTAGGACTCTTTTTCAGTTAATTCACCGAGATGATGAAGGCACATAATTAACACCCAAGATAATTCCCTTGTCAGCACGAGAGAGATTAAAAGTAAAAATATAGGCCGAAGATGAAAACAAACTATTCAAAACTTAAACTGTTTTCATAAATTGAATGAGTGATTGGCAACAAAAAAAAAAAGTTAAAAAAACTGAACAACAACGACAAGTTAATTTAATAATCGTATATATTAGGAATAGCAGTATTTCATAGACTAAAAAACAAGCAAACAGCAAATATACAGATGGACTCAATACAATAAATAAAGAAAAATGAGTGAGGGTGCCAAGGAAATTTACAAGGAAATCAACAATTACTATTAAGCCACCACTAAGGTTAATTAATTAAGCAAGCAAAGTCTTTGGTGATAAATATATTTTCAGAATCCGATTGGGCTTTCTAGCAAGGCGACATAAACAAGGCAGATGAATAGCTTCAGGATTCAATCCCTCTTATTGTTAAAAAATAAAAAATTAAATATAAATTGTTTATGATTATGATGATGTAATTCAAAGGTTAACGTAAACCTGGAGGGCAATTCTATTTTAGTGGGTCCACATCACGCTACTGTCGAGAAAAATAAATTTTTACAATCCAATAGTGCTTTATAGCTAAGCGACATAAACAAGGCACATGAATAGTTTAAGGATTCAATCCCTCTTATTGTTAAAAAATAAAAACTTAAATATAAATTGTTTATGATTATGATGATGTAACTCAAATTTATATATTCATCTCCAGGTTGATCTAAACCTAGAGGGTGATTCTATCTTATGGGTCCATATCACGTTACTGTCGACAAAAATAATTTAAATGAATACCCCACTAAATTTTTCAAGTAATTGCAAGCGATATCCCTCATTTTTAATTTTTGAAAATTCCAAGACACTTTGAAAAGCTTGTCCTTGACTAAACCAACATGTAATTTAATCTCTAAATACTTTGTGGGATACTCGTACAAGCTCATCTTAACACAATCCCAATTTTAAATTAACTCCAAGTTATCTTAATTATATAAACATTAAAAATTGGGAAAATCACTGTCAAGTTCCAAGCAAGCAAAATATTCACAGAAAAGTCCCTACACAAATTGAAATATCAGATAAGTCCCTAGGGACTTTTCTGATATTATTTTCTAAATTCAAATGACACACATGCCCCTCTTCTATTTTTCTCTCTCTCACTTTTTCAGCTCACTTCTCTAACATTTTCAGATCGCAAATCTGTTCTTAATATCTGCAGATTCAGTTTTTGCGATGGTGGAGGGTGAAGCTTTGAGGTGGTGAAAGATTTGTGGGATGAGAAGTAAGATAGAAGGAAGAAGAAGATGGAAGGAAGGTGGTGGGATTTTTTTGATCTCAAGCTTCCGCCATTTTTAAAGAAGGAAGGGATGAAGGTGATGATGATGAATAATAGTCCAATCTCATTGTGCTGTGAAAACGTTGAAATGGAAAAAAATTAAGTTGTTGTTAATTTCCGCAGTAGTAGTTGTTAATATAACTCTAGTAGTTGTTAATACGAAAAATGAGGTTTGGGCGCCATTTTGCTCTATTTTTGGGAAAGAAAATAGAGGAAGTGGTGTGTTTTAAGTGGTTGGGTGCTATAAAAACGCTGATATGGAAGAAAAATAAATTGTTGTTAATTCTCACAGTAGTAGTTGTTAATATAACAGTAGTAGTTGTTAATACGGAAAATGACGTTGGGTGCCATGGTGCTCTGTTTTTGAGAAAGGAAACAGAGGAAATGACGTGTTTGAAGCGGTTGGGTGCTATGAAAACGCTGATATGGAAGAAAAATAAGTTGTTGTTAATTCGCACAGTAGTAGTTGTTAATATAACAGTAGTAGTTGTTAATACGGAAAATGACGTTGGGTGCCATGGTGCTCTGTTTTTGGGAAAGGAAACAGAGGAAATGACGTGTTTGAAGTGGTTGGGTGCTATGAAAATGATGATATGGAAGAAAAATAAGTTGTTGTTAATTCGCACAGTAGTAGTTATTAATACGGAAAATGACGTTGGGTGCCATGGTGCTCTATTTTTGGGAAAGGAAACAGAGGAAGTGGTGTGTTTTAAGTGGTTGGGAGCTATGAAAACGCTGATATAGAAGAAAAATAAGTTGTTGTTAATTCGCACAGTAGTAGTTGTTAATATGACAGTAGTAGTTGTTAATACGGAAAATGACGTTGGGTGCCATGGTGCTCTGTTTTTGGGAAAGGAAACGAGGAAGTGGTGTGTTTGAAGTGGTTGGGAGCTATGAAAACGCTGATATAGAAGAAAAATAAGTTGTTGTTAATTCGCACAGTAGTAGTTGTTAATATAACAGTAGTAGTTGTTAATACGGAAAATGACGTTGGGTGCCATGGTGCTCTGTTTTTGGGAAAGGAAACAGAGGAAGTGGTGTGTTTGAAGTGGTGGGGTGCTATGAAAATACTAATATGGAAAAAAAATAAATTATTGTTAATTTGCATAGTAGCAGTTGTTAATATAACAGTAGTAGCTGTTAATAAGGAAACAGAGGAAGTGATGTGTTTAACAAGTTGTAAAACGTTTATTAACACCATGTTGAATGTGTTTGACAATCGACCACATGTTTCTGATTGGAACGAAGTTTTGTAATGTTACGTATGGAAAATGTTGTGTTTACAATGCTGAAAGCATTTATTAACAACCTGATGAGTTCGTTTTACAACTTCAAGGTGTGGCGATTTGCTTTTGCTTCGCCACAGCGAAATAAAAGCAAAATGACATAAAAAATGGCCTATTCTGACCTCGTTCGCTGTTGGTACGCCCCAACAAACCAGCAGCGATAACACCTGATTTCCGTTTTACAACGCTTGAAGCGCTGATTTATAATATGTAAAGCATTCATTAACAACCTATTGAGTTCAATTAACAACCTCTCCCTCGTTTCACTCTGACAACGTTCTCTGACATTAAGTGTTGCCAATTGAGCTGTTTACAACCCGTAAAGCGTTCATTAACAACCTTTTGAGTTCAATTAACAACCTCCCCCTCGTTTCGCTCTGACAACGTTCTCTGACGTTAAGTGTTGCCAAATGAGCTATTTACAACCTTTAAAGCGTTCATTAACAACCTTTTGAGTTCAATTAACAACCTCCCCCTCGTTTCGCTCTGACAACGTTGTCTGACGTTAAGTGTTGCTAAATGAGCTATTTACAACCCTTAAAGCGTTCATTAACAACCTTTTGAGTTCAATTCACAACCTTCCCCTCGTTTCACTCTGACAACGTTCTCTGACGTTAAGTGTTGCCAATTGAGCTGTTTACAACCCGTAAAGCGTTCATTAACAACCTTTTGAGTTCAATTCACAACCTCTACCCATCGTTTCTCTCTGACACTACGTTGTCTCACCTTAACTGTTACCAGTTGAGCTATTTACAACCTGTAAAGCGTTCATTAACAACCCTTTCAGTTCCTTTCACAACCTCATCGCGTGACTGCAGCAGTACTTCTGATTAGGCCACTCACAACAGCTGAATTGTAGCATATTTTATCAAGTGGTTGACAAGTCGTTAGCCTATTGTATGAAGTACGTTAGACACATGCACAAGTGAATGGTAAGTCTCCCATGACTTTATAAAGTGCACACCTAACCACTGTCACCTAAGGAACCCATGATTTTGACTACTTATAATGCCTATTTTATTTCAATTCCTGCTGCAAAATTTGACAGCAACTGATGCAAATTTTCACAACCCCTAATGTATGTTTTCACAACATAATGAGTTTTTTTCACAACTAATGCAACTGATGCAAATTTAAACAACTAATGCAACCTCATTTTCCAACTTTCTCTGTTTTGTTTCCCAATAACAGAGCATTATGACACCCAAACCCATTTGCTGTATTAACAACTACTTCAGTTATATTAACAACACCAACTGCACGAATTAACAACAATTAAATTTCTTCCCATATCACAATTTTCACAGCACCCCACCAACCTGAAAATCAGCCATTCCCACTTTAAAGATATCATGTCCTCTGTAACCTCCCCAAAAAACAGAGCACTATGACATTAACACTACCCAACCTCATTCAAACCCCAACTACAATGCTCAAGCTCATATCTTTACCTAAATCATGCCATTACTCATCTACCTCCTACCACTTTGTCCACTATTGGCCCCAAGCACAAACCTTTCACCATCATTCAATTTCACTTTATCCAAATATCACACAGAACCAAAAACAAAAAATTCAGTTTGGTGTTCTACCTCTGTACCAGTACGTGGAGCTTGCAAATTCGATCATTTACCAAGAACTTCAACATTACACTTGATCCCTTCAATGTTGGAGTTCAAACCAGTCCCTTTCGCGTCGTTTCTATGTCTTCGAAAAAAAAGTTGCGTCTTCCCTCCTCTTACTGAAGCTTCCACTTTTACATTAACAAGAGGGGCATGTGTGTCATTTTACATTGGAAAATAATATCAGAAAAGTCCCTAGGGACTTTTCAGATATTTCAGTTTTTCCAGGGACTTTTCTGACAATATTTTGCTTGCTTGGGACCTGACAGTGATTTTCCCTTAAAAATTTAAGTATACATATGTATTCATGAACGAATTTTGGTTATTTGAATTGGGTCAAACTGACATTTTGTATAGATTTAAAAGTAAGTCATATTATTTATTATTTATATAATCTTGTAGATATATAAAATCAGATTCATGTTTTTTTAAAAAAAGAAATCAATATTTATGATTTAATATTCAATATTCTGCTCATATATTTAAAATTAAATATATAATGCACTAGTAATTTAGGGAAAAGGTGAGAAAGCCAGCCCCACATGCATACATGTACTTAAACTATATTGTTCCCCAATTATAAAAGAAAAATGTTCAATACAACACCTGAAGTTAACTTTGTTCTCACATTTCAATGTTGTTCTTATTACCTCTTAGTTACATTGTTTATATTATTTTTACAAACGAGGAGTTCAATTAAAGTTTCATATGACTAACACATACCAATATTTATTTCAATTCACTGGCAATTCCTCCATATGCTGATTTGTTCATCTTTTTCAAATCTCTCACATTATAGCTCCTTCCCTTGCCACACTCAACTTCTCCGCCCTGATCTTCACAGGTTCCCTATTGGATTTATAACATCAACCCCGGTCTTCTCTCAAAGGACATTGGTCATTTTTATAAATTAGTTAACATTCTAAAATTCAAAGGGTAATATTTATGGATCAATTATTAATACACAAATAATTGTAAGTTAGAGAAATATTAGTTACTTTTCCATATTCAGAGAAGACTCGGAGTCTTTACGCCAGACTGACTTTACTAGTGATACAAGTCGAAGTGATGTGGGAAGGAGAAGCATGTAAAGAAGAATGAGTATAGGAAATGAGTTACAGTTGGAATTAGTAATTTCCTTAGTTTCACACTCATTTTTACAAGTCTTTGGGCGTATGCGAGAGTCAATAACAGCGTTTATATATTTGCTTTAGTTTCATATATTATAATTAAATGGAAGGAGCAGTCAGGGAAGGAGCATGGAATTGGTATCTTTTTATTAACCGTCAAACACTCTAGATTTATTTAGAGAAAATATAAGAAATCTGGCTAAGGGTAATTTAGTCTTTTTATTTTAATATTTTAGTATCTGATCCTTCTAAATAATTACTATTTTATGGTCCTTCTTAATAAATATTATTGTTCACTCCCAGTAAAAGCCCCACCAAAAAAAAAAAAAAATACTAGCTCTTTGTTTTCCTCCCCAAGAAAGTAGAAACCAATCAAATCATCAAAGTTGAAAGGTATATATAGAAGGGTTAACTAAATACTACCTCTACCCTCTAGTCTTTGATATAAAAGATAATTGACTAATTTAGATAACTTAATGAAATTAGCTATTAGTTATTTATAACAAATCTATATTGGTTTTTTTAAAAAATATTATCTTTCATCATGACTATCATTGAATAGAAACCCCTTAATATGTGTAATCAATATAGATATTTTGCGAAAAAAGTTATAAATGTAGGAGATAAAGTAGATTAAGGTCTTAGCTCTTAGGCCTGATGAGGTTATAGCATACATTGCAACTTAAGGAGGGAAGTAAAATTATAAATTAATAAGGATTAACACCACCTTTAGTTCTTGTAGTTTACAGTTATTTTGATTTTGGTCCTTGAAGTTTTAAACAAATGGTTTTGGTTCTCCAAATCTACTTCGTTTCAAACCTCCCTAAAGTTTCAAAAGGACTTGAAACTAGAGTTAATACTGTTAATTAAGCTTGTGTGGTACTAACACCGTTAAATATATTTATGTGGATGCTGATTGGGCAAGCTGAGTTGGAAAAATAAATTCTAAGCCTATATTTTAAAAGCTTTTATATAATAAAAAAACAATAAACCCATCATCAGTTCGTGGCTGTGGGTCACTGCCTAATTTAAAGGAAGGAGGAGAGCTTCAACCTTGGGTCATGGTGGAAGGAGAGAGAAGGAGAAAATTTGTCAGAGAAAGATGTTTTAGACATTTTGGCTACACTAGCGGGTTTAATTTCTAACCGTGTGTTTATTTTTATTTAACAGAAGGACTAATATATATCTAACCGGAGAAAACCGAAGAATCCAATAAAAAATAAGTTCAAGTACCTGATTTAAAACTGAGTAGAACTCTTACAACCTCCTCATTAATTTTACCTTATATAAAACTAGATTGTATCATAGAATAATACTGAATGAATAGTTAAGACAATAAAAAAGAAGTGGTTGCAGATATGTATTGAATAAAGGAGCGAGTTTTTCACATTGGTTTTTCATTTTATAAGCATGAGCGACAGAGGGATAAAAGAAGGAGGGAAGATCACAAATCATTTCACACCATTCTCAACGGTTTTTGTCTTATTATATAGCCTTGCATTTTGTAGAATTAGTCATAAAATTTGCAGATCTTCCGAAAATCCCACATAAAGGGAGGAGAGGGTGGAGAAAAGATAAAGAAGCTGATCTGATTAGCTGGAGAAAGTGTTTTTACATTGTACAAGATCAAAGTATTTAAAAACTATTGAATGTATTTATCTTATACAACATAAAGTTAATTCTTTACCTTAATCGGACATAGAATTTCCCTTTCATTGCCTTCTAATTTTCCAACCAAATTACATTTCCAACACAACCTTATAATTTTTCAATTTTTCATATGCAACCCTGTGAGGTTTGATACTTTTAATTTCATCCGGACTTTTTATTTTTGGGTTTCTTAAAGTGTCACTTTACCATTTCATAGAGTAAATTACATGATTTCTTTCTTTTCTCAGGTCAAAAAGTGAAATTGAATTTATTGAGACTTGTAAGTCCTTTTTCTTCCCATTCACACTCCTTTTTTTCATAGAAATTAAAAGCCACCAACCTCTCTCCCTCCTTTCACATGCACTTCTTTTACAGATTTTTATCTGTACTCATCACACTAAAAAAAACAATTCAATTCCATTGCAAATTTATTTTTTGTTTTTTAAATTTTAAAAAACCAAGTGGCAGCTCAGGCGGCAGCCACCTCATCGCCGGCGGCGGCACGTGACAGCTCTGACGGCCTTCACCTTGTCGTCGACGCACAGATCCGCCACATGTCGCAACCTCTTTTTTCCTGAAAATGTAACTCAACTTGGCCTCCTTTGATTCGAACCCACGACCTGGTCTGTACGCACACGATGCCTTAACGGATGGGCTCGATTGCTTTGACGTTCTATTATTATATGATTATATATATAATTTTATTATACATAATCAATTATTTATAAATATATATTTGTTGCTTATATATAAATGTAATAATAATATAAAATAATTTTTAATATAAATTAACTTCAAATTAAAAAAAATTATATCTTAAATAAATTTTATATGACTATATTTTTGTCTAATTTCTAAATTAATTTTTTATTAACACTAATTAATAACTAATAAATAATTATTAACTAATATTTTTTTACTAATATCAATTAATACGGGTCAACCCATTTAACCCGAATTTAAATGACGGCCCGAACCCATTTATTTGGGGCGCCCGAATTACCACATCTAATTGTTTCCTTTTTCCTTCTGATTCCAGACCTGACTGCAGATCAGACCCGATATTGGATTTCAAAAAAAAAAACGCAGACCCGAGCAAGCTGAAAGATAGAACAGCGCCGCACAAGCTGAGATCGGATCATCAACTTGACCTTCCTTCCTTCCTTCTCTCCTTCACCTTCTTCTTCTTACTCGCCGGCGACACCTTCATCTTCACTGTCGCCGGCGAGATTCTCCCACAACCACACTACCACAATCTCCATTTCCGGCGCGTTCTTCCAGTGTACACCGGAGATGGAGCTTGGGCGCGACATTCGGAGTTTCAGATAGAGTTAAGTGCCGCGAGTTTGGAGACTGGAGACAAGGAAGAGTTAGACCACCACTGTCACCGAGAGCTTCGCCATCGGACTTCCTCCACCGTCACACCACCGGAGATTACAGTCCCGACCACCGTCTCTCTTCCTCTCCAATTGACCACCATCGCCGTGAGCCTTCACAGTCGACCACAGTCTCTTCTGTTCTCCCTCTGTTCTGTCTCCAGTATCATCACCTTAACCTCCTCTGTTCTCATACCACAGCCTCCCACGTCGCACACCACTGCCATCTTTCGTCCACCATTTCTTCCTCCACTGCCATAAACCAATCTCTCCACCAACCTCCATCATCACCTGAAATCTCTACTGCCAGAAGCTACGGTCAGGAAATCACAGCCGTGGCTTCCTCTGTTTTATGTCTTTTTGGTTCAAATCCAGCCCTGTTTTTAATTGATTTAATGCTAATTAATTTCTTTAATTAGTGTTTCATATGGCTGGATGTTTGAATCCAAGAATGATTATATTTCTTGAATCCATGGCTATGAGAGGTTGATTCCTTTGCTTCTTGGTGATGATGATTTGTGCTTGAGCTTAATGAACTATAAAGGGAGTTTTGTTATCATTCCATTAATCTAGAATTACATATTTGGATTGCCTAATTTGAGGAATTTTTATATATGTAATTCTAGAACTGAGATTGATGTTAATTGTCTCTGTTGGTTTGATATTTGTAGTTGAGATTGATTTTGTAGTGTGAAAATTATATATGTTTGAATTTCTTTGTGGTTGCAATGAGATTATGTTAATTAGCGTGTTATTATCTAGTTAATATGGTTGATTTGTATCATTGAAGGATTCTTTAGCACTCAAATTCAAGAAAACTCATGTTACATTATTTCAATTTCAATTGCACATTAAGTGGTTTTAAACAATATCTCGAGAGGTAGTAGTTAGCTATATTCGTAGGAGCTACTATTAATTGGGATTATTGGATTCAAGTGTTATTTTGAGGTTGTTCTTAAGACTTCATGAATTTTTAACTCCCATAATCTTTTTGAGTAAGGATTGTCACTTCTTCATTACTAAGAGCATTCTTTATTCGTATTTTCCATTTCATACCATTCTATTCACTCATTCTCCATTTTTATAAGAAGACCAAAAACAATAGTTAGCATTTTATTAAATTGCATTTCTACTTTAGTTTATTAATTTGGGAAAAAACCAAAATCTTTTTCCCCTTATTTTATTGCATTTGCATGACATTTAAGTTACTTAGGAATCAATAAAAGGCTCCTTGATGAGATGACCTGAGTATTGCATTGTACTAGAATTCTTGGATACAAATATTTTGCATTTGACTCCAAGACACAGACACGGTCAAATCAAGAGCTAGGTAAATTATTACCTTTGCTGATGATTTCTCATATTATTACTTAATTTCACACAAGTCTGAAGATTATTGCTTTAGTCAATAAGTGAATGAATTTTGAGAATCAATTGGATCAGAATTTTAAAGGTCCTACAAACTGATCAAATGAGTGAGCATTTATTTGACCAGTTTTAGTTAGCTCTGTGGAAATAAAGGGATAAATAAATAGATAACTATTTGAGGAAATCCACCACCAAAAAAAGGAGTTTATAAAGGCATAATTTAATGTTATTAGACATGATTAAACATATTATGGCTCATGCTAACCCACCAAATGTGAGTGGGAAAGTATTATTTAGTTCACTTTTGGTAGATTAGTACACAAGCATACATCTTTGGTTTTATCAAGTTACGTGGACTTGAATTTGACCATGTACTCTCCAAAGTAATCATTGTCATACCCCATTAATATTGGACTAAATAAAAGTTAAATTTGAGTTTTCATAGACCATAAGGGTCGGTTGCAAATTCTCATAGTGGTTGTAAGTATGAGCTCATAAGAGTTACGTTTTCAAAAGTGAAATGATGATAGAATTATGATCAAAAAGTAATTGAAAGGTATCACATTTGTTGTGAATTAGTTTTCAATTAAGGGTAAAACTAATCACATTATATCTCTTTGCAAGACGCAAGGACAAGGCAGTACAAAATATGTCAATAATCCTCAATTATTTTTAAAAGTAAGAGCTTAGAATGGTCAATAAAGAGACCAAGCAAAATAAACATGAAAGGCAAAAGGCTCATGAGAAAAGGGATAACTGAGAAAAATGTTTATGGTTATTCTAAAGAAGGATGATGAGTCACATTATGTCCAAGAGGCCATGTTAAGGGAGAATGGAAGAAAGCAAAGGAAAGGGAAATGAATTCTTTGAGAAAGAATCAAGTTAAGAATAAGTTTATCCACCACCAAGTCAAAAGGGCTATTGAGAACTAGTGGGTTCTCTAGGTTTAAGAGAAAAGTGGGTAGATCAATTGACAGACACAAGACTTATTGTTATAGAGGGGTATGTATAACAGGAAGGCATTTTTTTCACTTATTGTGCATTTAATTAGTTTTAATATGCAATAGTTAACCACTTGAATTTAAATTTACATCATGTGGATGTAAAACCTACACTTTGAGTGATGATCAAGATGAAGAAATCTATATGTAGTGACTATTAGATTTCACTAAAAGTAGTATTTGACGTTTCACATAGTGGTATTTCATGTTATTTTGCAAAAATTCTGTTAGGAATTGATGCGACCGTTCAGATAGTAATGTTTAATGCTTCAAAAGAGCGGTAACCCAATGAGTTTTTCAAATGGTTGAAGAAAACTATTGATAAATGATTTGTGAAGTTATTCCATTAAGTGGATGATATACTATTGGTTATACATAGTTTGAATTTGGTAGTACCTATTAAAGAATGGTGCTAGTAAATTTTGAAAAAAAAAAAAAAGTTCATGAGTAAAGTAGTTGAATTTGAGTTTTAAAGAGATAGCTTAAGAAAACTCATCTCTTTTACAAGGGAATTACATTAAAAAGATTCTTAAGAGGTTCAGAATAAGTGAATACAATCCCATGATACCCTAGTGACTTTAGGAGTGAGTTTGAGTCTTGATAAATTTCCCTAACTAAACCAACCAAGAAGATAATGGAAAATAATGTTCATATAAGTACTGTTAGCAGTGTGATGTATGCAATGATGTATACAAGACAATATATATGCTCATGGTAAGATTTGTAATTCGATACTAGTCTAACCATTGTGAGAGACATTAGATGGTTTCACAGAAGAGTCCTGAGATACTTGCAAAGTACATTGATTATGCATGTTCAAAGTATGTGTTGTGGTAGTATAAGAGGCTATATGGCTGTTAATGTTCATTGAACATATGAGATTTTGAAAATGAGAATTTAATCTAGTGTCAAAGTATTGTGATTACACATAGTCATTTCCTAAACAAATGACCCAAAGCATAATTGATAGAATAAATGCAAAGGTATAGCTATATGAGAGATGTTATAGCACATAATGTTGTTGTTGAACATCGTATTCATATGCAAAGTCCCCTAACTAAGCCTAATCACCAAGGACATGTATAACAAGCATGTTAAGTCTTTTGACATACATATAGTATGAAATAATGATACTTCATTTTGGCTTTTAATATGTGTGAAAGTATACAATGTCTAGTATGTCATACATGTTGGTGAGGTCGGCTTTCTCACACAAGGGACCGCCTTTGATATTCAGGAGGAATGCGCAAAGATGAGACAATTGTGTTCGCCAGTAAAATAGCAAGAGTGCTGATATGGCAAAGAAGAAACACAAACTATGTCGCCTTAACTTAAAGTGCAGTAAGTCGAGATGAGATCCTTGATTATAAATATGAATCAAATCATGGAAACCCACGTCCATGATACCTGTTGCCAGACAACAAATTCTTCAAAATTGATGTCATGTAATGTGAGTGGAGATGAGGAATTTGGGTTAAGATACTGGGAGTGTCTAGACTTAAGTCTGTAAGGTGTTAATGATAGAATCAAAACGACATACACTCTTAAAGTATAAGAGTAACAGTATAGCATGTGATTCATATCACATGTGCTAAAGATCCACAAATGGGAAGCAAGTGAATGGATCCTTGCTTAATTGCTGTGTGAGTCCCAAAAAGGTTAACCCTTCAATAATGTCCTTTGATTTGACATTATCATAGAAATATATTTCAATGTCTACTACTTTAGCATTTTATCTTATGATCATGATTGATGCGATCTAAAGGTATTATGTTAGGAAAGCTGTTGATACATATCAAAGTGACAGATGGATGAAAGAAAGATTATTACCTGAAATATATACACCTATGTTGGTGTCTGAGACTGGTCCCTTATGATATTATTTTATGGTTTCATTAGTGTAGACATTGTGCATATGAGAAAGGCGAACTGAGTTTTATATTGACTCAAGAAGGATTAGATTAGCTATGAGTAAAGTGTATATTGGTAAATCTAGGACATCCGGGCATTATATCAATATCAAGCTATACTAATAGGTTGTCTTGTGCCAGTCTCTATAAAAAGGTATTTCTAGTACAAACGCCCAAATGGAGACGTCATGCCCACGCAGTCACGGCAAAATACCTAGTATGAAAGAAGTAAGAGAAAGAGAATTGGCCTATAACATCTAATCCACCAAGTGTGAGTGGGAGATATTGGAATATTCTAGTCCACCCTTGGTGGATTAGGGTCCAAGCGCGATTCAAGAAGGGCTATCATGGAGAGACGAGTTATAAAGAGAAATATCCTTTGTGGTTTAAAGGTTATATCTATTGTCATATAACTGTATATTTAAGGGTTGCATCTATTCCTATATGACCATATGTATACTACATATATAGGTTGTGGGATTAAGGGAGAAGGCAAGTTAAAATATGAATAGCACACACAGAATATTACTCTTCTCCCTCTAAAAGGTTTTATCTTATAAGATTGATCTCTTCTCTTCCTCTCTTTAGTGTATTTGTTGTGTAACATGATCAAGGTCTGTATCGGTGCTCCGGTTTCGTGTGGGTACTTCAGTAAGTCAGTCGGATTCCAGGCACACTCGAAATTCTTACAAAGTTGAATTCTCTCTTGACTGACTTGGCCAACAAAATGGAACTATGGATAGTTGGCTTTATTCTCTTGATAAAATTATTTAATGGAAGAGAATTAGACTAGTGTTCATGCGAAGAAGATAAATTTGAATGGGTTCCTTTGAGTGTAGAATTTGGGATGCCACTTTTTAATCCGAAGCTTTATAGTACTATATGTAAAAGGGTGGTTTCATCAGGTTTGCTTCAAACTGGCTCATTTGGAGAACACCATGATTCAATGCAAAGCCTAAGGAAATGGCTACATGACATCTATGCAGAGTACCATCCAACATGGCCTGCTACAAATCTTCTTTACCATAAAAGGCAAGCTGTGAATGATCCTCCACGGCTTATGAACTATGCTAGTGGTAGATTGAACCCATCTGTGGACCCTTCTCCAATTTTAGGGGCATTAAATGATCACCAAAGTTTAAAGATTGCTAATCGACAATGCTGTCTAACTAAAGTATTAAGCTTTGATGGCCGCATTCTAAGGTTGGTCAAAACTTTTATTGACTCATTGCTAGAACATGGATGGGTGAAATTTCTTGTCAGATAAATGAATGATTTCGGTTAGTGTAATCTTGACAAAACATAAAATCAATTACTTTCATCAAGATAATCAATTGGATTCTTATGTGATATAAATATTGGTCAAACATTTTGGTAACTCGTGCTCCAAATAGCCCCAGGAAGAAGAAGTTATACTTTCCGCTAATTTTCTTTTAGACCTTTGTTGAAACAATTTGTTCCTTCAATCCTGGTGAGCATTTGCCAAATGTGTCGCAACTGGTGATTAAAGAACTATAGTTTAGTGCTCTTTATTTGTAGCTTTTATCTACTAATGATCTCAAGTCTCAAACTGTTTGCTATTGAATGGTTCATGCAGATCATACGCCTTTACTCCTGTTAATGAGGCTACCAAGACCTATGGAAGAAAATCCTCAAGTTGATGCGTTAGAAATTGAACCAGAACCAGGTGAAAATGATAGTAAAGAAGTGCTCCTTCCTGGTGTTAATCTTATATTTTATGATTATGAGTTGCATCCATTTGATATAGGTTTTTGTCTCCAGGCTCGCCAACCAATTTCATTAATAGCAGAGGCAGCAGCCACCTGTGCGTGAATGGCTGCGGCAAAAAAGATTTGCTGCTGATATTGATTAATCCACCCATATACTCATAGATGGCAACTTGAGTAAGTGCTTTGTGTCTTTGAAGCTTTGAAGTTTAGCCAATGCCCCATATGGTATCGTAGCAGGAAGCTCCTTTATGAGTGGGAAAGCAAGTTTGATCCCACTATTTATCTCACGCTATTAGCTTGCTTTGTAATTATTTTTTTAAAAAAGGAATCTTTGAAGAAGTTTGTCATTGTGATCCAACTGGGGGGCTTAGGTTGCAAGTGAGATTCAATCTTACAATTGTTGTGTATTTAATTACTCCCTTTTGTCTTTAATATAGGATATATTAGAGGAGTTGATCTTAATTCTAAATATAAGATATTTTTATATTTATTAATATTTTCTTAATTTACTTCTACTGATGCTCCATCAAAGCGTCAACAATGATCTAGTTGACTTATTTAATCTAATCAAATTAAATAAATATGTCTTATACTACCTCCGACCCTAAATATAAGACCCAATTGACTTTTTGAGAAGATCAAGGAAACTAATTAAATTATGGAAAAATTTAAAAAAATATAATTAAAAATGGGAAAAGACAAATTAGTGCTGCGAATTTATAAAATCTCATGTCAAAACTGAAGTAGGAATCTGGGATTTTCAATCCTGACTAAATGATCAAATTGCCCTTAATTCAATTGTTAAACATGAAAGTGAAGTCGTTGATATAAAATCTGATGTTGTTAATATAGATACAGATGTTGTTAATATAGATATAGATGTTGTTATTAACCCCTTAAACTTATGTCCTCAAAATAATCGTTGGTTTTTGTAATATGCAATTGTAAAACCTAAAAATAAAGTCATTAATGTAAAATTTGATGTATTTAATATAAATACAGATGTTGTTATTAACTCCTGAAATTTGGGAACTGAACTAAAGGTATTTGGTCAAATTGGAAATCTCATATTCCTACTTCAATTTTGACTTGGGATTTGATAAATTCGTAGCACTAATTTATTTTTTCCATTTTTAATTGTATTTTTTTAGAATTTCCCTTAAATTATTTTAAAGTATGATTATTTATTATTTTTTCTCTAAACTAATTTGCTTAACTCATAAATTGATATATAATCTAAGGAGACACAACATATGATATTATTTAGTAACTTATAAAACTTTCTTAATCTCTCAAAAAAGGGAACTAGGTCTTATATTTAAGACTGAAAGATGATTTAGTACCAAGTCATTTACTTTGTCTATTTGTTTGACCGCCTAAATGTCAATAATTGTGATTACCCGTGTTCAACTAGTTATTTTTTATGCATTACTGAATACCTTCAAGTTTACTGGCACTAATTTTTATTTTCTAATTAAAAAAAAGATGCTGAGTTTTAGCTGCAGAATTAGTAATGGTTTTGTCGCTTGTAAATTATTTTTTTTGTTTAATTAATTCATCGTGATCTAATGTTTTTCACTCAAATCAAATCAATTATCTGCATTGATACATTTCTAGAGGTGTAGGCGGTGGTTTTAAAACAAGCTGAGCTTATAAACATGAGACATCGTGGCTTGTGTGGACTTGCTATAAGGATGTGACGGCTACATGCATACACACACACGTATAACGTCGGACATGGCGGTGCAGTTGACAACAAAATCCGGGGCCATGGAAAGCGATTCCGATGCCATTAGCCGATCGTCTCCGATAATATCATTCTGCCATATGACTTCTGCTTCCCATGACGAAGCTCTCTTCTTCTTGGAGAGCCACAACTTCGACTTAGACGCCGCCCTTTCTTCCTTCTTCAATTCGCAGGGCACCGCAACAGCACCTCGCAGCCACATTTTCGATCACCGTCTCCAATATCGTCTCACCATGTGGATCCTGAGAATCCTTCAGGATCAGTTGCCTGTGGAACTAGCACGGTTTCTGATCTGAATCAGCCACCTACTGATACTACTTATGATTCTGGCCAGGTTATTGAAAAGAACCAAATGAGCAACTAATTTGCTAACGAGGACTAACATTATGGATAAGCGTTACAGTGATGTACTGGCTGCAAAGGGTACTTTCAGAAGGAGGCAATATGTTATATGAGACCCCATAAATTGGTTGCCTTAGGAGGATTGTTTAACCTTTACCCGAGGGAATGATATGAGTAAAATAATATGAATTCCATTTCTAAATAGCTTTGGTCTGATTGTTTTGTGTGTGTGTGTGTTGTCCATTCAAAGATTACTTGCAGGAACGATCAAGTTGATAGGATTATGAAACGTAATTAAGTGGAATTGTCTTCAGACTTTAAAAGCTATCCTTACGACATCAGGTGCTTCTTTTTGTCACTTACCAATATTTTACTAGATGTTTCTATTTCACATCTGACGAACCAAATTAAGGAGATATTTATTTATTTATAAAGCATTAAATTAAGAAAATAATTTTTATTAATTATGTGGATCAAATTATAAAAAGAAATAAATAATTTGTTGCTACCCAAGCCTAGCTCATGTAATAAGAATGAGAAGGTATACCAGGGAGTCCAAAATTCAAACCAACATGATATTTCGGGATTTTTTTTTCTTTGAAGAATCTAAGAAAAATAATAATATAAATATGACATGTTGTATTGGTAGTTGAAGCAATCGGGAGAAACAGCAAAGAAGCATGATTTAAGATGCTGTTGTTGTTAACGGAAGAGGTCAAAAAAAAAATAAGATGGTGTTGTAGTAATTGGTGGTTAACTTTAATTTATCCGGTGTTTAACTTTAAATCTAGCTATATATGTGCAGATTTAATAATATACAGCCGCAGGATCTTACACTCTTCGCAGATGAAATATATGCTGTCATGAGTTTGACAACCTTATTTGCAACTTTTTGCATAAGCATAAGCAGATTTGGGGATTTTATTTTCATAATAATTAGCTTATGCTAATAAGAAAAAATAACCATGCACTGTACTAATCAAAACATTAGCTGGTTATCTTATGCTATTAAGATAGATAATCAGGGAGACCATTTCTAGATTATAGTTAAATTAAAAATAAAAAAGAAAACTCGTTCGAGAATGATGTTTATAAAACCATTTAATTGTCATTCCGTTCATTTTCACATTCTCTCCATTGTACGATATATTTTAGCTTGTTTGAGATCAGTTTTCAACTGTCATTTTCGCTTATAGGAAAAACTAATAGAGCTCTGTATCTATCTTCTTATGGCTTCTTTACTTCGATTTGTCAAGAATGATATATTTTGGGTATCTGTAGAAGTAAATTAATTGCAAAAGAATGAGACTCCAAAAAGATGTACTGCATTCAACAGCAATCTTGATATCTATACTAAAGCATCAGTGACTTTTGTGAGATAATGCAAAACTTCAGTTCTCATGCCTCTCCTCCGTTTTTTTGAGCTGTGGAATTATTACGTAGGATTTTTGATTACTGCATAAAGAAGAGGCTCCAATGGAATAGTTGTTTTGCTCGCAAAGTTTGTTATGAAAGTGAATATTATGAAGAAATGCTGCGTTACTTACAAAAGAATCTGGCAGTATGTTCTTAACTGCAATTCCAATTGATCCATCCTATTGAAGTCATACATATATCAAATGAACTTCGCATTGTTACGATGCCTTATCTATGTACTTTATTGCGCTTCTTTTAGCAGAGACATCTAGCCTCTGTTTTTCCTGATCATTGTGTTGATATTCCTAGTTTTATGTATTATTAATTAGTAATATTGTATTTCTCAACAGAGCTTAGTTTTATATTAATTTTTATCATCATTTTTGTTTATTTAGTTCAATCTTGTTACCCTTCATTTGTATAAAAAATTAAATATATCTCAATGCCTTTTGAAATTAAACCACACATATAGTGCAGCATTTCCCGGCCCCTTCATCTTCTTTTTTTCTTGTTTTTGGACATCTGCATTTAATATGTTTTATTTTCTCTTGCAGATATTTCCTTATCATTTGGCAGAGTATGCCTGCCGTGTAATGAGGTATCACCTTTCCAATACTATTGTGATATGATTTTTGAAGTAATGAGAAATGGTAACTTGTTTCTTGATTGTGAAAATTCTCAAATGGTTTAATATGCTTTAAGATTCTACTTTTGCTTTCTGTAACTCAAAATTGAGGCTTTTCTCCATGTTATAAATTTGGTATCTTTTCACTCGTTAGTTTCTTAGTGTTCTTGACAGTTTCTGAATTATCCAAGGAATGTTGTTTGTGTGAAACATCTCAACTAGACGTGCATCTGTTCTGTAAACTGTTTGTGAAGCTTCATTTGGAAATTTCTATGCTGTTAATACCTTATCAAATATTGACAGTTAGTATGCATGGAAGCTGGATACTTTAAATATCATTCATGTTTCTATTATTTGTACAAAAACCATATGACAGCATCCTGAATTTTAGTGAGGCAGATGCCTTAAAACTTACAGGAGTTTGGGTGGAATGAATTTATGGACATAATGAACAAGTGTCGGTCTAAGGTACTGTGTATATTTTTTTCTATATAAATAGTATTCACAAATATAGCATTGATACTCATAGTTGGATTGCATCTTTGGTTGCATGTGCATATCAGTGTGTCTAACTATCCGTAACAATCATTGCATGTATGCTTGGTTTGCATGTCAGTGTGTGTCTAACTGTCTCAAACAATCATTGCATGCATTCTTAGGTTGGTATGTCAGTGTCTGTCTAAATAATTACAATAATCATGCTGCTGATATTACTTTCTGAGATCCATTAGTGGAACAGAAAATTCATACAAGTCTACGCCAAACTAAAAACTTTTAATGTCTTTTCTTCTTCTTTGGACACTTCCCTGCATTGATGTGCTGTAGCAAAAGGGGGTATCAGGTGTCGTTCTCATGCAACATGTACAAATTCCTGCATTATCAAAGTTCTATAACATTATGACTAAAACAATTTGTCAAAAAACAGCATTGAAAGAGAAGGTGGTCTTTTTCATCTCTCCAACTAGATGATTTGCTCCGATCTTTAAAGCATGAATGCAGTTTGCTTTTGTGCCATCAAAGAAAACATAGTTATTTTATATGTTTTGATTTGATCTTTGCATAATAACCTTAATGGGTTTTGGTAATTCCATCATGTTCAAACATTTTTAATTGGATATGAGCTGGGTTTTGGTAATTCCATCATGTTCAAACTTTTTTAATTGGATATGAGCTTTTTTTTAACTTTGAAATTTATTATCAAGGTTTTTCACTCATCATTTTCTCTTTCGGAATATTCAGAAAATCATGTGGAAACTGAACAAGTCAATTGCAAGTGATTCCTTACGTCTAGAACCTGTAGACTTTGCAATTGAACCATGGTGGGGAATTTGTCTTGTGAACTTGACCTTGGAAGAATTTAAGGTGAGTTCTGCCTTTGATCCTCATGAAAAGAAGCATTCATTCCAATAAAATTTTGTCATGTTAATTTGGCAATAAGAAATTGTTTGTGTTCACTCATCAGGTATACTTTTTCCCTTACATATTCTACTTTTTGTAGAAACTCTCAGAAGAGGAAATGGCCATTATAGACAAAGTGAGTAAGGAGGAAGGAAATTCATTTGTCCAGCTTGATCCTGACATAGTAAAAGCTCTTTATAGACGGGGATTGATCTATTTTGATGTTTCTGTAAGTCCTGATGACCGGTTTAAAGTCAACTCCTCAGTGTTTATGTTTTGGTGCTTTGTTAATATCTTTTCTTCACGTAAATTTTCTATAAACTTATGTTTTATGATTCTTATTTAAAAATAAAACGTTTGAGACATGCACCTAAAAGATTCCTGATGTATTATAATTTGAATTGACCAACCAAAATGATCATACCAGGTCCTATAAAATTGCTACTGGTTGTTTTTGTTTATGGTGGCACAATGCAATGAAAACAAACCAAATATATGCCAATATAATTATCACATCTTCATGATTGCAATCTCAAACATATTGTTGTATCATCATCATTTTCATGTGCAAAAGAAATCCAAGCAATTCATCATATTTGCCTAACTGTAACAAACATAGTAACCTTTGCAGCTAGCAACCCATCACAATCCTCTACTGCAGCAATGTTAGAAATTGATTGACTTAGCTTCAACACTCAGCCATGAATTATAGTGACAAAGATCTCAATCAAATCCCAAAAAGCTCTGAAATCTGGCATTGCTTACTCCAACATCAAACTGTATCCCACCTACAAAGAAAATTAAAGATTCATAGACAAAGCAGAGACTAAGTTAATCAGATCTAAATGGATATTTCAAGGAGTAAGAAAGCATTGATGCAAAAGAGAGTGGGGGGAGCATTGATGCATAAGAGGAGAGAGCTAGAGGAAGAGAAAGTGAGAGACTGAATTTTGGGGTTCAGTTTTTACTAAAATTTCATTATGGAGTTTTGATTATGATTGTTTTAGCATCATCTCGTTGCCTTATTGTTATAGACATATGACTTATGAGTTCTAAACTTTTCAAGGTATTGAAAACCGAACCGGACATTGAACCAGCCAAGGCACTGAGTTAAGTGTCAATGGTTCAAATCGGGGTCGACTTGGGGGTCAGACCGGGATAAATTAAAAAAATATATATAATTTAAATGTTCATGCATAGTATTCAAAAAACTGTATAAGAGTTTTTTTTCCAACCAATAGTCCAATATAATCTCCTGAACTTAATACCCACAAAAATATCATTAAGTACATAAGGATTTTTCTAAAACCAATGTCAAAAGTATTCCATAATCTTTTTAAAGCTCCTTACAAATCAAAAAAATGTTAGGAAAATATTTTTTTTTTAAAAAAAAAAAAGCCAAAACGACTTTGTTTGGAGAATAAAAAAAGTTTAAAAAAATTTAAAAATAAAATAGGGCAACCTGTGACTAGGCTGAGTCACCCCGGTTCAGGCTAGTTTACACCGGTTCACCTCAGGTCAGACCGGGTTGATCGGTTCATTGGTTTTTTCCTTCAACCGGATATAACCAGCGAACGATTCATCGGTTTTCGATCTGAACCGGCAGATCCGGTCTGGTTTTCCATACAATGAAACTTTTATGACTTACGAGTTCTTAATGCTAGATAAAAAAAATGCAAAATATTATTTTCTTTCAATTTTTTTTACAATTAAAAGCTCGCATATTTCCTAAATTTGTTAAGGAATTAAAATATGATGTAGTATGCATGGTTTTATGGCCAATTTGCTCTGAAGTATGAAACTGTATATAAAACATAGAAGGATAAGAGACAGTAAAATAATCAAGTATTATGATATGAGCAACACGTTTTTTTTATGATGCTGTATATTCATTTTGGGCTGCTTGGGGTTGGGAAGAGACATCTTTTGTATGTCGATTAGATTGGGCAACCAAAATATTTCGTCCAGCATCTATTCTTCAAGATACAAGTATAACTTGTTCTCCTAGAAGTCCTGTTGGTGATCAAGATGCTTCTCGTGTTAGTTGGATTTCTGAGAGTATGCTAATCGGCAATGGTTCCAATCAACAAGAGAATGCTTTTTGGATAGGGAACTATGGTCACAATTCTGCATTTAATCGTGTTTCTCTGATAGTTGATGCTAATATAACATCCTATCTTATGATGGGTTCTGTTTCACCACGTTTTGGCCTTGCATCTTTTTCTCTCCTTACATTTCATTTTTTTTAATCGACCAATTTTGTTGGACCATAAAACTTGGTGGAAAATAGTTGCGCCATAATTACATTTATCCATTGCTAGTTTCCTTTATTAACAGGGTTAAAGGTCATTTTTGTCCTGAAAGTATTCACTGGGGGCCAATTTTGTTCCGGAAGTGTCAAATTTGGAGCAATTTTGCCCTTATCATTAGTTGACCATTAGTTGACCAAATTCGGGGCAAATTTGCTCTTAACTGAAAACTTTCAAGACAAATTATACTTTAACAAAAATGGCATGGACAATAAAATGCCCTAGAAGTTTTAACTTATACGCAAAGTTGCCTGAAAATTGGTCAACTAACAATCAACTAACGATAAGGGCAAAATTGCTTCTCAAAAAACTTCCGCGGCAAACTTGGCCCTCAATGAATACTTCCGGGACAAAAAAAAACCTTTAAGCCTTATTAAAATTGAGTTACATTCATTGTATTTGAATGCTTGTAGCTACTGATGCATTTAAACCAATTTCAAGTTTTGGTTTTAGACAGAGAAAGACGCCAATGAGCTTAATAGTTCTAATCTGAGACAAAATGCTACATCTACGTACACTCCTTATAGGCTATGGCCAGTGTTTAATTAATTGGCTTCTGCCTCTGTAACCGGAAAGTTGTCAGCAAATGTACTTTATGTCTTAACGTTGTTCTCATATTTCCATGTGGTTCTTATTACTTCTCAGATACATAGTTTATACTCCACCAGTTGCATTACATACTAGCTCCTACATTTAGGATCGAAGGTAATACTATTTTAACAAACAAGGAGCTCAATTAAAGTTCTATACTATCATAACTTCATCTTTTTGAAATCTCTCATATTATAGCTCCCTCCCTTACTACACTCAACTTCTCTGTTCATCCGCTGTTCTTCAGAGGTTCCTTATTGGCATTATAACATCAATCTATGTCTTTTTTTAAAGGACTTTGATCATTTTTATAAATTAGTTAACAGTCTAAACTTCAAAAGGTAATTTTTGTGGATCAATTAATATTATATCATTAATTGGAACAAGTCGTGAGGGATTGGGAAGGACACGTCTCCTTTTCTTTCACTTTTTGGTAATGACATATGGTAACGTTAATAAAGCACAAATGATGGAAATGTAAGAATAACCCCACTGTAAGGTTCGTGCATGTCTTTCTTGTTTACTTTTGTGGATCCTTAAATGAAAAAAAAAAATTGAGGAAAATTACCCCATTGAAATTTTTTATAGATGATAAGGACCAGGTAAATTTAATACACACATAGCACCGGTAAATTTAACCAAATGGATATTTGCAAAAGGATTTAAGGAAGGAAGAATCCCAAAAAAAATATCACTTGAACTTCAAAATTCTAAATTAGTTTTGTTGACAATAAGAGTAATGGGACTGACAAAAAAAAGTAATGGTATTGGCAACTTAGATTTTTGTCAAACCATTGATTTGGGATTTTGAAGTTCAAATGGTATTTTCTTAAAATTTTCCCTTTAAATAATGTTATTATTTTAGAGGCGAAGATACGTGTAAAGGCTTCACAGATCACTTGTATTATGCATTAATTAGCAAGGGATTTACAACTTTCAGAGATGATGAAGAGCTTGAGAGAGGAGAAGTCATTTCAAAAAAACTCCTACAAGCAATTGAGGACTCTCATTTCGCAATTGTTGTTCTCTCCAAAAATTATGCCTCTTCTTCGTGGTGTTTGGATGAAATCCAGCACATTCTTTACTCGAGAGATAATTCATGTCAACAAGTTTTTCCCATATTTTATGATGTAGATCCATCTCATGTACACCATCAAAGAGGAAGTTTTGCTAAAGCTTTTAATCGGCATCGAGAGCTTGGAAGGGACAATAAGGTCATGGAAAGCTGGAGAAATTCTCTCGAGAAAGTCGCTAACTTGTCTGGTTGGGATTGCAAGGATAGGTAAGTTAATTTCTTATTGGGTAAAATTATGCGACATATATTTTTTGATTATAATCATTTCATTGAACATAAATCTGGATGCAGTCAAGCTATTTGTTTGGCATGTATGTGTTCTTATTTTAAAGATAAAAAATTAACTATTAAAATGAACATTTTTGTTGTAACAGAGAACTATACTTCATATTACAAGTGTCAGGAGTCTTTGTATTGTTTATTGAGTTGTTCTTTCCATTTCTGTTTGCAACTATTTAATAAATGAGTTGTCACTGTTAAACTATATCAAAAAATTAATGAGTTGTAAAACATTTTAAATACAATCATTTGACATTATATATATACTATTAGTTATATTCGAGTAGTGGGTCATTTTTTAGTTGGGATATTATTTATTATAATAAATTTTGAAATTATTTTTCGTTTTTGAAATAAAAAATTTTAAATTTTAAATTAAAATTATTACTTTTTATTTTTTTGATATTCAAAACTATTCGTCATCAAAATAAAAGCTTTAACTTCACAATTATATTAAAGCACACGCTTAAAATAAAAAATGGAATAACAAATGCAAGGCTTATGTGCTGCCCATATTAAATTTGTTTCGATGAGTTTATGATCCAAAAGAAAAATAATATTAACAATTGCGGACATTGAAGTAACAAATATTATAATTACAGAATCAATTACAAGTTATATATCTTTCCTGGGCTCATTCATATGTTGTTTTAACTTGTAGGCCTGAAGCAGAACTTATTGAGACGGTGGTTGAGGATCTGTGGACCAAATTACGTCCTAAACTGCCACCTTATTGTGAAGACTTAATTGGAATTGAAAATAAAATAGAACAACTGGAGCCACTGTTGGAGATAGGCTTGAATGATGTTCGGTTTGTAGGAATATGGGGCTTACCGGGTGTGGGTAAGACAACAATTGCTAGGGCTGTTTTTGACAAATATCGTAGCCAATTTGGAATCAAATGCTTTCTTCACAATGTTAGGGAAACTTCAGAAAGAGACGGTGAGGTTCACTTACAAAGTAAACTGCTTTCACATCTGAAAATTAGAAACATGGAGATAGAAGACACATTCGAAGGAAAGAAAATAATCCAAAACCGTTTTAGGGATAAAAAAGTTTTACTTATCCTTGATGATGTTGGCCATACAAGCCATTTAGAAATTTTGGCTAATAGCCCCAATTGGTTTGGTGCTGGGAGTAGAGTGATCGTAACAACCAGAAACTTGGACTTGTTACGTAGAACGCATAAAGTTTATGTACATGTGGTTAAAATTATGAACCAAGATGAATCCCTTCAACTCTTTTGTTCAAAAGCATTTGAAAGAGGTGAACCTGAGGAGGATCTTTTGGAGATGTCTAGAACTATTTGTGATTATGTGAAAGGCCTTCCTTTAGCTCTGTTAATACTCAAGCCCAACACTTGATTGGGCCCTCTGTTTGTATTGAGCCCACATAGCTGACTTAGTATAACACTAATCTAGTCTTTTGTATATGATCCTATAATTGTGGATCTCCTAATATTATGGATCCACTACCTACATGCGTGTAATAGAATAGTTGTGGGTTACAAATCCTTGCTTATAAATTGTACAATAACAGAGGCAATAAAACATGATTTTCCATTATCAGATTATCATCCTGTAGGTTCTAAATTTTATCTTGGTATCAGAACTATTTTGGCTAATCGCCATGACTACTCCTGGAGATGATCACAGCACTGCCTCTGACACTACCAGCAGCCACATATCTGCTTCCTTGCTCAGCAAAACCAATGAGAAAAATAACTTTCCCAATCTCCAATGTTCTGTCAAGTTGGACAGAACCAACTACTCTGTGTGGCTCACCCATGTCTTACCTATTATCAAAGGATACAAGCTTGAGGGGTTCATCAATGGCACCAAACCTTGTCCTCCACAGTTCCTCACCAATAACGACCAAACCAAGGTCAATCCAGAGTTTGAAGATTGGGAATCTGCATATCAATTGCTCTTTGGATGGTTATTGAATACAATGACCTTAGAAGTCTCTTCCGAGATGACTCATGTCTCAACCTCGGCAGGTTTATGGGAAGCAGCAAAACAATTAGCCGGTGCTCAAAACAAGTCTCGCCTCATCATGCTCATATCTGAACTACAGCGCACCAGGAAGGGTGTGTTAAAGATGCAAGATTACCTTGCCAAACTCAAAGGCATAAGTGATCAACTAATTCCCTTACCTGACCTTATCATTCAAGCCCTTGCTGGCCTCGATGGTGATTACAATCCTGTCGTTGTTCAACTCTCAAGTGAAGCCGATAGCCTCTCCTGGGTTGAACTTCAAACAACCCTCTACACCTTTGAGTCACGCCTATATCAATTGACTCAATTATGCCCAGCTTTCAGTCAGCAATAACATGGCAAATATTGCTCGATCTGAAGGCAGTGCCAACCCCAACAAAACTTGGCGTGGAGGCCATTCAAACAGAGGCCGACATGGTAGAGGAACCTGGAATCGCAGTGGATGTTCAAACAACAATAATAGTGATGATGAAGAGACTCCAAAGTGTCAACTGTGTAAAAGGTTTGGCCATACCGTACAAACTTGCTTCTATTGCTATGACCGGTCTTTTGTGCCTTCTAACAGGAGACGAAACAACTCAGGAGGCAGAAAAAATTCAGATTCCACCAGTTCTGATTTTGACAGTGCCTACTGGGCAACCCCTAAAACAGTGGCAGATGATGCGTGGTACCTGGACAGTGGAGCAACAAGTCATGTCACTAATGATCTTTCTAAACTTGAGACTCACGCTGACACAAATGGTAAGATAAATATTACTGTGGGTGATGGTCATAGAGTTCATGTCCTAAAAATTGGTTCAGCAACTGTCTCAAATGTACCACACAAAAGAGTTAAACTTCACAATGTGCTATTCACTTCTAAGATAAAGAAAAACCTGTTAAGTGTGTACAAAATGGCTCTTGACAATAATGCTGATGTGATTTTTAATGCCAATGGTGTTTCTGTGAAGGCTCAGGAAATAGGGGAGACACTTCTCATGGCAAAGCCAAGTGAAGGTGGAATATTTCAACTCAATGAACTGAACAGCATTGATTTTTCAGACCAGATCTTTGTCGCTGATGAACCTGTCAATCAACCAAAAAGCAGAAAAGAGTCTAGTACATTTCTTTGGCATTGTAGATTAGGTCACCCAAATGGTCGAGTATTAGATCAAATAATAAAGTGTTGTAACTTGAAAGTTGTCAACAGGAATGAGAATAAAGAAATTTTTTGTGATTCATGCAAATATGGCAAATCTCATTCTCTTCCTTTTAAACTCTCAGCTTCTAGAGCATCCAAACCTCTAGAATTAATACACACTGATTTATGGGGACCTTCTCCAATTACATCTATGAATGGTTTTCGCTATTATATTTTGTTTCTCGATGATCACAGCCACTATTCATGGATTTATCCCCTGAAAACAAAAGATGAGGCGCTACCAACCTTCCTGAATTACAAGAAACTAGTGGAAAATAAATTTGACAGCAGGATTAAGACGGTACAAAGTGACTAGGGTGGCGAATATAGAAGCTTCTCACAAAGCCTAAGTGACTCTGGCATACATTTTAGACATTCGTGCCCTCACACATCTGCCCAAAATGGTCGAGCCGAAAGAAAGCATCGACACATCGTTGAGACTGGACTCATACTACTCCCTCAAGCCAAGATGCCTCATTCTACTGGTGGGAAGCATTCCATACTGCTACTGAACTAATAAACAAGCTACCGACAAGATTCTAAATGGTGTTTCTCCCTATTTTCAACAACTGGGCATACAACCAGATTACAATGCCTTAAAAATTTTTGGCACAGCCTGCTATCCTTGCTTAAGGCCATACAACGAACATAAGCTGCAGTTCAGGTCTACAAAATGTGTTTTCCTTGGGTACAGCAACTCACACAAAGGTTACAAGTGCTTAAACTCGACAGGTAAAATTTACCTCTCTAGACATGTGATTTTTAACGAAACAGAATTTCCCTTTGCTACAGGATTCATAAACAAAAGACAGTTACCTGAGGAGATAGTCCAACCAGCATCCTTTTTCTTTCCCTTGCAACCTTGTACAAATAAAAACAGTTCTGAAATGCCTAGCCAAATTCTGATGCAGCCACCCCTGCTTTGCACTCACCACAAGATGCCTCCACCGAGATCCCATCACCACAACATGACCCTACATGAACAGCAGATGACACCACTCAGCTTGATACATATACACACACACCATACCAAACCAACACAGACCACCCAAATCCCATCAACCCATCACACCCACCTGTTCAATCTATCTAGCCTATTCCACAACATCCTATGACCACCAGAAGCAAATCTGGCATAACCAAACCTAAACTCCCTTTCATTGGACATGTCTCATCTGAGGTGGGACACCTCAGAGAACCCAATACTGTCAAAGAAGCACTGAGTTGCATGAGCTGGAGAAAAGCATTGGTTGATGAATACAATGCACTCGTCAAGAACAAGACTTGGAAACTTGTTCCAAATACAGGACACAGGAAAGTAGTTGACTGCAAGTGGGTGTTCAAGTTAAAACCTACAACTGATGGCACCAAATTCAAGCCAAAGGGCAGGTTAGTGGCAAAAGGGTTTCAACAAAGTGCTGGAATCGACTTTGATGAGACTTTCAGTCTTGTCCTCAAAGCAGCCACACTGAGGTTCATTCTTACTCTAGCTGTTACATTTGACTGGCAAATTAGGCAAGTTGATATCAATAATGCATTTCTAAATGGGGACCTAGAAGAACATGTGCTTATGAAGCAACCTGAGGGGTTTATCTTGTCACAGTATCTGAATCATGTGTGCCTCCTAGAAAAGGCTCTCTACGGGCTAAAACAAGCTCCCCGAGCATGGTTTGACAAGTTGAGGTCTACACTATTAAACTGGGGTTTCACAAATTCAAAATGTGACACTTCCCTATTCTTTATCAAGCAAAAATCATTTGTCATGTTTGTACTAATCTACGTGGATGACATAATCATAACAGGCAGTTCTAGCAAGGCTTTGGAGCTATTCATCAAACAACTCAATGCTTGTTTTGCTCTAAAGGACCTCGGCCGACTACAGCATCTAATAAACACTAGACCAGACATTATGTTCTCTGTAAACAAGCTAAGTCAGTTTCTTACCTTACCTATTGATGTCCATTGGAAGGCTGTGAAACACATTTTCAGGTACTTAAAATGAACCACGAATCTAGCTTTGCACATCAAACCGACCACCCACCTTGCTCTTCAAGGCTTTTCCGATGCCGATTGGGCCGTGTGCCCCGATGATCGGCGGTCCATCGGTGGGTATTGTGTCTTTCTCGGTGACATACTCATTTCCTGGTCAGCGAAAAAGTAGCCCATCGTGGCTCTCTCCACCGCCGAGTCTGAGTATTGCTCCCTGTCAAAGCTGGCGTCGGAGCTCGCCTGGGTTCAGTCGCTAATCGGAGAACTAGGTGCCAATCTCAAGCAGCCACCCGTCGCATGGTGTGACAATCTCAGCGCGGCAGCGCTAGCCTCGAATCCCGTCTTTGACGCCAGATCAAAGCACATCGAGCTGGATGTCCATTACATACGAGATCGCGTCCTCAATCGGCAGCTCATCGTTCGCTACTTGCCATCGGCGGAGTAGATCGCTGATGTCTTCACAAAGGCTTTGTCCCACTCCAAGTTTCGGGCCTTCTGTGACAAACTTGGGCTTGTGAGGTCACCTGGTCCAAGTTTGAGGGGGGATGTTAATACTCAAGCCCAACACTTGATTGGGCCCTCTGTTTGTATTGTGCCCACATAGCTGACTTAGTATAACACTGATCTAGTCTTTTGTATATGATCCTATAATTGTGGATCTCCTAATATTATGGATCCACAACCTACATGCGTGTAACAGAATAGTTGTGGGTTACAAATCCTTGCTTATAAATTGTACAATAACAGAGGCAATAAAACATGATTTTCCATTATCAGATTTTCATCATGTAGGTTCTAAATTTTATCTAGCTCTCTCTGTTTTGGGTTATTTTTTTTGTGGAAGAAGTAGTGTGCTAGAATGGGAAGATGCTTTGGATATGTTGAAGAAAAATCAACATAACGATATTCTTAGAGTACTTGAACTAAGTTTTGATGTGTTAACTGGCACAGAACAAGCAATATTTTTAGATATTGCTTGCTTCTTCAATGGGTGGAGCAAAAAGCTGATAACACATATATTGGAAAGTTGTGGATTCAATGCAAAAATTGGAATAGCAACTCTTCAAGAAAAGTCTATGCTAAAGGATTATAATGATTGTTTAGTGATGCATGATTTGCTTGAACAAATGGGTAGGAGAATTGTTGTAGAAAAGTTTCCTAATGATATTGGAAATCCGAGTAGATTGTGGTCTAAGGAAGATATTGATGACGTTATGGAAAACAATTTGGTGAGTGTTGATCTTAGCTCTTATGTTGATTTTAATACATTTTTTATATATCTTATTAGTTTCTAGTCAATTTATTTTGATATCATTTTCTTGGTGACTAATGTTGTTTATCAGGGCACAAAAGAAATACAAGGTATGGTTTCATCCACATCTTGTGAAGTGTGTTAGGATCCTGAAGCCTTTTCAACTTTACGTAACCTCAGATTGCTCATCGTAACAAGTGATTTCAACCTTCCTTATGGCCTCAAATGTCTTTCTCATGCTTTGAAAGTACTTCATTGGACAAAATATCCCTTACACACTCTTCCTCTTAGAACTCGACTGGATAAACTTGTTGGTCTTAGAATGCATCATAGCAAATTAAAGAAACTTTGGAATAAAAGCCTGGTAAGATACCTTTGCTGATGATATGATGTTCTAGATATATAGTGTAATTTATTATGCTAGTTAGCACAATGTATTGTTTTTAGTGATTGTAATATATTTATTTGATCAGTGTTCCAGAAATCTAAAGTTTTTGGACTTGAGTTATTCAAAAAAATTGATTGAAACTCCTGATTTCTCTGAATTTCCAAATCTGGAAAGATTAGAACTTGAAGGTTTTGAAGCTCTTGTTGATCTTCATGCTTCAATTGGACAACTCCAAAAGGTTCAAGTGTTGAATTTGAAAGGTTGCAAAAATCTCAGAGCCCGTTGTCCAAAAAAATTGGAAATGAGTGCTCTAAAAGAATTTGTTCTTTGTGGGTGCATTCAAGTTAAATATCTCCCAGAGTTTGAGGAAAGTATGAAAAATCTAGAAATGCTTGATGCAGGAGAGACAAATTTAGCGAAGCTTTCAGAGTCACTTGGATTATTGAGTGGTCTTAAGACACTGAAGTTAAGGGGCTGCAAAAATCTCATTTGCCTTCCCGAAAGCATTCACAAGTTGAAGCATATTGTACTTGTTGATATTGTTGGTTGCTCAAAATTTGGTGGATTGCCAGAAATGTTGAATGAAATGGAAGCCTTGGAGGAGATTGACGCAAGTGAGACTGATATAACTGAAGTACCTTCTTCCATTGGTGGTTTCAAAAAGGTGAAGAAACTGTCATTTCGAGGGTGCAAAAGGTCAACGTCTAACTCTAGGAGCTTGATTCTTTCATTGAAGCGCACATTATTTTGGAGGCATTCGATTCATAAGGGCTTAACATTGCCTGCTTCAATATGGAGTATTGAATCACTGAAGGAATTAGATTTAAGCTACTGCAATATTGACGATGGATCCATTCCATTTGACTTGGGTGGCTTATCATCATTGAAGAAATTAAATCTAAGTGGAAACTTGTTCAAGAATTTGCCTGTTGGTTGTATATCTAATCTTTTGAAACTGGAATTTCTTTATTTGAATTCCTGTTCAGAACTTGGGTCGTTGCCGCAGTCAGGACCACGTTTAAGTATAGTGGATGTAGGAGAATGTGGTTCAATGGAAACTGTGGCAGACGAACTACTATTTCATCTCTTTGCTTCAATTGACCAGGTACATACATATACATATACATAGATTATATACCTATATTATGTTGTTAACTATACTATGTAATTTGATATGTGATTATTTGTGGGTTTAGGTAGAACGGGTGAGGAAAGGTGAAGTTTTCTCGATGACAATTCCAGGGAGTGAAATACCATCATGGTTTGAGAATCAAATTGATCTGTATAAGATTAACACAGGCAAACCTTCAATGATGATAGACATGCCCCCTTGTGGCGAAGAAATTTTAGGAATTGGGTTATGTGTTGTGCTGGATAATGATAAGTTTTATTCCTCTGGACCCAACAAAAAACCTTTGGCTAGGCCTGGTTGGCGGTTTGATTTTGCTACAAAGCCTTTTCAACGTCATATCCTGGACGTGTTTGCTGGGAGGGGGCGTTTAAGTAACGAAGAAATAAAGTCAAGCCACCTTTGGATAGTGTTATGGAAACAGAGAGAGGAACTCAGTCATATTCTACAATTAAGCAAGCACAGTCAAATTCCCTTGACATTTGATGTCATTGGTGAGAAAGTTGATGCAATAAAGTGTGGGTGGCGTGTCATACGCAAAGCTGACTTTTAAAACTACACCAGCTCAATGAGTGAACAACACAAGGACCAAGTATGTCATTTTCCTGTACTTGTCCCGTATTCATTTTTATTTCAAATTCCTCATTCAATCTCTAACTGTGAGACAAAATCTCGTACACACTTAATTTTTTTTAATAACAAAATGATATTAACAAAGTAGAAACATTACCAGTTATAACAATACAAAAAGAAAAATTAACTACAATGTAGAACAGAAGGAGGGGCCGTGAACAAGGAGACCTGAGAGTAAATCTTAAGAAGGGAATTTGTCATTCCAAACTAAATCCTTGGTAGTTCTACGGAGGTTAATTCTTCTCTTGTTCATGGAAAAAAAAACTTTCAATGTCATACCCAGAAATTAGTAGCTCCTTTCTAATGAGCTGCTAATAATTGAGAGTTGCCAGAGAGCATGGAAGAACAAATAGGTTCCAGCTCCGAGTGAGTTTGGTCCAGCAAAAATGCCTAAACAAAAGATTATTGTGACAAAATATGACAAAAGATGGCTCTATTTCAATGAAACTTATGCAAAACCATTGATCATCCCCGCTTGGAGATGTGTAACCCACATGATACATACTCCTTTCACCCTTAAATATAATACTCTGTTATAACTAAGATATTAAAATTAAGAAAATCAGTCTAATTAGTTATTTGTAACTAATGTACTATAAAATACATTTCTACAATTATTCCTAAATAAGGCTTCTTGATTAGCAATGACTTTTCACCAAAGTGAAAAAAATGAGCATTTCCATTAGCGAAAAGAATTAAGTATTAACTAGGAGTATCTTGATGTATATATGAGAGAAAAATGAATGGGCTCTGTTGGACAAAAAATAGGCTGAGTGTTCAAAAGGATATTTTACATTTAGGGTAGAGAGGAGTACATTAAATAAGCAACCTTTTATATTTAAAAAGTTGGAAAGATGAAAAAGATGAGCGTTAATTAAGGATATAATAAAAAAAACGTAATCAATTTTCGTATATTAACTAATATGTAGGTTAGGTAATTTTCTTTTTATTGATAGTAGCTATAGAAGGGAGTATACGTAAATAACAATTTTTTGTCTACTTTTCCCAGCCCTTATTGAAATTTAGGACTCTTTTCCAATTAATTTACCGAGATGAAGACACATAATTAATACACACGCAGCTTAATTATTTTTTTGATTCTGATTGGTTGTATTATTGTGATGATAGGCAGCTGCAACACATTGAGAAATACTGATTTCGTACCCCAATGCCCCGATTCAGGTGAACCAGCACTGTGTGTTATCTGCCCAGCAAGAAATTGAAAGATTAATTACAAACAGAGAAATACTGTTGTTTTATTTATTTATTTATTTTTGGAAACAAACTTCAACAAGTACTGTTGATTTTACTTATTATTTTTGAATTAATAATAGGGGTTCAGCTTACATTTTTTGGAAAAAGTGAAACCCATGCCATATACAAAGTTGTACGCATTTTCCTTATCATGGTAATATTCATATTTTGAAATTAACATTAGTTTTTTTGACAAAAAAAAAAACATTAGTTCCTTTTGTTTTGTGGTAAATTTTTCAAACATAAAAGTGGTATTATTTCTGAGCATTCATTCATCATATATTCTGAATGTAAATAAATTTTTATTTATTCAAGATATTGTTACCAAAGAACGCGCAGGGGGAGAAATTTCGAGCCTCAACCCAACAAACTGGAAGTTATGGGATCGAGATATCCTGAGCGGTGATCCCGAGTCATATCCAGTCCCAATCCCTTTCATATCCTGATTCTGGAATTATCTTTTCCTAGTCCTACTTGGGACGAGTCTATCATGTCTCTCCAAATAACCAGGGACGGGCAGACTAGGATATCTGCACACGTAGAAATTCTAGTTGTAATATATGGTTAAGGTACAAAAACATCCATGAATTTATATCTGATGTGCGCCTAACATCATAAACTCTTTTTAGGTGTACAACTATCATAAACTTGCAAAAGCAAACAAGACATTGCTGTTTATGTTGACCATTAGAGGGAGATCTGTTGACTGAAAACACGGACATGGTAGTTGATGTGACCATAATAAGATCCTAACTGGCGATGGAGAGAAAAAAAAAATAAGACTACTAATATTAATATATTATTAAAAAAAAATCAAACATCCCTCACATACCCTTCTGCAAAATCGCGGACCATGGTCATCTTCATTGCCTCCCTCAACCGCAATCTCTTCCAACCACAGCCGTTCAACAAGAAAGAAAATGAAATATCCATGTTAAAGGCCATATGATTATCCAAAATAAATCATTCATTTGACATTTATCACCCATCCAGCAAAAAAAAAAAAAAAACAAAAGAAAAGATAAAATTACTAAATTGAAAAGATAATTTCATATTCCAATTCTTTCCATGATCCAAACTCAACGTCCAAAATATATATTCCAATTCTTTCCATTTATCTATAGGTGAAAATACCGCATTCAGTAACATCACCGGGACAGAGACTCTGAACAAGGAAGTGAAGCTACCTGATCATGAGAAGTAGTAGATAATGTCTAATCCAGTTTGGGTTTGCAAATGCAAATGCAATAAGTTGAATATTAATTCTATTGTTTTAACTTTTTTTTTTTGTTTGGTAGTCAATTTTTAGAGAATAATAGAGTACTTAGTCAACATAGGATAATTCTCTTTTTTAGAATTAGATCAATTATTGGGAGGTGAAAACAAAAATTAGGATCTGAAAATGACGTGTGTGTCAAGAATGCTTCTTTACTCTCTGTTTTTGTAAGAGAACGTCCCAGAAAAAGAAAAGAAAAGAAAAGCCCATTAAAAAAATACCAATGAAACAATTCAAATAATAATAAATAACAACAACAGCAACAGGGATAATAATAACAATGATATAACTGTTATAAAAGTATATAAGAAAGCAAGCGAGAATTTCAAGAGAGAAGATTTATAGAATTTCTAGAGAGAATTTCTCATTCAGTTCATTTGAAACAATAGATTACAAGCCTTTAAATACAGTCAGAAATCTAATCCTAGTTACATAACCATAATTACTTTATATCTTCTTTATGTCCTTGTCTTCTTTTGCTTTTGCTTTGTGTCCTTTTCTTCTTTTCCTTTATATCAAGTCTTCTTTTCTTTGAGTCAATAGACATCCACATACTTGATATTCATAACACTCCCCATTGGATATCTATTATGAATGTAAGGATGTCTATTATAAATGTGTCTCATTAAAAACTTTAACTAGGAAAAACCCAGTGGGATAAAAACCTAGCCAAAGAAAAGAGTACATCATTCATAGATACACCGTCGAGTGCTACCTCATTAAAAACCTTTCTAGGAAAACCCAGTTGGACAAAACCTAGATAAGGGAAAAAGAGTACAGTGTGTATCGACTCTCCCTCTTGACAACATCAATTAAGATCTTTGAGTCTCCGAAGACCAATGTCATGAACAAACTTTTCAAAAATTGTGCCTGGAAGTGACTTCGTGAATAAATCTGCTAGATTTTCACTTGAACTGATTTGCTAGATATCTGTTTCACCATCTTTTTCAAGATCACGAGTAAAGAAGAATTTTGGTGAAATATGTTTTGTTCTATCGCCCTTGATGGTAGCCTTTTTTAAGGTGGGCAATACATGTAGCATTATCCTCATATAGGACCTTTGGGATCATTTTTCCTGGAAATAAATGATAAGTTGTGCGTATATGAAGTATCATTGACCTCAGCCACACACATTCTCGATTTGCTTCATGTATCGATAGAATTTCTGCATTTAGATGATGTGGCTGATATAGTTTGTTTTATAGATTACCAAGAAATAGCTGCACCTTCACATGTAAATAGATAGCCCGTTTGTGATTTACGATCATATGGATCAGATAAAAATCTAGCATCTGCATAACCAACCAGTTCATGCTTGGATATATTTGAGTAGTATAACCCCATGTCCATAGTGCCTTTATGGTAACGAAGAATGTGTTTTACGCCATTCCATTACCTTCGTATTGGTGAAGAACTATATCTTGCTAATAAATTAACATCAAATAATATGTCAAGACATATGTGATTAGCAAGATACATTAGTGCTTCAATAGTACTAAGGTATGGTACTTCTGAACCAAGTAGTTCTTCATTACTTTCTTCACTAATTACTCGAGGTCGAAATTGATCTTTATCTGTTTTCAAAGATCTTACAATTATTAGGGTACATAATGGATGAGATTTATCCATATAAAATCGCTCTAGGACCTTTCTTGTATAAGTTTCTTGATATACAAAGATTTCATTCTTGAAGTGTTCGATCTGTAATCCAAGATAGAATTTTGTCCTTCTTGAATCTTTCATTTTAAATTCTTTCTTCAAACAATTTATTGGTTTTTGAAGCTCTTCAGGAGTTTCAATGATGTTGATATCATCAACATAAATAGCAATTATAACAAACTCACTTTTAGAGCTTTTTATAAAGATGCATGGGCATATCAGATCATTTTTTGTATCCTTCTTTCAACAGATACTCATTAAGACCATTATACCACATGCGCCCTGATTGCTTCACTCCATACAAGGACTTATTTAACTTAACTGAGTATTGTTCTCGAGAACTAGATTTGGATGCTTTTGGCACCTTAAGTCCTTCAGGGACTTTCATATAAATATCATTGTCAAGTGAGCCATATAAATATGCAGTCACAATATCCATTAGATGTAAATCAATTCCTGCATTTACTGCTAAACTAATTAAACAACGAAAAGTAGTCGCATCCACTACTGGTGAATACATTTCTTCAAAATCAATGCCAAGTCTTTGTGTAAATCCTTGGACTACAAGATGTGTCTTATATCTTGTTATTTTGCCCTTTTTCATTTTTCTTTCATATAAAAACCCATTTGCATCCAACTGGTTTTACATCTTCAGGTGTAAAGACTATAGGTCTAAATACTTTTCGTTTTGCCAATGATTTTAGTTCTGCATTAATTGCATTTTTCCATAGAGGCCAATCTTTTCTTTGTTGGCACTTGCTAATGAATTTTGGCTCATGATCCTCATTATCATTTATTACATCATATGCTATATGATAAGCAAAGATGTCATCAATGTTTACTTCATTTCGATCCCATCGGATTCCATTCATAACATAATTTATTGAGATCTCATTATTTCACATATGTCAGGTACCTGGGTCTCTTCTGGGACTACTTTTATCAAAGGAACTTCAAATTCTCTCCCATACTTTCTAAGCAGAGAGTTCTTGCAGGGGAAATAAGGCAACCAAAAATGAGTGACAAAGAGAAGAAAAAGAAAAAGGGCAAAGCCCATACCAAAATTGATCCACAAAGGATCGCAAAAGAAGAAGAAAAGCAGCTCAAGGTTGCAATTGAATTATCAAAAAGGTCATTAACCCAAGGATCATTGATCTATCAAAAAGGCTCCTCTTCGAGATCCAAAATTTCTGAACAACCCATTCAAAAAACTTCTGGAACTATAATGGATCCTTCTCATTATAAGTTTCCAATTGAAACACTCTTAGCCTTACAGGCTAACCAAAATTTGGCCAAATTGCCAACCAAAAGGTGGGCTGATGTAGCAGACATGGAAGACTCCAAGGCTGTCACCCCATTTAACATAGACCCTGAGGCTCTTGCCTTAGCCATTAAAAAATCTTCCCAAGAGGTCACTAAGGCTGGTTCATCAAAAGAAGTAGCCTTATACTCCCAACCAACACAAACCACATTTGTGTTGAAACCAGAAAAGCTCTTAAACCTTTTCCAAACAGAACCAGGATTCTGTGACAAAAACCCAATTACCTTGGCAACAAAAATTTTGTCCAAAAGGATTTTTCTTCAAACCAAAAACTTTGGAGAAAACACAAAAATTTTATGAACTTATTCTTGTAGATACTAAATCTATAGAAATAAGGCATTTTCCAGATCGTGACCATCCTGAAGATGAAACTAGCCATGGATATTCAACATTCCGAATATCTAAGTTTTTATTACCTCAAGATTGAGGTCAAGATCTAAACAAAAGAAAAATATTTTCAATCAAAGACATGGATCCAATTGGTTTCAATTATTGGGACTACTTGGATGCATGGTGGTGTACCTTCTGGTACCAAAACCCAAATTTTAGTCATACTTGGCTCTTCATGTTCACGTATGACACAAAATACCAATTTCCATTGTGGTTCAATCAATGGTGGGATTATTTCGGTCCTATCCAAGAAATTTTACCAACCACAACGAAAATTGGGTTCGACTATTTTAAGAGTCGGATCAATCTCAGTGAAGATTCTTTCCCAGCAAATCTTCATTATTTTTCAAAATTTGGTTTAGCCTGGGTATTCAAATGGAGCTTCAAATATGGAGCATCCCAATACCAAAAACTGTTCCCCACATTGTAGAGATCATCCTCAGTTAAATGGTGGGCAAAATTTCCTAATATCAAAAATGCATCTGAAACAAGTCTCAAGAAATGGTTCAGGCAAAATCCAGAATTCCTAATAGTAGGAGATCACGAATCCACTGTATTCCTTAACCAGAAGGCAAAAATTCAAGCATGTTTGGTATCGGCTACAAACAAAGAGGCCCTAACCAAGCAGCTTCAAGATATTCTTCGGCTCCTCCAAACCCAAGAAACTCAAAGTAGCAGATCGGCCTAATCCTCATAAGGGTCAGAAGCTGAAGATCCGGCCCAATACTTTAGCCGTGATTTGGATGATGAGATCATTAGCCTTGGCGAAGATTGATTTTGAAGAAAAAATCTGTCGGCACAAGAGTCCAAGACCCGGCTGACACGAAATTTCTGCTTTTGTAAAGTTGTACCTTTGTCTTTACTTTAACTGACAAAATAATGTAATTTACTTTTCTTTATGTAAAAGCAAAAGTGAAAGAAAAAGTAAAAGTACTTTTACCCGAGTAACATGTTTTCTACTCTGGTTAAAGTAATTTTACCCTAAGTAAAATTGTGAATAGTAACTGATGCAAAAGCCTATATAAGGGCACCTTATTTCAATTGCTAGACACACTGAGACTTAGAGCTTTCAGTCTCAATTCTCTTTTCCCTCCTCCTCTAGGGTAATAACCCTTGTATGTTTTATTGCTTTCTTTGTAATTTTTTTATGTTTGTATTTTGAATTCAATAATATATCAGTTTTTATAAATCTTCATCTCTTTTCTTTAAATTTATTGCATACTTCTACATCTGCATATGAATTAACGACTCCGTGTCGATCCTTTCTCCTTTAGCCTCTTTGTTTTTAGATCCTTTCATGGGATAATCTGGTATCAGAGCCAGAGGTCCCATGTTCGATCCCAAGGGTGGGTGAAAAACAAAGGGGCAAGAGAGTATTATGGGTCCTCTCTCGTGGGGGCACGTGCCACCCCTTCCTTACGGGACACATGGACTAAACTGCCCTTGGTGCGCATGGGTTTAAGGATTAAGTTCCTCGCCTTGGCTACCAGCATAAGCTTTTAGCTCTGTGGTAGAGCGCTTGTTCCTGACGCTTCTGGTATTAGAGCCAGAAGGGGAAGTATCAATTGCTAAAATTTCTTTTTTGATTGTGGAATAGTTCTGTTGAGCCCTATTCCAATGTTTCGAAGTAAATGTAATGCAATGCTCTTTACCATCAATTTTTTGTTTAAGAATGCCACCATAACCTATGTCAGAGGCATCTCTTTCAACAATTTTGAATGCTTGTGGATTTAGGAGATACAAGCATAGAAGATTTTTGACCAAGGATTTGATTTTGAAAACCACATTAGTGTGATCATCTATCCATGGAGAAGGAGCTTTCTTAAGATGCTCATGCAGAGGCTTAATGATATTGTTTAGGTCAGGAATGAAATCACCTACGTAATTCAAACAACCTAAAAATCTTTGGAGTTGGGTTTTGTCCAGAATTTGGTCTGGAAATTTATCGGCAAACTGAATTGCATGATCAATTGGAACGATAGTTCCTTGGTATATATGATGACCAAGAAACCAAATTTTTGTCTGAAAAAGACTGATTTTGGTTTTAGAAACTGCAAATCCATTGAACCAAGCAACATTTACAAAGATTTTAACATGTTTAAAGTGTTGTTCAACTGATTCTAAAAACACTAAAACATCATCAATGTAGACTATGATGAATTTTGTAAAAGGATTGAAAATTTCATTCATAACCTTTTGAAATTCAGAGGGTGCATTTTTCAAACCGAAAGGCATAACATTCCATTTGTATTGCCCAAATGGGACAGTGAATGCAGTCTTATACCTATCTTTTTCTGAAATTTGGATTTGCCAAAAACCAAATTTCATGTCAAATTTTGAAAATATTTTGGCCTGGTGAAGGCGATTTAAAAGATCTTTTTTATTAGGTATTGGATATCTAATCCATTGAAGAGCTTGGTTGAGAGACTTGTAATTATTTATTTTTATTATCTAAAAATAATATTTCTGGTGAGCAAAAATATTTTATAAAAAGTGCCAATACCATGTATTTATTCACGCGTAGGGGTGAAATCGCCGGATTTCAACTACGTTTGCCTTCCAGTAGCCTGTTGTTGTGCGCGCGAGCCCACCACTCCTTTATGCCTCTTTACAAGCCCAAGTTAGCATAGTGATATATATCAGTTAGTGAGATCTTATTCCCAAATAATGTGGAACTAGCTTCTTTAACATACCCACTCAATACTTATATTTTACAACAATCCCCACATGTGTAAAAGAAACCCGTTGTGTTACCCACAGGATATAACCATTGTATCTGGTGGTTCGTAGAACTATGAACCAGACCTAGACCAATAACACTTGATATACAGAAATGTTAGTGAAGCACGCTTCTATGAACTAACAAATCTTGGTGTGTATTAGAGGCATTAAGAGTCAGATTATATCCTAACATTTCTGCTGTTAACGACGTTTTGCGCGTTATGTCGGCCATGCTCATGGCTGGTGAATAATGAATGCTCTAGAGATTTTGCCATGATCTCATAGGAGCAGCCACACTCCACATTCATAGAGGTGATTTCATATAAGTGTACTTGCACTATGCACATTGTCTCGTTGGACTATGAAATCATTAAGAGCTTTGCTCAACCTACAATAATGCAGTCTAGAACATTCAAAGTGTTATTGGAAGGAACGTAAAACATTTGTGCTAGCAAAACTGACGAAAAACTTGTTCTTACCCATTAAATCTTTTCATGGGATCACCAATCACAAATGTTGGGTTGCCATCACTGTCAATTAGTAGTCGGCTTTAGTCCCATTCCTTTTGACATTTCAACAACCATTTTCTTCCCAATAGGTTTTGTTAATGGATCCGCCAAATTCATTTCTGACTTTACATAATTGATTGAGATAACACCATCCTTTAGTAGCTGTCTTATAATATTATGTCTCAATCGTATGTGTCTACTCTTACCATTGAAGGCTTTATTATGGCTATCACTGCTTTATTATTACAGTGTAATGACACTGAGAGTGTTGGTTTGTCACCTAGTGGGATATTCGCTAAGACGTTTTTCAACCACTCAGTCTCAATACCCACCAATTCCATAGCAACAAACTTAGAGTCCCCAGAGGACAGTGTTATTATGTTTTGCTTGGCTAACTTCCATGTGACTGCACTGCCACCAAGAATAAAGGCATAGCCACTAGTGGATTTTGTCTCATCTGAATCTGAAATCCAATTAGCATCATTGTACCCTTCTAATACAACGGGAAATCCACTATATTGTATACCATAATTCATGGTACCTCTCAAATATCGTAATAATCTTATGAGAGCCTCCTAATGCTTACTGCCCGGGCAGTGAGTATATCTGATCAATCTACACACAGCATATGCTATGTCTAGCCTAGTGTAATTCATTAAATGCAACAAACACCTAATGACTTGTGCATATTTAGATTGAGCTATTGGATCTCCTTCATGTTTTTTCAAATGTATACCACCATCATAAGGAGTAATCAAAGGCTCTTCATCAAACTATTCAAACCTTCTCAAAATCTTCTCAACATAATGTTCTTGAGAAAGTTTAATACCATGTTCATTCCTTATGATTTTTACACCCAAGATTACCTTTGCTTCTCCAAGATCTTTCATATCAAAGTTTGAAGCAAGGAAACTTTTTGTTTCAAGCACAACCTTTAAACTAGTACCAAAGATAAGCATATCATCCATATATAGCAAATAATCACACAATCATTATTCACAGCCTTTATATAAACACATCTTTCTACTTCAATAGTAGAGGAACCAGCGCTTATTAAAACTTGATCTAATTTCTCATGCCACTGTTTGGGTGCTTGTTTTAAACCGTATAATGACTTATTTAATTTGCAAACTTTGTTTTCTTGCCCAAGAACAATACATCCTTCAGGTTGAACCATATAAATTTCCTCTTCTAAATCACCATTTAGAAACGTTGTTTTGACATCCATTTGATGAATAATAAGATTATGAATTGACACTAACGCAATTAGGACTCTAACAGAGGAAATCCTGGTTATAAGCGAGAATGTATCAAAATAACCAATATTTTCTTTCTGGTTAAAGCCTTTGGCAATTAACCTTGCTTTATATTTGTCTATAGACCCATCAGGAAAGTATTTTTTTTTTCTAAATACCCATTTACATCTAATAGATTTTGCTCCTAAAGGCAAGTCTACTAAAACCCAAGTTTTATTTTGATTGAAAGAGTTGATTTCGGCTTTAATAGCCTCTTTCCAAAACTTTGCATCCGGAGAAGAAACAGCTTCATAAAAATTTGTAGGTTCATTTTGCAATAAGTATGTATAAAAATCATCTCCAAAAGATGTTTCTTTTCTTTGTCTTTTACTTCTCCTTAAGTTTTCAACCACATCTTCATTTAAATTTTGTTTAGAAATTTGGTCAACTCTTTTAGGAATATGCTCAACTTTTAAAGGAAAAATATTTTCAAAAAATTCTGCATCTTTAGTTTCAATAATGGTATTATGTTCTAAAATATCACTTTTCAAAACTAGAAAATGATATGTAGGGCTTTGTTGAGCATAACTAATAAACATAAAATTAGCAATTTTAGAACCTATCTTTTTCCTTTTAGGGTCAGGTAATAACACTTTTGCTAGACACCCTCACACTTTCAAATATTTCAAGTTTGGTGTAAAACCTTTCCACAATTCATATGGTGTCAACTTTGTTTTCCTATGGGGTATTATATTTTGTAAGAAACATGCAGACAATAAGGCTTCCCCTCACAAGTTATTAGGTGCAGCAGAACTTACAAGTAAAGCATTCATTATTTCCTTTAGGGTTCTATTTTTCCTTGCAGCAATACCATTAGATTCAGGTGAGTATAGGGGAGTTACTTCATGGATTATTCCTTTCTTTTCACAAAAATTATTAAGCAATAAGTATTCTCCTCCTTTATCTGACCTAAACTTTTTTATCTTTTTATTTAATTGATTTTCTACTTATGCTTTGTATAAAAGGAATTTTTCAAAGGCCTCATCTTTATTTCTAAGTAAGTATACTATAGTATATCTTGAGAAATCACCAATAAACGTAATATAATATCTTTTTCCACCTTTTGTCTCAATTTGTTTTAAATCTCCTAAGTCAGTGTGTATTAGAGACAGCAGTTCAGTTTCTTTTTAAGTGACAAAATGTGTTTTCTTAGTTTGTTTTGTTTCTGCACATACTTCACATTTATTAACATTATTTATATTAATTCCAGAAACTATCCCAAGATTTTGCAATCACTTTATATAAGATTTATGTATATGTCCTAGTCTAGCATGCCATAAATCAAAGGAATCAATCAAGTAAGTAAAAGAGGATGCATTATTATTATTTTCATCAATACTCAGTACAAAAAGACCTTGATTACAATAACCCTTTCCTATCAAAATTCTTTGTCATAATAATCTTATCATATTCAAATGATACCTTAACCCCAAATTTTCCTAATAGAGCCACAAATATCAAATTTGCTAAGTTTAGGCACATACAAAATATCATTCAGTGCTAATGTCTTCCCATATATGAGTTTCAGCGCCACTTTTCCTTTGCCTTGAACTTTTGCAGTTTGTGAATCAGCCAAATAAATGTGGTCTTCTCTTTCTTCAAAGGAGGCAAACATATCCCTATTGGCACATATATGCTTAGTAGCACCAGAGTCTCACTATTGCAAAAGGGACTTTTAACGACCGTTTTTATGCCCTTTTAACAACCGTTTTTAGGGGGACGTATATGTGAGTGTCATGGAAAATTTCAAAATAGACGACCGTTTGAAAACAGTCGTAATAAAAGACTTACAACGACTGTTTTCACAAAACAGTCGTTGTAAGTCCAGGATACAATGACTGTTTTTGCAAAAACAGTCGTTGTATCTCCAAGACACAGCGACTGTTTTTTCAAAAACAGTTGTTGTATCTTTGACTTACAACGATTGTTTTTCAAAAACAGTCGTTGTAACTCCTTTTTTTTAAATATTTTTTGCTTTGCTACCCCTCAGCATTGAAAAACTATCAATCTAAAGACATTTATATTTTTTTTGAATTTGGAAAACACTCAAATGAAAATACCATGTCCCTCACAAAACAATAGCACTACCATGAGGGTTTTATAACAAATAGAGCAGCCCTTAAATCAAATTGACTTTAGTAGCAGTGTAAAACATGTAAAAAATTAAAAGCACAACATGGTCAATAAGAAGTTTGTAAAACAGCCTATCATTTCGCTCCTGAAAGAAATATAAAAGCCTAAGCTTAGACTACAATTCCAACCAAACAAACAGCTTATGAAACATTCTACAACTGAACTTTTCATTGAAGGAATTATTTGAAGTTTAAAACTAGAAGGGAAAAGGAATTCCTTATCTATATGCTTTCCAATGAGTTTCCTTCTTCCTTAAATCACTGCAAGAGATGTTATAGAACTCAGCAAGTTAAGCCAAAGCCTATGAATTGCTTTCACAAACCTTCCACAATGATGTAATCTCTCCTTTGTAGATAGTGCCCTAATCCTCACACGAGTCCAGAAAGTCAAGCAGCTTCAAATAGCTCTTCCAACACCACCAGGAAGAGCAACAATGGCAGTCTTATCAAATGAGTTGTTTCTCACTGCAGCATCCATTAGTCCATGTTTCATTGCGGAGAAAAACCTGAAAAAGTAAAATCAGACTAAAATCTATGAAATTTGGCTTATAGATATGGACAAGACTAAACTCTGTCTTTTGTCAAAACATAAATCAGTTTTTAAATGATAGCAGAATCTGTTTTCTTGCTATGAAAGAGAAGCAGCAAGTTGGGAACTTCTTTGAAGCAAAGATCACAAGCAAAAATCTCTTTTTCTTCAAAAATACCCTCACTTTTAAAACATCACGCAACATTATACTGTTTCTAGAAATATCATTTTCTTAGTAATTCGACATTAAAAAGTACTTTTCTGTAAGATTAGCCAAGCATTTATGGTATTGCTAGAGGTGTTTATATGAATACCTTTTCTATTAAGGCACTTTTTGAGAAGGATAAAACAATGAAAAATTTTCTTTTGCCCCTTTTCATTAGATCAAGACCTTTCAATCAATACCCATTACCCGAATCCAAAAGCTACCACGCACTTGTCTAGATTATATCTAAATTCATATAAAAGGAGTCATATAATAGGAATTTATCAAAATGAATCAATATGAGACCTAGCAACAGAGACACTTCACGGCAAAAAAAAGTAGTCCTCTGTAGCTCTATCTTTGCCATATAAGTCCTGAACACCACCGCCTACTGTGGGTTTGCCATTGACGTCGACCACCATAGAGTCGTCGCTGATTTTATGATGCAACATGTGAGCAAGAGGTAGAGGGTAAGTCTAGGTCGGACGGCCGGGAGGCACAACATAATGTGAACTCTTCACAGGCGTGGTGCTACATAATGTGAGCTTTACAAAGGCGGGAATGGTCTGATTTAGGGATTTTATAACAAAGTTTCAACGACTGGTTTTGAAAAATAGTCGTTGAATCTTTAAGATTCAACGACTGTTTTTGAAAAACAGTCGTTGAATCCTACTTACAACGACTGGTTTTGAAAACCAGTCTTTGAATCCTACTGCCATATTTACAGTTGTGCCACCGCGTTGTTTTCTACTACTGTTTTTCCAAAACGGTCGTTAATTGGTGTCATTAAATCATCTTTTTGTAGTAGTGTCTACCACCCATTTCCTTACATCAGAGACCAATAAGGCTTGAGAGACTACCATAACAATAACTTCATCATCACTATTTTCATCTCCTTCAACCAAATTTACTTTTGGCTTTGGAGGATTTTCGTCTCTTTTACGATTTTCAATTTTTGCCTTTTTCCTACACTGAGCAGCAAAATGACCTGGCTTTCCATAGAAACAACAATTTCCTTTCTTCTGTAAATTGGGGTTAGGGTTAGAATCATTAGGCTTGTAATTAAACTTCTTTTTGTGCTGATGTTTAGAGCCATAACTCTTGTCGTGCGGCTTTCCTTCCACTAAGTTTGCTTTTGCAGTCATTTGCCTCCCCTTTGCTACTTGGATTGCTTTTCTGTTGGTATCTTCAATGATAATATGTGTAATCAGATCTAATAGTGACAACTGCTTCTGCTTGTACTTTAATTGTTGCTTGTAATCATTCTACGTCTCTGGCAACTTTTCAATTAAGATTCCCGCTGCTAACTAATCTGGCAGATTGATCTTTTTAGCCTGGAGTTCTTCAAGCAATTTATATTACTCATTGATTTGTAGTTTGATATCCTTATCCTTGACCATTTCCCATTTGTAAAAATTCCCCACAATGAACTTTTGTTTCCCGGCGTCCTCAACAGTGTATTTCAAGATAAGAGACTCCCAAATCTTTTGTGCCTCCTTGTAGACACAGTAAACATCGAACAAATCATTAAAGAGAGTACTTATAAGGGTGTGTCTGTAAACCTTATTTGCGTATGTCCAAGAATCCTTCACGGCTTGGTCAGATTCTAATGAAGGTTATGGTTGATCGAAAGCAGCAGCCACCCCATGCATATCGAAAATAGAATAAACACGTTCTTGCCAACACCTAAAATTTTTCCCATAAAAAATGTCAATCTTGGAGGTGTCGAGAAAAGGCCTTAGGATCGGCATGGCAAAAGGCACTGCTGTTGCAGTGGGATAAGTCTCAGTAACATTGGGATGAGTCTCAGGAATATTGTTCTCAGCGTTGTTCTCCATATTGGTAATAACTCTATAGATTGTAGTCGACCATAAACAACTTGATGAATAGACGAACAATGGAAATCACAAACAACCTGGAATGATCGAAACAGATGATCTAAGTCATGTCCGAGGACACTGTCTTATAGAGTTATTTCACGACCACCGGCAGAGAGGAAGCAGCACTCCCTAGGATTAAATAAATCCCTCTTGATAATATCAAGGCAACAGAACTAGCGGAAGGTATTGGTAACAACTGCCAGAAAATATTGTATAGAGGAGAAGAGATCAGAATGCAATGTATCGAGCACTACGTCCATGTCCTTTTTATAGGCACGTTTCCGAAGAGTCATTAGTCACAATACAACCCGGACAACACGTCCCTTGAGACCGGATAGCCACTACCGAACAGACAAGCCTGTGTACTGACAACGGAAAGGGCACCTAACTAAGCGTCTGACTATTGGCAATTTTCAGTCACGGAGGGTCACGAATCTTGAACCCCAAAATATAGCAAATTTTCGGCAAGCCCAAATAAATATTATTTTTATTATCTAAAAATAATATTTCTGGTGAAATATTTTACAAAAAATGTCGGTACCATGTATTTATTCACGCGTATGGGGGAAATCATCGGATTTCAACTACGTTTGCCTTCCGGTGGCCCGATGTTGTGCGCGCGAGCCCACCACTCCTCTAGGCCTCTTTACAAGCCCAAGTTAGCATAGTGATATATATAAGCTAGTGATCTCTTATTCCCAAGCAATGTGGGACTAGCTTCTTTAACACACCCACTCAATACTTATATTTTACAACAACAACTTGTCATCTTCTAGCTACAGAGAGGAGGAATTCCTGAGCTCTTTAACTTTCACTAATAATCACAACTAAATGCATTTTACTCATGATTTAATAAAAGTTTGAGTTTGCTTTTGTCACATCACATTTTCTTCTACAATTTCTTTATGTGCATAATTTGACCCTACCTCTAATAAAAAGAGAATAAAATATACTAAAATATTGTTGATTTCTTCAAGTTAACAATGACGCAGTCAAATAATCATATAAAACAAGTACGACAGAGGAATTCTAATGGATATAATACTAGCTAGGCTGAAAGAGAATGATGGCCACAAGGTGACGGCTAAAATGCTGATTAATTAAACATCGGCCAATTATGATCACTACTTAAATAATCGTTGTTTAAAATATTGTTATTACATCAGCCAATTATGATTACTACTTAAATAATTGTTGTTTAAAATATTACTATTATTCTATTCCTTGAAATATGGTAAATAGAACATTGAACAATATTAATTTTTCTTCAAAAAAAATGGTATTATTATCACAGAGGTTTTGCTGAGCATATTTTTGACGCGCCACGCTTTTATCACCAAAATAATTAACAGACTAACACATACTTAGACATTTAGATTTTCTGCAATAACACACACATATAATGTAATTAAAAAAATGTATGTGATTAAAAAAATGTAAATAGCTTATGAAAACTGAAGCACTATATCTATGCAACAACCACTAAACTAAATATATATGAAATCCGAAACTTCTTTTTTTTTTTTTTTTTTTTGCAAAAACTGTAAAAGAAGTATGAAAAGAAGGAGAGGTTGCAGGAAATTGGGGAAAGATGAAGAAAAAGAATTCATAATGGTGATGGCCCGCATTGTGGATTTTTCAAAGTTTAAGATCTTGTAGGAAGAAAGTAACAATAGCTAAATATCTTGGACCATCAAATTGTTATTGAATTTGAATAATATATAAAAGCAGAGGCAATATATTAGTTACGTTTGCGTAGAACAAGGAGCTTTCCACCATGCTCCTTCGTCAGGAATGAAGATAAGACGAAACCCTCCACATTATGTTCTTCCTTCCATGCTCCTTCGTCATGGCAGCAAACCAGTTTCCCTACTAAGTTAATCAGTTCTGGATGATCCAGATTTGTTTTAAAAAAGCCTATAGTTTCTTTAAAAAAATATTTTAATGGGTATAAAATATAAAATAAAGATTATCTTTTAAATATTATTTATTTAAAAAATGATTTCTTATTTAAAAAATCATCATTTTAATAAAACTCAAATCTGAACCGTTTAGATCAAATCCAAATGGTTAAAAAATTATTAACTCTCCTTGTTAATTAAAATGCTTAGTAGGGAAATAGGGTCCTACAACTCCAGCCGATGACCACCGACTAGTATAGTTCTTATAACTACTTTTTCCACAAATGAGCTTATAAAAAAAAAAATGGTTGATTCTTTTGGAATGATGAGTCATCAGTGAGTCATAAAATATAATAAATGGGTGTTCTCAAACAAAAACGCGTGATCTTTGTGAAAAAGTGGAAGAGAAGGAGACATGAGAATGAGCAGAGAGCCCATTTATCTCCTTCCATGCCTCCTTCCTCTCACTACTCCCACCAATTAATTATATTATATTATATGAAACATAATTAGCAAACACATTATTGCTGTTATTGACCAAAGGCTTGGAAAATGAGTGTGAAATTAATTAAAGAAATATATGACTTCCAATCCAATTATAACCTATTTCTTGTAATTAAGCTCGGAGGAATTCTTTCTACGCTGCTTCCCACATGACTTCGACTTGTATCAACACGTATAGTCCAGTCAACCGGAGTCTTTCCTGAATATGCTACAATTTTTAACTTCAGTTCTTATGTTAAGATTTTTCTTTTCTCCACTTAATGCCTCAACCATTGGATCATATTTTAGTGGGTGAGATTTAATGCTATGTAACAATATTATAATTGTAGATTTTTATTATATTTAATGTTATAATACTATTATTTAATACATAGAATATTAAATCTCACCTTTTAAAATATGATCATGATATTAAGTCGAGAGGAAGTGGTCGGAAGGGTTAGTGGAGACACTCCTATCCCGTGCCGTACATTGCCAAGTATTTAATGAACTGCATTTGCGAATCATTTAGTTTGCCTATGACTATGTTATTGAAATTTAATCACTATTGAATCACGACGGTAAATGCCAACTAGTGCAAACAGTTTGACCAGAAATAAATTATTTGTAAATGCAAATAGCTTTATTTGGTTATAAGCGAAACAGAATCGCCTTTTGCTTACCCCAGTAAATGCCCCACAAAAAAAAGGAAAAAAACCTAGCTCTTTGTTTTCCTCCCCTAGAAAGTAGAAACCAATACGATCTTCAAACTTGAAAGGAATATATAGAAGGGTTAACTAAATACCCCCCGTCTTTAATATAAAGGTTAATTGACTAATTTAGATAAATTAAAGGAAACTAGCTATGTTAGTTATTTGTAACAAATATATATTGGTTTTTTAAAAAATATTATCCTTCATCATAACTACTCTTAGATAGAAATCCCTTAATGTGTGTAATCAATATGGATATTTTGTAAAAAAATGTTGTAAATTTAGGAGATAAAGCGGATTAAGATCTTATATTTAATGCAAAATCTAACCCCAACTAGCTCTTAGACTAGAGGTTATAGCATATGTTGCAACTTGAGGAGGGAAGTGAAATTATAAATTAACAAGGGTTAACACCATTCTCCATCCTTATAGTTTACATTTATTTTTGTTTTAGTCCCTTAAGTTTTAAACAAGTGGTTTTAGCCCATCAAGTTTACTCCGTTTCAAACTGTTAGTCCTTAAGTTTCAAAAAGACTTCAAACTAGAGCTAACACCATTAATTAAGTTTATGTGACACTAACAACATTAAATATATTTATGTGAATGCTGACTGGGCAAGCTAAGTTGGGAAAATAAATTCTATACCTATATTTTTAAAAGCTTTTATACAATTGAAAAAACATAAACCCATCATCAGTCCGTGCCCGTGGGTCATTGCCAGATTTAAAGTAGGGAGGCGAGCTTCAACCTTGGGTTATGGTGGAAGGAGAGAGAAGGAGAAAATTTTTCAGAGAAAGATGTTTTAGACATTTTGGCTACACTAACGGGTTTAATTTCTAACCGTGTTTATTTTTATTTAACAGAAGGATTATATTGTAGCATAGAATAATACTGAATGAATAATTAAGACAATATTCCCTCCGGTCCTATTTATAAGCAACTTTCTTTCTCATAGGGCTGGTGTAATACCCCGACTTTTGAGACTTGAGCTTAGAGAATAAGCCTGAGATTAATGGATTGCTAAGCCTTGGTTTAGCAAGATCCCAAATTGTGATTAAGGGTTAATGACTCCAAAAGTGGATGTGGTTAGTGATAAATAACCCTTTTGGAGAATATGATGTGATTTGGCACTCAAATGTAATTCGTGTGTGTTGTGAGCAGCGCCGAAACCCTGTATTTGAGTTCAATTGTGGATTAACATCCTAATTGAATTAGAATAAACGGAAGAATTGAATGGGGTATTGTGTTGGAAATGGTGTCATAGTGTGTTTTGATGTCATTGAAATTGGTTTGGAACTTGGGAATGGAAAAGTTACAATGTTAGGTTTTGAAATGTGAATTGTGTTGACATGTTGAGGTTGTTGTGAAAACATGTCAATGTGATGTGAATTTGATTGATTTGATGTTTCCAATGGATTCCTTGTGAAAATTTATGTGGGAATGATGTTTGGTATGAAAATGGGACCATTGGAAGCAAAGATGTAAAATCTGAAATTCTGTCCAGTGAAACTCTATTCTGGGCAGTCAGTTTGTGTGAATCCTTTGAATGACCAAATGGTGTCTAAAAATTTTGAACCTTTTCAGTCTTAAATTTCACATCTCAAGCTTCAAAATGGACAAATAATTTGTGACATTTCGTTTTGTGAGCTAGGAGATATGACTGTCTAAAGTTTGGGATGGAAACTGAACTCTGTTTTGGGGCAGTAATGGGTTTTATGTAATTCTGGAATTTTGTGGTAATTTTGGGTAATGGCCCATATTTTTCCTATAAATAGGACTTAAATATCTTTCATTTGGCTTTGGAATCACCTCATTTTGATTTTTCTAGAATTAGTTATTAATTTTCAAAGTTTGGGCAGAAAATCTACCAGAAAATCCGTAAATGGGAATTATGACGTCATCGAAATAAAAGATGACATCAGCATAGAATTAAAAATTTTCTCATCATCTTCAGCTCTCATTTCTGACGTGCTGAACCAGCTGAAACTAGTGAGAGAAAGTTGAGAGCTCTTAGAGAGAGAAAGAGGAGAAATCTCACAAGGTAAGCCGATTTCTCCGACGATCTACCTCCTAACGCGTATAACCTTGCCCCTAAGCTTCTCTTTCATGTTCTTTAAGGTGTTGGAAGCTCAATTTTCATGGTTAAGAAGGGCTAGGGTTTCAGCCACTCTTGAGAAAAGCTAGTGGGAGCTTGAGGTAATTTCCAAACTCTTGTGTATTGACTATTCTGACTACTGTGGACAATTTAATCGGTGAAATTTCGCCGGATTGTCATTAGTTTCAAAAATGGGAAATGGGTGTATGGGGCTGTTATGCTGCCCAAATTGGTACTAAATGGTAGTTGTAACCTAAAGGAATAGTCAATAAAGTGGTTAGGAGTAGAAAGGAACGCGTTTACGGAGCCGAAACCGAAAAACCCCAATTTTCCCTGGAATACTTGAGAATTTTGGCCAGCTCTAGAAATGGGTCTTAGAGTTGGATTTTCAATGATTTGATGATTCCATTGAGTTCAGGAGCAAAAATTAGGTGAGGTTACAGTTGAGCACTTTTTCAGAAAAGGCCGAAAAAACATAATTACGAAAACGCCCCTGAAACCCTTAAAGTGGGGCTGCCAAGGGTAATTTTGTAGTTGACATTGAATTTGATAATTTCAAGTTCGGAAATGGATTCTGTGGGCAGAAATTTGTTAGAATAGCCAATATCAAAATTTCGGGAAAAGTATAACCGGATCGGGTACGATGGGGCCGGGCCGGGCCGGGTCCCCGGGGGCATTTTAGTAAATTTCCAATATAGCCTCATATAACCCCCAGAAACACTATGGAAGTGTCTAAATAGTACATTTGACATTGTAGGATCGAATATGAAGCTTCGAGCTATTTGCACGTCAATTGAGGCACACGTTTCGAGGCATAAAAGGGTTAAGATGGGGAACTTACCTCTCCTGCATGTATTTGATATTTGTATTAGTGTGTTAATGCATGTTATTGCTTTGTTTGATTATGTGAAACATATATGAATTATTGAAGCTCTGTTTCTGTTATGCTATAGCCATAAGTATATTATTTGAAGCATTGAGTTTGCATATATGTCATTGTGTGAGCATGAGTTATGTAATGCAAGCATATCATACATTAAACACATATCTTGCATGCATATTGGTATCTGTTTCCTATTGAGATTCTCTCGAATCTCACCCTCCCCTACCAACAATTTAGACAGGGCAAGTGGCTCGTGGAAGAAGCGGCTAGGACTCTTTCGAGATGAGAGTTGGTAGTTGGTTATCAATATGAGTTGGGATGACTGTATATGATTTGGATGAGGATTTATTATGTTTTTGAGATGGATTTGTGTAATCCCCATATGAGGGCTTGTAATGGGTGAATGTGCCCTACAAAGCTTGAGTTAATAAATGGAATCCGGAATTGCCGGAATTATTATATTGTGTACTCTGATATATTAAATGTGATTTATCTTCGTGTAGTAATTGTATTTGGAATGTGAATGTGAGACCATGTTATAAATGATTTCGAAAGGTATTTGTAAAAACCCCGTCTGGTAAATGTGTTTATAAATGTTATTTGATTGTTATTAGTCTCTATTTCACTTTAATTACGTATTCCGAATATTAATTACAAAAGGGGGTTACAGCTGATCCCTTTTATAAGCAACTTTTACTTTTTGTCTGAAAATGTAAGTTTATCTTTCCTATTTTACCCTTATTAAATAATCATTCTCTCTCATATCTTATACTCATTATCTCTCATACTTTTTATCTATTCTCTCTCCTATAGGCTTTTCATAAATAGGGGCATATATGAAAAAAAAAAAAACATGATATTTTTGACACACTCATTTCTTTTAAACTACCAGTTTGTTTTATACAATCAAGGAAAAAATTGCCTAGGGTCAGAGGAGTGAAAAAAGAAGTGATTACGGATATGTACTCAATAAAGGAGCCAGGTTTTCATATTTGTTTTTCATTTTATTAGCATGAGTGTCAGAGGAATAACAGAAATAGCAGAAGGGGAGAGAGAATTCCACACGGAAAGAGAGAAAACGCCAAAGCTTCCATTACAACATAAAAAACGAAGGGGAAGCTTTGTTTTGCAAAAAAAAAAAATATGGGGAAGCTTTGGCGTTTTTGAATAAAACGCCAAAGCTTCCATTACAACATTAAAACCGAAGGGGAAGCTTTGTTTTGCAAAAAAAAAAAAAATATGGGGAAGCTTTGGCGTTTTTGAACAAAACGCCAAAGCTTCCATTACAACATTAAAACCGAAGGGGAAGCTTTGTTTTGCAAAAAAAAATATGGGGAAGCTTTGGCGTTTTTTAACAAAACGCCAATTCTTCCACAATTATTAAAAAATGAAGGATTTGGTTCAGACAAGAGCTTTGGCATTCACCGAAGGGAGAAGAATAATTGAATCACATGAAAGCTAGCTTTGGCATTTACTGAAAAGGTAAGTCAAAAAAGAATGGAGAAGAATCACGTGAAAGCTTCCATTGACAAGGCAAGTCATATTTGTTTTTTTCATTGACAAGGCAAGTCATATTTGTTTTTTTCTTTGGCCATCCGACAGCTCCTTGAAGATCAGGTTGGACATAAATCACTTTTTGTATTTGCGCATTGAAGAAGTAGTCATATTTGCATCTGCGCATTGAAGAAGATACTCACGCTCTTAATCTTCCTTGCCCTCACGTCCTCAGCTCCCTCGACAGTTGAAAGCCATCGTCAGAGCTCGTTGTTGGGAAAGAATCACTGGTTGGCCATTTACTTGATGAGAATCATGACTTGTTTTACAATATGCCTTTATACTTGGTGGATCACGAAATGGTTTTTTTTTTAATTACAACTATATTATGATGGTTGGCAATTGGCATTTCTGAAGTATTCAAAGCTGCTTGCTTTGATTCCCTGTACACAGCCCCACCATTAATTAGTTCCCTCTTATTCCCACTTTGATCCATGTTAGTGATATGAACTATATTCGTATTAATTGAAGTGACCAACAGGAAGCCATATGCGGCAGCAGGGCTCCTTATAAATGCACATGTACAAAAACGCCTAGGACATGTTGCTAAAAAAATTATAATAGAAAAAAAAAATTCAGTCAGCTTTAATTTAGTTTTTTTTTAATATTTTTTAAAGGAATTTTTGGCGCTTTCTAAGGAAGCGCCAAAGGTTTCAGTTTTGTTTTATAACATTAATGACGCTTATATAAGAAGTGCCATAGATACTTACACCTTTTTTGGCACTTTTTATATAAGCGCCATAAAAGGTAATATAAATGTTAAAAATTTTTAACACCCGCCATTGTTGCCGCCACTATCGCTTTCCTGCTTTTCTTTTCTATTTGTCCCCACCCCCTTTCCTCTGTTTGACCTAGCGACAAGTAGAAGCTTCGTTGGTCCCCCACTTGCTATTTTTTTTGTCTCCTCCTCGTGCAAATATTTGTAAACATTTGTTCACCACTTTCATTACAGCATAGAGCTTCGTTGCGGTACAAAGCTTTCTCCCACACGTGTTCTTTTTCTCTTTGGCTGGTTGCAGTACAAAGCTTCCTCCCTCGTGTCCTTTTTCTTTTTGGCTGGTTGCAGTACAAAGCTTCCTACAGAAGCTCCTGTAAGTGTTGTTTGTTTTTTAACATTTTATTCACATTTTTTTAATTAAAATATGTTTGACTATTATATATTTGCTTATACTTTTCTATCGAAGTACATGTTGTCAATAGTGAAAGAGTTGGGAATGGCACCGTTGAAATGGTCAAATTGGGTAGAAATGTTATAAATGCCGCTGGTAGTTTAATCAATGATTATTTTGGAACCAATTAATTTAATAAACGTAGGGTTGTATTTTTGTTGGCTTGTTATGGACCCAATTATTTTAATTACGACATGTAGTAGTGTTGGCCAATATGATTTATTTGGTGGTGAGTTGTGAACATTATTTAGATGTTGTGGGATTAATTGGTTGATTATTTGTGATTTAAGAAGAGTGTTTAATATTTTGTAAAACTTTAAATTTTGGAATGTTATGCTGCTGAATTTACTGTTTTAAAAAAATAAATAATAAATAAAGAGAACTTTAAGAGGCAAGCAACTGACCACTTATAAAAATATATATGTTTAACATATAGATGGATCGAAAATGGATGTCATCTAATCGGTGCTCAAGAGAATATATTGATGGGGTGAAAGAGTTTATTAGATTTGCAAGCGAGCATGCAAATGATCCTAACAAAATCCTATGTCCTTGCTTATCTTGTTGTTATGGAAAGCGGATTAGTCCACTTGATTTGCTAGATCATTTAGTGTGTCATGGAATTGATCAATCATATACACGATGGACAAGGCACGGTGAGACGAATGATGGAATCAATCCCCACGGGGTTCAGAGTAGTACACACAGTACATGGCCAGTGATATTGATGATTTATAACCTTCCTCCACACTTGATTATGAAACACAAGTATATGATGTTGTCTATGTTAATTTCTGGGCCAAGGCAACCTGGAAATGATATAGATGTATACTTGGCTCCTTTAATTGATGACTTGAAGCTACTTTGGGAAGAAGGCGTCAATGTGTATGATGGGTACAGGGAAGAAAGTTTCAATTTGAAAGCCATGTTATTTAGCACAATTAATGATTTCCCTGCTTATGGTAATTTGTCCGGATATAGCGTCAAAGGATGTTGTACGTGCCCTATATGTGAAGATGACACTCATTCAATGCGACTAGATCATTGTAAGAAAAATGTATACATGGGACATCGAAGATTCTTACCATCAACACATCATTGGAGGAAGTGGAAAAAGGCTTTCAATGGTGAGTCAGAAGAAGGTAGCCCACCGAAGATGTTGATCGGTGTTCAGGTTTTTGAGAAGGTTAAGCACATGGATAACGATTTTGGCAAGCCTTTTGCAAAACAATTCGGGACAACCGGTTGGAAAAAGAATTCTATTTTCTTTGAACTTCCATATTGGAAGTCCTTGTATGTGAGACATTTTCTTGATGTGATGCACATAAAAAAAAATATATGTGATAGTCTCATTGGCACAGTATACGAGGAAAAAGCAAGGACAGTGTAAATGCGAGGTTGGATTTGGTTAATTTGGGAATAAGAGAAGAGTTGGCACCAATTGAGAAAGGGCACCGTACTTATCTACCTCCAGTGGCTTACACTCTATCGAGGAAAGAGAAAAAATTATTTTGTGAATTTCTGGAAGGAATTAAAGTTCCAGAGGGGTATTCTTCAAATATAAAGAACCTTGTATCAGTGAAAGAGTTGAAGCTAAAGAACCTTAAATCTCATGATTGTCATGTGCTCATGCAAAATTTCACACCGATTGGTATACGGTCAATCTTACCCAAAAAAGTAAGGAACACCATTACTAAACTTTGCATGTTCTTCAAGTTGATTTGCAGTAAAGTGGTTGATTCAACGAAGTTACTAGATTTGCAAAGGTTGATTGTTTGTACTCTGTGTGAACTTGAAATGTATTTTCCACCTTCATTTTTTGACATTATGGTCTATCTAACCGTACACTTGGTGAAAGAGGTTCAATTGTGTGGTCCAGTGTACTTGAGATAGATGTACCCGAATGAGTGATTTATGAAAATTTTAAAGGGGTATGTGAAAAATAGATATCGACTAGAGGGTTGTATAGCTGAGTGGTATATGGTTGAAGAAGCAAGTGACTTCTGTGCTGACTTCCTATCAAATGTTGACCCCGTAGGTATCCCCAAGTCTCATCATGATGGGCGAAGATCAGGGAAAGGAACAAGTGGGAAGGATGTAATAAGGATATCGGTGACTGAATGGAAACAAGCTCACTTGTATGTGCTTCATAACACTGATGAGGTTGAACCATTTGTTGACGAACACAAGGGCGCACTTCGATTGGCACATGGTGACAGGAATGAAAATTTTATAACAAAGGAACACAACAAACATTTTCCAAGTTGGTTAAAAAGGCGCATTAAAGATGAGGTGGAGAGGAATCCTGATCTAATTTCTGAAAACTTGAGATGGCTATCGAATGGACCGAGCTTAAGTGTATTATCTTATAATGGTTATGCAATCAACGGTTACACCTTCTACACACAAGAACATGATACAAGGAGAACGATGCAAAATAGTGGGGTAACACTTGTTGCTGATTCTTGGCATAGATCCAGTGTCAAAGACATGCACCCTATCTACGCACCAATGTCATACTTTGGTGTAATTGAACAAATATGGGAGTTAGATTATACTGTGTTGAGGGTCCCTGTCTTCAGGTGTAAGTGGGTTAACAACAACAGTGGATTGCGGACAGATGAGTTAGGGTTTGTTCAAGTAGACCTTTCTAAAGTTTGGTATAAAGATGATCCTTTCATTTTAGCCTCACAAGCAGAACAAGTGTTTTTCGTTCCCGATCCTACTAAGAAGAATTGGTCCATTGTAGTTCCATCAAACAAGAATCATCAAGAACAAGTTGGTGCTACAAGTAATGAATATTTGAATATTCCTGAGGATACTCTTTCCTTTGAGATGTTGTGGTCAAGATATATTGATAGAAATGAAGAAGAAGATGAAGACGAACATTTATATATGAGACATGATCATAAAGAGGGGACATGGTTTTTAAATCAAACAAGAAAGAGAAAAATATGATAATGAGTGTCTTGATTTTTCAGTATGTATGTTTTATTACATGTATTCATATATTCCAACTTAATTTACTTTTATTACTATGATTGTCAATATGCACTGATATTTTTGTCTTGTTTATTTAACTTGTAGGAAAATGGATCCACACAATGATCAAGCAGCCTTTGAAGCCCACAATGAAGATGCAATTGATCCTCACATTGAGCAAGCAGCCTTTGAAGCCGCTGTAGTCCGAGGTAGGACTGTGATGCATAAACTGATCAAACTAAGGAGCAAGGGCATTATGTTAGAGCTTGAGTGGAATGACAAGGGAAACCCAGTTGGTGAAAATGCTAGCAACTTTATTAATTATATTGGGACTATTGTCAAAGAAAGAGTCCCCATTACAATTTCAGATTGGAGACGGGCAAAGAAGGACTATTCTGATATGCTTCTGAGTTCAGTTAAGGTAAACATTATTTACTTTATTATTCTGGTTGTTTTGTTGCATGAATTACAATCTAACAAAGCATGTGTGGTTTTTTTGTTACAGTCTATCTTCATTATCGATGACAACAAAGACAAATTCGTGCTCGCAAAATGTGGCAAACTTTTGAGATGTTTTCATTCCAATCTTATCAAATTCTACTCGTGGGACACAGATGGCAATATCATTCATACGCCACCACAGTTGTACGATGGAATAATTACACAAGAGCTGTGGGATGAGTTTTTGAGCACACATACTACCGCGGAGTTTCTGGTAATACAATATTAGCCCTTACAAACTACTTGCAATGTAATTGAAATTAATATTTATTGAAATTATTTGTATTTAAAAAGGAACGAAGTGATAGAAATCGTGAAAGCGCAAGCAACATGGCATTCCGGTACTTAAAAGGACCACTATCGTATGCAAAGTTGGAGCAACAATTGGTAAGAACTTATAATCATTTTATATGCATATAATTTAGATGACTAATTTTTAACTACAACTAACTTTGTTATAAAGGTCAAACAATCACATTCTGATGTCACACACATGCCACGTCATAATTTGTGGCTGGCCGGCGTCACTAATAAAAAAGGAGAAATTCCCAGCGAACAAGCCAGAGAAGTTGCAGAATATTGTGTAAGTGGTGGATTATTCATGAATATTTTGCTTTGATTAAATGATTCTATTTTATAATAACTAATATTATTACAATTGTTGTTGTGATAGCAAAAAATGACACAGGACCAACAAGAGTTGATGAATTATGTTGGTCGTGACGATTTACTCAGCAGAGCTCTTGGAGCTCCTGAGTATCATGGTCGTCTTCATGGTACTGGTTTTGCAGTCACCCAAACATCATACTTCGGACGCTAAAAGCGACCAAACAAAAATGACTTTATGCAACTACAGGAGCAGATTGGTGACTACAATCAGCAACTGGAACAGCAGATGAGTGTCTACAAGCATCAAGTAGATGAGCAGATGAGTGTCCACCAACGCCAAATAGAACAATTTAACGATCATATGAGATTGATGCAAGAGCAAAATGCATTATTGAAGGCTCAAATTGACACTTTACTGCTTTTTCGGCCAGCACCAAGCCCAATGTGTGACAGCACAAGTGTGAAGAATGATAGTTGTGTGTGACAGCACAAGTGTGAAGAATGATAGTTGCCCCTCCACGCCTAAAGTCTCAATTCCTTTCGTAATTAATTTCTTCTCTAGTTAACTTTTTGTTATGTTTTAAATTAGTGTACCTTAATATTGACTCCATCTTTCATAGGGCGAATCGGCGTCCAAGCTGCATGTCGATGAATCTTTCAAGCATGCAGTTGCTGTAGGAGTTGTCTACAACACCGACACTGATATCCTTCATGGTTCACCATTGCCTGAGAACACACTTAGAGTCAAGGTTGACGTATGCACAGATGCAGATGCCCTCCTACCAATCCCTTCTCTAGATGAACAGACAATGGTAAAAGATGTTGTTGGTGGTTATGTTGCATGGCCAATAGGTCTGATTGAGCCATATCAAAAGGTGATTTAATTTACAATTCCTTCTACTTATTCTATATGCACTTCTATCTAAAAAACTACATGATTAAATTTTAATGATTTTTGTAGGTTGCTACTAGTCATAAAGGAAAAAGAATTAAAGGCCATAGGAAGAACTCACATGGTTCAGCAACCCAACAGAAGTCCCAACCTTCTACTAGCAAACGAAACAACAAACCAATGGTCTCGTATCGCCAACTGTTGGCATCAATGGTACAACCATTGATCCTCCAACGAGGTCAGGAAATACATTTTCATCCGGACATCTATAATGCAGAAGGTGTAATTGATCATGTCGATGGTGCTGTGTTGAATGATATGATTACTCATGGAAGGATAGGTGGAACAGCTATCAACTTATGAATCAGGTATTCGTCTATCATTGTTATTATTATTCATCATTCAATTTTTTTTGGGTGGAAATGACATTGTTTGTTTGATATAAAGGCATTTGTACCACAATGAGATAGTAGGCACGGATAGGATGCAGAGATTCATCTTTCTTAGCGATTCATCTTTCTTAGCCCACACCTCTTTGGCCAGCATAGGGGGAGAGATTTGGAAGCACAGTCTAACGAACTTAGAGACTGCTTTATGCTTAGAGCAACCCCTAACAAGCTCTTTCTTGTGCCATACAATGTAGGGTAAGTGATTTGTGACAATATTTGAATGTATGTTTTTTTATTTTTTCACTTTTACCATTAAATGATTGTCCAAATAAAATTTTCAAAATGTGTTTTTAGGGAACATTGGATATTAATTGTTGTCCATCCAGCAGCACCAGAAAACCCTCGCATTTACTATCTAGATCCTATAGAAACTGCTTATCCAAAGAATCGCCCTGATATGCTGATTATCTTCAATAAGTAAGTGTATGGGTGTATGTGTAAATCTTTTATAACCAACATTAATCAGGAACTTCTTTGTTTTATTAGTGCATTAACCGCATATAGAGGAAAAGCTGGATTGACCTACTCTAGACGCAATGACCCGGCCAATAGCTATGCGTGGAGGAAGATTATGGTACTTATATATGAATTTACTCCATTCTTGTTAGTAAAAAAAATTTATTAAAAAATTGACATAACTATTTCATTGTATTGTTGCAGTGTCCATTCCAGCCGAATGATAATGATTGTGGTTATTATGTTATGAAATTTATGAAAGATATAGTTACTCATCGCCACCTTTTAATTCCTATGAAAGTAAGTTCCCTTTAGTTGCAATTGATATTGTGTTTTAATTTTAATTGACAAAGTGTCTAAATTTAGTGATTTTCATTCTTTGTATACATGATTGTTTATATAGTATTATGAAGATGCACGTTGTGCTGAGCTGTCTGACCATCAAATGGATGAAATCATTGAAGAATGGTGTGAATATATGGTCAAGCAATTAGTTAATTTAGGCATGTAGCTTCTTTCTTGCCTATTCTTATTTTGTTTAATCATTTATAAAATTAGTTGTACACTATATAATCATTGTTAATACAATATATTTTGTAGTTGTTAAACATTATAATTATTCATTGTAGTTATTTGAACAAATGACCATCATCATTTTGTATTGTAATATTTGCTTATTAGACAAAATATATGGTCATTTGCTTACTACTATATATGGTCATCAGGTATTACACTGCAAAGGAAAAAAATATTTTAAAAAATTATTAAAAAAAATTAAACCTACTATGACGTTTGAAGGTAAAATGCCAAACGAGGGTACCCCTCCTTTGGCGTTTAAAGAAAAAATGCCAAAGGAGGGGTACCCCTCCTTTGGCACTTTCCTCCCGAAACGCTATATATAATTAATATATTTATTTAATTTAATAAAGTAACGTATGGCGTTTCTGTAAATTGAAAAACGCCATAGGAATTTTTAATGGCGACAAAAGCTTTGGCGTTTCTTAAACGCCAAAGTATTTTATAAAATAAGCGTCATTATACTACTTTTTTGTAGTAGTGTAGATCACGCGTTTTTGTTTGACGACTCATTAGTTTTATAAGTCACTCATTATTATTCTAATAAAACCAACCAAATTTTTAGTGGTCCTTATTGCAAAGATGAAGTGATCCAAATTTAATATGCTAATTTGTGAAAAAAAAATGGAAACCGACTATTCTGAAAAAGAATAGTAAAAGAAAGGGACCACATACCACCTTCTATGCTCCTTCCCTCATGACTTGTATAATCACATTTTTTTTTTCACAATACGTCGATTTCCCATTTTTTCCACAAATTAGTATATCAAATTTGGACCACTTCTTCGTTGATGGACGAGTGGAGGTAAGGAGTGTGTTTGGATTGACGATTGGATAAATGACTTACATAAAAGAAATTGATAATAAAATGTTGAATAAAAGAAATTGATTATAAAATCATAAAACAACTAAATAATAAATCTAAATTGATTAAAATTAATTATTAATTATTCTCTACATTTCTACAGTCATATATTGACAAAACTCAAAATTTGTCTAAACTGTTATCCCAAAGTATTCTCTGATTAGCAGAAGATTACTATCTAAAGAGAGAGAAATTATTTAGCACATTTTTTATAAAAGAAGTTTTGTGATTAGAAGTGATTTTGAGTACCTCATTAATACCTAAAAATCCTCAAAACAGAAACCATAGCTTGAGGTCTCATTCATAAGCATTTTTAAACTCCAATTCTGAGCTTATCACATCGGGACTTATTGGGACTTTTTTTCTGAACGCCAATTGCCCAACCAAACATTAGAAAATGATGTTGTCACTGTACACACCCGATATGCCCTCTCAATCAACCGATTGGGCTCTGAAACATTTAAACAAACACACCCAGGTCTTTTAGATTGTTTAGATGAGATCTAGATAGTTGAGATTTTAATTTATTTTATTTTTTAAAATAAAACTATTTTACTGAGTAAAGAATATTAAATAAAAATAATCTTCTGACTAACATTTTCTTAAAAAAATACTACTTTTTATTTAAATATCATCCACTAAAGAAAATTAAATCTTTTTTTTTTAATACATAGATGGCAAAGTTACCTTGGAGAGTTTATACAATCAAAATCACTACATATCAAAGGATTGAACATAGTCATTCCGCATGATAGGAATACATCCAGAATGGGGAACCGGTAAAATGACCAATCGCTGAACTAAGTTCTGAGCGTCCCTTGCCAAGTAATCTGCACACCAGATTGAATCCCTTGATGTATGTGAGATGAGTTTTGCAACATAAAAAACGAAGGGGAAGCTTTGTTTTGCAAAAAAAAAAAAAAAGTATGGGGAAGCTTTGGCGTTTTTGAACAAAACGCCAAAGCTTCCATTACAACATTAAAACCGAAGGGGAAGCTTTGTTTTGCAAAAAAAAATATAGGGAAGCTTTGGCGTTTTTTAACAAAACGCCAATTCTTCCACAATTATTAAAAAATGAAGGATTTGGTTCAGACAAGAGCTTTGGCATTCACCGAAGGGAGAAGAATAATTGAATCACATGAAAGCTAGCTTTGGCATTTACTGAAAAGGTAAGTCAAAAAAGAATGGAGAAGAATCACGTGAAAGCTTCCATTGACAAGGCAAGTCATATTTGTTTTTTTCATTGACAAGGCAAGTCATATTTGTTTTTTTCTTTGGCCATCCGACAGCTCCTTGAAGATCAGGTTGGACATAAATCACTTTTTGTATTTGCACATTGAAGAAGTAGTCATATTTGCATCTGCGCATTGAAGAAGATACTCACGCTCTTAATCTTCCTTGCCCTCACGTCCTCAGCTCCCTCGACAGTTGAAAGCCATCGTCAGAGCTCGTTGTTGGGAAAGAATCACTGGTTGGCCATTTACTTGATGAGAATCATGACTTGTTTTACAATATGCCTTTATACTTGGTGGATCACGAAATGGTTTTTTTTTTAATTACAACTATATTATGATGGTTGGCAATTGGCATTTCTGAAGTATTAGCTGCTTGCTTCGACTTACGTAATAAACATTTATATTTCAAAAATAAGCTATCACAAATATAGCTATAATATGACAGATAATTTTTATATTTTTGATTAACCTCCGCCCAGTGTTGATTAAATAGAGGATGACGAGGGAATTTAGATGAAGTGGATCGTTGTATATAGCTGTTGTGGAATGAATTCATTTTATAGTGTTTATTTGGCATAGCTTATTTTTTATTTATAAGTACTTATAATTCGTGATTTACGGTATACGAGGTAAATATGTGAGATGAACTTTGTCTCGAATTACATAATAAATGCTTATTTTCCAAAAATAAACTATTACAAACATAGTTATAACATTGATCAATCAAAGAGAAAAAAATGGGATATGCTATGATTTTTTATCTTCACGCACCTACTTCTTCATCTCTTTTGACTTTCTAACATTGATATAGTTCTTTCCTTCACGACACTCAACATGTTATCTGTTCATGTCCTGTTCTTCCTAGTTCCACTATTTGCTTTCAATAGACTAATAGTTTGTTTTATAAAATATATTGTATTAATTAAGTTAACTTTCTAAAATTCAAGACATAATTTTTGTGGATCAGTTATTATTTATTAATACACACATTTTTTGTAAGAAAGTTAGAGAATTATCAATTACTTTTTCAAAAGAAAAATAATAACACAAGAACAAAAGTTAAAAAATTGCAGTATATTGGTGGAAGACACGGAACCTTTACGCCAGGTTGACCTGACTAGTTGACTGCACTGACTCAAGTGTTGTAGTGTCTCCTTTTAATTTCACATTCATTTTGCAAGTCTTTAGGCACACGCAAAAGTCAATAACAATATTTATGTGTTTGCTTTTGTTTCTTATGTCATACTATAATTAATTTGAACGAGCCGTGAGGGCAGGGTTAAGGAAGAAAAAAAAAAGGGCTCTCAGCTCCTTCTCACACAACCTTTTCTTTCGCTTTCTGACAAATGGCATACGCTAGTGGAGCCTATAATTCCACATTTTTTGGGGTAAGCATTTCTTGGAAAATGGCAAAGTATCAAGTTGACTTGATCATAAGTGAAGCACTGGATTTTGTTTACCGCTAAAATGTAGCTTATTGAGCAGAAATCAGAAACGCAAAGCAAAAAAAAAAAAACAAAAATCCATTGGTTTCAAAATTGAATTTAGCAAAGGAAGGCCACAAAATACAATAATTAACTAATGTCGTTTGGTAAGCACTCATATGGTTCTTCACTTTTTATCATTTCCGACTCAATTGCTGTCTACATCAACTTATAACTAGAGATTCAATTGAGTTACATTCATTGTATTTGAATGCTTGCTGCTACTGATGCATTTAAACCAATTTCAGGTTTTGGTTTTAGACAGAGAACGACACCAATGAACTTAATAGTCGATCTGGGACAGCATATTGCTACATCTACGTATACACTCCTTCGGCTATGGCTAGTGTTTAATTAATTGCCTTCTGCCTTTGTAACCTTTATTATCTAATGCACTATAGGCTAGGTTTTACATTTAGAACTGAAGCTAGTACTATTTTAACAAAATAGGAGCTTAACTAAAGTTTCATGCTTGATTGTCGGAAAAATAATAGGGGTTTTAATTATAATTTCCTGGCAATTGTTCAATATGCCCATTGGGTGGCAAATTCTTGTCCTTCCACTCATCATTTTCTCATCATCCACACTTACTCGGCCTTACCCTTTTATCTTAACCTCCCACTTCTTCATCTTTTTCAAATCTCTCAGATCATAGGTTCCTCCCATACCACACTCAATATCTCCTCTATTCATGCCTTGTTCTTCATAGGTCCCATATTTGCTTTATAAGATTAACCTTTATTTTTTAAAAAGACTTAAATAATTTTTATAAAATAAATTAACTTTCAAAAATTCAAGAGGTAGTTTTGTCAATTATTATTTATTAATACATACGTATTTTGTAATTTAGAGAAATATCTCCATAGAGAAAAAAATCATAACACAATTCAGGGAAGTCATGTGGGAAGGTGCATCGAAGGAAGAATGAGTATAGAAAATAAGTTATAGTTGGAAGTTGTAATATCCTTAGTTTCACATTCATTTTTCCAAGTCTTCGGACATATGCAAGAGTCAGTTAAGAATTATTTTGATTTTAAAGTTGCATGTTGCAACGTTGACGGTTGTGGTGCTGGGAATTACAAACATGGCAATCATGACTTTTCTACCCCATAGATGATAGATCGTAATTAATGGTTGGTGAAGTTCCCTTTCAATTAGTTGGTTTGGAAAAATATTATTTAAATTAAAAAAATATGTTTTTAATAAATTAAAAAAATATGGTTGGTGAAGTTCCCTTTCAAGTATTATTTTGATTTTAAAGTTGCATGTTGCAACGTTGACGGTTGTGGTGCTGGGAATTACAAACATGGCCATCATGACTTTTCTACCCCATAGATGATAGATCGTAATTAATGGTTGGTGAAGTTCCCTTTCAATTAGTTGGTTTGGAAAAATATTATTTAAATTAAAAAAATATGTTTTAAATTATGTAATGTTATCTATCATTTTAAATTAATAATTTATAATTTTAAATAAATTCGAACTCAGTTCGTAGAATATTTTAATAAATATGTTTTATTATTATTAGCTGATGTCAAATTCAATTATTATTATTTAAAAAAATTAATGAGAAATAATAACAAATCAAATAATCAATTAGCTTTAAGAATATATACAAGAAAAATAAAGCACAAATATTTGAAATAAAATAAAACAATGCATTATAGTTGGTTGAGGTGATAAGGAGCCTCACCCCATAAGGAGGAGAATACAAGTTCAAATCCCGAGAAGTGGATTTATTAAAATAGGCGAAAACCCTTTGTGTTCGAGGCCTCAAAAAGGGAAATTAAACCCTTAATCAAATGAGAAAAAAATAATCCTTTACTTTGAATTGTTTGGCCAGTGAGTATTAATTACATTGAAGGGTTAAGGTGCAATTTTAATAACCAAGTTTTTCCAGAGAGGCGTCTAGCACAAATAAGTTTTAAAAGGGGAAAAAATAACAATATACAATTTAAAATGATACGAATTCAACAAAATCGTTAAATTTTTCCAAACACCATTAGGGTCTTCTTCTGTTATATTTTAACTTCATTTGGTCAAATTTAATGGTTTTATTGAATTTTCACCCTTTTAAATTGTTTATCATTGTTTTTGCCCATTCTGAAACTTATTTGTGTCAGACGTCCATCGGAAAAAACTTGGCTGTTAAAATTGTGCCTTAACTCTACATTGAATTGCCTTTTAGGTTTATTCCTATATTAATACTCAATAATAATCATGTTGCTCACATTCTAAATCACCTACATTGAATTGCCATTCAGGTTTGATTGAAATGAAATTATAATTGAACCTATGCATTGATTATTTCAAAATCACTCTCTTGTGAAGAGTTTAAGCATTAGACTCAATAATAATTCAGTTTTAGTGTATTAGGAAACTTAGAGAAATTCATTATACTAAGATAGCTTAATAACATTTTGAAGGGTAAGGGTTCCTCTCTTGTGATGCTAGACTCATTTGTTAATGAGGTTTAGAACAATAGAAGGTTAGTGCATTAACTTCCCAAATATTATAATTGAGCATGGATAGCCATTGAAAATCATTTTCAAGAGCATCTTCACCATTTGCATTCTTAACCATTTTAATCCCTCTTTATTTGAAAATCCCAAAAATATCTATTTAAATTGCATTTAGTTCATAGTTTTGAAAATTACCCAAACATGTTTTCCCTATCAATTTTGCATTGCAAATACTTAGTTTACTAAGAATTAGTTTCATAAGCGGCTCCTCAAAGTGAAATGACCAGAGTTGTGATATATTGCATTGCTTGGAGTTAATTGTTGATTGTGGACCCCAAAACGTTACGACAAAGGTCTTCATCACTATTCATACTGTGATATATTATCATGAGTCTTATAATCAGAAGGTGAAGGCCAGGTTTTGGGGTATAGTTCTCTAAAGGACTTGCACTTGTTACAATTATTAATTAATGTAACAATCACAAGTTAAAAGATAAAGCTCATCATAAAATATTAGCCTATTATATGAGAAAGAGTCACTTGACTTATAAAGCACACCATACTAGTGAGACTTCCAAATGCGGCACCTATCTATAACATATATGTTTATAATTATTACTCATTCAAACGGCAAAATTGAAATTGGATTTGGAAATAAAATTCGGTTCTCAAATGCTTTGCATGAGCCAAGCAGAGACAAAATTTCTTGGCCACTCATCATTTGTCATCAACCACACTTAATCAGCCTCACCCTTTTATCTTCACCTCCCCACTTCTTCATCTTTTTTAATCCACACTTCTTCACATTAATAGAGCTCTTCCCCTCACGACACTCAACAATCCTCTATTCATGCTCTGTTCTTCTCGGCTTCACTGTTTGCTTTATAACATCAGCCTGTCTTTTTTCAAAAGAGTGATCATTTTTATAAATTATATTAATCAACTTTCTAAAATTCAAAAACTAATTTTTGTGGATCAGTCATAAATACACTCACATATTTGCAAGTAAGTTAAAGAAATATCAGTTACTTTTCAAAAAGAAAAATCATAACACAAGAACAGAGGTTCACAAATGTACTATATTGAGGGAAGAGTTGGAGTCTTTTAAGCCAGGTTGACTTGATTGTGGTGATACAAGTGTTGTAATATCTCCTTTTAATTTTGATAAAAAAAAATTCACATTCATTTTGCTGCTTCTTGATGGCTTCATGGCTCACCAGGTAGCTTCTTCCCCACCTTCCCTTGTCCCACACTTTGAAACATTATTACTCATTTGGAAGCATGCTTTGGTCACAACTTAAACGCCTCTTTGGCAGTTTTGGATCCATCAGATCCTCCTATCTTATCTACTCTGAGTGAATTATGTCTTTATACAATTCTGTATATATCAGAAAGGAAATTAGTTTCTTCTTTTTTTTTACAACTTGTCATCTTCCACCTACAGAGAAGAGGAATTCATGAGCTCTTTAACTTTTACTAATAATCACAACTATATGCATTTAACTCATGATTTAACATAAGTTTGAGTTTGCTTTTGTCACATCACATTTTCTTCTACAATTTCTTTATGTGCATAATTTGACCCTACCTCTAATAAAAAGAGAATAAAATATACTAAAATATTGTTGATTTCTTCAAGTTAACAATGACGCAGTCAAATAATCATATAAAACAAGTACGACAGAGGAATTCTAATGGATATAATACTAGCTAGGCTGAAAGAGAATGATGGCCACAAGGTGACGGCTAAAATGCTGATTAATTAAACATCGGCCAATTATGATCACTACTTAAATAATCGTTGTTTAAAATATTACTATTACATCAGCCAATTATGATTACTACTTAAATAATTGTTGTTTAAAATATTACTATTATTCTATTCCTTGAAATATGGTAAATAGAACATTGAACAATATTAATTTTTCTTCAGAAAAAAACGGTATTATTATCACAGAGGTTTTGCTGAGCATATTTTTGACGTGCCACGCTTTTATCACCAAAATAATTAACAAACTAACACATACTTATACATTTAGATTTTCTGCAATAACACACACATATCAATTAAAACAATGTATGTGATTAAAAAAATGTAAATAGCTTATGAAAACTGAAGCACTATATCTATGCAACAACCACTAAACTAAATATATATGAAATCCGAGACTTTTTTTTTGCAAAATCTGTAAAAGAAGTGTGAAAAGAAGGAGAGGTTGCAGGAAATTGCGGAAAGATGAAGAAAATGAATTCATAATGGAGATGCCCCGCATTTTGGTTTTTTCAAAGTTTAAGATCTTGTAGGAAGAAAGTAACAATAGCTAAAGATCTTGGACCATCAAATTGTTATTGAATTTGAATAGTATATAAAAGCAGAGGCAATATATTAGTTGCGTTTGCGTAGAACAAGGAGCTTTCCACCAACAAAGTACTCAGCATTTCTCTTTTTCAAAGGCTAATTTTAATCTGGGATGAAGACCCCGAGTCTTCCCTGAATATGCTACGATTCTTAACTTTTGTTCTGATGTTATGATTTCTCTTTTGGGAAAACTAACTGAAATTTCTCTAACTTACTTACAATTATGTGTGTGTAATTAATTTATTTTATAAAGCGAATAGTGGACTGACAGGAAGACAATAAGGAATGAAGATAAGACGAAACCCTCCACATTATGTTCTTCCGTCCATGCTCCTTCGTCATGGCAGCAAACCAGTTTCCCTACTAAGTTAATCAGTTCTGGATGATCCAAATTTGTTTTAAAAAAGCCTATAGTTTCTTTAAAAAAATATTTTAATGGGTATAAAATATAAAATAAAGATAATCTTTTAAATATTATTTATTTAAAAAATAATTTCTTATTTAAAAAATCATCATTTTAAGAAAACTCAAATCTAAACGGTTCATATCAAATCCAAATGATTCAAAAATGATTAACTCTCCTTATTAAGTAAAATGCTTAGTAGGGAAATAGGATCCTACAACTCCAGCCGATGACCACTGACTTGTATAACTACTTTTTCCACAAATTAGCTTATAAAAAAAATATTTTGTTGATTCTTTTGGAATGATGAGTCATCAGTGAGTCATAAAAAGAGAAAGAGAAGGAGACATGAGAATGAGCAGAGGGCCCATTTATCTCCTTCCATGCCTCCTTCCCCGCACTACTCCAATCCAATTATAACCTATTTCTTGTAATTATGCTCAGAGGTATTCTTTCGACGCTGCTTTCCACATGACTTCGACTTGTATCAACACGTATAGTCCAGTCAACCTGAGTCTTTCCTGAATTTGCTACAATTTTTAACTTCAGTTCTTATGTTAAGATTTTTCTTTTCTGAAAAGCAACTGATATTCATCTAACTTAGTTACGAATATGTGTTTATATTAATATGAAGGGCTTATGTTGCTAGAGCACTCATATATATGTGTGTGTGTGTATTATACATATTAGTGAAATGACCGAAACAAATGCTCATAGAAAATGTACAGAGCAGTATACTTTTTATCTGTTCCAACCTATGTATGCCATAACGGAGCCCCTTAATTACACTGACACACACATATTATATAGATTGTGCCGCCTTATGGAAAATTGATCTCTCCACTAACTTTTTTCTCCACTTAATGCATCAACTATTGTATCATATTTTAGTGGGTGAGATTTAATGCTATGTAACAATATTATAATTGAAGATTTTTATTATATATAATGTTATAATACTATTATTTAATACATAGAATATTAAATCTCATCTATTAAAATATGATTCAATGGTTGAGATATTAAGTCGAGAGAAAGTGGTCGGAAGGGTTAGAGGAGACACTTCTATCCCATGCCGTACATTGTCAAGTATTTAATGAACTGCATCTATGAATCATTTAGTTTACCTATGACTATGTTATTGAAATTTAATCACTCTTGAACCACGACGGTAAATGCCAACTAGTCCAAATAGTTTAACCAGAAATAAATTATTTGGAAATGCAAATAGCTTTATTCGGTTATAAGCGAAACAAAATTGCCTTTTGCTCACCCCAGTAAATGCCCCACAAAAAAAAAAAAAAGAAAAAAAATCTAGCTAGCTAAATACCCCCTCCGTTTTTAATATAAAAGTTAATTGATTAATTTAGATAAATTAAAGGAAATTAGCTATGTTAATTATTTGTAACAAATATATATTGGTTTTTTTAAAAAAAATATTATCCTTTATCATAACTACTCTTAGATAGAAATCCCTTAATGTATGTAATCAATATGGATATTTTGTAAAAAAAATTGTAAATTTAGGAGATAAAGTGGATTAAGGTCTTATATTTAATGCAAAATCTAACCCCAACTAGCTCTTAGACTAGAGGTTATAGCATATGTTGCAACTTGAGGAGGGAAGTAAAATTATAAATTAACAAGGGTTAACACCATTCTTAGTCCTTATAGTTTACAGTTATTTTTGTTTTGGTCCCTTAAGTTTTAAACAAGTGATTTTAACCCCTCAAGTTTACTCCGTTTCAAACTATTAGTTCTTAAGTTTCAAAATGACTTGAAACTAGAGTTAACACTGTTAATTAAATTTATGTGACACTAACACAATTATATTAAATATGTTTATGCATGCGGATGCTGACTGAGCAAGCTGAGTTGGAAAAATAAATTCTAAGCCTATATTTTTAAAAGCTTTTATATAATTGAAAAAACATAAACCCATCATCAGTCCGTGACCGTGGGTCTCTGCTTGATTTAAAGTAGGGAGGAGAGCTTCAACCTTAGGTTATGGTGGAAGGAGAGGGAAGGAGAAAATTTGTCAGAGAAAGATGTTTTAGACATTTTGGCTACACTAACGGGTGTAATTTCTAACCGTGTGTTTATTTTTATTTAACAGAAGGACTAATATATATCTAACTGGAGAAAACCAAAGAATCCAATAAAAAATAAGTTCAAGTAACTGATTCAAAACTGAATAGAACTCTTAGAACCTCCATATTAATTTTACCTTATATAAAACTAGATTGTATCATAGAATAATACTGAATGAATAATTAAGACAATAAAAAAGAAGTGGTTGCGGATATGTATTGAATAAAGGAGCGAGGTTTTCACATTTGTTTTCCATTTTATTAACATGAGCGTCAGAGGGATAAAATAAATAGGGAAGATCACAAATCATTTCACACCATTCTCAACGGTTTTTGTCTTATTATAGAGCCTTGCATTTTGTAGAATCAGTCATAAAATTTGCACATCTTCTGAAAATCCCACATAAAGGGGGGAGAGGGTGGAGAAAAGATAAAGAAGCTGATCTGATTAGCTGGAGAAAGTGTTTTTACATTGTACAAGATCAAAGTATTTAAAAACTATTTAATGTATTTATCTTATACAACATAAAGTTAATTCTTTACCTTCAATTGGGTATAGAATTTTCCTTTCACTGTCTTCCAATTTTCCAACCAAATTACTTTTCCAACACAGCCTTATAATTTATCTATTTTTCATATACAACCTCATGAGGTTTGATACTTTTAATTTCATCTGGACCTTTCATTTTTGGGCTTCTTAAAGTGTCACTTTACCATTTTATAGAGTAAATTAGGGGATTTCTTTCTTTTCTCTGGTCAAAAAGTGAAATTGAATTTATTGTAACTTGTGAGTCCTTTTTCTCCCCATTCACACACCTTTTTTCATAGAAATTAAAAGCCACCAACCTCTCTCCCTCCTTTTACATGCACTTCTTTTATAGAGTTTTATCTGTACTCATCACACTATAAAAAAATAATTTAATTCCATCGCAAACTTAATTTTTATTTTTTAAATTTAAAAAATCAAGTGGCAATTCAGGCGGCAGTCACCTCATCGCCAGCGGCGGCATGTGGCAACTCCGACGGCCTCCACCTTGTGGTCGACACACAAATCCGCCACGTGTCGCAATCTCTTTTTTCTTGGAAATGTAACTCAACTTAGCCTCCTTTGGTTCGAACCCACGACCTCGTCCGTACGCGCGCGATGCCTTAATGGATGGGCTCGATTGTTTTGACGTTCTATTATTATACAATTATATATATAATCTTATTATACATAATCAATTATTTATAAATATATATTTGTGCTTATATATAAATGTAATAATAATATAAAATAATTTTTAATATAAATTAAGTTCAAATTAAAAAATTTACATCTCAAATAAATTTCATATGACTATATTTTTGTCTAATTTTTAAATTAATTTTTTATTAACACTAATTAATAACTAATAAATAATTATGAACTAATATTTTTTACTAATATCAATTAATAACTAATAAATTTATTTTTTTGTAAATAAACTTTTATATGACCATTTTGCCTCTATAAGGATCAAAACCTATGATTGAAAATTAAAAATATTTTAGAAATTAGAAAATAATAATTTAAAAATAAATTAAAAATATTAATTAATAATTAATAAATTTTATAAAAATAATTTTTCAAAATTAAATTTGATTAAATAATAATAATTTTTAAATTTTGCCACAGAATTTGTGACGGAATTGAATCCGTCGGAAATTGTGATGGAATTATTCAGTTGTAAATTTCATGGCAAAATATGGAACTTACCAAGGAATATTTTTTGCCAAGGAATATTTCTTACCACGGAAAAAATTCTGTCGAAAATTCAACAAAATTTTTCACTAAAAAATTTCATCAGAAATTTCATATTTTTTTTGTAGTATCAATAACAAACCATCAATTGTCAACTTTAACATCCTTGCCTGCCACTTCTCTTCAGTTTCCATTTATTTATTTATTTATTTAATAACTAGCTATGTGAACAATATAATACAAATGAATTTTGGTTATTTTAATTGGGTCAAACGGCATTTTGTATAGATTTAAAAGTAAGTCATATTATTTATTATTTATATAATAATGTAGACATATAAAATCAGATTCATGTTTTTTTAGATGAATATTTATGATTTAATATTCAATATTCTGCTCATATATTTAAAATTAAATACATAATGCACTAGTAATTCAGGGAGGCAAGAAAGCCAGCCCCACATACATGCATGTACTTAAGCCATATTGTTCCCCAATTAGAAAAGAAGAGTTTTCAATACATTACGTGAAGTTAAGTCAATAAATGTGTTCTCCTGGGTCAATAGTGAAATAAATCAAAGATGAAGAAAATTAAAGGTTCGTGCTAATAAAAGGGAAAATCCACCAAAAATTGGTTCCAGCCTGTTGTGTCGAAGAAAGATTCTTTATGAGAAATTAAATATATTAATCAGTTGACACAATCAAATAAAGGCCTATGTAAAGCAATTAATCAGTGTCCGATTTTTTTTTTTTTTTTGAATACATATAATACATTCTGATCATCACAACTGTGTTAACCCCAAACTAAAGACCTAAACAAACCTAATCAGACCATATAATTACTTTAAACCAACATTACCTTGTTTTCCAAAAAGACGAGGTTGGAGTGGTGGAGGGAAGGTGCATGGAAAGAAGAATAGGGACCCATTGCAAACATCACACATTATTGGGCTTTGTTTTTCCATCCCATGCCCTCATTAATGGGGCATAAGTGTCATTTTATCATTTCATAAAGCAAAAGCATCACGAGATTTGCTTTTTTTTCCTGATTTCTCCAGTAAAAAAGTAAAATCCATTTCCATTGATACTCAAGTACCTTTTCTTCCTCGTAGCTCTCCCATGCTTTCACCCACACATTTTAAAATAGAAGCTACCCCATTTGTCCCAGCTCTATGGAAAGAAGTCCTGTATTTGACAATGAGATTTAAATTAATTAGCAGTATATAAGTTTTGTATCAATTAAATTAAGTTAACTAAATTTCTTAATTAGCTAAATGCAAGAAATGCTCACTAATTGAAATGATCATATAATTTATATTTATTTAAAAAATTATAATTGGAAGTAGTATTTCCTTAATTTAACATCTATTTTTCCATGTCTTTGGACACATTCAACAGCCAATAAAATAACAGTCTTTATCTCTCTACTTCCATTTTATAGTACAATATAACTAAATGGAAGGAGTCGTGAGGGAAGGGGAATATGGAAGGAATAAAATGGGCTCTCGGCTCATTCTCATGTCTCATTTAATTTTTTTTATGTTAATGATATATCTTAATCGAGCCTATAGTAAAGATCATATCAATATTTTAAAGGCTGAATCATACGTCCAACCGGAAAAGTTAACGGGTCATGATTTATCCAATCGAATGAGCCATCGGGCTGGTGACATAATAATTAAATAAAAAAATAATATTATAGACACACATGTATTAGAATATAAATGGAAGAAATATCTATAAAATATTTACACAACTTGAAAAAAAAAAAAAGAAAAAAAATTTACATATAACAACATGTATAGTATATAACACAATGAAATCATTAAAAATAAATTAGATAATAGTTATAATTTTGATGATATCTTATATTTAAACATTAAATATTATGAAGTTTTTTTTTATAATTTTTAATATAAAATTTTAAAGTAGAAAGAGAGGATTTATGTCTTATCTATTTTATATATAGATACGGAGAATAGAAAACATTCAGAATATGCATTAATTGTTTTTTCATGTAAAATCTTAAAATTAATTTTAAAAAATAAATGAACATGAAGATCGTGTTGAAAACCAAACAGTACTTTAAAGTAAAAACTTAACCTCTTATTTATCCATCATCCATCTATGTATTGAGTTATTGGCTGATGATGCGTAACTGTTGGCAAAGAAAAAAAGACCGATGGGTAACTTTATCTGCCCCACTAAAAGACAAAGCTTCTTGGCACCTTCGGAGAAAGTGAACATAATAAAAGAAACTGTTTTTTTTTTTTTACCTGAACATAATAAAAGACACTGGAACTGGAACACTGGAAAAGACAGCAACATCTTCTCTCTCCCTCTCTAAACCAGATCTACGTTTCTATTTCTCCGGCCGGCAAGCTCATGATCGAACGTTGAAAGAAGCTTATATGCATTTTTGTTTTTATGAAGATCATATTCACAACGAAAACTGAATCTCTCCCTCTCTAAACGGTAAGAAATACGATTCTTTTGTCATTCAGATTATTATTTCATCTTTGACTGTTCTTCTTCTCCTTCGCTTCTTCATTTTCCTTCTCAGTATAAACATTAGTTGAGAGCCATCCGGCTTCCTTAAATCCGTCCCGGCTCCCGGCTGAAAAGCGATATCCAGCTTTATAATGATTTTTTCCCGGTCCAATCCGGCTGGAACATTAAAACGGCTTAACCCCCAAAACCAAGCCGTTGCCGGCTCCGGCCGTCTGGTCCGGCTCGGCTATGAAAACATTGTGATCATATACATGTCTTTTTTTTTCCTCCTTTTATTGATCGCACGCATTTTTGTTTGACAAAACACTCATTAATTTCATAAGTCACTCGTTATTCAAATAAAACCAACCAAATTTTTAGTGGTTGTTGCAATAATGATAAAGCTGATTTGTGGGGAAAATGGGAAACCGACATATTGTGGAAAAATGGGGTTATACATACAAGAGATGGGGGAAGGAGCATGGAAGGAAGAATGTGGACCCTTTCTTTTACAATTTCTTTCCTTTCATTATTCTAATATTGCAGAAAAAGAGAAGAATGTGGACCCTTTGTTTTACGACTCCTTTCCTTTCATTATTCTTTTATTGCAGAAAAAGAGAGAGGAAAAGAGGAAGAAAAGACAAGGATATAAAAGAAACAGAAAGAAATTGTGAGGAACTTGCGAGAAAATTCTAGCTTGAGGCATCTAACAACACCATAAGGAAGGTAAACTCCTGGACCCTTGTATATATCAAGCATTTGAGTTTAATCCACTTCCCTTATAGTTGTTAGCCCAGCTTAGTATACTATACACTTCACTTGATCATCTCATATTTGATTTATTTTCCTTTTCCTTTAGAGCTAATGTTATGGTTTAGTTGTTGTAGGTCGCAATATTAGGGGTTCGTCAAACTATACTCAGCAAGTTCGTTCAAATATTTATGGCAAGCGATCAACAAGAATTTTCCGCAAATTCTTCTAACTCCAATTCAAACCCAAGAACCTGCAAATATGACATTTTCTTGAGCTTTAGAGGCGAAGACACCCGGAAAGGCTTCACAAACCACTTGTATCATGCGCTCAAGAAGAGTGGATTTACAGTTTTCAGAGATGATGAAGAGCTTGAGAGAGGAGAAGTCATTTCAAAAGAACTCCTACAAGCAATTGAGGACTCTCATTTCGCAATTGTTGTTCTCTCCAAAAATTATGCCTCTTCTTCATGGTGTTTAAATGAGCTCCAACATATTCTTCACTCAAGAGATAATTTGTGTCAACAGGTTTTCCCCATATTTTATGATGTAGATCCATCAGCTGTGCGGAATCAAAAAAGAAGTTTTGAGGAAGCTTTTGATAGGCACCAAAGGCTTCAAAGGGACAATGAGGTCTTGAAAAGTTGGAGAGAATCTCTCAAGACAGTTGCTAACTTATCTGGTTGGGATTGCAAGGATCGGTAAGTTAATTTCTTATTGGGTAAAATTATGCGACATATATTTTTTGCTTATAATAATTTCATTGAACATAAATCTAGATGCAGTCAAGCTATTTGTTTGGCATGTATGTGTTCTTATTTTAAAGATAAAAAATTAACTATTAAAATGAACATTTTTGTTGTAGCAGGAAACTATACTTCATATTTACCAGTGTCATGAATCTTTGTATTGTTTATTGAGTTGTTCTTTCCATTTCTGTTTGCAATTATTTAATAAATGAGTTTTCACTGTTAAACTTTGTCAAAAAATTAAACAATTGTAAAAATTTTTAAATACAATCATTTGACATTGATATATATACTATTAGCTATATTCGAGTAGTGGGTCATTTTTTAGTTGTGATATTATTTATTCTAATAAATTTTGAACTTATTTTCGTTTTTGAAATAAAAACGTTTAAATTTAAAATTTGCATTATTAATTTTGATTTTTTTATATTCAAAACTATCGTCATCAAACTAAAAGCTTTAACTTCACAATTAAATTAAAGCACACGCTTAAAATAAAAAATGGAATAACAACTGCAAGGCTTATTTGCTGCCCATATTAAATTTGTTTCAATGAGTTTATGATCCAGAAGAAAACTAATAGTAACAATTGCAGATATTGAAGTAACAAATATTATAATTACAGAATCAATTAAAAGTTATATATCTTACCCGGGCTCATTCATATGTTGTTTTAACTTGTAGGCCTGAAGCAGAACTTATTGAGACGGTGGTTCAGGAGCTGTGGACCAAATTACGTCCTAAACTGCAACCTGTTTGTGAAGGCTTAATTGGAATTGAAAATAAAATAGAACAACTGGAGCCACTGTTGAAGATAGGTTTGAATGATGTTCGGTTTGTAGGAATATGGGGCTTACCGGGTGTGGGTAAGACAACAATTGCTAGGGCTGTTTTTGACAAATATCGTAGCCAATTTGATATTAGTTGCTTTCTTCACAATGTTAGGGCAACTTCATTAGAAAGAGATGGCGAGGTGGAACTACAAAGGATACTTCTTTCATATCTCAAAATTCGAAACTTGAAGATTGAAAACATATTCGACGGGAAGGAAATAATCCAAAACCGTTTTAGGGATAAAAAAGTTTTACTTATCCTTGATGATGTTAGCCATACAAGCCATTTAGAAATTTTAGCTAATAGCCCCAATTGGTTTGGTGCTGGGAGTAGAGTGATCATAACAACTAGAGATTCACACTTGTTGCAAAGAGTGCATAAGGTATATGTACATGAGGTTGAATCTATGAACCCAGTTGAATCCCTTCAACTCTTTTGTTCAAAAGCATTTGAAAGAGGTGAACCTGAGGAGGATCTTTTGGAGATGTCTAAAACTGTTTGTGATTATGCGAAAGGCCTTCCTTTAGCTCTCTCTGTGTTGGGTTCTTTTTTCTGTGGAAGAAGCAGCCTGGGAGAATGGGAAGATGCTTTGGATATGTTGAAGAAAAATCAACATAACAACATTCTTAATGTACTTAAACTAAGTTTTGATGTGTTAAAAGGCCCAGAACAAGCAATATTTTTAGATATTGCTTGCTTCTTCAATGGGTGGACCAAAAAGGTGATAACACACATATTGGAAAGTTGTGGATTCAACGCAAAAATTGGCATAGCAATTCTTCAAGAAAAATCTTTGCTAAAGGAATATCATGATTGTTTAGTGATGCATGATTTGCTTGAACAAATGGGTAGGGGAATTGTTGTAGATAAGTCTCCTGATGATGTTGGAAATCGTAGTAGATTGTGGTCTAAGAAAGATATTGATGAAGTTATGGAAAACAATCTGGTGAGTGTTGATCTGAATTAGCTTATATTGGTTTTAATACATTTTATGTCTTATTAGTTTCTAGTCAATTTATTTTGATATCATTCTCCTGGTGACTAATGTTGTTTATCAGGGCACAAGAGAAATACAAGGTGTGGTTTCATCCACATTTTGTAAGGCATATTGGCATCCTGAAGACTTTTCAACTTTGCATAACTTCAGATTGTGGTATGAGGAAGATCGTGATGAAGTTATGGAAAACAATTCGGTGAGTGTTGATCTTAGCTCTTATATTGGTTTTAATACATTTTTTATATACCTTATTAGTTTCTAGTCAATTTATTTTGATATCATTTTCCTGGTGACTAATGTTGTTTATTAGGGCACAAAAGAAGTACAAGATATGGTTTCATCCACATTTTGTAAGCCATGTTGGGATCCTGAAGCCTTTTCAACATTGAGTAACCTCAGATTACTCATAGTAACAAGTGATTCGAACGTTTCTCATGGCCTCAAATGTCTTTCTCATGCTTTGAAAGTACTTCATTGGCCAAAATATCCCTTAGACGCTCTTCCTCCTGGAACTCGACTGGATAAACTTGTTGATCTTAGAATGCTTCATAGCAAATTAAAGAAACTTTGGAATAAAAGCCTGGTAAGATATACATCTTTTGCTTTGAGGCTATAGATAGTGTAATTTTTTATGCTAGTTAGCACAATGTATTGTTTTAAGTGATTCTCATATATTTGTTTGACCAGTGTTCCAGGAATCTGAAGTTTTTGAACTTGAGTTTTTCCAAAAACTTGATTGAAACTCCTGATTTCTCTGAACTGCCAAATCTGGAAAGATTAGAACTTGAAGGTTGTGAGGCTCTTGCTGATCTTCATGCTTCAATTGGACAACTCAAAAAGGTTCAAGTGTTGAATTTGAAAGGTTGCAAAAATCTAAGAACACTTTGTCCAAAAAAATTGGAAATGGGTGCTCTTAAAGAATTTGTTCTTTGTGGGTGCATTCAAGTTAAATATCTCCCAGAGTTTGGGGAAAGTATGAAAAATCTAGAAATGCTTGATGCAATGGAGGCAAATTTAGTCAAGCTTCCAGAGTCACTTGGATTATTGAGTGGTCTCAAGACATTGAAGTTAAGGGGCTGCAAAAATCTAGTTTGCCTTCCCCAAAGCATCCACAAGTTGAAGCGTCTTGTACTTGTTGATATTGCTGGGTGCTCAAAATTTTGTAGATTGCCAGGAAACTTGAATGAAATGGAAGCCCTGGAGGAGATTAACGCAAGTGAAACTGATATAAATGAAGTACCTTCTTCCATTGGTGGATTAAAAAAGCTCAAGAAATTGTTCTTTCGGGGGTGCAAAAGGCCAACGACTAACTCTTGGAGCTTGTTTTATCTGTTGAGCAACATGTTTTGGGGGCGTTCAATTTATGACAGCTTAACATTGCCTGCTTCAATCTTCAATCTTAAATTATTAGAAGAATTAGATTTAAGCTACTGTAATATTGATGAGGGATCTGTTCCGTATAGCTTTAGTGGCTTATCATCATTGAAGGAATTAAATCTCAGTGGAAACAAGTTTAAGAATCTACCTGATTGCTGCATATCTAATCTTATAAATCTGAAATATCTTTTATTGAATTCCTGTTCGGAACTTCGTTCGTTGCCGCAATCAGGACCAAGTTTAGGTAGGGTGGATGCACAAGAATGTGGTTCATTGGAAACAATGTTAGACGAACAATTATCACATCTCTTTGCTTCAATCGACCAGGTATATACATATATTTTACATATATGCTATTGTCATCTATACTTTGTAATTTGATATGTGATATTTTTGGGGTATATAGAATGGAATTTGGATGACTGGAGAAACTCTTACGGTGACAATTCCAGGGAGTGAAATACCGTCTTGGTTTGAGAATCAAATTGATCTTTGTCTGAATGATTGCAATCACGCTTTGATGATGATAGACACGCCTCCTTGCGGTGAAGAAATGTTAGGAATTGGGTTATGCTTTGTGCTCAACGAAGGACGTTCAACTATTCTTCGTTGTGACTTTGATTTTGCTGCACTTCCTGTTCCTGACCCATGCAGTAGCACCTTTATCAGGAGGTTTGGGGTGAACTCTTTATGTTTGGAATCAGGTCACCTATCGATGTTGTTTTGGAAACAAAGAGAGGAACTCAGTCGTATTCTACAATTAAGCGAGTACAGTCACATTCCCTTGAAATTTGAGGCATGTCCTGTTTGGAATTGGGATGAAAAATTTTCAATAAAGTGTGGATGGCGGGTCATAAGGAAACGTGATTTTGAAAATAGGGACAACTCAATAAGTCATGATATCCTTCGAGCAGCGGAACAACACAATGACCAAGTATGTCACTTTCATCGTACATTCTCCTTTCATGTCCATTTCAAACAACACCCTCAATTCCTAATTATATGGGGAAAAAAAAGTTTAAACCGTTAGCCCACGATATACATTCTCCTTTCACCATTTAGTACTCCTATTACCAAATTTATTAGTATTGAGAAAATTAGTTAAATTGCGTATTTGTAACCAATGGTTGGAATACTCTTTAACAATTATTTCTAATATTTAATGAGATGTCGTAATGACTTTTTTATCGAAGTGAAAATTGAGCATTTTAATAAGGAAAAAAAATCAAGTATTTATGAGTAGGAGTATTTTGATGTAGTAGAAAAATTGGATGCGTTCTTATATTCGAACAGGACAAAAGCAAAGTGCTTAATATGGTTCTATGTTTAGGACAAAAAAGAGTAATAATTAAGTTAAATAAGAAACCTTTAATATTTAAAAAATTGGAAAGTTGAAAAAACGGCATTAATTAAGGATACAACTGAACAAATGTAATCAATTTTTGGATATTAACTAATCTTAACTGTTTGTTAACGTGTAAGTTAGGTAATCATTTTTTTATAGATATTAACTAGTTAGGAATGGAGGGAGTATATCCAAATAAAATTGGCTTGGTTTGTTATATGTAATAATGGTATTAGGTATAGGAAGAGATTTCATAAAATAAGATACAAACAAGATAAGTAGATGGAGGCATGTAATTTAAATTTAAAAATGATCTATTGATGATATTAATTAAGTAAATAAATGATGATAGATGTAGGGTGAAACTTAATTATTCTTGTGATGATGTAATTGTGTTAATGTGACGTATGATTGGGGGTTGCAACACATTGTGCAGGCTGTTCGTACCCCAATGCCCTTAGGAGTGGAATCAAGATCGATTTCAGTCCGTCAGCATATCATCAATCTAGATGATTTGGCGGAGCACTATGGGAAAGCATGTACATGATATCATAATATGAGATCTAAATTGCCGGCTTCTGACTATAATTAATTAGTTAAGTTATTATGATGACCGCTAAAAGCTGTTTTCATATGATTAGTTGCTAACTTTTCATATTTTATATAATTAAAGTAAATTTTTGAAGTAATTTGGAGAGTTATATAAGTAATTTTTAAGGGATTTCTATAAGTTTATATCATTAAAAAAATCAAATCAAATCAAATGGGTGCATCATTTGTGAGATTTTAAATTTTAAATTAAAATAGAAATTTTTAAGATTAGAGAAGAAACCATAATAAAAATAATAATACGAATTAGAAGTTTTCTTTAAAAAAAAGTCAGTTTAGTTTTTATTAGTATTATTATATTATTCCTACTTGTATTATTATATTTTCATTTCTTTTACTTTTCAATGAAGACGGGGTAAAGGGTATACCTAGTGTTCTTTTGCATTAACGATTGGAATACCTAAAAGTTATTTTTTAATCGTGATTTATGGTATATAAGATAAGTATGTGAGAGAAGTTGTGTCTCAATTTACATAAAAAACAGCTTATAAGCAATCTGATCGTTAAAACAAACATGCTGGTATTAATTCCAAAGTGCCCTTTGCTGTATCAGGTCAGACCTAAAGCTTAAAGAAGCTGGACTAAAAGGAGGAGAGGACGGTTTTGGATCTGGAGGGAGAGGGTTGCACGGCTGTGTGCTGCTGACTGTCTTCATTAGCACCATCTTCTTCTGAGATCAAGAAGAACCAGAGAGGGAAGCTAAATTGAGAGGGAGGGAGGGAAGGGGAGCATCTCTTCTTCTCCAGCGACGGCCATCGAAATAAGGACAGAAGGAGCTCCGGTGTGCCTTCTCTTTCCTCTGTTTCTTCTTTCTGAGTTCATAGTGGGACGGCGACTGGGCTGAATCGAAGACGCAAGATGAGGGTGTGTCGTTTGTTGGAGAGAAGGTCGCTGCTGGTTTTAAGCTTAAAGAGCTGAGAGGAGGCGCGGTGGTGGTTCGAGAGGCTACTGTGCCTCATCTGTAAGAGCAAAAGGAAAGGAAAGGAAGTTTGGGTTTTGTACAGAGGGAGCGAAATCTGGAAAGAAGGCCGCATAGCTCACGGTTGATGCTTCGTCATCATTCTTAAACGAGAACCAAAGAGTGCCGGACGAGGAGCTGAGAGGAGGCATTGTGAAGTCCCACTGTTCATTATCTTCCTCATTGAGCTGATATTTGCTTAGTGATCTGTTTTAATTTTTTGCCATTAAACTCTGATTCGATTCTTCTTTGTTTCCTGTATGGTTTTGAATTTTGAAATTGTTGCTCATATGACTGGAATTAAAGTAACGTGGGGTTAGTTGTCCTTTTAATCTAGAATAGATATGAACTAATTTGATTTGAGGATTTCTTTATGTATGAATTAATTAATTATGCTTACTATTAGTTTTGTTTACTTATATTATTTTGATTACCTAGCTTGATCACCACTAAGAGAGATCTTAATTGAATCATAAGAGTAAATAACATGAGATTGGAATTTATTTAAATTTGCCCATAGGATAGAAATATATCTATTGGATTTATATATTCATATTAAAGTGAAAATTGAACAATTATTGTCTCTTAAGTAAATTTAGTTAGGAATAATAATTTTTATTTGAGAAAGAATACAAGTGATCGGGAGATTCTTTTATCTATTAATAATTTAGATTAACAATTTAATATTAAGTGTATTTATTTTGGGTGATTACATGCTTGTCACTCTAGGTTGTTTTTCTCCATTGAAATCTCAAAAATATTAAATTTAGCATTTTTGCTCTTCTTTAAATTGTTTTCCAATTTTCTCATTTGATTTGCTTAACTTAAATGAAAATGAGAAATTTAATATCTAATCACTAATTTATTTAGATTTCTGTTGAACGACATTGATTCGCTATTATACTATTTCATGACTCGTACACCTGTTGTGCTTGTTTAAAATTTAGTAACATCACTTTCTCCTAACACTTATTAAAGTTTTTATTCAGCATTATTCACAAAATTATTTCATCATAAAGCAAACCGCACCAATGTAATACAAATTGCAGAATAAGTGAGAGACAATACGTTGGTTTAGAAGAGCTCCTTTTAGATTTGGGCCACAAATACAATAACTAATGTCAGTTGGTAAGCACTCACATTCCTACCTACTTAGCTTCAACTTAATTATAACTAGAGATTAAATTGACTTACTTTCTTTGGATGTGAGTTTTGAGAAGGAGCTAGCCCCTCAAAATGTGACAAACCAATGTTTGAATTCCACTAGAAGAGATGCCCGTATTTAGTATTCAACATTACCTAAAATAGGATTACCTCTAATAATAAAATACTTATGCCTAGGGAAAAAAACAATTTTAGGTTCTGATTTTAGACATAGAAAGATGATAGGTGGATATTTTATAAGTAAATGGGTATAAATTTTGGGAAATATACTCTCTAATTAGATTAAATTTATAAATGTTTTATATCTGTCTAATTAATTTTTATATATTTTCCTCCTTTTAGCCAATTACAAGATAAAAAGGGATTTTGCAATAAAATCTCCTCATCTTTTTTTGTTGCAGCAAAAATTATAAAACTCAAGAAAGAAAGAATCAAGAAAACATCAAGAAAAGGAAAGGAAGAAGATATTAAAACAAGATATGAGTTGCACCAAAGGAAAATAAAGGAAGCAACAAGATAGCGTGTGTGCGGAGGCTTCGGTGGAACAGATACAATATTGCGTGGTTGGATTAGGTCTTGTGAATAGTTTTTATGATTTATAAGGTAAGCATGTGACATGATTTTTGTTTTGACTTGCGAAAAAGGGCTTTTAAAACCGTTGTTTCGCAATTACCCAAACACTACTCTGGTCCTATTTATAAGTCCAAATTAACTAATTCTCACATACCAAGGATAGTTAATTAACTCATTAATTATGGGCTAAGGAAAAATTGAAGGATTAGGTCTTGTGAATAGTTTTTATGATTTATGAGGTAAGCATGTGACATGAGTTTTGTTTTGACTTGCAAAAAAGGACTTTTAAAACCGTTGTTTCGCAGTTACCCAAACACTACTCTGGTCCAATTTATAAGTCTAAATTAACTAATTCTCACATACCAAAGAGAGTTTATTAACTCATTAATTATGGGTTAAGGCAAAATTGAAGGATTAGGTCTTGTGAATAGTTTTTATGATTTACAAGGTAAGGATGTAACATGAGTTTTGTTTTGACTTGCAAAAAATGGCTTTTGAAACCGCTGTTTTGCAGTTACCTAAACACTACTCTGTTCCTATTTATAAGTCTAAATTAACTAATTCTCACATACCAATGAGAGTTAGTTAACTCATTAATTATGGGTAAAGGCAAAATTGAAGGATTAGGTCTTGTGAATATTTTTTATGATTTACAAGATAAGCATGTGACATGAGTTTTGTTTTGACTTGCAAAAAATGGCTTTTGAAACCGTTGTTTCGCAGTTACCTAAACACTACTCTAGTTCTATTTATAAGTCCAAATTAACTAATTCTCACATACCAAGAAGAGCTAGTTAACTCATTAATTATGGGCTAAATTTTTTATTTTGCCCTTTTTTATGATTGGTTCAAGGAGTCAACATAAATAAATTCTTTTTGTTTATTGCAGGTAATAGGGGCAAAATGGTAAAAAACACATTCATTATTCTGAAATGGGATTTATAATAAGAACCAAAATATTTAGTGAAAATGGATTTATGAATAGGACTAAAGTGGTAGGATGATATCAATAAGATGTTAGTGTTAGTGCAAGCGTTTCACCCAAGAGGGGGGTGAATTGGGTGATACCAGAAATTTTGTTGCGTATAAGAAAATAGACAGAATATTTAAAGCAGTTTAGAGCAAAGAGAAATATCACCGAAGTGTATACCAGGAGTTATACTGGTTCGGCCACAACCACTTTGACATACGTTCAGTCCTCAGAGCGTCTCTGAGAGTTTCACTATATTCTCTAAGATTCAATGGGTTCTTGGCACCTCAGTACACAGCAAGTTCCTTCACCTGGACACTCGCTCCCCCTTACACGTTGTAATCAAATCCTCAACTCAAGGTTCCACAACCTTAAGTTGTCTCAATAACAAATATTGAGTTTGTAATGAAAAACTCTCTCACAGAGCAAATATATAATCACTGAAGTACAATGAATGAGTATAAGAAAATGAAGCACTAAGAGTGTGTTAATCAGTGTATGTTCGTGTGTTCTCGATTCTTGTTTTATGCTATTTGAATGCTTCATATATATAGATCATTTGTAGTGTCCTTTGGAATCAATTCAAACATGTCCGTTAGAGTCGCGCAGCAGCGGTTGACCATTCTTCAAATTTGAAAACTATCCGTTTGCGGTAGGTGAACGTTCGGACTTTTATTTGACTTTTCACTTCTTGCATGATCTCTTCATTGTTTCTTTGCAAATATACTTAGAATACTAGTGCAATGAAGAGTTAATCATATAGATAATAAATCAATAATCATTCGATTAAAAACATGATTTCTGGACTTCATTACTCGAGTGGCTACTCGAGTGATCATGCTCATTACTCAAGTAGTCCCTCGAGTAAACCTATCAAAAATATGGCAGTGTGTAATTCAACATTTTTCATAAGATATTACTCAGGTAAGACATGGAGTAAGATACATCACAAACCTTGGAAATACCTGATTACTCGAGTGGTGACTCAAGTGGTCATGTCTTCTCTTCACATCTTACTCGAGTGACCCCTCGAGTAAATTCCAAATAACTTTGCCGATTACTCGATTACTCACTCGAGTAATTGCATCAAATTATTGGCCGAGAATACCTGTTCTTTGTTTATCTAATTACTCGAGTAACCCCTCGAGTAATGCTTCAAATAACTCTGTAGATTATTCAAGTGCTTCCTCGAGTAATGCCATTTTCTCACATGGTTACTCGAATGGCTACTCGAGTAAATTGTTTCATTTCTTGGCCGAGAGCTACTGGAATATTTTTGACCTTGTTACTCGAGTGGTTACTCGAGTAAAGCCTTTTCTCATGTGTTACTCGAGTGGCTACTCGAGTAATGGTTCATATAACTTTGCAGATTACTCGAGTAACCCCTCGAGTAATTACTTCTAAATTTTGGCAGTGCTTTCGAAAAAATTTTCTTTCAACATTACTCGAGTGACTACTCGAGTAACAATGTTCCTTACTCGAGTTGTCACTCAAGTAAACGTAGACAAAAACTGCCATTGAGGTTTTTCCTTTGCTTTTTCTCTCAGATCTTCTTCATTACTGCAGTGCTTACTTCAAGTAATGCTTTGTCTGCCATTTATTTACTTTTTTCAAATTCATTTGTTATCATATCCTCTTTTATTATTAGTCCAATCTTTGTTATCATCAAAACATATGGGATCTAACAGTTAGTTCCTGACAAAAAGAAAATTCTATTGATATGTTTGGTAGAGAAAAATCTATTTAAAAATATGGAAAAATGATTACTATAGATATTCCTTTGACCCTAAAGAACTCTGATTGTTCAATTGCCCCTGTAGGAAGAGAGTTAGGTCTGTACGAAGAGGAAACATTAAAGTTTGTTGGAATATTCTAGTGCACCCTTGGTGAATTAGGGCCCAAGCCCGATTCAAGAAGGGCTATCATAGAGAGATGAGTTATAAAGAGAAATATCCTTTGTGGTTTAAAGGTTATATCTATCGCCATATAACCATACGTTTAAGAGTTGCATCTATTACTATGTGGCATACATACATTATATATATAGGGTGTGGGATTAAGGGAGAAGGCGAGTCAGAATATGAATAGCACACACAGAATATTACTCTTCTCCCTCTAAAATGTTCTCTCTTATAAGATTGTTCTCTTCTCTTCCTTTCTTTGGTGTATGTGCTGTGTAACATAATCGGGATCCGCATCGGTGCTTCAATTTCGTATGGGTGCTTCAAAGAGTCAGTCGGATTCCAGGTACGCCCGAAATTCTTACATGGTATCAGAGCTTGATTTTCTTGAGATACGTATAATATTATTTGTCTTTCTTCCGTTACTGGCTTAATTGCTATGCGTGTCTTCAATGCCTATTCCTACAATGTATATTGTTCCATGATTATACTAGTGTAAATGAGTATACTGCCTGCATGAGTCTCTGTTTTTTGTTCTATGTTATTTAAAATTCCTTTTGTGGTTATACATTGAATATTTCTAATTTTTTTTAAAAAACTGGGTAGTCTAATAGTTTTGATTTTCTGTTTTCAGGAAGTGCAAAACCTGTGTTTCTTGTGTTCCTTAATGGTGTATGTGAATGTTTTGAAAGACATGAACTATGAAAATTTAGAACCATGAAACAGAAAGGAAACAACATGAATACCATCATTCTTGACTGTTCCCTTTACAAAATTAAGCTTTGACTAAATCAATTTTTTTATTGCCCTAATTGTTTGGTTTGTGAAAGTTTCTGCCGTATATATATATATATATATATATATGCATATGTATGCGTGAGTTTTCTGAAAACTGTCGCTAGAATGTGTTTAAGCCACAGGCCTATGTGTTTTTCCTTTTTCTAGTTCTTAAGTCTGTGTTATATTTTGTTTGAATAATATATATATATATATATAGCATATGAAGTTTTCATTGAAACGCGTTGGAACATACCGCTTTGACAGTTTGTCATTCTAGTACTTGGGTTCTTCAGAAACTTATGATGTAGGCTACAAATATGGTATACAAATGTAGAGCACAAGAATCAAGAACAAAAGAAATGGGTCCAAGAACTCGCCATAGAAAACAAAACTGAGAAAGTATGCTTTTTGAGACTGGGCCAACTTTGAAAATAGGTCTCAATGTGTAGATGGAGGTTGAAGATAAAGCAAAACAACAAGACGTTTTGCCTCAACCAAAAACGGGAAGTCATTTCACCTTCAGAGGGCTTTGTGCATTAAATGAAACGCACCGTTTTAATTTTAAAAAAATAATTTAGTGTGAGGCTTTGCAGAAGATAGGTTGAAGACAATTATTTTTGGGCTGTTATGACAATTGGGAAAAGGGCAATTTTTCCGACGGCCCAATAAAATAGAGGCCCAAAAACAAGTTTTAATAATTTGACATTAAATAAAAAAAATTCTCTGGACTTGGGCTGGACCAAATTGGGTTCATACAAAATAAAAATATATGGGCTTCAGTGTTTTATTTCAATTTTTTTAGAAATTTTCATTTCCTCCTTCTATAAGGACGCTTGAGGAGGCATTTGAACTTCGATTGAGGTGCAGTTTGTTTTTAAAAATTCATAAATTCATGATCTATATTTAAACATATAATTTTTCTATTTTAAAACATGTTTGGATCTATTTTAAATATTTTTCAGTGTTATATTATAATGATTTTTATGTGTTTAAAAATCCTATAAATATTTACAATGGTTTATCTTATTTTTTATTTGAGTGAGATATGATTTAAATGTGTTTTAGAAGCATTGAATCAAAAGATTTTTGTCTTTTAATGAATATTTTTGTTGAAAAACTTATTCCTAAACATGAACTTGAAGGCTTTAAAATAGAAAGAAGTTTGATCCAAACATAAATAATTTAGAGGAATATGAATTTTTGAGTTATGAATAAGATAGGGATTTGCCCATTTGAATATGAAACTATAAGTGGCGACCTAGAAGGAGAATATCTTGATATAAGATCAAGATGGAAAGAATCCAAAGTAAGGTGATAATTGAACCTGAAATGGAATGAGAGGAACAATTGAAAGAGAACTGATGATATGAATCCTAAAATGAAGTTAAATTTTCTGAAAAATCTCAAAATATAAAGATTTCCTAATAAGTCCAACCTTTGGATCATGGTGGAGTTCATGGAAATGTCACTCTTTAATTTGAGAAAGAAGAGAAGGCCCATCTTAAGAGAAGAACAAAGTCCAAAGTCCAGTCTAAATCTTTTTAGAAGAAATACAAAATATTTCTATTAGGAAACAAATATAACTTGAATAAGAAATATGGGATATTTCTTTTAGAAAATTTGAAAGATTGTTGAAATAATAGGAGACACAAAAATCTTGCAACTTTAGAGGAAGTATTTTTGGCTAGAAATTAAAATGTGCATAAATGAAATGCATAGAGAACTTAGAAAAACTATTAAGTTTTGCCAACTCCCAGATAAGAGGTTAATAAGACATTAAGAATATAATGTGATGAAAGCATGAAGAAGTAAAAGTCAAAATACTCTTTATGAGTGGGAGCTCTTAGAAAATGAGTTTTTCAAAAGCATCATATGCTCTATCTAAGTGGGAGCTCTTAGAGAATGAGTCTTTTGAGAGTAGTAATTGAGCATGTTATTTAAGGTACTTGTATGAAATTCTTGATAGACAATAATGACATAGTTGGAATCTATGTGATAGGAGGTACAAACGTATTCTCCTGATCATAGACTCAATGACGTTGTTATTTTTCTAATCAAGAATAATACTAGTATATGACATTGTATACTTCAATGTGTTATATTATTGAAAAGTTCTTAGATTAAATAAATTATATGAATAACCCTGTGTGTGAGATAATTTGAGTGGCTAAGCCAGGAGAGGCTCTTCCAAGAACATAATTTGTAAACTAAATGAGGACAATCAAAATATCTAGTATTTATAAAAATAATTCATTCTCAATCCATTGACAAATGGTCATGGTAATACTGAAGTTGAGATATTAGCTTAGTATAGAAAAGATTATGAGACCTATATGGCTTGACAAGGGAAACAAAATAGTATGAATTGCCCTATAAAATTGTATAGTTGTGATTCAATATTTCTTTCAATAAATTTCTTTGGTTGGTAAATTCTTTGTGCATAATTGCATTGCCATTTCTTCTAATTTAAGTATTAACTTAAATATATGTCTTACTAGTCAAAGACATAGAATTTGGTTCTAGAAATAGCATAATGAAAAGTTTTCAGTAAGATACTAGAACTGAGTTTACATTGCAATTATTTTATTTCGTTGCGTATGGTCTTATAAGTTTGAGGGTAAGACACAGTGTTGGATAAATTATTACCTTTGTTGACAATTTCTCATGTTATTACTTAATTTCACACAAGTCTAAAAATTATTGCTTTAGGCAATAAGTGAATGAAGTTTGAGAATCAATTGGATAGGAATTTTAAAGGTCCTATGAATTGATCAAAGGAGTGAGCATCTATTTGACCAGTTTTAGTTAGCTCTGTTGAAATAAAGGGATAAATAAATTGATAACTATCCGAGGAACTCTATCACTAAAAAAAGAGTTTATAAGGCATAATTGAATGCTATTAGACATGATTAAACATATTATGACTCATACTAACCCACCAAATATGAGTGGGAGAGTATTATCTAGTTTACTTTTGGTGAATTAGTACAGAAGCATACATCCTTGATTTTATCAAGTTATGTGGACTTAAGTTTAAGCATGTACCCTCTAAAGTAATCATTGTCATACCCTATTAATGTTGGACTAAATAAAATTTAAATTTGAGTTTTCATAGACCATAAGAGTCTGTTGCAAATTCTCATAGTGGTTATAGGTAGGAGCTCATAAGAGTTACGTTTTCAAAAGTGAAATATTGATAGAATTATGACCAAAAAAGAATTGCAAGGTATCACATTTGTTGTGAATTAGTTGCAATGAAGGGTGAAACTAATCATATTGCATTTCTTTGCAAGACGCAAGGACAAGGCAGTACAAAATATGCCAATAATCCTTAATTGTTTTTGAGAGTGAGAGCTTATAATGGTCAATAAAGAGACCAAACAAAATAAATATGAAATGCAAAAGGCTCATGAGAAAAGGGATAACTGAGAAAAATGTTCATGATTATTCTAAAGAAGGATGATGAGTCACATTCTGTGCAAGAGGCCATGTTAAAAAAGAATGGAAGAAAGCAAAGGAAAGGAAAATGGATTCTTTGTGAAAGAATCAAATTGAGAATCAGTTTATCTACCACCAAGTCAAAAGGGCTATTGAGAACTAGTGAGTTCTCTAGGTTTAAGAGAGAAGTGGGTAGATCAATTGAACGACACAAGACTTATTGTTATAGAGGGGTATGCATAACAGGAAGGCATTTTTCTCACTTATTATGCATTTAATTAGTTTTAATATGGCAATAGTTAATCACTTAAATTTAAATTTACATCATGTGGATATAAAACATACACTTTGAGTGATGATCTATATGAAGAAATCTATATGCAGTGACTATTAGATTTCACTAAAAGTAGTATTTGAAGTTTCACATAGTGGTACTTCATGTTATTTTGCAAAAATCCTGTTATGAATTGATGCGATCGTCCAGATAGTGATGTTTAATGCCTTGAAAGAGCAGTAACCCAATGTGTTTTTCAAATAGTTGAACAGAATCATTGATAAATGATTTGTGAAGTTATTCCTTTAAGTGGATGATATACTATTGGTTATACATAGTTTGAATCAGGTAGTGCCTATTAAAGAATGGCGCTAGTAAATTTTGAAAAAAAAAAAAAGTTCATGAGTAAAGTAGTTGAATTTGAGTTCTAAAGAGATAGCTTAAGAAGACTCCTCTCTTTTACAAGGGAATTACATTAAGAAGATTCTTAAGAGGTTCATAATAAGTGAATGCAATCGCATGGATACCCCAGTGACTTTAGGAGTGAGTTTGAGTCTTGATAAATTTTCCTGACTAAACCAATGAAGAAGATAATGGAAAAGAATGTCCATATAAATACTATTAGCAGTGTGATGTATGCAACGATGTATACAAGACAATATATATGCTCATGGAAGGATTTGTAATTCGATATTAGTCTAACCATTGTGAGAGACATTAGATGGTTTCACAGAAGGGTCCTGAGATACTTGTAGAGGTTATATGGTTATATGTGAGAGCCATATGTGTTGTGGTAATATAAGAGGTTATATGGCTGGTAATGTTCATAGAACATATGAGATTTTGAAAAATGAGAATTTAAATCTAGTGTCAAAGTATTGTGAGTACATGCAGCCATTGCCTAAACAAAGGACCCTAAGTATAATTGATAGAATAAATGTAAAGGTATAGCTATATGAGAGATGTTATAGCGCATAAAGTTGTTGTTGAATAACGTATTCATATGCAAAGTCCCCTAATTAAGCCTAATGACCAAGGACATGTATGAGAAACATGTTAAGTATTTTGACATACATATGGTATGAAATAATGATACTTCATTTTGGTTTTTAATATGTGTGGAAGTATACAATGTATAGTATGTCGTACAAGTTGGTGAGGTGGGCTTTCTCACACAAGGGACCGCCTTTGACATTCAGGAGGAGTGTGTAAAGATGAGACAACTGTGTTCACCAGTAAAGCAACAAGAGGGCTGATATGGGAAGGAAGAAACACAAACTATGTCGCCTTAACTTGAAGTGCAGTAAGTCGAGATGAGATTCTTGATTGTAAATATGAATGAAATCATGGAAACCCACGTCCATGATACCTGTTGCCAGGCAACAAATTCTTCAAAATTAATGTCATGTAATGTGAATGGAGTTGAGGAATTTGGGTTTAGATACTGGGAGTGTCTATACTTAAGTCTGTACGGTGTTAATGATAGAATCAAAACGACATACACTCTTAAAGTATAAGAGTAATACCGTATCATGTGATTCATACCGCATATGCTAAAAAACCGCAAATAGGAAGCAAGTGAATGGATCCCTGCTTCATTGTTGTGTGAGTCCCAAAAGGGTTAACCCTTCAATGATTTCATTTGACTTTAACATTATCATACAAATATGTTTCAATGTCTACTACTTTAGCATTTTATCTTATGATCATGATTAATGCGATCTAAAGGTATTATGTTAGGAAAGTGGTTGATACATATCAAAGTGACATATGGACCAAAAAAAGATTATTACCTGAAATATACACACCTATGTTGGTGGCTGAGATCGGTCCCATATGATATTTTTTGTGGTTTCATTAATGTAGACATTATGCGTATGAGAAAGGCGAACTCAGTTTTATATTGACTCAAGAGGGATTAGATCGGCCATGAGTAAAATGTATATTGGTAAATCGGCATCCGGGCATTATATCAATATCGAGCTACACTAATTGGTTGTCTTGTGCTAATCTCTGGAAAAAGGGATTTCTAGTACAAAGCGCCCAAATGGAGACGTCATGCTCACGTGGTCATGACAAAACACCTAGTATGAAAGAAGTAAGAGAAAAAGATTTGGCCCATAACATCAAATTCACCAAGTGTGAGTGGGAGATGTTGAAATATTCTAATCCACCCTTAGTGGATTAGGGTCCAAGCCCAATTCAAGAAGGGCTATCATGGAGTGACGGGTTATAAAGAGAAATATCCTTTGTAGTTTAAAAGTTATATCTATTGTGATATAACCATACGTTTAAGGGTTGCATCTATTCCTATGTGACTATACGTACACTACATATATAGGGTGTGGGCTTAAGGGAAAAGGCGAGTCAGAATATGAATAGCACACACATAATATTACTCTTCTCCTTCTAAAATGTTTTCACTTATAAGATTGTTCTCTTCTCTTCCTCTCTTTGGTGTATTTGCTGTGTAACGTGATCGAGATCTGTATCGGTGCTCCGGTTTCGTGTGGGTACTTCTGTAAGTCAGTTGGATTCCAGGTACACTCGAAATTCTTACAAAGTTGAATTCTCTCTTGACTGACTTGGCCAACCAAATGGAACTATGAACAGTTGGCTTTATTCGCCTGATAAAATTATTTAATAGAAGAGAATTAGACCAGTGTTCATGCGATGAAGATAAATTTGAATGGGTTCCTTTGAGTGTAGAATTTGGGATGCCACTTTTTAATCCGAAGCTTTGCAGTACTATATGTAAAATGGTGGTTTCATCAAGTTTGCTTCAAACTGGCTCATTTGGAGAACACCATGATTCAATGCAAAGCCTAAGGAAAAGGCTGCATGACATTTGTGTAGAGTACCATCCAACAAGGCCTACTGCAAATCTTCTTTATGATTATTAGAAACTGAACCAGAACTAGATGAAAATGACTATAAAGAAGTGCTCCTTCCTGGTGTTAATCTTATCTTTTATGATTATGAGTTGCATCCATTTGATGTAGGTTCTTGTCTCCAGACTCGCCAACCAATTTCATTAATACAGAGGCAGTAGCCACCTGTGCATGAATGCTGCGGCCAAAAAGATTTGCTGCTAATATTGATTGATATACCCAGATACTCATAGATGGCAACTTGAGTAAGATTAAGTGCTTTGTGTCTTTGAAGCTTTGAAGTTTAGCCAATGCCCCATGTGGTATCGTAGCAGGAAGCTTCTTTGTGAGTGGGAACGCAAGTTCGATCCCACTATTTATCTCAAGCTATTAGCTTGCTTTGTAATTTTTTTTTTCCTAAAAAAGGAATCTTTGAAGAAGTTTGTCATTGTGATCCAACTGGGGGGCTTAGGTTGCAGGTGAGATTCAATCTTACAATTGTTGTGTATTTAACTACTTCCTCTTGTCTATAATATAGGATATATTTGGAGAGTTAGATTTTAATTCTAAATATAAGATATTTTTCATATTTATTAATATTTTCTTAATTTACCTGTACTGATGCTCTGTTAAAGCCTCAACAATGATCTAGTTGACTTATTTAATCCAATCAAATTAAATAAATATGTCTTATAGTACCTCCGGCCCTAAATATAGGACCCAATAGACTTTTTAAGAAGATTAAGAAAACTAATTAAATTATGAAAAAATTCAAAAAAATATAATTAAAAATGGGAAAAGACAAATTGGTGCTACGAATTTATAAAATTCCATGTCATAATTGAAGTAGGAATCTGGGATTTCCAATTCTGACCAAATGATCAAATTTCCCTTAATTCAATTGTGAAACATGAAAGTGAAATCGTTAATATAAAACTGATATTGTTAATATAAATACAGATGTTGTTATTGACCCCTTAAATTTGTATCCTCAAAATAATCACTGGTTTTTGGATATGAAGTTGTAAAACATGAAAGTAAAGTCGTTAATGTAAAATCTGATGTATTTAATATAGATACAGATATGGTTATTAACTCCTGAAATTTGTGAACTGAAATAAAGGCATTTTGGTCAAATTGGAAATCTCATATTCCTACTTCAATTTTGACTTGTGATTTGATAAATTCACAGCATTAATTTGTTTTTTCCATTTTTAATTGTATTTTTTTAAAATTTTCCCTTAAATTATTTTAAAGTACGTATATTTATTATTTTTTCTTTAAACTAATTTGCTTAACTCATAAATTGATATATAATCTAAGGATACATAACATATGATATTATTTAGTAACTTATATAACTTTCTTAATCTCTCAAAAAAATGAACTAGGTCTTATATTTAAGACTGAAAGAAATATTTATTACCAAGTCATTGACTTTGTCTATTTGTTTGACCGCTTAAATGTCAATAATTGTGATTACCTGTGTTCAACTAGTTATTTTTTATGCATTACTGAATACCTTCAAGTTTACTGGCACTAATTTTTATTTTCTAATTAAAAAAAAGGATGCTGAGTTTTAGCTGCAGAATTCGTAATGGTTTTGTTGCTTGTAAATTATTTTCTTGTTTTATTAATTCATGCTTGTGATCTTACGTCTTTTTTTTTTTTTTTTTGCTCAAAAAGATCTTACGTCTTTCACTCAAATCAAATCAATTATCTGCATTGATACATTTCTAGAGGTGCAGGCGGTGGTTTTAAAACAAGCTGAGCTTTATGAACATTAGATATTGTGGCTTGTGGGGACTTGATATAAGGACACGTGTGACAGCTGCCTGCATGCGCGCGCGCGCGCGCACACTATTATGGTCCTATTTATAAATTTTTTTTAATCAATTCTCACATACCAAGGAGAGTTAGTTAATTCATTAATTATAGGCTAAATTTTTAATTTCGTCTTTATCTATGATTGGTTTTAAAAGTCAACATAAATAAATTCTTTTTATTTATTGCAATAAGTGATTATAATTCGTGATTTACGGTATACGAGGTAAGTATGTGAGAGGAGTTTTATCTCGACTGACGTAATAAGTGCTTATCTCCCAAAAATAAATTATTCCAAACATAGCCAATAACATTCTGCTATATGACTTTTGCTTCCCATGACGAATTAAGTGTTTTTTTCTTATGCTCAGGTATCTACCACAGTAGTATTGACTAATCCCCTCGTACCATAGATTTTTCAAAGGAGTTTTAGTGCTAGTCATGAGCCTCTCTCTATCCTCCATACACACCGTCAAAGATCGAATCCCTGACTAAATTTTTAAAGAATCTAGTTAAGTGCTAACTGTACTAAACCTCATGATTTTTATTTGGGAGAATTACAATGAGGTCCCAAGGAAGGAAAAAAATGAAGAAATGGTCCCTGTAGATTGCAAAATGAAAAAATGGTCCCATTAACAACTCCAGGAGCCTGTATTGACAACTCGTTAACAACTCCATGAGCCTGTATTAACAACTCCATGGGACCATGTTTTCATTTTGCAATCTATTGGGACCATTTTTTTATTTCTCTTCTTCCATGGGACCTTAGTGTAATTCTCCCTTTTTATTTTAGCTAGTTAACTGGCTGCAAAGGGTACTTCCAGCAGGAGGCAATATGTTATATGAGACCCCATAAATGGTTGCCTTAGGAGGATTGTTTTACCTTCATCCGAGGGAATGATATGAGTAAAATAATATGATTGTGTTATATTTCATTTCTAAATAGCTTTGGTCTGGTTGTTTTGTGTGTGTGTGTTGTCCATTCAAAGATTACTTGCAGGAACGATCAAGTTGATAGGATTATGAAACGTAATTAAGTGGAATTGCCTTCAGACTCTAAAAGCTATCCTTACGACATCAGGTGCTTCTTTTTGTCACTTAACAACATTTTACAGGATGTTTCTATTTCACATCTGACGAGCCAAATTAAGGAAAAATATTTATTTATTTATTTATTTATAAAGTATTAACTTAAGAAAATAATTTTATTAATTATGTGGATCAAATTATAGACAGAAATAAATGTTTTGTTGCTACCCAAGCCTCGCTCATATAATAAGAATGAGAAGGTATTTGGGTAAGGACGAAGGAGTCCAAAATTCAAACCAACATGATATTTTTTTTAAAAAAAAAAAATTGAAGAATCTAAGAAAAATAATAATATAAATATGACATGTTGTATTGGTAGTTGAAGCAATCGGGAGAAACAGCAAGGAAGCTTGATTTAAGATGCTGTTGTAGTTAACGGAAGAGGTCAAAAAAAAAAAAAAGAAAGATGGTGTTTTAATTGGTGGTTAACTTTAATTTATCGAGTGTTTAACTTTAAATCTATATATGTGCAGATTTAATCATATTCAGCCGCAGGATTTTATACTCTTCGTACATGAAATGTAATATAATTATACTTGGGCAGATAAAAAATACTACTCCCTCCGGTCCTAATTATAAGACAAAGTTGATTTTTTTGGAGAAATTAAGGAAGTCAATTAAATTACTTTAGAGTGTTTATATTTTTAGTATTCTTAGATTATATATTAGTTTATTAGTCAAATTAAATAGTTTAGAGAAAAAAATAAAAATATAAATAATCTAGAGTAATTTAATTGGCTTCCTTAATTTCTAAAAAAAAGTCAACTTTATCTTATAATAAGGACCGGAGGGAGTATAATCAAGAGAAGATAAAGGATAGAATTCGTATATAATTAATTATTATTCTCTTATATCACTCTCTCATTAGTAATAAACAGATTAATTATTCGCAGCCACATGATCTATATGCTAGTAGCTACTTCAACTTGTGTACAAACATATATAATTACTCTGATTTCACATGGCTGTGATAGATAACATTGTTTTCAAAATCGCAAGTTGACTTTTGAATTTATTATTTTTACATTCTTAGTTTATAAAATCTTGTCGAATTACTATTAAACCCGTGCAAATTTTTATAATATGATCATATTCGGTAGTTTTATATATGAATTTTATAAAAATTTCTTTGTTGAGTATGATAAATTATAAGTGGTGATGAATTTAATTTCGATTATTTAAATTTAAAATATATTTAAATCAAATTATTGTCATTTTTTTATATTTTAATTATTTAAGTATACACTATTGATACCTATTTATTTATTGATAAAAATAAACCCTTCTAAGTCTAAGATTAGATTTTACAGTACAAGTTTACATCGCTGTCACGAATTTGTTTAAACTCATAAGTTTGATAACTTTACTTAAAACTTTTTGCAAAAGCTTAAGCAGGTTTGGGGATTTCCTTTTCATAATAATTAGCTTATGCTAATAAGAAAATATAACCATGCACTATACTGGTCAAAACATTAACCGGTTATCTTATGCTATTAAGATAGATAATTAGGGAGACCACTTCTAGATTATAGTTAAGTTAAAAATAAAAAAGAAAACTTGTTCGAGAATGATGCTTATAAAAAACAAACCTCATTTTCCCTTCACCTTATAAGTGCATGTTTGGGATGGCGTTCCAAACAGGCTTTTTTTAAAAAAATTATGGTGGCTCCTAGTTTTTTGAAAACTGAGGTGTTTCGGTTGGTGTTTTGGCAACCTTTTTTTCTAATGGCAACTGGCCCAGAAGAAATTCTAAAATTTGGTTTTTCTAAAATAAGACACTTTCGTTACCGTCAATCTAAAAACAAATTGTATTTATAATATAACTTTTATTTTATCTAATTTTTATAAAAATCAAATAAAAAAAACCATTTTTGTCACTGATATCCCGATAACCCTAAGTTGACTTGATATTGGGGTGACCAAGTCCCATCCTTATGACCTAACCTAACGAAGTGACTGTCTGATCAAGTAAACGTGAACTAATCAATCTTCAATTAACAACAGACAATCATGTGCGAGTTGGATCAGGGAAACAATCCCAGATCGACGATGGAACTCTCGCCATCATTCTTTATTTAGGACTAAGCAATCTTTCGTTTTCGTGGATCAAAAAGATTCCTTTCTTGTTGATTTTTTTTTTTTTTTTGCCAAGACTTTCTTGTTGATATTATTCTATATTAAACATCAACTATGATGATTATGGTATTCCCAACAGTGCTTCACAGTCAAACAAAAATATCAGTGGGACCTCGATTCTATAATCTACACCCATCTAAACGATTATGTGCAGAGAGGGTGCGTTTATTTCACCAACTTCACAACACGAGGACGACGACTTTGCCGCGCCTGCCTTGTCCTTCTTCAACGCCGAACGTTGTGACTTTTTTGCTTGAGCCTCTAAACTTCATGTAAGCATTTGTGGGCAAGAGATAGAGACAGAGGAGCGAGAGAGATCTGAAAGATGGGGTGTGGGAATATGTTCTTCGCGATTCTTATTAGCTTCTCAGTAGCTCTAATCACTTACAATATTCTCATATCGGCCAATGCCTCTCTCAAACAAGAATTTCCTGGTCCTTCGAGGTCCTCTCTTTCTGTGGATCCCATAATTAAGATGCCACTTGATAGATCGAGAGGCAATGGCAAATCCAATAGGCTCTTCCACACAGCGGTCACGGCCTCCGATTCGGTGTACAATACTTGGCAGTGTAGAATCATGTATTACTGGTTCAAGAAGTTCCGGGATCAACCTAATTCGGAGATGGGTGGATTCACAAGGGTTCTTCACTCTGGGAAGCCTGACAAACTCATGGATGAGATCCCCACCTTTGTTGCCCAACCTTTGCCTGCTGGAATGGATCAGGTATTATTCTTCAAGTTTCCTCCTCTTTGCCCATTTTATGTGGATTGTGCTTTTGGGTCTTCTTTTGAAGTTTCAATTGTGGTAAAAGGACGTTGGCAAAGCATACATAAGCTTTCTGTGTTACTTTCAACTGTTATTGTGATGCTGTATGGGTGGATGGTAGTTACAATAGTTTATCATCATTTTTCTTGTAAGTAGTTTATGAAGTTTTAGTAAATTGGGAACTTGGGATTAGGAATTATGATTAGTGTTAATTAATTCTTTGGTTCAACTCCGGTGGCTTATTGCTCAATTCTTCTGGTCATTACTTTCCTTCTTAGGCTGTTGAAGGTAGAAGATAACAATATCAAGACACAATTGGACTCTCTCTATGTCCTTTTCTATTACATATATTAGATGGTATTCTCTGCCATGATTTTGATGCTATATGGAACGAAGATAGTTGTGTTGATGATAATAGTTTATGATGTCCACTTAAGTTGGAGTTTAGAGTTTAGGGTTCGTAATTGGGGATTTTGACAGTTCAACTTTGGAAGTTATGGAAACTAATAAATAGAAAAGAACAGAAGACAAAAAGAATAGAGAAGAAAGAGAAGAGAAGGAAGTTCAAGTCATTGCACAAGTTTCATCATAGACTCAAGGACACCAACTAAACTCAAGCTGGCAAATCTATCTAACTAACTAGTATGCTTCTATTAAGCAGGAGACAGAAATGCACTTGTTGACGCATTTAGTGTATACCAGCACGACTGCAATGACGGAATATGAATGTTCTATGCTGTTATTGTGAAGCAGTATGGGATGAAGATAATAAGGCTAATTATTTTAGTTTATGATATCTTTGTAAATTAAGATTTGGGGCTAGCAATGGAGAATTCAGGATTAGGAATTGTATTATGGCTTGTGTTTATCAGTGTTTTGGTTCTACATCAAATCAGATCATGAATTGTTAAGTTCTTGTAATCATTTCTTACCCTTTCTTTTTATGGAAACTAAAAGATATTCAAACTTGGGATGCTTGATCGTGAGCACCAAAGAATCTTATTTAAAGAATGACTACTTTCGTAGTAAATATGATTGGGAGTCAATACTCAGTAGAACCCTATACAAAGGAAGGCAGAATTCACAGGATTATAATTTGAGTCTTGCCCTTCTTTTGTGTGGAATAACAAATAAGATTCTCCAGAACTTACCTTCACGAACCTTCTTTTTTATCTATTATTATCGGCTGAATGAAAATGAACCTTGTGGTGCTCACTTTCGTCTATACAGGGTTATATAGTCCTCAACAGACCTTGGGCCTTTGTACAATGGCTAAAAGAAGCAGATATTAAAGAAGAGTATGGGACTTTTACTACAAATTTTTATGTACAACGTATTGATCATTCTATTTATTTTTTATTTTATTAATGCCATATACATCATGCATCAGCTACATATTGATGGCTGAGCCAGATCATATCATTGTCAAGCCTATACCCAACTTATCCAGAGACGGTCTTGGAGCAGCATTTCCTTTCTTCTACATTGAACCCAAAAAGTATGAGAAAGTATTGAGGAAGTATTTCCCTGCGGAAAGTGGGCCAATAACCAACATTAACCCTATAGGAAACTCACCAGTTATTGTCCGGAAGGTATATATCAATTTCTTGGTGTTAATTATGTATAACTTTCAAAATTCGGGATTGATTGATTTTGTTTGCAAAAATGTCAGGAATCCCTTAAGAAGATTGCTCCCACATGGATGAATGTTTCCATTGCAATGAAGAAGGATCCTGAAACAGATAAATCATTTGGTTGGGTGCTTGAAATGTAATTTTCTCTAATCCTTTTTCCTTTCATAGACTAAGTTACTCCAGCTTGATTCTTACATTTGTATTACTAATATAATAGGTATGCTTATGCTGTTTCATCTGCTCTTCATGGTGTTGGTAACATATTATACAAGGAATTCATGATTCAGGTTCTCTTTTCTTTTGCTATCTAGGAGTCCCTCATTTTGCATATATTGATATTGAGCAGAAAATACCTTTGTTTGCTCGTTAATGCTTGTATAGTTGGCTGTCTTTGCTTGCTGAGGACCTCTATTTCCATTGTGAAACCAAACATGCTCTTCATCTATTATATCATTCGATAACAAATGATTTATCTATTACTGGATAGGTTTAACAATTCTATACTCTCCCCTTAAATTAAGTAGAATGCAGTATGTGGAAGATTTTTGCATTGTTCAATGCATCATGCTGAGCCATATGAAACTAATGACATGCATTACATCATTTTTCTTAGTGAGGTCTGTTTTCCTGTTGTTATACTTTGATTCTTTGAAGGCGTTTGGCCTCTGTTTCCTTTCTTTTCATTTGTTATAATTAGTCTAAAATGCTAACTTATGGAGGTTTATCTATCCTCATCATATGGACATCTTCTACATCCAAACTTAAAATGATTTGTCTTTTTAATAATTGTGACAGCCTCCATGGGACAAAGTAATTGGGAAGACTTATATAATTCACTACACATATGGATGTGACTACACCATGAAGGTACTTTATTTAGATTTATCTCCTGGACATTTTCACTTTAATATCCATTGGAGAATGGAATGGGAAAAAGAAAACAAGGGACACTGATTTTACATTTCAACAAATCAAAGGAATGGAAATCTGCTTGCCTTTTATATTCAGCATCTTGCATTTGTTTCTTAATGTGTAACGTTATCATATTCAGGGTGAGCTTACCTATGGAAAGATTGGAGAATGGAGGTTTGACAAAAGATCGTATACCCATGTTGCTCCACCAAAAAATCTCCCATTGCCTCCAGCTGGTGTTCCAGAAAGTGTGGTATGTTACATCACCCTTGGTATCCTACTATTGACGATATATGTGATGATTATTTTGGCCTTGGTTTTACCTATTTTCCTTAATGTGGTGTTCTTGTGGGGTGGGTGGGGCAAGGATCTGAGAGTGGCTGGAACTTGTCTTAATTTGGTTGATTTATTTGAATCTTCACAAAAACTTGCACCAGATTATTGAAGGTTTGGTTTTCCCCTGAACAAATTCAATATTAGAGGAACTCTGTTTTTGTTCTGGATAGATAATTGCACTTTAAATTCAGTCCCTCAAATACTTTCAATTCTACCCTTTCATCCCGTCTCCATTCATTAATGAGCATAGAACCTAACACTATGTTAACTATCTAGCTAAATCACTCCTAGCACACATTCAATCTCCATCAAATAAGAACTCGCTGATTAGATATCCTAATTCCAGTAAATCCAAAGCTCAAGGCCACTGAGATTCACTAAATCCGCAATCTGCTAGCTTCTATGTTTGTTGTGCGTGGAAAAATGATGAAAGAGAAAACAATGAAGCCATTTTAAGGAATAAAGGATGAAACTAAAGGGACATGAAAAGATTGTGGATGAAATTAAGGATTCCCTCAAGAAATTACCTTGAGATTGAGAAAAGGGAAGCTTTATAGCTCTGCAATTACTTTCTGCAGGTGACTTTGGTAAAAATGGTAAATGAAGCTACAGCAAATATTCCTAATTGGCCATGAGTATATCTGCAAGTGCCCTAGTTGATGCTATGCGTTCAACAGGCAAATGGCATTCACCTCATGCAAGTGACTGTGCAGTGGATTGCCACAATGCTCTATGCTGTGTTTTCTGTATTATTGTATTGTGTAATCCTGTGACTCAGATATGGCTGTGGCGTAAGTTGCCCATGGTGCAAATCTCAATCCCCACTGATAGGTGTCACTAGCATTTGAAAGAATGTATAATGTTGTTCAACTATGTTGCTGCTCAATTCTTTTGACTTCTTCAATAATATTTGCTTCGCCTTACTTGTATCTGAATTAGGGATTTCATTGTGGAAGTATGAAGAACTACAATTACAATTCATTATGTAACTAAATCTCAAACCTAATGCCTTGCACAGGACTGGAGGCTGATGGCCATAACTTATTTTTTCCCCCCAACGCTGAAGGCCATACTATTGACAACTATGCTAATAGAATGGTTTGCAATAGTTTTTAATTGGAATATTCATATATTAGAAGTAAATAGAATAAGATGTTCATTTAATGTTTTCATTGGAAAACAAACTTTCTTTTTAACCGCTGACCATTAACATTATTACTCCTCTTATCCCTAATATAAAATCTATTTAACTATTTTAATTAGATTAAAGAAATTAGTAAAGTTAGTTAACATGATATGTTTTTTCTAAAACATCTTAATCATCTTTTTTAATTTCTTTCTCCCACTCTTAATTATTGTTGAGGGAGTATTAATAAGGATAATTTGAGAAAATTGATAAATATGGAAAATGATCTTACATATATGACCAATATCAATTCCTCAATTAAGTCCTACATTAAATGCCATAAGAGTATTTAATAATTGTACAAGCATGGATGTAACAGATTGGAGATGCGACATAAATTGAAACTCGGTTGCCTCAAATCAAATCCATAAAGATAAACTTTTCTCTCAACACACTACACATTTTTGTAAATTCATGATAAATGGTATAATAATATTTTCTACGAAATTCAATCCAACAAAAAATTGAAGTGTACAGAGAAAGTTAGCCCCTGATGGCAATAAGGGAATTCCTAGGGTGCCCAAGAAAAACAAAGACAATGACAATGAAACCAACCGAATCAACAAATCAAGTACTCAACACTCCTTATGGCTCATAATAATGCTGAAAAGTAAGCAGCCAAGAACGAGAGCGAAGTTCAAGCTCTTATGGCTCATGAGCATGAAGCGCCACTTTTTAGAGTTCATATCTCTGGATTCAATGGTACGAATGACTTATTTGATTGTCTCTCCAGTCTCCATTCACGTTTGTTTACCTGGCATCAGACACTGCTAACAGATCTGGACCTATCAAGCACATCAGAAGGATCCCAATCAAGAGTAGATGATTGAATCTTAGACAGAGTCATGAGCACCTCTGAAATGACTGGTCTTGTATTCATGTCCATTTCAACGCAACGTTTAGCAACTTGTGCCATGGAGTATACCAAATCCAAAGGGTATTCTTCCCCAAAACTTGGATCCACAAACTCTCTAAGCTTCTCTCTCACATTGTCTCCTTCAAGCACCTCCTTCACGCACGATGACAGAAGCTTATCCTCCCCAACAATGGCTTCCTTTCCTGATATCAGCTCCAGAATCACAACCCCAAGTGCAAAAACATCCATTTTTGGAGTTATCACTCCGTTCTTAATATACTCAGGTGCCATATACCCTTGTGTACCTATCACATGCCTCGTCACTTGAAAACCACCTTCTTCATCATCATCCTCCAATACTCTTGCTAATCCAAAGTTTGAAACCTTGGCTCTGAAATTCCCATCCAGAAGCACATTCCCACTCTGGAGATTCTTGTGGATATGAGGAGGGTTGGTGTAATTGTGAAGGTAATTCAATGCATCAGCTATGTCGTGAGCAATCTGAACCCTCTGTCTCCAATTCAGAGTCGTCGAAGATGAATCCTGAAAATTGTTTTTGATTTTGTCTTTAGGGTGAAGCCAATCGTCGAGTGAGCCATTATCGGCGAACTCATAAACGAGATAGGTGTCTCCTTTGTGGACACAGACACCAGAGAGCCTCGTGATGTTGGAGTGGTTGAGTCGCTTAAGAATGCTGATCTCTTTCGAGACGTCGCCTTTGTAGATTTTTACGGCGGCGGCGTCTCCTTTAAACGTTGCTCTGTATACAGATCCTTTGATCTTGTTACCTTCGCTGAAGAAACTCGTCGCCTTCTGCAAATCCTCGAATCTGTAAAACGTCAACGAATCAATGGCGTAGCGAATCCCTTCCGATGAAATAGACCATGACTGGGTCGTGCCGCCGGAGTCGACGGTCTTCTTGTTGGTGTCGATAGATGTCGGAGCCGAAGAAGGCAGCTGAGATTTCCTCTGGCGGCGCCGGCGGGACCAGAAGAGAAATCCCGACAAACCAATAAGAAGGATAAGAACAGCTCCGACCGTAACTCCGACGATGACCCCTTTCTTGGAAGAGCTAGAGCCGGTAGAGCTCGCAGCTGGCGGCGGAGGCGGGGGAGGAGGAGGAGGTGGGGAGGCGACTTTAATCGGGTCGGGCTCTTTTCTCAGAGGAACCAAAATTGGAGTGAAATAGAAAATAAAGGCATTCGCAGAAAGCTCGTTGGCATCGGAAACACTCTGTCCATCAACCCCAAATTGAGCACCAATAGAATCAACCGATTCTCCTTTAGCAACCAAATAGGTAAGCAAATACTTAAACCCAGAATCTTCCTGCTTCGTCGTTGGACAAGCACACCGAAGAGGCACACTCAAATTCATCCCAGCAATAAGATTCCGCTTATTATAAACGTTCTGTTTTTCAATAGCTTGACAAGTAGTGAGAGCCTGATAGGTATTATTAGCAACACTGAAATATGTTTCTCCTTGTTGCTTCAAGTCGTAGGAGGCGTTGTACTGGTAGTACTTGCCGGAGCAGGAGCAGTTAACGGGGACGATGACCATGGTGTTGTCGGCGATGGGGTTAACGTCGGAGATGTTGTTGGCTTTGGCTATGGCAGAGGCGTCGGAGTTTAAGAGAAAGGCTATGGAGGAAGGAGTGTTGTAGAGAGGAGCGATTGATCGGAAAGTGAGGTAAGAATTGCAGGAACGAGAGACGCCATTGCAGAGATTGCCGAAGGTGGCATTGTAGCTTTTGCCACTGTCGCAGTCTAGTTGCCCGTTGTTGACGTACTCTTGTTGAGCTTGTGAAGAAGGAAGCTGAGAATTCAAGAACATGAACAGAATCAGAGAAACCCAGAGAGATTTAGCCATTGGTGTGGCTAATCTATTTTGCTCCTGAGATGAAATCATGAAATGGACTCTGGTTGGAGTTCATTGACTTCATCGACTTCATCTCATGGTCTATGTTTCTGTATATTACAATGATGGAAGGGAAGAACGCGTCTTCGTTTTTGTTTTGGTTTGACTTTTCTTTTCTTTTTTCCATATGTACATTGACATCATGAAGTATTTTTGGGAGAAAACGACGAGACTCAAAATTTATAAAATTTTGTAGTATTAAAAAAAATTAAAAATATTGTTTAAAATAATAATTGAATCAGGTAAAAGGTGGCGGCTGCGGCTGGGAATGGCTAATTTATTATTTATGCGGTTTTTTTATTGGGAGAATCATTAAAAAAAGAATCTAAAAATTGAAAATAACTAATCAGTCATTTCTAAAAAATAAAAAAGTTGAGAATCCGTTGTCACATCTTGACATTTTTTAATCAGTTCTTATTATAAAAATCTATTTATCATTTCCCAATTTCTAAATATTTTTTAGGGATTCTCTCTTTTTTATTTATCTCATTTTAAAAAACTTCATACATTATTGATTACAATTTTTGAGTATTCAAATTTTTATGATGATAAGTTAGGAGCATATAAGTTATATGCTTTCCAAAGTTTTGCATATATTTGTCTTTGAACAAGAATATCTTAGTATTATGAAAAATTAAATACTACCTCCGATCCTAAATATAGGACATAGTTTGTAGTGTAATTTACACTACAAACTATGTCCTATATTTAGGACCGGAGAGAGAGTAATAATTTTACAGAGTTCAACAGTACTTTGATCGTATGGTCATTAGAAATATTTCATTTTTAAGATTTAGTTACAATGTTTTAAAAGCCGGACCGGATGTTGAGCCGGAAAGATCAGTGGGTCACGGTTCATCCGGTCGGACCGGTCAGACCGGTGGTCGAACCGGTAACATAATAAATAAAAAAATTATATACATATATAATACTACAAATATAAGAAATAAATATTTAATTTTTACATAATATTAAAAGTAAATATAAATAAACTCACATGTAATAAGTAACAACATCTGTCTCAAATACCAAGTTTTAGCACAACAAAATTGTTCAAAATAACCCAATAAAAAAAAATAAAACTCCAACAATATTTTTTAAACTAGTTTACAGTAATAAATTTAAATAAAATTAAAATGGTTAAAAATTGTAATCATAGCAATAACATATGTAAAATAAGTAAGAGAGAGAGATGACATTAAAACAATTGAGTATTTCATGATATATTTTAGAATATAAATGATATACTAATAAATTATAAAAGAAATAGTTAAGAGTTTAAAACATTGAATAATGATACTACAGTTTAATTATGACTCGTATGATTTTCAATAAATTTTATATATTATATACTTACACACACACCTATTTTATTAAGAATTTGTGTAAATTTAATAATACCATTATATCACTCAAGAAATTAATTGAGAACACATTTGATGCACAGAATTTTCAAGATTAAAAGAGAAATATGGAGTAAGAATATACCCACTACAGGTAATTAATATCACAACGTGGTATATATAATATTTTTTTGCCATAGTCACAACATGGTATATAGTTAGCTAGACTTAAACAAAATAATTTAAAAAACTTGTGGAAAAATATATATGCCACATACGGCGTCTCCATCTCATTTTCCCATGCACACAAAAATATATAATAAAGGTTAAAAAAATGCTGTTAAAACTTTTTAGCCAAGAAGACTCTGCTGTAAATCACATCAGGACATGCTTTTCAATGTATGAAAAGGTGGAAGATTTTAAAACACGCAAACTTAGTACACATGCTACAGTATACACGAATAAAATAATATTTTTCTTTCTTCGTTGGAAACAATTTTCTTCCTCCCTCGTCACCTTCTTCTTCGACTCCGGCGACCACTATTTATCTTTTTTTCAGCTTCTACATGAGCTTTAGGCCGGAAGGTTACTTAACGACCGCTCCGGGTCCCGGATTAACTACGGTTTCCGGTCCAATGACGGATTTATACCGGCCCAAAACGGTTAAACATGAAAGACGGTTTCTATGCCCAACTCGGACCGCCTTTTTCTCTGAGCAGCGGTCAAACCGGCCGGACCGTCCGGTCCGGTCCGGTTTCAAGAACACTGTTTAGTTATGAATATTTGGAAATTTTAAATATCAATTTTTAAATTGATATTTATAGGCCACCCTCAAGATTTACCGTATATGACCATTGACTTTGGGGTATACGAAATAAATTTCTTGTTTTTTTTTTTTTCATTTTTGTTACACAATTTTCGTTTGAATGGGTTGGGAAGCCAGTCAAACACGTCACTTGCATGGAAGATCATAGTTGTATTGTAACGAGTACTCTGGGCAAGTTGGTTCATGCATATTCAAAAATTCCAACTCATTTGGGCGTCTTCATTTTCATTAGGGGTCGTGGTTGACTGGCCTAACGGCAATTTATTAATATGACAATATTTTTATTTTGGTAAACACAATTATTTTATATTCATTTGACATCAAGTGAAACAGAATGAATAATTTTTTAATTAAAATAATAATACTTTTCCACGGGTTAGAACTTAGAAGGAAGGTGGGATATTTCATACTCCCTCATGTCCTAGATATAAGATAAAATTAACTTTTTTGGAAAAATTAAGGAAACTAAACAAACTACTTAATCATATCATAAGATTAAGGAAACTAATTAAAATACTTAATCATATAATATACTGTGTATCTTTATATTATGATCAGTTTATAAATTAGGGAAAATCCCTTTAAAAGACAGTTGAATTATTCAAATTCTAAATTGAGTTGCTAAATTCAATAAATTCTAAATTGGGACATGTGTCATAAAATAGGATTTTAGAATTCGATAATTTTACCTTATTACCCCTCCTTTGAGTTGATTATCCAACTCTATTATTTTAATCTTTTTTACAAAAATATGGAATCATTATATGTTTTAAAAGATTACATATTCACACCTCTGCATTGCGCATGTCTTTGAGCTCATTTACCGCAATGACGCAAAATCATTAGAAAAATAAAACACTTTAGACACTAGTCTCTTAAGAAAAGATTGTGTCAAATACACTTGCATATTCCTCAATCTTCACATCTTTTTTTTTTGGTCAAAACTCGATCTTCACATCTGAATTCAATGTTAATTCTTATTCTTTGACATTCTAGTTTGTTGCTACATTTTCCCATAGCATCAGTAGAGTCCAAATCTCCATTCAAATCCACTTGATGAATGCAAGAATTCTTATATACTCGTAACACATAAGCAGGAGCCAAGCCCCAAGCGCCACCCATTAAGTGCAAACACAGACCAAAACAATACTTACAAATAGTTGGACGCAATTCCCAATTTGGCACCTGCATTTATCACTCCAAACTACATCCACACATTTTGGCACAAGTTAGGATTCCGAATTGGAGGAGCCAAGGTGTTTGGCACTAATCCAAGGTGTCTGACAGGGATCGTATTACTTGAACTTGAATTAAATTCTCCACTTGTATGCCCATTTGAATAGATTGCGTGCAGAGCTTCCAACAACTATAGAAATAGAGCCAGTCCCGGATGGCTATGTAATGTGATCAAAGAATATGAAAACTCACGAGACCCAGTTATTTCGGAAATTTGTTCCAAGCTATTAGGCAATTGATTTGAACCAGATTGCAAAAACTCTTTTAGTCAAAAATTGATAATCCTTAGGAGATGGGAATCAAAGATTTGAATAGAACTTGGAGGAGAGGAGAGGACACCTATGGCGAAGGACGAGCCAGTAGATGGAAAATGGAGAAAGAAGGAGAAGAGGGTATAAAGATAAAATTACTCAATTTTAAAACTCTTAATTGGGTTGCTTACCCTAATTTAGAATTTATTAAATTTAGAAGCCTGATTCAGGATTTTGATATTTCAATAGGCTTTTAACGGGATTTTCCCTATAAATTAGGCAAAACAATTTAGAGAAAAAAATAAATAAATATAAATATTTTAAAATAATTTAATTATTTTTTTTAATATTTCTAAAAAAATCAATTCTATCTTATATTTAGGACTGAAGGGAGTACGTACGAAGGTTAAGGCCTTAAAGGTTAACAATCTTTTTCTGGCCAAATAAATGACATTATTTATAAATTGTAAACAGCATAACTATATATAAATTCTGGGCAAAAAAAAAAAATTATATATGAATTTAAAGGGTTAATATCAATGTTTTAAAAGTCAGACCGGACATCGAACCAGAAAAGTCAATGGGTCAAGGTTCAACCGGTTGAAATGATTGAGTCGTTTAGCTAGACCGGCAACGTAATAATTAAATTTAAAAATATTATATATTTTAACTATATTATGACACATAGAATATAAAATATGATTAATATTAAAATGATATAACATTTTTTTTTTGATAAAAAATGTTATAACAAATATACGTAGAATCTTGTGTTATTAATAATAAAACTAAAGAAGAGAAAAACAAGTTAAAAGTCACATCAAAATATCATCCCTCTGCTGCTTCACATGACCAAACGCGTTTTTTCAAGGTATGACATGAGAGATTGATACTGGCAACAAAAGACATGAGAGATTGATAAACCAATGGCTTATAGGTAGTATAGGTAGTACTTGAAGGTTAAAAAATAAAAAGCTAATAAGTGCTGCTACTATAATATTTTGCTTCTCTTTCTTCGACTTTTTTCAAGCCTTCAACAATTTTTCTTGCTCTTTCTTTCTTCTTCTTCTCTGGTCGCCTCTACTTCTTTTTCTTTCATCTTCTTCTTTTTGCTTCATATTTGACAGTATGTGTAGAGTAGAGGAGGGCAGCGACAGATGCGTGTTAATGTCAAAAAGGGAGAACAGCTGATTCAGAGGTGTGAATCAGCCGAAAACTTCTGAGATTTGAGGAAATCTCAGGCCGGCCGACTATGTTGAAGCCGTTCCGGCTCCCGGTTTAACAGCGGTTCCCAGCTGAACAACCGGCTCACAGCTGATCAAAACGACTCAACACCTAAAACGGTTTCTATGCATAACTCGAGCCGGCGTCTTCTCCGGTTGACGGCTGGATCGGCCAGGCCGTCCGGTCCGGTCCAGCCCCAAAAACATTGGTTAATATAACTTTTGGTCCTTAAAGTTTTACTTAATTTTGGTTTTAGCTACTCAAGTTTGAAACAAACGGTTTTAGTCTTTCACGTTTACTATGTTTATAACAGTTGGTCCTTGAAGTTTGGAAAAAACTTCGAGTTGCATTCAACGGTGATAATTTTTCCTACGTGGCAATAACTCAGTTAAGTTGCTTATATGGCGAGTGGATTAGGAAAGATGACCTAACAAATACATTAGGATTATAATGAGCTGAACATGTAAAAGACAAAACCTACTTAGAGTGTGTTTAGATTAGCTTTTGGAAAATAGCTTGTAGATAATAGATTATGAGCAAAATAGATTTTGGAAAAAAGTGATTTTGATAAAATGAGAATGTTTAGATATTGTGATCAGAATAGCTTTTTTTATGGTTAAATTACTAAAAAGGACATTAGCTTTTGTGATAATTACATATAAAGGATAAGATTATATTTTAAGTATTATTTAACATTAAATTGCATAATAAATACAAAAAATGAAATAAATTTGTCAAAAAAATTTAAAATTATAACATTAGTCAATTATGTAATATCAAAAAATTTTAAATTTATAACATTAGTCAATTATGTAATATAAAAAAATAGATCAAACATACATGTGTGTGTGTGTATTAATAAATTGTATAATAAAAATCATATATGTGTACTGTGAGCCAAGCACATCAGATGAATTCTCCATTAATAGAATGCGTGAAAGATGTACTGTGAAGCAGTGTGTGTGAGAAAAATCAAAGATGAAGGAGTGAAAGGGCATGTTGCTAAAATAAACTATCAAAAGGTGGAAAAGCAAAAAAAAAAAAGAATAGCTTTTTAAAAAAACCTTGGTTTTAAGTCTCAAACCATGATTTGGGTAAAAAAAAAGTGTTTCTAAAGTTTTTTTCATTTGTTTGGATAAAAATCCCCCAAACCATGGTTTCATCTCAAAAAAGTGCTTTTTCACATGCATCCAAACACACACTTAATAAATCTGTTGGGAGGGTCGCCCCCATCTTGGGCCCAACAGCACCCGAATGATTAATCATCGTGCTTGCTTCCGGTGGATACCTAAGTAGTAAAAAAACCACACACACACTTAATAAAAGTGGTCTTGATAGCCTCTGGATTTCGCATTGGATTTGAAGAATCTCTCACTTTGATTGCTCGACAGAATGGAAGCAACGATTTGAAGCATCGCAGCCTTGGATGAAACAATCGTGGAAGAAGATGCAAAGCAAGGTGGGGGCTTGGCCGATCTCTTTTTTGAAGACGGATTTCAAAAAAGAAAAGAGGAAAGGGTTAGGTCAAAGATGACCCACCCCTACCAGTGAAGTCTGACCTAGCCGTCACCGGAATAGTCACCGTTGCAGTCAATTGTCAACTTCTTAACAGATTCAATCACTTGGCCAAAATAATTAGGGAAGTTAGTTAGCTTTTTACTATTTAGTTTTGCTATATAGTTTGTTTATTGTAATAGACTTAGTTAGCTCCAGTTGTCAAGTCGAGTTGTCTGATTTGTATAAATATAAGGCGCAGTGTACAGAATTAAATCAATGAATGAGATTAATTCTTTCCGATCTAATTTTTGTGTTACGGTATCAGAGCAATTACAAGAAGCTCTCTCCCTCTGATTTTACCACTTTACTCTTTCCTTTGTCAGCGTCAGTGCTGCTTTCTCTTTTTCCCTCTTTCCTTGCAACTACACGCGTTGTGTTGTCTCATCCAGAATCATCTTCTTCATCTTTCACTTTTTCACCAGATCTAGTTTGACGAAGTTCCTTCCTCTAAACTTCTCCAAATATGTCAATTGCTACTAAAAAGCAACCAGTAAATCATGTCTGAAAATGTTTAGATGACTTATCAGCTGACTTTATCCAGAACAACAATAAAAGAAGGTCGGTGAAGAAAGTTACTGAGGACCCTTTTTCACAGTTAATGGCAATATTACATACTATCAACAAGAGGTTTGACCACCTAGAAGCTCAAGTAAATGGATCCAATGATAGACACATGGGAGTGAACGCTATTTATGCGTCTTGTGATTACTGTGGAAATAGCCATGCTAATGGACAATACCTTATATCTCAATGGATAGAGCCAGTAAACTATGCAGGGAATTACCGTGGCAATAATCAAAGTGATTCATATTTGAATAACTACAATTTTGTGTGGCGTAAAAATCCTAACTTCTCTTAGGAAAATGGTGCAACTCTTAACAAAGCATCAACTTCTAATACAAAGCAAATTTCACCTCCTGGCTTCTATCAATTGGAAAAGGAATCCATTCCTACTCAAGAGCCCAAAACTAATCTAGAGACAATGATATCTCAGCTCACGAGTTTTCAACTAAAGAGTACTCATGATCAAGCTGCTACTAATGCAAGATTAGAATTGTCTATCAAGAATCTTGAGACACAAATGGGACAACTTGCAACTGCTGTGAATGCATTACAACAAAGAGAATTACCAAGTAATACCATGCCTAATCCTCGTAGAGATGAAAAAACATAGTGTAAAGCCATCACCTTTAGAAGTGGTAAAGAATTACATGAAGTGCAGCAGCCAACAACGAAGCCTTCAAGTTCTAATGGCAAAGAAACTCCTGAGGTTCTTGTAGAAAATGATAAAGGGTCAACACAAAAGGTTAAGGGATTAGATAAGGGCAGGGACTCCCAAATGAAGGAGGTACAGGAAAAGGCGACAACTATTGAGACTCCTGAATGGACACCACCTCTACCATTTCCTCAAAGATTTCAAAAGAAGGCATTTGATGAGTAATACAAGAAGTTTTTGGGTATCTTCAAGCAGTTAAACATTAATATCCCATTGATAGAAGCTTTGGAGCAAATGCCTAAGTATGCTAAGTACCTAAAAGAGATGTTAAGTAAGAAGAAGCATTTTACTGAATTTGCAACTGTACCACTGACCAAGGAAATCGCTAGTGTCATTTAGCCTAATGTTCCTTTAAAGTGTAAAGATCTCGATTCTTTCACTATTCCATGCATGATTGGTGACAAATTTGAAGGTCGTGTACTGTGTGATTTGGGGTCTGCTGTGAATCTTATGCCTCTATCTCTTTTTAAGAAACTTCAGCTGGGGGTGGCTAATCCTTCAACTGTTACACTCAGGCTGATTGATCAAAGTTTCTCTTATCCATATGGTATCATTAATGATGTGCTGGTGAAAGTTGGCTCTTTTATATATCCCGTGGACTTTATTGTTCTTGACATGGAAGAGGATCAAGACATTCCATTAATTGTTGAGAGACCATTCCTGGCTACTTCAAGATCATTGGTAGATGTTGAACAGGGAGAGATAATTCTATGACTTGGTGATGAGCAAGTCAAGTTTAAGAGGGATAAAGCAACAAAGTATCAAAATGACTTTAAACAGTGTGCAAAGGTTGTTGTGATAGATGACCTCAATCCAGCTGAATTGGATTCATTTGCCATTAAAGAGCCACTTAAAACAACTATCATTGTTGAAAAAAATATGGTGGAGAATGCATATAGGCAAAGTGAGCAAGTTTTGAACACTTTTACATCCTTCTCTGCATTACATTGGCACTGCTTGTCTCAACCTCCATGACCTTCTAACATAGTTAGGCTGAAGACTATAAAACAAGCGCTTGTTAGGAGGCAACTCAATGATTTGGTTTTCATTTATTATTATTATTTTCTTATTTTTATTCAGGTTTAAAGATGATCGCTCCTCTTGTGGCTGTAAATTCTTGCTCATGCACTCTTTCCTCTCTTAAGATTTAAAACATCCTGCATGGTACTAGACGAAGAACTCCACATCAGAATTAGAGATCTAAACCAGGGGAGTATTAGTTCATTTCTCTCTTTATTGATTTTTGCAACCTTGAGGGCAATATTTGATTTAAGTGTGGAGGAAGGATACGATTTTTTTGTGTGCTTGCCCTTATGCAATTTAAAAGATTTTTTTTTGGGCAAGATTTTCAAAATTTGAAATTTTTTTGTATTGCTTAGGATTGACTTTAACTTTGAACCTTCCCCATCTTAGAGAGTGTTATTGGGGAAAAAAAGATTAAAATAGAAAATAATATTTCAAGTAAGCCTCTAAGCCTTGATTTTTTGTATAAATCTTGAGATAGACTATGAGAATAGGGAGTAGTTTGTAATATGATCAACAAATTACTAGTTTATAAATATTTTGCTAAATTCTTTAGGAAATTAGATTATGACTTTTGCTAGCTAAGTAAGATTTTGTTTAGGGACATGATTCAGGTGAAAAAAAAATATAAAAGAAAAAAAAAAGCAAAGAATGATAAACACAACTCCAATGGCTTCTTTAGACCTAACTTAGTAACCGGGGGCACTTCATCACCAATGTTGACGCTCACGTCAAACGGTTAAGTCAAAGAGGGTTATAAGTTGGGCTAAAAACCTCTTGAGGTATCTGTTGGAGTAACTAAATAACCGGTGCTGCATCACCCATATGTAGGTTCGTGTCAAAAGGGGACCAACAACAGCTCAAGATGAAAAAAAAAAAGAAGAAAAGAAAATAAATGAAGCAATTTTCTACCTGAGGATAGGGGTGTTCAATTTTTTCCCGTCCCGATCCCGAGCAAATCGGGACGGGAAAATCCCGTCCCGAAAATTTCGGGACGGGAAAAAATCGGGATCGGGAAATTTCAATTCGGGATCGGGATCGGGATCGGGATCGGGATTGGTATTTCCCGATCTCGAATATTTCCTGATCCCGAAATATATAATTTTTTTTTAAAATTACCTCTTATGTATGATGTATCAGTAAGTGTCAAAAAAAACATTCTAAATCTGAATCACTCGCTCGACCCCGTCTCTCACTCTCTCACGCTCACGCACAGACAGATACAGACACACAGTCACAGAGTCACTCACTCTTCCATCTCTTCGTTCTCGTCTTCTCGAATCTCGACCTCGACCACTCGACCCAGACGGCCAGACCCTTCCTTCCAGTTCGGCGTCGGCGTCGGCGTCAGGGTCGGCAACTGAAGCAGCCCTAATTTCCTTCCCATTTCAGTAGTTCCCAGCCTGTGTCGGTCTCCAAATCCCCAATCTCGGCGTTGGCGACGGTGACCCTGGCGGAGGACCCTAATCTCGGTCTCTCATCCCCTCCCTGTGCGACGGACGACGCGTCCGACGGTGGTCCTGGCGGCTAGCGCGCATCCCTCTCTGAATTTATTCTCCAAAGTCCAAATCCCCAATCTCCATATAAGTGGTAATTGACTAATTGTTCGTTTGAATTCTTTGGTGTTCCTACGTTGTAGATTTTATATGTCACTGTAAGCATCAAAGCATGTGATATTTGCTTAATGCTTATTGCTTTTATTGGAAAGATTATTGGGAGTGGGGTTATTAATCCAAAAATAAATATGGAGTCCTTTCCTTTGTCTCTTGTTTGAATCGGCTGCTAAAGAATTTCCGGCTAATGACTTAGGCTATTTAATGTTTCTGAAATTCTGATGTTTTATTTAATATTTGAATTCCCTTGCTCTTGGATCTGTGCCTCGGTGGGTATTTCCTTATATGAAGTACTATTATACTAGTTACTTGTAAAGTAAGCTTGTAGCCTAGCTGAAAAGAAACACTTAGTTGCTGGTCTGTTAGCAATATAATATGGCTGAGAAGAGAAAGAAACACTTTTACATGGTTTGTTACCATGGAATTGCTCTGTTACCATGGCTGAGAAGAGAAAGAAACACTTTTAGCAATATAATATGGTTGATAGGCTTATGTATATGTCTGTTTTAAGATTAATCTGATATGGATGACATGGGAAAATAAATGGATGCTGAAGGATATGTGTGATTCCCTTATTTTCCTTCCTTTTATAGAAATAAATGGATGCTGAAGGATATATTGAAGTAAGTCAGGCAGAACCTAAAGATCCTTCTACAGAAGGTAGTGAAGCTACTCATACAAATGAGGAGGAAAATGTCACAAGTGATACAAATGATGATAAGGGAGATGAAGAAGTTCAAGGTCCAAGGAAGAAACACAAATCTTCAGTTTGGGATGCTTTTAAGAAGCTACCCATAGAACAATTTAAAGATGGACAACTTCGGGCCAAGTGCAAGTATTGCAACAAGCCACTTAAATGTGACCCTGTACTGCAAGGGACAAGTGGATTGTTGAAACATTTACAAACATGTATCAAAAATCCAAACAGACCGAACAAGGCTAAACAATCTTTGTTGGCATCCACTCTTGAAGGAAGTAGCAAAAAGCTGACTCATCATTTGTTCAATCAAGAAGAATGCAGATTGTCAATTGCAAAGTTTGTTATACTAGATGAAATGCCATTTCGAGTGGTAGACGGTGTGGGGTTTAAACAGATGATGATGAAGGTTGAACCTCGCCTTCAAATTCCTTCGAGGACGACAGTAACAAGGGATTGCTTGAGGTTGTATATGCAAGAATCAATAAAATTGAAGAGGTATTTTAAAAGAACAAAAGTTCGTGTTTCCCTTACAACAGATACTTGGACTTCTTGTCAAAATGCCAACTATATGTGCTTGACTGCTCACTGGATTAATGAGGATTGGACATACCAGAAGCGAATCTTGAATTTCTGTATAATAGAAAACCATAAGGGTGAGACAATTGCAGCAACTTTGGAGAGATGTTTATTAGCTTGGAACATTGATAATGTCTATACAATTACGGTTGATAATGCTGCTTCAAATGACAATGCAGTGGCAAGATTGAAAGAAGTTTTAAGGCATTGGAATGGTTTAGTTTGTGATGGAGACTTCTTACACTTGAGGTGTTGTGCACATATTTTGAACTTGATTGTTTCTGATGGTGTGAAGGAATTGCACAGCAGTGTTGAGGGCATTAGAAATGCCGTTAAATATGTTAGATCTTCTCCTTCGAGGCTTAAAAGGTTCAAAGAGTTTGTTGAGAAAATGAAAATTGACTCAAAAAGCCTACTTACAATGGATTGCCCAATTAGGTGGAATTCAATTTACCTTATGTTGGAGAGTGCCATTAAATTCAGCACTATTTTTGAAAGGATGATCGATGATGATAAAGATTACAAACCGTTCTTTGTAGAAAAAAATATAGTTGGTCCTCCTTCAAGAGTGGATTTTAAAAAAGCTGTGGAATTTGTTGAGTTTTTGAAAGTCTTCTATGACATGACTTTACAATTTTCAGGATCACTTCATGTTACCTCAAACGAATGCTTCCAACAAATAGATGAAGTTTATGTTATCCTCAAAGATGCAGCCAATGATCATATGAGTTTGTTATCTAATATGGCTGAAAATATGTTGTCCAAGTATGAAAAGTATTGGGGAAATCTTGGTGACATTAATCCTTTGTTGATGATAGGGATTTTACTTGACCCTAGGTATAAAACAACATATTTGCAGTATGCTTTTAAGGCTATCTTTGAGGATGCTGCACAGTGTGAGGCAATGATCAAAATGGTCTTAAATGTTTTGTATCGTTTGTATGATCACTATGTAGTTCAGCCAGACACATCTCAATCTCAGATTGTAAACCAACCTCAGTCACAAGCATCGAGGTAAAGTCAAAGTACTACTACTAGTACTTCTACTCAGTCTCGCATATCTTTATTACGCAAAGAATGCCTATAATGAGGCGGTTTATGGATCGTTCTGAGGCTGATAATCAGCTAGATAAGTATGGAGAAGTGGATAAGTATCTTAAATCTGAGTTGACTGCATTAAAAGATGAAGAGTTTGATGTTTTGGCCTGGTGGAAAGAAAATGGTTCTAAATACAGAGTCCTTTCATTGATTGCACGTGATGTGCTGGCCATACCTGTATCCACTTTCTCTTCTGAATCTGTATTTAGTACGGGAGGTCGTGTCATTTCTGAATACAGAAGTTCTCTCTCACCAAAGACAGTTGAGGCGCTCATTTGTACGCAAAATTGGTTATCTTCATCTACTTCTGCTTTGTGTGATCAACTAAAAGAACTTAAAATTGATAACTTCAATGACACTATTGCTATAGAACAAGGTAATATCTATTCTTTTGGTTTGTTTAGTTTATTTCATTTATTATTTATTAATTATTTGTAATTTTTGTTTCTTTTGCTTGTGCTTTTCGCAGCTGAATCTGTAACTTCAAGCATATCACATTCAGAGGAAGCGCTAGACAACTAATCAATGGTTAGTTTTCTTGTTGTTTCATTTAGTTTAATTTAATCTTATTAGTTGTCTAAAAATTAGGGAAATGGAATATGGCATTTTGCCTATCTATAACTTCAAGCATATCTGTTGCTCTTCAAGCATATGAGCATATCTGTTGCTACTTGCAGGTTTTGGGTTCCTGACTTCTGGCTATATAAATTGCATTCTGCTCCACCATTTTTGGAAGTGATTGGTGATCTATTGGACCCCTAGGAAGCCACCATATTGAATTTGTGTTTGTTGTATTTTCTGCTACACTCATGCAAAAGAAGCTTTGGATAAATTCATTATATATTTTTATGGCTTTGTGGATGCTAAATTGACTTAATTGCTTTGGATGCTGAATTGGCTTAGTTCATTATATCTACTGCTGGAATTCCTAGCGTGAATTGACACTTGCTAGCCAGATATTCCCTCTTTTTATGTTTTATTGAATGGATTAGCTTAACTATCTCTCTTTGTTTTATGATATTTAGTGAATGGATTAGCTTAACTATCTCTTTGTCTTCTGTCATGTTCAATTAAAAATAAGATTTACTTTATACAAATATGTATATATGCTGACAGTTCTTAAGCATAAGCATATATGCTTCATAGTTTTCAATGTGTAATTGCTGCCAAATTTAGTTAGCATAAGCATAATCTTTCAAGTTTCAATCAGGTGTGAAATTAGACACAACCTATATATACAAAACTTGGTGCACATATATGCTTCATAGTTTTGAACGTGTAAGTGCTGCCCAGATTGCAAAAAATGTCTACATGGTGCTTTTTAGATCAGATCAAGTCATGTTGTCATCACCTCTGGAAATTCGGGAAATTCCCGATCCCGATTTTGGGATTTCCCGTCTCGTCGGGACGGGAAATTCTCGGGATCGGGAATGAAATCCCTTCCCGATCACTTCTCGGGATCGGGATCGGGAATGGGATTTCCCGATCCCGATCCCGAACAGGCCTACCTGAGGATCCTTAGTAAATTAAATGACAAGCTTCGTTAAGCGGGGGCATTTGAATTTTTCTAAAAGAGTTTAGTAGCGTAATATTCCTTTACTAATCTTATTGTTGCACGTATTACTTGCCGAGCCTTTAAACATGGGACATTAAGAGATTATTACAATTGCTTAAGGCTACTGGCTTAGTGACTCGTTCTTATAAGACATTAAATTAAATAAAATTTAATAACACGATCTAAACGTGGTGGTGCTACTCTCTGTTTAGGAATTTCATAAGCAACTTTCTTTTTGTTCAAATAATGAATTTTATTTCTTTTACTTGAGGACAAGCAAATGTTCAAGTGTGGGGGAATTCAAAAACTTGATTCATTCCTCAAATATACGGGTCGTGCCAAATAATAAAGTGATAAGTAGAGTATTATCTCACAAGGAATCAATCAATTAATTTTTAGGTATTAAAATCTCAATTTCTTTTAAGTTCAACGAATCTAGTAATGAGAAAATTCAAATGAAATTAAATAATGAAAACTATCAATGTCAAACACAACTTAGAGTCACCAATCCCTCACTAGCACCCCAAATCTTAAATCCATTTGATTAGTTAATTTAAAATATTAATTTTGTTTATCTTGAGTATAAATAGTTATAAGTGTCTGTCGGTCCACTTACAACCCTCTCTTAAGTATAATTGTTATGTCTAACCTAATTACTCAAGAGACAAGATAACTCAAACACACTCTTCAACAATTATATGAGGCTATTAGGTATATGTCTATCCTAATCACAAATTAAATCGTAATCTAATCCCATATTACTTAGTCTCAGAGCCTAATTAAAATCCTCTTCATCAAGGTAAATCTTAATGCTCAAATTCACATCTAATGGTGGCCAATCATCAAACAGACATATCAAAACAAGATTAAGTAACCAAAATTAATATAAATCATAACTAATAAATCATGGAAATAAAATATAGTTCATTAGTAAGTTTATATTTTCTCTAAGTCTAAAAAGAAAATTAGCCACACATGATTAAAATAAAATCTATAATGAAATAAAGAAATTCAGATTCAAAGAATAAGGAAAAAACAAGAAGTTGCCTGCTTAAATTTCTTGTTACTGTAACAGGTGGAAGGAGGCCAAAAAGTTGCCTACTGCTACTTCTAAAAGTGTATGTTTGAATTAGCTTTTAGAAAATAACTTTTACAATTTATAATAGTATATGAGAGAAGTTTTGTCTCGATTTACAGAAAAGTACTTCTGAAATCATCATTCTTTTCCTCTTATTCTTTGTTGTTCTGTGTTCCCTCCGTTGCTCCTCGGGCACATGGATTTGGCTTGTGTCCGCTGCCAATCCTTTTCTCCCAAACTACACCGTTTTGGTGTAGTTTTGGGTTGGGGCTGACTTTTTTTTTTAAATGATGTTTAGTATTTTGAAGTATTTTTTTAGACTTATCTAGTATCTTAAAATATTTTTTAAATAACGTGCAGTATCCTAAAATAATTTTTAGTGTTTTTAATCCCTTAAAATATTTTTTTAGTTATACCCAGTTTGTTAGCAGACTGATTGTAATTTTACCTTTAATGTACTTTTTCAGCTCCAAAAATTACTTTAAAAGCATCCAAAACTTAGAATACTAATTTATTGATTTTCACCCACTCTAAGATATTTTAAAGTAATTTTTGGAGCTGAAAAGGTACATTGAAGGTAAAATTACAATCAGTCTGCTAACAGACTGGGTATAACTTAAAAAATATTTTAAGGGGTTAAAAGCACTAAAAATTATTTTAGGATACTGCACGTTACTTAAAAAAATATTTTAAGATGCTAGATAAATCTAAAAAAATACTTCAAAATACTAAACATCATTTTAAAAAAAATCAAACCCAACCCAAAACTATACCAAAATGGTGTAGTTTGGGAGAAAATAATTGGCAGCGGACCGTTAGGCAGCGGACGCAAGCCAAATCCCGCGCACATATTTATAATATCCGTTGGTTTCCTGCGTACGTTGCTTTGTGTGGGGCCCACGTCCCAATCTTTTCTAGTCTAAGTGTGTGTTTGGGATAACGGTAGAAAAAATGAATTATTATGATTCTGACTTATTAAAAATGACTTAATAGAAAAGTCAGTTTTTGTAATGTGATTTATGTTTGGATGAGCGGTTTATTTTCGGACAATAAGTGCTTATAAATCGTGATTTACAGTATACGAGGTAAATATGTGAGAGGAGTTTTATCTCGACTTACGTAATAAGTGACTTAATAGAAAAGATGTAGTGAAGAACTTATTTAATAAGTACTTTATTCTACCCGTGATGCAATTAAAATAAACTGAATTAAACACTGCAAAAATACAACACATTTTTATTTGGGGTTATTGTTCAAAAACGGGTTTATTTCTATCCAATAAACTAAACCAAACACACCCTAAATTAATATCTCCTTTGTAATTCATCTTGCAATATAATATATATATATATATATATATGAGCTATTTAATTTATGCTGCCTTAGCCTCCAGCCGTCAAATCTAGCGCATGGATTCATGGAGATGTGCGATATATATATATATATATATATATTATTTCTAACTTTTCACGTCTAAAATTTCACAATAATATTTTTTATAAAATAAAATAAGGTATAAATAGATTTTATATTAAAAAATTTTTAACCTAAATTTAATTAAAAAATAAAAAATATATAAAAGATAATTAAATAGATATAAAATATTAATAAATTTAATATTATATCATAAAATCTATATCTATTTAATTATAAAATATACATATGTCACCGGTAGAGCTCGCAGCAGCCGGCCGCCGAGGAGGAGGAGGAGGAGCAGCAGCAGCAGGAGGGGGGGGGGGGGGAGGTTAGGCGACTTTAATCGGGTCGGGCTCTTTTCTCAGAGGAACCAAAATTGGAGTGAAATAGAAAATGAAGGCATTCGCAGAAAGCTCGTTGGCATCGGAAACACTCTGTCCATCAACCCCAAATTGACCACCAATAGAATCAACCGATTCTCCTTTAGCAACCAAATAGGTAAGCAAATACTTAAACCCAGAATCTTCCTGCTTCGTAGTGGGACAAGCACAACGAAGAGGCACTGTCAAATTCATCCTAGTTCTGAGATTTCGCTTATCATAAACGTTCTGATTTTCAATAGCTTGACAAGTAGTGAGAGCCTGATAGGTATTATTAGCAACACTGAAATATGTTTCTCCTTGTTGCTTCAAGTCGTAGGAGGCGTTGTACTGGTAGTACTTGCCGGAGCAGGAGCAGTTAACGGGGACGATGACCATGGTGTCGTCGGCGATGGGGTTAACGTCGGAGATGTTGTTGGCTTTGGCTATGGCAGAAGCGTCGGAGTTTAAGAGAAAGGCTATGGAGGAAGGAGTGTTGTAGAAAGGAGCGATTGATCGGAAAGTGAGGTAAGAATTGCAGGAACGAGAGACGCCATTGCAGAGATTGCCGAAGGTGGCATTGTAGATTTTGCCGCTGTCGCAGTCTAGTTGCTTGTTGTTGACGTACTCTTGTTGAGCTTGCGAAGAAGAAAGCTGAGAATTCAAGAACATGAACAGAATCAGCGAAACCCAGAGAGATTTAGCCATTGGTGTGGTTAATCTATTTTGCTCCTTCTGAGATGAAATCATGAAATGGACTCTGGTTGGAGTTCATTGACTTCATCTCATGGCCTATGTTTCTGTATATTATGATGGAAGGGAAGAACGCGTCTTCGTTTTTGTTTTGGTTTGACTTTTCTTTTCTTTCTTCCATATGGACATAGACATCATGCAGTATTTTTGGGAGAAAACGACGAGACTCAAAATTTATAAAATTTTGTATTAAAAAAATTAAAAATATTGTTTAATATAATAATTGAATCAGGTAAAATGTGGTAGGGTCTGGGAGATTAAAGGTGGCGGCTGTGTGGGTTATATGGTCATACCTTGGAAATCTGCCCTCAGCATCCGAAGACGCAAGATACAGACATGGAACGAGGGTCGTCGGAAAAACCTCCGGTGAGCTATACAGAAGAGAAGCACCCACTTGTGTCCGTTCCAGGTGTTTCGGTGGTGGAGGAGTAAGGAGAATGGATACATGTTAAGGCCAATGTCAGAACACGAAAGCACAGCGACGATTTGGTCAGAAAAAACCAGAGGAAGACGTCACAGTCGATCCGAAACGAGGAAGAGAAATCGATGGGCTCGAGGTTTGGTATTTTGCAACGGCTAGATCCAGTCGCCAAATCGCCGGAAATCACAAAAATTACCAAGAAAAAGGAAGCAGATCTGCAGTGGCGCAGGAAAGAGCCTGTCAATCAAACCATCAATGAGGATAATAAGAAGAACCCACAACGCATAGGCAACCTCATCTCGATGTTCGAGAATGGTGAGGTGAGTGGTACGAAAGTGGGGGTTGATACGAGAGGGCAGGTAGAGATGACGATGAAAGGGAGTAAGCAAGGAATGGGAGTGGATTAGCTAGAAACCGTGGTGGGCCAGCAAGAAAGGAATGATAGCCAGTTAGAGAAGCAATGCCAAACGAAAATTGGGAAGAATAAGGGGAAAAAGGCTCAAAACCGTGGTGGGCCCGATATGCACGAGGAAGGAAGAGTTGGGCCTGATTCAAGTATATAATGGGTTAGGGGTTATAATTAAGGAGAATAAAACAAAAGCTAATATTTGTGGACCGAAGATTACAGTGCCCAATTTTAAGAGGAAGCAGCCCGGACGCAGTCACAATCTGGTATTTGGATCTCTATCAAAGAATGAAGATATCAAAATGAAACAGCTCATAGATGAAATGCATTCAAATGGAACCATCCTTTCCACCAAATTCTCGAATAAAAATAATCCTCCTCAACCAAATGGGGATTGCGAGCAGTTGGGGCAGGGAAATGGTGAGCTCATGAATGATCTAACAAGACCTCTGGATATTGTGCCATTGGATGTGGGTGTAATTATTCCTATGGAGCCGTTGGGGTCGGTGGCTGAACCAAAGGGCAACCAGAACACAGAAGAGGGCATTGCAGCGGAGGTGGTGGAGGTCATGCAGCTGTCTGATTCTGGGCAGTAGCGAGTGGATGTCAGGTACGCTTTTTCCAATTAATTAATTATTTAATGGTTGCCATAAATATTTTAGCCTGGAACTGTAGAGGTGCTGCCACGAGATCCTTTCCTGGTAAAATTCATGATTTATTACAAGGGAAGGATGTTCAGGTTCTTATCTTAAGTGAGACTCGGGTCAGTGGTTTAAAAGCGGAAAAAATTATTAGAAATCTTAGTTTCAATATGTGGATAAGATTGGAAGCTACGGGATATGCTGGAGGTATCTGGGTTTTATGGAATGCTGAAGAAATCTCCCTTCAGTATATTTCATCCTCTACGCAGGTTATCCATGTCAAAGTGAGGGTCGCAAATGATCCTGACCAATTTATTCTCTCCTGTGTGTATGCTGAACCTACTAGAACTCTTCGTCAGGAGCTTTGGACTGAGTTAATTGATTTCAGTGAAGCTGTGAATTTTCCTTGGTTAGTGATAGGTGACTTCAATGCTTATCTCTATAGAGAAAATAAAATTGGAGGCTCCAATCCTAATCCTAGATCCATGAAGCCATTTGAGGAGTGCATTTTACATTCTCAGCTCATTCCTATTGATACTGTTGGGGAAAAATTTACTTGGGAGCGGGGCTTGTTAAAAGAGAAACTTGACTGGGCTTTTATGAATTCTCAGTGGAACCAATTACATCCTTCCACCAAGGTGCATCATTTGAGCAAATTTGGATCTGATCATCGGCCAATCTTATTAAGGGCTTTGCCTCCTTCTAATGTTCATAAGATTAATCCTCCCTTTCGGTGCCAAGCTGCTTGGTTTTTAGAAGAGGATTTTGAAGATATTGTGAAGTGTTCATGGAGCAGGGGTCACTGGAAGGATAAAATTGAAAATTTTGATAAGGACGCTAGTGATTGGAATAAAAGTAGGGTCGGGAATTTGAAAGCCAAGAAAAGAAGAATTCTTCAAAGAGTTAAGGGTATTGGAAGAACTAGAGCGAGACGTGATAATCAATATCTTGTTCAAGCTGAAAACGAATTGTGGAAGGAGTACAATAAAGTGCTAGCTCAAGAAGAAATCCTTTGGTACTAGAAGTCTTGATGCAATTGGTTGAAATGGGGGGATAAAAATAGCAAATTCTTCCATACAGCTGCCATAATTCGAAGAAGGCGGAACAGAATTGATGGCCTTAAGCAAAATGAGGGGGAATGGATATTTGATCAGAATGAGTTGAAAATTTTGGCTGTTAATTATTACAAGCAATTGTTACAAAGTGAGATTTCAGTTCCAAATGCCATTAGTACTCACAATCGCTTTCCTCAACTAAGCAGTCATGAGCTTCACCGATTAATTGAGCAGGTGTCTAAAGAGGAGATAAAAGAGGCAACTTTTAACTTGGGAGCTTTTAAGGCTCCTGGACCTGATGGCTTACAAGCGGTGTTTTATCAGGAATACTGGCCGATTGTGGGGGACCAGATTATTGAATTAGTGACGAGGGCTTTTCATAATCCTGCTCAGATCGAGGAGATAAATAATACAAATATTGTGCTAATTCCAAAAATGGAGAATCCAGAGACAATCATGGATTTCAGGCCTATTTCTCTCTGCAATGTGAGTTACAAGATCATTACCAAAATTCTGAGTGGGCGTCTGAGGGATTCCATAGGGAAGCTTATTGGGAACCACCAATGCAGTTTTATTCGGGGGCGGCAAAGTAGTGACAATATTATTATTGCCCAGGAAGTGATTCATTCAATGAGGAAGAAATGTGGTAAGAATGGGTGGATGGCAGTCAAGGTGGACTTGGAAAAGGCTTATGATCGTCTAGAATGGTCTTTTATATATGATACTCTCAGAGCAATTAGCATTGAGGGCACTATTTGCGAGGTTATTATGACATGCATTACGAGTCCTTCCTTCAGGTCTTATGGAATGGAGAACCTACTGACACCTTCAGATCTTCTCGCGGCATTAGAAAAGGGGATCCAATTTCTCCTTATATCTTTACTTTATGCATGGAACGTCTTAGTCATATCATTCTGGATGCTATTGAAGATGGGTCATGGAAACCAATCCGATTAAGCAGAGGTGGGCCGAGCATATCTCATCTGTTCTTTGCTAATGACCTTGTTTTGTTTACTGAAGCCTCAGAGAGCCAGTTTGATGTTATGTTAAAGTGTATTCAGACTTTCTGTGATGCTTCTGGTCAGAGAATGAATAAGAGTAAAATGAGGGTGTGTTTTTCCAACAAAATTCATTTCTCTAAGGCCTATAATTTGAGTCAGAGGATAGGGGTGAGATTAACAGGAGATTTAGGTAAGTATCTTGGTATTCCCCTGCTTCATAATCGAGCTTCCAAAATCACTTTTGCATCTCTGTTAGAGAAGACTCAGAAGAAACTCTCTGGGTGGAAGAGGGGTTGTTTGAACTTAGCGGGAAGAGTCACTCTTATTAGATCAGTTTTATCTGCTCTTCCATCATACCATATGCAAACGATGCTGTTACCTAAGGGAGTTTTGCGTGACTTAGAGAAGAGAAGCAGGAGCTTCCTTTGGGGTGAGACGGAGGATCATAGAAAGCTTCATCTTGTATCTTGGGATCAAGTTACTGAAGATAGAAGAAATGGAGGGCTAGGAATTCGTGACCTTAAGAAACAAAATGAATCATTTATAATGAAAATTTGTTGGAATCTTCTGGAGAATAAGCAAAACTTATGGGTGAGCATTCTCAAAGCAAAATATAAATGGGATTTACTTAATAGACCTGTGCCGAAGAGAGATTCTTCTGTGACCTGGCGGGCCATATGCAGTGTATGGGATAAATTCCATAAAGGAGTGGGAGTTAAAATCGGAAATGGTAATTCTGCCTCCTTTTGGTATGACAACTGGTTAGAGATTAATAGGCCGTTGATCGAACTTGTTCTGGGTCTTGAAGCCTTTATTGACAGAGAGGAAAAAATCCAAGACTACGTCAACCCCTAGGGTGGTTGGGATGTAGGGAAACTCGGGCGGTGGTTCCATGCTCATATTATTCAACAAATTATGTGTGCTCACCCCCCAGTGAGGCGAGAGGAGTGGATAAGTATATTTGAAAACCTTCTTCTGACGGCTGTTTTTCTGTTAGTTCTGCGTATCATTTTCTTTTTGCAGGTTTACATACTTCCTATAACCCCCTCTGGAGGAGACTTTGGAGATGGGAAGTCCCAGAGAAAATTAAATCCTTCATGTGGTTGGTTGCACACGACAGAGCTCACACAGCGCAGCTTAGAGTGCGCAGAGCTAGCAGGATGCCCCTTCAGCTGTAGACAGGAGGAGGACGTCATGCATCTATTAAGGGATTGTATCAACGCACGCGGAAGGTGGTGTTCCATAATCAATCCGGTGCACTGGAGTACTTTTAGTTCGTTACAAGGAAAGGATTGGATCCAATGGAACCTCAGAAATGAAATTGGAAGAAGTTTCACCGAGAAGATCAGTTGGCCAATTTTATTCGGCTATGTATGTTGGGATATCTGGGTCAATCGTTGTAACTGACTGTTTAGGGAAGAATCAGAATTGGTTTTCCATAATGCCAATTCTAGTCTTTTCAAAGCAGCCTGGGATTTGGACCTATCTTCTCAAAGTAAATTATATGGGAAGTTGCGGCATCAACAGGAGGGAGGTGGTACAAGTAGTAATGGGTTCAGTATTCTGGAGACGGATGGATCTGTTCTGGCGTCGGGTCAAAGTGCTTGTGCTGGTGCCATTAGGGGGGAGGATGGACAATGGATATGCGGTTACATGTGCAAATTATCTCAAGTGCCTCCTGTGGTGGCGGAAATTATTGCTATCATCCAGGGGCTTCAGATTTGCTGGAATAGGAATTTAAAACGAGTCTTAATCCGCACTGATTGTCTCCAGGCAGTATCTTTTCTCACTAGGGGCTGTGATATTAATCACCCCTTCAGAGATGTCATTGAGGATGCGAAACTATGGTTGGTCAAAGACTGGCGAGTTCTTATTGATCACATTTACAGGGAGCAGAATACCCTTACGGATCACTTAGCGAGTTTAGCTCACAGTATCTCGGGAAATTTTGTTCTCCTTGATCACCCACCTCCTTCCTATGGTGAGGCGATCGTTGATAAAGGTTGAAGGAGTTTTCGGTTTAGTCATTGTTTTGTAGTAACCTTCTGAAGGTTTACTGTATCTCAGTATCTTATTCAAAAAAAAGGTGGCGGCCGCAGCTGGGAATGGCTAATTTATTATTTATGCGGTTTTTTTTATCGGGAGAACCTCTGAAAAGAAATTTGGAAATTGAAAATAACAAATCAGTCATTTCTCAAAAAAAAAAAGTTGAAAATTCGTTATCACGTTTCGACATTTTCTAATAAGCTCTTATTAAAAAAACCTATTTATTATTTCCCAATTTCTAAGTTTTTTTTAGGGATTCTCCCTTTTTTATTTATCTCATTTTAAAAAACTTCATACATTATTGATTACAATTTTTGAGTATTCAAATTTTTATGATGATAAGTTACGAGCTTATAAGTTATATGCTTTCCAAAATTTTGCATATATTTGTCTTTGAAGAAGAATATCTTAGTATTATGAAAAATTAAATAATAATTTTAGAGAGTTCAACAGTACTTTGATCGTATGGTCATTAGAAATATTTCAGTTTTAAGATTTAGTTATGAATATTTGGAAATTTTAAATATCAATTTTTAAATTGATATTTATAGGCCACCCTCAAGATTTACCGTATATGACCATGGACTTTGGGGTATACGAAATAAATTTTTTTTTTTTTTTCATTTTTGTTACACAATTTTCGTTTGAATGGGTTGGGAAGCCAGTCAAACACGTCACTTGCATGGAAAATCATAGTGATTATTTGGAATAGCTTATTTTTAGATAATAAGTGCTTATAAATCGTGATTCATGGTATACGAGGTAGGTAAATATGTGAGAGGAGTTTTATCTCGATTTGTGTAATAAGGACTTATTTTTTAAAAAAACGCTGAACCATACAAATCTATAGTTATATTGTAACGAGTACTCTGGGCAAGTTGGTTCATGCATATTCAAAAATTCCAACTCATTTGGGCTTCTTCATTTTCATTAGGTGTCGTGGTTGACTGGCCTAACGGCAATTTATTAATATGACAATATTTTTATTTTGGTAAACACAATTATTTTATATTCATTTGACATCAAGTGAAACAGAATGAATAATTTTTTTAATTAAAATAATAATACTTTTCCACGGGTTAGAACTTAGAAGGAGGGTGGGATATTTCATACTCCCTCATGTCCTAGATATAAGATAAAATTAAATTTTTTAGAAAAATTGAGGAAGCTAAACAAACTACTTAATCATATCATAAGATTAAGGAAACTAAATAAACTACTTAATCATATCATATACTGTGTATCTTTATATTATGATCAGTTTATAAATTAGGCAAAATAATTTAGAGAAAAAATAAAAAATATAAATATTTTAAAATAATTTAATTAGCTTTCTTAATATTTCTAAAAAAGTCAATTCTGTCTTATATTTAGGACTGAAGGGAGTACGTATGAAGGTTAAGGCCTTAAAGGTTAACAATCTTTTTCTGCCAAATAAATGACATTATGTATAAATTTTAAACAGCATAACTATATATAAATTCTGGGGAAAAAAACTATATATGAATTTAAAGGGTTAATACCAATATTTAAAAAGTCAGACCAGACATCGAACCGGAAAAGTCAACGGGTCAAGGTTCAACCGGTTGGAACGGTTGAGCCGTTTAGCTGGACTGGTGATGTAATAATTAAATTTAAAAATATTATATATTTTAACTATATTTTGACACATAGAATATAAAATATGATTAATAGTAAAATGATATAACATTTTTTTTTGATAAAAAATGTTATAACAAATATACGTGGAATCTTGTGTTATTAATAATAAAACTAAAGAAGAGAAAAACAAGTTAAAAGCCACATCAAAATACCATCCCTCTGCCGCTTCACATGGCCAAACGCGTTTTTTCAAGGTATGACATGAGAGATTGATAAACCAATGGCTTATAGGTAGTATAGGTAGTGCTTGATGGTTAAAAAATAAAAAGTTAATAGGTGTTGCTGCTATAATATTTTGCTTCTCTTTCTTTGACTTTTTTCAAGCCTTCAACATTTTTTCTTGCTCCTTCTTTCTTCTTCTTCTCCGATCGCCTCTACTTCTTTTTCTTTCATTTTCTTCTTTCTGCTTCATATTTGACAGTATGTGTAGAGTAGAGGAGGGCAGCGACAGATGTGTGTTAATGTCAGAAAGGGAGAACAATTGATTCAGAGGTGTGAATCAGCCGAAAAATTCTGAGATTTGAGGAAATCTCAGGCCGGCCGGCTACATTGAAGCTGTTCCGGCTCCCGGTTTAACAGCGGTTCCCGGCTGAACAACCGGCTCACAGCAGATCAAAACGGCTCAACACCTAAAACGGTTTCTATGCATGACTCGAGCCGGTGTCTTCTCCAGTTGACGGCTGGACCGGCCAGGCCGTCCGGTCCGATCCAGCCCCAAAAACAGTGGTTAATATAACTTTTGGTCCTTAAAGTTTTACTTAATTTTGGTTTTAGCTACTCAAGTTTGAAACAAACGGTTAACTCACGTTTACTACATTTATAATAATTGGTCCTTGAAGTTTGGAAAAGACTTCGAGTTGCATTTAACGGTGATAATTTTTCCTACGTGGCAATAACTCAGTTAAGTTGCTTATGTGGCGATTGGATTAGGAAAGATGACCTAACAAATACATTAGGATTATAATGAGCTGAACATGTAAAAGACAAAACCTACTTAGAGTATGTTTAGATTAGCTTTTGAAAAATAGCTTGTAGATAATAGATTATGAGGAAAATAGATTTTGGAAAAAAAGTGATTTTGATAAAATGAGAGTGTTTAGATATTGTGATCAGAATAGCTTTTTTTATGGTTAAATTACTAAAAAGGACATTAACTTTTGTGATAATTACATATAAATGATAAGATTATATTTTAAGTATTATTTAACATTAAATTGCATAATAAATACAAAAAATGAAATAAATTTGTCAAAAAAATTTAAAATTATAACATTAGTCAATTATGTAATATCAAAAAATAGATCAAACATACATGTGTGTGTGTGTGTGTATTAATAAATTGTATAATAAAAAAAATCATATCTATGTACTGTGACCCAAGCACATAAGATGAATTCTCCATTAATAGAATGCGTGAAAGATGTACTGTGAAGTAGTGTGTGTGAGAAAAATCAAAGATGAAGGAGTGAAAGGGCATGTTGCTAAAATAAACTATCAAAAGGTGGAAAAGCAAAAAAAAGAATAGCTTTTTTAAAAACCTTGGTTTTAAGTCTCAAACCATGATTTGGGTAAAAAAAAAGTGTTTCTAAAGTTTTTTCATTTGTTTGGATAAAAATCCCCCAAACCATGGTTTCATCTCAAAAAAGTGCTTTTTCACATGCATCCAAACACACACTTAATAAATCTGTTGGGAGGGTCGCCCCCATCTTGGGCCCAACAGCACCCGAAGGATTAATCATCGTGCTTGCTTCCGGTGGATACCTAAGTAGTAAAAAAACCACACACACACTTAATAAAAGAGGTCTTGATAGCCTCTGGATTTCGCATTGGATTTGAAGTATCTCTCACTTTGATTGCTCGACAGAATGGAAGCAACGATTTGAAGCATCGCAGCCTTGGATGAAACAATCGTGGAAGAAGATGCGAAGTAAGGTGGGGGCTTGGACGATCTCTTTTTTGAAGACAGATTTCAAAAAAGAAAAGAGGAAAGGGTTAGGTCAAAGATGACCCACCCCTACCAGTGAAGTCTGACCTAGCTGTCACCGGAATAGTCACCGTTGCAGTCAATCGTTGACTTCTTAACAGATTCAATCACTTGGCCAAAATAATTAGGGAAGTTAGTTAGCTTTTTACTATTTAGTTTGGCTATATAGTTTGTTTATTGTAATAGACTTAGTTAGCTCCAGTTGTCAAGTCGAGTTGTCTGATTTGTATAAATATAAGGCGCAGTGTACAAAATTAAATCAATTAATGAGATTCATTCTTTCTGATCTAATTTTTGTGTTATGGTATCAGAGCGATTACAAGAAGCTCTCTCCCTCTGATTTTACCACTTTACTCTTTCCTTTGTCAGCGTCAGTGCTGCTTTCTCTTTTTCCCTCTTTCCTTGCAACTACACGTGTTGTGTTGTCTCTTCCGGAATCATCTTCTTCATCTTTCACTTTTTCACCAGATCCAGTTTGACGAAGTTCCTTCCTCTAAACTTCTCCAAATATGTCGATTGCTTCTAAAAAGTAACCAGTAAATCATGTATGGAAATGTTTAGATGACTTATCAGCTGACTTTATCCAGAACAACAATGAAAGAAGGTCGGTGAAGAAAGTTACTGAGGACCCTTCTTCACAGTTAATGGCAATATTACATACTATCAACAAGAGGTTTGACCACCTAGAAGCTCAAGTAAATAGATCCAATGATAGACACATGGAAGTGAACGCTATTTATGCGTCTTGTGATTACTATGAAAATAGCCATGCTGATGGACAATACCTTATATCTTAAGGATAGAGCCAGTAAACTATGCAGGGAATTACCGTGGCAATAATCAAAGTGATTCATATTCAAATAACTACAATTCTGGGTGGTGTAAAAATCCTAACTTCTCTTAGGAAAATGGTGCAACTCTTAATGAAGCATTAACTTCTAATACAAAGCAAATTTCACCTCCTGGCTTCTATCAATTGGAAAAGGAATACATTCCTACTCAAGAGCCCAAAACTAATCTAGAGACAATGATATCTCAGCTCACGAGTTTTCAACTAAAGAGTACTCATGATCAAGCTGCTACTAATGCAAGATTAGAATCGTCTATCAAGAATCTTGAGACACAAATGGGATAACTTGCAACTGCTGTGAATGCATTACAACAAAAAGAATTACCAAGTAATACCGTGCCTAATCCTCGTAGAGATGAAAAAACATAGTGTAATGCCATCACCTTTAGAAGTGGTAAAGAATTACATGAAGTGCAGCAGCCAACAACGAAGCCTTCAAGTTCTAATGGCAAAGAAACTCCTAAGGTTCTTATAGAAAATGATAAAGGGTCAACACAAAAGGTTAAGGGATTAGATGAGGACAGGGACTCCCAAATGAAGGAGGTACAGGAAAAGGTGACAACTACTAAGACTCCTGAATGGACACCACCTCTACCATTTCCTCAAAGATTTCAAAAGAAGGCATTTGATGAGCAATACAAGAAGTTTTTGGGTATCTTCAAGCAGTTAAACATTAATATCCCATTGATAGAAGCTTTGGAGTAAATGCCTAAGTATGCTAAGTACCTAAAAGAGATGTTAAGTAAGAAGAAGCATTTTACTGAATTTGCAACTGTAGCACTGACCAAGGAGATCGCTAGTGTCATTTAGCCTAATGTTCCTTTAAAATGTAAAGATCCCGGTTCTTTCACTATTCCATGCATGATTGGTGACAAATTTGAAGGTTGTGTACTGTGTGATTTGGGGTCTGCTGTGAATCTTATGCATCTATCTCTTTTTAAGAAACTTCAGCTGGGGGTGGCCAATCCTTCAACTGTTACACTCAGGCTAATTAATCAAAGTTTCTCTTATCCATATGGTATCATTAATGATGTGCTGGTGAAAGTTGGCTCTTTTATATATCCCGTGGACTTTATTGTTCTTGACATGGAAGAGGATCAAGGCATTCCATTAATTGTTGAGAGACCATTCCTGGCTACTTCAAGATCATTGGTAGATGTCGAACAGGGAGAGATAATTCTATGACTTGGTGATGAGCAAGTCAAGTTTAAGAGGGACAAAGCAACAGAGTATCAAAATGACTTTAAACAGTGTGCAAATGTTGTTGTGATAGATGACCTCAATCCAGTTGAATTGGATTCATTTGCCATTAAAGAGCCCCTTAAAACAACTATCATTGTTGAAAAAAATATGGTGGAGAATGCACATAGGCAAAGTGAGCAAGTTTTGAACACTTTTACATCCTTCTCTGCATTACATCAGCACTTCTTGTCTCAACCTCCATGACCTTCTAACATAGTCAGGCTGAGAACTATAAAACAAGCGCTTATTAGGAGGCAACTCAATGATTTGGTTTTCATTTATTATTATTATTTTCTTATTTTTATTCAAGTTTAAAGATGATTGCTCCTCTTGTGGCTGCAAATTCTTGCTCATGCACTCTTTCCTCTCTCAAGATTTAAAACATCCTGCATGGTACTAGACGAAGAACTCCACATCAGAATTAGAGATCTCAACCAGGGGAGTACTAGTTCCTTTCTCTCTTTATTGATTTTTGCAACCTTGAAGGCAATATTTGATTTAAGTGTGGGGGAAGGATACGATTTTTTTTGTGTGCTTGTCCTTATGCAATTTAAAATATATTTTTTTGGGCAAGATTTTCAAATTTTGAAATTTTTTTGCATTGCTTAGGATTGACTTTAACTTTGAACCTTCCCCATCTTAGAGAGTGTTATTGGGGAAAAAAGATTAAAATAGAAAATAATGTTTCAATTAAGCCTCAGCCTTAATTTTTTGTATAAATCTTGAGATGGACTATGAGAATAGGGAGTAGTTTGTAATATGATCAACAAATTACTAATTTATAAATATTTTACTACCTGAATTCTTTAGGAAATTAGATTATGACTTTTGCTAGCTAAGTAAGATTTTGTTTAGGGACATGATTCAGGTGAAAAAAAAATATAAAAGAAAAAAAAAAGCAAAGAATGATAAACACAACTCCAATGACTTCTCTAGACCTAACTTAGTAACCGGGGGCAATTCATCACCAATGTTGACACTCGCGTCAAACGGTTAAGTCAAAGAGGGTTATAAGTTGGGCTAAAAACCTCTTGAGGTATCTGTTGGAGTAACTAAATAACTGGTGCTGCATTACCCATATGCAGGTTCGTGTCAAAAGGGGACCAACAACAGCTCAAGATTGAAAAACAAAAAAAGAAGAAAAGAAAATAAATGAAGCAATTTTCTACCTGAGGATCCTTAGTAAATTAAATGACAAGCTTGGTTAAGTGAGGGCATTTGAATTTTTCTAAAAGAGTTTAGTAGCGTAATATTTCTTTACTAATCTTATTGTTACACGTATTACTTGCCGAGCTTTTAATCATGGGACATTAAGAGATTATTACAATTGCTTAAGGCTACTGACTTAGTGACTCGTTCTTATAAGACATTAAATTAAATAAAATTGGGACAATTACAATGAAGTCCCACACAAGAGAAAAAAATGAAAAAATGGTCCCTAAAATTGTTAATGACAAGTCGAGGAGCGTCCATTAACAAGTCGAGGGGCTTACACTGACAATTTCAGGGACCATTTCTTCATTTTTTTCTCTTGTATGGGATTTCATTGTAATTGCCCCAATAAAATTTAATAACACGATCTAAATGTGGTGGTGCTACTCTCTGTTTAGGAATTTCATAAGCAACGTTCTTTTTGTTCAAATAATGAATTTTCTTTCTTTTACTTGAGGACAAGCAAATGTTCAAGTGTGGGGGAATTCAAAAACTTGATTCATTCCGCAAATATACAGGTCGTACCAAGTAATAAAGTGATAAGTAGAGTATTGCCCCACAAAGAATCAATCAATTAATTTTTAGGTATTAAAATCTCAATTTCTTTTAAGTTCAACAAATCTAATTATGAGAAAATTCAAATGAAATTAAATAATGAAAACTATTAATGTCAAACACAACCTAGAGTCATTAATCCCTCACTAGCGCCCCAAATCTTAAATCTATTTGATTAGTTAATTTAAAATGTTAATTTTGTTAATCTCGAGTATAAATAATTATAAGGGTCTGTTGGTTCACTTACAACCCTCTCTTAAGTATAACTGTTATGTCTAACCTAATTACTCAAGAGACAAGATAACTCAAACACATTCTTCAACAATTATATGGGGCTATTAGGTATATGTCTATCCTAATCACAAATTAAATCATAATCTAATCCCATATTACTTAGTCTCAGAGCCTAATTAAAATCCTCTTCATCAAGGTAAATCCTAATACTTAAATTCACATCTAATGGTGGTCAATCATCAAACAGACATATCAAAACAAGATTAAGTAACCAAAATTAACATAAATCATAACTAATAAATCATGGAAATAAAATATAGTTCATTAGTGAGTTTATATTTTCTCTAAGTCTAAAAAGAAAATTAGCCACACATGACTAAAATAAAATCTATAATGAAATAAAGAAATTCAGATTCAAAGAATAAGGAAAAAACAAGAAACCAAGCAAGACTGTCAAAGACTCCTTAAATTTCTTGTTACTGTAATAGGTGGAAGGAAGCCAAAAAGTTGCCTGCTGCTACTTCTAAAAGTGTATGTTCGAATTAGCTTTTGGAGAATAGTTTTTACAATTTACAATAGTATATAAGAGAAGTTTTGTCTCGATTTACAGAAAAGTATTCTGAAACCATCATTCTTTTCCTCTTATTCTCCGCTGTTCTGTGTTCCCTCCGCTGCTCCTCAGGCACATGGATTTGGCTTGTGTCCGCTGCCAATCATTTTCTCCCAAACTACACCGTTTTGATGTAGTTTTGGGTTGGGGCTGACTTTTTTTTAAAATAATGTTTAGTCTTTTGAAGTATTTTTTAGACTTATCTAGTATCTTAAAATATTTTTTAAATAACGTACAATATCCTAAAATAATTTTTAGTGTTTTTAACCCCTTAAAATATTTTTTTAGTTATACCCAGTCTGTTAGCAGACTGATTGTAATTTTACCTTTAATATATTTTTTCAGCTCTAAAAATTACTTTAAAAGCATCCAAAACTTAGAATACTAATTTATTGATTTTCACCCACTCTAAAATATTTTAAAGTAATTTTTGGAGCTGAAAAGGTACATTGAAGGTAAAATTACAATCAGTCTGTTAACAGACTGGGTATAACTAAAAAAATATTTTAAGGGGTTAAAAGCATTAAAAATTATTTTAGGATACTGCACGTTACTTAAAAAAATATTTTAAGATACTAGATAAATCTAAAAAAATACTTCAAAATACTAAACATCATTTTAAAAAAAAAAAATCAACCCCAACCCAAAACTACACAAGTTTGGGAGAAAAGGATTGGCAGTGGACGCAAACCAAATCTCATACACATATTTATAATATCCGTTGGTTTCCCTACGTACGATGCTTTGTGTGGGGCCCACGTCCCAATCTTTTCTAGTCTAAGTGTGTGTTTAGGATAGCGGTAGGAAAAATGACTTATTATGATTCTGACTTATTAAAAATGACTTAATAGAAAAGTCAGTTTTTATAATGTGATTTATGTTTGGATGTGCGGTTTATTTTTAGACAATAAGTGCTTATAAATCGTGATTTACGGTATACGAGGTAAATATGTGAGAGGAGTTTTATCTCGACTTACGTAATAAGCAAGGTATTAAAACTCGGACCGGTCATTGAACCGGTCGGGGTACTGGGTTAAGGGTCAGTGGGTCAAACCGGGACCAAACCGGAGCTAAACCGAGACCAAACCGGTGAAAAATTGAAAATTTTAGACTTATAGTATGAAATTCTAAAGGATTTTTTTTTTTTTATTAAAACCACCAACCTGGACCGGACCGGGAACCGGACCGGGAACCGGACCGGTTTACCGGCCGGTTCGCCGGTTACCGGGCCGGACCTGCCGGTCCGGTCCGGGTTTCACAACATAGGTAATAAGTGACTTAATAAAATAGCTGTTAGTGAATAACTTATTTAATAAGTAGCTTATTCTACCCATGATGCAATTAAAATAAGCTGAATCAAACACTGTAAAAATACAACACATTTTTATTTGGGATTATTATCCAAAAACGGGCTTATTTCTACCCAATAAACTAAACCAAACACACCCTAAATTAATATCTCCTTTGTAATTCATCTTGCAATATAATATATATATATATATATATATATGCGCTATTTAATTTATGCTACCTCAACCTCCGGCCGTCAAATCTAGCGCATGGATTCATGGAGATGTGAGATATATATATATTACTACCTCCTATTCTAAATATAGGATATAGTTTATAGCGTAATTTATACTATAAACTATATCCTATATTTAAAACCGGAGAGAGTATTTCTAACTTTTCACCTCTAAAATTTCACAATAATATTTTTTATAAAATAAAATAAGATATAAATATATTTTATATCAAAATTTCTTTTTAACCTAAATTTAATTAAAAAATAAAAAATGTATAAAAAATAATTAAATAGATATAAAATATTAATAAATTTAATCAATTATATCATAAAATCTATGTGTGTGTTTGGAGCCCCAATTGGAGAGGTTAATTGGGCTTATTTTAGCCTTAAGCTCAATAGGTGGTTGAGAAAAAAAAAGTGCATGTTTGTTTGACAAAATGAGCAATTGGGCTTTTGGCAAATTGGGCACTATTCACATAAGATTGTGTAAAGCTCAGTGTTGGAGCTTTTATCAAAAGCTCAATTGGAATATATCTCATGGTCCCATGTTTTTTTTTCCTTTTCTCTCTCTCTCTCCTGCAATTACAATTAAGGGTGGATATTTTCTCTCTCCCTCTTGCCTGCAATCAAAATATTTTTTCAGTTGTGTCTAGTGTGTTATCAGACTGATTGCAATTTTATCTTTAATATATTTTTTCATCTACAAAAATTAATTTAAAATATTTTTTGGTGCTTTTAACCCCTTAAAATATTTTTCCAACTGTACCCAGTGTGTTATCATACTGATTGCAATTTTACCATTAATGTATTTTTTCAGCTCCAAAAATTACTTTAAAATATTTTTTTGTGCTTTTAACCCTTTAAAATATTTTTTCAGTTATACCCAGTCTTAGGAGACTGACTAAAATTTTACCTTTAATGTATTTTTTTTAGTAGTAAAGAGCACTTAAAACTTAGAATACTGATTTATTGATTTCCACAAACTCTAAAATATTTTTCCAGTAGCACCTAAATTTTAAAGTAATTACTTGATTTTTAAAATATTTTTCCAACCACTCTCTCTTACCATTATCACAAAAGCCCTTATGCTTAAGCCAATCCAAACAAGTTTTGTGTGTGTTTGGGTGAAGCTTTTGGACAGCCTTAAGCCCAATTGGGTATGCAAAAGCCCAATTGTCAGTTGTGATTTTTTTTTCCATGTTTGGTTGATCAGATGTGATATTGGGCTTTTGATAAAATAGGCACTGTAGATGGACGTTTGAAACAAGCTCATGGGTGCAGCTTTAACCAAAAGCTCGATCATATATCCGTTAAAGTCATCGCAATGAAAAACTGAAAAGTCAAGTCAACAGCCATTAAAGGCACAACCGCGTCGCGTGGGGTCACTATCATCATCCCCAACATCTCAATCTGAAAAAGAAAAATATCAGCCACAATCATCCACATTATAAAAAAAATTCATGATTTAAATTAACAAAAAATTAACATGTGATACAATTGGTTATGTAATATTTTTCTAATTAGATTGTGTATTTTTTAATTGTCTAATTTCCCAACTTAAACTATTATAAATTTTTTATAATTTTTAATTACATTTCTCTTTTATCATTATCACAAAAGCCCAATTGACAATCGCTGTTCCAAACACACCATTTTTTTTCATTTCTGCAAAAGCCCAATTGACAATCGTCAATCCAAACACAAATCACATTACATAATTTAGCTTTTATCAAAAGTAATATCACAACAAGCCCAATTGAAACAAGCTCAATTGACAATCGCTGTTCCAAACACACCTTTATTTTTACAAAAGTCCAATTGACAATCGCCGGTCCAAACATAAATCGCATTACACAATTTAACTTTTACCAAAAGTAATATTACAACAAATCCAATTGAAACAAGCCCAATTACCGATCGCTGTTATAGAGGAGGAGCAGGAGGAGGGGGCGGGGGAGGAGGAGCAGGAGGGGAGGCGACTTTAATCGGGTCGGGCTCTTTTCTCAGAGGAACCAAAATTGGAGTGAAATAGAAAATAAAGGCATTCGCAGAAAGCTCGTTGGCATCGGAAACACTCTGTCCATCAACCCCAAATTGAGCACCAATAGAATCAACCGATTCTCCTTTAGCAACCAAATAGGTAAGCAAATACTTAAACCCAGAATCTTCCTGCTTCGTAGTGGGACAAGCACAACGAAGAGGCACTCTCAAATTCATCCTAGTTCTGAGATTTTGCTTATCATAAACGTTCTGTTTTTCAATAGCTTGACAAGTAGTGAGAGCCTGATAGGTATTATTAGCAACACTGAAATATGTTTCTCCTTGTTGCTTCAAGCCGTAGGAGGTGTTGTACTGGTAGTACTTGCCGGAGCAGGAGCAGTTAACGGGGACGATGACCATGGTGTCGTCGGCGATGGGGTTAACGTCGGAGATGTTGTTGGCTTTGGCTATGGCAGAGGCGTTGGAGTTTAAGAGAAAGGCTATGGAGGAAGGAGTGTTGTAGAGAGGAGCGATTGATCGGAAAGTGAGGTAAGAATTGCAGGAACGAGAGACGCCATTGCAGAGATTGCCGAAGGTGGCATTGTAGATTTTGCCGCTGTCGCAGTCTAGTTGCTTGTTGTTGACGTACTCTTGTTGAGCTTGTGAAGAAGGAAGCTGAGAATTCAAGAACATGAATAGAATCAGAGAAACCCAGAGAGATTTAGCCATTGGTGTGGTTAATCTATTTTGCTCCTTCTGAGATGAAATCATGAAATGGACTCTGGTTGGAGTTCATTGACTTCATCTCATGGCCTACGTTTCTGTATATTATGATGGAAGGGAAGAACGCGTCTTCGTTTTTGTTTTGGTTTGACTTTTCTTTTCTTTCTTCCATATGGACATTGACATCATGCAGTATTTTTGGGAGAAAACGACGAGACTCAAAATTTATAAAATTTTGTATTAAAAATATTGTTTAAAATAATAATTGAAACAGGTAAAAATGTAAAATGTGGTAGAGTCTGGGAGATTAAAGGTGGCGGCTGAAGGTCATGCTTACTCATATCTCTAGAGACCTGAATGTTCATGCTGATTATTTAGCATCGTTAGCTCATGGTAGTATGGCTAGTTTTGTTACCTTTGATCATCCACCTCCTCCGCTTGGGATGGGCGGTGGCTGATGAGAATGTTTTGTTTTTGTTTGCGCCTCTTTTGGAGGCGGCTTTGTATTAATCTGTAGTGGATTAATGTATTCCAGTGTTATATTCAAAAAAAAAAAGGTGGCGGCTGCGGCTGGGAAGGGCTAATTTATTATTCATGCGGTCTTTTTATTAGAAGAATTTCTAAAGAAGAACTTAAAAATAGGAAGTGGAAAATGATAAATCAATCATTTCCTAAAAAAAAAGTTAGGAATCCGTAATCACGTTTCGATATTTTTTAATCAATTCTTAATAAAAAGACTTATTTATTATTTTCCAATTTTTAAGTTTTTTTTTCAAGGATTCTCCCTTTTTATTTATCTCATTTTAAAAAACTTCATACATTATTGATTACAATTTTTGAGGATTCAAATTTTTATGATGATAAGTTAGGAGCTTATAAGTTTATATGCTTTCCAAAATTTTGCATATATTTGTCTTTGAAGAAGAATATCTTAGTATTATGAAAAATTAAATAATAATTTTAGAGAGTTCAACAGTACTTTGATCGTATGGTCATTAGAAATATTTCAGTTTTAAGATTTAGTTATGAATATTTGGAAATTTTAAATATCAATTTTTAAATTGATATTTTTAGGCCACCCTCAAGATTTACCGTATATGAGTATGACCATTGACTCTGGGGTATACGAAATAAATTTCTTGTATTTTTTTTTTTTTCATTTTTCTTACACAATTTTCGTTTGAATGGGTTGGGAAGCCAGTCAAACACGCCACTTGCAAGGAAAATCATAGTTCTATTGTAACGAGTACTCTGGGCAAGTTGGTTCATGCATATTCAAAAATTCCAACTCATTCGGGCGTCTTAATTTTCATTAGGTGTCGTGGTTGACTGACCTAACGGCAATTTATTAATATGACTATTTTTATTTTGGTAAACACAATTATTTTATATTCCTTTGACATCAAGTGAAACAGAGTAATAATTTTTTTAATTAAAATAATAATACTTTTCCACGGTTTAGAACTTAGAAGGATGGTGGGATATGTCATACTTCCTCATGTCCTAAATATAAGATAAAATTAACTTTTTTTAGAAAAATTAAGGAAGCGAAATAAATTATTTAATAATTTTATAAGATTAAGGAAGCTAAATAAACTACTTAATCATATCATATACTGTGTATCCTTAGATTATAATCAGTTTATAAATTAGGCAAAATAGTTTGGAGAAAAAATAAAAAATATAAATATTTTAAAATAATTTAATTAGCTTTCTTAATATTTCTAAAAAAAAAGTTAGTTTTGTCTTATATTTAGGACCGAAGGGAGTACGTTTGAAGGTTAAGGCCCTAAAGGTTAACAATCTTTTTTTGGCCAAATAAATGACATTATTTATAAATTGTAGACAGCATAACTATATATAAATTCTGGGGGAAAAAACTATATATAAATTTAAAGAGTTAATACAACTTTTGGTCCTTAAAGTTTTACTTAATTTTGGTTTTAGTTCCTCAAATTTGAAACAGAAGGTTTTAGTCTTTCACGTTTGCTCCATTTATAACAGTTGGTCCCTGAAGTTTGGAAAAGACTTCGAGTTGCATTTAACGGTGATAATTTTGCCTACGTGGCAATAACTCAGTTAAGTTGCTTATGTGGCGAGTTGATTAGGAAAGATGACCTAACAAATACATTAGGATTATAATGACCTGGACATGTAAAAGACAAAACCTACTTAGAGTGTGTTTGGATTAGCTTTTGAAAAATAGCTTGTGGAGAATAGCTTTTAGTGTGTGTTCGGGTGTGCTAAAAAAAAGAACTTTTTCATCTAAACCTTGGTTTTGTATGGTGAGCAGCCAAACACCCAAAAAAATATGAGAATCCCGTTTTTAGCTAGAACCATGGTTTGAGGGGAAAAAAAGCTATTCTCATGAGAAACTATTTTCAATTGCTTCGAATATTCAATTCTGACCGTTAGAGTAATAATTATTTCCTCTGCCCCTGTCCTTTTGTGCAGATTCCCTTTTCTCTTTCTTCTTTCGCGTCTTCTTCCTCTTTTCGGTGCTCTCCCATTTCCTTCTCATCTCCCGCATATCTCATTCCCGTTCCTTCTCCGTTTCCCTTCTCGGTCGGCATATCTCATTCTCGTTCCTTCTCGTCTCTGCTGTCTCCTCCCCTCCCTTCGCCGTTTCCCTTCCCGGTTGACATTCCGTCGCCCTGAACTGATCCCCCTTCCCCTTCTCGTTCCCATTGTCTTGCGGATCCGAAAAGTTTGGCTTCGATCTTGCCCTTTTCTCGCGCTGAACGGAAGCGCTGAACGAACCGGTAGTGCTATTTTCGGCGGCCAGTCCTCTGTCCATTGAGCATTTTTCTATTGAGGGAGAAATCTTGCCGGCGACTTCGTGAGGTTCGGCGACCTAGATCGTGCCGGTGACTTCAGTGGTTGTGAGGTTCGGCGACTTCCTATAGGTATATATGTTTGATCTGTCTGGTTTGTGGTGGTAGGTTTTGTGTTAGTGTGCATTTTGCTCTGCGTCTGTGTTCTCTGGTGGCCTTGTGTTGTGATTTTCCTCTTGCGTTGGCCTTGTGTTTGTGGTGTCATTTTCCTTATGCGTTTGTGGTGTCATGTTCCTTCATTACTTGGCCTTGTGTTCTCTGGTACGGATATGGTGTTTGTGGTGTTTGTGGTCAATTTGCGTTTGTGCTCTGGTTATGGTCTTCTGGTTTCGGTGCTCTGGTTTTGGTTGATAAGCCGGGCAATATTTCCTTTATCAGTGGCATCTACCACCACTTCTTCACTTATCTTAAAAAGCTGCAAAAACAAGAAACCACGACAGATTAGATCCGTTGATTCCAAACGGTTAAGGTGACCCAAAAATTCCCAATACAAATTGGAAACTTCATTTCTAATAATTTCCAACATCCACAATAGCCGTCGATTCCAAATGGTTAAGGTGACCCAAAAATTCCCAATACGAATTGTGGACATTACGAAAGTCATATTAATGGAGGGGTTGGGTTGGTGAATCGATTCAACTCACATAGCAATCTTTGCCTTCTTTCTTATAACGCGCCTCCCTCAGATCAGCCATGTTACGTCTCACTTGTTCACCACGATACTCAAGAACCTATTTGTAAGTACATCATATTCATTATTATTGATGGGAATAAAAAAAAAACCTCTACTGTGATAAAGAAGATCAAGAAATGATATTATATTGTTGCCGTTATTAGGATAATATTTCGAGCTTATGTTATGAAAACATTTAAACCAAAAGCCATTCCTGAAGAATCCATTAAGGGGACGAATAGAGAGCTAAGGGACCTTAGTTTAGGATAGCGTGAAGGGGACGAATAGCAATAAGCAGCACCTGACCTCTCAAAAGTCAGGCAGAAAATTCTCTTTTTGTTGTCTCTACTTTCTGATTTATGTTTATCAGCTATTATAGGGAGAATTAGCAGTATATTTCCCTAAATTCATTAATGTGAATCAAGTTCAAGATTTCATAAAATACTAATGTTTAAGCTATTTTCTTGCGTGTTGAGACATATAATGCTTTTAATTAGTCCTTGGCTTGCATTGGTTGTCCATGGCATTATCAAGAGTCTGCTACTCTATTCACATGGACAATTGTATTAGGAGTCTCATTACACATGTTTGGTCCCCCACTATTATTAAAAACTATTGATTTTTTTTTTTGAAAGAAGACAAGATGATATTCATTAATGCCAAGAGTATATGCTATAAATTACATCCGGCCAGAGTTCCTAAGGAAAATTTAACACTAGAGCGAAAACTACAGAAAGAGCATTAAATCTGATTCATGATTTCTCTGCCACAATTGCAACTTTCTTTGCATGTCTATGTATTGGTGTTATTTCTCTTGCTTTTGTTTTGTCACTGTCTATGTGACAATGTTGGTTGATATGGTTTTTTCGGGTCTATAATGAACTGCCATTCTAAAAGATACTTGACTCTTGGTCTACCTTCCTGATTGAGTCTTTAAGCAATCAGCCCTTTAGTATTTTGCTTTACTATTTCTGCTTCCTTGTCCATTTCATGTATTATTTGTCAACTTAGCAGCATAATGAGTAAGGTGAAAGCATCGTGGGATTTAAAAAGCACGAAAATTTTCATTGACTTGTGCATAGAACAAGTTGAGAAAGGAACAAGAAAAAGCACTAGCTTCGAAAAGAAGGGGTGGAAAGAGATATCTGAAGGCTTTATTGCAAGGACAGGCAGATTATACGACAAGGGGCAGTTCAAAAACAAATACGATGCCCTTCGAAAGGAGTGGCAACTGTGGGATCGGTTGTTAAATGAAACTGGAGTTGGATGGGACGATCAGAAGAAGACTATTGTTGTTGACGATGATTGGTGGGAGAAGAAGCTATTGGTTAGTGATTCACTTATGCGAACGACCATTTTTATTTCCATAACATCGTGCTTTTATGAACTTGTGTAATGAATTTGGTGATTCACGTACAGGAAGTTCCCGGTTATGATAAATTCAGAAATAATGGCCTCCAATTCCAAGAAGAATTAACCCGCCTGTTTTCAAGTGTGGTGGCCACGGGAACAAATAATTGGGCACCTTCCTCCATGTCTCTCCCAAACCCTACCGAGACCACCCCTGATGTCGAAATGCAAGAAGGGTCAAGAGACAGTGATGAGGTGTTAGGGACAGCGACTGGATTGAGTGGGGAGTTCAATTCAATCAATTTCAATAACACTAGTGGAGGCAGTGGAGGGAATAATGACAGAGGAAAGGGAATAAGTGGTGGAGAGAAAACAAGTAGTGGTGGTAGACCGACAAGCTCACTGGGGGTGAGGAAGAGGGGTGCCCCAATGAAAAAGAAAGGGCCTGCATCGAGTAAAATTGCTGACGCCCTGACTAGGATAGCTGATGCCACTGACATTGATGTGGAACTTGCAGGAAGGCCCGTGCAGCAAGGATGGCTACAGAAGCACGGGCGAATGAGTTTTCAATATCGGGAGTCATGAATCATCTTAATCAAGTCACTGAAATAACCAATGATGAAGACTTCTATATGCGCTGTGCACACCTCCTTATGAGGGATTCAGCTGCAAGGGAAATGTACGTGGCAATGAAGGAAATGAAGGATAGACTTGTTAAGTTTCTTAGGCATGAATGCTATGGACACTATTGATGTGTATTAAGAACGTTGTTACTATGTACTTAATGACTGTTATATTTACGTTTCTATTGATCAAGTCACTTTATACGTAATGTAATGTTATTTCTTTATCAATGATATGTGTGTGCATCTTATTAATGTATACTTGTGGTCGTTTTTGTTTTATATAAGTTAATGTATGTGTCTACAGGTAAAGGCAAATATGGAGAATACTATGAAATTTATTGCAAAGAATAGAAAACGACGATTACAGAGAATCCGAAAAGTGGCCGCATATGTTGGTGCATATGCTCAGCAATTTTTATGTAAACAACCGCGGCACACCAGTGAGTTTATAGGTGCCGTATGGGTGCGTGATGTGTTACGCGGCAATTCTGCCCGTTGTTATGACATGTTTAGAATGGAACTGAATGTCTTTCATGAATTTTGCTTTGAAATGCAACGACATGGTTTGAGGGAAACTCGAAATATGGGTATACATGAAATGGTGGCGATTTTTTGGCGCACAGTTGGACATGCGGCATCGAGTAGACTGGTACAAGAAAGATTTATGCGCTCTGGAAATACAATTCATAGGGCGATGCATGCTGTCTTACAGGCATGTTGTAGTCTTGCATGTCTAACATCAAACCGCTGGATCCTACATTTCAGAGCATTCACAGTAAGATAAGCCAAAGTAATAGATACTGGCCTTTTTTTAAAAATGCTATTGGTGCAATTGATGGCACACACATTCTATGTAAAGTCAGAGCAAGGGACAAAACAAAATATATTGGAAGAAAAGGATTTCCATCGCAAAATGTGATGGTGGTTTGTGATTGGGACGTGTGTTTTATCTTTGTACTGGCTGGATGGGAAGGTACGGCACATGATTCTCGCATATTTCATCATGCCCTGACAACTCTGTCAATGAATTTTCCACATCCGCCTACAGGTATTCTTATATTTTTGTACAATGTAATTATTTTAAATCACACAGAATGTATTGGCATTAAACTTATTCTTTCATGCAGATAAATATTATTTGGTGGATGCCGGCTACCCTACCCCAACTGGATATTTGGGTCCATACAGACGCGAGCATTACCATCTCCCTGACTTTCAGAGGTCATCTAGGCTTGAAAATGACAATGAAAGGTTCAATTACTTGCATTCAAGTCTCAGGTGCACAATAGAAAGAACATTTGGGGTTTGGAAGAACAAGTTCGCAATCTTACAGACAATGCGTAGCTATAGCTTTCCCACACAGGTTAAAATTGTTTGTGCGACGATGGCCATACACAATTTCATCAGAAGAACTTCTATTTCTGATCCTGACTTCCGCCACCATGAACGAGAGGATAGTTTGTTTGATGTCGATGGCCCTGACGCTATAGACTCTTCAACAATACCTTCATTACTTGCATCTTCATCTGACATGGCTTCTCTTCGTGATTCGATAAGAGATCAGATCATTTATCATACGCAAGAGCATTAGTCATGTGAATGTTTTCGTATTTTTTCGTACTCTCTTTTTAACAATATGTTAAATGGTATTTTATCCATATTTTGACTTACTCTGTTATTGACATTTACTCGGAATTTGTACTTTGGTGTTTTGTAGAAAAGATTTCTTATTTTAGCAATTTTTTAATATACTTATATACTATATATATATATATATATATATATATATATATATATATATATATATATATATATATATATATATATATATATATATATATATATATATATATATATATATATATATATATATCTTTAGAGACTAGGCAGGAGTGGTAAAAAAACAGAAATTAAAGACACGGACACACTTGCAAAAATTAAAACAATTCCAAAGAATTTAATGAAGAATAATATATATATATATATATATATATATCTTTAGAGACTAGGCAGGAGTGGTAAAAAAACAGAAATTAAAGACACTGACACACTTGCAAAAATCAAAACCATTCCAAAGAATTTAATGAAGAATAATACAGTGGGTTTGGCAAGAGATAACCCAGGTTGTGAAAGGAGATGAAAATTAATATAGTGTACGCCTTCAATATGTACGTTTGATCTAATTTTGTAATTTACTACATAATTGACTAATGTTATAATTTTATAATTTTTGCATCTATTTTTTTATATTACATAATTGACAAATGTTATAATTTAAAAATTTTTGGACAAATTTATTTCATTTATTGTAATTATTATGCAATTTAATGTCAAATAATACTTAAAATATAATCTTATCCTTTATATATAATTGTCATAAAAGTTAATGTTCTTTTTAGTCATTTGACCATGAAAAAAGCTATTCTGATAAAATCATCCAAACACTCTCATTTTATCAAAATCACTTTTTCCCATAATCTATTTTCCTATAATCTATTCTCCAAAAGCTATTCTCTCCAGAATCTATTCTCCAAAAGCTAATAAGAACACACCCTTAGAGAATAGATTATGAACAAAATAGATTTTGGAAAAAAAATGATTTTGATAAAATGAGAGTGTTTGGATATTGTGATCAGAATAACTTTTTTTCATAGTTAAATTACTAAAAAGGACATTAGCTTTTGTGATAATTACATATAAAGGATAAGATTATATTTTAAGTATTATTTAATATTAAATTGAATAATAAATACAAAAAATGAAATAAATTTGTCAAAAAATTTTAAAATTATAACATTAGTAAATTATGTAATATCAAAAAAATTTAAATTTATAACATTAGTCAATTATGTAATATAGAAAAATAGATCAAATATACATATGTGTGTGTGTGTGTATATTAATAAATTGTATAATAAAAAATCACATCTGCGTACTGTGAGCCAAGCACATCAGATGAATTCTCCATTAATAGGATGCGTGAAAGATGTACTGTGAAGCAGTGTGTGTGAGCAAAATCAAAGATGAAGGAGTGAAAGGGCATGTTGCGGAAATGAACGATCAAACAGTGGAAAAGCAAAAAAAATAATAGTTTTTTTAAAAACCTTGGTTTTAAGTCTCAAACCATGATTTGGGTAAAACAAAGTGCTTTTAAAGTTTTTTCATTTGTTTGGATAAAATTCCCTCAAACCATGGTTTCATCTTAAAAAAGTGCTTTTTCACATGCATCTAAACACACACTTAATAAATCTGTTTGGGAGGGTCACCCCCATCTTGAGCCCGACAGTACCCAAGGGATTAGTCATTGTGCTTGCTTCCGGTGGATACTTGCGTTGTAAACAAAACACACACACTTAATAAAAGTGGTCTTGATAGCCTCCGGATTTCGCGTTGGATTTGAAGCCTCTCTCACTTTGATTGCTCGACAGAATGGAAGCAACAATTTGGAGCATCGCAGCCTTGGATGAAACAATCGTGGAAGAAGATGCGAAGCAAGGTGGGGGCTTGGCCAATCTCTTTTTTGAAGACGAATTTCAAAAAAGAAAAGAGGAAAGGATTAGGTCAAAGATAACCCACCCCTACCAGTGAAGTCTGACCTAGCCGTCACCGGAGTAGTCACCATTGCAGTCAATCGTCGACTTCTTAACAGATTCAATCACTTAGCCAAAATAATTAGAGAAGTTAGTTAGCTTTTTACTATTTAGTTTTCCTATTTAGTTTTTTTATTGTAACAGACTTAGTTAGCTCCAGTTGTCAAGCCGAGTTGTCTTATCTGTATAAATATAAGGCGCAGTGTACAGAATTAAATCAATGAATGAGATTCATTCTTTCCAATCTGATTTTTGTGTTATGATATCAGAGCAAATACAAAAAGCTCTCTCCCTTTGATTTTACCACTTTACTCTTTCCTTTGTCAGCGTCAGTACTGCTTTCTCTTTTTCCCTCTTTCCTTACAACTACACGTGTTGTGTTGTCTCTTCCAGAATTATCTTCTTCATCTTTCACTTTTTCACTAGATCCATCTTGATGAAGTTCCTTCCTCTAAACTTCTCTAAATATGTCAATTGCTACTGAAAATTCATCTGAATCTTCACCACTTGCTTTGATTCAAGATCCTTCCAGCTATTATTATTTGCATCCTAATGAAAATCCGATGCTCATCCTTGTCTCGCCTCCGTTGTCTGGGTCAAATTATCACCATTGGTCTCGATCCATGATGATTGTGTTGATGAGCAAAAACAAATACCAGTTTGCTGATGGATTGTTGCAGATTCCGGCAAAGACCGATCCCCTGTTTTCGGTGTGGCAACAATACAACACGATGGTGTTGAATTGGCTCACCCATTCGATTTCTTGGCTTAACCGAGCCATGGATGTATGGAATGATTTGAAGGAACGATTCAATTAGAGTGATGCTTTTAGAGTTGCAGAACTACATGACGCACTCTTTCAAATCAAGCAAGGTGAACTTTCGGTTTCTGACTATTTTACTAAAATCAAGATAATCTGTGATAAGTTGCTTAATTTTTGTCATATTGTTGAGTGTTCTTGTTCTTCCCGAGAGTATTTTCGGCAAGACTATGTTATTCATTTCTTGAAGGAGCTTAATGATCGGTTTTCTACTGTGAGGTCCCAAATTATGCTAATGGATCCTCTTCCTTCTATTAACAAAGCTTTTCCCTAGTTATTCAACAGGAATGAGAACCCACATGTTCAATTGAACTAAATATTTGCTTCACTCATACTACTACTAATCTGAAGCCTTATGTTCCATATCAACCCAACAATAGCACCAAAATGTGCACCTATTGTGGTAAACCACGACATATAATTGAAACGTGCTACAAGAAGCATGGCTTCCCTCCTGGCTACAAGACTCGTTCCAAGGCTTCGATGAATAGCATAACTATCTCTGCTTCTAGTCCTGTCACTGGTATTTTGTCTTCTATACCTTCTTCAACTAATCAATTTATTAGTCAAGACCAATATAATCAACTCATTGCTCTATTGCAACCAAGTCTTCTATTACACAAGATACAACTGCTTCTTCTTCTATGCCAAAAACTGATTCTACTACTTGTGTAAATCAGATTTCATCTCTCACTTTACTACCCAATGCTAATACTGCAGGTATCTATACTGCTTTAGCTTCTAATTCAATTAATTTCTGGATTATAGACAGTGGTGCTACTGGACATGTTTGTTATTCCCTTGATTCTTTCATTTCATATTCTACCATTGATCCTATCAAAGTTTCACTTCCAACTAATTCTTCTGTCGTTACTAGCATTTCTGGTACTATATAGATTAATGATCATATTCGTCTCTCAAATGTGCTTTACATTCCAGAATTCCATTTTAATATCATTTCTGTCTCTCAAATTACTATTGAGATCTCTTGTCAACTTGTTTTCTCTTCTTCTCAATGTATCATAGAGGACTTGAGGACATGGAAAACGATTAGTATTGCTAATCTCCATCAAGGATTATACAAGCTTGATAATCACCCCTCTAAGTCTGTTGCTTCTGTTAGTACAGTTGATTTTGTTGAATCCTGTAATCCTTCTTTGGATTCTATTGCACCTTGTCACTCACAACCTCACCTTGATCTATGGCATTTTTGCCTTGGCCACTCTTCTTCCCATGTTTTACATGTTTTGAAACAACAATTTCCTTTCATTTCTTGTACTTCTTCTGCAGCATGTGATGTTTGTCACTTTGCTAAATAGAGAAAAATTCCCTTTCCAATTAACAATTTCCTTAACAATTGTTGCATGCTGATATATGGGGTCTATATAAGCTTTCTTCAATTCATGGACATCGTTATGTCATAACTATGGTTGATGATTTTACCTGCTTTACTTGGATATCTCTTTTAAAAAATAAATCTGAAGCACGATTTTCTTGTCAATCACTTATATTTTTTCTTGAAAATCAGTTTTCTCACCATGTTAAAACTATTAGGACTGACAATGGAGTTGAGTTCCAAATGCTTTCTTTTTACTCTTCCAAAGGTATTTTACACCAAACCTTTTGTATGGAGACAACGGAACAAAATAGTGTTGTAGAACGCAAACACCAACATATTTTGAACATAGCTAGAGTATTAATGTTTCAATCTCATTTGCCTTTGGCTTATTGGAATTATGCAGTTTCTCATGCCGTTTTTCTTATTAATTGCTTACCAACTCCAGTTTTGGCAAATCAAACTCCATTTCAATCCTTGCATGCAACATCTCCTGATTATACTCTTTTCAAAGTATTTGGTTCCCTTTGTTTTGCTTGCACATCCACTGCACATCACACCAAGTTAGATGCTAGGGCTAGAAAATGTGTTTTCCTTGGTTATAAGAATTGAACTAAAGGCTATGTTTTGCTTGATCTTTCTAATCATCAAATTTTTGTTTTTAGACATGTTATTTTCTATGAATCAATATTTCCTTATGCTTCTGGTTCAGTTTCCACTTCTCCCATGCCTATGCCCCAATATCCCTCTAGTTCCCTTGATGTTTTTGATCCCACTTTTTATCCCATACCCTCTGCTTCTCACCCACATTCTTCTATTCTTCCTTCTTCTTATAACCTCTCCCTTGTACCTCATTCCTCTGCTACTACTACTCCTTCCACAGTTTCTGCCTCTCTTGATTCTTCCACATCGCTTTCTGTTGCTTTTGATTCTAGTCCTGCCTCTTCCCATAATCCTATTTCTTCTCCTATTCGCAAATCAACCAAAATACATAAACAACATACTTACTTGCGTGATTATCATTGCTCCTTCCTTACTTCTACACCATCGGTTTCCATGTCCCACTCTTATAGATATCCTCTTTCTTCAGTTCTCTCCCATGGTAATATCTCTCCCTTACACAAGCATTTCATTTGTTCCATTTCCATCCGAACTAAACCTCGTAATTACCGAGAGGCAATTAAATATTCTGAATGGCAGCAGGCTATGCAGGCTAAAATATATGCTTTAGAACAGAATAATACATGGGTTTCGACTGAATTACCTAAGGATAAGTCTCATATTGGTTATAAGTGGGTTTTTAGGACAAAGTTTCATGCTGATGGGACTTTAGAACGCTATAAAGCCCGGTTAGTGGCAAAAGGCGATACACAAATTGAGGGGGTTGATTATTTTGATACTTTCTCACCGGTTGCCAAAATGACAACTGTACGCTTATTGCTTGCTGTGGCTGCTTCTTCTAATTGGCATCTTGAGCAATTAGATGTCAATAATGCTTTCTTGCACGGAGATTTATATGAGGATGTTTATACGTCTCTTCCCCCTGGTTTTTCCACTCCTAATCCAAGGCTGGTTTGTAAGTTGCAGAAGTCACTTTATGGATTAAAATAAGCCTCTTGTCAATGGTTTGCCAAGTTATCATCTGCATTGTTGTCTTGTGGTTATACTCAATCTAAATCTAACTACTCTTTGTTTACTCGATAGCATGACACTTCCTTTACTGTTCTTTTGGTTTATGTTAACGATATCATACTTGTTGGCAATGACTTTGCAGAAATTACTTGCCTCAAGTCCTTTCTTGACACCTTCAAGATTAAAGACCTTGGCAAGCTGAAATTTTTTCTTGGTTTAGAGGTCGCTCGGTCCTCTACTATAATTTCTCTTAATCAGTGAAAACTTACTTTGGACATTCTTGATGATGTTGGTTATTTAGGTTGCAAGCCATTATCTACTCCCATGGCTCGCAACACACATTTATCTCTGAATGTTGGCACTCCTCTTATAGGTTTTGCTCTATATCGGCGTTTAGTTGGTCGTCTTCTTTATCTCATGACTACTCGGCCTGATCTTCCTTATGTTGTGCAACAACTTTATCAGTTTACTCATGCTCCCACTATTGTTCATTACCAAGATGCTTTTTCTTTTTTTGCCAAACATTACCAAGCTGCTTTGAGGGTGCTCTGGTATGTCAAAAGATCTCCAGGCAGTGGTATTTTCTTTCCTGCCTCTTCTTCCCTCCAATTAAAAGCCTTTAGTGATTTTAATTAGGCTGGTTGCCCTGATACAAGAAGGTCATTGTCTAGTTATTGCATTTTTCTTAGTGATTCCTTGTTTTCTTGGCTTACAAAGAAGCAAACTACAATTTCTCTCTCTCTCTCTCTCTTCTTATGAGGCTGATTATAGAGCCATGGGGTGTGTGGCCTGTGAACTTCAATGGCTTCTTTATCTTTTGGCTAATTTGAAGATTTCTCATTCCTCTCCTATTGTTTTGTACTATGATAATCAATCTGCCATTCATATTGCTTCCAATCCTACTTTCCATGAAAGAACTAAACACCTTGAAATTGATTGCCACTATGTAAGAGAGAAGGTGCAAGCTGGCCTCATTCGTCTCTTGCCCATTCGGAGTCCTCATCAACTAGCAGATATTTTTACAAAGCCTCTTGATCCTCAACCTCTCCATGGTTTCTTGTCCAAGCTTGGCATGATTAACATCTATGCCACAGCTTGTGGGGGGTAATAGATTCAATCACTTAGCCAAAGTAATTAGGGAAGTTAGTTAGCTTTTTACTATTTAGTTTGTTTATTGTAACAGACTTAGTTAGCTTCAGTTGTCAAGTCCAGTTGTCTGATCTGTATAAATATAAGGCACAGTGTACAGAATTAAATCAATGAATGAGATTCATTCTTTCCAATCTGATTTTTATGTTACTTCTAGCGGCCATTAGCCTTGATTAACGACTTAGTAGTGTATTTTGATGTTTGTGTTTATAGTTCATCGGACTATTCTTTCTATTCGGTGTGCGTTCTTGGTGCTCTGTTTTATCATTGAACTTCGGCAAAGAAAATGGAGAAGATGGATATGAAGAGGCTAATGCCCATTGGCTGCAATTGTTGAAGATGAAGAGAGCCGCCGAAAGGATTTCAAAGGAGTGTTTGAAGTGGCGATGAGAGCCCCAATATTAATGGAGAAATAGAACCAGTTGAAGAAAGAGCCCTTCTTCTCCTTCTCAGCTTTATCAGTGTCATCAAGCTGGTTAGCTCCGAATGAAAAAACACAGGCTTGATGCCGCCGGTGCCGAGAGCAAGAAACACCATGGTGTTTTGTGTTATGGTAATGTGGTGAAAATTACCCATTTATCTTACCTACTCACCCACCCACCGAAACAATTTTAATGGTGTTAATGCCATGTCATTAAATTTAACTTCGTGAATGTCCTTTTCAAATTTCAGAGACTAACAATTTGAAATGAAATAAACTTGAGAGACTAAAACTATTTATTTGAAATTTAAGGAATCAAGACTAAAATCGGGATCAAACTCTAAAGACCAAAATAATATTAACCCAAATTTATATTTAATATGGATATGGATTTGGCTTTTGGATAAGGTCTAATTAAAATTAGCCACTAGCTCACTACAACCACCCATGTCCAAAAAAATCAAAGAAAAAGCCCCAATCTCTTTGGGGTACTCATCTTAGGAAAAGGACAAGTTTGCCCTATCTCTATTTCCATTTTCCTCTTAAAAGTAATATATCACACATGTATATAATCAAACCACCAGCAATTTGTATAATAAATAGTAATGAATACATGTGGGAAGGACATTGCCGCAAAATCAATCACCAATGGTGAAGGACGAAAAAAATATATTTTATAACTTAAAAAAAGTTAAAATTGGCTTGTGAAACATGAATACTATATCACTATTTACCATTTTTATTAACTTAAAAGGAAGCAACCATAAGAGAAGCAGACTCAGACTCAGGAACCAGCAAGTTCTGGTTCTGTAACTCCAATAACTTGGCAAAAACTGCAACCAAAGGAGCAGTGTTATATGTGCAGGCCTCAGTCTGCATGTAATTATTCCTCCGATCCTCAAACTTATCTTCCAAATCAGGACCTCCAACCAGAGCCCCAACAACAACATTAGGGTTAGGTCCTTCATTACTGTACCAATTGTCATACCCTTGTGTGCATCCTATGAACGCTTTATTCCCTCTGTAGGACACCATTGATGCCCCTCTGTGATGAACTCTTTTGGGGTAGTTAGTCCCATAACCCACCAAGTAGCTCATGTTCATGGGATTAGAACCCAGAATGTAGTCAATCTGTGACTTGGCAAAACCCAGAAGTTCTTCAGGGCCTATGGTCACTCCATTGTTGCAGGTGAGTTTCTGGTTTGTGTGGTGAAGGAAGTCAGAGTATATAGTGAGAAGAAATGTTGCCGTTGAGACGTATTGCATGTTGTTCCATTGACGAACGTAGAGTAATCCTGCAGGGGTTAGGCCAACGTTGTTGTTGCTGCCATTGTTCTTGTTCAGACATGAACACACGAAGAACTCTGCTTTTGATCTGTATTGTTGAAGCGTGTCCGCATGGACCTTGTGTTTTTCTTCACCCAGAAACTGCAAAATGATTAATAAATGAAGCAATGTCATAAATGAATACTCATCATCTTTTATATAGAGAGAGAGGTCATATATATCACTCCTTTCTTTTTCATGTTTTTTTTTTCAACTGGTCCATTTTGTCGTCTCCTTGTCTTTGACTGCTTGCTCCTATGAATTTTTCAATATTTGGGTGGGTTTAATGATTCCAGTATATATTCAAAAAATTACTCATAGTATGAAGTACTTGTTTTCTAATATATATCTCACACGCAATTGGTTGACATATGAATCATAATGTTAGGGGGGAAAGGCATGAGGTCTAACATCGTTGAATTCACAGCTTTATGTCTCTCTAATCTAATGTGGTAGTTATCAATGTTCGAGTGTTGTATTGGTGGAGGCTGAAAATCCCTGCCACACATCATGTGTTCGAACCTAACATAGCTTACCAATAATGTGGTAGATCAGAATGACTCGTGTTATTAGGAAAAGGAGTAGATCCAAATTCAGACTTCAAATGTCTTTTCAAGTCCCACTGTCACAAAGAAGGGGTCCAACCCAATTAAAAAGAAGACCAAGACTTTTAGCTATTATTGTAGACCATATGGGCTTTCTCAAAATAATCGACTGAATTAGACATCCACAGATACTTCACAAGAATATTAATTAACCTCACATTTAGTTGTTAGAAAGTTAGGTGTCAGGACCATGGCATGTGAGGGCCATGTGTATCAATCTTCTGAACTCAATATCAGCATCATTTTGCACTACCACTAAAGGTTATCTTTGACATAGGAAGGGGATCCTCTGAAGTTAAGGATCCCCTGCCAAAAGTTCACATGTCTACTTTAAAAAAGATCGAAGAAGAAAGACAATGTAAATTCACCAACCTCACCAAATTCAGACTACAGGATCCTAATCATGTTAAGCCGAAATTAGATCGTTAACTGTGCACACCCCAACTAATTGGACAGGAGTTATATCTTCAAATGAGTTTAGAACCAAGAGATAACTATAAAGACTTATTTAAACAAGATTCACATGAGTAAAAATAGATTCTATCACTCTCTATCTTTTTAATTTCAATTAAGACAAAAAAATAATAAAACAAAGTAGTATGCTATGCCCTCCGCAGGAGACAGAGTTATCTGTTGAGGTGGGGCACGCAGTTACTATCTCCCTGCCTCATGATACGGGGGTCAAGATATATGCCCATCAGATAAGCAATTAGTGGACTCAGTTATTACCATTTTGACATTTTCACATCATCGCATATTGATACATATCTACCTATATTCATTAAAAGATAATCAATTTTTTATGTACTTTCGTAATAAAATAAAAATAATAAATGATAAGTACTTCGGTAATGTTCAAGAACTAGTGTGAGTTGGGATGAAAACATTAATCACATTCTCTTGCAACAATTTTAATTAGAATTTAATTGTTTTTGAGTTCATATTAATTAACCGGATAAAATATGATTTTATTAAAAAAAACAGAAAGGCATAAATTGAACCGACTAAACTTCTCTCACAAATAGATAAAAGCAGACAAAATAATTAACTACATAACTTTAACATGGTAGAAAACCTGAATCATGTGTAAGAAATATTAGTTGGTAACTTTACCTTGAAAAGTACAAAAAAATATAAATAAATGGTTTGTTCCCACTATTGATAATTGGACATTTGGCTCAGCCATGAGCCGGACCACTTTAATTGTGCTGTCATGCAAAGAATCAGCGGCACATGGCTCTGTGCTTGATTACACTTTTTTCTAGTTTTAACCTCCACAGATAATATATGCCTTAATTTGTGCACACTCCATGTATGACCTTTTGAAACCAAGTGTGAAGATGCCAAGATTTAAAGATTTTGTCCATCATCCAATGTTTGAATTCGTGAGATAAATGAGGCACTTACTGGTTAAAAGACAAAAACTGGTTTGAAAAATCAAATTAAAGCAGAGGACATTGTGGACCATTATGTTTTGACCCCTTTTAAGGCATTTAGACGGAGACAGTTATTGGACAACAGAGAGTGATTCAAGGCAACTTTACCCTCAAAATTTTTTCTAAGAGTCAAATTTGAAAAGAGACTGATACAGAGAGAAGCAGAGTTCAATATTTTCTACCTACCTTTGATGCTAAGACTTGAAGGCCAGCATATTTCACGTCCCAGCTGAATTCAGTGATGGCCCAACCAGTGCCACCGAAGCTATGAGCATTGGAATTGACGTACTCAAAATACTGCTTGTTGTCGGTGGCTTTGTAGAGCCACATGGCTGCCCACAAAAGCTCGTCCATGTATCCACTCACCGACGCATAGTAGCTCTTCACTACTCCAACGCTAACATCATACTTTCCCCTATATTTGTCCCCAAACTCAAACAACTACACACAACAAAAAAGCATATTACACTTCAAGAATTGAGATCCCATAATGTTCTCTGTATAGTTTATGGAGAAAAATACAACATGTTTGAGCCTCTAATGGAGCTATCTAACCAGAATGGGGGGTCTCTCAAATTTGTCTTTGTTTCACTAAAATTTAAACTAGAGTGCTTTGAGTTATCCCGATTCAAATGTTATATCCATAAAAGTGGCAGTCTGGTTCAGCAGAAGCACATTTCTGTATACAGAACAAATCAAGATTCAAGAACTTGAGCTTAACTTACCTCTTGGGCATGTTGCAGGAGTAGGTGAGAGTAATGTGGGTTTCTTTCTCTAAACACTATTGAGGCGGCAGCCATGGCTGCTGCCGTTTCTCCGGCCAGATCTGAACCTGGATTTTGTTCATCCACCTTGTAAGCTTGCCGTGACGTTGTCATGTCCTCTGGGCGTTGCCAGCAATAATGATCAGTGTCTCCATCACCCACCTGACACACAGCCATTACATGTGAAACTCTGAAATATCTCTGATAATCAATTTATAGTTGAATACCAATTAGTACTGTTGCATGTGGGAGAATTCAAATTTGAATAATGTGTACATATGAATTCAGCTACCTCTGCCCATAACACATTCGGGCTAGTATGAGCCTTGATGAAGTAATCAGTTCCCCATTTGATTGCCTCCATTGTGTGTTCTAATTCACCGGCTTCTGAAATCTGTTCCCTATACTCTATAGCACCCCATGATAGCATAGTGACGGTGAACGCCATTGGAAGCCCAAACTTAACGTGATCACCAGCGTCATAATACCCTCCCACCAAATCCACCTGCACAAAACCAAAAACTATCTTCAATTTCTGAAAGCCATTGCCATACGAAAAAAAGCTAAACCACAGAATTCGACGAGATTTAGGGAAATGGGCGTCAGAAATTTGATCTAACCCCTTGTTCAAGACCGTCGGTGAGGCCAGAATGGTCCCGCCAAGAAACCCGCTGGTTGTACGGTAGCCTCCCGGAACGCTGTGCTTCGAAGTAGAGGAGGCTTTTGGACAGAGCATCGGCATAATCAAAAGCTTGAACAGTATAGGTAATAGTATATACGATGAAGAAGAGGAAGAAAAACCAGCAATGCTGAAAAAATGCAAGCTGATTTTTCTCCTCCATTGATTGATTGATGGATGTCCCTTCCCTCCTAAACAAAAACTTTATTTCTTGTTTTAGGAGCGAAGGGAAAATTGGCAAAAAGTGAGGCCTCTTCGCTCAGCTCACAGAGTGGTTTGAAATAGCCTTGAAAAGCTTTGAGTTGCGTCAATGGCTATAGTTTCCACTTTTGCGTGCGAGCCTTACATGAATGTGAAACTCGTTCCCTAGCTAGTCATATTTCTTTTGCGCAGAAGCGTGATTTGTGCGAAGCTTTGATGTCTCTCTCACTAGTACAATTCTCTCTCTCTCTCTCTCCCCCCCCCCCCCCCCCTGTGCCTAATGAGGAAAACCGCCTCTAATGTGGGAAGACTGCTCACTTCAATTTCAAAGAGGCTTTTCCCTCTATTTATGGCCAAAATTTTGCATGTTTAAACTTTGCAAGACGGAGATTAGTTCCTAAAGTATATTTTTTTAAAAATTATTATCAACAATATACTCTCTCCGGTCCTAATTATAAGATAAAGTTGACTTTTTTGAAGAAATTAAGGAAGCTAATTAAATTACTTTAGAGTATTTATATTTTTATTTTTTTCTCAAAACTAATTAATTTGACTAATAAACTAATATATAATCTAAGGATACTAAAAATATAAACACTCTAAAGTAATTTAATTGACTTCCTTCATTTCTCCAAAAAATTTAATTTTATCTTATAATTAGAACCGGAGGGAGTAACTTATAAAGTATGGATCACAATTTAGTTAACATTAATAGTCTTGTTTATTTATTTAGAGGGTACAATGTGCATACAAAACTAAAAAAGATGTCTAGTTTTCCACTTTAAAGAAGAGACAAAATATGTTCATTTGCTTAAATTATACAAAATTTTTCTTTAATTATTATTATTGAATTTTGATTATTGACAATACATATTTATACTTCAAAATTCATTTATTCTACGTAGGGATAGAAATAGGTCAAGCCCCTAACAGGGGCCTACAGCCTAGCCTACATAAAGTCTAACCTAGCCTATTAAGTAAATAGGTCAGACTCAGACCCAGGCATATTGCTAGGCCTATTTAGATAAATAGGTCAGGCCTATTTTCATAAGGTCTAGCCTACAAGCCTACAGACCTGGTCTATTTATCTTTTTTTTTTAATGTATACTATTACATAAGGATATAATATAATCTAAATAATTTTATAAATTTATCAACTTAACCTTAATTCTAAGTTTCATATCACATCGTCATTACACTCAACCATTACTTTCGCATAAATCATTCATCCTTGCCTTTCTTCTCTTCGATCGCTCGAGATGGCAATACTAACTCACTCACTCTCCCCTAATTTGCACCCTCCACTAAAGCATAATAATTGGTATGAGTTTATTTTAGTGTCAAATGAAATATTATAATCTACGTAAGAGGAGTTTGTCCCAATTTACGTGGGAAAGGTAAAAGAGGTAAAATCTAGTTTTGTATGTTATTTGTTATGCTTAATCAATTTTAGAAAATATATCTCATTAGTCAACAGATGATTAGTTTTCTTTATTTCTATTTGCTCGGACAATTGTTGTCACTAAACATTCTTTTCTTTTCCTTACTAAGTCCTAATATTACTATGAGAATGAATATTAGGCTTTTAAGACATAATATAAGATTGTATATAACTGTGAAGGGTTATATATGAATTTGGAGGCATAAGTTTTAAAGGTTGTTTAAAAGCTTACATTATTTAAGTAGGCCTTTAAACAAGCTTCAGATCTTGTCAGGCCTTTTGAAGGCTCAGGCTCAAGCATAAAAGAAAGCCTACATACAGGCTCAGGCTTTGGATCTCTGTTGCAGGCCCAGGCCTATTTAGGCAAAGCCTAACCTAGCCTAGCCTAGCCTATTTCCACCCTTAATTACGCAATTTAGTCTTTGAACTTTGGGTTAAATTTATTATGAAATAATATTGAATTAGATTGATATGGAAAAATATGCCTTTAAAATAATTCAGTTCAAAAGGTTAAAATAGTTTATACTTTATACAAGTATACCAAAACAAAAAAGAGTTTTTAGACAAGAGTTTTGGGTCGCTTGAGGAATCCTCATTTCATTCATTTATCAAATTTCGATTGTATTTCAATGGTATGGAATCTAAAATTTTTATATTTTTATCTAAAATAAAATCTGAAACAATTTAATGCTAAAAATAATTTTATTTCAAACTTGACTGACTTCTTATAAAATTACATAATATCAGAACAAAATAAAATTTTTAAATTCTCTCAATTTAATATAAATATAAATATAAAATTAAAAACATTTTTCCTTCAGAAATTTTATTAAGTTGATAAGATATACCACTAATATCCCTAGAAAAATATATAATCCAACCCAAAGGAAAATATCATCATTAGGCATTTTATAAATACTTTTGTAAGTAATTTTTGAGCCATTGAGGTTTTGTTTCGATCATGGTGGTCCTCAAAGCTCAATCTATCTAAATTTTCTTGTATATAAAGAGAAAGCAATACTACTCCCCCAATATCCTTAATATAGGAGCTTAATAACTAATTAGCAGAGATTTAAAAAAATAAGTTAAATTAGTTATTTGCACAAAAATATGTATCAATTTTCTTAAATACTCTATTTCATCATTTGCATTGGAACCACACTTCAACGAGAATCATCTTAATACGTGCATTATCTTTTGGATGGTTTGGAATATATATATATATATATATATATATATATATATATATATATATATGGAGGAGACAATGGATTGAAGTGTTACATGTTAAGGACAAAAGTAAACCATATATATAACTAGCTCTTATATTTAAGTACAAAAAGAATAATAAATGAATGCAAAGAAGGGGTGGCTGAATGGGCAATGTCTTGTTATAAAAAAGGAAAAACGGCTGAAGGAAGAGGATGAGATAGAATGAAGAAGATATAAAATATAGTGCTCATTTGGATTAGTGATTGGAATGTTTAAAAGTAGCTTTTTAATCGTGATTTACGGTATACAAGATAAGTATGTTAGAGGATTTGTGTCTCGATTTATATGAAAAACAGCTTATAAGCAATCTGATCGCTAAAACAAACATAATCATAGAAAATGGAAGAATGAGCAAGTATGATATAGAAAAAGGAATGTGATGGAGAGCTCCGTGTTAGAGAAGTGAAGAGAGATAGAAGGTTCGTGAGCCAACATAAGTCTTGGAGGGAGGGTTTTGCTAAGTTGGCTTCATAAATACTTTGACCCAATGACGTTGCTTCTGTCACATTTGTGTGTTATTTGTGGAGATTCAAAATTAGGTCTTTTTGTGGATAAAGTTGTTCACTCTTTTGCATCAAAAGCAAAGTCCCTCCCTCCTCCTTTTGTTGCGTTTCTTTTCTTTTTCTTTTCTTTTCTTTTTTTTTTTTTTTTTGATAGTGCATGATAAGCTCTAACCTACTTAGGAACTATCCTTCTAAGTCAACATGCAATATTGTCCTCTTTTCATCAGTAAGTAATAAGATTGTAATAATTTCAGTAGGCGACTCGGTGATATGAAAATCCATCGCCATCTTCTAAGCTTCCTTTACTATAGCATCTGCAACTGTGTTAACATCTTGAACACAATGTAACATATCCACTTCCCAGTCTCAGTCCATCAACACGTGAACCACCATGATAAGGTGAAAATCAGGGTGCTTTTGAGACACTGTGGCTTGAATCAGTTTCATGACTTCACAACAATCACACTCAAGCAAGATTTGTTTGTATCCTCTATCCTATGCAAGTTTAAGTCCCCACAATACACTCCAAGCTTCAGCAGATACCACTGTCCCTTGGCTAATCCGATACACAAACCCCAGCAAAAACTTCCATTATGATCTCTCAGTAGCCCTCCATAAGTACACGTCCCTAAGTTGTCACTCCTTAATCCATTAGTATTGATCTTTACTCGCCCAGGCGGTGGTGGCTTCCATTGGGGACGACTCTCCTCCTCGTTCTGGTTTAGAAACAGGCTTGTATTACCCCCATGCTAAGCAGGCACGAGCACAGGCTAAAATGGCCTTTCTACTCCAAGTATTGTTGTTAAAGCAGCGATCATTTCGAGCCAACCAGATATACTGGCATAGGACCGTAAACCAAAGACAAAACTCGAATCCCTATACTAAGTCTTTTCTCCCCAGACACCATGCAAGCTAGTCATTTGTATCCAACATGCTAAAAAATATATCGCGCCATCCCATCGGTAAGAAACCATTCCAGAAATCAGAAGTGACCGGGCAATCCCGTAGAACGTGGAGTATTGACTCTCGTGACCTATTACATATTTCACATGTGCTCGTGGGGTGACTACCATGATGGAAACACACCATGTTTGTCATTAGGCGGCCATGAAAGCATACCCATAAGAAAATACGGTACTTCTGAGGGACCTTCATTTTTCAAACACATCTCTACCGGTATTTAGTGTGAAGCCGTGAGGTACCCACCAAGTATTTGTAAGCAGAGCTCAGGGAGAAAATTCCATCAGAAGACCATCTAAATGCCGGGAAATCCTCCCCATTTAGCTGACGGAAATTGACATGTCCGATAGTTGTACATACATGTCCTAGAAGTATATGATCAAACTTGCCCATATCCCACTGTCCGAAGGAAGTGATGCAATCATCTACTCTCCATTCAGTAACATCTCTAGGCAATGCATGGGTTGCCAAACTCTAAAGCTTGTCTAAGTGAGGCACTCACATGTTATTCCATAAAGAAATGTTTTGGCCATTGGTGATTCTTCACATACACATTCATTTTAACATCTTCCCTTCTTTAAGCATTCTTCTCCATTTTTAAAATAATTCATCAGTATATTTTTCCATTTATAACTATTTAATTTATTTTTATAAACACATATATCTTTCTATTAGAGGGAATCATGTTTGAGGTATAGCCAGTCACTAAAAATAGGTACCCAATGAGAATTTCAACTTTGGACTGCTATATTTTATCACTATACCCAATCTTTGTCGATACTTAAGCATTATTGAACTCAAAGTGTAATAGTCCTTGTGCAAATGCTTGTTATGAGTGACAAGTGAAAAGTTATTTAGAAGTGTAAGGGGCTCTCTCCCTTTCAATAAGTTAGTCTTTTAAGATTATTGGACTCTCCTGTTGTATCTATTTTGTTATAACAAAATCAAACCATGGTCAAAAGTCACAAGACTAGTCTCCCGTTATATCTGTTTGCATGCATCTAATGAGCGTGTGTACAACACTAACTTGTGCAGATTCAAACAAGCCCATTTATGTTACCATCATTGGTAAATAAATAACCTTTTTGGTAGTTTATGAATATAGAGCTTGATATATGAATTATTACTATTAGACATTTTTTATACCTATAACTTAATTATGGATAGTGATCTGACTTTTATATGTTTTTATATCATATGGTGATGATTATATGTTCATTTACAGCTTTAAAAAATGAATTTAAAGATTACATAATTTAGTATGACACCTATAAATTCATTAATATTAAAAAGGGGTACAACTAAACTTCTAAACGTGTTCAAATTTATTGGATCTATCCATGATGAATGAGAAAAATAAATACATGCTAATTAATTAATTTTTTTTTTAAAAAAATAGCAGTGTATGCCTACATTGCACATGGTTCAAAGCTCATACTACCCCACCACATGCAATTTCATCATTATTTCTCCACCTGTCCCTTTTCTTGCTTTGTCTCTTACACTTGAGAAAAATAAAAATAACCAGCAATTCCTCCACAATGATTTTATGATAATAACATTCTTTTTTTCTTATTTTAATTACTTGCATGAATTTAATATTATATTTATAGAGGTTAAAGAGCATTTTTACTCAAACTATTCTCTCGTACATACATCAGGTATTCTAAATTATCAAGTAGTAAAAATTGTTCCTAAAATATTAAAAGAAAAGGGTGTAAGATTATTCATGTTTTGCATATATAAGAACCTATTCGACTTCATTTTTTATTATTGTTTGGCTGAGTAAAGGACTAAAGAGAGAGACAAAATCTGAAAAGACAAAAGCATCGTTTTGATAATTATCACTAGATTCTTTAAAAATCTTTATTTCCCTAGCTTTTCCGGGTAGGATATATTGAACTAAATGCTTTTATTTTTATACTTCACCAAAATTTCCTTCTTGTGCTTCTTCAATGCTATAGGCTATGATATTTTTAATTGATATTTACAATAAATGTTAGTTGATTTCAAATATATTCCCATTTAATCATAATTCTCAGTTCTAATTAAGAACAAAATTTAATGCATGCATCGAGTATATATTAAAATATTCCCACAAAGATTGTTTCTTTTTTATTTTTGTGATAACCGTATAGGGTTAGGAAGCAAATTTATTAATGAAGTTTTGTCCGAAGAGCGTCTGACACAAATATATTTTAGAAGGGGCAAAAACACCAATGAACAATTAAAAAGGGGCATCCATCACAAAAACCGTTAAATCCGTACTAACGGCGTTAAATTATAAGAGAAAAAACCCTAACGACGTTAATATAGATTTAACGGTTTTTGTACTGGATGTCCATTTTTAATTGTTCATTGGTATTTTTGCCCCTTCTAAAACATATTTGTGCCAGACACTCCTCGGACAACACTTTATTAGTAAATTTGCTCCTTAACCCTAATCGTATATGATACTCCTTCTCTTGTCTTTTTTATAAGAGCATGTAATTTGAATTGGCTTTATTTTTTTTACAAGATCTAAATTGGGATTGTCTAAATATTTAATGTTTTTTTACCATTTTGCCCCTAATTAATTTTAATATGTATCCTTATCTTTTTCCTATACTATATTCTTTTTCATATTTTCTCTAATTGTCCCCTTATAAATAGGAACATGCTTGAAAAAAATAATTCATTTTTTATATATTTATTACTTTTAACTAATTTTAACTATTTTTTAAATCACTTAATTCAATTATTCGGTTATTCGACTCAACTTGATTCAACTAGTGGGGGAGATCCAGAGCGCAGTTCAAAAACAACCTAACGTATAAAATAACATTCTGCCAATTTAACAACGTATGTCTATTTTTAATTAGGTCATGTACATATAAATTATTGATGTCAATTGTAACATCCCAAATTTTATTCACCAAGAATATATTGTAATTATTATATATATTCAATGAAATGGTGAATATTTAAGGCCAAAAGAATTAAATATTGAAAATTGAAGGTGGAACAGTGTTTTCAGTGAAATCGCCTACGAGGCAGTGAGATTGTCATATAGTTTTGGAAGACCAAATGATGACCAAAAATTATGAAATTTTATAGGGTGAAAGTAGACATCCTAAGCTTTAATTTGATATGTTATATGACTCAATTGAAGCTATAGACAAAAAGATATGAATTTTTGAAGTTGATCCAGAAAATCTGGAAAGTTTCTGGAGCAGAGATCAAAGATTGAAAATCTGGGAATAATATGATCATTTCCAGTAAAATTCCATATTTTTCCTTGAAACTAGACTCAATGAGGGTTCCATAGGCTTTGGAATTGACTCGAAACAATGTCTACAAAATTAGTTATGATTTTTCAAAGTTAAGGCAGAAAATCTGCCAGAATTGGCATTATTCCGAAAATTTGAGAAATAAAGTAATCTTCCTTTTTCTCTTAATTATTTGAGAAATTTAGGGATGAAGGAGGAGAAGACAAGTGTCAAAATCCAATGAGGCCAAGTGTCAACACCACATGAAAGATGATGGAGATAATTGTTGTGTCATAAGTCCTTACTTATGTCATAAGGTTAGGTGGCCAACTTTTGCACCAATTGACTTGAGTAAATGGAAGAAACACTTGACTTAGTTGGAGCATAAGAGGGAGCACGTTTTTGGCCAACAAAAAGAGAAGAAAATGATAATTTAGGTTGAGTGTACACAAAAGGGAAGCATGGCAAGGTTGAGTGCACACAAAAGAGAAGTATGGTGCAAGTATGGTGGTTGACATGTGTCACCATAACAACCTTAGATGAGATCAATGGTTTGGAATCAAGGGAGCATTTTTATGAAGGCTTTCTCTTCCCTTCCCTTCATGCATTTTCGTTCAACATAGAGAGGGAGAGAGTTTGGAGAAACTTTGAAGAGTTAGAGGGAAGAGGAAGAAGAAATCTTAAGGTAAGAGTTGATTCTTAAGCTTTCCTTGTAACATTTCCCCTAGATCCTTCTCTAAACCATGTTTCTTCATGAATCGATGATCTTGAAGACTCATTCTTAGCTCAAGGAGAAGAGAGAGAGGATGTTCTAGAGAGAGAAACACCAAGGATCAAGAGGTAATCTCCAAAATCTCAACTTCTTTGTGTATTGAAGTTGTTGTTGGTGATTGTTGTTTGATTTATGTGATTTTTGGTTAAGTTGTAAAATTGGAAAAGCCATAATCCTAAGGGGTTATGCTGCACAAAATCCTTTAAATCATGATTATGAAGTTTTTAAATGAATTAATCAAGGATTAGAAGTGGAAAAGTACAAGTTTTGGAAGCTAAAACACAAAGCTTCATTTTTCTATTTTCCCTTCAATATTTCGGCCAGACCAGAACTGGTACAAGGAGTTGGATTTTCATGAAATAAATGGTTCCATTGGACTCAGTGGGCAAAAATAGGTGGGGTTACAGTTGGGCACTTTTTCGGTAGAGGCCGAAAAAGCATAATTACGAAAACGCCACTGAAATCCCTAAATAGGGGCTGTCAAGGGTATTTTCGTAATTTGACAGTGAATTTGGTGATTTCGAGCCCGGAAATGGATTCCTTGGGCGAAAATAAGTCAAAATAGCTTTGGTCAAAATTTTGGGAAAACATGCCATCGGGCCGGGTCGGGTTCCCGGGGGTATTTTTGTAAATTTTCACCATAGACTAATATAACCACAATAAACACCATGGAATAGTCTAAAATGATACTTGGATAGGTTATGACCTATTTCTGGTACATTTAATATTTTAGGACCGAGTCGGACGCCGGACAGCACGCTTCTCGAGACACTATTAAATAGGGGATATCAAAGCTTTGAGGTAGGGACATTATCCTTCATACACTATGCCATAAGTTATGTGATTGTGTGGATGCCATTGTTTTGTAAATGTACTTTATTAATAACATGATTTGCCTAGAGAGAGGCTGTTAGTGCCAGAGGTGCACTTACACTGGGAGTTGGCGGAAGTCCAACCGGTGTAGATTGTGGGGCTGGGCCCTACTCATGTATACATGACGATGATGTGTTTATATTGTTCATTAATTTGTGCATACCTTGGCGCATGACATATTTACTTTTCGCATTTTCTATGAACGATATTATGTCTCTACGGGGATTCTTCGGAATCTCACCCTATTTTTAAACAAATACCTCAGTGGGTACCAGTGGGTCAAAGGACAAAGACGTTGACGCTGAAAAGTGAGTGGCACGTGTCTCGAGGCGAGGATATGAACGTGGTTATGCCGTAGTCTATGCCTTGATATTTTGGTGAAATTGTAAATATTAAGTTTCCGCTGTATTTTCTATTTCCGTTAGCGAACAAGAACGGAGTTGTAAATGAATATTTTTATCAGTATAATCGTACTTTTCTGTAAGCCCATTGAATTCCGTCTTTATTACTCTTTGATTATCGAAATGGAAACGGGTGTTGACATCAATTTTCATAATGAAATGATGAATTAACGATGAAGAGAGAGAAGAGTCTTATACTCACATAAGCACATATTTAAAATTTCAATTTTTTAAAAATTTTAAATTTGTTAAAATGAGAAAAAGAATGTGCCAAAAGGGAGAAAGCCCACAAACGTTCATTGTATTTATTACAGAATGTTAAATAAATTTCAAACTATTCTAGATATAGAAAAAATTAATTGCATGCATATATGAATTTGTTCAAATTAAAATCATTACATAATACATACAATAAACCTATCCCTCTCTCTCGCTCTCTCTCTCTCTCTCTCTGTTTGTTTGTTTTTTTTTTTTTTTTTTGTCAGAAACATACAGTAGCCCTATCTCTGTCAATACTCAATAGCATTCAATTTTTTTTTTTTTTTTTTTGTTGCCAACAATAGCATTCAATTACTTTAGATGGAACGCAACAACCGACACTTTGAGATTATTCTTGGACCTGAATTTGAAATTTCTTGGACTTGACATTAATTAATAATTAATTCACTTTCTTCATGAGCATGAAATTTTAGATCCTTCTCACATGTGCAACTTAAAACTAATAAAATTAAAATAAATTTTAGATGGAAATAAAAGTTAGCGATGTACTAGCATAATTTATCATATATGTGTATATATATATAATTCATCTTGGGGCAGCATTAATAAAATTTTAATTTTTTCATAATGTTATTGAAGCATAGTATTACAAAAGAATAAGTACACGTATATAAGACTTATTTTTTAATACATTTTATCCATATAATAATTTTAAACTATAATAAATTGTTTTCTGTGAAATATTCAAATTCAAACTATTGAAAACTTATGTAATAAATTTTGTGTGATCAAGATATTTTTTGTGTGAAGAAAATAATATTTTTAATTTCTATATATATAGACACACACTGTGTCACACATAGACAGCCATCACTACAAAATCGTTTGAATACGACCATAGGATCTTCACACTGCAATGTCCACCAAAAAAAGATGTCAATTTATTTTCCGACGTAACATGTTACATTTAAAAATAATATCTAAAAGATTCATATTAAATATTAATTATCCTAAAATAATTTAATATCTAACATTTTTTTCAAAAAGAGTAAAGTTATTGCTTCTGCTTTCCAAACAATAAAGTATGTTTGGATTGGCGTTTGAAAGGTTTATAAATGTTTTTCACTTAAATCGAGATAAAACTCCTCTCACATACTTACCTCGTATACTATAAATTACAATTGAAAAAATTACTTTTGAAAGCTCTAATCGTTATTCCAAACAAGTACATTATAGCTTAAAAAGTTAAAAACTTAAAAACATCCTCCTTATACCATTAAAAACAATAAGTTATGTCTTTGCAAAAGATTATCAAGAACCAGTGGTAATTTCAATTAATTAATCACTTAAATAAAATTAAAGTTTATGCTTAGCTTTTTTTTAAAAAAATTACTAGTAATTACTTGAATTTGAGAAGAAATGAAACGGAATATAAGAGGCATAGAGGTTTCAAGGAAACATAGAACGTCTCATGATGGGTCTTGATTACCCCAATCAACTCAAAGTTGGTAGCATGCACTATCATCAGCATCATAATTATAGTACACAAAAAGAAATTAATTAATCATTTTAATAATAAATTAAATAGGGAACATAATTATTATGGCTGACTAGCTATGCTATAGCAGTGACTACATAAACATGCTTCAAGAGTTTAATTCCCCATGCATATTGTAGCATAAAGCGAAAGGCGGGCGTTGGCCTTTTTCTTTAATGTACAAATATATTATATTACTACATTTTTTAAATACTATTCCATTGATAATTACTACATTTTTTAAATACTATTCCATTGATAATTGAAAAAAATACTATCTCCGATCCTAATTATAAGATAAAGTTGATTTTTTTTAGAGAAATTAAGGAAGCTAAATAAGTTACTTAATCATATCATATGTTATGTATCCTTATATTATATATTAATTTATCAGTCAAACTAATTAGTTTGAAGAAAAAAATAAAAATAAAAATACTCTAAATTAATTTAATTAACTTCCTTAATTTCTCCAAAAGAATCAACTTTATCTTATAATTAGAACCAAATAGAGTTTTTTTTTTTTTTCCATATCTTCTTTTTGACTTCTCACCATCATCAAGGAGTGCATGCATTATTCAATCATTATTTCCTCTCTTTTTGCCTTATGATTTTTGATTATTGTATAGAGCTTGAAAAATAAATCACAACCCTTACAATTTATATATGAATATAGTATATCAAATATAAACACACACACACACACACTTGAAACTATGAATAGTCTAACTTGTTTAGATTTTTACATATAGAGGATGATGCTCGAATCGTACGTATTATTTATAGTTACGTGAATAATGTAACTTAATTTAGGTTTGTATAGAGTAATGAGATAGAGATAAATACAGTTAGAATATATCTAATCCACCTTTGATGAATCAGGATCCAAGTCCAATTCACTTAGGGCTATTATACAATTATAGAAAAGTATGAGTCTAAATAAGGAATTTTATCCTTATGACTTGAAATTCAAATCAAGTAACTCATATATATGATATAATGGGAATATCGATTTGTGGGAGCAAATTAGAAAAATTTATAAAAAACTCCTGTAGAAAGTACTCTCTTCGTTTCTCTTCTCTCCCATGATGCATCTGCCGTATGAATGTGATCGGAGTCTATATTGATGCTCCGGATCCAATCTCTTATAGATACTCGGCGAGTAAATGAAGTCCAAATACGCCCAAAATCCTTCAAATACTATAATGAAGTCCAAATACGCCCAAAATCCTTCAAATACTATAACCTGCGCGCGCGCGCACACATTATATATAGTTGGGGGAGGTTGAAAAGCTTGATAATTGTAGGGTTTTTCTTTATTTCTGCTTTTTATTGCGCCCATGAGATTTTGGAACATCAGGAAAAAAAAAAAGAAAGGACATCATATACAATACAAGCTTTAGGATTTAAAAACAATTTGTGAGCATATTGCGGGCACTTATCTAGTTTGTTGGATTTTAGGGCAGAAACTTGAAAACTACTACTAGCTAGTACTAGATCTGATTCTAAAATAAGGCTCATTTGACTTTTTTAAAGAGATTAAATAAATTACGTAATTAAATTATATGTTGTATATGATTAAATTATATATCAGTTTATAAGTCAGATAAATTAGTTTAAAGAAAAAATGATATATATAAATAAATTTAATGATTATCTTTTTTAATCTCCCAAAAAAAGTCAATTAGATTTTATATTCAGAACATAAGGTAGTATTATATATATATAGCATTGATTGATGAGGAGGTGTGTGTGTAAGCTCATTATGTGATCATAAATAATCATATATGTAAGAAGGGAATTAAATTTATAAGAGAGAGAGAGAGAGAGAGAGAGAGAGAGAGAGAGAGAGATTGCATAATAACACTAAAAAGATGTAATTTGTTATAAGCACATATAGCTTGAAAGTTTTGAGTTTTTTTTTTTTTTGGATGACAGCTCATTTAGCCAATAAACTTGTATAACTTAGTGATATGAAAGTTTTTCTATGATTAAGTGAGAGATTATCAATTTAACCCTGCTTCTATCCTTCTAAAAAATTACTCCAGTTTAGATGACTTAGTGTGTGTATGGTTGTGCGTTTTATAGGCTCAAAACGCACACATTTTGGCTTTCGTGCTATTGTCTATCGATTTTAAAAAGTGGAATGTTTGGTTGAATGATAGAGAAATTGGGCTTTTAGAGATTTGTCATGATAAACACACAAAATATACAAGCTTCATTTTGGAGCTTTTCAGCTACTTTTTGGACTGTTTTTCAGCTGCTTTTTGGATATTTATTAGAGAAATATTATTTGGTTGATGCTAACTATCCAACATAACTTGGTTACCTTAGTCATTATAGATGTGAGCGTGATCAATTTTACCCTTAATGTACTTTTTCAACTCTAAAAATTATTTTAAAATATTTTGCTGTTAACCCCTTAAAATATTTTTTCAATTGTACCCAATGTGCTATCATACTAATTGCAATTTTACCCTTAATACACTTTTTCAGCTCCAAAAATTACTTTAAAATATTTTTTAGTACTTTTAACTCCTTAAAATATTTTTTCAGTTGTACCCAATGTGTTATCAGATTGATTGCAATTTTACCCTTAATGTACTTTTTCAGTTCCAAAAATTACTTTAAAATATTTTTTTGTGCTTTTAACCCTTACTCAATCTTAGGAGACTGACTATAATTTTACCTTTAGTGTATTTTTTTAATAGTAAAGAGCACCCAAAAATTATAATACTGATTTATTGATTTCCACCCACTTTAAATTATTTTTCTAATAGCACCCAATATTTTAAAGTAATTTTTAAATACTTACTTGATTTTTTAAATATTTTTTCACCCACTCTCTCTTACCATTATCACAAAAGTCATTTATGTTTGAGCCAATCTCAATAAGTTTTACTTTTGCAAAAGTCATTTATACAACCGTTAATCCAAACATAAATCACATTATACAATCTGATTTTTACTTAAAATAAGATTATAAAAAATCAAATTAAAAAAAAAAACCATTTTTACCATCACTATTCCAAACACACAATTAAATATTTTGAATTTGTTGGAATACAATATTAAAGATAACTCTTGTAAGTTGTAACTGAGGGCTTTGTACGTAGATTAGTTTTAGGAAAGTTACTCACACTACTATAAAATATATATTTTACGTCCCTAAAAGATGTCGTTTTTTAAAAAAAGGAGAGTAAAAAATAGAGGTGGTGGCATTTTTGTAATTATGGGTGAGAACTGAATGGCTTTAGATGTCTCCAATTTAAATAAGGACGTCTAAAGTGTGACTTTATAGACTTTAGATATCCTTATTTAAATTAGGGACGTCTAAAGTAAAAAAAAAAATTATTTTAGACATTCCCAATTTAAATAGGGACGTCTAAAGTTACACATTAAACATCCCTATATATATTGAAAACGTCTAAAGTTTCTTTAAAAAAAATTCTTTTTCTTTTTAAATGAGGGACATCCTTTTGCGTCCCTATATATATGATGGACGCCATAGGTATCCCTCATTTTTTTAAAAAAAAAATTAAAAAGATTTAGATGTCCCCAATATATATAGGGATATCTAAAGTATGACTTTAGACATCCCTATTTGAATTGGGGAAGTCTAAAGTAGCAAAAAAAAAACTGAATAACTTTAGACGTTCTTAAATTAAATTTGGGATGCTAAAAACAATTCAAATTTATACTGATAGTTTTTATTTATCAGTTTTATACTATTCTTATACTCATCTTTCTCTTCCCATCGTTGCAAACACAAAAAGAGTCATTACCACCATGCCTTTCAACTTTTACTTCTTCTTCATTATATGCTCTTTTTAACTCTTACTTCTTCCTTTCTCTCTCATTTTTTTCACCTTTAGATGTGTCTTTCTTATCATTTTTTATTATTTTTTCTTCTTTCTCTTTTTTCTTTGGGTTTCCTTATATTTTATCTTCTAACTCGTGTTATTATGGCTTATAGATTGAGACTCTGAAACATACTTCATAGCCACGTTCCTGTTGAGAAAACAAGGTTCATCTCTACTTGGCGCTCTTCTCTATTCATTGTTACGAGAAAGTGAATTTCAATAATAGAATGAGATAAGTTTTTTACTACTAATTCCTCTGATTGTTTTCATCTTCTGCCTAAGAGATTTTAGCTTTAAAGTTATTATTGTGTAGATTTTGGATTTGGAGTTTAGATGCTAGATCTGTAATTTTATTGACGAAGATATGTAATTTCTGATTTTAAATACTGTTTAGTCCAGATCTGTAATATAAACGATTTTTTTTAAAAAAAAAACACTTTAGACATCCCTACTTTAAATTGAGGATGTCTAAAGTCCTTTAAAAAAACACTAGACGTCCCCACTTCAAACTGGGGACGTCTAAAGTGTCACCTAAAACTTCAGATTTCCCTAGTTTGAAGTGGGGACGTCTAAAATCCAGACCATGGATGTTCCCTATTTTACAGACGTTATTGACAATTTTTTTACGTTGCTCATATAGACGTCCCCCTAGTTTCAGACGTTAAAACCATTTTTTACAGTAGTGTCAATAAGTGAGATCAAAGGCACAAATTCGATGTCATTAGTGCTTGCCTCTTTATTTATTTATTTTTAAAAAATAATTACTCCTACAGATGACTTAATTTTTGATAATAAATCTAAAATAAAATAAACATGCATATATTTTTTTTCTTCATGAGCTGTCAGCACAAATCTAAAGAATAAATAGTGGGGAAATATCATTAATGAGTGATATCTCAGAATATATGATGAACGTGGGAGTCAAATCCAAGATGATCAAGTGCGAAATACGTTTCATAATAGACAGATAGAACTCGCTTAATTATTGAAGCAGATGATAAACGAATGGTGCACTGCAGGGTAAGTTTAATATAGTAATAAATAAATAAATAAGAAATGTGAGTATTATACTATTATTAGACAGAAGAAAAGTGAAGAGTTGGGGTGTAGGGGATTCCGAAATAATGGGGAGGGGTGTCGGTGGGAGGCAGTGAGAGAGTGTGGATAGAATTTGGCGATTTCCTTTGAGAATCCCCAGAGGCCCTCTATTTGCGTTCTCAGGATTTGTGCCCACCCAATGATCCCCCATTTTTGTGGGCTGCTCTTCTGAAAAGTGGACTCCTCTTTTTTGTTTTTATTAATCTACCAATATTTAGTGTTATTAGCAACCGACTAATCTAATTCGTGAGAATGTAGGCTCATAATGGGGGAGCTTTGCTACCTCTAAATAATTATCGTGGTTGTATACCCAGAACTAGAATACGAGATCACTAGTTAAGTTGAAACAAAGCACAATCAGTTGATTCAAACGTTTAGTGATGTGTACCCTTTTTTTTATATCTTGCATTCTCTTTTTTAAAAACTTTTTGGTAAAATTAATCTATTAGTCTTTAATCCTTACAGTTTCATCCAATTTTGAATCATGTTCTTATAATTTTGTTTTTCTTTTTATTATGTCCTTATTGTCTTCTGAATTTTAGTAGGAGTTCTTCCTTTATTTTTTTTTAAATACAACGGATTGAAAAAATGCATAGAAAAACTAAGCCTAACTAACAGGGTATGATTAAGAAGCTCTGATAGAGCCTCTGGACTTAAAATGCTCAGGCCCACAATGTCAACTGAAGAGAGAGAGAACTGAAGCAGACGGGGTCAATAACAGAAGGACTCCTAATAAAACTGAGCAAACAATAAGTACTCAACCGGATGAAACAGTGAGGACTAACAGATTAATATTTTCAAAAATTTATTAGGGAGCCTCACACACTGCTCATCCAACACATACTCACTTTTGAGCTAAATCTCGCAACCTCCCACTTTAGAGATCGGCCACTGCATGTAGCTTCAAAACTTTATCAAGTCTTTCAAATTCATCTCTCTCGACTGGGAAAGTATTTGGGAACATACATTGATGATCCATATTCTAATAAAAGGAAATATGCGGAAGTGGTTGAGAAAATTGATAAAAGACTAGCTGGGTGGAAAAGCCATCTTCTCTCTTGGGCTGGACGATTGGTATTGATCAAAAGCTCTCTTTCATCTTTGCTTGTGTATCCTTTTTCTTGCATGAAGTTCCCACAGAAGATATATCATAAAATCTCTATGAAGAGGGTGAACTTCTTTTTGGGATCATCGTCAGGTATAAATAGAGCATGAAAATCATACAGGTGGAAGCTTTTAATGATGCTCTCCTAGCTAAGCACATGTGGCGAGTGATCTCAAATCATTCTTGTCTACTCAGTCAAATCATGTTAGCAAAGTATATTGATCCAGATCAAAATTTTATTTTCCCTATAATAGCTGTGTTATGTGGAAGCACTTCATTAAGGCTAGCTCTGAGGTTTCAAACCACCTTGTCTCGCAAGTTGGGGGTGGTGCTTTTGTTTTGCTAAATAGTCAGCTCTGATGGCCGTTGTAGCAGTCTGGTTTAGCGTACCCTTCTATGAGGGTATCAGACCTTATACTATGTCCACATGGTAGATGGAATGTTCATCTTTTATCCTTACTGTACCCCAGACAGGTGGTTCACCAGTTTTATTTCTATCCAATTCCTCTAGAAGAAGCTCCGGATAAAATTAGGTGGTCTAGCAATATGACTGGCTCATATATACAGTTCGAGATGGCTATCACATATTGCAAAAGAGGTTGGGTCAATCCAAATGAGCAGTACCTATGATATGCCTATGCCACATGATTTGGAATTCATCGCTTCCACCGAGGATTTGCATGCTTTTATGGAAGATAGTGAGAGGTATTTTACCAACTACTCATTTGCTCAAGCTTAGGCATTTGGCTTCTTCTGAGGGATGTTCTTTCTTTGCTAATGAGGACGAATCTTTAGATCATCTGTTTCTTCATTGCCCACTTGCTAGAGCTTGCTGGTTTGGTAGTAATCTGCAGATTAGAGTTGAAGATTTACCTTTAAGGTCCTTGTTGCAATGGGTGGTTATATGGTTACAAAATTATAAAGATAATGGTAATTTCCTATCTTTCTTGCCCTTCCAAATGCTTGAGTCTTTATGGTATGCGCGACACAGTACTTATCATGCAGGTAAGCGATTTTCTCTTGTACAAGTAATTCACATGGCTCAGGCTAAAGCAATTGCCATTACAACCAAACCTGAGCTGCATATGGCATTGGATAAGGGGGCGCAAGAGAACACGGGCAATGGCTTTATACAGTCTCCTTTGCCAAGACAACATTTTGAATCTTGGGTCTTGCATTTCAGGATTACAAAGGCCAAAATAGGAATTCATTACATTCATATTCAAGTATACTTCACCCAGATGATCTATAATGCATGGACCATCACGGCTATTTGAGAAGCTCTGCATCTCATCATGAATCATATGTTTGTTTGGAATAGCAATTAGAACATTTAAAAACAGCTTTTCAATCATGATTTATAGTATACGAGATAAGCATGTGAAATGAGTTTTGCTTCGATTTACGTGAATAAACACTTTTAGGCATTTCAAACGTAATCCCAAACAAGCACTACTTATGTCTTGCCAACAATCATTTCCCTTGTTTTGTTTTCTTGTTAAGAGGTCACATATAAAAATGATTACTAAAACTAGGATAGTCTCATGGAACCTTTCTTATATATTACAGGATGTCTGTAATATGCTGCAATACTTTGTAAGCTATCATTTTATTTTGTAATATATAATTCAAATTTTATCGAAAAAGAAACCACTCTCAATGTTTTTTTCAATTGAAATGATTTCTTATCCAAAATTAAGAGCACGATCATTCAATAAATTGGACTCACATAATAAAAGTTTGTGTGGCATTTTTTATATTTTTAAAATAAAGAAATATCTTTATTCCTTTTTTTTTTTTTTTTGGGAATCAAAGGTAAAATGAATAAATATCTTTATTCACTACATAAAGCGTGCGATACATAGAAGGAAGCAACTAGTTACCAGGGGTGGCTTACGCACTACGCAGTTACGGAGGACCGCGCGAAGAAACGTCAACGTCCGATTTCTGTTTTTTTGGGCCAAAGACCTTCGCTGATATAATTAATTAATTATCCACTTCCGAAAACGAAGCCACCGTTAACTGTGATCGATGTGGCTGGCTCCCGCTATTCAGCAGCCGTCGGCCCAGGTACCGACGATCCTCACTGCATTTCCCAATTCGAAGCTTCTTGCTTTTTCTCTCGGTAACACCAAACCATGTTCCGTCAACTTTCGCTCTCGGCTTCGTAAGCTCAAAGTTTCAGCGGCGAAGAAGCAGCTTCCGGAGTCACAGACTGGTTACCAAGGTCCTACACTGCTTGTCACTGCTCAAACAATAATTTACTGGATTATTTGCTCACTGCGTTTGAGTTATGAATGTTTCAGATGAAGGAAGACTTTCCACTCAGGAAACGCGTATTGAAAAATCTGATTCAGGGTGGCTACCTGCTTTTCCTCATGCTCTGGTTGCTTCAATGGCGAATTTTACGTTTGGATATCATATTGGGTCAGTTTTTTTCCTCCTTTACTTGTTCTCTCTCTTGTTAAGTAGTGGTGGAAGGAAACATTTCTAATTTTCTACAGAGGTGTACTTAAAGGAGATCATGATGTCGCCACATTCAATTGAAGTACTGAGATGAAGTAGAAATTGAAAAACAATATGTTTTTTTATAATGGATGCTGGTGTTTTGATTGAATTCCTTAGAAATACCCCTACTGCATCATGAGGCCATGATTTAGTAGTTAACTGAAAACTTAAGAATTATTTCATCATAATGTTGAGCATGCCCAACTCACAAGGAAATCCCTTTAGTTTTGAAGGGCTAGGGACTACAGTGCGTGTTGAAACTTGTAACCTTGAATGTTCAATCATGGGAATCTGAATTAACGCTAGACTTTTAGTTTAGTTATAGTGCTTTAATTTGGTTAAGATTTTTAGTTTTAATGTGAATCAGGGGACTCTTAATTCGTGCTGAAGTGTTTCCTCTTACTATTTAATGTGAATAAAGAAATTTGAGTATTTTTGTCACTATTTTCCTTCCCATTCTGCATGATCATTTCCTCCATTTTGTAAACTAAAGACCTAGAGTGATGATATGTTGCTTTAAGCAATTTTATGTGATTACATGATTAATATTGACTGACAAAAGCAAAACAAATAGAATCTATGTTCTATCATGTTGAACATAGATGCACAACTTCACTAGTTACTGAAAAATTGGCGTTAAAAAGTTTTTTTTTTTAAATTTATTTTCTGGCCTTCTCAAGTTATTTGTAATTGGAATGCATACCTTACAGAGTCATGAATGGCCCTATTGTTTCTATTGCACGGGAACTTGGTTTTGAGGGAAATTCATTCCTTGAGGGACTTGTGGTCAGCATATTTATTGCTGGTGCTTTTATTGGGAGCATTAGCACTGGTTCTCTGGTAGATAAACTTGGTTGTCGGCGAACATTTCAGATTGACTCAATACCCTTAGTTCTTGGCGCAATATTAAGGTAATATGCTTCATTTCTGGAATTTATGTTAGAAACGTACTTTTATCATTGAAATTGTTAAAGTCAAAGTGACACTGTACTTTTTGCTCAAAAAAAAAAGGTGACACTGTACTCTTCCCACACTCAGTGTTGCTAATCTACTTATTTGTGCTTGCCAGAGGGGTGCCGGAATATTTGGGCAAAAATATATTTTGTAATTTTTATTTGCGATATGCAAACTCTAGGTGCCCAAAATGTTAATGATATAGAACCATTGTTTGCCTATCTTTCTATGTTCATCTCATTTTATATGTTTTCCTTGAATAGTCAAACCTATATTGCCTTCAGACTACAAGCACTTCCTTGGAAGGATATCTATGACCTTACCTCATCAAATTAATTTGTGACAGCGCTAATGCACACTCCCTGGATGATATACTGTGGGGAAGATTTCTTGTTGGTCTAGGCATAGGTGTCAATGCAGTTCTTGTTCCATTATATATATCTGAGGTACTTGTTGATCTCAATTATGGTTTTATACGTCTTATATTTCAAATTTCCTGATTATTATATGTGTATTTTGCTGCCTTACATAGAGTTTATGTTATTATTGTTATTTTTAAATCTGTAGTGCTTATTAACTTGAATGGCTATTTTCATCTGGAAATTGTTAATATAGTTCTATCATATTTCAAAGCAAATAGAATAAAAAAAAAAGAAAGTGAAATTATACTATCATACTTCCAACAGAATTAGTGTGAACATAATACAATTACTTAATTTTTTTCCTATGTTCTTCGTTCTCACTTGTCTATATTATTATTATTTCTATTCTTTTCTTTTTTCTTTTTTTTTTTGCCTTTTTGATATGCGTTGTAGGTTGCTCCAACCAATTATAGAGGTGCATTAGGGTCCTTATGTCAAATTGGAACGTGTCTTGGTATTATCACTTCACTATCTCTAGGAATTCCTTCTGAAACTGATCCACACTGGTGAGACTCTTTTTGTTCTGTTTCTTGTTGGTTTGTTGATTGAAAGGGTTTTATTGGATAGCAAAAAATTTTGGACATTAAAAAATAAGAATGAATAAATACCAAACAAGGGGCTTCCGTCCATTACATACCAACCAAACAAGGGGAGGGAAGCAAACACTATTCAGATGGAGGACTAACAAATTGCATTGTTCAGGTGGAGGACTATTCTCTATATTGCAAGCATCCCTGGTGTTTTTGTTGCACTAGGTATGCAGTTTGCTGTGGATAGTCCACGCTGGCTATGCAAGGTAAGACTATTATTTCCCTGCCCAATAGTCTGTAAACTTGCCTACCCATTAATAGTCTCTTTATTTCTGTTCAGGCTCGGAGGTTAGATGATGCTAAAACTGTTGTGCGTGAACTTTGGGGAGCATCCGAAGTTGAGAAAGCAATTGAAGATTTTCAGTCAGTTAGCAAGAGTGATGGTAGTGACTTAGACAGCAGCTGGTCAGAGATCCTAGAGGAGCCACATTCTAGAGGTTGTGTCAAGGTGGTTTTGACTGTTACTTTAAGATAGGATTTTATGCATGGCAAACAAGAAAAATCTAATCATGTTGAAATAGTACTGCATCCTTTATTAAGTTATTGGAATTCCCTTGGTCTCATAAAATAGTCCTGTGTTTCATAAAATAAGTACATTTTTAAGCAATATTATTGCAGACATGCCAGATGAAGCCTACTTGTGTTTTGTGGAATTGCAGTTTCATTCATCGGAGGCGCCCTTTTTGTACTTCAGCAGTTTTCTGGCATAAATGGAGTTCTCTATTTTTCATCATTGACCTTTCAAGATGTTGGAGTTAGTAGCAGTGCTTTGGCAAGCTTGTTTGTTGGACTCACCAACTTAGCAGGTTTGCAGTCTGGACATCATTTTTATATTCCACCTCAAAATATATTCTTGAAAACATATTTCGGTTTCTGGGAACTTTTTGTTTTTACTTATTTTCAGGTGCACTTTGTTCTTCATACTTAATTGATAGACAAGGGAGACTGAAACTTCTATTTGGAAGCTACTTAGGAATGGTGAGTATTTATAAAATGTTAATAACTTTTGTCTATGAAATCTCATGCGAACAAATATGTGCACCTGTGCATTCACTCACGGAATTCAAGGGAAGGGATTGATGCTATATCTTTGTAAAGTTTTTTCTCTGCCCTACTTTGTCCCCTTTTCTGATGCTTGAAACATCTTTTTCCTGCAGGCAATTTCATTGTTTCTTGTGGTCTATGCTGTTGGCTTTCCGCTAGATGAACAACTCGGCAAAAACTTACCTATACTAGGAACTGTCATGTAAGCAATTACTTGCTGCTAATAAAATTTCGGGTGAAAAGATTATTTATAATGAACAATGTGGTTTTCTCTTCCCTAGTAGTAATTCTTAGGTGACTGTAGTCCATAAATTGCTGTGCCTTTTCCCTCATGGGACTTCTCCATTGTGGCACTGAGGATGCCAACCTGGTGATTCCTGCTTCTCATAGGAGCCCATGGAATTTATGCCTGTGTTATGATATTTTTTTCCCACAATTTTTTGGTTTCTTAATATTGGGGGATGAATCTTGAGATTCTGGGAGGATTTTTTTGAAAGCCATGCCTAAATGCTTTTGTATCACAATTTTGCAGAAACGCTTTTTTTTCTCGAAAAAAATTTGCAGGTTTATACTTGGATGAAGGTTCTCTGGTGTGCCCTTTCCTCATGGCACCCTTTTTGTTTATTGGAATGATTATTTTGCAGCTGTAGGCTTAGTGCTTGTGTCCATAGAGGATGGCATACAGATATTCTGCGATTTATAAAAATGGCACACGCTCGCACATAGATGATCTGGGATATTGAGTTTGATTTTTTTCTGAAATGTTGGCACACGGATGATACATATTTTTATGGACAATTATAGGTACATTTTCTCCTTTGCAATTGGAGCGGGACCAGTGACTGGTATCATTATCCCAGAGCTTAGCAGCACCAGGACACGTGGAAAGATCATGGGGTTCAGTTTTTCAACCCATTGGGTGTGTGTTAGAACGCTTTTTATCTCATGAATTTGGATCTCTCAATTGAAGGATCTTGTAAATTTCACAACTGGGCAATCAAATCTGAATATGGCTCAGATAGTTCAACTGAGCAATTTAAAAGATCTCTCAATTGAGGATCCAAGTACATTGAATTTAAACTTTCTAATAAATACCTACAGGTTTGCAATTTCGTGGTTGGACTATTCTTTCTTGAGTTGGTGGAGAAATTTGGAGTTGCACCAGTATATGCAGGCTTTGGAGCAGTTTCTCTGTTAGCTGCAGCATTTGCCAGTTACTTCGTAGTAGAAACTAAAGGGCGTTCTCTGGAAGAAATTGAACGGTCCCTTAACCCAAAAGCTTGAACCACGTCATATTAAATTCATTTGTTAAACAGGTAGAGAAGAAAGGCCTTGGTTCACCTCTGTAACCTTAGCAGGTCCTACCCCGAGTCACTGTATATTCCCGATCTCCTGCAATTCCCTTGCTGTATGAACATTTGCCCTTATAGTAGGAATGATGTTTTCTTGAACTTGCGTCTATTATATTTGGTAAAAAAATGGCAAAAAGAACTTGTTTCTATCATACAGCATTGTGATTGTTGCTTCTCTGATATGTTTCGTTTTCTATCTCAAAACTGTTGAAATATATCAGAACCCTCAAAATCTGCCAGGACAGGGAAGCAGATATCTTGCAGATACTAATTGAGGATCTATTATAGAAAAGCATATCAAATTACAGAGACATGATGAGGCTGCCGACCAGAACTAGAAAATAGATTATGTGAAAAGGGTTATGGCTGACATCATCAATTCTGCATTTATATCTGGGGGCCAAGGTAAAACAAACTACAATTCGAACTTCGGTCTTTTGACAGGAAGGGAGGTGTGTCTGGTTTAGTTAGAACTCGGAACTTGACGCCATATTTTTAGATTCTTGCTAAAACAGGTAGTACCTGGCTATTACTACCTGCATGACCGACAGGCTTTTGACTGGTGACGAAACTACTCAAAATGCAACATGATGGTATAGAAACCAAACTCAGATGTGTTTATTCAAAACTCAGATGTCTTTTACAATGAAAAATGACACCTATTTATACTAATACATTACTCATTAAACTAAAGAAAAATAACTCTCGGTTCAACATTGGTGTGTCTCACCAACTTCTTCAATCACCTACTCAAGCCGTCAGCCACTGTTCAACCGTCACTGCTTGTGTCATGCTCTCATGCTCTGTTTTCCGTTTCTGTTTCATTCTCTATTTCATTCTCCCGGGGTTGGACAAGACTCGTCCTCGAGTCACAAACAACATCATCATCAATAAATGGAGATAAATCCGAAACCTTATGCTTAAGTAAAAATGACTTGGACTTATTTTTTATTTTGATGTGTTTATCTGGTGGCAATGGTTCGAGCTGAATCTTCACATCATCCTTCTGAAAGGAATATGTGTTTGCATAACCGTCGTATAGAGCTCGTCGATCATATTGCCAAGGTCTTCCCAGAAGAAGATAACAAGCGTCCATCGGAACAACATCACACTAAACTTCATCGTGATACCTTTTTCCAATAGAAAAAGTAACAAGGCATCGTTTTGACACTTTGACTGCGCTTCCTTTATTGAACTATTGGAGCTTGTATGGGTACGGATGGTTGTGAGTTGGTAGTTGTAACTTTTCTACCATGTAGTTAGAGACTACATTTTCACAGCTTCCGTTGTTAATAATGACGTCACAGACTTTACCCTGAGTTGTGCAGCGGGTATGAAAAATGTTGTGACGTAGCCAAGGTTCTTCTTTCACAATGGCTGTATGCAAGCTTCGTCTAATCACAAGTGTTTCACCTTGATCAGGAGGAATGACTTCTTCATCAAAAATTGGCTCTTCATCAAAGACAGGTTCTTTGTCGGGTATGAGCTCCTTTTCTTCTTCAAAAACTGCAAAAGTTTCCCCTTCAATAATAGTAACCACTCTGCGGGTAGGACATTCTGAAGCGATATAACCGAACCCTTGGCATTTGAAGCACTTAGGTGCTTTGGAGCTAAATTCCTTGATAGCCTTTGGTGGAGGCTTGCTTGAAGAGTTAGACTGATATTCTTGTGTATGCTTGTTTGAAGAGTTATGCTGATGCATTTGTGTAGGCTGATGCATGTGTGTTTCATGTCAATCAAAAGGAATTTCAGTGGAGGAAGACGGTTGAAACGGAAACCTTTTGGGGAACTGTTTCTCAATACGGATGGCTAGACGAATGACGTCATCTAGAGTCCAGTATTGTTGGAGCTGCACTGGATGGGCAATATTAGTATTCAACCCTTCGAGATAACAAGCTGTTGTTTGCTCCTCCCTGTCTTGTATATCACATTTCATCATAAGTTTCTCGAATTCCCTGGTATATTCCTCTACAGACATAGCCTTTTGGCGGAGATTATGTAAATAAAGGAAATTATCTTGATAATAATTTTCTGGAAGAAACTTACGTGAAAGCTCGCGTCGCATCTTGTCCCACATTCGTATCTTGCTCTTTCCCTCTCTTTCACGCCTTCTTTTGAGATTCTCCCACCATATGGAGGCACGTTTCTTCAATTTGATGGCAACAATTTTAACTTTCTGCTCATCTGGAATCTCTTTGTACTCAAAGACTCGTTCAACTGTTTGTAGCCAGTCAATGAATTCGTCCGATTGGAGTCTTCCCTCAAATTCAGGAATGTCTACCTTAATGTCATTGAAGCGGAATGGTTGTTGGCGAGGACGATGACGGTAGTCAGAGGATGACGAACTGTGGCTATTCAAATCATCTTCTGAGTGGTCTCTACAAGTTTCGAGCAAGGCTTGCTGTTCTGCTATAGTGGCTTCTAGTTCTTGAATCTGGCGTCTCATTTCCTCCATCTCAATCTCATGTCTATTTTTGCGTCTTGGAGGCATTTTGTAGTTTGTCTGACAGGTTATGACTTTAAGTACGCAGTTATTAGATACAAGGTAGAAGGGTAAGGGAAGGATTTGTGTCTATGGAAAAGTCAGGGGTAAAATAGGAAATTTAGGTAATTAGGGGCAACAATGTAATTTTGGGCAAAATCTAGGGGTCAAATGCAATTTTAGGAAGTTTGGGGGGCCTGAAATGTAATTTTGGCAGAATCTGGGGGTCAAAATATAATTTCAGAAACTTCAGGTGTCTAAAATGTAATTTTGGCAAAATCTGGGGTCAAAATGTAATTTCAGAAACTTCAGGGGTTTGAAATATAATTTTGGCAAAATCTTGGGGCCAAAATGTAATTTCAGAAAGTTTTGGGGCAAAAATGGTAAAGTTTACCAAATTTAGGGGTCAAATTGCAATTTCTGAAAGTTGGGCTGACTGGGATTGATGACGTGGCGGTTATGACACGTGGCAGTCAATGATTGGTCCACGTTGTGTTGACTGATGATGTGGATGATGATTGGATGAGGTGACGTGGCAATGCTGACGGTGATGCTGGCGTGGCGCTATTGACACATGGCGTAAGCTGATTGGACGACGTGGCGCTGACTGGTCAGACGGTGATGACGTGGCAGCTGACTGGGTCGTCTTCAACCTCTGGACTCCGGCGACCGTCTGAAATTCCGACAACTTTTCCTGTGACTTTCCGACGACGTCCGTGGAGGCGCGTGGAGGTTTTTCACGGCGGTGATTGAGGCTATTTCTAGGTTTTTCGGCCTTCTGAACACGATGGTGAGGTCGGTTTCTTCAAAAAACGCTCCGAGAGTGAAAATCCGACACCCCCTTTTTCTCACATTTTTTTTTCTCACCCACTCCTCACTCTTTTGCTCTCTGGCTCTCTAGAATTCAGCTCTGATACCAAAATGGTATAGAAACAAAACTCAAATGTATTTATTCAAAACTCAGATGTCTTTTACAATGAAAAATGACACCTATTTATACTAATACATTACTCATTAAACTAAAGAAAAATAACTCTCGGTTCAACGTTGGTGTGTCTCACCAACTTCTTCAATCACCTACCCAAGCCGTCAGCCACTGTTCAGCAGTCACTGCTTGCGTCATGCTCTCATGCTCTGTTTTCCATTTCTGTTTCATTCTCTGTTTCACATGGTTTCTCAATTTGTGGTATAGATGATGAGATTAATGAAGAAACTGGTTTTCAAAGTTCGTCACATGGTTAGTTTGAGTTGTGAGTACAGCTTCCTACTTATGCTGAAGCGGAGTTGGATCTAGGTTTTAATTAGCTAGGCCCCTACGCAGTAGTAGAGGAAATACCAAGATTTGGATTCTCTCATAATCTTTTTTCTCTTTTTCTTCTCAAAATCTTATCTCCTCCATCAGATTTAAAAAAACAGATGGTCTAAATTTAATAGTTTATAAAACTGTTATTTTAAACATAAATAAGTAAAATGAAATTGTTAAAACATGATCAACTCAATTTATAACTGTAATATAAACACAAGTAATGAAAAAATTAATTTATAAAACATTATAATCATAGTTTTATAAAATATTAAATTTAAACCATTCATTTTTTTATCTAAGAGTGGAGATGAGATTCTGAGAATAAAAGGAGAATAAGGATTCTGAAAGTATCCTCTTCTAAGTACCACACATTACTATGAGGTTAAAAGGAAAGAGTAATCAAATCTCATGATAAGTGAGTAATCTAGTCCTTACATTTGATTTAATATAATTTAACATCTTTAGTTTTAATTCGGTTATAACTATGAAGATTAATTTTTGCAAATATTTTTCATATTTCGACACTTGTCAACAGCTACTTTAGATCTGCATTGTGTTTGTGTAGCTTTGTCCCAGTTCCGGCTCACTGAACTTTTCACCTAGTCCAATGATGTGATCTTTTTCATCTTTGATATGAGCTGACTTTAGTATTAAATTTTTTTCGCACCATTCAATAATTTAATTTTTTTGTAAAATTAATTTAATATTTTTCTAAAATGTCCCCTATATTCTTTAAGTAAATATTTTTTAATAATTAATAAAAAGAAAAACTGAAAATAAAAACATTTTACATTTTTTAAATCTAAAAATGAAACTATTATAAAACATGTAAAAAAATTTGTTGGGATGACTTTTTATAGGAGGCAGGAATGGTATAAAAATTAACAACCCAGGTAATAATAATGAGCAAAAATTTCTAAGGAGAGAGAATACTTAAATATTATTTAAATTTTAAGATTTCATCCGTGATTTTATTTAATAAGAGTAATGAGATTGACAAAAAAAATATAATAATTAATAACTTTAATTTTTAAAAAATCACTGGTTTAGGATTTTAAAACTTAAATAATATTTAAGTGTCTTTTTTCCTTTAAAATTTGCATTTTCAATGTAAAATGTATAAGATTTTGGTTTGTATATGTAAGTTTCACGAAAAGAACCTCCTGTGCTTGGAAAAAAAGGTCTGGGTGCAATTGGCCAACCTGACCGTTTGATCGTCGCTTTCTACAGGCAAACGCTGACGCAGTCCAACCATGTACCAACAAATTTCTGGATCGAAACCGTGAAGAAGGGGGAAAGGCCTCTCAATGTACCAACAGCCATGGCATCGGCGGAGTCCAACCATGTAGATCATGTTGTCGAGCTAATGGAGCGCGATCGATCAGCATCGTCAGGCGATGCTGAAGAGCAGACAACCCCTCTGCTTATCCAGGCCGAAGTGCCCAAGATCAACATCTTCACCGCTTCTTATCCCAGAAGAAAACCCAGAGTAATTTTTATATGTATAGCTGAAATGACGTTTTCGTTAGAAGGGTGTTTCGTGCATTTGCCATTGTTTTAACTGTTTTGGTGTCTTTCGTCATTTTTCTAAAAAAAACTGAACGAACTGATTGTTTTTTATACTAGCTAGTGGCTCGTGCTTTATAGGATGATTTGTTAAAGCTCAACTGCTTAATAAGGGCGGGGAAGCTGTGCTTTTAGAATGTGGATCGCATATATCCAAATTCTAAAAGAACTGCCGTGAATATGCTACTATGCTTTCAATTAAACAGATGGAGAATCGTTTAGTGATTTAGTAATTGACATTTGGCTTTTATCAATGGGAATCCAAAAATGTTTTCTGCATGTGCGGAGAATGGTGCTCGGGAAAGCACAATTCTCAATTTTAGTTTATCTGTTTTATGAAATCAATTGAACACAATAAGAATGACATTGATTGGAGATTATTTTTCTTAGACCTTAAAGAACATTTCAGATTTTTCTTTCACTACATATTGCTTATACTGAAGTCTTGAGTGATGATGGTCTGGCAGAACAATTGTTTTTTCCAAGATAGAAATTTGACTGATTGGAAAACGATGCTCTTGACGTAATCTCTTTAACATATATGTGGGCTTTGGTTGCAGGATGAAGTAGCGAAGTCACTTGAGTCAGAGACATCATCTATAACTCAATTTATATTGTGGGTATGGAGTGGGTGTAGATACTCTGGATTACTTTGTATGACCCTTTCATCTACCATATACTTTCTGATGGAAGTTCTTTCCAGTAATTTTTCTGGTATGTTCCTCACTGGTCTGTGCTTTTCTTTGCATGATGCATTCGCCGCCTGCATAATGACTGAAATCACTAGAAGGAAACATTCTGGAATTTGGTTGCAGATAGCAAGAGGTTTTGATTGCAATGGAAGTTTATGATTACTATGTTGGTTTGACTTTTATCACTACGGTGTTAGAGGAAAAAGGAATGAACTCAGACTTACTTCTTTATTCTGTCCTCCTCAAATCTTTGTTCACCTATGGAAGGAATCAATCAGTCTCATTCTTATAGATATGCCCAATATTTGAAGCCAATTTTATCTTGAGCCACGCTTTTCTATCTGACATTAGTTTTCAAACACAGGGCCAATGCATTTAGAGTCTTTCTGAGAACAGAGCTTTCAAGTTGTTTGTACCCCTCCCTTTTTAACAAGTATAATAAGCATTGGAGTCAGCGCTTTCCAGAATGTTTGTACTGTCCCCTTCTTTAACAAGTATTTTTTATATTTATTTTTTGAGATGTTGAGAGAAATAATAAGCACGCTCATGTTGTCATTCTTAAAAATTGTTATTGATCTTTTTCATTTTTGTTATCTTCTCCTCTTCTTAATTGTTGCAATAATAATTTTGATTTGGCAGTTCAGGCTATACCTTTGTTTGAGACTGCTTTTACAAGATGTACAATTATCTTGATACTTTCATATTTGTGGTTGAGGCGGAGTGAACAGCCACTTTTTGGAACATCCCAAGTTAGAATCATTTTGTTTTCCAGGGCCCTTATTGGTTATTTGTCTTTGTCAAGTTTTGTATATTGGTAAGTTTTTTATGACTCTTTTAACCATATATACTCATTCCAGAATTTCATTTGTTGCCATGAATGCTCATCATACAACTTTTCTTCTTCTTCTTTTTTTTCCATTAATGTCATAATTATTTAGGCAGCTCTTGTTAGTTATATCTGGATTAAACAATTATGACAGTAGTTTCCTGTACAATATCCAATAAAGCTTCTATAGAGGGATTTGTAATGCATCAGCAAGCGATCAATATAACACAAAGCAATGTTTCAACCAATTCATTCACACCCAGATGTGTTTATGTTCTCCCCTATTTATACTAATAGAGATTTAGAACAAATATGCTTTCTGCTCGTTGTCCTACAATTGCCCCTAACACTTTCCCAGATGAAATTTTTTATTCGTGATTTGATATAAGCAGTAGTCTCCTACTCAAGGGATGGGTTTAAGGTTGATTCTCTTTATCACTTTCTAACCCTTTTGTCTCAGCATATTTGAGTTTCTGCTAGTCTGAGCTTGGAAATTTTTTTTACGAATTACTACTTGGGGGCACTTGCTCCCTGAGAACTGCATTGGGTGTAACCTATTGTAATAACAAGAATGTGTCTTATTTTTCAGCATTCAAAGTTTGCCTTTCTCTCAGGCTATTTTATTAAATTTAACAACTCCAGTGTTGGCTTCAATAATGGCAAGGGTCTTTTGGCATGAGAAGCTTAAAATTGCTGAAATTGCGGGTAAGGTTTCATTTTTCTATTCTTAAACTACTTGCCATTGTATATTCCTGTTGAAATCTTTAATGATTTGAAAAAAGATGTGTTTTTTCTGTGGGAAACCGACCTTTCATTTGTTAATGGAAGTCTGTCTAGATATTATTGCTTGATCATATCATTTTTTAGTACTTTAGGTGGAATGTAAAACTATTATGTAGAATAACCATCTTCTTCCTTTCCTAGCCATTGGATGAAGGTTTGTCTTGCTTCTGTACATGTTTTTGCCCCTTCATTGTTTTTGACTAATGGTAACCATAATCTTCAAACTTTTCGTTAGTTTTCCTTTTTTTGGAATTTTAAGTTTCTTATCTAAATTGTAAAGCTTAAACTTTGAGGGCTTTCACTTCCTCTCTTAAAGTTGGTGTCTTTTGTTTGGTCCATCCATGTTCATGTAACATTCTCATGCTTGTTTTGCTTCACATTTCTGTTATGTGAGTGAGGTTATCAACCCCCCAACCAAAGGAAAAAAAGAAGAAACAAATTAATGTGATGTTTTCTCTGTTTAAATAATTCGGACAGTCTTGTTTTACTGTTGATGCAGAATATGAAGGGGAAAACACTGTAAAACTGAAAACACAAATATTATTGAACATTTCACTGACAAAACAGATATACTTATCGGCCTCTACAGCTCTCTTTTGGGGTTGGGTGATGAAGAAAAACGGAAAAGAGTTCAACTTTGACCAGAAACCCAAACTAGGGACATGTAAACCTAACCAAAGTCAGAATTGGATGTTATTCGAATCTCTAACAAGCAGTGTAATTTTTAGAGATACAATCGCTAAACCCTGAAGTCTTGAATCTCAGTAATTAAGCCTTCATGTTCAAATTAAAAAAGCTTGAATCCCAAGTTATAAAATAATTGATAGAATAATTATAAACATTTATCTCCATATTCACCACCATAAATAATGATGTTGATAATGCAATGAAATCGATATTACATTGCAGGTCTTGCTTGCAGTTTCTTTGGTGTGCTCTTCGCTTTTCAAGAAATGCTTGCATTACAAGGTAGAGTAGGTTCCATTGCAACATTTCTTTTAGCAGCAATTTATTCATAATTTTGTTTACACCTTTGTTATCTGTGGTGCTGGAGTAACTGACTTACGGAAGCTGTAAGTTATACAAAGTTCACATGGTTTAGAATTAAGAATTCACCTGGGCTAGTTTGATTTTATTGATTGGTTCACTAAAGAAACTCACTGGATTTATTGATTGTGATCTCTTTTAAATGCTTTGTTTCTTCATATTATCAACCTTGTTTTTGTGAAAGTGAGGTATGGTCCTGAAAAAGGAATCAGCATTTGATAGACTTGTGTAATACATTATCCTCTAATTTTGTGTGGTTCTTCTCACTACCTAAAAAAATGTTCTCCTTCAACTATGGGTAACGTACTATCCCCTCCCTTGAGAGACAATGGCTCTTTTTTCTATTATGAAAATTACCCCACCATATCCTAAATCGAAAAAAATCCTATAACTAGATTGATTTGGACCAAAATACCTTCATGGATACTATTAAGCATTAAAAGTTATTTTCTTTTATTTGTTAATTTTTTTTAAAAAAAAAACATATTTTCAATACATTTTTTTATTCTAAATAATTATTTCTTAAAAGAAAAGACCAGAAATTTTGCTAAATCTGAAAAACAATTATGTAGTTTGTCTCTTTTGAGTTCAGAGGACCTCGATGTAGATCTTCATAATGGCAAGAAGAGCTATGTTGTTTAACTATCTTTCAAGGGAGGGGAAAATAACATGCCCATGTAATTTTGTTTCTTCTTGATAAATTTGAGCTTTATGGCCTAGCCTACATCTCATAGTTTCAGCTAGAAAGGTAAATATCCTGAAACTATATCTAATTTTGTATTTGGAATTTCCAGGGCATTTACCTAAAGCTGAGGAAGGAAGCAATGCAAATTCAAATGGATTTAGTCATATTTTTGCCATCTTACTTGGTCTCTTTTCAGCAATAACTGGTGGAATTACCTACTGCCTTATAAGGGCTGGAGCAAAAGCATCCAATGAACCTCTGTAAGTTTCTAGAGTTGTTTCCTGATAAGTTGGGCATGCTTTAAAGATTAAACTTATAAATATTAAGTCATGCTTCATTATTCATGCTAGTTTTTGTGCTTCTAATTATTGAAACTTGATAAACTGCATTCTAAAACTTTAAAAATTCTTCCATTTATAATGTTCTTACCTAATATGCCTGCCTATATAAGTGCTACTAGCTGTAAAGCAGTTGCTTAGTATATCTACTCCAGAGTCCAGTGACCCTAATGTTCTGTGAATTTAGGAGAGCTAGGCTAAATAATCAACTTGTGTTTCCGGTGTGGTGTATTTCGGAGAGTTTATGTATCTCTATTCTAACATGTGTTCAATCTGCTTTATTACAGGCTAACTATCTTTTCATTTGGCTTGTTGGCTAGTCCTGTGACAGGGATATGTACATTTATTTTCGAGGTAAATTAAATATTCTGGCAATTATTGAGGCATACATTCATCAAGAAAATTAGCAATATGGTGATTTTCATTAGATAATTTTTCTGGGTAACTACTGAGTGTAAAATATACGAGAGGAAAGTGGAAGAGTATCAAAATTTTATTATTCTGATTCCAGTGAAATCGTGAGATTGCCCTTTTCCAGTAACCCAAATCAATTTTCCTGCTAAGACGGCTGCCTTATCTTCATTTTGGCACTTCTACATTTCTTCACTGTTCCCCCCTATCCCAAATATGAAATATCGAATGTTTTTGGCCAACGTAAATGATAAGAAGACCAACGATCCTATGTTTGAAACTGAAGGGGCATACCACAACATACAGCTTCATCCTTGCTTGTCTTTCTCAATCTTGACACTATTTGCCGTACTCTTTTCTTCCCCAAAGTTCTTAATTGCAAAGGTCTTCTACTGCGACTTCCACACTCCTTTTGGCATTATTCTATATATGGATCCTATCAATCCTTGGCCAAAAATTTTGGATAATTACCGAAGGTGATGGAAATCATCACATTTTTGTTATTATTTTTCCCCACATTGGCAAAGATAAATAGGAAAAGATACTATCTCCTAGAACATAGAACGACAATGATTAGCCTGTGTTTTTCGCTAAAACTTTACCTCTTTCCCCATTTTATGCACCTTTGTTACTCATAGGACCATGATTCATGAGATCCTTGAGTTGCATTTGCAAATTCTAGAATCTGTTATCTTTACTATTTACAACTACTGGCCACCTTCTCGGAGCAGAAACATTGTGTGACTTCATCTTCCAAGTTTAAGTGAGGAATAAAAGGCAGTTCCTTTGTAACAAGCTTTCTGATTACTTTGTCCTGACCGAGGCTACTCAATATTCAGATACTTCAGATGCAGTTTGTCTGGGCCAGTCTCCTGAATGCTTAGTCAGGAGAATCTCATTAGTGCTCACAAGAACAATAACTTATGCCCTTTTTGCAGGATTTTGTGCTTCCAGGATTTCAGTCAATTTTACTTATGCTTGTACTTGGTGTTCTGGCCTTCTGTGCTGAGGTGCTGTTCTAAACTACTTTCAGATTATTTTTCAATTATTTTTTGCATTGTACTGTAGGCCGTTAGCCGAGATATTGGTTGTACTATGTTGTAGTTAAAATAAGGCATTTACATGAGTTTTACAAATATCTTATGCCCGGTTTTCCTTGTCCTTTTGCTTTTGTCTGAGGATGTCTTATCCTGTGTTTTTATATCTCTGATTCTTTCAAAAACTAAAAACTAGCGTTACAATTACAAAATACAAATAGATCTTCACTACTGAATGGTACTGTTTTCTGCAGGTCATGTTGTCACGTGGACTGCAACTTGAGAGGACCTGTAAGGCTGCCAATGTTGTGTACTTGGAGGTGCCCTTCTAATTAAAATTATAGTTCTCTCTCTTAATCTTTCTATTGTCATTAAGATTTACAGCCAAGTTTCTTTCCCTTTCTTTTTTGAGAATCTAATTAGTTGAAAACCTAATTTTGAGATGAAAATTATGGCATTCCTCTCCTCCCCAACGATCCACGTTAATTAATATAGTACTCATAGCAAGCTTGTGAATAATCCTTGCCCTCTTTTGCTCATTCCTAAACCAAAATATCAAAGAACTTGGACAAAAAATATCCAGCAGCTGAAGTGGGTAGAAATAAATGGCTGCTAGAAAAATCACTACTATTAGGATGTTTGGGGATACTTTTCCTATAACTATATAGATTGAGCTGAGCCCTCTCTTCCATGCAGAATTTGCCGCAAGCCTATTTCCTAAATGCTTTTTTTTTTTTCCCTTTTGTTTTCCTGTCCAAAGATCTATGATTCATATAATCAACACACCTAATGGGACAAGACTCTGTTGTTGTTATTGTTTTCCTGTGTATATAATACTTACTTGTTATGAGATCATCTCATTCTCATTGGTTATTTTCTTCTATCTAGCCATTATGTACTCGAATCACTGATGGTCCTAAGCATTGATACCACATTCCTGCCTTTTTTTGTGTTTCAGGCGGCATTATCCCAAGTATGGAGGATTCTGGCCTTGTCAAAAGTGGCTGCATCTTTTGGTCAACTTGTGGGATGTTTTCTTATTGTTTTGTCTTTTTGTTGCACCATGTATATTGGACCTGACAAAGAGGACATGGGTTGATAGATTTGAATGATTCATTTGTCAAGCTCTTAGCTAATTTAATTTTTTGACCACCATATTCAAATTGTTTATTCAGAGAATGCCTTCTTCATATGGGTTTTCAACTTATATGCTACTACACTAGATTTCATCTCCTTTTTATCTCTTATTCTTTCTTTTCCACCAGTTCTTTGACTTCTTTCAGAGCTAGAGGAACACTTGGGAAAAATGACAGGTACGGATTTATAATTTAAATTAATGATGGTTAAAGACTTTAAAAATTAAAATTTCATTCTAAATATTGTAAAAGTAAGCTACCGCGGATTTGGTGGCACTTTTTAGAATTGCAATTTAATACTCTCTCTAATCTTTAATATAAGATATATTTATCTAATTTGATTAGATTAATGAAGTTAATTAATATGACATGTATTTTCTAAAATACTCTAGTCATCTTTCGTAATTCTCCCATTCCCTCACCTCCTTGATTATTATTAAAGGAACATCAATATGAGTAAATTGGGAAAAGACTGATGAATATAAAAAATGTCTTATATTAAAGTTAAGATCAACTCTTCAAACATATCTTATATTGAATATTGGAAGAAGTATTATATCTTATATTTTACAAGAGATTCTTTAAACTTATTATTATTTTTAATTTATATAAAACAGTTTATAGCTCCTTACAATAAGAACTTGAAGGAGAATCTACCTAATTTAAATTTCTCAAATTTAATGAAATCATACACAAAATATCAAATAGTATATTTGTCTAGCATATGTTTCGTTATTTATTTGAGCTTTTTGTGCTGTGGCCTGGTTCCAAACTTCCAATAACTTGAAAATAGGTTCTTGGCAGAAAAAAAAAAAAAGAAAAAGAAAAAGACAATAGGTGCTATCTTCACTTAATTTACGATATTGCCATTAGTTCACATTGTTGAAAAAGCAGCCACCTTAGTGAATGCTTGGTCAGCACATATTCCTTACCTCTTCCTTACAGAAGTCAGAGCCACCTCATTGGTTTTGCATTTATTGTACCCACTAAGGTCCCTGCTTATTTATTTAATGCCTGTTTAATCCCTTCCAAATCTTCCACTATAATCCAATCACATCAACTAAAAATAATTTCCTCCTAGTTTTCTAAATAAAAAAAAAATAGAGTTATTTAGAACACTCCATAAATTAGTCATTTTTTCCAGAAAATATAAATAATTCGTCTATCGTTTAAGGAGTTTAAATGTTATTTTGTTTTATTATTTATTATTATATTTTTAAAAAAATAAATAGATATCCCTAAAATAAGATTAATGGTGTGAACCTTATGGTTAATAAAATGAAAAAGAAATTACATTGAGAGAATTGCTTTCTCTCTCTCGCTCTCTTTTTTGCCAATGAGAGAGTTACTTTCAATTAAGCTAAACATTATTTGAATCTAATCAAATGTTATCAAAACTTAGATAAATGTATAAAAAAGGAAAATGACATAAGATAAAAGCAATTTCATCTATTAATTTGAAAAATAATTATCAATATAAATAACAATGAAAAATTAATTTTTTTTCCTTACTTAAATTTAACTACATTTAAGTTAATATAAAATAGCAAAAAAATACAAGTTAGTGCTGGGAAATATTGCACCGAATAATATTTATTTTGAAATTTCATTCACACTTTAAATTTAACAATAAACAACAACTTCATGGTATGGTCATATTCATATGCATGTAAAGAAAATGAAAGAATTCATTATTCTAGTCTTCATCTTTCATTACTGGCTTTGTCTCTTATTAATATTATATATAATTATATACTCCTATTATGTTTGATTAAGATTCGATTTCACGGCTTCAAATGTAAATTGCTAGGTCATAATGTTTTGGATATAAATATAAAGTTTGTGTTTTGTCGAGTTTAACAAATCTCGATTGTTGTTAAGCAAAAAAAATCCCTTCCCTTTGTAAATTTGCCTTTTAGCCCCCCCCCCTTTGTGCCACATTTGGATGATAGAAAATTTCATTATTTTTTTCATGAGGATGGAATTACTCATGGTGATATTATATGAAAAAAATCATTTTGATGAAAGTAAAAAAGTATATTTCAAAATGCCAAAAATATCATGCAAGATTTCTGAAATAAAAATAATTTTTTATTAATTATAAATTAATTATATGGTACATGATTTAGATAGCTTTATTTGATAATAAATAGAAAAAATTGAGGATTATTAGTATTTTGTCTATGATGCTAGTATGATATATATCAGTTAACTTCGAAAATATAGAATTTGCAGTGTTGTAGGGTAGTGGAAACATGCGCATTGGAAATGAGGTAAAAGTAAAACATGTCAAATCAAAAATAATGCCAAATGCATTGGAAATGAGGTAAAAGTAAAACATGTCAAATTAAAAATAATGCCAACAAAGTTGTAAACAGAGGAGCTATTAGGGTGTGTTTGGTTGGCAAAAAAAAAAAAATTAGGGTGTGTTTGGTTTGAGGGGAGGGGAGGGGTGGAGGAGAAGGTGGGTAAATTACCTTTTCGGGTTGAAGATATTTAAATTTTGGACGGGAACTCAAAATTTAAAAGAATAAAAGAATAAATTTTAAATTTTTTCTATCTAAAATTATAATCCCCCTAAAACTAAACATACGAATGAGAACAATTCTGATTTTGACCAAATAAAACAAAGTGTATAATAAGAATCTAAGAAGCCTGAGCTTGTGCATAGATTTCATATAAATTAATTAAAAACTTTTTTGAAAACCTATTAGAAATATATATATTTTTCAGCTGACAAATTAGGCCTTTTGTTTTTGCTAAGGGAAAATTTGACCTGATCTATTCACACCTTAGCCATTGTGAAGACTGAATTCTTTGCTTTATTTTTTTATAGGATTTGGAAAATCTAAATCTTTTGTGTGGGTCATACCCTTTCACTTGTCTCCCAAACCTTATCTCTATTTTGGAGGCTTCATATTCATAGTACAAAAGCGTACCTTCACTCTCCATGAATAAAGATTCTCCGCTTTTCTGTCTTTCCTTCTTGTTCTCACAGAAACTTCAAATTTGAACAATGGATCGTCGTTATTCGTTATCAACCAAATTCCTAGCTACACATTTCATATCTATGTTAAATATAGATTAAATTTTTATATATTCTATCAAATTATAAAGTAAAGGTTATTATTTATTAATATAATATAAGAACCCATTATGTTATTAGTACTTAATATTGATGCCTTGGTGGGAGTGGTTCTTTTAAGAGTAAAAGAAAGGGATGAAAGAGAAAATAGTGTATAATATCTTTAAATGTGTGTTCGGGTATTTACTAAAAAAACATTTTTTTTCTCAAATCTTGGTTTTGTGCTCTTTGCTGCCGAACACTCGTCAAAAAATCATAATCTTGTTTTTTTATTCAAACCATGGTTTCAGCCCAAAATTATGGTTTTATCCATAAGCTAATTTTTATTGCTTTTCTTGCTATATGGGTTCCACTTCTTATTTCTTATTGGCCCTTTTCCACTGTGGGTCCCACGTCACAGACTCTCTCTCTCTCCTTTTTTTTTTTTTTTAAATTTCAGCGTTTTTCTCAATCTCGTCCGTCACTTTGTTTTTTTTAAAAGATTTTCAAATTTTAATACTCCTTCTTATCTTTAATATAAGACATATTTATCTAATTTAATTATATTAGAAAAAATAATTAACTTAATTAACATTACATATAGGCAAATTTATTTCATTTTTGGTATTAATTATGAAATTTAATGTTAAATAATGGGTTAAGATGCATCATTTTTAATACTGTTAGGGGTTTTCTTCTCTTACAATTTAACATCGTTAGGTAAAATTTAACAGTTTTGTTAAATTTACATCCTTTTTAATTATTCATTATTATTTTCCATCTTTCAAAACTCATTTGTACCAAACACCCCTCAGGAAAAACTTGGCTGTTAAATTTGGATCTTAACCCTTAAATAATACATAAAATATAATTTTATTCTTTATATGTAATTATCACAAAAGTTAATGTCCTTTTTAGTAATTTGACCATGAAAAAAAGCTATTCTGATCACAACATCCAAACACTCTCATTTTATCAAAATCACTTTTTTCCCATAATCTATTCTCTTATAATCTATTCTCCAAAAGCTATTCTCTCCAGAATCTATTCTCTAAAAGTTAATAAGAACACACCCTAAGACGACCTGATCAATACTTTCATTTAGATTTAATTTATTCCCACCTATTTCTATCTCACAATGTGTAAATTGGATTGACCGATGGTCTTCTTGTAGATAATAAATACTCTTGAATATAAATTGCACTTTCAATATTCAGGTAAAGATAAAAACAACGGGTATGTTTGTTTTAGCGATTCGATTGCTTATAAGTTATTTTTTAATAGTGATTTACGGTATGCGAAGTAAGTATGTGAGAGGAGTTGTGTCTCGATTTACGTAAAAAGCAACTTATAAGCAATTGTAACGCCCAAACAATGTAGGGTGCTTATAATCATGAGTGATGTTTTAAAGTGGTGCCTTTTGAAGTAACACTTTTTCAATTAAAAAGTTATAACCATATATTAGATTCATGAACTCCACGTATTGATTCGTAAACGAACATAATTTAAGATAACCAATGGTTATTTAACATAACTTTTCCAACTCATTTGGGATAGCTTATTTTTTACTTATAAGTGCTTATAAATTGTGATTTATGATATACGAGGTAAGTATGTGGAGGAGTTTTATCTTGACTTATGTAATAAGGATTTATTGTCTAAAAATAAGTGATGTCAAACATAGGTACACATTTCTAGTATTATGTATAGTTTTCCTATAAATAATACTACCTCTGGTCCTAAATATAAGATCTAATTGAATTTTTTTAAAGAGATTAAGGAAACTAATTAGATTATTTTAAAGTATTTATATTTTAAATTTTTTCTCTAAACTAATACTTGTAAACTAATATATAATCTAATAATATACAAGATATAATATGAAGTAATAACTTATTTAACTTCTTTAATCTCTTCAAAATAAATTAACTGAGTTTTATATTTAAAATTAGAAGTAGTACAAGTTTTCACAAAGTGGTAGTTATCATACATTTAGTTATAACTTTCATGTATATCTTTAGGTACTAAAAAGTCATGGTATTATTGACTTTTAATATTATGACTCTCTGCCTCTTTACCTAAAAGCATGTTTGGACCAACTTATAAGGATATGTTTGTTTTAGCAATCAGATTGTTTAAAAGTTGCTTTTAAGCATTTCAATCGTCAATCCAAACAAGCACTTATTTCTAGAAAATAAGTGTTTTTCACACAAATTGAGATAAAACTCCTCTCACATGCTTATCTCATATATCGTAAATCATGATTTAAAAATATTTATACATCAAAAATAAATTATTCCAAACACATACTAAATCTTTTAAAGATGTGAACTTATAAAAAAACATTTCTTCATTTTTCAAATATTTCAACACTTCTAAGGCAAACGTGATTAAAAAAAGTGTAATTATTAAAGTAACTTGTCCCACGCCAAAATAACTGCATACTGTGCCTTTGCCAGAATCCCTACTGTGCCACATTCAACTACATGCTAACGTGTGGGCCCCATATGGCCTTCCTCGGCTCGAACCTTAAAATTGAGGGGTCATATTGTAATTCCACACTAGATTGAGGGAAAAAAAATAAATTAGTTAATAAAGGAAGAGGGCGTTATGAAGGCACTTGTTTCATTCTCCCCACCATCGTATCGTTTTTTTTTTTATTTTATTTCATACTTTTTCTCACTTTATTTGCGCACTTTACTTTGTGAAGAATTCTTCTCCTTCGTCCACCTTCTTAGTTACTTCCCTCTTTTCTCTGCTTCTCTATCTCTCTCTGTTCTGCTCTCTTGAGCTCTGTCAGAAGCTTCAACAATGGCAGACATTACCCACCTTCCCATGGAGCAGCTTCAGGACCTTGAGTTTTGCATAGACTCAAATCCTCCCTGGGGTAGTCTCTTCTTCTACAGCTCTCATTTCTGTATTCATTTTCTTCATCTGAAAAAAAAGGGCTTACAGGTGTCCTTGTTTCTTGACTTGCTTATCTCTTTCATTATCATTCTTCAAATTTTCTTACTTCATCTTTGTCATCTTTTAGAGACAACTTATCATGCATTTAACTTTGAGCTTATTCATTTTAGAACAGGAGATGTTTTGAATGGAATCTTTTCAGTTTTGAAGAACATTTTCAGTGCTTTGGGTCTTTGCCAACCTTCAATGACTTCCTTTTACCATTGGCTTTATCTTCAAAAACAAAAGTCCTTGAAGCTTTTTGCATTTACTGTGTTTCCGATTAGTTTACAAGAGAAATGTGAAAGTGTGAAATCGTGGGATTCAGTTTGAAAGTTTAAATTTTTATTGTCGTTGAGGTAGAGTGGGACTCCGCATTTTTTTCCGTTAGTATTTTTCTCCCTTGTTTTCGGCCTTGTTTGTTATTAAAACGGTTTAATTAAAATTCGAAAATGAATGGTACTATCACATGGTTTTTAATACATCTTCTACTTTGCTACTAATTACTTAAACACCTTCGAGACCATCGCGTAACAAGAGTAGTAATGATGGCTTAGTTAATGTTATTCTTCTCCTTCTATCGAGGCTACTCCTGGTAATTAAAAATTAATCACCAATGAAATCAAAGAGGCCCCACAAATTATTTAATGACTAATAACCCTCTATTCTATTTATTACACCGTTGATGGACGAATATATATTCTGGGCTTTGTGAGTCCTTTTTGTCGTGTTACTCATGTCGTCATTTGCTACAAGAAATTTTGAGTGTTCAGTTGCTGTCTCAATGGGATGTTCATGACATAACGTTAAAGGACAAGGAAAGGGATTGAACCCAAGACATAATGTAGTTAGTATAATTGTTGCACGTGATTCTTGAAAAAAAGTTCGAACCAATTGATAATTTCATGAACAGATGAGAAGTAGGCCCACTAGAGTGATGCAGGAAAATTGCCCAAATGTAATAGAGTCTCTTCCAATGCCATAGTTTTCCTTCTTTTTTGTCTCACTTGAAGGTCGTGAGGTCCCTCACTGAGATAGAACGGGATCTTTTGATTAATACTCTATCCAAATATCTGGTTTTTGATAGAGTACAATGGCGCCATGTGATTCATGTAACTGACTCCACCTAATGGGATAAGACTTTGTCATTGTTGTTGTTGAAGGTTATGAGGTGGTCATCATAAGAAATGAGTTGGTGCCATTTCAAATGTTAAAAAAAAAGTCCAATTTCAGTTTTCCTTCCAGAGGCATGTAAATATGTATTATTTTCAACTGCCTTCACTGTTCTGTGGATTTACTTTAATTTCATTTCAGTTGAGTGGCTTTGTGTAGTGGATGTGCGTGAGTAAGTGTATTGCCAAGTGTTCTGTTTGCTTTCTCGTTTTCATTTTTTGCTCACAGTGAATGCCATGTGTTGCAGCTGAAACCATCCTTTTGGCATTTCAAAACTACATATTGATGCTCGGCACCAGTGTGTTCATCCCTTCAATGCTTGTCCCAGTTATGGGAGGAAGCGATGTAAGCTAAAGTTTTGCTGTCTTCTGCAATTCTTTCTTCCAATCTAGTTTTGTTTTGCATGCTCATGATTAGCTTACACGTCATTTTTCCTGATCTACTTAGTATGATAAATTATTTGTTGTCCTCATTGTTGGATCACAATAGTTGTTCTACATTTCAAATTATATTTTTAAGGTTATTGTCATTTTTTCCTCTTTGGTGTCAAGTTTTGGCCAAGAAATTGTTGGATGTATTTGTCAATTAAGTGTGCAAAGCACTTGTAACTTTCTGACAGATGTTGAGAACTTCTATTGTTAGTGACATGCTTACTTGTTAAATCAGGGTGATAAAGCAAAAGTAATACAGACTTTACTCTTTGTTGCTGGCATTAACACCCTTCTCCAAGCCCTGTTCGGAACAAGATTGCCTGCAGTTGTTGGAGGCTCTTTTGCTTATATAGTTCCAATTGCTTATATAATTAGAGACCCCTCGTTGCAACAGATCAGTGATTCCCATGAAGTAAGTTTCCTCCTTTCATTTCCTAATATCCTGCCTTTTGAAGTGCATTATCTAAACCTTGTTTGGAATCATGGAAACCTATATTTCACTAGGCATTGAATGTGTGGTATGGAGTAGTCAGTGAAGTGGAAACTATAGATTGAAATGGTTTAAAAAAAAACATAGGGACTATAGATTGAAATGGTTTAAGAAAAACATACTCCCTCCGGTCCTTAATATAAGACATTTGGTGGGGGGTTGATCTTGGTCCTAAATATAAGATATAGTTTTCATATTTGTCAATCTTTTCCTAATTTATCCCTATCGATGCTCCCTCAATAATAATCAAAGAGGAGAAGGAATGAGTAATTAAGGGAGATGAGTAGGGTGTTCTAGACAATAAATGTCATATTAACTAACATAACTAACTTTCTTATTCTAATCACATTAAGTAAATATAACTTATATTAAGAACTGGAGTTGAGTACTAGCTAAGCCCCAGATCATGGAACTCAATTATGCCAATGATGATATAACTGATTAAAGTTCGCCATTAAATATGACATGGGCATCCTAAAATAACTTTAGCCTTAAGTATGCTTAAATTCAATTTCTTACCTGGTAGGGTATTGAAAGAGATCTTCCCGTTTGCAGAGATTTATACAAACAATGCGAGCTATACAAGGAGCTCTGATTGTCGCCTCGAGTATTCAGATAATCCTTGGTTACAGCCAAGTATGGGGAATTTTTTCAAGGTACACAAGTTGCAAGTGACAATGGCCGTGAAATTTAAATGATTAAATAAATTAATCAGCTATTTAGTATGACATGGATCTTCTCTCCAGATTTTTTAGTCCTCTTGGCATGGCACCTGTAGTTGGATTGGTTGGGTTAGGACTATTTCAACATGGATTTCCTCTGGTAGGCATTGATCGGAGCAGCTTCAAATGTTATATCCATCAAAACAATTTTGAGTGAAAAGCTCAGGCTAAATTCTTTATGCTTATTGTTACTGCCTTGAATAAGTTATACAATTTAATCTTTGATTTTCTTATCAGCTAGGGAACTGCGTAGAAATTGGCATACCGATGCTGCTCTTGGTAATTGGATTGTCACAAGTAAGTGCTTTGGTATAACTAGAACATAGAGCATCAAAGGATTATATATTTCCTTCACACTAACTAATCTGCTAAAATTGCAGTATCTAAAGCACGTGAAACCATTTCGAGAAATCCCTATCTTTGAACGCTTTCCAGTGCTGATTTGTGTTACAATTATATGGATCTATTCTGTTATTTTGACTGCCGGTGGAGCTTACCGAGATAAACCTCACACCACACAACATAGTTGTCGTACAGATAGAGCTAACCTGATAACTACTGCCCCGTGGTACACAACAACACCGTTTTTATTGCTCTTATATTGTTAAAGTTTTGCTGGATTTTGAGATTTCTTTCCAATCCAATAGGTTCATGTTCCCATACCCTCTCCAATGGGGCCCACCTACATTTAATGCTGCCCATGCCTTTGCTACAATGTCTGCTGTTTTTGTGTCAATGGTGGAGGTATGTATTTTCACCCATCTAAATTTTGTCTTATTTTGTTGTTCTTGCTAATGTGGGAATTTGGATCCAATTTTGAAAGAGGTATACTGAATGTGCATGGGCCCATACAATGTGGGATCCACCGCTTAAGTAGAGCTCATACACTTGTTTATCTGTCTTCGAAGTTGAGAGGATCCGAATCCCTAATTTGCACGGTTAATGGCATTATGTTTGGTTTGAGAGTCAAATATAGAACTGTATTGTGTTGTTAACCTATATTTATGTAACTATGGACTTCTTGAAAGATTTGTCTGGGATTCATAAATATTCTTTAACTTCTCCCCAAAGAATGAAGGAAAAAGCTTTTGTGTGGATTTCAGCAAGACTTAGAATTTTCATCTATATTTTGGTGAAATTTTAACAGTGTCTCCTAACTTAAAAATTTTCTGCAGTCAACTGCAGCTTATCAAGCAGCCTCTCGGTTGGCAATTGCTACTCCTCCTCCTGCTTATGTGTTAAGTCGAGGCATTGGTTGGCAGGTAAGTTACTCTGGAACAATCCAGTTATTGGTAATGCCTAAGCAGATGTGCTTCTTAAACATGATCCTAGCTTTTAGGTGGTGACTAGTGAGAATAATAGTAAAATGCAGCACTGTTTCTTGGAGAATCTTGTCATGATTTTGAATAAAGAAATATATTAAATCCCAAACTTTCCTCTTTGCAATTTTATCTGTGAGAATGATTGTAAACTTGTATCATTCATTGTTGTCTTCAAGGATATTACAGAAAATACTTTCTTAATATGCTTCTCAGTGCTGCTGTCTAGATTCTATTGTCCTATTCATATTTGTTTTACATGCAAATAGTTGCATTATAGTATGCAAAACTTCCCTTTGTCCGTGCTGTGTAATTTACTGATTTTATTATGAACAAGTAGATTTGTGCCTGTCTATTCCATGTATTCTTTGTAATAAAACTTGTATGTCTACTTCAAAATTCATGCCTGCATATTAATTTGAATTTTGTTATGTTTACTGCATCCTCATATGGCATAAAATAAACGGCTCACAGATAAGAAAGCTGATCTTGTCTATTTTTTACAGGGGATTGGCATATTGCTTGATGGTCTTTTTGGAACAGGGACTGGTTCTACAGTTTCTGTGTAAGTCTCATGCTTCCATGGGTTTTCACTGCAAGCTTCTTCTTGTCTATGTTCTTCTTATCTCTCAACAACATTAACTTGATGTCATCTTTATGGCTGTTTTTTTTATAGGGAAAATGTGGGACTCCTTGGACTAACCCGAGTTGGAAGTCGCAGAATTGTTCAAATTTCTGCTGGTTTTATGATATTCTTCTCTACCTTAGGTTGGTATATACTCCTCCGGTCCTAATTATAGGACAACATTTAGGAGTTGATCTTGGTCCTAATTATAGGACAAAGTTTTAATTTTTATCAATTTCTTCCCAAAATACCCCCATTGATATTTTCTCAATAATAATAAAACATAATAACAATTTTATAATACACCTATGTATTCTATAAAGTGAGTAATACTTGCAATTCATTAATGTCACATACACCTCAATTCTACTGTTTCTTTTATTTTTTTAATAACATAATTTTGAAACCCTGAGAAACTTTAAGTTAACGTCTTTTGATAGTCTTTTAATTTATATAGAGTGTATTATGCTTGGAGGCTTTGAATTAAAATAGAGAGTAATACACGTTGTTTATGGTTTTTTCTTGGCTCTCAGGTGCACTAGCTAGAGAAATTAATTCTCAATCTTTGTAATGAATGGATCAAATCTGACTTTGTTAATCAAACAATGAGTTCTGAGGTCCTTAACTACAATTTCCTCATATACAAGAAGTGCTCCAATTAATACTCCAAAGTTAGGGCATTTTTGGAAAATAAATAAGATTAACTAATTTAACTACTATTCTTAATTTCTCCAAAGTTAGGTAAATATGTCCTATAATGAGGAGCGGAGGGAGTATAAGACATATTTGAAAACATAGTTTTCATATTTGTCAATCTTTTGCTAATTTACCTCTATCAATGCTCTCACAACAATAATCAAGGAAGAGAAGGAATGAGGGAATTAAGAAAGATGAGTAGGGTGTTTTAGAAAATATATATCATATTAACTAGCTTAGCTAACTTTCTCAGGTAAATATATCTTATATTAAGATATTAAGGATCGGAAGGATCTCCAAAACATTAGTCTGGACTTCTATAAGGAAGGGAAGTCACTTCATAACTAATCCAATGAGAATTGCTTGCAAACCTCATTAATCAACATTGTTTAGGTTTCATCATCACTATCAGCAATAAGGAAATACGAACAGTTTCTGGCTTCCCTCGCCTGAGGCTCTTCGGTTTTTATTTTTCTGTTTTCTGCAGGCAAGTTTGGAGCTGTGTTTGCATCAATACCCATCCCCATATTCGCTGCGCTGTACTGCATTCTCTTTGGCATTGTTTGTATGTATCAGGTCAAAAACGAGATTTGATCTCTAAGCTTGATTAATTATTTTCCAATTTTCACAAGATACTTTTCTTGTTTGTTCAGCTTCAGTTGGGTTATCATTTCTTCAGTTCACAAACATGAACTCCATGAGAAACCTCACCATCACCGGGCTCACATTATTCCTTGGAATATCCATTCCTCAATTTTTCAATGAATATTGGGCTACACGTGGAGGCCTTGTTCATACAAATGCTGGTTGGGTGAGTTTTGTTTTTCTTTTTGAAAGTCTTGATGTCGTAAAGCAAAACTGAACTTCTGAGCTTCAACTATATACTTCCATCCCCCATGTTTGATTTCATCCCTGAAATTTGTCACCTTTTCTAAATTTTTTAGTGTGTATGAAAATCCATTGGATTTGGTTAAAACCATAATTAATGTGTGAGTAATTTTGTCTCAAATCTTAAAATCACTTTTCAACATGTTCCCAAACAAGTGAAACAACTAACAGGCATTGGTCCTAATGCAAGGGGATTTGACCGCTTAAGTACTAGGTCTCAAGTTCGAGGTCAAAATGTTTTGGGAAGAGCTATCCTCAATTGAGCCTGACAATGTTCAAATCTGACTCAATCAGATAGCCATATAAAAAACCAGTTCCCAAACAAACACTAACAACATTAGGTTATGACAGAGAGAAGTTACTTGGCTAATTGCTACTAGATTATCCAATAATAAACATTATAAACTATGAAGAAACTTTGTTAAAAGAAGTAATCATGTTATATTATGCTTGAGGTTGAGGTTTGTTATTTGATTATGCATTGCAGTTTAATGCATTCTTGAATACCATATTTGCATCACCGGCGACAGTGGGTTTGATTGTGGCGGTGTTCCTAGACAACACGATGCAGGTGGAAAGCTCGAAGAAAGACAGAGGGATGCCGTGGTGGGTGAAGTTCAGAACATTCAGGGGAGACAACAGAAACGAGGAGTTCTACACTCTGCCGTTCAATCTCAACAGATTCTTCCCTCCTACTTGATCCATCGATCGATGTTCTACGCGAAAAACACAAGGGTGTATGTTGCAGGTCAGAGGAATTCATGAGAAAATTGTAGGCAAAAACAATTTTTCCATTCACACCATCATATTCCATTTTTTGGGGGGCCATGTAGAACTTTGGTCCTGCATACATTGGCTTGTAAAGCTTAAGCTTTTGGAATGCAAGCATTGTAGATTCAATAAAATGTAAGTTCTTCTAATCTTCATGATGCAACTCAACGCAAAACCAAACTCACAAAACATGTTTGTGAAGCATACCTATGCTTGCAAGATCCAACAATTTATTGGATCTTGCAGCCAAACATGCCGCTACCTCTGCTCTTAAATGTAAGACTTACACGTATGTTTAGATTGAAAGAAAAGTGAAGGGAAAATCAGAGGAGAATATTAGGAATGAAAAACTTTCAACAATGGTAAAAAAAAGAATTTACAATTTTAGGAGTTCTCTCCTAATCCCCCCAAAAAAACAATTTTCTCTTCATCCAAACATATTATTAGTTTGTAAAGTAAATTGTATTACAAATTGCCCTACAAATTAAGTCATACAATTTCTTTTTTCAGAGAATTCAAAACTTGTCAGAAGATTAGATTGGAATTAGTAGATTTCTTGAGATATGACAGATTATCACAAGCTACCACATTGTAAATATAAGAAGCTTATTAGTTTATTTTGCACTAATTCAAATCTACTGGCAAAAAAAAAGCACTAATTCAAATCTAAGTATTATCAAATTCAGATTGAAATAACTGTCATCGTAATTCAAACTATTGATATATTATTGTGGTTTTTATTTCTTTCTTTAACAAATCATCTCATATCAATATTAGTTTCTTTTTTTTTTTTTGGTACGAAAATTTTAGGAAAGGGGATAGGCTCACCCATAATCTAAGGGCAGGGCTCCAAGTTGGAAGGCCTCCCCTAATTCCTTGACTATATCACAATTAAGTGAACTTCTCTGGGATCGAACTCTATTTCATTGATGAGAATGTCTGATCATTTCGCTAGCTCAACCCAAAGACGAGGTGTTTATTAGTTTCTTTCTGTACAAAAGATGTGAAAATCAAAACTGGAAAAGCCAATCCCGGTTTTATTATTATTATTTTTATATTGGGGACAAGAGAGGCCCATTATCAGAATTGGGTCAGTCACATACTATTCTCATTCATTATCTCCTCTGTTATGCTCCTTCCTTTTGCAGTTTTCATCCCTTTTCTATTCTGGATTGGTCAACCTTTTCATTGTTCCATCATTTGAAGATTTGTATGGATGAGAGATAAACTAGCTAACTAATTCACATAAATTCAGAAAATTAGGTAAATTAGTAGTTTACAAAATACTACCACTATATGTTCTAGTTTTCTAAAATATGCATCCTTTTAATAATTTATATTACAGTCTTATCAATATAGCTTACACATCGAATATAATTATTGGAGTAAGCGAGGGAAATAATAAATTTGGAAAAGAAATAGATCGAGGTCTTCTGATAACAAACTATTAGTTGGAGTGGTAAGCGGCCCCACATCTGAAAGGAGGAGAATACAAGTTGACTTCCCGGGAAGCTCACTTGTTTGGAGAGGTAAAAACCTTTTATTAGTCCAATAAAGAGTTTTGAATGAGTGAGCTAAATCTGATTTTATTTTTTTCCCCTCCTACTACTAAGCTTCAAAGTGCATCGTTTTTAAGTTTAAAAAAAAAAATAACAGTCAATCAAATTTATACTTTAGTAACTCTTTTGTTAAATTATAATTTATTTAATATTTTTTTTAATATAAGTGATTTGTACATAAATATTCTATTTACTTGTGGATTAATGCATTTTACATTTAAGTATTACTCCTTTCAAAATTATATATTAATATTTTTATATATTTTAATTAAATTATATGATTTTATGATTGAGTTGACCACAGTTCAATTATGAACAGATTGCTACTATTGAACTATTACGGCTGTCAAATTATGATACGATTAATTACTTCTTAACCATTAAACTAAGTGCTTATTTGAATTAGAGATTGAAAGTACTTTTTTGATATAATTTAAGAAATAAATATGTGAGAGAAGTTTTGTCTCGACTTACGTAAAAATACTATTTAAATGGCAACTCAAACACTATTAGTGAGTGTTTGGTTGGGCTTATTTTGCCCAAATAAGCATTTATTATGTAAGTCAAGATAAAACTCTTCTCACATATTTACCTCGTATACCGTGAATCACGATTTATAAGCACTTATTATCTAAAAATAAGTTATTCCAAACTAACACTAAAACTGTCAATGCCTTATAAGCAAAACAAATTCCCCGTCAACTCTTGCTTTTACAGTGAGGGAAGCATCATGGTTTGTTGCTAAGCATCATGGTTAAGAACCCAACCTCTCTGCATGATTATTTGCCCCACTAATCCTGCTTTCATCCCATATTTTATTCGAGGCTATTTAAAACATTTATATTTATTCAATCATTTTTACCAACTACTCATTATAATATTATATTCCATCCTTTATTTAACATCCTAATACATTTTTTTAATTTCAATTTAGTTATTTCAAGAGATGTTTCCAAAAATATGCAAGTTAAATTCAGAGTCAACATCATCCGCTTGGTTTATAGCAGCCCTTGTAAATTAATCTTAATAGTAGTAGTCTACAACGTAGTTGAAAAATTGTTATTAAAAAAATCAATATATAATCTTATATTTTAATGTAACTCTTTTCAGTTCCTTAAGTATATTTATATTACATTACATGTCACGTCCGATTTGCTGTGTTGCGTGCAAGTGCCTCAACCACCAAACTCTTGATAGTGTTTGTGTTCACACACACACACACACAAACCAAAAGCTATGGGCTAATAATACACTCTTAAGTCAGATGTTAGACCAGCCTTGCATCATTAATAAATAGGATTCATTTATGTTAATGACCCATTAATTAAATCAAATTACGTAAGTTCAAAATATATTAGTTAAAAAGTAACCAATATAAAATATGATATTGAATTGATTGATTTTGACATGGAAGTGGATGCCATATTTTTTAATGACTGCCAAGTTCCAATAGTGTTTTTTTTTTTTTAAATAATGCTCTGGCCCACTCGATTTTTCTTAATCTTACTACTATACATTCAAATAATCAATTAATTTGGATTGAGGTTTTGTAATTAGGTTACCTCTCCTCATGGACATTTTTGTATAAGGTAGAATTTGAACTCAATGCGCCCACTTTATAATCTAACTACAAACAGTACTCCTCCCTCAGTCCTTAATATAAGACTTGTTTGAAAAGTTGATATTGATCATAAATATAAGATATAGTTTTTATATTTGTTAATCTTTTCCTAATTTACCCTTATCGATGCTCCCTCAACAATAATTAAGAAGGAGAGAGGATGAGGAATTAAGAAAGATGACTAAAGTATTTTAGAAAATACATATCATACTAACTAATTTAACTAACTTATTTAATCTAATTAAATTAGATAAATATGTCTCATATTAAGTACATGAAGGAGTGTATATTTTATTACTCCCTCCAGTCCTAAATATAAGACAGAGTTAACTTTTTTGAAAATATTAAGAAAAATAATTAAACTACTTTAAAGTTCTTATATTTATTGTTTTTTCTCCAAACTATTTTTCTTAACTTATAAATTAATATATAATATAATAATACATAATATATGATATAATTAAATAACTTATTTATCTTCTTTAATCTCTCCAAAAATAAATAAATTTTGTCTTATACGTAGAATTAAAAATTTATCGCCAATAATGCATTTAAATATACATTGCTAACCTAAACAACGAGATGATGATTCAGTGTGTGCTTGTCCTTATCGTGTCAGACAACCCGCCAACGTGGCTTCCGTATCTTGCCTCGCCAACGGCCGGGTCCTCACTGGGACCCACCAGCTTCCATCTTGTTGCTGATTGCGATGGATAAACATGGAAAACTTTCCAATGGGTCCCATGCTCAATCATCTTAATCCCTTCGAGTGGTGGGACCCGAATAGAGGACCACCATGCGTTATTGCGTTAAAGTGGATGCGCCTTCACCGCATATCTTGCCAACAATTTCCCTTCCTCTTTTTGCTAGTGCACCCTCTTTGGTGGGCCCACGTGCTCCTCCTTCAACCACAAAAAAGGGGTCAAATATATGGTAAATATTAGGCCCTCATATATAAAATACAGTAAATATAGTACATGTTTAGTAACACTTATTTTTTGAATATAAGTGTTTATTACGTAAGTTGAGATAAAACTCATCTCACATATTTACCTTGTATACCGTGAATCACGATTTATAAGTATTTATTACCAAAAAATAAGTTATTCCAAACGAGCACATAATCATATTATGGACTCATATTTTACATTAAGTATAAGGCGAGTCATGTTATCTATTTTCAACCATACAAATTTTTTTCATTTTTAATTACAATTAGAATATTTATATCTAAAACGTTGTTTCCTTGCTTGAATATAAAGAATATGATAAAGCATTGTTTTTGAATTAATTTTTATTTAAAATAATCAAGGTTCTGAAACTCAGACTGGTCACTGAACCGGTCAGGGTACTGGGTCAAGGGTCAGTGGGTTAGACCGGAGTCAAACCGGGCTTAGACCGGTGAGGTATAAAAAATTAAAAAATAATTTCAACCAATAGAACAATACTTGTAGCAAGAATCCCGACCAAATGACAATGACAGAAAGTAAAACAAAGAATATCTATTAATCAACTACTGTATTATAGTAAGAGAAACAACTAAAATTTGCCAGATTTGTCAAAGAAAAACCAAGACACAGATTTTAAATTCTGAATATCTGGAAACTATGAAAGAAAGCAACAACCTATTTTAAATTCTGAGAGTGAGAAGTGAGAAATTGAGAATTGAATTGAGAAAGCGAAGACCTCAGTTTAGCCATTCAGGTTTTTTTTTTTAAAAAAAAAAGTCGATTGGTTCAGCATTCAGAAAAAAAAAAAAAAAAAAAAAAGTGACCCGGGTTGACTCTCTAACCCGGCCGGTTTAGACCGGGTTAGCCGGGTCACACCGGGTTGACCCGGTCTGACCGGTTCAGTGGCAAACCGGACCGGTTTTTCGGCCGGTTCGGCGGTTTCCGGTTCGAACCGGCCGGTCCGGTCCGGATTTTCAAACCATGAAAATAACTGAAGGTTTTTATATTATATTGTGAATATGTTTAATTCAATAAAAAAAATGGCTCTTTTACCCGTGAATTAAAAAACAAATATTATCAACCCCATATTGATAATTTTTTCAGTTACGCGCAAATTTAAAAGATGTAAATAAATATTGTGAAACAATACAAGCTTTAGATTTGTTTTTTCTTTTGCCAATACAAGCTTTTGATTTTTATTTTGGACCACAATACATTTTATATTTTTGTTTGCCTCCGACCACAATATATTTTATACATAAAAAGTACATGTTATAGACAACTCCCCATATAGTATATATTGGGTTTGATTAGACGTGGAAATTATTTATACATGTAATTGGCCTTTTTTAAGTTAGATTTGAAAATGAGGTATGGCAATAAAAAAAAAAAAGAGAAAAGAAAAATGAAAAAGAAATTTACTAAAAAATTAAATGCAACTATACACTTGCATCATGCGTGCATGTTCTTTTTCTTTCTTTTTGTCTTTTTTCGCTTTGGCGTCAGGCCAGCTGAATAATTGATACCAAACAAATTAAAGGCCTTGATTTTATATTAATTATCTGCATATGGATGGTTACATTACACATATTAATGTTCATTATTATTATTATTATTATTATTTTGCATTTGATTTTAGATCTAACATTAAAAAATAATGTAAGTTTGAGGTTGAAAACAATACATCAACTTTTTTTTGCCGACGAACAATACATCAAACTACAACAATGGCAATGGTTAACTTAGTTGGTGAGGTGGAATACAAGTATTATTCCACCTAACTGTACTTTATTAATAATTAAACTTTTTTATAGACTATTAACCAAAACTCCGCTTAATAATTAAATTAAGTATTATCTTTAATCTTCCTCTGCCCATTTTTTTTAGAACTCCACGCTACTTAATTTACCCCTCGACCCATTTTCATTGAATATCATGATTTAGATGGAAAGAAAATTGGGAGAAAAGAATCCTGTAAAGGAAAATTTCTAAAATGGTAAATTTGTTTTTTACTATTTTTTAAAGTTTTCCTTCATAATATTTCACCATTGCCCTATTTTTCCTTCACTTTTCACTCTATCCAAATATAAGGTAAATGCTAGTCAAACTCTTTATCCTATATGTTCTTTAGGAATCTTATCTTTTGATTTATATAACCTCACATCCATATTAACATTTTCTTATCTTAATATTCGTTTGTGATAACTTATTTTTCACTTATAAGTGCTTATAAATCGTAATTTATGAAATACGAAGTAAGTATGTGAGGGGAGTTTTATCTCAACTTACATAATAAGCATTTATTCTCCCAAAATAAAAACTATTCCAAACATAGGTTTTTGCTCTTACTTTAAGACTTGTTAGTCATTACTCTTTACTTTATGCTTTTATTGTTCCTTTATAGTCCAATATTTGTTACTATATATCATTGTTAATTTTATAGTTACGTTATTGTCAAACTCGTAAATTGACTATCCAAATATATTGTTTTTATATTTTTAGTTTATAAAATTGTGTCAAGTAATCACTCTTGAACTTGAGCTAATTGTAAACTTGGTTGAACTCGCAAACTTATATACTAAGTTTATTGTTTTTATATTTATAGCTTACAAGATTGTGTTAACTCATTATTAAACTTATGCTAACTTTTTCAATTTGATCATATTTATTGGCTTTATATATAAATTTTATAGAAATTTCTTTATTGAGTATGATAAACTATGAATTTTGATGGATTTAAGTTCAATTCTATATTTTAATTATTTAATTTATATATTATTAATATTTATTTATTGATAAAAATAAATTTTTACTAATTTATAATTTAAGTTTACGATATAAACTTACGTCACTATTATAATAAGTTTGTTTAAACACAGCCTTCGCAGTGTGATAAGACTTCTGTTCAACTTTATTAAGTACTTCTCATCATGCAATAGCTCATAATGACTTATCAGCAGATAAATTTAAATTGCCACTTGTTCGTGTCCAAATCGAGATAATGAACTTATCATCTTTCATGAATAATAATGAGTGTATGTTTGATATTACTTATTGAGAATCAATAAACACTTATTACGTAAATCGAGATAAAATTTTTTTTACATATTTATTTCGTATACCGTAAATCACAATTTATAAACATTTATTGTCAAAAAATAAATTATCTCAAACCAGCACTGAATTTATTTACTTTCAAGTCTTGAACATTTTGATATCGTATCCTATCCTATCCATGATGATTTATAAATCTATGTTAATTAAACAAAGCTTTGAGATAGATTTTATTAATAGAGACTGAAGAGGCTTACTTTGTGTCCCCGTTACATGCGTCGAGACAAAATAGTGCTTAAACAATTAATGGGACGAAAAGGACTTGACGAAGTTGTACAGTTCATAAATGGCTAACTACTTCTTTCCTTTTTTCTTTTCTTTTTTCTTTTTCCTTCTGGGTAAGGTTTCTTTCCTTTTTTCAGTTTTTATAATAAGGAAATATTTGCATGGAAACGTTTTATTATTGTTGTTGTTGCTTTTATAGTAGAAACTTAAAATTAGAATCACAAATTAATCTGCCATGGTGCCATGTATTATATTAAAATAAGATTGAAGCCCTTAAACTGTAGGACACCAGGACTATTATGTATGCTGTCAAAAGAATTTATAAGTTTGTTCAAGCAAGATAATTGTTGGGGGAAAAAAATAAAAAAATACCACTTGAATTTTAAAATCCTAAATTGATTTTATTGACTATAAGAGTAATGAGATTGACAAAAATAGTATAGCAATTGACACTCTTTTTTTTTTGTTGAGAAATCACTGATTTAGAATTTTAAAGTTTAAATTGTATTTTGTTATTTTTTTTCATAATTTTTCGTGTATTATCTGAAATTAAATAATAATATTCATGATTTGTAAATAGTATATCTTGTTATAAACTAACGCGAATACTTTTTTTTCGCACAGAATATATAATATAAAATAAAAAATTAAAGTATATTATTTGATCCTATATCTTGATGAAATCCATGGATTTAAATATTGAGGATAAACGTAAATTTGAGGGGGGGGGGGGGGGGGAAGATGTTCAAATGATATGCATGCGACAAAAAGTCCTCATGTTACGATATTCTGTCACTTAAGTGGCATGCAATAACGATATACTAAGATTTTAAAAGTAATTATAGAAAGTATCTAGCAAGAAAGGAAAAGAAAAAGAAAAGGTAAAGAAAAGAATCAAACAACGCTATTGATAAGGAAGCGACATATACTGGAGATATATATATTTTTTTAGGGAGAATTGCTGAAAAATATTTTAGAAATAAATTAATTGTTGATTGCTACCAAGCGTGTACGGGATCTTTCGTTTTGTGCAAATCATCTTCCGTATGTGCAAAAGTCTTCCGTATAAATGTGCAAGCAATCTTCCGTTATGTACAATGGTAGCATTCAGCAATTAATTTACTAAAAAGGTATTTATTAGCAATTCTCCCTATTTTTTAATAGGACCTAAAAATAACACGTTTAAACATGGTTATATATATGTGTGTGTGTGTGTCAGATAATTTAATAAAAAAGTGATTACATTTAGGACAATAAAGGGAATAAGAAAAATTAAAGAGGTTAGTAACAAAAGCAAGCAAAGAAAAAGCATGATTCGTTTCAAAATTTGATTGTATTATTAGGATGTGAAATCTTGTCGTGCTGGAGATTTCATGCGTAACCAGGTGGATTAATTTTAGTGTCTTTTACAATACATGATTTGTGAATTAACTTGTCACTAGTGTTACACTTTATTCCATGCTATTAAAAGTTTGGATTAGCTTTTGGAGAATAACTTTTATAGTTTATAAGGTAAGTATGTGAGAGAAGTTTTATCTCGATTTATAAAAAAAGTGCTTCCGAAACCATGATTTTAGGGTAGACGAACACACACTAAAACCAATTATCCCATTAAATTTTATATCTTTCATTTACTTGTTGAGCCTGCAACTATATTGTTTTAAATTAAAAAAAAAAAGTACTCCTTCAATCTTAAATATAGTTCATAGTTTTTAGAACAAATTAGAGTACAAACGAGGTATTATATTTATGATCGGATGAGTTAGTACTTTATTAGATTTTTTTTTACCTTGAGTACTTCATTAGATTTATACTTTAATAACTCTGTTTTATTAGTTTATAAATAAATGTTTCATTTATTCATGCATTAATGTCTTTTTCATTTAATACTCTTTGTGTGTGTGTGTGTATAAATATGTTTATATACTATAATTAATTTATATAAATTTAATTATTTTGTTATGACTTATGAGTAGACATCATCTCAAATATTTAAATTTTAAATGCCAAATATATTATTTGTTTACAAAATATACCTTATTTATTACTTATTATAGTAAATATGTTTATATACTATAATTAATTTATATAAATTTAATTATTTTGTTATGACTTATGAGTAGACATCATCTCAAATATTTAAATTTTAAATGCCAAATATATTATTTGTTTACAAAATATACTTTATTTATTACTTATTAATAGTAAACACTTATAATTAAAATAAATATCTCTACTAATTCAAGTTGTTTTTATTTTGTTGAGGGCAAAAGTAAATTGTTCCTAATTAAATTTAATTCATAGAAAATAACTGATAACTGAATCTCAATTCAATATCCTAAAAATGAGAGCTTATTTATGGCGTACTTCAACCGAAATTTATTTAAGCTAGTTGTTTTATCTATCTATAAAACTTCAGTTCGTAGACGCAAAAAAAAAGTATTTTTCATTTGGAAAATTCTAGAAAAATATCTTATAAATATCAAAACCCTAAATTAGTGTTGCTTACTATACTTTGTTAGCTATGTACTACACTTAATAAGTAAATAACAACACGCTTTAGTAGATATTGCTAATTACTGATTTGAAATTCAAATTTTGAAGTTATTTACTTAGAATTTTCTCTCTCTTTTTTATCAATGTGTATTTTTTCAGCTTAATATTGAATTGTATATTTCTTAAATATAAAATAATATTGCATTTCAGATTTATTTTCTAAAATACATTCCTATGAACATGTAAGTAATTTACGAGGTATAAAAAGAAATGAAAAGCGAGTTGCGAGTCATATGAAGCGAATTCAGCATGTGGCAAGAGTACAAGAGCAAAGGAAAACATGCGATGCGAATATTATTGGAAAAATTCTAAATAAACATCATTTGAATTTGGAAAACTCAAAAAATCTGTTAACACATAAAAATGATAAATATGTTTTAAGAGATTAGTATAGGATTTTGAAATGCTTTGCTTCTATCAAAATACCCTTTTTTAAAAAAAAAGAAAAAGAAAAACCATTGCTAGTGTCGAAGCTCTGGCAGCCAGCGAGATTCTAACAACTGGAGCTCCAGTGATAAGTTGAGTAATGAGATTGACGGACGAAGCTCTGATGACAAGTTGAGTAATGAGATTGAGTACTTGAGCTCAGTACTATCAAGTATCGTTGACAAGTTGAATAAAGATAATGATAACTTTAGTATTAGCAGTGACAACTTGAGCGTAGCCATTAAAAACCTTCAAGTATCTGCGTGATTGGTTGTTAGTTAATTTGAAATCTGGATGTGTGGTTGCTGGGGGAATAGAGTGGAGTATTATTTTTGGCATAACATGCCGGTTCCTCTGGTTTTGGAGAAATAAAGAGATGTTTGATGAGGGGTTTGGAAGGGAGCACATTAACATTGGTGCGATTTGGAACTATGTCGATTCTGTACAGAGAGCTTATGACAAAGATTTAGTTGAGGGTGTAAGAAGTTGGAAATCAATTGGGTGGAAGCCGCCTAAGGTTGGATGGTGTAAGCTTAATGTGGATGGAGCTGCCAAAGGACAACCAGGGAGGGCGGGATGTGGTGGACTGATCCGTGGGGAGAAAGGGGAATGGCTTGGAGGTTTTGTGAATAATATAAGCGTTTGCACAGCTATTTCTGCAGAATTATGGGGGGTCTGGATGGGTTTTTTACTGCTAGAAACTAAGGGAATCAGAAAAGTAATAGTGGAATCTGACTCTTCTGCGGTAGTAAGCCTTTTAGAAGATTGCTTTGCTAATAAAGACCCAAAGAACAGATTTTTGAGACAGGTTTTGCGTCTCACTGATGACAACTGGAGTATACGTGTACAGCATACATATAGAGAAGGAAATTCAAGTGCTGACTGGTTAGCCAATTAGAGTTTAACACAGGGTGCTGGCAGGCAATTTTTGTGGTAACCGCCTACTGGTTTACACAATTGTTTGTATAGAGATGTAATGGGCATTGCATGCCCGAGACTCATATTGATTTCTGATTAATAGTAAGGGCGTCAGGCCCCACTTTTTACCAAAAAATAAAAATAAAAACCTTGAACTACAATTTGTCAATCACTATACTCAATTTGTCATTGCCTTTATTCGAATTGTTAATGTCAACACTTGTTTCCATTTCGATAATCGAAGAGTAATAAAGACGGAATTCAATAGGCATACAGAAAAGTACAATTATATTGATAAAAATAGTCGTTTATGTAATACCCTGAATTTTGAGATTGGAGGCTTGAGAATAAGCCTGAATTAAGTAGACTGCTAAGCCCCGGTTTAGCAGGTGTCCCAAATATATTCTCTAATGTTTCTTATATCTTTGGAGTATTAAGAAAGTAAAATGGTGGATTTTGGAGAAAGTAATTATGTTTTGGTGAAATCGCCTATGAGGTAGTGAGATTGTCATGTGATTTTAAATGATCAAATGATGAGCAAAAATTATGAAATTTTATAGGATGAAAGTAAACATCCTAAGTTTTAATTTGATAAGTCATATGAATCAATTAGAGCTATATACAAAAAGATATGAATTTTTGAAGTCAACACAAAAAAAACTGTGAAGTTTCTGGAACAGCAGGCAAAGACTAAAATTCTGGGAATTTTGTGATTCCATTCAGCAAAAGTCTATATTTTTCCTTGAAATTAGACTCAATAAGGGTTCTATAGGCTTTAGAATCACTCCAATTCGATGTTTCTAGAATTAGTTATGATTTTTTAAAATTAGGGCATAAAATCTGCCAGAAATTGCTGAAATCCGAAAATGGGAATTATGACATCATCATAATTAAAGATGACATAAGCTAAATGTTATAAAATCATCATCCTCTTCCTCCATCAGCCAAAAGCCGTGCAGCACCATGGAGAAAGAGAGAGAGGCAGTTTTAGAGAGAGAAGAGGAGAAAACTCACGAGATAGGTCGATTTCTTCGGTGAATTCGCACCTAACGTGTATAATCCTTCTCCTAAGCTTCCCTTCTATGTGATGTAAGGTATTTGAAGCACAAATCTTGGTGTTTTGAAGTTAGGGTTTTCAGCCACAAGAAGGAAAAGCTAGTGGGAGCTTGAGGTAACTTCCAAACTCTTGTATATTGACTATTCTGGTTATTATAGACAATTTAATCGGTGAAATTTCGCCGGATTGTCTTTGTGTGTAAAGATGGAAAATGGGTTGTGGGGGCTGTTATGCTATCCAAATGGATACTAAATGGTAGTTTTAACCTAATGGAATAGTCAGTAAAGTGGTTAGGAGTAGAAAGGAACGTGTTTACGGAGTCGAAACCGAAAAACCCCGATTTTCCCCTGAAAACCCATATATTTTGGCCAGCACTATAAATGGGTCTTAGATTTGGATTTTCAATGATTTGATGGTTCCATTGATTTTAGGGGCGAAAATTAGGTGGGGTTACAGTTGGGCACTTTTTCGGAAAAGGCCGAGAAAGCATAATTACGGAAACGCCCCTAAAACCCTAAAAGTATGGCTGTCAAGGGTAATTTTGTAATTTTACATTGAATTTGATAATTCCGAGTCCGGAAATGGATTCCTTGGATGAAAATATGTCAGGATAGCTCAGGTTAGAATTTCGAGAAAAGTACAGCCGGACCGGGTACGATGGGGCCGGGTCCCTGGGGGCATTTTAGTAATTTTTCAAGATAAACTCATATAACCCCCAGAAACACTATGGAAGTGTCTGAACAGTACCTTTGGCGTTGTAAGATCAAATATGGCGTTGTAAGATCAAATATGGGGCCCGAACTGTTGGCACGTGTTACGAGGTACACGTTTCGAGGCGAAGAAAAACTGGAGGTAGGGGACTTGCTTTATTTGCATGTATTTGATATCTCTGCTTGTGTGGTGATATATGTGATTGCTTTACTTGATTGTGTATAGCATATTTGAATAAATGAAGCTCTGTTTCTGTTTTTGTTGTGGCCATAGTCTTGTTGCATGAAACATTGAGTATACAGAAATGTCATTATGGGGCATACATATAGTTAAAGCTAACATGTCATACACATAGCATCTATCATGCATGCATTATGGTACCTGTTTCCTACTGAGATTCTCTCGAATCTCACCCTCCCCTACCAACAATTTAGACAGGAGAAGACAAAAGATTGTTGAGTGCAAAGAAGAGAACTACACGAGAGGATTACAGTGCGGAACGAAGTCAGGAATATGTCTCCGTTTCACTGAGGCGAGTTTAGACACCCAAGTAGTCATGTGCTGCTACATTGATGGTAATGATCATGTACGAACTCCTATGGGGAATTTATGTAATCATGCACTTATTATCAGTATATTCATATTATTCCTGTGTTGCCCACCGAACCGTATATCGTTTTCCGCAAATACTCTGGTAAAGGTGAAATTAAAATAAGGGCGTGACAGTTTACAATTCTGATATCGTTCGTCAACGAAAAATAGAAAATATAGCGAAAACTTAATATTTACAAATTTCACCAAAATATCACAAAATAGACTAATTATGACCATGATCTTGTCCTCGCCTCGAGACCCGTGCTGCTCACTTTCCAGCGTCTACATCTTTTCCCTTAGACTAATTGGTACTCGCTGAGATGTTTATTAAAAATAGGGTGAGATTCCGGAGAACTCCAGTAGAAACATGCTATCGTCCATAGAAAATGCGAAAAGTAAATATGATATATGTCATGTATGCACCAATTAATAAATATTATAAACATATCATCTGCATGTATACATAAGTAGGGCCCAGCTCCACTATTCTGCATCGGTTGGGTTCTCACCAATTCCAGTGTAAGTGCCTTTAACACTTCTGGCCCCTTTCTGGGCAAATCATGTTGATTAATAAAGCGCATTTACAAACATTGGAATCCACACAATCATATAACTATGGCATAATGTATGAAGGATAATGTATCTACCTTAAAGCTTTAATATCCCCTTTTTAAATGTGCCTTGAAGAACGTGTTGTATCCAACCTCCAAATCGGTCCTAAAATATTAAATGTACCAGAAATAGGTCATAACCTATCCAAGTATCATTTTATACTCTTCTATAATATTTATTGTGGTTATATTAGTCTATGGTGAAAATTTACAAAAATGCCCCCGGGAACCCGCCCTGGCCCCGCCATACCCGGTCTGATGGCACGTTTTCTTAAAATTTTGACTAAGGCTATTCTGACTAATTTTCGCCCAAGGAATCCATTTCCGGGCTCGAAATAACCAAATTCATTTTCAAATTATGAAAATACCCTTGACAGCCCTTATTTAGGGATTTCAATGAGGTTTTTGTAATTATGCTTTTTTGGCCTCTACCGAAAAAGTGCCAAATTGTAACCCCACCTATTTTTGCCCACTGAATCCAATGAAACTCTTTATTTCATGAAAATCCAACTCCTACTACCAGTTCTAGTCCTGGCCGAAATATTAGGAAAAAATGGAAAAAATGAGGTTTTGTGTTTTAGCTCCCAAAATTTGTACTTTTCCACTTCTAATCCTTGATTAACTTACTTAAACACTTCTTAACCATGATTTAAAGGATTTTAGGCAGCATAACCCCTTAGGGTTATGGCTTTTCTAATTTTACAACTCAAACAAAAATCATAAAAACCAAACAACAATTATCAACAACTCAAGAAGGCAAGTTCATGAAGTTACCTTCTTTGGCTACTTGGTTTCCTCTTACTCTAGGCTTCTCCTCCCTCTCTTCTTGATCTCAAAGTGTGACTTCACCACCATGGATTCATGAGAAACAAGAGTTTAGAGAAGGATTTCATGGAAGATCATAAGGAAAATGCTTAAGAGACAACACTTACCTTAGTCTTCTTGCTCCTTCTTCTCTCTAACTCCCAAGAACTTCACAAACTCACTCTCTCTCTCTTTTCTCTTGGTCTTGGCCAAATGGTGACTTGAAAAGAGGAAGGAGTATGTTTTATTATTTTGGTCTTCCATCTTCCTATCCATTGATTTGATCAAGGACTTCTAATGTGACACTTGTCACACTCTTCTCTTCCTCATAATTTCTCCACTTTATTTCCATTAAGTTGAGTCAATGTCTTCCCTTTCTTGCTCCAAGAAATCCATCCCCCTCCCTTTCTTTTCTCCACTAGTCCATGCTTCTTTTCCTATGTTTACACTCTTCATGCAATCATGCTTTTCCATTCCTCCACTCAAGCTTCTCTTCCCATTCTTACACTCAACATTAATCTACCAACTCACTCAACCTTATGCCATCCCTTATCATCATTTAGGTCCAATTGGGTTTGACTAACTTTTTCCCTTATTTTTCTATGTATTGGACGAATTTTAGGGAGGGTAGAGGAGAAAAAAATGTTTTTCATATATTCCATAATTCATATAATTGAACAATGTATAATTCCCCCCAATTCCCCAAATTCTTGATTTATTCTACTAAGAATAATCCCATTTATGCATTTTCTTGTATTTTCTTTGATTAATTGAAATTAACTCCAATTAATTGAAAAATAATTAATCTTGCGCTAAATTGGCAAAATTATGATTTTGCTATCCCCTTTGTAATTTAATTCAATTTTTGAATTAATTTGCCCATTTCCTTATGAATATGAATATTTCACAATTCACGAGATCCAAATTCATAAATATTCACCATTTTATTAAATTATTCAAATAATTACAATATGTTTTTTGTGAATAAAATTTGGGGTGTTACAGTTAACAATGTCGGATAGGGTTTATGAAACTCAAGTAGCCAATCTCATTACGCAACTTATCATCGAAGCTCCAGCGTCGGCGAGGATTCTTTCTTTACAAAAAAAAAAAACTTGAGGGGCATTTTGATAAAAATACAACATTTAAAATTTCAGAATAGTTCCTTGAGATTTATTTATCATTTTCATGTGTTAACAGATTTTTTGGGTTTTTTCAAGTTCAAATGGTACTTATTTAAAATTTTCCAATCATTATTCCAGATTTTTCCAGATATTTGTTAATCATTTAATTGTCACTCCATAATAATTTAAAGAAAAGAAAATAGGAGAGAGTGTGCGCTTTATAAATCGGTGTTGAGGGATGGAAATTAAATACTGGTGGTAAAAATATAAGGTGGTGGGATCCTCAAAACAAACACGGCCCATCCATTGTCGCAACTTCCAAACAACCAAACTCATCCATAGCTCGCATTCTCATGTTTCCCAGCTTTTCAATTTTCCTTTCTCAGTTCTCTCTCTCTCATCCCCAACCAAAAACAAAAAACCTCTTTTCCTTCCCTTCCCTTCTCTTTTCTTCTAACTTCTCTCTGCGTTTCAATGGACAATTACTGGTTTTCGTGGCGGAAACTATCGAAACAATCAAACTCCGAAATCTGAATTTACCCTTTTACCCTCACCCGCACCGCCACATACATACAGTAATTAACTAATTATCCAATTGTTTTTCAAATTACGAATCTCACACGCCTTCTTCTCCTACGGCTCATTAGAGTCAAACCCCAACAACAACCACCTCTCTCTCTCTCTCTCCCCCCCTTCCCTTTAGCTTGGCCAGGACACGCCTTCCCAGCTAAGCAATTGAATTCTTATCACCAGCGATCAGATTAATTGACGCATTGAATTGCTCTTTTGTATTGGCCTGACTTGCATTTATGTAATTCTGGATTTCATCGTTTCGGTATTTGTGTTTTTTCCGTCTCTACTCCCATTTAATTCATTCATCCTAATTAAACCTCTCTTCTTCCTGCTTCTCGGTTTACTGTATCCACCTACGCGCCTCTTCTAGTGCCTCTTCTCTCTCTATCTCTCTCCTCTTCCATGTTTTTATTTTGTTATGACGCTTCTCGGTGATTACTTCGGCGTTTGTACTCCATTTTCATGGAATTCCTTTATTCCAGGTCCTTTTTCGTGTCTTTTATCCATATGTTCAATTACAATTTTGTGTAATTGTCTTGGTTCGCTGATTGGATGTGTTGTTTTTTCAACTTCTGGGAACTAAAGCTGACATTATTGGTGAGTTTGAACGAATTTTGGGTCTCAAGAGCTTAGAGCTTGGTCTTGATGGGGAAAGATGGTGATGATGGGCGCTGCATCTTTCCTCTCACGAGTTTGCAAATTGGGTAAGGTTCATAAAGTTGCTTGATTGATTCGATCATATCATGCTTCTCCCAATTGCTGGTACATTAAAATTGTCATAGCGCATGTTGATTATGATTACTACAGAATCAAAGGAGGAAACTATTTATTCTTTTGATATGTTTTCATTACCATTATCTGTCAGCTTATAGCTCTTACTATAAGTTTATCTTCGTTTGAGCTGCATAGAGGAGATTCAATTGAACAGTGAGATTAGAAACTTGCTCCGAAGTTGCTAATTTACCTTGCTCCCAAGTTTGTGTAATCCCTGTTTTTGTTTTTCTCTGAGGCAATTTGTCATCCCGGTTTAAATTCTTTTCAGATTGTCAACTTTACTGTCACATTGTTCATTTTTTATCAAATCAAATCTGAAAAAGAGCATCGTTGAAAATGCAGCTGATTTTTCTTTCAACTTACAGTAATTAATGGTTTATCAGATCAACTTGATAAAAAATTCTTTTTAGATTTATTAGAAAAGCTTGATAAGGAAATCACAACTCATCATGATTTCGTTTCCATTTTAATGACACTTGGTTTTAAAACTTTTGTATTTAACTGATCCAATGCATCATCTAAGACTTCTTCTTTTTCCCTGCAGAGACTTGCAGTCTTACCTCTCAGATCTTAGCATTTTCCTTGCAAATGATAGCAGAAAATTGTATATTTTGGTTGACAACCGACCATGGTTGAGAGACTTGGGTCCTGGGAGGGCTCACTTTTGGCAGCTGATGGTTACCAAGGTTGCTTAAAAAACCCTAATACATTGAAGCTAGTTTTATCGGCATTTATCCTAGAACATAAAATTGCATAATTTGTATTTAATTTCAGTCAAGGATGTCTCCTTTTGCAAACACTAAAGCTCGGAGGCAGAGAAATCAGGGAAAGGATGTTTGTTCTGGACCGAGCACAAGTAAACCAAAGAACTTACTAAAATGGTTCTCACTGATTGATGTGGTGATGTCATCAAGAAAGAGGGTTTTGCTGCCTGTGAAAAAACTGAGAAATTCTTTGCAGTTGAGCCGCGAATTACATAGGACCTTATATGGCTTTATTGTATTTGAAGTTGAATGGGCCAGTGTCCGTGGTATGAGCTACTTGAATGAGCTTCAGGTACTTCATCTCCTGCTTGCTTATTTTGTTTGCAGCTGTCTATACCATCAAGCCTTAATGTTTTCTTGTTTGGTTTTTCAGACTGATACCTCATTGGCTATAGAAACTACATCTATGAAGAGATGGGAATTTGACAGCATTGCTCAAGCTGCAAGCTGTATATCTTCATGGTTTTCAGGAACACCGTCTGAACAGCAGCTTTTGAAAGAGTATTTGGATTCCGCCATAGGTGGGTAGCATGGATTCTCATATTTTTATGGAGTGTAATCTCACAGATATGAAAAAAGTAACATTTAATTATCTGTCTGGTTGTCTTTGAAGTTCATATGTTGTGCAAGAGCTAGGATTTTGAATATGTGGCACCAATTTGCTAAGACAAAAATGATTATCTGTCAAAATGAGGCTATGTATTATTTATTTTGTTGAGTCAAGGCAGTGGTTGAGTATATTTTCCTACCTAGTTGAAAACTTGAAATCAAGAATTGCTCATTGGAATAAAGCTTAAAGAGACATTGCGTTTAGCACTGGCTTGGTAGTTTCTTTCTCTATTTGTTGATATTCTGGTTTTGATTTGATATACTATATATATGCTGGAAGCCAAAATAAATACATGAATGCGAGGTTATGGTTGCCTTTACATAACTTATTTGGTTGTACATCACTAAATGATTGTATGTTCAAAAACTTATTTCCTTAGTTCCTATGTTTTGATTATCTCTTCAATTTAAAAAAACCATTCGCTCATTATAATTCATGCAGTGATACATGCATATCTGTATTCCTTTGGTCTCTCTCTTTCACTCTGTCTATATGCATGTATGTGTAGTTGCTTCATATTAGTTCCCTAATTCTAGATTGTACTGCATTTCATTTCATCACTTGATGCTAGCTAAAGGTTGCCAAGGTTCTTTAATTTCTACAACAAAAGAATGTTTCTAACTATTTCTTCATCTGCAATTTTTTTAGGGGAGGTCTTTTATGATGCTTGTGAAGATCTTCCTGGGGCTATGCCTATTGATAATGAGGATACGATGTGCAATGGTGTGCTGGCTGTTGAGGATAGTTATGTTGACTGTCTGGATAGCCATTTTGGTGTGTATTGTGAGAATAAAGAACAGATGGAAGACATGCTGCACACACCTCCACCATCTGGACCATACAAGAGGAGAAAAGTAATGAAGTCCCTTAGTACTGGAGCTGGAGTTCATAGCTACTCCAAGGAAATGGCAGGGAGAATTGATAACAGCAGAATATATACTGGGACCTCTAGTGGTGTTTCTGAGATTGTAGTGGATAACACTCAGTACAAGGATGTTTTGATATTGTTTAGGTTTAATGACCATGACCTTCCATTTAAATTAAGGGAAGTTATAGTGTCTGATTTGCGATTGCTTACGTTGTTAGAGGCTGGCCTTCCATCTTGGGCGATCTTCCTACAATCTTACCCTGGATTCTGCAATCTATATCGCCCATGGATGTGCCCGTTGGCAAGAATTTTATATGCGCTCATCTCAGTTGTCACTGTCATCATAGGATTTTATGATTTATATAAAAATGTCCCTGTTCTTAAGGCAACTGCATCTCGTATATGTGGGCCGCTTTTTGATTGGATAGAAACTTGGGAGATGGTTTCAAGGATAAAGTATTTAGGAACAATGTTGTTTCTGCATAACATTCAAAAGGCTGTTAAGTGGTGTCTTGCCTTCACACATACCACAAGATCCTTTTTTTCTGTTCTCATCCAACCTCTTGCAGAACCATTGCTGCAGTTCTTTGGATTTCTTCTTCCAAGCTGGAATTTGTTATATAATTTAGCAGAAAACTTCGTTTCTGTTGTTTGGATTGGAATTGAGACTTCCTACGATTTTGTTGGGGATGTACTGGAGTTTTTACTCTGGCCATTGTGGTCTATCCTTACTCTTTTTTGGAGCATTGGTAAGTTATCATTTTATTTGGAGCTTGTCATTTTGTATGTTATTTCTGAAATCAGTCATTCATGTAGTGCTAGTTCTCACATAGTAATGTTTGATTGTACTGCAGCCACTTCGGTCTTATACCCTATATTTTGGGCTCTTTGGGAAATTATGTATGCTCCTATTCGGCTTGTCCTTGCAATCTTGAGTTTTGTGGCTTTCATATGTACTAGCATATATGATCTTCTTGGGGGGACATGGCAGTTTGTTTCTAGCTTTTTCGCTGTGGCATCATCATCTGAGGCAACAATTAGCACCTACAAAGTTTCCATGTGGCGCTCTCTTTGGAATGACCTTTTTTCACAGGTTGTAAAATTGTACGTTGATGAATTTGTGGATTTAGGTTGTTTAATAAAGGGCAGCCATCCTAATTTTTATTTTCTTTTAAAACATTGTTTCTAGATTTTCCGTGCTGTCAGGAGTATACTGAATGGATTTGTTGCCTTCTTTATGGCCTGCAACAGGCATAGACTAAGGTATTCCTGTTGTCTTTTCCCCCTTTTCCCATTTTGATTTATGGAGCACAAAACTATATCATCTAAGCAAATGTTTACTGTCTGATGCTTCACCTTCTGCATTGTGCCTATTCTTGGTGGAAATTTCCGAGGCCATCGCATTATCTTGCTCTAACCTTAATTTGATTTTATCATATGCAGTATTTATAATCATCTACAGGAGTTTATCAGAAGATTATGTTGTCAGAGACAAAGACCACAAGAAGCAGATTTTAGAGAAGGTAAAACAAGATACAACCTGTTTAAAAAGTAATTATTGTCTGAATTATTTTATGGCTTTTGGAAACCATTTGTTCCATGTCATGATTTAATTTTGAGGAAAATTGATTTTGAAAAGAGGAAGCAGAACTGTTGTAGTTGGACTATATAAATGGGATTATCAAAATCTGACACTTGATATGGGTACTTGTCTAGGGATTTGGGATATTGACTCTGTTTAGATTAGTAATCTCGTGCAATCTTTTAGCTCTGTGAATTTAGTGGCTTGGCTTGATATATGGTGTATGGTTCTAGGTATAGCAGGGTGAGGGTATCTAATTCAAAGTCTTTCAAGTGTCTAATTCGGAGCTAAAAGGGGGTCAAAGCCTGCAAACACTACTGTAGTGACTTTAGTTAATGATCCAGCATACCAAAACCACGTGTTCCATATGACTCAGGATGGTATTCAACACTTTCAAATGAGAATTGTGAAAGTAAATATAGAAAAATAGAACTGCGACAAGCCAAATGAGAATTGTGTGTTGCTGCTTTCTGACATGGACATACTATAATTGATAGCATCCAATTGGTACATTCACTTTGTTCTGTGGTGTGAGAATAAAGCCTGCGAGCCCTTTAAGCTTATTTCTGGCAATTTCCAGGAAGAGGAAAAGAGAAAGTGCATACAAAACAAAGCTGAACCCGTTCGAGATTTTACTCCTCATTGCGTTGCAACATAACTATGACAAACTAGATATTGAGCAGAGAACAGACGGAGCTTTGTGGTTTGTAAAATTGTTGATGCTTCAAACACTATACCAATGGCCTATAGGATTCTCTACATTCTTTTTTGTTTTAAAAAAATTTTGCTTGTCGGTTTCCCTCTGTGTCTTGAGATAACTTTAATTTGTAAGTTAACGTCTGTTCTTTGACATATTTATGGTCAAGTTATGAGATATATGTATATATTATGTATAGTCAAACCTGTAAATTCTCTTAAGTTGTTGCATAGAATAAAAAACATGTAAATCTTTTCCAGTAGTGATTGATTTCTTAAAGTGTATAGCCGAAGTTTTCTATATGATTTCCCCCTTTCATATATTTGAATCTGATATTCTATTTGAGATATTGAGTGACAACTTAGGTGCAGAGGATGTTTCTTACAATGAATTTGCATATGATCATCAGTGGGATGTGGAAGGAAAAATCTATATTCATTGAATAGGTTGCTAGTTGCTAGCAGCAACAATAGATCATTGGAATTCTTCAAGTGGTGGCCTACGACTAGACTAGTGGGATTGTTGCTTTCTGTTGATTTACTTGCAGGCAGTGTTCTTCTGGGATAACATTCAACATAATTTAAACATACTGAAACTATATTGGGAAAATTAGTGAAAAATCCTTCATTAAAAATTTAATTGGTGAAAAAAGACGTGATAAATTTTATACACTCAAAATATCAATATTTTGCTAATTTTGTTCATAGAGTACTAGTATTCTGATGTAGTCATTCTCACCAATTTTTCATAGATATATCTCATCTCACGTCATTTTACCGTGGGAAACAAGAAGATATCTTTTTGGGGTTGATTGCAAAAATGTGGAATAGATAACCAATATGTAGAAATTAAAAAAAGTAATTAAATGTGAAAAATGTGTCTTAGTTATTCTTTTTTTTTTTTTGCCAAGTGTCTTAGTTATTCTAAAGTTTACCTTAAAATAATTTCTGTAAGAATTATATTTGATACCGGAGGGAGCATGGCTTTGGATATTTAGATAGCCTTTTACAAGATGAAATTAATTACTCGCTTGATTCTTTGATATAAGTCATGTTTAAGATTTAAGTAGTTGATGTTGATCGTAAATACTCCCTTTGGTCTACAATATATAGTAACAGTCACTTCAACTAATTTATTGAAACTAAAAAATGATAATTAATTCATTAAATTCATTTTAAATTGAAAGAAAATTTCAGCTTTATCCATATTAAATGAGATAGATAATAGAGGGGAGAGAAAAATATAAGAAGTCATATTTAAACATAAATTATAAGAGCAAAATTGGTAAAAAAGGATTATTATTATTCAAATAACTTATATTGTAGATCAAGTCATTCTTCTAGAAGTGACTTATATTATAGATAGGAGGGAGAATAAGACATATTTTTCATATTTATCAATGTCTCTTGCATTTATAAATAAATCTAGGGTTAAGGTGCAAATTTAATAACGAAGTTTTGTCTGAGAGGCGTTTAGCACAAATATGTTTTAAAAGGGACAAAAATAACAATGAACAATTAAAAATGGTGTAAACTTAACAAAACTGTTAAATTTGATATAACGCAGTTAAGGGTTTTCTTCTCTTATAATTTAACGCCGTATGGTTTTGTTAAATTTGCACCATTTTTAATAGTTCATTGTTATTTTTTCTCCTTCCAAAACATATTTGTGTCAAACACCCCTCAGATAAAACTTTATTGTTAAATTTACACCTTAACCCATAAATCTTTATCTATAGTATTATGTATTGAATTTAGAAAATTCATGGTGAATACGGACAAACTTATTTGAATGAAATCATGAGATTCAGATCTAAATCATTTTGATTCAATTATTACAATTCAATCATGTGGAAAGTGTTAACTTCGTTATTCAAATCTTAATAATTACTTGAACATGGGAAACATTTTAAGAGTGCTTTGTTCGGTTTGATATAAAGTTGCCTGCACCTAGGACGAAAGCCACCCTTTGGTGGTAATAATCACGAGTTTGAATCGTGCCTGTAGGCAATATGCCTGCCAATTTAAAAAAGTTTGATATAAAATATATTTTTAAGATGTGTTAAGATATAAAAATATATATTAATTTATATTAAAAATATAAAAGTAACTATAAATTTTTTTTAAATATAAAAATAACTACAAACATTATAATAGAGAGTAAAAATTACACTGCTATTAACTTTACTATAAATGATCAACAATATTGTCACTTTTACTATCTTTTATAATATTTATAGTTACTCTTGCATCTGAAAAAATGTATAGTTACTTTTATCTTTTTTTCTTTTTTTATATAAATTCATGACTATTTTTACACTTTAACTCTTCTAATATTAAAACTAAAATTCTACCTAAAAATTCAATGTTAGTTTAGAAAGATAACATCAAGAGGATCGATTCATCTGGGTTCCACCAGTGTGGTGCAACGTCGCATCAATGTCATCACCATCCTCCGTTTCAAGCTGAGGCAAGTTATTCACAAACATAGAAACGACTGTTACAACATGGTATTACCTCATGTCTTAATATGAGAACTACTTATAATTTTAACAAATATGACATGATTAATATTAGATTATACTCTTTCAGTTTTTTATTATAAGATATATTTACCTAATTTAATTATATTAAGAAAGTTGGTCAACGTTAGTTAATATGACATATTTTCTAAAATACAATAATCACCTTTCTTAATTCCCTCATTCCTTCTTCTCCATTTTGATTATTGTTGAGAAAGCATAAACAGGGGTAAATTAGGAAAAGTGACAAATATGAAAACTCTGTCTTATATTTAAGATTAAAACCAACTTTTTAAATATGTCTTATATTAAGGATCAGAGGGAGTAGATCTATTTGTAAGTTACAAATTAATTTGAGAAAAATAATAAAGATAGATATGACACAAAATGACTTGAAATCTATTTATATATATATATATATATACACATCTAGTAATCCAACGCCCAAACTAATTTCTAAGGAGTAATATTCAAGTTGTTGGCAAAAAAAAAAAAAAAATTTAAGTTAAAAAGGGAGTTAATATAATCTTTTGTCCATCAAGTTTGCCCACATTTTAGTTTTAATCCCTCAAGTTTTAAATTAGAAATTTTGATAGTATAAGTTTCATTTCGTTTCAAACATTAGTTCCTATAATCAAATAAAAATCTGGACAATTTTATCTTTATGGGACCAAAACTTCTAGTTTAAAACTTGAAGGATGAAATAAGAAAAGAATAGAATCTGAGGCTCACAGATTGACGATCACAATATGAATTCATCAGCTTCTTCAGTTGTGTGCTCCTTTTTATCTAAAGTACACTTCATTTCCGTCCTACAACCAACCAAATCCACTTCTTACACTAAGCTCACATTTAAAGACAGGCTAATAAGGTTAAATTTCATTATTATAGTCCATTTAATAAACAGCAAAATACATACCATCAAAATGGAAACTCTATTGGATTTCATAAGCCAGAATGCCGGAGACTGGAGACAACGGCAATCATAAAAAAGAACACTGACAATGCAACTCATAAAAAGAAATAATGCAGATAAAAAGGCCTAGCAAATTCCTGTTTTCTTCGTGGGGTGTACATTTATTATGAAAGTTTGTGTGGAGGGGGCAATATTATTCTAAAGGTTTTTTATATTTAATATCGCCTTAGAAGTATTAAAATGAAATAATTTTACCCTTTATCAACAATTTTGTAACAATCAACATTAGTTTTTTGATTGTACGGGCAATATTGTTATATTTTAAAACTTCAAGAGTGACATTAAACATATAAAAACATTCGGGATAGCATTGATCCTCAGCAAAACCAAGGTTGGTTTAGAAGGTTTGTCCATAATAAGAAGGTTGTGAATTTAAATCTTATTAATGTGAAAACCTTATTAGTGGGCAATATATTAATACTTTTAAAAGAATTCGGAGGCATATCCTTGCCTCGGTGAGTTGGACCGACGCACCTAACCTTTTTTTTTTTTTTAACTAAGAAAACTAAAATGACAATAAGTGAAAAAAGGAGGGAAAAACAAGAACCAGAAAACCCAGAAACGAAAGAAGAAAAAGATTCAAACTTTAAACGAACTTAAGCCTACCTGTAAATGAAAACTTTATAAAAAGAAGCGAAACCAAGAAAGAGAGAAAAGAGAAGCAAATAGACGAACATTACACCCAACAAAAAGTCAACAAAGGAAGAAAGAAACCTGGCCTTTGTCTTTGAAATTGACGTGCGAGGACTGATGGAGAGGCAGCTTCTGTTGTTCTCGCTTCGGAGTCTCAGACATGGTTTCCTGCTTTCTCTCTTTTGTATCGCAAACTCAAAGAAGTTTCCTGCTTTCTCTCTTTTGTATCGCAAACTCAAAGAAGGGCTCTGTTTGGCGTTTCTTTACCAGAGACTCTGCACTTTATATAGCAGATGGAAGAGCAAGATATGTACCCAATGAAGAAGAGCAAGAGGTCGACAAAGGGTTTGTTTGAGCTGGCGTTTGAGAAACACGTTCATTAAGTCGAGATAAAACTCCTCCTACATATTTACCTCGTATACCATACATAAATCACGTTGCAAAAATAACTTCTACCGCTAATCCAAACTAACATAGAGACCAAGAGTTGTAGTTATCGTGTCTCAAGTTGATTGGATCCTTTTAATGCTGATGTTATTTTGCTGCGTGGCCCCTAATATTATTCTTCATTCACTCCTAGGCTGATATTTATAAGTGGATAACCCCAACTATTAATAGATTTATGAAAGTGATTAAAATTAGTTAAAAATAATAAATATAGCTAAAATAAGTTTTTTTTTTTAAATATGCCCTAATTTTGTTTTTGGCTTCGGCTATTGATGCAATGTACTTATTTTTGTTTGAGATCAATAAAATTGACTCTTTTTTGGGAGGGGGGAGTATCACCAATTTTTTAATTAATACAATATATGCCATTAATGAGGGGTAGAAATGAAAAGAAAAATTCTGTAAATTTTTATACAACTTTTATCGAATTCTTATAAAAATGATCAAGTCAATTTAAATTTTAGACCCTTGTAAAAAAGGTCAAAGAGAGTATATGAATCCTAATTTTATGAATAGTTTAGAGTGTTGGGAGTTAAAAAACATCAAAATATTGGATGTATTATAAATAAGATTAGCGTATTTGATGCAACTGAGATATAGCCTTATAATATAATATTCTGTGCATAAAAAGTTTTAATGATTTAACATTTTTTGTAACCTGAAGAAAATTTCTTTAACTTATAGATAAATAAATTTTTTAACCTTTCTAGCAAAATTATAAAAAAAAAAAAAAAAACTTTCTTAACCTTTAAAATTTTTCTTACCATCTCATACGATTAGGTTTGTTCATTATTTATGAATAAATGACTTAAAGTCTAAGAGGTTTATGTGCATATAACTCCAAGTTTAAACATTACATGCATATCCAGTCCCAAAAACAAGTTACATGCATACAAGCTTAAAGTTTAAGAGATAAAATATGGGATAAGTTGCAAAGATACTCATAAGTTTTTATCAAAAGTACATCCAACACCAAATATTTTTTGGAAGTGCAAAAATACTTATAAACTTATAGAATTGGAGCAAAAATAATGGTATCGTTAAAAAGGCTAACTACCGTTAGTGGGCCCACACTAATTTAAAAAATAAAAATATCTACATTTTTTAATTTTCAATGTTGCCCTTCCCTTATCTCTCCCATCCCCAATCCTTGACTCTCTCCCTTCTTTCCTTCATCTCTCCATTCTCATCTCAGGTGGCGGTGGCCTCCACCAACGACGGTGGCATCTCCATAGCAGCAACACCAACTATCCTCCACTAGTGATTGCATTATTTCTCGTCTCTCCCAACGTCTTGTAGATATGAGGCTTCGAATGATATGGTTCAAATCCGGTCGAATTCAACCCACCACAAGAGGGTGCCCACCATGGTGGTGGGGAGGTCAAAGGGAGATGGAGAAGGCGGAGGATAGAAGGATCGATTTTGGAAGAGAGAAAAAGAGATGGGTTTCTTGGTGATGAAACACTGAGGGATTGATTTAGGAAGAGAGATTTCCACGCCCAGATTTTTAGCCTTCAATTTCTTATCTATAATCTGCCTTGTTTGATAGTGGTTCATGATGGCTCCGGTGGTTCACTAAAAACACAAATTATTCTAGCTCTATTCTACTGAATGAGGAACCACAGTGGTTCATGGTGATGACTGGTAAGCACACACATTATTTTTAGCTCTATTCTATTGAGCGAGGAACATAACAAAGACAAGTTTATATTAATGGGTTTAGGGTTTATGGTGGTTCATTGAGTGAGGAACATAACAAAGACAAGCTTATTGAGCAAGGAACCACGATGGTGATTGGTAAGCACACACATTATTTCTAGCTTTATTCTACTGAGCGAGGAACATAACAAAGACAAGTTTGTCTTAATGGGCTGTCGCTTTTTAATTTCTACCTTATCCTTTCTCAAAAATCAAAATCTTATATGCTTAATAACATATAGTGCTGTGTTGGTGCACTTGTTCCCAGCTCTATTTTATTGAAAGAAGAACCATGGTGGCTCACTCAAGACTACTATGTTTTTCAATCTCTTTCTCCTTTCCTTCCTTGGCATTCTTTTTCTTTAATCTCCAATGGGTATCATTTAAAATCCGAACTTCATGTTATTTCCTCATATGAGTATGCTTCAAAATCTGAGCTTGAGACTTTTTCCTCTGAGAGTGGAAGAGAAGAAGAAGCTGATGAAATAGGGAACTTGGAGCTTTGGAAGCAACCAAATGGATTGTGAAGGAAAAGAGAGTATTTGATATTTGTGGTTGTTGGAGGATTAAATCAACAGGGAATGAATAAAGGCTAGAAGGAAGAGGGCTTTTTTTTTGAGTTAAGGGGTATTTTGGTATTTTCATATTATGTTTAACGTCTGATAAGGTAGTTTTTTTTTACCTGTTAAGGTAGATTAACAGTATTGATATTTTTACTTTGATTTTATAAATTTATAGGGACTTTTGCACCTTCAAAAAATATTTGATATTAGGTGTACTTTTTATAAAAGCATATGTGTATTTTTGCACCTTAACCCTATAAAAAATTGATTTTTTAATGTCATTTTCATAAATATAAAATTTTAATGAGTTATGCTATAGTATCGGCAAAAAATGAGTTATATTATGAAGTTTTAATGATTAAGAAAATTTAAATCTTTTCTTAATTTTTGGTAAAATTTATTAGAGGCATCTTGTGAATAAGATTCAAGGAATATGAATCTTATGAATAAATAAATAAGATTCAAGTAATATGACAAAAAGTTCGGGGATTTTGTCTACATAGTTTATCACTTGATTTAGTTTTAGTTTTAGTTTTTTGAACTGCTACCTCTTATTCTATAATTATTTTGGGAAAATTTCAGAAAAATATAGTTAAAAATGGGAAAAAGGTAAATTGGTGCTATGAATTTATCAAATCCTAAGTCAGAATTGAAATAGGAATATGAGATTTTTAATTTTGACCAAATGATCAAAATGCCATGACTGGAGGGTATAAGTTTCAGGAGCCAATAACAACATCTATAGTTATATTAACAACGTCATATTTTACATTAATGACTTTACTTTCATGTTTTATAATTTTATATCCCAAAAATCAGGGATAATTTTGAGGGCACAAGTTTCAAGGGTCAATAACAACTTTTGTATTTATAATAACAATATCATATTTTATATTAACGACTTTACTTTCATGTTTTACAACTTCATATCCTAAAAATCAAGGATAATTTTGAGGGGCATAAGTTTCAGGGGCTAATAACAGCATCTGTATCTATATTAACAATATCAGATTTTACACTAACAACTTTACTTTTATATTTCACAACTTAACTTAAGGTAATTTGGTTATTTGGTCAGAATTGGAAATCGAAGATTCCTACTTCAATTCTGACATGGGATTTTATGAATTCGCTGCACCAATTTATATATATTTTTTAATTGTATTTTTCTGCAATTTTTCCTATTATTTTTATAAAAAGACAATTTTATTCAAACAAAAGTAAAATGATACATAAAAAACATTGGGCTTTTACAAAATTATATAACTTATACAGAGCACATGAGCCCAATGTGCAAAAGAAACAAAAACAAAAAACAAAAGAAAAAAAGAAAAAGAAACCAAAACCAATATTTTAAAAGCCGGATCGGACGTCGAACCGGAGAGGCTATCGGGTCATGGGCCGCATAGTCAAACTGGTCGGACCGATAACATAATAATTAAATAAAAATAATATTATATGTATATAAAAAAATATGAAATTTTAACATTACTTAAAAATAAACACATAAAAAAGTTTATATGTATCATTCCTAAATCCTAATTTCTAATACATTGAAATCATTAAAAATAACACAATAACATGTCAATAATACCAATAAACGGTTCCCGGTTCAATCACTCTGGTTCTTAGCCCGACAGCTGGTCTGAAGTGGCTTGAAACGGTTCAAATAGTGAAATGGTTGAACCATACTGAATGAGCTGAAAACCCTCCCGAGCACTGGTCTAATTGGTCCGACCGTCCGGTCGAGTCCAGTTTTCACAACATTGACTAAAACAAGTATCCAATTTCAACTATAACCTAAGGCCTAGAACGAAACCAAAGCCTAGATGTCAAACACAAACCAGAGTACCTATTCATTACACCACCCAAAACGCTGCCGCCATATATGATGTCGCAGAAGAACGAGATGACCATAAGCGTCCAATGCACCATAAGAAGTTTGAAACGAAAGCCATTGAGAGTCCCAGTTAGTGATCACACAGCTCAGCAGCTATGGTGTCGGCATTAGCATTCGCCTCATAGCCACACAGGAATAGTCGCCTCTCGGTTCAATCCTACTTGTAATATCAAATTGTGAATACTTACTCTTATGATTCAAAAAATAAAAATGTCAACTTCATACTTGTTTTTGGATCAAAGTCAACAACGAAAAATGAGCTAAAATCTACTTCCATTTGGGCCTGGGCCCATCTTCTGCCCCGGGGGTTACTTACCTGTTTGGTTATTTTCAGGTTTCTCTATAACCATTCGTTCCTTCAATATCAAACAAAAGGGTATTTAATTATGAAAGAGACTGCCAGCCGTTTAAATAAACCCGCGGCAAAAAAAAAAAAAAAAAGATTTTAATAAATTCATCTTTTCCATGAAAAAGAATAAACAAAAGGATAATCTGAATGAGAGAGATGCCTGTGTAGCTCAAGTGTTCATGCATCACGTCCATCGCATTTTCCTTATTTTTCATATTTAAAATTAAAAGAGAATCAACACAACGATAATTTTAAATCCTTGTCTTGATTAATGGCTTCCTGTGAGCCACAAATTAAGACAAAAAAATTATTATTTTCCACCGTCTCTGATAAAATTAAATAGAAGTATAGAACTCTGGAATGTGTTTGTTAAACTCGATATATAAATATACTGTTGATTCAATAATAATCATCAGTAATGGACAAAAGAACAATTAGATTAAGTAAACAGTGAGATTTATTCCCAAACATGACCATGTGAGATTCTGACCGTTACTAATAATAACAACAAAATAGTCACTCACTTCTCAAAATTATAATCATTTTTTCATTTCCCATTTCTCCACTTAAAGCACTCGCCCCTGCACCAACGTTCCAATTCCCACGTAAACCCTTATTTTCGGCTACTTTCATCACCATTTTTCACCTTCATTCTCAACACGTGGCGAAATTCTACCCGTTGAGATCAGATGATTATGATTCGCCTGATTTCACTGTTCCGCAAACGTAAACATCTCTGTTCATAAAACGGTCGAGTTTTGTGGGGCCACGTGATGATTACTATTGGGTGGAACCCACTAATCCCCCCATGTGGTGGGTCACCCACCCTCTCTTCCTTCTTTCTCATTCTTCACTGGCATAAACCCTAAAACACCGTCTCCATTTTTATTGTTACTATAAATTTTTATTGTTATTATAAATCCTCATATATGAGATAAGTATGTGAGATGAATTTTATCTTGATTTATATAATAAAGACTTATTCTCTAAAATTAATTGATCATAAACACAGACTTCATCATCCTCCTCTTCCAACTTGCGTTTTAATGTGGTCCCCACCAGTCTCTGTCATCGGCCTTCTGTAGTCGCTGCCACAATGTGGTGGGTCCCTCTCCCCCCTCGTTCCTCTCAATATCTCCATAAATAAAATGACCACACCACTTAACGCATGTTCATCTCACACTCACACACATCAGCTTCGCAGACGGAAATTACAGCGCGAAAGTTTCCACATTCTCTCGTCTTCAACCCCTCACGTGCTCTGTTCCTACCGCCAGAACCAGAGCATGAAGCCCCTCATTTTCTCCGCCATTCTCTTCCTCATTTCGCTTCTCTCTTTTGCCGGTAATGCCTTGTTGAAACTTAACCAGTCGCATTTTGTGTGGTTTTTTAACAATGCTAAGGAGTTTTCGTTTTTTTTCTTCCTTGTTTCTTCTTACAGATGCTGGTTCGATAGGGGTGAACTATGGTCGTGTGGCGAACAATCTTCCGTCGGCGGTGAAAGTGGTACAGCTGATGAAGTCTCAGGGAGTAGAGCGTACGAAGGTTTACGACACCGACGCGGCGGTTCTTAAAGCATTGTCCGGTTCCGGTATTAAGGTCACTGTAGATCTGCCTAACGAGCAACTCTACCAGGCAGCTAAAAAGCCCTCATTTGCATTCTCATGGGTCCAGAAAAATGTCGCCGCTTACCACCCTCACACTCAGATCGAAGCCATTGCTGTCGGTAACGAAGTCTTCGTGGATCCACATGACACCACCAAGTTCCTCGTTCCCGCCATGAAAAACATCCAGCAAGCTCTCGTCAAGTATAATCTTCACTCCGATATCAAGGTTTCTTCCCCCATTGCGCTCAGTGCTCTCGGAAACTCGTACCCTGCTTCAGCTGGGTCATTCCGACCCGAACTCATCGAACCCGTTTTCAAGCCCCTTTTGGCGTTTCTACGCCAGACTGGGTCGTACCTTATGGTTAACGTGTACCCTTTTTTCGCTTACGAGTCTAACGCTGACGTTATCTCTTTAGACTACGCTCTGTTCAGGGACAACCCAGGTGTGGTGGATCCGGGTAACGGGTTAAGGTACTATAACCTCTTCGACGCTCAAATCGACGCCGTTTTCGCCGCTCTATCTGCTCTGAAGTATAATGACCTTAAGGTCGTTGTCACCGAAACGGGATGGCCCTCCAAGGGAGACAAGAATGAGGTGGGTGCTAACGTTGAGAACGCTGCTGCTTACAATGGCAATCTCGTCCGTAAGATCCTCACCGGTGGTGGGACCCCCCTGAGACCCAAAGCAGATCTCACCGTTTATTTGTTCGCCATGTTCAACGAGAACCAGAAGCCCGGCCCTACATCGGAGAGGAACTTCGGTTTGTTCTACCCCGATGAGAGAAAGGTTTACGATATTCCCTTAACCGTGGAAGGTCTCCGGAACTACCATGGGCAACCGTCGTCTTCGTCGTCTCCGTCTCCGGTCAGGGGTGGTCAGCCGCAAACGTCGCCGACTCCCGCAGCTCCCGTCAACGGCGGAGGAGGGGTGTCCAAGAGCACAGTGGCTAACTCCTGGTGTGTGGCAAATCCGGATGCCGGGAAAGAGAAGTTGCAGGCGGCTCTAGATTATGCTTGTGGTGAGGGAGGTGCCGATTGCCGTCAGATCCAGCGAGGTGCCACGTGTTTCGATCCTAATACTCTCGAGGCACACGCGTCGTACGCTTTCAACAGTTACTATCAGATGAAGGCGCGCGCGGGTGGTAGCTGTTACTTTGGTGGAACGGCGTACGTGGTCACGCAACAGCCTAGTAAGTACCGTATCAAAACCCTACTTTTAACCTCTAGTGTATTAGTATATCTCCGTAGATTCAGATTTCGGTTCCGGCTCAGATTAGAAATGTGGAACACTTAAATGCTAACGTGAGCTTTGGTAGGTGACATAGGGTGAATAAGTCTACGACAGGTCAGTGAAAACGTCAAAAAGGCACGTGGTAGGGTTGACAGGGAGGGAATCTTTTTCTATGACGTGGCATGACTTTATTGGGTAGAGTGTAACTTTTTGTCGGGCATGATCATTAGGGTTATACTGCAACTGTTGTGTTACCGAGGGTAAATTTAATATCTGCGTTCAAGGAATACGGCAGCATGAATAAATTTGTGACATTTACTAGGACTGGTTTTTTCTGGGGCCAACGGTAAATTTAAGTTACTAGTACACCATCAAAATAGTGTAAAAAAAAAAATGATATTGGGGAAATTTTAGTGGGGTCACTGATATGAGAGTCAAAAAGGTTGAGCTGTCTGGCACTTTGTGCCATTCACGTTTCACATAGGATTCCAATGATTTGCTTGGGGCAAGAAAAGTCCAAGTTATTTTAGGAGTTCAATAATTTTGTAACTCTCATTCATATTAATATTATTTTTAGATGCTTAACAAATGTGAAATTATTTTGTTGACAAAAAAAATGTGAAATTATTTTGGGTGTGCAGGATATGGAGCCTGTGAATTTCAAGCATGATGCTGCTGAAGATGAATGAAGAGAACTGACATATATAATTACACATTTGGGCTGAATTTGCAGTGTAAAAAGTGGAGACTTGTGGTAGAAAGAGTGAGGGTCAAGATGGGGATTTTGGTGGGAGATATTTATGACAGTGTGGCTCTCTCTCTGATGAAATATTTTTTGGGAGTTTGGGAATTTATTAATAAGGATGTTATATGTTGTGAGGGTTAGGTAGTGGGTATTAACTTTGGTGATGAGACCTCATTGCATGTAACTGGTAGTAGTTCACTTTGAACTAATATTATGTTAGGTTGGTTGGTTGTTCATGCTTCTTAATTGCAACTTTAATTTTATATCATTGGTGCATGTTTATCGAGGTTCGTGTTCAACGTTCCTCTTCTCTGCACAATATGCTGCCCTTGACCAGGAGATATATATATATATATATATTGATTGATTGATTGGGCTCCTTGCATTTTCAATGTAAATGAATTTAAAATGCGAAACAATTTTTGGTCAAAACAAGTTTAAAGAATGATGATTGCTAGGCAGCATGTTGTGTTTGTGTTGGAACCTAAGAGTTGAGATGTGTAATGACGAAGAAGAATGATTGAAGGGTTGGATGATGTTGAAGTTTAGACTCAGGTTGGAGGTTGAACCCCAAATATATAGGTTGTATTTCATTTCCTCCAGTTTTAACTATCCTCTTTCTCCTCCTCTCGTTTTTTTATATAAAATATATTAGAAAAATCATATAAAATATGTTTGGGAAGTCAAACATAAAAAATAATTTTTATATTTATCAATTTTTTTCCTCGTTTACTTCTATTGTTATTCTTTCAATGATAAGCAAGAAGGGGAGGAAAGAAGAGAATAAAGAGAGATGCCTAATGTACTCCCTTTACCACCCTCCTTGTTGCCCCTTAAAAAATGTGGACGCCCACATTTTTTTGAAGGTTTTTTCTTTTTTCTTTTGCCAAGGTTTTTTAAAGGTTTTTTCATTATTAGATTTTAAGTAAAATAAGTGATATTTTAATATCTTAGGGATAAAGAATGACATTTTCAAGTTTTTATGATTTTTCAAAAACTTGATAGGGTAGTCTCTTTCAATTAAAGTATTCTAAATATTTGAAAAATTAGGCAGCGAAGAGAAATGTATGAGGGGAATGCCGTGGTGGAACAAAGATTAAAAGATAACTCCATTTTCCCTGGGACGAGTTTAGACATCCATATAGTGCTGCGATGTTATATTAATTGTAATTATCAAGTATGAACTCCCATGGGGAATTTCCGTAACCATGCATCTAATATCAGTATATTTATGTTATTCATGTATTGTCTACCGAATTACGTATCATTTTCCATAAATACTCTAAAATAGATAAAAATAAGATAAGGGTGTGATATAACTTATATAATATGAACATAAGAAAGTAAAATTATGGTTGAAATAGTAGATGATGTTGATTCAGATAATTTGAGTATCAAATTATAATATACATAGAAAAGATTGTACAGAAGAATGTAAGTGAGAATATAGAATCCAATGAAAATGCAACCGGAAAAGAGGAGTGACAAAGTGGCGTCATCCTATCAATAGGGCTGGGGGGCTGCAGATTGCATAATCCAATCCAATTTCTTTTTTCAAACATTGTAATAATAATAATGGAGTTTAATACCATACCTTACCCACTATACCTTTCTGTGCATTCCCTTTCCACATGGATGAGTGTAAATATTCCGAATCTCATCATTCATTTATAACTCACAAGTCCCACTTTTATCAACTTGTTCTTATTTTAATACTTACCCGAAAAATACTCTTCTTATTTTCGATCATCCACTTCCCTCACTTCATTTCTCTCTATTCACTCAAGGCCTACTCATTTAGTTAGAATATGTTTGAGTTGACGTTTAAAAAACACGTTTATATAAGTTGAGATAAAACTTCTTCACATACTTACTTCATATACTGTAAATTATATTAGAAAAATAGCTTTTACTGCTAATCCAAACAAACACCTAGATGTTAGCTGTGATATCCTTTTATCTCTTAGTTGATTGAAGGATTTGTTTTGGCCATCACTTTAGATGGTTGTCTTGATATTTGTAGTTTTTATGTTCTGCATTGGAGCTATGTATGTTTTTGTTTTATGTATATTTATTTTTATGTAATTTTCTTTTTTTAATATGATATAATTGGCTTATGTTATAAAAAAAAAATTCCTCTCTATTCATTTTATCATTTCTTTTTATTTATTTTGTTGCTGTTTTATATGATTTGGACCAAAAAAATAGTATTCCATAATTGTTGGGTCCCAGAGTGCATTACATGTTGGGGGTAAAATGCTGCTGGACTTGGAGTTTTTATTCAACTTTGAAAAGATGCATGTAAAGAATCTTAAAATATTGACCCTGTGGATTTTCAATAAATTCATAAGTAATATGTTATTTAATTGTTAAATATACTTAGACTAATTCATATAAATAAGTAAAATAGTTTTTCATTTTCTTATTTAAGGGAACACTTGACCCCATTGATCTTACCAAAGTGTTTTGTGAATAAAAAGTATTGTTAAGCTAAATCAGTCTATTTTGACATTTTTATGTATTGACAAAATACTCATAACATATTATAAAAAAATTAAGAAAAGCAATGGTCCACTTTTATTTTATGAAGTGGGACGTTAGGAAAAGAAATTTATTGAAGGACCCCATGACAGAAATGGTAAGTACATCAAATAAATTTATAAACGAAAAATATTTCTATATGATTGAAATTATCACTGTTTTTTAAATTACAATACAAATGTAAGTTTAATATTTAGAGAAAATTAAAATTTAATCACACACACACACACACTTTTTACTTTGTTTCCAAAATATACAATTTTCCCAATCAATGGAATCCGCAAACCTAGTAGATAAGGGCGACAAAGAGGTAATAAGCATGTTTGGGATCACGATTAAGGATCCCAAAAGTGTTTATATACGAAAATTAAGACAATACTCTTCTCATATACTAAAGCATTCTTCTCATATATTTACTTCGTATTTCATAAATTATGATTGAAAAGATACTTTTAAAGACTCCAACCGTTATTCCAAACAAGCACAATGAATTGCAAAAATCAACCACAAAAATTCTACAAATCATACTTCATGTCGAAAGGCCAATTTTACACCCTAAAAGTGTGCCCTCCCTTTTTATTTTCATTAGTCATTAAATAAATACAATAAATTATTTTTTTTGCCAGCAAATACAATAAATAAATTGAGCTTGCCCTTTTCATTATAGTTGAAGCCATGTGATGTCAACACCTGTTTCCATTTCGATAATCGAGGAGTAATAAAGACGGAATTCAATGGACATACAGAAAAGTACAATTATACTGATAAAAATATTCGTTTACAATCCCAACATCGTTCGTTTACAATTCCGATGTTGTTCGTCGACGGAAACAGAAAATACAGCGGAAGCTTAATATTTACAAATTATCCAAAATATTAAGGCATAGACTAAGACATAACCATGTTCATATCCTCGCCTCGAGACACGTGCCACCCACTCTTCGGCGTCAACGTCTTTGCCCTTTGGCCCACTGGTACCCGCTGAGGTATTTGTTTAAAAATAGGGTGAGATTCTGAAGAATCCCCGTAGAGACATAATATCGTTCATAGAAAATGCGAAAAGTAAATATGACATGCGCCAAGGTATGCCCAAATTAATGAACAATATAAACACATCATCATCATGTATACATGAGTAGGGCCCAGCCCCACAATCTACACCGGTTGGACTTCCGCCAACTCCCAGCATAAGTGCACCTCTGGCACTAACTACCCCTCTCTAGGCATATCGTGTTGATTAATAAAGTGCATTTACAAAACAATGGCATCCACACAATCACATAACTTATGACATAATGTATGAAGGATAATGTCCCTACCTCAAAGCTTTGATATCCCCTATTTAATAGTGTCTCGTAAAGCGTGCTGTCCCAGCGTCCGACTCGGTCCTAAAATATTAAATGTACTAGAAATAGGTCATAACCTATCCAAGTATCATTTTAGACTATTCCATATTGTTTATTGTGGTTATATTAGTCTATAGTGAAAATTTACAAAAATGTCCCAGAGAACCCGGCTCGGCCCCGCCGTACCCAGCCCGATGACACGTTTTCCCAAAATTTTAACTAATGCTATTCTGACTTATTTTCGCCCAAGGAATCCATTTCCAGGCTCGAAATCGCCAAATTCAAGGTCAAATTATGAAAATACCCTTGACAGCCCCTATTTAGTGATTTCAGTGGCGTTTTCGTAATTATGCTTTTTCGGCCTCTACCGAAAAAGTGACCAACTGTAACCCCACCTATTTTTACCCACTGAATCCAATGGAACCATTTATTTTATGAAAATCCAACTCCTTCCCTCAGATCTGTGCTGGCCGAAATATTGGTCAAAAATTGGAAAAATGGAGTTTTGTGTTTTAGCTTCTAAAACTTGTACTTTTCCACTTCTAATCCTAGATTAATTCATTTAAACACTTCATAATCATGATTTAAAGGATTTTGGGCAGCATAACCCCTTAGGATTATGGCTTTTCCAATTTACAACTTAACCAAAAATCACATAAACCAAACAACAATCACCAACAACAACTTCAATACACAAAGAAGTTGAGATTTTGGAGATTACCTCTTGATCCTTGGTGTTTCTCTCTCTAGGACGTCCTCTCTCTCTTCTCCTTGAGCTAAGAATGAGTCTTCAAGATCATAGATTCATGAAGAAACATGGTTTAGAGAAGGATTTAGGGGAAATGTTACAAGGAAAGCTTAAGAATCAACTCTTACCTTAAGATTTCTTCTTCCTCTTCCCTCTAACTCTTCAAAGTTTCTCCAAACTCTCTCCCTCTCTATGTTGGACGAAAATGTATGAAGGGAAGGGAAGAGAAAGCCTTCATAAAAATGCTCCCTTGATTCCCAACCATTGATCTCATCTAAGGTTGTTGTAGTAACACATGCCAACCACCATACTTGCCTCCATGCTTGCACCATACTTCCCTTTTGTGTGTACTCAACCTTGTCATGCTTCCCTTTTGTGTACACTCAACCTTAATTATCATTTCCTTCTCCCTTGGTTGGCCAAAAACGTGCTCCCTCTTATGCTCCAACTAAATCAAGTGTTCCTTCCATTTACTCAAGTCAATTGGTGCAAAAGTTGGCTACCTAACCTTATGATATAAGTAAGGACTTATAACACAACAATTATCTCCATCATCTTTCATGTGGTGTTGACACTTGGTCTCATTGGATTTTGACACTTGTCTTCTCCTCTTTCATCCCTTAATTTCTAAAATAATTAAGAGAAAAAGGAAGATTACTTTATTTCTTAAATTTTCGGAATAATGCCAATTCTGGCAGATTTTCTGCCTTAACTTTGAAAAATCATAACTAATTTTGTAGACATCATTTTAATGTGATTCCAAAGCCTATGGAACCCTTATTGAGTCTAGTTCCAAGGAAAAATATGGGATTTTACTGAATAGGATCATATTATTCCCAGATTTTCAATCTTTGATCGCTGCTCCAGAAACTTTCCAGATTTTCCGGATCAACTTCAAAAATTCATATCTTTTTGTACATAGCTTCATTTGAGTCATATGACCTATCAAATTAAATCTTAGGATGTCTAATTTCACCCTATAAAATTGCATAATTTTTGGTCATCATTTGGTCTTCCAAAACTATATGACAATCTCACTGCCTCGCAGACAATTTCACTGAAAACATTATTCAACCTTCAATTTTCAATATTTAATTCTTTTGGCCTTAAATATTCACCATTTCATTGAATATATATAATAATTATAATATATTCTTGGTGAATAAAATTTGGGATGTTACATGTGACAAGAGCATCATACAGTAACTCACTAAGATTAGTCATATTAGACTATTAGTTATGCACTATTTTCACAGATAATATAAGCAATTTATTATTTTGTGCCATCTTGTGAACTGCGTCTGTGAACATGCTTGGGAGGGTCATAAATAATATATTTCATGCACTTTTTTTCTTTTGCATCGCCATCAACTTTACTTTTGCTCACATTAGGTAAAGTAGTGCTTGATTCATGCTTTGATACGACCGCTATTTTCAACTAATCACACATAAGAACAAGCCCTTTTTGCTAATGAAAATTCTAACACAGACAATTCAAGATTTAAGAATATACTGATAATATACAAATCATGCATTGATATTTATTAAACAGTATGAAAAGTGGAGGACTCATGACTCTTACGTAGGAGCCATCTTTCTCTTGTAAAGGCCTTCCACTTTATAACTTACAACATCTATCAATCATACTTAAAGTTTAGTTTACATAATGCATATTTATTTGTTTTCTTAAGAAAAATTAAATAATGTGATAAATATGTAGTGCTAACAGGTACTGAGGTACACACGTTAGTGTCAATAAGCCTGCCTTAAGCCATGAGTCTTATTTTAGTCCTAACATGCCCTTGAGACCTAATTTACATAAAATTTTCAAAAGATAACCCATTCTATTATTTAATTAAAAAATAAATAATAACATATATAAAGCTAAATACATAAATGTTATGCCAACATAAAACTTCCTTCATTGTCACTTTTCTTTAGACTTTTTTAATTTTCGTAAACAAAATAAAACCATTATATTATTGATGGAATGATGATTTTATGTTAAGAGGCTGAAGATCAAAAAGGACTTGTACTAATTCATTTATTTAAATTTTGTTTAGCCAGATGATCGCGCCTCCCAAACCAAGGGTCAAGAATATTTTCTTACCGAAAAACCTAAATTTTTCATAATCTGACCTCCAACGTAGGCAAACGTTATTCATTTTGCAATTGAAGTAGAATAACATCAAAAAATTCAATTTAGATACTCTAAAAGTGAAATTTAATTTCGGTGATAAAAGGGGAGAAAAGATATGGGAGTTTCTCTCTGCCGGAGTTCAATAATCCTCTTCCTCCACACAATTTTTTTAGTGAAATATTTCCCTCCTTTGTTTAAAATCACTTTAAAGATATCAGTTAGGGTTAATACAATATTTGGTTCCTCAAGTTTGTTCTTATTTTGGATTTGATTCTTCAAGATTCAAACCATAGGTTTTAGTTTCTCAAGAGACGAATTGATTTTTATTAAATTATAAAGACTAATGTTTTAAATAGAATGAAATTTGAAAGACTAAAATCAAAATAAAAACAATCTTGAAGGATTAAATATTATATTAACCCTCTTATTCATATCCAAGCGTAAGAAACCACCAAAACTAACACTTGATTTCAAGTCTGAATTATGTGTAGCTTCCCAATGTTCAGCCCATTGTAGAGAATCAGATAAGGGCCCACAAATAGGAATATCTGAGCAACTGCTATATCCAAAGAAACTGAGCAAGTATCAACATTTTAGGTATAGGATTCCATTTATACATCAGAAACCAAAAAAGGTGTTCATATCAGAAAAGCAAGCTTCCCCAAGCAGCCATGAATGCAAACCCGCCATATGGAGCAAATTTTGCATATTTTCTGTCTTCATAAAATGCAGCAGTATAACACCTGAAAATGTTCAACATATACTTTAATATCTTCAATGACACATGCGAAGTGACGATGGAATATTTATTTACTTTTCTTTTTCTGAACTTTTAGCAGAAAATTTAGCAAGCAATTACATCAAACAGTTAGAAGGACTATTGTTGAGCAATGGATACATAAACCAATGAAATCCCTCCAGCCGCAGCACAGAAAGCTTCAAATTCATATAAGATTTGTTTTTTTAAAAAAGAGAAAAGACTGAATTAAAGTCTCTTAGTTATTTGATATAAGAGGTACCTTTGACGACTTCAAATTACCTCCTACCAAAAGGAAATGATCTTTTGTGTTAGTGGTTAGATAATAATAGACTTGGTTTAAATTATCCTTGAGATAATATCAGAGCCTTCATAGATACCGATCCCATAGTATGTTATGATCTTTGTCATGTCCATTGTTTCAAGTAAAATTAAATTTTGGCAAAATGTATGGTGAGTTTATGCTTTGTCCATATTTCAAGCCAAAGGGATTTGGTATACGTTTGGTGAAGATTGATAAAGTCATTCATAGGCCAATAACCACATTACCACAATAGTTTTTGTGACGAAATGATCCTTTACATGTGGTTAATAACTCAACAACCAAGTGCAACATATGACATATCTAAGAATAAGCTTGTAATTTGTTCCCAATGTCATATTTCTATCATAAATATTTAGTCATTCAAATTAGATATATTCCATATCTATCACACAGTCTTCGTTTCGACACCTTTACATAATAATAATATGTTCCCCCCTCCCTGTCTCACTTTCAGTGAGTTCTCAAGAAAGCCCCTTGATTGATTCTGAGATTTACCTCACAATGTGGATTATTTAAATCATCCGACCCTGGTCACTATTTTTATGTTCTACACAGCATTTGTCTGTCACACTAAACCATGTGCACCCCAATAAGCCTGAAGTCCTTTACAACTTCATATTTTACTTAAACTAGAGATGTTACATTCATAATATTATGATTGTTTGTTTCTTTCCTTCATAATTTGAGACAAATGATTATAGATGCACCCATTGCCAAGGCAAATGAAATCAGGCCATGCCTCCTTGAAGGGGCCTGACAATTGAGTATAAGCTAGTGGCAGCAATTTTTTAAGGGCATAAGACTTTTCTGAACTAACTGTGAATTAAAGCATCATGCCAATGAAGAGATTTGGCCAGTGATCATTCAATTAGCCACTCCGGCTGTCACTGATTGTTAAAGGAGGTCAAACATTTCAAGAGGCCTAGTTTAGTTATACGATCATCTTTACACTCCAACTCTCTTCACATTTCCTCACTTCATCCCACCACAGAAGCAACACTCTGGGTTCCTATTATCATTAAGGACTTTGATCTTAACTCAATAATGATTGAAGTAACTAAATCTATATAACATGTCTAAACTCCAGAACAGAGACGAAGCGTTTCCTTGACTATCCCAATATAAGGAAACAAAAGCACTTTCGTTGTTCGTCATTGTTTGCTCAAGAATAGGAACTAAGCATCCGGAAAGGGATAAACAAGTCGACATCATGAAATTTGTTCTAAAATTAAACTCCAAACAACAAATCATTTCTGAAAATTACTTTGGATTTAAAAGAAGAACAATAATTAATTATTAAAAATCAGCTGGGAATAGAGAACATAATACAAATACACAGGTGATGCAAAATACAGCACTTACGATCCAGAGAATGTGAGAATTCCAGCTGCTAGAAGGCCTCCGAACTGCTCAAACAGAAATATTGCATCAATAACCATATCGACTTTCAAAGGGAAAAATGAAGAACAGCTTAAATTAAATAACAGCAACATCGCAAGAAGACATAATAATAAATCGGAAACTCACAACATTGGGATATTTAGCAACAGGAGAAGCAACTAAGGCGGCGGTGTGAACCAAATGGTAAAGCGATGCAGTATTCCAGACCTTCACATTGTTCCCATTACCAAAATAAAAAACAAAAGAAAGAAACAATCAATTGAAGCTTCATGATAAAACAGAACTCGGACGAGATAGCGCAATCAGAAGAAAATGGGGAGAGACTTCTTTGTAAGCAGGGTTTTGGGGCTTGAAGACATGGGCGCCATATGTACCCAATCCAAGTGCCGCTACTCCTGTTTCATTGACGAAGCGAGTAAGATTGTGAGAACTCCACGTTTTCTCTCAGAAAATTTGCAAATTAGAACAACAGATGCAATCAAGAATGAATGTAAAGAACAAGATAACAGAAGTTTGGTGAACCGAAGGCAGAGATTACCGGAAATCGCAGCAATTTTATGCCATACTTGGGGATCCATTTCACAATGCTTCTCTGGCCTCGTCTCCAAGGGCCAACAGTGACAGAGACGAGCTGACGAAGAAATGCCGGAGCGCCCTCGGTGTCACGGGTGATTCAAGGATATAATGGACATTTCACAAATGGACGGAAACAAATCTTTCCGCTGCACTGTTTTGTGCCGGAATATTCTAGCAAGACTTTTCATCAATACATATAAATTATCATAATAATTATTTTTCAAACTCAATGCAATACATAAAAGTATATAAAATATGTTTAGTTGTTTTAAATTCAACTAATCAATTATATTGTCAAAAACTAATCAGTTAGTTGTCTTGGTCACTAATTGAGAACTTTAAGCTGTAAGGAAAATTTAATTCAACACAAAGCTTATGATATAAAATATGTTTGTTTTAGCGATTTGATTCAACACAAAATTTAATTCAAACTCAATGCAAAACATGTTTGTTTTAGCGATTTGATTGTTTATAAGCAGCTTTTCAATAGTGATTTACGGCATACGAAGTAAGTATGTGAGAGGAGTTGTGTCTCGATTTACGTAAAAAGCAACTTATAGAGCTTGTTTGGTCTGAGGGGAGGAGAGGGAAAGTGGGCGGAGGGGAAATTTTTTTGAGTTGAATTTAAAAAAATTAGAGAAGTGGGGTTAAAAATTTTTAATTAATTTTTCTTACTTTTTTATCTTATATATTCTCTTTATTAAAATTTTATTACCCCACTTCTTCAATATTTTAAAATTCAACTGATAAAAATTTTCCCTCCCCTTCTTTTCCCTCCAAATCCCTCATACCAAACAGACCCTTAAGCAATCGTAACGCCCAAACAAACATGCCCAAACATACATTTTGATAACAAATTTGGATTGAAGAACACCATTACCCATTGTTTTCGTAACTTAGGGATTCAACCCACCAAAACACTAGTTCAAGATTTAATAGTGAAACTGTGATCGATAAATATATATAATAAAAAGTATTTATAATCTTTTATAAATTGCCAAAATTATCAAATGTACGAGACTAATTGTCCAACTAAATTAGCACAAGCTTCTATAAGTAGCCCAAACCCCCCATAAATAATCATATATATATATATATATATATATATATATATATATATATATATAAATATATTTTGAAAAAACAAACCAAAAAAAAAAAATTTAGGTTATTGGAAATTGACTAGTTTTCTAGGATTCACTTTTTAGTTGATTTTGCAGCATTATGAACCAAACATATGACCGGTTCCTGGCGCGACACAGTCCGGGTCAATTAATTTTGACAACACTGCAGCTAGGGATGGGAATAGGCCAGGTCCTTAATAGGGACCTACGGTCTAGCCTACATAAAGCCTATCCTAACCTATTTAGTAAATAGGTCAGGCTCAGGCTCAGGCATATTACTAGGCCTATTTAGATAAACAGGCCAGACCTATTTTTATAAGGCCTAGCCTACAAGCCTACAGGCCTGGCCTATTTAATTTTTTATTTTAAAAAATATATTATTATATAAGTATATATAATGTCATCTAAATAATTTTATAAATTTACTAACTTAATCTTAATTCTAAATTCTAAGTTTCATATTTCATCGTCATTATACTCATCCCTTGTTTTCGCATAAATCATTCACCTCTACATCTCTTCTCTTCGATCGCTCGAGATGGCAATACTAACTCACTCTCTCCCCTAATTTGTGCCCTCCACTAAAGCATAAAAAATGTTATGAGTTTATTTTAGTGTCAAATGAAATATTTTAATCTTAACAAAAGGAGTTTGTCCCAATTTACGTGGAAAGAATAAAATAGGTAAAAATCTAGTTTTATATGTTATTTGTTATGCTTGGTCGATTTTAAAAAATATATCTCATTAGTCAACAGTCGATTAGTTTTTCTTATTCCTATTTGCTCGAATAAGTGTTGTCACTAGACATTATTTTCTTTTTCGTACTAAACCTTAATATTACTACAAGAATAGATGTTAGGCTTTTAAGACATAATGTAGGATTGTATATAAGCTTGAAGGGTTATATATGAATTTGGCAGCATAGGCTTTAAAGGTTATTTAAAGTCCTACATTTTAAATAGGCTTTTAAACAGGCTTCAGGCCTTGTCAGGCCTTCTGAAGGCCCAGGCTCAGGACTAAAAAAAAGCCTACATACAGGCTCAGGCTCAGGCTTTGAATCTTTGTTACAGGCCCAGGCCTATTTAGGCAAAGCCTAGCCTAGCCTAGCCTATTTCCACCCCTAACTGCAGCTAACAACTTACTCCCTCCGGTTTTTAATGGACTCCCTCCGATCTTAATTATAAGATAATATTGATTTTTTTGGAGAAATTAAAGAAGTCAATTAAATTATTTTAAAGTATTTATATTTTTAGTATCTTTAGATTATATATCAGTTTATTAGTCAAATTAATTAATTTGAAGAAAAAAATAAAAATAAAAATATTCTAAAGTGATTTAATTGGCTTCCTTAATTTCTCCAAAAAAATCAACTTTGTCTTATAATTAAGACCGGAGGGAGTAAGTCTTATTTATCTAATTTGACTAAATTAAAGAATTTGTTAAGTTAGTTGATATGCCATTTTTTCCTTAAACACCCTAAAAATTTTTTCCTTAATTTTTCAATCTATCTCTTACTTGATTAGTAGTTGAGGGATCAGTAATAAAGATAAATTAGAAAAAAAATTATAAATATGAAAAATATATATTACATTTAAAACTAATATTAACTCATCATTTAAGTTCTATATTAAGAACCGGACAGAATATTAAACTTAAAACAATTGCCTGTAAAGCAAGCACACCAAATTCTAAAAATACCATACTAGTGCTAAAATAATATAGGCTTTTCCAGCTACTTATTATTTACTACGCTCAATCCAAGAGTTTTGAGAAGCAACATTAAGAGGCAATATTGACAGGGAATTCACGAATCTCATCAGTCCAAGAATTCTTTAACGAAGCAACTTCAACATCGTCCAAAGCAACCCAAACTGCACTGTTACACTTGAAACCTGACGAAAATGCCAGTTGCCAGATTCTGCCACCTTTCTTGATTCTTCCTTTGGCTTCACAATAAGCCAACTCATACCACACTGAACTCGAAGATGTGTTCCCAAACCTATAAGGTGTCATTCTCGAAGGTTCCATGTCCCAATCTTGAAGCTAAGACTCTTCTGCATTGTATCCAACACAGCCCTCCCTCCAGCATGAATACAAAAAGTGCTCACAAGCCAACTTGAAGTTCGGAACATCATTAGCTTTCATCTTCAACCTCGAAACCTTGCTTCCCACAAAAGTTACAAGAAGCTTGAGTTTTTCTGAGATAGGAAGGACCAGTGGGGCCAGAGATATGAAGTGAAACTTGAGGACTTGGCCTGCAACATTCATGAGGTCTTTTTTAATGGCAAAACCAATGTTTTGTTGCTCATTTTCTTGTTGCTGGACACACTTGTAGCTTCTATCATCAGAACCCATGACCGTACGGAGTGTGTGGATGATTTGGTACTTTGAACGGTGAAGATCTGAATGATGGTTGGACAGGAGAGAAGCAGAACCATGCACCCATGCGAAAGAGACAATTGACGAGGAGCATTGAGGGGTTGTTGCCTAGGTAATAAACTTGAGATTCCACTTTCAGCACTCAGCACCATGGCGTACGAGTTTGGATGTGACTGTGATCGATCGATTGGATTTATATATTGATTTATTGTATAAAATGATATCGTAATTTAAAATTAATAAACTCAAAATTGAGATCTTGATTTTGAACCCCTTATAAAGTCAAATTCTCACATGACTAACATAAAAAAAAGTTTTTAAATTATAATAAACTAGTATATGTAATTGTCTTATTTTCTTATCCTTTTTTGCCAGAATTTCCTTATTCTTAATCCAAAACAGAACACTATTCTCATAAGCTCACCTAAACTAATTACTTGAAGATTCCTCACATCATAAGAAAACCCACAAACAATTAAGTGGTGGTCACTCAATCAGCTGCTTTCATTCTTCTTCAAGAACGCATTTAAAATAGGGAGAATTTTTCAAAAAGAACTTAGAAATTGGAAAATGATAAATCAAGTTTTTTTTATCAAAAGTTGATTAGGAAATGTAGAAATTTGATAAGTAATTCTCAACTTGTTTTTTTGGGAAATACCTGATTTTTCATTTTACAATTTTTAAGTTCTTTTTTTAAGTATTCTCCCTTTAAAATATTGAGATAAAATATTATTGTAATACAAAAACATACATACGGACAGAACTTAATGACAAAAATTACTGATCTTGTGTTATCTTAATACTATGGTATAGTACATTATAACTCCGCATCACAAGATTGATTTTTTTTTTTTAAATTCAAAAATATACTTTTTTGTACTCTAGTAAAATATTAATTAATAACAAAAATATAAATAATTAACTCCCAGCTGTAACCAATATCAGATAGCATTAATTATACTAATATACTTCATTAACGAGAGAACCTAACTCAATTAATTGTAGGCACATTACAAGAAACACAAGCACTGTAGTTTTTTTAAACACTAATGCTTATCCAATTATTGATATAGAACTCAACAACATATATACTGAAAAAATTGATGAACTAAAATTAAATTGGAAAAGTAATTTAAACTATAAGCCCTGGTTATCAACTTTCAAACTAGAGAAAGTTCAACTTAAAGAAACTGGAAGCATCATCAGATTAATTTAAAAATGCATGCGTATATATCCTTTCCCCATTTTTTAATAATTTAAAAACGAAATTTAGTTTAGTTGTGAGTTCAATTTAGGGGAAATTGCTGAAAAGTCTCTCATTGTAAAATTTATACTCCCCGAAGCTACATAAGGACCAAAGTCCTTGAGCGGACACAATTTATTTTTAGCAGATGCAACTATTCTTTAGTTATATAAACATGTATGTTCATCTATATGCAAAAGTGTTGCACCAATTAAAAATATGTTACATATATGGTCGTTGCTGGTACACTTTAGATAATAAATTTTGTAAGTTTGTAGCAATTATCCCTTGAATCTAAGGAACAATATTAATTAACATCAAATTTTGGGAATACCTGAAGGAGGCGTTTGGCGAAGTCAATAGCAAGAATGCCAGCACTACATCCCATTCCACTAAGATCATAGCACAACACATCATTTCTGAGCTTATAACGATTCACAATCCTATCACACAGAGACGGTTTTGGACAAATCGAACTGCAATTTATTATGGGAATTCCCATGTCCTTAGGTTGTACCCAACATGTTTTCTTTAGAAGTTCATCGACAACTCCGAAAAACACAGTCTCTGCCTCCTTCCACCCTTCAACTAGAGACTTCTTTGGTGGGATCTCCATTAGAGCTGGAGCTGTGTAGATCTAGGGTCCCACACCTGACTTATAAAAATTTTTATACAAAGCTTCAAGTTATCCTCTGATAAATTCCCAAGCTTCTTTGCCCTTTCCAGCAACATGTCCTTTGTGGCAACACATGAATCGTCTGGTTTGTGGCATGCGAAGTCTACCAAGTCTACTTTCGTTGGTTGTCTCTTGGAGAAGTGCTGATGGAAAATAATGGCTAGGGTTAGGAGGAATATTATTGCAGAGAAGTAAGAAGCCATTGGAGTTATTGGAGGAAGATATTTGAATTCATTATGATGAACACAAGCTAAAGTTGAAGCTGCTACTAAAAAGGAAATGAGCAGTACGTTCATCATGTTGAACGAAGATCGAAGACTAAGCAGTGTAGTGGTACTTGAGAATTCTCTATATGCTTGGTTCAGCTTATATACACAAAAATTATGACAAATTATTTCTTTTCTTCTTTTTTTTTTCCGGCTAGACTAAACCACCGTCTCTATATCCTTCCTACCACACGGCTACCACTCAGTCATCACAGTTGCACCACTCTATTTCTGTTAGTTTCAGAGCATCATCTTCACGACACCACTGTCACCTCTGCTTCACATCAGCAGCACCACCATTTTCTTCATCATCGATAGCACCTCACTACTACCTTCACCTTCTTCTTCATCATCTTCAACCTTTAACTACCACCACCGGCGACCTTCCTCGCCTTTCCCTCTCTCATCTTCAAGCACCACCGTCCCTCCTTTAATCTCCATTTCCGTCGAGGCAGATCCGAGCTTCAAACCAGAGAAGCCACCGTCGACTTTCTTCCATGCTATCTAGTCTTACACTTCAGTACGGGCAACCTCCTTCTTCCTCCTTGCCACCTTGCACACAAACCCCAAAAGAGAAAGCTCAGAACAGCCGGTGCATTTCTGCAACTTTTCGGCCCCCATTTCCGGCGAAGTTGATTTTTCCGGCTAGCTTTTTCTTCATAGTTCCTGAGTCGTTTCTGACTAGAACACCGTAACATCCTCATCCATCGGCATTCTTTGTGAGTTCCAGCTGAGTTTACAGTTTTCCGGAGGAGTTTTGCATTGTCGGCGAAGCTTGAATTTTTCCGGCGAAGCACTCTGAATTTTCCAGCGGCTTTCTTCTTTGATGCCATTCCACCATCGTTCCTCCTCCACTCCTTATTATCACACCGCAGCTTCTCTGAGATTTGCAGCAAGCATCTTGTTCATTTTCCAGTGAAACCATGTGTGTCTCCTGTGACTTCATGCATGTGGATCAATCACGTGGATCATTGTTAATACACTACAGGGGAGTTTATTTTATTTTTTATTTTTTTAATTCTTCTTGTTTGATTTAGTTTTGTTTCTGATTTATATATTTTTGTTTTGTGTGAAGCTTGATAATTGTTTGGATAATATGTGAATTAAATTTGTGTAATTGTATTGAATTTTGTTGCTTGTTGTATATTATATATATTTTTTATGATTTGAATTAATTTGAGTGGTGTGTTTGTTTATGTATTTAAGGAAATAATTTAATAAAAAAATAAAAATTATGCATTTGATTAAATTATATTTTCTTTTAGTTATTAATAAAAAAATCAAAAATTCATTTTCCCCTTATTTTATTGAATTTGTGTGACAAGTAGATTACCTAGTACTCAATAAAAGACTCCTCAAAAAGAGAGACGACATGAATATTGCATTATACTACAATTTTTGGATTTAATATTTTGTATTTGATCCCGCATTGATTCGACCGTGTCTTTGTGTCTCGGGGTCAAAAATAAAATATTTATTTCAAGAATTGCAGTATAATGCATGAGTTGTCTTTCTTCTTAAGGAGTCTTTTATTGAATTCTAAGTAATCTAAATATCATATAAATACAATATAACAAAGGAATTTTTTTTTGTATTTTTGTTAAAAACTAATAACTAAAAGAAAATATAATTTAATTAAATGAATAAACAAACACACCACTCAAATTAATCATAATAAAAGTATAAATAAATCTCACAAGTAAAATTTAATCATACAAACTCAATCCACAATTTATACAAACAAATATCAAGTTTCACATAAAAGAAAATATATAAATAAGCAAACACTAACACTACTATAAAAAGGGTAAAAGGTGGCGTACATTTTGTGGCACTTCTTTAAACAAGTGCCACAGCTTCTCTTTTTATTTTTTATTTTTTACCTCTATAATTTTTTTTTTTAATTTTAGGTACCAGCTGTGGCGCCTAATAGATTAAGTGCCACAATTGAGGAGGCCTACGCAGGCGCCACACTTGGGGCCACGAAAGCAGCTGTGGCGCCTAACCCACCAAGTGCCACAGCTGTAGCATTGAATTTTTTTTTTTTTAAAAAAATGGGCATGTGTGGCGCCTAAATAAATAGGCGCCACACATGATAATTTCTATATCAGCTGTGGCGCCTAAGCATTAGGCGCCACAGCTGATGAGAGGCAATGTGTGGCGCCTAATTATTTAGGCGCCACACTTGCCCATTTTTTTTTTTTAAAAAATTCAAATGGATAGTGTATCTCTTAATTATTTCATTTCCAGCGTAGTGGTCCTGTGTCCGCCCCCCATTCCTTCTCTTTTTGACTACTACTCCACTTTAATTATTTAACTACTATTTCCTCCATTAAACTACTTTCTCTTTCTCATCTTCTTAGAGGATCCGTCGGCCCCCTCCCTCCACTTCCTATCATCTTCACACTAAAAAACACACCCATACGCTCACTCGTCACTCAAGCTAGCATCACCAACGTGGTCTCCCACTCCCTGCGCTGGTCAATTAATAGATTTGTAAGAAGTAGACTATTTCATTCTAGCTTGCTTTGTTTAAATTTTTTTTAGTTAAGATAAACCGTAATATAACGTTTGTCTTTTTGTTCCTAATTTAATAGGAAAGAATGAAAACCTAGCTTGTTTCGTTTGCCTTTTTGCTTTGTTTAAATTTTTTTGCCGACAAGCTTGCGTTTTTTAGTAATCTTTTAATTTACTTAATTAGTTGTTGATGTACTGTGTTCACATATCAAGTTCTTGTATTGTGATATTTTTTATGTTAGCTTTGGAGAGTATTAATGTAAGAACATTATTGTTGGGGAATTTGAATTTTAAATGTGAAAATTATATATATATATATATAATAGGTTGAAATATAAAATAGAAAGATTGATAATTTGTGGAGATGATAAACACGAAAGCCACTCATTTTATATAAAGCTTCACAATCAGGAAGCATAAAAAAGGGCCACAGGAAAAAAAAGAAGAAGAAGAAGAAGAAAAAAAAAAAGAAAAAAAAGGGACCCTCCTGTGGCACTTCCTCAAACAAGCGCCACAGGAGGGTATTTTTTTTTTAAAAATTTTTTAAATGTTGTGGCGTTTCCAAGTGCCACAGCTTGTTTTAGTGGCGTCTAGATATGTGGCCCTTTTCTAACGCCACAGTTAATGCAATTATAATTGTCACAGCTTTACTTTTTTGTAGTAGTGATAAAATTAAATAAGAAGAGACACACCCCTGTGCAATTCTTCACTGTCACGCATGCATCGAATCACTGTAGCAGACACGCACGGTTTCACTTGGTCTTGAACGAGGATGAAGAAACAGATCGCAAGTGACCGATGGAGAGCAAGAAGAGAACAGAAAAAAAAACTGTCGGTCATGAAGGACTGTTGTGGTGGCGTCGGAGAGGAAAGGATGATGAAGGATTGACGGAAAACTAGCTCGCCGGAAATTGGAAGTGGGGGCCGGAAAACGTGAATTCCTCCGGAAATTGCAAAGCTTCCCCAGAGATCACAGGGAAAGGGTCGAATGGTGTGATCTGTGATGGTAAGGTCGACCGAGATGAATCTGGTTGACCAAAGGGACATGAGTAAAGGGGTTGTGCAGTCTCGCCGGAAATGATGGCGTTGTGAGAGAAGAAGATGATGGTAATAAAAGAAGGAAGGAAAGAATGACGAGAGTGATGCGCTGTGAAGATGTTGAAGGTGAGGATGATGCTCGGTGATGAAAATGAAGAGGAAGGGAAGGTAGTGAATGGTGTTTTAGAGAGCTGCAAGATCAAGATGATGAAGGTGGCGAAATGAAGGAGAGGAAGAGGCCGAGGGTGGTTAAGGTGAATGGTGGTGATTAAGAGAAGAGGTCGGTGGTGATAGAGATGACCTTTTTCTTACTTCAACTCCCCATTCTGTAGTATCTTGGCAAGGAAAATGGAAAAAGTTAGAAAACTGAAGATATAAGGGAAGGCTGATGAGGAAGAGAGTGCTGCCAGCGGCTATGGTGAGGAAGAGAGTGCTGCCTGTGACAAGGAAAAAAGAAGGAAGGAGGAATAAGAAGAAGGAGATGAAGTTGCTCCCTGTGATAGCTGTGTGCCAGTTTTAAAACAAGGAAAAAGGAATGGTTGTTGAGATGATGATGATGGTCATAAGGTCCAGCTCCACTCCACCACTCTCGATCGGTCTGCATCTTTCCTTTGTGGTTCAAACACAATGTCCCCGCACTCCATTGTGATCAGCCGAAAGAAGGAAGAGATATTCTCTGGTCCCAGTTCTGCGTTGGGCGTTGATAGGAAGAAGAAAAAAAATCAGGTGTGACCAGGGACTTCTGTGCAATATCAAAAGTTTATGAGGACGGACCACATTGAAAATTTTTGAAACTTATGTGTACATCAGAACTGAATATTTAAAACTTTTGGGCATCATCTGTATTTTTCCCTTGACCTTTTCTCCAACAACTCCTCCCAGCTTCCATGTTAGCTGCTGCCAAATTGTTTCCTCACTTGATTACCAGTCGAAAGAGGGAGATAATGGGTGCGTTTGGAAAGGTGATGGAAAAGTGACTTTTTTTATTTAATTTGACTTATGAAATTTTAAGATTGGGAAAAGTAAGATTGAGTAAAATGATTAATGTTTGGATTGATGATTGGATAAATACTTTTATAAAAATAAAAAGGTGTTTGTTTTGGTTTTTGCATTAGTGACTTCTGAGATATTTAAGATAAGAATTTTAAAAATTATGAAAAGTGAAAAAATTAACTATGAAAATTTGACAATGGTAAAAAACATAATAAAATTACAGTAAAAATGCTAATAAATTAAAAATTATACAAACTTAATGTTTTTGATAAAATAAAATATAACAGAACTAATCAGATTAAAGGTCTCGTACAATTTAGTCCCTAATGGTAGGGGTGGAAACAGGCCAGGCGGCCTGTCAGGAGACTGCAACTTGGCCTGTTTCTGGCCTACTCAGGCCTGACTTGTAAAAAAAAAAGGCCAGGCCTAGGCCTGTTTTAAAAGGTGTGCATGTTGTTCATGATACACCAATTGTGTGTGACCAATGCAATAATGTCCATATGCCTGATCATTGTCCTATGTATATGGTCACTGAATCTGTCAATTACATGGAAAAGTTTCAGCAACCTTAGGGAAATCCTTACTCACAAACTTATAATCATGCTTGGAGATCTCATCCAAACTTCTCTTGGAGTCAAGGGAACATACTGAACCAGCAGCATGAGTCCATTCTGGGACCATGCCTATGCCCTTACTAGGTTTTCAACCACAACATAGGCCACCTTCATTCAAGGAGGAAGAATCTAAAACTGATAAGATGCTGAATCAGATATTGTCACAATTAGAGTCTTCAAGAGCTGAGAATAAAGCTACCTTTTCCATATATGAGACAACTATAAAAAATCTTGAAGTGCAGATAAGGCAATTAGCATCTCAGATGAATGCTATGTCACGAAGTAGTCTTCCCAGTGATACCATTCCTAACCCAAAAAGGAATAAAAAAGAAGAATGCAATCCATAAATCTGAGAAGTGATAAAGTACTCCCTAGGGTGTCTAATCAAGCAAATCTAATTCAAGACCAGCTGATCTAGAAATTATTGAAGACAACAATGAGGAAGCTCTAGATCCAGAAAATGCAGTAGATGAAGAAGAAGTGAGGAATGGAAAGTCTGCTAAAGAGAGCAATAAGGATGTGAGTAAAACTAAGAGGGTAGAACAAAAGAAAAATGATGAGAAAAAGCCAACTGCCACGAACATCATTTCGCCACTACCTTTTCCTCAGAGGTTTAAGAAGAAAAAAGAAGACTTTCAGTTCAAGAAGTTTGTTAATATATTCAAACAACTTCACGTGAACATCCCTTTTGTTGAAGCTCTGGAAAGTATGCCCAAGGATGCTAAGTTTTTGAAGGATGTTTTATCCAAGAAGCGGCGGTTCAGTGAGTTTGAAACTATTGCCTTAACTAAAGAATGCAGTGCAGTTATCCAAAGGAAGTTGCCCACTAAGCTTAAAGATCCAAGGAGTTTCTATATCCCTTATAACATCGGAACCAACTTCAATGGCAAAGCTCTTTATTTGATGCCTCTTGCAATGTTCAATCAATTGGGTTTGGGAGAACCAAGGCCTACCACAGTAACCTTTCTCTTTATAGACCGCAGTATTTCAAAGCCAAGGGGAATTATTGAAGATGTCCTAGCTAAAGTGGAGAAATTTATTTTTCCAGTAGATTTTGTTGTCCTTGATTGTGAAGTTGACTAGAAAATCCCTATAATCCTGGGCCGTCCTTTCCTAGCTAGCCATTGCAAGAACTCTCATTGATGTCGAAAAAGGTGAAATTACTTTGTGGGTAGATGATGAGAAAGTTATATTCAACATGCTCAAAGCTCTAAATTTCACGATAATTCGGCTTAATGTTCTTTTTTTTGATATTTTTGACTCAATTGTTCCTCAAGAATCATTTTCCTCCATGACTAAAGATCCTTTAGAGGCATTTTTGATTGGTGAGAAAAGTATTGAGGAATTTGAGGACGACATTAGTGAAGAACTCTTTCGTATGGAATCAATTCCTCAATTTAAACCAAGGAATTTTGAACCACTTGAGCTATCCGATGCCTTGAGTACTCCTTTAAAGCCATTTATTGAAGGTCCTTCGGTGTAGGAATTGAAACCTTTACCTCTCATCTCAAATATGCCTATCTTGGGAGCTCTGACACTCTACCAGTAATTATATCTTCCATCCTTTCTGATTTATAAGAGGAGAAATTGCTAAGGATCTTGAGAGAACATAAGCATGCTATTGAGTGGACTATTGCTGACATAAAGGGAATAAGCCCTTCTATTTACATGCATAAAATTATGCTAAAGGATGATCATAAAACCTCTATTGAATATCAAAGATGTTTAAATTCAGTGATGAAAGAGGTAGTAAAAAATGAAATTCTCAAATGGCTTTTAGTTGGCGTTGTGTATCCTATATCTCATAGCTCATAGGTGAGCTCAATCCAATGTGTCCCTAAGAAAGGTGGCATAACTGTAGTAGCTAATACCTAGAATGAACTGGTTCCTACTTATACAGTAATTGGGTAGCAAGTATGTATGGATTATCGAAAGATAAATTCTGCCACAAGGAACGATCATTTTCCATTGCCATTTATTGATCAAATGCTTGATAAGTTAGCATGCCAAAAATTCTTCTATTTTCTGGATGGGCATTCAGGGTACAACCATATTGCTATAGCCCCAGAGGATTAGGAGAAAACTATTTTCACATGTCCCTATAGCACATTCACTTCTAGGAGAATGCCATGAGGGTTTTGCATCGCTCCTGCAACATTTTAACGCTGCATGATGTCCATTTTTGCCGACATGATAGAGAAAACCATCGAAGTATACATGGATGATTTCTCTGGTTTTAGCTCTTTCTTTGAATTATGTATGGATAACTTAGATTTGATGCTTACACAATGTGAAGAAATCAATCTGATTTTGAATTGGGAAAAATGTCACTTTATGGCACAAGAAGCATTATCTTGGCCACAGAATATCCGAGAAAAGTTTAGAGGTAGACAGAGCCAAAATTTCAATTATAGAATAGTTGCCTCCCCTTTCTAATGTGAGAGGTATTCAAAGCTTTCTTGGTCACGCAGGATTTTATCAGTGTTTTATCAAAGACTTCTTAAAGATTGCCAAGCCACTCTCTAAGCTTTTAGAAAAGGATGTGAAGTTCAAATTTGATGATGAATGTCTGCAAGCTTTTGAAGAGCTGAAGAAATGTCTAGTTTCAGCCCCCATCTTGGTGGCTCCGGATTGGAGTTTGCCTTTCATTATTATGGCTGATGCTAATAATTATGTTGTAGGGGCTGTCCTTAGGCAAAATCAAGACAAATTAGTCCATCCTATTTACTATGCAAGCAAGACTCTTGATAGCGCTCAACTAAATTATACAACTATAGAAAAAGAGTTACTTGTAATAGTTTATGCTTGTGAGAAGTTTTGGCCTTACATTATAGGTATGAAGATAATCATCTATACTATTCATTCAGCTTTGAAGTACTTACTCATGAAGAAGGAGTCTAAGGCATGATTGATACATTGGGTGCTTTTACTTTAAGAGTTTGACTTGAATATTATTAATAGAAAAGGCACCGAAAATCAAGTGGCAGACCACCTTTTAAGGTTGAATACCGAGCTTCAACTTGATAGATCTGATATGATCCAGGCATCATTCCCTGATGAGCAACTTTTCTATGTAGACAACTTAACCATACCATGGCATGCTGATCTTGTTAATTATTTAGTTTGTGGAGCTTTGCCTCCAGATCTAAATTTTCATCAAAATCATAAATTCTTACATGAGGTGAATAAATACTTCTAAGATGAACCTTACTTGTTTAAAAGATGCCTGGACCAACTCATTAGAAGATGTGTCCTGGATAATGAATAAGACTATATCTTGTAGTGTTGTCACTCTTGTGAGTATGGTGGTCATTTTGGAGGGGAGAAAACTGCTGTAAAGGTCATTTAAAGTGGGTTTTATTGGCCCTTTCTTCTCAAGGATTCATATGCCTTTATTCTGTAATGTGATAGATGTTAACGAGTGGGGAACATATATAGGAAGAATGAGATACTGTTGAACAACATGATGGACGTGGAACTTATTGACATTTAGGGAATTGATTTCATAGGCCCCTTCCTTAAGTCATTCAATAATGAATACATTTTAGTTGGGGTCAATTATGTATCCAAATAGGTTGAAGCAACAACATGTGCCACCAATGATGCTAAAACAGTGTTGAAGTTCCTGAAGAATCACATTTTCACTAGATGTAGAACACCTCAAGCTATTATCAGTGATGAAGGTTCACATTTCTGTAATCAGCAATTGCAGGCTCTAATGAAGAAATATGGTGTAAAATATAAGGTAGTACTACCATACCATCCTCAAACTAATAGCCAGGTAGAGATTCTAACAGGGAGATCAAGAACATCCTTGAGAAAATAGTGAACATCCTCAAACTTCTAAGTTGGATAATGCTTTATGGGCTTACTGAACGGCATATAAAATGCCAATTGGTGTGTCCCCATATTGCCTGGTGTTTGGAAAAGCTTGCCACCTGCTCATTGAATTGGAGCACGGAGCTTATTGGGCTATAAAGAAGCTCAATTTTGATCCTCAGGCTGTGAAAAAGAAGAGGCTACTTCAATTGAATGAATCAGATGAATTTCGCCTCCATACTTATGAAAATGCGAGGATCTACAAGGAGCGGACTAAAAGAAATCTTGATACCAAGATAACTCTTAAGCATTTTGCACCGTGTCAATAGGTTTTACTGTACAACTCAAAGCTGAGATTATTTTTGAGGAAGCTGAAATCCAGGTGGTCTAGTCCATTCATGGTGGCTTAAGCATCTAATTTTAGTGTGGTATAACTTAAGAATGAAATAGGAGAATGGTTCAAGGTGAATGGTCAACGATTGAAGCATTATTAGGGAAGAGATGTGGATCGATTGATATCCACAATCTATTTATCAAAAGACGATTGACCGACAGGAAGAGTCAGGGTAAAGACTATAAATTAAGCACTTCTTGGGAGGCAACCTGAGTTCTAAACTCAATCTCTTAGTTTATTTGATTTTGGTGTATTTTTTTGGATTTATGTTTGGTCTTATGTTTGTGTAGGAGAAAGATAGAACCCCAACTGAGTGGGAGGAAGCATGACTAGTCCAAAGGAAAAGCTGAAACATAAAAGCATCATTATTGTAAGACAAATTTTAAGGAAGTTCTTAATGTCTTAATCCTGTGTTCATAAATGTCTTTTCATGATTTTGTGTGATTCACGATGAATTAATTTGAAGAATGGATGAATTTATAGTATATTTGATAAGTTTTTAGTACCTTGAGAGTTTACAAATGAAAGTTTGTACATGTATATTTGAATCTGGTATCTGAAATAGATCTTTCAATTTTGGATCTGAATTAAAAAGGCTACATAAAGATGTTGGCCGAGGCCAAGTTGGCCCAGAAAGTTTTGGCCTTGGCCAAGTGAAGCCTTGAGAGTTTTGGGCCGCGGCCAACATAGCACAGAAAGTTTTATGCCATGGCCAAAGAATATCCTGGCCGCGACCCAGGCATATACACTGAAAAAACTAAAAAAAAATAAAAATAAAACTAAGCCTTTTGGCTGCTGCCAAGCCAGGCCAAAGGAAGCCCAAAGGGTTTTAAGCCATGGCCAATGTTCCCTTGGCCGCAGCCAAGAAAGGTCTAGAGAGTTTTGGGCCATGACCAAGCATGGCCCAGAAAGCTTTGGGTCGCGGCCAACTTTCCCTTGGCTACGGCCCAAACCCGATAGCCCAACCCAAATCCTTAATTCCATCATTTCTTTTCCTATTTCCTTCTTTTCTCAGCGTCGCACCTCACCCCTGTTCTCTTCCTCTGTTCTTCCCCTCTCCCTTCCTCGTTCTCTCTCCGACTCTATCCCTCATTTCTTATTCTCTATTCCTTTTTCCCTCATTCCATTCTCTCTCATAAGACTCCTATCCTCTTCAATATGCGATTCTCTCCTGATTTTCTGCACAGCTGGTGCCACCAGTGGGTTATTTTCTCCAATTTCTCATCTCTTCAACTCGTTCTTCCACTCTCAAAGGTAATTTCATCTCTTTATCATTCTACATTATGGGTCATTCTGATGAGATATTTATAGTGCATTTAGGGTTAGGCTTAAACTGCTGTGGTACTATCGACTAGGCTATATAGTTATTTGTGGTTAATGTTTCTTGGGTCATCCATTACTACTTTTATTGCATAATGATTTTGTTAGAACCTAAAATGGAGACTGGTTTTTCTAGAACTCTTGTTTTTGTTGTGGTAATCTCTGATGGGACATTACTTTTAGAGTATTGAGCTAAAATTTTCTCTGGTATTACTTGTGAAAATAACACACATGATTACACAAAGATAATCCAATGCAAGAGCGCTTTGCCAGTTGCACAATACTAAAGTTTTGCCCTATTTTGAAACTTAATCTTGGCTCAAATTACTGCTTTGAACTTTTTGCTTTTGAATAAGCCATAGACACTTTGTCATCTTTGTTTTGTCCTTGACCACAATAGTCCCACTTAACTCCATGGCTATATTGTAGTCGTTCTTGGTACATCAATCGATATTTAATGTAGTAAGGATAGGATTTAGGCTGGAATCTTGTTGGTGGCTTAATATTAGCTAGACAATAAGTTTAGGGGAAACGACTTTCACCTTTGGCTTTCATTTTTCTCATTGTTAGAATTTTTCTTTCTCATTTTCTTATAGTTTTTGTTTTCTGTCTTTAGTGTCTTTGTTCAGTCCTGCTTGTTTGAATTCGTAGGTTATTCTTCTTGCTTTGTCTACAGTCACTATGCCAGCCAAGTGTATTGCTGACCGAACAGGCCCACGGGTTGTTGCTGAGGCTAAGGAAAAAATTGTCAAGAGGCCTTTTTTGCAAGAACATGAATTCTTGTACACAGTCTCCTATGCGTTTTATGAACTTGCTACTAGGACGTATCGCTTGCAAAAGCTCATGGATCCTAAGACTGATGGAAATCTCCAAATTGTCCATGACTTCTATGCCAACGCTTGTATTCGCCCTGTTTAGTGGTTTCCTCTTCGGGGAGTGAATCTTGATTTCATATTGGACAACTTTAGGCAATATGTCAATTTACCTGAAGTAGAGGACTGCAAGTATAAGAACTACATGGACAACAATGATGATATTCCTAAAGACGAGATTTCTTAATTGTTGGATTATGAAGGAGCAGTGATATGGAAGAGCTGAGGTGGGACTCAGAAATATTTACTGCACACGCGTTTATTAGTGGAGGTATGGATTTGGTTACATTTTAGGAAGGACTACTTCAGGCTTTCCTCAAATAGAAACTGCCTCACTAGGGACCAAGCCCTTCTTATCTACCTTCTCATGAAAAAGGAACTGATGGATGTAGGTTGTTTGGTTCACGCTGTTATTCAGAATCACATTCACGATCATACCTATGGCCTTATGATTCCTCATCTGATTTCATCCTTTTTCACCTCTATGGGTATGGCAGCCATAGTGACTAATGTCTCGTTCAAACCAATCAAGAAATTTCAATACCAGAGCATCAAGCTAAGAGAGACTGAACACGTACCACTAACCCAACAATGATCTGCTGCACCCATATTTGAACATGGTGAACCTTCTCAGTCCCAACCTGACCCTGGTCAACCCTCTGGTGCTCCATCCTCCTCTCAGCCTACCTCGACCTTGGATTTGATCTTATCCACCATCCAGCGCACTGAGGCCAATATAGCAAACTGTCTTTCTCATCTACAAGATCATGGAGCTTGATTGACCTGACTAGAAGAGTTACTTGCTGCGTGTGCTCCAAGCGATATCCATGACAGTGATGCTAATGATGACGAGGTTGGTGATGACGACGACGACGATGAGGAGGATGCTAGTGATGATGGTGGAGATGAGTAGTCTGGCATTTTAGTTGCTTTTAGGATTTTACTTTTGTTTTTGATTTGTCTTGTTATTTTGGTGGCTGTTCATACTATCACTATTGGATATTGTGTGCATTCTAGTTGATAATGAATATGTCCAGGTTTAGTCTTTTATTGTTTATCACTCATATCCTTGTCCTTGTCCTATCTATGGATAGTTGTTTTATTTGTTACATTGCAGGTAATGTGTGTACCCTTTGCGCCTAGATATACCCCATAATTTTTTTCACTTTTAACAGTGAGGACACTGTCTATTTTAAGTTTGGGGGTGTTTTTGAATGTCCATAATGTCCATATGCATTTTGATAAGAATTTCAAGTTTGAAAATGTTAATTATGCCTTGTCCTTTAGCTTAAAAGCTGAGTTAGATTTGATTAATTATCTCTGAAAGTGAATGCGTGATCCGATGATAGAAAAGGATGCTTGGATTTTATGTTTTCTAGGAAAAAGATATAAATATTCATGAATATTTGGTTCTCATTTTAAAACTTACTTCTTAATAATTTTTGGAATAAGCACTACGCACAAGGGTTGGAAATGATTTGAATGTTGTTGTTAGGAGGCTTAATAGCAAATTGATGTGTATGATCTTTTCTCATTGAAGGACTTCTGAATTTGCATTGGAATTTCTTGAAATAGATTACCATGCCATGTATTTTTGAAAAATGATTTGGGCATTTTTAAACACGTTTGTGCCTTTCAAGCCAACCAATGACATAAAAAACCATTTGCAACCCATTTAAGCCATATAAAAAAACTGTCCTGATGCATTGCCAAAGACCCACATCAGGCCTTACTTTATAGCCTGAAAAACCATGAATTACCCTTATCTTGAGATAAATGAAGATTTGGTGATGATTAGTGATAGTAAGGATTGGTTTGTGGGTTAGAAGATATATTTTCCTGTTAAGATAGGAATAACAAATGTGATGCATATTCTTGAGCAGCTTGTACTCCAAAAAAAAAAAAAAAAGTAGCAAATGCAATAAAACTTGGAATACAAGACAACAATTTGAGATAAGTTTGGGGGAGTGTTTGAGCTTCTTGAAAGAAAAGTGCATGTAGTATAAAGAGAGGAATTACATAGTGTCATTTATCTCAAGAAAGTTGAATCTTCCATTTTCTCATTCTTCTAATAAGCTTAACCATTGGCCATATTACAAGCCTATGAAGTGCCATTGATTTTAAAATTATGCGGAATGATCTATAAGTGAATAAAGAGGAGAATTCAAAAGGATAAAGCTTGGATATTGAGGTTGTTTTATACATGTTGAAGTGTTGTATTTGATCTTAATGATTACAAGAAAATTGTTGTCTAACTCTCCTTACATAAACACACTCTGGAAAATGTTTGGAAGTTTGTCTTTAAATTGTGAACCAGGCATTCCTTTATATTTTGTTGTTTTTCCTATTGAACATTACATCATGAGTAACCAATGAGGAAATTACCATGCATAAGTACTAAGTCTGGGATTAATTAATCTAGCTCTTTTGTCACTTAACTGGTTTTACTCGAGGACGAGCAAAAGTTTAAGTTTGGGGGTATGTTAACCTCATGAAATTCTTGTCAAACTTGCAAATTTCCCCTTATTTCTCACACATTTTGGGGGTACTAATGGATATTTGGGAGTGTAGAAGTGAAGGAAATATGCATGATGCATATTTAGCATAAAAAAAGCATAAATGTGGTGATTTTATATGAATGTCTTGTTATATTTATCAACTATTGACTTTTATGAAGCTCTTTTTGTTGATAGGACAACATTTCACTCACAGTGGAAGCTAGATAAAGCTTAATTCAATGCAAAGAAGGTGAAATGGAGTTTAAGTAATCAACCGTGCCATAGACATGCAAGAAGGGATGAAAATAGACCTTGACGTGAGCGAAGTTGAAAGTTAAAAGCTTGGCTGCGGCCAAGCCCTCTCAATAATCTTGGCTGCGGCCCAGTATTTCCTTTGGTTACAGCCAGGACTTCCTTAAGAATCTTAGCCGCGGCCAAGCCATTTCACTGGAACACATGGGAAATAAATCTTTAGCCACGATCAAGGATCCTTTGGCTGTGGCCAATGCCCGTGACAGTTGCTACACGTTTTCATTCTTAGGGTCTATAAATTCTGAATTCAAGGACCAAAATACTATCTTCCAGATCCAAAAAACCCTAGGAAGGCTGTTGTGACAACTCTCTAAGCCTGGGTGTGTTGAAGATCAAGGGAAATTAAGTAGAGATTGAAGATTTGAAGAGATTCAAGCTGATTTTCTTTGGTTTTGCTGATTTCTTTCCCTTTCTTCTACATTTTGCTGATATAATTGTATTTGCTCTATATTTTTGTACTCCATTTCTGAATATGAGCAGTTAAACTCTTATTCTAGGATTATTTTAAACCTTTGTATGGATTAATACTTGGATCTTCCTCTCGTTTATGTATGAATGACATATATGGGTTGATTTTCTCCTTTTCATAAAGCTTCTGAATGATTGGCCATCATTTAGATTGTTGTGTTTATTCTGTTTTGACTTGAGAAAACTAAATTTGGGTAGAGAACTTGGTTAAAATCATGCTTGCCTTGACATTTACTTGTTAAATGGATTGATTGTTAATGACATAGAGATATAGGATTAACCTTGCATTGTCAATAAGGGTTGATGCTGAATCTATATAATCTCATTTATTTGCAGCACAAGATTATGTCTATTACTTCGAGTATATAAACTTGGTTTTGACTTGATAAATCTTAATAATAGAACCTAGACTAACACATAATCATTGAACACATTTAAAGAGAGGATAGTCATCAGGGTCTTATGAAATACAAATGGGATAAATAATCCTATTTTCCATTCCACATTTGATTTTACACACTTAATTTCATTGTTTTAACGATAGATTTACAAATCCCTTTCTATACTAACCATATGTTTTGGCTGAACTTGATTGAATTCACTGAGCTTATTGCTTGATTTAATTTGTTGAAACAAATCCTCATGGGAATGATATTTTACTTACCATTTTATTACTTGATACAATCCGTGTACTTGCGGAGGCGAAAAGTAGCCAAGGCTTGTGATAGCTGCTACGTGTTTTGATTTTTAGGGCCTATAAATGCGGGATCCAGGGTTGAGAACTTGATCGTCTATATCGAAAAAACCCTAGGAGGCGGTTGAAACATCTCTCTGAGCTCGGGAATCAAGGGAAATCAAATGAAGATTGAAGATTTGAAGAGTTTCAAGTGGATTTTCCTTGGTTTTGTTGATTTCTTTCCCTTCCTTCTCCATTTTGCAAATATGGTTGTAGTTATTTTGTTTATTTATATTCATTTTCTGAACATGAGCAACTAAATCTTTTATTCTAGGATTATTTTGAACCTTTGTATGGATTAATACTTGGATCTTCCTCTCTTTTATGTATGATTGATATATATGTGTTGATTTCATCCTATGCTTAAAGCTTCTAAATGCTTGGCCATCATTTAGATTGTTATGTTTACTCTATTTTGACTTGAGAAAGCTAAATCTGGGTAAAGAAATTGGTTAAAATCATGCTTGTCTTGACATTTACTTGTTAAATGGATGGATTGTTAATGACATAGAGATATAGTCATTAACCTTACATTGTCAATGAGGGTTAGTGTTGAATCTATATACTCTCATTTATTTGCAGCAAGAGATTGTGCATATTATTTGAGTATATAAACTTGGTTCTGATTTGAGAAAGTTGAGCCAAATACCATTGAACCAAGACTAACACATATAATCATTGAACACATTTAAAGAGAGGATAGTCAACAAGGTTTTATGAAATACAAAAGGGGATAAATAATCTTAGATTCCATTCCACATTTGATTTTATAAAACTTCTTTACATTATTTTGTAAACAACTTTTACAATTATTTTTCCACACCAATAACATGTTTTAGCTCAATTTGATTGAATGCAATGAACTTATTGCTTGATTTAATTTGTTAAAACAAATCCTCATGGGAATGATACTTTACTTATCATTTTATTACTTGATGCGATCTGTATACTTGTGTGGTGAACAGTTGGATTGAGTCTCTATAGGACGACTTTAATTTGCCATTTACTATTTTCATGACTCGTATACTTGCAGTGCTTAATTAAATTTTGGTAGCATCAAATTCGAATATGTATAAAATTTCTTCTTTCACGTTCATATTTGTGGAATAAATTTGAATGTACTCCTATTATTAATAAAACAAACCCTATTTTTTAATTGCAAAACAAGGGAAATATAATGCGACTCCGATGGGTTCACTTGTATGCCTTATTTATGGATTAATTTGTGGATTTATTATTTATCAATTGCGCCATACTTGCTTCAAAACTGCTGCTGTGAATGGTGGCAAATTTTAGTACTAGTGCTAGCGTCATTTCGGTTGCTATCCTATTCGAGTAAATATACGTATATGAGGTTTTACGTAGGAAACGGAACAGTGGTGTGCGTCACTAGTGTTTCTAGCTATAATGCTTTACGGTTCGTTAAGTTTCTTCTTCGAGGTTACATTGTCAATGCCACTGTTCGTGACCCAAGTGAGTTCTCTTCTTGATATACTTCCATTAATCATTTCCAAACTTTGATTAGAGTTGTGGTTCAGTTTTGGCAATTTAGTTTAAATATTTCAGAGGCAAATTTGTTTGCATTTTCAATTCTCGCATGTGAGGGAAGATGGGTTACCACCAATTTTGTTGGGATCTCATCTTCCCACCTTAAAAGGAAAATTAGTGGGCTCGAGAATTTGAGTTCCTAGGAAGATTGGCAAAAGATTGGGTTCCAAACAAGGGAACATGCTTATCTTCCCTTTCCTTCCCACCTCTTCCACGTACCAAACAAGCTATTAGAGAAATGGATGAAATTATTTGAACTTAGGAATGTAGCATGCAGAAGTTAAAGCTGCTACAATAAACGACATAAGCAACAGGCTCATCAAGTTGATGTTGAAGGTTAATTAATTAAGCAGCAACGACGCTAGAAAAAACGACATCTTATTTTGATTAGATAACACCAGAGACACATGCCTACATATTATAATGGGTAAATGAAAAATACCATGTAAACAAGCATGTAAGATGTTACTGATGCAATATTTAGAACAAGTTTGAAAAATTTAACATCATCATAAAAAAAAAATATCTATATGGGCCACTTGGTTCCCTAACCCTGGTTTGTTGTCTTTGGCGAACATTGTCTTGTAATGGGACCCAAAGAGGAATTTGTTAATGGAGTCTATGTGGCTTTCTTCTCGTCCTTCTTCTTTTTCGGGAAAAATAAGAACAATCTTTTTAAAATAACGCTATTACAAGATATAGATTTTACTACCCCAAAGGACGTCTGTTTTTCAAAAAGGGAAATAAAAAATAAAGATGGTGAAGTTTTTGTAATTCTGTGCATAAGTTTTGATACATTAGACTTCCCAATTCAAAAACTGAGGCTAATAGTCTACCTTTGTCGTCCCTAATAAAAATATTTGAAATAAGTGGCATCCCTCAAATTTAATATTAGGTGGCATCCCTTATTTAAATTAGGGATGCCAAAGGTTATTATACCATTGGCGTCCCTAATTAAAGTTGACTTTTGGCATCCCTATTTATATTGAGGACGCATAAGAGTTGTCTTCTTCAAACTTAAATATATATATATATATATATATATTGCAAAAAATTCCACTACAAATTACACCACCCTCCTTGTTCCCCTTCCTCTCTCTCTCTCTCTTGCCCCCCACGACATTTCTTAGTTTCTCTGAGAGGAATTGTAGAGAGAGATCCACACTACATAGATTCAAATGGCTTCTTCTTTCGGTGTTCTCGCCATCCTCCCCGCTCTCATCCTTACTCTCGTCATGCCCTTATTTGCGATGTTAACTCTCTCTTCATCACTTCTCAAATCTAACATGCCTGTCTGTTTATTTTTATTATTATATAATTTCCTCTCCTTTTTTACAATCAGATCTAGTATGGTGCATGTGGAGATGAAGAAACTGGATTTTTGAATTCAAAAGTTTGACTAAAAGAGTTCTGCAGCTAAAAAGAGAATGGAGAAAGCTAGCAATTGTGTTCAACAAAGCTATCGCAGAGGATTCTTGTCTTGAACTTGTGTTTGCTTCTGTAAGTGATGACCTCAACATCTGTAGGCACATTGTTTGAATTTCAAATGAATTTAGGCATCTCTTTGAAAAAAGGGAAGTCTAAAGTGCAGACTTTAGATGTCTCTATATTAACGGAGGTTATTATCATAATTTACTATGTCACCCACATAGGTGTCCCCTTGTGATAACTCTCCATATTTTATACCTTTAATGAATATTTTGAAGATATTTGGAGAGTTATCTATCTATTTTTGTAAGATTTAATGAGATTTTATTATGAAAAGATCAAATCAAAGTGGTGAATTAATTGTGGGATTTAGATTGTAAATATTTAGGATAAAAATAATTTATGTTAATAAGATAAAATTTAAAAGAAGAAGAAGAAGAAGAAGTTGTTTTTATTTGATTTTATTTTCTCTTACTCTTTGATTTAGATATATATTCTTAGTTATGTTTTAATAATAGCACTAGTTGATGTCGTTTTGGATGGGAATCTAAATCAGAAAGCAATTATGGACAGGTGGGGATGACAGCGTTTTAGGGGGATAATTGGAGACCTAATGGAAAAGAAAAAAAAGAGGAGCTATAGGTTTTGACCGAAGGAGGGAGACAGCCGCAAGATTGGGAAATGAACGAAAAAAAAAGAGAGACAGAGCGGAGGATGAGAGCAGCTGGACAGAGGAGCCGAACCAGAGAGTTTGATCGGACCTGAGGAAGGAACGGACAAGACGAGCATCAATCAGAAGAGGTCTCGAGCTGAATTTCCATTGTTCATCATCTTCTTCATTGTTGATTCCGGACGAGAACCAGAGCAGAATCGAAGTTGAACCAGAAGAGGTCTCGAGTTGAACCAAGGAGCTGAGAAAGTGATGATTGAGCATTGTTGAAGATCATCATCAGTGGCGGAAAACAGAGGAGAGGCTATTCTGGACTGAAATTGTCATTTGCTACTCCAAGATTCTTCTTCAGCAACGGGAATCGACAAACAAGGATCAGTGGATAGTGATTAGTTCATGATTTCTGCCCAATATATTTTAATCTGATTCTTCTTGTTTTCATTATGATTTTCAATCTAAATTCTGGATTTGCTGCTACTGTGATGATGTTTAAAGCAAGGTGTGGCTAATTTTCTTGAAACCTAGAGTAGCTATGAATTAATTTGAGAATTTGAGCATGTATGAACTCATTAATTTATGCTTATTGTTATTCTTGTTTACTTAATCTTATATATTTATCTATTTTGTGTTTGATCACCACAAAGTATGAATTTGAGAAATTTAGATTATCTTTGGGAGAGGGATCTTAATTAGACCATAATATTAAGTAATGTGGGATTAGAATTTATTCTAATTTGTCAGTAGGATAGAAATATACCTATTGAACCCATATAATCATATTAGAGTGAATTTGAACATTTATTGTCTCTTGAGTGAATTAGTTAGGAATAACAATTTTAACTTGAGAGAGGGGTATAAGTGATTGGAAGACACTTATATTCATTTAAACTCTAGATTAACAATTTAACATTAAGTACTTTTAATTGGGTAAATACATGCTCTAACACTTAAAGAAGGGATTAGCCACTCTAGGTTGTTTTTATCAAATGAAATCTTTAAATCATTAGATTTGTTTCTTTTGTATTTGTTTAAATTGTCTTTCAATATCTTCCTTTGATTTGCTCAACTTAAATGAAAATAGGAATTTTAATGCCTAATTATCTATTATCTTGGATCTCTGTGGGACGACCTTGATTTGCTATTATATTATTCCAACGGCCCGTACACTTGCGGTGCTTATTTAAAATTTAGTAGCATCACCTTGTTTTCAGACGTTAAAAGGGCTAAAAAATAGACATTAAAAACGTTTTCTATAGTAGGGTAAGCACTCTCTCCAGTCCTTAATATAGGATATGACCTATTTGAAGAGTTGTTCTTGCTCCTAAATAGAAGACATATTTTTCCATATTTGTCAATTTTTTTCTAATTTATCCTTTTTGATAGTCCCTCAATAATCATTGAGCAGAGGAATGAAGGAATTAAAACAGATGACTAGAGTGTTTTAGAAAATGCATGTCATATTAACTAATTTAACTAACTTTCTTAATCTAATCACTACAAAAAAAAAAAGGGATTTCGTAGCAGTGGATTTGTAGCGGTTAATTTTAACGCTACAAATTCTGACATTTGTAGCGGTTTCAACATAAACCGCTACAATATTGTAGCGGCAACCTCGCTCCAAGTGGCGTGACAGATTAGCAGCATTATTTGTAGCGGTTAATAGAAAATAACCGCTACAAATATGAAGCGAGATTCCCGCTAAAAATTTGTCACGGTTATTTTGCAGCGGTCACACAAATAAACCGCTACAAAATTCATGACACTTGGTGCCACCGAGCTGCGCCAATAGTGTATCGTTTATTTGTAGCGATTACTACAAATTGAACTGCTACAAAAAACGAAAGGTCACCTATTTGTAGCGGTTCCGGAAATATAACCGCTACAGAACTTTAAAGGTCAATTCATTCGTAGCGGTGATTATTAACCGCTACGAATATAGTAGTGGTCTGTTCGTTTGAGTAGCGGTTATTTATAAGCGCTACAAATTCACTTGCAACAGTGGATTTAGTAGCAGTTTCTTGAACTGCTACAAATTATGTTAGTAGCGGTTAAAACCGCTACAAATACTCACTTTTAACTACTACTAAATTACAATTTTTTTATAGTGAATCAAGTTAGGTAAATATATTTTACATTAAGTATTGGAGTGAGTGGTAAATACTAAGGGTTATAAAGGGTCCTCTTGAAATAGGCTCAAATACCTTTTTATATAATTTGCGCCTTTTAGGCTAAATGAAACCAATCACGTCCATTAAGACTCTCTTAAGCTGGGAGGTGGTGAGTTTTAACTTCTGGTGGAAGATACAATGTGTATGTGAAGTATGAAAAAAAAAATATTTTTCTTATGTTAACGGTTAATATAACCAAAGATATATATATTGTGAAAATTCAAGACCAAACCAAAGATGAGGAGTGGTAAGAATATATAGGATGAAATCTTACCTAATTTTTATGCTGCAATAATCTCAACATTTATTTTTGGCAAACGAAAAACTCTAATTACATTATTTTTCATAACAAAACTCACCGAACAACCATAGATAATCACCCACACACACTCACATCTTAATGGGAGTTATTACCTTCTTCCAAGATGATAAGTAAAATATTTGCATATTTATTTTCCCTTATATGATGATTTTATGGACGATATTTGAGCTTAATATAATATATTTGGGTGTAAAATAAATAGTATTTAAAAAATGAAGAAAAATATAAAAAAAGGGTCAGTACTGTAGCGTTGGTCACTATTCATGACAAAATCACTGTAGCAGGGACGTTACTGTAGCGGACGGAGGTGACTGTAGCGGATGGAATCACTGTAGCAACACGGAAAAAACGCATAAACCAACCGACAGGATACTGTCCACTACTGTAGCAATGCGTGAAAAGAAGGCAAAATCACTGTAGCACCGTGGAAAAAAGTGACACGACTCTGCCTATAAATTCAATGCGTCAGGCGTAGATTCGAAGGTGTGGAGAATTTTCTCTGACAGTCAGAGATCCTTCTCTGACAGGGAGAGATATTTTCTCTGACAGTTCTAAATAAATTGTGTTATTTTTTATTTTTAATTTTATGTATTGTATTATTTTTTTATGCCTCCTACATGGAAGGCTTAGTATTGTATTATTTTTTGCATGCCTCATACATGGAAGGCTTAGTTTTGTATTACATTTTTCATGCCGCCTACATGGAAGGTTTTACCTCCTAAAGGGACGGCTAGATTTATCCATTTTTCATGCATCTTGTTGGTTGTATATTTATGTTTGAGAATTTAATATTCAAGTTTATGCAGTATTTATGAAGATTTCATTCTAGTTTCATATAATGTCAATTTATTTTGATTTTGTTTTTAATTTTATCATGAGCTAAATTTTCATTTTCCTAGGGTGATGACGTAGCTTACTAATGACGGATTGAATATTAACTTATTAAATCTAGTTTTAATTTCTCCTTCATGATTGAGTTTTAATTATTGTTCTTAATGCTTTCATTTGATTGGCCACCTTTTGAATGATTACAATATGCATGTTGAGACCGGAAGGAGATGCATGTGTGTAGATCCTATAATTAAAACCATGAGTTGCATATGAAATAGGAATATATTCATATGAGGTGTGTAGTCTTATTGAGTTTCATAAATCTTAATGCATAATTAATTGCTTAAATTCATATAGGAATATATTGGATTAGCAATTAATTATAGAATTGCTTGACCTTGGAAGTGGCTAGTAATTAAATTAAGGAAACTCGACTATCAATCATATGGAATAAATTGGGCTAGAATAGATAAGTGATTCAATCCGAAATTTGTTAAGTGAAATCTAATCCCTAGGACTTTTTCTCATATTTGTTTTCATATCATCTGCACTCATATTTAATTATTTTTCTTTTATTTGTACTCTCAATCACCAATTTATCGATCGACTAAATAGAATTAAAACTACCCATTTTGGTACTTAGTGATCAATCCTCGTGGGAACGATACTTTACTCACTTCTATATTACTTGATTATGACTGTGTACACTTGAACTATTTAATTGATCATTCACACTCGTAACAAGTTTTTGATTAATGACAACAATCCCCGGCAAGATATTTTTGGTTGTATATTGGAGAAGAAATTTTTTTTCTTTCTGTTTTTCTTTTGTTAGTTAGTAAAACCATTAGATGCATGGGGTGTGGAAAAATGGCAGAGTAAGGAGTTATTCTTAACTCTTGAGACGCATTTCATTAATTGCATTTTATTGGTTGCAATTTTTTTTTTATCTTTTTCAAAAAAAAAGTAAAAAAAAAAGAGTAAAAAAAAATCTTGTCCAAGTGCTTTGTAATGATATTAAGAAGTACACAAGTTTTAAGTATGAATCAATTGAATTTAGAGATTTTATAGCATGAATGAACAACTGATTGTTGCAATTGGTGATGAATTTTGAGATTGAATGAACTGAGTTTAAAAATTCCTAGCCGTGAGCTTCTGAGCCTATAATGATTATTTCTCTTGTGTGTGATATTCACCTATTAAGTTGTCACTCTAGAACTTGCTTTAAATCTGGTTGAAATTACATCTCACATGCACATTCAAAAATGAAAAAGGCATTCATTTTCTTTAGCTAGAGCCAAATAGCCAACGTTGCAATTATACCGTTGATAAGCCCCTTTGAGCCTAATTGACTGTTTCTTTGTTCTCAACCCATTAACATGTACTTTAATGATATATCAAGTGCTTTTACCTTATTCGGAAGATTGGTAGAGCATTAGAAATTCTTGTGAAATGGGCTATTGACAAAGTGTGGGGGTGTATATATCATCAATTTTATAGTTGCAATTCAAAAAGAAAAAGAAAGAAAGAAAAATGTCAAGTATTTGAATTGTGGGTTGTTATGATGAGATAAATTTATAAGTAGTCCATTTTTCAATTGTTCTATTAAATTTCTTAAATATAGCCTTTCATATCATGTTTTACATTCCTTTTACCTTAACCCCATTACAACTCTTAATAAGTCCTTTTGATTTGAATTATGCATATGAATTAAGTAGTGGAGATTGAGATTTTTAGCAAACCTATGGTAGTGCAATTTTTTTTGGTTGAATTTGAGCGAAACACTTACCCTTAAACACTTGAGAGATTGAGAGAATGAGTTACACTTACAAACTCAGTTTATTCATTTTCAAACAAAGTTACCGATTTATATTTTTGTTGATTCATGAATACTATGATCTCTTTACTTTACAATTGTGTTCTTGCTTATGACTTGACACTTCTTATTTTGTTGGAAGCACTTATTAGTCATTTCTTGTCTGAAGACGTCCAAGAGCTAAGTGTGGGGGAATTTGATAAGTAAAATATTTGCATGTTTATTTTCCCTTATATGATGATTTTATGGACGATATTGGAGCTTAATATAATATATTTGGGTGTAAAATAAATAGTATTTAAAAAATAAAGAAAAATATTAAAAAAAAGGTCAGTACTGTAGCGTCGGTCACTATTCATGACAGAATCACTGTAGCAGGGATGTTACTGTAGCGGATGGAATCACTGTAGCAACACGGAAAAAACGCGTAAACCAACCGACAGGATACTGTCCACTATTGTAGCAATGCGTGAAAAGAAGGCAAAAATCACTGTAGCACCGTGGAAAAAAAAGACACGACACTGCCTATAAATTCAATGCGTTAGGCGTAGATTCGAAGGTGTGGAGAATTTTCTCTGACAGTCAGAGATCCTTCTCTGACAGGGATAGATATTTTCCCCACACCTTCAAATCTACGCCTGACGCATTGAATTTATAGGCAGCGTCGTGTCACTTTTTTCCACAGTGCTACTGATAAATCACAATTTTAATATATTTTATCCCACCTTATTCATTTATTTTGGGAATTATTTTAGGCTAATTTGGATTTATTAGATAATATTTGGATAACTAGCCTATTTTGGGAAATAATATAAATCTGAATTGATTATGATATTATTGAGCTTAAATTATTATTATTTTGATTGATATCTTGTGATTGGATAATATTTTCAAATATATGATAAATCACGATTTTATTATATTCTTGCAGAAGATCCTACGGTGCAGAGCTTTTCTTAGAAACTCAAAAAGAATCCAATGGTAGAATTTTATTGGGCTTTTGGAATTTTAGAAGGTCCAAATTAGTACCCAAAACTCTCCCCTCCCTTCTTAAAAATAACCTAACCGTCACAGCATTGACATATACACACACGGACAGACGCTGGACGCTGGGGGGGAGGCCGAGACGCACACCAGGAGGTATTGAGAAATTGATTCATCCAAGTTTTCCTTCTCCACGCGGGTCCCACGGCATTAATCAATCATCAATTCAAAGTTCATAAAGCGATTTTCATGGCTGTGTCATGCTGTGCGAAGATTGGAGGGAAAACTAAATTCATGGAAGCTTAATTCTCTTGGGAGGTAACTTGAAAGGAGCATGGAGGAAGCTAAAGCCTAGGAGCTTACACTTGAAGACTACAAGAGAGTGTCTTTCTTTTATCTTTTTGATTCAAGACTTGAGATTATTTAGTTTTAAATTATTTTGGGTTGTGTTAATTGAGAACAATCTAGTTTTAGATTGTAGACTTATTTTTTATTTGGATTAAATTGATATTTTGGATTTGCTTTGTTCTTAAATGATTATTGGGATTTTTGTTTGCAAACCTTTGATTGTCAATTAAATTATTAATCGAGTTTTCATTATTAATTTAATTGTCGATTTGGGTTTAATCTCTTGATTGTTTAATTAAGGTGATTAATTGTCGAATTGTTTAATTAGGCAATTGTGAACATAATTTCCAAAATTATCCTAAACAATTGAGATTGGTTTTTAATGGATTTAATTAACCACCGCTTTTTCCATTATGAGTTTTCTAGTGGATTAGGTGTTATTAAGCTTGAGGGTTTCCCATGTCTTAATTAGGTGATTAAATTTATTAATTCCAACTTTTGATGAATCTCCCTTTGGTCTAATAAATTAAATGGCTAAGAAAGCTAAATCCATGTGAATCCTGAGTTGTCCCCTTCATCATCATAATTGAATTAAACCTTTGTTATTTGTCTCACTTTTTCTTGATCTTTTTGATTAGCATCTTAATTCCTTTTTAAAAAAAAAACCCCAAAGATTGCATTCCAATTCATTTAGGTTAGTTTCATTCTCATATAGATTTTAGAGTCATTTGCATTTAGGTAGTGAAGTCTTGCATTTTAGTTTAGGTTCATTGCATTTTTTATCACCTAAATTCAATTCTAGAGAAAACCCACATATTGCTCCTTGGGAGAATGACCTAGGTTACCACTATATTGCATTAGTAGGTTGTCCTAGTTATTAATTGATTGCTTTAGCGACAGAAGCACGCATCAATTTTGGCGCCGTTGCCGGGGATCGAACCCGGGTCACCCGCGTGACAGGCGGGAATACTCACCACTATGCTACAGTGATTTTGCCTTCTTTTCACGCATTGCTACAGTAGTGAACAGTCCTGTCGGTTGGTTTACGCGTTTTTTTCCATGTTGCTACAGTGATACAGTGATTCCATCCGCTACAACACCTCCGTCCGCTACAATAACGTCCTGCTATAGTGATTCTGTCATGAATAGCGACCGACGCTACAGTACTGACCTTTTTTTTATATTTTTCTTTATTTTGTAAATACTATTTATTTTACACCCAAATATATTATATTAAGCTCAAATATCGTCCATAAAATCATCATATAAGGGAAAATAAATATGCAAATATTTTACTTATCACAAGAGTTTTGAGAAGTAACTACTTTAATAGGGAATTCATGAATATCATCGGTCCAAGAATTCTTCAATGGGAATTCATGAATATCATTAGTCCAAGTATTCTTCAATGAAGTTAGTATCATCAGTCCAAGCATTCTTCAATGGGAATTCATGAATATCATCAGTCCAAGCATTCTTCAGTGAAGCAAATTCAACATTGTCCAACGCAACCCACACAGCACTGTTACACTTGAATCCTGACCCATATTGCAATTGCCAGATTCTGTCACCTTTCTTAATTCTTCCTTTGGCTTCACAATAAGCCAATCCATACCACACTGAACTTGCAGATGTGTTCCCAAACTTATAAAGTGTCATTCTCGAAGGCTCCATGTCCCAGTCTCGAAGCTCAAGCCTCTTTTGCATTGTATCCAACACTGGCGTTGCTCCAGTGTGAATACAAAAGTGGTCAAAAGCCAACTTGAAGTTCGGAACATAAGCTTCAATATTCAATCCCAAAACCTTACTTCCCACAAATGTTACAAGAAACTTCAGTTTTTCTGAAACAGGAAGAACCAGTGGGGCCAGAGAAGTGATGTGAGACTTGAGGACTAGGCCAGCAACGTTTCTGAGGTCTTTTGAAATGGAAATACCCATCATGTGTTGGTCATCATCTTGTTGAAAAATGCAGTTGTAGCTTCTGTCGTCGGAAGCCATGTGGGTACGAAGTGTGTGAATGATTTGGTACTTTGAACGGTGACGATCTGAAGGATGGTTGGACAGGAGAGCAACAGAACCACCCATGCGAAACAGACAATTGACTGCGAGCATTGAAAGGTTGTTGCCCAAGTACGTCCCTGTGTTTGCATTTTCAGTGCTCACCACCATGGCGTACGAGTTAGTGTGTGACTGTGATAGCATAGTATTAAGGTATATGAGTTAGATAGGTACACTAAGTTATTCTTAAATAAAAGGGTTAATTAAGGTGCAAAACTACTCATGCATTTTTTCGGGTGCAAAAATATGCCTAAACTTTAAAAATCGAAGTAAAAATGACACGACCATTAAAAGGTGGTTTCAATGGTTGTGCCATTTTTATTGCCGATTTTTAAGTTGATAGAAATTTTTGAATTTGAGTTCGAGTTTTTTGCACATTAGATATAAGTTGAAATGTATTTTTGCACCCTAACCGTAAATAAAAAAATAGAGATAATATGAAGAACTCGACTTGGGGAGTTTGTTGCAACTCCTCTAATGCCTCCTGTCCCTCAAAATTTTCCAACCTCCCAAATGTTTTCCTTATATTTTTCATCATTAGATTCTCCATGAAAAACAAAGTAATATTTTGATATCTTACGTGCAAAAAATATTACAATTTTTTCAGTTTTTTTGCTAATTTTCAAAGAAAAAGTACTAAAATTTTGAATGGAAAACTATATCATTTTTTTTCCATATGATATCAAAATGTTGCTCGTTATATGTAGAATTTTTCATAAGATATCAAAATATCACTCGTTATATGTAGAATCTAATGATGGAAAGAAATAAGAAAAAATATTTTGGAAATTTGAAAAATTTAGCGATAGCAGAGGAGGCATTAGAGAAGGAGCATTAGACACCCCAAATCCAAATCAGACCTGGAGGAGGCGCTTGGCAAAGTCAATTGCAAGAACTCCACCGCTGCAGCCCATGCCGCTAAGATCAAAGCATAAAACGTTGTGTCTGAGTTTATATCTATTCACAATGATGTCACACAGAGACGGTGTGGGACAAAAAGTGGTGCTATTCACGACAAGGATTCCTATGTCGTTTGGTCGCACCCATGTTTTCTCCAGAAGTTCATCAATAGCTCCGAAAATCACAGTCTCTGTCTCCTTCCTTGCCTCAATCAGACATAATTTTGGTGGTCTCTGCATTATAGCTTGAGGGACATACGTCTTAGGTCCCAAACCGCACTTATCTAAAACATTCTCCATTCGTTGCACGTTCTCCTCTGAGAAAACTCCAACGTTCTTTATTGCTTCCACAAGGCCTTCCTTGGTGATAGCACAAGAATCATCGTTTGGTTTGTAGCATGCAAAGTCTACTAAGTATACTTTGCATGGCTGTGTCTTCAAGTAGTGATGAAAAATAATGGCTACTAGGGTTAGGAGGAATAACAATATTGCAGAGAAGCAAGAAGCCGTTAGAGATGGCTGAAGATATTTGAATTCATGGTGAACACGAGCAGAAGCTGAAGCTGAAGCTGCCACCGAAAAGGATATGAGCAATATTAGGTTCATCATGTTGAACGGCTAAGAAGTGGTACATGCAATGACTTTATTTGGTTTAGCCTTAAATAGGAGAAATAAATATTAATATTAATTAATATTAAAACTAGTGGAGCCGCTTTAATTTAATTTGTTTCAAGCTTATCAAGGATTCTGAGTTAATGCATGGGATCCACACTATCATATATTGATTTTTGGGTAATGTTCAAATTTGCTCTGGAAGTTTTCATTTAAGAGCAATGTTGCCCGGAAGTTTTTTCAGGTTCAATATCATCCTAAAAGTTAAAAGACGTAGTAATATTGCCCTATACCGTTAAAAAACTAATGTTAACGCTAAATGACAACATTGCTTCATTTTAACACTTCCGGGGCAACATTGAACGTCAAAAAACATTCAGGGCAATATTGTTTCTCAGCAAAAACTTATAGTGCAAATTTGCACCTTAAACCACTTATTTTTTTGTAAGCTAAAGAATTCTAATAAAATAAACTTCAAGATGTGAAAAAATGACATGAATATTATAAACATATACATACTAAATAAAGGACACGAGTAATTGTTTTTGTTTATTTCATGGAATCAACAACAATATAAAAACAACAAGAAAGCTGAATCTTTAGATATATTATTCATGGTCTCGCATAGTAACATTCTTGGGCCTTAAAGGATAATTTTCTCTTCCGTTTCTATTTCTTTTTATACCAAATTAAAACAGATCTAATTCTTCTTTCCATAAAAGATAACAACGGATCCACAGGGAATATCGTTTAAGGAAAAAATTAAAGTGTCCATAGGGGAATATGCATGAGACTAGACAACCAATCTCAATGCAAAGAAATTAAGGATAGTAAGATTTAATATTTTTAACTTACAAAAAGAAAAAAAAGATAAAAAACAAATTAAAAGTGGGAATGAGATTGCTGCTGATCAGAGTATAGCATAATTAGAAAACCTATATTTTTAGTGTAGTTATGACATGTTTGTAGCATTTAGTTGGCTGTCTCTGGATTTTTTTTTTCAAAGAAAACATGGTCATGATCATTACTCATTGTACTCTCTCCGGTTCACAATATAGGGCACTTTAATTAATTCATGGGAAATAAGAAATAACCACAGGAAATAAGAAATAATAGTTAACTCAATAAATGTGTCCTAAATTGAATTTTTTTTTTCAATTTTTACCCTTGTTGGAAAATGTGTTTGAAAATTTATTGAGTGGGCAAATTGGAAATGAACATTAATTATAGGGACAAAACTGAAAAATAAGCATTAATTATCCTACAAGTGACATATTGTGGACCAAGCTATTTTTCTCTATGTGCCCTACATTGTGGACCGGAAGGAGTAGTATTTTTTTTTTTCATGTATTTCCACGTAAGTAATGAAGCACATAATACTATTCAAAGCATGCTAACTACTCCCTCTGGTCCTATTTATAACCCATTTTTCCCTTAATTGCACAAAATGAATTGATAGTTAAAACTAATAAGTGTGTCAAAAATGCCATATATTTTTCATATATGCCCCTATTTATGAAAAGAGTATAGGAGAAAGAATAGATAAAAGTATGAGAGAGAATGAGTATAAGATTTGAGAGAGAATGAGTATTTAATAAGGGTAAAATAAGAAAAAGAAACTTACATTTTCAGACAAAAAGTGAAAGTTGCTTATAAAGGAATTAGACCTATGAGAGAGAAAGTTCCTTATAAATAGGACCAGAGGGAGTATATGACAAAGTGGACAGAGCCACATTTAAATTTCACATTGTTGAAAGAGACCTACGAAGAGAGGCGTCCTGATTGCAAAATCTCATTCCAAATTAGTCGGTATCTCTGTAAGAAAATGAAGCACATAAGGCTAATAAAAGTGAATGCATTTAAAATACTGGAAAAGGGGCTACAAAAATATGTACTAGACTCAGCAATGATTCGGCCAACGTTATTTATATTATTAAGAAAATCTTCCTTGCTTAAGAAGATACTACATGAACCAACAAACTGAGAATTATGTCTAACAAAAGGGGCTAGTGTCTCAACATGATAAACCAAGGTTTAAATTCCTGTAGGAGATGTGCCTACATTTAATGTCCAACAGTGTCCAAAAAAAAAAAAAAACGGTGTGTCTACATTAAGGTCCAAACCAAACTTTTCTAGAATTCTCTTCTAATAAATTCCCAACGCTCTTGGCTAGTCTATGCTTGGCTACAATAGATTCCTTAGTGACAGGGCAAGAATTGTTTGGTTCGTAGCATGCCAAGTCTAATGCAGAGAAGCAAGTAAGCAATATTATTAGACATGTGGATGAAAATATTTGAACTCATGAACGTAACCAGAAGCTAAAGCTACTACTATAAAAACGACATGATGAGCAGTAGATTCATCACATGTTGATGTTCGTTGAAGGTTAATTAAGCAGTAACGGCGCTTCGGATTGTCAATGACGTAGCTTTTTGAATACCAAGTTAGAAAATTGGATTCATATTTCGAGATAAGACAGAGACATATTCCTAAAATATAATGAAAAAGATTATGTAAACATGCATTTCAGAATATGTTAATTTACGCTTTTAAAATTTTATTTAAAATATAAAACAAGTCTGAAAAAGAACATCAAGAAAAACTAAATATATAATTTATAAAAAATATCATACAAGAGAGAAAGATAATGAAAACCGGACTAGTTAATAAATTGGTCAAAAAAATTAGGGTGAAGGTGCAAATTTAGCAATGAACAATTTCGCGATGAGTATCCATAAGACTTAACGATTTTTAGATGCAAAAGTAGACATGAACTATTATTTCGGAACAAAAGTAGAATTAAACTATTTATTTGGGAGCAAATATAGCAACATCATTAAAACACTTAACTTCTGTTACTTTTTGTACTGTGGGTCCCACCAGTATTCTCTCTTTCTATTACTTCAATATTTTTTTAATGGGAAAATATCACTTGGACCACATGGAAACAATTTCATTTCAGTTAATACCCAAAAGATTCTGAAATTTTACTGCATCTTTTAAGTCAAAATGAAATTAAACTTTTCAGTGAAAGGACAATAATAGTCTTACTTTATTTTTTGGGGATATCCGAAATGAAATTGTTTATATGGGGTCTAAGTGATATTTTTTTGATTAAAAAAATAAAGAGAGAGAGAGAGAGAGAGAGAGAGAGAGAAGACTAATGGGACCCACAGTTCAAAAAATAATAGAAGTTAATTATTTTTAATGACGTGCTATATTTGTTTCGAAATAAATAGTTTATGTCTCCTTTTACTCCAAAATAATAGTTTATGTCTATTTTTGCACCAAAAACTAGTTAAGTCTTATGGATGCTCATAGTGAAATTGTTCATTGCTAAATTTACATCTTCATCCAAAAAATTATTCAAAGGTTAGTGGTTTAAATCAAGGTCAACTAGGTTAGGGTTAGACCAGTCACAATTAAAATAATATTTAAATAAATAAATATTAATTTACAAATAAATAGAACATTTATATAATAAGCATACATAATCCAACAAAATAAAGTTTTCGGCCCTATAAGAAAGTAAAAAATAAAATTAATCACAATTAACCAGTCCAAAACTTTTAATTGGCTAAGAAATTGGTTCGCTTGTTTGTTAGTTTGACTAGTCAACTTGTAGAAGTATATTATTTAGAATTGTACGATGATTTTATTCATTAGTAGGCATGTTTGTTTTGGCATTGAGATTGCTTATAAGATGCTTTTCACGTAAATCGAAATAAAACTCATCTAATATATTTACCTCGTATACTATAAATCACGATTGAAAAAGCTACTTTTAATCATTTCGATCGTTATTCCAAATGAGTAGTATCAATCAACATATAAAGAGTACATGTGGTGATTGCTAAAGATACACTGAGAGATTTTAGAGATATGCCAAGATATTTGGTAAGATATTATAATAATTGATATCCCACGATAATAGCTTAAAAATAATGACTAATTATTTGAATAATTACCTAATATAATAATTTACAGAATATCAACATATTTACGACACACCTCTTGTTGGGTTGTGATACCATATACATGAGAGAGAAAACCTCTCCTGCTTGAAAGAGGACCTGTCCGCTTGGTGCTTGAAAGTTGGGCTTCTAAGGCCCAATAGATCCTAAGTTTTGACCCAATTGTATAATGAGAATGACAGGAGACATTGACTTTCCAGCCTACATATTATGCTTGTTTGAGATCATGTTTGAACATTTTAAAAGTTCTTATTTATGTAAATCGAGACAAATTTTCTTTTACATACTTACCTCATATACTGTAAATCAGGATTGAAAAACTACTTTTAAAGGCTTCAATCATTATTTCAAACAAACACAATTTATTAATACTTCTTATGTCCTTCTATTAATTTACTATGTATAGATATAAAAAAATAATTAATTAAAATTGATTAGTAGTTAAGCGTCAAAATATTTTATAATTATAAACTCTTAATCAATGTTTTTGACCATGAATTCTTAATGAAGTTTGAAAATTCACTAGTAGAAAATTAGCTTTTTAGATCACCACATTTAGACCGGTTATAGTGGATAAGGTTTAAAAAAGATGACTGGTAGCAATTTTGTAATTATAGATAACTTCTAAGATCGGTTCTAAAAATAACCAGTCTAAAATATACTATTTAGACCGGTTATATACAAAACCGGTATAAAATATAAAATAATTTAAAAATTAAAATTTTTTTAACTTTTAAGATTGGTTAAAATAAATAACTGGTCTTAAATAGCAAAAATTTTAGACCGGTTGTTAGTGACAATCGGTCTAAATGTGTTTTCTTACAAAATTCCCACGCCTAGATCCTACGCTCTATGAACCCTTTCTGCTCTTGTTGCCATCCATTTCTTTATGAACTCTGTCCCTGCTTGTTCTGAACTCTTCCATCGCGCCTTGTTCCTATTTTGGTCAGCGTCATCGGTTCTTTGATCATTGTTGCGCTCCTCCGCCGTGCTTGTCGCTGTGTGCCCTCGTTGTTGTTCTTTGATTATCTTCACGATTGTTCGTTGCCACCTCTATTCTCCACCATGATCATTCTCCTCTGCTGTGACTTCCCTTTGTCTGTGCCGTGAATTTGAGGACTTCATTTTAACCTCAGTCGACGCTGCTATGACTTTGGCTAGAAGCTCACTCCTTGGTCTTCAATCAAGTTAGTATCTGTTCTGGAGTTGTTGTTCAATAATCAATAATGTCTATTGAAAATGGCCCTTGATGTTGTTTTGAGCACTTAATTCCTACAAGTTTTTGTTATAGGTTGTTGGAAATCCAACTGTTTTGTGATAACGTATTCTGGAAAAAAAATAATCTGCACATCTAGGTTAGATGCTCTGACTTGTATATCCCTGTAATATTATATTTGTCTTGAAGTAATATCATTCTAAGTTCTATTTTAGTGTGATTGCTTGATTGTCAGTGATATTGGTTTGTTGAAAGAATACTGTCTCAAATGGTGCATGTTAGAATTAGCTGAAACCTAATGCATATAAACTGAATAGCTTTGCAATAAAAGTTTTAAAACTTGTATCTATATACCTTTATTATGAAATATTGCTTGGTTGTTATCATGCCATAATTTATTGGTATATTGCTACAAGTGTAGTTATTGTCTCCTAGTATGCATACTTCTTAATTTCATTGAAATCCCAAAAACTCTATGGATCTTGTTTTTTTGACTATCCTTTTGTTGTTGGATAGGGTGCTACAAGGTGTTGAGATATATGAATCGTAGTTTGATAAAAGCTAAATGGACGAGTGTTGATTATGATAATGGGGTAAGGGGTTTTTTAGAATTTGCTAGAAGAAATGTCGATGATGAGAGTGGGATATTTTGTTGCCCTTATGTAATATGTTTGAATGAGAATCGACTAAGTGTTGCAGATATATATATACACATTTAATTTATGAAGGATTTTGTAAGAGTTATACAATATGGGTATGGCATGGTGAAGAATTAGAAATGTCAAGTTCATCTCAATAGGGGGAAGTGGCCTTTGATGAGAATGACACGGATATGGATGATCGGGTAAAGGATATTATTCATGATGTAGGAGAAGAGGCTTTTGAGCAATCACATGCATATAGTAATATGTGCAGTGATGCTGAGAAGCCGCTGTACGTGGGGTGTAAAAAATCCCAATTGTTGAAAGCAGTATTGAAATTGGTAAGCTTGGAAGCATGGCATGGATGGAGCAGCAAGAGTTTTTCAGAAACACTTGAGACTTTTAAGGACATGCTTCCAGATGATAATGTGTTGCTTTATCGATACTATGATGCTAAGAAAATATTGTGTCCACTAGGGATGAAGTATAAAAAGATCCATTCATACCCTAATGATTGTATATTGTATAGAAAATAGCATGAAGAGAAACAACAGTGGTCACTATGTGAAACCCCAAGGTACAAATCAAATAACGCCCATGCAAAAGTATTGTAGTATCTTCCAATCATACCAATATTCAAGCACTTGTTTGCTAATGAAAACGATGCAAAAAATTTGAGATGGCATGCGAATGAGAGGATGTCCAATGGAAAGCTTCGACATTCGGCTGATTCTTCTCAATGGAAGAAAATTGATCAATTATTTTCCAACTTCGACAAAGAACCTAGCTAGGAACCTTAGGCTTGGACTTAACATGGATAGCATGAATCCTTTTGGCAGCCTAAGCAGTATACATAGTTCATGGTCTGTTCTGTTGATAATTTACAACTTATCTCCTCTGTTATACATGAAACCAAAGTACATTATGTTGTTTATGTTGATATCAGGCGAAACAAGTATTCTATATTACCGATTAGGCAAATAAAATGTGGTTTGTAACTCTTTAAGGAAAAAGGATCGTTGACATTAATCAGGAAAGTCGTTCAATGAATGATCTTCTTGAAACTTTTTTTGTTTTCTATGGGTCTACCAGAATTGAATGAAGAAGATGAAGTAGATAATGAACACAACACAAGAAATGATCATCATGAAGGATATGAGAGGATATCCCTTTATAAAACTACTTTGAAGGATAGTTATAGCTAAAGTAATTATTATGAATTATATTTGAATTATGTATATTGGCTTTTTATATATAAAACTATTGTTTTTGTTGTCGTCATAGGAAAATGAAGGATACGAGGTGTCCTTGTGTAGATGCTATGGAGCCACTAGTGATCATCAGTGATGGATTATTGTATACTGTCACTACAAAAAAAATGTGGTTTAGTAGTAGTTAAAAGTATGTATTTGTAGCGATTTTATCCGCTACAAACATAATTAGTAGCGGTTCCTTGAACCGCTACTAAATCCACTATTGCAAGTGTATTTGTAGTGGTTATTTTTAACCGTAGCTCAAGCGAAAAAATCACTACAACATTCTCTTTTGGGGAAATCCTTTTCTGGGTAATTTGTAGCGGTTATATAACTACTACAAATGGCAAACCATGAATTTTGGATGGTAGGAAACAAAAATGAAAATTTGGCTTGATTTTTGTAGCAGTTAAAAAACTGCTACTAAATTGAATTTAAAAAGGGCGGAAAATATTAGTAGCGGTTACATAACCGCTACTAATTTCAACAGAAATTCAAATTTTGCGCCATAAATTTGAATTTCTTTTTAAAAAGTATAATTGTAATGGTTTAAATGTCAAAAAAATTGAAAAAAAAAATACAATTATTTGTTTCCGTTTTTTAATATTAAATTAAATAGTTTATTATTTTAATAGTTTAGCTAATTTAATTAGCTTATTATTCATTAATTTAAGTCATTTATAATTTAAAAGGAATGATTTAATTATATTAGATAAGTTTGAAGATTGTATTGATAATATTATTGGGGATACGTAGGTAATAAGGAACTATTATGTTGTTTGCTATAATGTGATTATGATTATGTAAGGAAAAGAGGAAACAATGAGAACATGTTCTTAAATATCTGAAAAAAATAGTGAGAATAAATATTATGCGAAGGAAAAAAGTATTGAAATAAAAATTTTAAAAATTTATTACCATATTTGATCACCTTGTTAAGCTCCTCAGTTCATAGAAAAAAAAGTGAAAATGAGAGAAGTTGAAAGAGAGGTAAGGTGGAAAGAAATGGGGAAGTGTTTAAAATGAGATATGGTTGAGGTGTTTATAGGGACCTGCGTGGAACTTGTAGTGGTTAGTGTCATAATTTTGTAGCGGTTTTAGGTTGTGGCGGTTATTGTATGTATTTGTAGTCGTTTTGTAACTGCTACAAATATTTTATTAATTTTTTTAAAAAAAAACAAAAACATAATTTTTTTTTGAAACAAAAACATAATTTGTTTGATCAGTCATTCTCGCCATCCCTACAAAAATTGTATAGAAAAATTTTTAGCGATGTATATTTTTGTTAAAAAATTTAATTAAAATGATATTTATTTAAAAAACATACCGAGCTAGAGGTAAATTGTGATCGTTTTCAGGGAAGAAGTTTTCAAAATTGGCAGGCTAAAATGACTTACTCTCATAGGCGATGTTATCACCATTACCCATGTCATAAAAGGTCTTGAGGCTTTAAATGAAGAACCATGTGCTAATTCCTATGTCTCTCGTCCTCAACATAATAAACCTAGTGTGCCTTTGAGGCAAGAATATACGGCTCATCATCTTGAGAATGATTAGTGTGAATTGGCTGTGAGAAATTTATTGATGTAATGCCTAAGTCATCAGTTGAGAGTCCTCAAGAAGTAGTGGTATTTGCCCATAAACACTTGAATAGCGTAACGGTGAAACGGCCTTGGTACTTAAGTTTCACGACATCAAGAAGCTTTCTATAGTAAGGGAAGCCTCCGAACTGCATGTTGGCATCACTATTGCTCGCATAACTCCTTGTCCTAAAGGTGCCATAAACACCCGAACTTTGAGTTTGCAATCCTTGATCTCGTGAAACTATGCAAAATTTGAAACTGTTGACATTGTAAGCTATAAACCTTTTTGCATGGTTAAAAGGGCTGATTACGAGAGAAATGAAATCTGGTGAGTGTGGGTTATGGTTATTTAATATTCTACATGCAAACTAGCTTGGGAATTCTCTGTAGACCTTTTTATCAACTTCGGATGATGTTTGTGTACGGATCCTAAGTTGACGTTTCAAATGACTTTTGAATTCCCTGCAATTAATCATGGAAAGCTGCTGATCATAAAATGTAAGTACAAAATGTTAAAAAAGATATAGAATAATATATGTGTGTACAATTCTTACTGAAGGAAGGGTTCAACTTGAGTGTAGTTAATCAAGATATGTCTATGTGCTTGCAACTTCTCAGTTTCCGTTAGTTTGAAGTTCTTAGTTCCTTCAACTAGTTTACCAACACAAGGGATAAATTCTCTTGAGTTGGTGAAGGTTCAGGACAATCGTCTACACGAGGTGGTTGGTTGAAGATGGTCTCAATGTCATCAAAGTACCTTGAACAGAAATACAGGACCTTATCCCCTATATAACCTTCTAGCCAAGCCTTGTTCATTTTTCCAAGAAACCTACAAAGTGAAGAAGGGCAAAATGATACAAAATGCTTAAAAAGGAGACTAACAAACATAAGAACTAATAATGGCGCATATATATAAAATGAGTACCTCTCAATAGGATACATCCATCGATATTGAACTAGGCTAGCGAGCTTTGTTTCATGAACAAGGTGGACTGTCAGGTGAACCATCACAGTGAAAAAGGACGGAGGAAAGAGCATCTCCAAATGACAAAGAGTAAGAATAATTTTGGACTGTAGCTGATCGAGCTCCTCAACAATCAAGACCTTAGAACACAACTTCCAAAAGAAAGAACGAAGCTCCACCAAAACAATTGACATATCGGGAGGAAGTGCATTCTTTATAGCCAGCAGAAGTAATTGTTGCATAAGCACATGTGAGTCATGACTCTTTAGGCTAGCAACCTTTTAAGCCTGTATGTCAATATATCATGAAATGTTGCTTGAATACCCATATAGAACTTTTATTTTCTTCAACGTCGCGAGGAAGACTTCCTTGTTCGGTTTTGTAAGGGTGAACTTTGCCGGTTGAAATTTGTCATCCTCATCTGGCCATGCGTATTCACGAACTCCCATGTCACGTAAATCTTTCCTCGCTTGAAGATGATCTTTTTACTTTCCCGGTTTGTTAAGCAGCGTATATAGCACATTATCGCATACATTTTTTTCAATATGTATGACATCTTGATTGTGGTGAAGTAAATTAGAATTCTAATATGGAAGAGTGAAGAAAATGCTTATCTTTCTCCATTGTTGAGGTGCAAAAGTCTTGCCCCTCTTTTGGCTTGTTTTTGCTGCATCGTCACTTTTTCCGAACTCAAATTCAACATCCTCAAATTGCTGTAAGATATCTGCGACGGATAAAGTCTGAGGTTGCCCTCTTGTTTCTGGTTTTCCATGGAAGCCATTTCGTTGCAATCTAAACTTGTGCCTTTGATTGAGAAACATCCGATGCCCCACAAAACACTACTTCCGACTGTGGGGAAGGTGCACTGCGTCAGAGTTAAAATTGCAAGTTGGACACACCGAGCCAGTATGTACATTCCACCCGGATAATGTTCCAAGGCCAGGAAAGTCACTAATCGTCCACATTAAGGCTGCATGCAAGTTGAATAATGTCTTCTTGTAGGCGTCATATGTCTCGATACCGACATTCAATAGGTCAAGAAATTCTTCAATAAGCAGTTAGAGATACACATTGATGTCATTACCTAGTGCCTTTTTGCCTGTAATGATCATAGACAAAATGAAGCAGCTTTGTTTCATACACATCCAGGGGTAAATTGTAGGTTGCCAAAGCAAGTCTAACATTTCTAAATAGATTGAAACCGTAGGTTGCCAAAGCAAGTCTAACATTTCTGGGGTCAGCAGTGAAAGATGGAAAGTCTTTATCGAACATTTTCCAGGCGTCTGCATCCCGAGGATGTCATAATTTACCATCTTCATTCTTTTCAACCTCATGCCACCTCATATGCTCTGCCGTTTTAGACGACATAAACAAGCTTTGTAAGCGCGTTTTCAAAGGGAAGTATCTGAGAATCTTTACAGGTTTCTTCTTCTGCTTTTTTCCCTTCCGAATTGTCATGTACCTCGATGTGTGACATCACTTACAAATCTCCATGCTGTCATTGTCTCCCCAATACAACATACAATCATTGGGGCATGGATCAATTTTTTTGTACTTCAAGCCCAATCTGTAAATAATCTTCTTGGCCTCGTAGAACATTATGGGAATCTCCGTGTCGGGGAATACATCTTGTAATAATTCCAGCAACATCGATATTCCCTTATCTGTGATTCCACACTAGCACTTGATATGATACAACTTTATCAAGTAAGATAATTTAGAGTATTTTCGAAAACTTTGATATAAAGGACGATCTGCTTCATCCATCAAGCTGAAAAAATCCCGAGTGGCTTCATTCCTCATGAATACCAGCTTTAAGCCATGCACTTCTTTGTTGAAGTTGTCGTCATGAACACCAAATGCATCACACACAGTATCATTAACAGGATCATCTTCATCTAGTTGAACTCTTACTTGTGAATTTCAAGGAAGAGCATCATCATATCTCATACTGGCCTTCTCACCATGAACTGTCCAGAACGTATAGTCTTTCAGGAAAGGCGTCAAAAGCAAATGTTCCTTAACAACATGTTGTACATGCCACTTCTTGAACTTGCATCTCTGACACAGACAGACGATCTTGCAGTTATAGTTGGCGTGAGTGAATGCAAAATCCAAGAAATTGTTTAATCTATACAAATATTCCAGAGAATTGTGTGGCAACCTGATCCATGGCTTATCCATAGCTACTAGTGAGAGAGAAGAAAGTAGTGAAGAAGATAAATGAATAGAGAATTATGAATGCCTGGAAGCTTATATTCTGATTTTTCAACGTTTAATATTTTGTAGCGGTTAAGAAACCGCTACCGTAACCACTACTGTGTTCCAAATTTGTAGTAGTTATATAAGTAAAACCGCTACTAATTTTCTACCCATCGGAATAAATTAGAAAATTTATTTTAACCTTGTAGCGGTTCTACAACGTAACCGCTACTAATATATATTTGTAGCGGTTATAAATTCTTTACCGCTACAAAGTTATGGCGAAAGAAGAATTTCAGATTTCAAATATTTTAACTTAATAGTGGTTATAAGAAAAAGACCACTACAAATATTCATGACCGTTGGACAATTTTAAAAAAATTGGGTTTTCAATTTGTAGCGGTTATTGGGGAAAACTGCTACAAATTTAGAACACGGTAGGGGAAAATTCAAAATTTAAAAGTTGAAGATTTGTAGCGGTTATTACTGTAATCGCTAAAACAAATATTTGATTTTTGAAACTCCCTCCCTCGGTGCTTTACATTTGTAGCAGTTTATACTTATAACCGCTATAAATTGAAAACCAAATTTGTAGCGGTTTTTGACACTAACAGCTACAAATATGGAACAAAATATTTTTTTTTTAAATATTTGCATCGGTTTTACAATATAAACGCTACAAATATATGTGATTATTATTTTTTTTGTGGTTAGTTTTAGAAATATAAAAAAAAATTATTGTAAATGCAACAAAAATTTAGCAAGGCTCTAAAAATATAAATATAATTATTGTAAATGTAACAAGAATTTAAGTTCTAAAAATAAAATATTCAGGTTTATTTACAAATGTTTCAAAAATAAAAAAAATATAAATGTCCTAAACTAACTAGCAGGAGGCTGATCATCTGGTCCTCCTTCAGGTGGCACTCCCTCAGGTACAGCTGGATTGGGGCGCTGGATAGAGTTAGCAGCACCATAATCATTGACAGGAGGAGGAGGCTGGACGACAAACTGAGGGATAGAGGGAACCTGTGGATGCTGCTCGTCCGAGAACAGGCAACTCCACACTCGAGCATGTAGTTCGCCACTGCACTTGCTGAGCGTAGTAGAAATTGGCCTACTGTTGTATCTGCTGCTGCTGTATTTGTTGCTGTAGCTTGTGTCCTAGCCAAATCTGAGCGTAGCTCCTTAACAGACTTATCCCTCGGATGTCTGACCCCGGATGTCTGTGCTTTAGAGCTGCCAGCCTCAGAGGTGGCGCTCCTGCCATAGACCATGCTAGGTCTGGCACCCATCCCCATCCCCCGCATGAGTCTGGGGTGCTCAACCTGACTCAAACCCACCTTCAAAGGAGCTGTGGGGTCTATAGACCCTTGTGACTCCTTGGTCTGGGTTTGAAGTTTTGTAAACCTTTGAAGTTCTGTAGCGGTTATGAATACCCAACTGCTACAAATGGGTGACCTTTGACATTTTGTAGCAGTTCAGTTCGTTGTAACCGCTACACTATTGGCGCAGCTTGGTGGCGCCAAGTGGCGTGAACTTTGTAGCTGTTCAGTTGTTGTAACCGCTATAAATTAACTGCGACAAATTTTGGCGGGAATCTTGTGCCATATTTGTAGCTATTTTATGCTTTTAACCGCTACAAAAAAAAGTTCCCAATAAGTTACGCCACTTGGCGCGTAGCTTACCGCTATAAATTTGTAGCGGTTTATGTTATAACCGCTACAAATGTCACAATTTGTAGCGGTTAAAATCAATTGTTACAAATGCACCACTACAAAATCCCTTTTTGTTTTTGGTAGTGTGTACATATTCTGTCTCGGTAGATTCCTCTATCATTAATTAAAATGTTTTGACTGTATTATTAGCTAAAGTTTTGATTTCTTTTTCAAACTGTAATATTAAAACAGGAGAATAAAAATGTGTAGCAACATACCTTAATTTTCCGATTGTGTGTGATAATGTGTTGATTTTTAATGATTTATTGTTATTGCTTCTGTGGAATGTGAGGTGTATGTAGGAAGAATAATGTAAGTTACACCATTTGAAATTATGTTTTAAAATACTTGACGAAATGAGAATGTGTAAGAGAATAATTTATTTGGGGTGTAGGAAAAATGATTTATTGTTGTTGCTTGTATGGAATGTGGGGTGCAGGAAGAATGATGTAAGTATTACACCATCCAGTAATGCTTGATGAAAATGCTTTTGTATAAGGTGTTTGTTATAATGTGTAAGAGAAGAATTTATTTGGATATCGTTGATATGACTGCTTACTGGGTAAAATGTTTTAACAGGGAAAATGGCTTGATGGGTAAAACGTTTCAAAAGGAAATTTTTTTAAAAAAAATGGAAACTTTTTAGACCGGTTATTTAAATAACCGGTTTACAAAAAGACATTTTAGATCAGTTTTCTATGAAACCAATATGAAAAGTCATTCTTTTAGACCCGTTATTTAAATAACCGGTCTAAAAAGAATGACATTAAAACCTGTTAAGGTATAAAATGTCGTTATTTTTAGACCGATTGTATAAATAACCGGTCTAAAAGTTTTTAAGATTGATTTTAAAAAGTAACAGACTTTTTAGACCGACTATATCAAGACCGCATCACAAACCGATCTAAAATGTTATTTTTACCTGATCTTAAAAATGCTTTTTCCACCAGTGATTCATTTTTCATTTTTCATGTGTTTACATCGAAAGAATAATTAGGGGCTTCTTTCCAATCACAATGTTTCTTATCGGTCAATTATATATCCAAGCCAGAAAATGGGAAATCGTCATTTTAAACTTTAATATGGTGCATATAAAAGACAAGGATATCTTTAAGAATAAATAATGAATATTTCATGAAATATTGTCCTGGGGAAAAATTCAGTACATTTTGAGAAATTTATTGAATTATTGTATCAAGTATGGTTATTAAAACCAGACTAGCCCGGTCACCTAAACGGTCCGGTCAACCTGTTTGACCGTTTCATTGTTTATTTAGACTTTTATGAATTTAAAAATTTTTATCCAATTTTACATATTTCTCAAAATTATAAATTAAGACTTTATGGAAAGTTTGAAATGTCTACTTTTTAATGCAAAAAGAATAGCTAAAAAATGTTATTATTTGATCTTTGAAAATTTTTAAATTCCAAAAATATTCAAAAAAATATTATCATTTATATTCACTTGCTCACCGGTCTGACCTCAAGTTAACTCTGATTTGACTACAATATCATCTACTAAACCTTAACCTACTACACATACCAATTCAATGGCCGGTATAAAGGGTTTTATAAATAACATTGGAGCGAGTATTTTTCTAACGTAAATGTTGACAAAAGTTAACGTTGAATATTCATTCAAGACCAACTAACCAAAGATGAGCAGTGGTAAGAATATATAGAGGATCAAATAAATCTGCAGCTAATTGAGGAATCACACATCGTTAATATCCTTGGGAGGCATTGCCCAATTAAAGTAGATTTTCAACGATCATCACATTTTATTTTCTCCCCGACTACCATCAAAGCCACAAATTTCTTATGCCACAAAAGTATAACACACACACACAACACATATTTGGTAAATATAAATAACACAATGAATCCACTGCTCATCCAAAAGATGATTAGGAAATGCTCATCCCAAAATAAGAGCCTTTTTTTTTTTTTTAAAAAAATCATTAATTTTTTTATTTGTTCGAATTAAACTGTATTTCATATCCTATTGTAATTTTAGTAATGCTCGGTATCTTAAACTAATTAATTTTTAGTACATCCAGCAAAAAAAAAAAAAAAACTTCATGATGTTGGATGGAATGATAATTTGAAATTCCAAGTGCTACTGAAAAAATATTTTAAGATATTGGGTAGTATAGGAAAAATTTTTCTGAATACTGGATATATTAGAAATTAGTTAATTTGAGATTTTTTCTGGGTGCTGGATTAAAAATTAATTAATTTGAGACAATTGATGAAGAGCATTGAAGGGTTGTTGCCTAAGTACGTCCCTGTGTTTGCATTTTCAGTGGTCAGCACCATGGTGCATGAGTTAAGGTGTGACTGTGATAACATAAAGTTAAGGTGGATGAGCTAGATACAAGTACACAATTTTTCTAAACTTTGACTCGGTTGTGGTTGTATATATGTTTCTTTTAATTTTTCTAAATTTTGAGTGAATGCAACTCAATTCTCATAGTCATACCTGATGACAACTTAGTCTTTAAAACTTAACTTGATGCAATCAATCCCTATATATAGTTTATTTTTATATAGGTGAATTATCATGAAGACGTATGTATGGAAATGATGTATTCATCAAAAAGTCTTATTAGTAATAAATGAGTATCATGAACTTGTTATTATTCCCTACATTAGAACTTATTATTGTATGTTACTCATTAGTTGTTGTGAGACTTTTTGGCCATGTTAACTTTTCCTTTGGACCTTATAGTAAGTCGTGCTTAAATAAAATTATAGAGTATATTAATTATATGAAGTTTGGGAACTAAAGTTAAAATTAATTTTAACTTGAGCAAAAACTATAAATACTAAGTTGAATCGAGTCAAAATTTAGACGTTTAATTATAATTAAGTCAAAACTATAAAGTTAAAAGATTAATTTTGGAACTAAAACCAAGTTGTTTGATTGCATAACAATTAGCTAGCTGATGATCTTACTTCCAACTTTTCTTTTCTTTTCTTTTTTTAAACAAAGAAATTACAAAAAGAAGCTGAAGGAGGCGTTTGGCAAAATCAATAGCAAGAACTCCACCACTGCCGCCCATGCCGCTAAGATCATAACATTGAACGTCGTGTCTGAGTTTATTCACAGAGTCGGTGTGGGACAAAACGTTCTGCTGTTCACCACAAGGATTCCTATATCCTTTGGTCGCACCCATGTTTTCTCCAGAAGTTCATCAATAGCTCCGAAAATCACAGTCTGTGTCTCCTTCCTTGCTTCAACCAGACATAATTTTGGTGGTCTCTGCATTATAGCGTGAGGGGCATACGTCTTAGGTCCCAAACCACACTTATCTAAAACATACTCCATTCGTTGCACGTTCTCCTCTGAGAAAACTCCAACGTTCTTTATTGCTTCCACAAGGTCTTCCTTGGTGATAGCACAAGAATCATCGTTTGGTTTGTAGCATGCAAAGTCTACTAAGTATACTTTGCATGGCTGTGTCTTCAAGTAGTGATGAAAAATAATGGCTACTAGGGTTAGGAGGAATAACAATATTGCAGAGAAGCAAGAAGCCGTTAGAGATGGCTGAAGATATTTGAATTCATGGTGAACACGAGCAGAAGCTGAAGCTGAAGCTACCACCGAAAAAGATATGAGCAATATTAGGTTCATCATGTTGAACGGCTAAGAAGTGGTACATGCAATGACTTTATTTGGTTTAGCCTTAAATAGGAGAAATAAATATTAATATTAATTAATATTGAAACTAGTGGAGCCGCTTTAATTTAATTTGTTTCAAGCTTATCAAGGATACTGAGTTAATGCATGGGATCCACACTATCATATATTTATTTTTGGGTTAATATTCAAATTTGCTTCGAAAGTTTTCACTTAGGAGCAATGTGCCTGGAAGTTTTTTCAGGTTCAATATCATCCTAAAAGTTTAAAAACATAATAATATTACTCTATACCGTTAAAAAACTAATGTTAATGGTAAATGGCAACATTGCAGTTAACAGTAAAGAGTAGCATTGTTTTATTTTAACACTTCCGGTGCAAATTTGCACCTTAACCCATTATTTTTTTCTAAGCTAAAGAATTCTATTAAAATAAACTTCAAGATGTGAAAATGACATGAATATTATAAACATATACATACTTAACAAAGGACCCGAGTAATTGTTTTTGTTTAATATATTTCATGTAATCAACAACAATATAAAAACAACAAGAAAGCTGAATTTTTAGATATATTATTCATGGTCTCGCATAGTAACATTCTTGGGCCTAAAAGGATAAGTTTCTCCTCCGTTTCTATTTCTTTTTAAACTAAATTAAAAGAGATCTAATTCTGCTTTCCATAAAAGATACCAAACGGATCCACAAAAGATAGCAAACGGATCCATAGGGAATAACGTTTAGGGTCTGTTTGGTGGAAGGGATTTGGGGGGGGGGAAGGAAGAGGAGGGAAAATTTGTATGTGTTGAATTTTAAAAGATTGAAGAAGTGAGGTAATAAAATTTTAATAAAGAGAATATATAAGATAAAAGAGTAATAAAAATTAATTAAAAATTTTTAACCTCACTTCTCTAATTTTTTTAAATTCAACTCAAAAAAATTTTCCCTCTCCCCACTTTCCCTCCCCTCCCCTCAAACCAAACAAGTTCTTAATGAAAAAAATTAAAGTGTCCATAGGGGAATATGCACGAGACTAGACAACCAATCTCAATGCAAAGAAATTAAGGATAGTAAAATTTAATATTTTTAAATTTCAAGAGGAAAAATAGATAAAAGCAAAAGTGCGAATGAGATTGCTACGGATAAGAGTATAACATAATAGAAGTTTGGGCATATTACAGTTAGGTCCTAGGTAATAGAAAAAATGAAAAAAATGATCCATTCAGATTTCAAAATTACCAACAAAATACTGAAAAACGGGCTACAAAAATATGTACTAGACTCAGCAATAATTCGGCCAATGTTATTTATATTATTAAGAAAATCTTCCTTGCTTAAGAAGATACTACATGAATCAACAAGCTAAGAGTTGGGTCAAACAGAATGGGCTAGTATCTCAAAATGTGTTAAATCAAAACTTAAATTTTTATGGGAGATGTGCTTACATTTAGTGGCTAACAGTGTGTAAAGGCAAAAAAAAAAAAAAAAAAAAAAAAGTGCTCTGTCTACATTAAGGTCCCAAGCAAAACTTTCTAGAATTGTCTTCTGATAAATTCCCAACGCTCTTGGCTCTTCTATGTTTGGCTACCACAGATTCCTTAGTGATAGCACAAGAATTGTTTGGTTCGTAGCATGCTAAGTCTAATGCAGAGAAGCAAGAAAGCAATATTATTAGACATGGATGAAAATATTTGAACTCATGAACGTAAGCAGAAGCTAAAGCTGCTGCTATAAAAACGACATCATGAGCAATAGATTCATCACATGTTGATGTTCGTTGAAGGTTAATCAAGCAGCAACGGCGCTTACAGGTGGTCTTCGTTTCGACACCTTTACATAATAATAATAATATGTTCCCCCCTCCCTGTCTCACTTTCAGCGAGTTCTCAAGAAAGCCCCTCTATTGATTCTGAGATTTACGTCACAATGTGGATTATTTAACTGTGAATTAAAGCATCATGCCAATGAAGAGATTTGGCCAGTGATCATTCAATTACCCACTCCGGCTATCACTGATTGTTAAAGGAGGTAAAACATTTCAAGAGGCCTAGTTTAGTTATACGTACGCTCATCTTTACACTTCAGCTCTCTTCATATTTCCTCACTTCATGCCACCACTGAAGCAACACTCTGGGTTCTTATTATCATTAAGGCCTTTGATCTTAACTCAATAATGATTGAAGTAACTAAATCTATACAACTTGTCTAAACTCTAGAACAGAGAAGAAGCGTTTCCTTGACTGTCCCAATATAAGGAAACAAAAGCACTTTCGTTGTTCGTCATTGTTTGCTTAAGAATATGAACTAAGCATCCGGAAAGGGATAAACAAGTTGACATCATGAAATTTGTCCTAAAATTAAACTCCAAACAACAAATCATTTCTGAAAATTACTTTGGATTTAAAAGAAGAACAATAATTAATTATTAAAAATCAGCCGGATATATAGAACATAATACAAATACACAGCTAAAGCAAAAGACAGCACTTACAATCCAGGGAATGGGAGAATTCCAGCTGCGAGAAGGCCTTCGAACTGCTCAAACAGAAATATTGCGTCAATAACCATATCGACTTTCAAAGGGAAAAATGAAGAACAGCTTAAACTAAATAACAGCAACAGCGCAAGAAGACATAATAATAAATCGGAAACTCACAACATTGGGATATTTAGCAACAGGAGCAGCAACTAAGGCGGCGGTGTGAACCAAATGGTAAAGCGATGCAGTATTCCAGACCTTCACATTGTTCCCATTACCAAAATAAAAACAAAGGAAAGAAACAATTGAAGCTTCATGATAAAACGGAACTCGGACGAGATAGCGCAATCAGAAGAAAATGGGGAGAGACTTGTTTTTTTTTTTTAGTACAAAGGCAATCAAAGCTTGTAAGTAATAAAAAGCCTAGGAAATCGGCATCACTAGTTGATCTTGTGGTATATCACCACATTCCATTTCAAAAAGCTCATTGCATTCCACTGGGGATATTCCTATTTCCATATATTCCTGATTGCTCATGTGAGCCCTCCTTGCTAGATAATCCGCACAACGAAAATTCTCCCTGTAAGCATGGGAGATCTCCAAGTCCTAGTCCATATAAATAAAATATCTGGTGTCAAAGATGACCTCATACAGTGGGTGATCAATCCCACAATCAATGGATAATAAATTGATAGCTTGTATGGAATCTGTGTATAGCCTGATCCTGGTCAAGCCCATATGCTTACATAACTGTAGATCGCTGTGAAGTGCATGGATTTTCGCAGCAGTTGAGGTATTATATCCTAACTGCTGTTGAAATCCACAAAACCAGTTGCCCTGGTGATCCCGTATAACCCTTCCGCAAGCCGCATATCCTCTAACGTCCATGGATCCATCCACATCCACACGTACATAGCCTGGGTCTGGCGGTTGCCAGTGATATGTCCCGCTCTCTGTAATTTGGAATATTTGGTGTCAAAAGCGTCTGTTTTCCACTTCTTCCAGGAGAAGATACATACATTTATGGACTATCTCTTTTGGGGTATCAACTTTCCCTTCAAGAGCCCTACTGCATCGGTTCTTCCACAGGAGCCAACATATTGTACTGAATACTCTTTGCCATGTCCATTTAGCCATCTTCCTATTCCCTGGGGAATATTGTAAATTCCAGTTGAGCCATTCTTGCAAATTTCTAGAAAAAACATAGCATAATATAAATAATTAGTTATAGAAAACCACACTCTCTTGGCTTACTCACAATCTCTCAATATGTAGAGTATGCTCTCCTTACTCTCACACTCAAAGGGACAAGTGTTTAGGACACTCAGGTTATGTCTTGCTCTTAATTTATTCGTTGGAAGTCTCTCATGAAATACTTGCCACATAAATAATTTGACTCTTTCAGGAATTCTCCATTGCTACAAACTTTGCCAATGAGGTTGTTTACTAAGTTCTTGCTGGTAATAGATACTATTGTATGCTAACCTTACACTAAAGTTACCATCCGAAGCACTTCGCCAACATACTAATCCTCCTCTGTGACCGTAGGTAGTTTCACCATCATAATCTTCTCCACAACCCAAATAGGAAGAAAATTCTCCCATTTTGCTTTGTCCCATTGTCCTGTCTGTGTTACAAAGGAGCAGACTCGGTCATCCATCCCGCTATATCCTCATTCATTTCAATGTAGTCTTTCAATGGTCTATTCATCGGAGCCCAGCGGTCGTGCCATGCCTGTGTGGATCTCACGCTTCTTAATTTCCTACATAATCCCCTCTTGAAATCTTCCCATATTGCAATTATTCTACTTCACATAGCAGATTGGTTACGTCGTCTCTACACTTGTGGTACTTTGTTCGTCCCATATGAGTATTTCATACGTAGGCATTTGACCCATAAGGCCTCAGGCTTCATAATCATTCCCCAGCAAAGCTTCATGAGAAAGGCTTTGTTTTGGCAATTCAAATCCTTTATTCCCAAGCCCCCTTCATTCTTCCTTCTCTTCAGAACATCCCATGATATCAGATGCAATTTCTTGGAGTCTTCATGTTGGTTCCAAAAGAAATCTCTACTTAGTTTTTCAATAAGTGATAAAACTCCTTTTGAAATCAGTGTTGATTGCATCTGATATTGTGGAATTGCTGATAATACTGATTTCATGAGGACCGTTCTACCTGCCATACTCAGGTATCTACTTCCAGCTTGCAAGCTTCGATCGCACCTTCTGTATTAAGGGTGCAAAAGTCAGTTTAACCATTCTCTTGTGTAGGAGTGGGACCCCCAAGTACTTTCTAAGATCGGCTGTCAATCCAATGCCTACACTCTGGCTCATCTGGTATGCCCTATTGAAATGGATATTTTTGGATACAAACATTTTTTATTTTTGCAAATTGATCTTATGGCCGAACACCTGACAAAATAGCTCCATAACATTCCTCATCTCCTCCATCTGCTCAGATGTGGCCTCACCAAATAATAGCATATCATCCGCAAAAAATAAATGAGATATTAGTGGACCAGCGGTACTCAGGCTCAAATGTTTCCAATTTCCCAAATTAACTACCGGGTGAATTAGTTGTCCTAGCAACTCCATGTATAGCACAAATAAGTACAGACTTAGAGGATCCCCCTATCTTACTCTCTTTATAGGTTTAAATCTTTTTGAAGCAACTCCATTCCAAATAATGCTCATGGAAGTGGTTGAGACACAATGCATGATCAGATTAACAAAATCTCCCCCCAATCCTAAACTCTGGAGGGTAAATTCCAAGAAACACCAGTCTAGCCTATCAAATGCCTTTTCCATATCTACCTTCATTGCCACGTATCCCTTTTGACCTCTCTTGTTTCTTATTGTATGTATTGCTTCTTGAGCCATGATGATGTTAACACCCAGTCTTCCTACGATGAAACTACATTGATTCACTACAAAAAAATGTGATTTAGTAGCAGTTAAAAATGGGTATTAGTAGCGGTTTTAACCGCTACAAAGAAGGTTAGTAGCGGTTATTAGAACCACTATTAAACCGTATGTTGCAAGCAGTTTTGTAGCGGTTATAAAAAAACCGCTACTCAATCAAAAATAACCACTACATCCTTTGTAGCAGTTCAACTTAACCGCTACAACACCCTCAAGGACGAAATTTTTTTCAGAGATATTTGTAACGGTTATATAACCGCTACAAATATAAAAAATTGAAATTTTGAGAGTGAAAAAAAATAACATTTTTTTTTATTTTGTAGCGGTTAACAAACTGCTACAAATATAAAAAATTGAAATTTTGTTGGCAAAAAAAAAAAGACATTTTTTTATTTTGTAGCGGTTAACAAATCGCTACTAATTTTGAATTTTATAAAATTTGTAGCGGTTATGAAAACCGCTACTAATTTCATGAAATTCAAAATTAGCGCAAAAAAATTTAATTTGAGTTGTAAAAAGGCGCGTTATTTAGTAGTGGTTTAATAACCGCTACAAATATTTAAAAATGTTTTAAAAAATATACGATTATTTGTTTCTATTTTGTCAATATTAAATTAAATAGTTTATTTTGTTATTATTTTATCTATTTCAATTAGCTTATTATTCAATAGTTTAACTTATTAATAAATAAAAAAGGAAAAATGTAATTGAATTGGATTAGTATAAAATTTATATTAATAATATTTTTAAGGATATGTAGGTAATAAGGAATTATTATGTTATCTAATATAATGTAATTGTGTATGAAAAATAGATGAAAATGAGATACAGTTATGATATATCTAGAAAAAAAATGGTTAGAATAAATTTTATAGAAAGGAAAGAAGTATTCTAAACAAAATTAAAAATCTTGTTACCATATTTGATCGTATTATTCAGCTCCTCTACTCATACGAAAGAAGTTGTAAATGAGAGAAAATGAAAGAAAGGTAAGGTGAAAAGAAATTGGGGAGTGTTTGAAATGAGTTATGGTAAGGGTATTTATAGAGATCCACGTACTATTTGTAGAGGTTAATGTAGCGGTTATTAGTTAGTAGCGGTTATTTGTATTTTTGTAGCGGTTTAATATTTATAGTGATCCACGTACTATTTGTAGCGGTTCAATAACCGCTACAAATATTATTTTATTTTTTTTAATTTTTTTTACATTTTATTTTAAATTTTTTTTTTTTGCATTTTTTGTAAAGACAAAAGTATAATTTGAATTTGATCACTCATCGTCTCCATTCCTACAGAAATTTTGTAGAAAAATTATTGTTATGGATGTATTATTAAATTTAAAAAATTTAATTCAAATGACGTGGACTTAAAAAAACTCACCGCAGTAGAGGTAAATTGTCATCGTCTTCAGGGAAGTAGTTTTCAAAATCAGCTGGCTGAAATGGCTCACTCTCGTAGGCGATGTTATCGCCTTCACCCATGTCGTAAAGGTCTCTTGGCTTTAAATGAACGACCATGTGCCAATCCCTATGCCTCTCATCCTCGACATAATAAACCTGATGTGCCTCTGAAGCTAGAATATACGGCTCATCATCTTGAGAAATACCAATATGAATCAGCCGTGAGAAATTGACTGATGTGATCCCTAAGTCGTCATTTGTCAGTCCCCGAGAAGTAGTGGTATTTCCCACAAACACTTGAACAGCGTCACAGTGAAACGGCCTTGATAATTAAATTCGACCACATCAAGAAGCTTGCCATAGTAAGGGACGCCTCTGAACTGCATATTGGCGTCACTGCTGCTCGCATAACTCCTTGTCCCAAATGTGCCATAAACACCCGAATTCTGTGTTTGCAATCCTTGATCCCGTGAAACCGTGCAAAACTTAAAACCATTGACATTGTATGTTGTAAACAATTTTGCATGATCAAGAGGGCCGATTGTGAGAGCTCTGAAATCTGGTGAGTGTGGGTTGTGGTCATTTAGTATTCTGCGCGCAAACCAGCTCGGGAATTCTCTGTGGACCCTCCTATCAACTTCCGAGGATGTCTGTGTACGGATCCTGAGTTGACGCTTAACATGACTTCTGAATTCCCTGCAATTAATAATGAAAGGGCGTTAGTGAAATGAAAGTGAGAAATGTTATGAAAGATATAGATCGAATAACATGTGAGTGTACAATTCTTACCGTATGAAAGGTTCAACTTGAGTGCAATTAATCAAGACATGTCTATGTTCTTGGAACTTCTCAGTTGCCGTTAGTTTGAAGTTCTCAGTTGCTCCAACTGGTTTACCAACACGAGGGATAAATTCTCCTGATGTCAGCACAGGTTCAGGACAATTGTCAACATGAGGCGAGCGGTTGAAAGCCGTCTCAAGATCATCAAAGTACCTTGAGAAAAAAATATAGCACCTCATCCCCTATATAGCCTTCAGCTATAGAACCTTCTGGCCACGCCTTATTCCTCACGTAAGATTTTAATTTCCCAAGGAACCTACGAAGTACAAAAGAGAAAATTGATATAAAATGATGAAAAGGATGGCTAGCAAACATTAAATACGGAGAATAAATTAAATCACATATTTAAAATGAGTACCTCTCAATCGGATACATCCAACGATATTGTACTGGTCCAGCGAGCTTTGTTTCATGAACGAGGTGGACTGTGAGGTGAACCATCACAGTAAAAAAGAATATGTGAGTAACTGCTGCATAAGAATTTGTGAGTCATGACTGGATTGAAACTTGTGCTAATTCCCGAAAGGATTGAAACCATCGGTCGCCAACGCAAGCCGAACATTTCTGGGGTCAGTCGCAAAATCTGGAAAGTCATTGTCAAACATTTTCCAAGGAGCTGCATCCCGCGGATGTCTTAATTTATCGTCTTCGTTTTTATCAACGGCATGCCACCTCATGTGCTCAGCAGTTTTAGACGACGTAAATAATCTTTGTAGACGAGGTTTCAAAGGGAAGTACCTGAGAATCTTTACAGGTTTCTTCTTCTGCTTTTTCCCCTTCCGAATTGTCTTGTACCTCGATGTGTGACATCTCTTACACGTCTCCCTGCTGGAATTGTCTCCCCAATACAGCATACAATCATTTGGGCATGCATCAATCTTTTGATAATTCAACCCCAACCTGTTGATAATCTTCTTGGCCTCGTAGAACGTTGTGGGAATCTCAGCGTCAGGGAATGCATCTTGTAATAAGTCGAGCAACATCGACATTCCCTTATCTGTGATCCCACACAAGAACTTGATATGATACAATTTGATCAAGAAAGATAATTTAGAATATTTGCGACAACCTTGATATAAAGGACGATCTGCTTCATCCATCAAGCTGAAAAAATCCCGAGCTGCTTCATTCCCCATAAAAACCGGCTCAGAGCTGTGCACTTCTTCGTTGAAGTTGTCGCCTTGAAATCCAAACGCATCACGCACAGCATCATTCACAGGATCATCTTCATCTACTTGAACGCCTACTTGAGAACTTTGAGGAAGAGCATCGTCATATCTAATGCCGGTCTTCTCACCATGAACTGCCCAGAACGTATAGTCCTCAGGGAAAGGCTTCACAAGCATATGTTCCTTCACAACATTTCATGCATGCCACTTCTTGAACTTGCATTTCCGACACGGACAGATGATCTTGCCGTTACAGCTGGCGTGAGTGAATGCAAAATCCAAGAAACTGTTTAATCCGTACAAATATTTAGGAGAATTGTGCGGCAACCTGATCCATGATTTATCCATAGCTACAAGTGAGAGAGAAGAAAGTATATAGAAGAAGATGAGTGAGAAGATAATGACGAATGCCAAGAACCTTATATTCTGAAATTCCAACGTTTATAATTTTGTAGCGGTTCTAAAACTGCTACACTAACCGCTACAGTAATAAAATATTAGTAGCGGTTATATATATAAAACCGCTACTAATGTTCAAGCCGTTACACATTGGTGGGAAATTCAAACTATATATGTTGAGTATTTGTAGCGGTTATATATATAACACCGCTACTAATTTTCAAGCCTTTAACATTGGTGGGAAATTCAAAATTTACTTGTTGAGTATTTGTAGCGGTTATATATATAAGACCGCTACTAACATTAAAGCCATTGGACAGCAAATTTAAAAATAATTTTTAATTTGTAGCGGTTATACATAACATAACCGCTACAAATGTGCACAAAGGTGGCAAATTTCAAAATTCAAATGATGAGTATTTGTAGCGGTTTTTATAGTAAAACCGCTACAAAGATATACATGTTTGTAGCGGTTTCTATTGTAGAACCGCTACTAATATATATATATATATAGTTGTAACGGTTGCACAAGAGAAACCGCTACAACTATATATATAGTTGTAGCGGTTTTTATTTAAGAACCGCTACAAATATATATATAGTTGTAGCGGTTTTTATTTAAGAACCGCTACAAATATATATATATATATATATATATATATATATATATATATATATATATATTTGTAGCGGTTTTAAGTTCAAACCGCTATAAATATATATGCTTTATTTTTTTTAATTTAGAAATATAAATAATATTATTGCAATTAATTCATAAATTCAACAACGCAATCTAATAATATAAATATAATTATATTAAACACAATAAGAAAGTTCTGAAATACAAACTCATATATATATATATATATATATATATTTACAAACGTTTCAACAAAAAAAAAAAGTCCTAAACTAAGTAGCTGGGGGCTGATCATCTGGTGCTCTTTCAGGTGGGGCTCCCTCAAGTGCTGCTGGATCGGGCCGCTGCGCAGAGTGAACCACACCATCATCATCAGCAGGAGGAGGAGGAGGAGGAGTACTCGGGACGACGTAGCAAGGAACAGGGGGAACCGCTGGATGCTGCTCGTCCGGGAACAGGTGACTCCATGCCCCCTCGAGCATGTTGTTCGCGATTTCACGCTACTGCGTCTGCTGAGTGTAGATCAAATCAGCGTGCAGCTGCACCTGCTGCATATGCTGCACCTGCATCTGCTGTTGCTGCTGCGCCATATGCTGCTCCAAATCTGACCGCAGCTGGTCAATAGACTCGTCCCTCGGACGTCTGACCGCTCTAGAGCTGCCAACCTCAGAGCCGGTGCTCCTGCCGTAGACCATGCTAGGTCTGGCGCCTATCCCCATCCCCCGCACGCATCCGGTGTGCTCAGCCTAAGCCAGACCCGCCTTTAAAGGAGCCGTCGGGTCCACTGACCTTTGTGACTCTTCAGGCTGGGTCTGTCTCAGCTTAGCCTGCGACTGCTGCATCCGCTCCTGCCATTTTATGAAACAATTACTAATTAGCATTTTTCATTATTAACTTGGTTTTATAAAAATTATAATAATAAAATTACTTACAATGGCTGCCTCTGCTTGCTGAGAGGTCGCAGTCTCGTCACGGTGTCTGTGTGTGATGGCGTACAACTTCCCATAGTCCGTCTGACGGTTCTCCTGCTATGCCTTCGTCTCCTAAAACAATTACAAAATTCAATTAGTATTATGAAATAATCAGCTAAAAGTCAGTGATATTTTGAAAAGTTACCAGCTCGCTATAGGTCATAGCAAAGGTCTTCGATCCTGCTGTGTGGTAGATCGTCTGCTGCGCACGGATCTCGGTGTTCCTCTGAGAAAGCTCCTGGAAAAAAAATATTAAATGTATTATAATTTAAAATTAAATAAAAATTAAATTTAAATTATAATTTAATATTTAACAATTACAAAATTATATATAAAAAATCTAATAAATACATTACCTACGCCTCAGCACTCCTCCTGAACTGGACGAAACTCGCCCAGTCGTTCGGCGGCACGCCGTCTGGGACACTCTCGATCAGCTGCTTCAGAGGCATCGTCCCGTCCTTGTTCACCTTGTGGAAGAGACGGTTCCTCCAGGCGTCACCCATCTTCACGAGGGCGTACCTCTTCCGGTTGGCCCGGACGGCAAACTGCAGCTGAAAAAAAATTATTTAAATATCAATAATTACAAAAAAAATAATTTAAAAAAATATTAATTAAATAATTTTAATTACCTGAACCACCTCCTCCCAAGCCTGGTCCTTCGGCTCCCTCGGAACGTGCCTCCACGTCCTGAAGTGAAGGGGGAACCGCATCCAGTTTGCGCCCAGGTCGTTCAGGAAGCGGTTGAGCAGGTGACCCCCATTGTGGATGGGCTGGTCAGTGCCCTCATTCCACGACACTATAACTCGCAGGCTCCGGTCCAAGCTGTTCACACCGGCCATGTCTAGCCTCCTCGTCAAAACGTTCCCCTGCTCGTCTGCACAGTTTACCGCAGATTAGATAAATTGTAATTCAAAGTTAACATTTCTAATTTAAATAAATAATTTACTAAATTAAAAAATTAATTTACCTTCGACCTGCACCTCAAACCCAGTGGACTGCGAAGACGACCCTCGCGGATTGTTCTGCTCCCGAGCGTCCTCCTCATCGAGGAACTGCTCCATCTCCCTGAACCCAATCGGGATCTCAAACTCCTCCTTGTTAAGGAAGTCCTCGACGCTAATATCTGGCCCCCCAACCTCAGGCACCTCTGGTGTGGTCGTCTTTTGTGGGATCGTCTGCGGTGCCTGTGGTAGGGCCGACTCCTGTGGGGGGATGGGCTGAGATGCCGCGGTCGCCCTGCCTCCCCGCTGCCCCCTCCCTCTGCCCCCTGCCCGGTTGCTGCCATCCCGTAAAATCGGTCTGGGGACCTCAGGGGCCTTCCCCTTATCCTCTTTTGAAGCCATATCAACTGTACAAATAAAAAAAAAATAGTCACATTATTATGCAAAAATCTAATAAAAATACAAATACAAATAAAATACGTACCTCAAGTGCAAATACTGAGAAATACTGTAGCAAAAACTCCTACACAAACGTCTAAACGCTCAAATCTTGAAGAAATCACTCAGAGAAATCCCAGGGAACAAAATGAACAAAAGGAGAAATGAGGGATGTGGTGGCTTAAATAGGCCAGATATTAGTAGCAGTTATTCCATTAACCGATACTGTAACCGCTACAAATAATTAAATTTGTAGTGGTTCTACAATAACCACTACAAATGATAACAACGTTTGAAATTCTGTAGCGGTTATTGCCCAGAACCGCTACAAAAGTCGAGACTCTTGAAATTCTGTAGCGGTTATACCCCTATAACCGCTACAAACTGCTGACCTTTGGTATTTTGTAGCGGTTTGGTTGCTGTAACCGCTACAAATAACCGCTACATTGTTGGCGTGGCTTGGTCGCGCCAAGTGGCGGGAATATTGTAGTGGTTTCTGTGTATTAACCGCTACAAAATCATCGCTACAAGTTTTGGTGGGAATTTCGTGCCAAATTTCTAGCGGTTTTGTCTACCCAACCGCTACAAAAAACATGGCTAATCTGTCGCGCTACTTAGTGTGTAGCTTGCTGCTACAAATTTGTAGCGGTTTAGGTTAAAACCGCTACAAATACTATAATTTGTAGCGGTTTAATTGCACCGCTACAAAATACCTTTTTTTTGTAGTGATTCCCTGCCACAAGGTGGTTCATAAGATTTTTTAACCGATTAGCAATCACCTTACTTACAATTTTGAAGGTCACATTACACAAGGATATTGGCCTAAAATCCGACAAAGATGTAGGATGGTCAATATTGGGGATAAGTACAATATTGGTCAGATTAATTGATTGAATCTCGGATGGGTTTGCAAAGATTCTGGTAACCAGGTCACATATCTTTTGCCCAATCAAGTTCCATTATGTTTGAAAGAAATGAGGATGAAGGCCATCTGGTCCTGGTGCTTTGAATACTCTAATCTCAAAGACTGCATTTTTTATTTCAATAGCAGAAACATGTCTTTGAAGAAATTCTAACTGGTGTGTTTCTAAAGATGGGAAATTTGCTGGCCAAGGAGAGAATCTTGAAGATAAATTCTCTGCCATGAATAACTTCCTGAAATAATCAAGAGCCATATCCCTAAATTGGTTTTCATCTGTTACCTAGTTACCATTCTCATTCTGAAGTGCTTCAATTTTACTCTCTTTCCTTCTAACTTATGCACTGGTATAAAAAAATCTTGTGTTTCTGTCACCCCTACTTATCCACTTGCATCCTGATTTCTGAAACCAAATTAGCTCTTCCTGCAAAGCAATTTTTTGATACATACCCCAAAGCTGATATTCGAGTCTAAATAACCCATTCTGATTACCATTGATTTGCCTAGCACGATCAATTCCTTCTAATCTTCTAATGATTTCTCTCTTCTTTTTTGCTACATTTCCCACCACTCTATCATTCCACACTGTTACCTCTTTTGTAAATCCCTTCTATCCTTACAGCCAATCCTTTCCATCCCAAGATCATTTAACAATTTCATTGAAGCCCTCTTCCATATACCACGCCGCTTGATAGTGCAACCTTTTCCCTCTTTCCCTGTTAGAGCCTGATGCACTATCCCCAACCACAATTTCTCGGTGATCAGATTGAAATCTAAGGTTATGATGATCTTTGACCTGAGGATTTTTTAATTCCCAATCAAAATTGCAAAAAACCCAGTCCAACCTCTCCTTAGCCCCTATTTTTTCCCAAGTAAAACAGTCCCCCACCACTAGCACTTCAATCAAATTACATTCGTCTACACAGCTTTGAAAATCATGCATTGAATTGAAAATGGGAGCTGCTTCCCCCTCTTTATCTCTGGAGTTAAGAATAGAATTAAGATCACCAAGTACAAGCCAAGGGATGGAGACATTTTGACTGATGGCATATAGATGTGACCACAATTCTCTCCTCTTCGGTATACTAGTATCCCAGTTATTCTATAAAACCCAAATACCTCCCACATACCTGGTAGCTTCAATCCTCAACCAGTCTGTAAAGCCTAGTCTTCTCATTACCTTATCAGCCCTATAACCACTGACACTTGGTTTAACTAATCCCATTACATTTATTCCATACTTTTTTACCACATCTTTTAAAACATGCAAAAATGCTCTACCACCAGCCCCACGACAATTTTAAGATAAGACAATCATAAAATAAAATAATTATGAACTTGGAGCAAAGAAATATGAAACTCACCTGTCTGGGGGTTTGCCTTCCAGCATAAACTCTACAACTAGCTCTAACATTGATTGCGTCTTTAAGCTTGACTCTTGGTGTTCATGGTTTCCAGTAACATAGTTTGGAGGCACCAGCGTCATTTCTTTGAGATCATGAGAGTAGCCATGATTTTGGCTTTCGGCTTCACATGTAGGAGTCAACGGTCGCTTATCTTCCTTTCCACGTGGGTCGACACTTCCATTTATCTCTACTAATTGATTAGATTTAATTGGCCCACTTTTCTCCATATTGCCTCTTACTACACTATGAGCTCTTCGGGTCCCCACCTTACTTGTCTTATTCACTTTATATCCTCCCATATTCGTCTCTTTTCTTAAGTCCACAGTAGACAATTGGGCTTCTCCCTTATCTACAATTTTTATGGGCTTTACACTCTCCTTTGTTTTCACTTCGGCCCACTTCTTTCCCCCCACATGCATTCCCTTTTTCTTTTTGATATGACCGTCCTTTTCAACCGAAAGCTTCTCCTGTGCTAAAAGTTTCTCAGCCTCTGCAAAACACTCCATTTGATTTCTGACCGTCTTTCCTCCTCTACTCTTCGAATTCAAAAACAACTCCAGATTCTCACCCTCGTCTGGATCTGTACCCGTTAGGACTATGAATCTAGACTGAGATGTTCTGCAATCAGCCACTCCCTCTGCACATACAGTTTGACCTCCATCACCAACTCTGCTCCTACTCTCAATTTTCCTAGGAAATTGAGCTTTGCCTGGTTTGTGGACAAACATCCATGGGCCAAATTGGTCCTCCTTCGGCGGAAGAACATTTTTCCGGCGATGTCCTTAGAACCACCGTGGTTTTCCGAGGTAAATTTCCTACCGATATTTCTCCTTCTTGCGATAATCCCCACGGGCACTGTTCCTTTCTGTGGCCATATCTATCATAGGAAAAACATATGAGACCCAATCCCTCGTATTCTATGTTGAAGAGAGATGTTAAAATAATTCATGGAATTAATTTTTTCTGCAGATCTAATTCAACACAGATCCTGGCATATCGTCGTCCTCTACGGATTTTAGCTTCCTCATCCTCCAGGTTTACAATGGTATTCATATCTACCTTAAGTGTTTTCCCAATAATATCTCCTAATCTCCCCATACACTCCTTATTATAACTCAGTAACGGAACATGAGGGATTCTGACCCATGTTGCCACTCTACCTAATGGATTGTAGAAGGGATCAAAATATGGTGACCACCTCTGCAGAAGAATAGTGTGCTGAGCTATCGTCCACGGGCCTTCAAAAAGAATCTTCTTGTAATGATGTCCCCAATTTTCTGTATCTTTAAATTTCACCACATACATAGTAATTATTAGGTAGATCTATTAAGTGCTCGTTTGGGATAGCTTATTTATAGGCAATAAGTGCTTATAAATCGTGATTCACGGTATACGAGATAAATATGTGAGAAGAATTTTGTCTCGACTTACTTAATAAGGACTTATTATCCCAAAATAAGTGATGTCAAACACTCACTAACTCAAAGCTACTGATCTGCCAGATCTTGCTTAAGTGTTCTTTAAGCTTGTAAAAATTGATTCTTGTACCTAGAATTGTGATAATAAGAGCAGTATTCTAGGGTCTCGCCCACCTGTTATACTCCTCATGCGACATGCGCAATGTTGGATAAACATCCATGAGTTGCTTTAGGTCCTTTGATGGTTCAGGCATTTCCCAGGATTGCTCCACAAGATCAGATATTGAAGAATCTTCCTTTGTGCTTGAACTGCCATTAGCAACACCATTATACTCTGTTCCCTTAAATCCTAACAGCGAGTCTTTGTAAGAGATGCTAAATCCTGCTTTGTCAGCCGAGATATCTTTTTGGCCATTTCTACTTGGTCATCTTCTTGTTTTCCTTCCTCAAGCATTTTGATAGCCATTATGGAATCGTCTTTGATTTCCTTCTTGGATTTCATCGCTCTTCTAGCAGCAGCACTCGTTTCCACCACTCTATCTGGCGGTGCTTTCCGGGCGCCGGGGTCGTCCATCGGAGTCAAAATGTTGGTTGGCGTGTATTCCAATAGAGAGAGTTTTCCTTAAGATATACTCAATACATATATGGGAGAGACTTCTTTGTAAGCAGGGTTTTGGGGCTTGAAGACATGGGCGCCATATGTACCCAATCCAAGTGCTGCTACTCCTGTTTCATTGGCGAAGCGAGTAAGATAGTGAGAGCTCCACGTTTTCTCTCAGGAAATTTGCAAATTAGAACAACAGATGCAATCAAGAATGGGTGTAAAGAACAAAATAACAGAAGTTTGGTGAACCGAAGGCAGAGATTACTAGAAATCGCAGCAATTTTAAGCCATACTTGAGGATCCATTTCAACAATGCTTCTCTGGCCTCGTCTCCAAGGGTCAACAGTGACAGAGATGAACTGACGAAGATATGCCAGAGCGCCGTCGGTTTCAAGGTTGATTCAAGGATATAATTGACATTTCACAAATTGATGGAAACAAATCTTTCCGCTGCACTGTTTTGTGCTGAAGATTCCAGCAAAACTTTTCATCAATACATATAAATTATCATAATACTTATTTTTCAAACTCAATGCAATTCATAAAAGTATATAAAATATGTTTAGTTGTTTCAAATTCAACTAATCAATTATATTGTCAAAAACTAATCAGTTAGTTGTCTTGGTCACTAATTGAGAACTTTAAGCTGTAAAGAAAATTTAATTCAACACAAAGCTTATGATATTCTTCCCAGGAATAGAAAAGCACTAAATGGATTTTTCCCCTTTACAAAAATACAACCTCAACATGCATTTTGATAATACATTTCGATTAAGGAACACTACTACCCATTGTTTTGGTAACTTGAGGGATTCAACCCACCAAAACACTAGTTCAAGATTTAATAGTGAAACTGTGATCGATAAATATTAGAAAAAGTATTTATTATCTTTTATAAATTGCCAAAATTATCAAATGTAAGAGACTAATTGTCCAACTAAATTAGCACAAGCTTCTATAAATAGCCCAAACCCCCAATAAATCATCAAATATATATATATATATATATGTATTTTGAAAAAACAAACCAAAACGAAAGAAAAACAAATTTTTAGGTTATTGGAAATTGACTAGTTTTATATGATTCACTTTTTAGTTGATTTTGCGGCGTTATGAACCAAACATATGACCAGTTCCTGGTGCGACACAGGCCAGTTCAATTCGACAACTCTGCTAACAACTTACTCCCTCCGCTTTTTAATGAAAGTCTTATTTACCAAATTTGACCAAATTAAAAAAAATATTTGTTAAGTTAGTTGATATGACATTTTTTTTTCCTTTAAACACTCTAATAATCTTTTCCTTAATTTCTCCATCCCTCTCTTACTTAATTATTAGTTGAGGGATCACTAATAGGGTGTAAATTAGGAAAACAATTACAAATATAAAAAACATGTCATATATTTAGAATCAAGATCAGCTCATCATTTAAGTCTCATATTAAAGACTAGATGCAGTGTTAAACTTAAAACAATTTCCTATAAAGCAAGCGCACTAAATTCTAAAAATACCATACTAGTCTTAAAAAAATATAGGCTTCTCTAGCTACTTATTATTTACTACGCTCAATCCAAGAGTTTTGAGAAGCAACATTAAGAGGCAATATTGAAAGGGAATTCATGAATCTCATCAGTCCAAGCATTCTTTAATGAAGCAGCTTCAACATCGTCCAAAGCAACCCAAACTGCACTGTTACACTTGAAACCTGACCAAAATGCCAATTGCCAGATTCTGTCAGCTTTCTTGATTCTTCCTTTGGCTTCACAATAAGTCAACTCATACCACAAATGAACTCGAAGATGTGTTCCCAAACCTATAAAGTGTCATTCTCGAAGGTTCCATGTCCCAATCTTGAAGCTCAAGACTCTTCTGCATTGTATCCAACACAGCCCTTCCTCCAGCATGAATGCAAAAGTGCTCAAAAGCCAACTTGAAGTTCGGAACATAATTAGCTTTCATCTTCAACCTCAAAACCTTACTTCCCACAAAAGTTACAAGAAACATGAGTTTTAATTTTCTGACACAGGAAGGACCAGTGGGGCCAGAGATGTGATGTGAGACTTTAGAACTTGACCTGCAACATTCATGAGGTCTTTTGTGATGGTAAAACCAATGTGTTGCTGCTCATCTTGTTGTTGGACACAGTTGTAGCTTCTGTCATCAGAAGCCGTATATGTACGGAGTGTGTGGATGATTTGGTAGTTTGAACGGTGACGATCTGAAGGATGGTTGGACAGGAGAGAAGCAGAATCACCCATGCGAAACAGACAATTGACGAGGAGCATTGAGGGGTTGTTGCCTAAGTATAAGCTTGAGATTCCACTTTCAGTGCTCAGCACCATGGCGTACAAGTTAGGATGTGACTGTGATCGATCACTTATAATGAAGTGTATTTTAGTGTATATATTAAACTTGAATGGAAATGCATTGAGTTTTTGTATTTCGCCCGCCCCACATAGTATATTTGATGTTAACTATAGTGTTCAGAGAGAAATAATAAGAAAAAAGAAAAAGCATATGTATAAAACTAATAAACTCAAAATTGAGATATTGATTTTGAACCCCTTATATATATCCAAATTCTCACATGACTTGTATAAAAAAAAAAGTTTATATATTATAATAAACTATATGTATTGTCTTATTCTTATCTCTGTTTTTTTTTTTTTTTTTTTTTTGCAGCATTTTCTTATTCGTATCCAAAACACAACATTATTCAAATAAGCTCGCCTAGACTAATTAATTGAAGATACCCCACATCATCACAAAGACCCACAAGCAATTAGGTGGTGGCCACTCAATCAGCTGCCTTCGTTCTTTTTCAAGCAAAAAATTTAAAATATTGAGATGATATATTAATGTATACAAAAATAAATTTAAGGACAGAATTTGATTACAAAAATAATTTAATTTAAACTATGATTCCCTTATATAACAATATGATAGTATATTATATATACATAAAATCATAAATGTATAATTTTTATAACTCTAACATCACAGGCTTTATTTTTTTGAAAAAACTACTTTTAGTTTTATTTATAAATAAACAACAAAATATATAAATAATTACAAACAAGTGCAACTGAGATTGTTTTATCTTAATATTATGACATTGTGCATTATAACTCCACATCACAAGATCGATTTTTCCAAAAAAAAAAAAACTTTTTTTTACTCTATTAAAAGATTAATTAGTAACAAAAATATACATATATAACTCACAGCTGTAAGTCTGTAACCAATATTAGATCACTTTCATTATAGGAATATACTTCATTAATGAGGGTACCTAACCCAATTAATTGAAGGAACATTACAAGAAACACAAGCACTGCATTTTTTTTAAACATTAATATCTAGTACTTATCCAATTATTGATATAGAACTCAACAACATATATACTGAAAAAAATTGTTGAACTAAAATTAAATTGGAAAATTAATTTAAACTATAAGCCCCGGGTATCAACTTTCGAACTAGAGAAAGTCCAATTTAAAGAATCTGGAAACATCATCAAATTAATTTAAAAATACATGCATATATACAATTTTCCCATTCTTTTAATAGATTAAAAAAGAAATTTAGTTTAATTGTGAGTTCAATTTAGGGGAAATTTCTGAAAAGTCTCTCTGTAAAATTTATACTACTTGAAGCTACATAAGGACCAAAAATCCTTGAGCAGATACAATTCATTTTCAGCAGGTGCAACTATTCTTTAGTTATATAAACATGTATGTTCATCTATGTGCAAAAGAGTTGCACCTGCAAAAAATATGTTATATATGGGTCGTTTCATGTACACTTTAGATAATAAATTTTGTAATGAGATAATTTTTAGCAATTATCCTTTGAATATAAGGAACAATATTAAAATCAAATTTTGGGAATACCTGAAGGAGGCGTTTGGCGAAGTCAATAGCAGGAATGCCATCGCTACATCCCATGCCACTAAGATCATAGCACAACACATCATCTCTGAGCTTATATCGATTCACAATCCTATCGCACTGAGACGGTTTTGGACAAAACGAACTGCAATTTATTACGAGAATTCCTATGTCCTTAGGTCCTACGTCCTTAGGTTGTACCCAATATGTTTTCTGAAGAAGTTCATCGACAACTCCGAAAAACACACTCTCTGTCTCCTTCCACGCTTCAACTAGAGACTTCTTTGGTGGGATCTCCACTAGAGCTGGAGCTGGGTAAGTCTTGGGTCCCACACCTGACTTATAAAAAATTTTTGGGTTAAGGGACACTTTTGCCCTGGAAGTTCTTACGGAGGATCATTGGGCATCCGGAAGTTTTTGTCCATGCAATGTAGCCGCAGAAGTTCTAATTTCGTACCAATGCTGCCCTTTTTTAACACCACCAAATGGTTAACAATTAGTTGGACCAATTTTACTAAGTTGGCTCTACCACATCAGATATTGTGCTACGTGATATTCCACATATAATGTCAAACCGAACAAATTCCTGTATTTGGCTGCACAAAATTTAATTTGCTAGATTACCAGAAAAGTTGAATGAAATTGAAACTTTAGAGGAGATTGAGGCAAGTGAAACCGATATGTTAGAAGAGCCTTCTTCCATTGGTGGCTGATTATTTCAGTATGCTCAATATTAATTAAATCAGTGAAAGAACTATTTAAGATACTGCCGTATTGAGGATGGATCCATTCCAAATAATGACTTGCGTGGATTACCATCATTGTGGAAATTAACTATATTTATCTGTTCATTTTTATTTCAAACTACTCCCTCAATCCCTAATTTTGTTAATACTTAATTAACCCACATGATACGTACTCCTTTCACCCCTAAATATATTCTCTTTTGACTAATTTATTGATATTAAGAAAGTTAGTGCAATTAGTTATTTGTAACCAAAGGCTCAAATGCTCTTCTACAATTATTCCCATATAAGGTGTTTTGATTAGCAATGACTCTTCACCAAAGTGAAAAATAAGCATTTTCATTAACCAAAAAAAAAAAAAAAGAAGTATTATAACTAGGAGTATTTTGATGCAAGAGAGAAAATGGATGGGTTGTCATTATAAATGACAAAAAGGATTATATTTGGGACGGAGAAGACTAAATTAAATAAGCAAGGTTTTATATCTAAAAAGTCGAAAAGATGAAAAAGATCAGCATTAATTAAATTAAGGATATAATTTGAAAAAATATGTAATCAATTTTCATATATTAGCTAATCTGTAAGTTAGGTAATATTTTTTTTATGGATGGTAGCACGAAGGGAGTATATACAAATAATTTTATCACCAAATAAAAAAAATAATTTTCTGTACAATTTTTCGTGGCCTCCTTCTCATTGCTTGTCTTCTCCCCCACCTCCATCATCTATGACCACCTCTTCGTCTCCTGTCATCTTCTCTTTCCTCTCCGATTTCACAAGCATCGTTGTCACCTTCACCCCCAGCTCTCATTTCTCCCTCTGCGCCATATCACCTTCATCCCCACCTCTCATCTTTCCCTTTGCATTATCTCATCTTCTTCCTTCCCTGTCAGCAATGTCTTCGCCAGCAGCGACCACCGTCCCTTGTCTTTGCCAGAAAAGTTGAATGAAATTGACGCAAGTGAAACCAATATAGCAGAAATACCTCCTTCCATTGGCGGTCTAGAAAAACTCAAGAAATTGTCATTTCGTGGATGTAAATGGTCAATATCAAAGTCTTGGAGCTTGATTCTTTCGTTGAAGTGCATGTTTTGTTGGCATTCAATTCATAAGGGCTTAACATTGCCTACTGCAATCTTCAATCTTAAATCACTGAAAGAATTAGATTTCAGCTACTGCAATATTGATGATAGATTCATTCTAGTGGGCTTGGGTGGCTTATCATTATTGAGGAAATTAGATCTAAGTGGGAACAAGTTTAAGAATCTACATATTGTCTGCATATCTAATCTTTTGAATCTGCAAATTCTTTGGTTGAATTCCTGTTCAAAACTTGGGTCGTTGCCGTAGTTTCCTCCAAGTTTAAGAGCAATGGATGTAGGAGAATATGGTTCATTGGAAACAATGACAAGCAAACAATTATTCCATCTATTTGCTTCAATTGATTTCTGAGGTTGATTGAACCATAATTTTATATGATTTTTTATGATTAATTTGGGATTTTTAATACATTTTCTAGAGTATTATTGCATGATTAAGCATTATTTTTAATTAGAGGCATTTGTATTGAATTAATTGTAAAAAAGGGCAAAATGGTCATACATTTGTTAATTAGTCATACAAATATTTTCTTAAACTTTTGATATTATATTATGCTTAATTTTACATTATAGGTGTTTTAGAAGAAAATGAGAAATTTTTGGGCTTAAGCTGAAAAAAGAGTAGAGAGAGAGAGAGAGAGAACCCAAACCAAAGAAAAGGAATAGAGATGCAGGCCCAAAATGGAAGGAAAACACAGATGACCCAATCTGCAATAAACGAACCTACAGACCCGATTCTAAGAAGCTGAGAACGGAGACCCGATGGACATGGCATTCTGGATATCGGAGACCCGAGAGTGATATTGAAAAAAAAACAGAGGGAGCGCCACACACAGTTGGATCATCGAGTATCATCATCATCTTCCTTCCAACCTTCATCTTCTTCTTCCTCTCTCGCCAGCGGCGTCTTCACCACCACAAGCCGCCGGCGAGCCTCCTTCAACACCACAAACAAACCGCAGACAGAACCGAGCTGAGGGCAAGTGTGGCAGCGCCGTGGAGCTTCTGGATAGCAGAGAGAGCTTCTCAGATCAGAGAGAAGTGAATTTGAACAACCACCACTGCCGGAGAGCTTAAGAGAGAGAGCACCATTCCTCCGCAAACCACCGTCATCACAACACCACCAAGACCTTGCTCTGTTTTGCATATCCATGGGAACCACACTGCCTCCTGACCATCTTCGCCATTCTCGTCATCTCTGTCTTTTGTTCTCTGCACTTCACCATCATCACCGAACCTCCTTCATCTTCATCACTATCACCTTCATAATTCCTCTGTCATTCCATTGTCATATTCACTTTATTGTGTTCTCCTTTAAACTGATAACTTCCACTGCAATTCTTTATTTATTTCATTTCCATGGCTGGTTTGATTGTGAGCTATGTGGTGAGAGTACTTAGCTCCATGATTGGCTGACTTTTCATTGGGTCTTGGTGGTAGAGAAAGTGGCAAGAGCTTCAAGAAGGTTCTAGAAGGGGAGTTCATTATTTTTCATTTGCTCAATTTATACATTATGTCTTTGTGGATTAATTTTGTATTGGGATATGTATGTCTTGAGACTTAGATGAGTGATTATTTGTCTATGTTGGTCAATATCTTGTGTTGAATTTGGTATTAATGCGTTTGAATTTTATTGAACTTATTTTCCTATTGGATTAATGAAGTTATACATTCTACGTGATATCTAGATTGTATGATGAATTTGATTTAATTTGAATGTCACGATTGTGCTTTCAATTAAGAGGAACCAAGTGCATTAATCCATTTTCAATACACATCAAGTGATTTTTTAACAATTTGCTTAAAAGGTGACTGTGAATGCAATTATAGGACTAGTCATTTATTAGGTAGATTGGACCTAATGTGATTGCTTATGATTTTTAATTTGACTTTATACAAAAGTAACTCCCAAATTATTTTAAGGAGCTAGGAAAAACACCAAATTTGCCACTAAGATTCATTTCATCATTCATATTTCCAATTCCAAATTCACTTCCATTCACTCCTTCATCATTTTTGTAGAAAAGATAAAAAATAGTAGTTTAGGGATTTAAATTAACTTTTGCATTAATCATTTAGTTTATTAATTTGAAAAATCCAAAACAAATTTTCCCCTTATTTTTATTGCATTCGCATGGCATATAGATTACTTGGGACTCAATAAAAGGCTCCTCAAGTGAGACGACCCAAGTGTTGCATTGTACTACAATTCTTGGATTAAATATATTTTGCATTTGACCCCAAGGCGTAAAGACATGGTCAAATCAGAGGTATATACAACATATAACATTATAACATTCTAGTATTATATATATAGTTAGGGTACAACCAACACGCTGAAATATTTTTTTCAGGTGCATTCATCATCCTAAAGTATTTTATGGTCTAATCAATACCAAGAAGTTTTTTTAGGGGCATCCAACACCATAAACTATTTTTTGGTGTATCCAACACCCTAAAATGTTATTTCAGGCATATTAAATACCCTAAATCATCTAAATTTTTAAGTGTAAAATTGTACAAAAAAGTACTCAAGGGTGATAGACGCCTCTAAAAAAAAATACTTCAAGATGCTAGATACACTATAAAATACTTTAGGGCATTGGATGCACTTGAAAAACTACTTTAGAGTGATGGATGCTCCTTAACCCTGTATATATTGTTGTTGATTATGGCATGTAGTATAATTTGATCCATGGTTGTTTTTCGGTTTAGGTGAAAAGGAAGTGCAATGAAAATTTCTTGGTGACAATTCCAAGAAGTGAACTATCGTCATGGTTTGAGAATCAAAATGAATTGTGTCATCATTGTTATAATTATATTGATATTATTGTGGACATCCCTCCTTGTGAAGAAGAAATATTAGGAATTGGGTTTTGCTATGTAATGGACGATACGGATTATTCCATAGGACCCAGAGGCCCCTTACGTTCGGCTTTGTGGACTATTCTTCTCTCATCCCGCCTGTGTTTGGAGACCCTGTATATGGGCATGAGAAAGATATAAAGTCATGTCACCTTCGGATCGTATTTTGGGAACCCAGGGGTGGGATACAATTAAGGAACTACCCTAAGTTTAAATTGTTTTTATATTGTATAAGAATAGGTTCAATATAGATTGGATGGCGTTTCATACGCCAAGGTGATTTTGAAAGCAGTGGCAGCTCAATGATTCCTTCCAACATTAATTGAACAATACAAGGACCAGCTATCAAGTATGTCACTTTCATTATAATTATAATTTTTATTTTACTTATATGGGTTTTTATCAAAATTTTATTGTAGGAGAGAAAATGGAGGGCTGTTATATTCATAAAGGACAAAAGCAAAGTGCTAAAGGATTCTACATTTAGGACAAAAAAATTAAATGTTGCAACCTGAAAGGTCATATCGTGGGGCTATCAAATAAAATTAAGCTAAATGCATTATAGGGCAACTAATCTAGGTCGATCTCTACGTTGAGCCTATATTTAGTTCTTAAGTAATCTAGTGTAAATAACAAATTAATCAAAGAGTATAGGATGTAAGTTCATCTACTAATTAAACTAAAGAGCTACTTGTTTATGAATTTTTCACTGTATAAAGTGAGTGAGCGAATGTAAATGCAAGAGATGAATGTCCTAGGTGATTGAATCCACTAACCATCCTTGTCCAATTTTAATTCTATGTTCTTCTCTTGACTAAGCACAAGGACTAGCAAGAACCCTACTAATTAATACTCCTAACTTTTCAATTATATCTAAACTTAGACTCAATTGTCAATTAGGAGTATCTTAAGTACTTAGTTCATGCTAAATTCATAAAGAGATCCTCTCTTCCACCAATTAATTCCTAGAAACCTAGCAAACAATTGATTCAAGAGAATAGAGGAAAGCAATTGAATAACAAAAGAGTGCTATAGTTCAATTACAATCCATGAGTACATCTAGCACAAGTTTCATCATCCAGATTACATTAACTGATCATAATCCTCAGACATATGAAGAAATTATAACCTCTAGCAACCTAGAATTATAATCTGCACATTTAGAGAGTAGAAGATGAAATTAAGATATAAAGAACTCCCCTAGTTGCTCAAGGACTCAGGTTAGCTTCATCATCACCATCGGACAAAAGAGTTAGCCACTCATGATTCAAAAATCAACTCCTCTAGACCTTTGGGCTATCATGTTCGATGTAGATATGAGAAAACAGAGAAGAGAGGGATTTTTCGGTGGAAGTGGAAGGAGGAGCAAAAGTGGTGGTTGGTGGGAAAGTGGATAGAAGAATGGAATGGAGAAAATGAGAGTGAACCCCCTGAAAAAAAAACTGCCTCACACCAGATGAAATAGTGCTGAAAACATGAACTATCCAATGCAGAACATCTGCTCCCCCTCTCTCGCGCAATCTGATTTGCGTGAATATAAGGTACAAGGCTGTGTTTGGATTATGGAGAAGTAAGTCAAATCTAAAGGTGAAGATTAAAACATGAGAGCCTCTTCCAAACACTACCTATATCCCTTTCTCATGTGCATTGATATCAAAAAATAAGGAATAAAATCTGCACTTATAATTCCATATTTGCCCTCCATTAAGCTTCAATGTACCATGTCATCACCTATATTTATGAGATGCACAAAGGTAATATCATATGTTCACAATTAATTAATAATGGGAATGACAAATATTACTTAAAATATATCAATTTAGCCAATTTAATTCCCAAATTACCTTTGCACTCAAATCTCACATTAATACCTAATTATGCCCAAAATAGTTAATCAAATCCCACAAAAGCCTAAGGTTAATTACTAAAAGATATACAAATATTTAGCTCTATCACAACTTTTAGTATTTAGAAAGTTGGAAAGATAAAAGTGATGAGCATTAAATAATTGTTTTTTAGACAGCATTAGTTAATTGTTTTCTTAACATATGTAAATTAGGTTTTTTTTTATGCAAAAAGGTTTAGGTGAGTTTAATCTCGAGAGCTCATCTGGGTCAGCGCATGTCTCTGAGCTCATAAATTGCTTTTAGACATACTCGCAAATAGCCTAAACCCACCAATAAGGTCTTCATATATGTAGGATTACAACTCATAGCTTTAAAGTTATGAGTCAACCTTTATACTGGACTAATCTTTATTGACGTGAGAGTAATTTTCTTACAAGAGCTGGAGTCAGAAAAAATGGGCCAAACCCATTAGGTCAACTTATTTGATTTGACTGGGCTAAGCCCTTACAAGCTTAAAAAAAACCGGTAGACTTTTTTAGTGGAGGGTTGGCCCATTTAACCTCATTTAATCTTTTCTAAATTTGTTATTGAAATTTAATGAAATATGAGAGAAGAAAATATGGCAAAAAGAAAAAAATAGAGGAGGGAAAAATTTGGAAAAAAGAAAAGAAAACTCTAATTGCGCATGTCAATACTCACCAACTTCATCTCCCTAAGCGGGACGTTCTTCCTCACACTCTTAAATTTTACTCTCGCAAGTCAACAAATCACAGCCCTCAGTATAAATGTAACTTACATTTATTTTGTTCAAGCATTATAGATCTAAATTTTTATTGTGCAAATTTAATAACTACTTTATATTGTAAGTTTGTGACTTCATCAGTTTATTACTTGTTGAAGGTAGTATAGGTAGATGAAGAAGAGAATCTTGATATTTTTACCATTGAATAGTTTCCTCAACCTAAAGCACAATCAAATATTGCTGATGTTGATGATGATACACAGTGAAGAGGATGATAACAATTATCTCATGATGTTGATGTTATTGATGATGCTGATATTTAATATCATTGTTGAGAGAATAATTGTTTGGTTAATTTAACTTTGGCATATGGTTTGGTTTTTAAATTTGAACATTGATTGATACTTTAATTTGCTAATATTCATCATATATGATCTTGAACTGAAATCTTATGAGATTCCTTGTTTCATTTTTTTATATTTATTTGAAAGAAAAAACATTAAAAATATGCAAAAGGGCTTAGGCCCATGGGCTAAGCTTGGGCTCGCGATGGCAAGGATCAAACTTTGTCAATTGAATACATTTTATGTAAGCAGGCACCTTTAGGCTCAACCTATTTATTGCTTATTTGAAATAACAATTGGAGTTTTCAAAAGCAGCTTTTCAATCGTAATTTATGATATACAAGATAAGTATGTGAGAGGAGTTTTGTTTTGATTTACGTGGAAAGCACTTTTAAGCTATAAATTAAATAAGCTATCCCAAACATGCTTTTAGTTTAGAACTTGACAAGAACTTGCCATTTAGGACTTGGTCAACCCATTTCCCAATTAGTAACTAGGAAGTAGGAATAGAGAGAGTATATAGAAGGTTCAAATCTCCATTAAAATGCCTATATATAGTAACCGACAATACCTCGAATAGAATTGCTTCTAATTGGAGGAAGCACGTACCTAGCAAGATAAAACAGAGAGAGCATATGCAAATACTACCTTTGGTCTTTAATACAAGAGCACGTTGACTTTTTTAAAGAGATTAAATAAATTAAATAAATTAGATTAAAGCATTTATATTTATCATATTTCTCCAAACTAATTTGATTGACTTGTAAACTAATATATAATGTAATAATACACAACATATAATATGATTAAGTAACTTATTTGGCTTTATTATTTTTTTTTAAAAAGGTCAACTAGCTCTTATATTAAGGACTATATAATAATAATTTTCTATAAACATTTTAGGTATAAAACATGCACACAGGGAGAAATTCCAGCAGGGATGCCTGCTGTGCCTTCGATGACGCACCCCCTATTGTCCATCAGTTTTGGGATATTTCCCAAATATTTGTTTTAATAGTTCTTTTGATTATTATATTCTGCTTGAAATGAATGCTATTTTGATATCTTATGAGTAAAAAAAGAGTTTTTTTTTTCTTTCAATTTTTTCCAATTTTTTAAGATTTGAGACTCTAAAAAAAAGAGAATACACAATTTTGGAATTTTAAATATTTGAAAAATCAAAAAAAAATAAAAACAACTTAATTTTTTACTTATAATATATCAAAATGTTATTCATTTCATGTAGAATCTAATGATCAAAACAACCATTAAAAAACATGTGGGAAGTATCCCAAAATTAATGGATAGTGAGGCGATCATATTGAAGGCACCTTTGCCCAAGAAATTCTAGTTCTAAAGAAATGGAATTATGTTTTAAAAGGTTTTATGTATATCCAAAATCAATCATTCTTTTAATATTATCACCCATCCAGCAGAAAGGATGAGATCACTTAAATTAGAAAGATGATTCAAATTCCAGAAGTGTAAAAGAAAGAGAAATGGAAATAGTGCAATTTAAAATTCTATTTATCTAATTAGGGCGTTATTTATGGCTTGTATTCTTTTTTTTTTTTGGTTACATATTCATTGCTTGTATTTGGCGCGAGGATATAACTCAATTGAAATGGATCGTAAATACCCATCGGGTCATTGGCCAAATGCCCATCAGGTTTAAGCAATGATGAAAACAACACACGTGATAACAACCACCATAATGGAAATGGCAGTACTGACAGTGATTAACTTCGCTCCTTAGATCTCATGAGCACACCTTCATCGCCTACATCGATACAGCAGAGTCTGCGCATTTGCGTTTGTATTTGCAAACCCTAGCTGAATTGCACATTCTCTGCTTCTCATGATTAGGTACCCCAATCATTTGGTCCGACTCTTTGACCCAGTCATGCTTCCAAGTTAGTTGAAAATGCTGCAAGTTACAATGACAATTGATGAACAGTTGATTCAGAAAGCTATTAGAGAAGAATGTCGTTGGGAGAGTCTCCCAAAGCGACTTCATGAAACTTGTGCTAACCTTCGTTCGTTTCATGCTGTTTGCAAAAATTGAACATATGACACATGTTCTAAACATATATGCCAGCGTGACAATAAAATTTATTTATTATTCTTAGATACTGGCATGTGAATCAAACTGAGTTGGCCAATGAACAAAGTGGAAACAACAGAATGAGAGACTAGAAGCCCTTATATCTTCATGAGATGACAAAAGCTCCTCATTAATATTTTTATTCGACATGAATAAGTTGAATAGTACTTATATAGTTTTGATTTTTTTTGGTTCAGTAGTCAATTTTTTAGAAAATAATAAAGTACTTAGAACATAGGATCTGAATATGACGTGTGTGAATAAGTGTGTGAATAAGTGAGCTTTTCTACAATGAGCATAAGAATTGTTGTAATATCCCGAATTTTGGGATTTGAGGCTTGGGAATAAGCCTAAATTAAGCAGATTGCTAAACCCTGGTTTAGAAGGTGTCTCAAACTTGTTCTCTAACATTTCTTATATCTTTGAGGTATTAAAGGGAATAAAATGGTGAATCAAAGAGTATGGGAAATTTGTGTACAAAAATGAAATTTGTTGAAGTTGCAAGTGCATATCGTTTCATTATTTCTAGTGAGACAATGTTGTTGCGCAATACATTTCTTTGAACAAATGATGTTCAAAAATTATGAAGTTTTACAAGATGAAAGTAGATATCGTAATCTTTAATTTGATAGGTCATGGTTAATTTGCGAAGCTGTATGTAAAAAGTTATGAATTTTTGAAGTTTACCCAGTGAAACTGGAAAGTTTCTGAAACAACTTCCAAAAACTAAAAATTTGGGAATGATTTGCTTCCAATTGGCAAAAGTCTATATTTTTCTTTGAAACTAGACTCAATAAGGGTTCTATAGCCTTTGGAATTACTCCAATTTGATGTCTACAAATTTAGTTATGATTTTTCAAAGTTAGGGTAGAAAATCTGCCATAATTGTCATTAAATCCGAAAATTGAAAAAAAATGTTATGGGAATTTTCCAATTTATGGGATAATCCATTAGCCCATTTTTGCTGACTTAAAAGGACCATTGGGACGTCATTTTCATGTAGCAAGAGAGAGTTTGATATCAATTGGGCTTCATGAGCCAATTTTATGAACATAATGTTTATGTACACAAGTTTAGAATTTTTGAGTTTTGGAAATTAAATAAAAATAGGAAATTATTGCATAAGCCATATATTATAAAAGTTCATCTCCTTCATCTTTCTCATTAAAAACTGACGCCATATTTAGCAAAAGAGAGAGAGAAGGCTTGTGAGAAAAATAGAGAGAGAAAAAGGAAAATCTCACAATGTAGGTCGATTTCTTTGGTGAATTCATACCTAACGTATATAACCCTTCTCCTAAGCTTCTCTTCTATGTTATTTAAGGTATTTGAAGCACAAATCTTTGTGTTTTGAAGTTAGGGTTTGGCGGCCAAGAAGAGGAAAAGCCAGAAGGAAGAATAGGTAACTTCCTAAACTTCTAATATTGCTTGTTTTGGTTGCTCTGAGTAGTTTAATTGGTGAAATTTTGTTAAATTTGCTTTGGATGTAATATTTGGAAAAGTGGTGTTCTAGACGTTATGCTGCTAAAATTGAGTCTAAATGGTGGTTTTAACGTAATTAAATAGTTAATAAAGTGGTTAGGAGTAGAAAGGAGTAAGTTTGCAGAGTCAGAATTGAAAAACCCCAATTTTTCTTGGGAATTAAACATTTTGTCCAGTGCTATTTGGAGGGGTTAGAGTTGGATTTTTGATGTTCTGATGATTCCATTGTGTTCAGGAGGGAAAATTAGGTGGGATTACAGTTGAACACTTTTTTAGAAAAGCCCAAACAAGTATAATTATGAAAATACCCCTGAGACCCTAAAGTAGGGGCTGCCAAGGACATTCTGGTCTTTTGGCAATGAATTTGGTAATTTAGAATCCAGAAATAGATTCCTTGGGAGAAAATATATTAGAATAGCCTAGGTCAAAATTTCAGGAAAAGTATGGTCGAACTAGGTGTGGCGGGGCTGGGCGGGTCCTCAGGGGCATTTTGGTAAATTTTCACAATAGGCTTATAAACACTATGGAAGTGTCTAAAATGGTACATGAATGAGTTTTAACCTAATTCTTATACATTTGATATTTTAGAATTGAGTTAGGAGACTAAACTTGACACGCTTTACGAGACACAAAACGAGGTGAAAGAGACTTGAGGCAGTAACATTATCCTTCATACATCATGTCATAGTTCATATGATTGTGTGGTTGCTATTGTTTGTGCTTTTATTAATGAACATGGTTTGCCTAGAAGAGGCAGTTAGTGCTGGAAGTGCACTTACACCTGGGGGTTGGGTAAGAATCCAACTGGCGTACGACTAGTGGGGCAGGAGCCCTACTTATGTATACATGATGATAATATTTTATATTGTTCATTAATTGGTGCATACATGGTGTATATCATATCTACTTTCCACATTTATATGAATGATAGTATGTTGCTACTGGGATTTCTCGGAATCCCATTCTTTTTCATAAATTATAATGTGCTAGTGGGAACCAGCGAAACCAAAGGCAAGTTAATAGACATGGGGAAACTGACAGGCACGGATCTCGAGGCAAGGATAGGTGGTTATATGTAGTCTTTATTATTGAATATATTGGATAAATTTGTAAATATTATCAAACCCTATTGGGAAAATCGGTGATGTAATCAAGTACATTGTATTAATTACTATATATCAGTATATTTACACTATTCTTGTGTTGCTCACCGAACTACGAGCAAGCACTCTAAAAATATGAAAAATAAGATAAGGGTATGACAATTGTTTCTATTCCCTCTGGTTTAGGGGGGAAAGCTTTATACTTCTTAATTTAAAATCTTGAATATACAATAATTCACACACACAAAGTGTAATTTATTATGTGATGAGAATGTGCATGAACCTTCAGGTTCTGTTTTCTTGTCTAGGGTTTGGGGGGAAAGCTTTATACTTCTTAATTCAGAATCATGACAATATGAAATGTTCGTATTTTGGTATGAAATTGATTGGACCGGGGTTTTTGGGCATAGATATCATATCTTACATGGGAAGATTGTTATTTTTCTGATGTCTTTATAATTTATATTGTTGTTTTATTGAGTGTGAGAGAAAGTTTAGATTTTTTTCTCTATTTTTGTAGAGGATATGCTCTGCTTTCGTTTGCTTTGACAAGGGTGAGTGCAAAGGATGAAGCTTTATGTGTTTGTAACCTCTGTTATATGGTTTCAATACATGTCGTCAATACATGCTCAATAGTGTCAATGATGCTCATATAGTGTTAATGGCCTTTAGAGGCACATTATGAAATTGTACCCAGAAAGGTGACATGTTGAATCTTCCATATGATAACACCATGTATACTTTGTCTATTCTTGGATATTAAGTAGGCAACCTGAGAAGTACTAAGGTCTACCTCCTTCCTAAAGTTAAAATATATGCATTACCTCCTAATTCTAAGCTATCCACTTCCTCTGATCTATCTGTAGCATATTCCAAGCCTGTTTAATCATGCTCATTGCCAGAAACCAGAGATAATAGAGAGAGAATTTAGCTTTGTATCACTGCAATCTTAGTATTCAAGGGAATATGAAGAACAATATATAGAGCTATACTGTGTAACTCTATCAATTCAAATGACGCCATGTGTAAGCCCACTTGGCACAGTTACAACTAATTACATCCACGTGTAAACCCACTTGCCATAGTTACAACTAATTACATAAGCTAAGATGTTATATCTAATATTCCCTCTGCTACACCCATGTAACAATTATTGTCATAATCAACAAAAACATCATCAATAAAAGCACAATCATAATCAGCAAATCACATCCATCAGTGGAATCAGTAAGATCGCATATATCATCATCATCAACGACAAACCAGACACAATATTGTCTTCCTTGCTTATAACATTAAGTCTTGTGCGTAAATGATCAAACATCCTATAAGGAAGAGGCTTGGTGAGCACATCAACCACTTGTTCGGTAGAGGCAATATAACTCATCTGAATGAAACCAGTAGCAACCTTTTCACGAACAAAATGTAAATTAAGTTCAACATGCTTGGATTTGTCATGGAGCACTAGATTAGCAGTGAGAGCAATAGCACCAGAGTTGTCATACCAAATCAAAGGTGGAGTGATAACTGAGACTGCCATTTCATGAAGTAAAGCCATGACCTATATAACTTCTTGAACAGCATCAGCAACAGACCGATACTTGGCCTCAATAGTGCACCTGGAAACAATTGGTTGTTTATGAGATACCCAAGTAATTGGATTAGGACCAAGGAATGTACAAAACCCATTAACTGAGCGCCTATCTTCTTTGTCTACACTCTAATTTGCATCAGTAAAGGATTGGACTCGAAGCTATGACGCAGGTTTGAGGAAAACACTATAAGTGGTTATACCAGCTAGGTAGCAAATTAGTCTTTAACAGTACACCAGTGAGGAAGACAGGGCTCATGGAGATATTGACTAAGCTTGTTAACTGTAAAGGCAATGTCTGGTCTTGTGTAACATAAGTATTAGAGTTTGCCCAGAATGCTATGATACAATTTTGGATCAATAAAATAATCACAAGTAATAGATGTAAGCCACACATTAGTGGCCATAGGAGTAGAAGCAGAATTAGCAGCTAAAAGTCCTACATCAGCAAGTAATTAATGAATATACTTTGGGATAAAAACATTCCAGTGGGGGAGGGAAAAAACTTGATGCCCAAGAAATAAGACAAAGCACTAAGAACTTTTAATGGTCATTATGAGACAAAGCACTAAGAACTCATGCTGCTATGGTTACAGCTGGTGATAGCTGTCGTTTACAGCGCAAGCTGTCGTTTACAGCGTAAGCTGTCGTGATGTTGATTACAGCAAGAGCTGTCGAATTGTGTATATAGCCGTGAGTGCTGTCGTTTGTGGTGAAAACCATGTATCTGTGAATTGCTGCTGCTGTTGCTGTTTGTGATTTATGTACATGCTTTGTGTTTATGCATTGTGTGAGTGGTTTGTTACTACTGAGATTCTCTCGAATCTCATTCTTTCCTATGACTAACATTTCAGACAAGGCGTGTGGCTCAAAGGAGAAGCGGCCAACCCGGAGCAACTAGGACCCTTGGGGGTATATAGTTGAATTGGAAACGTTGGTTATGTATTTTGAACTCGGGATTACTGTATATTCTGAATCAGGAATACTACATTTGATTTTGGTTGTGTAATCCCCTAGTGTATACTTATAAACCTTCAGGTTTTTATGCATAGAACCCGGGAGTTGCCGGGGATGCGGTTATACACTCTGATATGATTGAATGTATATTAACTGTACAGGTAATTATATTCGAATATTGAAATTGAGACCTGGATGGAAAAAAGAGTTTTTGAAAGTTTTGTAAAAATTTTACTATGAGACAGAAAGTTTAAAACGAGGTTAAAGCATCCAATGGTCTCTAATCCGATTTAAATATGTGTTATCGAATTATAATTACGTGTTTAAAGTCAAGGGGTTACAGCGGACATGAAGAAAAGATTTCCTAAGTTTATGCCTAATGATGTGTAACAAATTTTGAGGACAAAATTTATTGAATGTGGGGAGAATTTGTAATGCCCAAAGTTTCAATTAAGGGCTAATGAGGATTATTGTGGATATTTGTGAATTTAAATTGAATTTATTATCTATTTTGTGGCAATTTTAATTAATATGCCATAATTCATGAGAAATTGAAAGCATAGCCATAAATTAGTAATTAATGGAAGAAATTAATTACTAGCTAAGAGGAAAATGAGATGTGAAATTAAAATGGCTAATGGAGGGATTAATGTGATTAAATGGTTGATTACTTTATGAGAACCAATAGAATTCTAACATGTGTTAAGTGGAGATGAAGAGAGAGGCAATGGAAAGTCAAATTATCAATAAACAATTCGGTTTTTCTCTCTCTTTCTTCCCTTCATTCTGCTGACAAGAGGGTATGGGAGTGTGTGTGCCATCATTTCATCTTCAACCTCCCTTCTTTCTTATTTTCTCTCTCATTTTCATCCACCATTGCAGAACCAAGAAAAAAGAAGAAGCTTGGTGAAAAGGTAAGCTTTTGACCCTCTAAATGGCTTCTAATGAAAAAACTCTCTTCTATAAACTTGTTCCTTGTGTTGAGAGCTTCAATTTCATGGTTTTCAATTTGTCATTTGGTGTTGTTTGAGCTCTCAAGGGATTTCAGAGTTTGGAGAACCAAGGAACTCCTTTTGGGAAGGTTGTAGAGGTGAGTAAGACAAACCTTTTCATATAGGTTTTGTAGCCATTGGTTGATTTTGGAAATTTTGCCTTGAATTTTGAAAATGAGGGTCATTGTGTTGTTGGCATGTTGTTGTCATGGATATAGTGCCTTGAGAATGTGTTTTGGAATGATAGAATTGAATTGAAGCTTATAGGTGAAGTTTGGCAACTTTGTGTTTGGTTTGTGTATTGGGCAAAAATAGGGCAGGTTAATGGGTTGTGATTTTGGTCATTTTGAGGTTGCCATTGTGTTCCTTGTGAGAAATTGTATGGTAATAGGTTTGGTTATTGATTTTGGAGTCATTGGACACTTTGGTAGAAAATTGGAAGTCCGTCAAGTGTGAACTCTATTTTGGGCAGTCCATTTTTATGAAAGTTTTGAATGACCAAATGGTGTTGAAAAATTCTAAAACTTTCCATTCTTAAAGTCACATCCCAAGGTTAAAAATGGGAAAATAATTCATGTCATTTCATTTTGTGAACTGAGAGTTATGCTTTACCAAAGTTTGGGACAAAAACTGGACTCTGTTTTGGAGTAGTGTTGAGTTTTGTGTAATTCTGGAATTGTGTGGTGATTTCTAGTAATGGTCCATATTTTTCCAGTAAAGAGGACTTAAATACCTTTTATTTGGCTTTGAAATCACCTCGTGAGCCGTTTAGGGATTGATGCTGGTCATCTCTACCTCGACCGTTGAACTGCCGTTGTAATCGACATGGATTGTTGTGAAACTACTTTGTGAATCTGACCCGTGAGGCGGCGTGTTGTGAATTGAGCCGTGGGCTATGTGTTATATATCTTGTTGATATGGTTTGCGTTATTAATCTTGCCAGTGTGGCTTGTATATGAAATTCTTTATATGAATCCCAGCTGTGGTGAAATATATTGTGTGAACTGTTATGGTGCAATACTGCATGAGCAAATGTAAGGGTGACATGAGTCATACCTACCCTTATCGTTGTAACTACCGTTGTAGTTGCTATGTGTGTGTGATGATTTGCTTTAATGCCTTATTGTTGTGCATATTATGAGTGATTTGACACTACGGGGATTCCTTAGAATCTTACTCTCCCAAAAACTAAAATTTTAGACTGGGCAGAAGGATCTAAGGGAAAGTGGGCGATGAAGAGCGGTTAGAGCTTTGGTTTAGGAGTTTTACTTTGGTTATCGTGTAAAAATCATTTGGATAAATATTTTTGGGAAACATTTGTATATATTTTGGATTAATGTATAGTGTTGTATAATCCCCAAGAAAAAGGGAAAAAGTTTATGGGCTTTGTGCCTCTGTAGAACCCTTATTTATTGAATGGAACTCAAGGGTGTCGGGAATTTGCATTATACTCTGATATGCATGAATGGAATCAACCTGTATAGGCCAATTGTGCAATTGTATTATGAATATGAGACCATTGTGAACAGGTGTTGTAAAAGTTTTTGAAAACCCTAATTTTGGGAAATTTTATTTTGTCTAAGTCCCAAATCATGCATGGTCTCTAATTAAAACTTAATTACGTTTTTACGAACTAATCTCGGCCTATGGTGATGAAGGGGTTACAGTATAACAATTGTACTAGTGACAAGATCTTTAACACTAAATTGCGTGCCACTTGGAAAAATTGACTCATTAAAGCGAACATGATGAGAGATATATACTTGGCCTATATGTAAGTCAAGGCACTTGTAGCCTTTATGTTGGCTGGAATACCCTAGAAACACACAAGCAGAAGATTTGAAATTTAACTTGTAAGCCTGAAACGGCCATGTATAGGGAAAGCATTCACAACTGAATACTCTTAGTAAAGTATAATCTAGTTGAAAACCGTATAGTTTTTCATAAGGAGACAGTTGATTGAGGATCTTAGTAGGTAACTGATTAAGAAGACAAACTGCAAAAAGAAAAGCATCAGGCTAGTAGTGAAGTAATAGAGAGGCATGGGTAAGAAGAGTTAAACCAGTTTGAACAATGCTGTCATGTCTTCATTCAACAAGCCCATTTTGTTCATAAGTATAGGTACAAGAGAAATGGTACTCAATGCCTGATTCTACCAAAAAAGACTTAAAACCAACAAATTCACCCCTATTGTCACTTTGAATAGCCTTGATTTTTTGATTAAACTTGTTTTCTTCTAGCAACTTAAATTCTTTAAATATTTGTAAAGCTTCTGATTTAGAGAGTAATAAGTATAGACAAGTAAAGTGAGTATAAGCATCAACATAGGCAAAGCAGCACACAAAGCCATAGGAAACAAGGGGAGCAGGACCCTAAAGATCCATTATTATTAATTCCAGAGGATGTTGATACACAATAGCAGAATTAGAAACGGGAAGTTTATGGCTCTTTCCTAATTGACAAGTAGAACACAAGAACAAAAGAAGCAGAATTACAAGAAATAGCATTGTTTGTGAGAACAAGTTTAACAATATCTAGAGATGGATAGCCTAATCAGTAGTGCCATAAAGACAAATATGTAGCAGCAACAGTAGAATATGCTTCAGCAATAATAGAAGAGGTTGAGGAGTTATTAGTAAAATCCACAGCTGATATAATCCTACCACTTTAGGCCCATGCATAAGGATATGTCTCATATGCAAATCCTTCACAATACTACCTTAAGGAAATAATTCAACAGAAATATTGTTTTCTTTAGTAAACTTAGCAATAGACACTGGGTTCTTTTGCATGCGAGGAACACATAAAACTCTGTTCATATGGAAATAACCCACATAAGAAGAAATATGAGACTCACCAATGTGAGAAATAGCAGCTGCATCACTAGTGCCAACTTGAATTGTGCCATGAGAATAACCTGGAGATAGAGAATTCAAGTTGGCAGGATCATAGGTAATATGCTGAGTGGCAACTGAGTCAAAGTACCACGCTGAGTCAATGACAGAAGAAGGAGTAGCAATATAAGCCTGAGCAAGAACAGGCATAGAAGTAGATATTTTAGTGTTACTCTCAGTTGGGATAGTGGGGGAAACATGTGGAGTATTCGTAGAAGCATTAGTAGAAGACTTAGGAACCGAAGCTGGAGTAGATATAGGCAAAGAAGAAATAGGAGCAGAACCAGCCACATCATAGTAGGCATTGGTATAGTCAGAAGGTTAAGGAGTGGTGTAAACAGAGTCATACTTGTAGTAGCAAGTCCTAGCAGTATGACCAACCTTTAAACAACGTTGACATTAAGGATGGTGATGAAAGCTACGTCTACAACCTCGGTTAGATCGGACACCTCCATGAAAATGTTGGTGATCAAAGCCACCAGGAGGATGACTATCTCTGCCACCAGATGAAAATGGTGCTTGAGAATAGAATGCATACACATCAGCATCAGCGTCATCAATAATAATATAGGCCAAATTATTCACCTGAGCTGGAATACTGTTAGCAATTAAAGTTTTCTGACGTGCTTCAATATCAACAAGCATGTTGCTAACTATATCAAGATCAAACTTAGGGGAACCATCATTAATCACAGTAATTATCTCTTCAAATTCAAACGTAAGACCATTAAGAATATAAGAAACTTGAGTAGACTCAAAAACCTTTTCACCTAATACAACAAGATGATCGCACAGAGATTTAATGTTGGCCAAATACTCACACATAGTGAGAGTCCTTTTTTTTACTACTGGGCTGATTTTTGTATAAAAGAATTTTAGAATCAGATTTGGTGGAGTATAATTTGTTCATTTTTCCCTAAATCTATGCAACAGTTTCTAATCTAACAAGTTCAGGCAATATTGATGGAGCAACCGAGGCTAAGAGCCACGACACTAAAGCATAATCAAGCGATTCAAACTCCTCAAAATCAGGATTAGGAACAAACGCACCAGAATCCATGCGAATCATCGATAGAGGAGCAAGAACATTACTATCAAGAAATCAGTGTAAGTGATGTTGTTTAACCTTTAGATACACTTGCTACTTCCACAGAAGAAAGTTGTGATCATCTAATCAAATCATGATTTTCTAGTTAGAGAAACCACGTTGAGAGGCAGCACCGAGAGGAAACAAAGGTGTGGATCAAGAACCTCTGAGAGCACCAACAGAGCTAGTGGCAAACAATACGGCACAAAAAATAATCAATCTAGATCAGATATCGTTCTTTGCTACTAATGTCACTTAGATTTTCTGGTGATTAGAGTTAGGTTGTGGAGTCTAACTCTGATACCATGCCAAAAATCAAAGATAATAGTGAGAGAATTTAGCTATGTATCACTGCAATCTTATTATTCAAGGGAATATAAAGAACAATATATAGAGCTACACTATGTAACTCTATTAGTTCAGATGATGCCACGTGTGAGCCCATTTGGCACAGTTACAACTAATTACATCTATGTGTAAACCCACTTGCCACAGTTACAACTAATTACAACAGATAAGATGTTATATCTAATACTCATCACTTTGTGCTCTTTCAAAGCTTCCACTATTATTAACACTCCCACTAGTTGCCTCTTCCCTCCCCTGTCACTGCTCCCACTTGTCCAATCCAATTCAATTGTAAGCATTGCCTTACCTCCTTCCTCTAAGTCAACCTCCACTAGCCAAATAGTAATCAAATAAGGACCAAAAGAATTTAGTGTTTTCAAGTATGGTTTCTTTCTTTAGTAAAAGTAGACATGATAAGAAATAAATTTTGGTAGCAAAGTGACTTACTTTATCCTGGTTCTCTTGTAGAGTTGAAAGGAAGTTTTTAAGATCTATTTTGTCAATGACCCACCACCCACACTTCTATGAAGAATACAATATATCATATATATAGCAAAGATCAATTTTGGTTGGCATTATTTCAATTATTTAATGGCAAAGACTAATTGAATTACCATCAATCACTCGAATAAAGGCTTTGAAGATCGGAAACTACACGGGAAAGATGAGTTTGGTATGATGGGATGGATTGCACACTTGAAGAAAGACTTTGAAGACCATAAACTACAAATCAATAACCAAAAGCAATAAAATAAGCCTTAGCAGCAATACTAGAAAAGGTGAACTTTAGCAATAATAAAACCAATATTCACAGACAATCATAATTGATCGAAGAGAAATCATCGTATATGTCTCATGATAGTTCATGTTTCATGAAATAGTTGTATGACTGGTGGGTCTAAATGTATGTTAGGAACTCTCAATCAACAAGAACAATAACAATCAAGCTCATTATAAGATATTGGCCAAACATGTATAAGATACAAAGAAGATATGTGCATCTCATTCAAATGTCAGAACCATAGAAAAAGAACAAATTAAACCACTTGTTTTCAATTTTCAATACGAAAAAAATAAATTTTTTTTAAAAATACTAGCTTTTATTTTACAAAATTTTCAAAATTTTTGATTATAAGTTTATCAAACATAGGATCAATTACCACTCATAAATATTTCCTACAATCATAAATGTAAGAGCCAAGTGTTAGATTCCAAGTTTTGATGATAACAAAAGATTATTGTGTGTTGTGGTAAGAAACTCATGTTTTGCAAGTTTAGACAATAGTTGAAACTGTTACCAAATGCATCTCACAAAGTTTAGAGGTTATTGCTATGATTTTAACTAATATACTCAAGTGATAGAAGCTAGCACTTGAGTGATAAGCAGTTTTGCACTCAAGCACAATGAATGTTGAACTGAAAGTGTTTGATAGAAGCAGTCTTTAGCTGAAAATACCAGGACAACGCTAGTGATGGATGTAACACTCGAGTGATGATGTGATTTGCACTCGAGCATGAAGGCATACTCATGCAAGTGATTGACAGAGAGCAATATCAGAGACAGGAAATGATCATTGTACTTGAGCATAGACTCAATACTTGAGTGATAGCCTCAAGCTCACTCAAGTCTTGCAAAGGGTGGTACAGGAAGTGTTTACCCAAGAGTAAGGACAACTTAAAGTGAGAAGTATACTTAAGCAATGGCTTTGGTACTCGAGTGATGGAACATCACCTGCAAGTGCAAAATCATACTCTTAAAAGATAGGCCGACTGCGAGTGTTATCTACAGACGTAAGTCCATAATACAAAATATATATGCACTCAAGTGAGACAATATACACTCAGGTGAGGGCCCATATCACCTGTGAATGCTTAAACACACTTTTGTGAAAAACAGTGCAAGTGTAGTCCAGAAGCAAAGCCTGAAGCTTAAATATAGTGGCACACTCAAGTAAGACTTTGTCACCGGAGTGAGGGCCCACATCACCTGCAAGTGCAAAATCACACTCTTGAAAGATAGGCTGCGAGTGTTATCTGGAGACGTAAGTCTATAGACAAAATATATATGCACTTGAGTGAGACAAGATGTACTCGAGTAAGGACCTACATCAGTCGCAAGTGAGAAAATGCACTCTTGCCTTTTCACATGGAAGTACAACTTCAGAGGAGAAAATATACTTTCGCACTCGAGCAAACCCTTAATGCACTCGAGTGATGCTCTGTTAGAAGTCAAAATGCACCAGACTTATAGCAATCAATCCGAACATAGTTTAATGTTATTTATACATAAATAAATCCCCAGTTTTATCGACATTCACTACAACACTGTATAAGGAGGGTTAGATAGATCAAGCATGAACGAATCGCCATTACAATAGCAATTATCAGGCACTAACACAACACCTTCTTCTTTATTGGATGAAGAAACCAAAATAAACTGCCTAAAGGGAAATTCTGTAGTAATATAAATTTAGCCAATTCTTCATACATTCTCTTCTTGCTCTCTCTTTTTATTTAAAAAATAGAATTAGGTAGGCCAGAGAATGAGTTCCTTTCCTATTGACTTGGAAGCTTTTCTTCAACTAAAACTATAAGAATTTGCAATGGTGACACCTACATCTGAGTCAGTGCTCATGCAGCAGCAACTTCAACAATAATACTTTTAGTCTTCAACTCAAATCTAATTGGCTTGCCCGAAGTACTATTACCTTAAAAAAGGATTTGAGAAGTTTCCTATGCTTGTTATTTTGTGGGAACTCTTATAATATTGATTTAGCTAGAAAGTTCTATTAATATCTATCTTACTTGTTCTGTAGACTTCCATGTATAAAAAATGCTTTAATTTACATGAATAAGTAGAGGACAACACTAGTAATATAGGAACTACAAGGATTTATTACAATCAAAGAAGAATAAAAGAAAGAATAAGGAATAGAGAAGCTATCATAACACAAAACAAATGTCTCAGATAAAAGAAAGACCAGTAATGTCTCAAATATCAGAACCACAACGCCCTCACATTTTCGATCTCCCAAATCATACACACAACCTTCTTCATCAGTCATAGCAAACAAATCACAAAAACAAAACAATAGATGAGAAAGAAACTACCTGGAAGAGAATTAGGGCTTCAACAAGTTTATTATCCAAATTTTGCAGCTCGACGATGAAGAAAAATGAGAAGAGTGTGTTAAGTGCTGTCAAACCTCGACACTCAATGAAAAAAGAGAGGACCGGTATGCCCTAACATTGAGTAATGAGGATGCTAGCTCCAAAATCCCATTCTCATGGCAGAAGTGCAATACCAATCCAAGGTGACACACTAATTCCACTCTTGTACTGACTAATTTGGAGGAGTTGTTTGTTCTTGCGTGTTTGCTATTTAGCCTGGAAGGATTTCAGAATGGAAGAAGGCATGGAGCTTAGGTCGCGAAAGTAATTTGGGGAAGACTTGTAAGACCGGTTATGAAAATAACCGGTCTTAAAACATTTTTAAGACCAATTATTCTAACAACCGGTCTTAAAGGCCTATCTTTTAGGCCGGTTATTAGAATAACTGGTCTTAAAAAACTTTCTTTTAGACCAGTTATACGATTAACTGGTCTAAAATAAATATTTTTTAGACCGGTTATATTAGTAACTGGTCTAAAAAATAATGATTTTTTTTTTTTTTAAATTTTTCCCACTGAACCTTTTAGATTGGTTTATAATCAAAGCAAGTCTAAAAGGTTAATCTTTTTAGACCGGTTAGTTGCAGAACTGGTCTAAATAATATTTTTTAGACTTTATCTTACTCTAATCAGTCTCCTAATTTGTTTATAATTATGAAAATGCCACTGGTCATTTCTTTTAGACCTTATCCACTATAACCGGTCTAAATGTGCCGGTCTAAAATACCTTTTTTGTACTAGTGATATCATCATTGGAAGCTTTTGCATAAAAAGAGAGCCCCAAGGGATTTTGGTTGGCATCAGGTTCAAAGCTCGTTGTTTGACGCATCATTTTATGAAAGTAGTTCATGCACATCTTATGAAATATGTAATTTAACAAGCCTGGTTTTACCTGATTTTTAATTATGTGCCTAATTTTAATAATGTTCTTGTAGATTTTTTTCCTCTTTTGTAAGAAGAATTTATAGTTTCAAAGGCTCTCTGTATTGCTTAGTTCTGCAGGATCTTTGTTATCTAGAAACATATGGCATCAACAATAACAATAATAATTTAACTAGTGCGCTTGATTTTATGTCCAAATTGAAGTTTGGGTCGAATTGGTTATTTGGCTATGCTAATAAACTGAATTGGGCTTGGCCAAAATTGAATTTGGGCAGCTTGAAGTTGGCCATCGAGGATTCTACACTCATTTAATTTGCAATGATTTTTTATGCTTTCCCCCCCAAATTATGCAAACCCGGCCAAATTAGACAACAAGCATTGTGCTTGCTTTTCCCTTGCCTCCCAATCTCATCTCACCATTATACTTTAATTTTGGCCCTTGTGATTGGAACATTGACAAACAATTAACAATACTACAATTTGAAAGGCATGAAATTTATTAGTCCATCCTTAATATAAGACATATTTAAGGAGTTAATCTTGGTCCTAAATATAAGACATAGTTTTTATATTTATCAAACTTTTCCTAATTTACCCTTATTGATGCTCCCTCAACAATAATTAAGGAGAAGAGTGAATGAAAGTATTGAAGAAGATGACTGGAGTATTGTAAAAAGTAGATGTCATATTAACTAATTTTCTTAATCAATCAAATTACGTAAATATATTTTCTATTAAGTACCGGAGGAGCAATTTATTTAGTTAGAAAACTGAGTTGAAAATTCCACAAGTTGAATTAAAATGTATGTATATGTAGATGTCGTTATTTTCTTCCTACAAATTAAAATCTTAAAACTTTGATAAAACCACAATGCAGGCCACCTCCATTGAGAATTCTCTATCTTCGTTCTTCTCCCAATTTCCTCGAACCTCTCAATTTTCAATTTTAAGTCGCTGTTGTAAAGATGAGGTGGTTCAAATTTGATAAGCTAATTTGTGGATAAAAAAAGTCAAAGTGGTAGTGACTCGTGAGGGAAGAAGCGTGGAAGTAAGAATGTGACACACACATGTAATAATGGGGCGTACCTCAACAGCTAGCTATTCATGTAATTTTTTTTTTAATAAAATCAATATTTATGATTTAATATTCAATAGAAAAAATTAGGAAAAAATCCCAGTTGAAAAATTAATCGGGAAATTATACCTAGAACACTAAGGTCCCTTACCAGAAATAGGTATGCGTATGAAATGAAAACATTATCGTTAATGGAGACATTAAAAAATGAAGACTACTGGGAAAACGAGGGCAAGGGCAAATTTGAAGGGTAATGGCGTGTGGATGAAGTAGATGAATGAGCAACGGCGGCGACGGAGTCTGGTCTATTTGCTTGCAATGGTAGAGGCGACGGCAATCCATTTGTGTTTTTGTGCAATCCAACTTTTTTCTTTCTTTCTTTTGTTTTTTGTTTTTTGCAATTTATCTTTCATTATGTATAACTTAACTTCTACGACACGTTTGCAATCAATCTTCTATTTTGTGTAGGACAGTGTGAGGTGTGCTTGTGCATTATGATATTTTTATAATTTATGACTAATTATAAAAACGGAAAAGAATCGCTGATTGCTTGTAATGATGTATATAATTCAATTTAATTACTTTTTTTTCCTAATATAAGAAAAAATTAATTAATAATTTGCCAGCTTACTTTTGTTTAGTATGAATTAGATGGGGGATGAGTCAGTTTCTTGTCTTTAGCATTGTTTATTGGAGAGATAGACAATTAAACACAAGGGAAAGATACATTTAAAAAAATTAAAAAAGGTTGGGTAGTAAGAAAACAAGAAATAGAAGACAAGCCAGGTGCTTTTTTTATTTTAATTTTGTTGAAACTTTATAAAAAAAGGCAGTGGCGCTGAGTTTGAACCAATTATTGCCATATAGGATAACTAAGTAGAAGATAAGGATAATAATATAAAAAAAAGAAAGAAAGATGAGGAATAGAGTTACAGGCGAGTTAAAGATTAGGGACTGAGTTGCTGCGTGTTATAATTGAAGGATTGAGTTATAAGTAAGTTAAAAATTGAGGCATTAAAAAACTAATCTTTTCTAAAATAAATGAAAGATGAATGAAAGGTCAGTACAAATAAAACGGAAAGCATACCGAAATTTCGTTCCCGGCTTCCCACATGTTGACATGTTGTGTCGGGGAAAGATTCCTGAGGAGAAATTAAATATATATTAATTTGGTTGACACAATAAAATAAAGACCAACATAAAGCAAGAAGTCTCCGATTTGAACAACAATACCAAAAGCAAAATATCAGGGACAGATCACTGAAGTTTTGAAGCCTTTTTTTTTTTTGTTACAAAGGCAAGCAAAGCTTGAAAGTGATAAGTCTATAGGCTAGGTCCTACAGAATGATCATGTGGTGTCAACCCACGATCCAAAGCAAAAAGCGAAATACATTTAGTAGGGGAAGTCCCTAATTCCTCGTATTCATGCGGAATCCTATACGCTTCTCCTGCCAGAAAATCTGCACATCTAATACTTTCCCTATGGGTATGGGAAATTTCAACCTCCCAGTCGCTATAAATGAGTGATCTGGTATACAAAATAACATCATACAACGGATGATCAGAATCACAACGATTGGATAAAAGGTGAATTGCCTGTAATGAGTCCGTGAACAACTTGATTTTCTTGAATCCCAACTGCTTACATAGTAGCAGACCCCTACGGATTGCATGGATTTCTGCAGCAGCTGGGAAAGTATGTCCTAGCTTCTGTTGAAATCCACGTATCCAGACACCTCGGTGATCTCGAATAACCCCTCCACATGCAGCTTGGCCTTCCCTCCTTACCGATCCGTCAACATCTAGACGGTGGAATCCCGGATCTGGGGGGTACCAGTGAAGTAGTCCTCGTTCTGGAACCTGGAATATCTGGTGCCAAAACCTGCCGTTCTCCACACCCTCCGAGAGATGGTACATGCATCTGTGAACTATCTGTTTAGGGCTGTCCGATGTCCCTTCGAAGGCTTGACGGCACCGGTTCTTCCATAGTAGCCATCACGTTGAGCTGAATACTTTTTGCCAAGACCATCTCGCCATCCTGTTGTTTCCCGGTGAGTGTTGTGCATTCTAACTGAGCCAGTCCTGCAAGTTACCAGAGGAAAACATACTATAATATAGGGGGTTAGTTAAAACTGACCACACTCTCTGAGCTTGCTCACAATCTCTCAAAATATGAAGTATACTCTCCACACTATCACACTGAAAAGGGCAGGTGTTTAGGACGCTCGGATTGTGTCTCGCTCTTAACTCATTAGTAGGAAGCCTTTCATGGTATACCTGCCACAGAAAGATTTTGACACGTTCAGGAATTCCCTGATGCCATAGAGACTGCCAACGAGATTGGCGTCTGGAACCGTGCTGATGATATATAGCGTCATAGGCAGATTTAACGCTGAAGGTCCCATCGGGAGCATTCCTCCAACAAACCACATCCTCTTCAGTGCCCGAAGGTGGGGGCATCATCATTATTTTATCAACCATCCATGTAGGAAGGTAAGATTCCCATTTAGCTCTGTCCCAGTGACCCGATTGAGTTACGAAAGATCGCACAGTGGCATTTACATCAACCAAGTGAACGTTATGATCAATATGAAGTTCCAGAGGATTGTCCAGCAGAGACCAGCAGTCCTTCCAGGCTAACGTACTATGACCACTTCTCAAGCATTTGCCAAGGCCTCTTTTAAAGTCGTCCTAGACAGTCACAATGCCACTCCAAACAGCCAATTGATTTTGCCTCTTCCGGACAAGAGGGTCAGTGAGCAAACCACATGCGTATTTAGCACGTAAACATTTCACCCAGTAGGCATCCGGTTTCTTAATAAGACCCCAGCATAACTTCATGAGGAAGGCTTTATTTTGACAGTGTAAGTCTTTAATCCCCAAGCCGCCTTCACACTTTCTTTGTTTTAGCACGTCCCAAGAGAGCAGATGCAATTTTTTGGAGTCCTCATGATGATTCCAGAAGAAATCGCGGCTAAGCTTTTCAATGGTTAGAAGGACACCTTTCGGGACAAGAGTAGATTGCATCTGATACTGGGGGATTGCCGAGAGGACCGATTTAATGAGGGTCGACCGGCCCGCCATACTTAGGAATTTACCTTTCCAGTTTGCCAATTTTAATTTTACCTTCTGAATGAGCGGAGAAAAGGTCTTCTTAACCATCCTTTTGTGTAAGAGAGGAACACCCAAGTATTTGCCAAGGTCTGCAGTCAAACCAACACCTACAATCCGGCTCATCTCATAAGCCCTGTTGAAATGAACATTTTTTGAAACGAACATCTTGGATTTGTTCAGATTAATCTTGTGACCAGAAACTTGACAAAATAGAGCCATGACATTTCTAAACTCCACCATCTGCTCAATTGAAGCCTCTCCAAAGAGAATCAGATCATCAGCAAAGAAGAGATGGGAAATATTAGGACCAGAGGAGCTCAGTTTGAGAGGGTTCCATTTTCCCAGCTCCACTTCTTGGTGGATAAGTTGGCCGAGCAGCTCCATACAAAGGACGAACAGATAAGGACTTAAGGGATCACCTTGTCTCACACCCCTAGAGGGGCGAAAACGCTCAGAGGCGATGCCGTTCCAAATAATGCTCATAGAAGTGGAAGATACACAGGACATAATCAGCTTGATAAAGCTAGCACCAAAACCCAAGCTGTGAAGAGTGAACTCAAGAATGCGCCAGTCAAGTCTATCAAAAGCCTTTTCCATGTCAACTTTCACTGCAACAAAACCTTTGTTTGGGATAAAGCCAATTTCGGCTGTTCTAGATTGGAAGGAATGGGTAGGACCCCATGGCATTTCCTTGGTTGACTCTCCTCTTGAGGAGGAATATGTTCACGGACATTAGAGGAGGCTGGGTTATTGCACAAATGGTCTAAATCTGAGGGTCCATGAACAGGCGAAATAACTTGCAGAGATTCAGCGTTTTGCATGCATCCCTTAATGACTTTATGGGTCCTATTTGATGAGGGATTAATGGGCTTATCTTTTCTAATATTCTTCAGACCGTTAGAGTTCTCCTAGCCCAAATGAGTGCTCATTTCTTTCTTCCCATTCAAACTAGGAGCCATTCCATTCCGTTTGAAGCCTTTATTATATATTAAGCAATGTTGTTAAGACACTTATAGTTGTAAGCCCAGGTCAGTCATCTTCTACTATTTTTCTTTTCCTGCATTCTGATAATCTCGTATTCGATTTTGCTTTGCTTGAGGGCTAATGATATATGGTTAATTAGTTCTTATACGTCGTAATATCACTGGTTCATCAAATTATACTCCATAAGTTGCCTCAAACATTATTTATGGCAAATGACCAAGAAGCATCTTCCTCAAACTCTTCCAACTCCAATTCAGGCCCAAAAACCTGGAAGTATGATATTTTCTTGAACTTTGGGATGAAGACACTCGTGAAAGCTTCACAGACCACTTGTATCATACGCTGAAAAGAAGCAGATTCAGAGCTTTTCAGAGATGATGAAGAACTTCCAAGAGGAGAAGTCATTTCAGAAGAACTGAAACAAACAATTGAGAACTCCAATTTTGCAATTGTTATTCTCTCCAAAAATTATGCCTCTTCTTCATGGTGTTTAGATGAGCTCCAACATATCCTATACTCAGAGATAATTTGTGTCAACAAGTTTTCCCCATATTTTATGATGTAGATCCATCCAATGTACGATATCAAAGAGGAAGTTTCGATGAAGCTTTCAATGGACATCAACATAAGTTCCCAGAAGACCCACAGAAGGTGCAAAAATGGAGGGATTTTCTAACAAAAGTTGCTAATTTATCTGGTTTTGATTCCCGACAATATCGGTAATTTTTTAAAATAATTTTTAATCAAAAAACTAGTAAATAATATTTGTATCAACTATTTGAACACTGGATAGGTGCATCCAACATATTTGCATGTGTCAACAGGCATGTTCTTTTCAGAGAGAGAGACATTTTTAGTTGAGAGCATGAGACTTAATAATTACTTCAGAATATCAAACACATAAATCTTTGGGAAAATTACAATCAAGTCCCAAGAAAGAAAGAAAATGAAAAAATTGTCCCTTGAAATTGCAAAATAAATAAAAGATACTATTGACAACTTCATGAGCGGGTCATTGACAACTACAGGAGAATGCATTGACAACTTTATGGAACCATTTTTTCATCTTGCAGTTTTAAAGGACCATTTTTTTATTTCCCTTTTTTCTTGGGACTTGAGTGTAATTTTTCATAAATTTTTTTAAGTTTAAGGTACATTTTTGCTTCAAAAAGTTTGATTTGACACAACCTTAGCCAGTGTCAAATAACAAATTACCACAAATTAAATGCAATATAGTGTAAACAACTCGGTATTATTCTTTTCTCAAGGAGCCTTTTATTTTGACTTCTCTAAGTATAACTAAGTGATATAAATATGGTTAGAAAATTACTTTTTGAAATTGGTTTTCTCTAAATTAAAACTTATGAAAATAAAGCTAACTCTAATCTTTTTGGTACTTTTTGAAAATAATAAAGAAATTATTTGGATTAAAAAGGGATTATATGATAAAATGAGTCTTGGTAGCAAATTCGGTGGCTTTCCTAGCTCCTTACAATATTTTGGAAGTTAATTTTACATCAAGCCAAATCAAGAACCCTAAACCATTGCATTAGGTCCTATCTACCTAATTAATGACTAATCCTACTATTGCATTCATAATCATCTCTAAGATGAATTGTTAAAATCCATTTGATGTGTGTTGAAAATTACTTAATGCACTTGCTTGCTCTTAAATTGAGTTGATGGAAATTATTGAACTCCCCTTTATAGCACATTGGAGCCCTAGCCACTTCCTCTACCACCAAGACTCAAGCAATTCAGTCGAACATAATGTTAATTGCAACCATAGTTTGACCAGGCACCAATTATGCACAGAAATTAAAGGACCAAATCTCATGAAAGATTGAAGGGGGTGCTGTTAGGTTTGGTGAGGAAAGAGAGCAAGGAACTATGGTGAAACGAATGAGGGAGGACGAAGATGATCTCTGGCAGTAGTAAACAATAGAAAGGCGTCAGAAATGGATAGGAAAGTCGGTGGTGGTGGTGAAATGAAAATAGAGAACAATATTGCCGAAAAACTCGCATAGTGCCGAAAAACACATTGCTTCATCGGAAATTGCAGAATCTTATCGGAAAATGGAAAAAATAAGGGCAACTGGTCACTGACAATGATGGCTGTGTCTCTGGTTCCTTCAAAATTGTGGTTCAATGGTGAAGTTTTAGAGAGTGAATTCACTGAGAAGATGGGAGAAAGTGGTTGGAGAATAGAGCACAGTAGTGGCAATGATGTTCCAGTCATCTTCCCTCTCCTCTTGAAGCTCAGTCTGCAATGGAGCTCTTATGAGTTCAGAACTCAGTCATGGCGCCCTATGGTTCTACTTGTTCTAATCTGCGGTGCCCTCTTCTAATTGAAGAAGTGTTAGAATGCATAGGATAGGTGTAATTAGGCCTATAAGGCCTGAGGTCCAGTAGCTCAGTTGGACTATTTAGGATATTATAATATTACTCTATATATATGTATTGGGAGATCACGCTATGATCTAATGTATGGATTGATATTATTGTGGTACCAGTGTAATAACCCAAATTTTGAGATTTGAGGCTAGAGAATAAGCCTGAAATAAGTAGACTGCTAAGCCCCAGTTTAGCAAGAGTCTAAATTTATTCCCTAATAATTCTTATATCTTTGGGGCATTAAAGAAAGTAAAATAGTGAATTTTGGAGAAGTAATTATGTTTTTGGTGAAATTGCCTATGAGATAGTGAGCTTGTCATGTGATTTTGCATGATCAAATGATGAGCAAAAATTATGAAATTTTAGTGAAAGTAGGCATCCTAAGCTTTAATTTGATAGGTCATATGACTCAATTAGAGCTATATACAAAACGTTATGAATTTTTGAAGTCAGCACAGAAAAATTGTGAAATTTCTGGAACAGTATGCAAAGATTGAAATTCTGGGAATTTTATGCTTCCATATAGGAAAAGGCTATATTTTTCCTTAAAACTAGACTCAATAAGGGTTCTATAGCATTTGGAATCACTCCAATTTGAGTTTTCTAGAATTAGGTATGATTTTTCAAAGTTTGGGCAGAAAATCTGCCAGAATTTTGTAAAAATCCGAAAATTGGAAAATTGTTAAATAATTGGATTATGACATAAGCTAATATAATAAATCATCATCCACCTCCTCCATCAGCCCAAAACCGTGGTGCAAGGCTGAAACAAGAGAGAGAAAGTGTGAGATTTTAGAGAGAGAAAAGGGGAGAAAAAAGCTTGCAAAAGTTTGGAAGCTCCATTTCTTGTGTTGAAGTGAGCTAGGGTTCAGCCACTCTTGAGAAAAGCTAGTGGGAGCTTGAGGACCAAGTTGTGAGCCAAGCTACGACATGCTTTACGTGGCACACATTTTGAGGCGAAAAAGGGTCAAGGTAGGGAACTTACCTCTTCTGCATGTATTTGATATTTGTGTTGATGTATTGATACATGTTATTGCTTTGCAGATTTGTCATTGTGTGAGCATGAGTTATGTGATACTATCATGTCATGCATTAAACATTTATCTTGCATGCATATTGGTACTGCTTTCCTACTGAAATTCTCTCGAATCTCACCCTCCCCTACCAACAATTTAGACAGGCGAATACAAAAGATATGTGGAAATCAAGAAGAGAACTATATGAGAGAGTGTTGCAGTGGTGGATCGAAGACAAGAAGAAGTCTCCGTTTCACTGGGACGGGTTTAGATACCCAAGTAGCCCTGTGTGGCTACATTGATGGTAATGATCATGTATGAACCCCTATGGGGAATTTATGTAATCATGCACTTATTATCAGTATATTCGTGCTATTCCTGTGTTGCCCACTGAACCGCATATCATTTTCAGTGAATACTCTAGTAAAGTTGAAATTAAGATAAGGGTGTGACAACCAGAGCCCTAGTGTTAATTCAAGAAACCACATTACAATCCATCACCCCTGTCTATTGTGTTACTAGAAAATCAAGAATTCCCAGGACAAATACCAAAAACATACTAACAGATACCGAAAACACACTCCAACAGATCAGAAAACTAGGATGTAGGACCAAGAAAGCCTACTGAGAAACAAGAACGGGCACTAGTCCTCAAACTGGACCCACGGATCTTGATATTCTGACTCACATCCACACAACCATCAGCCACGTGTTGAGGAACTCAAATCGGACCCACAACTTCTGTATCTTGATGCTCCGATCCACACCTACATAGAATTCTGCTATGCATTCAGGGATTTTTTTCCCATTAATCATGACATCTTCATTCACCTCTTCACAGATTGGACTATGAGCCCTAATCAGCAATGGAATCCCCTAATTCTTGATCTTGCGCCATGGGGTTAAGCCGCGTCGACCACTTTGAGGCTAAATCTTCATCGATTAGGTTGGCTCTTCTGCTCCAAAACTTTGATTCTGTGACCTGTGTTATGACTAAGCATTAGTTCCTCCGTCGTCGAAAAATGTGAAAGACAACATCATTAATGGTCTTCAATTCACACACCCCTTATACTCAGATACACAAGGAGCCTCTATTATTCCACACGTTCTGACATGAAGCGAAAATTATATATTTTGGAGCAGAGTTATGCGAATCGTGCTCCTTGGTAAGCATAAGTTGGGATTTATTGACGGTTCTTACACGAAAGACTCTCAAGAAACCAGTTTGCATCCCCAATAGGAGCATTGTAATGCTGTTGTGTTATCATGGATATTAACTCACTTTTAAAGGACTTAGCAAGTAGTGCAATATTCTTCCAAAGTGCTTATCTAGTATGGACAAACCTCCAGGAACGTTTTGACAAAGTTACTGGTTCGAGGATTTTTTCCTTACATAAAGAGATTAGTCTGCTTCATTAGGGATCTTCTTCGGTTTCTATATATTACACAAAACTAAAAGAACTATGGGAAGAACATGCTTCCTTACTCCCTCTGCTGTCATGTAAATGTAGCATGTCTATTGTATATGCAGAACGTACTCAGCAGCAGAAGCTTCTACAATTCCTAATGGGACTTCGTGAGTCCTACAACAATGCTCGAAGCCAAATTCTATGATGAGCCCTCTTCCTTTTGTCAATCAAGAGTTTGTGATGATTGTCGAGGATGAAGCATAGAAGTTGTTGGCAGATACTTCTAAGTCTGCGCCACTTGATGGAATTGCTATGACTGCTCATCACTGGGGATGAGGACGTGGGAGAGGAAGATTTGGTTCAGCCCCTGTATGTGCACACTATCAAAAGAGGGGACATAATAAGGAAGGTTGCTGGGAATTAATTAGTTACCTGGTGGATTTAAAGGGAAACAAGCCCAAGATAAATACAGAGGCCTCTGCACATCACCTTGGGACCAAAACCTCTTTTAAAGCAGATAAAGGAAACCAGATTGTATCTACTACCTTCACCCAAGAACAATATGAATGCCTTCTAGACCTACACAAATGTGATTTAAAAGGCACCATCTATGCCCTTACTGGTACACCGTCACGTTTGCATTTAAATTACTTTAGAGTGAAAAACAATAGTAGATGGGTACTAGATTCGGATTCCACTACTCATATCACAGGCAATTTATCTCTATTTGATAGTTATAAGATTAATGATAGTGCCATAAGAACCATTAAAATACCAAATGGGGATAGGGTGATAGTTAGTCATATAGGAACAGTTAAATTATCAAATGAAATATATTTGCATGACGTTTTGTATGCCTCACAATTAAAATTTAACCTTATATCTATTTCAAGGATAACTAGAGACCTAAAATGTATGGTAGTATTTTTTTCCTGAACATTGTTTATTGCAGGACCTTCAAAATGGCAAGAAGAAGGGGATTGGTAAGCTAGAAGAGGGATTGTACTAATTAAATTTTTCAAGAAAACCTACTACTTTGAATGTTACCAATGTAGAAGTATGCAAACATGATGATTTGTGGTTGTTGCATAATCAATTAGGACATGTACCACTCCCTGTTTTGAAACATTTGAGTTTTGTAAAAGATAAACATATGCCATTCAATAAAGATTGCAATATTTGCATTCAATCCAAACAAACCCATCTCCCTTGTACTTCCTATTGTATTAAATCTAATGCATGCTTTGAGTTATTACATATGGATGTTTGGGGGCCTTATAGGACCCCTACAGACCAAGGGCATTATTTCTTTCTAACAATTGTGGATGATTATTCACGAAGCACTTGGATCTTCCTTATGAAACTTAAATTTGAAATGGGTTAATGTATATGAAATTTCTTGCTTATATTGCTAATCAATTTTCTACCTCTATGAAGAGAGTAAGGAGTGACAATGGCACAAAATTTGTTAATCAGGATCTTAGGAGTTATTTTACAGGGAAGGGTATAATTCACAAGACCTTATGTCTATACACTCCCAAACAAAATGGGATTGTGGAAAGAAAGCACCATACTCTCATGCAGATCTCAAGAAGCCTAGTGATACAATATGAACTTCCTCTCAAATATTGGGGTGAATGTGTTCAAATGGCTGCTCATTTGGTCAATAGAATCCCAACTAAGGCGTTAGGATACAACACACCCTATTAAAGAGTATATGAACATGAACCTAAATATGATCATCTCTTAATATTTGGGTCATTAGCTCATGCCACAAATCTGACCACCATAGATAAGTTTGAGTCTCGAACCTTCCCATGTGTGTTTTTAGGCTATCCAAATAATCAAAAAGGGCTTTATTCTTTTAGACCTTAATACTTAAGCTATTATCATTAGTAGGCATATGACATTTGTTGAAAATCAATTCCCATTCTGAGAACAAAGAGGGATGAACCAAAGGGGAGTTCCTTTGGAAGTTAGAGATATGTTCCTATTTGATGATAAAAGTAGGATTGGCCAATCACAACTTAAGCCACACTCACAAACTGATGAAGAGGAAAATGGCAGCATAATAGCACTAGTTGAGTCAAAAATAGAACTGAACCTAGCTGAGTCCAATACAGAACTAAACTGCAATTATCACCATTCTCACTTAAGGATAGGTAGAGAAAGAAGGCCCTCTATTTGGGCAAAAGACTATGTTTGTAGCATGATTGCAAAGGATTCCTATGAGAATAACAATCGGTGTCTTTATCCAATTGAAAATTACATATCTTATAAGAATATTTTTGCTTCTCACTTATGTTTTCTATGTCATATAGATGCAGTTTCAAAACCTAGAAGCTATCATGAAGCAATTCAAAACAATGAATGGATCAAGGCCATGGACCATGAAGTGGAGGCACTTGAAAATAACAAAACGTGGAAATTGGTTCCTTTGCCGGAAGGTAAAAGGCACATCGGTTGTAAATGGGTATATAAGGTTAAATATACATCGAATGGTGAGATTGACAAGTACAAAGCTAGATTAGTGGCTAAAGGATACAACCAACAGGAAGGTATTGATTATCATGAAACGTTTTCTCCTGTAGTAAAAATGATTACTGTATGTATGGCTCTAAAAATAGCAGCTGTAAATGAATGGAATATATATCAAATGGATGTATATAATGCTTTTCTACAGGGTGACTTAGAAAAGGAGGTCTATATGACCATACCTCAAGGTTTTGATAGTAAGGGGGAGAACCTTGTATGTAAACTTTGCAAAATCACTCTATGGACTAAAGCAAGCCTCTAGGTAGTGGAATTGTAAGTTTTATATGGCTTTGATAGAAGGAGGCTTCACTCAAAGTAAGCATGACTATTCAATCTTCTTTTGAAACTACAAAGATGGTGAGACTATTATGATCCTTATATATGTTGATGACTTACTGATTATTGGTAGTTGTGAAAGAAGAATAAAAGATGTAAAGGATTTCCTTTACCAGAAATTTAAAATTAAAGACCTAAGAATCATGAAATACTTTCTTGGAATAGAAATGGCTAGGTCAATTAGTGGTATTGTTATTTCACAATGAAAGTATATTTTGGACTTATTGGCAAATTCTGGTATGAGTGGTTGCAAACCAATTGGCATACCAAAAGCTCAAAACTTAAAATTAGTAGGTTATCAAGAGGGTAAAGATAAGGAAACTGATTTGTTGTGAGATCCCAAGAGATATAGGCAATCAGTAGGTAGGCTAATCTATCTTACTTTCACACGCCCTGATATTTGCTTTTCAGTGTAGGTGTTGAGCCAATTTGTGCAACAACATATGAAAGCACCTATGGCAGTAGCATTGAATGTGGTTCGATATCTAAAGCAAAGTCTAGGAATGAGAATACTCATCAGTTGTGGGGGAGATGTATCGATGAGTTGTTACTGTGATTCAGATTGGGGATCTTGTTAAATAACAAGAAGACTAGTTTGTGGTTATCTGATCAAATTGGGAGGATCATTGGTCTATTGGAAGATAAAGAAGCAGACGACTGTATCCAAGTCTTCGGTAGAAGCAGAATACCGAGCCTTGGGCTTAGCCACCTCAGAGATAGTGTGGATAGAGGGGCTACTAAGGGAACTTGATTTGCAACAACAAGGTCTAGTGCCAGTCTATTGTGATAGCAGAGCGGTGATTCATATTGTAAGCAACCCTATATTTTATGAAAGAACGAAACATATTAGATAGATTGTCACTTTGTTCATGAGAAAGTGCAATCAAAATTGATTTGTTTGGAACATGTTAAGTCAGCAGATCAGTAAGCGGATATACTAACTAAAGCTATTACAAAGGAAGCATAGAACAACATTCTCAGCAAGTTGGGGGCCATAAATATTTTTGAAGCCACAACTTGAGGGGGAGTGTTAGAATGCATAGGATAGGTGTAATTGGGCCTATAGGGCATGAGGTCCAGTAGCTCAGTTGGACTGTTTAGGATATTGTAATATTACTCTGTATATATGTATTGTGAGATCAAGGTATGATCTAATGTATGGATTGATATTATTGTGGTAATAAAAGATTAAAGGGCATGTATATTTCTGATGCCCTGTTTTCACACTTATGAGTTTAATCTTCCAACAAGAAGGTCGTCGGCCTTGTTGGTGGTGTAAACCGTGAAGAGGATAGAGAGATAATGACCTTGTGCAGAAGGTTCAACGGTGGTGATAGTGTGCTTCAGCTCACAGCCCCCTCTTCAATCTCAGGTCCTCACTCCTCTCGGGTCTCTTTATTTTAGCTGCCAGATACAAACCTAATGGCCCATTCTGCAAAGTTTTAAAAAAAATTATGAGGAGGGACTTCAATTAAAATATTTGAAATTTTTTGGGGTTCAAACAAAATTTCTTGAACTCTGGGTACTTTTATGTAATTTTCCCTGACTCGCATTTCTTCACAAATTTGTGATTTTCAGAAATTGTGGGGCATTTCTTGTACTTTTTCCCAGTCCTCAAAATTTAATTCTGACCCTCCAAAATCTCCAAATTTTCTTCTAAAACCCTGCAATGCAATATTAAACACAAGGTAGCATCAAAAGTTTAAGGGATCATTTGTATGAATAATTAAACAATTATGACTATTTTGCCCCTATTTACAATTAATTCAATACAAATGTCGCTAATTAAAATTACTGCTTAATCATGCAATAATGTGGTAGAAAATGCATCAAAATCCCAATTTAATTATGAAAATCATATATAAAAATATGGTTCAATCAAAGTTAGCCCCGTAAGTTGACCAAATATACTGAGCTAGCAGATTCATGTTTTGTTAATGAAGAAAAAGATTCAATGTTTGGTCAGCATATTTGGTCACCCACGTCGACTTGACAGCTTTGCATATCTGGTCAATTAATGGTCAAAGTTAACATGGATAATGGCTTAGGCGAAATTGCTATGATTTGAAACTTTTGGGGCAAAATTGAGATTTTGTGACAACTTCCAGGGCAAAAATGTATCTTAACCATAATATATCTTGTTCTTTTAAGAAATAATTCGTGTTAATTATTTTTTTCTAAAAAAGGAAAAAGGTTCAATTCATGTTAATAAGCTGAAAATATTTCTTATAAAATAGTTGAAAGACAGGATTCTAATCTAGCTTATAATCTTGTAGGAAATCATGAGTTATAAATATATACTATTCCGTTTGGTTTGCATTGGACTCCAATTTATTTGTCGCCATAAAAATTTTGTAGGTACGAAACAGAACTTATTGATAGAGTGGTTGATCGCTTACGGGTCCAACTTCGTTCTAAGTTGACGCATGTGAGTGTAAGTGAAGCACTAATTGGAATTGAGTGGAGAGTAAACAAAATGCTTTCACTCTTAGGCATGGGTTTGGATGATGTTCAGTTTATAGGAATATGGGGAATGGGCGGTGTTGGCAAGACCATTCTTGCTAGAGCCATCTACGAGAGGCTCCATAACCAATTTGACTTTCACTGCTTTCTTGCCAATTTTAGATAGTCCTCTCAAAGATATGGCCTACTTTACTCGCAGAACAAACTGCTTTCACATCTCAACAATAAAAATATAAAAATTGAAGGCATAAATGAAGGAAAGAACACATTAGGATACATTTTTCGAAATAAAAAGGTTATGCTTATCCTTGATGATGTAAATCCTATAAGCCGATTTGAGAATTTAGTTGGAAGCCCAAAGTAGTTTGGTGATGGGAGTAGAATAATCATTACAACTAGAGATCTTCACTTATTGAGAACTCATCAAGTGGATGAAACATATGAGGTTCAACCAATGAACAACAATGAATCTCTTCAACTCGTTTGTCAAAAAGCATCTAGAAGAAGAGGTCTCCCTCATAATGACAAAGAACAATTCCAGCAGTTGGCTCCTTCGGTAGTTAATTGTACAAGAGGCCTTCCTTTGGTTCTCAGTGTTTTGGGTTCCTTCTTTTGTGGTAGAGAAGATTTAACAGAATGCAAAGATGCTTTGGATATGTTAAGAGACGATTCAGATCATGACATTTTTAAGACACTTAGAATAAGCTACAATGAACTGAACTATGCAGAAAAGCATATATTTTTATATATTGCCTGTTTTTTTAATATGTGGGACAAAGATGAAATCACTCAAACTTTGGAAAGTTGTGGACTTCCTGAAGAACTGGTTTGCTTACCCTTGGGGAAAAATCTTTGCTTGCTGAAGTTGAGATTGGCAATAATAAATATATAGAGATGCATGATTTGATCCAGGACATAGGTAGGCTTATTATTATTTAGGAATCTCCCGTTAATGATAGAAGACTAAGCAAATTGTGGCTTCCCGATGAGATTGACCAAGTACTAGAAAGAGATATGGTAAGCAATTCACTATCTAGAAATAATTGCTAATTAATCTAGTTTGAATTTTTATATTCTTTATTTGCACGCCTTTTCTGATGAGATCTTGGTGACTATAATGTTTATAATCAGGGAACTGGGGAACTGAAGCAATAAAAGCTGTTGTTTTTCCCCATACTTTGGGAAAAATGAAGTACATTGGAATCCTGAAGCCTTCTTAAAAATGTGTTGGTTTCGATTACTTATCATACCATGCAATCTTGACCTCCTCTTTCATCTCAAAGGCCTTCCAGGAACATTCTTCATTTGTATGGGTATCCTTTTGCAACTCTTCCTTCTAAAGAGAAGATGGATCAACTCATATATATGAAAATGCAAAATAGCAAAATAAAGCACCTTTCTAATGAAAATGATAGACAAGTTAGATATATACTTAATATATATGCATTCTTACATAAATTAGCAATGAATAAGGTAAAGTTTTGTATGACTAATTTTTCATACCTTTTATTTGACCAGTCTATGAAGAATCTGCAGATTTTGGACCTGAGCCATTCCAAATACCTTGTTCAAACTCCAAATTTTTTGAATTTCAGAATTTAAAATGATTAATTCTTGAAGAATGCACATTGCTTGTTGAAATTGATTCTTCAATTGGGCTACTTCATTTCTTGTTGATGTAAATTTGACAGGTTGTTTGAATCTTAAAGTCCTTCCAAGAAAATTGGAAATAAAGTCTTTAGAACAATTTGTTCTCTCCGGACGCATTCAAATAAGAAAACTTCCGGAATTTGGAGAAAAAATGGAAAAGCTCATAACACTTGATGTCAAGAGACAAGTATAACCAAACTTCCTCAGTCACTTGGATCCTTAACTAGCATTGAAACTTTACAATTGAAGGGTTGCCGAAATCTTGTTTGCCTTCCCCATACCATTCTCAAATTCAAGCATCTGATTTTTCTTAATATCATCGGCAGCTCAAAATTATCCAGCTTGCTAGAAATCATTAATGAAGAAATTGAAGCCTTGGAAGAGCTTAAAATACCAAATTCCAACTCAAGTAGCCAGTCTCTTCCAAGGAACCTAATGTTACAATGGCATTCATTTGCTAAGAGCTTAAAATTTTCGCCTTCTATCTTCAATATTATTGAATCACTGACACAATTAGATTTGAGCTACTGCAATATTGATGATGGGATCATTCTTAATGACCTTAGTGGCTTATCATCATTGCGGAAATTAGATTTGAGTGGAAGCAAGTTTGTGAGTCTTCCTGATGGCTACATATCCAATCTTTTGAATCGACAATATCTTTATTTGAATTCCTGCCCGAAGCTTCAATTTTTGCTACAGCCTTCTCCTGGTTTCAACCTAATGGATGTAGGAGAATGTTGTTTATTGAGAACTTTGTCAGACCAAAAATTGTTACAACCCTTTTCTTCAATGGAACAGGTAAGTACATATTTGCCTTTATATTTTCCGTCCACAAATCCATGTGCGTCTTTTGTTGTTAGTTATATACAAATTGTAACATGATAAATTTGTTGCTCTTAGGATGGTCAGCATGTTGAACGATTAAGGAGTATTACAACTTTTTCAGTGACTATTCTTGGGAGTGAAATACAATCATGGTTTAAAAATCAGAATCATCTTTCTTTGCATGAGAAGCATGTAACTTCTGTAACAACAGACATCCCTGAAGATGAATGGTTAGGAATTGGGTTGTGCATTGTAATTGATGATAATATTTGTTTGCCTCATTTGGGGGTTTGATTTTAAAGCTTCCGATGGTAAGTATGTGTCCCTTCCAGGAAGGACACGTGATATGAGAAAGAAATAAAATCTTGTCATCTTTCGATCATGTTTTGGAAAATTATAGAGGAAAATAGAGATGAACTATTAAGGAATTACAGATTCACTTGAAATTTTCTATTGATTGGGAGCAGCAACCTCCATCAAAATTGGTTGATGTAGAGTCAACTAAGTTTGGATGGCGTTTCATTTGCAAAGGGGATTTAGAACAACTCATGGATGACGTATGTTGCTTTCTCTCTACATTCATTATATTTTCTACTGGTAGTAGTACTATTATTAGTTTTGGCAGTAGAGAGAAGTTAATAATAAACCACAAAATTAAATCTCTTTTAAGAATGAATAAATTGTTATTTGATTAATTTGCAAGATGAACTTATTATAAACCTCAAGTTTTTACGGAAAACATAATTAGCTCTAATAAAGCTGAAGAGCATGAGCATTGCAGTTTGTTAGAGTGAAAACTCCCAAACTGTAATAAAAGATAGTGAAACCATGCCTTCAGAAACATCTTCTTTATGCTCGGAACATGAAGTCAAGTCTTTAATGTCCCCAAAAACATTTAAAAGCTTTTTAAGCATTATTCACATAATTGACTCAACCTAAAGCAAATGGCACAAATACAATTGGCAGAATGTATGAAGTAATGTGACTATGTGAGGCAATAGATGGGTTACAAATTAAATTTTTAGATGAGCTCCCTTTGAGTTTATTGGATAAAATCTACCAGATGAAGGCTACAAATACATACCAGTTGGACCTAGATTGTAGTGCAATTTGCACTCTAAACTCAATCCTACATTTAGGATAAGAGGTAGTATAATTCAGATAATTTAAGGGGGGAAAAGTTTATCCCTTGCTTTTTGTTTGACTAGTTGGGAACAGTGTAATTCCAAACTCTATCCAAAGTGAGAATTCCCAGTCCAATTCAAGTCTACTCACGAGGACAACCCACCTAACACTAACCCACTCCGACTTGATATTCCCTTTCTTTTTCTTTTTTCTCTTTATGCTGCCAGTATTTTGTTACTTAACAAAAAGAATAAAGCCACTCATGGAAAAACAAATTAATGTTCTTAATAATAAGTACTTAAGTAGCTCTTCAATTATTTTGTAATATGTAGTTATGGATTATGCTATGTCTTTAAGGTAAAAACATGGTGCTCTGCAGTTGAAGAGCAAGAACAACGGAGTTCATTGTCAATAAATGAGAACTCGCAGATCATAATCGATAGATGTGAAGCAATGTCTCAGGTGGCATCTTCTCCATGCTTAGAAGAGATAGTCAAATCAGAAGATTCACAGATGCAGCTCATTACTCATCATGCATGTTACAGAACAAATATATGAAATGATCATATCATATTTGAATTATTTTGAAGTTCAGGGCATGATTTTAAATTTGAAAGTGTGCACTCTTAACTTTAATTTAGCGTTATGGAATATATACTTATGATTTTGATTTTGATGTTGCAACGTTGACTGTTGGGCTTCTGGAAATACAAACATAGCCATCATGACTTTCCCGCCTCAACTGCGAACCCATCCATAACAAAGTCACCTTCTTCGTCGATCCACAGTTCATCTGAGACTTGTTCTTCATCAAGTTTCTGTTCTTTTGATGACAAGGCACGACATTTTTATGAACTACCCAGTACTCTACTATATTTTCCTTTGATTCAAGTACTTGAAGTGTTGGAATTATTTTGGACATTTTGGTCTGGAAATCCTTGCAATGTTATGAAGAATTATGATCAGTTGTGATTCCATGCCTGGCTTGCCGTAAGAATTTTCTGGTGTCAATTCGCTGAGGTTCAATTCTTTCTGAAACAGGAATCAACAATCTCCATTTATCATTCAATTGATGGCACACAAGTACCTGCCTCAAGGGAGAGAAATGATGATGTTGGTGACACACTTGTATATTGTTTCCATTCCTAACATGTCAGGCTCTAAACAAACAAGTGCTGAGGAGATATTAAAAGAACTTTCCCAAGTTTCAGACTTAACAGACACTGAGTTGGTGCAAATTTATATATTACTTGCTGAAATGAAAGAGAGTATGAGTCATTTAAGGCTCTTCCTACTCCCTTGTTGAGAAAACTTTGGATATCAACCTAGATTAAAAGATATTATAGTTAATTTTAATCTTTGTAAGATTTTGGTACATAATTCATTTTGCTAGCTTAGTATTGTTTTATGCCTGTGTGTATTGTATGTATTATGTATGGATTGGTAATGAAATTGGATTTGGAGAAATATCCAAATGTAATTTGATTTATTTTGTATTAGTTAGATGCCTATTTGACAAATACCTATTTTGTTATATATTTTCATACTTAATTTGAAGATTTTATCATAATTATTGAGTTTAAAATGACATTATCATAATAAATTGGGATTAAGAGCAAATGCATAGAATTAATGTTAAAAGGGTAAGAGTGTCATAATAATTTTAATTACTCTTAATCATTGATTTTTGAGAAGATCTGATGTTGGCTTAATTGTTTTTTATTTTTAGTCGTTTAAAAAATTGGATTAAATCTGAAAATGGCAGTTTGGGGCTCGAATTTGAGAAATGATAGTTTTGTACCTTACATTTCACAAATGCCAGATATGTCCCACGCTAAAAACTGCTGCGTTTGTTTATTTGTTTGTTTGTTTTTTTTTATCAGTGAAATTAGGGCAGATTTATATCAGTTTCAGACTAGAAAAACGTGAGAGAACCGCGAACAAAAAGACCTTCACTTTCAATCACTCTCTCATCACCTTCGTCTTTCCACATCTTCACTTCATCTTCACTGTCGGCCTCCTTACACCATTACCACAGTCACCGTCTTCACCATATACAGAGCAACTAGAATTGAACGAGCCGTGGGGAAGGAGATTCAGAGCAGGCCTTCACCGTGATTCTCTAGCTCCAGTTGCTCTCATCAACTTCATCGTTCTTCTTTCTCACCGGCGAGCTTCGTCGCCTCCTTCATTATCACCGCCGGAGCTTGCTATGTCTCAAACTTTTGTTGTTCAGCCATTCCATCCGTGGCTTTCCTCTGTCATATTCATCTTCATCCACTAATCTACCATTTCCATCATTAAATTCGTTTTTCTAGTGGTGATTTCATGGCTGGTGTTTAAATCAGAGGGTAGCCTTGCTTCTTGATGTTATTTCCATTAGTGGCTGATTTCCTTAGTTCTTAGAGATGATTTGGAGATGGCTTTACTTTAAATGGGAGTTTATTTTATCTATAGTTTATTATATTTGTGATTTTTTAAATTTAGTAATTTATTTATGTAATGAGACTATGATATTAATTATGATTTATTCTATGGATTGATGAGTTCTTGTGATTTGGGATTTGTAATGAGGATTTTTACCAATGTTGTTGAACCCGGACCAGACCGGCCGGTCCGGCCCGGAAACCAGCGAACCAGCCGGTAAACCGGTCCGATCCGATCCGGGTTCCCATTTTTTTAAAAAAAAAATTTACATTTTTTCTTTAGAATTTCATATTATAAGTCTAAAATTTTCAATTTTTCACCGGTTTGGTCCCGGTTTAGCTCCGGTTTGACCCCGGTTTGACCCACTGACCCTTAACCCAATACCCCGACCGGCTCAATGCCCGGTACGAATTTTAATACCTTGATTTTTACTTATCAATATATATGGTTATATATATATATATTTATATGTGATTCTATTTATTTCTCTCTATTTAACATAGTATTCTTAGATATTTTGATTGAAATGGAATTACAATTGAACTTAATGCGTTTTTTATTCCCAAATCACTCTTGCGATGAGTTTAAGCATTAATTAGACTTAATAGTAATTGAGTTGTGGTATATTAGGAAACTTAGAGGAACTCATTACTCTAAGAGGGCTTAATAGAATTTTGAAGAGTAGAGTTCCTCTCTTTTGATGCTAGACTCATTGGTTAATGAGGTTTGAAATACTAAAAGTTTAATGCATTAACTCCCCAAATATTAAAATTGAGTAAGGATAGCCATTAAAAACTATTTCTAACAGTTTCTTCACCATTTGCATTCTTAACCATTTCCATCACTCTTTATTTAAAAATTCCAAAAATATCTATTTAAATTGCATTTAGTTCATAGTTTTGAAAATTACCCAAACATATTTTCCTTATCAATTTTGCATTGTAAATACTTATTTTATTAAGAATTAGTTTCATAATCGGCTTTTCAAAGTGAAATGATCCAAATTGTGTTATATTGCATTGCTTGAAGTTAATTGTTGATTGTGGACCCAAGACGTTATGACAAAGGTCATCATCACTATTCATGCTATGATATATTGTCATGAGTCTTATAATCGGACGGTGAAGAACAAGTTTTGGAGTATAGTTCTCTCAAGGACTTGTGCTTGTTACAATTATTAATTAATGTAACAATCACAAGTTTAAAGAAAAAGTTTATCCTAAAATACTAGCCTATTATATGAGAGAGAGAAAGCCACTTGACTTATGGATCACACCACATTTGTGAGGCTTCCGGATGTGATACTCATAACATAACATATATATTTATAATTATTACTCATTCAAACGGTAAAATTGGAATTGGATTTGGAGATAAAATTCAATTCTCAAATGCTTTGCATGAGCCAAGCAGAGACAAAATTTATTGGCCACTCATCATTTGTCATCAATCACACTCACTCAGCCTCACCCTTTTATCTTCACCTCCCCAATTCCTCAAATTAATATACACCCCCACGACACTCAACTAGTCCTCTATTCTTCCCGACTTCACTCTTTGCTTTATAACATCAGCTTGTCTTCTTTCGAAATACTGATCATTTTTATAAATTATACTAATTAACTTTCTAAAATTCAAAAGCTAATTTTTTTCACATATTTGCAAGTAAGCTAGAGAAAACTCATAACATAAGAACAAAGGTTAAAAAATGTACCATATTGAGGGAAGAGTCAGTGTTTAATCCATGTTGACTTGATTGTGGTGATACAAGCCTTTTAATTTCGCATTCATTTTGCTGCTTCTTGATGGCTCCATAGCTCACTAGGTAGCTTCTTCCCCACCTTCCCTTGTCCCACACTTTGCTGCTTCTGTTTCATATATTATTTTATAATTAATTGGAACGAGTCGTGGGGGAAGGGACATGCCAGTGGAGTCTATAATTCCACATTTTTGGGTCAACGTATTCATCAGCAGTCAGCACTGTATTTTGTTTACCTCCGAAACGTGGCTCATTGTGCAGATATCAGAAACGCAAAGCACAAAGGCATCATTTGCTATTTTCTCTGTTTTGTTCAAGCTTTAATCTTGCGACATCTTTTTCCTTCTCTACGTATCTTTGTATCATTTTGTTCCTCCTCTGATAAGAACTTACTCCTCCTCGTCCTCTTCTTCGTGTTCTTCTTCCCTTTTTTCTTAGCGTCAGAGTCAGCTCTGTTTCTTTCTTGGCATTCTCCTACGTTGTTACTGTTTATTTTCCCAAGAGAAATGAGAAAATTCTGAGCAGCCTTAGCCGGAAAACTGGTCGGTTTTTGCCGGTTTGGCCTGCTGGTCATGGGTTTCGTCAAGCCAATTGCATCACAATTCTTTAACCACTTGTACATATAAAGAATTAGAGATTTCAATTGTTTACACTTGGTCACCTTGCACTCTTTCTCTCCATTGGTCTTTTATTTCCATTTTTTTTTCTTCTGCTAATGATAAAGTTTATTGTCGTAGGTGGCGATTTTTCTGCTTCATCAAGTTATATTCTCAGTTAAGAAAGTATTCATAGTTCAAAATCTTCCAATGCCAGAGGAACACATAGCACCTATCTCAAAATATTCTCACTCTAATTCAACCAGAACCTGGATGTTTGATGTTTTCTTGAGTTTTAGGGGAGAAGACACTCCGAGAGGCTTTGCGGGCCACTTGTACCATGCATTAGTTAGGGGAGGATTCCTCGTTTTTAGAGACAATCTAGAACTTGAGAGAGGAGAAAGTATCACTGAGGAACTCCTACAAGCAATTATAAATTCTGCAGTTTCTGTTGTCATTATTTCAGAAAACTACGCCAGTTCTTCTTGGTGTTTGGATAAGCTCCTACATATTCTTGACTCAAGAAATGAAGTGGGTCAACAACTTATTCCCATATTTTATGATGTATATCCATCTGATGTAAGACATCAAAGAGGAAACTTTGCTATTGCTTTTGTTAGGCATGAAGAGAAGTTCCAAACAGACAAGCAAAAGGTGCAAAAGTGGAGGGATTCTCTCACAGAAATTGCCAATTTATGTGGCTGGGATTCTCGAAAATATAAGTAATAAGCTTTTTATGACGACATTATATGATTATTCTTATTTATGTATCATCCATGGAACACTGCAAAGGTGCATATAATGTGTCCACGTCCTGATATCAAGAGAGCTAAAAATGTTTGAAGAGTGAATATAAAATATATCGTGACCAACTTATTAGAAAATTAATCATATTTCATAATTTATGTGAGTTGTACACATATTAACATGTTTTTCCTTATTTAATTTGCATTTTAGGTATGAAACAGAACTTATTGACAATATGGTTGAACATTTATGGAACAAATTTCATTCCAAATTGCCAACTGCCAGTGTAAGTGAAGCACTAATAGGAATTGAATGGAGAGTAGACAAAATGCTTAAACCCTTAGGTATAGAGCTATCCATGAGAGGTTCCATCACCAATTTGATTTTATTATTTTCTTGCCAACGTTAGGGAGGTTTCAGAAAGACATGGCCTACTTTACTTAGAGAACAAATTGCTTTCACATCTCAACATAAACCACATACAAATTGAAGACACACATCAAGGAAAGAACACATTCGGATACCTTTTTCTCAATAAAAAGGTTATGCTTATCCTTGATAATGTAAATCTTATAAGCCAATTAGAGAATTTAGCTGGAAGTCAGGACTTATTTAGTAATGGGAGTAGGATAATTATAACAACTAAAGCTGTTCACTTACTGAGAGCTCATCAAGTGGATGAAATATATGAGGTTCAACCAATGGACAACAATGAATCTCTTCAACTCTTTTGTCAAAAAGCATTTAGAAGAAGAGGCGTCCCTCGTGACGATGAAGAACAAATATCGGCAGTTGGCTCTATCAGCAATTAATTATGTTAGAGGGCTTCCTTTGGCTCTGTGTTTTGGGTTCCTTCTTTTGTGGCAGAGATGGGTTAACAAAATGGAAAGAAACTTTGGATATGTTGAGAGTAGATTCAAATAATGACATTTTAAAGACACTTATAATAAGCTACAATGAATTGAACTATACAGAAAATATGATATTTTTTTTAACATGCTGGGAAAAGATGAAATAATACAAATATTGGAAAGTTGTGGAATTCCTGTAAGAATTGTTTTGTACATACTTTGGCAAAAATCTTTGCTTGCAGAAATTGAGATTGGCAATGCCACATATTTAGAGATGCATGATTTGGTTCAAGACATGGGTAGGCTTATTGTTATTGAGGAATCTCCTGTTAATGTTGGAAGACGCAACAGATTGTGGCTTCCCGATGACATTGATCAACTACTAGAAAGAGATATGGTAAGAAATTCATTTTCTAGAAGAACTAATCTTCTTGTTTTTCTATGAATGCTATATTTTTATATTCCTTATTTGCATGTACACATTTTCTCATGAGATCTTGGTGACTATAATGTTTGTAACCGGGGAAATGAAGCAATGGAAGGTATGGTTTTGCCCCATAGCTTTGAGAAAGATGAAGTATGTTGGCATCTTGAAGCCTTTTTAAAATTAAAAGTTCTTCATTGGTATGGATATCCTATTGAAACTCTTCCTTCTGGGGAGTGTATGGATCAATTGGTATATCTCAAAATCCAAAATAGCAAATTAAAGTGGCTCACATAACTCAATGATGAAGCTAACACTTTTTGTGACTGATTTCTCCTATCTTTTACTTGACCAGTCTGTGAAGAAGCTGAAGATTTTGGACTTGAGCCATTCCAAAAGCCTCATAAAAACCTCAAATTTTCTTGCATTTCAAAATTTAGAAAGATTAATTCTTGAAGGATGCGCATCATTCCTTGAAATTGATTCTTCACTTAGGCAGCCTCGCTGTTTAGATGAAGTAAATTGGAAAGGCTATTTGAATCTTAAAGTCTTTCCAAGAAAATTGGAAATGAATTCTCTAGAACTATTTGTTCTCGGGGGATGCATTTGAGTAAAAAATCTTCCGGAATTCGGAGAAAAGATGGAAAAGCTCAGAACACTTGATGTCAAAGAGGCAAGTATAACCAAATTTCCTGAGTCACTTGGATCCTTAACTAGCATTGAAAATTTAGATTTAAAGGGTTGCCAAAATCTTGTTGGCCTTCCCCATACCATTCAGAAATTTAAGCATCTAAAAGTTCTTGATATCTCTGGTTGCTCAACTTTGTCTGAATTGCCAAAAAACCTTTATGCAAATGAAGCTTTGGAAAAGTTTGATGCAAGTGGAATGAGTATTGTTGAAGTACCTCCTTCTATTTGTTATTTAAAAGAATTAAAGACACTGGCATTTCATGGATGCAAAAAGCCAACTTCCAACTCAAGGATCTTGTCTCGTATATGGAACAAAATGTTTCAGAGACATTCATTTACTAAGGACATAACATTGCCTTTTTCTATCTTCAATATTGAATCACTGACGCAAATAGATTTGTGCTACTGCGATATTGTTGAGGGGATCATTCCTAAGGACCTTAGCGACTTATCATCATTGCATAAATCAGATTTGAGTGGAAACGAGTTTCTAAATTTACCTAATGGCTGATTTTCTAATATTTTGGATCTAAAGTTTCTTTAATTGAATTCCTCCCCAAAGATTCAATTTTTGCCACATCCTTCCCCGGGTTTAGATCTAATGGGTGTAGGAGAATGTGGTTCATTGAGAACTTTACCATACCAAAAATTGTTACATTTCTTTGCTTCAATGAGTAGGTATGTACATAATTGTCCTCATATTTTCCATCCACAAATCCATCTATATCTTCTATTGTTAATTTTATGCAATTTGTTAAATGATATATTTCTTGGTTTTAGGATGGCCAACATGATGAAGGATTAAGGAGAATTACAACTTTTTCAATGACAATTCAAGGGAGTGAAATACCATCATGGTTTGAGAATCAAAATCATCTTCCTTTGAATGAGAAACGTGTAGCTTCTGTAACAATAGACATCCCTGTAGGTGATTGGTTAGGAATTGGGTTGTGCACTGTAATTGAAGATAAGATTTGTCTGCCTAACTGAGTGGTTTGATTTTAAGACTTCCGATGGTAAGTATGTGTCCCTTCTAGGAAGGACGCGTGAACATGAGAGGGAAATAAACTCTTGCCATACCTGGATCGTGTTTTGGAAAATTAAAGACGAAAACAGAGATAAACTATCAAGGAATTACAGTTAGATTCACTTGAAGTTTACTGATTGGGAGCAGCCTCCATCAAGATTGGTTGATATAGAGTCCATAAAGTGTGGATGTTGTTTCATTTACAAGGGGGATTTAGAACTACTCAAGGATGGAGTATGTTTCTCTCTCTCTACATTCCCTTTCATAATATTTTCTTATGGTATTGTCTTTACTTTTTAAGTTTTAGCATTAGAGAGAAATTCAAGATAAGCCACAATTTTAAGTCACTTTTAAGAATGTATAAATTGTTATTAGACAACATTGCTAGATATACTTATTATAGACTTCATGTTTTGAAGGAAAACACAATTAGCTCTGAAGCTGAAGAACAGGTGCAATGCAGTTTGTTACACAGGGAAGCCTCCCAAACAATAATTGAAGAATGTGAAATCTCATCTATATGCTCGGAAGATGAAGTCAAATTAGATTATTCATGGATGCAGTTCATTACAGATGATGCAAGGTACATATTGTATTCTGACAGTATCCTTATCTCTTAATTAATGAATTTCAAAGTTGGTGTTAAGATTGAGATCCCAAATCACAGTCTTCTGACTATAATTAGTTAACTTATTATGATCACTATATGCTGTTTTAGATACCTATTCCTAAAACCTACCAAGTTTTTATTGTCCCCTAAAACACTTAAAAGTCTTTTCAGGATTATTCACAAATTTTTTCATCCTAAAGCAAATGGCACGAATACAATTAGCATAATGTATAAAGAAGTGAGAGACATTACATTGGTTTCAAAATTGAATTTAATAGAGGAAGACCACAAAATACAATAACTAATGTCATTTGCTGCTACTGATGCATTTAAACCAATTTCAGGTTTTGGTTTTAGATAGAGAAAGACGCCAATGAGCTTATTAGTTCCAATTTGGGACAGAATGCTACATCTACATACACTACTTATAGCCTATGGCCAATGTTTAATTAATTGGCTTCTTCCTTTGTAACCTTTATTATCTTTGAGCCTCATCTGTCCGCAAGTGTTCAGCAAATGTACTGTATGTGTTAACTTTGTTCTCACATTTCAATGTGGTTCTTATTACTTGTTAGTTACGTAGTTTATAATATTTTAACAAATGAGGAGCTCAATTATATAGCTCAGCCTCATCCTTTTATCTTCATCTCTTATTTCATCTGAATCAAATCCCTCAGCTTATAGCTCCCTCCCTTACCACGCTCAACTTCTCCTCTGTTCATGCCCTATTCTTCACAGGCCTCATGTTTGCTTTATAGGATTAACCTATTTTTTTTCAAAGACTTTGATCGTTTTTATAAAATAAATTAATTTAACTCTATAAAATTCAAAATGTAATTTTTTGTGGATTAATTATTACTGCATATGTATTTATAATTTAGAGAAATATCTTCATAGAGAAAAAGCATAACACAATTCAGGGAAGACTTGAAGTTTTTACGCCAGGTTGACTTGACCTTGGTGATACAAGTGAAAGTCATGTGGGAAGAAGCATGGAAGGAGGAATGAGTATCATTATAAAAAAAAATCACTTTTAGCGGCGACATTTGGTGGCGACTTTTACTGTCGCCGCTGAAGGTGTCACTTTCAGCGGTGACATTGTGTTGTCGCCACCGAAAGTGAGTTTCAGCGGCGACTTTAGTGTCGCCGCTGAAAGTGTTGTTTGAAATCTTTTTTTTTAAAAAAAATTTTAAAACACTTTCAGCAGCGACTATTAAAAGTCGCCGCTAAAAGTTTTATTTGAAATTTAAAATAAAAATTTAAAAAACACTTTCAGTAGCGACTATTAAAAGTCGCCGTTGAAAGTGAGTTTCAGCGGCGACTTTAGTGTCGCCGCTAAAAGTCTTATTGGAAATTTAAAAAAAAAAATTTAAAAACACTTTCAGTGGAGACTATTAAAAGTCGCCGCTGAAAGTCTAGTTTGAAATTTTCCAGCTTTTTCTTTTTTTGAAAACACTTTCAGCGGCGACTTTTGATAGTCGCCGCTGAAACTCACTTTAAGCGGCGACAACTAAAGTCGCCACTGAAAGTCAATTTCATATTTTTTTATTAATATTTTTCAAAAATAATATTTATAAAATTTAACTATTAATTATTAAATAATTCTATTTAACGTTAATTATTAAAATTAATATTATATTTATAATTTTATATTAAAAATAATATTTATGATATTAAATTATTATTTATTTAGTAATTTTAATTAAAAAAATTTTTAATTTAAATATATAAATATTTTTTTTTCGTTTTTATTTAATTTTTTATTATTTTTAATAATATTATATTTAATTAATAATTAATTATATGTATGTATGTTTATATATATCATAATATGTCATAGGTTCATTTTGGCGCAACTGGCAAAGACTCGAACACGAAGGCATCGGCTCCCTGAGGTCGTGGGTTCAAACTGGAGGAGAGTCACTTGGAGGAATTATGAGGAGGCGACACGTGGGAGCATGGTGAGAAGACATGTGGCAATTGTAAATTAAATTTTTTTATAAGAAAATTTAATTTTTTGAATTTTGTTTTAAAAAAAATTAACACTTTTAGCGGCGAGAAAAGTCGCCATTGAAAGTCACCTTCAGCGGCGACTTTTGTTGCGGCTGAAACTATACCTTCAGCGGCGACACAAAAATCGCCGCTAAAAGTCACCTTCAGCGACAACAAAAATTGTCGCCATGAAAAGTTCGCGACAGTCGCATAGGCAGTGACTTTTTGTCGCCGCTAAAAGACTTTTAGAGGCGACTTTTAGACTTTCAGCGGTGACAAAAAGTCTTTTTTTTTTTTTTTTTTTTTGTAGTGTATAGAAAATAAGTTATAGTTGGAAGTTGCAATTTCCTTAGTTTCAGAGTCATTTTTCCAAGTCTTTGGACATATGCAAGAGTCAATTAAGAATGATTTTGATTTTGATTTAAAGTTGCAAGTTGCAACGTTGCTGGCAATTACAAACATAGCCATGCATCATGACTTTTCCACCTCATAGATCGTAGTCAATGGTTGATGACGTTCCCGTTCAATTAGTTGGTTTGGAAAGATATTATTTAAGTTAAAAATATATTTTAAATTCTGTAATGTTATCTATTATTTTAAATTAATAATTTATAATTTTAAATAAATTCGAATTCAGTTTGTAGAATACTTTAATAAATATGTTTTATTATTATTATTCGCTGATGTCAAATTCAATTATTATTATTTAAAAAATTTTAATGATAAATAATAACAAATCAAATAATCAATTTGCTTTAAGAATATATACAAAAAATATAAAGTATAAATATTTGAGATAAAATAATGTGTTATACTTGGTTGAGGTGGTAAGCAGCCTCACCTCATAAAGAGGAGAACACAAGTTTAAATCCTGAAAAGGTAACTTGTTAGGAGAGAAAAAAATTCTTTATACTCTAGGTCCTGAAGAGGCAAATTAAACCTTTAATCAAATAAAACATAATAATGCTTTACTTTGAATTCTTTGACCGGTGAGTATTACATTGATTTGCCTTCCAGGTTTAATACTATATTAATAACCAATAATAATCATATTGCTCACATTCTTTTTTTTTTTTTGGAATATATTGCTCCCATGCTAAATCACCTATGTATTGTTGTTGATACACTATCCCATTCTTATTAATAAGATTTTATTAACTGAATTGCACTATTTAAGAAAATAGGTAAAATTATTTAAGTGTAATAAATATATAGAAAATATCCATATTTTTCTAAATCTGTCCTAATTAATAAGTGGGTAAATGAGAGAGAGTAATAGTAAGAAAGATGATGAAAGAGAGTGTATACGTAAAATGAATTAGGGGTAACATTGGTAAAAATGCATATAATGCTCAGACAACAGAGATGACAATTATCACTTTCCTTCTACTTCATATATACATCTTTTCCCCCTCTTTTACAGATCACACGTTTTTGTTTGACAACTCTTATAAATTTCATAAGTCACTCATTAATTTCAAATTAAACCAACCAAATTTTTACGGGTCCTTGTTGCAAAGATGAAGTGGTTCAAATTTGATCTGCTAATTTGTGGAAAAAATTGGAAACCGACATATTGTGGAAAAAAATGTGGTTACATAAGTCATGAGGGAAGGAGCATGCATGGAAGGAAGTACGTGGACCCTTTCTTTTAATATTCCTTTCCCTTCACTATGTACCAAACACATGGAACTAGTTTTCTGCCAATCCTTGATGAAGCTCAGCTCATCTGGACCGTTTGGATAAGATCTGGATGGTCAAGATTTTAATTTTTTTTAAATAAAATTATTTTAATGGGTAGAGCATCTAAAATAAAGATAATTTCTTAAGAAAAATTTTCCCCAAAAAAATGCTTTTTTTTTTTTTTTGGAAATTAAACCTTTAATCAAATAAAAAAAAATAATGCTTTACTTTGAATTCTTTGACCAGTGAGTATTACATTGAATTGCCTTCCAGGTTTATTACTATATTAATAACCAATAATAATCATATTGCTCACATTCTTTCTTTTTTTTTTTTTGGAATATATTGCACCCATTCTAAATCACCTATGTATTGTTGTTGATGCACTATCCCATTCTTATTTATAAGATTTTATTAACTGAATTGTACTATTTAAGAAAATAGTTAAAATTAATTAAGTGTAATAAATATATAGAAAATATCCATATTTTTCTAAATCTGTCCTAATTAATAAGTGGGTAAATGAGAGACTGCAATAGTAAGAAAGATGATGAAAGAGAGTGTATACGTAAAATGAATTAGGGGTAACATTGGTAAAAATGCATATAATGCTCAGGCAACTCAGAGATGACAATTATCTCTTTGCTTCTACTTCATATATACATCTTTTCCCCCTCTTTTACAGATCACACGTTTTTGTTTGACAACTCTTATTAATTTCATAAGTCACTCATTATTATTCAAATTAAACCAACCAAATTTTTACGGGTCCTTGTTGCAAAGATGACGTGGTTCAAATTTGATCTGCTAATTTGTGGAAAAAAATGGGAAACCGACATATTGTGGGAAAAAAATGTGGTTACATAAGTCATGAGGGAAGGAGCATTCATGGAAGGAAGTACGTGGAGTCTTTCTTTTACTATTCCTTTCCCTTCACTATGTACCAAACACATGGAACTAGTTTTCTGCCCATCCTTGATGAAGCTAAGCTCATCTGGACCATTTTGATGAGTTCTGGATGGTTAAGATTTTAATTTTTGTTTTTTTACATAAAATTATTTTAATGGGTAGAGAATCTAAGTTCATATTTTAATTTTTTTTTAAATTTTTGATTTTTTAAATAAAATTATTTTAATGGGTAGAGAATCTAAAATAAAGATAATTTCTTAACTAAAATTTTCGCCAAAAAAAAAAGCTTTTTTTTGGGAAATTAAACCTTTAATCAAATAAAAAAAATAATGCTTTACTTTGAATTCTTTGACCAGTGAGTATTACATTGAATTGCCTTCCAGGTTTATTACTATAGTAATAACCAATAAATATCATATTGCTCACATTCTTTTTTTTTTTTTTTTTGGAATATATTGCTCCCATTCTAAATCACCTATATATTGTTGTTGATACACTATCCCATTCTTATTTATAAGATTTTATTAACTGAATTGTACAATTTAAGAAAATAGTTAAAATTAATTAATTGTAATAAATATATAGAAAATATCCATATTTTTCTAAATCTATCCTAATTAATAAGTGGGTAAATGAGAGACAGCAACAGTAAGAAAGATGATGAAAGAGAGTGTATAGGGAAAATGAATTAGGGGTAACATTCACAATTATCTCTTTGCTTCTACTTCATATATACATCTTTTTCCACTCTTTTATAGATCACACGTTTTTGTTTGACAACTCTTATTAATTTCATAAGTCACTCATTATTATTCAAATTAAACCAACCAAATTTTTACGGGTCCTTGTTGCAAAGATGAAGTGGTTCAAATTTGATCTGCTAATTTGTGGAAAAAATGGGAACCCGACATATTGTGGAAAAAAATGTGGTTACATAAGTCATGAGGGAAGGAGCATGCATGGAAGGAAGCACGTGGACCCTTTCTTTTACTATTCCTTTCCTTTCACTCTCTACCAAACACATGGAACTAATTTTCTGCCCATCCTTGATGAAGCTTAGCTAATTTGGGTCGTTTAGATGAGATCTGGATGATCAAGATTTTAATTTTTGTTTTTTTAAATAAAAGTATTTTATTGGGTAGAGAATCTAAGTCCTTATTTTAATTTTTTTTTCTAATTTTTGTTTTTTAAATAAAATTATTTTAATGGGTAGGGAATCTAAAATAAAGATAATTTCTTAACTAAAATTTTCCCCAAAAAAATGCTTTTTCATTTAAAAATCACCAGCTAAAAAAATTAAATATGGACCGTCTAAATGATGAGGTCCACCTGCCCATCCTTTAAAACCTCATCTTTATGCTCCGAAGATGAACTCAAATTAGATGATTCATGTATGCAGTTCATTACAGATGATGCAAGGTACATATTGTATTCTGACAGTATCTCAATCTGTTAATTAATGAATTTCAAAGTTGGTGTTAAAATTGAGATCCCAAATCACAGTCTTCTGACTATAATTAGTTAACTTATTATGATCACTATATACTATTTTATATACCTATTCCTAAAACCTACCTAGTCTTTATCGTCCACAAAATCACTTAAAAGTCTTTTCAGGATTATTCACAAATTTTTGTCTTCCTAAAGCAAATGGCACCAATACAATTAGCATAATAATGTATAAAGAAGTGAGAGACATTACATTGGTTTCAAAATTGAATTTAATAGAGGAAGACCACAAAATACAATAACTAATGTCATTTGCTGCTACTGATACATTTAAACCAATTTTAGGTTTTGGTTTTAGGTAGAGAAAGACGCCAATGAGCTTAATTGTTCCAATCTGGGACAGAATGCTACATCTACGTACACTCTTTATAGGCTATGGCCAATGTTTAATTAATTGGCTTCTTCTTTTGTAACCTTTATTGTCTTTGAGCCTCATATATCCACAAGTGGTCAACAAATATACTTTTTGTCTTAAATTTATTATCACATTTTCATGTGGTTCTTATTACCTCTTAGTTACATTGTTTATATTATTTTTACAAACGAGGAGCTCAATTTTTAAAGTTTCATATGAATAGTACGTACCAGTATTTATTACAATTCACTGGCAATTGCTCCATATGCTGATTTGTTCATATTATACTCCATAAGTTGCCCTACAATGGCATGTCACCAAGAAGCATCTTCATCAAACTCTTCCAACTCCTATTTTACCCGAAGAACGTGCAAGTACGACATTTTCTTGAGCTTCAGAGGCAAAGACACCCGTAAAGGCTTCACAGGCCACTTGTATCATGCATTAAATAGGAGGGGGTTCAAAGTTTTCAGAGATGATGAAGAACTTGAGAGAGGAGAAGTCATTTCAAAAGAACTCCAACAAGCAATTGAGGACTCTCATTTTTCAATTGTGGTTCTCTCCAAAAATTATGCCTCCTCGTCATGGTGTTTGAATGAGCTGCAACATATTCTTTTCTCTAGAGACAACTTGTGCCAACAAGTTTTTCCCATATTTTATGATGTCGATCCATCTCATGTACGGCACCAAACAGGAAATTTTGCTGAAGCTTTTGCAAAGCATCAAATGCTTCAAAGGGACCAAAAGGTCATGAAAAGTTGGAGAGATTCCCTCACCAAAGTTGCTGGCTTATCTGGTTGGGATTGCAAGGATCGGTATGTTAATTTTTTTTGGCTAAAATTACTCCACATATATATTTTATGTATACTTATGATCAGTTCATGGAACACACACACATACACACGCATATATATAGATCTAGTTTCAGTCAAAAGCAATTTGATTGACATGTATCTGTTCTTATTTTCAAGATAAAAAAAATTAATTACGAATCTTGTTATTGTTTATTCAATTCAGTTCTTCCATCCAGTTCTGTTCACCACTACTATCTAATAAATGAGCTTTCACTTTATAGAAAAAAGTAAGGCAAAATTATTTAATCCAATTATTTGACACTAATACTATTAGTTCCATTACATTTGAGTGATGTGGAATAAACTTTAGGAAAAATTACATTTAGGTCTCCGATAAGAGAAAAAAATGAAAAAATGATCCTTTAAAATCTCAAAATTGTCAGAAAGTCTCACGTGACTTTTTTGTAATAAATTCTAATTTTACTGACAAGTCCATGGATGTTAGCGGACAAGTTCAGAGGCGTCTAGTGGCAAGTCTATGAGCGTCCATTAACAAGTCCATGATTGGAATTTTTTGCAAAAGGACTTTTTGACAATTTTGAGATTTCAATGGACCATTTTTTTTTTTCTTTTGTTTGGGACCTAAATGTAATTTTTCCTAAACTTTATATACTAATTGGTCACTTTTTTTTTAGTCAAGATATTACTGATTCGAATAAATTTGAAATTAAAAATTTTAAATTTGTTTTGTTAATTCTTGTTTTCTGGCATCAACTTAATTTTTTGTCCTCAAACTAAAAAGCTTTATCGTAACAACTAAATTAATCTCTCTCGTAAAATAAAACGGAATAAGAAATGCATGTCTTGGCTGTCCTTATTAAAAGTGTTTCAATGTGTTGATAATCTAAGAGGAAAAGAATATTAACAATTGCAGACACTGAAGGGACAAATATTAATATAATTACAGAATAAATAGGAAGTTCTATTTTACATGGCTATTTATATATATGTTGTTGTAACTTATAGGGATGAAGCAGAACTTATTGACACGGTGATTGAGGAGCTGTGGACCATATTTCTTGATAGATTTCCACCTTGTAGTGTAGACCTAATTGGAATTGACTATAGAGTACAACAATTAGAGCCATTGTTGAAAATAGGTTTGAATGATGTTCGGTTTGTAGGAATATGGGGCTTACCGGGCGTGGGTAAGACAACAATTGCTAGGGCTGTTTTCGACAAATATCATCGCCAATTTGATAGTAGTTGCTTTTTTCACATAAATGTTAGGGCAACTTCAGACAGAGACGGTGAGGTTCAGTTGCAAAGTAAACTTCTTTCACATCTCAATAATAGAAACAGGGAAATTAAAGACACGTACGAAGGGAAGACAATAATGCAAAACTGTTTTAGGAATAAAAAAGTTTTACTGATCCTTGATGATGTTAGCCATACAACCCATTTTGAAATTTTGGCTAATAGTCCCAATTGGTTTGGTGCTGGGAGTAGGGTAATCATAACAACTAGAGATTCAGATTTGTTGCGTAGAGTGCATGATAAACATTAGGTCAAAACAATGAACTCAAGTGAATCCCTTCAGCTATTTTGTCAGAAAGCATTTGGAAGAGGTGAACCTCAGGAGGATCTTTTGGAGCTGTCTAAAACTGTTTGTGATTATGCAAAAGGCCTTCCTTTAGCTCTCTCTGTTTTGGGTTCCTTTTTTTGCGGAAGAAGTGTGTCAGAATGGGAGGATACCTTAGATATGTTGAAGAAAGATCCGCATAAAGATATTATTAGCTCACTTAAAAAAAGTTTTGATGCATTAACTGATACAGAAGAAGCAATATTTTTAGATATTGCTTGCTTCTTCAGTGGCTGGACAAAAAACAAAATAATACAAATATTGGAAAGTTTCGGTCTTAATAGTGTAAAAGCTGGAATAAAAGCTCTTCAAAGAAAGTCTCTACTGGAGGATTATGCCGATTGTTTAGTGGTCCATGATTTGCTAGTACAAATGTGTAGGAAGATTGTTGTAGAATCTTCTACTGATGTTGAACACCGTACAAGATTGTGGTCTGAAAAAGATATTGATACAGTTATGGAAAATAATTTGGTGAGTATTGATCTTAGCTCTTATATATTGGTTTTAAAAAATTTTATATATATATCTTATTAGTTTCTTGTCAATTATTTTTGATATTATTTTCTTGGTGACTAATGTTGTTTATCAGGGCACAAAAAAAAATACAAGGTATGGTTTCATCCACACCTTGTGAGACATGTTGGGATCCTGAAGCCTTTTCAACATTGTGTAACCTCAGATTACTTATTATAACAAGTGATTTCAACCTTCCTTATGGCCTCAAATGTCTTTCTCATGCTTTGAAAGTACTTCATTGGACAAAATATCCCTTAGACACTCTTCCTCCTGGAACTCGACTGGATAAGCTTGTTGATCTTAGAATGCATCATAGCAAATTAAAGAAACTTTGGAACAAAAGCTTGGTAAGATACCGTATTCTTATGATTTGATGTTCTAGATATATAGTGTATTTTTTTATGCTAGTTAGCACAATGTATTGTTTTCAATGATTCTCATATATTTGTTTGGCCAGTGTTCCAAGAATCTAAAGTTTTTGGACTTGAGTTATTCCAAAAACTTGATTGAAACTCCTGATTTCTCTGAACTTCCAAATCTGGAAAGCTTAAAACTTGAAGGTTGTGAAGCTCTTGTAGATCTTCATGCTTCAATTGGACAACTCAAAAAGATTCAAGTGTTGAATTTGAAAGGTTGTAAAAATCTAAAAGCACGTTGTCCAAAAAAATTGGAAATGAGTGCTCTTAAAGAATTTGTTCTTTGTGGGTGCATTCAAGTTAAATACCTCCCAGAGTTTGGGGAAAGTATGAAAAATCTAGAAATGCTTGATGTAGGGGAGACAAATTTAGTGAAGCTTCCAGAGTCACTTGGATTATTGAGTGGTCTCCTGACATTGAAGTTAAGGGGCTGCAAAAATCTCGTTTGCCTTCCCCAAAGCATTCTCAAGTTGAAGTGTCTTGCACATGTTGATATTGCTGGTTGCTCAAAATTAAGTAGATTGCCAGAAAACATAAACGAAATGGAAGCCCTGGAGGAGATTGATGCAAGTGAAACTGATATAAATGGAGTACCTTCTTCCATTAGTGGATTAAAAAAGGTCAAGAAATTGTCGTTTCGGGGGTGCAAAAGGTTAACTTCGAACTCATGGAGCATGATTCATCCGTTGGACCTCATGTGTTTGGGGCGTTCAACTCATGACAACTTAACATTGCCTGATTCAATCTTCAATCTTAAATCATTAAAAGAATTAGATTTAAGCAATTGCCGTATGGATGATGGATCTGTTCCGTATAGCTTCAGTGGCTTACCATCATTGAGGAAATTAAATTTCAGTGGAAACAAGTTTAAGAATCTACCTGCTGGCTGCATATCTAATCTTCTGAATTTGAAACATCTTTTATTGAATTCCTGTTTTGAACTTCGTTCGTTGCCGCAGTCAGGACCAAGTTTACATACGGTGGATGCAGAAGAATGTGCTTCATTGGAAAAAATGTCAGACAAACAATTATCACATCTCTTTTCTTCAATCGACCAGGTATATACATATATTTTACATATACTCTGTTGTCAGTTATACTTTATAATTTGATAGGTGATATTTTTGGGATATATAGAATGAAAGATGGATGAATGGAGAAACTCTTGCAGTGACAATTCCAGGGAGTGAAATACCGTCCTGGTTTGAGAATCAATTTGAACGTTCTCTGGATGATAGTGGTAATGTTGTTATTTTGATAGACACACCTCCTTGCGGTGAAGAAATGTTAGGAATTGGGTTATGCTTTGTGCTCAATGATGAGTTATTTTCTTCCATTGAACCCAACGAAGGACCTTCAGCTCGGCCTTATTGTCTGTTTGATTTTGCTGCACTTCCTAACCCACGTGATGGCAAGGCAGTTGGATATGGGAGATCGCGTTTACATAAGGAATCAAGTCACCTATGGATGGTGTTTTGGAAACAAAGAGAGGAACTCAGTCGTATTCTACAATTAAGTGAGTACAGTCACATTCCCTTAAAATTTATGGTTCATCATCTTTGGAAACCGGATGCAAAAGTTTCAGTAAAGTGTGGATGGCGGGTCATAAGCAAACGTGATTTTGAAAAGAGGGACAACTCAATGAGTCATAATCTCCTTCCAGCAGCGGAACAACACAATGACCAAGTATGTCACTTTCATTATGCATTCTCCTTTCATTTTTATTTCAAACTACACCCTCAATTCCTAATTATTTGAAAAAATAATGTTTAAACACTTAGCCCACGATATAATCCCCCTTTCAGCATTAGTACCCCTCTTAAAAAATTTATTAGTATTGCGAAAATTAGCTAAATTACGTATTTGTAAACAAGTTGAAATGCTCTTTTACAATTATTTCTAATATTTAATGAGATGTCGTAACGACTTTTTTTATCGAAGTGAAAATTGAGCATTTTAATAAAGGAAAAAAATAAAGTATTTATGAGTAGGAGTATTTTGATGTAGGAGAAAAATTGGATGCGTTCTTATATTCTAACAGGACAAAAGCAAAGTGCTTAATATGGTTCTATATTTAGGACAAAAAAGAGTAATAATTAAGTTAAATAAGAAACCTTTAATATAAAAAAAAAATTGGAAAGATGGAAAAATGGCATTAATTAAGGATATAACTGAAAAAAAGAGCATTAATGAAGGATACAAGTGAACAAATGTAGTCAATTTTTGGATATTAACTAATCTTAACTGTTTGTTAACAGTGTAAGTTAGGTGATTTTCTTTTATGGATAATAACCAGCTAGGATCGGAGGGAGTATATGCAAATAAAATTAGTTTGGTTTGTTATATGTAATAATCGTAGTAGGAACACTAAGAGATTTCATAAAATAAGATACAAACAAGATAAGTAGATGGAGGCATGTAATTTAAATTTAAAATGATGTATTGATGATATTAATAAGTAAATAAATGATGATAGATGTAGGGCAACACTTAATTATTCTTGTGATGATGTATATTGTGTTAATGTGACATACGATTGGCGTTTGCAACACATTGTGCAGGCTATTCGTACCCCAATGCCCCTAGAATGGGAATCAAGATCGATTTCAGTCCGTGGGACTAACATCAAATTAGATGATATTTGTAAGCACTTTAGAAATCATATAAGGTACGTGATATTGTAATATGAGATCCAAATTGCTGGCTTCTAACTATAATTTATTAGTTAAGCTATAATTTATTAGTTAAGTTATTATGATGACAACTAAAAGCTGTTTTCATATGATTACTTTGAACTCTCCATATTTTATATAATTAAAGTAAATTTTGAAGTAATTTGGAGAGTTATATAAGTAATTCTTAAGGGATTTCTAGAAGATTATATTATTAAAAATTAAAATCAAAATGTATCATCTGTAAGATTTTGAATTAGAATAGGAGTTTTCAAGATTAGAGAAGACACCATAATAAAAATAATAATGAGAATTAGAAGTTTTCTTTTAAAAAAATCAGTTTTTTTTTATTAGTATTATTATATTATTACTACTGTAATTATTATATTTTCATTTCCATTACTTTTCAATGAAGCGACGATGTCATTTGGAGTCTGGAATGACTTTCTTCATTCGTCTTCATTAGCACAAGAAGAACCGGAGAGGGAAGCCAACGTGAGAGAGAGTGGGGGAGCATATCTTCTTCTCCAGTGACGGCCACCGGAGTAATTAAAATCAAAATGTATCATCTGTAAGATTTTGAATTAGAATAGGAGTTTTCAAGATTAGAGAAGACACCATAATAAAAATAATAATGAGAATTAGAAGTTTTCTTTAAAAAAAATCAGTTTTTTTATTAGTATTATTATATTATTACTACTGTAATTATTATATTTTCATTTCCATTACTTTTCAATGAAGCGACGATGTCATTTGGAGTCTGGAATGACTTTCTTCATTCGTCTTCATTAGCACAAGAAGAACCAGAGAGGGAAGCCAACGTGATAGAGAGAGGGGGAGCATATCTTCTTCTCCAGTGACGGCCACCGGAGTAAGGACGGAAGGAGCTCTGGTGTGCCATCTCTTTCCTCTATTTCTTTTTCTTTCTGCGTTCATAGTGAGACGGCGACTGGGCTGAATCAAAGACGCAAGCTGAGGGCATCCAAAAAGAAGAAAAGAAGCTGTGGTTGTGTGCCGTTGGTTGGAGAGAAGGTTGCCGCTGGTTTCGAGCTTAGAGAGCTGAGAGGAGGCGCGGCGGTGGTTCAAGAGGCTACTATGCCTCATCTAGAAGAGCAAAAGGAAAGGAAAGGAAGCTTGGGTTTTGAACAGAGGGAGCAAAAGCGTGGCTCACGGTTGATGCTTCGTCATCATTCTTAAACGAGGACCAGTGAGCGCGCCGGAGGAGGAGTTGAGAGGAGGCGTTGTGAAGTCCCACTGTTCATCAACTTCTTCCTCGTTGAGCTGATATTTGCACAGTGATCTGTTATAATTTCTTGCCGTTAAACTCTGATCCGATTCTTCTTTGTTTCCTGTATGGTTTTGAATTCTGAAATTGTTGCTAAGATGACTGGAATTAAAGTAACGTGGGGCTAGTTGCTCTTTTAACCTAAAGTTATGAACTAATATGGGGATTTGAGCACATATGAACTAATTAATTGTGTTTAATATTATTTTTGTTTATTTAATCTTATATTATTTTGATTACCTATTGCTTGATCACACTAAGTATGAAATTGGAGATTTTAGATTGGTTTTGGAAGAGATCTTAATTGAACCATAAGAGTAAGTAATGTGGGATTAGAATTTATTCTAATTTTGTCAGTAAGATAGAAATATACCTATTTGACCCATATAATCATATTAGAGTGAAAATTGGACAATTATTGCCTCTTAAGTAAATTAGTTAGGAATAATAATTTTAACTTGAAAAAGGATATAAGTGATCGGGAGATACTTTTATCTATTAATAATTAATAATTTAATATTAAGTGCATTTATTTTAGGTGATAACATGCTCCTAGACTTGGAAAGGGGATTCGCCACTGTAGATTGTTTTTCTCAATTGAAATCTCAAAATTATTAAATTTAGCATTTTTGCTCTTCTTTAAATTGTTTTCAATTTTCTCATTTGATTTGATTTACTCAACTTAAATGAAAATGGAAAATTTAATGCCTAATCACTAGTTCACTTAAATCTCTATGGGACGACCTTAATTCACTATTATACTATTTCATGGCATGTATATTTGCGGTGCTTATTTAAAATTTAGTAATATCACTACTCCTAACACCTACTAAAGTCTTTATTGTCCGCAAAATCACTCGTGAGCTTTCCAGCATTATTAACAAAATTGTTTCATCATAAAGCAAATAGCACCAATATAATACAAATTGCAGAATAAGTTAGAGACAATACGTTGGTTTAGAAGAGGTACTTTTAAATTTGTCTGATAAAACCTTACAAACGAGGGCCACAAATACAATAACTAATGTCAGTTGGTAAGCACTCACATTATTCCTACCTACTTAGCTTCAACTTGATTGTAACTAGAGATTAAACTGACTTGCATTCTTTGCATGTGAGTTTTGAGAAGAAGCTAGCCCCTCAAAAGGTGACAAACTAATCAAAATACGTCATACATAATAATTCAGCTGTAAGTGTTGGTCTTTTTGCTCTCTCTTGAAACTCGTGCCAAACAAGTGTTTTCTTCTTCATGGATATCCCCGGCATCCGGGAGAAGCCGCCGGTGGATGTGTTGTGTGAAAAGGACCCGGCTGCTGTAGCTAGGAGTGTGCTCTCCAAAAATGGCATCTCTATTCTCGTTGAAGGGGCAGATCATTTGGGGAAATCCTCAGATAATCCAGAAAGTGTCAGGGTTGATTCCACTCTCAAAACAGGGCAAGCCCTCTCATACAAAGACTCCCTCATAGGACCTCAAGGTTCAGACACAATTGGAGGTGGACACGAAAATCCTTCACCAAAGGTTAATGCTCTTCTTCCAGAGCTCCTGAATCAAAACTGGGAATGGCCAGAACCTTCAGAGGATATGAAGTTGCTCATGGATATTTATCCATCTATGCAAATCACGCAAGAAGAACTCAACCGTTGGGCTAAACCTTGGAATGCCTCCCTAGTTATTACCATCCTTGGAGCCAAAGTGAATTTTTTCAGGCTTAAAGATCACCTTCACAGACTCTGGCAGTCAAATGGATTTGACTTAATTGATCTACCAAACAACTATTACGTTGTGAAATTTAAAGATCAATCTAACTGTGAACAGCTCTACAAGAAGATCCTCTTTGGTGGTCCCTGGACAGTTGCCCAACACTCAATCCTTGTTCAGCGATGGTCTCCCTTCTTTGACCCTCTCAAAAATCCTCTAGGCCGGGTGGCTACTTGGGTTCGCATACCCAATGTCCCACTCCTCTGCTACAACAAAGAATGTCTTTGGAGAATGGGAGACATGATCGGAAAAACCATTAAAGTGGATATGAAGACTATGGAAAATTCTAATGACAAGGAAACCACCATTCACAGGGGACGCTATGCGAGACTCTGTGTAGAAGTAGATCTACAGAAGGAACTCGTTCCAAAAATAATCACAGCATCCAATCTATTCAATATTGAATATGAAGGACTAGGACTCATCTGTTTTGCTTGTGGCAGGTACGGTCACCGCAAAGAGCATTGTGGATTTTCGCTCAAGCTAGAAGGATTAGCCTCCGTAAGATCTTCATCTCCTGTGAAGGATTCTGCTCCTGTGCAGAATCGGTGCACCACCCAGATTCCTTCTTCATCTTCGATGGTTCCGCCAGAGCATCCGCCTCCGACCAAGGATCACCCCTACGGCCCTTGGATGCTGGTTCGCAAACCAGCCAGAGCACACCGTCCGAGAAGCTCTGGGAACAGGAACAGAGTAGGTGAAAAATCTCACTTCGGTTCTAATCAAGGCATGGTCGATGGCAGTGTGACCCAGACCAGATTTGCAGTCCTATCGGACTCTGATCAAGCAGTAGGCTCGACTTCCCATTATATTTCAAATTCGGGAAAGGGTTCGGTAATGGAGACCAAAAAAGAAGCTGCGAAGTCCTTAGATAAAGGTGAGCTCAGGAAGGAAAACAGGGTCAGCTTTGGTCAAAAACCTAAAAGAAATGGGGTCCACGTGGGGAAGAAGAAAGTCTGGACTGAATTAAAAACTGAAGGAAAGCCAAAGCCCAAAGTCTCAGCCAGCGTAAAAGAGAAGGAAACGGGATCCATTTTGAGGCCCAATATCCCGATTGCCCCTCCCATTGTAAAGCCCAAGAAAGGAATTAGAGAAAGGACCCACACTTTGGTCAGGGGAAGTCTGGCGGACAAGGCTGATCGATCCTCAGATTGTGGGCCATCAAACATAACCGAAAGTGGAGGTGCTCTTAAAAAATTGGATCAGCCTGATCTCTCATGTGTGTTGAGTGATTTAAGTCACTCTCCAACCCCTCATAATGTTGATCATGGAGAAGTGGAACCCACTCCTCTTACTGTGATAATTCCTAGTGATTCCGTGAGGCATGAGATGAGCAACAATTTGGAGTTTAAGCATATGGAAGTTGTTCCTCTAGAGCTCTCTAATCCTAATCAGAACTTGCGTGATCATGGGTCTGAGTTGCACTCTGTTTCCTAGCTTGAAGTTGTTGTGCAATTGGAAGATAAGCCACCAGATAAGTAAGTGTTTTATGCTTTCCCACTTTTAAATTTTGTCTATGATTATCTCATCTTGGAATTGTCGTGGGGCGGGTGGTAGCTCTTTTCCTAGAGTGTTGAAAGATGTGGTTAATAATTATAGAATCAATGTTATGTGTCTTGTGGAGCCCAGAGTTAGTGGAATTAGAGCAGATAATGTTGTTAGGAGGCTGGGTTTTAATGATTGGCTACGCATTGAAGCTTCCGGCTTCACTGGAGGTATTTGGGTACTTTAGAATAACTGGGAGGTTCATCTTGAATATATTGCCTCTAGTACCCAATTGATTCACTGCAAAATCTGTGACAAAAATAATTTGAGTCCGATGTTTGTGACTTTTGTTTATGGGGATACTAGTGTGATTAAAAGAAGGGATTTGTGGTCGGCTTTGCATGCTATCTCCCAAACATTTTTTCTCCCCTGGATGGTTTTGGGTGACTTCAATGCCTATCTTTCTTCAAATGATAAGCAAGGTGGGGCAAATCCTAATCATAGCTCTATGATGGATTTTCAATCTTGCATTAACCGCTGTAATCTCATTGAGGTTCCTTTTGAGGGTGACAGATTCACTTGGGAGAAAACTGGGGTTAAAGAGAGGCTAGATTGGGTTTTTTGCAATTTTGAGTGGGAAATCCGCAATCCCCACTCCAAATCTCTCCACCCTCTTAGGTTCAAATCTGATCATCGCGTTGTTGCTGTTGTGGATCAAAGACATAAAACAGGTCGTAACCGGGCAAGAAAGTTCATCTACCAAGCTGCGTGGTGTATTGAAGATGGCTTCAGCGACGTGGTTAAAGATGCTTGGCAGGGGAAGGACTGGATCCAGGGCAAATCCCAATTTGCTAAAGATGCTTTGGAGTGGAACGATAATGTGGTGGGTAATGTCGCAAAGAAGAAAAGAGAAATCCTTCGTAGGCTGGAGGGCATTGACCGTGCCAGGCTCTGTGAGGGCTCCCGGAATGGTCTTCATAGGATTGAAAAGAAGCTTTGGGACATGTACCAAAAATTGGCTATGCAGGAAGAGTTGATTTGGTTCCAAAAGTCTAGATGTAAATGACTTAGTGGAGGTGACAGAAATACGAAATACTTCCACGCCAATGTGGTGTCAAGGCGTAAGAGAAGTACTTTTGGGGCTCTCCAAGATGATAATGGTAACTGGGTTTCCAAGGAGATTCGTCTGAGAGCTATGGCTCTTGAGCATTTCCAGAATCTTTATTCGGCCGATAATGTTTCCTCTCCCTTTTCCCCTTGGGCTGCTCGTTTTCCTGCCTTGGGTTCTCTTCAGCTTGATCTTATTCACAAGCGGGTTTCCCCGCTTGAGATCAAGAATGCGGCTTTTGAGATGGGGGCTTTCAAAGCTCCGGGTCTTGATGGTTCAAATCCCCACTTCTTTCAATCACAGTGGGATTTGATCGGGCAGAAGATTTGTGACCTGGTCACTAGGATCTTCGACAACCCGGATGAGGTGAAAACAATTAACCATACTAATATTGTCCTTATTCCTAAGGTTGATCATCCGGTTTCCTTTAAAGATTTTAGACCCATCTCTCTTTGCAATGTGAGCTATAAAATTGTCAGTAAAGTTATTGCCAATCGTCTTAAAAATGTCATGGGCTATCTTGTCGCTGAAAATTAGTGCAGCTTTATTGCCGGGAGGCAAAGCGTTGACAATATCATCATTGCTCAAGAGGCTATTCATTCCATGAGGAATAAGAGAGGGAAAAAAGGCTTCATTGCTGTGAAAGTGGACATGGAAAAGGCTTTTGATAGATTAGACTGGCGCTTCCTTGAATTCACCCTTCAAAGCCTTGGTTTGCGTGGGAATATTATCAAGCTAATCATGTGCTGTGTTTCATCTGGCTCCATGAGCACTATCTGGAATGGGATTCCGTCTGACCCATTCGTCCCTTCAAGAGGAGTTCGGCAGGGGGACCCTCTAAGTCCGTATCTATTTGTCTTATATATGGAGCTTCTTGGCCAACTCATTCATCACAAAGTGGATATTGGGAACTGGAAGCCCCTTCAAATATGCCCTTCCGGGCCCCGGATTTCGCATCTTTTCTTTGCTGATGACCTTCTTCTTTTTTGCGAAGCTTCGCTTGATCAAATAGCTGAGATTAGAAATGTTATGGGTCATTTTTGTAGGGTCTCCGGTCACAAGATTAACCTGAATAAGTCAAAAATACTTGTGTCCAAAAATGTTCACTTCAACAGAGCCCTGGAAATGAGTCAGGTCGTGGGGATTGGGCTTACTGCTGATCTTGGGAAATATCTGGGTGTTCCTCTCCTTCATAAACGTATGGTCAAAATGACCTTTGCCCCTCTTCTTCAAAAGGTCAGGTCCAAACTGTCCAGCTGGAAAGGTAAATTCCTGAGCATGGCTGGTCGGACGGTACTCATCAAGTCCGTTCTATCTGCCATTCCTCAATATCAGATGCAATCAACTCTGGTGCCGAAAGGTATCCTCTCAGCAATTGAGAAATTAAGCAGAGATTTCTTTTGGAATCAGCATGACGAGTCCAGGAAAATGCATCTTGTAGCTTGGGACATTCTCAAAAGGAGGAAACACGAAGGTGGTTTGGGGATTAAGGACCTGCGATGCTAAAACAAAGCTTTTCTCATGAAATTGTGTTGGTCTCTTGTCACCAAACCGGATGCTCTGTGGGTCAAGTGCCTTCGTGCTAAATACTCCTGCGGTTCTTCCTTAATTCCTCACGTTCAAAAGTGGCGTAGTCAGTCGACCGTGTGGAGTGGTATTGTTGCGGTTTGGGAAGATTTTCATAGCGGCCTTGGTAAGAAGCTTAAAAGTGGAAGAACCACGCTTGCCTGGCAAGATTGCTGGGCCCCTCTTGATAAGCCTCTTAAATACTTTATAAATAGGAATTTGCATCTTGTGGATATGGAAGCTCCAGTCTGCTTCTACACTTCCCCCTCCGGTCATTGGGACAGAGCGCAATGGGAGGCTTTCCTTCCTTCTTGGGTTGTGGATAAAATCATGGTGCTTCCCCCTCCCTCGGGTTCAGGCGATGACGTGTTTTGTTGGCGCAATGCTCCTGATGGTATCTTCAGCATGAAATCTACCTATGAAGGTATCTACCATCGGCAGGCCCTCCTTCACCAACCTCTCTGGCGGCAGATCTGGCATTAGGGTGTTCCTGAGAGAATAAAACTCTTTATGTGGCAGGTTTTTCATGAGAAACTACCTACAAATGAGATTAGAGCAATACACAACCCAAGCGCACTAAACACTTGCCCTTTTCAGTGTGAGAGTGAAGAAACCATCCTTTATGTTTTGAGAGACTGTGAGCAAGCCCAGAGAGTGTGGTTTTCTTTAACTAACCATTTATATGCTACTATGTTTGCTTCTGGTAATTTGCAGGACTGGCTCTCATGGAATTCACAACATTCCCCTGGAAACCACAGAGTGGCGAGATGGGCTTGGCAAAAAGTATTCAGTACCACATGCTGGCTTCTTTGGAAAAACCGTTGTTGCCAGGCGTTTGAAGGAAAAGTGGATACACCGAAGCAGCTTGTTCACAGATGCATATTCCATCTCTCCAAATCGGTAGAGGCCGGTCGCTTTCATCACCAGATATTCCAAATTCCGGAGAAAGGACTTCTTAACTGGCGTCCTCCGAAAGAGGGTTTTATTAGAATCGACGTAGATGGTTTGACTGCTAGTGACGGCATGTCAGCCTGTGGAGGAGTCATCCGCGATCATCAAGGTAACTGGGTTTGTGGATTTCAACAGAAGTTAGGAATCTCCTTCCCAACTGCTGCTGAAATCCATGCAATCCACAGAGGGCTTCACCTTTGCAAGCAGTTGGGTTTCAAAAGAATCAGACTTTTCACAGACTCACTCCAGGCCGTACACTTATTGTCATCACACTGTGAGATTGATCACCCTTTACATGACGTAATTCTAGATACCAAATCCCTCATTTATGCAGACTGGGACTTGAAGATTTTCCATACACATAGGGAGAATACTCGTTGTGCCGATTACCTTGCAAGATCGGCTAATTATAGCAACCTCAGTTATGCCGAATTACGCTCACCCCCGGTGGAATGTATTAGTCTTTTTGCGTTAGAACGTGGCTTGTTGCCACAAGAACAATCTTTGGGGCCTTGCCCTTGATCTTGTATCTTTCCAAGCTTTGCTTGCCTTTGTATCACAAAAAAAAAAGGTGACAAACTAATATTCAAATTCTATTAGGAGAGATACATGCATTTAGTATTCGACAGTACCTAGAGCAAGACTACATCTAATAAGAAGATACTTGTACCTAGGAAAAAAACAATTTTAGGTTCTGGTTTTAGACATAGAAAGATGATAGGTGGATATTTTATAAGTAAATGGGTATAGATTTTGGGAAACAAACTCTATCAGATTAAATTTATAAAAATTTTATATCTATCTAATTAATTTTTATATATTTTCCTCCCTTTAGCCAATTACAAGATAAAAAAGGAATTTTGCAATAAAATCTCCTCACATTTTTTTTAAAAATTTTTGCAGGGAAAATTATACAACTCTAGAAAGAAATAATCAAGAAAATATCAAGGAAAGGAAAGCAAGAAAAATATTAAAACAAGATATGAGCTGCGCCAGAGGAAAAAGGAAAATAAAGGAAGCAAGGAGGTGGCATTTGTTACGAGTGTAAATCATCTATTAAATAGTACAAGTGTACACTATCATAATCAAGTAATACAAAATTGAATAAAGTATCATTCCCATGAGGATTGATCGCTAAGAACCAAAATGGGTAATTTTAATTCTATTTAATCGATCAATTAGTTGGTGATTGAGAAAACAAAATAAAATGATTAAGTATAAGTGCAAATAATATGAAAGTAAATATGAGAAAAGCCTTAGGGGTCAGATTTCACTTAATAAATTTTGGATTGAATCACTTATCTATTCTAGCTCAATTTATTCCACATGATTGATAGTCACGTTTCCCTAATTTAATTACTAGCCTCTTCCAAGATCAAACAATTCTATAATTAATTGCTAATCTAATATATTCTTATATGGATTTAAGTGATTAATTATGCATTAAGAACGATGCTTCCACTACTACAGAATTGAGATATAACCACCCCCAATGACGTCCCAAATTGAAAATTGAGTGGTTAAAAAGGGAGGCGGTGGCACTTTTGTAATTATACATACGTAGGGGAACCTTTAGGCGTCCCAAATTTAAATTTGGGACGTCTAAAGTGCTTCCAGGAGCGAAATATAAATTTCGTAAATTTTTTTTAGCGTCTGGAGCTAGGATTAGACGTCCCAAAAGAATTTTGGGACGCCTAAAGTTTGGGTTTAGGCGTCCCAAAATCATTTGGGACGCCTAAACTAAGACTTTAGACTTGTCTGACATGCGTCTTCTCATCAATCTCACATGTCTTCTCATCTTCACTTTACTCTTCTTCCTCCTCCCCTACCCACCGTCGGCATCCCTCCTCCTTTCTTCTTCCTCTTTGTTTGTCTTCAACTCCTCCCTCCTCCCTTCTTCTTCCTCTTTGTTTTTCTTCAACTCCTCCCTCCTCCCTTCTTCTTCCTCTTTGTTTCTTCAACTCCTTTGTTTCTTTGTTTCTTCAACGCACGCAACCAGTTGACCCTGCTGCAACTTCACCTCCTCCACAGTGTGTAGATTTTTGCTCTCCTCCACCTCCTTCCTTCCATTGTTGTGCATACCACCGTGGATCTCCAACGTCTTCTCTACCTCTCCAGCAAACTAGTGGGCGCCCCTGATCAGGTTCGTTTATTTTCTTCTTGTTTTTTTTTTGTAACAGAATGGTATGTATATTTTATTTTTGAAATATAAATTTACTTGAAATGGTTGAGATTGTGCTTATATATTGCTTATATTAAGATGGTTGAGATTAGCCTGGTGTGTTTGGTGTGCTTATATTGCTTAAATTGCATGTATTCGGAAACTCCAGTGCAATGGTTTATTTTCTTGTTTAAATATAAATTTACTTGTGTATATTACCATTAATTAGTATATAAAATAAAATAAAATATGATTTGTTTAAATTAAAGAAATTCTTGTATTCCAAATGAATTATGAAGAATAATTCAAGCCAAAACTAAAAAGAAAACCATAACCCCAATATTCATTAAATGATTTTTATCTAAATATTTTCAATAAAACAATTTTATTTTTGGAAGAACTCAACTTAAAATTGTTTTGTTAATATGAAACTCGTTTTTTTTTAAATCTTCCAAACCTCAAAAAAATTCTTTAATTTAATCTTATTATATTTATTTTATTATACATTAATGTTTATATACATATACTTATTAAAAAAATAAGTTACATAGCACTGAAACCCTTTTAAGAGGAGAGAGGAGGCTAGGAGGGGGCAATAAAGTTATTAAACCCATATTTTAAAATCCTAAATTGGGTTGATAACTTAATTAAGCAATCCCATCATATGTCGTTGACAATTGTACTAAACATGTGAATGTTATTGGGAATGCCTTAGGTGGTAACAAAATGGATCATAGTTGGATGAATGATTTGAGAACTAGTGAAGAATATGAGAAAGGGGTGGAAGAATTTATTGAATTCACTAAAAAGAATGCTCCTGCAAAAAGGATCAATTGTTTGAATGAGAGTCGATGGGATGTTGATGTCATAAAGGATCACCTACTTTGTGATGGAATAAATCTACGATACACAAGGTGGATATGGCATGGTGAGGAAGTAACAGATTGTCCGTCGCACAAGAAGGAAGATGTGGATATCATAGGTGAAGATAGAATGGAGAAAATGATTAACGATGTTGAGGCAGAATCCTTTGCGCAGTCGCAGGAGTATGACAGCCTGCGGAGTGATGCAGAGACACCATTGTACAGTGGTAGTAAGTACACGCGGCTGACGGGAACATTACATTTGGTTAACTAAAAGGCAACTTGTGGGTGACCGATAGTAGTTTCACATTGCTGCTTGAACTATTGTGTGATATGTTTCCAGAGGATAATGTACTTCCAAATCGTATGTATGAGGCCAAGAAAATCCTGTCTACAATGGGTATGGAGTATAAAAAGATACATGCTTGCCCTAATGACTACGTACTGTACAGAAATGAGTATGGAGGTCTTAGTGAGTGTCCTAAGTGTAAAACTGCATGATATAAAGTGAAAAAAGGTGGTAGTTGTGGTGATGTGACAAGTAAAAGGCAACCTTTAAAGGTTATGTGGTATCTTCCAATAATACCACGTTTTAAACGTTTGTTTGCGACTGCAACAAAAGCGAAGAAGTTGAGATGGCACTCTGATGAGAGAATATCTTATGGAAAATATCTTCGGCACCCAGCTGACTCTCCACAATGGCAAAAAATAGATGAAATGTTCCCTCAATTTGGTAGCGAGCCGAGAAACCTACGGCTGGTTCTCCTTGTAATATACAACTTGTCTCCCTGGCTATGTATGAAACGTAAGTATATGATGCTATCTATGATGACTTCTGGACCAAAATAGCCAGGGAACGATATTGATGTCTATTTGGCGCCTTTGATTGAGGACTTGAAGAAGTTGTGGGTTTGATGCTTATAAGAAGAAGTCTTTCAAGCTATGTGCAATGATTTTCACAACGATAAACGACTTCCCTGCGTACGGAAACTTGTCAGGGTACAGCGTGAAGGGTCACAAAGCATGCCCAATATGTGAAGCAGATACACACTTTCGACAACTAAATCATGGAAGAAAAACTGTCTACCTTGGCCACAGGAGGTTTCTTCATCGGTTCCACCCGTATTGTAGGCTAAGAAAGCGGTTTAACGGCTTACCGGAGCATGGAATGGCTCTAAAGTCATTAACTGGAGAGAAAGTCTATAGTCGAGTGGAACGTATCAATGTCACTTTTGGTAAGAATCAGAGGGTTGCGGGTGAGAAGAACATATGGAAGAAGAGATCCATTTTCTTTGATCTTCCATATTGGCGTACGCTTGACGTGAGACACAATATTGATGTGATGCATGTGGAGAAGAATGTTTGTGATAGCTTTATCAGTACGCTTTTGCACATACCAGGAAAGACTAAGGATGGGATTAATGCGAGATTAGACCTTGTCGATATGGGAATAAGAGAACGGTTACATCCACAACTAAGAGATGATGGTAGGAGGTCATACATGGAGCCAGCAGCGCATACACTATCAAAAGCAGAGAAAAGAAGTTTGTGTGGGTGTTTGCATAAAATTAAGGTGCCGCAAGGGTATTCCTCGAATGTGAGAAGATGTGTCTCAATAGACGATTTGAAGTTAGTGGGAATGAAGTCCCATGATTATCATGTGTTGATGCAACAACTATTACCGGTAGCTATTAGAGGCATAATGAAAGATGAAGTATGAACCACCATGACAAGATTGTGCGTTTTCTTCAATGCTATCTGTAATAAAGTCATTGACACTGAAAAGTTGGATAAACTAGAAAATGAAGGTTACATTATTTTGTCACAACTAGATAAGCATTTTCCTCCTTCATTTTTTGATATAATGGTGCATTTGGTAGTTTATTTGGTAAGGAAGGTAAGGCTATGCGGTCCAGTTTACCTGAGGTGGATGTACCCTTTCGAGCGATACATGAGGATCTTAAAAGGGTATTCTAAAAATCCTTATCGACCAGAAGCCTCAATAGTAGAAAGATATGTAGTTGAGAAGGCTATGGAGTTTTGCAAAGATTATATGTCAGGGAAGAAGGAACAATCTCGGCATGAAGAAGGGAGAAGCAAGGGAACACGAGGACTGAAAGTGAAGAATGTTCCTCGTGAAGAGGTGTTGCAAGCCCACCTGTATATCCTGAATAATATGGAAGAAGTTCAACCTTACATAGATGAACACAAAAAGACTTTGAAGAACAAGATCCCAAGGAAGAATGACATGCAGATTGCTATTGAGCAAAACAAGACATTCATGTAGTGATTCAAGGAAAAGGTTTTGCACGAGACCGGTGTGTCTGAGACAATCGAGTGGCTAGCTTGGGGGCCTTCGTTTCAGGTCATTACTTGGACCGGTTATGATATAAATAGCTATTCTTTCTATACGAAAGAGCAAGATGACAGAAGTACCATGCAAAATAGTGGGGTCATGGTAGAAGCTGAATCTATGCACTTTTCCAGTTCGAGAGACAAAAACCCCATATTAGCGTCTATGGCCTATTATGGAGTTATAGAAGAAATATGGGAGATGACATACAACAAGTTCAAAGTTGCTTTATTTAAATGTAAGTGGGTTAGCAATAATGCCGTGGTAATAGATAAACAATTTGGATTTGTCTTAGTCGATCTTCAAAGAGTTGGCTATAGAGACGAGCCCTTCATTTTAGCAAGCCAGGCGAAACAAGTGTTTTATGTCACCGATCGTGCAAGCAAAAACATGTCCATTGTTCTTAAAAGTAAAAAATATAAGTATGGTGATCCGACCTTCAACCTTGATGACACACCACCTTTCACAACAACTCCACCTCGAACAAATGAAGTAGAATTGGTAGATGATGACGAATATGCTGTAAGAAATGACCATGGTGAAGGACTATGGGAAACAATATAGAGTAAGACCTTAATTTAAAACGAGAACTGTGTTTTTTCTGTTTTACTTCCTGCTTAGTATATTTCATTTTTATTGCAATTTATTTACGTTTCTGATGTCGCTTTTTGTGTTAACAGGAATATGGACAACTCTAGTGATGACGAGAGGCGTAGAGATGATGAAAGCTCTAGCAATGACGAAAGGCCTAGAGTTGAACCCCCTGCAAGAAGGAGGGTTAGAGGCTGTACAAAGATGGGAGCATTAGTTGCACGTCATTAACATCAACAGGAGAGGCTGCATATAGACTTCGATGACAATCTGAATCCAGTTGGTCTTGAGGAAGACCACTTCATTAGCTACGTAGGGTTTTTGGGTCGAAGCAAAGTGCGCATTACTTACGATAATTGGAGATTGGTTCCCCCAAAAATGAAAGACATGATTTGGCAGCAACTTTTGGTATATAAGTTTTGATGCATTGTAGCTTTGTTCTTATTGTTTCAAATATAATAATCTTATGTTTTACCTTACAGCAAACATACGATGTCCCAGACACCAGGGAGATGTATAGGCACTGGATGGATGAGGTTCATGTACGATGGAAAGGTTTCAAGAATAAGCAACAGCACCGTACATTCGAGGGGCCCTAGGGGTCAGGATCCATGTGCACAATATACATATTTGTCTCCAGAGGACTGGAGGTTGTTTGCGGCATCATGAGCAGATCCTGAGTTTTTGGTAAGATTTCTGTCATCATGATATAGAACTTGTAATTTTCATATACTTTATATCGTTGATTTATATTTTGTTGTTTTTCATTCATAGAAATTAAGTGCAGTAAATGCACAGAGGCAAGCAGAAAATAAATATCAACATTACATGTCTCATGGTGGATATGGGAAGCTTGAGCGGCAAATGATGCAAGAAGAGTTAGAGAAAATGAAGGAAGCAGCGGAATCTGATCCTAACGTCGTTATCCAGTTACCGGCACCTCCTCCATGTCACAAAAAATGGAAAGCAGGGAGGATTAAGGCTGAGAAGTACATAAATCCGACTGTTGCTGAGGTTGCTGCGAGGATTGTAAGTAGTTATACCATAAGTACCTAAGTTTTTACATATCGTGAGTGGTTTCGATACATTTACGATAAACTGTATGTTACAGGATGAACTGGACGAGAAGAGTAGCCAAGGTTCATTCAATCCAAGTAGATGGATGGACATCTTGTCGACAGCTATTGGGAAGGCAGATGACCTTGGTCGTGTTCGAGGAGAGACACGGGGAGTTAGTGCCGTGAGGTATTTTGGACGAGACCCACGTTATTCGTCACAAGCTGGACCTAGTAAGGACGTTGTGGCCAAGATTCGAGAGGAGCTCGAATGAGAGATCGAGGCCAACCTTCGCGACAAGCTCCGACAAGAGTTGTTGCTAGAGCTTCAACTTGAAATAGCAAAGATGTTTGAAGCGCAAAGGGCAAGGGACGAGCACAGAACTCAGGAATCCCCGGCCTTCAATAGCACCAGAGGAAGTTACAACCCTCTGGAGTAACCACTTGGCGACCCTTCTCTCACTCCAATGTCGGGAGACCCTTGCACCCTCTATTTGGATGATCCACTGTTACGTGTTGTTGCTGATGCTCTCGTTCACACACGTGCTACCACCCACCATCAACAGCAAATTTTGGAGGATTTTCGTAGGGTGAATGTGATGAGTGTTAGAAAGGGGGAAGAAGGTACAGCCATCCCTGTTCCTAATCTAGAGGTTGGCACGTTAGGTCAAGCGATAGGATCTTTCATCCTTTGGCCTCACAATCTTATTGGTTCAGACGCAACACCTCCAATGGTAGGAATTACCTTATTATTACTGAAAATATGTTGGCATCCTAATAACAATTTGTTTTTTGATGTTCTAAAAGGATGATGAAGCTGCGAGGAAATGGCCCTACTTAGCACGGCTGCAACAAATCTACAAGGGCATTAAACGGATTGACTTGAAGATGCCTCTAGGGATTGTAGGCCAAGTGGAGTATCCCTACACGATTGACAATACAGATCTCAAGCAGTTTATCAGGTTGGAGGAGATAGAAGCAGGCTGGGTGAAATTTGCAATCCGGTAAGTTTTTTTTTTCAATTTTCCCATAGAATTCATTTAGTGGTTTTTTGATTTCATACATTCAATAATTCATTCCTTATTTTAATTCTATTATAGCACCTTGCACGGTCTCTGCACAAACATGGAAAGACATGATTGGTATGGATTCTTATGTCCTGTAAATACGACAGGGGATACTTGTACTGTGGCGCATAGGACTCACTATGTCGGCTACACAATGGGACAGACCAAACTTCGTTGTTATCTAGCACCCATTGTTCAACGGTTCGTATTTACATTTTGTCAATTTAAGAAGTTTAATAAATAATTGTCTTCTCAAATAACTTCATTTTAATGTGTACATGTTGTTAAAGTTACCACTGGAGTTTGTGTGTTATATGTCCCCGCCGCCACGTAGTCTATTGGTTTGATCCCTTGGGTAAAAAGCCAGACAAAGATACAAAATCCGTCTTTGACACGTAAGTTATTCTGTTTGTATTTCATTGATTCTTTACAAAAATGAATAGTTCTAATTTCTGTTCATTTTGATTTTCATGATAGTGCTTGTAAAACATATAGAGTCCTAGGTGGGTCACGCGAGGGTACAGTTGTTAAAAAGCCAAAGTGGTTTTATCCGATAGTAAGTACATTCGATTCTAGCTAATTGTTTCATTGACGGTCCTTTTAGACATACCTTTATTGATTTTAACAACTAATTGCATCCCTTTGATTTAAAGTGCCCTCGACAACCTGGCAACATTGAATGCGGATATTATGTTATACTTTATATGTATAACATAACTCAAAGTGGAATTACTAGCGATTTTGAAAAGGTAATCGCTTCTTCATTCTCAAATTATAATATTTTTGGTGTTCTTATCGAAATGCTAATTAATTCATTTGCTTTAGATTCATTTCATCAAAGCTTACTTTCTAATTTTCAGATTTTTTATAATAAAGATGCCTACCTACGTGAAGACCTTGATTTGATCAGAGATCTTTTGGCTGGACATCTTCAACATATAGAGCAATAAAATTTTTATTTTATATCAGTTTGTAGTTGTGTGATGACAGCGTTTTGACACTTTCTGGTTGTTTTTGTTGATATATATAGTAATAGGTTGTATAAAAGGTTATTGTATGTATATATAGTAAAGATTGTAGTGCTGGATGTCCTTACCAATTTGTAATGGACAGTGTGGTTTATGAATCCATCTTCTATTCTGTTTCTGCAGTTTGAATTTGCTGGGTAATACAGAATGTAAATTATGGTATAAAAAAAACCTAACTTTTAGACGTCCCAAATTAAGAATTGGGAGGTCTAAAGTCCCCCCAATGGGACTTTAGACGTCCCAAATGACATTTGGGACGTCTAAAGTTTCACCTTAGACGTCCCTATTATTTGGGACGTCTTTTCTTACAACTTACTACGCCCCCAGTATATACGTCCCCCCGTTTTGGGACGTTAAAGGTGCCAAATTTGGGACGTTATAGCCCCTTTTTGTAGTAGTGTCCTCTAGCTTCATGATATGCCTATTTGTAGGCTCCAAATCATAATGGTGTTCTTTGACAAATTTGCTTTCCATGTCCCACCTTCATCTTTTCATGCCTCCTCTTTTGACTTTTGAGATCAACATCTTCAAATTGATTTTCTCCATTAATGCACCATACCTAATTGATGTAACAACACAAACTCTTTTTATTTATTTATTTAGTATATTTATATATTATTTTAAATGTACATGGCTATTAAAAGGAAAGTAAGGAAATATTTATCAATTACATCCAAATTTCTTACATTAAGTTCAAATGTTGTCCACAAAATTATCATATAAGGGAAAATAAATATGTAAAAATTTTACTTATAAGATTCCCCCCACACTTAGCTCTTGGACGTCCTCGGACAATGAGTGACTAATAAGTGCTTCTAATAAAATTAGAAGTGTCAAGTTGTCAACACACGTTTCCATTTCGATATACACAAAGTAGTAGAGACCAAGTTTCATAGGTATACAAAAAAGTAAATATATACAGATAAAAGTAATTGTTTACAGTCCAAAATCAACCATACAAAATGCGACAGTGTTTACAATATTTACAACATATCTAAAAGTATTTTAAACATAGACTATCTATCACTACCAACTTGGTCTTTACCTTGAGACACGTGCCTGTCACTTCACGTGCCTGTCACTTCCCTTTGTCTACGTCCTTGCCTTTTGATTCACTGGAACCCGCTGAGATGTTTTATTTAGAAAAAGGGATGAGATTCTAATGAATCCCAGTAGAAACATGCTACCATTCATATAAAATGCGAAAAGTAAATATGATATGTGCCATCACTACTACAAAAAGGTTGAAAGGTGGCGCACATATTGTGGCCCTTCCTTAATGAAGTGCCACAGCTGCTCATTTATTATTTTTTTTATATTTTATGTTTTTTTTACCAGCTGTGGCGCCTGGAAGGGTAGGCACCACAGCTGGTATGTTCAAGTGTGGCGCCTGGCCAGGCAGGCGCCACACTTGAGCAGGTGGGTACCAGATGTGGCGCCTGACACGCCAGGCGCCACACTAGCTTCTGACATATTTTTTTAATAAAAGGTCAGGGGTGGCGCCTGGCTGGTCAGGCGCCACACCTGACTCATTTTTTAAAAAAAATTTATTTTTGTCAGGAGTGGCGCCTGCCTGGTTAGGCGCCACCCCTGACCCTTTTTTAAAAAAAAAATAAAAAAAGTTTTGTCAGGGGTGGCGCTTGCCTGGTTAGGCGCCACCCCTAACCCTTTTTTTTTAAAAAAAAATTGGATATTCTATCCCTTCCCCACCAATCAGAACCCATCCCGCCCCACCCCCTTATCCTTTTGTTTTCCCGCCTCCCCCCCAATCACTTTCCTTTTTCCCGCCGACACCCCCATCTCTTTCTTTACCTTTTTCTCTATCTTTAATCATTCCCTCTCTCATTTTCACTTTCATCTTTCTGTGCGTGCCCTCCCCTTCCTTCCATTTTCTTATCTTCACATCTTAAAACTACACCCACACGAGCACACGTCTTTGTTTTTTCCCAACTGCCAACCCCACTCCTGTCTCTATTATTCCCTTTTCTTTGTATTGTCTACAACTTTTTGGTCCCCACTCCATTTGGTAGCTCAAATTTCTTCCTTCCCTTACTGAAGATTGCGTCACCAACGGCAATTACGTGGTCCCCTACTCCACTGCACTGATCAACCTGTAAGTTCAACTTGCGTTTTGTTTTTATTATTTTTTTTTTCAGGTTTTTCTATTTTTTTATGGCATGCTTGCGCTCTGTTTGTATGTATATTTATATGTCATATATAGTCATCTTCTTCATGCATGGTGTTATTATACTAGTATATAAACCAAATTAGAAATAGGCATGTACATAGTATGTAATTTCATCAACACAGGAACAAAATAAAGAATGTAAATAAAATTATTGAGGAGAAGACAAGTAAATATACAAAGTGTATGTGTGGTGCCCATGCGCTCTCTCTCTCTCGTCAGATTTTTCTTTTAATTTTCTGTGGGTGGACCATCTCTAGTTTTGTTTCTTTGCTGATCTTTACACAACACCTATATATATATATAATATATATATATATATATGCGTGTGTTATATACAAACATCAAATTAAAAGTTGCATGTGATGTGTCTTCAAGACTTTTCTCACATGGGTTTTTAATTAAAACGTGTTGTATGCATTTAAAAAAAATGCCAATTAATGGAAATATTGTGTTATTGTTTGCCAGACATATAGTACGATAAGGTTGTTTAAATTCAATTCAACTTGAATCATTATATGCTTGACAAAAATAGTAGAATTTACACATTTCAATTAATTAAACATATAATTAACTAAAGATAACCCATGATTATTGATATTAGTTAATTTCTTAATTATATTAACACGTACAAAAGACATCATCAATTATTGATGTGAAGAATCTTTCATATATACATATTTATCTCGCGCATTGTTTGTGCGTGTATACTATATATATATATATATATATATTCCCAGTGTCAATCCAAAATAAATTGTTACAGGATGATAAAAAATGGCGTGTATACTATATATATAATATCCACTGAATGTACATAATATGTCTTGTAGGCGTGTGTGTACTGTGTTTTAGCTTTCACTAATTCTAAGAAATTAATGCAACAAGTTACAATAACAATGAAAGAATTGAATTTATCTGTTATATATAACCATAAATTTGAAAGACAGTAATTAATATACAAGTGACTTGAAATTAGATAATCAAATTAACTTTTAATAATACTGCTATTTCTTTTAAAACTTCTTCAAATTATTTGTTTTTCAAAAATCAAAATCATTTATTTAATTAATACTATTTCACGTATTTAATATATATTTGTGTTAGTGCTATTTTGTAGAGGTAAGAAACTAATTTTTTGTATTATCTTATTAAACTATAATAGAGAAAATCCCATCTAAACCCAATGAAAATAGGAAAAATTGAAATCAGGAAAATAAATTGAAAAATTCGTTAATTGAGTCATTAACTTATTTAAGGATTTTAAAATATGGATAAAATGACTTTAATATATCAATATATATCAATGTTGTAACATCCCAAATTTTATTCACCAAGAATATATTGTAATTATTATATATATTCAATGAAATGGTGAATATTTAAGGCCAAAAGAATTAAATATTGAAAATTGAAGGTGGAACAGTGTTTTCAGTGAAATCGCCTGCGAAGCAGTGAGATTGTCATATAGTTTTGGAAGACCAAATGATGACCAAAAATTATGAAATTTTACAGGGTGAAAGTAGACATCCTAAGATTTAATTTGATAGGTCATATGACTCAATTGAAGCTATAGACAAAAAGATATGAATTTTTGAAGTTGATCCAGAAAATCTGGAAAGCAGAGATCAAAGATTGAAAATCTGGGAATAATATGATCATTTCCAGTAAAATTCCATATTTTTCCTTGAAATTAGACTCAATGAGGGTTCCATAGGCTTTGGAATCGACTCGAAACGACGTCTACAAAATTAGTTATGATTTTTCAAAGTTAAGGCAGAAAATCTGCCAGAATTGGCATTATTCCGAAAATTTGAGAAATAAAGTAATCTTCCTTTTTCTCTTAATTATTTTAGAAATTTAGGGATGAAGGAGGAGAAGACAAGTGTAAAAATCCAATGAGGCCAAGTGTCAACACCACATGAAAGATGATGGAGATAATTGTTGTGTCGTCCTTACTTATGTCATAAGGTTAGGTGGCCAACTTTTGTGCCAATTGACTTGAGTAAATGGAAGGAACACTTGATTTAGTTGGAGCATAAGAGGGAGCACGTTTTTGGCCAACAAAGAGAGAAGGAAATGATAATTTAGGTTGAGTGTACACAAAAGGGAAGCATGGCAAGGTTGAGTGTACACAAAAATGGAATGATGGTGTACATGAAAGGTGTTGCAATCTCAACCATTGATGAAATCAAGGGCTAGGAAGAAAGATGACAAGGTTAATAAAATATCTTCCCTTCCCCTTCATACACACATTTCGTTCAAGGCACAAGGGAAAGAGGAAGAGAGAGAAAGCTTGAGAAATAGAGAGAAGAGGAGAGCCCAAGGAGGAAGAAGTCTAAGGTAGGTATTGTTGTTCTTGTGTTCAAAGCTTCATCTCTTGCATAATAGCTTCTCTAATCTTTTTCTCTAGGGATCACCATGTTAGCAAGCTAATCTCAAGGTTGAGGGGAGAGAGAGGACATTCTAGAGAGAGAAACACCAAGGATCAAGAGGTAATCTCCAAAATCTCAACTTCTTTGTGTATTGAAGTTGTTGTTGGTGATTGTTGTTTGATTTATGTGATTTTTGGTTAAGTTGTAAAATTGGAAAAGCCATAATCCTAAGGGGTTATGCTGCCCAAAATCCTTTAAATCATGATTATGAAGTTTTTAAATGAATTAATCAAGGATTAGAAGTGGAAAAGTACAAGTTTTGGAAGCTAAAACACAAAGCTTCATTTTTCTATTTTCCCTTCAATATTTCGGCCAGACCAGAACTGGTACAAGGAGTTGGATTTTCATGAAATAAATGGTTCCATTGGACTCAGTGGGCAAAAATAGGTGGGGTTACAGTTGGGCACTTTTTCGGTAGAGGCCGAAAAAAGCATAATTACGAAAACGCCACTGAAATCACTAAATAGGGGCTGTCAAGGGTATTTTCGTAATTTGACCGTGAATTTGGCAATTTCGAGCCCAGAAATGGATTCCTTGGGCGAAAATAAGTTAGAATAGCCTTAGTCAAAATTTTGGGAAAATGTGCCATCTGGCCGGGTACGGCGGGGCCGGGCTGGGTTCCTGGGGGCATTTTTGTAAATTTTCACCATAGACTAATATAACCACAATAAAAATTACGGGAGAGTCTAAAATGATACTTGGATAGGTTATGACCTATTTCTGGTACATTTAATATTTTAGGACCGATTTGGAGGCCGGATACGACATGTTCTTCGAGGCACATTTAAAAGAGGATTATAAAGCTTTGAGGTAGGGACATTATCCTTCATACACTATGCCATAAGTTATGTGATTGTGTGGATGCCATTGTTTTGTAAATGCACTTTATTAATAACATGATTTACCTAGAGAGAGGCTGTTAGTGCCAGAGGTGCACTTACACTGGGAGTTGGCAGAAGTCCAACCGGTGTAGATTGTGGGGCTGGGCCCTACTCATGTATACATGACGATGATGTGTTTATATTGTTCATTAATTTGTGCATACTTTGGCGCATGACATATTTACTTTTCGCATTTTCTATGAACGATATTATGTCTCTACGGAGATTCTTCGGAATCTCACCCTATTTTTAAACAAATACCTTAGTGGGTACCAGTGGGTCAAAGGACAAAGACGTTGACGCTGAAAAGTGAGTGGCACGAGTCTTGAGGCGAGGATATGAATGTGGTTATGCTTTAGTCTATGCCTTAGTATTTTGGATAATTTGTAAATATTAATACTTCCGCTGTATTTTCTGTTTCCACCGACGAACAATATCGAAATTGTAAACGAATGACGTTGGGATTGCAAACGAATATTTTTATCAGTATAATTGTACTTTTCTGTATGCCCATTGAATTCCGTTTTTATTACTCTTTGATTATCGAAATGGAAATGGGGGTTGACAAATGTTAATATTTAATCAAATAAAATAAAATTTGTCTATATTGTTTAACTTTAAATATATTAACTAAAACCGTAAAGGGAAAAACATACAATAAGGAGATAATTAATGTTGGGATTAAGCTTTCTTTTTCATTTTATTTTATTTTCTTTATTTTTTTTCTGAATCATATTTTTTTTATTTAAGCTAATCATACTTGATTTTATTATATATTGATGTTTATTACACATATAATTATTAAAATAAATAACTTAGAACCTCAAATATTTTATTGATTTTTTTATGTTTAATTTGTGTTTGTAGTTTCAGTTCATCAGTCTATTGAAGCTTCTATTTATGGTATGTTTTTTAAATTTTGAGCTTACAAATGTGATTTTAGTTGAATTTAATAGTTATAATTTGTAGGTGTTCTAATGATTGTTATTGATTAATTGCATAAGCAAAATAATTATTTATATATTCTTAACACTTGTATTTTATTTATTGACTTGTAATGTTTTCTAATTAACTATGATATACTGTGGCAAATATGGTTTCTTTTGTTATGAGTTGTAAAAAATTATTATAATGCCTGCGAATAATTAATGAATTATTTGGCAATTTAAACATTCAGTTTAAGACTTAGAAAGCTTCAATTATGAAGATTCATGTGGTGTATGTTATTTGAAATTAAAATTGGTAAGAGAATATAAAAGTAATTAGTAAATGCAATAGTCATACAACTAACCACGTAATTTTTAAAAAAAATAGATTGAAGCCCATAGATGGATCGTAAATGGATGTCATCTAATCGATGTTCAAGGGAATATATAAATGGGGTGAAGGATTTTATTACATTTGCAACTGACAAAAGATCTTGGCAAAATCTTATATCCTTGCTTATCCTGTTGTTTTGGAAAGCGGATTAGTCAACTTGATTTGCTAGATCATTTAGTGTGTTATGGTATTGATCAAACATATATACGATGGACAAGGCATGGTGAGACCAACGATCCATATAGTGATCGGGTGCATACCACGGGTGGTGCTTCGGATGAATTTGATCAAAGCATATTTGATGAAGATGATGGTCTTGAAGAAATGGTAAATATGGTTGAAGGGGTGCTTCATACCTGCCCTAACGAATATGAGAAGTTGAAAGGTGATGCAGAGAAACCATTATATGTCGGAAGTACTAAATACACAAGATTGCTAGCAGTGTTGAAGTTGTACAACTTTAAAGCTCGCTACGGATTGAGTGATTCGGGTTTCACCGCATTGCTTGAACTATTGCAAGATATGCTTCCAGAAGAAAATGTACTTCCTACTAAGACATACGAGGCAAAGCGAATTCTTTGCTCTATAGCCGGTATGGGATATAAGAAGATACATGCATGATCCTTCATTTGAGAATTTGTGGTCAGCAGAGATTGAAGATGGAGATGCAAATGAAGATGAAGATGGAGATGGACCCCTATACGTGAGACATGATCATGAAGAGGGAACTTGGGTCAAGAGGAACACAATTCTCAATCCAACACGAATTCTGAAGAATAAAATTTTAAATCAGACGAGAAAAAGGAAAAGATAATGATTGCCTTGACTTGTTTACTTGTACGTATGTTTTTATAAATTTTAAAATAATTTGCTTTCGTTGACATACAAGACCATTGTGCATTGATGTTTTGATTTGGTTTATTTCACTTGCAGGAGTGTGGACTCACCACATGATGACGTTGATAATGTTCCCAGGCACATTGGTAGACAAAGATTTGAGGAGAACGTCAGACGTGGGAGGACAATTATGGCGAGGTTGATCAGACTGAGAAGTAACGGAATCAAGTTACAACTGGAGTGGAATGAAAATGGAAACCCGTTTGGCTAGACAGTACCTCCTTAAATAACTTCATCGGGACTACAGTTCGAGACAGAGTCCCTATTACAGTTCAAAATTGGAAAATGGTAAAGAAAAGTTATGAGGATGTGATCTGGGCTGAAGTACAGGTAACACCTTAATTATATATTTATTCGGTTTGCTTTGTTTCACTTCATTTCAATCTTACATATTATATATGTTTTTTGACTTGTTAACAGAGTATTTTTATTATTGATGATGATCGGAAGAACTTCGTAATGAGAAAAACTGGAAAACTTATGGGAAAGTTTCGTTTTGATCTTGTCAAATATTTCTTGAGGGATGATAATGATGATATCATTACTACACCGCCTTATCCATTGTACGAAGCAATCATCACTCAAGAAATGTGGGATGAGTTTATCAGAACATATACAACTCCTGATTTCCTAGTAACATTTATTTGTTTGTCTTTCCCTATTACGTGTAATGTATGTATTTGTAAGTAATATTTATATATTTATATGAATCATTTTGATCTAACAGGAGTTGAGCGAGAAAATCGAGCTAACGCGACCAACATGCCATACCGGTACACATAAGGACCTGTTTCATACGCACGGTTAGAAAGAAAAATGGTACGAACTAATGATTATTTCATTCGTAATAAAAATTGTATGAATATCATTTAACTTTGACTAACTTTGATGTGCAGATACAAGAATCAGGCTCAGATATTACGTAGGTTCCACGACATGATCTGTGGGTAGCCGGTGTCACAAATAAGAAAAGTAAAATTCGTAGTGAGGAAGCAAGAAGAGTAGCCGAATATTGTGTAAGTATTCAATTATATTATGCGTTCAATAAATAATTGGCTTTACTTAAATGAACTCCATTTATAATAACTAATTTTCATTGTAATTCTTTTTGGGAAAGCGATAAATGACACAGGAGGATCCTGCGTTGGCGACCTATATTGGTCGGGACGATTTATTGAGCAGAGCGTTACCAATACCTGAGTATGATGGTCATGTTCGGGGTATTGGTTTTGCAGTCACCCCATCAGCATACTTCGGACGTCAGAAGCGCTCGAGTAGAAGTGATGTTTCCCACCTACGTGACGAGATGGCTAGCTTTAAGCATCAAATGCAAGAACTTCAACAACAAATGCGCTTCAAGGAACAACGAGAAGAACAATTCACCGAACAAATGCGTTTGATGCAAGAACAGAATGCGTTGTTAACAACGCAAATACAACAGTTGGTCCAGGGTAGGCCAACACCAAATTTTCCGTTCTGTGATAGCCCAAGTTTCAGAGATAGCTGCAATTCCATGCCTAAAGTCCCTTTTCCTTCGGTAATTAATTTCTTTTCTACTTAACTTTATGTTAAATTATAATTAAGCGAATTTAACATATTAACTCTATTTTCCGTAGGGCAAATTTCAATGCAAGCTATATGTCGAGCAAGCATCCAAGCACGCGGTTGCAGTAGGTGTTGCCTACAACACTAGTGAGGACATACTGCACAATTCACCGTTGGCCGATAACACACTCCGGGTGAGGGTTGACGTCTGCACGAATGAAGACGCCCTCTTACCGATCCCGTCTCAGGATAAGCAAAATAAGGTGGCAGATGTTGTAGGTGGCTATGTTGCTTGGCCAATAGGTCTTATCGAGCCATATGGAAAGGTCGTTCATTCAAAATTCCTTACACTTTTTCTTCGAACTTTCATCTCAAACTGTGATTTAATTTTTTGCGCAAGGTAAGATTTCAAAGTCTTCAACAACACAACCCAAGTCAAAAGCATCGGCTAGCCAACAGAGCAGAAGAAGACATACCTCATTTCTCGATCAATTAATATCGATTGCACCACAATTGATCGGTGAGGGAGTAGTGCAATTACGTATTCCAAGACATATCTACAGTGTTGGTGGTCTAGTTGATTATATTACTGCCGAGGTCGTACAGGACATATGTGCTCATGATTGGGTTAGTACTTCGGCTATCAACATCTGGATAAGGTACTTCACTATCATCGTTTATCACTGTTATTAATATATCTCGTTCCATTTCTTTTGTTTCTCATGACACTGTATGTTTTATACCAGGCATTTGGACCAGGACGTTTTAATGGATACACACAGGGTCCAATTCGCATTTGTCAACCCTTTTCTCATTGGTCATCATGAGGGTAAAGTAGATGTAACTGCGCAGTCTAATGAGCTGAAAGATTACTTTAGCAAGAAAGCGACAACAAATACATTATTTTTAGTGCCGTATAATACGGGGTAAGTTATTATTGGTACAATTTTTGTTTTTATCGTTTAACTTTTATCATAACATGATTGTTCAAAAAATATTTTTAAAATATATTTTAGGCGCCATTGGATATTGATCGTTATCAATCCAGCGGAACCTTCAGGCCCTCGCATTTATTATGTGGATCCTCTAAAAAATGGTCTTCCATAAGACCGTTTTGATATGTTGCTATTGATCAGTAGGTAAGTATAGGTGCCTATGTATAAATATTTGCGAACGTGATTGAATAACCAAAAGTAATCATTTTCTGTTTCTTTTGTTAGCGCATTGACTGCGTATCGGTCGTCTGTCTCGTTAAACTATTCTAAAGCTACTGACCCCCGCCTTAGCTATCCTTGGAAGAAAATACAGATATATTTGACTTTACTTAGACTTTGTTAGTAAACACTTTTTATTCATGAACAGAGTAAAATATTGCATTATATTTTTGCAGTGCCCTTTCCAACCTAATGACAATGATTGTGGGTACTATATCATGAAATTTATGAAGGATGTTATTATGCATGATCAACCATTTATTCCTAAAAAAGTAAGTCATTTAGTTGCACTTCATATTGTGTTGTAATGAAATTGAATTAGTGCCTGACAATTATGTTTTACTGATTTTAATTCGTTCTAACTTGTGTTTGATTGTATATATCTGTAGTATTATGAAGATCAACGTTGTGACGCTTTGACAGACCATCAGGTTAATAAAGTGATCGAGGAATGGTGTGAATATGTGTTTAGGCAAATCCCTAGGTAGCTATATATACTATTAAATTCACTAGCTGGTTTTTTTGTGTTGTTTCTAATTGCCATTTGTTGTGTCATGCATTTTTGTTGAAGTTGAATTTGTTGTATTATATTTCATTCAGCTAGGTTTACAGTATATTGTATAACAATTTTCATTACTACTTTAGCTAATCAATCATTTGTTGGTATCATTTTAAAGTTATCTATTATTGTTCTTATTAAACCTTGCAGACTATAATTATATATGCATGGGAGATATATATGAGAAAAAAATATGCTAAAAAAAACCAATACGAAGAACCCAAAAAATATGCTAAAAAAAACCAGAACGAAAAATTAAAAAAAAAACCCCTACTGTGGCGCCTGGCCAGACAGGAGGCCTACCTGCCAGGCGCCACAGGAAGGGGTACCTCCTGTGGCGCCTGTCCGGCCAGGCGCCACAGGAGGTTATTTTTAAAAAAAAAAATTAAAAATCTGTGGCGCTTCCAAGCGCAACAGATTTTTTTAGTAGCGTCTAGATATGTGGCATTTCGCAAGCGCCACAGCTAATGCAATTATAAGCGCCACAACTTTGCTTTTTTGTAGTAGTGCATGTATGCACCAATTAATGAACAATATAACACATCATCATCATGTATACATGAGTAGAGGGCCTAGCCCCACTAATCTTACACCGGTTGGATTCTTACCTAACTCCCAGTATAAGTGCACCCCCTGGACTAACTGCCTCTTCTAGGAAAACCATGTTGATTGATATAGCACATTTACAAACAATGGCGACCACACAATCATATGACTATGGCATAATGTATGAAAGATAATGTTCCTACCCCAAAGCTCTATCACCCCCTATCACGTGCTTCGTAAAACGTGTCAACTTTCGGCTCTTGACTCAGTCCTAAAATATTAAATATACAAGAATTAGGTTGATACCCATTCATGTACTACCTCAAACTCATGGTATTCGCTCTATTTTGGGCTATTTAGATGGTCCTTGGTAGCTTAAACAAGTACCCATGGGTTTGGAGAAGTGAAACCAATAAAAAATGTGAACATGCTGAAACACGGTCTTGGCTACGGCCAAAAGTAGCTCAAAAGGTTCTTGGTTGCGGCCTAAAATTGCCCAGAAGGTCTTTGGCTGCGGCCAAGAAGCTGTCCTGTTTCTTGGATTAATTTCCAAAAATCATAACTAATTCCAAAAAAATCGAAATGGAGTGTTCTAAAATTATATGGAAATCTCTTTAAGTGTAGTTTTATGGAAAAATATGAAACACCATTATCCACAATCACAAAATTCCATAATTTCATAAATTCCCATGCTACTCTAGAATTAAGTCCAGAATCAGGGAAAACTTTGAAAATTCATAACTCTCAATCTATAAGTTGAAATTGCTTATAATACCTATCAAATTAAAGCCCAAGATGTCTAATTTAATCCTGGAAAGTTCATTACATTTGGATTTGATTTGTTCAACGAAATGCATGACAAAGTAACACTGCCTCACAGGAAATAACCAAACAGCATGCATTTGCACTTCAATAGTTTCCATATTTGTGTTCAAATTTCCAAAAATCATGAACACCTATATTCCTACACAATTTTCCCTTCTAAATCCAATGGAATCCAACTCCTTCCCCTTGATTCAACCCTTGGAAGAAATTAGGGTTCTTAAGGAAAAATGTGTTTTGTGTATCAACTTCAAGGCTTGCTTCCTTTCACTCCTAATCATTTGATTAACCATTTAATCACTTTGTAAACATGATTAGACTAAATTTGAGCAGCATAACACTTAGGGTTAACATTTTTCCAAATTTACAAATCATAGCAAATCAACCCCAAAACCACCAATCATTCCAACAACAACAACCAAAGATTAAAGTTCATGGAGTAACCTTTGGCTTTTTTTGCTTTCTCTCTCTAGAAGTTACTGTTCATTCTCTCTTCCCTTGAGATTTTTTGCTTGCTACACATGATTTTCAAGAAGGAAAAGGGCTTAAGAGAGGTTCTACATGGATTAGGAGGCTTAAACATAAGGACTTCACTAACTTACCTTGAGATCTTTGCCTCCTTGACCTTCCTCCTCTCTCTAGCTTTCTTGAACTCTCTCTGTCTCTCTCTCTTCTTTAGGCAGCTTGGACGAAAATTAAGGCAAGAGAAGATGGAGAAAGCTTCATAAAATCTTACTCATTTTCCCTTCATTTAATAAATGGTGGTAAAATTGGTTTATGAGCTCATCATTGTACTTGGCCTTATCCTCTTCAAATTTGTGTCATAAGGTCCACTTGAGTTTGAACTAATTTCCTTCTCCCATTTGGTTAGCCTAAAATGCATAAGAGCCCCCTCCATGCACACAATTGGGCTTTAATTCTATTAATCCAATTACATGCACAAGAAACATTATTTTAATCTTAATTGTACATGTGCTCATATTCAACAATTATAGTTTATTCCTCTTGGCTTAGATTATGGACACTTGGCATATTTTTTTGACCAACACTTATTTTCCCTTTTTATTTTTGATTTGACCGTGCCTTTGCGCTTTGGGGGTCAAATGCAAAATATTTATAACCAAGAATTATAGTATAATGCAACACTTGAGTCATTCTCTTGAGGAGCCTTTATTGAGTACCTAGTTAACTAAGTATCTAAAATGCAAGAAAGCATGGGGTTGGCTTTAACTATATATAACTAATTGGATGAAATAAAATTAAATCCTAAGCTACTATTTTTGGTCTTTTCTTTATGAAATGGAATGGAGTATGAAGATAAATATGAAATGTATAATGAATACTCTTGGAAATGGGAGAATGGCTATCCTAGTTCAATTAAGATAATGAGAGTTAATTTTTCATCAAGTTTAATTGAAAAACCCCAAGTAATCACATTGGGTCTAACACTCCTAACCAATGACTACTCCTACGATCGCATTCATAGCCATTACTTAGAAATGTTATTGAAGTACTACTTGATGTGCATTTGAAAATGGATTAATGCACTTGTTTCCCCTTAATGAGAGCACAATTACGACACTCAAATTGATTCAAATCAATTACACAATCTAGATATCACATAGAAAGTATAATTTCATTAAACCAATAAGAAATATATGCCAATTACAAACTCCAAACACATAAACCCAATCTTCAACACAAAAGTTCACCAACAAAGACAAATAATCACTCATCTAAGTCTCTAAACAATGCATCATGTAAGAAATATCACAAACAAGATCAAACACATAGTCCAAAGCAAATGAAAACTGAACAACTCCCCTAGTTGAAGCTCCAGAAATCTAGCCACAGTCCATCTCCAAGAAGCAAGGAAATCAGCCTCTCATGACTCCAAGAAGTGAATCAACGAACTCAACACACAATCAACGGTGGAGGCAGTAATTTTAAGTGACGGCAACGGACTAGAGAATGGCTATGAGCAATAAAGGAAAGAGAGACGGAATGGCGGTGTTGTGGTCTCCGATGGTGGGAAACACAACTCTGATGATATAAGTAGCTGAAATCGATGCCGATGGTGGTAATGCCCTCTCCTCCTCTCACAGCTCCGTTTACAAAGGAAAATGGCTCCCTCTAACGACGATGATAAAAGAAGGAAGGCGATGGTGGGATGTCGTCGACGGTGGTGGTGCTCCGTCCCTTCCCTTTACCTCTCAAGCTCTCTCTCTCTCTCAGGCTCCAGCTCTGAATTCACCTCCCTACCTCTATATTGTCAGCTCTCAGGTCCTCTCTGTTTTTAATCTCTCTCTTTCAGCCTATGAACATTGATGGTGGTTGAGGGACGACCGTCGACGGTGAAGAAGACGATGGTGGTGGCCCTTCCTCTCTCCTCTCAAGCCCTCTCTCTCCTTCGCGGTGCTATCACTATCTGAAAATTCTCAGCTTCAGTCTGTCATAATCAGGTCTCACCAGCAGAAAGAAGACCTAGACTTTGTCAAAACGCAAGTTTTGACCATGGACTAAAGTGAAAAGCTCTGAAAGTTTCTGGAGGGACTAAAGTGAAAATTTTGAAATGTTTGTATTGCAGAACCAAATTTCTCAAACTTCTGGGTATTTATCTGTAATCTTTTCTAATCCTTTTTCTCTCACTGACTTGTAATTTTCAGAAATTTTAGGGACTTTTCTGTAATTTTTTCCAAACCTCAAAATATTAATTCTGACCCTCCAAAATCTCCAAATTTCTCCCAAAACACCTACAATGCAAGATTAAGCACACAATAGTATCAAAAGTTCAAGGAAATCATTTATATGAATAATTAACAAATTATGACCATTTTGCCCCTAGTTACACTTAATTCAATACAAATGCACTTAACTCAAATTAGTGCTTAATAATGCATTGATGTCCCAAGAAAAACATTGAAAATCCCAATTTAATTATAAAAAATCATGTAAAAATATGGTTCAATCAATTTTCATGAATGGCGAAAATATGAAGGGAAAAGGGAAATGATAATTATCCAAATTAATTCCATAATCATTTTGGCCGTTTTCTCATGAATATGAACATTTATAAAATTCCTAAATTCCAAATTCATTAATATTCACCATTTTATTGAATTTCTCAGATAATTGCAATATATTTGGTGAATATAAAATTTGGGGTGTTCACAAGTCATAAGAAGGAACCAACTGAAAAATAAAGAGATCATAGTATCCATAAATCAACAAAAATATAAACTAGTGACTTTATTTGAAACTGAACAAACTTGTTAGATCCCAAGTTTTGATGATAACAAAAGTCAAATGTGTACAAATCATGTTTTTATAAGTTTAAGAAATGTTTACAAAGTTACCAAATGCATATAGCAATGTTATAAGGTGTCTGCTGGCAAAAAGAACTGGTGTGCTTGAGCATGAGTCTAGCACTCGAGCATGGATCCCTTGTGTGCTCGAGTAGGTGCGAGTGATAGCCAGAAAGTGTTTACCCGAGAGGCATGCCACTGTCATGTTCAATGATTCACTCGAGCACTGGAGACAGCACTCGAGCAGAGGAGCCTTTCTCACTCGAGCACATACGAGTGAAGGTCTACGAGTGCTTGGCCAAGAACAAGTTTTGTCATTCTTCCTTGATGCACTCGAGTAGAGACATCAATGCTCGAGCATGAGTGTTCTGTACTCGAGTAAGGGACTGCGAGTGTTTGGCCGAGAGTCATGAAATTCAAAGAAGCACAAGTGTGCTCGAGCATAGCTTCATATGCTCGAGTGACACATCAGCACTTGCGAGTGAAAAATCTATCCCTCTCAAATTCTGATGCGAGTGTTAATATTAAGGGTATATTACTTGAGAATATTCTTTTCACTCGAGCAGGAGTTGTGTGCTCGAGTGAGGACCCACATCACCTGCGAGTGCAAAAACTCACTCTTGCCAAATTGATATGCGAGTGCCTTCCAGAGAAGAAACTCCCAGTGTAAAATGCAAGGCCACTCGAGCAGAAGGAGTTATGCTCGAGTGAGGCCCCACATCACTCGCGAGTGAGAATTTTGTCTCTCTGAAATTCTATGCTAGCACAACCTCAAAACTGAAGATCAAGGAGTAAAATTGCAACATCACTCGAGTGAGCCCATCCATGCTCTAGTGATACTCTGGCAGATCACCAAATACACTGAGTCTCACAACGTTCAATCCGAATATGATTTAATGTTATTTATTAATCTTATCATTACTTATTATCATTATTTAACATCATTTTAAATGTATTATAAGTGTGATACAGGAGGATGAACGTTGAAATAAACAGACATGAAGGAAGTCAAACAACGGCCGACAACGTTACGACAAACACACACCTACTACATTAAAAGTTTTCAAACGTACGCATGCCGTTCCACAGTAACATGCCCCGCTCCACAATGATCTTTATTCAAACGGGCAAAAAAAGAACATCTATAAATACAGAGTTCTAGAGAGATCGAATATATACAACGAAGCACAAGAACTCACAAGCATATACACGAGTCTCTTCATAATTTTCTCTGTATACATATTGATCTTCAGTATTCATTTATTTGCTCTGTAAGAAAGTCTTCATACAATTCAAATTCTGTTTATTTGATCTCAAGGTATTGGGACCTTGAGAGGGTAGATTTCCTTACGAGAAAAGCAGTTGAGAGAATTCCTTGTTAAACCTTCTACTCATAAGCCTTATAAGATACAAGCAGAAGAGAACGTTGCTACTCGTAAGACTAACAGTGGTGTAAGCAGGAGAGAACGTTGCTGCTCATAAGTCTTGTATACATAAGCAAGTGAGTAAGGTCATAGGTTGTTTTTCTGCACGTAAGACTTGTCGTAAGGGGGAGAGAAATTTCTTAGTGAGAGAGTATTTCTGCTGTAGTCCTTTCAAGGACAATTGTTGTTTTATGGCGTTCTGAGAGCCCATTGAATCTTGGAAGATTATTAAAAATCTCAGTAGGTCTTGATCTTTGAGGACTGGACGTAGGCCTGGTTGTTAGGCTGAACCAATATAACTCTCTGTGTTCTAATCTTCTCAACTCTACTCTATCTACTCTATTTTTCATATCACCACGTCAAACGAAAAATTTTGTAACATCACCCAATTCACCCCCCTCTTGGGTGAAGCTTGCTTCTTTCAAAACTGAGTTCATAATTGTAACTCATTCTCTCAATCTCTCAAGTATTTAAGGGTAAGTATTTTGCTCAAATTTAACCGAAAAAATTGCACTACCATAGGTTTGCTAAAAATCTCAATCTCCACTACTTAGTTCATATGCATAATTCAAATCAAAAAGGACTTATTAAGGGTTGTAATGAGGTTAAGGTAAAAGGAATGTAAAATATGATATAAAAGGCTACATTTAAGAAATTTAATAAAACAATTGAAAAATGAGCCAACTTATGAATAAACTTATCTTATCACAACAACCCACAATTCAAATACTTAATATCTTTTTTTTAATTTTTTTCCTTCTTTTTCTTTTTCATAATTTTGCAACTCTAAAGTTGATGTTATACACACCCCCACACTTGTCAAAAGCCCATTTCACAAGAATTTCAAATGCTCTGCTAATCTTTTGAATTAGGTAAAAGCACTTGATATATTATTAAAACACATGTTAATGGGTTGAGGACAAAGAAACAGTCAATTAGGCTCAAAGGGGTTTATCAACGATAAAATAATTGTAAGGTTGGCTATTTGGCTCTGACTAAAGAAAATGAATGCCTTCATCATTTTTCAACGTGCATGTGAGATGTAATTTCAACCAAATTTAAAGCAAGTTCTAGAGTAACAACTTAATAGGTGAATACCACATACAAGAGATATTCATTTTAGGCTCAAAAGCTCATGGCTAGGGGCTTTCAAACTCAGCTCATTCAATCTCAAATTTCATCACTAATTGCAACAATCAGTTGTTCATTCATGCTATGAAATCTCTAAATTCAATTGATCCATCCTTAAAACTTGTATACTTCTTAAAATTGTTACATAGCACCTAAACGATTTTTTTTTTACTTTTACTCTTTTTTTTTTTTGAAAAGAACAAAAATGTGCAACTAATAAAATGTGTCTCAAGAATTGAGAATAACTCCTTACTCTACCATTTATTTTTCACACCCCACGTATCTAATGGTTTTTTCTAACTAACTATTTTTTTTACAATTCCTCCCTCAACCTAAATCAAGCATTGCCCTCAATGTCTTCTAGAGCTTAAAGAAAGTTTTTTTTTTAAATACAAAAATAAACACACAATAAAATAAACCAAAATGCTAAGAGTAAAACCAAAAGATTAAGGAGAGTTACAACCGAAAAGTAGTATCTAGATTCTGCTTTTGACTGCTATCTGAAGATTGCCTACCTACTTACTTGACTAATAGATCTGCTTTAGGTTCATAGGTTTGCAATTGATTGAGTAGCTGATCAATAGTTGATGCAGAAATTATGGAATAGCGAGTCGCTTGGGGTATGAATCCTGCTTCCACAACATGATAAAAAAGACAACAGATCATCATAAAAACCATTAACATTTAACAATCCTTATGGCTTTTTGTGAAAGTTTAACTTAGCCCAATATGTGATACTGGAAATGCAATCCAACGTCTCCAAACCACCGGGTAGAGCAATAAAAGCTTCAGCATGGTATAACATTTATCCCATTCATTCAAGCAAGCTCGAAACCTGTAACTCTTGTCCTAAGAAAAAGGTGTGATCTTCCAACTTCTTCACCCTTATACTCAAACCCTTACTTCCATTCATGGATGCAGAAATGGCCACACCTCCCCTTAGGCCCTGGATACCTCCCCCATATACAAAGTTGATTTTTCTGGCAGCTAATGCAATTCCAAGTTCTTTTGCTGTAGTTATTAACTCTCCGTTCTTGCCCGAATCAATTTTACTAAAATACAGATAGATGTAAATCTACATTTTTGTGTGATACCCTTTTTCTCTTTTGTTATCTTAGACCATTTGTGTTTTCAAGTGGAAGAATGCATATTTACAAGTGCAAAGTGCATATTTACAAGTAGAAGAGTGGATATATATAATAATAAAACAGCGACAACAAGATCATGCAAATTAGGCATTTTTAAAAGAAGATTGAAAAATTTCTAACACAAGTGACCAACATAATTTGCGTGAAGAAATTAAACAAAAAGGAAGAAAGAAAGTCAAAGGTTACTAAAAAGATAAAACAGATTACACAAAAGCTGATAAAAAGATAAGACAGATTAGACAAAAGCTGCTAAAAAGATAAGATAGATTAGACAAAAGCATGATTATGTACAGTAGTTGTGATTTTGGCTCACATCTTCCTCTAGCTTTATGTCTAGTAACGGCTTAAATGCTTTCTATGAATCAAAGATTTGCTTCCCATCTAGTTTTCTTATAAATTGGAAAACAGGGTCTTTTAACATCATATTCCCAAGACATTATTGATCTTTTTTCTCTATTGAATATGTTCACTAAATCAAGAAGAATACGATGAACATCACCACTCGGATACGTCTCAAGAGTTTGAATGATATCATCCAGTGACTCCTTACTCAGTCCATCCTTTATAAATTTAATTTTGTCTTCTCGATTTATAGAAACCATATCTTTGCTCCTACAATATTGATCACATGTCCACCTTGCACATTTATTGTAGTAATTCATTCTTTTAGTTTTTCTCTTTTAAGAGTAAGAACTTCTTCTCATTCCTGGCCTAGGTTTACCAAATGATTTATGAATCTCATATACTAAACGTACCTTAGCTTCAATTATCTAGCGTACATCCTCAAGAAGGCCAAAACACGTGAATATCTTCATCCTTTTAAGTCAACTGTTATAGATCTTCCTGAGAACATCTTTCGGAAGAGTGGGGAACCTATTCTTAAGCTTTACAAGAGATTCCTCCATGGTAACTTAAAATGAAATTGATGAAAACTAAAATTCTCAAAGTAGTGCAATGTGTTTCAGTGAGTAGAAAAGAAAAATGAGTGAGTAGGAAAGAAGTTTGGGTTACCTCCTAAATAGCCACCCTTTTTTAATGTCTTTAGCTAGACAAAGACAATAATAATAATAATAATAATTGTTTTAATTTTTTTATATCAGAGCGTACCTGTTGGTTCCTCAAAAGTGATGACAATTTTCAAAGTGTTGAGTGCAGCGTCATTATATTCTTTGAGCCTTTGCCCATTCACTTTGAATTTTCGATCACCATCTTGAATCTCCACAGTTTCATATAACCATACTTAAGTCACAGTAAATGGTCCTAACCACCTTGATCTCGACTTTCCTAGAAAGAGCTTTAACCTTGAGTTGTATAAAAGCACTTTTTGTCCTAGTGTGAACTCTCTCCTCAAAATTCTTCTGTCATGCCACATTTTTGTCTTCTCTATATATAACTTGGTATTTTCATAAGCTTGTTGTCTGAATTCTTCAAGCTCACTGAGTTAGAGAAGTCTTTTAACACCATCTGCCTTTAAGTAAAAATTTAAGGCTTTTACTGCCTAATATGCTTTATGCTCTATTTCTACTGGAAGATGGCATGCTTTTCCATAAACCAATTTATATAGGGATGTACCAATTAGTGTTTTGAATGCAGTTCTATAAGCCCAAAGTGCATCATCTAATTTCTGTGCCCAATCCTTCTGATTGGGATTTAGTATCTTTTTTAAGATCCACTTCTGTTCTTTGTTTGAGATTTCCACCTACCCACTAGTTTGTGGATGATATAGAGTTGCAACCTTATGGGTTACTCCATATTTATCTAACACTGATTAGAGTTGTTGATTGCAAAAATGCCTTCCTCCATCATTGATAATAGCTCTAAGCACTCCAAATCTTGTAAAAATATTTTTCCTCAAAAACTTCACAACCACTCAAGAATCATTTATAGGAAAAGTAGCTACTTCAACCCACTTGGAGACATAGTCATCAGCTACTAAAATAAACTGATTGCTAAATAAGGATGGAAAAGGCCCCATAAAATCGATCCCCTATACATCAAAGAGCTCAACTTCTAAGATATTGGTTAACAGGGCTTCACGTCTTCTTGAGATATTTCCCGTTCTTTGACATCTGTCATAGGTTGCCACAATTTTGTGAGCATCCTTGAAGAGTGTAGGCCAATAGAATCTTGATTGAAGGAGTTTAGTAACTATTCTATTTGCTCCAAAATGACCACCATATGGGGATGAATGGCAACTATTTAAGATGCTGTCCATTTCTTTTTCAGGAACACATCTCTTGATAATTCCATCTGGGCATTGTTTGTATAAGAATGGATCTTCCTAGAAATAATGCCTTACATCAGGCAGAAACTTCTTCTTTTATGCTTTAGAAAGTTCATAAGTAAGGCATTACTCCACTTGCTAAGTAATTTACAAAATCAACATACTAAGGGGTAGATTGTGACTCTATGACAAAGAGTTGTTCATCTAGGAAATTCTCCTTGATTGGTGATTCTCTCTTTTATTTGATGACTCTAATCGAGAAAGATGATCTGCAATGAGATTCTCCGTCCCATTTTGGTCTTTGATCTCCAAGTCAAATTCTTGTAGTAGAAGTACCCATCTGATCACTCTGGGCTTAACATCTTTCTTCTCAACCAAGTATTTGATTGCTAAGTGGTTCGCCCAAACAATGACCTTTGACCCGATCAAGTAGGTTCTAAATTTACTGATTGTAAACACTATTGCTAGGAGCTCTTTTTCTGTTGTTGCATAATTCAGTTGTGCTTCTGAGAGTGTTCTGCTAGCAAAATAAATGGCATGAAAGACCTTGTCTCTTCTTTGGCCAAAAACAGCTCCAACTGCATACTCACGTGCATCGTACATCATCTCAAATGGAAGATTCCAATCTAGAGCTATGATAACTGGTACAGAAGTTAAGGCACTAATCCCTCTTATATCAACTATTGATTATCTGAATGTTGTTGCCTTCTCTAGTGCTTGATTGGTGGCTTGTAGTTGTCCTCCATCAAGATCTTATGCATACAAATTAAAGGATTAATCCCTCTTATATCAACTATTGACCATTCAAATGTTGTTTTATACTCCCTTAGAACTCTTAATAGCTTTTCTTCTTCTTCGGGAGTAAGAGCTATAGAGATAATTACAGGTAATGTTGAATTTCCTCCCAGATAAACATGCTTCAAGTGGGATGACAATATTTTCAACTCCAGTACTGGTGGTTTATCTGTTGATGGTACCAGCTTACTCGGCCTTTCCCCAAGATCTTTAAATGGTTTCTTGATAAAAATTAGGGAATTTGTTTCAAGATACTTACTCTACTCCAAGACTTCTGGATTAGTAGATTTTGATATATCTACCATTCTCATTGCTAATGGTTGATCCATATAGATTTCGTTCACCACATCTTTTGTGCAGTAGTTCAATGCATCTACTCTGTAATAGGTGTCACCTTCTTTTGGAAAGGACAAAGCCTTGAAAATGTTTAAAAATACTTGATTATCTTGAACTCATAAGGTTAACTTCCCCTATTGCATATCTATTAATTTTTTCCCAGTTTCTAGAAATGGCCTCCCAAGAATGATAAGAATTTCTTGGTCTTCTTCCATGTCGAGTATTAAGAAATCAACTAGGAATATGAGTTTGTCTACCTTCACCAGATCACCTTCTAAGACACCCCTCAGATGTTTTATTGATAGGTCAACCAAAGGTAATGAAACTATGGTTGGCTTCACCTCTTCAAGACCAAGTTTATTATAGACAAATAGAGGCATGAGGTTTACACTTGCTCTAAGGTCACCAAGTGCTCTTTCAAAGTGATATTGACCTATGGTGCAAGGTATACAAAAGCTTCCTGGATCTTTCAGCTTTGGTGGTAATTTCTTCTGGAGAATAACAATGCACTCCTCAGTAAGTGCAACTGTTTCAAATTCCTCAAGCTTACACTTATTTGAGATAATGTCCTTCATGAATTTTGCATAACTGGGCATTTAGGCAAGATCATTTGCAAAAAAAATATTGATATGTAACTTTTTGAAAACCTTCAGAAACTTTGCAAACTGCTTGTCTAGCTTTGCCTTCGTAAGTCTTTGAGGGTATGGAACTGGTGGTACGTATAGAGGAGGATTGTCTAGAAAGCTTATTCTTCCTGGTATCACATCATCATCTTTCTGTTCTTGTACTTCCTATTTCTATTCTTCTTTTTTTCTTTCTTTTTTCTGTCTTCCTTCTTTTTAATTAAAGGATCTTTCAATTCTTTCCTACTTCTTAGTGCAACGGCCTTCACGTGCTCTCTTGGGTTTCTTTCGATGTCACTTGGTAAAGTTCTTGGTGTTTGGAATTCAACATTTTTGCAATTTGGCCCATTTGGATCTCTATGTTCTTTATTGAGGCTTCTTGGCTTTTGAGTGTTGCATCAATCCTAGCCATAAATTGAGATGTATTTATAGTTAGTTGAGCCAGTGCATCTTCTATATTCACTTTTTGCTATGCTGGATTTTCTGGTTGAAGAGCTTGTTGTTGGTAATTCCCTTATGGCTTGAACAATTCTAATTATTTCTCCAACTAAAGTTTGGATGATTGCACTAACTTGGATTGTAAGCGTTTGAGAATAGACCATTTCTTTGATTTCTGACATAATGAGCTTGTTCCGGTATGAATGAGTGTTCTTCTTGACATTGTGTGCTCACATGAGGTCCTCAACATTGATCACAGGCTTCAGTAAGAGTATTGATTATATTTGCTTGGTTTGTCAAAGAGGCCACTTGCTTGGATATAGATACAACTTGAGAAGGTAAAGTTGTAAGGATATCCAGCTCGTGCACTCCAAGTGCTTTCTTTGAAATATTATGTTCAGAAGGCTATTGGTATGCATTGTCTGCCATTTCCTTAAGTAGATTACATGCATCATCTATATTTTTTCCCATTAAAGATGCTTCACCTGCAGCATCTACCAGAATTCTAGAGATATGTGTTATCCTACTATAGAAAGTTTGCAGTTGCCACCAATTTAGTAACCCATAATGAGGGCATCTCCTTAACAACTCTTTGTATATTTCCCATGCTTCATAGAGGCTTTCTTGTTCATGCTGGGTGAATGGGGCAATTTCATTCCTCAATTTAGCAGTTTTTACTAAATGAAATGTTTGGGTGAAGAGGGTGTGTTATGGCTCACAAATTATTTAATGAGATTTTGCAATTCAAGAAAATGCCGAATAAGTGGAGGAAAAGTACTTTGATTCCTATTTATAAGAATAAAGGGGATATTCAAAATTGTGCAAACTAAAAAGGAATCAAGTTTATGAGTCATACAATGAAATTGTGGGAAAAGGTTTTGAACATAGGTTAAGGTTGGAGACTGATATTGCTGAACACCAATTTGGATTCATGCCAAGAAGGTCTATAACAGAAGCAATTTATTTATTAAGGGGGAAAATGCAAAAATATAGGAGCAAAGGAAGAGATTTGCATATGGTTTTCATTGATTTGGAAAACACATATGACTGTGTGCTAAGAGAGGTACTCTGGAAAGCCTTGGAAAAGAAGGGGGTGCGGTTTGCATATATCAAAGCCATTCAGGACATGTATGAGGGGGTTACAACCAATGTTAGAAAGCCTAGAGGTATAACAAAGGACTTTCCTATAAGGATTGGCCTACATCAGGGATTAGCTTGGAGCCCTTATTTGTTTAACCTAGTGGTCGATGTTCTAACTGAGCCTATAAAAGAGGAGATCCCTAAATGCATGCTTTTTATGGATGATATAGTTCTATTGGCTGAATCCAAAGAGGAAATATACATTGCAAGTATGATAAGAGACAAGGTCGAAGCGAAGGGGAAGTTAAATTGGGGGGTCAAATCATTCCACAAGTGACAAAATTTAGGTATTTGGAATCAATTATACAACAAGATGGTGAAATTGATGGAGATGTCAATCATAGAATTCAATCTGAATGGTATAAATGGAGAAAAGCCACTGGAGTTATTTGTGATCAGAAAGTACCTAATAAGGTAAAAGGGAAGTACTACCACACTTCTATAAGACCAACAATACTATATGGTAGTGAGTGTTGGGCTTTAAAGGGACAACATGAATATCAAATGGGGGTGGCTGAGATGAGGATGTTGAGATAGATGTGTGGTTATACAAGAAAAGATAATATTCATAATAATCATATACGTGAACCAATTAGAGTAGCCTCTATTGAAGGAAAAATGGTAGAAAGTGGTTTAAGGTGGTTTGGACATGTTCAATGAAGGCCATTGAATGCTCCGGTGAGGAGGGTTGATCAACCAATATGGAGTCCTATAAAACGGGGTCACGGAAGGCCGAAGTGAATGCTCAATGAGGTCATAGAGAGAAACCTTGTGATTAATAATATATCTAAAGATATGGTTTTTGACAGAGCACAATGGTGTCGTGCGATCCATGTAGCTGACCCCACCTAGTGGGATAAAGGCTTTATTGTTATTGTTGTTGATCTCCCATGTAGTTTTGCTTCCCACTGATAGTGATTTTAACCAGCTCTTAGCTTTATCCCTGAGTGAGAAAGGGAAAAGTCTAAGTCTACTGGCATCATCAGTAACACCATTATACTTGAATGTGTTAAGATTTCTAGGAAGTTGGCTATATGTGCATTAGGATCTTCTGTTAGTCAACCACCGAACTGATTTGCTTGCATCATCTAGATAATTGCAAGCTTGATTTCAAAGTTTTTAGCTACTACTGGCGATCTTATAATTCCAGAATTTGTCCCCATGACTATTCGTGTTGCATAGTTACGGAGTATTTTGGTATCTGTTGTTTCTCCCTTTGGATTTACCATCGGATTGATTAGGATTAAAGTAGACTGCTTTCAAACTCTTTGATTTCTTCGACAAGTTCTCTCTATCTCTAAATCAAAAGGCAATAGCTCAGTCTTCTTCGATCTGGTCATGCACTAAGCAAAAGCCTAAAAAGGAACGCAAGAATCCAAGAAGAAAGACGAATGTAATATGAAGACCAAATTATTATTAAAATTACTTGGTATTGATATTAATGACAACAATCCTTAGTAACGGCACCAAAAAATTATGAGTGTAAATTATCTATTAAATAGTACAAGTGTATACTGTCATAATCAAGTAATACATAAGTGAATAAAGTATCGTTCCTACGATGATTGATCACTAAGTACCAAAATGAGTAATTTTAATTTTATTTAGTCAATCAATTAGTTGTTAATTGAGAAAACAAAATAAAATGATTAAATATGAGTACAAATAATATGAAAGTAAATATAAGAAAAGCCCTAGGAGGTCAGATTTCACTTAATAAATTTCAGACTGAATTACTTATCTATTCTAGCCCAATTTATTCCAAATGATTGATAGTCGACTTTCCCTAATTTAATTACTAACTTCTTCCAAGGTCAAACAATTCTATAATTAATTGCTAATCCAATATATTCCTATATAAGTTTAAGCAATTAATTATGAATTAACATTTATGGCTCAATAAGATTACACAATTCATATGAATATATTCCTATTTCATATACAAGTCATGGTTTTAATTATAGGATCTACACACATGCATCTCCTTCCGGTTGCAACATACATATTTAAATCATTCAAAAGATGACCAATCAATTGAAATCATTAAGCACAAAATTAAAACTCAATCATGAAGGAAAAATTAAAACTATATTTAATAAGTTAAGATCCAATCCATCATTAGTAAGCTACGTCATCACCCTAGGAAAATAGAAATTTAGCTCATGAAGGAATTAAAAATAAAACCAAAAGAAATTGAAAACTTCCTAAATGATGCATAAAACTTGAATGAAAACTTCATAAATACTGCATAAAACTTAAATATTAAATTCTAAAACATAAATATGCAACCAAAAGATGCATGAAAAATGGAGAAATCTAGTCTTCATTGTATGAGGTAAAACCTTTCATATAGGTAGCAACCTATACCATCCATAAAGGAGGACTACCTATACCATCCGTATAGGAGGTCTACCTAAGCCTTCCAAAATGGAGGCATATAAAAAGTAATAATAATAAGCATGGAAATAATTCTACAATCTTTACAAGCAATACCTTACTCTGTATTCTAGCTTTCCTTTTTTTAGTTAGAAAATGATCCTCCCCCTCTAGCTTCATGATATGCCTATTTATAGGCTCTAAATCATAATGGTGTTCTTTAACAAATTTGCTCTCTATGTCCCACCTTCATCTTTTCATACATCCTCTTTTAACTTTTGAGATCGACATCTTGAAATTGATTTTCTCAATTAATGCACCATACCTAATTGATGTAACAACACAAACTCTTTATTTATTTATTTATTATATTTATACATTATTTTAAATGTAAAAGGAAAGTAAGGAAATATTTATCAATTGCACCCAAATTCCTTACATTAAGTTCAAATGTTGTCCACCAAATCATCATAGAAGGAAAAATAAATATGTAAATATTTTACTTATCAGCATGAGTGTGAAGGTTTCAGTGGAACATATACAATACTTTATTTTGTGTTTGGATTAGTTGAGATGAATAGCTTTTAGGATTTATGAGATAAATATGAGAGATGTGTTTTGTTTTGACTTACGAAAAAAGGCTTTTGAAACTGTAGTTTCGCAGTTTCCCAAACACTACTTTGGTTCTATTTATAATTCCAAATTAATTAATTCTCATATACCAAGGAGAGTTAGTTAACTTACTAATTATGGGCTAAATTTTCAATTTTACCCTTATTAACAATTGGTTCAAAGGGTCAACATAAATAAATTCTTTTTATTTATTGCAATTAATAGGGACAAAATTATAAAAAGCGCATTTATGATTCTAAAACTAGACTTATAATAAGGACCAAAATATTTGGTACAAATAAACTTATAAATAGGACTAGAGTGGTAGTATGATATCAATATGATGCTAGTTCTTGACAAAAAGAAAATTCTATTGACATGTTTGGTGGAGAAAAATATGGTTGTAGTTATCCATGTATTTGGCTGAACAAAATCTAATTTGCTAGATTGCTAGAAAAGTTTAATGAAATTGAAGCTTTAGAGTATATTGAGGTAAGTGAAACTGATATATTAGAAGTGCCTTCTTCCATTGGTGGCTGATTATTTCAGTATGTTAAATATTAATTAAATCAATGAAAGAATTAGATTTAAGCTACTGCAATGCTAATGATGGATCTGTTAACACCCATTTACATGTCGATATTTGTAGAGTAATAAAGGCACAGTTCCACAGGCATACATAAATAGCACAAATATACTGATAATATGTTAATAGAAATAGCACAGTTCCACACCCATTTACATGTTGATAATATGTACATATTTATCCAAAATATTAGAATTAAACTAATATAACCAAATAACTCTTATCTTGGGACTTGTACATCTCAATTTCCCATGCCTACCACTTTGCCTTTGGAGCCACTGGTTCCCGCTAAAAGATTTAGTATTTATGAAAAAGTGTAAGATTCCAAGGAATCCCAGTAGTAACACATAATCCATCATATAAAATGAGAAAATTAAATATACAATGCACAATATAATGTAAAATGAAAGTTCATACTATAATGTGTGTGTACACAATACTCAGGGCCAAATTACTGTTTGGATACCCTACATGTCTGTGTACCACAACCGAGTCCCCCGACCACAACTGGGTAATGTGCCCAAGGCACGTGTTCATATCACAAAATACAGCTTCACAGAATATATCAACAATCACATAGTGTTTGAGAGATAAAGTTACTACCTCATGTCCCTTTTTGCTACATGAGAATAATTCCTCGAACTATGTGCCAAAAGCTCGGGCGATTAATCCAGTACTAAAATTCCAAATGTACAAGAATTAGGTTAAAACCCATTCATGTAACACTTTAGAGACTTCTATAGTGTTTTTGGTGGTTATATTAGTCTATATTGAAAAATTACCAAAATGGGGACCCGGTCCGGCCCCACCATACCCGATCCGACTGTACTTTTCCAGAAATTTTAACATGGGCTACTCTGACATATTTTTTCCCAAGGAATCCATTTTTAACCTTAGTTTTTGCAAAATCACTGCCAAATTACATTTTCATAATTTTTCAGAAACTGACAAATTTTCAGTCAACTTTGAAAATTCATAACTAATTCTAAAAAATTCCAAATTGACTGATTCCAAAACCTAAATGAAGCTCTTTAAATGAATATACAATCAGTAATTATCTTTGGATATTTTTTGATAAAAGTACATTTAAAGAGCTCCATTTAGGCTTTGGAATTATCAATTTGGAATTTTCTAGAATTAGTTATGAATTTTCAAAGTTGACTGAAAATCTACCAGTTTCTGGAAAATTGTGAAATTGTCATTTGGTAGTGATTTTACAATAATCAAGGTCAAAAATTTATTCCTTGAACAAAAATATGTAAGAATAGAATGGGCTAAAATTTCTGGAAAAGTACGGTCGAACGGGTATGTGGGGCCAGGACCAGGCCCTAGCGGCATTTTGGTAATTTTTCAATATAGACTAATAAAACCACCAAAAACTCTATAGAAGTCTCTAAAGTGGTACATGAATTGGTTTTAACCTAATTCTTGTACATTTGGAATTTTAGGACCGGATTAATCGACCGAGCCGTTGGCATATAGTCTGAGGAACTATTCCTGTATAGCAAAAAGGGACATATGGTAGTAACTTTATCTCTCATATACTATGTGCTTGTTGATATTTCTGTGTAGTTGTATTTTGTGATATGAACACGTGCCTGGGGCACATTACCCAACTATGGTTGGGGGACTCGACTGTGGTATACGAATATGTAGGGGATCCAAACAGTCATTTGGCCCTCAGTATTATGTACACACACGTTATAGTATAAATTTTCATTTTACATTATATAGTACATTGCATATTTAATTTTTGCATTTTATATGATGGATTATGTATTACTACTGGGATTCCTTGGAATCTCACCCTTTTTCATAAATAATAAATGTTCCAGCAGAAACTAATGGCTCCAAAGGCAAAGTGGTAGATACGGGCAATTGAGATGTGCAAGTCCCAAGATCATAGTTATTTGGTTATATTAGCTTAATTCTAATATTTTGGATATTTTTGACAAAATTTTTACATATTATCAAACCCTGCGAGGAAGACTCCTGTATGTAAACCTGCACTTAATATCATTATATTTGTGCTATTTCTGTATGCCTATGGAACTGTGCCTTTATTATTCTATAAATATTGAAATATAAATGGTATTGACAATTTTGGTATTAAAGCACGTGGTTCTGGCAATATCATAATAGTATACTGATATATGACTGTGAAATGTTATAGTGAAACATAAAGATGGTAATAGTAAGAGGTGGACCAAGAGGTAGAGGCCCAGGAAGAGGCAGAACCGGGGGTTGAAAAGGTAACAACGAGGAAGACACGAGGGCCAGACTAGATCCATTCCAGTAGTAAATTTTGGCTATGCTCAATCAGCAGCAAACTACAATGACTGAAATCGGAGAAGAGTTGAGGGAAGTACAGCTTAGGCAAGATCACCTAGAAGAGGTTGTTAGAGGAAATGGTAGGGAGGAACCTTCACCAGAGGATGTTATACTTGAGCCAGAAACTGACATATAAACCTGGGTAGGCAGGTTCAACAAGCACCAACCTCATATCTTTCGAGGGAAGTATGACCCACAAATAACGAAAGACTGGATGTTACATCTGGGCAAGATTTTCAATATCTTATAATACACAAACAAAATCAAAGTGTTATTAGTTATCTATAAGCTGAAGGGAGATGCAGACCGGTCATGGAAGAACACCAAGCTTATTATGAGGGGAAGGAATACTCCTATCACTTGGGAATTATTCCAACAACAGTTTAATGAGAAATATTTTCCCCCATCTGTCAAGGTGAGAAGGAAAGAGTTTCTAAGCATTCGACAACATGACAGCGAGAGCTTTGATGACTATTTTGCTCTGTACATTAGATTATCTCGATATTCGTCATACCTCAAGCTTCATGATAGAGATAAATAGAGTAATAATATGTTAATTGAGGGGCTGAGATCAGAGATGAAAGAGAAACTAATTTCACAGCATTTCACTGTGTTTAGCAAAGCGGTAGAAGAATGTCATTACATTGAGAAATGTATGTCAAGTTTGGCTGCTAAAAACAGTTACAAGGGTGATTCTGGGAGTGGTAGTTCATCACAGAAGCGAAAAGATCAGGGTGGACCTTCCAGAGGTGGTAACAAAAGGCCTAATCAGATTGGAGGCCATGGGAACTAGGGATTCTCTTGAAGCATTATATGTTGGCATTACCATAAACCTTTCCATCCCGGTAAAACTTGCAGTAGAGCCCTATTAAGTACAGATCCTAACAAACCCCTTACTTGTTATATATGCAGTAAGCTGGGCCATATATCCAGAGATTGTCCACCGAAATGCCAACCGGAGGAGTCAAGGCCTAGGGTTCCAGGCAGGGTTATACCATGACACAAGAAGAAGTTAGAATGCCTCTAAGATTGATACAAGTACGATTTCTTTAAATGGTAATCTAGTACATGTCATATATGATTAAGGTGCCATTCATTCATTCATTGCATATGACTGTGTGAGGTAGTTGAGCTTAAAGGTGCGTAAATCCCCGTATGATTTAGTTGTGTCTACACCCACGTGTACTCAAATTGTTACAGCTGATGTTTTTTTGAATTGTGTGATAAATGCTGAGGGCCATGAATTGACTATAGATATGATTTATTTGCTACTATAAGGGTTAGAGGTACTTCTAGGGATTGATTGGTTGACAACGAACAGTATATTACGGGATTGCAAAGTGAAGAGGATTATATATCTGAATTCGTAGCCACATGTTGACACAGAAATTACTATTAATCTTCTCTTAGCAGCCGAGGCCTAAAGATGTTTACTGAAAGGTGGTTAGGGTATATAGTACTTTGTTCTTGCAGTCGCAGGCTGGAGTAGGCTTAGAAAGTATCCCTGTAGCGAATGAGTTTCCTGATGTGTTTCTGGAGGATATCGGTGGATTACCTCCAGATAAGGAAGTAGAGTTCTCAATTGATCTTAAGCCTGGAGTGGGTCTAATATCCAAAGCCCCATATAAAATGGCTCCGAGTGAGATGGTAGAACTAAAGAAACAAATTGAGAAGCTACTCAAAAAAGGGTTTATTCGACCTAGCATTTCACCATGAGGTACTCCAGTGCTCTTTGTTCGGAAGAAGGATGGAAGCCTACGTCTCTGTATAGATTACCGGGAATTAAATAAGGTGATCATCAAGAACAAATATCTATTTCCTAGAATTGATGATTTGCTCGATCAGTTATCTGGTACCCGTATATTCTCAAAGATCGATTTACAATCGGGATACCACTAGTTGAAAGTCAAAGTAGAGGATGTGTCAAAAATTGCTTTTAAAACTAGATATAACCATTACGAGTTTCTTGTGATGCTATATGGGCTGACCAATGCACCTGTCGTATTCATGGATTACATGAATCGAATCTTCCATCCGTATCTGGACCAATTCATAGTAGTCTTCATTGATGATATTCTAGTATACTCGCGGAGTACAGTTGAACATGAACAGCATCTGAGAACTGTGTTGAATATATTGTGAGATAAGCAACTCTACGCCAAGCTGAACAAGTATGAATTGGCTTTCAGAGGTAAAGTTTTTAGGCCAAGTAATCTCTCAACAAGGGGTCTCTATTGATCCTAGCAAAGTGGTAGAAGTACTAAACTGAAAGAGGCCAGAGACTATATTTGAAGTACACAATTTTTTGGGTCTACCGGGTATTACAGAAGGTTTATATAGAATTCCTCCATAATAGCTTTGCCTTTGACAAAGTTGACTCAGAAAACTCAACATTTTGTGAGGGATGAAAATTGTGAAAAGAGCTTCATGGAGTTGATGCAGAGGTTAAAATCAACCCAAGTGCTGATAATCCTAAATTCACAGTTTATGTATGTTGTGTATACAGATGCTAATGGGCATAGGTTGGGATGTGTGTTGATGCAGCATGGCCAAGTGGTGGCATACGCATCTCATCAGTTGAAACCTCATGAACTGAACTATCCCACTCATGATCTTGAGTTGGCGACAATTGTATTTGCTTTGAAAATCTGGAGACACTATCATATGGTGTGACTGTAGAGTTGTATTGTGACCACAAGAGCTTGAAATACTTATATAATCAGAAAGAGCTCAATATGAGATAGCGTAGGTTGATGGAGTTCCTAAAAGATTACAATCTTGAAATAAAATACCATCTAGGAAAGGCTAATGTAGCTAATGTTGTTGCTGACGCATTGAGCCGTAAATCATTACAAGTGGCAGCCATGATGATTCAGGAGCAGAAACTGATTGAGGCATTCAGGGATATCAATTTGTATAGTCAAATTCTTATCAATAGTGGTTTTAGTGAAGTATACAATGATTTAAGAGCAATAATTGAAGAAGTATAATGACAGGATAGTCAAGCACTATCTATCAGAGGTATGATTGATAAGGGTGAAACTCAGGAATATGACTTGTCACATAGCTGACTAATCAGGTACAAGAAGCGGGTTTATGTTCTACCGTAACCAGAACTGAAACGGAAAATCCTGGAAGAGGCACATAAAAGTAAATACACTCTGTATCCAGGAGCTACCAAAATATTTCATGACTTGAAGTTCTAGTACTGGTAGCCAGGAATGAAAAGGGAGGTGACTAGGTTCGTCGGTCATTGTCTAACATGTCAAAAAGTGAAAGTTGAACATCAACAACTATTAGGGCTACTGCAAAGCCCTGAGATTCTTGAGTGGAAGTGGGAAAGCTTTACTATAGATTTCATAACGGGGTTACCCAAGGTTAGAAATCATGACGCTATATGGGTGATAGTTGACAAACTTATGAAGACAGCCCATTTTCTACCTATTAGTATCCACTATTCTCCTGATAAACTGGCAGAGATCTATATCAAGGAGATTGTACGACTACATGGTACTCTAAAGAATATCATCTCAGATTGTGATCATCGATTTACTTCCAAGTTTTGGAAGGTAGTTCACAAGGCTTTCGGTACTAAATTGAGATTTAGCACGGCATACATCCTCAAACAGATGGGTAGACAGAATGAACGATTCAAATACTTGAGGATATGCTGAGAGCATGCTTTAGATTTCAAAGGTAGTTGGGATAAATTCCTTCCATTGGTAGAGTTGGCCTATAATAAAAGTTATCATTCAAGTATTCAAATGGCTCTATATGCGGCACTGTATGGGAGGAAGTATCAATTACCCTTATACTGTATAGAGTTATTTAAGAGGAGCTTACTTAGGCTAGATATTGTTGATTAGACAATGGAGCAAATAAAGTTGATTAAGCAGAGATTGCTGACTGCTCAGAGCTGACAGAAGAGCTTTGCTGATAAGAGGTAAAAACCTCTAGAATTTGAAGTTGGCGACTACTTATTCATAAAAAGTATCACTAGTTACAAGTATTGGTAGAGCGTTGAAAGTACAAAAGCTACATCCGAGGTATATTGGTCCTCTTGAGATCTTAGCGAGGATTCGGCCAGTGACGTATTGAATTGCTTTGCCACCGAACCTGAGCAGGTTACACGACATTTTTCATGCTTCCCAACTAAAAAAGTATCAACTCAATCCAGAGCATGTAATTGAATACGAAGATGTTGAAATGCAGGATGATTTGACTTATGAAGTCACACCAGACCGAATTATCGATTGGCAAGAAAAGTAGCTCAGAAGCATGAGCATCTCGTTTGTCAAAGTTGTCTGGAAAGGGTTATCTTCCAGAGAAACCACATTGGAAACAGACACAGATATGAGAAAGCATTACTCGGAGTTTATGGCTATGTATATGTAGCAAAATTTTGAGGACAAAATTTATTTTACGGGGGGAGAAATGTAATATCCCAAAATTTAGTGAAGGTTAAATTTTCCAAAAAAAAAATTTAAACAGGAATTTGATAATAAGTCAAATTATGGAACCTACGAAATTTATGGAATCTTAAATTAGACAAAGGGAAAAATTAGGGCATAGTGTGTGTAATTAATAGGACAAAAATATACCTATATATGTACATTAAAAGTTGCCGACGCACACTTCACACATTTCTCATTCTCAAAAGGACCCCACAACACCCTCCCACTCTCTCAAACATATGACAACACACACACACACACTTCACATATTTGAAATTTCATATGGCTAACTTAGCTTCACATGTGAATAGTGCAAAGATAGCACACACACACACAATCAATTGTCCACATTCCTTTTGGTTTGAATCAATCGACACTTACACTCACTCTTAATCATAAACATATTAATTAAAGAATTCTCTTACTCCCTCATTTAAAGCAAAAGAGAGAAAACATAACAGAAGAGGATAGAAAGCTTTAGAGGAAAAAAACATAATTGAGAGAAAGTGATTGGTGTCAAAAGAGGAACCAAAAAGAGCTACTAATTACATATGCAACACCATAAACGTGTATAGGTGAGTCTCCTACACATTTATCTTCATTTTACCATTAGATTTAAGGTTGTTTTCTAGGTTGTTTCGTTGATGGAATTGAGAAACATCACCAAAAAATTCTGTCAATCGGAAATTGTAAAACCAGTGATTTTATGTGACGATATTGGGCCGAATTTTGGGGTTCTTTGGTTCTGAAATTTTTCATTAACCTCAGTACAATGTGTAGGAGAGTATAGAGTTAAAATTTATGAGGTTTAGAGTATAAATTCATGGATACATATTACTTTTCTCTACCCTGTTTTGCTGTCCGAAAAACATAGTACATACCAAAAAATTATAGAAGCTTAAACATAGGCTATATATGGATTTTTCAAATTTGTCCTTTTGTATAGATAGCTTAGGATGTGTAGTTGATGAAAGAATCAAGAAAAGTACAATTTGGAGTGAAAATGAATGAGTTGTTGATTTTATAAGTTAGACTGTCAAAACTGACATTTTCGGGAGTTAGTCAATTCATGTTGACTTTGACCATCCAAATCTTATTAAAAAATTATGAAATTTTACATGATATAGTAGACATTCATAGCTTTAAAATGAGTCCAAGAATGTTGTTAGATCTCATGTTTTGATGATAACAAAAGAATGGTATGAAAAAGAATTGATTAATAAATAAGTTTGAACAAAGTAATAACAGGGATAAGCATCACTTGAGGTAAGCATTGGAGTAATGAAGAAAGGCCAAGAGAAAAAGCTGAGAAACTTGATGAGAAGCAAGTTTCCTAAGGCATTACTCGAGTATGTACTCGAGTAATAAGACAAAACTTGAAGTTACCAGAGATACCTTCCAGTAACCTGCCAACGTTACTCGAGTAATAGTGTAAGTGTTTTCAAGTTGCTCTCGGCCTGCCAATGTTACTCGAGTAAGCAGGTAAATACTTGGAGTTGCTCTCGGCCTGCTAACGTTACTCGAGTAACCATGTAAAAGTTTTCAAGTTGCTCTCGGACTACTAATGATACTCGAGTAACTCTGTTTTAGAAAATGTGTTGCTCTCGGCACTTTGTACCACTGCCAATATTACTCGAGTAGCTACTCAAGTAACACACTGAGGTAAGTAAAAACTTGAAGGTAGTATCTGAATAACTTGATTTAATTTTATCTCACTTTCCTCGAGTCATTAGTCTAGTATGCAAGGATTTAATGATTTTTTAAGTGGATTACTCGAGTATGTACTCGAGTATGCAGTGTTATGTTTGAAGGAAAACCTCAAGTCATTACCCGAGTAAGTGATGCACAAAAGGTAAGTTTACTCGAGTATGTACTCGAGTAACAAGGTAATCAAAATTGAAGTACTCTCGGCCTTGAAATCCTGCCAACATTACTGGAGTAAAGCATCGAGTAACATAAGTTTATTTGAAAGTTACTCGGGTTGGTACCCGAGTAACCTATGAAGAAAAGAGTGCATTACTCGAGTAGGTACCCGAGTAAACAAGCATTTCCAAAGGTTTGATATTTTGCTTATTCCATGCACTACCCGAGTAATCTTATATTTATATGTTAACTGGGAGTCCATCAAAGATTTCACGATGATACTCGAGTAAGTACTCAAGTAACCTTTAATGAATACTCGAGTAGCTACTTGAGTATGGAAACCCAGAAAGTTTGAAATCGTTCCAACGGTCATTGTTTTGTTTCCTATTTGATTAACTTTTCATTATATTAGTATTCTTCGCATTTCAACAGATAAACAATGAAGAGATCTTACCAAATAAAGAAAGTCAAAAGCAACGCTCAAATGTCACCGACCGTCACCTACCGTAAACGTATGTTTTTCAAAAACTGCAAAAGTCAATAGTGGCTGCACACGCTCCAACGAACATGAAGAAATATGTTCCAGTAATCATTACGAACGTATCTATATATATGGGAACATCTAAACAGAGAAAAGAACAAGAACACACTCATGAACGTATCATCAAGTTCATTACTCTGTTTTACATTATACTTGTAATTCTATGCTTCAGTGATTCTTATTCATTCTATGAGAGAGATATTTCATTCAAACTCAATATTTGTTATTGAGATAACTTAGGGTTGTGGAACCTTGAGTTGGGATTGGATTACAACTTGTAAGGGGGAGCGAGTGTCCAGGCGTAGGAACTTGCTTGTACTGAGGTGCCAAGAACCCACTGAATCTTGGAAGTTATAGTGAAACTCTCAGAGAAGCTCTGAGGACTGGACGTAGGTCAAAGTAGTTGTAGCCGAACCAGTATAACTCCCGGTGTACACTTCGGTGATATTTCTCCTTATTCTTTCCTGTTTTAATTTCAAAGTCAAATTTTATATTTGCAACGAAATTTTTAAGATCACCCAATTCACCCCCCCTCTTGGGTGAAACGCTTGCTCTAACATTTGGTATCAGAGCGTAGGTCTTCTTGTGAAGGTATAACAACCTAAGAAGGATCCAATGGCAAGCATGGGTGAAGGAATTCTTTCCGACGGTGCATCCATCACTAGACCTCCAGGATTCAGTGGCGAACACTTTTCTTTCTGGAAAGCAAAGTTTAGAGTATTCATAATGACTACTGAATATGGGCTATGGGATGTGATTGAGAGTGGAAACTATCAACCTACAAAGATTGTAGATTCTCAGAAAATTCCCAAGACGCCAGCGGAATATGATGAGAATGACAAGAAACTTATCACTCTTAACAGCAAGGCAATTCTGATGTTACATAGTGCCTTGATTCAAAGTGAGTATTTCAGAATTTGCACACTTCCAACAGCAAAGGAAATGTGGGAAGCTCTGGAAATAGCTCATGAAGGAACTTCGGGAATAAAGGAGAATCGGATCAACACCTTGGTCACTGAATTCGATTTACTTCAAATGAAATCAGGTGAATCAATATCTGAATTTGAACTTAGATATACTCATCTTGTTAATCAACTTGCAGCTCTTGGGAAATTCTATGATCAACATACCCAAGTACGAAAGATTCTAAATATTCTTTCTAAAGAATGGGAGGCCAAAGTCACTGCGATAGAAGAAGCAAAAGGAGAATCAATGAGATCAGTTGCTTCTCTATTTGGAAGTCTTTCTGAATATGAAAGCAAACTAAAGTTCAAACGGGAACTAGATGACATTGGTGACAAGAAAAACAAAGGTCTAGCACTAAAAGCAAAAGAAGAGAATCAAGATGAGGATGAAGAGTTTGATGATGATGAAATGGGACTAATCATAAAATGATTCAGAAAGTTCTACAAGAAAGGTCAAGGATTCAAACACTTTCAGAAAGGAGGAAATAGTAGCAAAGATCATATCATTTGCTATGAATGTGGGAAACCAGGACATATCAAGTCAGAATGTCCAGAGATGAACCAAAAGAGCAAAGAAAAGAGGAAAGGCAAATTCTTCAACAAAAAGAAGGCATTTGTATCTGCTATATGGGGTAATAGCTCTTCTGACGAAGAAAGTGATGAAGAAGTAGCAAATATATGTCTTGTTGCTCAAGAAGAAACAGAAGAAGAGGTAAATGATTCTGAACCTACCTATGATGAATTACTTTCTGAATATAATGCTTTACATTCTGAATTCATCAAAGTAGTTAAAGAGTTGGTTGTTTTCAAAAAGAAAAAAAAAGCTCTTGAAATTGAGATTAAAGAACGTTCAGAAAAGGATTGTGAACGATTTGTAAATGATCGATCTGGAATTGGATATGATCCAAAATCAGATAGAAGGAAAAGAAAGAAATCAGGTGGTAAGTCTTACTTGAATTATTTCCAGCATTCTGTGCATACATCAAATCCTTTTGCATTTTGTAACTGCTGTAATAGAAAAGGACATTATACTTCTTTATGAATTCATAAGAAGAAAGGAACAATAGGAACCTACAAATGGGTACCTAAAGGTTCATATATTCAGAAAATTATTTGTACTAACCCAAAAGGACCCAAAAAGATGTGGGTACCTAAGACTTAGTCATTTGATTGCAGGTATGTCTCAAAGCATCCAAAAATAGCAAGTGGTACATAGATAGTGGATGCTCTAGACATATGACCAGAGATTTTGAAAGTTTTACCACATTGCAACCTAAGGAAGGTGGAAAGGTAAAATTTAGAGGAAATCAATCTGAAAAGATAGCAGGAATTGGTGAAATCAAAAATGACAAAGGAATACAAGTCAAAGATGTATATTATGTTGAAGGCTTGTGTCACAATTTGCTGAGTGTAAGTCAAAGTGCAGATAAAGACAACTGGGTAATATTTGACTCAGAAGAATGCTTAATTATCAACAAGAATGATTTACAACTTGATAAGAAGAATATCAAGGCTAAGCTCAGAGCAAAAAGGGAAGGTAACTGCTATACTCTAGATATCAGTAGAAATGAGTCTGAAAACTATTTTCTGAGTAATACTGATGAAAGTTGGCTATGGCATAAGAGATTAGCTCATGTCAATATGCATCAATTAGGCAAACTACTCAAAAAGGATTTAGTTCTTGGATTACCCAAAGTAACTTTCAAAAATGACTTGATTTGTGACGCATGTCAAAAGGGTAAACAAACTAAATCATCTTTCAAATTGAAAAATGAGATTTCAACAAATAGACCACTACAATTATTGCATATGAATTTAGTTGGCCCAGCAAGAATAAAGAGTCTTGATGGAAACTTATATTCATTGGTTATTGTTGATGATTTCTCTAGATTTACATGGATTATTTTTCTATCATCAAAAGATGAAACCTTTGAAGAATTTATTGTTTTTGCCAAGAAAGTGCAAAATGAGAAAGGTATGTCTATTGCAGGTATTAGGACTGATCATGGTGGAGAATTTGAAAATCAAGCCTCTGAAGAATATTGTGATACTAATGGCATTGATCATAATTTTTCTGCTCCAAGAATGCCTCAACAAAACGGAGTTGTGGAACGCAAGAATAGAGTGCTCACTGAAATGGCTAGAGCAATGTTGAATGAAAAGAATGTGTCTCAAGTGTTCTGAGCTGATGCTATGAGTATAGCATGCTATATTTCAAATAGGGCTTATATCAGAACAAAACTTGGAAAGACACCTTATGAGTTATACAAAGGAAGGAAGCCAAACATTGCTCATCTACACATCTTCGGTTGTAAGTGTTTCATTCATAATAATGGTAAAGATAACTTAGGAAAATTTGATTCTAAAACAGATGAAGGAATTTTCCTAGGATATTCTAACTGAAGTAAAGCATATAGAGTTTACAATAAAAGAACATGTATTATTAAAGAATCAATTCATATTGTATTTGATGAATTTGAATCCTCTAACAAAACCATTGATGAAGAACAGGAAGTTGGTTTAAATCAAGAAAATGGTCAATCTATTTCTAAAACTCTTATTTCAGAGGTTGATGAAACCAAGGAAGAAGAGCAATCTCTAGGTCAACCTAAAGCCTGGAAATACAATAAAAGTCATCCCTTAAATCAAGTTATAGGAGATGTGAATGAAGGGATCAAAACTAGAAATAGAATTTTCAATGAAGTAAGTTTTTCTGCATTCATTTCTGAAATTGAACCTTCAAACATTGATGAAGCCCTATCAGACAATGATTGAGTTATAGCAATGCAAGAAGAACTAAATCAATTTGAGAGAAATCAAGTTTGAGATTTGGTACCTCGACCCAAGGATCATCCGATCATTGGAACTAAATGGGTATTCAAGAACAAACTTGATGAATCTGCAATTATTGTCAGAAATAAGGCAAGGTTGGTGGCCAAAAGCTATAATCAGGAAGAAGGGATTAATTATGAGGAAACGTATGCTCCAGTGGCTAGATTGGAAGCTATATGCGTACTCTTAGCCTTTGCATGCATCAAAGGATTCAAACTCTATCAAATGGATGTAAAGAGTGCTTTTCTAAATGGTTACATCATGGAAGAAGTATAAGTAGAATAACCTCCAGGTTTTGAGGATGTTACCAAACCTGCCCATGTTTTCAAACTTAAAAAGGCTTTATATGGTTTAAAACAAGCTCCTAAAGTATGGTATGAAAGGCTCAGTAAATTTCTCATTGATCAAGGTTTTGTACGAGGAAAATTTGATACAACACTTTTTATAAAATGAAAACACAATGATATTTTAATTGTTCAAATATATGTTGATGACATTGTTTTCGGTGCTACTAATGAATCTCTGTGTAAGGAATTTTCTGAGATAATGCAGGGAGAATTTGAGATGTCAATGATGGGAGAATTGAATTTCTTTCTTGGTTTGCAAATCAAACAAAGAAAGAATAGAATCTTCATATCTCAAACAAAGTATTTAAAAGAGCTATTGAAGAAGTATGGAATGGATGAAGCAAATGGCACAGACACGCCTATGAGCTCAACAACGTTGCTTGTCAAAGGGAAAGACTACAACATCACAAAATATAGAGGAATGATTGGATCATTACTCTATCTCACGGCAAGTAGACCAGACATCCAATTTAGTGTTGGCATATGTGCAAGATATCAATCAGCTCCAAAGGAATCACATGCTGAAACGGTCAAACGAATCTTTAGATATCTTGGTGACACACCCGAATTAGGTCTGTGGTATCCCAAAGAAAGAAGTGAATATCTTGTTGCATATTCAGATTCAGATCATGGAGGATACAAAACAAACAGAAAGAGCACCAATGGACAAGGACAATTTCTTGGAGGATCTCTTGTATCTTGGTTCAGCAAGAAACAAAATACAGTGTCTCTTTCATCAACGGAAGCCGAATATGTTGCAGTCTCAAGTTGTTGTGCACAAGTAATATGGTTAAAACAACAACTACAAGATCTTGGTATTTATCTCAAAGAAATACCAATCTATTGTGACAATACTAGTACGATAAGCTTGGCAAAGAATCCAGTTCAACACTCTAGAACCAAGCATATCGATGTCAGACATCACTTCATCAGAGATCATGTTCAAAAGAAAGATGTGAAAGTGATATTCATTCCTACTCATCTTCAATTAGCTGATATTTTCACAAAACCCCTTGCAAAAGATCAATTTTTATACATTAGAAGAGAATTGGGAATGGTAAATCCCAATGAGTTGTAAGTTATTTCAGTCTCTCAGAATATTAGATGAAGTCATTTGTTAAAGTTTTGATGATTACTAACTTAAGCATCGGAGTATATAGAAACTTATTTTGTAGGAAGATTGAAACTCTGTTTTGAGAAACAAAAACAGAGGTGATCAGAGGACACCTTTACTGGAGTACCAACTTGAAGTCATGACTAACAGAGAAGCATTACCCGAGGAACAACTTGAAGTAAAGAAGCACTTTACTCAAGTAACTACTCGAGTAATGGTCTTCAAAACTGGAAGTAATGGATCAAGTTACTTGGAATTTAAATCTAACTGTTCAGTTTCAAAAATGAACAGTCAGAAGTTGAAAAGATTGGTTACCCGAGGCGAGCCTCGAGTAAACTTGAACATTACTCAAGTAAGGACTCGAGTAACTGCAAGTCCAGATTTCCAAATTGATGAAAAACGATCCAAATCTGCTTCAAATTAGTTATAAATGATCGAGGGAACAATCATGGATAATTACAATATTATTTATGCCAGGTACGTAATTTAAATGAATTATTTTAGAAATTTTCTGTATGATCACTCGAGGAAGGCCTCGAGTAACCTTGAAGATTACTCGAGTAAGGCCTCGAGTAATGTCGGGTTTTAGGTCTTTATCTGTCGCAAACTCGGTCATTTTCACAAAATCTCCTCGAGTAAATCATTATACACTCTCACAAAAACTTTTCACAATCGATTCCTTGCCTCATTATCGTCAAAACCCAACAGATTTCATTCCCAAAAACTTCCTATTTTTCTCAGATTCTTAGTGCCCTAAACTCGCGACTGTGCCCCTGTTTTCTGAGATTTTTGATTTTCTGTGTTTCAAGATGGTTAGAACCAAGAATCTCAATTTCACAGATTCCTCTGAATCACAACAACATCCTGATCCTCTTTCTTCTCCTCCCAAAAAGAGAAGAAAACTTACCCCGAGATCAAAAGCCAAAATCCAACCTCAACCTCAATCTCAACCAAAGCCAAAAGGAGTTGTGATCAAAGAGCTTATAGCTACAAGGGCTCAATCCAAAAGATTACATCCACCGGGAGAGGCAAGAGTGCCAAATCTCCCTCACCTCCTCACTCTGATTCCTCTACCCCCTCTTTCACTCCAAAACCAACTAAAAAGCCTAAGTATGATAGGAATGTGGCTACGGCTATGGCATACATCATAGATCAAATGGAGAAGGGGCAATCTTCCAAGAAATCCAAATTGCCAGAAGAGGAGATCACCAACCCTCCAAAAGGGTTCAATGTCAACAAGTTGGTGGAGTCTCCGAAGTATCTATCTCAGTTCTCCAAGAGGAAAGTGTGTAAGACACACTATGTGGACCTCAAGATTCTTCAGGAGGTATTGAAGCATGACCTTAGTCCTTATTTAGATCCTTTTATGCCTTGGCTATCCATTGGATTACCTTTCTGTACAAAAGTGATCACATACTTTTACTGTAATCTAGATATCATAGATGAGCCAAACAGAACCTCAGTTGACGAAAAGATGACCACCACAGTAAGAGGCCAAAAGATTCTCATATCACCCTCTAGGATTAACTTGTGGTTAAGGATAGAGAATCCCCCAGATGATATTTACTCCCAACTTGAACCAAACCAAATCTTTTCTATCCTTACACCCGGTGAGTTAGTTGGCCCTCTAAATTTCAAACCAAGTGATATGTGTGATCATCACAGGGTCCTATAGTACATCTATTCTAGGTCCCTTGTGAACAAGGCCAACAATTATACCCACTTCTCTGATAAGGACTTTAGGTGGTTTGCTTTACTACTCCTGAAGGAACAGAAGGATTTAGGGGAGTATATTTTCTCTGAAATGAAGAGATACAGAGTGGATGGAAAGGCTACCACACCGATGCCATATCCTCAAATTGTATCACTTATTCTGAAAGAGAATAAGATATGGTATCTAGATAGCAAGGAGCCTATTGAGAGGATGACTCCGGTTGGGAGAAGCCAAATTGGGAAGCTGAATATTGACATCCCTCTCAAAAGCCCTCTGGAGTCTGGGTCAAAGAAGAAGAAGACTACTGAGACCGAGGCCAGTAAGATGGATGACACACAGTCATCGGCTCCAGCTGCCACCACTTCATCACCATCCTTCCTCAATGCCACTCTCCAGTACTTCATGGAAAACATGCTCAGAGGATTCCATGTGGATATCGCCAACACGAACGCTGAATTGATAACCAACATGAACTACAAAATGGCAGAGTTGGTTGAGAAAATGGATAAGAGGCATGAGGAGTTGCTACCTGAGCAACATGCCCAGGGCGAGACACTGAGATTGATTCTGGCATGACTGGACTCATTAGGTCCCGGACCTTCTGTCGGTCCATCTTCTTTTGCACCACCACCACCTCCAGAGAACCCTTCTTCTGACACTCCTTTCACTGAGGCTGAACCATCTACTCCTCTGGTCTCTAGTCCACATGAGCCACAAGCCAAAGACATCTTATATACAGTGGACAACCCAGACACCAATGAGACCATACATATCACTATTGATGATTCACCTCCCAAACCTCAGACTGACCCCGCTCCTAAACCTATTCCATCTCCTACCCACACTGAGGAAATATCTCCCTCCTCCTCCTCCTCTAAACATCATACTCCAGAGGTTGAGACCACTCCAGAGGTTCAGACCACTCCAGAGGGTGAGACCTTTACTATGGTTGTCTTCCAACCTTCTCCTATTCCTCCCAGTGATGAAATCCATATCCCTTAAGTCAATCTGCCTGAACCAGTCCCCTCTAGCTCCTTTGATTCTTCTGGTTCAGATGATTCTATGGTTCTTCCAGTGACACCCATTTTCATGGTCAAGCCTCCTAGCCCTCCACTTGATTGATAAAGACAAAAAGGGGTAGAAGAGCTTGAGAGTTATTTTGTGGAAGTGTCTGTGCTTATTTTGGGTATTTGGGTGTATATGGGTTTTAAGGAGTCTTTTGGAACTTGTTAAACTTTTATCTTGTTAAGTCTTTTGAAACTTGTTAAGTTTTATCTTGTTATCTTGTAAGATACAACTTTTAAGTTTAATGCAAGTTTATTTAAGTTATGATTTCTTTTCAAGTCCATTTAAGCTTTAAATTATGATACATTGTTGGACTAATGAAGTTTATTATGTAAGCAAGATGAATATGTTATAATCTCAATATTTTTCAAATATAAACTTAACAAGGTTTTTCAAATTTTATCATAGAATTCAAGATGTGTTTATTTGAGAACATACTTTCAAAATTTTGTTCAAAATCACCAAGTTTTGTCATCATCAAAAAGGGGGAGAATGTTAGATCTCATGTTTTGATGATAACAAAAGAATGGTATGAAAAAGAATTGATTAATAAATAATTTTGAACAAAGTAATAACAGGGATAAGCATCACTTGAGGTAAGCATTAGAGTAATGAAGAAAGGCCAAGAGAAAAAGCTAAGAAACTTGATGAGAAGCAAGTTTCCTAAGGCATTACTTGAGTATGTACTCGAGTAATGAGACAAAACTTGAAGTTACCAGAGATACCTTCCAGTAACCTGCCAACGTTACTCGAGTAAGTACTCGAGTAATAGTGTAAGTGTTTTCAAGTTGCTCTCGGCCTGCCAATGTTACTCGAGTAGCTACTCGAGTAACCAGGTAAATACTTGGAGTTGCTCTCAGCCTGCCAACATTACTCGAGTAGCTACTCGAGTAACCATGTAAAAGTTTTCAAGTTGCTCTCGGACTACTAATGATACTCGAGTAAGTACTCAAGTAACTCTGTTTCAGAAAATGTGTTGCTCTTGGCACTTTGTACCACTGCCAATGTTACTCGAGTAACACACTGAGGTAAGTAAAAACTTGAAGGTAGTACCCGAATAACTTGATTTAATTTTATCTCACTTTCCTCGAGTCATTACTCTAGTATGCAAGGATTTAATGATTTTTTAAGAGGATTACTCGAGTATGTACTCGAGTATGCAGTGTTATATTTGAAGGAAAACCTCAAGTCATTACCCGAGTAAGTGATGCACAAAAAGTAAGTTTACTCGAGTATGTACTCGAGTAACAAGGTAATCAAAATTGAAGTACTCTCGGCCTTGAAATCCTGCCAACATTACTGGAGTAAAGCATCGAGTAACATAAGTTTATTTGAAAGTTACTCGGGTTGGTACCTGAGTAACCTATGAAGAAAAGAGTGCATTACTCGAGTAGGTACCCGAGTAAACAAGCATTTCCAAAGGTTTGATATTTTGCTTATTCCATGCACTACCCGAGTAATCTTATATTTATATGTTAACTAGGAGTCCATCAAAGATTTCACAATGATACTCGAGTAAGTACTCGAGTAACCTTTAATGAATACTCGAGTAGCTACTTGAGTATGGAAACCCAGAAAGTTTGAAATCATTCCAACGGTCATTGTTTTGTTTCCTATTTGATTAACTTTTCATTCTATTAGTATTCTTAGCATTTCAACAGATAAACAATGAAGAGATCTTACCAAATAAGGAAAGTGAAAAGCAACGCTCAAATGTCACCGACCGTCACCTACCGCAAACGTATGTTTTTCAAAAACTGGAAAAGTCAATAGTGGCTGTGCACGCTCCAACGGACATGAAGAAATATGTTCCAGCAATCATTATGAACGTATCTATATATATGGGAACATCTAAACAGAGAAAAGAACAAGAACACACTCACGAACATATCATCAAGTTCATTACTCTGTTTTACATTATACTTGTAATTCTATGCTTCAGTGATTCTTATTCACTCTGTGAGAGAGATATTTTATTCAAACTCAATATTTGTTATTGAGATAACTTAGGGTTGTGGAACCTTGAGTTGGGATTGGATTACAACTTGTAAGGGGGAGCGAGTGTCCAGGCGTAGGAAATTGCTTGTACTGAGGTGCCAAGAACCCACTGAATCTTGGAAGTTATAGTGAAACTCTCAGAGAAGCTCTGAGGACTAGACGTAGGTTAAAGTGGTTGTGGCCGAACCAGTATAACTCCCGGTGTACACTTCGGTGATATTTCTCCTTATTCTTTCCTGTTTTAATTTCAACGTCAAATTTTATATTTGCAACGAAATTTTTAAGATCACCCAATTCACCCCCCCCCCCTCTTGGGTGAAACGCTTGCTCTAACAAATGTATCATTTGAGTACCTGTAGAGAGAGTTATGATTTTTGAAAGTTAAGTAAGAAACAAGGGAAATTCTAGAACATTTTCTGGACCAGTTATGAGTTTCTATAATTCTGAGGAAATTTATCCTGTAATTTGAAGTGACTAATATTTTTCCTTAAATTAGACTTAATGAGAGTTACATAGGACTAGGAATCACTCCATTTCGATTTTTGTAGAATTAGGTATGATTTTTGGGCAAATTTTGTAATAAGTAATTATCTTTGGATATTTTTCCATGAAATTGCATTTAAAGAGCTTCATTTAGGCTTTGAAATCAACCAATTTGGAATTTTCTAGAGTTGGTTATGAATTTTCAAAGTTGACTAAAAATCTGGCAGTTTCTAGAAAATTGTGAAACTATCATTTGGTAGTGATTTTACAAAAACCAAGGTCGAAAATGTATTCCTTGGGAGAAAATATGTTAGAATAGCCTGGGTTAAAATTTCTGGAAAAGTACGGTCAAACCGGGTATGTTGGGGTCAGGACTGAGCCCCAGGGGCATTTTGGTAATTTTCTGATATAGACTAATATAACCACCAAAAACACTATGAAAGTCTCTAAAGTGGTACATGAATTGGTTTTAACTTAATTCTTCTGCACTTGGAATTTTAGGGTCAGATTAATCGCCCAAGCCGTTGGCGCGTAGTATGAGGAACTATTCTTGTGTAGTAAAAAGGGACATAAGGTACTAACTTTATCTCTCATACACTATATGATTGTTGATATGTTCTATGTAGCTGTATTTTGCGATATGAACACGTGCCTGGGGCACATTACCCAGCTGTGGTCAGGGAACTCGGCTGTGGTACGCTGACATATATAGGATCCAAATAGTCATTTAGCCCTAAGTATTGTGTGCACACATGTTATAGTATGAATTTTCATTTTATATTATATGATGCATTGCATATTTAATTTTCACATTTTATATGATGGATTATGTATTACTACTGGGACTCCTTAGAATCTCACCCTTTTTAATAAATAATAAATATTTCAGCGGGAACCAATGGCTCTAAAGGCAAAGTGGTAGACACAGGCAATTGAGATGCGTAGGTCCCAAGATCAGAGTTATTTGGTTATATTAGTTTAATTTTAATATTTTGGATATTTTGGACAAAATTTGTACATATTATCAAACCTTACGGGGAAGACTCCTGTATGTAAACTTGTACTTAATATCAATATATTTGTATTATTTCCGCATGCCTGTGGAACTATGCCTTTATTTCTCTATGAATATTGAAATGTAAATGAGTGTTGACAAATACAATTGCCGCCAACTCAAGATCATGTGTAGGATAGTTCAGTTCATGAGGTTTTAGCTGATGAGATGTCTATGCCACTACATGGCCATGCTGCATCAACAAACATCCCAACCCATGCCTACTAGCATTTGTATACACAACGTACATAAACTATGGATCTGGGATCGTCAGTACTGGGGTTGATTTCACCTCTGATTCAACTCCATGAAACTCTTTTCACAATTGTCGTCCCACACAAAATGTTGAGTTTTCTGTGTCAACTTTGTCAAAGGCAAAGCTATTCTGGAGAAATTCTGTGTAAACCTTCAGTAACACCCGATAAGACCCAGAAAACTACGTACTTCAAATACAATCTCTGGCCTTTTCTAGTTCAATACTGCTTCCACTTTTCTAGGTGATTGAACCATATTTTTATATGAATTTTTCATGATTAATTAGGGATTTTAATGTATTTTCTAGGACATTATTGCATTATTAACATTAATTTAGGTTAGGGACAATTATTTTGAATTAATGGGAATAAGGGGTAAAATGGTCAAAATTCATTAATTATTATTTTTTTATAGTCCCTTGAACTTTTGATGCTACCTTGTGCTTAATTTTGCATTGTAGGTATTAAAGAAGGAAATTAAGGATTTTGGAAGTTCAAAATTATTGTTTTTTGGGATTGGGGAAAATCACAGAAAGGGGCCTTAAATTTGGGAAAATTACAAAATCATCTCAGAATTTCATGGAAACTACAATTGTATGTAGAGAAGGGGCAGAAGAAATTACAAGAAAGGACCCAAAAGTTTCAAAAATTTTAGTCATGCCTCACAAGTATTTCAAAATATTGCACTTTGGTCCTTCCTTCAGAACTTTTTAAGTTTGCAAATAGGTCCCTGGTTAAAACTTGCGTTTTGACCAGGACCTACGTACTGTTCCCTTTCTTCATCAGCAAAGAACACATTCCCGACTGGGCTGCAGAAAAATAGAGACCAGGGAATTGGGTAACTGTTCCTAGGCTTGCCTATATTTGAAGCTTGAGAACAAATTGAACTTCAGCCCAAGATGGAGACCCGACTGGACAGACTCGAGAGAAGGGATCAGCTAGGAGTGAAAACTGATATACAAAAGGGGGATAGCATGGCAAAGACAATGGAAGCATCGGATCACTTCTTCCTTCATCCTCCCTTGGTCGCCGGCGATCCTCCTTTCTCCAACCACTATCGCCGGCCACCCTATCACATCTCATCACCGCTGGCATTTTTTTTCTTCATTGATGAGAAGCAGAGCACAAAGAGAAGGGAGACGAGAGCTGAAACCACAAGTGGTGAGCTGGGAGAGAACCGAAGAGCTGAGAAAGCGGACCTGAGAGAGAGAGCTGCAACTTAGAGCTGGAGTGTGAGAGTTGAACCAGAGGCATTGATCTCCAAGGACTAAGGTGTCGGTCCTCTGTTTCTCTCCACTGTCATTCTTTCTTTCACTATCCTCACTGATCCCGTTCAAAAACCACCGTCGCCGAAGTTCCGTTTATCAGCACCACCATCGTTCATCACTTATTTCAACACCATCGCCATTCGTCACCACTGCCATTCCTTCCTCTGTTTCAAACCACCACTGTCTCTCTATCCTGACATCACCACCGTTGCATCATCTGTTTCTGCTATTGTTCATGATACCAAGATTCATTTCATCATTCATATTCCAATTCCAAATTCCTTTCCATTCGCTCCTTCATCATGTTTATAGAAAAGAAGAAAAAAAATAGTAGTTTAGGGATTTTAATTAATTTGCATCCTTCTTTTAATTATTAATTTGAAAAACCAAAAACCCATTTCCCTTTTGTTTTTATTGCATATTGCATGACATTTAGGTTACTTAGGTAGTTCAATAAAGGCTCCTCAAGAGAACGACCCGAGTGTTGCATTGTACTGCAATTCTTGGATTAAAAATATTATGCATTTAATCCTAAGGCGTAAAGACACGGTCAAATCAATGGCGCCGTTACCGGGGAGCTAAGTAATTGGCTCCCTAGGTAATCTAATTGTCAAATTCATCTTTTGACAAGGGGTTTCTCGGGTGAAGCTTATTAGTTTTTCATTTTTGTTATTTCTTTGCATATAGTTTAGGATTTTTGCATTTAGGTAGTTTGCATTGCATTCTTGCATTGTTTTGACTTAGTAGTTTCTGTGTGGTGTTACATGATTTCAATTCGATATGATTTTGAGCTCATTTGTATGAATCCACCATGTCTTTAAGTTAATTCATAGCATATTGCATCTTTTGACAGTTTGAAAATCTTTTTTCCTTTTTCACTTGCATTCGCGTTCTCTTAAATTTTTTTCTTTACTTTTATAGTGTTTAGTTAGATAGTTATCTTGTGATTTATTGGGATTTTTTGCCTTGAGTCTTTCATGGCTTGGTTTAATGGTAATCAAGGTTTACCTTTCCAATCTCACTCTTCTGTATGTGATTCGATTGAAAGGAAAGAGACCATATCTGAAAGCATCCATTACATTCAACAATTATTGCAGCTTCTTCAAGCCAAGTTGGGATATCAAGATAGTCCAATTGGTGAAGAATGTCATGGTCCATTCCACTCTTCATACTATGAACCCTACCAACAACATTCATTCCAACCTCATTACCCACCCCACCCACCCTATAGATCATACTACGAGCCATCTCCGCCACCATATAACCCATATTACGAGCCACATTCTAATCTTCCATCATATAACCGCATGCCATATCATGACCCTTATCCTTCATTCCATACCTCTTTCCAACCATACCATCTACCTCATGAGCCTCTCTACCCACCATTTCCACAATCTTATGGACCTCATTCCCAACCATTTGTGCCACACCAAGAACTGACCATTGGTGACGTCATTCAAGAGCTTCAAAACCATATCACTCAGACTATCAATGAAGAGCAGTCAAACAAGGACACCTTTGCTCATCAAATGGAAGTGATTCAAGAGTTTCAAGCTCAAATGGATGATCATACCAAAGAGCGGCAATCACAAATGGGCTTTCTTCTTAAAAGATTGGAACAACAAGAGAAAGAGAGTGAGAGATTGGAAAAGGAACTTGAGCGTCTCACTCAGCAAGCACAAGTGTTGAAGAATCCCCAAGCAAATCCTTCTTCCATGTTCTTACATACACATGAAGTGGAGCATCTAAAGGAAAGCGATGAGGAGTTGGAGGAAGCACAAAAGGCTTCTCAGTTCTATACTCCACCAGAGACTCACCCACCACATACCTTTCCATATGAACCACCCTCTCCACCTCGCCACTAACATTCACTCTAACCCCCTACTTTTCAAGTTTCTGGACTTGATACATTTCTCACATTGCCATATATGGATGCCCAAACCCTTTCCCTATGAAGAGTGTATGACCAACTAAAGGTCTGACATATAGAATTATTCATGCTCAAGGATGCTCTTGGACTCTCTAAGGAAATAGAAAAGGAAATGGAGGACATTGAAAGCTTTATCAAGGCATTCATTGACCATGTGCTATGGATAAAGACTCAAGGTAAAGAAGGAGCTCCATGGTCCTCTAATGCCAATGATGATGGGGAAACCGGAGAGCAAAACCCACAAGCCACTTCACAAGTGGAAGATTCCAATCCTTCGGTGCCTATTCCCATACAAACACATGAAGTGGAGCAAGTTCAAAAGAGTATTGAAGAGTCTTCCTTACCATTCAGTAATGATCCTATCCTTATAGAAGTAGACTCTCCTACTACCTTAACTAACGAAGTAATTAATGATTTGAGTGATGATGGGGTGGATGAGGAAATCATTTTTGAATCCCCTCAACTATTTGAAAATGTAATTGCTCAACCCATTAGTTCAAGTAGTAGTGATTTGATTGTCTTAATGATAATTATGCTTCTACATCTTTACGTGATGCTTCTATTAATGAAAATGCTTCTCTTCATAATACTAGGGATGATTGAATTGGATTATATATCTTCATGTTCTTGTGTGGTAGATCACATATGTGTAGATTGTTATCATGCAAAATGCCACTTACTTGTTGACTTTCGAAAGAAATCATTTAATGAAGTGGTTGATTCTACCGTTGATCTTGATACACCTCCTAGTACTATTGATGATGGCAAGCATAACAATTGTGAGAATGTTGAAACTTGTGTGGATGCCACTGTGGTTGTTGTGATTGAGAAAGACAATAGCCTAAGAAATGATATATTGCTCTTGATTTCAATGAATTACATGATAGTTTCATACGGGAAGATTCAAATGCTTTGATTGACGATGTCACAAATGAAAATGATTCTTTCTATATGATTCTTTCTTGTGATTTACCACCCGACATAGAAAAGGAAAATGATTCTTTTGAAACTTCAAAAGGTTTGGGTGGTAATAATTTGAAAAATTCTCCTTCTTCTTCCACTCTTTTCCCTTCCATCTCTTATGATTGTAATGATGATGTGGTGTACCCCAACATTAAGTTGGATTCCACACCTTCCACTTTGCAAACACAAGAGAATTTAACTGTTTATTTGACTCCTATTGATGGGAGTACCGTTGATTTTCTTGGATGTGGTAATTACTTGGAGAGTTTGGAACTTAATATGTCTTTACTTCACTCAAAATCTCTCCATGTTTCTATTTCTGGATGGGATACTGCTATTTGTTTGTCAACTTTGTAGGCACATTCTTGGAAAGGTCATCGGCGGAACCAACGTCCACCATACATCCTTGGACCTCTTCCGATTGATCCTGAGCTACCTCCACCAAGGAAATTCAATAAGGGAGAAGCTGTTCCAAATGATAAAAGCATGATTCTCATCGAGGATGAGAACTTCTCCTTCAAACGACTAAGATTCTCTAACACAGGTCTTCTCTTTCCTTACTTATTTTCTTCCTAATTTCTATAGTTCTTTGGGTTTAATTGTTATATGAGGAAGATAAGTGTGGGGAGGGACACAATCCAGTAGAAAAAGGTAGAACTAGTTTAGTTTAGTACAAAGAATAAGAACCCCCTCTATATGCTTTACATTTATGTCCACTACAATACTTAATTACCATTATACCTTAAATTTCAACTTGCTAAGCATTCTCTTTAGAGAGTTTTTCCATATTGAGGACAATGTGTTGATTAAGTGTGGGGGAGGGGAATACATTTTAAATACCATGAATTGGTTGTTTTTAAATGAGAAATGCCTTAAACTAGAAAATTTTTCAATAGTTACTTGCTTTAACGCATCTCCTAAGTGGTAAAGGGTCGCATTTGTCACTTTGGAAATGTGATTTGTGGGAAATTCTTTGAACTTTCATGTGTTCTAGTGTTTTGGCAACTTTTTGAAACCATGTTTTGTTCTTTTCAAGTGAATGGTGAGAGAAATGAACCCACAATTGGATTTTTTGTTTACTTCTCATTTTGAGAAAAGAAAGTTTCTATATCATTAATGCTTTTAGGATTTGAGCACTTTTACAATTGATTGCAATGTTTTAATTAATTGTGTTAGTAAAGTTAGCATTTGGAATAGTTAAGTAAATGCATTGTGGTTAGTTTACTATGCAATTGATTGTGTTAGGAAGTGCATTTGAGAAAAACCTTGTTGGAAGGTTATTTGGGCCTTAAATTCTTTCCATGTGTGCATGTTTACTTAGTCTTTCACCTTCTAGAACTTGTCTCCACTCTTTTTCAAAACTATATTTGCATTAATGTGATGGAAATGAAAGAGGCATTCAATTTTAAACCCTTTCACCCAAACACAAACCTACATTCATCACCATTTTCTTACCCCTTTGAGTCATTCCTATGTTGTATGCATGTCATTTTATTCATAGCGTTCATAGTATTCTAAAATTAAAGTGATTTCCAATAGAAAGTTGAACAATATATATATATATATATTGAAATGCCATGAAAAAAAGAGAGAGAGAAAAAAGAAGAAAAAGAATTGAATTGAAAAAAAAAAGGTATTAAAAAAATATAGAAAAGTGATGTGAATAAAGAAAGAAAAGCAAAAGAAATACAAAGAAGGCATTTGTTCATAAGCTTAGAAAACAATTGGCAACAGGTTATCAAGTTATTTAGATACTATAAATTTATTCATTGACTTAGACTTGCATATCAACAATTCCTTCTTCTATTTAATTCATTTCATCTAACCTTCATCCATCATTACAAGCCCTTTTAAGTCCTCTTGATTCATTGCATTAAATGCTATTAGTAATGGAGATATTAGAGTTGTTACAAGCCTATGGTAAGGTGTTAACTAAGTGAGCTAGAGTGAAATTATCCCAATGAGGTGAGATGAGTGAAACACTAATACTTTGAGAGTCTATTGTGCTTCATTCTAATATTTTGAGATTGTGTAGTTAGCTAATTTATTTGCATTACTTGAGTATGACTAGTGTTGACTTGAAAATTTTGATTAATTGATTCATTGCTTTCTAATTATGAAATTGCTTGTCTTTCAATTGCATTGATGATTGGAATTTAGAAAATTGTACTTAATTGCTTTTGTTCAGGAGTACAAAGGTCTAAGTGTGGGGGAATTGATTGAACCACATTTTTATATGAATTTTTCATGATTAATTTGGGATTTCAATGTATTTTCTGGACATTATTGCATTATTAAGCATTAATTTTGGTTAAGGACAATTATTTTGAATTAATGGGAATTAGGGGCAAAATGGTCAAAATTCATTAATTATTATTTTTTTATATTGTCCCTTGAACTTTTGATGCTACCTTGTGCTTAATTTTGCATTGTAGGTATTAAAGAAGGAAATTAAGGATTTTGGAAGTTCAAAATTATTGTTTTTTGGGATTGGGGAAAATCACAGAAAGGGGCCTTAAATTTGGGAAAATTACAAAATCATCTCAGAATTTCATGGAAACTACAATTGTATGTAGAGAAGGGGCAGAAGAAATTACAAGATAGGACCCAAAAGTTTCAAAAATTTTAGTCATGCCTCACAAGTATTTCAAAATATTGCACTTTGGTCCTTCCTTCAGAACTTTTTAAGTTTGCAAATAGGTCCCTGGTTAAAACTTGCGTTTTGACCAGGACCTACGTACTGTTCCCTTTCTTCATCAGCAAAGAACACATTCCCGACTGGGCTACAGAAAAATAGAGACCAGGGAATTGGGTAACTGTTCCTGGGCCTGCCTATATTTGAAGCTTGAGAACAAACTAAACTTCAGCCCAAGATGGAGACCCGACTGGACAGACTCGAGAGAAGAGATCAGCTGGGAGTGAAAGCTGATATACAAAAGGGGTATAGCGCGGCAAAGACAACGGAAGCATCGGATCACTTCTTCCTTCATCCTCCCTTGGTCGCCGGCGATCCTCCTTTCTCCAACCACCATCACCGGCCACCCTATCACATCTCATCACCGTTGGCATTTTTTTTCTTCACTGCTGAGAAGTAGAGCATAGAGAAAAGGGAGACGAGAGCTGACAGCACGAGTGGTGAGCTGGGAGAAAACCGAAGAGCTGAGAGAGCGGACCTGAGAGAGAGAGCTACGACTTAGAGCTGAAGCGTGAAAGCTGAACCAGAGGCATTGATCTCTAAGGACTGACGTGTCAGTCCTCTGTTTCTCTCCACTGTCATTCTTTCTTTCTACTACCCTCACTTATCCCATTCAAAAACCACCGTCGTCGGAGTTCTGTTTATCAACACCACCATCGTTTATCACTCATTTCAACACCATCACCATTCGTCACCACCGCCATTCCTTCCTCTGTTTCAGACCACCACCGTCTCTCTATCCTGACATCACCACAGTTGCATCATCTATTTCTGCCATTGTTCATGATACCAAGATTCATTGCATCATTCATATTCCAATTCCAAATTCCTTTCCATTCACTCCTTCATCATTTTTATAGAAAAGAAGAAAAAAAATAGTAGTTTAGGGATTTTAATTAATTTGCATCCTTCTTTTAATTATTAATTTGAAAAACCAAAAACCCATTTCCCTTTTGTTTTTATTGCATATTGCATGACATTTAGGTTACTTAGGTAGTTCAATAAAGGCTCCTCAAGAGAATGACCTAAGTGTTGCATTGTACTGCAATTCTTGGATTAAAAATATTTTGCATTTGATCCCAAGGCGTAAAGACACAGTCAAATTACTAGGATTAACAGACCCCTTATTGAGAGACTACGTAGCCTAGAAACTTTACCTCTGAAAGCCAGAATTCACACTCTCTCAGCTTGGTATAGAGTTTCCTATCCCACAATATGTTCAACACGGTTCTCAGATGTTGTTCATGTTCGGTTGTATTCCGTGAGTATACCAGAATATCATCAATAAAGATTATTACGAACTGGTCTAGATATGGACGAAAGATTCGATTCATGTAATCCATGAATACGACAAATGCATTGGTCAGCCCAAATGGCATCATAAGAAAACTCATAATAGACATATCTGGTAAATGCAGTTTTCGACACATCCTGTACTTTAACTTCCAACTAGTGGTATACCGATAGCAAATCGATCTTTGACAATATACAGGAACTAAAGAATTAATCGCTCAAATCATCAATTCTAGGGAGTAGATATTTATTCTTGATGGTCACCTTATTTAATTCCTGGTAATCTATACAGAGAGGTAGGCTTACGTCCTTCTTCCGAACAAAGAGCCCTGGAACACCCCATGGTGAAATGCTAGGTCGAATATACCCCTTTTTTAGTAGCTCCTCAATTTGTTTCTTTATTTCTACCATGTCACTCAGAGCCATTCTGTAAAGGGCTTTGGATATTAGACTCGCTCCAGGCTTAAAATCAATCGAGAACTCCACTTTCGTATCTAGAGGTAATCCACTGATATCCTCTGGAAACACATCAAGAAATTTGTTTGCTACAAGGATACTTTCTAAACCTACTCCAGCCTCCGACTGCATAGAGGAAAGCACTATGTACCCCTAACCACCTTTCCGTAAACATCTCTCGGCCTCAGCTATGGAGAGAAGATTAAGAGTGATTTATGTGTCAGAATGCGGTTGTGAATTCGGATATATAATCCTCTTCACTTTGTATTCTAGCAATACATTGTTCACTATCAACCAATTAATCCCTAGAATCACCTCTAACCCTTGTAGTGGCAAACAAATCAGATCTACAGTCGATTCATGACCTTCAGCATTTATCACGTAAATTCAGATAAACATCAGCTGTAACAATTTGAGTACATATAGGCGTAGGCATAACTAAATCAAATGGCGATTTATTCACATTTAAGCTCAATCGCCTCACACAGTCATATGCAATGAATGAATGACTAGCACCTGAATCATACATGACATGTACTATATTGTATTTAGAGAAATCGTACCTTGTATTAGAACCTTCTAAAAGTATAAAACACCTAAAATCAGCCATTATAACTCTTCAGATGATTAAGTCCTTTAAACAAGAGCCTAGGCTCTAATACCAAATGTTAGAACCAACTGACACCCAAGAGGGGGGGTGAATTGGGTATAAGATAAAAACTTAAGAACTTTGGAAAACTTTTCGTATCTTAAATGAAAAGAGTAAGTATGAAACTAATGAATCATAAATCAACAGTTAGATAAAATAATATATGCTGGAAACATAAGAGCTTACGGAAAAGAATATGCAAACTATGATTATCCTGGTTCGGTCCAATTTGTGATGCCCTGCGTCCAGTCCCCAGGCTCCTCCTGAGATTTTTAAATCCACTATCTTCTTGTTTAATCCAAGCACAAGAAAAGCCTTTACAAACCCACAAGTTTAGCCAAATACTTGTGAAACCTTTTACAAATCTCTTATTGAAATACTCCCCCTTACGGTAAGTCTTACGAGCAGAGCAATCATGAAAACCTTCCTCTCCTGCTTACCCGTTCAAGTCTTACAAGCAGCAGCGTTATCTCCTGCTTACACCCCTGTAAGTCATATGAGCAGTAACGTTCTCTACTGCTTGCACCTTGTAAGTCTTACAAGCAGAATGTCTTACCTAGAATTCTATCTACAACTTCCCCCGTAAGGAAATCAACCCTCTTAAGGTCCCTCTACCTTGAGATCAATTCAGAAATATAGATGAAAGTGTTTATAGACTCTCTAAGAGTAGATATAATACTCACTGAAGTACAATACAAATAATCACTCTCTCAATGATAAGTAATATAAAAGCTGCAGAACATAGAGTGTTTGGGTCGAAGTGGATGACTCATGATATTCGTATGTTGGCGTCGTAGCTCTGTTCTCTATTTTGTTTTCTTCTCTAAAAGTTATTATATTTATAGTTGTGTTGAAGAAGACAACCGTTGTAAGCATTCGCATGTTGGAGTCCCATTGCTTCATTTGATCGTTGTGTGCATTTGAACAACTAGCCACTGTCCGTTGCAGAGTAGAGCATCTCATTGAAGAGTAGGATGATTCATTATGAACTGTACGTCAAATTATGGAGCATTTGTGTTTCAGACATTCGTTTATGGTGGGTCAATCTTTTGTCGTGGTAGGTAGCCAATATTCGGTGTGTAATGATGCCGCCCGCCATAATTGACTCTTTTATTTGAATATGTAATCTCAATGTTAAATTTCCTGTTTCACACTGCAAAATGCTTAATCACTAATATGATGAAGTGTTAGTCATGGGTATATTGGATCATTGGTCAAAGCTGAATTTCTGGATTCTGGGACTCATCACGTTGAGTGACAATATTTTCCATAAATGACCTCCATTCTTGAAGATGCAATCCAAATGTTTAATCTCCTATTTTATACTTGAAATATATGTTAGTTAACGTTTAAGAACAATAACAAGTAACATAACGAATGTATAACATTTAACCACGTTTGGATTGATGGCTATGAGAGTCTAAACTTTCTGTGTTTTGGTTCTGTCAGGACTTCACTCGAGTGCATGTATAATTTTACACTATAGAACTGAGCCTCTGAATAACACTCACGGCATTTTTATCAAGAGTGTGATTTTGCACTCACGGGTAATGTGGGCCCTCACTCGAGTGCATTGATCATTACTCGAGTCTATCAGTATATCTTAGCTTCAGGCTTCGTTTCTGGACAGCACTTGCAGCTAAATATCCAAGAGCGAATTTTGCACTTTCGAAGTATGACGCCCTCACTCTAGTGCAGTATGGCTCACTCGAGTGCATTTCATATTTTCATGTTTTGGCTTCCTCTCAGGCAAACACTTGCTGCTCTTCACTCGCAAGACTCGAGTGCAATCCTTCTCCTTACTCGAATGTTACCAATCATGCTCGAGTGCTCTTCACGTTTCTTTGGTCATATTTCTTCTCGGGTTAACACTTTCATGTTAACACTTTGTAGGACTTGGGTGCAAACCTTTACTTTATTCAAGTGTATTGTCATTCACTCGAGTGTAGTTGAAATACTTCCACTTTATAGCCACTTCTGGACAACACTCGCACCAAAATATCAAGAGTGCGTTTTACACTCCTGAAGTGATGTGGGGCCATGACAAACTCAATTTATTCATTTGATTCTAAATATGGAAAATAATGTGTCATAAGAAAGCTCTTGTCATATGCATTCCAATGCAAAACGAATCAGCTCCAAACTCTTTGTATTCTGCAAGTTATGATCGAAAGAGTGTCTATCACACTAGACCGCACAAGCGTCAACTTTCAGAAGGCATAGCTCTTGTCATATGCATTCCAATACAAAAAAAATTAGCTCTAAACTCTTTGTATTCTATAAGTTATGATCGAAAGAGTGTCTATCGCACTAGACCAAACAAGCGTCAACTTCCAGAAGGCAAAGATCTTTGAGTCTAGTTTCATATAGCACTGGTTTTGTCTCAATCCGATGTGTCATTTGTGAGTTTTGTCCAAAATACCGAACCTATCTTGAAAAGTGACAGTGATTTCATGGTCATCTTCCTTTATCTGAGCTTTTTTCAATATGATCTTGGTGTACATTTTTTGTGTTGTGAGTCTTCTTTCATTTGCCACCAGTTTTAGGTCAATCCGACGTGTGGTTTGAGAGATATGGCCAAAATACCATACCTCTATCAGGCAGAATGAAAAACAGAGCTGAACAGAGTAGCCCTGACACTTGAGTGTGTTCATCCTACAATCGAATACAACACCATTAGCACTCGAGTGTTGAACCCACACTCGAGTGAAACTCCTCTAGAAATGTCATAACTCATATATAAGTCATCTTAGCTTCGTATTAACCTATTCCAACCATCATTTGATCTTAGAAGCCTTTGACATCATCATCAAAACCTCCAGTATTACTTCTAAAAGCTTGAAACTTGATATTCACATTAGATCTTGCGATTTCTTCTTTCTTCAATCTCTTGCTTCTTGATTTTCTTCTCGATGATCATTCTCCATAACCCAACAAGACAACTTCTTTATTTTCTTGATTATCTTCAATCTTTGCTTGACTATTCTACAAGATATGCAACATTAAACACAGTAATTAGTCAATGTAGAAGATTGATATATTATGCAAACATTTTGCTCTTAACATATTTGACATCATCAAAACTAATCATATCTAACATTCTCCCCTTTTTTTATGATGACAAATCCTTTAAGAAAAATATTTCTGAATGAAGTGCAACATACATATTTTTCTTACATTTTTCTCCCCCTATTTGACATCAGCAAAAAGTTTTAAATATATAAAGAAGTAGGGCTCATGGAGAAGTAAATAAAGTCAAAATGCCTTTCCTTTTATGAATGAATCAAGAGAACAATTTACTCTCCCCTATGTGAAAGTACTTTTATTTTTAATGTGAAGGAACTGAAAATTGATTTGGAGAGTTTTTTAAGAAAAGTTTTATAATCAAGATAAATGAAATATATGAAACATGTTCTTGAAATGTAAAAAGAGAAGGTTTAGAAATGCTCATGTAGATTTTGAAAAATGATGATTCGCTCCATGAAGTTCGTTGTTTTGGCAATGCTTGTTATGATGATGTGTTCACTACACTGTTGCTATGCAACGCCGATGTATATGGTGTTTCCAGGATTCTCCAATTGAGTTGAGCTTTGGTTTAGCATGCACAATGCTCATTTGTATTGGCATATGTATTTGTTGCTTTGAATATTGTGGCCAATAGATTTCCCTTGTTTAAAACGTTGAAACATCTTTCCTCAAGTTTGATAGTTTATGTTGAGGAACATTATTATGCAAAACAAATTCTCTTGTCACAAATTTAAATCTTTCTTTGCAAAGAGAATTGTTAGATCAGTCAAGTAACAAACAGTTCCTTGCCATATGATATGTTAAAATTAAGATTATGAAAAGAACAATATAAGAGTAACTCATCATCAAAACTAATCAAGACATGGTGAATACAGATGAGTATGTTAAAAGGATTTTCTTCCAATAAAGGAGATGAGCTTTCAAAATATAAAACACAAGTGAATGTGAAGCTCCCCCTTAATTGATGCATGGTTTTAAAACTTGTCATTAGAAAAATAGTTAATTACTCTCCTGGATTTTGAAAATAATTGGAAACTTTATAGAGAAAATGATTTTGAAAGTATGAAGATTTAGAGAGAAATGAAATGACAATGCTAATCACGAGTTTGAAAATATAACCCAATATCACCTAAGCAGTCACTTGAGTGATTCTACTCGACCATTACTCGATTGTGTAATCAAGCGATACAACTCAAGGAATTTGAATTAAGCAAGAATACAATACCTCACTCGAATAATATCGTAATTACTTGAGTTATAATCCTCTATAGTTCATTGATGCATCATTGGTTAGTCACTGTCTGATGATATGATCAGTACTAAGGGTTTCTGAAGTATAGTTTTGTGAGCACTCGAGGATACCGTGATGAGCTTGAAATAAGGCCTTAGCGTAGTATGTGCCCCTTGCTTAGAAAACACCATCGAGAACCTTTGATTTCACTATAGCACATAGCTCCCTTATTTTGTCATCCATCATCTCAAATAGATCATTAATGTTGTGGTTCACTACACACAGCTACTTCATTTTATCATTTATCAAAAGATGATTTCAGCATTGTTTGTAGTAAGCTCGGTGTGAAAGTATTGAACCTCCTTTTTCAGATAGCCCTTGATAGATGGACCAAAGACTAAAGGACCAAGAGGACCAGTTCTAGTAGAGTATTATGTCCTTTTGCAACAGTATCAATAGCTGGTCACTTGCTAGTCTTGAGGTGTCATTTGATTGACATCACATATTCTACTTCCCCTCACACTACAACACTATCAGTCACGCTTCATCTATCTGATCTTTGTATCCACAAGTAGAGCATTTTGGTTAACTCCTGTAAAAGTATAAATATATGCCCTTTGGTACCCAACTTCTATTGGATCCATACAATATTAGATATAACAACTCGTATGCTCTTATACAATTAATCATATGAAATTTGAGCAAAGCGTATCATAAACCAACAAAGACCTCGATATAATTTTATCCAATAAAATCAAGTCATCATAAAGCATAATGAACAAGTGATAGCAGGAATGATGATGATCAATAACAATTTTTAAATACACTTTATATAGAAAATATATTGTTGATAAAATTTTCATGCAATTGATGTAAGTCAAATCAAAGAGAGTAGAAAATCTATCCTTAATAATTAATTTTTATACAATGACAAATCATGAATGAAATCAAATTTTTCAAGAATGATAATGAGATATGAAAATTGTTTCAAAATCTCAAATGTTCTTTCGAATCATAAATATGCATTATATCATTAAGATTTTGAATGCATGAAAACTCATATATGAAGCTTGTTAAATATCAATGCTTATGCCAAAAATAATGGAAGTCAACAATTATAAAATATATATCAGAAAGCTTCACTAAGGAGTTCAACTAAGATAAAATGTTAATTATAAGAGTTAACATGTTGGAGAATTTTTCCAAGAGCAAAAGTCATATAAAAAATGAAGTAGTCAAAAAGGCTTATCTTGACATATATAAGCATGATGACTTTAGTATTGATCAAGAGATAATCTTGCCTCTTAGAGTTGCATCTTAAAATGGATGATTTTCAAGGCAGCAAGACTTAGAGTACAAGACTCCAGTTACTCAAAAATGGATAAAGACAAATATTAATGTATTTGAGCAACAAAATGAGTACATTGATTTATGGATGATGAAACACATGCTCATATATTAGTCCGAATGACTAGAGTTGTAGAATATTAGTATGTTATTCCATAATAATGGTTAATGCATCAACATTCAATGCACTAATGAACATTCATAATGCTTGGAATAACATGATCAACCAAAGATTTATGCATCAGGCATAAGGCTTTCACAAGTTGAATTCTTTTCAAGGAAATACACTTGAAACTCATATAGATAGTTAACTTGTTAGACGTAAGGTCGAGCATGTTAGAGAATGAAGACTAAAGAGTTTAAGTATTGGATAGCACATTTAAGATCAATATATCAACGATGGGAAAAGACTTTGGTGGATGAATTTGAAGCATTTATGACTTTCCACATACAAAAATATTAACTTCCGATTTTTGACACCAATTTGGATGTAGACAAGATAATTTTCAAATCATGTGTATGCACTTTTTATAATTAATTGAAACCAAAACACATTTTTAGATCGTGCACTTCAAAACATAGACATGTAGAAAAACTATGCACAATTGCACTTTTAGTTCATTTAGCAATATGAAAAACATTTTGAAAACCGTAAATGATTGATTGCTAATTGTAATGCAATAATAATCAAGTATTTACAACTCAAATTGATTTGAAAAGAACGAGTACGGTGGTTAAGTTTTGAAATTACTGATACAGCGTACCTGGCTTGAGTGTAACTTGTAGACACCCAAGTTAATTTCCATATCTCTGTATCTTTGTACTCAAGTCCTTTAAGTTCACTTGAGTAATCCATGTTTTGAAGCTAATTCATGCATTTGTACCTATGGCATTCGCGAGTTCTTGCTGTACTTTTAGGTGAGTTCTTCATACACTCGAGTATGCTCACGTCTCACTCGAGTTTATGTCTGAACATTTGATGAACTCGAGAGTCTCCTTAGAGTTTCTACACACTCTGTTAACCCCTGTTTTACAAACTAGAAACAGAGCATAGGATTCAAATCCACACTCGAGTGACCAACCAGTACTCGAGTGTTAACATGCCTTGCACTCGAGTGTCATACTTCTTTTTCAAGTTATTCCTGCAAGTATTATGAGAGTAGAAACTTGAATAGATTTTATTTGAACATTCTTTCTTCCCAACAAACTTTCCAGCATATTTGAAAATATTTTTTCTTTTCATAATAGAATCAATAATTGGTTGAAAAACAAACTTTTGTAGACTCTGAAAATCAGTTTTATGAAAATCACACGAAGAATTGGAACTTTTTACCTAAGTTCATCTTGAGCTCCGGAGAGTGATTTTTCATGTCTGTTCATAATGAGCTCTTTTTGGGAATCTTTTTCTTCTTGTCTATCCATGTTGACTGTATGGAGGTGGTCTATGATTTATCCATCTTCATCATCAACTTCCAATTGTTCATGCACAGTAGATGCATAGTGTGTAGTTTCACATGAACTGTCAACACTTTCAACTTCAACACACTTGTTAGAAGTATACATAGAATCAAGAGTGTCCCAAATATCTCTAGCAGTAGAGCAAAATCTAATTTTCTCAAAATCATTTTCAGTTAAAGCACTATATAGAATTTTCATTGCTTTAATGTTCAGTGAAAATATTTTCTTTTCACTTTCTGTCCAATCCTTTCTTGGTTTGAAATCAAAAGCATTTATAAAAACATTCCACATATCAAAATCAAATGCTTTTATAAAACTAGTCATTCTAGCTTTCCAAAACCAAAAATAAATATATTTGAAGAGAGGTGGGATTGTATAGTCAAAACCTTCTGAAAGTATAAAATACCCAAAATCAACCATTATAATTCTTGAAACGGTTAAGTCCTTTAAACAAGAGCCCAGGCTCTGATACCAAATGTTAGAACCGGCTGACACCCAAGAGGGGGTGAATTGGGTTTAAGATAAAAACTTAAGAACTTTGGAAAACTTTTCTTATCTTAATGAAAACAGTAAGTATGAAACTAATGAATCATAAATCAATAGTTAGATAAAATAATATATGCTGGAAACATAAGAGAATATGCAAACTGTGATTTATCCTGGTTTGATCCAATCTGTGATGCCCTGCGTCCAGTCCCCAGGCTCCTCCTGAGATTTTCAAATCCACTATCTTCTTGTTTAATCCGGGCACAAGAAAAGCCTTTACAAACCCACAAGTTTAGCCAAATACTTGTGAAACCTTTTACAAATCTCTTACTGAAATACTCCCCCTTACGGTAAGTCTTACGAGCAGAGCAATCATGAAGACCTTCCTCTCCTGCTTACCCGTGCAAGTCTTAGGAGCAGCAACGTTCTCTCCTGCTTACACCCCTGTAAGTCATATGAGCAGCAACGTTCTCTACTGATTGTACCTTGTAAGTCTTACGAGCATAATGTCTTACTGGCAATTCTCTCTACAACTTCCCCCGTAAGGAAATCAACCCTCTCAAGGTCCCTCTACCTTGAGATCAATTCAGAAATACAAATGAAAGTGTTTACAGACTCTCTCATAGAGTAGATATAATACTCACTGAAGTACAATACAAATAATCACTCTAATGATAAGTAATATAGAAGCTGTAGAATAGAGAGTGTTTGGGTTGAAGTGGATGACTTATGATATTTGTATGTTGGCGTCCTAGCTCTATTCTCTGTTTTTTCTTCTCTAAAAGTTATTATATTTATAGTTGTGTTGAAGAAGACAACCGTTTTAAGCATTCGTATGTTGGAGTCCCATTGCTTCGTTTGATCGTTGTGTGCATTTGAACAACTAGCCACTGTCCGTTGCAGAGTAGAGCATCTCATTGAAGAGTAGGATGATTCATTATGGACTGTACGTCAAATTGTGGAGCATTTGTGTTTCAGACATTCGTTCATGGTGGGTCAATCTTTTATCATGGTAAGTAGACAATATTCGGTGTGTAATGATGTTGCCCGCCATAATTGACTCTTTCATTTGAATATGTAATCTCAATGTTAAATTTCCTGTTTCACACTACAAAATGCTTAATCACTAATATGATGAAGTGTTAGTCATGGGTATATTGGATCATTGGTCAAAAGCTGAATTTCTGGCTTCTGGGACTCATCACGTTGAGTGATAATATTTGCCATAAATGACCTCCGTTCTTGAAGATGCAATCCAAATGTTTAATCTCCTATTTTATACTTGAAATATATGTTAGTTAATGTTTAAGAACAATAACAAGTGAAAACATAATAAATGTATAATATTTAACCACGTTTGGATTGATGGCTATGAGAGTCTGAACTTTCTACATTTTGGTTCTATCAGGACTTCACTTGAGTGCAAAGAAGCCTCACTCAAGTGCATGTATAATTTTGCACTATGGAACTGAGCCTCTGGATAACACTCGAGACATTTTTGTCAAGAGTGTGATTTTGCCCTCATGGGTGATGTAGGCCCTCACTTGAGTGCACTGATCATTACTCGAGTGCATCAGTATATCTTAGCTTCAAGCTTCATTTCTGGACAACACTTGCAGCTAAATATCTAAGAGTGCATTTTGCACTTCCGAAGTGTTACATCCTCACTCGAGTGCAGTATGGCTCACTGGAGTGCATTTCATATTTTCATGTTTTGGCTTCTTCTCGGGCAAACACTTGCTGCTCTTCACTAGCAGGACTCGAGTGCAATCCTTCTCCTCACTCGAGTGTTATCAGTCATGCTCGAGTGCTCTTTATGTTTCTTTGGTCATATTTCTTCTCGGGTTAACACTTTCATGTTAACACTTTGTAAGACTTGAGTACAAACCTTCACTTCACTCGAGTGTATTGTCATTCACTCGAGTGTAGCTGAAATACTTCCACTTTATAGCCACTTCTGGACAACACTCGTACCAAAATATCAAGAGTGCGTTTTACACTCCCAAAGTGATGTGGGGCCATGACAGACTCAATTTATTCATTTGATTCTAAATATGGAAAATGATGTATCATACGAAAGCTCTTGTCATATGCATTCCAATGCAAAAAGAATCAGCTCCAAACTCTTTATATTCTGCAAGTTATGATCGAAAGAGTGTCTATCGCACTAGACAACACAAGCATCAAATTCCAGAAGGCATAGTTCCTAGAATATAACTTTAAATTAGGCAAATTACCTATCCTGGAAAGCTCTTTGAGTCTAGTTTCATATGGCACTGGTTTCATCTCAATCTGATGTGTCATTTGTGAGTTATGTCCAAAATACCGAACCTGTCTTGAAACGTGACGGTGATTTTAGTGTCATCTTCCACGGATCATATCTCCTTTATCTGAGCTTCTTTCAATGTGAACTTGGTGTACATTGGTCTTGTTGTGAGCCTTCTTTCATATGCCACCGGTTTCATGTCAATCCGACTGTGGTTTGAGAGATATAGCCAAAATACCGGACCTCTATCAGGTAGAACGAAAAACAGAGCTAAACAAAGTAGCCCCGACACTCGAGTGTGTTCATCCTGTACTCAAGTGCAACACCTTTGGCACTTGAGTGTTGATTCCCCTCAAAATAAGCTCGCTGTTCTTCCACCACCGTTCTGTATCTCCCTCCAGCTTATAAATAGCTAATAACACTTTGATTTCATTTGGGCATCACAGGATATTGAAAATCTTGTCCAGATGCAACATCCAATCTTCTGCTATTTGTGGGTCATACTTCCCTTGAAAGACAGAGGTTGCTACTTGCTGAACCTGCCTACCTAGGTTTGTATGTCAGCTTCTAGCCTTCGGGTTTGCTAATAACACTTTGATTTCATTTAAGCATATCCAAAATTTGCTACTAGAATGGATCTGATCTAGCCCTCGGGCCTTCCTCGTTGTTACCATCTTAACCCCCGATTCTACCTCTTGTTCAGCCTCTACCTCTTGGTCCACCCCTTAGTATCACCATCTTTATGTTTCACTATAAAATTTCACATAGTCATATATCAGTATACTATTTTGATATTGCTAGAACCGTATGCTCTGATACCAAAAATGTCAACACCAATTTACATTTTGATATTTGTAGAGTAATAAAGGCACAGTTCCACAGGCATACAGAAATAGCACAAATATACTGATATTAAGTGCAACTTTACATAGAGGAGTCTTCCTCGCAGGGTTTGATAATATGTACAAATTTTGTCCAAAATATCCAAAATATTGAAATTAAACTAATATAACCAAATAACTCTAATCTTGGGACCTGCACATCTCAATTGCCTGTGTCTACCACTTTGCCTTTGGAGCCACTAATTCTCGCTGGAACATTTATTATTTATGAAAAAGGGTGAGATTCTAAGGAATACCAGTAGTAACACATAATCCATCATATAAAATGTGAAAATTAAATGTGCAATGCACCATATAATGTAAAATGAAAATTCATACTATAATGTGTGTGTACACAATACTCATGGCCAAATTACTGTTTTGATCCCTTACATGTCCGTGTACCACAGCCGAGTCCCCTTACCACAGCTGGGTAATGTGCCCAAAGCACGTGTTCATATCACAAAATACAGCTACATAGAACATATCAACAATCATATAGTGTTTGAGAGATAAAGTTACTACCTTATGTCCCTTTTTGCAATATAAGAATAGTTCCTCGAACTACGTGCCAACAAATCAGGCGATTAATCCAGTCCTAAAATTTCAAATGTACAAGAATTAGGTTGAAACCCATTCATGTACCACTTTAGAGACTTCCATAGAGTTTTTTATGGTTATATTAGTCTATATTGAAAAATTACCAAAATGCCCCTGGGCACCCAGTCCGACCGTACTTTTCCAGAAATTTTAACTCAGGCTATTCTGACATATTTTGGACCAAGGAATCCATTTTTTACCTCAGTTTTTACAAAATCACTACCAAATGACAGTTTCACAATTTTCCAGAAACAGATAGATTTTCAGTCAACTTTGAAAATTCATAACTAATTCTAGAAAATTCCAAATTGACTGATTTCAAAGCCTAAATAAAGCTCTTTAACTGTAATTTCATGAAAAAATATCCAAATATAATTACCAATTACACATTTTTCCCAGAAACTTGGCCAACTACTACTGTTCCAGATTGCATTCCAGAAATAGAGCTCAACTTCCAAAAATCATAACTAATTCTACAAAAATTGAAATGGAGTGATTCCAAGTCCTATGTGACTATCATTAAGTCTAATTTAAGGAAAAAAATTTAGTAGCTTCAAATTACAAGCTAAATTTCCCCAGAATTATCAAAAATCATAACTGGTCCAGAAAACGTTTCGAATTTTCCTTATTTCTGACTTAACTTTCAAAAATCATAACTCTCTCTACAGGTACTCAAATGATGCATTCTTGGGTTCTTCAAAGCTATGAATGTCTACTATGTTCACGTAAGATTTCATAATTTTTAGATAAAATTTGGATGGTCAAAACTCAACATGAAGATGACTGACTTCCAAAAATGTCAGTTTTGACAGTCTAACTTCAAAAATCAAGAACTTATTCATTTTTACACCAAGTTGTACTTTTCTTGATTCTATCATCAACTACACATCCTAAACTATCTATACAAAAAGACCCATTCGACAAATCCATCTATAGCCTTTGTTTAAGTTTTTTCAAGTTTCAAGTATGTACTTTGTTTTTCAGACAGCAAAATATGGTAGAGAAAACTAACATGTATCCATGAATTTATAGTCCAAACCTCATGAATTTTAACTCGATCTATACTCTCCTACACATATGTACTGAGGTTAATGAGCAAATTTTATAACCAAAGAACCCCAAAATTCACCCCAAAATCGTCACACAAAATCATTGGTTTTACAGTTTTCAGTTGACAGAATTTTTCGGTGATGTTTCTCAATTCCAGCAATGAAACAACCCAGAAAACAGCCTTAAATCCAATTGGAAAATGAAGATAAATGTGTAGGAGACTCACCTATTCACGTTTATGGTGTTGCATGTGTGATTTGTAGCTCTTCTTGGTTCCTCCGTTGACACCAATCACTCTCTCTCAATTCTGTTTTTTCCCCTCTAGAGCTCTCTCTCCTCGTCTGTTATGTTTTCTCTCTTTTGCTTTGGCTGAATTGATTAAATGAGGGAGTAAGAGAATGCTTTAATTAATATGTGTGATTGAGAGTGAGTTGAGGTGTAGGCCGATTCAAACCAAAAGGAATGTGGACAATTGATTGTGAGTGTGCTATCTTTGCACTCTTCACATGTGAAGCTAAGTTGGCCATATGAAATTTGAAATATGTGAAGTGTGTGTGTATTGTCGTATGTTTGAGAGAGTGGGAGGGTGTTGTGGGGTCCTTATGAGAATGAGAAATGTGTGGAGTGTGTGTCAGTAACTTTTAATATACATATATAGGTATATTTTTATCCTATTAATTTCACACACTATGCCTTAATTTTTCTCTTTTTCTAATTTAAGATTCTATAAATTTCGTAGGTTCCATAATTTTGACTTATTATCAAATTCCCATTTAAATTTTCTTTTTGGAAAATTTAACCTTCACTAAATTTTAAGATATTACAAGATGCATTCCGAATAATGACTTGCGTGGCTTGCCATCATTGCGGAAATTAACTATGCTTTTCTGTTTATTTTTATTTCAAACTACTCCCTCAATCCCTAATTATGAGGCAAAATTTTTAAACACTTAATTAATCCATATGATACGTACTCCTTGTTAGAATCAGCTGATACTTAAGAGGGAGGTGAATTGGTTGCAAGATAAAAATTTAGGAATTTCGAAAATCTTTTTGCATCTTAGTGAAAATAATAAATATGAAAATAATGAGCCATAAAACCACAATCAATTTGACAAATCAAGTATGATGGAAATATAAGAGATAAAGGGAGAGAATATGCAAACTGTGATTTATACTGGTTCGATCCAATCTTTGATAACCTATGTCCAGTCCCCAATCTCTATTTGAGATTTTCAATCAATTATCTTCTTATTTAATCTGGGCACAAGAGAAACATCCACAATCCCACAAGTTTAGCCAACTGTAACATCCTATTTTTAGTCATCTATATTCCTTGTATGTAATGGATACATTTAATGGAATAAAATGGTGAATGGTGATGTACATGAACTTTTACAAAAATGTAGTAGCAAAATGGTAATTTGCCAACAAAGCAGGAAGCAATTTATTTTTCCCTTTTTATAAGAAAAAGATGGTGTTTTCAATTTTTTATGAGTTTTCAAAGATTTAATACCCTAAAATTGGGTAGTTTCTCTTTCATTTAAAGTATTAAATATTTAAAAAATCATAAAAATTGAAAACAACATCATTTTTTGCACATAAGATATCAAAATGTCACTCATTTTAGGTAGAATATAATAATAAAAAGAAACCTAAAAAAACATTTGTTGAAGCCCCTTATTTTTAAGGGACAGTAAGGAGGGTAGCATGCGAGGCATATTAGGCACGCTCAGCCTGAGAGATAATTAGAGTGTTTTGAGAAAATATATGTCATATTAAATAACTTAACTAACTTCCTTATCTAATCAAATTAGATAAATATTTCTTATATTAAGGACATGATGAGTATAATTTAGTTTCTATCTTTATTAAATAGATATTTTTATTCTTTTAAAACAAAGAGACTAAATTATAGAATGATTAAAACTATAAGAACTGAATTGTAGTGAGTTAAAATTGAAGGACTGAGTTACAATTGAGTCAATATTATAAGGATTAAGTTGCACTAAGTCAAAGTGTATGAATTGAGTTATGAACTAGTTAAAACTATATGATCAAAAGATTAATTTATTTTTAAAAATTGTTGGTATGTAACGAACAATTTTTCAAACAATATTCTCATTACAATTTATTAAGAGAAAATTTTAAGTTGAATGTAGTGCTTCTGTAAGTTCTTAAATATGAGCAAAGTTATAAAAAAAAATGTTTTTAGAGAAAGTTAACGAGTTAATGACTTTTTTATTGATTATAATGAGATAGTTAGATGTGACTTATTAATATGAATATAAGAAAGTAAAATATGGTAAAAGTATTAGATGATGTCAGATAATTTGATTATCTAATTATAATATACATAGAAAAGATTGTACACGAGAATGTAGGTGACAATATAGACTCCAATGAAAATGCAACTTGAAAAGAGGAGTGACAAAGTTGGGTCATCCTATCAATAGGGGTGGATGACTGCAGATTGCAGAGCCCAATCCAATTTCTTTTTTCAAACATTGTAATAATAATGATGATGGTAATGAGTTTAATACCATACCTTACCCACTATACCTTTGTATTCATTTCCCTTTCCACATGGATAAGTGTAAATATCAAGGTTTTTAAACCCGGACCGGTTACTGAACCGGTCTAGGTGGTGGGTCAAAGATCAGTAGGTCAGATTAAAGTCAAACCAGAACTAACCCGGGACTAAACTAGTAAGGAAGTAAACTTAAACGATATTATTTTTTGAAATAGTTTTGGGATTTAATAATTTCTTAGGATCAAATGAAAATATTTTCAAGTGATTCTTTTTGCAAGAAAGTAGATATCTCAAGCTTTTCATAGAATCCTAATTTATAATTTTTTGAAATATGTGGAATTAGATACAAATTTTTAAAATTATAAAAATTTAAATAAATATTAAATCCGTTGGACCGTACCGGTTAGATTACCGGTTCGACAGTTTTCATGGTCAAATTGACCAGTTCGATCTGGTTTTAATAATATGGGTAAATATTCCCAATCTCATCATTCATTTATAACTCAAAACTCCCACTTTTATCAACTTATTCTTATTTTAATACTTTCCCAAAAAATACTGTTCTTATTTTCATTCACCCACTTCCCTCAGTTCATTTCTCTCTATCCATCCTATTAGGGTCTATTTGAGTTGGCATTCAAAAAACACGTTAATGTAAATTGAGACAAAACTTTTCTCACATATTTACCTCATATATCGCAAATCACGTTAGAAAAGCAGTTTCTACCGCTAATCCAAATAGGCACCTAAGCATTGGCTGTGATATCCTTTTATCTCTTAGTTGATTGAAGGATTTGTTTTGGCCATCACTTTAGATAGTTGTCTTGAGATTTGTTGTTTTTATATTCTGCATTGGAACTATGCATGTTTTTGTTTCATGTATATTTATTTTGATGTACTTTTCTTTTCTTTTTTTTTTAATATGATATAATTGGCTTATGTTATAAAAAAAATTCCTCTCTATTCATTTCATCATTTCTTTGTATTTATCTTGTTGCTGTTTTATATGATTTAGACCAAAAAAACAGTATTCCGTAATTGTTGGGTCCCAGAGGGCATTACATGTTGGGACATTAGGAAAAGAAATTTATTGAATTGAAGGACCCCATGACAGAAATGATGAGTACATCAAATAAATTTATAAACGAAAAATATTTCTATATGATTGAAATTATTACTGTTTTTTAAATTGCATTACAATTGTAAATTTAATATTAAGAGCAAATTAAAATTTAATTACACACACACACACACTCTCTCTTTTTACTTTGTTTCCAAAATATACAATTTTCTCAATCAATGGAATCCTCAAACCTTGTAGATGAGGGCGACAGAGAGACAATGAATTGCAAAAAGCAACAACAAAGTTCTACAAATCATACTCTCATGTCGAAAGGCCAATTTTAAACCCTAAAAGTGTACCCTCCCTTTTTATTTTCATTAGTCATTAAATAAATACAATAAATTATTTTCTTGCCAACAAATACAATAAATAAATTGAGCTTTCCCTTTCATTTTAGTTGAAACCATGTGACAAGAGCATCATACAGTAACTCACTAAGATTAGTCATATTATGTATGCACTATTTTCACATATAATCTAAGCAATTTATTATATTGTGCCATCTTGTGAACTGCGTTGTGAACATGCTTGGGAGGGTAATAAATGATATATTTCATGCACTTTTTTCTTTTGCATCAACTTTACTTTTGCTCACATTAGGTAAAGTAGTGTTTGATTTATGCTTTAATATGACCGCTATTTTCAACTAATCACACATAATTAAGAACAAGCCCCCCTTTCTTTTCTTTTTTGGGGTCGAACAACAAGCCCTTTTTGCTAATGAAAATTCCAACACAGACAATCCATGATTTAAGAATATACTAATAATATACATATCATGCATTGATATTTATTAACGTCTAGCTTACTAATGCATGTTTATTTTTTTTCTTAATAAAAATTAAATAATATGATAAATATGTAGCGCTAACAGGTAATGAGGAGCACACGTTAGTGTCAATAAGCATGCCTTAAGCCATGCGGCTTATTTTAGTCCTAACATGCTCTTGAGACCTAATTTACATAAAATTTACAAAAGATAACCCGTGCTATTATTTAATTAAAAAATAAAAAATAATTAATAACATATATAGAGAGCGAAATACATAAATTGTTTGCCGACATAAAACTTCATTCATTGTCACTTTCCAGTAGACTTTTTAATTTTCATAAACAAAATAAAACTATTATATTATTAAAAGAATGATGATTTTATGTTAAGCGGCTGGAGATCAAAGGGTACTTGTACTAATCCATTTATTTAAGAGTTAAAGGGATATTTTTGGCCCAAAATTTTTCACCGAGGGGTAATTTTACCCCGTAAATATAAAAAAATGGAGTAATTTTGTCTTAATCATCATTATCTCAATTAATTTTGACCATTGGTTGACTAAATATATTGAGTTAACAATATATATATTATCCATGTCATTTTTGTTAATGTGAAAATTTTCCACAAAAGTTTTAAAACTAACTTTGAAAAAAGATGAAGTAGGTGGCACATGGACTTCTTAAATAAATTTACATCTTAACAAAAATAATGTAGATCATATGTGAACTATTAAATCATTTTAAAGATATTAGTTAGGGTTGATACAATATTTGGTTACTCACGTTTGTCCTTATTTTGGATTTGGTTCTTCAAGTTTCAAATCATAGGCTTTAGTCTGTCAAGGGGAGAGATAATTTTTATTAAATTATAAAGATTAATGTTTTAAATAAAATGAAACTTGAGGGACTCAAATCAAAATGAAAGCAATCTTAATGGATCAAATATTATATTAACCCTATTATTCATATTTAAGCATAAGAAACCACCAAAACTAACACTTGATTTCAAGTCTGAATTATTTGTAGCTTCCCAATGTTCAGCCTATTATAGAGAATCAGAAAATGGCGCACAAAGAGGAATATCTGAGCAACTGCTATATACACAGAAACTGAGCAAGTATCAACATTTTAGGTATAGGCTTCCATTTATACATCAGAAACCAAAAAAGGTGTTCATATCAGAAAAGCAAGCTTCCCCAAGCAGCCATGAATGCAAACCCGCCATATGGAGCAAATTTTGCATATTTTCTGTCTTCATAAAATGCAGCAGTATAACACCTGAAAATGTTCAACATATACTTTAATATGTTCAATGACACATTCGAAGTGACCATGGAATATTTATTCACCTTTCTTTTCTGAACTTTGAGCAGAAAGCTTAGCAAGCAATTACATCAAACAGTTAGAAGGACTATTTGTTGAGCAATGGATACATAAACCAATGAAATCCCTTCAGTCGCAGCACAGAAAGCTTCAAATTCATATAAGATTTGTTTTTTTTTTAAAAGAAAAGACTGAATTAAACTTTCTTAGTTATTTGACATTAGAGGTATCTTTGACGACTTCAAATTACCTCCTACTAGAAGGAAATGATCTTTTGTGTTAGTGGTTAGATAATAATAAACTTGGTTTAAATTATCCTTAAGATAACATCAGAGCCTTCATAGATACAGATCCCATAGTATGTTATGATCCCTGTCATGTCCATTGTCTCAAGTCAAATTAAATTTTGGCAAACTGTATGGTGAGTTTATGCTTTGTCCGCATTTCAAGCCAAAGGGATTTGGTATACGCTTGCTAAAGATTGACAAAGTCATTCATAGCCCAATAACCACATTACCACTATAGTTTTTGTGACGAAATGATCCTTTACATGCGGTTAGTAACTCAACAACCAAGTGCAACATATGACATATCTAAGAATAAGCTTGTAATTTGTTTCCAATGACATATTTCTATCATAAATATTTAGTCATTCAAATTAGATATAATCCATATCTATCATATAGTCTTCGTTTCAACACCTTCACATAATAATAATACGTTCCCCCCTCCCTGCCCCACTTTCAGCGAGTTCTCAAGAAATTCCCTTGATTGATTCTGAGAATTACCTCACAATGAGGATTATTTAAATCAGCCGACCCTGGTCACTAATTTTATGTTCTACACAGCATTTGTCTGTCACACTAAAGCATGTGCACCCTAATAAGCCTGAAGTCCTTTATAACTTCATATTTTACTTAAACTAGAGATGTTACATCCATAAGATTATGATTATTTGTTTCTTCCATTCATAATTTGAGACAAATGATTATAGATGCACCCATTGCCAAGGCAAATGAAATCAGGCCATGCCTCCTTGACGGGGCCTCACAATTGAGTATAAGCTTGTGGCAGCAATATTTTAAGGGTGTGATGCTTTTCTGAACTAACTGTGAACTAAAGCATCATGCCAATGAATGGATTTGGCCAGTGATCATTCAATTAGCCACTCTGGCTGTCACTGATTGCTAAAGGAGGTAAAACATTTCAAGAGGCCTAGTTTAGTTATACGCTCATCTTTACACTCCAACTCTCATCATATTTCCTTACTTCATCCCACCACTGAAGCAACACTCCGGGTTCTTATTATCATTAAGGACTTTAATCTTAACTCAATAATGATTGAAATAACTAAATCTATATAACATGTCTAAACTCTAGAACAGAGACGAAGCGTTTCCTTGTCCCGATATAAGGAAGCAAATGCACTTTCTTTGTTCGTCATTGTTTGCTTAAGAATATGAACTAAGCATCCGGAAAGGGATAAACAAGTTGACATCATGAAATTTGTTCTAAAATGAAGCTCCAAACAACAAATCATTTCTGAAAATTAGTTCGGATTTAAAAGAAGAACAATATTTAATAATTAAAATCCGGCTGGGGATATAGAACATAACACAAATACACAGGTAAAGCAAAAAAAACAGCACTTACGATCCAGAGAATGCGAGAATTCCAGTTGCTAGAAGGCCCCCGAACTGCTCAATCAGAGATATTGCATCAATAACAATAATGACTTTCAAAGGGCAAAGTGAGAAACGGATTAAACTAAATAACAGCAACGGCAAGAAGACATAATAATAATAATTTGGGAACTCACAATATTGGGATATTGAGCAGCAGGAGCAGCAACTAAGGCGGCGGTGTGAACCAAATGGTAAAGCGATGCAGTATTCCAGACTTTCACATTGTTCCCATTACCAAAATAAAACCAAAAGAAAGAAATAATCAATTGAAGATTCATGATAAAATGGAAGTTGGACGAGATAGAACAATCGGAAAATGGGAAGAGACTTCTTTATAAGTAGGATTTTGGGGCTTGAAGACATGGGCGCCATATGTACCCAATCCAAGTGCCGCTACTCCTGTTTCAGTGACGGAGCAAGTAAGAAAATGAACTACAGAAAAGTTTGGTGAACCGAAGGCAGAGATTACGGGAAATCGCAGCAATTTTATGCCATACACGAGGATCCATTTGAACTATTCTTTCTGGCTTCGTCCCCAATGGTCAACAGTGACAGACATGCCGGAGTGTGCCTTGGATTTTATGGGTAGCAAGGATATAATGGACATTTCACAGATTTACGGAAGCAAATCTTTCTACTGCACTATTTTGGGCCGGAATATTCCAGCAAGACTTTTTATTTTATCAATGCATATTGGTCCATGAAGAATGTAATCTCTTCAAAAATCAAAAATGAAATCAAGAATTGTAATATGTGGTGTAATTTTGGATCGCTCGAAAAGCTTTTTATTAATTTTTTAGAAATTAAGTGTGATGATTGACATAAAATGAGTTAGAAATGATTTTAGAGCTTTTCATCTAACTAAAATTTAATTAAACTAAAATGCTTTAAAAACTAATATTTTTGGATTTTTGGAATAAAATTAGAATGGAATGGAAATTGGTTTGAAAGTATGATAAAAACCTCATAGAACAATGAATTTCATCTATCATTTGCTTTAAAATATTTTTAGGAGTGTGCTAGTTTGACAAAAATGTTCAAAAGACACTTTAAGCTAGTTTGAGTTACGTGAATTAAATCTCCCACATCAAGGCAAGACTTAATCCCTCTAACTGAAACTCAAAATAAAACAGTAGCAATTGCAATCAAAGTCCCTCAAAATACCAAACCTCAAACATCGTTGAGCCTAGTGCATTAATAAGTGATTATTCCTAGGCCAAGAAAACAATCACTTCTTAAAATACTATTAGAAACCACTTTATATGCAATTTATGAAATCACTAAATCAATATATCATATAAATCTCTTCCTCCTAGCCATCCAACTAAACGGCTTATCCATTGGCTACACACTCAAATCACTGTTCATAAGCCATTAGAAGGTGCTTCGTGCTCTGTAGAAGCCAAAGCTGGGATCAGCAACTCATTGGGCTGCGAGCCAAGTCCACGGGAGAAATAACTAAGCGGGATTTTCAAATCTAAATATCCCCACTAGATTTAAATTCAAATTCAAACTCCTTTTCAACATGTGTTTTGCCTCTGTTTTCTTCTTATTTGCCTGAGGTAGCTCTACTATTTCGCCATTTGCACTCATCTCTCTCTCCTGCAAATCATCTGCACTTCGCTTTTGGACAATCATGGAAATAGTAAACAGCAATTGTAGTCCGATTGGAAGAAGCGTGGTGGATGGGTGTTATACTATTTTGTATGCATTAATTTGTTTTGAAAATTTCATGCTTTCTGGCTACCCATAGGTGCGCACATTTCTTGGCATCTTTAGAAGGAACATTGTGGATGGCTATGAGGCAGCACATATCAATGATATGGAGGATACTCGGAGATTGAGAGCACAACGTTGGAACAGAGCAATGGAGGATAATATGGGAAGTGATGAGATTAGAAGGTTTGGATCTAATTTTAACTACCCTGCTTTTGCTTTTATCTTTTTTCATTTATTTAATAAGTTTATTAGTTTTTTAACTGATTCACAAGCTTTCCACCATAAAAGCAGCATGCAGGAATGTGACGGGGTATATCTCAGCCAGTAAAAGGTAGAAATGAAGCTGCAGACTCTTAGCCACTAAAAAAACTTAGTATTAGTTTGTTAAGGTCGCTTGTTGTGTCTCTGTTCTGTTTCTGATGTGTCTCCGACGTTGTCGATTTTTTTGCATTAGTTGGTTGGTGATCAAAGGAGATATAATCAGGACTGGGCTTTTATAGCTTACATTATCAAGTTCAGACGTTCACGGGGAAGAGCCAAATACCTTATTCGATACTTGGTTCCCCCTCTTTCTCTCTTTGAAAGATTCTTGGTTCCCCTGTCTCGAAGGCTTCATTTGTCGTCACCGAGGATAGCATCAATGATCATGAATCAACTCAGAGGAAAGCAGAGGAAGCAGGTGAGTTACATTAACAAGACTGATAATGATCTGATACACTCTGTTTTCACATATTTTTAAATCCTTCAAGCAGAGTTACACTAACAACCCATCATCCACTGCCTCATCTGAAATTAAATTATAAGTACATGTTTTAACAAGTACAGGTTTTAACTTTAATTATATATCTGTTCTTTTCAACCTTTTGAGATTAGAATTGATTAAGGTCTATTTGTTCATTTGCAAGAAGTTGATTTCATACCTGTTGGAGAAATGGTGGCAATGGAAGAAGCAGTGGCGAGAAAGCTCTGCAGCGAGGAAGCTGATTTCATACCTCCGTCTCTCAAGCTCTCCCCCTTCTCAAGTCCAACTCTATGCCGTGGTGACAGGTGCCACTGGGAAGAGGAGGGAAAGAAGAAGAAGAAAAAGAAGTTGATGGTCGTCTGATGGTTGATGATGATACTGTGATGTTCTTTTTAAAGAAAGAAAAAGGTGAAAGTGATGATGATGATGAATGAAGAAGAAGATGGTGGGATGATAATGTTGGATGTGGGAAATATGTCCCACATCGATAGAATTGCAAAGGAGGAGGCGCTCCTTATGCTATAAAAGGAGCTCTCCTCCTTCCTTTTAATCTCACCTCTCAAATTGCCTATTTCCTTCTATAAGGCATTTTGTATTTCCTCTTCTCTTATAGAATTTCACTTGTAAATTATTTAGAGTGAAATTGGATTCTGGTATTTCCCCTATTGGTGTCCTATTTATTATTTATTAGCTGTTATTAGATATAGTAGTTGTGATTTATTATATTATTAAATTACGTCTAGAGACTTTGTTTCTAGTTTGTGATTTTTTAGTATAATTGGTTACGCTCTATATATCCCGCTTCCGCAACAATTGGTATCAGAGCCAAGGTTCTGTCTGAGTATGCTCTGTGGTTGCAGTGTAATATGAACTTCCACATCAGAAAAGAATTACTTTTGGCTTTTGTATTGACAGCTATTAAATAGTATCTGGAGCAGAAATGGCGGACAAGAAGATTGAAGAAACCACATCAAATGTCGACAACTCGTCGTTGACATCTTCACTTATGACAAGAATTGTGTCAAATGCGAAGGTTGCAGTTGAAATATTTGACGGATCTGGACATTTTGGGATGTGGCAGAGCGAAGTTTTTGATGCCCTTTTGCAACAATCACTAGACTTTGCTATTGAAGAGAGAAAACCAGATAGCATGGGGGAGGAAGATTGGAGGAGGATCAATCGTGTTGCTTGTGGTACCATTCGATCGTTCCTTTCAAGAGAACAGAAGTATCCATACACAAAGGAAACTTCTGGATATAAACTGTGGAAGGCACTGGAGGACAAATTTTTGAAGAAAAGCACTTAGAATAAACTTCATATGAAGAAAAGACTGTTTCGCTTCACCTATGTACCTGGTACCACAATGAATGATCATATTACCAGCTTCAATAAGTTGGTAACAGATTTACAGAATCTGGACGTGACCTTTGAAGATGAAGATCTGGCCTTGATGTTGTTGGGATCACTTCCTGATGAGTACGAGCACCTGGAGACTACTCTACTTCATGGCAAAGAGAAGGTATCTCTTAGATACGTTTGTTCTGCGCTATACAGCTATGAACAAAGAAAGAAAGAGAAACAAAGAAGCGGAGAAGCAGAGGCACTAGTCACAAGAGGACATACTGAAAATCAGTCGAGATCAAAGAAAGGGAGATCCAAATCGAGGTCCAAACCCGGTAAAGATGAATGTGCCTTTTGTCGAGAAAAAGGCCACTGGAAGAAGGATTGTCCGAAATTGAAGAACAAATCCAAACACAACAATGAGAAGGCTGCTATGGATTCAAATGTAGCTGACTGTGATGATGAAAATTCAGATTTTTCACTATCTACAACGACGTCGTCAAAATCGTCAGGCGTATGGTTGTTAGACTCAGCTTGCAGCCATCATATGTGTCCCGACCGAGACTGGTTCACTGATTTCCAAGAAGGAGGATGTGGAGTTGTCCACACAGCAGACAACACTTCACTTACCGCATATGGCATTGGTTCAATTCGTTTGAGGAACCATAATGAACTGATCAGAACATTGATTGATGTTCGATATGTACCGGATTTGAAGAAAAATCTCATTTCTGTGGGAACTCTAGATTCAAAGGGATTCAAAATCACCATAGAAAGTGGAATAATGAAGATACTTTCCGGTGCACTGGTGGTAATGAAGGGTATACGGAAGAACAATAACACGTACCACTATCAAGGTAGTACGGTTATTGGAATAGCAGCAGTGACATCCAGTGATGAGAAGGAAGTAGAAGCGACGAGGTTGTGGCATATGCGCTTGGGACATGCTGGAGGTAAATCCTTAAAAACTCTATCAGATCAAGGGTTGTTAAAAGGATTAAAGCATTGCAGTTTGGATTTTTGTGAGCACTATGTAAAGGGCAAGCAGACAAGGGTTAAGTTCGGAACAGCTATCCATAATACAAAAGGTATTTTGGATTATGTTCACTCTGATGTTTGGGGTCCTTCCAAAACACCGTCATTGGGAGGAAAGCATTATTTTGTAACCTTTGTTGATGATTTTTCCCGAAGAGTCTGGGTGTATACAATGAAGACCAAGGATGAAGTATTGGGAATCTTTCTCAAATGAAAGGCGATGATAGAAACACAAACCAGCAGGAGGATTAAATGCCTTCATACAGATAACGGAGGAGAATACAGAAATGATCCTTTCCAGAAGATTTGTGAGGAAGATGGCATCATCAGACACTTCATAGTCAGGCATACACCATAACAGAATGGAGTGGCAGAACGCATGAACCGGACTTTGCTGGAGAAGGTTCAGTGTATGTTGTCCAATGCTGGCTTGGGCAAAGAATTTTGGACTGAGGCAATTACATATGCGAGCCACCTCATTAATCGTCTACCATCTTCTGCTACTGGTGGTAAGACACCATTGGAACAGTGGTATGAAAAACCTGCTACAGATTATGATTCTTTACATGTATTTGGCTCAACTGCATATTACCATGTAAAAGAATCAAAATTGGATCCGAGAGCAAAGAAAGCCATTTTTTTGGCAATCACTTCTGGAGTCAAAGGATATCGTTTATGGTGTCCAAAGACAAAGAAGATTGTATTCAGTAGGGATGTTACCTTTGATGAATCTGCCATGTGAGAAAGGTAGCAGCTGAAGATACCAAGCAAGGTGATGGTATTTCAAAGCAGGTGGAGTTTGAAGGAAAGTTGATTTTTCCAGTACAAGGTGCAAACGGGAAAACAAAAGAAGACTTTCCTGTAGCAGAGCCAGTTGAAAGAGAGGTTTCAACTCATGAACCTCAACAGCAACGTGAATCAATAGCAACCAGCAAGCCAAAACGAACAATAAGAAAGCCTACTCGTTTCGCGGACATGGTGGCTTGTGCAATCTCAATTACAGTTGATGATATTCCTTCAACTTACAAGTGGGCTATCCAGAGCTTAGAGAAGGATAAGTGGAGGAATGCCATGAATGAAGAAATGCAGTCCCTTCATCAGAACGGTACGTGGAAATTGGCCAAACTCCCGAAGGGTAAGAAGGCAATTGGTTGCAAATAGGTATATGCAAAGAAAGAAGGATTTCCTAACCAAGGTGATATACGCTACAAAGCAAGATTGGTAGCTAAAGGCTATGCTCAGAAGGAGGGAATTGATTACAATGAGGTATTTTCTCCAGTTGTGAAACATTCCTCTATTAGAATTTTGTTGGCTTTGGTAGCACAGTTGGATTTGGAACTAGTTCAGATGGATGTTAAAACTGCATTTCTAAATGGAGACTTGGAAGAGGAAATCTATATGACTCAGCCGGAAGGATTCAAAGTTGCTGGAAAGGAGAATATGGTGTGTAAACTTGAAAAATCGTTATACGGATTGAAACAATCTTCAAGACAATGGTATAAACGATTTGACAAGTTTATGTTGCGGCATAAGTACAAAAGAAGCAGATACGATCATTGTGTTTATTTGCGAAAGCTTGAAGATGGATCCTTTATATATCTCCTCTTATATGTTGATGATATGTTGATAGCTTCGAAAAATCAGGCAGAAATCGAGAAGCTGAAGGTTCAACTAAAAGGGGAATTTGAGATGAAGGACTTAGGAGAGGCAAAGAAGATTCTCGGCATTGAGATAACAAGAGATAGACAATCAAAGAAACTCTTTTTATCTCAGAAGGAGTATTTGAAAAGAGTGCTAAATCGATTTGGTATGGATGAGAGAACGAAGCCGGTTAGCACTCCACTTGCCCCTCATTTTAAGCTTAGTGCTGATATGTTGCCGAAGGATGAAGATGAATGAGAATATATGTCAAGGGTACCATATGCAAATGCTGTTGGTAGCTTGATGTATGCAATGGTTTGTACGAGACCTGACATTTCACAAGCTGTTGGAGTTGTGAGTAGGTATATGCATGATCCAGGAAAGGAGCATTGGCAAGCTGTGAAATGGATTCTACGGTATATATGTAATACTGTAGATGTTGGTTTGGTTTTTGAGCAGGAAGATGACCGATCTTTAGTTGGGTATTGTGACTCAGATTTTGCAGGTGATTTGGACAAACGAAGATCAACTACTGGTTATGTGTTTACTCTTGCAAAGGCACCAGTTAGTTGGAAGTCGACTTTGCAGTCAACAGTTGCTTTGTCTACCACAGAGGCAGAGTACATGGCAATTACAGAGGCTGTGAAGGAGGCAATTTGGCTTCAAGGATTGCTTGGAGAACTTGGTATTGGTCAAGAAGACATCATAGTATTTTGTGATAGCCAAAGTGCTATTCAATTAGCAAAAAACCAAGTTTACCATGCAAGGACGAAGCACATTGATGTTCGATATCACTTCGTACGAGAAATTTTAGAAGAAGGTGGAGTCATGATACAGAAGATACAGACGAGCGAGAATCCTGCTGATATGCTGACACAGGTGGTGACCTCTGTCAAATTTCAACATTGTTTGGATTTGATCCATATTGTTGAACATTGATTGTTGAATTGTAAATAGAATTTGTATGTGGGAATTTTCCCAAGGTGGAGATTTGTTGGATGTGGGAAATATGTCCCACATCGATAGAATTGCAAAGGAGGAGGCGCTCCTTATGCTATAAAAGGAGCTCTCCTCCTTCCTTTTAATCTCACCTCTCAAATTGCCTATTTCCTTCTATAAGGCATTTTGTATTTCCTCTTCTCTTATAGAATTTCACTTGTAAATTATTTAGAGTGAAATTGGATTCTGGTATTTCCCCTATTGGTGTCCTATTTATTATTTATTAGCTGTTATTAGATATAGTAGTTGTGATTTATTATATTATTAAATTACGTCTAGAGACTTTGTTTCTAGTTTGTGATTTTTTAGTATAATTGGTTACGCTCTATATATCCCGCTTCCGCAACAGATAATGATCAGATTCCATTCTTCACACCATATTTATTTCGGATCAGTGCTCATTCCAGCCTAAAGAACAAGACCGTGGCAGATCTCATATTCCCTCAATCTTCTCAATTCACGCCCCCGTTCTCGAATCAGTATCTGCATTAAAGGAGGAAAATAAGAGGATAAGAACGTAGTAAAGAGGAGTGGTGGGGTGCTACGTAAGTTTTCCACTTTGGTTCATCAAAACTTTAATAAAAGGTTGTAATGTCAATGTCGGAGAGGTTATCATTACAGCTTACGTCACATGCATTTGTATGGCTTTCTCCTTTTTTGACATTTCCTTTATGTATGTATATGCCCTCTTGCTTTTATTATAACTGTTGATGATTCTTTTCTCTCTTGGTTTTTGTTGGCTATGAATCTTTTTTCATCCCCATACTATTTTTCTTTTCTTTTGTTCTTGATTGTCTCTGAGCTTAATTAAGTTCTAAATGTGCCAATCCCACACACACACACACACACATAGATATAAGTTCTCAAAATGTGTTAAACGTGATTAGTAACTTATGACAGAGGTTATCATATTAAAATTTGTTTTCTCCTACTTATTTGATCAAATTTACATTCTCATTCTTATATACTATCTTTTAAGCTAATCATTGATAATTCTAAGAGATTGGAAGTTGATATGAAAGAAAGCATATACTATAAACTCCCTCCATTCTGAAATATTTGGGGGGGTGTTTTACACCGACTTAACAAAAAACTGATTATCTAATTTAAGGTAATATATAAAATGCATGCTCTCTCATTAATTTAATAGAGCAGTACTATTTTTTCTATGTTAAATAAAGAGAAACAAATAATTTTATTGGGGGGATTTACACCGACTTAACAAAAAACTGATTATCTAATTTAAGGTAATATATAAAATGCATGCTCTGTCATTAATTTTATAGAGCATTACTATTTTTCTATGTTAAATAAAGAGAAACAAATAAAGGTCAAAATAGAAAAAAAAAAAAGGTTTTGTTGAAATTTTAAATATATATAACAATTTATTTTAAAAATGAATGCCTCTATTTATTAATCACAGAACGAGTAACAAACAAGAGGTGTAATTCCTTTATTAGTTAGGAATCCTCTCATAAAATGTAGTCAAAACTTCTTTTTGATACTCTATTATTAATCAATAAGGTTGGAGACTCTCAGCCTTTCACAAATGTTTTTTTAACATTCCAGAGGTATTGGGATAACATTCTGGCCATTCATTTGTTTGTATTTGGGCCTCCTTTGTCTTCTACTGCAAAACAAATCTCATGCTCATTTTATAGGGTCAGTCGCCTATTTTGCTTTGTTCACCAAGTTGGAAGCCTAATCTTTAATGGTATGCTAAGGCATGCTCAAACTGCTACATATATATATTATCCAAAAAAAAAAATTTGCTACATACATAGTAATCCTTAAGGAATAAAGTTTTTATATGAAGTGCTCCCATGTTGCAGTTCTGTGCAAAAGGCGCATCAAATTGTTATTGAATGGCGTGCAAAAGCAAGCTCAAATTCTTGCATGTATACTAATCCAAGAGGAAGAAAGTGTTTCATTGAGATGTTCCTATTACATAGTGTCGTGCAAAAGTCACCAGAACTTTATGGAGATTTTGTCTATTACTCCCTCCGGTCCTAATTATAGGACAAAGTTGACTTTTTTGGAGAAATTAAGGAAGCCAGTTAAATTACTTTAGAGTATTTATATTTTTAGTATCTTTAGATTATATATCAGTTTATTAGTTAAATTAATTAATTTGAAGAAAAAAATAAAAATATAAATATTCTAAAGTGATTTAATTGGCTTCCTTAATTTCTCCAAAAAAGTCAACTTTGTCTTATAATTAGGACCGGGGGGAGTACTATATTATTGAATTTATGCTTCAAATTTGCATTTGGGATTTTCAAATCACACATGTCTAAAATTATTTTTGATTATTATTATACTATTATTTCTACTGAATGCTCATGTCAAAAATAGGACTTCCAATTACAAAATGGCCTGTCAATTTATTATTTCACAAAAAAAAAAATGTCAGTCTTCTTTATCCCAGTCAAAGTAATGGAAAATATTATTATGGTTTCATCCTTGGTACCTATGCTTTCTTATTTCAATTAATTTTTTTAGACGGTTACAATCTGATTCTTTAATTGATTGTCCCTTACATAAACCCTCTGAAGAGACAAGGAAGAAGAAGGCTGCGAGTAGGATCCAAGGACAATGTTCTAATAGCCAAAATGTACTTTATCAGTCCCCTAAGTATGTGTGGTTTGCCACAAGAATGCATCTAACCATCTGCATTCATTGTTTATAAGATTTTCATTGTGAATGAGTCACCAAGTTTGCATTTTTTCCAAACATACAACTTCATAATAAAATTTGAGGTGGTTTACTTACCCATTAATTGTTAGTTGTTTATTATGTTTTTTTTTATTTGCATTGGATGGGCTTCATTTGTAGTTGTTCCACAAAAGGAACATTACAAGAACATAGAGTTTAATTTTGATTTGGAACAATATCAAGATATTGAATCAAGCAGCAACGATGAGGAGATCAGTGAACGTTGTTATCCCTTATTTATTATTCTTCAGTCAATTACAATATACATCATGCCTTTCGTGAAATGGTTGGTTCAATTTATTATACTAATCAGTTGTAGTAATATTAACAAATGAAGTTACCAACCAGGCAAAAGAGAAACAATATCATATTCATAGCAGCAAGAATTGAAACGACCCTGGACAATTTTTTTTATCAAGGTAAGGTCACTTTACTAAGTTTCCAAATTTCTTATTCAGATGTTTTGTTTTAGACATACATGTACGTGTAATTGTACTTTGACCGTTGTTTTAATTTTATCTACATGTAGGTGTTTATGTTTCTTTATTGTAACGTTAACTACAGAATGAGAGGGTGCGAGTGAAGTTATTTTTATAAGCTAAATCATGAAGCACAAACTATCCGTGCAACGTACGGGTAGTACATGCTCGTTTTCTAAAATACCAGATCCCATCAAACGATGAGTATAATATCAAAAGAGAGAAACCCTTACTCTAAAGATGCTATTAAGCACTCTTAGTGTGTGATTTGAATTAATTAATACAATTAGTTCAATATAACTCTAAAATCAACTCAATATCTAAATAATGCAAGACAATAGAGAACCAATGTAATTACATTTAAACATATATGTAACCATATATATTGATGAGCATAAAATTTAACATCAACTAATCCAAATCACAAATTAATCTAAACTAAGTACTTGATTAAGTAATAAGGGTCTAGCAATATAAATACAATTTCCAAGACAAAAAACCATAACTAGCCAAACAAATGGATTAAAATATAAAACGCTCACTTTATATTACGTAGAATTCAAACCCTTAGCTTCCATCATCAAGAGAATGATCCTCCAGCCACTGCAATTTGTCAATCACAAATTCCCCAAACGTATTCACAGTTTCAGCCATGCAACACATTGAATCAATTAAAAATTAGCTATAAACAATGAAATTGGGGGCTGAAATTGTGACACAGAGAATCAGAGGAAATCACAGTTGAAATGAATCAGAACAGAGGAAGATGCTACGGTCTCTGAAGGTCGGAGGGGAAAAATCAGTGAAGGTCGCTGGTGAGCTCGGTGGTGAACGGAAGTGGAGAAGGAAGGTCAAGGTGAAGGTGATTCAAACTCCCAGCTCTCTATGGCCTCTGATTCCTCGCTGCAATTCCCAGCTCTCTCCAAACTCAGTTCGGTCTCCTCCTCCCACGCGGCAGCTCTGACTTGGATGGTGGAATGGCTGTAGGTCACCAGCTGTGATGGTGATGAGGGTGAAGGCCGCCGGCGACTATGAAGAAGAAGACGAAGGTGAAAGATCAAAGCAGGATGAAGGTGATGATATCCCCAGCTTGCGGCGGTCTATATCGGTTCTCGCCTCCCTCTGCAATATTAAAGTCTTCAGCTCATTTCAGATCTGACCTACAGTGCCAAAAACGCTGAGTTTTGCTACGCTAAAATGTCATTTTCTACATTCATGGGACCAAAGTGTCATTCTTGAATTTCAAACCCCAATTTGCTATTTTCAGATTTAGTCCAAATTTTCAATTAAAAAATATTTAATCCAATATCAAATACTTTGAGAAAAATCAATGATTAAGAGTAATTATATTTATTTTGTCCTTTTTAGTTATAATTTAATATATTTACTCTTAATCTCAATTAAGCACAAATAAGATATTTTAGGTTCAATTATTGTGATAAAATCCCTAAATAAAATATAAAATATATAATAAAATTAGGGATTTGTTAACCAGAACCTTAAGATGTAAGGATATAATAGACATTCAACACAAAGCTTATGATAATCTTCCTAGGAATATAAAAGCCCAAAATGGTTTTTCCCCTTGAAAAAATACAAGCCCAACATGCATTTTGATTGAAGAACTCTACTATTATCCAATGTTTTCATAACTTAGAGGGATTCAACCCACCAAATCCCTAATTCAAAAACTGTGAACGATTGGACCGGGGTAATTAAATTGATATATATATTTTTAAAAAAAAAACTAAACAATATTTATTTATATATTTGTACCGTTGCGCTAATCATACTAACATTACAATAAAAGTTTTTATTATCTGTTATAATTTACCAAAATTATCAAGTATACTAGACTAATTGTCCAACTAAATTTGCACAAGCTTCTATAAATAACCAAAACTACCAATTAATCATCAAATATGCCTTTAAAATACACAAACCAGAAAACACAAAATAGCATATTTTGGGGTTATTGGAAACTGACTTAGTTTTTATCGGTTCACTTTTCAGTTGACTTTGGAGTATTCTGAATCAGACATATGATCAGTTCCTAGTCCGACACTCGTTCTATTTGATTTTGACAACACTGCTATTAACTATCATTGTGATTTAATTTTAACCAAGGTATTAAACTTAAAACAATTGCCTATGAAACCTACACCAAATTCTAAAAATATACTTGCGCTAAAATAGGCTTCGCTACTTATTTAATTACTATGCTCAATCCAAAGAGTTTTGAGAAGCAACATTAACAAAAGGAATTTATGGATAACATAAATACAACTTATACTAAATTAGGCTTGATTAGCTTCTTCATGTTTTTCCCATTTGATTCAGCCGTTCAATCTAAGAGGAAGCAGTATTGACTGGGAATTCATGAATATCATCATTCCAAGCATTCTTCAATGAACTGCATCAACATTTTCCACAGCAACCCACACACAGCACTGTTACACTTGAATCCTGACCTAAATGCCAATTGCCAAATTCTGTCACCTTTCTTGATTCCTCCTTTGGCTTCACAATGAGCCAACTCGTACCATACTGAACTCGAAGATGTGTTCCCAAATCTATTAAGTGTCATTCTAGAAGGTTCCATGTCCCAATCTTGAAGCTCATGCCTCTTCTGCATTGTGTCCAACACAGGCCTCTCTCCAGCATGAGTACAAAAATGCTCAAAAGCCAACTTGAAGTTGGGAACATAATTAGCTTTCATCTTCAACCTCAAAACCTTACTTCCCACAAAAGTTACAACAAATTTGAGTTTTTCTGAGATAGGAAGGACCAGTGGGGCCAGAGATGTTATGTGAGGCTTGATGACTTGGTGACTTGGCCTGCAACATTCAGGAGGTCTTTTGTGATGGCAAAACCAATGCGTTAGTTGTTGCTTATCTTCTTGTTGTTGGACACAGTTGTAGCTTTTGTCATCAGAAGCCATGACCGTACGAAGTGTGTGGATGGTTTGGTACTTTGAACGGTGACGATCTGAAGGATGGTTGGACAGGAGAGAAGCAGAACCACCCATGCGAAACGGACAATTAATGAGGAGCATTGAGGGGTTGTTGCCTAAGTATGAGCTTGAGATTTCACTTTCAGTGCTCAGCACCATGGCCTGCAAGTTAGGATGTGACTGTGATCGATCACATATAATGAAGTGTATTTGAGTGTACATGTTAAACTTTTATGGAGATGCATTGAGTTTTTATATTTCGCCCGCCCCACATAGTATATTTGATGTTAACTATAGTGTTCAGAGAGAAATAATAAGAAAGAAGAAAAAGCATATGTATAAAACTAATAAACTCAAAATTGAGATATTGATTTTGAACCCCTTATATATATCCAAATTCCCACATGACTTGTATGAAAAAAAAGTTTACATATTATACTAAACTATATGTATTGTCTTATTCTCATCTCTCTTTCTTGCCAACATTTTCTTATTCGTATCCAAAACACAACATTATTCAAATAAGCTCACCTAGACTAATTAATTGAAGATACCTCACATCATCACAAGACCCACAAGCAATTAAGTGGTGGCCACTCAATCAGCTGCCTTCATTCTTTTTCAAGCCATAAATTTAAAATATTGAGATCATATATTAATGTATACAAAAATATATTTAAGGACAGAATTTGATTACAAAAATTATTAATTAAAAATAATTTAATTTAAACTATGATTTCCTTATATAACAATACGATAGTATATTATAAATACATAAAATCATAAATATATAATTTTTATAACTCTAACATCACAGGCTTTATTTTTTTTAAAAAAAAACTATAACTTTTAGTTTTATTTATAAATAAACAACAAAATATATAAATAATTACAAACAAGTGCAACTGATATTGTGTTATCTTAATATTATGACATTGTGCATTATAACTCCACATCACAAGATTGATATTTCCAAAAAAAAAAATGTGTACTCTATTAAAATATTAATTAATAACAAAAATATGCATATATAACTCACAGCTGTAAGTCTGTAACCAATATTAGATCACATTCATTATATGAATATACTTCATTAATGATGGTACCTAACTCAATTAATTGAAGGAACATCACAAGAAACACAAGCGCTGTATTTTTTTAAAACATTAATATTTAATACTTATCCAATTATTGATATAGAACTCAACAACATATATACTGAAAAAAATTGATGAACTAAATTAAATTGGAAAATTAATTTAAACTATAAGCCCCGGTTATCAACTTTCAAACTAGAGAAAGTTCAATTTAAAGAAACTGGAAGCATAATCAAATTAATTTAAAAATGCATGCGTATATATACTTTTCCCATTTTTTTAATAATTTAAAAACGAAATTTAGTTTAATTGTGGGTTCAATTTAAGGGAAATTTCTGAAAAGTCTCTCATTGTAAAATTTATACTACCTGAAGCTACATAAGGACCAAAGTCCTTGAGCAGATACAATTCATTTTTAACAGGTGCAACTATTCTTTAGTTATATAAACATATATTTTTATCTATGTGCAAAAGAGTTGCACTTGCTAAAAAATATGTTACATATGGGTCGTTTCATGTACACTTTAGATAATAAATTTTGTAATAAGAGAATTTTTAGCAATTATTCCTTGAATATGAGGAACAATATTAAAATCAAATTTTGGGAATGCCTGAAGGATCGTTTGGCGAAGTCAATAGCAAGAATGCCAGCACAACATCCCATGCCACTAAGATCATAGCACAACACATCATCTCGGAGCTTATATCGATTCACAATCATATCACACAGAGACGGTTTTGGACAAAACGAACTGCAATTTATTATGAGAATTCCTATGTCCTTAGGTTGTACCCAATATGTTTTCTGAAGAAGTTCATCGACAACTCCGAAAAACACACTCTCTGCTCCTTCCACGCTACAACTAGAGACTTATTTGGTAGGATCTCCATTAGAGCTGGAGCTGTGTAGGTCTTGGGTCCCACACCTGACTTATCAAAAAATTTTGGATCATTTTTACCCCAAAAGTTTTTGCCAATGATCATTAGATACCTAGAAATTTTTGTCCGTGCAATGTAGCCCGGGAAATTCTAATTTCTTAGCAATGCTGCCCTTCTTGAACCCCACCAAACGGTTAACAATTAGTGTGACCAATTTTATTAAGTTGCCTCTACCACATCAGATATTGTGCTACGTGATATTCCACATATTATGCAACATCACAAAAGAAAATTAAAAAAATTTGAAATACCGAACATACCCTTTCCTTACCCTCGCCAGATCCAGAGAGAGAGAAAATCAAGAGTGAGGAAGATGAAAAGCAACGAGATCGAAGAAATTTGCTGTAGAAATTCTTTGCTTAATCTTCTCTCAGATTTAAAACAAAATCCTCACTTAGTCTCTCAAATCGAAGAAATTAGATATGGAATGTGATTTAAAGCGGCAGCAGTGTGGCTATGGAGGGCGGCGATTGTGGGCATCGGAGAGCCAATCGCAGGCGACAGATGGAGAGGCGGCGGCTTGGGACCAAATGAGATGGAATCCTTTGGAGAAGAATTGAATGTCGGTGGTGGTGATGAGGATAGAACCGGGGGTGGCCAAAGAGCGGATTTGGGAGAGGAGGGAGGTGATGATGAAAAAGTGAGCTCTAAACACTAAGTTCCTCACCGCCGTACACAAGCACGAAACTTCTTCTTCTTCTTGTGAGTTGGGATCACTATCTCTCGGCAAAATCCTTGGTGAGTCACCTCTTTTTCTTCTTCGATGCTTTAGTTTGGCCCATGTAATTTTCTTGTTCTATTGTAGAAGCTGGTCAACTGAGGATTTTCTGGGAGGGATTTTTTTTTGTTTGAACTCAAGCTTCATCATGTTCATCCTTAAAATTTTGTTTTACTTGATCTGTGCCATTGAATATGGGATTGTAGAATTCATAGTTCCTTCTCTTTTTGACAATCCGTGGACGCTTCTGATGATTGGAGGATGAGAGATGTTATTTTTTTTTTCATGTTGTTAATTTTTTTTCTCTATTGATTGATGAGGTTTTTTTTTTTTTCCTCAGATTGATTCTTTTTCCAAATTGCTTATTTTTTGGGGAGATTTACACTTAGGTCCCATGCAAGGAAAAAAATGAAAAAATGGTCCCTATAGATTGCAAAATGAAAAAATGGTCCCATGGAGTTGTCAATACAGACTCCTGGAGTTGTTAATGACAACGCCAGGAGCCTGTATTGACAACTCCATGGGACCATTTTTTCATTTTACAATCTATAGGGACCATTTCTTCATTTCTCTTCTTCCTTAGGACTTCACTGTCATTCTCCCTTATTTTTTTGATTGTTCATGGACTGATGGCAATGAAGTGGTGTCTTTTCCATATTGTCTTTCAGATTGGTGATTCTTTTTCCAGATTCCTTTTAAAATTTATATTACTGCATTTCTTATTGTTCTAGATTGATTCTTTTTCCATCAGCTATCTTTTCTTTGATTTTTTTTCTTATGATTTTTGTTATAATTTCAGTAAGGATGATGATTAAGTGGCATACTATGTGGCATGAAATCTAACGTGGCAGAGCCAACTCAGCAAAATTAGTCAAATTAACAGTTAACCGTTTGGTTGTGTTAAAAAGGACAACATTGCTACGAAATTAAAACTTCTGGGCCTACATTGTGAGGCTAAAAACTTCTAGGTGCCCAGTAGTGCTCCTCAAAAACTGCCAAGACAAAAATATCTCTTAACCCAAAATTTTTATACAAAGCTTCAAGTTCTTCTCTGATAAAGTCCCAAGCTTCTTTGCTCTTTCCAGCAACATGTCCTTTGTGACAAAACATGAATCGTCTGGCTTGTGGCATGAGAAGTATACTAGGTATACTTTCGTGGGTTGTCTCTTGGAGAAGTACTAATGGAAAATATTGGAGAGGGTTAGGAGAAATATTATTGCAGAGAAGTAAGAAGACATTGGAGTTATTGGAGGAAGATATTTGAATTCATTATGATGAACACAAGCTGAAGTTGAAGCTGCTACTAAAAAGGAAATGAGCAGTACGTTCATCATGTTGAACGAAGAAAACTAAGAAGTGTAGTGGTAGTTGAGAATTCTCTATATGCTTGTTTGAGCGTTATACTCAAAAATTATGACAAATTATTTCTTTTTTCTTTCCCTGGCTAGACTAAAGTTTTATTTCAATATATAACCAGATATTTCCTCTGATCCTTAATCTATTAAGGTTTTGGGTACAAATTTATTCTGAAAGTTTTCACTTGATGGGTATTAATTAAGCTTTTTCAATGTCAACCCTATTTAAAAAAATTAACTATGATTCCGAAAAACGCAATTGTTAGGAGGAAAGAAAATGCATTTACGCACTAAAAATCGAAAAGGATTATATGTTTGATCAAATAAAAAGAAAAAGCTATGAGAGCAAAAAAAATTTCCATCTTGACATGGATAAAATTGAAAATCTATTTTATTTTCAAGTAAAGTTAATCACTTAACCTATATATATATATATATATCATTGATGATTCTGTTGAGATGGTTGTTAGAGGTGCTTTCTTATAATAGGAATCCAAGGGGACTATATCTCTCTGAATAAATAACTTAAACAATGTGTGGTTAGATCTTTATTAGGTGTTAGCATTATTTTTCTCTTGAACTGACAATAATAAATGAGAATTCATCTAATGCAGGTGGTGTCTAATTGGTGGGGTGTAAAATTCTAATCCGCATTAATTAGTGTACACATCTTATCGATGGTAGACTGTACCGGCCACCCTTTGTGTTTGTGAGGGAAATCTTTTTTAGAATTTGTATATTTTTTTGGGTCTAAAGTGATTTGTACATCAAACGATCAACATAACTAGAAAAAAAAAAGTACGTACCCACACAAACGACGTCTTTGATTATGATTACTAAAAATATAATCTTTAGTTTTTAAATTCACAGTATATTAATAATTTTTCTGAAATTAAAAAAAAAAATAGAGTGCATAATATATAACTCCTCTATCTCTTTTTTTTTTTTTTTTGTCAATATCCTTTATGTGAAGGAGCAGGAGAGTCATCTTTTTTTTTTTTTGATAGACAGCAGGAGAGTCATCTTTCACTACTCTATTATGATGTTTTTAGCGGGAGGGACATAGTTTAAAAATTATAACAAGTAAAAATTCCTAGAAAAAACTTTCATATATTTTTTTATATTTTATTTGTTTTGTATAATTTATGTTACTAGTGGAAAAATGACGTCCTTCTCTTTTTTCAAGAAAATACGACGTCTTTTAAAATATGAATTTAATAGTTTTAACCGTTAGAAGGAAGAGATAAAGGATTTTGAAGGAAGAAAGTTTTGCAAAGTTTTTGAAAGAAAATAAGAAATACACTACATACATATAAAATACTTTATAATTAGGAGAAATTAACGTAATACTAATTTTTTTAGAAAATTATATATATGGATGATATTGATATATATTAATATTATAATGCTAATACCAATTTGCAGAACTCGTAACATCATGTAAGCATTGTGAGAATGCAATAGTAAATTAGTGGTATTATATCCTTTTATGTGTTAAGAATATATATATTTTGTGTTTTACATCATTTTATTTAACTCGAGGGAATGAATTCATACAATCACATGTTGAAATTGCACATAATATCACTAGGGTTATTCAAACAAAAATTAGGTGATCCACACTACTGAGAATAAGTTGCAAAGTAAGGTTGCTTAATGGGTGATGTGACTCGATCTACACTACCAGAACCGGGACGTATCATTCGGTTCATATGGAACATGGGATTTAGCGTGCATGAATAAGTTGATCGCTGATGAAATTATGCAAGTAGATATATATGATGTCATGATTTGGTCTGTCTGAAAATACTAATGGGATGTTCACAGTTAAAGTGCATATTTCTTTCGACCAAAAAAAAAAAAGGTGCATATTTCTTAATAGAAGAAAACCCTACATCTTTTCAAAGGGCTATGTATATATATACTCCCTCTGGTCATTTTTATGGGAAACTTTCTTCTTGATTGTGGAAAACGAACTAGAAATTAAAATTAGTTAAAAACAATAACTGTTTCAAAAATATAATATTCTTTCCAAATATGCCCTTGTTATATAACAAAAGAGTATAGGAGAGAAAATGAGTAATAAATTATTAAATGAAAGAGAATTAGTGGTTGATTATAAATTAAAGATATGTAATTAATAGGGGGTAGAAAAGGAAAAGTAGATTAAATTTTGAGATAAAAAAGTTGCATATATTAAGAACCAACCCGAAGAGAAATAAAGTTGCTTATAAATAGGATCGGATAGAGTATATAAAGGTATTTTGAAATAAATGGAAAGGCTCGGAGGGAATTCGATTTCATATATGGTTGGTCTTTCACGATAGGCTTTCGACACTTTGTGGTGGTGTAAGGCAGATATATATTGAATAAGAAGAACCAACTTGAGATTACAAGATTGTATTGAAAAAAACTCCTTGAGATTACAAGGGTTTTAAACAAACACCACTAACTATGATTGATCATTTAAACAAGGGATTAAACTAACAAATGACCCATATATGAAATATCAAATTAAAAATTGTACTTGTTATAAAATAGGCATTCACTTATTCTTTATTATATCACGTGGCTCAATCTAATTTGAGATAGCTAGTTTTGAGAAGAAGCATCAACAGGGAATTCATGAATATCATCCCTCCATGGATTCTTCAATGAACCTCCTTCAACATTGTCCAAAGCAACCCAAACTACACTGTTACACTTGAAACCTGACCCAAATGCTAATTGCCAGATTCTGTCACCTTTCTTGATTCTTCCTTTGGCTTCACAATAAGCCAACTCATGCCACATTGAACTCGAAGATATATTCCAAACCTATAAAGTGTCATTCTCGAAGATTCCATGTCCCAATCTTGAAGCTCAAGACTCTTCTGCATTGTATCCAACACAGCCCTCCCTCCAGCATGCATAGAAAAGTGCTCAAAAGCCAAGTTGAAGTTGGGAACATAATTAGCTTTCATCTTCAACCTTAAAACCTTACTGGCTACAAAAGTTATAATAAACTTGAGTTTATCTGAGATTGGAAGGACCAGTGGGGCGAGAGATGTGATGTGAGACTTGAGAACTTGACTTGCAACGTTCATGATGTCTTTTGATATGGCAACACCAAGTTGTTGTTGGTCATCTTGTTGAAACACACAGTTGTAGCTTTTGTCATCGTAAGCCATGTGGGTACAAAGTGTGTGGATGATTTGGTACTTTGATCGGCGACAATCTGAAAGATGGTTGCAGAGAAGAGAAGCAGAACCACCCATATGAAAGAGAAAATTTGTGAGGATCATTGATGGGGTGTTGCCCGTATACATTCCTGAGGTTGAATTTTCAGTGCTCAGCACCATGGCGTGTGAGTTGGGATGTGACTATTTTATATGAAAATAATGAAGCTCACATATGAGTGAGTATATATGATAACTTTATGCCATAATTGAGACTCCAACAATATTAAATTTAAAGGAAAATTTATATCCTTTTGTAATTATAATCTGATGCAACTCAGTTTCTATAGTTTTGACTCATTTGTACCTCAATCACTGAACTGTAACTTGATATTTAGTCCGTACTTATAGTTTAACTATTTAAAATATTACTCCTACCTCTGTTCTTTAATGGAAGATATAAATAGAGAGTTGATCTTGGTTCTAAATATAAGATGTAGTCTCCATAATTGTCATGCATTTTCAAAATTACCCATATTAATGCTCCTTCAACAATAATCAAGTAAAAATGAGAGATAGGGAGTTAAGGAAGATGATTTAGGATGGTGTAAAAAAAAACATGTCATATTAACTAACTTGCCTAACTTTTTTGATCTAATCAAATTTGGTAAAAAGGTCCTACATTAAAGACCAGAGGAATAGTTCACTATATTTTAGAAAATAAAAAATATATATATTTCATAAAGCATAGGAACTAAAGTTTTAAATGGTTAAAACTGTATGAATTTAGATGCAGTGAGTTAAAGCTTTAAGGATCGAGTTTTAACTAGGTCAAGACTATAGGAAGACTTAGTTCCATTGAGTCAAGGTTTAAGAAGTTAATTACAACCAAGTCAAGAATATAAGGGTCAAAAGATTAATTTTTCTTGAATTTAAAATAAGAGAATATATACATATACCTGGAGGAGGCGTTTGGCAAAGTCAATAGCAAGAACCCCAGCACTACACCCCATGCCACTAAGATTATAGCACAATATGTTATTTTTGAGCTTATAACGATTCACAATCATGTCACACAGAGATAGTTATATGGACAAAACACACAACAATTCACAACAAGAATTCCTATATCCTTAGGTTTGACCCATGTTTTCCCCAAAATTTCATCAATGGCATTGAAAAATACAACTTCTATCTCCTTCCTTGCTTCAACTAGAGACGTATTTTGGTGGGATCTCCAATAAATACCAAGGAAAGTGTGTCTTAGGTCCCATGCCAGACTTATCTAAAATATTCTTCATTAGCTTCAAGCGTTTTGTTCTGGAAAGTTCAAAACTCTCTTCGCTCTTTCCACTGTCTCTTCCTTGGTGATAGCACAAGAATCGTTTGGTTTGAAGCATGCAAAGTCTACTAAGTATATTGGTCTTGGTTTTCTCTTCAAATGATAAAAAATGGTGGCTAGGGTTCGGAGGAGTAATGTTGCAGACAAGAAAAAAACCTTTAGAGATGGTTGAAGATAATTGAACTCATGAATGAAAGCCAAAGCTGAAGCTGCTACCAGAAACGACATGAACAAACGGTTCATCATGTTAAAGGGTGAAGGCTAATTAAGCAGTGATGGAACTTGAGAATTCTCCATTTGTTTGGTTGAGAGTCAGGGAGAAGTGAGACAAAATATGAACAGCCCAGTCAACAAATATTGACCAAGGCCACTATTATTTATAACCAATCTAGCTCATTACAACCAATGACAGACCCGATATGGGCTTAATCAGATACATGATATGAACTAGAATGTAAAACCATATTACAACCTAATTATGCACAATACCAAGTACAATACAATATACACATTCTAACACCCCCTTCAAGTTGAGAACCATACAAATTAATGGTTCCCAACTTGGACAAAAATCTTTTGCAATCATCATGACCAAGTGGCTTTGTTAACAGATTAGCCAACTACTATTTTGAGTTTACATGCTGTAGAGTGATGCAACCTTCTATTAATTTTTCACAAATGAAGTGGCAAATCGATTTCAATGTGCTTCGTTTGTTCATGAAACACTGGATTTGTTGCAATGTGAATAGCAGCTTTACTATCATAAAAGATTTGGGCTAGCTATACTCCCTTAATGTTCAAGTCCTCCAGCATGCGTGACATCTATACAATTTCTCAAACAACAACACTCAATGCATGATATTCTGCCTTTGCTAAAGATTTGGAACCATACATTGTTTCTTTGACTTCCAACATATTAACGATCCCCCAAGCTTGATTGCATAGACGGTTATTAACCTTTGAATGTCCAGACAAGTTAACCAATCAGAATCAACATAACACTCCAAGTTAAAACATCTTCTAGACTCCAGCAGTATTCCTGAACTTGGATTGCCTTTAAGGTATCGCACAACCCGAATGGCAGCCTCTATGTGAGCCTTTCTAGGTGTACTCATAAATTGACTCAATGTCTGCACAACATAAGCAATATCAAGACGAGTAACAATAAGATATGACAACTAAACTACCTATCTTCTATATACAGTGGGGCTAGGTAGGAGAAGATCTTGATGTTTCCTGTTGGCAGGTTTCGGTGTTGTTTCTTACTTCTATTAAATCTGCTATCCCTTCTACCATCTGCTGATAATCTGATATTTTGGTCCATAGGAACCGAAAGTGGCTTTGCTCCACTTAGTCCTATGTTTGAAATAAGATCTAAGGCATACTTTCGCTGACATAAAACTATTCCCCTTTTTGATCTACTTACCACCATCCCAATAAAATATCTCAAATGTCCTAAATCCTTTATCTTAAATATGTGGTGCAAGTGTGCTTTCAAGGCATTTATCTTTTCCATATTATTACCAAATATCACAAGTCATCTACATAGACTAATACTAAAGTCACATCAGTTTCAGTTTGATTTATAAAGAGAGAATAATCATATTTACTTTGCCTAAACCCCTTTGTATCAATGCCTCCATGAGTTTAGCATTCCATTGTCGAGAAGTTTGTTTCAAACCATACAAGGATTTGTATGATTTGCAAACTTTATTTTTATCAAAAGAGTCAAATCCTTGAGGCATTTTCATGTATACCTCCTTATTTATGTCTCCTTATAAGAATGCATTATTGACATCCATTTGAAACAAATGCCAATTATGCATTGCAGCAAGTGACAAAATAGCTCTCACGATAACCATTTTAACAACGGGGGAGAAGGTTTCAAAATAGTCTATACCTTCTTGTTGACTATAGCCCATAGCTACATGTCTTGCTTTATACCTTTCCACCTCACCACTAGACGTATACTTCACCTTGTATACCCATTTGCATGCTATCACCCTCTTTACTTTGGGAAGATCAACTATCTCCCAAGTTTTGTTCTGCTCTAGTACTTTCATTTTATCCCTTATAGCCTCCATCTATTTAGAATCCTGTTATGCTTGATGAAAGCTTTGGGGCTCAAGAATCGCATCAGTAGATAACAAGTAGTCTTTGTAAGGAGAAGAGATATTATAATAAGATATATATTTATGGATAGGATACTTACAAGTTGTCTTTACCTCTCCTTGAGTGTTTGTGATAGTTGCACATATATAGTCATTAAGCCATGTTGGTGACTTCTTACTTCTTAAGGGCCTATCATTCCTTTGATCATGTTACTCCACATCGATGGGGGTTTCATTCCCAAAATCATTACCTTATGGAATTAATTCAGGTTCTACATTACCTGATTTGGTATTGTCAACAGTTTCTGGAAGTGTTGCAGGTTCTGTGCTACCAGATTCCCGCTGATTTGTGTGGTTACTAGGCGGTCCAATGTCTCTTGGTGTGGTAGAATTTGCAGTAGGAAGGTGAATGTCTAAATCAAATGGTTTTGACCTTCCAATGATGACCCCCTTTGACTAGTAGGGATGGAATCCTTAAAGGGAAATCTAGATTCGAGAAAAGAAACATGCCTACTAACAATAAGAGATTTAGAGTGCAAATTATACAAAAGATAACCCTTTTGGTTAGTCAGGTATCCCATAAAAACACACTGATCAGATCTGGGCATAAATTTATCACCTACAGTTTGATTCACAGCAAAAGCTAAACAACAAAAAATCCTAAGAAAGCGTAAGTCAGGCTGCTAGTTATATAACATTTCATATGGAGATTTATAAGCATGAATTTTAGAAGGAGTTTGGTTGCTTAGAAAAGTTGCTGTTTTGATAATCTCACCCCAGAATTTAATAGGCATCCCTAAGTGAAAAACAAGACTATAAGCAACATTTAAAAGGTGGCAATGCTTTCACTCAACTACCCTATTTTATTGAGGTTTGTATGGACAAGTCGTCTCATGTAATGTACCTTGACTATTCAAATAGGAGGTGAGATCATGATTAAGGAACTCAAGTCCATTGTCACTACGAATTCTTTTGATTGAAGTAGAAAATTGAGTATGCACATATGCCATAAAGTTCTTTAAATGGTGGACACATTCAATCTTATTTATCATTAAAAACACCCGAGTACATTGAGAAAAGTCATCCACCATAGTAAAGAAATACCGATGGCCTTTATAAGTAGGTTCCCTATAAGGTCCCCATGTGTCAACATGAATCAAGTCAAAACAACAATGAGTGATAAACTTACTCGAAGGGAAAGACAACCTAGTTTGTTTGGCTTGAGTGCAAACATCACAAGTATTGGAAGGTAAAACAACAACTTCATTCTTAAGAGCATCTAACTGATGAATTACATCATAAGGGGAATGACCTAATCTATGGTGCCACAACTCAAAATGTATGTGCTTAGAATCTTGCATATTCATAACAGCTTCATGCTTAAGGTCATGTTCAACTAGATAGAAACCACTAAAAAGTTTACCAATCACCTGTGTCTTCCCAGTAGCAATTACCTGCACAATGCACATTTCTAGGTAAAAAGAGATAGCACAATTCACTTGTTTCGTTAACATGGATATAGAAACCAAGTTAAAATAACAATCACGGCAATAGTATACATCATTCAACAAAACACTATCAAATAAAACAACAGTCCCAATATGTGTAATACGAATTCTATCCCCATCTCGCATTTTAACTCTTCTAATTGGCCTAGTATATGGATTAATAGTATGAAACATATGTAGATTTCCATATATATATATATATGACATGTGGCACCATAATCAAGTATCCAATGTGAACGAGACAAGTCAATAGGGACGGCATTAACAATACCTGACACATACTCACCAATCTCTTTTGCTACCCTAATGGCTATCTCCTCATCATCCTTCTGCAACAGATGAAGAATTTTGTTGTATTGCTATTAGGTGAGAGTTGGTGCCATTGGAAGAGAAGGGGAAGTATTAGTAGAAGGGTTGGACTTATGATAGCTTGATTAGCTACAGCATCAGAATCCCGAGGAGTCTTAGAGCTAGGGGAAACCCAATTAACTGATAACAGGATTCCCGCTTATGGCCTCTTCTGTTACAATGTGTACACACGTCCATAGACCTGCCCCTGCCTTGTCCACGTCCGATCTTGCCACTCCTTATGGTTATGGTGACATTTTCAAGAGGATTATTGTTGCCATGTGTAGAGATGGTTCGGTGATCTTTATCTTGAATGATCATCAAGTAGGCTTGATTCACAGTAGGCAATGGGGTCATCAAGAGAATCTGGGAGCGTGCCTATTGGTAATATTCATAAAGATCCATTAGAAATTGAAAGAGTTTCTGTTTTTGGGTGACTTTGACAAATTCCTGGGCTGTGTAACAACAGAATGATGGCAGAGGTACCAAAGAAGAATACTCATCCCAGAGTTCCTTCAATTAGGAAGCAACGCTCAAATTCCCTTAGCTAATGGTAGAGATACTGCGATAGACAGTGTAGATTTTAGTCCCATTGGTCTTCTGATATAGCTCCTGAAGCTTTCCAAACCAAATGGGACGTATTAGCGAAAACAATGCCAAAAGCAATGTCCTTGTGCACTGAATTGATTAGCCGGAGAGGACCACGGCATCACAGCTATCCCAATATTCCTGAAGGTCTGGAAATTTGTTTCGATTAAGGCTCCCATCAACAAAGCAGAGCTTATTTTGCCTCGCAAAGCAATGTTCATAGCTCTCGACCAGATCATATAATTGTTGGCGCTAGTGTGAATTTGAGAAACTAAGGTCGTGGCTTGTGTTTCCAATGGGTGGAGGTAGAGAAGATGGTGAATGTCTATTTCGGGCTTGGTCAATGCCATTATACCAATTCTTGAAAAGAGGAGTAGAGAAATTTAAGAGAAAAAAAATACTAACCGATGGAAAGCACTAACTGGAACAGGGGAACCGATCTGGCTGGAGCCGACGAACCAAGAAAAGAGGGCACAAGATCATGAAAATTGCAACCAAGAATGAAGGATCGAATAGGGTCGCGGCGAACTACGAAGGAGAAAGGTTTTGGCGAGGCCGTCGCACGGTGTTGGTGTGACGGCGGTAAAGAGAGAGATATTCAAAATCGAAAGTGGTCTTAGGCGTAGATCAAGCAGATGCAATGCAATCCAACGATAGATCTTGGGGCTAAGGAGGATCGAATGGTGGAAGAAAAAGAACTGACAGAGTGTGGGTCTTGAAAAAAAAATAAATTGCAAACCTAACCTCACTACCACATGATGACTTGACAAGGCGAAAAAAGAAGAATCTTAGATTGATCTGCCACTTGGACTAGGACCTAAACTAGCCTGCTCTGATACCATGAGAGTCAAAGAGAAGTGAGACAAAATATGAAAAGCCCAGTCAACAAATATTGACCAAGGCCACTATTATTTATAACCAATCTAGCTCATTACAACCAATGACAAACTCGATATGGGCTTAACCAGATACATGATATGAACCAAAATGTACAACTAGATTACAACCTGATTATGCACAATACCAAGTACAATACAATATACATATTCTAACAAACATATTCTAATAGAGATTATATAGAGAAAGTTTAGATGAATTTACATATTTTTTTTTGTATCTAGCTGGCTAGGAGGTAAACACTCCGTACGTTTTATTTTTTGTAAATTAAACGTTTTGTTAAATCAAACTAGATTATGGGATCACGTTTTTATAAGTTTTGAGGCGATTTACACTTCTCATGATTTATAAGTAGTCATATGATTAACCTCCAGGTGTAACCAAATATTTTTACGTAGACATTATAACTGTCATTACATAGTTGCTAAAATGTAAAGCCCCCCTTATTATTAGTAAATTTAATGGGTAATTAAAAGACATATATGCAAACACATACATTAATATATAATTACAATATATACATTTTTAAAATATTTCTTAAATTGATATATAAGACTAAAAAATAATTAAAATTAGTGATTGAGATTTGATAATAAAAAAAATTAAATAATATATATATATATATATATATAACAATCGAAATGGATACGATTGTTTTGCTACCTATACATATATATAGAGTAATACTATATGCAATAGTAATCAGAATCTTACATTTTTTAACAGCATCATACTCTCATAAATTGAATGGAATTTTTTCCATGTTTCTTATTAAAAAGATCTTTGCAAGCTTCTTTTTAATACAAACAATCAAAACTTCCAATCTGAATGTTTTAAGTGAGTAGGGCTAACTCTTAATTTCAGAACTGCAGTACATCTTTGTGTGCACATTCATTTCAAGTTATAGAATTAAAGATTGTTAAAATGTAGGTTATGATGTTTTATCTTGCATTTTCGTAAGGTAAGCATTACTTAATACATTGACTAATGATGTTAAAAATATAATAAATATTATACATTTGTATTCTTTGATTATGTAACAAACGATTAATTAAGTTGTTTTACGTTTTTCTTGCTCTTTTTTGGCCTTAAGTTATTTGTCGTTAGAAATGATATAAATGAAGAAACAAACGAACCACGGAGTCCAATTACTAGGACAGTATCAAACAAGTCATTTGATAGACAGTTAAGTAAACTTTTTGGCATTCAATGGTTTTTGAAGTGTCCATAAAATTAGTTGGTAAAAGGGCATATATCAATCATGAATTCGAATCTCATCCTACTTATATAAGTCATTTTTAATTTATTTATATAAATAAAAAAATTAGTTACCATAAATTAAAATTACATTATCTTTTAAAAGGATCATAATTAAATGCAATAAATTCAAACTTATTCATTTTTGTTAATAATTCACTTCAACCATACAATAGTGCAAAATGCTATATTTGATATTGGTTAAAAGTGTATTATCGCTACAACATATAAGGTGTAGTAGAAATTGGAGTAGTGGAAAATAGATATTATGGCTTTAGTTACAAATGACCTGATACCGTAAATGAATATATTACAGCGTCAGTTACAAATGACATGACGCCGTAAAGGAATACAAGAAAAATGGTTTACTCCAGGCGTTGCCATGTCATTGGCCAGCCACTGCCGTTCGGCCGACCACATTGCTGCCATTTGTTCATGCCATGTCCGGCTGACCACATTGCGACCATTTGTTCATGCCACCTTGTGTCCATGTCATCGCCTTGTTCATGTCACAAATTGGATGCATTTTGTGACAAAGGGAGAATTTGAACTCTTGACTTCACGCACGTACTGATATGCCTTTGCCAGTTTAGCTATGACAAACTTGCAATCTTTATTTACAAAATTATATATATAATATTTATTTTTAATTATTTCATGTAAGTATTAATAATTAATATATTATTTATTCAAAAAATTTAAAAACAAATATTTTACAAAATAATAGTTATATTATATATTTTAATTTTGATTTGTATTTAATACTTATATTTTTATTTTTATATGACATTATTGAAACATTCACATATTTGAATAAAAAATAAGCAACAATAATTTTTATATATTTATTTTATTATTGTATTTATATTATAATTTTATAATATAGTCTCACTACTACAAAAGAGGGATTTAGTGGTGCACCTCTTGTGACACTTCTTTAAAGAAGCACCATAGGTAGTTATTTTTTTTAAAAAAAATATTTAAAAGCTGTGGTGCTTACTATTATAAACATCATAGCTAGTATTAAGTTTCTATGACACTTACCTAAACAAGTGCCACACAAAGTCTTTATTTTTGGGAGGAAAAAAAATAAAGTGCCGCTAGCTAAAGCTGACATTATTTATTTAAAAAAAAAAGTAAATAACTTGGGTGGTGCTTATCAGGTCAGCACCTTCCAAGGCGTTGTAGTACTATTCCACTCAAAAATGTGTGGTCTTAGAGCGCCATTTAAAAAAAAAAAAAAAAAGGCCACTACCTCCCTTTCATTTAAAAATAAAAGTCAGACCAAGAGAAGTTTTGGCGCTTCCTTTACATTTAAAAAAAAAAGACAGACACTTTTTTAAAACAAAAAAGGCCTTGGAAGGCGCTTTACAATAAAGCGCCTTCCAAGGCCACTTGTGTTCTGCATCGAAAAACTACTTCTTTGAACTGATCAGAAGCAATTAGGCTTCTATGTGCTTGCTAAGAGTTAAGAAATAGTGATGAGTACTACTGAAGACTTATTGGCTCAATATACAACAATCTTAAGGCATTCTTTTGGAAAAATCTCGCCGACACTGAAATAAAGAGGCTCACATGCATGGTGCTAGGGACCGCCATGGATGATTTAAGATGCTTTGCGTTGCAGAGAGAAAAAGACATGAACGTACGTGGTCACTGTGTGGCTTGCACAAACCAAACTGGCATTATCTATCTTTCAAATTCAATGCTTTCTTTAATTTGAGCTCTCAACCACACGGAGTTAAAGGATTTTGTGTCTCAAACCTACTTCAAGGATTCTAATAAATGCCTTTTCACATTTTAGGCAAGAAATTGCTGTTTTACTACGTCAGATCTGATTACTCTCAAGTTCAGAATTTGGGACACAGCTTGAAAGCAAGAGAATTTTTTACTGCGCCTGCCATGCCGTTGCCAACTTCTGGCTCCATGTGAGACCACTTTCATGCGTCAACCAACTCTATCTCTAGTGCTCTATAATTTGATCAGACTCTGTGAATAACTTGTCTTTAATCACATATAGGGATGGAAATAGGCCAGGCCCCTAACAGGGGCCTACGGCCTAACCTACATAAAGCCTATCCTAGCCTATTTAGTAAATAGGCCAGGCTCAGGCTCAGGCATATTGCTAGGCCTATTTAGATAAACAGGTCAGGCCTATTTTTATAAGGCCTAGCCTACAAGCTTACAGGCCTGGCCTATTTAATTTTTTATTTTAAAAAATATATTATTATATAAGTATAGATAATATCATCTAAATAATTTTATAAATTTACCAACTTAATCTTAATTCTAAATTCTAAGTTTCATATTTCATCGTCATTATACACATCCCTTGTTTTCGCATAAATCATTCACCTCTACATCTCTTCTCTTCGATCGCTCGAGATGGCAATACTAACTCACTCTCTCCCCTAATTTGTACCCTCCACTAAAGCATAAAAAATGTTATGAGTTTATTTTAGTGTTAAATGAAATATTATAATCTTAACAAGAGGAGTTTTTCCCAATTTATGTGGAAAGAATAAAATAGGTAAAAATCTAGTTTTACATGTTATTTGTTATGCTTGGTCGATTTTAAAAAATATATCTCATTAGTCAACAGTCGATTAGTTTTTCTTATTCCTATTTACTCGAACAAGTGTTGTCACTAGATATTATTTTCTTTTCCTTACTAAGCCTTAATATTACTACAAGAATAGATGTTAGGCTTTTAGGATATAATATAGAATTGTATATAAGCATGAAGGGTTATATATGAATTTGGCAGCATAGGCTTTAAAGGCTATTTAAAGTCCTACATTTTAAGTAGGCTTTTAAACAGGCTTCAGGCCTTCTGAAGGCCCAGGCTCAGGCCTAAAAAAAAGCCTACATACAGGCTCAGGTCCAGGCTCAGGCTTTGAATCTTTGTTGCAGGCCCAGGCCTATTTAGGCAAAGCCTAATCTAGCCTAGCCTATTTCCACCCCTAATCACATAAAAACAAATGCCAAGGCCTTGGCAGTTTCCAAGGATAGGCCTTGCAAGGTGCTTTGCAATAAAGCGCGCTCTTTTTTATTTAATTTTTTTTTTAAAATAAGTGTCTGAAGTTTTTTCTTAAAAAAATGTAAAGGAAACAATGGTGTTTGCATTGCAAGCATCAAAGCTTCCCTTAGTATGATTTAATTTGTTTTTTATATGAAAGAAGAACAATATCTTAATTTTTTTTTTAAAAAAAAAAAGCACCTTGGCAAGCGCCATATAAGGATATAAATTTTGTTTTTTTAAATAGGGAAGCAATGGCCCCTCACCTTGTATGGCGCTTGCAAGATGCTATAAATTTTACATATCCCCGCCATTATCATTTTCTCCCGTGACCTCCAGCTCCCCATTTCTCAGAATTCTATTGGTCTCCACTCTATTGATCCACCACCTTTTCTTATCCATTGTCCCCACTCCTTCCTATCTTTGACGGCTGCAAGTAGAAACTTCCTTGGTCCCCCCACTTTTTGGCTTTTCTTATCTTCTCCTCATGCACATTGCTTCAACATTTGGTCACCACTTCCGTTGCAGTACAAAGCTTCCTCTCCCATGTGTGTTTTTTTTTCTTCTTGTCTCGGCCTCCTGCAGAAGCTCCCTAACTTGTAAGTGTTTTTTTTTTCCAACATTTGGTCCATTGTTTCTTCTTCTTCTTTTTAGTTAAAATCTATCATGAATCTTACATGTGTGTTCATAATTTTTTTTCCAGGTATTTATTTGAAGTTTCAACTCTGCCTTCTTAAACTTCCTATATATTGTAAGTTTTTTAATTTTTGAACTTACAAATATAATAATACTAGTTTAATCCTCCATAGAAGTAACATATATGACTCAAATTTAAGCAACTTAAATGCTGGAGTTCTTGTTTTGTTTATTCACTTAAAATTATTTATACATTACAATTGTTTTAATTAAATACATTTTGTAGTGATTTTATGAATTAGTTATTTATTTCAAGTTATTTTATTTTGCTATGAATTGTATTGTAAATTGTTGTGAATATGGACTGTTAATATAAAAGGTCTCATTATAGGAAAAGGAAATAATTACACAAATTATTTAATAAAAAAAATATACCTTCTATGGCGTTTCCTTTAAAAGGGCCATAGGAGGTCTTCCAAGGGAACCGCCATAGGAGGTGTCAGTGCCATAGGAGGTGACCCCCATAGGAAGATATATATATATATATATATATATAATAGAAAATAAGTTATGACATTTCTATAGATTCAAGAAGCATCATAGCTACTTTTAATGGTGCTGGAAGCTATGACGCTTGATATTCGTTAAAATAAGCGTCACATATTATGTTTTTTGTAGTAATGTATGTTGGAAATTACCAACAGAAAAAATTATGTCACTAACTTAATTTTTTTAATAGTGAAAGGACATATATTACAACGTCAATCAATAAGGACCTGACACACTAAATAAATAAATAAATGTATTATAGCATCATACCAAAATACAACTTATGCCATAATAGAAGGTAATTATTTAATTGATTATGATATCTATTCTTGTCTAAACTGATGCCATATTTGCATATTATGGTGACAGTTATAATCATAATTGACGCCGTATTGGGAATATAATTATTTTAAACACATTAAATTTATATAGATCCTAATCCTATGTAGCTCTTATATTATGTATTATATTTGTCATTCCCCCAAATTAATTAATTTTTTAAAAATCATGTTGCTCACATTTTAAATGACCTATCCACCATAAAAACAACGTTTAAACTCACTTTGTAACATGAATAGCCATCCCAAACATATCCTTCATGTGTGGAAATAATATTTTATTAGAATAATATCGTACGGATTAGGTTTAGAACTTAAATAATCTAAATAAAAATATGTGAGGAAAAAAAACTAATATCTTGATAGTATACATTAAGGAACTATTAACATATTGATATGGTTAACTGAAAATTTGTTTACTTCACCCTTTCATGTCATTGCAAATTCAAATATGTTACTATATATTATATTTATAATCGAGGCTCCATCTTATATTTCATTCTAAAATCTCCTCTCAAGCATTATGAAATTTCCCCCAGGTGATGATTACGTTTATTTTTCCATATGCATCTTCATTTAAAATTAGACATTCAACCAAGAAATGAGAAAGTGAACATTAAAAAAAATAAATACCATAATCATTATTTATATTTTTATATTATTTTTTGTTGAAAAATGTATGGTAAAAATATAGAATGACTTGATTGATTTACATCAAAATGTAAGGAAAGTACAAATAAAAAATGATGAAAGAACAAAGTTCGATTTCCAATACTAGTACATGAAACTGTTTAGAAAAATTTTATAAATTTAAAATATATTTATAACTAAACTGTTATTCGGCAGTATGTCATAATTAGTTAAAACAAACTTACAATAAATAAATAAAGTGCTATATGATATATACTAGTAAATTATCTTTGAGCTTATAACCGATTCACAATGGTGTCCCACAAAGACTCTGTGGGACCAAACAGACAACAGTTCACAAGAAGAATTAATGCAGAGAAGCAAGAAAACATTAGGGCCCGTTTGGTATTGATTACTCCTTATTTTTAGATAATTTTAAGGCATATTTTAATATATTTAGGAGTCATTTATAATAAATCAAAGAAATTTGAGTCAGATTTTAATAAGATATCTATTTAAAAGGATTTTATTATAAATATAAAAGTTTAGGATAAAAATAATGATTTTGATATTAAAGATAAAAATAATGATATTAATAATAAAAATAATAATTTAAGATAAAAAGAAAAAGATATTTCAATTATTATCATCATCATTATCATTATTTATTATTATCATTATCTTTTTTTTATCTTTTTATTTGATTTTGTTTTACTAGAAAGATATTGCATGAGGATCTAGGAATTTGATCTATATATAGGGGGTAAAGCTTCTTCAGAAAGGGAGGAGGAGACGCGTTCAAATACAAAGGAGGAGAACACACGTTCGGGTACGGATGGAAGGATAGGTGTTTGGGTTTAGTCATCATCTTCACGGGAGGACGAGAGGACTGTGGAGGCGACTGATTTGAAGACCTGCAACGCCATTGGATTAGAGAACACTGTGGAGAATTGGGGGCAATTGAAGCCAAGGAATTGAAGGTTAGAAGAGATTTGAGGCTCAATCTTTTGGTTTTATTAATTTCTTCTCTTTCTTTTCAGTTAAGTCTTATTTTGCTGTGGATTATTATTCCTTTGATTTGGTTTTAGTTATGACTATGAGTAACTAAATTTCTTATTCTAGGATTGCTTTGAACTATTAGATGGATTAAGACTTTTTTTCATTTCTTTTATTTATTAATGAAATTTATGTGTTGGTTTTATCTCGTGCTTAATGTTTCTGGGTGATTGGCCACCACTTAGATTATTGGGTTCAATTGAGTGATGTTTGAGAAAGCTAATTTAATGGTAGAACTTAGATAAAATATCGCTAAACTTGAAGTTTAGGGGTTAAATGGATAGTTTATTAATAAAATAGATATATATCTATTAGCCTAGTATTGTCTAATTGAGGATAGAGTTTAATGAGTATTTTCGTTAACTGAGACAAGAGATTGCACAAGTTAATTGAGAATATAAAATTGGTTTTGTCTTGAGAAAGCTTTATCAATTAATTTTGAACCTCTGACAAGCACATGTTTTCATTATCAATTTAAGATTTAAGTTAGTCTTATGAAGTCCAATAGGAATAAGTAATCCTAGGTTCCTCCAACCTTGAAGAAAAATCTTCACTTTAGAATTCTCAAATAAATTTTTTCTTAAACAAATTAAATTTCAAAATATTCTCACTTAATCTGATTGAGAACTTAATTGAGATAATTAATTCATTTTTGTCATAACCCTCGTAGGAACGATCTTTTTATATTACTTGTAATCCGTGTGCTTGCGGTTAAGCTAGACGGCTAACAGGTACGAGAAAAATTTGAGGAGGGAAATTGAGGGGTGACAGTTGAGGAAGAATTGAGCAATACTTGTTTTACTCTTAAAAGCAATATTAAAGGGAAAATGATGACATATAAGTACCATTTTAATTTCCAAAATCCAGAAAAGTCCCTTAACATATGCAAAGGATAAAAAGAAGATGGGGTGGGAATTTGGGTTTTTCATGTTTAAGAAAAAAGACTAAAAAGCCTTCATTACTTAATCATTTTACACATATTATCAGTACTTATTGATTTTGTTAAAACCATTGCTAATTTTATCAAAACCATTACTCTTTTAGTAAATCTCATTACTCAATTGGTCACAATTCAAAGCTCTTTGTTAATCATTTTATATATTTTGTCAACATTTATTAATTTTGTCAAAACCATTATAGATTTCGTCAACACCCCTATTCATTTCGTCAATCTCATTACTCAATTAGCACAATTCAAAACTCTTTGTCAATCATTTTATAAATATTGTCAGTACATACAGATTTTGTCAAAACCATTACTTTTTTAGTGAATCTCATTACTCAATTAGTCACATTTCAAAATTATTGATTTTGTCAAAATTATACAGATTTTATCAATACCACTATTCATTTCGTCAATCCCATTATTTAATTGGTCACAATCCAAAACTCTTTATCAATCATTTTACATATATTGTCAATACTACGGATTTTATCAAAACCATTATTGATTTTATCAAAACAATTATTCTTTTAGTCAATCTCATTACTCAACTAATCTCAAGTACCAAAACTTTGGATGATACTTTTTTTTCCTAGGCATACCTTTTCATCACGACACTTCCATAGGCAATAGCAAGCATTTGGATGTTGAAACAGATGAAAAGCAGCCCTTTAGTACTAAGGGCATAGATCTAACCCCAAATTCCAGTTACTTAATCCCACACATCAACACCATATTCATCACTTCTTCCTTCCTCTACAGCTGCAATAAATTTTGTAATCTGAACTGAAACTTAAAACCCTAGCAGCGAAGCTCTTGGGTTGCTTCTCATGGCTGACTTGGAATTTATACCGTAGCTCTCCCATCGACGAGCTAAACAGTCCCCTTCCATGAGCAACGCAGCATCCGCCGTTGAGGCCAGTGCGGATTGCAGTTCCATCTCAGAAGCGTGGCCGATAACAGAGCCAAAGAGGATCAGCCATTTCGCAAAGCAAACGAAGATCAGCCATTTAGCAATGTAGCTTCTCGGAGATGTTGGCCAGGATGCTGGAGGGAGAGGCGGAGGTGGGCAGCGGTTAGGAAGGAAATAGAGAGAAAGAGGAGAGAGAAGAAAGTGAGAAATAGGAAGAAGAAAGAGAAGGGCATTTTAGTATTTTTACTCAAACTTTTATATTCCAGATTCCTACAAGAGAACTTCCATATCATTTGTAAGTGTTAATAAATTTTTTTAAGTTTTAAAAATTTATATAGTATTTATATGTCTTTTTTCTTTTATTAAAAATGAAAAGAAAAAATATTATTTTTGGTTGAGTGAAGGACAAGAAAAGCTACAACAAAAAGTGATGTTGACTAAATGGTTAAAAAATTAAATTAAATTATAATATACATTACTACAAAAAGGTTGAAAGGTGGCGCACATATTGTGGCTTTTCTTTAATGAAGTGTCACAGCTGCTTATTTATTTATTTTTATATATTTTATGTTTTTATTTCAACCAGCTGTGGCGCCTGGGAGGGTAGGTGCCACAGCTGGTGAGGCTAAGTGTGGCGCCTGTCTAGCCAGGTTCCACACCTGACCCATTTTTAAAAAAAAAAAAAATTTATGGTCAGGTGTGGTGCCTAGCTGGCCAGGCGCCACACATGACCAATTTTTAAATTAAAAAAAAATTTGGTCAGGTGTGGCGCCTGCCTGGTCAGGCGCCACACTTGACCCTTTTTTTAAATAAAAAAATTGAGATTTTCTATCCCTTCCCCATCAATCAGAATCCATCCCGCCCCCACCCCCTTATCCTTTTCTTTTCCCGCCCTCCCCCCCCATCTTTTTCCTTTTCCCGCCTCCACCCCCTATCTCCTTCACTACCTTTAATTATTCCCTCTCTCACTTTCCCTTTCATATGTGTGCACCCCGTCCTTCCATTTTCATCTTCACATCTTAAAACTACACCCACACGCACACACGTCTTTGTTTTTTTCCAACTGTCATCCCCACTCCTTTCCCTATTATTCCCTTTTCTTTGTATTGTCTTCAACTTTTGGTCCCCACTCCATTTGGTAGCTCAAATTTCTTCCTTCCTTCACTCAAGATTGCGTCACAAACGGCAATTACGTGGTCCCCCACTCCACTGCACTAATCAACCTGTAAGTTCAACTTGCGTTTTCTTTTTATTAATATTTTTTTCAGGTTGTTCTGCTTTTTTTTTTTTTTATGGCATGCTTGCGATGCTTTTTTTTTTTCCCTGTTATGACACGCATTTATATTTATATGTTATATATAGCCATCTTCTTCATGCATGGTGTTATTATACTCTTTGTAAATCACGAATAATATATTTTTATAATTTACTGAAATTTACAAGTCTTGCAAAGTGTACACTTAGGGTCTGTGCTTTATTTGTTCTATTATTGTCTTTATAAATTATCTTTTAAAACGAATAAAAGAATAATTCAAGATTAATTTCGGATTCTTTTAGTGTAATATTAAGATTTCAAATAAAATGTACAAAAAATGTTAAACAAAAGTCAGTAATCAACAGTTTATAAAATTTAAATTTAAATTTAAAATATGAGAATCAATTCTGTTTCTGACTATTTAAACTTAGATAATCAAATTAACTTTTAATAATACTGCTATTTCTTTTAAAACTTCTTCAAATTATTTGTTTTCCAAAAATCAAAATCATTTATTTAATATTATTTCACGTGTTTGGCATTATTGAGTGTTCACAAATGCAATTCTGATTGGAAATGTTTATCATAATCAAATCAAAATTCAAAGTTGTTAAATTATTTATTTTATTCCATCCCATTAATTCAAATTTAAATTGGATTAATGATGTTGTGTAGTGCACAAGCTTTGGGTACTCTTAAGTTTTGACCCTTTAATCGTAAACAACCAATCCTCTGCACAAGATATAATCTTTATATCTATTCTCTTTACACATTTTTTCCTATTTAAATTTAAACTTTAAAATTTTTACTGAAGATTTTATTCAAATAAAGTTATCTTTAGTAAAAAAAATATATCAACTATCAAGTTTACAATTCCTTTCGGGCCAACAATATATATATATATATATATATATATATATATATATATATATATATATATATATATATATATATATATATAGTTTACTTGGATAGAAAACTGTTTAGCTTGTCATGCATCATTGTCCACTTCTATCCCATGCCTAACAAGTATTTTTTTTAGGAATAAAATTCAATATATGGAGCAAAAATGTAATTATCATAATATGTGTTGTTATTTAACTAAATATAAATAAAGTAGGCTATTTTAAAATTGAAGGTTTTAAAGCGTAAAATCATGTGTAATCATGAAATAAGACATATGTTAATAATTTTATAAATTAAAGGGGTAAATATCATGAAATCCAATTCAAACGTTCCAGGTCAAAAGAAAAAAAAAAGAAAAGAAATTAAAACGTTCCAGGTCCAAGAATAGTTTGTGGTCAACAAAATTTATTAATGGAATTGATTAATTTATATTTGTGTCATATATATTTGTGTATGTCATATACAAATATATATCTTATTAAACTATTTTGTAGAGTATATATTTATATGTCATATATATTTGTGTTAGTGCTATTTTGTAGAGGTAAGAAAATAATTTTTTGTATTATCTTATTAAACTATAATAGACAAAATCCCATATAAACTCAATGAAAATAGGAAAAATTGAAATCAGGATAATAAATTGAATAATTCGTTAATTGAGTCATTAACTTATTTAAGGATTTTAAAATATGGATAAAATGACTTTAATATATCAATGTTAATATTTAATAAAATAAAATATAATTTGTCTATATTGTTTAACTTTAAATATATTAACTAAAACCGTAAGGGGGAAAATATACAATAAGGAGATAATTAATGTTGGGATTATGCTTTCTTTTTCATTTTATTTCATTTTATTTATTTTTTTTCTGAATCATATTTTTTGATTTAAGCTAATCATATTTGATTTTATTATATATTGATGTTTATTACACATATTATTATTAAAAAAAATAACTTAGAACCTCAAATATTTTATTGATTTTTTTATGTTTAATTTGTGTTTGTAGTTTCAGTTCATCAGTCTATTGAAGCTTCTATTTACGGTATGTTTTTTAAATTTTGAGCTTACAAATGTGATTTTAGTTGAATTTAATAGTTATAATTTGTAGGTGTTCTAATGATTGTTATTGATTAATTGCATAAGCAAAATAATTATTTATATATTCTTAACACTTGTATTTTATTTATTGACTTGTAATGTTTTCTAATTTAACATGTGCCAAATAAATTGATATCATCATCTTTCTCTTGCCTTCTTTATTCCATACGTAAGATGCCTCTTTTTAATGCAAGTCATCACCTCTTATTTAGCCAACAATTGTTGACCGAAAATGGGAGAAGAAAATGAGAAAAAAATGGCTCCTTACTTTATTATATTTTCCTCCTTCTCACATATTGCTTTTAGAATGATATTTTTGACTTTTCTTCCTCATGTAATACTTGGTCACAATTGAGTTCCCTCCTTCCTCTCTTCATGTGACGTGAATGTGGCCTTGTGAAGGAGTTAAGTGGCTTCTTGAATCAGCCATTCCACCTGCTTACATATCAATATCCAATTACCATTAAGCACATACTAACTTTTGACTTTCCACCACATTTACTTGGTCAAAATTGCTTCATCTTTTAGCATAATATCTCAACATTTATTTTCCTCTTGCTCCCTCTTGTTGGATGAAATTTATGGCCCATTGGAAGAGGATAATGATTTTTCAAAATATCTCAATTAGACTTAGTTATCATGATTAAATTTTTGACAATGGGTTTAGACATTTTCCACTACTAATTTGGATCATAATTCACACTTTATTCCACAAAAATGTTTCTTAACATTAGTTACATTCTCTTCTGGAGTCATTGAACCCTTATACATATTTTGGGGTATTACAGAACTCGAAGATATATTCCCAAACCTATAAAGTGTCATTCTCGATTCCATGTCCCAATCTTGAAGCTCAAGACTTTTCTGCATTGTATCCAACACAGCCCTTCCTCTAGCATGAATACAAAAGTGGTCAAAAGCCAACTTGAAGTTGGGAACATAAGCTTCAATCTTCAACCTCAAAACCTAACTTCCCACAAAAGTTAAAACAAACTGGAGTTTCTCTGAGAGCGGAAGGACCAGTGGGGCGATAGATGTGGTGTGAGACTTGAGAACTTGACTTGCAACGTTTCATGTTTGACATGGCAACACCAGTTTGTTGTTGGTCATCTTCTTGTTGAAACACACAGTTGTAGCTTCTGTCATCGTAAGCCATGTGGGTAGGAAGTGTGTGGATGTATGATTTGGTACTTTGATCGGCGACGATTTGAAAGATGGTTGAAGAGAAGAGAAGCAGAACCACCCATACGAAAGAGACAATTTGTTAGGATCAATGATGGGGTGTTGCCCGTATACACTCCTGAGGTTGAATTTTTAGTGCTCAGCACCATGGCGTATGAGGTGGGATGTGACTATTTTATATGAAAATAATGAAGCTTATATGAGTATATGTGATAATTTTCTGTCATAATTGAGACTCCAACAATATTAAATTTAAAGGAAAATTTATATCATTTTGTAATTATAATCTTCAGTCGATGCAATTCAGTTCCTATAGTTTTGACTTATTTGTACCTCAATCACTGAACTGTAACTTGATATTTAGTCTGTCCTTATAGTTTAACTATTTAAAATATTACTCCTACCTTTGGTCTTTAATGGAAGATATAACTGGGAAGTTGATCTTAGTTCTAAATGTAAGATGTAGTTTTCATATTTGTCACGCATTTTCAAAATTACCCATATTGATGCTCCCTCAACAATAATCAAGTAAGAAAGAGATATGAGGAGTTAAGGAAGATGATTTAGGGTGGTTTGGAAAAAGAATATATCATATTAACTAACTTGCCTAACTTCCTTGATCTCATCAAATTTGGTAAAAAAGTCCTACATTAAAGACCAGAAGAGTAGTTCACTATATTTTAGAAAATAAAAAATATATATTTCATAAAGCATAGGAACTAAAGTTTTAAATGGCTAAAACTGTATGAACTTAGTTGTAGTGAGTTAAAGCTTTAAGAATCGAGTTTCAATTAGGTCAAAACTATAGGAAGACTGAGTTGCACTAAGTCAAAATTTAAGAAGTTAATTACAATCAAATCAAGAATATAAGAGTCAAAAGATTAATTTTTTCTGAATTTAAAATGAGAGAATATATATATATACACACATATACCTGTAGGAGGCGTTTGGCAAAGTCGATAGCAAGAACCCCAGCACTACACCCCATGACACTAAGATTATAGCACAATATGTTATTTCTGAGCTTATAACGATTCACAATCATGTCACACAGAGATGGTTCTGGACAAAACACACAACAGTTCTGTCACACCCTTATCTTTATTTCACCTTTTTCAGAGTATTTACGGAAAATGATACGCAGTTTGGTAGGTAACATAGGAATAGCATAAATATACTAATATTAAATACAAATTTACATACAAGAGTATTCCCCATAGGGTTTGATAATATGTAGAAATTTTGTCCAAAATATCCAACATATTAAAATTAAACTAATATAATCAAATAATTCTGATATTGAGACCTGCACACCTCAATTGTCTGTGTCAACTACTTTGCCTTTAAAGTCACTGGTTCCCGTTGGAATATTTATTATTTATGAAAAAGGGTGAGATTCCAAGGAATCACAGCAGTAACACATAATCCATCATATAAAATGCGAAAATTAAATATGCAATGCACCATATAGTGTAAAATGAAAATTCATACTATAATGTGTGTGTACACAATACTCAGGGCCAAATGACTGTTTGAATCCCCTACATGTCCGTGTACCTCAGCTGAGTCCCATACCACAGCTAGGTAATGTGCATCAGGCACGTGTTCATATCACAGAATATAGCAACATATAGCATATCAACATTCAAATAGTGTATGAGAGATAGAGTTACTACCTTATGTCCCTTTTTACTACATCAAAAATAGTTCCTCGAACAACGTGCCAATAACTCAGGTGATTGATTCAGTCCTAAAATTTTAAATGTACAAGAATTAGGTTAAAACCCATTCGTGTACCTCCTCAGAGGCTTCCATAGTATTTTCGGTGGTTATATTAGTCTATATTGAAAATTTACCAAAATGCCCTTGGGACCCAGTCCCGGCCCCACTGTACCCGGTTGACTATACCTTTTCAGGAAATTTGACCCGGGTTATTCTGACATATTTTTGCCCAAAGAATCCACTTTTGACCTTGGTTTTTGCAAAATCATAGCCAAATGACAGTTTCATAATTATCCAGAAACTGACATATTTTCAGTCAACTTTGAAAATTCATAACTAATTCTAGAAAATTTCAAATTGACTGATTCCAAAGCCTAGATGAAGGTCTTTAAATTTAATTTCATGAAAAAATATTCAAAGATAATTTCTGATTGCACATTTTGCCCAGAAATTCGGCCAACTACTACTGTTCCAGATTGCATTCCAGAAATAGAGCTCAACTTCAAAAATCCATAACTAATTCTAGAAATGGAGTGTTCTAAAATTCTATGGAAAGGTCTTTAAGTGTAGTTTCATGGAAAAATACCCAAAAATACTAGATGTTATCTAATATTTCCCAGAAGTTTCGAACATCAGAACTGCCAGATTTGAACATCCAGAATGACCCCTGTTTCTAACTTAACTTTGAAAAATCATAACTCTCTCCAAATATATCGAAATAATTCATTCTTGGGCTCATTGGAAAGATATGAATGTCTACTACATTCCTTTAAAATTTCATAACTTTCCTATAAGGTTTGTCTGTACAAAACGCAACATGAATCTGACTGACTTCCAAAAACGTCAGTTTTGACAGTCTAACTTCAAAAATCAAGAACTCATCCATTTGCACTCCAAATCGTACATTTCTTGATTCTATCATCAAATTCACATCCTAAAATATCTATAAAAAAAAGACCCATTCGAAAATTCCATCTATAGCCTCTGTTTAAGATTTTACAAGCTTCAGGTATGTACTCTATTTTTCGGACAGCAAAACAGGGTGAAGAAAACTAATATGTAACCATGAATTTATACTCTAAACCTCATGAATTTTAACTCTATACTCTCCTACACATATGTACTGAGGTTAATGAGCAAATTTCAGAACCAAAGAACTCCAAAATTCGCCCCAAAATCGTCACACAATCACTGGTTTAACAACTTTTCGGTGACAGAAACTTTCTGACGAATTTTCTCTTATTCCAGCCACAAAACCACCATAGAAACCACTCAAATCCAACGTAAAAACAAAGATAAATGTGTAGGAGACTCACCTAAATATGTTTATGATATTGGATGTGAAATTTGGAGCTTCTTCTCCTTTCCTCAATTGCACCGATCACTCTTGCTCTCTTGACTCTCTCTCTTTGTTCTCTCTTTCTCTATTCTGTTTTCTTTCTTTTGGCTTTGGATGCAGAACGTAAATGGACGTGTAAGGAGGCTGATATGATTTATTTAATAGGTGTGTATGCGTGTGTGCTGTCCATAATTAGCTGGAGAGTGTGTGTAGTTTATTGGTTTATCCTTTTGTGTTGTCCAATTCTAAGCAAAAGTATTTGTGTGCGTTGGAGAAGCCTCCAGGTTTGCAAACAAAAGAATATGGAGTGATTAATGTTAGTGTGTGTGTGTCGGCACCTTTTAATATACATATATAGGTATATTTTTATCCTATTAATTACACACACTATGCTCTAATTTTCCTCTTTATCTAATTTAAGATTCCTTAAATTTTGTAGGTTCCATAATTTGACTTATTATCAAATTTTCATTTAAATTTTCTTTTTAGAAAATTTAACCTTCACTAAATTTCAGATATTACAAGTTCACAACAGGAATTCCTATATCCTTAGGTTTGACCCATGTTTTCCCTAAAAACTCATCAATGGCATTGAAAAATACAGGTTCTGTCTCCTTCCTTGCTTCAACTAGAGACGTATTTGGTGGGATCTCCAATAAACACCGAGGAAAGTGTGTCTTAGGTCCCATACCAGACTTATCTAAAATCTTCTTCATTAGCTTTTGTTCTGGAAAGTTCAAAACTCTCTTCGCTCTTTTCACTGTCTCTTCCTTGGTGATAGCACAAGAATCGTTTGGTTTGTAGCATGCAAAGTCTACTAAGTATACTGGTCTTGGTTTTCTCTTCAAATGATTAAAAATGGTGGCTAGGTTTAGGAGGAGTAATGTTGCAGAGAAGCCAAAAACCTTTAGAGATGGTTGAACATAATTGAACTCATGGATGAAAGCGAAAGCTGAAGCTGCTACCAGAAACGACATGAACAAAGGGTTCATCATGTTAAAGGGTGAAGGCTAATTAACCAGTGATGGCACTTGAGAATTCTCCATTTGTTTGAGATTATATCGAGAAAAGTTAGATGAATTTACATTTTTTTGGTATCTACCTTCTACCTGGCTAGGAGCTAGAGAATCCGTACGTTTCATTTTTTGTAAATTAAAAGTCTCGTTAAATCAAACTAGATTATGTGATCACGTTTTTATAAGTTTTGAGGCGATTTACACTTTTCATGATTTATGAGTAGTAATAAGATTAACCTCAAGTTGTTACCAAATATTTCTACGTAGACATTATGACTGTCGTTAAATAGTTGCTAAAATGGAATGCCCCCCTTATTTAGTAAATTTAATGGGTAATTAAAAGATATATATGCAAACACATACATTGATATATAATTACAAGATATAAATTTTTTAAAATATTTCTTAAATTGATATATAAGAATAACAAATTATTAAAATTAATGATGGAGATTTGATAATAAAAAAATTAAATAAAAAAATATAACAATCGAAATAGATACGATTGTTTTGCCACCTATACATATATATAGAGTAATAATATATGTAATGGTAATCAGAATCTTTCATATTTTAACAGCATCATACTCTGATGATTGAATGGAAGTTTTTGCATGTTTCTTATTAAAAAGAACTTTGCAAGCTTCTTTTTAATACAACCAATCAAAACTTCCAATCTAAATGTTTTAAGTAAATAGGGCTAACTCTTAATTGCAGAACTGCAGTACATTTTTGTGTGCACATTCATCTCAAGTTATATAGAATTAAAGATTGTTAAAATGTAGGTTGTGATGTTTTATTTTGCATTTTCCTAAAGTAAGCATTACGTAATACATTGACCAATGATGTTGATTTGACCGTGTCTTTTCGTCTTGGGGTCAAATGTAAAATATTTTTAATCTAAGAATTGCAGTACAATGTAACACTTGGATGGTCTCACTTGAGGAGCTTTTTATTGATTCTTAAGTAACCTAAATGTCATGCAATATGCAATAAAAACAAAGGGAAATGAGTTTTGGTTTTTCAAATTAATAATTAAAAGAAGGATGCAAATTAATTAAAATCCCTAAACTACTATTTTTTTTTCTTTTTTATAAAAATGATGAAGGAGTGAATGGAAATGAATTTGGAATTGGAATATGAATGATGAAATGAATCTTGGTGGCAAATTTGGTGGCTTTCCTAACTTCTTTAAAATATTTTAGGAGTTACTTTTGCATCAAGTCAAATTAAAAACCCTAAACAATCACATTAGGTCCAATCTGCCTAATAAATGACTAGTCCTACAATCACATTCTTAATCACCTCTTAGGCAAATTGTTAAAAACCTACTTGATGTATATTGAAAATGGATTAATGCACTTGGTTCCTCTTAATTGAAAGCACAATCGCAACATTCAAATTAAATTAAATCCATCACACAATCTAGATATCACATAGAATGTATGATTTCATTAATCCAATAGAGAAATAATTTCAATAAAATTTAAATGCACAAATACCAATTTCAGCACAAGATATTAACCAACATAGATAAATTATCACTCATCTAAGTCTCAAATAATACAAATATATCAATACAAAATTAATCCACAAAGACATAATATTTAAATTGAGCAAATGGAAAATAATAAACTCCCCTTATAGAACCTTGAAACTCTAACCACTTCATCAACCACCAAGACTCAAGCAAGTCAGCAATTCAAGTCCATTAGAGCATCCGCATTAGCTTCACAAACCAACAACCAGAGAACATCAAGAAAGCACCAAAGTTTGGATGGACTGGAAGAAGAGAAAGAAGGCCGTGGAGTGTTAGATGGAATGGTAGGAAAATGAAGACGGTTGACTATGGTGGAGATAAGGACAGAGGAGGACTAATGGAGATTAAGGGAAGAATAAGGCAGAGGAGGCAGCGTGATGATGATGAACAGAAGAGATACGGTGATAATGGTGTTTCGGTGATGTCGGTGGTTTATGGCAGTGAAGAAGAAGAAATAGAAGCGGAGATGGTGACTGTGGTGTTGGACGGTTGTGAGATAGAAAAGAGAAAGACGAAATGGTGGAGAGAACAGAGTCCGACTATGGCTGTGGTAGAGCAGAGCAAGAACCGGCAGTGTGGTTAAGGTGTGAGAGGATGTAGCTAGTAGTTCCGTCCAAGCCTTTTGGGTCTCCAAACTCCCAGCTCTCTCCCCCTTCCGTGGTGTGATTCTGGTTCAAAAACGCAGAAGAAGCTCTCAAGGTTTTCTCGGTGCTCGCTGGAGTGGTGATGGCGGAGCTCTGTCCTTGGTGGATGGTAGAGGAGGCTCGCCGGCGACGGTGAAGATGGAAGGAGTCGCCGGCGAGAAAGAAAGTTGAAGGTGTTGAGAGATGAGATCTCAGGTCCTCCCACTTGCGGCGCTCGCCCTCTGTAAATACTCCCCACTCTCAGCTCGTCTCTGGTATTTTTCTCGGGTCCCTTGCATATCCAAATGCCATGTCCAACAGCCTATTCGGATCTGTGCATTTGTGTTTGGTCATCTGCACTTCATTATCCAGCAAAGGCCCAAACTGCAACCTATGGCCCAGGGACTAAAGTGAAAAGTTACAAAGGATTTTGGAGGGATTTCAGTGAAATGTTTTGAAATATCTTGGAGGTTCAATTAAAATTTCCCGAACTCATGGGTCCTTGTCTGTGGTTTTCCTTAGGCCCTTTTCTTTACTATTTTGTAAATTTCAGAAATTGTAGGGCCTAATTTTTCCTCAATCTTCAAAATATTAATTTATCCTCCAAAATTTCCAATTTTCTTCCAAACCACCTACAAAACAATATTAAACACCATGTAGCATCAAAAGTTCAAAAAACAATTGTACAAAAAATAATTAATAAATTATGACCATTTTGTCCATAATTGCAATTAATTTAAAACAACTGTCCCTAACTAAAATTAGTGCTTAATAATATGATAATGTCCCAAGAAATACATTAAAAATCCCAATTTAATTATAAATTATTATATAAAAATATGGTCCAATAAGATGTTAAAATATAATAAACATTATACATTTGTACTCCTTGATTATGTAGCAAGCGATTAAGTTGGTTTTCGTTTTTCTTTCCCTTTTTTGGCCTTAGGTTATTTGTCGTTAAAAATGATATAAATGAAGAACAAACGAACCACGGAGTTCAATTACTAAGACAGTATCAAACAAATCATTTAATTTGATAGACAATTAAGTAAACTTTTTGCCATCATTGTGTGATATTATATAGTCCAATGTAGCATTCAATGGTTGTTGAAGTGTCCATAAAATTAGTTGGTAAAGGGCATATATCAGTCATGAATTTGAATATTCATTCTCATCCTACTTATATAAGTCATTTTTAATTCATTTATACAAAAAAATCAGTTAACGTAAAGTAAAATTACATTATCTTTTAAAAAAATCATAACTAAATTCAATACATTCAAACTCATTCATATTCATTTTTGTTAATAATTCACTTCAACCATAGCCATTCAACAATATTTATGTCAATGGTGCTATTGTAAAAAAAAAAAAATTGATTTATAGCTATTATAAAATAACTTATAAATGTGGATATAAAATAAGGAAAAAACTTTGGTCAAATTACTTATATCAAGCTTTCTAATCACCTATACTCATATGTCCTATTTATTTATGTAGATTTACAGTTAAATAATAATATTTCAAAAATTATGTGTGGTTGAAGAACTTGAAATAATGGATACAAAGGGTATGAACTAAGTATTGTCAATAAAAAAAATTTCTAAGAGATCACTCATAAAGAACCATAGCTTCCACAATAGAGGTAATGGGGGAGAGTCAAGAAACCCAGCTCGTCCTATATTATACTCCACCGATCCTAATCATATGTAGCTCTTATATTATGTATTATATTTGTCATTCCCCCAAATTAATTAAACTTTTAAGAATCATGTTGCTCACATTTTAAATGACCTATCCGCCATAAAAACAACGTTTAAACTCACTTTGTAACAAGAATAGCCATCCCAAACCTACCCTTCATGTGTGGAAATAATATTTTATTAGAATAGTATCGTACTTATTAAGTTTAGAACTTAAATAATCTAAAGAAAAAATATGTGAGAAAAAAAGCTAATATCTTGATGGTATATATTAAGGAACTATTAACATATTGATATTGTTAACTGAAAATTTGTTTACTTCACCCTTTCATGTCATTGCAAATTCAAATATGTTACTATATATCATATTTATAATCGAGACTCCATCTTATATTTTCATGCCAAAATCTCCTCTCAAGCACATTGAAATTCCTCCCTGGTGATTACATTTATTTTTCCATATGCATCTTCATTTAAAATTAGACATATATAGAACCAAGAAATGAGGAAGTGAATGATTTGACTGTGTTTTTGCTTCTCAGGATTAAATATAAAATATTTAATTCAAGAATTACAGTGCAATGCAATAATTAGGTCGTCTTTCTTCTTGATGAATCTTTTATTAAATCTTTAAGTAATTTAAATGCCACGCAAGTTCAGTCACAAAACAAGGGAAAATTGGTTTATTTTTTTGTTAAAAATTAATAACTAAAAAAAATACAATTTAATTAAATAAGTCCAACAAACAACAAAGAAAAATTTCAATACAATCACACAAATTCAATTCACTATATTATACAAACAGTAATCAAACTTCAAACAAAATATAAAAATAATAATTTATTTAAAAACTCCCCTGTAGCAGTGCATAAACTCAAGGAGTTGGAATCTGGAATCTTCACCGGAAAATGCAAGAGTTGCCGGAATGGTCGGAAAATTCATAAACTTGCCTGAGCATGCAGAAACTCGCCGGAGTGATGGAGAATGAAAGGCCCATGTGCTCTGTGTCATGGCGCCTTTCTCTGTTTTGTCAGACTCTCAAGATCCAAAACTTCTGACGATGAGAGTAAGGTGTTCTCCGGCGACAGTGGTGATGGTGAAAGCAAGGGAAAAACTGACATTGAAGAAGAGTGAGAGTGAAGCTTGCTGGAATTAGAGTTAAGGAGGGCGAGAGAGATGGAGGATAGAGAAGAGTTCGTGGTGCTTGGTGTAAGTGGATCATCGGAAATTGGGTTGCTCACCGGAAGTTGCAGAATACGCCGACTGTGTGGTGTTTGAGAATTGAGAGGAGCAGGTAAGAGAAGGTGAAAGTGGAGAAAGGAAGAAGGAGATAACGGTGAAGCTTTTAATGGTGAACAAGGACGGTGAGGTGATGGTCTGAAACAGAGGAAGGAAGAGGATGATGATGCTATGAAGATGATGAAGGTGGCGAAATGAAGGAGAGGAAAATGCCGAGGGTGGTTAAGATGAATGGTGGTGATTAAGAGTAGAGGTCGGTGGTGATAGAGATGACCTCTTTCTTACTTTAACTCCCCATTCTGTAGTACCTCGCCAAGGAAAATGAAAGAAAAATGAATGGAAGAAGGTTGCGGCGGCTATGGTGAGGAAGAGAGTGCCGCCGGCGACAAGGAAAGAAGAAGGAAGGAGGAAGAAGAAGGAGGTCCGAATGTGAATGGTCATATGTTCTGCCTCTGCATTGTGTTTTTATAGGAACGAAAAGATGAAGGTAATGACGATGATGATAAGATTCCAGCTCCTATCATGCTCCACTTTAATCATTCTCCACCCTCCCATATGCCATTGTCGGGTAAGTGTCTGCATAAAGAAGAAATAATCTGTGCATTTAATCCAAACTTCCTCCATGTTTCCTCCATTTCACGTGATGGTGATGCATGCTGATGGGTCCTTTTTCTGTGAGTTTCCCCAGTCCATTTTCTTCATGGAAAAGTTGATGGGTCCTTTTTTTTAATTTTTTCTGGCCTTTTTCTATAATATTCCCTTTTTTCAAAATATTAATTCTAACCTGAAAATTGCCAATTTTTTCCCAAAACACCTCTAATAAAAAGTTAAACACAACATAGCATCAAAAACTCATTTGCATAAATAATTAACAAATTATGATTATTTTTCTCTTATTTAATCTAAATTCAATACAAATATCTTTTACTTAAGATAGTATTTAATCATGTAATAATATCTCAAAAAAACTTTATCAAAAATCCTAATTTAATTATAAAACATCATATAAAAATATGATCCATTCAGTGAACATTAAAAAAATAAATACCACAATCATAATTTATATTTTTATATTATTTTTTGTTGAAAAATGTATAGTAAAAATATAGAATGGCTTGATAGATTTATATCAAAATGTAAAGAAATTAAAAATAAAAAAATGATCGATGAAAGAACAAAGTTCGCGCGATTTCCAATACTAGTATATGAAACATTTTAGAAAACTTTTATAAATTTAAAGTATATTTATAACTAAACTATTATTCCTAGTATGTGATAATTAGTTAAAACATACTTGCAATAAATAAAGTGCTATATGATATATACCAGTAAATTATCTTTTTTTTTTTTTGTGATACAAAGGCAAGCATAGCTTGAGAAGATACAAGATCAGGAGCAAGGCCCCAAAGATTACTCTTGTGGCAGTAAACCACGTTCTAACGCAAAAAGACTAATACATTCCACCGGAGGTGTGCGTAATTCGGCATAGTTGAGATTGCTGTAGTGAGCGTGCAAGGTAATCAGTCTGAAGTTTTATCTTCCAAGTGCACCACAACTTCAAGCTGGGATACAGGGTGCAACACGGACATGGGCATAGACTCCAAATAATTGCTCTTCTCAAGTCTCACAGACTCACTGGGAATTACCATAGAAAGAGGAGTGGGGTCAACTCCCTTGTGGTGATCGTTGTGAGGGGTTGGGGAGTGATTTAAATTACTCAAAACACAAGTGGGATCTGGTTGGTCCACTTCTTCATGAGCTATTCCACATTTGGAGATTTTTATTGGCCCATCCGTCAAGCTCCCTCTAACTAGGTTGTGGGTCCTTATTTTAATAGCTTTCTTTGGCTTCATAGTGGGAGAAGCATGCGGAATATTTGGGCTCACATTGGATTCCAATTCCTTCTCTTTTTCGATGGCTGGGGAAGTGGGTTTAATCATCAAATCACTTTTCCTTTCTGTCCAGATTTTTCTTCTCCCCACGTGGACCCCCTTGCTTTTGGGGTGTTGACCGAAACTGACTCTATTTCCCTTCCTAATCTTTCCTTCGGCCATGGACATCACAGCAGCTTGTTCAATCCTCTTATCCGAGCCTAATCCCAAATTTGAAAACTGATGGGAAGTCGAGCCTTCCACATGACCAGCACCCGACAGGACTGCAAATCTGGACTGGGATGATGTGCCGAGATGGGTTTGCCCACAAAGCTTGTCGGATGGCGCACTACTCATCGAGCTTCTCGGAAGGTGTGAACCGGCGCGTCTACTCACCAGCATCCACGGACCGTAGGGCTGATCCTTGGCCGGCGGGGGCAGCACCGGCGGGACCATCGAAGAGGAAGATGAAGGAGGATTCTGGGTGGTGCACAGATTCTGCACTAGCGGTTTATCTTTTTCAGAAGATGAAGACTTCACAGTGGTCAATCCTTCAGGCTTAAGCGAAAAGCTACATTGCTCTTTACGGTGGCCATATCTACCACAACCAAAGCAGATAAGTCCTAAGAGCCTTCATATTCAATATTAAAAAGATTGGATGCCGTGATGATTCTGGAAACGAGTTCTTTCTGTAAATCTACTTCTACACAGAGTCTCGCATAGCGTCCCCTGTGAATGGTAGTTTCCTTGTCGTCAGGATTTTCCATAGTGTTCATATCCACTTTGATAGTTTTTCCAATCATGTCACCCATTCTCCAAAGGCATTCCTTGTTATAGCAGAGGAGTGGGACATTGGGAATGCGGACCCAAGTAGCCACCCGACCTAGAGGGTTTTTGAGAGGGTCGAAGAAAGGAGACCATCTCTGAACAAGAATTGAGTGCTGGGCAACCGTCCAGGGAACACCAAAAAGGATCTTCTTGTAGAGTTGTTCACAATTAGCTTGATCTTTAAATTTCACAACGTAATAGTTGTTTGGGAGATCAATTAAGTCAAACCCATTTGACTGCCAAATTTTGTGCAGGTGCTCTTTAAGCTTGAAGAAATTTACCTTGGCACTGAGGATGGTAATAACTAGGGAGGTATTCCAAGGTCTTGCCCATCGGTTGAGTTCCTCTTGCGTGATTTGCATAGATGGATATATATCCATGAGTAACTTCATGTCATCTGAAGGTTCTGGCAATTCCCAGTTTTGGTTCAGGAGCTCTGGAAGCAGAGCATTAACCTCTGGGGAAGAGTTTTCGTGACCAACTTTATTTACATACGAGCCATGCAGTCCCATGAGGGAGTCTTTATATGAGGGGACATGCCCAGATTTGGGAGTGGAATCAACCTTCACGCTATCTGGTTTATCTGAAGATTTCCCCAAATGGACCGCCCCTTCAACGGGAATGGAGATGCCATTTTTGGAGAGCACGCTCCTAGCTACAGCAGCCGGGTCCTTTTCACACGACACATCCGCCGGCGGCTTCTCCCGGTCGCCGGGGATACCCATGAAGAAGAAACACTTACTTGGCACGAGTTTCAGAAGAGAGGTGTTTCTTTCTTTATTTTGTATTGAATATCCTCTCTCTTACCTTCTAAATCCCTCACACCAAACATACCAAGCAAGAAATAAATATTTTAATATCACCTAAAGTTTCATTCAGTTTAGTTTTCCAGTAAATTATCTTTGAGCTTATAACCGATTCACAATGGTGTCCAACAAAGACGCTGTGGGACCAAACAGACAACAGTTCACAACAACATATATCCTGTATCCTTACGTTGGACCCATACGTTTTCTCCACAAGTTCATCAATGGCCAGAAAAGTCTACTAAGTATACTTTGCTTGCTTGTCTCTTCAGGTGAGGAAACATAATGGCTAGGGTTAGGAGGGAGAATTAATGCAGAGAAGCAAGAAAACATTAGGGCCAGTTTGGTACGAGGAAGATTTGAGAAGAGAAAGGAATTTAAGGGAGGAAAGGAAAGAGAAGGGAAAATTTTGGAGGGTGATAGATTATAGATTGAGGGAAGATGAGTTGTTTGTTAGAAAGAAATTGAGGCGAGACAGTTGAGAAAGAATTAAGAAATACTTGTTTTACTTTAAAAACAATTTATTAAAAATAAAAGAGAAAATATTATTTTTGGTTGAGGGAAGGAAAATAAAAGCTACAACAAAAAATAATGATGTTGACTAAATGGTTAAAAAATTAAATAAAAATAATAAATAATAATATAAATTATAATATAAGATTGTGTTTTATTTAGATATTGAATCAAATCTATCATATTTAACAACTCATGACCTTATAGCGATAATTAACAATAATAAAATGAAATAATCAACTAAATTAAATAGTAACTTGCCGAAAATCCCTAAATTATCGTGTGCAAGTTTTGAGGCTTCAATTCGGACAAAAAAGTTTTGCAACTTCAACTACATTAGTGTATCTAAAAAAATCTATCCCCTATATTATTAATAAAAAATATTAATTATAACCACACTAGAATTTTCAAATTCGAATTTGTCTAAAGTCTCTTCTTATAACATTTTGTGGAATAAATTCGAATGTGCTCCTATTATTAATTAAAAAAAATCCCCTGTTCTTTAATAGCAAAACAGGGGAAATATTATGTGACTCTGATGGGTTCGTCTGTGCGTCTTATTTATGGATTAATCTGTGGATAAATTATTTATCAATTGCCCCACACTTACTTCAAGAACTGTTGTCACGAACGATTTGTGGTGTCCATCACCGGTGCTTCTGGCTACAATGATTTGTGGCTCGTCTTCTTGGTTACACTGTCAATGCCCCACCGTTCATGACCCAAGTGAGTTCTCTCCTTCATGTGCTTCCATGGTTACATTAATCATCTCTAAGCTTTTATTAGAATTGTGGTTTATTTTTGGTGGTTTAATTGAAAATTTTCAGGAGGCAAATTTGTATTTTGCATTTTTTCGGCCTACGAGGGAAGATGGGTTACCATCAATTTCAGTGGGATATCTCATCTTCCACCTTTAAAATAAAATTGGTGGGTTTAAGAATTTGAGTTTCCGAAAAAATTGGCTGAAGGTTGGGTTCCAAACAAGGGATCTTGCTCATCTTCCCTTCCCACCTCTTTGGCGTTCCAAACAGACCATTAGAGATATGGATGAAATTATTTGAACGCAGGAATGTTACAAGCAGAAGCTAAAGCTGCTACTATAAACGACATGAGCAACAGCCTCATCAAGTTGATGTTGAAGGTTAATTAATTAAGCAGCAATGGCTCTAGAAAAAACGACATCTTATTTTGATGAGATAACACCAGAGACACATGCCTACATATTATAATGGGTGAATGAAATAGATTATGTAAACATGCATGTAAGAAGATGTTACTGATGCAATATCTAGAACAAAGTCTGAAAATTTTAACATCATCATGAAAAACAATATATATCTATATGGGCCGCTTGGTTCCCTGACCCTGGTTTGTTGTCTTTGGTGAGCATTGTCTTGTAATTAGACCCAAAGAGGAATTTGTTAGTGGAGTCTATGTAGCTTTCTTCTCGTCCTTCTTCTTTTTCGGGAAAAATAAGAACAATCTTTTTTTAAAATAACTACTCCCTCCATTCCTTAATATAAGACATGATTTATTTAGAGAGTTGATCTTGATGGAAGATATATTTTCATATTTATTAATTTTTTTCTAATTTACCCCATTGATAATCCCTCAATAATAATCATTGAGGAAAGGAATAAAGGAATTAAAAAAGATGACTAGGGTGTTTTAGAAAATACATGTCATATTAACTAATTTAACTAACTTTCTTAATCTATTCAAATTAGGTAAACATATTTTATATTAAATACTAGAGGGAGTAGTGATAAATACTAAGGATTATAAAAGTTCTAATTGAAATAGGCGCAAATACCTTTTTATATAATTTGCGCGTTTTAGGCTAAATGAAACCAATCACTTCCATTAAGACTTTCTTAAGCTGGGAGGTTGTGAGTTTTAACATCCGGTGGAAGATACAATGGGTATGTGAATTATGAAAAAAAAAAAAATATTTTTCTTATGTTAACGGTTAATATAAACAAAGATATATATTGTGAAAATTCAAGACCAAATCAAAGATGAGGAGTGGTAAGAACATAAAGGATGAAATTTTACCTAATTTTTATGCTACAATAATCTCAAAATTTATTTTTGGCAAACCAAAAAACTCTAATTACATTATTTGTCATAGCAAAACTCACCGAACAACCACATATAATCACCCGCACACACTCACATCTTAATGGGAGTCACTACTACAAAAAAATTAATTTGTAGCACTTATTTTTACATTTTTGTAGCCTTTTCTAAGTGCTACAAATGCTTGTTCTACAATAGGCTTTTGTAGCTCTTAAAAAGCGCTACAATAGATAGAATGTTTTGTAGCCCTTTTTTAAAAAAGCGCTACAATAGAAAATTGTTTTTTTAAAAAATATTTAACCTTTTGTAGCGCGTTATTGGGGTAACGGTACAATAGATAATTTACAAAATTATTCACCTTTTGTAGCGCTTTTTCAAAAATGAGCTACAAAAGGTATTATTTTTTTTTTAAATATTTACAATACTAAATGGACAGCCGCACTATATACAAATTTCTTCAACAATCATATCTAACAAGCTTGTATCAGACAATCAACACTAAAATTGCAATACAACTAACTTTGAATATGAATACCAACTAACATTCATATATCACTACTTAGCTTGTCAATGAAGTCAATCTACTCCTATTCAAGTAATTCTAAAATAAACATCTGATAACCATTATTACAATAAGGTAATGAACAACGTACTTAATTAATGGCTTCAAACACATGCTTACACCACTCTTCAATGACTTCATTCACTTGGTTGTCAGTATATTTTGCACTATATGAGTCAGCATAATACTGCACAATAATTGACACAACATATCATTCAAATAAGAATTAACTATTATAACTCAATTAATTTAAAAAACAACAAAAAGAGAAACAAACAACATACATTGTCAGGAACAAAAATTTGATCATGAGTTACAACATCCTTCATGAATTTCATTATATAATATCCACAGTCAATATTGTTTGGTTGGTAAGGGCACTGCAAAAATATCATTAAAGTTATAGAAAAAAAATAAGAATGTAAGTAATTTATTGTCAATATTTGAGTGAATTTATATAAATACCATAATTTTCTTCCAGCCATAGCTATTAACAGGGTCAGCAGCTTTAGAATAACTTAGTGATTCAGAACCTCGGTAGTCATTCAATGCCCTGATGACCAAAATGAAATAGAAATTACTTTGGTTGGTATTTGAACCCTCCAACACACACACACACACACACACACACACACACACGTGTGAGCTTGAACTTACATATTAAACAATCTCAACATGTCTGGATGGTCCTCTGGTTGGCCATGCTTTAGAGGGTCCATATAATATATCAAGGGACCTAAAGCTGCTCTAGGATTGATGACAATCAAAATCCAATGATTCCTAAAATATTTTGCACAAATTTAAGTAAACAATTTACGAAGAGTAAAAAGATATTAAATGTGATGACTAATTACCCTGCGTTAAACGGTGCTAGAAACAACATATTAGATGTTGCTCTAGCCGAGAAATAATCTTTAACTTGATTTGACTGAGATTCAATATTCTTTCTCCCCTCATGCTGACCTATTATATGGGGGCTGATAAATGAGAATTGTACTCTCCCAGTGTTCCTCAACATGTTGTAGTATAGGTACCTTTGTATAAAACAAACAATTAGATTAACATGAATAAAGTTACGTAATAAAGAAAAAGGATGATAAGGTACCTAATCCATATGTTGATAGCTGAACCACCAACCAACCCACGATTAAGTATGTCACTCAATTCATTCTGTGCAAGATAATCATTAAAAGGAGTTGTGTTATAAATGTTTCCATCAAACTGTATGGTTATACTATATCCTGCCCGAAATGAACGAGGTGCAATCAACTCCAATTCATGGCGATATGAGACAATTGTTTTCTGACTTGTTTGTGCAGCTGATCTTTTCTTTTTTAATACAGTTTTCGACTGCTTAGATTTATCACGAACAATTTTAACTTGCTTGCCCTTTGAATGAACAACCTACAAATATAATGAAATTAATTTAAGTAGTTCTAAATATATATAGAAAAATATAAGGAAGTGAGAATTAACTACCTTTCCATATGGTTCAATAAGATTTATAGGCCATGTAGCATAAAGGCCCACAACATCCCTACTGAAATTTTCCTGGACTAGCTTTCCTAATATTTATCCAACTATCAGTTATGTTAGTCTCATGTTTGCCTTGTTAAAATGTTTTTTTTTTTAAAATTCAACCTATATGGATTGTATGTGCAAAATCAAGGTTACTTATTTTTCTGGCAATGACTCCTCGGGTGCAGGTGGGAAAGTGAATTTTTCTGTCACTTGTTTTTTTGCAAAATAGTTTGACTTGCTTAGAAAGAAATGTTGCCCAAATGAAGTTGATTTTGTATAGTCCCTAAGCCGGTGCAGGAGGTGGAGGGCCCAAGGAGGTAAAAGTAATGTATATTTTGCCAAATCATTGGATGAAAGATTTATTATTAAGCAAATCACAAAGACATAATTATATTCTTTTGAGGAATTCACACCTCAGTATTTCAAGTATTTGACAGAATCTCTCAACTCAGGAAGCCCAACTTGCCTTGCCAAAATTATCGGTATTTATCAGGTGAGGTTTCATTCTATGGCTGATGATATAGACTTTAGACAGCTTTTAGGAATTGTGGAATTATAGTGTAAAATCTCATTGTTTTTCTTTTGCTGTAATAGATCACAGTGAAGTACCCGAAAGGTGGCAAGGAAACAAAAATAGATGTGATGGTAATGGAGAATCTCTTTTATAAGAGAAATATAGCAAGGGTATATGATCTTAAGGACCATAGGACAAACTAACTTAGTATCAGATTATTGTATATCATCTAGGACCATAGGACAAACTAACTTACTAAACAAGACATGATAGAGGAAGAGAAGGTATACAAAAATGGGTTAAATTAGCAAAATGCACTACACTGCGCACAATTTAAGAATGTGAACTAAAACATACAGCTAGAAAGATGTTCAGCAAATAGGGATCACCAAAAAGTTTGTATCCATCAGAAAATATTGATGAAAAAGTTAAAAGGAATCCAGAGAGTAGAGATTGAATTTGTTGCTGCTGTTGCATAGAGTTCCTAAACTATATTCTTTCTCTTCTCAATATCTTCTTAGCCTGCTAAATATAGGCCACTTTGCCTTCCTAAGATACCATTCTAAAGTACATAACTCAAAAGGGAAAAAATGGCACAAAGCACGCCTTCCCTTGCACTTCTTCCTAACCAACCAGACTTGTGTTTTTTTAACACCATCAAAGTAAACACTCATTTTTTTAACACTTCTCTCATCATGATTGAATCTTTTGCATTTATAGAAATGTTCTCAGAAACAAAATAAAGGTCCCTATCCTATCTACACTCATCAAACTTTTACTTTCACTTTTCATCTTTCTTTGTCAATATATATATCAAACTACTCCATGGCATGTTGGATAAAAAATGTAATGGGGTCTGTTCTTATGCTCAATAAGACGTATTAGCAAACTATAATTCATAAAATATATCATTAATTCTCTTTCCTAATATGTTTGCATGGATTGCCAGACTTATCCTGAGGTGTTAAAAAGCTATTGTAAAGCTGATTTTTATTACATAGCTGTTGAATGTTAAGAGGAGAGTAATTAAGCTAGTTATGTGAGTAGGGGCCAATCAGGGATAGGAACTAGCTTACAAGCACGTGGGAACACTTACAAAATAATGAAAACAATAAAGCCTTAGAACTTAGAGTAACATTCCCATACTTCCCCAGAGGGCCCACCAGCCCCTTTTGACTCTTCCAAGCTGCATCAAATGCAGAAACACCCGAAAGAACAGTTCTTGATTATGTGCTCCAATTTACCAAAACAAGTTGCTGGCTTGGTTAATGAATAATTCTCTACTTTTAAATCCAGACATTAACACAGCTTTGAATCCTAGTTTAAATATGATATCTACGTTTATTTGAATAAGAATTTAGTGAGCAAATGATATACTCTGTTCGACAGAGTTATATATACATATATATATATATATATATATATATATATATATATATATATATATGAGTTAAGCTAGAGGAGGAAGAGAATCCTAAAATACTTTTGATTTCAACAAATAGGTTTGGCTATCGTTACTAAAAACAAATTAAAACAGCTTGGAGTCCTTGCAATTCAGTTTGGCTATCGTTGAAGCCACTTGGTCAAACCCTGGAACATAGCCAATTTGAACCATACCAGTAGCAACTTTCTAACAGATAAAATGTAGATCAAGTTCCACACGTTTAGTCTTAGCATGAAGAACATGATTACCTGCCAATGCAACCGTACCAGAGTTATCACACCAAATCAAAGGTGGGTGAATGGTAGGAACCTTCATCTCATGAAGAAGGGCAACAATCCAGAAAACTTTAGTCACTGTATCGGCCACAAAACGATACTCAGCCTCAGTGGTACCCCCTGAGACTCCTTGTTGTTTACGAGAGGCCCAAGTAACAGGGTTAGGTCCTAAGAAAGAACAGAAGCCACTAATAGAGCAGCGATCATCTCTGTTAGCACCCCAGTCAGCATCTGCAATTGACTGGACTCACAACTAAGAGGTAGGTTTAAGTAGGACACCATAGTCAGTTGCACCAATAAGATAGCGAAGAAGCCGCTTGACACAGGCCCAATGAGCCAGCCTTCACGTATGGAGGTACTGACACAGCCTATTCATAGTGAAAATAATGTTTGGACATGTGCAACACAGGTATTGAAGTTTATCGAGAGTGTTGCGATAGAGTTTTGGATCAGGCAATAACACACTAGCAGAGGCTGTGAGAACGACATTTGTAGCCATAGGGGTTGTAGTTGAATTAGAATGGAGTAAGCCTAGGTCAGCTAAGAGTTGAAGAACATACTTATGCTGAGACATGAAAATACCAAACAAAGTACAATGAAATTCAATGCCCAGAAAGTAGGATAATTCACCAAGAACTTTGAGAGAGAACATACCACTCATAGTGGCAATTAATTTGGTAATAGCAGTCTCATCAAAACCAGTGATGATAAAATCATCGACATAAACCAGTAAGTGGTAGAAGAGTTAGCAGGAGTGCTGATAAAGAGATGCGGGTTGGCCTTGGAAGCTATAAAAACCAAGCTGCATAAAAAATCTTGTAAATTAGTGAACTAAGCTCGAGAAGCTTGCTTAAGGCCATACAAAGACTTTTGAAGTTTGGACACAAGGTGTTGTGACCCAAAGGAGTGATTAAGAAGTGCTCAAATCCTGAAGGTGGATCCGTAAAAATGTCCTATATAAGTCTCCATTAAGGAATGCATTGTTGAAGTCAATATGATGAAGCTTTTAGTCATTAGAGACGCCACAGTTAGGAGAATTTGAACTGTGGCAGCTTTAATAACAGGACTAAATGTCTCATTATAATCTACCCTTGCCTCCTGCGTGAAACCCTTGGCAACAAGTCTTCCCTTACGTTTGGCTAGGGAACCATTAGCATGGGTTTTGACTTTGAAGAGCCACTTACAGTCAATAGCCTTTCGATCAGATGGAAGAGGGACCATGTCCCACATTCCAAACTTAACAAGTGGATCAAATTCATCCTGAGCGGCTTGCTTCCATAAGGGATCAGAGAGAGCCTCAAAAATAGTGGTAGGACAACTAAGGTCATCCAATGTGAGAAACACCTTAGGCCTGAAAATATCTGCCTTTGCCCTAGTGACCATAGGGTGAACTTTGGAAGGAGGGACTAAAGGAATGGAAGAGGGAAGCGATAAGGGCAGACTAGATGGAAGCTGGGAAGGAGAGCTGGGGACACTCAATGGATCATAGGTAGGGGAAGCAAGATGAGGAGGTTGAGGAGTGGGAATAGATGTAGTTGACTGTGCAAACAATGTGCCTGAACTAAGAGTTGAGTTAGGCAAAACTGCATTATAATGAACCAACTGTTTAATACTAAATTGAGCAACTCCTGGAAATACAAGCTCATTAAATTGAACATGCCTAGAAATGTAGATTTTGCCAGTGTGTTGATCCAGGCATTTATACCCCTTGTGCTGGCTACTAAAACCAAGAAGACACATTTGACAGAGCGAAAATCTAACTTCTGAGAATAGAAAGGACGAGTGTAAGGAAAGCACTCACAGCCAAAAACCTTTAACAGATTGTAATCTGGTTTATGATAGTGTAACTTTTCATAGGGAGATATATTAGCAATGGCCTTGGAAGGCAGTCAGTTGAGCAAAAAAATAGCAAATAAAAATGCATCAGGCCAATAATATAGAGAGAGAGAGAGAAGCATGAGCTAAGAGAGTGAGACAAGTCTTAACTATGCTTCGATGTCGACGCTCAATCATCCCATTTTGTTCAGAAGTATAAGGGCAAGAGAACCACAGCTTAATGCCATGTTCAGGAAAGAATGATTTAAAAGGGACAAATTCACCACCATGATCACTTTAAACAGCTTTGATCTTGTGATCGAACTTATTTTCAACTAAACATTTAAATTGCTAAAACACAGATAAGGCCTTAGACTTATGGCGAAGTAAATACAACCAGGTGAACCTGCTATAGGCATCAATAAAGGCAATATAATAAGTAAAGCCATGTGAAAGCGGGGAGCAGGGCCCCAAAGATTCATCTCTATTAATTTCAATGGTTGTGTGTACACTGTAGTAGAAATAGGAAAAGAAAGTTTATGACTCTTCCCTAATTGACAGACAGTACATAAGGAAGTGGCAACTTTAGAATTAAAGGAAATATTATTACTAGAAAGAACTAGTTTCATTATATCAAAGGATGGATGGCCTAATATATAGTGCCAAAGAGATAAAGCATTAGGTGTGTCAACAGCAAAAACTTCATGAACAGGAGGTGAGGATGAAGTGGCTGGAGCAGATGAGGAGAACATCAGGTAAAGACTAGAGACTTCAAGCCTACTCATAAGGATGTGATGTGTCAGCAAATCCTTCACCACACTCCCATGAGGAAAAAATTCAATTGATACTTTGTTCTCTTTAGTAAATCAAGCACTTGAGACCAGATTCTTTTGCATACTCGGGACACACAAAACACGAGACATATGAAACTGGCCAACACAGGACTTACCAATATGAGTAATAGATTATGTATCACCAATACCAACATGCATGGAGCCATGAGAAGTGCCAGGTGCCAGGCTGTTCAAGGTAGCCAGATCATAGGTAATGTGTTGTGTAGCAACAGAGTCAAAATACCACGTCGTGCAGAGACAGAGGCAAGCGTGGCAATGTATGCCTGAGCCTACGCAAGTTGAATTGCATCGGTTGTTTGAGTTGTAGCGTTGACAGTAGTAACAGCAGAAGATGACAACACTAAAGCTGTTGTAGTCGACTTAGACGCGAGTGGAGGCTCAGAAGCAAGGACATACAGGATCAGGAAGTGTAGATAAGGAATGAGTAGAGTCAACAGTAGAAGCAAAATAAGCACTTGAGGCAGAGGACGAAGGAATAATAGAATCATTTTCGTACCTGTAATAACAAGTATGAGCCATGTGCCCAATTTTGAAGCAGATATGACATTAAGGTCGACTAGGGAATAGGCCACCACGGCCACGAGGAGTACTATGACCACTGCCACCACGAAATGAATTCAGACCAGGTCCACCAGAAGGACGAGAACCAGCACGGCTTGTGGTATACGGAGCTTGAGAGTAATAGGCAAGAGCAAAATCAGCGCCATCATCATAATACGTGTGATGTGCTTTAGTCGAGATGCTATTAGCTAAGAAGGTCCTCTGTCGCACTTCAGTGTCAATGAGTGTCAACCGTTTCCATTTTGATAATCGAAGAGTAATAAAGACAAAATTTAATGGGCATACAGAAAAGTACAATTATACTGATAAAAATATTTGTTTACATCCCAACATCGTTCGTTTACAATTCCGATATTGTTCATCGACGGAAACGGAAAATACAGCGGAAGTTTTAATATTTACAAATTTCACCAAAATATTACAAAATAGACTAATTATGACCACGATCTTGTCTGCACCTCGAGACACGTGTTGCTCACTTACCGGCATCTACATCTTTTCCCTTTAGCCCACTTGTAGCCGCTGAGGTGTTTATTTAAAAATAGGGTGAGATTCCGAAGAATCCCTGTAGAGACATAATATTGTTCATAGAAAATGTGAAAAGTAAATATGACATGTGCCAAAGTATGCACAAATTAATGAACAATATAAACACATCATCGTCATATATACATGAGTAGGGCCCAGCCCCACAATCTACACCGGTTGGACTTCTGCTAACTCCCAGTGTAAGTTCACCTATGGCACTAATTGCCCCTCTCTAGGCAAATCATGTTGATTAATAAAGTGCATTTACAAAACAATGGCATCCACACAATCACATAACTTATGGCACAGTGTATGAAGGATAATGTCCCTACCTCAAAGCTTTAATATCCCCTTTCTAAATATGCCTCGAAGAACGTGTCGTATCCGGCCTCCAAATCGGTTCTAAAATATTAAATGTACCAGAAATAGGTCATAACCTATCCAAGTATCATTTTAGACTATCCCATACTGTTTATTGTTGTTATATTAGTCTATGGTGAAAATTTACAAAAATGCCCCCGGGACCTCGGCCCGGCCTAACCCCGCCGTGTCCGGCCCGATGGCATGTTTTCCCAAAATTTTGACTAAGGCTATTCTAACTTATTTTCACCCAAGGAATCCATTTCTAGGCTCAAAATCACTAAATTCACTGTCAAATTATGAAAATACCCTTGACAGCCCCTATTTAGGGATTTCAGTGGCGTTTTCGTAATTATGCTTTTTCGGCCTCCACCGAAAAAGTGCTCAACTGCAACCACACCTATTTTTGCCCACTGAGTCCAATGGAACCATTTATTTCATGAAAATCCAACTCCTACTACCAGATTTGGTCTGGCCAAAATATTGAGAGAAAAATAGAAAAATGGAGCTTTGTGTTTTAGGTTCCAAAACTTGTACTTTTTCACTTCTAATCTTGAATTAACTCATTTAAACACTTCATAATCATGATTTAAAGGATTTTTGGCAGCATAACCCCTTAGGGCTATGGCTTTTCCAATTTTACAACTTAACTAAAAAATCATATCAACCAAACAACAATCACTAATAACAACTTCAATGCAGTAAGAAGTTGAGATTTTGGAGATTATCTCTTGATCCTTGGTGTTTCTCTCTCTAGGACGTCCTCTCTCTCTTCTCAACCTTGAAGATTAACTTGGTAATCCATGATTTTCATGAAGAATAAGAGATTAGAGGATGAATACACAAAATAAGAAGCTTAAATCACCTTATAACACAAGCTCTTACATTGATTTTCCTTCCTCCTTCTCTCTAGCTTCAAGAGCTTCACAAACTCACTCTCTCTTCCTTTTCTCTATGGCTTGGACGAAATATGCACAAGGGGAGGGAGAATATGTGTTTTAATATTTTAGTCTTCATGTTTCATCCTAGCCCTTGATCTAGCCAATGGATGAGATCTCTCCACCTTTCATGTACACCATCTCTCCACCATACCTTCCACCATACTCCCTTACTTTAGGCCATACTCATTCAACTTTATGCCATACCTTCCTATCATTTATGTCCAATGGGTTTGACTAAATTTTTCCTTTATTTTTCCATGTATTGAACGAATTTGAGGGAAGGTAGAGGAGAAAAAAATGTTTTTCATATATTCCACAATTTATCTAATTGAACTATGTATAATTCCCCCTAATTCCCGAAATTCTTGATTTTATTCCACCGAGAATAATCCATTTTATGCATTTTCCTTTATTTTCTTTGATTAATTGAAATTAACTCCAATTAATTGAAAAATAATTAATCTTGGGCTAAATTGGCAAAATTATGATTTTGCTATCCCCTTTGTAATTTAATTTAATCTTTGAATTAATTTGCCCAATTCCTTATGAATATGAATATTTCAAAATTCATAAGATCCAAATTCATGAATATTCACAATTTTATTGAATTATTCAAATAATTACAATATATTTTTGGTGAATAAAATTTGGGGTGTTACAATGAGCATATTAGCAACTGTGTCTAAATCGAAACAAGGCTAACAGCATTAATTACATTAATCACTGCATCGAATTTGGCAATAAGACCATTAAGGATGTAGGAAATCTGAGTAGATTCATCCACCTTCTCTCCAAGAACAGCCAGGTGATCACAGATTGATTTAACATTTGCAAGGTATTCGCGCATGCTAAGAGCACTTTTTTCTATGTACTTAACTAATTCTTATACAACAAAATACGAGAATTCGACTTAGTAGAGTATAGTTTAATGAGTTTATCCTAAATCTGAGCTGCAGTGTTCCAACCGACAAGCTCGGGCAAGATCGAGGGCGCTACCAACGTAAGGAGCCAAGATGCCAAGGCTGAGTCAAGAGAATCGAACTCTTAGAACGCCGGATTCAGAATCAGATCGCCAGAATCGTCATGAATTTGAGCCGACGGAGTTGTAGCAACATACACCGTCAAGAATATGATGAAGGCAGTGCTGTTTGACCATGAGGTATACCTGTTGTTGCCACAGAAGGAAGTTATAATCATAGAGTTGGATGGTGATCTTTTTACTAGAAAAACCTCGATTTGCCACAACGGAGGCAGGAAACACCGGAGCGATGCTAATTCTGGCAGTGAAACTACTCTGAGACGTTATTGCATAGGGTAATCAATCCAACAATGGAGATCTCCCTACTACTAATATCAACTCCATCTCAAGCACCGACAATCAGAGTCAGGCTGTGATGGCTGGCTTTGATACTATGCCAAAATCTAGAGTCTAAGAGAAATCAGAATTGTTCACTAATCTTATTATTAAATGAAACTTACAGTACATTTATACTGTGACTTGACTCAGCCTACTACACGCATCTCATGATATGTCTGTAACAACTTAACCAAATACAATTCTACAGTCTAAATCACTGCCAGCTCATCACATACATATATACGGTTAATACTCACACCATCACCACCTTCGGCTATCCTCTTCCTCATTCCTAGTTTTCTGGCGAGACTCAACATCACCAAGCCACTATCATCTGCACTGCACCACTGGAGCTTCTCCTCTGTTGTCACCACCTTGAGGGCCATGAAGAGAGAGAACCTGAGATTCCTTTTAAACCACACCAGTGTCTCTTGTTCATACAGTGTCACCGTCAAGCCATCCAAACACCATACTGTCACCTCCTTCTCACTCTCTTTCCAGCCCCCATTTCCGGCGACCTTCTCATTTCCCCTGAACTTTGTTGGTGACATTGAAAGGGCTTAGAATACTTTCAAGAGCACAGTTTCATCCTCCTTCCAGCTTTCCAGCAAGAACATATCATCTCCCGTGATCTTTTCCAGTTTCCGGCGAGTTCATGAATTTTCTGGCGACTCTCTATTTCCATGTTTTTTCCAATGTACAAGCTGTTGTTATTCTCCAATTTCTGCACTGTTACAGGGGAGTTTTTAATTTAATCTTGTTTCTCATTTGCATATTTTGTTTGAAACTTGATTATTGTTTGGATAATTTGTGAATTAAATTTATGTGATTGTATTAGAATTTTTTATTTGAATTAATTTGAGTGGTTTGTTTATGCATTCATATTTGCATTAATTTAATAAAATACCAGAAAAAATAGTTATGCATTTAATTAATTTGTATTTTCTTTTAGCTATTAAATAAAAAAAAATTAAAAACCCATTTGCCCTTGTTTTATTGCATTTGCATAGCATTTAGATTACTTAGGATTCAATGAAAGGATACTCGAGAAGAGGGAACGATCCTAAGTTTGCCTATATGCAATTCGTAATTAAATTTTGATTATGGACCTCAAGGCTAACAAAGGACGAGAAGAAAGTCTGTGATCAGGACTGAAGATAGAAGTTAGGGTTTTTTAGAAAAAGGAGACAATCCCAATCAATAGAGTATTTTTGTAAAAAAAATTAAGAGCTTATGTAGCACTTGATGACGCAAGCTCTACAGCTTTTGATGGTCTTCTATACGTTTGTTGAAGGCCACTATTTTTTTAGAAAAAATAATTCACCTTTTGTAGCGCTTGCGCCAGCAACCATTGCACATGGCAAGTGCTACAGAAGGCTACTATTTTTCTCAAAAAACAAAAAGAAAAGAAGAAGAAGAGGAGGAGCTATAACACTTATTTAAAAAAGTGCTACAAAATATACGCTATTTCCCCCCCTTTTGGTAGTAGTGCGTCAATCCCACCTTTAAGTCATTTTCAAATGATAGAGACTAACTATTTTAGAATAAGCAAGCTTTAGGAATCAAAACCATTAGTTTTAAACTTTAAGAACTAAAACCAATATGAATGTATATGGATCAAACATTAAATTAATCCAAAAATATTTTTTTCCTTAAACTCCATTGGACACTAAATATAGGCACATCTTCCACAGGGATTTAAACATTGATTTATCATGTTTTAAGAGACTAGCCCCTTCTACTAAACCCAACTCTCATCTTGTTGGTTCATGTAGTATCTTCTTAAGCAAGAAATATTTTTTTTAATAATATAAATAACGTTGGCCGAATCATTGCCGAGTCTAGTCCATATTTTGTAGCCCGTTTTCCCAATATGTTAAAGGCATTTGCTTTTATTAGCATTATGCGCTTCATTTTCTTTTTCAGCAACCTCTGAGTCAGTTGGCATACGCTGTTTTTTTTGGATTATCTTACCGATAAACCGACTAATTTATAATGAGGTTTTGCAATCAGGATGCATCTCCTCCGTGTGGGTCTTTTTTTAACAAAGTGAAATTTGAATACATTTGATCGACATTGTAATATAGCTAGTCTATCAATAAATCAAGTAGCCTTGAGTACGTAGTTTTTTGTGCTTCATTACTGACTGTGGAAATACATGAAAAAATAAAATACTACATTGTGTAATGATCATGACCATGTTTTTTTTTTTTTTTGAAAACAATCCAGCGACAGCCAACTAATTACTACAATTAGACACAGCATCAGTTTATTGATGAACGTTTTTAAGCCAAATTAAGTTTCCAACAAACAAGTCATAACTACACCGAAATATAGTTTTTCTAATAACACCACCGACTTTTTAGTTGAAACTCCTATTATGCTATACTCTGATCAGCAGCAACCTCATTCGCACGTTTGTGCTTTTTTTTTTTTTTTTTTTTTTCTTTTTGCAATTTAAAAATATTAAATTTTACTATCCTTAATTTCTTTGCTTTGAGATTGGTTGTCTAGTCTCATGCATATTCCCCTATTGACACTTTAATTTTTTTTTTCCTTAAACGTTATTCCCTGCGGATGCTTTATTAACCATTAAATGCCTACTCTTTTGGAACATAAGAGTTAAGACATTGCTCTGTTTGGTACTCCTTCCGGCCTTATTTATAAACAACTTTCTCTCTCATAAGACTGGTCTCTTTTATAAGCAACTTTCACTTTTTGTCTGAAAATGTAAGTTTCTTTTTTCTATTTTGCCCTTAATAAATGTTCATTCTCTCTCATATCTTATATTCATTATCTCTCATACTTTTTATCTATTCTCTCTCCTATACTCTTTTCATAAAAAGGGACATATATGGAAAAAAAATGACATTTTTGACACACTTATTACTTTTAACTACCACTTCGTTTTACGCAATCAAGGAGAAAGTTGCTTATAAATAGAACCGGAGGGAGTATCTTTTATGGGAAGCAGAATTAGATCTCTTTTAATTTGGTTTAAAAAGAAATAGAAACGGAAGAGAAAATTATCCTTTTTGGCCAAAAAAATGTTAGTATACGAGACCATGAATAATATATCTAAAGATTCAGCTCTTTTGTTGTTATTATATTGTTGTTGATTACATGGAATGTATAGAAAAAATAACAATTACTCGGGTCCTTTATTCAGCATGTATATGTTTATAATATTCACGTCATTTTTTCACATCTTGAAGTTTATTTTATTAGAATCCTTCAGCTTACAAAAAATAAATGGATTAAGATGCTAATTTGCTCTAAAAGTTTTTGTTGGGGAGCAATATTGCCCTAGAAGTTTTTTGAGGTTTAATGTTGCCCCCAAAAGTGTTAAAATGGAGCAAAGTTGCCTTTTACCGTTAACATTATTTTTTTAATAGTATCAACAATGCTACTTAGTAAAAACTTCCGAAGCAAATTTACACGTTAACCCAAAAATAAATATATGAAAGTGTGGATCCCATGCATTAACTCAGAATCCTTGATAAGCTTGAAACAAATTAAAGCAGCTCCACTACCTTTAATATTAATATTTATTCCTCCTGTTTAAGGCTAAACCAAATAAAGTCATTGCATGTACCAATTCTTAGCTGTTCAACATGATAAGCCTAATATTGCTCAAATTTCCAAAATTTTCAAAATATTTTTTCTTATTTCTTTTTATAATTAGATTCCACATATAATGATTAACATGTTGATATCTTTTGGAGAAAAAACGATGTAGGTTTCAATTCATAATTTCATAGTATTTTATCTTTGAAATTTTGAAAAAAAAATGGAAAAAACTGTAATATTTTTTACCCATAAGATACCAAAATGTTACATTTTTCATGTAGAATCTAATGATAAAAAAAATAAGGAAAGGAGTTTGGGAAGTTGAAAAATTTTGAGGGGCAAGAGGCATTAGAGGGATTGCAGCAGACACCCCAAGCCGGGTTCTGCATATTATCTCTATTTTCTTATTTAGGGTTATGATGCAAAAATGCCTAGCAACTTATATCTAATGTGCAAAAAACTAGAACTTTTTTCATATTGAAAAATTTCCATTAACTTAAAAATCAACAATAAAAATGACAACTATTAAAACCACATTTTAATGGTTTTGTCATTTTTACTTCGATTATTAAAGTTCAGACAGATTTTTGCACCTAAAAAAATGCACAAGTATTTTTGCACATTGGATATAAAGATTCATGCATATTTTTACACCTTAATTAACCCTTTTATTTAAGAATAACTTAGTGTACCTATCTAACTCATATACCTTAATATTATGCTATCACAGTCATACCCTAACTCGTACGCCATGGTGGTGAGCACTGAAAATACAAACACAGGGACGTACTTGGGCAACAACCTTTCAATGCTTTCCGTCAATTTTCTGTTTCGCATGGGTGGTTCTGTTGCTCTCCTGTCCAACCATCCTCTAGATCGTGACCGTTCAAAGTACCAAATCACTCACACACTTCTTACCCACATGGCTTCCGACGACAGAAGCTACAACTGTATTTTTCAACAAGATGATGACCAACACATGATTGGTATATACATTTCAAAAGATCTCATAAACGTTGCTGGCCAAGTGCTCAAGTCTCACATCACTTCTCTGGCCCCACTTGTTCTTCCTGTTTCAGAAAAACTCAAGTTTCTTGTAACATTTGTGGGAAGTAAGGTTTTGGAAATGAGTATTGAAGCTTATGTTCCGAACTTCAAGTTGGCTTTTGACCACTTTTGTATTCACACTGGAGCAACGCCAGTGTTGGATACAATGCAAAAGAGGCTTGAGCTTCGAGACTGGTACATGGAACCTTCGAGAATAACACTATAAGTTTGGGGACACATCTGCAAGTTCAGTGTGGTATGATTTGGCTTATTGTGAAGCCAAAGGAAGAATTAAGAAAGGTGACAGAATCTGGCAATTGCAATTTGGGTCAGGATTCAAGTGTAACAGTGCTGTGTATTAACCGTATATGTATGTGATGAGGTGGCAGTGGGTTAGACTGTACAACTGTATTTGGTTAAGTTGTTACAGACACGTCATGAGACGCGTGTAGTAGTAGGCTGAGTCAAGTCTCACACAATAAATGTACTCTGATGAGTTTCATTCAATAATAAGATCAGTGAACAATTTTGATTTCTCTTAGACTCCAGATTTTGGCAGTGAGAGCCGATGGGTGGTCTGTCAGAACTGTGCTTTATGGACAACAGAGACGGCGCTGGTGGTTCAGGTTCGCGGGCTCTCCTCCGTTCTGCAACAATGGTGGTGATGGCGCTGGAGGTGTGCGGAAGGAAGGTGGTGAAAGATGAGACGTGAGAGATGGAGGCTGAAGCTTGCCAGCGGCCTTGGTGGTGAAAGGTGCCGCCGCCGAGACGAGGAAGGAAGGAAGAAGATGATGGTCAGATAGATGATGATGTTGATCGGATGCCTGTTTTAAAGAAGGTAAAAGGAAGGAGATGAAGATGCTCGAACCCCCTCCCCATGTTCCACTCTTCTCACCATAATTCTGTCGGGTCCAGTTCCAGCCGAAAGAGGGAGACCATTTGTTCCTGGTGCCAGCTCCCTCCAGCTCACAGGTCACACCATTCATGCGCACTATGTCTCTGTGTTGGCAGGAAGAAGAAGAAGAAGCAGCATGGTCAAAACACAAGTTTTGATCAGGGACCTTTCTACAAATATTAAAAGTTCTTGAGGATGGACTAAAGGGAAAATGTTTGAAATTTTTTGGGGCTCAACCACAATTGTCTGATCATTTTCGTCGTTTTCTGTGATTTTCTCTAGACTTTTTCAACTCAGTTTTGTAATTTTCAGAAATTATGGGTCATTTTCTGTAGTTTTCTCCAGTCCCCAAATTATTAATTCTGACCCCACAAAATCACCAATTTCTTTCAAAACAGCTACAATGCAAGATTAAGCACAAAGTAACATCAAAAGTCCAAAAAACAATTGCACAAAATAATTAATAAATCATGACCATTTTACCCCTAATTGCAATTAATTCAATATAATTATCCCTAACTAAAATTAGTGCTTAATCATGCAATAATGTTCTAAAAAATATATCAAAATCCCAATTTAATTATAAAAATCATATAAAAAAATATGGTTCAATCAATTCCTTAACTACACACCGCGCTTGCATTACCTTCACTCTCTCACTAAACCCACTCCCCCCACCCCATTTGGTGTGCTTCCCCACTCCCTCTCTCCCTCCCTTCTTCACTTTATTCCTCTTCTTTGTCCCCACTCCCATTCTCTCTTCTTCCCATTTATTGTCCTTTTTTCATTTCATTTTTTTTTTGAGATACAAAGGCAAGCAAAGCTTGATGGAGTTACAAAATCAAGGGCTGGATTCCGAGGATTGCTCAGATGGCTGTAAGCCACGTTCTAACACAAAAAGACGGACACATTCCGCCGGGGGTGATCCTAGTTCTGTATAGATCTGGTGGCTATAGTGAGCCGATCGTGCAAGGAAGTCCGCACAGCGAGTATTTTCCCTATGTGCATGGGAAATCTTCAAGTCCCAATCTGCATAGATAAGGGAGTTGGTATCGAAGATGATGTCGTGCAGTGGATGATCATTCCCACATTGAGTTGACAATAAGTGAATGGCCTGTAGTGAATCACTGAACAGATTGATTTTCTTGAAACCTAACTGTTTACAAAGCTGTAGACCACGATGGATTGCTTGGATTTCCGCAGCAGTTGGAACAGAGATTCCTAGCTTCTGCTGAAAACCACAAATCTAGTTACCTTGGTGATCACGGATGACTCCTCCACAGGTTGATTGACCATCACTAGCAGTTGAACCATTAACATCGATTCTAATGTAACCCTCCTCTGGGGGAAGCCAGATGAGTAGTCCTCTCACCGGAGCTTGGAAGATCTGATGATGAAAGCAACCCATCTCCACACCTTCCGATAGATGAAATATGCATTTATGAACCAGCTCCTTTGGCTTAACAGCTTTACCTTCAAATGCCTGACAGCACCGGTTCTTCCAGAGGAGCCAACATGTGGTACTGAAGACTTGTTGCCAAGCCCATCTCGCCACTCTTTTGTTTCCTGGGGAGTGGTGAAGGTTCCAATTTAGCCAATCCTGCAAATTACAAGAAGCAAACATAGTAGAGTATAAATGGTTAGTTAAATAAAGCCAAACTCTCTGGGCCTGCTCACAATCTCTCAGAATATGAATGATGGATTCCTCACTCTCACACTGAAAGGGACAAGTGTTTGAGGCACTCGGATTAAATCTCGCTCTGGTCTGATTAGTCGGTAACCTCTCATGGAAAACTTGCCACATAAAGTGCTTGACTCTTTCAGGAACACCCCATTACCCATTTCTTATGTCTACCCCCACTACCCATTTCCCTTATCCTCTTTCAACTCAAAACCAAAATTCATTCCTTTTTTTATATGTTCTTTTTTTCCGTCTTTGTACTGTTTTTTTTTTCTAGGTGGTGTTTCAATTTTGAGCTATCTTTGAAGTTTCTGATCGCTAAGCTCCTAATGCATTGTAAGTTTTTTAATTTTTTTAAGCTTATAAATTTAATTTTATTAGTAGCATATATTTTAATTTGCTCAATGTATTTTTTATATTAATTTTATTTTGAAATCTAAAAAAATATTACCATTTATATATGATGAAATTTAATTGAGAGAGAATTAATTGTTAATATAGGATGTATATGAAAATATGTAGTCGTTCATACTTTTTTTTTTATATGTTCTTTTCTTCCCTCTTTGAACTATTTCTTTTTCAGGTCGTGACTTGAAGTTTCAGTTGTCTAAGCTCCCAATACATTGTAAGTTTTTAAATTTTCTTAAGCTTGCAAATTTAATTTTATTAGTAGTGTATAGTTTAATTTGCTCAATATATTTTTTATATTTATTTTAAATAAGAAAAAATATTGCCATTTATATATGCTGAAAATTAATTAAGATAGAACTAATTGTTAATATAGGTTGTATATGAAAATAAGTAGTAGGCACAAATATCTGAAAAAGAAAAAAATTAAAAAATAATACTTGCTGTAGCGCTTGCGATACAGATGTTTTTTTTTTCCTTGCAACGCAAGTGCTACAACTTGCATTTGTAGGGATGGATCCTGTGACGCTTTCTAAGCGCTAATATATATATATATATATATATATATATATATATATATATAAACGCTACAACCACATATAATCCGAAACACACACATCTTAATAGGGGTTATTACGTTGGGCAAAATATTAATAATAATAGTAGTAGTAATAATAATAATGGGGGTTATTACCTTCTAATAGTTTTGAGGAGCAACTACATTAACAAGGAATTCATGAATATCATCAGTCCAAGTATTCTTCCATGACGTTAATATCATCAGTCCAAGCATTCTTCAATGGAAATTCATGAATGTCATCAGTCCAAGCATTCTTCAATGAAGCAACTTCAACATTGTCCAACGCAACCCACACACCACTGTTACACTTGAAACCTGACCCAAATTGCAATTGCCAGATTCTGTCACCTTTCTTAATTCTTCTTTGGTTTCACAATAAGCCAACTCATACCACACTGAACTTGCAGATGTGTTCCCACCAAACTTATAAAGTGTCATTCTCGAAGGTTTCATGTCCCAGTCTCTAAGCTCAAGCCTTGATTTAAAAGCTTTAGTCGCCTTAGGTTAAATCAAAATAAACCAAATTATGCAGTGAAGGGCACAAATCGGGTCGTATTCTCTTGAAGAACCTTTTATTTAAGTGACAAAAATATTAAGATGAGTTTTAAATTGATTTTTTTTTAATAATAGAAAGTAACCTAAACTACTATATATTTCTTAGATTTTTGAGAAATTGTTGAAATAATTAATAAAATTATGATTTAAACTAATTGATGATGAACGCTTCTTAGAAAAATGGAATATAGGTTATCATTGCTCAAATTGAATTGGGAGTTAAACCACTCACTAAGTCAAAAATTAAACCTTAACAACTGGTTAAGTCTAATATATTAATTGGTGATTACCCCTAGAACTCTAGCTAGATAATTACCTCTTAATACACTATTAAATACCACTTAGTGTGCAATTTAGGACTGGATTCATGCAACTTGTTTCTCTTTACAATGAACACTCAACTGAGATATCCAAACAAGATTTAAGTAGTAATAATACTCATTCAAACTAATGAAAGAATAGACAACCACATTAAACCAAAAGGAAATATAAAAATTTAAATCTCAAACCACAAAAACCAATCTAAATCACAATTGTTCAATCACTACTCAGATAAACAACTCTCAATCTCAGTAAATTAACCATATAACATAAAATCCTAACTCAGGAAATTCGTTACATAATTAAATAGAAAGATTAAAACAAATAACTCCCCTGAATGTATCTCTGGATCTCAAACCAATCTTCCATCTCCAAGAAGCAAGAAGGAATTTAACCTCTCATGGAGCTTATCACAGCTACAACTCCTTCAATACACCAAGAATCCATGGAATTAAGATGAAAGGAATAGATTAGAGAAGAAGAGAGGCGTTGTTGGTGAATCTTGGTCTTTGTTCTCCTTCTCTTCTGTGGCGTCCTACGTTCTGGTGCGTCACTCTGGTTCTCATTCAGATCTTCGCCCTCTCTGAGTTCTGGTGCATCCTCTCTGCCTTCTGGTGCATCGATTCACATCTTTTTATTAACTTCTTTTTCTATTTAAAATCTAGGTCAAATCTCTTTAAAGTTGGGATATAATCTTTCAAAATTATATTCAGATAAGATTTTCCAAGATCCTGTATGAGAATCTAGAAAAAAATCAGTTTCAGAAGTGAAGGACGTTGGTTTTCGGATATTGGGACCAAACTGGAGTTTTAAAAATTCAGGGTTCTATTCTGTAATATTCTCTGATGGCCAAGTGAATCAGTTCCAGCGGCATCTTCGTAATTTTGGACCAACTGGTGTTTTGTAAATTCGGGGTACTTTTATGTAATTATCTCTGATATTTTCCTCTCTGAAAGTGACAGCTAATATTACAGAAATAGACCCTTCTTTCTGTAAGAATTCCGTTAGAGCCACACGTAGAATCTTATTTTCTCCATCAGTCCTTAAAAATCTTTACTTGTTGGTCCCTCATAGCCCCTCCTTTTCCAATGTGACCTACAATTCAAATCAATATCTTATAATATCTTCATTCAAAATTCAAATTTTAAAAAGCAATTATAAGATTATAACAAATATATTTTTTAAAGATTTATTTTCACACAATCATCTTTAATTCAATTTAATCATAATAAATGTTATTTAACCCAAAAATTAATGATAAAATCCCTAAATATAATATTAAATATTACGATAAAATCGGGATATATCAAGATCCCCCACACTTGAACCTTTGTACTCCTGAACAAAGATTATCAATTTAAAGCCATCCAAGATGAACATCAATATAATTTAATGATGAGCTATCTCATGGAATGAAAAGCAATAAATCGATTAATTAAGCTCCACAACTAGCAATAGTCATAGTACAAAGCAATGCAAAGGGATTAGTCCACCACACAATCAAATGTAATTGAAATAAGCATAAGAGAACTCTCTAGGATATTAGTGTTTATGCTCAACTCTCCTTATTAGGGTCATGTCACTCTGGCTCACTCAACTATCACCTTACCATATGCTTGTAACAACTCTAACATCTCTACCGTTAACAACAATAATGTAACGAATCAAGAGGACTTTTATGGGTTGTAATGATGGAGAAGGCCACATGAAATAATTGAGAAAGAAACAAGTGTCATGCACGTATTTAAGCTAATAACTCATCACTTAGCATCCAATTTACCCCTTGAAGTGGACATTGTCATTTATAGAGATTCCTTAGAATTGCCTTATTTGAAGGATTTTTTTTTTCTTTTTTTATTTTAACTTAATTCATTCTTTTTATTTTTATTTTTTTTCTTTTCTTTTTTTTCTCAATATCTATATACATGGCAATTCAACATTTACAGAAATTAGGAGTGATGACAATTTACTTATAACAAGATAAAATGACAAGATATGTAAATGATATATACGTACATAACAACTTAATGAATGGCTCAAAGGGGTAAACAATGGATGATTTGAAAGGCTTGTGTTTAGATCAAAAGGGTTTAGAATCGAATGCCTCTATTCTTTCCATCACATTAATGTAAATACAACTTTGACACAGAGTTGAGACAAGTTCTAGAAGATGAAAAGCTAAGAAAGTATGCACACATACAAAGAAAAAAAATTAGGCTCAAATAACCTTCCAACAAGGGTGTTTTCTCAAATGCTTACCAAAACACTCAACTGCATAACAAACTAACCACAACGCATTTACTCAGCTATTTCCAATGCTAGAATTAAGAACAATAACTAATCAAAACATTGCAATTAACCATAATCAAGCTCAACTCTCAAATGCATTAATGACTTTGGACAAACTTTCATTTTTCAAAACATTCAAGTACCAAAAACTCAAGTGCGGTTTTTTGTTTTTTTCAAAACACACTCTCCCCCACACTTATTCAATACATTGTCCTCAATGTCACTACTGGAAAAATCACTTTTAAGATTGGTTAAAAAAGACATTTTAGACCGGTTCTCGATCCGGTCTTGATACAGCCGGTCTAAAAAGTCTTCTACTTTTTAGACCAGTTATGGAACTGGTCTTAAAAAAACTTTTTAACACCGGTTATTATAAAATCGTTCTAAAAATAAATATTTTTAGACCGGTTATAATAGGAACCGGTCTAAATTAATAAAATTTTAGACCGGTTCTTATGAAGAACGAGTCTGAAAATTTGACTTTTTAGACCGGTTTTATAAAGAACCGGTCTAAAAAGTATCACATTTTAGACTGGTTCTTTAGAAACCGGTCTAAAAAGTCAAATTTTCAGACCGGTTTTCTCCAAAACCGGTCTTAAATTTACTTTTCAGACCGGTTTTGGATAGAACCAGTCTTACAAGTTGAATTTTTTTTTAAAAAAATTCGTTTAAAAGTATACCCAGTAAGTCATTTCCCCTGTTAAAACATTTCACTCAGAAAGAAGCAGCCAGTTCAACGACATTGAAATAAATAAATCTTAAAACTCATTGGAACATATTAAAACTCAACTCCCTTGTGCTTAAATAGTGCTGGCCGAAACAGAAGCAAAGGAAAACAACCATGTATAATAAACTCACAACTATAGACAGAATCATAATGTAAGGAAATCAAACAACCATGACAATGCTGTTTTGACCAAGTTCCTTATATTTTCACTTACATACATACATCAAAGATTAAATTACATTAATGATGATCATACTTATCTCAGGCTGATGATCACTAGCTGGCCTGGCTTCAAAGAATCTACACTAAGACGTACACCTCATATCCTTCATTTTCCTGTGACGACAAAAAAAAGTAGTTATATATATACACCAATAACAATATACATAATTCAAATATAGTTCATGATAATTATTTTAGCTAACTAACCTTCAATGTAGTTTTATAAAGGGATATCCTCCCATATCCCTTCATGATGATCATTTCTTGTGCCGTGTTCATTATCTGCTTCATCTTCTTCGTTCAATTCTAGTAAACCTCTAGAAAAGGAAGGAGTCTCAAGCAGATCATTCATTTAATGACTTTCCTGATTAATATCAATGACCCATTTTCCTTGGAGAGCTACAGACCACATTTTGTTTGCCTGATCAGTAACATAGAACACTTGTTTGCTTGATATGCCATAATAAAAAGGTTCATCTTTAAAACTTCTACTATTCAAATCAACTAATGTAAATCCCAACTGATCAATCATCACACCATTGTTGACATCAACCCAATTGCATTTGAAAATGGGAAGTTTAACTTTAACATAATCAACCACCCAAATCTCTTCAATCACCCCATAATAAGGTATTGCTGCCAATCTAGGATTCTTATCTTTTGAACTAGAGAAGTGCATAGATTAAGCTACTAACATAACCCCACTGTTCTGGACGGTGCTCCTATCATCAAGCGACTTTGTGTAAAATGTACCATTGATCACAAATGAATTCCAACTTATAACATTAGCCTCAGGACCACGTGCTAACCATTTAATTGTATCAGAAACACATTCTTCGCCGTCAACCTTTTTTTTTGAACCAATGTGCAAAAGTTTTGTTATGCTCCCTAATTAACCTTTGTTCAGTCATTCGACTATTTCCTTTCCGTACAATTTCTTTATGAGCATTAATGTAATCTTGAACTTCATCAACATTATTCAAGATGTACAAGTGGACTTGTTGCAATTCATCAAGATCCATGCTCTTTACTGAAGCCCCGCGTCTACCGCCTTCTTCGTCATGACGTTCAGGAAGTCCAATGTGTCCTACATTTGACAAGTAATCTTGACAAAACTCCATGGTTTCTTCAGAAACATATTTCTGAACAATAGATGCTTCAGGCCAGTTAGGGTTCTTCACATATCCTTTTAGGATTTTCATAGTTCTTTTAATTGGGTACATCCATCGTAAATAGATCGGGCCACACAACTTGATCTCCCTGACTAGATGAACAATTAGATATACCATGATGTCAAAAAAAGAAGGAAGAAAAAGCTTGTCAAGCTGGCACAAGATCAGATATCCTTTATTTTCTAGTTCATCCAATTTTTCTGTCTCAATGACTTTACTACAAATAGCATTGAAGAAGAAACAAAGTCTAGTCAAAATATGTTGAAGATCATATTCGACAATGCCTTGAATAGCTACTCGGAGCAGTTGTTGCATTAAGACATGACAATCATGAGACTTTATCCCCACTAACTTCAAGTCTTTCATCGACACAAGCTTCCTAACATTTGAAGAATACCCTGAAGGAACTTTGATGCCAAGTAAACACTGACAAAAGCTTCTTTTCTCATCCTTAGACAAAGTATGAGCAGCTGGAGGAGAAAAAGTTCTCTTACCATATGGCTTTGGATGCAAGTCTTCTCGTATCCCCATTTCTTGCAAATCTAATCTTGCCTTCACACCATCCTTAGAACTACCTTGTATGTTAAGCAGTGTCCAACAATACTATCACAAACATTTTTCTCCACATGCATGAAATCAATACAGTGTCTTACATCAAGCTTCGGCCAATATGGAAGATTGAAGAAGACATACCTCTTTTTCCATTTACTTTTCTCATTACTTTCTTTGTAGTCTTACCAAAGATAACATTCATATTTTTCACCTTTTCATAAACTTCCTCCCCAGTCAATGCCTTCGGAGCATCTTCAAACTCTTGTCCACCAAAAAAAGCTTTCTTTAATATGTGATACGGGTGGCCTCGTCTAAGAAATCTCCTATGGCCAAGATAAACGGTCTTTCTTCCATATTAAAGTTGATGGTAGCATGTTCCTTCTTCACAAATCGGATATGCTTTATGGCCTTTAACACTATAGCCTGACAAGTTTCCATATGCAGGGAAGTCATTTATAGTACAAAAGATCATGGCTCGCATTTTAAAAACCTCCTTCTTGTTCGCGTCAAAAACATCAACACCTTCATCCCATAACTCTTTCAAGTCTTCGATCAAGGGTTCCAGGTAAACATCTATATCATTTCTGGGTTATTTTGGTCTCGAAACCAACATAGATAACATGATGTACTTTCGTTTCATGCATAACAGAGGAGATAAGTTGTAAATTACCAACAGAATAGGCCATGAACTATGTATACTGCTCAGGCTACCAAAGGGATTCATGTCATCCGTGCTAAGCCCAAGCCTAAGGTTCCTAGGCTCTTCACCAAAGGTAGGAAATAATTGATCGCTTTTCTTCCATTGAGAAGAATCAGCCGGATGTCGAAGCTTTCCATCGGATATCCTCTCATCCACATGCCATCTCAAATTTCTTGCATCGTTTTCATTAGCAAACAAGCGCTTGAACCTTGGTATGATTGGAAGGTACCACAATACTTTCCTAGGAGCGTTATTTGATTTGTACCTCGGGGTTTCATATATGGGACACTGTTGTTCTTCTTCATGCTTTTTTCTATACAATATACAATCATTAGGGCATGCATGGATCTTTTTATATTTCATCCCTAGTGGACACAATATTTTCTTAGCATCATAGTATCGAGAAGGCAACACATTATCATCTAGAAGCATGTCTTTAAAAGCCTCAAGCGTTTCTAAAAAACTCTTGTCGCTCCATCCATGTCGTGCTTTCAAGCTTACCAATTTCAATACTGCTTTCAACAATTGGTACTTTTTGCACCCCGGGTACAACGGCGTCTCAGCATCACTACATATATTACCATATGCATGTAATTGCTCAAAACTCTCTTCTCCCACATCACAAATAATATCCTCTATTCGATCATCTGTATCCGTGTCATTATCATCAAAGTTCACTCCCCCTATTAAGATGAACTTGGCATTTCTAATTCTTCACCATGCCATACCCACATTGTATAACTCTTTCAGAATCCTTCACAAATTAAATGTGTATATATATCTGCAGTACTTAGTTGCTTCTCATTCAAACATACTACACAAGGGCAATAAAACTTTCCACTACCATCATCGGTATGTCTACTAGCGAAGTCTAAAAAACCCCTCACCTCATTATCATATTCAATACTCGTCTGTTTAGCGTCTATCCAACTATGATCCATATATATCTCAACACTTCTAGCACCCTATATCCAACAATAAAAGGATAGACAAAAAACCAACAACAATAGAGTTATAGATATTTCAACGAAATTAACAGGCACCATTTGAAACTAGTATATTGTTTTAACAAACCAATAACACTGACAATAATCAAACAACTAAAATAGAACATAAAGTGGTATTAATTCAAAAAGTCAGAGCATATTAATTATAAAACAACGAGAAGTGCTCAAATTAAAGCAACAACAAGAACTTTAATTTTTTCTAGATTACGTTTAAGTGCTCAAATTAAAGCAACAACAAGAACTTTTCAATAAACAATATTAATTATAAAACAATGTACAACTAAATAATATATCGATCGAACACTAACCTGAATGAAGACCAAGGAGTGAGCTTCAACCCAAAGTCACGGTGGCGTCGACTGAGGTTAAAATGAAGTCCTCAAATTCACGACATTGACAAAGGGAAGTCAAATCAGAGGAGAATGGTCACTAAGCTGTGAAGATTAGAGGTCGTGGTGGAGAAGACTAACGATAATCAAAGAACAGCGACATGAACACTGCAACAGAAACAGTAATGACGAAGGAGACTTGAGCAAATGAGGGACGAGATGCCATGGACGAGTTCAGAACAAGCATAGACAAAGGTCACAGAGAAATCCCAAAGAGAGAAGAAAGGGTTCACAGAGCTCGCGATCTGGGCGCGAGATGAAAAATAAGTGTGAAAAATCTTACCTTTAAGACCGGTTTTTATTAAAAACCGGTCTTAAAAGAGGGAAAATTCACATTTAAGACCAGTTTGTACAAAAACCGGTCTTAAATGTAACACATTTAAGCCCGGTTGTGGGAAGAACCGGTCTTAAATGTGTTACATTTAAACCATAACCGGTCTTAAATGTAACACATTTAAGACCGGTTTTTCCCACAACCGGCCTTAAAAAGTTATCGCATTTTGAATTTAAAATTTTTAACATTTAAGACTGGTTACCGGTCTTAAATGTTAAAAAAATTTAAATGCGTAAAATTTTGAGAATTTAAGACCGGTTTTTTTATAACCGGTCTAAATAAATTTTTTAAGACCGGTTTTTTTAAGAATCGGTCTAAGAAGTTCAATATAATTACAAAACTGCCACCGTGCAAATTTTTAAGACCTTATCCACCAAAACCAATCTAAATGTGGCGGTCTAAAAAGGGGTTTTTCCAGTAGTACAGTGTGTATTCAAGGAATACAATGCAACAATCTAATAATTCTTGAATGTAAGAGAGAATGAGGATGGCAAATGACAAGAGAACCAAGGACACATAGGGAGTCTTATTAAATTTAAACACTAAACTACTAATCCTACTATCACTACTGGGAATGTCTCTCCCCCATACTTATCTCAAGCATTCATGTTCAACAAATTTCAGAAGCAATTATATATATGATATGAGGGATTGAGAGAGGAAAGGGACAACCTGGCCTTAAGGCAGCTTGGTGCTATCATGATAGAGCTTGAGAAGATGACCATTGACTTTGAATTCTGATCTGCTAACCTCATCCAGTAGCTCTACTGTTCCAAAATCATGCACCTTGGTGACTATGTATGGTCCTTCCCACCTGGTGTTAAGTTTTTCCGGTTTGAGTGCAAATCGATCCTTGAAGCGTAGAACCTTGTCACCAACTTTGAAGTGTTTTCTCAAAATCTTTTGGTCATGTAGCTACTTGGTTTTCTCCTTCTAGATGCGGGAGCTTTCATAAGCTTCTAATTGCATCTCCTCCAATTCCTGTAGTTGCAGCTTCCTCTCTAGGCCGGATTCTTCCATATCCATATTGCACGCTTTCACTGCCCAATAAGTCTTATGCTCCAACTCTACCGGAATGTGACATGCTTTTCCATAGATAAGCTGGTAAGGAGACATCCCTATTGGTGTCTTGAATGCAGTTCTGTATGCCCATAGTACTGAGCTCCAATCTTTCCTTGAAGGCTTAACAATCTTTTCCAAAATCTCCTTGACCTCTCGGTTGGATGTTTCTGGTTGTCCATTCGTCTGTGGATGATAAGCAGTGGACATTTTGTGGGAAACTCCAAGTTTAGCAAGTAGGTTATTGACAACCCTATTATAAAAATGGGTACCTCTATCACTTACTATAGCCCTTGGCACTCCAAATCTACAAAAGATGTTAGTCTTGAGAAACTTGGAAACCGTTTGGGCGTCATCTTTCCTAGTAGGAATGGCTTCTACCCACCTAGAGAGGTAATCTACAGCTAACAAGATATAAGTAAATCCAGATGATGGTGGAAAAGGGCCCATAAAGTATATGCCCCATACATCAAAACCTCACAAAAGAGCATGGGTTGTTGTGGCATCTCATGCCGCTTACCTAACCCCCCAAATCGTTGGCATTTATCACATGCCTTACAATATAAATACGCATCCTTAAACAGGGTAGGCCAATAAAACCCAGCCTCTAACACTTTCCTAGAGGTATTGTTAGCACTAAAGTGTCCACCACATATCATTGAATGGCAAGCAGAAAGGATGGACTGGAATTCTTCCTTAGGTACACATCTTCGAATTATTTGGTCGCTGCACATTTTCCACAGGTGTGGTTCATCCCAGACATAGTATTGGGCTTCTCGCTTTAATTTATTCACCTGAAATGGAGACAAATATGCAGGAATCAATCCTAAGACTAAATAATTAACCAAGTCAGCAAACCATGGTTCCTTTAATTCCACAACACATAAAGCAATATCAGGAAAATCATCACAAACTAAAGCATAACAATCAACTCCTCTTATATCATTAGGAAGCCGACTGAGGTGATCCGCTACATGATTCTCTGCTCCAGCTCGATCCTTGATCTCAATATCAAATTCCTGCTTAAGAAGAGCCTAGTGAAGCAGTCTTGGCTTAGACTGTGGCTTTTTGAACAAATACCTGATAGCTGCATGATCTGAGAAGACAACAACTTTAGAGTTGATTATATATGATCTAAATTTATCCAAGGTGAATACAATAGCAAACAACTCTTTTTCAGTAGTTTTGTAATTAATCTGAGCATTGTCTAATGTTTTGGAGGCATAAGCTATGACCTTAGAGACCTTACTATCTCTTTGGCCAAGCATTGCTCCAACAGCACTATTAGACACATTACAAGACAGCTCAAATGCAAGGTCCCAATTAGGAGGAGCCAAAATAGGAGGAGTGACTAATCTATGTCGCAACTCATCAAATGCTAGCTTGCACTTGTCATCAAAAACAAAATCCACATCTTTTTGTAGTAACTTTGACAAAGGCAATACAATTTTACTAAAATATTTTATAAAACGCCGGTAGAAACCAACATGCCCTAAAAATGACCGAAGGTTCTTAAGTAAAGATGGGTAGGGCAATAATGAAATCACCTCAATTTTTGCCTTGTCAACTTCAATACCTTTTTGAGAAATCAAATGTCAGAGCACTATGCCCTGAGTGACCATAAAATGACATTTTTCATAATTCAAAACAAGTTTCTTCTTAATGCATCGTGCTAAGACATGATCAAGACTAGACAAGCAAGCATCAAATGAGTCACCATAAATAGTAAAGTCATCCATAAAAACATCCATGCAATGCTCAAGGAAATCATAAAACATTGACATCATGCAACGTTGAAAAGTACCAGGAGCATTACAAAGACCGAAAGGCATCCTCCTATAAGCAAAAGTGCCAAAAGGACAAGTAAAGTTTGTTTTCTCTTGATCCTCAGGAGCTATAGGGATTTGAAAATACCCAGAAAACCCATCTAAGAAGCAGTAATGACTCTTTCCCGCTAATCTCTCTAGTATTTGGTCAATAAAGGGTAAAGGGAAATGGTCCTTCCTAGTGGCATCATTTAGTTTTCTAAAATCAATACACACTCTCCAGGCATTTTGTACTCTAGTGGGAATCAATTCATTTTGCTCATTCTTAACAACAGTAAGCCCACTCTTCTTTGGAACCACATGAACAGGACTAACCCACTCACTATCAGAAATAAGATATATAATCCCGGCACTAAGTAACTTAGTAACGTCTTTCTTTACAACATATAAGATGAATGGATTAAGTCTCCTTTGGGGTTGTCTAACAGGTTTAGAACCCTCATTTAACAAAATTCTATGAGTACATATAGATAGACTAATCCCTAGTATATCAGCTAATGTCCAACTAATGGCTCCCTTATTCTTCCTAAGCACACAAAGCAATCTAGCCTCTTCATCATAAGACAAAGCATTAGAGATAATTACAGGTAGTTTATCATCATGCTCAAGGAATGCATACTTAAGATTAGCAGGCAAAGGTTTCAATTCAAGGGAGGGGGGTTCAACAGTAGAAGGGATTAGTTCAGGGAGTTGAAGAGAGTAAAGAGAACTTCCATTTTTAACCTCAGGTGGTTGGTGTGCATTAAGCTTCTTTGCATTTATCTCTTACTCCTTGACCTTCCCAAGTGTTGAGTCAACTTGAGGTTGACTAATAGCAGCAACAGACTTGGATTTATCATCTTTCATACCTGCATCACAGTTAGAGAGAATATCCTGCAAATATTTTAAGGTATGAGGGGAAATATAGATTTAGGAGCAGTGGCAAGAAAATAAGTCTCTTTAAGCCCATTATTCTTAGACACAGGTTGCTTTTGTTGCGGTTCAAATGTATGAGATGGTGGATCAGCTAAAAGGAAACCCTCTTTATCTTCCTGGTTAAGAGATCTATTACAGTCACTTCCAGCTATATTCTCAGCTTCCACCTTATTATGGGTATCTGCATACTCAAGAAGCAAACCTTTTTCCAAAACAAAATCACTCGCAAAAGTGGGGTTAGCATCATCAAAATAAAATGTGTAAACGGGTGAAGCAGGAAGAGTACAACTGATATCAAAATCAGGGCAAATCACGTCACCAACACAAGCATCATAAAGAGAATGTATAGACGGGAAAGATGAAAAATATGCATCATAAGCAGCTATATCATCATCAAACTCAAAAGAATCATGTTCAGCATGCATATGGAAATAGTAATCATCATGCAATTTTAATTCATAATCATCTCTAGCATCCTCAATGGCCAAATCAATAGCATTAACACATAACAAGGAATAATCCTCAAAAGGATGTTTCATGGCCTCATACATATTAAAACAGATTCTATGATTCCCAACCTCCATGGTTATAGCACCTTCCTTCATATCTATAATGGTATTTGCTGTTCTAAGGAAAGGTCTGCCTAAAATGAGAGTCAAATCACGAGCTAATTCACTAGACACATCTAGAACATAAAAGTCAGCAGGGAACACAAGATCTTTGACTTTGATTAAGATGTCCTCTAAGATACCATCTGGATGCCTAATTGACCTATCAGCTAGCTGTAACACAACACTAGTAGGTTTAATAGCCTTGATTCCTAGAGTAGTATAAACAAACTTAGGCATCACATTAATTACAGCCCCTAAATCTAGCAAAGCAGCGGTTATATTAACAGGTCCTATAGTATAAGGAATAGTATAGACACCAGGGTCTTGGCATTTAATGGGAAGTTGGGGCTTAAAGATGGCTGACACATTAGAACTCAATTGGACTCTTTCATTAGGCCTGAATTTTCTCTTATTTGTGCAAAGATCTTTAAGAAACTTACAATATGCAGGCATACTTTTAATCATCTTGAGAAAAGGCATATTCACTTCTAACTTGCTAAAGAACTCAAACATTTCTTTTTCAATTTTATCATCATGCAATTTCTTACTTCTAAGGTAAGCTTTAGGAAAAGGAATATCAGAAATTTTTACCTCCTTACCATTTTGCATTAAGGCTCCTTGCATACTTGATTCGCCCTTCTCATGTGTGGATTGAGCTTTCTCATTGACCTCTTCCAGAAGTGGTTGCTCCTCCACTTGAGGTTGATCAATTTCCTTGCCATTCTTATTCTCTAAGATCTCTTTCTCTTTGATGCTTCCAGAATCACCTACTTTCATAGGGCTTAAGGGTGGACTCTCAGCTTCTATCTCTTCATCCACATGGTCTTCACTATCTCCTGGGAAATGCACTATCTTGCCACTTCTTAACTTAATGGCATTGATAGATTTAGGATTGATCACAATGGTAGAAGGTGGACCACTTTCATTCTTAGCTTGTAAGTCATTAAGAGTGTTAGATACTTGAGTCAAGTGAGATTGCACCGTATTATTCTTTATTTCTAACTCTTCTAACTTCTTGCAAATATTTGCCATTTGGTTGTTGTTACTTGCTCTATCACCTTGCATTTGTTGTAGGATTGTGGCAATAGAGGAGAATTGACTATCATTTAAAGCCTTATCTTCCTTCATCTGATTGTCCATATTAGTAAGTTGAGCAGCCATACTCTTCAACAGTTGGTTGGTCTCATCACTCTTTGGTTGGGAAAGCGTGTTATCTTGGAGTGGAATGACCATATTTGAAGATTCTTGAAACTGGTTAGAAGAGATACCAGCTTCAATATTTCCTTGTTGAAAAAGATTTTGCCTTCTATTATCATTTTCTCTCCAACTAAATTTAGGATTTTACCTCCACCCTTCATTATATGTATTTGAGTAGGGTTCCCTTTTGGGATTATTAGGGCAGCCTTGGTACATGGCAGAGACTTGTTCATAACGAGATGGACAATTGTAGGAGATATGCATAGATGAGCCACAAAGATCATAACTTGGGGCTGTCAATTCCTTGCCTACGGAATTTACTTCTTCTTGAATGGATGGTTTAGAAGCAATTCGGTCTAACTTTGTCATTAAAGCAGAAATTTGAGCAGTCAAGGTGTCAAACTGAGGAATGTGTAGCGGTGAAAAGTTAACATGATAAACTCCTCTAGAATTCCTTCTTGATTCCCCATAGGTTTGCTTAGCTAGGGCCATCTTCTTGATCAATTCCCAAGCTTCAGGAGCAGTGAAATCAATGATAGCACCACCAGTGGCTGCGTCAATCTTGTCTTGATCTTTCTCTTTCAAACCATTATAGAAAGTTTGAGCCAATTTCTCATCAGGAATCTGGTGATGTGGGCACCGAGCCAAAAGATCTTGAAAACGGTTCCAATACTCATACAAAGTCTCATTTGGATCTTGGAGGATTGAATTGAGATCCTTTCTCATAGCAAAAGTTTGAGATGCAGGAAAGTACTTCTCAAGAAAAGCTTTTTGCAAGTTTTGCCAACTTTGATATATATCAGCTACATGTCTTGGTAAGCTCATGTACCATTCCTTTGCCTTGCCTTCCAATGAGTGGTGAAAGACTTTCTACATGACGTCTTCTACAGAAGCTCCAACTGGCTTCATACTCGACCAATTCAAGTAAAGCTCCCTTAGATGTAGATACGGATCCTCTGCAGATAAACCATGAAACTTAGGTAGTGAATTGATTAATAAACCTTTAATCTCAAAATCAGAATTCATGTTAGGTCCAGCATTAGCAAGATGATTTAAATCAATACCAGAAGTGGTGACTTCCCTAATTGTTCTTCTATATGGAATACCATTATTTTCCTCTTTATCCTCATTATGACGTTCCATATCTAAAGTTCTATTAAATTGATCACCTATTTCAGAATGAAGTTCCCTAAAGGCACTAGGTTCAGCAGATATGTGATGTCCTAAGGCATTTTTACTAATACCCCTTGTTCCTTTTTCTTTACTCCTTTTTAGTTGTTCCCTAAGCTGTTTTAAAGTTATGTCAAGGTCAAGATCACTAGGTACAACTTTTTTACCTCGGAGCATGTACACAAAATTCAACCACAATGTGCAAAATGTATGATATGTGATGCAAATGCAATCTAAAACCTATATGATAAATAAATGCAAGAAACTATAACTAACTAATTAACTAAAAGGCACACAAAAGAGTAACCCAAATTTTTTTTTAAATTGACACTTAGTTAAACAAGGAGTTAAATAAATTGACTCCCCGGCAACGGCGCCATTGATTTAAAGCCTTTAGTCACCTCAGGTTAAATCAAAATAAACCAAATTATACAGTGAAGGGCACAAATCGGGTCGTATTCTCTTGAGGAGCCTTTTATTTAATTCCTAATCTAAACTAAGTGACAAAAATATTAAGATGGGTTTTAAATTGATTTTTTTTAATAATAGAAAGTAACCTAAACTACTATTTCTTGGATTTTTGAGAAATTGTTGAAATAATTAATAAAATTATGATTTAAACTAATTGATGATGAACGCTTCTTGGAAAAATGGAATATAGGTTATCATTGCTCAAATTGAATTTGGAGTTAAACCACTCACTAAGTCAAAAATTAAACCTTAACAACTCATTAAGTCTAGTATATTAATTGGTGATTACCCCTAGAACTCTAGCTAGATAATTACCTCTTAATACACTATTAAATACCACTTAGTGTGCAATTTAGGATTGGATTCATACAACTTGTTCCTCTATACAATGAACACTCAACTGAGATGTCCAAACAAGATTTAAGCAGTCATAATACTCATTCAAACTATGAAAGAATAGACAACCACATTAAACCAAAAGGAAATATAAAAATTTAAATCTCAAACCACATAAACCAATCTAAATCACAATTGTTCAATCACTACTCAGATAAACAACTTGCAATCTCAGTAAATTAACCATATAACATAAAATCCTAACTCAGGAAATTCGTTACATAATTAAATAGAAAGATTAAAACAAATAACTCCCCTGAATGTATCTTTGGAGCTCAAACCAATCTTCCATCTCCAAGAAGTAAGAAGGAATTTAGCCTCTCATGGAGCTTATCACAGCTACAACTCCTTCAATACACCAAGAATCCATGGAATTAAGACGAAAGGAATAGATTAGAGAAGAAGAGAGGCGTTGTTGGTGAATCTTGGTCTTTGTTCTCCTTCTCTTCTCTGGCGTCCTACGTTCTAGTGCGTCACTCTGGTTCTCGTTCAGATCTCTGCCCTCTCTGAGTTCTGGTGCATCCTCTCTGCCTTCTGGTGCATCGATTCACATCTTTTTATTAACTTCTTTTGCTATTTGAAATCTAGGTCAAATCTCTTTAAAGTTGGGATATAATATTTCAAAATTATATTCATATAAGATTTTCCAAGATCCTGTATGAGAATCTGGAAAAAAATCATTTTCAGAAGTGAAGGATGTTGGTTTTCGGATATTGGGACCAAACTGGAGTTTTAGAAATTCAGGGTTCTATTCTGTAATATTCTCTGATGGCCAAGTGAATCAGTTCGAACGGCATCTTCGTACTTTGGGACCAACTGGTGTTTTGTAAATTCGGGGTACTTTTATGTAATTATCTTTGATATTTTCCTCTCTAAAAGTGACAACTAATATTACAGGAATAGACCCTTCTTTTTGTAAGAATTCCCTTGGAGCCATAAAAATCTTTACTTTTTAGTCCCTCAGCCCCTCCTTTTCCAATGTGACCTACAATTCAAATCAATATCTTATAATATCTTCATTCAAAATTCAAATTTTAAAAAGCAATTATAAGATTATAACAAATATATCCTTTAAAGATTTATTTTCACATAATCATCTTTAATTCAATTTAATCATAATAAATGTTATTTAACCCAAAAATTAATGATAAAATCCCTAAATATAATATTAAATATTATGATAAAATCGGGATATATCAATCCTCTTATGCATTGTATCCAACACTGGCATTGCTCCAGTGTGAATACAAAAGTGGTCAAAAGCCAACTTGAAGTTCGGAACATAAGCTTCAATATTCATTCCCAAAACCTTACTTCTCAGAAATGTTACAAGAAACTTGAGTTTGTCTGAAACAGGAAGAACCAGTGGGGCCAGAGAAGTGATATGAGACTTGAGGACTTGGCCTGCAACGTTTCTGAGGTCTTTTGAAATGGAAATACCAATCATGTTGGTCATCATCTTGTTGAAAAATACAGTTTTATCTTCCGTCGTTGGAAGCCATGTGGGTACGAAGTTTGTGAATGATTTGGTACTTTGAACGGTGACGATCTGAAGGATGGTTGGACAAGAGAGAAACAAAACACACCATACGAAACAGACAATTGACAGTGAGCATTGAAAGGTTGTTTCCCAAGTACGTCCCTGTTTGTATTTTCAGTGCTCACCACCATGGCGTCCGAGTTAGGGTGTGACTTTGATAGCATAATATTAAGGTATATGAGTTAGATGGGTACACTAACTTATTGTTAAATAAAAGGGTTGTTCGTAAATAAAAGGGTTAATTAAGTTGCAAAAAGATTCATGAATTTTCATATCCAATGTACAAAAATATTTGTGTATTTTTCCAGGTGCAAAAATATGCCTGAACTTTAAAAATCAAAGTAAAAATGAAAAAACTATTAAAAGGTGGTTTTAATAGTTGTCATTTTTATAGCTGATGGAAATTTTTTAATCTGAAAAAAGTTTTACCTTTTTGCACATTAGATATAAGTTTATAGGTATTTTTGCACAATAATCCTAAATAAAAAAAAGAGATAATATGAAGAACCTGACTTGGGGTGTCTGCTGCAACTCCTCTAATGCCTCCTGCCCTCAAATTTTTCCAACTTCCCAAGCGCCTTTCCTTATTTTTTTTAACATTAGATTCTACATGAAAAAATATAACATTTTGATATTTTATAGTTAAAATTTATTGCATTTTTTTCAGTTTTTTGTTGTTAAAAATTTCAAAGATGAAATACTCTAAAATTATGAATTGAAACTTACATTGTTTTTTTCCTAGAAGATATCAAATTGTAGCTCATTATACATATAATCTAATTATAAAAATAAATAAGAAAAAATATTTTGGAAATTTGAAAAATTTAAGGGATAGCTGAGGAGGCATTAGAGAAGAAGCAGCAGACACCCCAAATCCAAATCAGACCTGGGGGAGGTGCTTGGCAAAGTCAATTGCAAGAACTCCCCCACTGTAGCCCATGCCAGTAAGATCAAAACTAAAGACGTTGTGTCCGAGTTTATATCTATTCACAATGATGTCACACAGAGACGGTGTGGGACAAAACGTGGTGCTATTCACGACAGGGATTCCTATGTCGTTTGGTCGCACCCATGTTGTCTCCAGAAGTTCATCAATAGCTCCAAAAATCACAGTCTCTATCTCCTTCCTTGCCTCAACCAGACATACTTTTGCTGGTCTCTGCATTATAGCTTGAGGGACATACGTCTGAAGTTGGCGTTGTCGACTTTGTGCCTTGATAACTTCTTCAAAAATAATCAAGGATTGCAGTATAAAGTGTAAACCCGGATCGTCTCTCGAAGAATCTTTTATTAATTACCTATAAACTAAATGTGATAATTGGCATAAAACAAGTTAAAAATAATCTTTGAGCTTTTTATCTAACAACTAAGTCACAATTAAACTAAAATGCTTTAAAACTAATATTTTTGGATTTTTGTTGAAATAAAAGTGGAAAGGAATGATGATGAGATTAATTAAATGGAAGAAACAATGGAATAAACAATCCCTCATAGCAATGACGCAAGCAATCCTCACTTAAAATGATTATTGGTGATTTAATCATGCTAGTTCTAAAATAACTCTAAGAGCCATCCTTTAGACTAGACCTAACTTAAATTGATTAATACTAAGCCACCTTGCATATTAATCTCTCTAAATTAGGTTGATTAAGCATTCTAGCAATTAAATGAATTTAAAAATCATATTTAGCTTGTGATCCAATAACCGAGCCACCTCGCATTACCACTTGATTTTCTTATTAATCTTAATTTAACAATGGCCACCCATATGAAAAATCAAGATTAATGACGCTCAAACCCAATGCTAAATACAATTAATAAATTCACGCTCAATTAACCAATGCAAACACAAGACACCATTGATCCACTAACCAAGCCACCTTAAAATTAGCACAAACTGTTCATAAAATCATCAATTCAATGACTAACCAGCACAAAGAAATGATAATTAAGCTAATTAAACACAATGTCAAATGTCTAACAAAGGTTCAAGCCACATCTAATTCTCCAAATACTTCAAAATAAATCAATTCAACATCATATAAAATTCACCCTAAAATCTAGAAATCACAATTACAATGTAGAATTAGAGAAATAGAAGAGCAAAAACTCCCCCATTGAAGCTCCAAGTTGATGCCATTGCCTTTGCTACAAGGAATTGAGGGAATTAGCCTCTGCAATTGGTCATCACAGCATCTCCCAACAATGTCAAGATTTCAACCATGAACAACACTGATTAGAGCAACCAAATAGCACCAAATCAAATGAGGTTAGTGGCTGAAATTAAACCCAGAAATATCAGATTGGAGAGAGTCACGGTCTGGAAAAAATTCAGAAACAGGGTAAGCCACCGAACAGGGCTGAAACGTTGGAAAAACACCGACGGAAATGAGAGATGGTGAAGGAACATTGATGGCAGTATGGTGAGTCGAAGGACGGCGGTGGACGTGGTGAGCTTCCAAACCTCTCAGCTCCTTCTCTAATCTTAGCTCTCGCTCGAGTCCTAAAGTTTATTAAAAAGTTGCACAAACCTTTCAGAGATAACTTCAACGGGTGGATCAGAATCTAGTTGATTATGATGTTTTTTATTTATTTAAATTTATTCAAATGTGTCTGTGTCAGTTCCTATTATTTTGCTGGTTTATTTATTATTTGCAGAATGCTAGCTTGATCTCTAGTCTGTTGGAGATTTTTTAGGAAATAAAGCTTACGGCTTTCTCTTATAAAAAGCCACCTCTATATTCAACAAAATATACACATAATAACAGTAGTGCATTCCAAAACAAAGAAGGCATCTCTGTGTGTACTCTGTTTACTTTTATTTTATGGTATCAGAGCCTGGTTGGTTCAGGAAGTGAGAATTTTCTTCCTATCAGAGATGGAATCTTCAAATGGAGGGAACGCACAAGCTGGAATGGAAAAGCTTATCGGCAGTAATTACAAGTATTGGCGTATGTGTATGGAAGCTTATCTCCAGGGTTATTATCTCGGGGATTTAGTTGAAGGAGTGGAGGAGATTCCTGCCAACATTACCGAAAACACTGACGCTAGACACAAATGGAAGATTAGATGCGGGAAGGCTTTGTATGCCTTGAGATCATCCATTAACAAGGAATATATTGAGCATATTTGGGATATTGCATCTCTGAGGGAGGTGTGGTAAACCTTAGAAAGGTTATACACAAAGAAGAACACGGCTCGGCTGCAACTACTAGAAACTGAATTGGTGACATTGACACAAGAAGGGATGTCCATTTCAGAATATTTTCTGCACGTCAAGGTTATTTGATCTGAAATGTCTGAAATCGACACAACGGAAAAGATCAGTGAAGCCAGACTTCATCGCCATCTCATAAGAGGTTTGAAGAAGGAGTATGGACCTTTTGTCACGTCCATTCAAGGGTGGGAGAAGCCACCGATAGTTGAAGAGCTAGAAAACTTGCTTTCAAATCAGGAAGCATTGGCCAAACAGTCGTCTAAGAATTCAAAGCATGACGATGTACTCTACTTAAAAGGAAAGCCAAGTGAAAAAAATAGAAAAAATTCCAAGGCCAAGGAGGTAAGCCTCAGCAATGAAGAGGAAGATGAATTTAAAAACAAGAAGCAGATCAAGTACTATAGGTGTGGAAAACCAGGACACATTAAAAGATTTTGCCAAGTAAAGCTCTCAAAGGCTAACATGGCTTGCACCGATGAAGAAGAAGATCAACTCAAGTGAGATCATTGTTTTACAGTGGAAGCCATGGATTAGAAAAAATAGAGCAGTGTAAACTACACTTCATGTGACGGGTAATGAAACTCTTCTTTCTCAAATGCATGATCACCATAGAGATAGAGTAATTGTCACAGCTGACAATTCGACCCATCCGATAACCAAAGAAGGTGTGGCAGTAATTGGAGCGAATGACCAGCCAAGCATCAAGCTGAATGATGTGTAGAATTTGGAAAATATGTAGAATCTGGAAAATATGTTTTATTTAGACCTAAAGATGTCAAAATACTCAGTAATGTGGAAGAAATTTCTACTGATGTTTTACTTTCTAGAGAAAAGAAAGGTTCCCTATTTGTCTTATTAGCAGGTGAGGCATATGTAAAGAAAACAAGCCAAACAAACAGTGTTGTTATTTGGTATGCTCGTCTGGGACATGTGGGTTATCAATTGTTGCAGCAAATCTCAGCTAGGAAGTTACTAGATGGAATGCCTACCCTAAAAAATTCTCGAGAGAATGTAGTGTGCTAGGGTTGTCAATACGGTAAGTCATATCGACTTCCGTATAAAAGGTCACAAAGTCACAAGTTAGAGATGCTAGAGCTTATTCACACGGATCTTATGGGACCAACCAGAACATCCAGTTGCAGTGGAAAACGGTATGTAATGGTGTTCATTGATGATCATTCAAGGTTTACGTGGGTTAAGTTACTCAAAGGGAATGATGAAGCACTTTCCAGATTTATAGAATTTAAAGAAGAATTTGAGAACGAGATTAATGGTGGTGAGTACATGTCAGCAGAATTCTCTACTTACTGTGATAAGAACGAGATTAAACGACAGATGACTTGTCCAGACACTCCTCAGCGGAATGGAGTGGCATAAAGAAAGTTAGTACATCTGACTTTAGTATGTTGTTTATGGCTGTATGATAAAAACCTACCAAGAGAGCTATGGGCAGAGGCCATTCAATGTGCATGTCATGTGATAAATCGAGTACCAGCATGGCCAGGTATCCAAAAATCCCCTTTTGATGTTGCTTATGATACAAAACTGACTGTAAATTACTTCAGCGTTTTCAAATCAGTTTGCTATGTTCATGTACCCAAAAAAAATCCTACCAAACTAGATTCGAAGGTGAAGAAGTGTATATTTGTTGGCTGTGACTCATGCAGGAAAGGTTGGAGGTGCATGGATCCAAAGACAAAGAAGTCTACAACATCTAGAGATGTTGTGTTCGATAAAGTGACAAGCTCCTTTCCTGAATTAAACAAAGAATGTCCCAAACCATTGTTTCCTAGAAGTGATGAGGAAAGATGTAGTGAGGATGAAAGGGAACAAAATGAAGGAGTATCAAGAGTTGAAGCCTATGAACAAGTGGTGAGACGATCAATAAGAGAAAGGAAACAACCTCATTATCTTGAAGACTATGATGTAAACAGTTGCACTGTTACTGTATGTTTTTTTATGGGGGAATAGGGTGCAGAAGAGCCAACGTGTTATGAAGAAGCAAAGGGAAACCCATACTGGGAAGACGCAATGCAAGAGGAAATAGCAGCCTTAAATAAGAATGAGACTTGGGAATTGGTTCCCAGACCAGAAGGATGTGAACCTGTGTCATACAAATGGGTGTATAAGCTGAAGAAGAAACCAGATGGCATTGTAAACCTTTGCAAAGCTCACCTGGTTGCACGTGGTTTCTCTCAGAGCTATGGGTTAGACTATGATGAGACCTTTAGCCAAGTGGCAAAGATGATCACCGTAAGAACAATAGTTTCTCTTGCTGTATACAAAGGGTGGGGACTATGGCAACTTGATCTGAATAATGCTTTCCTTTATGGAGAGCTTGATAGGGAGGTGTTTATGCAGCAGCCTCCCAGTTTTGTTTCAGAGAAAACACCAGACCATATATGCCGATTGAAAAAGGCATTATATGGATTAAAGCAAGCTCGACAAGCTTGGTTTGGTAAGATTACACAATACCTCACTTTCTATGGTTTCAATATGTCAGAAGTAGATCCAAGTTTGTTTGTAAAATGCAATTCCAACATTCAGATACTTGTGCTGTTATATGTGGATGATATGATCATTATAGGAAACAATCAAGCTGAAATGTTTGCGTTAAGAAGAGATTTGTTTCTTCGCTTTGACATGAAAGACTTGGGAGAAGCAAGGTGTTTCCTCGGTCTAGAGGTTGAAAAGACAAGGCAGGGATACTTCATGTCCCAGAAAACCTATGCAAAGTGTCTTTTGGAATGTTTTGGTATGGAGGAGGCAAAGGAGAAGGCCACACCCATGGAACCGAATCTAAAACTGAAGAAAGATGAGGGCAGAACTATAAAAAACCCAATGAAGTTTAAAAAACTAGTAGGAAGCTTGATATATTTAACAATCACAAGACCAGAGATAGCATACTCAGTTGGTGTTATCTCCCAGTTTATGCAAAATACAAGGGTTCCTCACTTAGAAGCTGCAAAGAGGATATTGCGCTACATAAAAGGATCTGCAAAATTTAGGCTGATGTACAAGAAGGACGTTAAGTATGAACTGAATGGTTTCACAGATGCTGACTGGGTTGGGGATGTAAATGACTGACGGTCAACCTCTGGTTATTGTTTCAGTGTTGGCTCGGCAACCATCTCATGGTGCAGTAAAAACCAGAGCACTGTGGCACTTTCTAGCACTGAGGCAGAATATGTAGGAGCAACCAAGGCTGCCCAAGAATGTGTTTGGTTGAAGAAATTGTTTAACGAGGTCCTGGGTGAAGTAAATAATGTAGTAAAAATCAAGTGTGACAATGAAAGTGCAGTCAAACTTGCGCTGAATCCAGTATTTCATGCTCGAACCAAACACATTGAGGTACGACACCATTTTATACGGGAAAAAGTATTAAATAAGGAAATGGAGCTGGTTGGAATTAGAACAGAAAATCAGGTTGCAGACATCTTCACTAAGGCATTGATAAAGCCCGAGTTTCAGAATCTCAGGAAGAACTTTGGAGTTATAAACAGAAAGTTTGTACTAAGGGGGAGTATTAAAAATTAGCACAAAACTTTCATAGATAACTTCAACGGGTGGATCAGAATCTAGTTGATTATGATGTTTTTTATTTATTTAAATTTAGTCAAACGTGTCTATGTCAGTTCCTATTATTTTGTTGGTTTATTTATTATTTGCGGAATGCTAGCTTGATCTCTAGTCTGTTGGAGATGTTTTAGGAAATAAAGCTTATGGCTTTCTCTTATAAAAAGCCACCTCTATATTCAGCAAAATATAAACATAATAACAGCAGTGCATTCTAAAACAAAGAAGGCCTCTCTGTGTGTACTCTGTTTACTTTTGTTTTAAAGTTCTCACTTCAGCTCCTAATTTGGAATGATGGAGCTCGCCAGCAACGAAGATGGATGGTGGCAGTGAAGCTAAGGTCGCTGGCGATGAGAGGAGAAGAAGACGAAGGTGGAGTTATGATCGGTAAAGGAAGGTCTGGCCGCTGGTTCTGTTCTGTGTTGCGGCTGCTTCCCTATTCCCTTGCGTCTCTGTCTCTTTTTTTCATTGATCTGCAGCTCTCCCTCCTTGGCCTCCGGCTCTCAGCTCCATGTCTTGCATTTAACCCTTGGTCAAAACATGCGTTTTGACAAAGGGACTAAAATAGAAGAATTGAAATCTTTCAAGAGGGACTAATTTGAACAAGTGAAAACTTTAATGGGTCCAGATATGATTTGCAAGAACTTTTGGGTCCTTTTTCTAAACTTTTCTCTGAATCCTTCCTTCATTATCTTATAATTTCCAAAAATCTTGGGTTCCTTTCTGCAATTCATCCTAAATTGATCTGCAATTAAAATGAACCCAAATTGTGATACCTTATATTCCAAAAATTAATCAATTAAGGTTAATCATAAATATATGACATTTTTGCCCTCTTTCAACCTTAATTCCATTTAAAAAGGTTTAATCATAATTAACCATAAAATAGATATTTAAAGCTCAATTATCATGACAAAATCTCCAAATAAAATATAAAAATATATAATAAAATGGGGATTTGTCAACGTCTTAGGTCCCAAACCACACTTATCTAAAACATTCTCCATTCGTTGCACATTCTCTCTGAGAAAACTCCAACGTCTTTATTGCTTCCACAAGGTCTTCCTTGGTGACATCACAACAATCATCGTTGGGTTTGTAGCATGCAAAATCTACCAAGTACACTTTGCATGTTGTGTCTTCAAGTAGTGATCGATGAAAAATAATGGCTACTAGGGTTAGGAGGAATAGTAATATTGCAGAGAAGCAAGAAGCGGATAGAGATGGCTGAAGATATTTGAAATCATGGATAACACGAGCTGAAGTTGCCTCCAAAAAAGATATGAGCAATATTAGGTTCATGTTGAACGGCTGGGAAGTGGTACATGCAATGACTTTATTTGGTTTAGCTTTAAATAGGCAAGAAAAAGGAGAAATAAATATTAATATTAATAAATATTAAAAGTAGTGGAGCCGCTTGAATTTGTTTCAACCAATGTTTTAAAAGCTGGACCGGACGTCGAGCCAGAAAGGTTAGCGGGTTAAGGTTCAACCGGTTGGATCGGTTGAGCCGTTTAACTGGACCGGTGATATAATAATTAAATTTAAAAATATTATATATATATATATATATATATTACAATAATTAGTCACTAGTCTAATTTCATATGAAGTTAGTAAAGTCACACAACACCATTTAAAAATCTCATCAATTGTCACATATATGGATAAGTGCTTAAAATATCCACTACTCAAGGGTTATACAAATCTGATTTTGTTGATATCAATGTTTTAAAAGCCGGACTGGAAATCGAGTCGGAAAAGCTAGCGGGTCATGGTTCAAACAGTCATATCGTCCGGTCAAGCTGGTCACATAATAATAAATTTAAAATAATACTTATATACATATATAATGATATAAATATAATTTATCTAATTTATTAAAAAAAATATAATGTCAAACTTTGGTTAAAAGTTTAGGCCTCGACTAAAATGTAATCAAATTCATTTATTTTAATATGTAGGATGTGCTTATTTTGAATGTTTTTATACCAATTTTTTAAAAGCCGGATCGGATATCGAGTTGGAAAGGCTAGCAGGTCATGGTTGAAACGGTCAAAATGGTTGAGCAGTGAGGTAATAATTAAATAAAAATATTATTATATACATATATAATTATTTAGATATAAAAAAAATATTATCTTACCATTTAATTTTTTAGATACATGTCTATAATGATTTAAAGATTTTTATCTTTAAAAATAATCATGACATTTTGATATAAACACTTCTGATAGCTCTTTAATGCTATCATATAATATAGTAAATCTTTAACTTTTATTTCAATAGATATGATTTATCCCATCATATCCATTGAAAAACAGGTATGATTTATCTCACATTTAATTTTCTTTTTTTCAAACTTAAATTAAAGAAAGGAGGTCTCATTATGCATAAAAAATGAAACAATCAATTTTGGAAAATAAATGAATCACTGTTTTTCTTGGGAAAAGCAATTAAACTAAAATTAAAACAAGGATAATAAAAAAGAGATCACCGTACTATTCTAAAACTATTCCCTCCAGAATTTTTTAATGTATTTTGTTTTTAAAAACTAAACAGTATTTTACCCATATCAGCCCAATGCGTATAGCATACGCTTCACGACACCCGATGATTCCTTTGCTTTTTTCCCTTGATTGTTGCTACTAGTTGTCTCCATCCTGAGCGCCTTTTGACTGTTTACTTTCTCGCTCCCACATTTGCAAACGCCGGAGGTTGTTCTACTGTTGGAGGTTCCACCACTTCTTTGCTCCAAGATTGGTAGCGCACACTTGAAAAGATGAAGGATGGTGATGAAATTCATCTCAAGAGCAGATCTTTCGTGTCTTCTTTCTTCTTTCCTTCCTCTTTCCTTTTCAATGATTTGAAACTAAATAATAGATTTGAGCCGGCCGGTTTCTGAAAAAACGCTCCGGCTTCCGGGCTAACTTCGGCTTCAGGCTTAATGGCTGGCTTGTGGCGGCTGAAAACGGCCTAACTAGGAAAGCGGTTGAATCACATCAACCGAGCTGGAGAACGTTCCAGTCACCGGTCGAACTGGTTCGACTGTCCTGCACGGTCCGGTTTTCGAATCATTGGTTTCAACCTTTTCAACCTTATAAAGGATTATGAGTTAGCGCATGGGATCCACACTATCATATATTTATTTTTTTGGTTAAAGTGTAAATTTGCCCCATATGTTTTTTGAGGTTCAAATGCTCCTAAAAGTTTAAAAATATAGCAATGTTGCCCTATACTGATAAAAAACTAATGTTAACAATAAGGTTAATATTGCTCCATTTTAACACTTCCGGAGTAACATTGAACCTTAGAAAACTTTCAAGGTAATATTACTCCTTAACGAAAACTTTTGGAGCAAATTTGCACCTTAATCCATTTAATTTTTATAAGCTAAAGGATTCTAATAAAATAAACCTCAAGATGTCAAAAAATGACATGAATATTATAAACATATGCATACTAAATAAAGGACCAGAGTATATTGGTTTTTTTTTTATATACATTTCATTTAATCAACAATAATATAATAACAACAAGAAAGCTGAATCTTTAGATATATTATTCATGGTCTCGTATAATAACAGTTTTTGGCCTAAAAGGATAATTTTCTCTTCCATTTCTATTTCTTTTTAAACCAAAATAAAAGAGATCCAATTCTGCTTTCCATAAAAAGATACCCAAAGGAGCAATGTCTTAACTCTTATGTTCCAAAAGAGTGGGCATTTAATGGTTAATAAAGCATCCACAGGGAATAACGTTTAAAATAAATAAATAAATAAATAAAGTGTCCATAGGGGAATATGCATGAGACTAGACAACCAATCACAATGCAAAGAAATTAAGGATAATAAAATTTAATATTTTTAAAATGAAAAAAGAAAAAAAGATTAAAAAAAAAACAAAAATGCGAATGAGATTCAACTAAAAAGTCCGTGGTGTTATTAGAAAAACTTTCATCAATAAACTGATATTGTGTTTAATTGTAGAAATTAGTTGGCTGTCGCTGGCTTGTTTTTCAAAAAAACATGGTCATGATCATTACACCTTGTAGTATTTTCTTTTTTCATGTATTTCCAGCAATGAAGCACATAATACTACTCAAGGCATACTAGCTATATGACAAAGCGAACAGAGCCGCATTCAAATTTCACTTTGTTAAAAGAAACCTACGAAAAGAGGCATCCTGATTACAAAACCTTGTTCCAAATTAATCTGTTTCTCGGTAAGAAAATGAAGCACATAATGCTAATAAAAGTGAATGCATTTAAAATACTGGAAAACGGGTTAAAAAATATGTACTAGACTCAGCAATAATTTGGCCCACGCTATTTATATTATTAAGAAAATCTTCCTTGCTTAAGAAGATACTACATGAACCAACAAGCTGAGAGTTGGGTCTAGCATAATGGGATAGTATCTCAAAATGTGTTAAATCAAGGTTTAAATTCTTGTGGGAGATATGCCTACATTTAGTGGCTAACAATGTGCAAGGGGAAAAAAAAGCAGTGTGTCTACATTAAGGGTGTGTTTGGTTTGAGGGGGGGAGGGTGAGGAAATTATAATTTTGGATAAAAGAAGCCCAAAATTTATCCTCTCATTTTTTTAAATTTTGGGTTCCCGCAAGAAATTTACTCTCTCATTCCTCTTAAATTTTGGGTTCCCGCTCAAAATTTAAATATCTTCAACCCAAAAAGGTAATTTACCCACCCCAAAACCAAACACACCCTAAGATCCCAAGCCAAACTTTTCTAGAATTGTCTTCTGATAAATTCCCAACGCTCTTGACTCTTCTATGCTTGGCTACCACAGATTCCTTAGAGATAGCACAAGAATTGTTTGGTTCGTAGCATGCCAAGTCTAATGCAGAGAAGCAAGAAAGCAATATTATAGACATGTGGATGAAAATATTTGAACTCATGAACGAAAGCAGAAGCTAAAGCCGCTACCATAAAATCGACATGAGCAATAGATTCATCATGTTGATGTTGGTTGAAGGTTAATTAAGCAGCAACGTCCCTTGAGATCATTGTCAAAGACATTGCGTTTTGAATACAACGTTAGAAAATTGAATTCATATTTCGAGATAAGACAGAGACATATTCCTACAATATAATGAAAAAGATTATGTATACCTGCATTTCAGAATATGTTAATTTACGCTTTTAAAATTTTATTTGAAATATAAAACACGTCTGAAAATAATTTAAGAACATCAATGAACAATAAAGAGTATAGGTGGTGATTGCTAAAGATACACCGAGATATTTTAAAGATATACAAAGATATTCTGGAAGATATTATAATACTCCTTCCGGTCCTAATTATAGGACATATTTATCTAACTTTGGAGAAATTAAGGATGGTGGTTAAATTAGTTAATCATATTTATTTTCCTAAAATATCTTTATTTAAAATTTAAAATGGCATTCAATTACGTTGATTCTCTATTTTTTCTTATATCTCTCTTGCCTCACACACGACTTCTCCAAGCTCTTACACAATCCGACGTATTCAATCTCCTTCAACAACTTCTAATCTACTCTTATTAAATCATTATTGTGTTTAATTATTATTGAGAAAGTATCAATAAGGGGTATTTTGGGAATAAATTGACAAAAATTAGAACTTTGTCCTATAATTATGATCAATATCAACTCTTAAATGTTATCCTATAATTAAGACCAGAGGGAGTAATTGATATCCCATAATAATAGCCTAAATATAATTACTAATTATCCGAATAATCCCCTAATATAATAATTTACAGAATATCAACATATTTATGACACACCTCTTGTTGGGTTGTGATACCAATACATATGAGAGATAAATCCTCTCCTACTTGAAAGAGGACCAGGCCACTTGGTGCTCGAAAGTTAGGCTTCTAAGGCCCAATAGATCCTAAGTTTAGGCCTAATTGTATAACAAGAATGACAGGAGACATTGACTTTCGAGCCTACACATTATATATGCTTGTTCGGGATCACTTTTGAATATCCCAAAAGTTCTTATTTACACAAATCGAGACAAATTTCCTTTCACATACATGCCTCATGTAATATCCCAAAATATGATTAAGTGTTAAATGTAATAGATATAGTGAAATAAAAGGGTTTAATAGCACTCCAATTAATTTTGCCATGATCAAGAGTTAATTGCTACTTGATCTTGAGGATAGATTTGGGACACAAAATGAAGGGCCAAGATTGCTCTTATAAAGTAGAAGTAATAAGGAAGATAATTAAAGCAATTTCCTTATCTTTTCCTCTTATGTGAACACAAGGCACATGCAAGACCAAGTGTAAGACCAAGTCAACACACTATTTTTTTTCTTTTTCCTACAAGAAAACCATTTCCTCCTTGCTCTATGCTTATGCAAGATTAAAATAATATATATGTATTCCTTTGCTCCCATATTTCGTTCAAGCTTTGAGAAAGGAAAGGAAGAGAATTTAATTGATATATTCTTACATTTAGAGTCAACAAAAGTGGCTAGGATTTAATCAATATCCTCACCTTTATGCTTGGAATCGGTCAAGAAGCCAAGAAGAGAAAGAGAGAGAATTGCATCAAATAATCCCTCATGTTGGAAATTATCATAGGATTTCACCAAGAAAGAACACATGTGGACCACATATTTTCCTCTCCTTTTTGTCCAACCTTTCGGTCAGGTTTTTAAGTGATAAGGGAAGGGAAAAATGGACTATTATTCACTCCCTCTCTCTCTCTCTCTCTCTCTCATTCTCTAAGTCGGCCAGCTGAAGCACGAAAAGAAGAAGTGAAGAAACAAGTTTAAGGTAAGGGTTTCATCTTGGATTTTCACCTTCTTAACCTCATCTATGGCTCAAGTGTGTCACGCCCTTATCTCAATTTTAACCTTTTTCATAGTATTTGCGGAAAACAATATGCGGTTCAATGGGCAGTACAGGAATAGCATAACTATACTGATAATATATACATGATTACGGAAATTCCCCTTAGGGATTCATACCTGATAATTACAATTAGTGTAGCTGCACAGGACTCTAGGGTGTCTAAACCCATCACAGTGAAACAGAGACATCTTCTCATCTTCGTTCTACTACTGTGATCCCCTCGCATGATTCCCTTCTTTGCTCTCAACATATCTTTTGTCTTCTCCTATCTAAATTGTTGGTAGTGGATGGTGAGATTCGAGAGAATCTCAGTAGAAAACAGATACCATAACACATACATGATAGATGTTATGTGTATGACATGTTAGCTTTAACTAGATGTATGCTCCATAATGACATTTTTGCATGCTCAATATTTCATGTAATAAAACTATGGCCACAGCGAAAGCAGAAACAAAGCTTCATTTATTCAAGTATGCTCTACATAATCAAGTAAAGCAATCACATACATCACTACACAAGCAAATATATCAAATACATGCGAGTAAGGTAAGTCCCCTACCTCCAATCTTTATCCTCGATTTGCGTGCTAACAGCTCGAGGCTCCATATTCAATCCTACAATGTCAAATGTACTATTTAGACACTTCCATAGTGTTTCTGGGGGTTGTATGAGTCTATCTTGAAAAATTACTAAAATACCCCCAGGGACCCCGCCCCATCGTACCCGGTCCAGCTATACATTTCTTGAATTTTTAACCTAAGCTATCCTGACATATTTTCGCCTAAGGAATCCATTTCTAGACTCGGAATTACCAAATTCACTGCCAAACAATGAAGTTGCCCTTGGCAGCCCTTATTTCAGTGTTTTAGGGGCATTTTTGTAATTATGTTTTCTCCGCCTTTTTCGAAAAAGTGCCCAACTGTAACCCCACCTAATTTTCCCTCCTGAACTCAATGGAATCACCAAATCATTGAAAATCCAACTCTAAGACCCATTTCTAGAGCTGGCTAAAACTTATAAGAACTCGGGGAAAAATCGGGGTTTTTCGGGTTCGGCTCCATAAACACATTTCTTTCTACTCCTAACCACTTTATTGACTATTCCATTAGGTTACAACTACCATTTAGTACCAATTTGGGCAGCATAACCCCTAGGAAAACCCATTTTCCATTTTTACAACCAAGGACAATCCGGTGAAATTTCACCGATTAAATTGTCCACAATAGCCAGAATAGTCAATATACAAAGGTTTGGAAGTTACCTCAAGCTCCCACTGGCTCACCCTTGATATGGCTGAACCCTAGGTGTTCAACATTCAAATTTGAGCTTCAAAACCTTAAATTATATGAAAAGGAAGCTTAGGAACTGAGTTATACGCATTAGGAATTAATTTACTGAAGAAATCACTTACCTTTACAAGCTTTTTCCTCTCCTTCTTTCTCTAAAAATCTCAACTCTTCTCTCTCTCTAAAACTGAAAATGGCGTTAGTTATGGCTACTGGAAGGAGGAGGAAATGTTTTATATCATATATTATATGATATGTAATTATTTATTCAATTTCTAAAATTTTCAAGTTAATTAGAAATTCTAGTAGATTTTCTGCCCAAAATTTGAAAAATCATAACTAATTCTAGAAAAAATCGAATTAGAGTGATTCCAAAGCCTATAGAACCCTTATTGAGTCTAGTTTCATGAAAAAATATAGACTTTTGCTAGATGGAATCACAAAATTCTCAGAATTTTAATCTTTTCCTACTGTTCCAGAAACTTCACAGTTTTTCTGTGATGACTTCAAAAATTCATATCTTTTTGTATATAGCTCTAATTGAGTCATATGACCTATAAATTAAAGCTTAGGATGTCTAATTTCATCCTGTAAAATTTCATAATTTTTGCTCATCATTCGATCATTAAAAATCACATGACAAGCTCACTACCTCATAGGCAATTTCACCATAAGCATAATCACTTTCTTCACAATTAACCATTTTATTTTCTTTAATGCCCCAAAGATATAAGAAAAATTAGAGAATATAGTTTGGACACATGCTAAACCAGGGCTTAGCAGTCTGCTTAATTTAGGCTTATTCTCAAGCCTCCAATCTCAAAATTTGGGGTATTACAAAGTGTCCTTCATAAACATTGTTCCTCTTGATGAGAGCTTCATTTCTATGGTGTTTTGAGCCACCATCCAAGAAAAAAAAGCTGGAAAACCAAATAAAGGAGCTAAGGAGAAGCAAGAGGTGAGTATTAGCATCAATTTGAGCAATTGGTTGTGTTGGTTGAATGAGTATTTTGGCATGTGTAAATCTGCCCTGATTCTGGCCAAACAAGGGTTTGGGTAATTCATGATGTTTTGGTTATGTTATTGGTGGTTTTTTATGATTGGAAACCATTTGACATAAGTTTGATGCTGAAATTGGAAGCTGGCAATTGTTGGAATTTATTCTGAATTTTCTTCCAAAACAGGACATGTAGAACAAGTGGGAATTTGTTAATTTTGATGTTACCATTGTGTTCTACACAAAAAATTATATAGGAATAGCCCCGGGTTGTGAATTTTGGGTCATTGAAATTCAAAACATAAATTTGGGTTTTTAGCCTCACTACAAAAAAAATGGTATTCTGTAGCGGTGCAATTGTAGCGGTTATATCAAACCGCTACAAATTATAGTATTTGTAGCGATTTTAACCTAAACCGCTACAAAATTGTAGCGGCAAGCTACACGCCAAGTGGCGCGACAGATTAGCAGTGTTTTTTGTAGCGGTTGGGTAGCCAAAACTGCTAGAAATTTGGTGCGAAATTCCCTTCAAAACTTGTAGCGGTTAATACACAGAAACCGCTACAATATTCCCGCCACTTGGCGCGACCAAGTCCCGCCAACAGTGTAGCGGTTATTTGTAGTGGTTACAGCAACCCAACCGCTACAAAATACCAAACGTCAGCTATTTATAGTGGTTATAGGGATATAACCGCTACAAAATTTCAGGAGTCTACACTTTTGTAGCAGTTCTGGGCTATAACCGCCATAAAATTTCAAAGGTTCTTGTAATTTGTAGTGGTTATTATAAAACCGCTACAAATTTAAGGCACCCTGGGTGCCTTGTAGTGGTTTTTGGAATAACCGCTACAAATGTCTAGCCTATTTAAGCCCTCGCCTCCCTCATTTCTCGGTTTGCTCCTTTTGTTTCCTAGGGTTTCTCTGAGTGGTTTCTTCAAGATTTGAGCGTTCAGATATTTGTGTAGGAGTTTTTACTATAGTATTTCTCAGTATTTGCACTTGAGGTATGTATATAACACGTACTTTATTTGTATTTGTATTTTTGTTATATTTTTGCATAATAATGTGACTAATTGTTTTTTTTTATTTTTACAGTTGATATGACTTCAAGAGAGAATAAGGGGAAGGCCCCTGAGGTCCCCAGACCGTGGGGTGGCAGCAGTCGAGTAGGGGCCAGAGGGAGGGAGCAGCATGGAGGCAGGGCGACCGCGGCATTTCAGCCCATCCCCCCACTGGAGTCGGCCCTACCACAGGTACCGCAGATGATCCCACAGGAGACGACCGTATCAGAGGTGAATGAGGTTGGGGGGCCAGATATCAGCGTCGAGGACTACGACGAGGAGGAGTTCAATTCATTTGTACTCTCCAGGCATTTTGTACTCTAGTGGGAATCAATTCATTTGGCTCATTCTTAACAACAGTAAGCCCACTCTTCTTTGGAACCATATGAACAGGACTAACCCACTCACTATCAGAAATAGGATATATAATCCCGGCACTAAGTAACTTAGTAATGTCTTTCTTTACAACATATAAGATGAATGGATTAAGTCTCCTTTGGGGTTATCTAACAGGTTTAGAACCTTCATTCAACAAAATTCTATGAGTACATATAGATAGACTAATCCCAAGTATATCAGCTAATGTCCAACCAATGGCTCCCTTATTCTTCCTAAGCACACAAAGCAATCTAGCCTCTTCATCATAAGACAAAGCATTATAGATAATTACAGGTAGTTTATCATCATGCTCAAGGAATGCATACTTAAGATTAGGAGGCAAAGGTTTGAATTCAAGGGAAGGGGCTTCAACAGTAGAAGGGATTAGTTCAGGGAGTTGAAGAGAGTAAAGAGAACTTCCCTTTGTAACCTCAGGTGGTTGGTGTGCATTAAGCTTCTTTGCATTCATCTCTTACTCCTTGACCTTCCCAAGTGTTGAGTCAACTTGAGGTTGACTAATAGCAGCAACAGACTTGGATTTATCATCTTTCATACCTGCATCACAGTTAGAGAGAATATCCTGAAAATATTTTAAGGTATGAGGGGAAATATAGATTTAGGAGCAGTGGCAAGAGAATAAGTCTCTTTAAGCCCATTATTCTTAGACACATGTTGCTTCTGTTGCGGTTCAAATATATGAGATGGTGGAACAGCTAAAAGGAAACCTTCTTTATCTTCCTGGTCAAGAGAGCTATTACAGTCATTTCCAGCTATATTCTCAGCTTCCACCTTATTATGGGTATCTGCACACTCAAGTAGCAAACATTTTTCCAAAACAGAATCACTTGCAAAAGTGGGCTTAGCATCATCAAAAGAAAATGTGTAAACGAGTGAAGTAGGAAGAGTGCAACTGATATCAAAATCAGGGAAAATCACGTCACGAACACAAGCATCAGAAAGAGAATGTATAGACGGGAAAGATGAAAAATATGCATCATAAGCAGCTATATCATCATCAAGCTCAAAACAATGATGTTTAGCATGCATATGGAAATAATAATCATCTCTAGCATCCTCAATGGCCAAATCAATAGCATTAACACCTAACAAGGAATAATTCTCACAAGGATGTTTCATGGCCTCACACATATTAAAACAGATTTTATGATTCCCAACTTCCATGGTTATAGCACCTTCCTTCATATCTATGATGGTATTTGCTATTCTAAGGAAAGGTCTGCCTAAAATGAGAGTCAAATCACGAGCTAATTCACTAGACACATCTAGAACATAAAAGTCAGCAGGGAACACCAGATCTTTGACTTTGATTAAGATGTCCTCTAAGATACCATCTGGATGCCTAATTGACCTATCAGCTAGCTGTAACACAACACTAGTAGGTTTAATAGCCTTGATTCCTAGAGCAGTATAAACAGACTTAGGCATCACATTAATTGCAGCCCCTAAATCTAGCAAAGCAGCGGTTATATTAACAGGTCCTATAGTACATGGAATAGTATAGACACCTGGGTCTTGGCATTTAATGGGAAGTTGGGGCTTAAAGATGGCTGCCACATTAGAACTCAATTGGACTCTTTCATTAGGCCTGAACTTTCTCTTATTTGTGCAAAGATCTTTAAGAAACTTACAATATGCAGGCATACTTTTAATCATCTTGAGAAAAGGCATATTCACTTCTAACTTGCTAAAGAACTCAAACATTTCTTTTTCAATTTTATCATCATGCAATTTCTTACTTCTAAGGTAAGCTTTAGGAAAAGGAATATCAAAAATTTTTACCTCCTTACCATTTTGCATTAAGGCTCCTTGCATGCTTGATTCGCCCTTCTCATGTGTGGATTGAGCTTTCTCATTGACCTCTTCCAGAAGTGGTTGCTCCTCCACTTGAGGTTGCTCAATTTCCTTACCATTCTTATTCTCTAAGATCTCTTTCTCTTTGATGCTTCCAGAATCACCCACTTTCATAGGGCTTAAGGGTGGACTCTCAGCTTCTATCTCTTCATCCACATGGTCTTCACTATCTCCTGGGAAATGCACTATCTTGCCACTTCTTAACTTAATGGCATTGATAGATTTAGGATTGGTCACAGTGGTAGAAGGTAGACCACTTCCATTCTTAGCTTGTAAGTCATTAAGAGTATTGGAGACTTGAGTCAAGTGAGATTGCACCGTGTAATTCTTTATTTCTAACTCTTCCAACTTCTTGCAAATATTTGCCATTTGGTTGTTGTTACTTGCTCTATCACCTTGCATTTGCTGTAGGATTATGGCAATAGAGGAGAATTGACTATCATTTAAAGCCTTATCTTCCTTCATCTGATTGTCCATATTAGTAAGTTGAGCAGCCATACTCTTCAACAGTTGGTTGGTCTCATCACTCTTTGGTTGGGAAAGCGTGTTATCTTGGAGTGGAATGACCATCTTTGAAGATTCTTGAAACTGGTTAGAAGAGATACCAGCTTCAATATTTCCTTGTTGAAAAAGATTTTGTCTTCTATTATCATTTTGTCTCCAACTAAATTTAGGATTTTGCCTCCACCCTTCATTATATGTATTTGAGTAGGGGTCCCATTTGGGATTGTTAGGGCGGCCTTGATACATGGCAGAGACTTGTTCATAACGAGATGGACAATTATAGGAGATGTGCATAGATGAGCCATAAAGATCATAACTTGGGGCTGTCAATTCCTTGCCTATGGAATTTACTTCTTCTTGAATGGATGGTTTAGAAGCAATCCGGTCTAACTTTGTCATTAAAGCAGAAATTTGAGCAGTCAAGGTGTCAAGCTGAGGAATGTGTAGAGGTGAAGAGTTAACATGATAAACTCCTCTAGAATTCCTTCTTGGTTCCCCATAGGTTTGCTTAGCTAGGGCCATCTTCTTGATCAATTCCCAAGCTTCAGGAGCATGAAATCAATGATAGCACCACCAGCGGCTGCATCAATCTTGTCTTGATCGTTCTCTTTAAAACTGTCATAGAAAGTTTGAGCCAGTTGCTCATTAGGAATCTGGTGATGTGGGCACCGAGCCAAAAGATCTTGAAAACGGTTCCAATACTCATACAAAGTCTCATCTGGATCTTGGAGGATTGAATTGATCTCCTTTCTCATAGCAAAAGTTTGAGATACAGGAAAGTACTTCTCAAGAAAAGCTTTTTGCAAGTTTTGCCAACTTTGATATACATCAGCTACATGTCTTGGTAAGCTCATGTACCATTCCTTTGCCTTGCCTTCCAATGAGTGGTGAAAGACTTTCCACATGATGTCTTCTACAGAAGCTCCAACTGGCTTCATACTCGAACAATTCAAGTAAAGCTCCCTTAGATGTAGATACAGATCCTCTGCAGATAAACCATGAAACTTAGGTAGTGAATTGATCAATAAACCTTTAATCTCAAAATCAGAATTCATGTTAGGTCCAGCATTAGCAAGATTATTTAAATCAATACCAGAAGTGGTGACTTCCCTAATTGTTCTTCTATGTGGAATACCATTATTTTCCTCTTTATCCTCATTATGACGTTCCATATCTAAAGTTCTATTAAATTGATCACCTATTTCAGAATGAAGTTCCCTAAAGGCACTAGGTTCAGCAGATATGTGATGTCCTAAGGCATTTTTACTAATACCCCTTGTTCCTTTTTCTTTACTCCCTTTTAGTTGTTCCCTAAGCTATTTTAAAGTTATGTAAAGATCAAGATCACTAGGTACAACTTTTTTACCTCGGGGCATGCACACAAAAATCAACCACAATGTGCAAAATGTATGATATGTGATGCAAATGCAATCTAAAACCTATATGATAAATGAATGCAAGAAACTATAACTAACTAATTAACTAAAAGGCACACAAAAGATTAACCCAAATTTTTTTAAAATTGACACTTAGTTAAACAAGGAGTCACATAAATTGACTCCCCGGCAACAACGCCATTGATTTAAAGACTTTAGTCACCTCAGGTTAAATCAAAATAAACCAAATTATACAGTGAAGGGAACAACTCAGGTCGTATTATCTTGAGGAGTCTTTTATTTAATTCCTAATCTAAACTAAGTGACAAAAATATTAAGATGGATTTTAAATTGATTTTTTTTAATAATAGAAAGTAACCTAAACTACTATTTCTTGGATTTTTGAGAAATTGTTGAAATAATTAATAAAATTATGATTTAAACTAATTGATGATGAACGCTTTTTGGAAAAAATGGAATATAGGTTATCATTGCTCAAATTGAATTGGGAGTTAAACCACTCACTATGTCAAAAATTAAACCTTAACAACTAATTAAGTCTAGTATATTAATTGGAAATTACCCCTAGAACTCTAGCTAGATAACTACCTATTAATACACTATTAAATACCACTTAGTGTGCAATTTAGGATTGGATTCATGCAACTTATTCCTCTATACAATGAACACTCAACTGAGATGTCCAAACAAGATTTAAGCAGTCATAATACTCATTCAAACTATGAAAGAATAGACAACCACATTAAACCAAAAGGAAATATAAAAATTTAAATCTCAAACCACATAAACCAATCTAAATCACAATTGTTCAAGAACTACTCAGATAAACAACTCTCAATCTCAGTAAATTAACCATATAACATAAAATCCTAACTCAGGAAATTCGTTACATAATTAAATAGAAAGATTAAAACAAATAACTCCCCTGAATGTATCTCTGGAGCTCAAACCAATCTTCCATCTCCAAGAAGCAAGAAGGAATTTAACCTCTCATGGAGCTTATCACAGCTACAACTCCTTCAATACACCAAGAATCCATGGAATTAAGACGAAAGGAATAGATTAGAGAACAAGAGAGGCGTTGTTGGTGAATCTTGGTCTTTGTTCTCCTTCTCTTCTGTGGCGTCCTACATTCTGGTACGTCACTCTGGTTCTCATTCAGATCTCCGCCCTCTCTGAGTTTTGGTGCATCCTCTCTGCCTCCTGGTGCGTCGATTCACATCTTTTTATTAACTTCTTTTGCTATTTGAAATCTAGGTCAAATCTCTTTAAAGTTGGGATATAATATTTCAAAATTATATTCAGATAAGATTTTCCAAGATCCTGTATGAGAATCTGGAAAAAAATCAGTTTCAGTAGTGAAGGACATTGGTTTTCTGATATTGGGACCAAACTGGAGTTTTAGAAATTCAGGGTTCTATTCTGTAATATTCTATGATGGCTAAGTGAATAAGTTCCAGCGGCATCTTCGTAATTTGGGACCAAATGGTGTTTTGTAAATTCGGGGTACTTTTATGTAATTATCTTTGATATTTTCCTCTCTGAAAGTGACAACAAATATTACAGAAATAGACCCTTCTTTCTGTAAGAATTCCCTTGGTGCCACACATAGAATCTTATTTTCTGCATCAATCCTTAAAAATCTTTACTTTTTGGTCCCTCAGCCCCTCCTTTTCCAATGTGACCTACAATTCAAATCAATATCTTATAATATCTTCATTCAAAATTCAAATTTTAAAAAGCAATTATAAGATTATAACAAATATATCTTTTAAAGATTAATTTTCACACAATCATCTTTAATTCAATTTAATCATAATAAATGTTATTTAACCAAAAAATTAATGATAAAATCCCTAAATATAATATTAAATATTATGATAAAATCGGGATATATCAAGCCTCTTCTGCATTGTATCCAACACTGGCGTTGCTCCAGTGTGAATACAAAAGTGGTCAAAAGCCAACTTGAAGTTCGGAACATAAGCTTCAATATTCATTCCCAAAACCTTACTTCCCACAAATGTTACAAGAAACTTGAGTTTGTCTGAAACAGGAAGAACCAGTGGGGCCAGAGAAGTGATATGAGACTTGAGGACTTAGCCTGCAACATTTCTGAGGTCTTTTGAAATGGAAATACCAATCATGTGTTGGTCATCATCTTGTTGAAAAATACAGTTGTAGCTTCTGTCGTCGGAAGCCATGTGGGTTCGAAGTGTGTGAATGATTTGGTACTTTGAACGGTGACGATCTGAAGGATGGTTGGACAGGAGAGAAACAGAACCAACCATGCGAAACAGACAATTGGCAGTGAGCATTGAAAGGTCGTTGCCCAAGTACGTCCCTGTTTGTATTTTCAGTGCTCACCACCATGGCGTCCGAGTTAGGGTGTGACTGTGATAGCATAATATTAAGGTATATGAGTTAGATGGGTACACTAACTTGTTGTTAAATAAAAGGGTTGTTCTTAAATAAAAGGGTTAATTAAGTTGCAAAAAGATTCATGAATTTTCATATCCAATGTGCAAAAATATTTGTGTATTTTTCCAGGTGCAAAAATATGCCTGAACTTTAAAAATCAAAGTAAAAATGACAAAACTATTAAAAGGTGGTTTTAATAGTTGTCATTTTTATAGCTGATGGAAATTTTTTAATCTGAAAAAAGTTTTACCTTTTTGCACATTAGATATAAGTTTATAGGTATTTTTGCACTATAATCCTAAATAAAAAAATAGAGATAATATGAAGAACCTGACTTGGGGTGTCTGCTGCAACTCCTCTAATGCCTCCTGCCCCTCAAATTTTTCTAATTTCCCAAGCGCCTTTCCTTATTTTTTTTAACATTAGATTCTACATGAAAAAATATAACATTTTGATATTTTATAGGTAAAAATTATTGCATTTTTTTCAGTTTTTTGTTGTTGCAAATTTCAAAGATAAAATACTCTAAAATTATGAATTGAAACCTACATTGTTTTTTTCCTAGAAGATATCAAATTGTAGCTCATTATACATAGAATCTAATTATAAAAATAAATAAGAAAAAATATTTTGGAAATTTGAAAAATTTAAGGGATAGCAGAGGAGGCATTAGAGAAGAAGCAGCAGACACCCCAAATCCAAATCAGACCTGGAGAAGGTGCTTGGCAAAGTCAATTGCAATAACTCCCCCGCTGTAGCCCATGCCAGTAAGATCAAAACTAAAGACGTTGTGTCCGAGTTTATATCTATTCACAATGATGTCACATAGAGACGGTGTGGGACAAAATGTGGTGCTATTTACGACAAGGATTCCTATGTCGTTTGGTCGCACCCATGTTGTCTCCAGAAGTTCATCAATAGCTCCAAAAATCATAGTCTCTGTCTCCTTCCTTGCCTCAACCAGACATACTTTTGCTGGTAGAAATAGCTTGAGGGACATAACTTCTTCAAAAATAACCACGGATTGCAATATAAAGTGTAAACCCGGATCGTCTCTCGAAGAACCTTTTATTAATTACCTATAAACTAAATGTGACAATTGGCATAAAACAAGTTAAAAATAATCTTTGAGCTTTTTATCTAACAACTAAGTCACAATTAAACTAAAATGCTTTAAAACTAATATTTTTGGATTTTTGTTGAAATAAAAGTGGAAAGGAATGATGATGAGATTAATGAAATGGAAGAAACAATCCCTCATAGCAATGACGCAAGCAATCCTCACTTAAAATGATTATTGGAGATTTAATCATGCTAGTTCTAAAATAACTCTAAGAGCCATCCTTTAGACTAGACCTAACTTAAATTGATTAATACTAAGCCACCTTGCATATTAATCTCACTAAATTAGGTTGATTAAGTAGCATTCTAGCAATTAAATGAATTTAAAAATCATATTTAGCTTGTGATCCAATAACCGAGCCACCTCGCATTACCACTTGATTTTCTTATTAATCTTAATTTAACAATGGCCACCCATATGAAAAATCAAGATTAATGACGCTCAAACCCAATGCTAAATACAATTAATAAATTCACGCTCAATTAACCAATGCAAACACAAGACACCATTGATCCACTAACCAAGCCACTTTAAAATTAGCACAAAATGTTCACAAAATCATCAATTCAATGACTAACCACCACAAAGAAATGATAATTAAGCTAATTAAACACAATATCAAATGTCTAACAAAGGTTCAAGCCACATCTAATTCTCCAAATACTTCAAAATAAATCAATTCAACATCATATAAAATTCACCCTAAAATCTAGAAATCACAATTACAATGTAGAATTAGAGAAATAGAAGAGCAAAAACTCCCCCATTGAAGCTCCAAGTTGATGCCATTGCCTTTGCTACAAGGAATTGAGGGAATTAGCCTCTGCAATTGGTCATCACAGCATCTCCCAACAATGTCAAGATTTCAACCATGAACAACACTGATTAGAGCAACCAAATAGCACCAAATCAAAGGAGGTTAGTGGCTGAAATTAAACCCAGAAATATCATATTGGAGATAGTCACGGTCTGGAAAAAATTCAGAAACAGGGTAAGCCACCGAACAGGGCTGAAACGTTGGAAAAACACCGACGAAAATGAGAGATGGTGAAGGAACATTGATGGCGGTATGGTGAGTGGAAGGACGGCGGTGGACGTGGTGAGCTTCCAAACCTCTCAGCTCCCTCTCTGCTCTTAGCTCTCGCTCGAGTCCTAAATTTTATTAAAAATTAGCATAAACCTTTAAGAGATAACTTCAACGGGTGGATCAGAATCTAGTTGATTATGATGTTTTTTATTTATTTAAATTTAGTCAAATGTGTCTATGTCAGTTTCAATTATTTTGCTGGTTTATTTATTATTTGTGGAATGCTAGCTTGATCTCTAGTCTGTTAGAGATTTTTTAGGAAATAAAGCTTATGGCTTTCTCTTATAAAAAGCCACCTCTATATTCAACAAAATATACACATAATAAAAGCAGTGCATTCCAAAACAAAGAAGGCCTCTCTGTGTGTACTCTGTTTACTTTTGTTTTATGGTATCAGAGCCTGGTTGGTTCAGGAAGTGAGAATTTTCTTCCTATCAGAGATGGAATCTTCAAATGGAGGGAACGCACAAGTTGGAATGGAAAAGCTTATCGGCGGTAATTACATGTATTGGCGTATGTGTATGGAAGCCTATCTCTAGGGTTATTATCTCTGGGATTTAGTTGAAGGAGTGGAGGAGATTCCTGCCAACATTATCAAAAATACTGACGCTAGACGCAAATGGAAGATCAGATGCGGGAAGGCTTTGTATGCCTTGAGATCATCCATTAACAAGGAATATATTGAGCATATTTGGGATATTGCATCTCTGAGGGAGGTGTGGCAAACCTTAGAAAGGTTATACACAAAGAAGAACACGGCTCGGCTGCAACTACTAGAAAATGAATTGGCGACATTGACACAAGAAGGGATGTCCATTTCAGAGAATTCTCTCTACATCAAGGGTATTTGATCCGAAATGTCTGAAATCGACACAACGGAAAAGATGAGTGAAGCCAGACTTCATCGCCATCTCATAAGAGGTTTGAAGAAGGAGTATGGACCTTTTGTAATGTCCATTCAAGGGTGGGAGAAGCAACCAATAGTTGAAGAGCTAGAAAACTTGCTTTCAAATCAGGAAGCATTGGCCAAACAGTCATCCAAGAATTCAGAGCATGACGATGTACTCTACTTAAAAGGAAAACCAAGTGAACAAAACAGAAAAAATTCCAAGGCCAAGGAGGTAAGCCTCAGCAATGAAGAGGAAGATGAATTTAAAAACAAGAAGCAGATCAAGTACTATAGGTGTGGAAAACCAGGACACATTAAAAGATTTTGCCAAGTAAAGCTCTCAAAGGCCAACATGGCTTGCACCGATGATGAAGAAGATCAACTCAAGTGAGATCATTATTTTACAGTGGAAGCCATGGATTAGAAAAAATAGAGTTGTGTAAACTACACTTCATGTGACGGGTAACAAAACTCTTCTTTCTCAAATGCATGATCACCATGGAGATAGAGTAATTGTCACGGCTGACAATTCGACCCATCCGGTAACCAAAGAAGGTGTGGCAGTAATTGGAGCGAATGACCAGCCAAGCATCAAGCTGAATGATGTGTATCATGTCCCTGGTTTGACCAAAAATTTAATTTCAGTTTCTCAAATTGTAGAATCTGGAAAATATGTTTTATTTAGACCTAAAGATGTCAAAATACTCAGTAATATGGATGAAATTTCTGCTGATGTTTTACTTTCTAGAGAAAAGAAAGGTTCCCTATTTGTCTTATCAGCAGGTGAGGCATATGTAAAGAAAACAAGCCAAACAAACAGTGTTGTTATTTGGCATGCTCGTCTGGGACATGTGGGTTATCAATTGTTGCAGCAAATCTCAACTAAGAAGTTACTAGATGGAATGCCTACCTTAAAAAATGCTCGAGAGAATGTAGTGTGCCAGGGTTGTCAATACGGTAAGTCATATCAACTTCCGTATAAAAGGTCACAAAGTCAGAAGTCAGAGATGCTAGAGCTTATTCACACGGATCTTATGGGACCAACCAGAACATCCAGCTGTAGTGGAAAACGGTATGTAATGGCGTTCATTGATGATCATTCAAGGTTCACGTAGGTTAAGTTTCTCAAAGGGAAGGATGAAGCACTTTCCAGATTTATAGAATTTAAAGAAGAATTAGGGAAGAGACTGAAGTGTCTCAGAAGTGATAATGGTGGTGAGTACATGTCAGCAGAATTCTCTACTTACTGTGATAAGAACGAGATTAAATGACAGATGACGTGTCCAGACACTCCTCAGCAGAATGGAGTGGCAGAAAGAAAGTTAGTACATATGACTTTAGTATGTTGTTCATGGTTGTATGATAAAAACCTACCAAGAGAGCTATGGGCAGAGGCCATTCAATGTGCATGTCATGTGATAAATCGACTACCAGCATGGCCAGGTATCCAAAAATCCCCTTTTGATGTTGCTTATGATACAAAACTGACTGTAAATTACTTCAGCGTTTTCAAATCAGTTTGCTATGTTCATGTATCCAAAAACAATCGTACCAAACTGGATCTGAAGGTGAAGAAGTGTATATTTGTTGGCTATGACTCATGCAGGAAAGATTGGAGGTGCATGGATCCAAAGACAAAGAAGTCTACAACATCTAGAGATGTTGTGTTCGATAAAGTGACAAGTTCCTTTCCAGAATTAAACAAAGAATGTCCTAAACCATTGTTTCCTAGAAGTGATGAGGAGGAATAGTAATATTGCAGAGAAGCAAGAAGCGGATAGAGATGGCTGAAGATATTTGAATTAATGGATAACACAAGCTGAAGATGAAGCTGAAAATGCCTCCAAAAAAGATATGAGCAATATTAGGTTTATGTTGAACAGCTGGGAATACATGCAATGACTTTATTTGGTTTAGCCTTAAATAGGCAAGAAAAAGGAGAAATAAATATTAATATTAATTAATATTAAAAGTAGTGGAGCCGCTTGAATTTGTTTCAACCAATGTTTTAAAAGCTGGACCGGACGTCGAGCCGGAAAAGTTAGCGGGTTAAGGTTCAACCGGTTGGATCGGTTGAGCCGTTTAACCGGACCGATGATATAATAATTAAATTTAAAAATATTATATATATATATATATATATATATTACAATAATTAATCACTAGTCTAATTTCATATGAAGTTAGTAAAGTCACACAACACCATTTAAAAATCTCATCAATTGTCACATATATGGATAAGTGCTTAAAATATCCACTACTCAAGGGTTATACAAATCTGATTATGTTGATATCAATGTTTTAAAATTCGGACCGGAAATCGAGTCGGAAAAGCTAGCGGGTCATGGTTCAAATAGTCGTATCATCCGGTCAAGCTGGTCACATAATAATAAATTTAAAATAATACTTATATACATATATAATGATATAAATATAATTTATCTAATTTGTTAAAAAAAAATATAATGTCAAACTTTGGTTAAAAGTTTAGGCCTCGACTAAAATGTAATCAAATTCATTTATTTTAATATGTAGGATGTGCTTATTTTGAATGTTTTTATACCAATGTTTTAAAAGCTGGATCGTATATCGAGTTGGAAAGGCTAGCAGGTCATGGTTGAAACGGTCAAAACGGTTGAGCAGTGACGTAATAATTAAATAAAAATATTATTATATACATATATAATTATTTAGATAAAAAAATATATTATCTTACCATTTAATTTTTTAGATGCATGTGTATAATGATTTAAAGATTTTTATCTTTAAAAATAATCATGACATTTTGATATAAACACTTTTGATAGCTTTTTAATGCTATCATATAATATAGTAAATCTTTAACTTTTATTTCAATAGATATGATTTATCCCATCATATCCATTGAAAAAACAGGTATAATTTATCTCACATTTCATTTTCTTTTTTTCAAACTTAAATTAAAGAAAGGAGGTCTCATTATGCATAAAAAATGAAACAATCGATTTTGGAAAATAAACGAATCACTGTTTTTCTTGGGAAAAGCAATTAAACTAAAATTAAAACAAGGATAATCAAAAAGAGATCACAGTACTATTCTAAAACTATTCCCTCCAGAATTTTTTAATGTATTTTCTTTTTAAAAACTAAACAGTATTTTACCCATATCTGCCCAATACGTATAGCATACACTTCACGACACCCGATGAGTCCTTTGCTTTTTTCCCTTGATTGTTGCTACTAGTTGTCTCCATCCTGAGCGCCTTTTGACTGTTTACTTTCTCGCTCCCACATTTGCAAGCGCCGGAGGTTGTTCTACTGTTGGAGGTTCCACCACTTTTTTGCTCCAAGATTGGTAGCGCACACTTGAAAAGATGAAGGATGGTGATGAAATTCATCTCAAGAGCAGATCTTTCCTGTCTTCTTTCTTCTTTCCTTCCTCTTTCCTTTTCAATGATTTGAAACTAAATAATAGATTTGAGCCGGCCGGTTTCTAAAAAACCGCTCCGGCTTCCGGGCTAACTTCGGCTTCCGACTTAATGGCCGGCTTGTGGCGGCTGAAAACAGCCTAACTAGGAAAGCGGTTGAATCACATCAACCGAGCCGGAGAATGTTCCAGTCACCGGTCGAACCGGTTCGACCGTCTGGCTCGGTCCGGTTTTCGAATCATTGGTTTCAACCTTATGAAGGATTATGAGTTAGCGCATAAGATCCATACTATCATATATTTACACTACTAGAAAAAAGGGTTTTAACGTCCCTTATTTTGGCCTTTTAACGTCTGAAAAGAGAGGGACGTCTATGTGAGGGTCGTAGAAAAAAACGTCATTAACGTCCGTAAAATAGGGGAAGTGGAAGGCAGACTTTAGACGTCCCCAGTTGGAACTGGGGACGTCTAAGACTGGGGACGTCTAAGGTCCCACTTTAGACGTCCCCAGTTCCAACTGGGGACGTCTAAAGTGGGACCTTAGACGTCCCCAGAAGAACTGGGGACGTCTAAGGTGGACCTTAGACGTCCCCATTTGGAACTGGGGACGTCTAAAGTGTCGTCAGCAGTCCTTTCCACGTCCCTTTTTTTATTAAGGACGTTGAAAGTTTTTTTTTAAATGGACTTTTTATATATATTGCACTGTCTGGAAATGTAAACTGCAGAAATAGGATTCCAACAACAGAATAAAAAACAACAGCAGTTCAACAGAATGGAAACAACAACACAGTGATCAATCAACCCAAGGCTTCTACATGCCACACAAACTTTCAAACCATACAAAGTACACAACAATCTATATCCAAGTCTACTACATGCCACACAAACTTTCAAACCATACAAACTACACAGCAATCTATATCCAAGTCCCCAGTTTGTACAATAACCAAGACTAAAAATCCAATCTATGTCCAACAACAATAACACTAATTATATGTACTACCACAAAAGTATGTCCTACACAAACTACTAAAGACTTTACTCTTCTGGTATACGTTGAAGAAGATGTCCAGCCATAAAGTCTCTGATCATATTTAAGTCTTCATATGAGTAGGCATCTTCATTGTCAAAAATCTGTAAATTAGAAAATAAGCTTAGATGAAATAATGAATGAAGTGAATGAATTGCCATTGAATCACAACACCAAGAATATTATCCTCAGAGAATTAAGAAGCGATTACTTGTTCAAAATCTGTCGTAATGCCACTCTGAATGATGTTAAACATATAAAGCAAGACATAATATCCACATTCCCAGCCGCCAGGTTGTCGAGGGCACTATAAATCAAAAGCAAATGGTTAAAATCAATAAAGGCATATATAAAACGACCGTCAATCAAAAGAACTTGATTTGAAACTACGTACCTTTGGAAACAACCATCTCGGATCTTTGCCACCTCTACGTTCGCGTGGCCCGCCAAGCGCTCGATACGTCGTGCATGCCCTATCATTAAAATGAAAATCAACATAAATTAGAATAATTCATTAAGTCAAGAATCAAGAAGCAATGAAATACAAAAAAATAACTTACTGGTTGAAGACGCTTTTAGTTTCTTTGTCTGGTCTTTTATTTAAGGAATCAAACCAGTAAACAACGTGCGACCGAGGACAGACTACACACAAACTCCAGTGATAACTATCACAACATATACAGATTAAAATGAAGTTAGATGGCAAGGCAATTATTTATTAAAAATCTCATATACACAAAATTAAAATGAGTACCCTTGAACAATCGGTGCTAGATAACAACGATACTCGTCCTGTGCCAATGCGAAGCCCACATAGTTCGTCCTTCGTTTCAATGTATTCTCAACCCTTGTCGTATGTGCAGGAGACAAGAATCCATATAAATCAACTTTCTGAGAGTCAATGCATATACGACGGAAGGAGCTATAATAGAATTAAAATGATGAATGTATTAGCTAGTTAAAATCAACTTAACTAAATGAATCAAAAAATGGGAAATATAAAACTTACAGGATTGCAAATTTGCCCCATCCAATATCTAGCTCCTTGAACTTTATGAACTGTTGAAGATCTTGGTTATCAATTGTGAAGTGATACTCTGTTCCCTGGCCCACAATCCCTGGAGGCATATGCAAATCAATCTGGCGAATGCCTTTATAGATATGCTGCAATCGTGCTAAGAAGGGCCATTTCTCTGCTTCCTGCTCGTTCTTTTAGAACATAAAAACACATACTGTTAGTAGGATGTCAACACATCTCAAGTAAAAGTGAGGTAGTTCCATACCATTGGAGGTGTTTGTGGTAACAAGCCAATAAGATGTACAGGCCAAAGGATGAAAGATCCTCTCGCCTGAGCTATCGTGGCAACCTCGTCATCAGGAATAGGGATGGTTGTACCTTCTTCCCCCTCTCGAACACACATCACAGTCACCCTACGCAAATGCTGTGGAATTTGCTGATGGTGGTGGGTGGTAGCTTGTGAGTGAACGAGAGCATCTGCAACTACACGCAGCACTGGGGCATCCAAAGAGAGGATGGCAGGTTCTCCCTGTGCTGGAGGGGGAGAAGGGTCGCCAAGTGGTTCCTCTGCCGGGTTGTAACTTCCTTTGGTGTTGTGGAAGGCCGGGGATGAATGGGTTCTACGCTCGGTAGTTGCCATCTGCGATTCAAATATCTTCTGCATTTCAGCTCGTATCTCAGGCATCAGCTCAAGACGTAGCTCTGGCAACAGCTCTTGTTGGAGCTTGTCGCGGAGGTTGGCCTCGAGCTCTTGTGAGACTTCCTGATGAATCTTGTCCAAAAGCTCCCTACTGGGTTCAGCTTGTGACGAATAAGGATGTGAGGCTCGGCCAAAATACTTGGTGACACGAACTCCCCCTGCCTCCCCTCGAACATGACCAGGGTGATCTGCCTTCCCAATCGCCGTTGACAAGATGTCCATCCGTCCACTTGGAGTGAATGAACCTTGGCTACTATGATCTTCCAGTTCATCCTGCAGCATAAAAGTTATCGTAAGCACTCCCAATATGAAAAAATAAGTTTGTATTTATGCTCTAACTACTTACAATTCTTGCGGCAACCTCTGCAACAGACGGATTTACGTACTTCCCACCCTTAAGCCTCCCTGCTTTCCATTTTTTGTGACGTGGTGGAGGTGGCGGGGGCTGGACCAACACGGTCAGATCTGATGTGGCTACTTCCTTCAATTTCTCCAACTCTTCTGCCATCATCTTTCGCTCAAGCTTCCGATAACCACCACGAGACATGCAATGTTGATAGTTATTAGCTGCTTGCCTCTCTACATTTGCTGCACTTAATGCCTTTGAAAGGAAAACAGCGAACACCGAATCAATAATGTCAACTATATTCAAATAAAACACTATGATGACAGAAATCTTACCAAAAAGTTTGGATCTTCTCGTGATACCATAAACAACCTCCAGTCCTCTGGAGATAAAAACGGATACTCACGACATGGATCCTGACCCCTCAAGTCCCCTCGAATGTAATCTCGTGTGAGCCTGTTCTTGAAATCTTTCCATCGTAGACGAACCTCCGTCATCCACTCCTTGTACATCTCCACGGTGTCAGGAACATCATAGGTTTGCTGCAAGGTAAAAACATAAGTTAATTATATTTGAAGCTATAGGAATAAAGATATAATGCAGATGTATTGAAACTTATATACCAAAAGTTGTTGCCAAATCAAGTCTTTGGTTTTTGGTGGAACCAACTTCCAATTATCATAGGTAATGCGAACTTTGCTTCGAGCCAAAAAACCTACGTAGCTAATGAAATGGTCTTCCTCCGGACCAATTGGTTTCATATTTTCGTCAAAGTCAATATGCAACCTCTCTTGTTGATGGTGATGACGTGCTACCAATGCAGGCATTTTTGTACTGCCTCTAACCCTTCTTCTCGCACTCGGTTCGGGTGTCGCATCATGTTTAGGCCTATTAATTTCATTGTCCCTATCACTTTATGAGTCACCAGAATTGTCCATATTCCTGTAAGGACAAAAATCATTGTCAGTGAAGTGAATAAATTGTAAGTAAATGAATAAACTAACTAGTTATAAAACAAACAGCACACATTACTATTTTTTTTCAAGTTAAGCTCTTACTCTAGATTGTTTCCCATATTCCTTCACCATGATCATTTCTCACATCATATTCTTCATCATCTACCAATTCTACTTCACTTGTTGTAGGTGGATTAATTGTGAAAGGTGGTGTGTCGTCAAGGTTGAAGGTCGGATCACCATGCTTCTGTTTTTTACTCTGAAGTACAATGGAAATTTTTTTATTTGCGGGATCTGTGACATAAAACACTTGTTTCGCCTGGCTTGCTAGAATGAAGGGCTCATCCCTATAACCTGCTCTTTCAAGATCAACTGAGACAAATCCAAATTGTTGATCTATTACCACAGCATTATTGCTAACCCACTTACATTTGAATAAAGCAACTTTGAACTTGTTGTAAGTGATTTCCCATATATCTTCTATCACTCCACAATAGGCCATGGTTGCTAATATGGGGTTTTTGTCTTTCGAACTGGAAAAGTGCATGGCTTCAGCTTCTACCATCACCCCACTATTTTGCATGGTACTTCGGTCATCTTGGTCTTTTGTGTAGAAAGAATACCTGTTTATATCATAACCGCTCCAAGTAATGATCTGAAACGAAGGCCCCCAGGCTAGCCACTCTATTGTCCCAGACACATGATAATCATGGGACTTCATTCCCACTAACTTCAAATCGTCCATTGACACACACCTTCTCACATTCGAAGAATATCCTTGTGGTACCTTAATTTCATGCAAACACCCACACAAACTTCGTTTCTCCGCTTTTGATAGTGTATGCGCTGCTGGCTCCATGTATGCCCTCCTACCATCATCTCTTATCTGTGGATGTAACCGTTCTCTTATTCCCATATCAACAAGATCTAGTCTCGCACTAATCCCATCCTTGGTCTTCCCTGGAATGTGCAAAAGCGTACTGACAAGGCTATCACAAACGTTTTCCTCCACGTGCATCACATCAATACTGTGTCTCACGTCAAGCCTACGCCAATATGGAAGATCAAAGAAAATTGATCTCTTCTTCCATATGTTCTTCTCACCCGCAGTCTTCTGATTCTTACTGAGTAAGACATTGATACGTTCAACCCGACTGTAAACTTGCTCTCCGGTTAATGCCTTTGGAGCCATTCCATGCTCCGGCAAGCCGTTGAAACGCTTTCTTAACCTACGATACGGGTGGAACCTAGGAAGGAACCTCCTGTGACTTAGGTAGACCGTTTTTCTTCCATGTTTCAGTTGGTGGAAGTGAGTGTCTGCTTCACAGATCGGACATGCCTTATGCCCCTTCACACTGTAGCCTGAGAGGTTTCCGTAGGCAGGAAAGTCATTTATCGTGGTGAAAATCATTGCACGTAACTTGAAGGACTCACTCTTATATGCATCAAACACATCTACGCCTTCCTCCCACAACTTCTTCAAGTCCTCAATCAAAGGCGCCAGGTAGACATCGATATCGTTTCCTGGCTGTTTTGGTCCAGAAATCATCATAGAAAGCATCACATACTTGCGTTTCATACAAAGCCAGGGAGGCAAGTTGTATATTACAAGGAGTACTGGCCACGCACTGTGTGTGCTATTAAGAGTTCCATACGGATTGATGCCATCTGTACAGAGCCCAAGCCAAAGGTTTCTCGGCTCACTGCCAAATTCAGGGAACATTTCATCTATTTTCTTCCACTGTGGAGAGTCAGCCGGGTGCCAAAGATATTTTCCGTCGGATATTCTATCATCCGAATGCCATCTCAACTTCTTCGCTTTCTTTGCAGTCCCAAACAAACGCTTAAAGCGCGGTATTATTGGAAGATACCACAGAACCTTTACAGGTTGCCTTTTAGTTGTCGTATCACCACAACCACCATTTTTCCTCACTTTGTATCGTGCAGTTTGACACTTAGGGCACTCACTCAGACCTTCATACTCATTTCTGTACAGTACACAGTCATTAGGGCAAGCGTGAAGCTTTTTATACTCCATACCCATTGTAGATAGGATTTTTTTTGCCTCATACATACGATTTGGAAGCACATTATCGTCTGGAAACATATCACACAACAGTTCAAGCAGCAATGTGAAACTACTATCGGTCCACCCACAAGTTGCTTTTAAGTTCACCAAATGTAATGTTCCTGTCAGCCGTGTGTATTTACTCCCTGGGTACAACGGTGTCTCTACATCACTCCGCAGGCTATCATATTCATGCGACTGCGCAAAGGATTCTACCTCAACATCATGAATCATTCTCTCCATTGTATCTTCATCTATGACATCCACAGCTTCCTTCTTGTGCGACGGACAATCAGTTACTTCCTCACCATGCCATATCCACCTTGTATATCGAAGATTTATTCCATCACAAAGTAGGTGATCCCTTATAACTTCAACATCCCGTCTTCTCTCATTTAAACAATTGACACAAGGACAAAAATACATGCCATTTCTGGCTGGAGCATTCCTTCTAGCATATTCAATAAACTCTTCAACCCCATTCTCATATTCTTCAGTTGTTCTGAAAGCATTCATCCAACTATGATCCATTTTATTACCACCTACGTCATTCCCATTTACACTTAAGTTAATAATAATTGTCAACACTAGGAATGTCATTTACTATTTTGTTTTTCAAAATTTTGACAGCATTTCCCCTTAAAATTGAGACATCCCAAAATCAAAATAACAAATCATCTCAGCTTAATTTAAATGAAACAAAACTTTAGCTTCTAGCACCAACCACAAACATAATACACTTATATTTTAGCAACCAAATTATTAAATCAAGTACGCGAATTTAATGAAAAATTGTAAAAAAAAAAATGCAAGTACACGAATTTCTTATATTAATGTCTACGTACACTAAGTTACAATAAGATTGCCTAATTCTAGCACTAAATATATATATATATATATATATATATATATATATATATATATATATATATATATATATATATATATATATATATATATATATATATATATATATTAATGTGTGTGTCTTATGGCAAAAATAAATAAATATATATATATATATATTGTGTGTCTACAAGATAATTTTTTTTGTATTTTTTTACTTTCTTTTTATTCTTTATTCTTTTCTCATTTCTTTTTCTTTCCCTACTAATTAAAAGCATTATCATGTGCCAAAACTAATAGTTACCATCATCAACCTAACTAAAATGCAAAAACAAAGTAATAAAATAAACCTCTAACTAATACTAAAAATATGCAAAATCAAACACTTATTCAATTCAAACAAAACTAATAATAAAAAGAATAATAAAACGCCTTGTCATATTATTCAAAACGAAAATGCTAACCTTTGGTGAAGCTTTAGAGGAGGCCGACGGTGGTGGAGAATCTGCAAACCAACAATCTCAAAAACTTCAGCAGGGGAGCAAAGAAGGAGGAAGGAGTGATGAAGCTTTGGACGGAGTGGGGAAGCTTTGGAGAAAGAAATTAAAAAACCAAGAAAGGGAGAGGAGACCGATCAATGGGGATGGACATGGAGTGATGAATTTGGGAGGAGATGCAGCAGGGGAGTGGAATGGGAAAGGAGAAACAACAAAAAAACTGCAGCAATGGGGACAGAGTCTCACGGAGATGGGAGTGAATGAGTGATTGAGTAAAGTTAGGGGGAGGAGAGATAGATGGCAGGGGAGTGAGTAGGGAGAGCTTCTGACATCCTCACATGCACCGGTCACTTCATTTGAGGTGCATGTTAGGCTTTTTAGACGTCCCCAGCTGTGCTAGGGACGTCTAAACATACCTTTAGACGTCCCCAGCTAAGCTGGGGACGTCTAAAGAGAGGCTTTAGACCTCCCCAGCTGAGCTGGGGACGTCTAACGATAACCCTTAGACGTCCCCAGCTGAGCTGGGGACGTCTAAAGCTAACCTTTAGACGTCCCCAGCTCAGCTGGGGACGTCTAAATCTATCTTTAGACGTCCCCAGCCCATCGGGGGACGTCTAAAGGCTTTTTTTTTATGACGTTTAAACGCGCCAATGTCTAAAATTTGAACCTGACCATATTTTGTACGTCCCTTTTTTAAAAAGGGACGTCCTTTAGGGTCTTTATAAGTATATTCTGTAGTAGTGTTATTTTTTTGGTTAAAGTGTAAATTTGCCCCAAATGTTTTTTGAGGTTCAAATGCTCCTGAAAGTTTAAAAATATAGCAATGTTGCCCTATACTGATAAAAAACTAATGTTAACAATAAGGTTAATGTTGCTCCATTTTAACACTTCCGGAGTAACATTGAACCTTAGAAAACTTTCAAGGTAATATTACTCCTTAACGAAAACTTTTGGAGCAAATTTGCACCTTAATCCATTTAATTTTTATAAGCTAAAGGATTCTAATAAAATAAACCTCAAGATGTCAAAAAATGACATGAATATTATAAACATATGCATACTAAATAAAGGACCAGAGTATATTGGTTTTTTTTTTATATATTTCATTTAATCAACAATAATATAATAACAACAAGAAAGCTGAATCTTTAGATATATTATTCATGGTCTCGTATAATAACATTTTTTGGCCTAAAAGGATAATTTTCTCTTCCATTTCTATTTCTTTTTAAACTAAAATAAAAGAGATCTAATTCTGCTTTCCATAAAAAGATACCCAAAGGAGCAATGTCTTAACTCTTATGTTCCAAAAGAGTGGGCATTTAAGGGTTAATAAAGCATCCACAGGGAATAACGTTTAAAATAAATAAATAAATAAATAAAGTGTCCATAGGGGAATATGCATGAGACTAGACAACCAATCACAATGCAAAGAAATTAAGGATAATAAAATTTAATATTTTTAAATTGAAAAAAGAAAAAAAGATTAAAAAAAACAAAAATGAGAATGAGATTCAACTAAAAAGTCCGTGGTGTTATTAGAAAAACTTTCATCAATAAACTGATACTGTGTTTAATTGTAGAAATTAGTTGGCTGTCGCTGGCTTGTTTTTCAAAAAAACATGGTCATGATCATTACACATTGTAGTATTTTCTTTTTTCATGTATTTCCACGTCAGCAATGAAGCACATAATACTACTCAAGGCATACTAGCTATATGACAAAGCGGACAGAGCCGCATTCAAATTTCACTTTGTTGAAAGAAACCTACGAAAAGAGGCATCCTGATTACAAAACCTTGTTCCAAATTAATCTGTTTCTCGGTAAGAAAATGAAGCACATAATGCTAATAAAAGTGAATGCATTTAAAATACTGGAAAACGGGTTAAAAAATATGTACTAGACTCGGCAATAATTTGGCCCACGCTATTTATAGTATTAAGACAATCTTCCTTGCTTAAGAAGATACTACATGAACCAACAAGCTGAGAGTTGGGTCTAGCATAATGGGATAATATCTCAAAATGTGTTAAATCAAGGTTTAAATTCTTGTGGGAGATATGCCTACATTTAGTACCTAACAGTGTATAAAGGGGAAAAAAAAGCAGTGTGTCTACATTAAGGGTTTGTTTGGTTTGAGGGGGGGAGGGTGGGAAAATTACAATTTTGAACAAAAAAAGCCCAATATTTATCCTCTCATTTTTTTAAATTTTGGGTTCTAGCAAAACATTTACTCTTAAATTTTTGGCTAAATTTTGGGTTCCCGCCTAAAATTTAAATACCTTTAACCTAGAAAGGTAATTTAACCACCCTCCCCCCCCCCCCCCCCCCCACAAAAACCAAACACACCCTAAGGTCCCAAGCCAAACTTTTCTAGAATTGTCTTCTGATAAATTCCCAACGCTCTTGGCTCTTCTATGCTTGGCTACCACAGATTCCTTAAAGATAGCACAAGAATTGTTTGGTTCGTAGCATGCCAAGTCTAATGCAGAGAAGCAAGAAAGCAATATTATTAGACATGTGGATGAAAATATTTGAACTCATGAACGAAAGCAGAAGCTAAAGCCGCTACCATAAAATTGACATGAGCAATAGATTCATCATGTTGATGTTGGTTGAAGGTTAATTAAGCAGCAACGTCCCTTCAGATCATTGTCAAAGACATTGCTTTTTGAATACAACGTTAGAAAATTGATTTCATATTTCGAGATAAGACAGAGACATATTCCCACAATATAATGAAAAAGATTATGTATACCTGCATTTCAGAATATGTTAATTTACGCTTTTAAAATTTTGTTTGAAATATAAAACAAGTCTGAAAATAATTTAAGAACATCAATCAACAATAAAGAGTACAGGTGGTGATTGCTAAAGATACACCGAGATATTTTAGAGATATACCAAGATATTCTGGAAGATATTATAATACTCCTTCCGATCCTAATTATAGGACATATTTATCTAACTTTGGAGAAATTAATGATAGTGGTTAAATTAGTTAATCATATTTATTTTCCTAAAATATCTTTATTTAAAATTTAAAATGGCATTCAATTGCGTTGATTCTCTATTTATTCTTGTATCTCTCTTGCCTCACACACGACTTCTCCAAGCTCGGCTCTTACACAATCCAACGTCGTCAATCTTCTTCAACAACTTCTAATCTACTCTTATTAAATCATTATTGTGTTTAATTATTATTGAGAAAGTATCAATAAGGGGTATTTTGGGAAGAAATTGACAAAAATTAGAACTTTGTCCTATAATTAGGACCAATATCAACTCTCAAATGTTATCCTATAATTAGGACTGGAGGGAGTAATTGATATCCCATGATAATAGCCTAAATATAATTACTAATTATCCAAATAATCCCCTAATATAATAATTTACAGAATATCAACATATTTACGACACACCTCTTGTTGGGTTGTGATGCCATATACATATGAGAGAGAAATCCTCTCCTGCTTGAAAGAGGACCAGGCCACTTGATGCTCGAAAGTTAGGCTTCTTAGGCCCAATAGATCCTAAGTTTAGGCCTAATGGTGTAACAAGAATGACAGGAGACATTGACTTTCGAGCCTACACATTATATAGTGTGTGTTTGGGATAGCGGCAGGAAAAATGACTTATTATGATTCTGACTTATTAAAAATGACTTAAAAAAAGTCAATTTTTGATTCGTGATTTATGTTTGGATGAACGATTAAATACGTGATTTTTCATAAGTCAAAACATGTTTGGATTAACGATTGTATAAGTGCAATTTTAAAAGTAAAAACTTGAAGGGCATTTGTATATTCTTCAAATTTTAGATAGATCATATATGCGATATCCAACAGTAACATATCATCTGGCCCAATAAGATATCTGAAAATGCAAACTTATAACTCTAGAGATGAAGTTCAAACTAAGAATGAAATTTTAGAAATTATAACAGCATAAACACATTGTGATTCACTCTATTATGCCACTTGAGCAAATAACCCCCAATCCCTTCTCTCCCAATCTGAAAAATCCTACTTAAATTTTAAAATTTCAAATTGATTTTGTTAACAAGTAATATGATTGATAAAAAAGTATAACAATTAAACAACTTAAATTTTTAAGAAATCATTTTGTTTAAGATTTTAAAATTTAAATAATATTTATTTATCTTTCTCTATTTTGCAAATAACCCCCAGAGTCAAATGAAACGTATTGTACTTTTTTTTATAAAAAACAAAAAATGAAATGCGTGGCACGTTGGCAATAAAAATAAAGAAACAAAACCCATTGTACTACACGGAGGCCACAGATGACGACCAGAGATTGCGATGGGATAAAGCGAGCAAATAGAGAACAAAAAAACGCATCTTATTTTCAAAAAAAGCTTCAAATTCAGACTTATTAAGAAGCCATCTAATTCGGGCTTTTTTTTTATACAAAAACGCTGTACCAAACACCCACAAAACGGATTACATTTTCATTTGGGCTTTTTGTGCTGAAAACGAGCTTATTTAGCTAGGAAAGTGATACCAAACACTCCCATATGCTTGTTCGGGATCACTTCTGAATATCCCAAAAGTTCTTATTTACACAAATCGAGACAAATTTCCTTTCACATACATGCCTCATGTAATATCCCAAAATATGATTAAGGGTTAAATGTAAAAGATATAGTGAAATAAAAGGGTTTAATAGCACTCCAATTAATTTTGCCATGATCAAGAGTTAATTGCAACTTGATCTTGAGGATAGATTTGGGACACAAACTGAAGGGCCAAGATTGCTCTTATAAAGTAGAAGTAATAAGGAAGATAATTAAAGCAATTTCCTTATCTTTTCCTCTTATGTGAACACAAGGCACATGCAAGACCAAGTGTAAGACCAAGTCAACACACTATTTTTTTCTATTTCCTACAAGAAAACCGTTTCCTCCTTGCTCTATGTTTATGCAAGATTAAAATAATATATATGTATTCCTTTGCTCCCATATTTCATTCAAGCTTAGAGAAAGGAAAGGAAGAGAATTTAATTGATATATTCTTACATTTAGAGTCAACAAAAGTGGCTAGGATTTAATCAATATCCTCACCTTTATGCTTGGAATCGGTCAAGAAGCCAAGAAGAGAAAGAGAGAGAATTGCATCAAATAATCCCTCACCTTTTGCTCATGTGGTACATTGGGACAAAGAAAGAAGGTAGTTGGTCAAAGAAATACCAAAAGGAAGAAGAAGATATAAGTCAAACAAACCCCTCCCTCCTTGTCAATAATTACGGCTAAGAAGAAGCAAGAAGAGTGAATAGGTTAAAGCAATTAATTCTTCATCAAATATCTAAGGTAAAGTCAGCCAAGTGCGGAAGAGGTAGGAAAGAGAAAAAGCAAACCAAACATATTGGAAATTATCATAGGATTTCACCAAGAAAGAATACATGTGGACCCCATATTTTCCTCTCCTTTTTGTCCAACCTTTCGGTCAGGTTTTTAAGTGATAAGGGAAGGGAAAAATGGACTATTATTCACTCTCTCTCTCTCTCTCTCATTCTCTAAGTCGGCCAGCTGAAGCACGAAAAGAACAAGTGAAGAAACAAGTTTAAGGTAAGGGTTTCATCTTGGATTTTCACCTTCTTAACCTCATCTATGGCTCAAGTGTGTCACGCCCTTATCTCAATTTTAACCTTTTTCATAGTATTTGCGGAAAACAATATGCGGTTCAATGAGCAGCACAGGAATAGCATAACTATACTGATAATATGCACATGATTACGGAAATTCCCCTTAGGGATTCGTACCTGATAATTACAATTAGTGTAGCCGCACAGGACTCTAGGGTGTCTAAACCCATCACAGTGAAACAGAGACATCTTCTCATCTTCGTTCTACTACTGTGATCCCCTCGCACGATTCCCTTCTTTGCTCTCAACATATCTTTTGTCTTCACCTATCTAAATTGTTGGTAGTGGAGGGTGAGATTCGAGAGAATCTAAGTAGAAAACAGATACCATAACACATGCATGATAGATGCTATGTGTATGACATGTTAGCTTTAACTAGATGTATGCTCCATAATGACATTTCTGCATGCTCAATATTTCATGTGATAAAACTATGGCCACAGCGAAATTTGAAATAGAGCTTCATTTATTCAAGTATGCTCTACACAATCAAGTAAAGCAATCACATACATCACTACACAAGCAAATATATCAAATACATGCGAGTAAGGTAAGTCCCCTACCTCCAATCTTTATCCTCGATTTGCATGCTAACAGCTCGAGGCTCCATATTCAATCCTACAATGTCAAATGTACTATTTAGATACTTCCATAGTGTTTCTTGGGGTTATATGAGTCTATCTTGAAAAATTACTATAATACCCCCGGGGACCCCGCCCCATCGTACCCGGTCCGGCTATACATTTCTTGAATTTTTAACCAAGGCTATCCTGACATATTTTTGCCCAAGGAATCCATTTCCAGACTCGGAATTACCAAATTCAATGCCAAAAGATGAAATTGCCCTTGGCAGCCCTTATTTCAGTGTTTTAGGGGCATTTTAGTAATTATGTTTTCTCGGCCTTTTCCGAAAAGGTGCCCAACTGTAACCCCACCTAATTTTCCCTCCTAAACTCAATGGAATTACCAAATCATTGAAAATCCAACTCTAAGACCCATTTCTAGAGCTGGCTAAAACTTATAAGAACTCCGGGGAAATCGGGGTTTTTCGGGTTCGGCTCCATAAACAAATTTCTTTCTACTCCTAACCACTTTATTGAATATTCCATTAGGTTACAACTACCATTTAGTACCAATTTGGGCAGCATAATCCCTAGGAAAACCCATTTTCCATTTTTACAACCAAGGACAATCCGGTGAAATTTCACTGATTAAATTGTCCACAATAGTCAGAATAGTCAATATACAAAGGTTTGGAAGTTACCTCAAGCTCCCACTGGCTCTCCCTTGATATGGCTGAACCCTAGGTGCTCAACATTCAAATTTGAGCTTCAAGACCTTAAATCATATGAAAAGGAAGCTTAGGAATGGAGTTATACGCATTAGGAATTGATTTACCGAAGAAATCACTTACCTTTACAAGCTTTTTCCTCTCCTTCTCTCTCTAAAAATCTCAACTCTTCTCTCTCTCTCAAACTGAAAATGGCGTCAGTTATGGCTACTGGAAGGAGGAGGAAATGGTTTATATCATATATTATATGATATGGAATTATTTATTCAATTTCCAAAATTTTCTGGTTAATTAGAAATTCTTGCAGATTTTCTGCCCAAAATTTGAAAAATCATAACTAATTCTAGAAAAAAAAAATCAAATTAGAGTGATTCCAAAGCCTATAGAACCCTTATTGAGTCTAGTTTCATGAAAAAATATAGACTTTTGCTAGATGGAATCACAAAATTCTCAGAATTTTAATCTTTTCCTGCTGTTCCAGAAACTTCACAGTTTTTCTGTGATGAATTAAAAAATTCATATCTTTTTGTATATAGCTCTAATTGAGTCATATAACCTATAAATTAAAGCTTAGGATGTCTACTTTCATCATGTAAAATTTCATAATTTTTGCTCATCATTCGGTCATTAAAAATCACATGACAAGCTCACTACCTCATATGCAATTTCACCATAAGCATAATCACTTTCTTCAAAATTAACCATTTTATTTTCTTTAATGCCCCAAAGATATAAAAAAAATTAGAGAATATATTTTGGACACATGCTAAACCAGGGCTTAGCAGTCCGCTTAATTTAGGCTTATTCTCAAGCCTCCAATCTCAAAATTCGGGGTATTACAAAGTGTCATTCATAAACATTGTTCCTCTTGATGAGAGCTTCATTTCTATGGTTTTAGAATTTCAATAGGAGGTGTTTTGAGCCACCATCCAAGAAAAAAAAGCTGGAAAACCAAATAAAGGAGCTAAGGAGAAGCAAGAGGTGAGTATTAGCATCAATTTGAGCAATTGGTTGTGTTGGTTGAATGAGTGTTTTGGCATGTGTAAATCTGCCCTGATTTTGGCCAAACAAGGGTTTGGGTAATTCATGATGTATTGGTTATGTTATTGGTGTTTTTTTTTATGATTGGAAACCATTTGACATAAGTTTGATGCTGAAATTGGAAGTTGGTAATTGTTGGAATTTATTCTGAATTTTCTTCTAAAATAGGACATGTAGAACAAGTGGGAATTTGTTAATTTTGATGTTACCATTGTGTTCTACACAAAAAATTATGTAGGAATAGCCCCGGGTTGTGAATTTTGGGTCATTGAAACTCAAAATATAAATTTGGGTTTTCAGCCTCACTACAAAAAAAAATGGTATTCTGTAGCGGTGCAATTGTAGCGGTTATATCAAACCGCTACAAATTACATTATTTGTAGCTGCTTTAACCTAAACCGCTACAAAATTGTAGCGGCAAGCTACGCGCTAAGTGGCGCGACAGATTAGCAGCGTTTTTTGTAGCGGTTGGGTAGCCAAAACTACTAGAAATTTGGCGCAAAATTCCTGTCAAAACTTGTAGCGATTAATACACAGAAACCGCTACAAGTTTCTCGCCACTTGGCGCAACCAAGTCCCGCTAACAGTGTAGCGGTTATTTGTAGCAGTTACAGCATCCCAACCGCTATAAAATACCAAACGTCAGCTAGTTATAGCGGTTATAGGGATATAACCGCTACAGAATTTCTGGAGTCTCCACTTTTGTAGCGGTTCTGGGCCATAACCGCTACAAAGTTTCAAAGGTTCTTGTAATTTGTAGTGGTTATTATAAAACCGCTACAAATTTAAGGCGCCCTGGGTGCTTTGTAGCGGTTATTGGAATAACCGCTACAAATGTCTGGCCTATTTAAGCCCCCGCCTCCCTCATTTCTCGGTTTGCTCATTTTGTTTCCTAGGGTTTCTCTGAGTGGTTTCTTCAAGCTTTGAGCATTCAAATGTTTGTGTAGGAGTTTTTACTACAGTATTTCTCAGTATTTGCACTTGAGGTATGTATATAACACGTACTTTATTTGTATTTGTATTTTTGTTATATTTTTGCATAATAATGTGACAAATTTTTTTTTTATTTTTACAATTGATATGGCTTCAAGAGAGGATAAGGGGAAGGCCCCTGAGGTCCCCAGACCGATTTTACGGGGTGGCAGCAGCCGAGCAGGGGCCAGAGGGAGGGAGCAGCGTGGAGGCAGGGCGACCGCGGCATTTCAGCCCATCCTCCCACTGGAGTCGGCCCTACCACACGCACCGCAGACGATCCCACAGGAGATAACCGCACCAGAGGTGCATGAGGTTGGGGGGCCAGATATCAGTGTCGAGGACTATGACGAGGAGGAGTTCAAGATCCCGCTTAGGATCAGGGAGATGGAGCAGTTCCTTGATGAGGAGGAGGCTCGGGAGCAGAACAACCCATGAGGGTTATCTTCGCGGTCCACTGGGTTTGAGGTGCATGTCCAAGGTAAATAAATTTTTTAATTTATTAAATTATTTATTTAAATTTGAAATGTTAAGTTTGAATTACAATTTATCTAATGTGCGGTAAACTATGTAGATGAGCAAGGGAGCGTTTCGACGAGGAGGCTAGACGTGGCCGGTGTGAACAGCATGGACCAGACTCTATGAGTTATAGTGCCGTGGAATGAGGGCACTGACCAGCGCATAGACAATAGGGGTCACCTGTTCAACTGCTTCCTAAACGACTTGAGCGCGAATTGGATGCGGTGCCCCCTTCACTTCAAGACATGGAGGCACATTCCGAGGGGGCCGAAGGACCAGGCTTGGGACATCTTTTTTTTATTTGTTGTTGAAACATTTGTAAATATATATATATATATATATATATATATATATATATATATATATATATATATATATATATATATATATATATATATATATATATATATATATATAAGTTTGTATTTCAGAACTTAAATTCTTATTGTGTTTAATATAATTACATTTATATTATTAGATTGCGTTGTTGAATTTATGAATTAATTGCAACAATATTATTTATATTTATAAATTAAAAAAAAATAAAACATATATATATTTGTAGCGGTTTTAAATAAAAATCACTACAAATATATATAGTTGTAGCGGTTCTACAAGAAAAACCGCTACAACAATATATATAGTTGTAGTGGTTCTACAAGAGAAACCGCTACAACAATATATATATTCGTAGCGGTTCTACAATAGAAACCGCTACAAATATGTATATAGTTGTAGCAGTTTTACAATAAAAACCGCTACAAATACTCATCATTTGAATTTTGAAATTTGCTGTTTTTGTTCACATTTGTAGCGGTTATGTTATGTATAACCGCTATAAATTAAAAATTATTTTTAAATTTACTGTCCAACGGCTTTAAGTTAGTAGCGGTTGTATACATATAACCGCTACAAATACTCAACGTGTATATTTTGAATTTACCACCAATGTGTAACGGCTTAAAAATTAGTAGCGGTTTTATATATATAACCGCTACTAATATTTTATAACTGTAGCGGTTAGTGTAGTGGTTTATGAATCGACACATTAACCGCTACAAAATCGACACATTAACTGCTACAAATAGTACGTGGATCCCTATAAATACCCTTACCACAACTCATTTCAAACACTCTCCAGTTTCTTTTCACCTTATATTTCTTTCATTTTCTCTCATTTACAACTTCTTTTGTATGAGTAGAGGAGCTGAATAATACGATCACATATGGTAACAAGTTTTTTTATTTTTTTTACAATACTTCTTTTCTTTATATAAAATTTATTCCCACCATTTTTTTTTCAGATATATTAGAACTGTATCTCATTTTCATCTATTTTTCATATACAATTACATTATATTAGACAACATAATAATTCCTTATTACCTACGTATCCTTAATAATATTATTAATATAATTTTTATACTAATCCAATTAAATTAAATTTATCCTTTTAATTTATTAATAAGCTAATTAAATTAGATAAAATAATAAAAAAAAAAGAAACTAATTAATTTTATATTAAAAGAACATAAACAAATGACTGTATATTTTTTAAAAAAATTTAAATATTTGTAGCGGTTATTAAACCCCTACTAACAAACGCGCATTTTTAAACTCAAATTAAATTTTTTGCCGCTAAATTTGAATTTCATGAATTAGTTGCGGTTTTATAACCGCTGCAAATTTCATAAAAATTCAAAATTAGTAGCGGTTTCTTAACCGCTACGAAATTGAAAAAATGTCATTTTTTGTTTCCCGCCTTGAAATTTTCAATTTTTTATATTTGTAGTGGTTATATAACCGCTACAAATATCTCTGAAAAAAAATTTCGTTTATGGGGATGTTATAACGGTTTTTTGTAACCGCTACAAAGTATGTAGCGGTTATGTTCCTTACGTAGCGGTTTTGTATAACTGCTACAAAATCGCTTGCAACATACAATTTAGTAGCGGTTTACCTAACCGCTACTAATGTTGTTTGTAGCGGTTAAAACCGCTACTAGTACCCATTTTTAACCGCTACTAAATCACATTTTTTTGTAGTGCCTGAACAGAATTCCAGCAAGGTACTCTACTTGTGTGGTTTTTTTGGATAAACAAATGATCTCTAAAAATTATGAAACTTTCCAGCCTTAAAGTTCACATTTCAAGCTTCAAAATGGACATATAAGTTGTGTAATTTCGTTTTTTGAGCTGGGAGCACTACTACAAAAAGAATAAAAGGTGGCGCACATTTTGTGGCACTTCTTTAAATAAGTGCCACAGCTTCTTTTTTTTTTTTTTACCTTTATAATTTTTTTTTTAAATTTTGGGTACTAGCTGTGGCGCCTAATAGATTAAGTGCCACAATTGAGGAGGCCTAGTGTGGCGCCTGTTTACGTAGGTGCCACAGTAAAGCAGCTGTGGCGCCTAACCCACCAAGCGCCACAGCTGCAGCATTAATTTTTTTTTTTTTTTTAAAAGGTGGGCATGTGTGGCGCCTAAATAAATAGGCGCCACACATGATAATACTTGATCAGCTGTGGCGCCTAATGCATTAGGCGCCACAGCTGATTTGTGGCAAAGTGTGGCACCTATTTATTTAGGCGCCACACTTGCCTACTTTTCTAAAAAAAAAAAAAAAATTCAAATTGATAGTGTTTCTCTTAATTATTTCATTTCCCGCGTAGTGGTCATGTGTCCGTCTCCTATTCCTTCTCTTTTTGACTATTACTCCACTTTAATTATTTAACTACTCTCTCCTCCATTAAACTACTTTCCCTTTCTCATCTTCTTAGTGGATCCGTCGGCCCCCTCCCTCCATTTCCTATCATCTTCACACTAAAAAACACACCCACACGCTCACTCGTCACTCAAGCTAGCATCACCAACGTGGTCTCCCACTTCCTGCGCTGGTCAATTAATAGATTTGTAAGAAGAAGACTATTTCATTCTAGCTTGCTTTGTTTAAATTTTTTTTTAGTCAAGATAAACCGTAATATAACGTTTGCCTTTTTGTTCCTAATTTAATAGGAAAGAATGAAAACCTAGCTTGTTTCATTTGCCTTTTTGCTTTGTTTAAATTTTTTTGCCGACAAGCTTGCGTTTTTTAGTAATCTTTTAATTTACTTAATTAATTGTTGATGTACTAGTTCACATATCAAGTTCTTGTATTGTGATATTTTTTATGTTAGCTTTGGAGAGTATTAATGTAAGAACATTATTGTTGGGGAACTTGAATTTTAAATATGAAAATTATATATATATATATATATAATAGGTTGAAATATAAAATAGAAAGATTGATAATTTGTGGAGATGATAAACACGAAATCCACTCATTTTATATAAAACTTCACAATCAGGAAGCATAAAAAAGAGCCACAGGATAAAAAAGAAGAAGAAGAAGAAAAAAGAAAAAAAAAGGACCCTATTGTGGCGCTTTCTCAAGCAAGTGCCACAGGAGGGGGGCCTGCTGTGGCGCTTGCTTGAGCAAGCGCCACAGTAGGACCCCCCTACTGTGGCGCTTGCTCAAGCAAGCGCCACAGGAGGCCCCCCTCCTGTGGCCCTTTCTCAAACAAGCGCCACAGGAGGGTATTTTTTTAAAAAAAAAATTTTAAAATGTTGTGGCGCTTCCAAGCGCCACAGCTTTTTTTAGTAGCGTTAAGATAGGTGGCATTTCGCAAGCGCCACAGCTACTGTAATTATAAGCGCCACAGATTTGGTTTTTTGTAGTAGTGGAGTTCTGGTTTCCCAAAGTTTGATGTTGAAACTAGACTTAATTCTGGAGCATTGTGGGATTTTGTGTAATTATGGAATTGTGTAGTGATTTCCGGTAATGATTCATATTTTTCCTATGAAGAGGACTTCAACAGCTTTCCATAGGACTTGGGATCACCTCATTTTTATTTTTGTAGAATTAGTTATGATTTTTCAAAGTCTGGAGTAAATTCTGGCAGATTTGGTCCCTTATGCAAAAATTGAAGATGTAATGGCATAATATAGTATTATTGAACTTTGAGGTTAGGAATTCGTCTTTTAGGTTAATTGACCACTTTAAATCCTTAGTTGATTTGATTAAATATCCCTAATGATAACCAACTTGAGTGTTTGAATTAAAGAATCAGATTAAGTAATAACCTGTCATTGAAATTCTAATTATAGGATTTGACATTTTCCCCGCACGTGATAAACCAGTACCAATGCACGAGCGGAAAGAACAAGGTAGTGACTCTTTTTCTTATTTTGTGTATGATGCCTTGCATGTATGTCATTTCATTGAATATGTCGTGATGTAACATTGCCGTTGTGAAATACCATTGTTGTGCTATTGTGAAACATGCTATTGTGAAATATGCCATTGTGAACGCAGCGAAAGCTGTTGCAAAAATGCCGTTATGTTGTTGTTGTTGTTGTGATTTGCTTACATGCTTTGTGATTGTACATGTTATAAGTGAATTGTTACTACTGGGATTCTTTTGAATCTCATTCTTTCCAATAACTAACCTACATCAAGGGCAAGTGGTTCAAAGGAAAAGCAAGTGACGAAGGGCGGTTAGAACTCCTAGCTAGGAGTTTTAAGTTTGGTAGTTGGTTGTCATATTTTGTTGGGGATTAGTTGCATGTGCTGTATATATTGAATAGTATTGTGTAATCTCCTGTATGGGAAACTGTAAATGGGCAATGTGCCCTGTAAACCCTTTATTAAGTAAACAAAACCTGAACGTTGTCAAGAATTTTTTATTGCACTCTAATATGCATGATTGAAACTGAATTGCACAGGCCAATTATATTCGAAATGTGAACGTGATACCGCACTAAACAGGTTATGGAAACGTTTTAAATTAACCGCTGGTCTCTATTTTAACTTAATGATGCACTCTGAAACTTTAAATTTTACTATTAAGGTAGGGGGTTACAATAGCATAATATTAAGGTATGTGAGTTAGATGGGTACACTAAGTTATTCTTAAATAAAAGGGTTAATTAAGTTGCAAAAAGATTCAAGAATTTTCACATCCAATGTGCAAAAATACTTGTTTATTTTTACAAGTACAAAAATATGCCTGAACTTTAAAAATCAAAGTAAGAATGACAAAACTGTTGAAAGGTGGTTTTAATAGTTGTCATTTTTATTGCTGATTTTTAAGTTGATGGAAATTTTTGAATCTGAAAAAAAAATTTAACCTTTTTGCACATTCAATATAAGTTTATAGATATTTTTACACCATAATTCTAAATAAAAAAATAGAGATAATATGAAGAATCCGACTTGGGGTGTCTGCTGCAACTCCTCTAATGCCTCCTGCCCCTCAAATTTTTCCAACTTCCCAAACGTCTTTCTTTATTTTTTTTTTTTATCATTAGATTCTACATGAAAAAATATAACATTTTGATATTTTATGGGTAAAAAATATTACATTTTTTTCAGTTTTTTTATTTTGTGAATTTCAAAGATAAAATACCCTAAAATTTAAGGGATAGCAGAGGAGGCATTAGAGAAGGAGTAGCAGATACCCCAGATCCAAATCAGACCTGGAGGAGGCGCTTGGCAAAGTCAATTGCAAGAACTCCCCCGCTGCAGCCCATGCCAGTAAGATCAAAACTAAAGACGTTGTGTCTGAGTTTATATCTATTCACAATGATGTCACCCAGAGACGGTGTGGGACAAAACGTGGTGCTATTCACGACAAGGATTCCTATGTCGTTTGGTCGCACCCATGTTGTCTCCAGAAGTTCATCAATAGCTCCGAAAATCACAGTCTCTGTCTCCTTCCTTGCCTCAACCAGACATACTTTTGGTGGTCTCTGCATTATAGCTTGAGGGACATACGCCTTAGGTCCCAAACCACACTTATCTAAAACATTCTCCATTCGTTGCACATTCTCCTCTGAGAAAACTCCAACGTTCTTTATTGCTTCAACAAGGTCTTCCTTGGTGACAGCACAACAATCATCGTTGGGTTTGTAGCATGCAAAGTCTACCAAGTACACTTTGCATGGTTGTGTTTTGTCTTCAAGTAGTGATGAAAAATAATGGCTACTAGGGTTAGGAGGGATAATAATATTGCAGAGAAGCAAGAAGCGGTTAGAGATGGCTGAAGATATTTGAATTCATGGAGAACACAAGCAGAAGCTGAAGCTGAAGTTGCCTCCAAAAAAGATATGAGCAATATTAGGTTCATCATGTTGAACGGCTGGGAAGTGGTACATGCAATGACTTTATTTGGTTTAGCCTTAAATAGGCAAGAAAAAGGAGAAATAAATATGAATATTAATTAATATTAAAAGTAGTCGAGCCGCTTTAATTTGTTTCAAGCTTATGAAGGATTATGAGTTAACCCGTGGGATCCACACTATCATATATTTATTTTTTGGTTAAAGTGTAAATTTGCCCCAAAATTTTTTTCAAATTAAAATCGTCCTAAAAGTTTAGAAATATAGCAATTGTGCCCTATACCGATAAAAAACTAATGTTAACAATAAAGGTCAATATTGCTTCATTTTAACACTTCCGGAGTAACATTGAACCTCAGAAAATTTTCAAGGCAATATTACTCCTTAACGAAAACTTTTGGAGTAAATTTTCACCTTAACCCATTTATTTTTTGTAAGCTAAAGGATTCTAATAAATTAAACTTCAAGATGTTAAAAAATGACATGAATATTATAAACATATGCATACTAAATAAAGGACCAGAGTATATTGTTTTTTTTTATACATTTCATTTAGTCAACAATAATATAATAACAACAAGAAAGCTGAATCTTTAGATATATTATTCATGGTCTCGTATGATAACATTTTTTGGCCTGAAAGGATAATTTTCTCTTCCATTTCTATTTCTTTTTAAACCAAACTAAAAGAGATCTAATTCTGCTTTCCATAAAAGATACCAAACGGAGCAATGTCTTAACTCTTATGTTCCAAAAGAGTGGGCATTTAATGGTTAATAAAGCATCCACAGGGAATAACGTTTAACATTAATAAATAAATAAATAAAGTGTCCATAGGGGAATATACATGAGACTAGACAACCAATCACAATGCAAAGAAATTAAGGATAATAAAATTTAATATTTTTGAATTGAAAAAAGAAAAAAAGATTAAAAAAAGAAAAATGCGAATGAGATTCAACTAAAAAGTCCGTGGTGTTATTAGAAAAACTTTCATCAATAAACTGATACTGTGTTTAATTGTAGAAATTAGTTGGCTGTCGCTGGCTTGTTTTTCAAAACAACATGGTCATGATCATTACACATTGTAGTATTTTCTTTTTTCATGTATTTCCACGTCAGCAATGAAGCACATAATACTACTCAAGGCATACTAGCTATATGACAAAGCGGACAGAGCCGCATTCAAATTTCACTTTGTTGAAAGAAACCTACGAAAAGAGACATCCTGATTACAAAACCTTGTTCCAAATTAATCGGTTTCTCGGTAAGAAAATGAAGCACATAATGCTAATAAAAGTGAATGCATTTAAAATACTGGAAAACGGGTTAAAAAATATGTACTAGACTCAGCAATAATTTGGCCAACGCTATTCATATTATTAAGAAAATCTTCCTTGCTTAAGAAGATACTACATGAACCAACAAGCTAAGAGTTGGGTCTAGCAGAATGGGATAGTATATCAAAATGTGTTAAATCAAGGTTTAAATTCTTGTGGGAGATATGCCTACATTTAGTGCCTAACAGTGTATAAAAGGGAAAAAAAAGCAGTGTGTCTACATTAAGGGTTTGTTTGGTTTGAGGGGGGAGGGTGGGAAAATTACAATTTTGAACAAAAAAAAGCCCAAAATTTATCCTCTCATTTTTTTAAATTTTGGGTTCTAGCAAAAAATTTACTCTTAAATTTTTGGCTAAATTTTGGGTTCTCGCCTAAAATTTAAATACCTTCAACCTAAAAAGGTAATTTAACCACCCTCCTCCCCCCCCCCCCCCCCCCCCAAAACCAAACACACCCTAAGGTCCCAAGCCAAACTTTTCTAGAATTGTCTTCTGATAAATTCCCAACGCTCTTGGCTCTTCTATGCTTGGCTACCACAGATTCCTTGGTGATAGCACAAGAATTGTTTGGTTCGTATCATGCCAAGCCTAATGCAGAGAAGCAAGAAAGCAATATTATTAGACTTGTGGATGAAAATATTTGAACTCATGAACGTAAGCAGAAGCTGAAGCTGCTACTATAAAAACGACATGATGAGCAATAGATTCATCACATGTTGATGTTCGTTGAAGGTTAATTAAGCAGCAACGTCGCTTCAGATCATTGTCAATGACATTGCTTTTTGAATACAACGTTAGAAAATTGAATTCCTATTTCGAGATAAGACAGAGACATATTCCTACAATATAATGAAAAAGATTATGTAAACATGTATTTCAGAATATGTTAATTTACGCTTTTAAAATTTTATTTAAAATATAAAACAAGTCTGAAAATAATTTAAGAACATCAATCAACATATAAAGAGTACAGGTGGTGATTGCTAAAGATACACCGAGATATTTTAGAGATATTGCAAGATATTTGGGAAGATATTATAATAATTGATATCCCATGATAATAGCCTAAATATAGTTACTAATTATCCGAATAATCCCCTAATATAATAATTTACAGAATATCAACATATTTTCGACACACCTCTTGTTGGGTTGTGATACCATATACATGAGAGAGAAATCCTCTCCTGCTTGAAAGAGGACCTGGCCGCTTGGTGGCCGAAAGTTGGGCTTCTAAGGCCTAATACATCCTAAGTTTAGGCCTAATTTTGTAACAAGGATGACAGGAGACATTGACTTTCGAGCCTACAGATTATGCTTGTTATGGATCACTTTTGTATATCCCAAAAATTCTTATTTACATAAATCGAGATAAATTTCCTTTCACTTACCTACCTCATATACTATAAATCATAATTAAAAAGCTATTTTTGAAGACTTTAATCGTCATTCCAAACAAACACAATTTATTAATACTTCTTATGTCCTTCTATTAATTTACTATGTATAGATATAAAAAAATAATTAATTAAAATTGATTAGTAGTTAAGCGTCAAAATATTTTATAATTATAAACTCTTAATCAATTTTTTTGACCATGAACTCTTAATCAAGTATGAAAATTCATTTTTCATTGTGCTTACATCAAAAGAATAATTAGGGGTTTCTTTCCGATCCCAACGTTCTTATCGGTCAATTATATATCCAAGCCAGATAATGGGAAATCCTCATTTTAAACTTTAATATGGTGCATATAAAAGACAAGGATTCTTTTAAGAATAAATAATGACTATTTCATTAAATTTTGTACTGGGTAAAAATTCACTACATTTTGTGAAATTTATTGAATTAGTGTATTAAGTATGGTTATTAAAACTAGATTAGCCCGGTCACCGAACCAGTCCAGCCGACCGGTTTGACCGTTTCATTGTTTATTTAGGCTTTCATGAATTTAAAAATTTATATCTAATTCTACATATTTCTAAAAATTAAAAATTAATATTTTGTATGGAAAGCTTGAAATATCTACTTTTTAATGCAAACAGAATCACTAAAAAATATTAATATTTGATCTTTGAAAATTTTCAAATTCTAAAACTATTCAAAAAAGAATATTATCGCTTGTGTTCACTTCTTCACCAGTATGGCCTCGAGTTAGCTCTGATTTGACTACGATCTCATCCACTAACCCTTAACCTACTTCATAGACCGGTTCTTTGGCCGGTATAAAGGGTTTTATAAATAACATTGAAGTGAGTATTTTTCTTACGTAAATGTTAACAAAAGTTAACGTTGAATATTCAGGACCAACTAACCAATGATGAGCCGAGGTAAGAATATATAGAGGATCAAATAAATCTGCAGCTAATTGAGGAATCACACATCGTTAATCTCTTTGGGAGGTATTCTCCAATTAAAGTAGATTTTCAACAATCATCACATTTTATTTTCTCCCCGACTACCATAAAAGCCACAATTTTTTTATGCCACAAAACTATAACACACAAACATATTCGGTAAATATAATAACACTTAACATTTGTGATAGCATAAAACGCACAAGATCGACAAAACCATTACATAATTAGGACAATAGTGAATATATATGGGAGTGCATATATAATCTAAACTTTCTATTAATTGGCAGATATATATATATATATATATCTTAATGAGAGTTACGTACACTCTTCTAAGAGTTTTGAGAAACAACGATATTCGCATGAAATTCATGAATATCATCCCTCCATGGATTCTTCAATGAACCTCCTTCAACATTGTTCAATGCAACCCAAACTGCACTATTACACTTGAAGCCTGACCCAAATGCTAATTGCCAAATTCTGTCACCTTTCTTGATTCTTCCTTTGGCTTCACAATAAGCCAACTCATACCACACTGAACTCGAAGATGTGTTCCCAAATCTATAAAGTGTCATTCTAGAAGGTTCCACGTCCCAGTCTTGAAGCTTAAGGCTCTTTTGCATTGTATCCAACACAGCCCTTCCTCCAGTGTGAATACAAAAGTGTTCAAAAGCCAATTTGAAGTTTGGAACATAAGCTTTCATCTTCAACCTCAAAACCTTCCTTCCCACCAAAGTCACAAGAAACTTGAGTTTCTCTGAGAGAGGAAGGACAAGTGGGGCGAGAGATGTGATGTGAGTCTTGAGGGCTTGGCCTGCAACGTTCATGAGGTCTTTTGAGATGGAAATACCAATTATGTGTTGGTCATCGTCTTGTTGAAACACACAGTTGTAGCTTCTGTCATCGGAAGCCATGTGAGTACGAAGTGTGTGGATGATTTGGTACTTTGAACGGCGACGATCTGAAGGATGGTTGGACAGGAGAGCAGCAGAACCACCCATGCGAAAGAGACAATTGATGAGGAGCATTGAAGGGTTGTTGCCCAAGTACGTCCCTGTGTTTGCATTTTCAGTGCTCAGCACCATGGCGTATGAGTTAGGGTGTGACTGTGATAACATAAAGTTAAGGTGGATGAGTTAGATACAAATACACAAAATAAATCTAAACTTTGACTCAGTTGTGGTTGTATATATGTTTCTTTTAATCTTTTGACCCTTTTGACTCAGTTATTGTAACTTAATCTCTAAACTTTGAGTGAATGCAACTCTGTTTTCATAGTTATGATCGGGTGACAACTTAATCTTTAAAAGTTAACTCGATGCAATCAATCCCTAAAATTTACTTTTTATATAGGTGAACTATCATGAAGACCCATGCATGGAAAGGATATATGCATCAAAAAATCCCATAAGTAACAAATGAGTATCATGAACTTATTATTATTTTCCTACATTATAACTTATTATTGTATGCAACCCATCAATTGTTGTGAGACTTTTTTTGTGATGAGAACTTTTCCTTTAAACCTTATAGTAATCCGTGCTTAAATAAAATTATAGAGTATATTAATTATATGAAGTTTCGAAACTAAAGTTAAAACTAATTTTAAATTGATTAAAAACTATAAATACTAAGTTGAATAGAGTCAAAATTTAGATGCTTAATTAGTTATAATTAAATGAAACCTATAAAGTCAAAAGATTAATTTTGGAACTAAAACCAAGTTGTTTGATTGCATAGCAATTAGTTAGCTGATGATCTTACTTCCAACTTTTCTTAATTTTTTTAAACAACAAAGAAATAACAAAAAGAACCTGGAGGAGTCGTTTGGCAAAATCAATAGCAAGAACTCCACCACTGCAACCCATGCCGCTAAGATCATAACATAGAGCGTCGTGCCTGAGTTTATATCTATTCACAATGATGTCACACAGAGACGGTGTGGGACAAAACGTACTGCTGTTCACCACAAGGATTCCTATATCCTTTGGTCGCACCCATGTTTTCTCCAGAAGTTCATCAATGGCTCCAAAAACCACAGTCTCTGTCTCTCTCCTTGCTTCAAGCAAACATACTTTTGGTTCATTCTGCGTTATAGCTTGAGGTAGGTATGTCTTAGGTCCCAAACCCGACTTATTGACAATTTTCTCCATTCGTTTCACGTTCTCCTCGGAGAAAACTCCAATGCTCTTCGTTGCTTCGACCAGCTTTTCCTTGGTGATAGCACAAGAATCGTTTGGTTTGTAGCATGTAAAGTCCACTAAGTATACTTTGCATGGTTGTGTCTTCAAGTAGTGATGAAAAATAATGGCTACTAGGGTTAGGAGGAATAATAATATTGGAGAGAAGCAAGAAGCCGTTAGAGATGGCTGAAGATATTTGAATTCATGGTGAACACAAGCAGAAGCTGAAGCTAAAGCTGCCACCAAAAACGATATGAGCAATATTAGGTTCATCATGTTGAACGGCTAAGAAGTGATACATGCAATGACTGTATTTGGTTTAGCCTTAAATAGGAGAAATAAGTATTAATATTAATTTATATTAAAAGTAGTGGAGCCGTTTTAATTTGTTTCAAGCTTATCTAGGATTCTGAGTTAAGGCGTGAGATCCACACTATCATATATTTATTTTTGGGTTAAAGTTTAAATTTGCTTGGAAGTTTTTACTGAGGAGTAATGTTGCCCCGAAAAATTTTTCAGATTCAATATCATCCTAAAAATTTAAAAACGTAGCAATATTTCTGAAGATAGGTGTTGTCGGCTTTTTGCCTTGGTAACCTCTTCAAAAATAGCCAAGGATTGCAATATAGGGTGCAATCCCTAATTATCTCTCAATGAGCTTTTTATTAATTACCTAGAAACTAAGTGCAATGATTGACATAAAATAATAAAAAGGGGAAAATTTTGTCTTTTGAAACTACAACTATATGAAAATATAAAAAGCCCTAAATCATAATGTTTTTGGTATATTTGGATATAAAATGATAGATGAAATGAAATGGATGAAGTGAATTTCTTAAAAATGGTTTGCAAAGGCAATCATAGTTCATCTAATGATAATGGGAGTTCAATTTACTAGATTAGTCAAAAAAACCCAAAAGACCTTTCGAGCTAGCTTGAGTTAGATTGATTAAACACTTCCACACCGGGCAAGGTTTAACCCTTCTAACCGAAGCTCAATACAAGACACTAGCAATTACAACCAAAGTCCCTCAAAATACCAAGCCTCAAACACCGTTGAGTCTAGTGTATTAATCAATGATTATTCCTAAACCTAGAAAATAACCACTTCTAAAAACACTATTAAAAACCAGTTTTAATGTAATTTATGAAATCACTAAGGTTTCTAAAATACCATACCTCATCAACCAATGAGTATAACATAAAGAGAGGGACCCCTACTTTAGATATGCTATTAAGCGCTCTTAGTGTGTGATTTAAATTAATTAATGTAATTAGTTCAATGTAACTCCAAAATCAACTCAATATCTAAACAGTGCCATGCAAGACAATAGAGAATCAATGAAATTATATATAAACATATATATGTAACCACATATATTGATGAACATAAAGTTTAACATCAACTAATCTAAATTATAATTTAATCCAAACTAAATACTTAATCAAATAACAAAGGTCCAATAATATATATAAAATCTCCAAAACAGAAAATCATGATTACAAAGCTAAATAAATGAATTAAAATATAAAACTCCCCTTTTAGTACTTAGAACTTGAGCCTTTGACTTCCATCTTCAAGAGTTGTGAAATTTAGTCACTGCCAACCATCAACTAGGTATCTCCAAACAAGTTCAAACCCTCAGCCATGAGAACACCAATTAAACTTGACAAATTAACAATGGGTATAGATAAATCAATGATCTCAAATGGAACCAAAAACAGAACAGAGAAGCCACGGCCTGTGGTGATTTCAGAAACGGGGAGAAATTCGATGTTGAAAATGACAGATTGTGGGTGATTATGAAAGAGGATGTGAAGCTCGTCGGAAATCGCAGAGGAAGGACGAGATGGGAGCCAGCGGTAGATGATGGCGAAGACCGAGTTCTGGAGCCAGAGGATTGTCGATGGTGCTTGCGGTTGTTCCCTCTGTTTTCAGAGCTCCACCGGCGGCAATGGTGAAGTTGTGGTGACGGCTGAAGGGCTAGGACGGTGAGGCGGTGGTGTGTGGGAGAGATAACGATGGTGGAGGTGAGGTGCGGTGAGGACGAAGGTGAAGGACCGATGCTGTGCTTCCTCTACGCTGCTGTGTCTCTGTCTTGACAGCTTGTTCCAGGTCTGATCGTTAATGGTGGAAGGAGCGTCGCCGGTGACTATGGTGGTGAAGGTGAGAGTCGCCGGAGACAAAGACGAAGGTGAAGAAGATGAAGAACGATTTGGTGAGCTCTCCTTCCACTCCGCGGCGCTTTCTCGTTCTGTCTCAAGTGTGTCGAGCTGCAGATCAAACTTTCAGACCTAAAAATCTGAACCAAAACGCTGTGTTGTATGTGGACCAAACTGGCTTTATCACAATTCGTTGGACCAAATTGACATTTTCCGAATTGGAACCCCAAACTGTCATTTTCAGCTTTAATCCATTTTTCAAGTACCTACAATTAAAAATAATTACCCAACATCAAATCTTCTTAAAAATAAATGATCAAGAGTAATTACAAGTTTTATGACAATTTTACCTTTTTTAATCCTAATCCAATGTATTTACTCTTAATGCCAACTTAATCACAAAGAATACATTTTAAGTTTTATAAATATGACAAAATCCTCAAATAAAGTATAAAAATATAAAATAAAATTGGGATTTTTCGTTCATAAATATGGTATAAATTTCATGTGTTTAATTGAGCCTAGGATTAGTGGTAGTAGAGCTGATAGAGTTGTTAAAATGTTGGGTTTCAATGATTGGTTGAGAATTGAGGCAACGGGTTTTGCCGGGGGCATTTGGGTTCTTTGGAATAATTGGGATTTCAGTCTTGAATATATTTCTTCAAACACCCAACTTCTCCACTGTAAGATTCTGTCTAGGAATAACCTCAATACTTCTTTTGTGACTTTTGTGTATGGGGATACTAGTATCCTTAAGAGGAGAGAGATGTGGGATTCATTGCATGATATCAAGCAAACAATCAACGCGTCTTGGCTGGTTCTGGGGGATGTCAATGCTTTCATTAATCCTAGTGATAAAGAGGGCGGGGTAGTCCCTGCTTCTAGATCTATGAAGGATTTTCAAAATTGTATTGATTGCTGTAATCTTATTGAGGTCCCGGTGGTTGGTGATAAGTTTACTTGGGAAAAAACCGGCGTAAGGGAAAGGCTGGACTGGGTGTTTTGCAATTTTGAGTGGGACATTCTTAATCCTAACACCAAGGCCTACCATAACCTTAAGTTTAAATCTGACCACCGGGTGATTGTTGTTGCGGATAGTAACAATAAGGTTGGCTGCAAAAGGGGCAGAAAATTTTCATACCAGGCAGCGTGGAGCATCGAAGATGGTTTTAGTGATGTGGTCAGCAAGGCATGGCAGGGGAGAAATTGGACGCAAGGTCAGGAGCAATTCTCAAAGGAAGCCTCGGAGTGGAACTCTAAAGTTGTGGGGAACGTGGCCAAAAAGAAGAGAGACATCATCCGTAGACTAGAAGGTATTGATCGAGCCAGAAGCAATAGGGCTGGGCCTAATGGTCTTTTCAGGATTGAAAAGCAGCTCTAGGGCTTGTATCAGAAAATCGCATTACAAGAGGAATTGATTTGGTTTCAAATTTCAAGGTGTAAATGGATTAGTGATGGTGATAGAAACACGAAATTCTTTCATGCCTGTGCATCTGCAAGGAGGAAAAGAAACCAAATTGAGGCTCTGCAAGATGATTATGGGAACTGGGTGTCCGATGAGTCTATGTTAAGAAGTATGGCTTTGGATTACTTTTGAAATCTCTTTTCGGCGGACAACGCTTTCCCTTTCTCTCCTTGGCCAGCTAGATTCCCACCTCTCAATGATCTACAATTGGACTCTGTGCAACATAAGGTTACCCCTACGAAGATTAAGAATGCTGCTTTTGAGATGGGAGCATTTAAAGCTCCAGGTCCGGATGGTTTAAATCCCCATTTCTTTCATACCCAATGGAATTATATTGGGCATAAGATTTGTGATCTTGTCACTAGGATTTTTGATAATCCGGAGGTCATTCAGGATATTAACCATACGAATATCACTCTCATCCCTAAGATTGACCATCCCTTATCTTTAAAAGACTTCAGGCCTATCTCGTTATGCAATGTGAGCTACAAAATTGTCAGCAAAGTTATCGCAAATCGTTTCAAAGGTGTCATGAACCACCTAATCGCTGAAAACCAATGTAGTTTCATTGCAAGAAGACAGGGGGTGGATAATATCATTATTGCCCAGGAAGCAATTCACACTATGAGAACCAAGCGTGGTAACAAGGGTTTTGTTGCAGTGAAAGTTGACATGGAAAAGGCTTTTGATAGACTTGACTGGCGCTTTCTTGAGTTCACGCTTCACAGCTTGGGTCTTGGTGCTAGCTTGATCAAGCTGATTATGTCCTGTGTATCTTCCACTTCTATGAGCATTATTTGGAACGGCATCGCCTATGAGCGTTTTCGCCCATCTAGGGGTGTGAGACAAGGTGATCCCCTAAGTCCTTATCTGTTCGTCCTTTGTATGGAGCTGCTCGGCCAACTTATTCACCAAGAAGTGGAGCTGGGAAATTGGAACCCTCTCAAGTTGAGCTCCTCTGGTCCTAATATTTCCCATCTCTTCTTTGCTGATGATCTGATTCTCTTTGGAGAGGCTTCAATTGAGTAGATGGTGGAGTTTCGTAGTGTTATGGCTCTATTTTGTCAAGTTTCTGGTCACAAGATTAATCTGAACAAATCCAAGATGTTTGTTTCAAAAAATGTTCATTTCAACAGGGCTTATGAGATGAGCCAGATTGTAGGTGTTGGTTTGACTGCAGACCTTGGAAAATACTTGGGTGTCCCTCTCTTTCACAAAAGGATGGTTAAGAGGACCTTTTCTCAGCTCATACAGAAGGTAAAATTAAAATTGGCAAACTGGAAAGGTAAATTCCTAAGTATGGCAGGCCGGTCGACTCTCATTAAATCGGTCCTCTCGGTAATCCCTCAGTATCAGATGCAATCTACTCTTGTCCTGAAAGGTGTCCTTCTAACCATCGAAAAGCTTAGCCGTGATTTCTTCTGGAATCATCATGAGGACTCCAGAAAATTGCATCTGCTCTCCTGGGACGTGCTAAAACAAAGAAAGTGTGAAGGCGGCTTGGGGTTTAAAGACTTACACTGTCAAAATAAAGCCTTCCTCATGAAATTATGCTAGGGTCTTATTAAGAAGCCAGATGCTTACTGGGTGAAATGTTTACGTGCTAAATACGCATGTGGTTTGCTCACTGATCCTCTTGTCCGGAAGAGGCGAAATCAATCGGCTGTTTGGAGTGGCATTGTGACTGTCTGGGACAATTTTAAAAGGGGCCTTGGCAAATGCTTGAGAAGTGGTCATAATACGTTAGCCTGGAAGGAGTACTGGTCTCTGGTGGACAATCCTCTGGAATGTCATATTGATCATAACGTTCACTTGGTTGATGTAAATGCCACTGTGCGATCTTTCGTAACTCAATCGGGTCACTGGGACAGAGCTAAATGCGAATCTTACCTTCCTACATGGGTGGTTGATAAAATAATGATGATGCCCCCACCTTCGGGCTCTGAAGAGGATGTGGTTTGTTGGAGGAATGCTCCCGATGGGACCTTCAGCGTTAAATCTGCATATGACGCTATATATCATCAGCATGGTTCCAGGCGCCAATCTCGCTAGCAGTCTCTATGGCATCAGGGAATTCCTGAACGAGTCAAAATCTTTCTGTAGCAGGTCTACCATGAAAGGCTTCCTACTAATGAGTTAAGAGCGAGACACAATCCGAGCGTCCTAAACACCTGCCCTTTTCAGTGTGATAGTGTGGAGAGTATACTTCATATTTTGAGAGATTGTGAGCAAGCTCAGAGAGTGTGGTCATTTTTAACTAACCCCGCTATATTATAGTATGTTTTTTTCTGGTAATTTGCAGGACTGGCTCAGTTGGAATGCACAACACTCACCGGGAAACAACAGGATGGCGAAATGGTCTTGGCAAAAAGTATTCAGCTCAACATGCTGGCTACTATGGAAGAACCGGTGTCGTCAAGCCTTCGAAGGGTCATCGGACAGCCCTAAACAGATAGTTCACAGATGCATGTACCATCTCTCGGAAGGTGTGGAGAACGGCAGGTTTCGGCACCAGATATTCCAGATTCCAGAACGAGGACTATTTCACTGGTACCCCCCAGATCCGGGAATCCACCGTCTAGATGTTGACGGATCGGTAAGGAGAGAAGGCCAAGCTGCATGTGGAGGTGTTATCCGAGATCACCGAGGTGTCTGGATACGTGGATTTCAACAGAAGCTAGGACATACTTTTCCAGCTGCTGCAGAAATCCATGCAATCCGTCGGGGTCTGCTACTATGTAAGCAGTTGGGTCTCAAGAAAATCAAGTTGTTCACAGACTCACTACAGGCAATCCACCTTTTATCCAATCGTTGTGATTCTGATCATCCGTTGTATGATGTTATTTTGGATACCAGATCACTCATCTATGGCGACTGGGAGGTAGAAATTTCCCACACCCATAGGGAAAGTATTAGATGTGTAGATTTTCTGGCAGGCGAAGCGCATAGGATTCCGCATGAGTATGAGGAATTAGGGACTTCTCCTACTGAATGTATTATGCTTTTTGCTTTGGATCGTGGGTTGACACCACATGATCATTCTGTAGGAACTAGCCTATAGACTTATCCCTTTCAAGCTTTGCTTACCTTTGTAACCAAAAAAAAAAAAAAATGGGATTTGTCAGTTACCTTATACCATTAAAAAACTAATATCAACGTTAAAGGGCGACATTATTGCAGTTAACGGTAAAGGATAATATTGCCCCATTTTAACATTTTCCGAGACAACATTGAACCTCAAAAAACTTTCAAGACAAATAATATTACTCTTCAATGAAAACTTCAGGTGCAAATTTACACCTTAGCCCATTTATTTTATTGTAAGCCAAATAAATCTAATAAAATAAACTTCAAGATGTGAAAAAATGACATGAATATTATAAACATATACATACTAAATGAAGGACCCGAGTAATTGTATTTGTTTAATATATTTCATGTAATCAACAACAACATAAAAACAACAAGAAAGCTGAATGTTTAGATATATTATTCATGGTCTCACATAGTAACATTATTGGGCCTAAAAGGATAATTTTCTCTTCCGTTTCTATTGCTTTTTAAACCAAATTAAAAGAGATATAATTCTGCTTTCCATAAAAGATACCAAACGGATCCACAGGGAATAACGTTTAAGGAAAAAATTAAAGTGTGCATAGGGGAATATGCATGAGACTAGACAATCACCATGCAAAGAAATTAAGGATAGTAAAATTTAATATTTAAAAATTGCAAAAAGAAAAATAGATAAAAAACAAAAGTGCGAATGAGATTGCTGCTGATCAGAGTATAGCATAATAGAAGTTTGGATAAATTACAGTCATGTCCCAGATAAAAGACAAAATGAAAAAAAAAAATGGTCCCTTCAGATTTCAAAATTACCAACAAGTTCCAAAAACTTGTTAATAGTGCCCCTAGACTTGTCAAAGACCCGCACCTAAAGTTGTCAACGGGACTATTTTTTTTATTTTGAAATATGAAAGGACCACTATTTAATTTTTTTTCTTGTTTAGGACCTGAGTTTAACTTTTCCTAAAAGTTTCCACTAAAAAGTCGGTGGTGTTATTAGAAAAACTATATTTTCGGTGTAGTTATGACATGTTTGTAGCAATTAGTTGGCTGTTGCTGAATTTTTTTTTTTTTCAAAGAAAACATGGTAAGGATCATTACACGTTGTAGTATTTTTTTTTTCCATGTATTTCCACGTCAGTAATGAAGCACAGAATACCATTCAAGGCATACTAAACTATATGACAAAGCGCACAGAGCCGCATTCAAATTTCACTTTGTTGAAAAAGACCTACGAAAAGAGGCGTCTGCAAAACCTAGTCGGTCTCTCTGTAAGAAAATGAAGCACATAATGCTAATAAAACTGAATGCATTTAAAATACTGGAAATGGGGCTACAAAAATATGTACTAGACTCAGCAATAATTCGGCCAACAAGTTGAGAATTGGATCTAGCAGAATGGGCTAGTATTTCAAAATGTGTTAAATCAATGTTTAAATTTCTGCGGGAAATATGCCTACATTTAGTAGCTGACAGTGTCTAAAAAAAAAGACAGTCTGTCTACATTAAGGTCCCAAGCCAAACTTTTCTAGAATTGTCTTCTGATAAATTCCCAACGCTCTTGGCTCTTCTATGCTTGGCTACCACAGATTCCTTAGTGATAGCACAAGAATTGTTTGGTTCGTAGCATGCCAAGTCTAATGCAGAGAAGCAAGAAAGAAAAATTATTAGACATGTGGATGAAAATATTTGAACTCATGAACGTAAGCAGAAGCTAAAGCTGCTCCCATAAAATCGACATGAGCAATAAATTCATCATGTTGATGTTCGTTGAAGGTTAATTAAGCAGCAACGTCGCTTCAGATCATTGTCAATGACATTGCTGTTTGAATACAGCGTTAGAAAATTGAATTCATATTCGAGATAAGACAGAGACATATTCCTACAATATAATGAAAAGGATTATGTAAACATGCATTTCAGCATATGTTAATTTACGCTTTTAAAATTTTATTTTAAATATAAAACAAGTCTGGAAAGAATTTAAGAACATCAACAAAAACTAAATATATAATTTATAAAAAAAAAATCATACAAGAGAGCAAGGTAATGAAAACCGGACTAGTCAATAATCTGGTCAAAAAAATTATTCAAAAGCCAATGGTTTAAAATGAGAATAAATAAATATTAATTTACAAGTATATAAAACATTAATATATTAAACGAACATAATCCAACAAAATAAAGTCTCCCGCCAAATTAAAAAAGAAAAAAAAAATTGTTGGCAAAAAAAATATAAAATTAATCCCAATTAACCAGTCCAAAGCTTTTAATTGACTAAGGAATTGGCTCATTAGTTTGTTAGTTTGACTGGTCAACTTGTCGAAGTAGATTATTTAGAATTGTGCGATGATTTTATCCATGGTTGTCAATCAACGTATAAAGAGTACATGTGATGATTGCTAAAGATACATCGAGAGATTTTAGGAATATAACAAGACATTAGGGAAGATATTATAATAATTGATATCCTATGATAGTAGCCTAAACATAATGACTAATTATCCTAATAATTCTCTAATATATTAATTTACAAAATATCAACATATTTACGACACACCTCTTGTTGGGTTGTGATTAAGGGTGGGCATGGGCAGGCCATGGTCTATGGCCGATGTCAGGCCCAAAAGATGAAAGGGATGCAAAATGTAGTCTAGGGTGGATAGGGTGGACTTCTTTGCTCAAATCCAAATATGATTATTCCATAATTTTATAATAAAAAATAACACAATAGGCATTATTCATTGTTTTTTTGCTAAACCAGTGCGGTTGTACGTTAATAAAAGGGTCAAAGTCTGATTGCATCATAATCTCAACAACAAATAGAGCAAACAAAGAGCAAAAAAATGATAAGGTAGTGAGTAAAAAAAAAAACAAAGACGCTATCATAAGCAAATATGTCAACAACTTGAGTCATGCAATTCAAAATATTGCCAAATGCCTTAACACAGTATTCATGTCTCGACAATAATTAAATAATATTCATGATCCACTAAAAGCAAGGTAAAAAAATTTGTAATTATATATAGAATAATATATATTTTAAATAAAATTATATTTATTTTTGGGTAGGGCCGAATGGGCAGGGTATCACCCTTTGCCTAATGCCTGACCTTGCTCGACAATAAGCCCCGCCCAAAAATGTCCAAATCTTTTTCAGGCCATCTTTTTGGAACTAGGCTAGGCATTTTTTGATTGGGCTCGGGCGGCCATACCAGACCACTGGACACTATGCTGAGCCCTAGTTGTGATACCATATCCATGAGAGAGGAAACCTCTCCTGCTTGAAAGAGGACCTAGCCGATTGGTGCCTGAAAGTTGGGCTTCTAAGGCCCAATAGATCCTAAGTTTTGGCCCAATTGTGTAATGAGAATGACAGGAGACATTGACTTTCGAGCCTACAAATAATATTTATTAGAGTAAAATACATTGATTATCCCTCTATTTTATCTAAATTATACAAACTTCCAATCTGTTTTGAAAACGTATATAGACCTTCCTTAAAATTAAATGCATGCTACAAAAACACTTCTTATATGTTTGAGATTCTATTTTTATCCATCCAACCGTTAAGTTTGACTATTAAACATTTGTCTTGACCAAAATACCCCTCTTTTAACAAATGTATAAACATTTATATTTGTCAAAAATATTTTTTTATACAACTGCACCGATAACCGAACAACCGAAAAAACTGAGTTACCTAAAAAACGTTCAGTTCGGTCTTCGGTTTCAGTTTGGTTGCTCACCTCTATGTTCACTTCTTCACTGGTCTGACATCAAGTTAGCTCTGGTTTGAATATGATCTCATCCACTATCCCTTAACCCACTACTCAGACCGATTCAGTGGCTGGTATAAAGGGTTTTATAAATAACATTGAAGCAAATATTTTTCTTACGAAAATGTTAACAAAAGTTAACGTTGAATATAATGTTGAATATTCAAGACCAACCACTAGTGCAAAAAGTTATTTGGCATCAGTTAAAATTGCATTTTCGCCACAATATTTAGGGTATAGCAGAATTAGCTGTAGCAGAAAGTATATATTACAGCATCACTCGCTTAAGATATGTTGCCATAAATGAATATATTATGACATTTTCAGTTAACATTTACAATTTTCGAATTTGAGCCCCAAACAGTCATTTTCAGTTTTTCATCCCATGTTTCTAGTACCTACAATTAAAAATAATTAACCCAACATCAAATCTTCTAAAAAATAAATGATTAAGAGTAATTATAATTTTTATGACAATTTTACCCTTTTTAGTCCTAATTCAATGTATTTACTCTTAATGCCAACTTAATCACAAAGAATGCATTTTAAACTCTATAAGTATGACAAAATCCTCAAATAAAGTATAAAAATATATAATAAAATTGGGATTTTTCAATTGCCCTATACCATTAAAAAACTAATGTTAACGGTAAAGGGCAACATTATTGCAGTTAACGGTGCCCAAAACAATATTAGATCATATTAATTATACGAATATACTTCATTAACGAGAATACCTAACTCAATTAATTGTAGGCACATTACAAGAAACACAAGCACTGTAGTTTTTTTAAACACTAATGCTTATCCAATTATTGATATAGAACTCAACATATATACAGAAAAAATTGATGAACTAAAATTAAATTGGAAAATTAATTTAAACTATAAGCCCCGGTTATCAACTTTCAAACTAGCTAGAGAAAGTTCAATTTAAAGAAACTGGAAGCATCATCAAATTAATTTAAAAATGCACGCGTATATATACTTTTCCCATTTTTAATAATTTAAAAACGAAATTTAGCTTAATTGTGAGTTCAATTTAGGTGAAATTGCTGAAAGTCTCTCATTGTAAAATTTGTACTAACTAAAGCTACATAAGGACCAAAGTCCTTAAGCGAGTAAAATTCATTTTTAGCAAGTGCAACTATTCTTTAGTTATATAAACATGTATGTTCATCTATGTCCAAAAGAGTTGCACCTATTAAAAATATGTTACATATGGGTTGTTTCTGGTACACTTTAGATAATAAATTTTGTAATGAGGGAATTTTTAGCAATAATCCCTTGAATCTAAGGGACAATATTAAAATCAAATATTGGGAATACCTGAAGGAGGCGTTTGGCGAAGTCAATAGCAAGAATGCCAGCACTACATCCCATTCCACTAAGATCATAGCACAACACATCATCTCTGAGCTTATAACGATTCACAATCCAATCACTCAGAGAAGGTTTTGGACAAAACGAACTGCAATTGATTATGAGAATTCCTATGTCCTTAGGTTGTACCCAACATGTTTTCTTCATAAGTTCATCGACAACACCAAAAAACACAGTCTCTGTCTCCTTTCACGCTTCAACTAGAGACTTTCTTTGGTGGGATCACCATTAGAGCTGGAGCTGTGTAGGTCTTGGGTCCCACACCTGACTTATCAAAAATTTTCATACAAAGCTTCAAGTTCTCTGATAAATTCCCAAGCTTCTTTGCTCTGTCCAGCAACATGTCCTTTGTGATGACACATGAATCGTCTGGTTTGTGGCATGCACAGTGATTAGTATTAGAATACATAAAAAAGAATAGTCCCACATTGACTGCATAAACATTGGAGTGGAGGTATATAACCCAATGTTGGTCCTATCAAATTGACTTGAGTCATTTTGATAGAAAAACCAACTTAATATACATACCTCACTAAACTTTAATATGGTATCAGAGCCATCCGATCAATGGGACAAAAAAAAAAAAACAAGAAGAAGAAGCAAATGAATATTGAAAAAAAAATATTGTGGACCTGAGGCCTCTGAGACTTAAAAAAAAAGTACAAGCCCAGGCAAAAAGAAAGGAAAAAAGTAGTAAGGAGAATATTAGAATACATAAAAAAGAATAGTCCCACATTGACTGCATAAACATTGGAGTGGAGGTATATAACCCAATGTTGGTCCTATCAAATTGACTTGAGTCATTTTGATAGAAAAACCAACTTAATATACATACCTCACTAAACTTTAATAATTAGGATGTTTTCGTGTGGGTTTACAATAAAAAATTGATCAAGAATTGCATATAAACAAACCTAGGATCGTTCTCTCTTCTTGAAAAAACCTTTTATTGAATCATAAGTAATCTAAGTATGATGCTTCTGGCTACAATGATTTGTGGCTCGTCAAGCTTCTTCTTCGTGGTTACACTGTCAATGCCCCTGTTCGTGACCCAAGCAAGTTCTCTCCTTCATGTGCTTCCATAGCTACATTAATCATCTCTAACCTTTGATTAGAATTGTGGTTTTGTTTTGGTGGTTTAATTTAAATTTTTCATGAGCAAATTTGTATTTTGCATTTTTTGGCCTATGAGGGAAGATGGGTTACCACCAATTTTGGTGGGATTTCATCTTCCCACCTTTAAAAGAATATTGGTGGGCACGGGAATTTGAGTTTCCAAGAAAAGGGATCTTGCTTATCTTCCTAGAAACTCAAATCTAAATATAAGACACAGTTTTCATATTTGTCAATTTTTTCCCCTAATTTATCCATATTGATGCTCCCTCAATAATAATCATTGAATTGAAGAGAGGGAATGAAGGAATTAAGAAAGATAACTTGGGTGTTTTAAAAAATATATGTCATATCAATTAACTTTTTTAATCTAATCAAATTAGGTAAACATATATATTTTATATTAAGGACTGGAGGAAGTAATAAATACTAAGGATTATACAGGGTCCCATTGAAATAGGCGCAAATACCTTTTTATATAATTTGAGCCTTTTAGGGTAAACGAAACCAATCACTTCATTAACACTTTCCTAAGATGGGAGGTTGAGTTTGAACTTCCCGTGGAAGATATAATGGGTATGTGAATTATGAAAAAAAAAAATATTTTTCTTATGTTAACGGTTAATATAACCAAAGATATATATTGTGAAAATTCAAGACCAAACCAAAGATGATGAGTGGTAAGAATATATAGGATGAAATCTTACCTAATTTTTATGCTACAATAAACTCAACATTTATTTTTGGTAAATCAAAATCTCTAATTACATTATTTGTCATAGAAAAACTCACCGAACAATCACATATAATCACCCACACACATTCACATCTTAATGGGAGTTATTACCTTCTTCTAAGAGTTTTGAGAAGCAACTACTTTAACAGGGAATTCTTGAATATCATCAGTCCAAGCATTCTTCGATTGGAATTCATGAATATCATCAGTCCAAGCATTCTTCGATTGGAATTCATGAATATCATCAGTCCAAGCATTCTTCAATGAAGCAACTTCAACATTGTCCAATGCAACCCACACAGCACTGTTACACTTGAATCCTGACCCAAATTGCAATTGCCAGATTCTGTCACCTTTCTTAATTCTTCCTTTGGCTTCACAATAAGCCAACTCATACCGCACTGAACTTGCAGATGTGTTCCCAAACTTATAAAGAGTCATTCTCGAAGGAAGAACCAGTGGGGCCAGAGAAGTGATGTGAGACTTGAGGACTTGGCCTGCAACGTTTGTGAGGTCTGTTGAAATGGAAATACCAATCATGTGTTGGTCATCATCTTGTTGAAAAATACAGTTATAGTTTCTGTCATCGGACGCCATGTGGGTACGAAGTGTGTGAATGATTTGGTACTTTAAACGGTGACGATCTGAAGGACGGTTGGACAGGAGAGCAACAGAACCACCCATGCGAAACAGACAATTGACGGCGAGCATTGAAAGGTTGTTGCCCAAGTTCATCCCTGTGTTTGTATTTTCAGTGCTCACCACCAAGGCGTACGAGTGGGTGTGACTGTGATAGCATAATATTAAGGTATACGAGTTAGATGGGTACACTAAGGGCCCGTTTGGTTAGATTGCATTGCACACCTGCAATGGTAATCTTGATTGCATTACCATGGGTGACATGTTTGGTTGGGCTTATTAATGGTAATGTAGATTACAATTGTAAAACAGATTGCATATTTTTTGGTAATCTCCATTCATAGGGGGACCCCTATGAAAACTCATTGCAGGCTTGTAATTATTGATAAAATCTCAATTTTAACCCTACTAATATAATAAAAAGACAAGATTTACCCTCATTGATTTATGCAGCTTCTAACTTTGTTCATCGATAAACGTATCAGAAAGAATAGAGAGGGATACAATATTGCGAGAGGATAGTAAAATTGCCGTTGGCAGGATCGTCGAAGAGCGCGGTGGCGAGCAACCGGCGAGTGGCGGAGATGAATGTGGGAGACGCACGGAAGGTCCGCTTCGCAGAGATGAATCGTCCCTTAAAAACGCCGATGGTGGCGCGCATAACATTCATGGCAGGATCTGCGTGAACATAAATGTTATACAAATCGGTGGGGCTGCCATTGAAGAATTGATCCCAGAGAGAGGCAAAATGGAGGTCAGAATTTGTGAGGAACAAGAAAGCGATCTTGAGGTTCAGATTCTTGGATGACGAAAGATGGAAGTGCCTATTGGGGTTATTGGGATTGGACGAAGAATGAAACTTTGCTTTTAATCTATGATAATTTCCTTTTAATCTGGGAATTTGTATGCTTGCATTCTCACTTTATTATTTCTTTCTTGAATTTGTATGTCTGGTTTTTTTTTTTTTTTTTGAAATCACATGTTCATCATCAGGTATGCCTTCTTCAGCGATAGTCTTGAATTGCAATAACAATTATATGTATCAATTTCTTTTTATCTTGCTCGTTTCGTTTTGCAATCGATTAATGAATATGCGCCATACTATTGTTGAGATTTTCTTTACCACTGTGTTCCTCCGCCTATGTGGGAGGAATGATGGTAGACAATAGGGTTTAATTTAATTGTTAAAGGAAGTGAGTATGGAGACTGTGAATTATTTTAAAGGGTAAAGTGGTCTTTTATAAATATATTAATTTTAAAACATTATTATAAAATAACTCATTACAACCCATTTTAAAAAACATACCAAACATCATCCTTATAATTAGTATTGCACTGCATTCCCATTACATTGCATTACACTGCATTACAGGTGGTAATGTAATCTAACCAAACGGGCCCTAAGTTATTCTTAAATAAAAGGGTTAATTAAGTTGCAAAACAATTCATGAATTTTTATATCCAATGTGCAAAAATACTGGTGCATTTTTTGATGTGCAAATATATGCATAAACTTAAAAAATCGGAGTAAAAATGACAAAACCGTTAAAAGGTGGTTTTAATAGTTGTCATTTTTATTGCTGATTTTTAAGTTGATGGAAATTTTTGAATTTGAAAAAGGTTCTAGTTTTTTGTACATTAGATATAAGTTGGTAGGCATTTTTACACCATAATCCTAAATAAAAATATGGAGATAATATGAAGAACGCAACTTGGGGGTGTCTGCTGCAACTCCTCTAATGCCTCTTCGCCCTCAAACTTTTACAACTTCCCAGACACCTTTGCTTTTTTTTTTTTTTTAATCATTAGATTCTATGTGAAACAATGTAACATTTTGATATCTTATAGGTAAATATTGTAGTCTTTTCAGTATTTTTTTTTTGTTTTTTGCGAATTTTCAAAGATAAAATACTCTAAAATTATGAATTGAAACCAACATTGTTTTTTTCCTATAAGATATCAAAAGGTAGCTCATTATAGATAGAATCTAATGATAAAAAGAAATAAGACAAAATATCTTGGAAATTTGAAAAATTTAAGGGATAGCAGAGGAGGCATTAGAGAAGGAGCAGCAGACACCCGAAGTCCAAATCAGACCTGGAGGAGGCGCTTGGCAAACTCAATTGCAAGAACTCCACCGCTGCAGCCCATGCCAGTAAGATCAAAACTGAAGACGTTGTGTCTGAGTTTATATCTATTCACAATGATGTCACACAGAGACGGTGTGGGACAAAACGTGGTGCTATTCACGACAAGGATTCCTATGTCGTTTGGTCGCACCCATGTTGTCTCCAGAAGTTCATCAATAGCTCCGAAAATCACAGTCTCTGTCTCCTTCCTTGCCTCAACCAGACATACTTTTGGTGGTCTCTGCATTATAGCTTGAGGGACATACGCCTTAGGTCCAAAACCACACTTATCTAAAACATTCTCCATTCGTTGCACATTCTCCTCTGAGAAAACTCCAACGTTCTTTATTGCTTCAACAAGGTCTTCCTTGGTGACAGCACAACAATCATCGTTGGGTTTGTAGCATGCAAAGTCTACCAAGTACACTTTGCATGGTTGTGTTTTGTCTTCAAGTAGTGATGAAAAATAATGGCTACTAGGGTTAGGAGGGATAATAATATTGCAGAGAAGGAAGAAGCCGTTAGAGATGGCTGAAGATAATTGAATTCATGGAGAACACAAGCAGAAGCTGCCACCAAAAAAGATATTTATTTGTTTCAAGCTTATTAAGGATTCTGAGTTAATGTATGTGATCCACACTATCATAAATTTATTTTTGGGTTAATGTTAAAATTTGTTCCCGAAGTTTTCATTGAGGAACAATCTTATCTCAGAAGTTTTTTCAAATTCAATATCATCCTAAAAGTTTAAAAACGTAGCAATATTATTCTATACTGTTAAAAAACTAATGTTAATGGTAAAGGGCGACATTGCTCCATTTTAATACTTCCGGGACAACATTGAATCTCAGAAAACTTTCAGGGCAATATTACTCCTCAACGAAAATTTCCGGTACAAATTTGCACCTTAACCCATTATTTTTTTGTAAGCTAAAGAATTCTAATAAAATAAACTTCAAGATTTGAAAAAATGACATGAATATTATAAACATATACATACTAAATAAAGGCACGAGTAATTGTTTTTGTTAATATATTTCATGTAATCTACAACAAAATAAAAACAACAAGAAAGCGGAATCTTTAGATATATTATCCATGGTCTCGCATAGTAACATTCTTGGGCTCAAAAGGATAAGTTTCTCTTCCGTTTCTATTTCTTTTTAAACCAAATTAAAAGAGATCTAATTCTGCTTTCCATAAAAGATAACAACGGATCCACAGGGAATAACGTTTAAGGAAAAAATTAAAGTGTCCATAGGGGAATATGCATGAGACTAGACAACCAATCACAATGCAAAGAAGTTAAGGATAATAAAATTTAATATTTTAAAATTGCAAAAAGAAAACAGATAAAAAAACAAAAATGCAAATGAGATTCAACTAAAAAGTCGGTGGTGTGAATAGAAAATCTATATTTCGGTGTAGTTATGACATGTTTGTTGGAAAATTAATTTGGCTTAAATACGTTCATCAATAAACTGATACTGTGTTTAGTTGTAGAAATTAGTTTGCTGTCGCTGGATTGTTTTTCAAGAAAACATGGTCATGATCATTACACATTGTAGCACGGAGTATTTTCTTTTCTCATGTATTTCCACGTCACATAATACTACTCAAGGCATACTAGCTATATGACAAAGCAGACACAGCCGCATTCAAATTTCACTTTCTTGAAAGAGACCTATGAAGAGAGGCATTCTGATTGCAAAACCAAAACCTCGTTCCAAATTAATCGGTTTCTCGGTAAGAAAATGAAGCACATAGTGCTAATAAAAGTGAATGCATTTAATATATTGGGAAAACGGGCTGCAAAAATATGTACTAGACTCAGCAATAATTCGGCCAACGTTATGTATATTATTAAGAAAATCTTCCTTGCTTAAGAATATGCTACATGAACCAACGAGCTGAGAGTTAGATCTAGCAGAAGGGGCTAGTATCTCAAAACGTAATAAACCAAGGCTTAAATTCTTGTGAAAGATGTGTCTACATTTAGTGTCTAATGGTGTCTAAAGAAAAAAAAAACCGGTGTGTCTACATTAAGGTCCCAAACCAAACTTTTCTAGAATTGTCTTCTGATAAATTCTCAACTGATTGAACCATATTTTTATATGAATTTTTCATGATTAATTTGGGATTTTAATGTATTTTTTGGGGCATTATTGCATTATTAAGCATTAATTTTGGTTAGGGACAATTATTTTGAATTAGGGGTAAAATTGTCAAAATTCATTAATTATTTTTTTTTAATTGTCCTTTGAACTTTTGATACTACCTTGTGCTTAATTTGACATTGTAGGTATTAAAGAAGGAAATTAAGGATTTTGAAGTTCAAAATTATTGGGCCAAGAGAAGCAGACCCGAACTGGTTTTCTGGGCTTAAGCTGAAAAAAAAAAGCCCAAACCAAAGAAAAGGAGAACAAAGATGCAGGCCCAAAGTGGAGGGAGCCCAGACCCGACTTGGATGATCATCGTGGATATGTAGATCTGGACATAGCAGGACCCGAGACGGAGCTGAACACAGGCAAGCGGAAGAAGAATAAAACGAGAGTGACAGCGCCGCATAGGGGAGCTTCTGATCATCATCGTCTACCTTCATCTTCCTCTCGTCGGCAGCATCATCCACCACTTATAGCCGCCGGCGAGCTTCAGGTCTTCACCATTCACCATCATCGCTACTCATAGACTGGAGAGCTTTTAGAGAGAGAGAGAGAGAGAGAGAGAGCTGGGAGCTGAGGTGAGAGCTGAGAGGAGAGCACCGCAGAGGCTGATTCTGAGCTTGGGATCTTTCCCTCTTCAGTTCATCGACCACTACCATTAACCACCGGAGGAGAGGCCGAGTTTCAGAGATGAAGTTGTAGAGATAGCTCCAAGGAGACCGCCATTTCTCTGTTCTTTGCCTACCACTGTCACTGCTATATTTTTCCTTTGCTCTCCTTCACCGTCACATGCTCTGTCTTCCACACCAAACCACCACCAGCCACCATTATCACCATTTCTTCCTCACTCCCTCTCCAATGTTAACAACCATTATCACCTTCTCCATTCTTATTCTCTGCCTTCAACATTCTCATTCCCATTACATTCCTTCACCTTTTCCCAACAAGACCGATAGCCCACTCTTTAATCTCTGTGACTTGGTCTCTGTGATTAATTGTTTTCTATTCTCTGGTGTGTGTTTTAGATATGTTATGGGTGAAATTAAGATTATAAGAGGCTAATTGGCTGGACTCTTGGTGGCTGAGGAAGTTGCTTGAGCTCAATGAACTACACAGGGGAGTTCTTTTCTATTATTCCATTAGTCTAGAATTATATATTTAATTGCCTAGTTTTAGGAATTATTGTGTATGATTCTGGAACTGAGATTGATGTTAATTGTCTCTGTTGGTTTGATATTTGTGATTGGATTGGATTTTTGTGGCTTGTTGAATTTATATATATATATATATATATATTTCCTTATTGATTCAATGAAATTGTGCTTCCTACGTGTTATTATTGGATTGTATAATTGAATTGGATCAATTGAGTGTCGTATTATCGCATTCATATTAAGAGGAAACAAGTTTTAGTTATCCATTTTAATGACACTCTAAGTGGTTCCTAATAGTGCCTTAAGAGATAGTTACTAGCTGCGATTGTAGGAGTAATTATTAATTAAGAACACTAGACCGAGAGTTCGTTTGTGGTTTTATTTTCAAGAGTTAGAGAAAATTAACTCCCATAATCTTTTTGAGCAAGGATTGTCACTTCTTTATTACCAAGAGCATTCATCATTCATATTTTCCACTCCATATCATTCTATTCACTCTTACTCATTCTCTATTTTTATAAGAAAAATACAAAAGAAACAATAGCTTCGCATTTAATTAATTTGCATTTTCTTTTATTCATTAATTCAAAAAAAATCCAAAAATTGTTTTTTCCTTGTTTTAATTGCATTCGCATAGCATATAGATTACTTAGGTAGTTCAATAAAGGCTCCTCAAGATAGACGACCCGAGTGTTGCATTGTACTGCAATTCTTGGATTAAAACTATTTTGTATTTGACCCCAAGGCGTAAAGACACGGTCAAATCACCAACTCTTTTGGCTCTTCTATGCTTGGCTACCATAGATTCCTTAGGCTGTGTTTGGCTCAATGAAGGGGAGGGTAAGGGAGGGATTTTAATGGAGGGGAGGGGAAGAGAAGGTTTGAGAGGGATTTTCTTTTACCTTGTTTGGATTGACAAAAAGAGACGAGAGGGGAGGGATTTTAATAGAGAAAGTTCTATAAAACTACAAAGGAAATTAGAAAAGGATAGAAAGGTTGAGTGAAATTCACATATCCCAAATCCGTGAGGCATGAGGAATCTGGAATATCAAATCTTAAGACAATTACCTAAATACCCTCCTAAGTGTCAACTAAAAGGGAAATAAAGAGACACAAGCAGGCAGAGTTTGAAAGGGTGTCAGAACAGAGACTGATGGGAAAGCTCGGGGAGACAGAGAGATGACGCGAAGGATGGTGGGTCAACGGTTGTCGATGGCGATTTGCGGTATTGTCGACGGAGGTGAACAAGGCATTGTGCGGTTGTGTGTTCAGCACTCCCTCTGTCGAAGCTTCAGCGGTTAACCGTTTCAGTTGACGGTGTTGGGTAGCATGGGGCAGAGAGTCGACTGTCTCACCGCAAATCGGACAGCAACTTGTCATGAAATATGTGATATGACAACAACTGATAAATATATGAAGGAGTTAATCAACAGAACCATATTGTTAATATAGAGCGGTTTGGTATTATTACCCATGGAACATCTATTTTTGCAAACTTTTTCCTACACACGTCTTCTATTGTCTGTTTGAATAAAAGATGTGAAAGGTGTTGCGTTTGGACAGTGACGCTAAAACTTTCCCATTTCTTGTTGGCCAGATGTTAATCAATGAAATAATATCGTTAATAATGAATATGATCTTGTTAAATATGGGTGAGGTGTTGTTTTGGGCATTGAACTTGTGATTTGGCAACCACATGATTCATTACCGACTCTACCTGCTAGATTAACATCTTCAACCGAAAGCTTTCGCAAAGTCCCAAGTTGTATGCCTGAAAACAACATATAAGCCATGATTAACAACTTCATCTTCTTTGTTACGACTATGCTTCGATCATTAACATTTTATGAGTAACAAGTTAGGAACGTCATAATGTAGATGGGAAAACACAACATCTCTCCCCAAATTAACATAATCTTCGTTGTTAACAACTCTATTTTCTCTATTACCATCTTGTGAGGAATAAGTGGGGATCGTCCTAATATACATGAGAAAACACAACATCTCTCCCTTGATTAACAATATTACCTCCATCGTTAACGACTACATTTCATCCATTACTATCTTGTGTGGAATAAGTTGGGAATATCCGAACGTAGATGGGAAAACACAACAAGTTACCCTCGATTAACAACATGAAATTCTTTATTAATTACTCCTATTCCTCCATTAACATCTTCAAAGGACAAGTTAGGAACGTCATCATGTAGATGGGAAAACATAACATCTATTTACATAATAACATCATTATCTACACTATTAACGACTTGACTTCCTCCATTAACATCTTTGAAGGAACAAGTTAGGAACGTCGTAATATAGATGGGAAAACACCTCTCTCCCCGTAATAACATTGTTATCTTCGATATTAAGGACTAGACTTCCTACATTAACATCTTCGAAGGAACAATTTAGGAATGTCGTAATGTAAATGAGAAAACACAACATCTCTTCCCATAATAACATCATTATCTTCGCTATTAACGACTCAACTTCCATCATTACCATCTTATGAGGAATAACCTGGAAGGTCATAATGTAGATAGGAAAACACAATATCTCTCCACGTATTACCAACATCAGATTCATTATTCATACCAAAAGCAAACTAATATAGGTTTATATAAAACTATAATATCCCAAATTTCAAAAAAGCTCACCTCAATCAATTGATCCCATACTTGATCCTAAGCTTCCCATCTACTAGTGGATGAGTTCCATGAAAACCCACTCATACCCCCTTTAAAGATGTCATAAATATCTGAAAAATTCTTCTTTAATGTCTTCCATCGGTTTTTGACCTTGTCTTTATCTACTTTAAATCCAAACTGGGCACTCAAATGCTATGTTATGTTTTCATATGCTGTAGTTGTAAAATAGCCATTGGCCTTGTTATTCAACATCACACAATCCTACGAACGCTTTAGGACCATCCTAACAATATCTCGACCACTAGAAGCACAAGTTATTCGATACATCACTTCTTCACGTACCCTTTCTCTTGTGGAACTCAGATCATAAGTTTTCCCCTCTCATTATGACACATTTGAAGCACACAATACTCGACTACAAGACAAATAAGGCAAGTTACAAGTCTCTAGCACATTTCCAACCATTACACCAATAATTCCTCTTCAGAATCCATCTAACAAATCAAGAAAAAAAAATTACACCTAATTCAATTTCTAAAAATAAGATTAAAATGCATTTTTAACTCATACAGAAATGGTTTAGTGATGAATATATCTATCTGGCAGTTTTGAGGAGTTTCTAAAGTAATTATTTATTTCTAATTGTTGGATTTATTACTATGGTAATTGGACCACATCAAGCATTAGATAAAGCATCGTGAAAGTCTTGGGACACCTTTAAGAATGGAATGACCATTCTACTGTTAGTTCAGAGAAGATATACAGAGGAAAAAAATAAGGTTTGGCTTGCAGGTCTTCAAACGTAAGCATATAATTGGTTGGAAGAAAAATGGACTAGTTTTGATGAGGTGCAAAATGACAGGTTTCAAGACTTTATAAAGCAAATGCACATTCCTTGTCCACCTTCCCTCTTCAATCCAAGGAAGCATAACTTACAGAAATAATTGTGATACCTCCAAATAATAATTAGCTAAATTAATTTTTCATAACAACGAACTCCTCATTGATAGATTCTGAAATTTAAGATAAGAGAAGGAAGAACACAGAGAGAGGAATGAAAGAGAGGAAGAGAGAAGGGAAGAAGTCTGGAACCAGTATCTGAAATTCTAGAGTAAAGGAGAGTTTCAGGAAACAATACAATTCTCCATTCATCTCCCAAATGACTGATACATATGATATATAAATACCCTGATAGGATAAGGCATAACTGAAGAAAACTGATAAAAACTACTCCCACAATAAACTGAAAATAACTTAACACATGTTATCTTCTAATTCATAAACTACCCTTTTAATAACTTGAAATTGATACTGCAAGAAATTCTCACTTAATCAATGTTCCAACCAAAGTCAGACTCATTAATCAGTTTGTTTAGACAACACGGGCTTCTTTTTTGAATAACAAGACCACTTTTTTTCCCAAATGTGTTTGTTTCCTGACCAAAAAAAAGAGGTAACGTTTGATTAACCTGGTAAATAAAAGCCAGTTTCTTTTCCTTCTATTTTTTTGGATACCGTAATTTTCTTATATAAATGGTAACAGATGTAATTTTTTACACTATGAGAGGGACAAGGAAAAAATTATTTTCAAGGAAATCCGATGGCTTTTAACTCCTGATAAAAAAACAATGGCATCCATATATCACTTATCAAATGATTTCACTGGGAACAACCTACTTTTCACAAACATCTTTTTAAAGTGTTTGAACATAAACAAAAGAGACCCCCAACAATCCCAAATATGCTTTCATGATATTGATACCTGATAACAACTTAAGAATATTGACCAATGAGGTAGGACAATTGCCTAACAGCAACGCATGTGTAAGATTTGCGTTTTGAAAGGCAATAGGTAACACCAAATATCCCAAGAAAAAATAAAATGCATAGAAAATTATTAGCCAGACAAATATTATACAGAAAGATGAGAGTTGAGACCCAGTACAATGTTCGATTTATAGCTGTAGGCCCCTGCCACCACAAATACCTTATCCTGGGACAACCCATATGTGTGTAATTAAACTATACGAATCAACAGCAACTCACACTAGTCTCTTTGTCGGAAAAATGAAAAACATAGAGAAAACCTAAAATCAGGAAAGAAAAGCCAAACCTAATGAAAAACAGGAAACAAATTGGACGTATGTGACTAAACCAACTTCATCCTTCACCTTTGCTATTGTGTATAAGCAAAATATAACGCAAAGTAAAATGAAGATTGCCAATGAAAGGGAGACAAACCTGTGATGCAAAGGGGAATCGGATGAATCACAAAGGGGTCGAACAAAGAGATGAAGATGGAGGCTAGAGGCGATGCAGCGGCAAGGCGGAGGTGACAAGGCGGCAAGGTGGAGGCGACACTGCAGCAAGGCGGAGACGACACTCACGATCAAGACATTCGAGGTGAGAGAATCTGTGACTTAGGTTTAGGTTTTGGGTAAATAATGAGAAGGGTAATGTGATAATATTTTAAAATAGCATAGATATATTAGTCAATATAAATCCAAATATTAACCTTTCCCTCCAAATTCCCCCAATTTTGGAGGGGAGGCTTAGAAGGGGAAGGGAGGGAAAACTTTCTAAAATTTTCCCTCCCCTCCTAATAATTGTAACTATCCAAATAAGGGTAGGGGAGAAAAATCCCCCATTTCCATCGCCTCCCCCCTCTCCCGTCAGACCAAACAGACCCTTAGTGGTAGCACAAGAATTGTTTGGTTCGTAGCATGCCAAGTCTAATGCAGAGAAGCATGAAAGCGATATTATTAGACATGTGGATGAAAATATTTGAACTCATGAACGTAAGCAGAAGCTAAAGCCGCTACCATAAAGACGACATGAGCAATAGATTCATCATGTTGATGTTTGTTGAAGGTTAATTAAGAGCAACGGCACTTCTGATTGTCAATGGCATTGCTTTTTGAATACAACGTTAGAACATCGAATTCATATTTTGAGATAAGACAGAGACATATACCTACAATATAATGAAAAGATTATATAAATATGCATTTTAGAATATGTTAATTCAAGCTTTTAAAATTTTATTTAAAATATAAAACAAGTCTAAAAAAAATTTAAGAACATCAAGAAAAACTAAATATATAATTTATAAAAAAAAATATCATACAAGAGAGCAAGGTAATGAAAACCGGACTAGTCAATAAACTTGTCAAAAAACTTATTCAAAGGTCAATGGTTTAAACTGAGGTCAACCTAGCCAGATCAAACCAGTCGTAATTAAAATAATATTTAAATAAATAAGTATTAATTTAAAAGTATATAGAACATTCATATAATAGGCATACATAATCCAACAAAATAAAGTTTTCGGCCCTATAAAGAAGGAAAAAAATAAAATTAATCACAATTAACCAGTCCAAAACTTTTAATTGGCTAAGAAATTGGTTCGCTAGTTTGTTAGTTTGACTTGTCAACTTGTAGAAGTGGATTATTTAGAATTGTACGATGATTTTATTCATCTGTGTCAATCAACAAATAGGGCCCATTTGGTATGCTGAAATTAACCCCATGGAGATGGAAATAGAGGCTAATTCCATGCCTTCAGGATGTTTGGTATGATAGAATTTGACAAATTCCATTTTCACATGGAGCCCAATTGAGGCCAATTTCCCCAAGATTAATTCCATCAAGAAAGCTCAAATTTGTAAGAAATTCCATAGAGTTCTAATTTTATCCTTCTCACTTTTCATCTTCATCCAATCCATGGAACCCAAAAAAACAAAACTTCATGAACGCAAGTCACCGGCAATTGTATCCCACCGACGGCGTGCACGAGCACCAACCACCACCATTACCAGCAAGCATAGTACACCAGCCTATTCGTCTTCCTTATTGTTCTCCAATGAGCCAAACTTGCAAATCCCATTGATGATGGCAGATTTGGAGACCAATGCTGCAAAATTTCACGAGTCAAAATTTTTAACCTCGAAACTGGAGCTAAATGTCAACCAAAACTCGAGATCCAAAGAGAACAAATCTCATAGATGCTACCCCCTTGAACCTAAATCAAGTAAAAGATACAGAAACCAAAATGAAAAGGGGATCTGGGATTTTATGAAATTCCTAGTGTCCAATAGCCAGCAATCCAGCCATACACAAACCACAGTGCAAGATTGTGCCTCAATTCAAAGCAGACAGTTGTGCCAGAAAGAAAAAATTCCAAGAAAAACAAACTAACTTACATATCCATTGAATGATTGAGCCAGCAATGAGGGAGAGAGAAGAAGGAGAGTATAGGAAAGCCCCTGATTTCATACCACCCTACCAAATTAACTACTGGAAAGTGTTTTTGTTGTTTAAGAAGGGTATTTTGGTCTTTTCACCTAAAAATCATATCTCATTTCCTTGACATACTAAACATACTTTTAAATCCCATATCCATTTCCATTTCCATTTCTATTTCCATTTCCATCAAAAATAATTCCAGCGTACCAAACGGGCCCATAAAGAGTATAGGTGGTGATTGCTAAAGATAGACCGAGAGATTTTAGAGATATATCAAGATATTTGGGAAGATATTATAATAATTGATATCCCACGATAATAGCCTAAAAATAATAACTAATTATCCTAGTAATTCCATAATATAATAATTTGCATAATATCAACATATTTACAGTACACCTCTGGCCGCTTGGTGCCCAAAAGTTGGGCTTCTAAGGCCCAGTAGATCCTAAGTTTTGGCCCAATTGTGTAATGAGAATGACAGGAGACATTGACTTTCAATTCGAGCCTACAGATTATGCTTGTTCGAGATCACTTTTGAACACCCCAAAAGTTCTTATTCACGTAAATCAAGACAAATCTCATTTCACATACTTACCTCAGATACTATATATCAGGATTGAAAAGCTACTTTTGAAGACTTCAATCACTATTCCAAACAAACATAATTTATTAATACTTCTTATGTCCTTCTATTAATTTACTATATATAGATATAAAAAATAATTAATTAAAATTGATTTGTAGTTAAGCGTCAAAAAAATTTATAATTATAAACTCTTAATCAATTTTTTTGACCATGAACTCTTAATCAAGTTTGAAAATTCATTTTCATTGTGTTTACATCGAAAGAATAATTAGAGGCTTCTTTCCAATCCCAACGTTCTTATCGGTCAATTATATATCTGTAAGACAAGGCTCTGAATGCTTAGAATTATATGCCATCTATTCACAGGAAGGTACAATATATATACAGATAGTGAGGAGCTTAGGTATTAATTTCTCCTAAATGAGGGAATCGTAACGGTCAACGGTCAACCAATCCAGCTAATTATGCTAATTGATTTTATACTAATGACAAAATATTTCCTTAAGACTCCCCCTCAAGTTGGAGCATATATGTTAATCATACCTAACTTATTACAAAGATACTCAACCCGTATCCCAGTCAATGCTTTTGTCAGAAGGTTTGCTAGCTGGTCATCCGATCACACGTGTCCTATGGATACAACATTTGCTTTGATCTTGTCCCGAATGAAATGACAGTCGATCTCAATGTGCTTCGTACACTCATGGAACATAGAATTCGATGCTATATGAAGTACTGCTTTATTGTCACACCAAAGCTTCACAAGTAATGTCATGACAATGCTAATTTCCTTTATGAGTTGAAGTACCCATACGACTTCTTATACTGATTATAACATAGCTCTGTATTCTGCCTCTGTGTTAGATTTAGATACAATCCCTTGTTTCTTACTCCTCCAAGATATCATGTTGCCACCAATAAACACACAGTAACCTGTAGTGGATTGCCTAATGGCCTTAAACCCTGTATGATCCACATCACAGAAGCACTCAACTTTAGCGTGTCCGTAATCCAAATAAAGGATGCCCCATCCTGAGGAGCCTTTTAGATAATGCAAGATATGTTCTAAAGCTTCCCACTGTGCTATTGTTGGAGATGTCATGAATTGACTAAGTACACTAATTGAGAAGATCACTATAAAAAAAGGTATTTTGTAGCGATGACATTGTAGTGGTTATAATTACCCGCTACAAATATTAACATTTGTAGCGGTTTTAACCCAAACTGCTACACATTTGTAGCGGCAAGCTACGTGCCAAGTGGCACGCCAGATTGGTTGCGTTTTTTGTAGCGGTTACCTAGGTAAAACCGCTACAAATATGACATGAATTTCCTGTAAAAAATTGTAGCGGTTTAATTGTAGTGGTTAATAAATTAAAATCACTACAGTTTTGGCACCACATGGCGTGCGAACAGTGTAGCGGTTATTTGTAGTGGTTTGATCAATAAAACCACTACAAAATTCCAAACGTTGCGTATTTTGTAGTGGTTACTAGGTTGTAACCGCTACAGAATTTCAAAGGTCACAAATTTATAGCGGTTATATACCTTAACCGCTACATAACTCCAAAGGTTTTTGTGATTTGTAGCGGTTATATTAGAACCGCTCCAAAGTTTAGCCGCGCCTAAGTTATTTGTAGCGGTTTATGTAGCCGTTATTTGAATAACCGCTACAAACGTTCCGCCTATATAAACTCTCCTCCACCTTTCATTTTTCTGTTTGCTCATTTTGTTTCCTGAAGTTTCTCTGAGTGTTTTCTTTAGATTTGAGCATTCAGACATCTGTGAAAGAGTTTTTATTGCAGTATTTATTGGTATTTGTACTTGAGGTAAGGATATAAGACTTATTTTATTTATATTTATATTTTTACTATATTTTTGCATAATAATGTGACTAAAACATTTTTTTTTGAATTTTCACAGTTGATATGGCTTTGAGAGAGGATAGGGGGAAGGCACCTGAGGTCCCCAGACCAATTTTACGGGGTGGCAGCAGCAGAGCAGGGGGTGGAGGGAGGGGGCAGCGCAGAGGGAGGGCGACCTCGACATTTCAGCACATCCCCCCCACAGGAGTCGCCCCTACCACAGGCACCACAGATAATCCCACAGGAGACGATCACACCAGAGGTGCCTGAGTTTGGGGGGCAGATATCAGCGTCAAGGACTATGATGAGGAGGACTTTGAGATCCCGATTGGGTTCAGGGAGATGGAGCAGTTCCTCGATGAGGAGGAGGCTCGGAAGCAAAACAACCCACAAGGGTCGTTTTCGCATTCCATTGGGTTTGAGGTGCAGGTCCAAGGTAAATAATTTTTTTTATTTAATAAATTATTTATTTAAATTTGAAATGTTAAATTTGAATTACAATTTATCTAAAATGCGGTAAATTGTGCAAATGAGCAGGGGAACGTGTCGACGAGGAGGCTGGACGTGGCCGGTCTGAACAGCATGGACCGAACACTGTGAGTTATAGTGCCATGGAATGAGGGCACGGACAAGCCTATCAGCAATGGGGGTCACCTATTGAACCACTTCTTGAATTGGATGCGGTTTCCCCTGCACTTCAGGACGTGGTGGCACGTTCCGAAGGGGCCGAAGGACCAGACTTGGGAAGAGGTGGTTCAAGTAATTAATAATATTTAATTAATATTTTTTGTAATTAACTATATTTAATTAATATTTTTTAATTGGATTTTTGTAATTATTGATATTTAAATAACTTTTTTGCAGCTACGGTTTGTCGTCCGGGCCAACCGGAAGAGGTACAACCTCGTGAAGATGGGTGACGGCTGGAGGAACAGGAGGAACCGTCTCTTCCACAGGGTGCATAAGGACGGGACGATGCCTCTGGAGCAACTAATTGAGAGCGTCCAAGACGGCGTGCCGCCGAATGACTGGGCAAGTTTCGTCCAGTTTAGGAGGAGCGCTAAGGAGCAGGTAATGTACTTATTAGATTATTTATATATATTTTTTTTAATTGTTAATTATTAAATTATAATTTAAATGTAATTAATTTTAAATGTTTTATATTGTTTTAATACATTTAATATTATTTTTTTCAGGTGCTTTTTCAGAGGAACACCAGGATCCGTGGGCAGTAGACGATCCACCACACAACAGGATCAAACACCTTTGCTGTCACCTACAGTGAGCTGGTAACTTTTCAAAATATCACTGACTTTTAGTTGGTTATTTCATAATAGTAATTGAATTATGTAATTGTTTTAGGACAGGAAGGCACAGCAGGAGAACTGTCAGAAGGACTATAGGGAGTTGTACGCGATCACACACAGAAACCGTGACGGGACTCCTACCTCTCAATAGGCAGAGGCAGCCATTGTAAGTAATTTCATTATTATAATTTTTATAAAACCAACATAATAATGAAAAATGTTAATTAGTAATTATTTCATAAAATGGCAGGAGCGGATGCAGCAGTCGCAGGCGGAGCTGCGAGAGACCCAGGTCGAGGAGTCATAGGGGTCAGTGGACCCAACGGCTCCTTTGAAGGTGGGTCTGGCTCAGGCTGAGCACCCTGGACACATTCGGGGGATGGGGATAGGCGCCAGACCTAGCTTGGTCTACTGCAGGAGCGCCGCCTCTGAGGCTGGCAACTCTAGAGGGGTCAGACGTCTGAGGGACGAGTTTGTTGAGCAGCTGCGGTCAGATTTGGAGCGGATACAGGCTGCAGTGGCTCAGCAGCTGCTGCATCTGCAGCAGATGCATGAGCATTCTGATATAATCTATGCTCAGCAGAAGCAGTGGCGTGATATCACGAACAGCATGTTCGAGCGCAGATGGAGTCGCCTGTTCCCGGACGAGCAGTATCCACAGGTTCCGCCTGTCCCTCGGTTCGTCATGCAGCCTCCTCCTCCTGCTGCTGATGATGATGATGGTGCAGTTCACTCTGCCCAGCGACCCGATCCAGCAGCACCTGATGGAGCCCCACCTGAGGGAGCACCTAACGATCAGCCCCCAACTACTTAGTTTAGGACATCTTAAAACATTTGTTGAAACATTTGTAAATAAATATATATAATTTTTTATTTCAGAACTTAAATTCTTATTATGTTACCATAATTATATTTATATTCTTAGACCGCGTTGTTGAATTTGTGAATTAATTGCAGCAATATTATTTATATTATTAAACCTTAAAACAAATTGACATTAATTGTAGCGGTTTTACAATAAATAACTGCTACCAATGAAATTTTATTCATATTTGTAGCGGTTTATATAGAAAAACCGCTACAAACATATATAATTTATTTTTTTATATTTATAAATAACGTTCCATATTTGTAGCGGTTTAGCAATAAAAACCGCTACAAATATATATAATTTATTTGTTTTATATTTATAAATAACGTTCCATATTTGTAGCGGTTTAATAATACAAACCACTACAAATATATAACGTTCCATGTTTGTAGCGGTTTAACAATCGAAACCGCTACAAATATATATATATATAATTTTTTTATATTTATAAATAACGTTCCATATTTGTAGCGGTTTAACAATAAAAACCACTGCAAACACTCAACATTTGAATTTTGAAATTTTCTGCTTTTGTGGAAATTGGTAGCGATTATTTATGTATAACCGCTACAAATTTAGAACTAACTTTTCCACCCTTTAAGCAAAATTCCAACAGCTTGAACATTAGTAGCGGTTTTATACATATAACACTACTACAAAAAGGTTGAAAGGTGGCGCACATATTGTGGCACTTCCTTAATGAAGTGCCACAGCTGCTCATATATTTATTTTTTCATATTTTTTGTTTTTTTTAGCAGCTGTGGCGCCTGAAAGGGTAGGCGCCACAGCTAGTATGGTTAAGTGGGGCGCCTGGCCAGCCAGGCGCCGCACTTGACCTGTTAGAACCAGCTGTGGCGCCTGGAGTGTCAGGCGCCACACTAGGTCCGGGATCAAGTGTGGCGCCTGCCTGCTGAACCTTTTTTTAAAAAAAAAAATTTCAGGGGTGGTGCCTGACCAGGCAGGCGCCACCCCTGACCCCACCGAAAAAAAAAAATTGTCAGGGGTGGCGCCTGCCTGGTCAGGCGCCACCCCTGATCCTTTTTTTTAAAAAAAAAACTTTTTTAGTCAGAGGTGGCGCCTGTCTGGTTAGGCGCCACCCCTGACCCTTTTTTTTAAAAAAAAAAGGGATATTCTATCCCTTCCCAACCAATCAAAACCCACCCACCCCACCCCCTTATCCTTAATGTTTCCCGCCTCCCTCCCCCCAATCTCTTTTTCATTTCCCGCGTCCGACACCCCCCTTCCCTTTCTTTACCTTTTTCTCTCATATCTTTAATCATTCCCTCTCTCATTTTCACTTTCAGTATCTGCGTGCTCTCCCCTTCCTTCCATTTTCTTATCTTCACTTCTTAAAACGACACTCACACGAGCACACGTCTTTGTTTTCTCCCAACTGCCAACCCCACTACTGTCTCTATTATTCCCTTTTCTTTGTATTGTCTACAAGTTTTTGGTCCCTACTTCATTTGGTGGCTCAAATTTCTTCCTTCCCTCACTGAAGATTGCGTCACCAACAGCAATTACATGGTCCCCCACTCCACACCTGTAAGTTCAACTTGCGTTTTGTTTTTATTAATTTTTTTTTTCAAGTTGTTCTGCGGTTTTTTTTATGGCATATATGTTTGCGGTTTTTTTTCCCTGTCATTACATTTCTAAATTGATAATAAATATTTTGTAAAATCATAAAATATTCAAAGTGATCCTCATCATTTGGAAACCTTAAGCACGTACTGTTTTTTTTTTCAAGTGAAACTGTGAAAGTTAATTTCCAAGATTCCTCTAGCGTTAGACTTATTATGATGGAGATATATATATTAATAAAGTCATCGTAGAGTTATAAGTCATTTCTTGGCATATGCTTTTTATTTGTACGTAGTAAATGTTGCTTCTAAATTGGTTCAACTTTATGCAAGAGAATAACAACAAAATGTCACTTTCAACTTTAGTAATTATTGTCATAAAAAAATAGAAGAATCCAAAAAGATGCAAATGATTTCATTTAACACCTATGTATATATATAATATACAAATGTGTGTGTTGTTTGTAGGGGTGTGTGTATTGTAGGCATGTGTGTACATATATATTCTCATTACTAGAGACTTATCCGATCCCCATTATAGGCGTGTGTACTGTGTTTTAGCTCTCACTAGTTGTAAGAAATTAATGCAACAAGTTATAAAAACAATGAAAGAATTGAATTTATATTTTATATATAACCATAAATTTAAACGACAGTAATTAATATACAAGTGACTTGAAATTAGATAATCAAATTAACTTTTATTAATACTGCTATTTCTTTTAAAACTTCTTCAAATTATTTGTTTTCCAAAAATCAAAATCATTTATTTAATATTATTTCACGTATTTAATATATATTTGTGTTAGTGCTATATATTTTGTAGAGGTAAGAAAATAATTTTTTGTATTATCTTATTAAACTATAATAGAGAAAATCCCATTTAAACCCAATGAAAATAGGAAAAATTGAAATCAGGATAATAAATTGAATAATTCGTTAATTGAGTCATTAACTTATTTAATAATTTTAAAATATGGATAAAATGAGTTTAATACATCAATATATATCAACGTTAATATTTAATAAAATAAATTATAATTTGTGTATATTGTTTAACTTTAAATATATTAACTGAAACCGTAAGGGGAAAAACATACAATAAGGAGATAATTAATGTTGGGAATATGCTTTATTTTTCATTTTATTTTATCTTCTTTATTTTTTTTTCTGAGTCATATTTTTTGAAATAAGTTAATCATATTTGATTTTATTATATATTGATGTTTATTACACATATTATTATTAAAAAAATAACTTAGAACCTTAAATATTTTATTGATTTTTTTATGTTTAATTTGTGTTTGTAGTTTCACTTCATCAGTCTATTGAAGCTTCTATTTACGGTATGTTTTTTAAATTTTGAGCTTACAAATGTGATTTTAGTTGAATTTAATAGTTATAATTTGTAGGTGTTCTAATGATTGTTATTGATTAATTGCATAAGCAAAATAATTATTTATATATTCTTAACACTTGTATTTTATTTATTGACTTGTAATTTTTTCTAATTAACTATGATATATTGTGGCAAATATGATTTCTTTTGTTATGAGTTGTAAAAAATTATTATAATGCGTGCAAATAATTAATGAATTATTTGGCAATTTAAACATTCAGTTTAAGACTTAGAAAGCTTCAATTATGAAGATTCATGTGGTGTATGTTATTTTAAATTACAATTGGTAAGAGAATAAGAAAGTAATTAGTAAATGCAATAGTCATACAACTAACCACGTAATTTTTTAAAAAAATAGATTGAAGCCCATAGATGGATCGTAAATGGATGTCATCTAATCGATGTTCAAGGGAATATATAGATGGGGTGAAGGATTTCATTACATTTGCAACTGAGCACACAAAAGATCCTGGCAAAATCTTATGTCCTTGCTTATCCTGTTGTTTTGGAAAGCGGATTAGTCAACTTGATTTGCTAGATCATTTAGTGTGTTATGGTATTGATCAAACATATATACAATGGACAAGGCATGGTGAGGCCAACGATGCATATAGTGATCGGGTGCATACCACGGGTGGTGCCTCGGATGAATTTGATCAAAGCATGTTTGATGAAGATGATGGTCTTGAAGAAATGGTAAATATGGTTGAAGGGGTGCTTCATAACTGCCCTAACGAATATGAGAAGTTGAAAGGTGATGCAGAGAAACCATTATATGTCGGAAGTACTAAATACACAAGATTGCTAGCAGTGTTGAAGTTGTACAACTTTAAAGCTCGCTACGGATTGAGTGATTCGGGTTTCACCGCATTGCTTGAACTGTTGCAAGATATGCTTCCAGAAGAAAATGTACTTCCTATGAAGACATACGAGGCAAAGCGAATTCTTTGCTCTACAACCGGTATGGGATATGAGAAGATACATGCATGTCCTAACGATTGCATATTATTTCGAAATCAGTATGCAACGTTGGAGAAGTGCCCTAAATGCAACGCATCTCGATATAGGAAGAAGAAAGGAAAAAGTCCTTTGAAGGTGCTATGGTATTTTCCCATTGTTCTGAGATTCAGGCGACTGTATAGTAATGCAGAGATTGCTAAGCAGTTGACATGGCATGCAGATGAAAGGATTAAAGACACGAAGCTTAGGCACCCTGCAGACGCTCCTCAATGGAAAAAAATTGATCATGAGTACCCTGACTTTGCTGATGAAGTCAGGAACCTTCGCCTTGCACTGTCAACTGATAGAATTAATCCGCACGGTGTTCAGAGTAGCACACATAGCACGTGGCCGGTGATATTGATGATTTATAACCTTCCTCCACACTTAATCATGAAACGCAAGTTTATGATGTTGTCCATGTTAATTTCTGGGCCAAGGCAACCTGGGAATGATATAGACGTATACTTGGCTCCTTTAATTGATGACTTGAAGCTGCTTTGGGATGAAGGCGTTAGTGTGTATGACGGGTACATGGAAGAAAGTTTCACTTTGAAAGCCATGTTGTTTGGCACAATTAATGATTTCCCTGCTTATGGAAATTTGTCAGGATACAGTGTCAAAGGATATGGTGCATGCCCTATATGTGAAGATGACACTCATTCAATACGACTTCATCATTGTAAGAAAAATGTTTACATGGGGCATCGAAGATTCTTACCATCACAACATCGTTGGAGGAAGTGGAAAAAGCCTTTCAATGGTGAAGCAGAAGAAGGTAGCCCACCGAAGATGTTGACCGGTTCCCAGGTGTATTCCAAGGTAAAAGACTTGGAGAACAATTTTGGCAAACCTTTTGCAAAACAAATCGAGACAAGCGGTTGGAAGAAGAAGTCTATTTTTTTTGAACTTCCATATTGGAAGTCTTTATATGTGAGGCATTTTCTTGATGTGATGCACATAGAAAAAAATATCTGTGATAGTCTAATTGGCACGTTGCTTAATATCGAAGGAAAAAGCAAGGACAATGTCAATTCGAGGTTGGATTTATTGAACTTGGGAATTAGAGAAGAGTTGGCACCGATTGAGCAAGGGTCTCGTACCTATCTACCGCCAGCGGCATACACTATGTCGAGGAAAGAGAAGAAATCATTTTGTGAGTTTCTGCAAGGAATTAAAGTTCCCGAGGGCTACTCTTCAAATATAAAGAACCTTGTATCGGTAAAAGAGTTGAAGTTAAAGAACCTTAAATCTCATGATTGTCATGTACTCATGCAAAATTTCCTACCGGTTGGTATACGATCCATTTTACCCAAAAAATTAAGGAACACTATCATGAAACTTTGCGTGTTTTTCAAGTTGATCTGCAGTAAAGTGGTTGATTCAACTAGGTTACAAGATTTGCAAAGGCTGATTGTCTGTACTCTGTGTGAACTTGAAATGTATTTTCCACCTTATTTTTTTTGACATTATGGTACATCTAACTATACACTTGGTCAAAGAAACTCAATTGTGCGGTCCAGTGTACTTGAGATGGATGTACCCAAATGAACGATTCATGAAAATATTAAAGGGGTATGTGAAAAATAGATACCGTCCAGAGGGTTGTATCGCTGAAAGTTACATGGTTGAAGAAGCAAGTGACTTCTGTGCTGATTTTCTATCAAATGTTGACCCTATAGGGATCCCCAAGTCCCGTCATGATGGCCGAAGATTAGGGAAAGGAACAACAGGGAGTGATGTAATAACGATATCAGTGACTGAACGGGATCAAGCCCACTTGTATGTCCTACATAACACTGATGAGGTCGAACCGTATGTCGAAGAACACAAGGATGCTCTCCGATTGGTACATGGTGATAGGAATGAAAATTTATTAACAACAGAACACAATAAACAATTTACAGGCTGGTTGAAAAATCGTATTAACGATGAGATGGAGAGGAATCCTGATTCAGTTTCCGAAAAATTGAAGTGCCTGTCGAAGGGACCGAGCTTACATGTATTATCTTACAATGGTTATGCAATCAACGGTTACACATTTTATACACAAGACCATGATAAACAGAGCACGATGCAGAATAGTGGGGTAACACTTGTTGTTGATTCTTGGCATAGATCCAGTGCTAAAGACACACACCCTGTCTATACATCAATGTCATACTTTGGTGTCATTGAACGCATATGGGAGTTAGATTACTCTATGTTCAGGGTCCCTGTCTTCAAATGTCAGTGGGTTAACAACAACAGTGGATTGCGGATAGATGACTTAGGCTTTGTGCAAGTCGACCTTTCTAAGGTTTGGTATAAAGATGATCCTTTTATTTTAGCAGCACAGGCAGAACAAGCATTTTACATTCCTGATCCTGCTAAAAAGAATTGGTCTATTGTACTTCCATCCAACAAGAATCGTCAAGCAGAAGTTGATTTTGAAAGTAATGAATACTTGAACATCAATAATGATGATCCTTCGTTTGAGAATTTGTGGTCAGCAGAGATTGATATAGATGAAGATGCAGATGAAGATGAAGATGGAGATGGACCCCTATACGTGAGACATGATCATGAAGAGGGAACTTGGGTGAAGGGAACATAATTCTCAATCCAACGCGAATTCTGAAGAATAAAATTTTAAATCAGACGAGAAAAAGGAAAAGATAATGATTGCCTTGACTCATTTACTTGTACGTATGTTTTTATAAATTTCAAAATAATTTGCTTTCGTTGACATACAAGACCATTGTGTACTGATGTTTTGATTTGTTTATTTCAGTTGCAGGAGTATGGACTCACCACATGATGACATTGATGACGTTCCCAGGCACATTGGTAGACAGAGATTTGAGGCGACCGTCAGACGTGGCAGGACAATTATGGTGAGGTTGATCAGACTGAGAAGTAACGGAATCAAGTTAGCACTGGAGTGGAATGAAAATAGAAACCCGTTTGGCGAGAACAGTACCTCCTTCAATAACTTCATCGGGAGTACGGTTCGAGACAGAGTCCCTATTACAGTTCAAAATTGGAAAATGGAAAAGAAAAGTTATGAGGATGTGATCTGGGCTGAAGTACAGGTAACACCTTAATTATATATTTATTCGGTTTGCTTTGTTTCATTTCATTTCAATCTTACATATTATATGAGTTTTTTGACTTGTTTACAGAGTATTTTTATTATTGATGATGATCGGAAGAACTTCGTAATGAGAAAAGCCGGAAAACTTATGCGAAAGTTTCGTTCTGATCTTGTTAAATATTTCTTGAGGGATGATAATGATGATATCATTACTACACCGCCTTATCCATTGTACGAAGGAATCATCACTCAAGAAATGTAGGATGAGTTTATCAGAACACATACAACTCCTGATTTCCTGGTAAGGGGATTTGTTTATCTTTCCCTATTACGTGTAATGTATGTATTTGTAAGTAACATTTATATATTTATATGAATCATTTTGATCTAACTAGGAGTTGAGCGAGAAAAATCGAGCAAACGCGACCAACATGCCATACCGGTACACACAAGGACCTGTTTCATACGCAACATTACAAAGACAAATGGTACGAATTGATGATTATTTCATTCGTAATAAAAATTGTATGAATATCATTTAACTTCGACTAACTTTGATGTGCAGATACAAGATTCAAGCTCAGATATTACACAGGTTCCACGACATGAGCTGTGGGTCCAGGGTGTCACAAATAAGAAAGGTGAAATTCGTAGTGAGGAAGCAAGAAGAGTAGCCGAATATTGTGTAAGTATTCAATCATATTATAGCACAATAAATAATTAGCTTTACTTAAATGAACTCCATTTATAATAACTAATTTTCATTGTAATTCTTTTTGGGAAAGCGACAAATGACACAGGAGGATCCTGCGTTGGCGACTTATGTTGGTCGGGACTATTTATTGAGCAGAGCGTTACAAGTACCCGAGTATGATGGTCGTGTTCGGGGTACTGGTTTTGCAGTCACCCCATCAGCATACTTCAGACGTCAGAAGCGTTCGAGTAGAAGTGATATTTCCCACCTGCGTGACGAGATGGCTACCTTTAAGCATCAAATGCAAGAACTTCAACAACAAATGCGCTACAAGGAACAACGAGAAGAACAATTCACAGAATAAATGCGTTTGATGCAAGAACAGAATGCGTTGTTAACAATGCAAATACAACAGTTGGTCCAGGGTAGGCCAACACCAAATGTTCTGTTCTGTGATAGCCCAAGTTTCAGAGATAGCTGTAATTCCATGCCTAAAGTCCCTTTTCCTTCGGTAATTAATTTCTTTTCTACTTAACTTTATGTTAAATTATAATTAAGCGAATTTAACATATTAACTCTATTTCTCGTAGGGCGAATTTCAATGCAAGCTATATGTCGATCAAGCATCCAAGCACGCGGTTGCAGTAGGTGTTACCTACAACACTGGTGAAGACATACTGCACAATTCACCTTTGCCTGATAACACACTGCGGGTGAGGGTTGACGTCTGCACGAACGAAGACGCCCTCTTACCGATCCCGTCGCAGGATGAGCAAAATAAGGTAGCAGATGTTGTAGGTGGCTATGTTGCTTGGCCAATAGGTCTTATCGAGCCATGTGGAAAGGTCGTGCATTCAAAATTCCCTGCACTTTTCCTTTAAACTTTCATCTCGAACTGTGATTTAATTTTCTGATTTGCGCAGGGTAAGATTTCAAAGTCTTCAACAACACAACCCAAGTCAAAAGCATCGGCCAGCCAACAAAGCAGAAGAAGACATACCTCATATCTTGATCAATTAATATTGATTGCACCACAATTGATCGGTGAGGGAGTAGTGCCATTACGTATTCCAAGACATATCTACAGTGTTGGTGGTCTAGTTGATTATATTACTGCCGAGGTCGTGCAGGAAATATGTGCTCGTGATTGGGTTAGTGCTTCGGTTATCAACATCTGGATAAGGTACTTCACTATCATCGTTTATCACTGTTATTAATATATCTCGTTCCATTTCTTTTGTTTCTCATGACACTGTATGTTTTATACCAGGCATTTGGACCAGGACGTTTTAATGGATACACACAGGGTCCAATTCGCATTTGTCAACCCTTTTCTCGTTGGTCATCATGAGGGTAAAATAGATGTGACTGCGCAGTCTAATGAGCTGAAAGATTACTTTAGCAAGAAAGCGACAGCAAATACATTATTTTTAGTGCCGTATAATGCGGGGTAAGTTATTATTGGTACAATTTTTGTTTTTATTGTTTAACTTCTATCATAACATAATTGTTCAAAAAAAATTTTTAAAATATATTTTAGGCGCCATTGGATATTGATCGTTATCAATCCAGCGGAACCTTCAGGCCCTCGCATTTATTATGTGGATCCTCTGAAAAATGGTCTTCCACAAGACCGTTTTGATATGATGCTATTGATCAGTAGGTAAGTATATGTGCCTATGTATAAATACTTGCGAATGTGATTGAATAATCAAAAGTAATCAATTTCTGTTTCTTTTGTTAGCGTATTGACTGCATATCGGTCGTCTGTCTCGTTAAACTATTCTAAAGCTACTGACCCCTGCCTTAGCTATCCTTGGAAGAAGATACAGGTATTGATATTTGACTTTACTTAGACTTCGTTAGTAAACACTTTTTATTCATGAACAGAGTTAAATATTGCATTATATTATTGCAGTGCCCTTTCCAACCTAATGACAATGATTGTGGGTACTATATCATGAAATTTATGAAGGATGTTATTATGCATGATCAACCATTCATTCCTCAAAAAGTAAGTCATTTAGTTGCACTTCATATTGTGTTGTAATGAAATTGAATTAGTGCCTGACAGTTATGTTTTACTGATTTTAATTCGTTCTAACTTGTGTCTCTGATTGTATATATCTGTAGTATTATGAAGATCAACGTTGTGACGCTTTGACAGACCATCAGGTTAATGAAGTTATCGAGGAATGGTGTGAATATGTGTTTAGGCAAATCCCTAGGTAGCTATATTTACTATTAAATTCACTAGCTGGTTTTTTTTGTGTTGTTTCTAATTGCCAATATAATTGTTGTGTCATGCATGTTTGTTCAAGTTGAATTTGTTGTATTATATTTCATTCAGCTAGGTTTACAGTATATTGTATAACAATTTTCATTACTACTTTAGCTAATCAATCATTTGTTGGTATCATTTTAAAGTTATCTATTATTGTTCTTATTAAACCTTGCAGACTATAATTATATATGCATGGGATAATTATATATGCATGAGGAAAAAATATGCTAAAAAAAAAACCAATACGAAAAACCCAAAAAAATATGAGGAAAAAATATGCTAAAAAAACCAGAACGAAAAATTTAAAAAAAAAAAAAAAAGACCTACTGTGGTGCCTGGAGGGCCAGGCGCCACAGGACGTTATTTTTAAAAAAAAAATTTTAAAAACTGTGGCACTTCCAAGCGCCACAGCTTTTTTTAGTGGCGTTAAGATAAGTGGCATTTCGCAAGCGCCACAGCTAATGCAATTATAAGCGCCACAGATTTAGTTTTTTGTAGTAGTGTAACCACTATAAATTTGTAGTACTGTAGCGGTTAGTGTAGTGGTTTATTAATTGCTACAATATTGTAAATGTTGGAATTTCACAATATAAGGTTCCAGGCATTTTTCATTCTCTATTAACTCATCTTCTTCTCTATACTTTCTTCTTTCTCAATTGTAGCTATAGATAAGTCATGGATCAGGTTGTCACGTGATTCTCCAGAATATTTATATGAATTAAACAATTTCTTGGATTTCACATTCACTCATGCCAGCTGTAACGGCAAGATCGTCAGTCCGTGTCGGAGATACAAGTTCAAGAAGTGGCATGCACAAAATGTTGTGAAGGAACATTTGCTTCTGAAGCCTTTCCCTGAGGACAATATGTTCTGGGCAGTCCATGGTGAGAAGGCCGGCATTAGATATGATGATGTTCTTTCTTGAAGTTCTAAAGTAGGCGTTTAACTAGATGAAGATGATCCCTTGAATGATGCTATGCATGATGCATTTGGATTTCAAGGCCACAACTTAAACGAAGAAGTGCACGGTTCTAAGCTGGTGTTCATGAGGAATGAAGCAGCTCGGGATTTTTTCAGCTTGATGGATAAAGTAGATCGTTCTTTATATCAAGGTTGTCAAAAATATTCTAAATTATCTTTCTTGATCAAATTGTATCATATCAAGTGCTTGTATGGAATCACAGATAAGGGAATGTCGATGTTGCTCGAATTATTACAAGATACATTTCCCGACGCTAAGATTCCCACAAACGAGGGCAAAAAGATTATCAACAGGTTGGGGTAGAATTATCAAAAGATTGATGCATGCCCCAACGATTATATGCTATATTGGGAAGACGATTCCAGCAGGGAGACTTGTAAGAGATGTCACATATCGAGGTACAAGACAATTCAGTAGGGAAAAAGCAGAAGAAGAAACCTGCAAAGATTCTCAGGTAGTTCCCTTTGAAACCCCACCTACAAAGATTATTTATGTCGTCTGAAACTGCGGAGCATATGAGGTGGCATGTCGTTAATAAGAATGAAGACGGTAAATTAAGACATCCTCGGGATGCAGACGCTTGGAAAACGTTTGACAACAACTTTCCAAATTTCACAACTGACCCCAAAAATATTCGGCTTGCGTTGGCGACCGACAGTTTCAATTCTTTCAGGAATCTTAGCACAAGTTACAGTATTTGTCCGGTAGTCTTAGTTCCCTACAACTTACCCCCTGGATGTGTATGAAACAAAGCTCGTTCATTATGTCTATGATCATTCCAGGAAAAAAGGCACCGGGCAATGACATCGATGTGTATCTCCAACCGCTTATTGCGGAATTGCTTGAGTTGTGGAATGTCGGCATGGAGACGTACGATGCTTACGGCAAGACTTTGTTCAACTTGCGTGTAGCTTTGATGTGGACGATTAGTGACTTTCCTGGCCTTGGCACAATGTCTGATTGGAATGAGCATACTGGGTCGGCGTGTCCAGCTTGCAATTTTGACTCTAACGCAGTGTGCCTTCCCTACAGCCGAAAGTGGTGCATTATGGGGCATTGGAGGTTTCTTGATGGAACGCATAAGTTCAGATTGCAATAGAATCGCTTCAATGGCAAACCAGAAAAAAGAGGACCACCTCAGACTTTGTACGGTACCGATATCTTACAACAGCTTGAGCATGTTGACTTCGAGTTTGGAAAAAGCGATGATTCAGCACAAACTCACTAAAAGACGCGCAGGACTTCAACGCCGTAGCAGTAGAAGAAGATAAGTATTTTATTCACTCTTCCATATTAGAGATCTAATTTACTTTGTCATAGTCTTCATGTCATGCACATTGAAAAGAATGTTTGCGATAATGTGCTATATACGTTGCTTAATGAACTCGACAAGACAAAAGATCACCTTCAAGCGAGGAAAGATTTGTGTGACATAGGAGTTCGTGCATACGCTTGGTCAGATGAGCATGACAAATTTTAGCCGACAAAGTTTACCCTCATAAAACAGAATAAGGAAGTCTTCCTCGCGACATTGAAGAAATTAAAAGTTCCTAATAGGTATTCAAGCAAAATTTCTCGATGTGTTGACTTGGAGGCTTGAAAGGTTGCTGGCCTGAAGAGTCATGACTCACATGTTCTTATGCAGCAGTTACTCCCTCTGGCTTAAAGAATGCACTTCCTCCCGATGTTTCCATCATTTTAGTGGAACTTTGTTCTTTCTTTCGGAAGTTGTGTTCTAAGGTTTTGATCGTTGAGGAGCTTGATTAGCTGCAGTCCAAAATCATTCTTACGCTTTGTCATTTGGAGATGATCTTTCCTCCGTTATTTTTTACTGTGATGGTTCACCTTACAGTCCACCTCGTTCATAAAACAAAGCTCGTTGGACCAGTACAATATCGATGGATGTATCCGATTGAGAGGTACTCATTTTAAATATGTACTTTATTCTCCGTATTTAATGTTTATTAGTCGTCCTTTTCAGCATTTAGTATCAATTTTCTCTTCTTTACTTTGTAGGTTCCTTGGTAAATTAAAACTTACATAAGGAATAATCCGTGGCCAGACGGTTCTATAGCTGAAGGCTATATAGGGGATGAGGTGCTGTATTTTTGTTCAAGGTATTTTGATGATCTTGAGACGGCTTTCAACCGCCCACCTCATATTGACGATTGTCCCGAACCTGCGCCGACATCAGGAGAATTTATCCCTAGTGTTGGTAAACCAGTTGGAGCAACTGAGAACTTCAAACTAACGGCAACTGAGAAGTTGCAAGCATATAGACATGTCTTGATTAATTGCACTCAAGTTGAACCTTTTATACAGTAAGAATTGTACACTCACATCTTATTCTATATCTTTCGTAATATTTCTCACTTTCATTTCACTATTGCCTTTCCATTATTAATTGTAGGGAATTCAGAAGTCATGTTAGGCGTCAACTCAGGATCCGTACACAAACATCCTCGGAAGTTGATAGGAGGGTCCACAGAGAATTCCCGAGCTGGTTTGCGCGCAGAATACTAAATGACCACAACCCACACTCACCAAATTTCAGAGCTCTCGCAATCGGCCCTCTTAATCATGCACAAAGATTTACAGTATACAATGTCAATGGTTTTAACTTTTGTACGGTTTCACTGGATCAAGGATTGCAAACTCAGAATTCGGGTGTTTATGGCACATTTGGGACAAGGAGTTATGCAAGCAACAGTGACGCCAACATGCAGTTCGGAGGCGTCCCTTACTATGGAAAGCTTCTTGATGTGGTCGAACTTAATTATCAAAGCCATTTCACCGTGACGCTGTTCAAGTATTTGTGGGCAAATACCACTACTTCTTGGGGACTGACAACTGACGACTTAGGGATCACATCAGTCAATTTCTCACGGTCAATTCATACTGGTATTTCTCAAGATGATGAGCCGTATATTCTTGCTTCAGAGGCACATCAGGTTTATTATGTCGAGGATGAGAGGCACAGGGATTGGCATATGGTCGTTCATTTAAAGCCACGAGACCTTTATGACATGGGTGAAGGCGATAACATCGCCTACGAGAGTGAGCTGTTTCAGCCAGCTGATTTTGAAAACTACTTCCCTGAAGGCGATGACCATTTACCTCTACTACGGTGAGTTTTTTCAAGTCCACATCATTTAAATTAAATTTTTTAAATTTAATAATACATCCCTAACAATATTTTTTCTACATAATTTCTGTAGGGATGGCGACGATGAGTGATCAAATTCAAATTAAGCTTTTGTCTTTAAAAAAATTAAAAAAAAATAAATTAATATTTGTAATAACCGCTACAGAAATAAGAAATAACCGCTACAATAATAAAAATAACCGCTACAAAATAGATACATTAACCGCTACAAATGGTACGTGGATCCCTATAAATACCCTTATCATAACTCATTTCAAACACTCCCCCCTTTCTTTTCACCTTACCTTCCTTTCATTTTCTCTCATTTACAACTTCTTTTGTATGAGTTGAGGAGTTGAACAATACGATCAAATATGGTAACAAGTTTTTTAATTTTTTTTCAATACTTCTTTCCTTTGTATAAAATTTATTCTCACCATTTTTTTTTCTAGATATTTTACAACTTTATTTCATTTTCATCTATTTTTCATACACAATTACATTGTAGTAAACAACATAATAATTCCTTATTACCTACATATCCTTAATAATATTATCAATACAATTTTTATACTAATCTAATTAAATTAAATTATTCCTTTTAATTTATAAATAATTTAAACTATTGAATAATAAGCTAATTAAATTAGATAAACTAATAAAAAAATAAAATATTTAATTTAATATTAAAAAAACAGAAACAAATGATCGTATTTTTTTAAAAAAAAAATTTAAATTTTTGTAGCGGTTGATAAACTGCTACTAATTAACGCGCCTTTTTTAAACTGAAATTAATTTTTTGGCACGAATTTTGAATTTTCATGAAATTAGTAGCGGTTGGATAACCGCTACAAATTTCATTAAAAATTCAAAAGTAGTAGCGGTTTTATTAAGCGTTATAAATAGAAAAAAAAATCATTTCTCTTTTCCCGCCTTCAAAATTTCAGTTTTTTATTTTTGTAGCATTTATATAATAGCTACAAATATCTCTAAAAAAATTTCACTCATGAAGATTTGGTAGCGGTTGGGTTGAACTGCTACAAATTATGTAGCAACTTTTTTCCTTGAGCAGCGGTTTTATATAACCGCTACAAAACCTCTTGCAACATATGATTTAGTAGCGGTTTGGCTAACCGCTACTAATACCCATTTTTAACCACTACCAAATCACATTTTTTTTGTAGTGGGTCATGTAGTCACTGTTAGATAATTCAGCTTCCCAACTAGTCTTCTATATCTCTTAGGAAATGCAAATGGCTTAAGTTTCTTTGGATAAATCTTCGCTTTCAAGTTATCAGCAAGTTCATCAAACATACTATCATTCAAGTCCAGGTATGGATTTGGAATCATGGGAAGGCTACTTGGTGCAGCTCAAAGCTTCCCAGTTTCCTTTAGGAGGTCGAGAACATACTTCCTCTGAGTTAACATATTGCCTTTCTTGTTTCTCATAACTTCAATACCCCAAAAGTACTTTAATGGTCCTAAGTCTTTCATCTGGAAGTGGAAGTTAAGAAAGACTTTAAGCTCTGAAATGCCAGAAGCATTACTCCATGTAATCACAATGTCATCAACATATACAACAAGAAGAATCATGCCTATATTGGATTGCTGATAGAACACAGAATGATCACTCTTGCTTTGCCTCAATCAGAACTTCTGAACCACTTTACAAAATCTATCAAACCTAGCATGCGAACTCTGTTTCTGATAGTACAATGACTTTCTGAGATGACACACTTTCCCAAACTCCCCCTAAGCAATAGAACCAAGAGATTACTCCATATAAACTTCCTCAAGAATGTCACCATGCAAAAAAGCATTCTTAACATCTAACTGATGCAAATTCTAATGATAGGTGGCAGCCAGAGAGACAAGAAGACGAACAGAAGTAAGCTTAGCAACCTGGAAGAAAGTCTCTGAGTAATCAATGCCATAAGTTTGAACATATCCTTTTGCAACAAGCTTAGCTTTCAGCTATTCCAAGGGACCATCAGCCTTAGTCTTAACTACAAACACCCATTTGCACCCAATGGCTTTCTTTCCAAAAGGGAGATCGACAAGAGTCCAGGTACCAGCCTTATCAGGGGCCATCATTTCTTCTTCCATCATAGCACGCCAACCAGGGTGGGCTAAGTCATGGTGAAGGGTGGTAGGGTGGAGATGGATTCAACGGTGGCCACATGGGACAACTGCTGGTAGGACACAAAGTTGGAGATAAGATATGTGCAATCAGTATAGCGTTTGGGAGGACAATGGGGGTATAGGTACCTTTTCGAAGAGTAATAGGTAGGTCATTTGATGGGTCAACTGCAGAATCAGGCATAAATGTATCAAGGGCAGGAATGGTAAGGTCTGGGGACTCAGTTACAACATCCGATGGTAAAGCATCTATTGGCAGAGGCGTAATATTGGTGGTATCAGTTGCAATTATGATATCAAGAACTAGAACAGCAGCCTGAGCTGAGGGGACATGATAAACTAAGAAACCATCCGACGTATCAATGACTGAAGGAGACTCAGATAAGACAAAAGACTTGAAGAAAGGAGAGGACCCAAGGAAGGTGACATCAGTGGACACAAGATAACAACGGAGATTAGGAGAGTAACACATATAACCTTTCTGGACACGAGAATAACCAAGGAAGACACACTTCAAAGACTTGGGATCAAGTTTACTGATACTAAGACGAACATTCTGAACTAAATAAATACAGTCAAAGATTTTCAGATCAATAAGGAATAACTTAGCGATAGGGAACAAAACAGAACATGGAATGTCACCACTAAGAACATCCAAAGGCATGCGATTGATGAGAAAATAGGCAGTAGACACGACATTCGCCTAAAAGGGTGTTGGAACACTAGAATGAAAAATGAGAGCTCAAGCAGTTTCTAAAAGGTGGCAGTTCTTTCTTTCAACAACATCATTTTGAGCAGGTGTATCGACACATGAAGATTGATTAACGATACCATGGCTATGCATGTAAGAAGTGAAAGGGGTGGAAAAATATTCTTTCCTATTATCGCTTTGAAGGATTTTCACAGGAGTATTGAAATGAGTTTGAATTTCAACATTAGAATGTACTAAATGATATCACAATAGATTACTATATAAAGCATTTGTTATTAACTTAATTCTTAAAAGGATATTAATAAGTGAAAAGCCAAGAGCAGGGTGATGCATTTTGTCTGAGTAGGGAGAGGACACAGCTCGTTTATTGACGTGAGGTGCCAAATGAATACGATGGTGTTTGGAAAATTGACATGACTCACAATCCAAAGCAAACACAGAAGAAAATTGAGGATATAACCTCTTTTAAGATGAAAGGGACACATGACCGAGATGACAATAAACTTCAAAGGGAGACGACCCACCAGAACATGCAACAGAACGTGGCACCTGATCATCCAGAATGTAAGCCAACCAGATTCATAGCCTCTACTAATAATATGCTTCATCGACAGATCCTGGATCAAACAATGGTCAGGAAAGAGTGAGATGAAATATTTTAAATAATAAGTCAGTTTACTGGGAGACAAAAGATCGGGAACATTAAGAACAAAGGATAATGAAAGGGAGGGGATTGGGTTAATAGTGCCTAATCCAACATATGGATGGGGGAACCATTGGTGACGAAGATGGAAGATGGGTTAGCATAGGAGGCATACGATAAGAATAAACAATGATTATGTGTCATGTGGTCGATAGCACTGGAATCAATGACCCACTTCAAGGAAGTGGTAGAAGACCAGAGGGTAGAGTACCTGTAGATAAGGCCACGGCAGATTGATCAAAGGTCTGGGCAACATAAACAAAACCACGTTGCTTTCTATTGTGCAATTTTTGACAATTTTTTTATATGACCATATTCCTTGCAATAATTATAGATAATACTGCCAGAAGTCATGTTCGGGGCACTGGAACCCTGTTGGGAGCCAGAATTTGTATTGTTAAAGGGACCTCGACCGGCCAAAGCACTCGCATTGGGATCCACAGATGAATCAGTTACACCATCAACGCGAAGGACTCGTGCGAACACATCTTCAAGGGATGGGAGCTCTTGACTAGCACTACAAAAAACATTAAATTTCTGACAAAATTTGCCACAGAAACAATTTTCGTGGCAAATTCCAAAGGAAAAGTTTCCGAAGGAATTTTTTCGGTGGCAAATTTTAGCCACAAAAAATATTCCATGGTAAATTCTGTCGGTTGCCATAGAATTTCTAATGAAATAATTCCATGGCTAATTTTGCCACTAAATTAGCCACGGAAATTACGAAATTTTTGATGGAATTTTTAGTCAAAAAAGTTTCCGACAGAATTTCCAACAGAATTTTTCATGGCAATTTGTCGTGGACAAATTCTGTGTCTAATTCCGTCAGAAAATTAAAAAATTATTATTTTTTATTAATTATTATTATGTAATTAAATTTAATTTTTAAAAATATCTTTATAAAAATTAAAATTATGATATTATTAGTCAAATAAATATTTAAAAATTTGGATTAATACCATCTTTCATCCCTCAAGTTTTTCCTCATTTTGATTTTGGCTCCTCAAGTTTTCAACCATAGGTTTTGGTCCATGAGGAGCAAAATAGTCATATAAAAATTAATTTATAAAAAATAAAATTTATTAGTTATTAACTAATATTAATAAAAATTTATTAGTTAGTAATTATTTATTATTTATTAATTAATGTTAATAAAAAATTAATTTTAGAAATTAGACAAAAAGATAGTCATATGAAATTTATTTAAGATGTAAATTTTTTAATTTGAAGTTAATTTATATTAAAAATTATAAGAATATATAAAATTATTTTATATTATTATTACATTTATATATAAGAAACAAATATATATTTATAAATAATTGATTGTATATAATAAGATTATATATATAATTGTGTCATAATAAAACGCCAAAAGAGTAGAGCCCATCCGTTAAGACATCGCGTGCATACGGACGAGGTCATGGGTTCGAACTAAAGGAGGCCAAGTTGAGTTGCATTTTTAGGAAAAAAAAGAAGTTACGACATATAGCGGATCTGGGAGCCGGCGACAAAATGCAAGCTGCCGGATCTGACATGCGCCACCGCCGGTGATGAGGTAGTCGTAGCCAGAATTGCCACGTGCCTTTTAAAATTTAAAAAACAATTGTGAGGGAATTTCCAATGGAATTGAATTCCGTCAGAAACATGCGATGGAATTTCTGACGGAATTCAATTCCATTGGAAAATAATTTTCCGTCGTAAATTTCTGCAGGAAATTCCATTGGAAATTGAAACAATTAATTCAATCAGAAATTTGCTGCGGAATCTGAATTTCGTCAGAAATTGGTTTGTGACGCTATTATTAGCGACATAATCCATTCCATCAGAAACTCTAAATTCTGTGGCAAATTTCATCAAAAATTCAATTTTTTTGTAGTGTAGACAAAATCTGATAGCAAATGGTCTCATAAGAGGGATAAAGGGCTTCAAGAAAACTGATGATGTCTTGTAGTTCCAAATTCTTAATGCGAGTCTCAAGATCTGCTGTGGAGACATAAGGACTTTCATTTCCTCATACAACCGTTTATAATCCAAAAAGAATTCCTTCAATAGACGACCCTGTTGCTAAGAGTAATAAAACCTTTACAAACTTCATAAATCCAAGTAAGGCTCCCTTTACCAGAGAACATAAATTTCAGATAATACATCATTTCCTTAACAGTAGTGCAATGACTCACTGAAGACAAGATCCGAGGTTCAATAGAATTTCTAATTTGAAACAAGATTCTAGCATTAGCCCTTTCCAAGTGATCAAGTTTGCTTTATCACTAGGGGTTATCAATTAAATGTTCTTCCTTCTCAATACCCATAATATATATCTTAATAGTGGTGCTCTAATCACTATAATTAGTCCAATTCAATTGTGAGAAAGTAATCTTAGCAGACATGTGGGCAACATTTCAAGAATCTTAGAGTCAGCCATTTAATCCAAAAGTGAATAACAACAATACATAAGTCCAACCAATGAGAAAATCTCCAAATTGGGTCACAAAACCGAACAGTGAAAAAAAGGACGATGAACAATACCCAAATAGTGCTAAACAGTGACACCCAGTGATGCCGAATAGAGATGAACAATGACTCACAGTGCCAAAACAATGATCCATAGTGCACAACAGTTTCGAACAGTGATGAAAAGTCCACACCTAAAAACAAATATCAGAGATCAATTGGCTCTGATACCATGTAAGACAAGGCTCTGAATGCTTAGAATTATGTGTCATCTATTCATAGGAAGGTACAATATATATACAGATAGTGAGGAGCTTAGATATTAATTGCTCATAAATTAGGGAATCGTAACAGTCAACCGATCCTGCTAATTATGCTAATTGATTTAATACTAATGACAAAATATTTCCTTAACAATATCCAAGCTATAAAATGGAAAATCCTCATTTTAAAATTTAATATGGTGCATATAAAAGACAAGGATATTCTTAAGAATAAATAATGAATATTTCATTAAATTTTGTTCTGGGTAAAAATTCACTACATTTTGTGAAATTTATTGAATTATTGTATTAAGTATGGTTATTAAAACCGGATTAGCCCAATCACCTAACCAGTCCTACTGACCAGTTTTGACCGTTTTATTGTTTATTTAGACTTTCATTACTTCAAAAATTTATATTTAATTCTATATATTACTAAAAATTACAAATTAAGACTTTATGGAAACCTTGAAATATCTACTTTCTAATGTAAAAAGAATCACTAAAAAATATTATTATTTGATCTTTGAAAATTCTCAAATTCAAAAACTATTCAAAAAAAATATTATCGTTTATATTCACTTTCTCACCGTCTGGCCTTGAGTTAGTTTTGTTTTGACTACGATCTTATCCACTAACCCGTAACCCACTGCACAAACTAGTTCAGTGGCCGGTGTAAAGGGTTTTATAAATAACATTGGAGCGAGTATTTTTCTTACGTAGATGTTAACAAAAGTTAACGTTGAATATGCAAGACCAACTAACCAAAGATGAGCAGTGGCAAGAATATATAGAGGATCAAATAAATCTGCAGCTAATTGAGGAATCACACATCGTTAATCTCTTTGGGAGGCATGGCCCAATTAAAGTAGATTTTCAACGATCATCACATTTTATTTTCTCCCTGACTACCATCAAAGCCACAAATTTTTTAGGGAGAATTGCTCATAAAGACCTCATTGAAAACTTATTTGCCAAATTGGACGTATGGAAGATCTTTTGCATATAAGGAAAGATTGTTCACACATACATAGGGAAGATATATTGAACACAAGGAAGATTTTTTGAACACAAAGGAAGATTTTTTGTACACGGGAAGCATGTTTGCACGCGAAGGTCTCATTTAGCAAATAAGTTTCTAATGAGATATTTTTAAACAATTTTCCCAATTTTTTATGCCACAAAACTATAACACACACATATTTGGTAAATATAATAACACTTAACATTTGTGATAGCATAAAACGAACAACATCGAAAAAACCATTAAACAATTAGGACAACAGTGAATATATATGGGAGTGCATATATAATCCAAACTTTTTATTAATTGGCCGATATATATATATATATATATATATCTTAATGAGAGTTACGTACACTCTTCTAAGAGTTTTGAGAAACAACGATATTCGCATGAAATTCATGAATATCATCCCTCCATGGATTCTTCAACGAACCTCCTTCAACATTGTTCAGTGCAACCCAAACTGCACTGTTACACTTGAAACCTGACCCAAATGCTAATTGCCAAAGTCTGTCACCTTTCTTGATTCTTCCTTTGGCTTCACAATAAGCCAACTCATACCACACTGAACTTGAAGATGTGTTGCCAAATCTATAAAGTGTCATTCTAGAAGGTTCCACGTCCCAGTCTTGAAGCTCAAGGCTATTTTGCATTGTATCCAACACAGCCCTTCCTCCAGTGTGAATACAAAAGTGTTCAAAGGCCAATTTGAAGTTTGGAACATAAGCTTTCATCTTCAACCTCAAAACCTTCCTTCCCACCAAAGTCATAAGAAACTTGAGTTTCTCTGAGAGAGGAAGGACAAGTGGGGCGAGAGATGTGATGTGAGACTTGAGGACTTGCCCTGCAACGTTCATGAGGTCTTTTGAGATTGAAATGCCAATTATTTGTTGGTCATCATCTTGTTGAAACACACAGCTGTAGCTTCTGTCATCGGAAGCCATGTGAGTACGAAGTGTGTGGATGATTTGGTACTTTGAACGGCGGAGATCTGAAGGATGGTTGGACAAAAGAGAAGCAGAACCTCCCATGCGAAAGAGACAATTGATGAGGAGCATTGAAGGGTTGTTGCCTAAGTACGTCCCTGTGTTTGCATTTTCAGTGCTCAGCACCATGGCGTATGAGTTAGGGTGTGACTGTGATAACAAAAGGTTAATGTGGATGAGTTAGATACAAGTACACAAAATTATTCTAAACTTTGACTCAGTTGTGGTTGTATATATGCTTCTTTTAATCTTTTGACCCTTTTGACTCAGTTATTGTAACTTAATCTCTAAACTTTGAGTGAATGCAACTCAGTTCTCATTGTCATGACTCAGTGTCAACTTAGTCTTTAAAACTTAACTTGATGCAATCAATCCCTATAGTTTATTTTTATATAGGTCAACTATCATGAAGATTTTGTTCAAAAAAAAAACTATCATGAAGACCTATGCATGGAAAGGATGTATTCATCAAAAAGTCCCATCAGTAACAAATGAGTATCATGAACTTGTTATTATTTCCTACATTAGAACTTATCATTGTATGCTACTCATCAGTTGTTGTGAGACTTTTTGGCGATGATAAACTTTCCTTTGAATCTTATAGTAATTCGTGCTTAAATAAAATTATAGAGTATATTAATTATATGAAGTTTGGGAACTAAAGTCAAAACTAATTTTAAGTTGAGTAAAGACTATAAATACTAAGTTGAATCAAGTCAAAATCTAGATGCTTAATTAGTTATAATTAAGTCAAAACTATAAAGTCAAAAGATTAATTTTGGAACTAAAACCAAGTTGTTTGATTGCATAGCAATTAGCTAGGTGATGATCTCACTTCCAACTTTTCTTTTCTTTTTTTTTTTAAACAACAAAGAAATAATAAAAAGAACCTGGAGGAGGTGTTTGGCAAAGTCAATAGCAAGAACACCGCCACTGCACCCCATGCCGCTAAGATCATAACATAAGACGTCGTGTCTGAGTTTGTATCTATTCACAATGATGTCACACAGAGACGGTGTGGGACAAAAGGTACTGCTGTTCACCACAAGGATTCCTATATCCTTTGGTCGCACCCATGTTTTCTCCAGAAGTTCATCAATGGCTCCGAAAAACACAGTCTCTGTCTCCTTCCTTGCTTCAACCAGACATAGTTTTGGTTCCTTCTGCCTTATTGCTTGAGGTAGGTATGTCTTAGGTCCCAAACCAGACTTGGCTACAATTTTCTCCATTCGTTTCACGTTCTCGTCGGAGAAAACTCCAATGCTCTTTGTTGCTTCCACCAGCTTTTCCTTGGTGATAGCACAAGAATCATTTGGTTTGTAGCATGTAAAGTCTACTAAGTATACTTTGCATGGTTGTATCTTCAAGAAGTGATGAAAAATAATGGCTAGGGTTAGGAGGAATAATATTGCAGAGAAGCAAGAGAGCATTAGAGATGGTTGAAGATATTTGAATTCATGTTGAACACAAGAAGAAGCTAAAGCTGCCACCAAAAAAGGCATGAACAATATTAGGTTCATCATGTTGAACGGCTAAGAAGTGGTACATGCAATGACTTTATTTGGTTAACCCTTAAATAGGCAAGAAATGAGAGAAATAAATATTAATATTAATTAATATGAAAAGTAGTGGAGCCGCTTCGTTTCAAGCTTATCAAGGATTCTGAATTTTTTTTTTTTATTAGATCAAAGGTTTCCCCCTCAAGGCTTAGAGAGCAAAGAATTCTCACTTCTCCCAACAAATATTCTTCTTCTTATGGGGTGAGGCCCCTTACGACCTCAACCAACAGCTTGTTTGTTGGTAGGATTCTAAGTTAATGCATGGGAGCCACACTATCATATTTTATTTTTTGTAAGCCAAAGAATTCTAATAAAATAAACTTCAAGATGTAAAAAAATAACATGAATATTATAAACGTACATACTAAATAAAGGACCCGAGTAATTGTTATTTTTTTATACATTTCATGTATTCAACAACAATGTAATAACAACAAGAAGCTGAATCTTTAGATATGTTATTATGGTCTCGTATGATAACATTTTTCACCCTAAAAGCATAAGTTTATCTTCGGTTTCTATTTCTTTTTAAACCAAATTAAAAGAGATCTATTTCTGCTTTCCATAAAAGTTAAAAGATACCAAACGGAGCAATGTCTTAACTCTTTTGTCCCAAAAGAGTAGGCATTATTTAATGGTTAATAAAGCATCCACATGGAATAACGTTTAAAAGAAATAAAGTGTCCATAGGGGAATATGAATGAGACTGGACAACCAATCACGATGCAAAGAAATTAAGGATAGTAAAATTTAAGATTTTTAAATTTCAAAAAGAAAAAAAAAATAAAAACAAAAGTGTGAATGAGATTGCTGCTGATCAGAGTATAGCATAATAGGAGTTTCAACTAAAAAGTCGGTGGTGATATTTGAAAAAATATATTTCGGTGTAGTTATGACATGTTTGTAGCAATTAGTTGGCTGTCGCTGGATTTTTGTTGTTTTTTAAAACATCGTCATGTTCATTACACATTGTGGTAGTATTTCTTTTCCCCATCTATTAACACAGTCAGTAATGAAGGACACAATAATATGTTGACAAAAAAAATGAAGCACATAATACTACTCATCAAGGCCACTTGATCTATTAGTATTGATAGACTAGCTATATTACAAAGTGGATATACTGTATTCAAATTTCACTTTGTTAAAAAAGAACTACGAGGAGAGGATCCTTATCGCAAAATCTCATTCTAAATTAGTCGGTTTCTCAGTAAGATAATCCAAAAAAAACGGCGCATACTAACTGACACAGAGGTTGTTAAAAAGGAAAAAGAAGCACATGATGCTAAGAAAAGCGATTGCATTTAGTATATTGGGAAAACGGGCTATAAATTAAACATGGACTAGACTCAGCAATAATTCGGCCAACGTTATTTATATTATTAAAAAATCTTCTTTCATGGCTGCAAAAAATGCCTTTTATGATGTTTCTTATCTGTTATATATCACGGTTTCAAACCGTCATATATATGGGTGCTATACATGCTCCGAGTAAATAAATTACGGTTTGGAACCGTTATTTATTCTATACCGAATATAATGGTTATATTATAGCATCATTATGTATTAAGGCTTGATGAGGTCGTGATATACACATTGATGTAATAATAATTAACGAGTATTCGTAAACAACCATCATAAAATATGATAATGCTTGCATAATACCTAACGGTTCCTCTTTAACAACCATTATATATGTTATAGATTGATAGTAATGCTAACGGATTTATTTAAACAACCGTTATATATAGTTGATATAAATAACGGTTGTTAGGTAATAATCATGATTTATTGAAGTTAATTTTTTTAAAAAAAATGGGGGTGTGTTTCTGCTTTCGATATCCCCTAAATTTTTTTTTTGGTCGATATCTCCTACATATACATTTGTATAAAACGAATCACAATATATATTTACATTAATTCATATACAGAACAATACAACAAATCAAAATATATTTATAGTCATTCATATACATGTCTACATTATTAAAACCAAAACCTTAAAACAAACAAGTATCTAGAAATTTACAGTCATTTAATGTATTTACTCTTCCACTGATGGTGCAGAGATGTCACCAACTCTTAGCCACTTCTTGTATTTATGAGTTGCTAAACATCGTGCAAAAGGCATTAAAATACCATGTGCAAAAGGAAATTGTAACCTCCTCCCTAATTATATCTCACTACTACAAAAAGGTAAAGCTATGGCACTTATAATTGCATTAACTGTGGCGCTAGAGAAGTGCCACATATCTGGTCGCCACTAAAAAAAGCTGTGGCGCTTGGAAGCGCCACAACATTTAAAAAAAAATTTAAAAATACCCTCTTGTAGCGCTTGTTTGAGGAAGTGCCACAGGAGGGGGTCCTATTGCGGCGCTTTCGTCAGCAAGCGCCACAGGAGACCCCCTCCTGTGGCACTTCCTCAAACAAGCGCCACAGGAGGGTCCTTTTTTTTTTTTCTTTTTTCTTCTTCTTCTTCTTTTTTTTTTCCTGTGGCCCTTTTTTATACTTCCTGATTGTGAAGCTTTATATAAAATGAGTGGCTTTCAAGTTTATCATCTCCACAAATTGTCAATCTTTCTATTTTATATTTCAACCTATTATATATATATATATATATAATTTTCACATTTAAAATTCAAGTTCCCCAACAATAATGTTCTTACATTAATACTCTCCAAAGCTAACATAAAAAATATCACAATACAAGAACTTGATATGTGAACACAGTACATCAACAACTAATTAAGTAAATTAAAAGATTACTAAAAAATGCAAGTTTGTCGGCAAAAAAAAATTAAACAAAGCAAAAAGGCAAATGAAACAGGCTATATTTTCACTCTTTCCTATTAAATTAGGAACAAAAAGGAAAACGTTATATTACTGTTTATCTTGACTAAAAAAAATTTTAAACAAAGCAAGCTAGAATGAAATAGTCTTCTTCTTACAAATCTATTAATTGACCAGCGCAGGGAGTGGGAGACCACATTGGTGACGCTAGCTTGAGTGACGAGTAAGCGTATGAGTGTGTTTTTTAGTGTGAAGATGATAGGAAATGGAGGGAGGGGGCCGAAGGATCCACTAAGAAGATGAGAAAGGGAAAGTAATTTAATGGATGAGAGAGTAGTTGAATAATTAAAGTGGAGTAGTAATCAAAAAGAGAAGGAATGGGGGACGGACACGGAACTACTACACGGGAAATGAAATAATTAAGAGATATACACTATCCATTTGAAATTTTTCCTTTTTTTTTTAGAAATAGGCAAGTGTGGCGCCTAACTATTTAGGCGCCACACATTGCCTCATCAGCTGTGGCGCCTAGGCATTAGGCGCCACACATGATATATATCAGCTGTGTTGCCTGGTGGGTCAGGCGCCACAGCTGCTTGTGTGGCGCCAAGTGTGGTGCCTGTGTAGGCAGGCGCCACACTAGGCCTCCCCAATTGTGGCACCTAACCTATTAGGCGCCACAGCTGGTGCATAAAAAAAATTATACAGGTTAAAAATAAAAAAGGGAAGCTGTGGCACTTGTTTAAAGAAGTGCCACAAAATGTGCGTCACCTTTTATTCTTTTTGTAGTAGTGTCTAAAATACGCAATTAAAATGAATTAGAGACCGTCGGATAAACAAAACTTAATTTCACTCCCATCCTTGAGATAGGGTTTTCACAAATATCTTTTGAAATCCAATTAACCTGGTCTCATATCCATATTTCGAATACAATTACCTAGCAAGAATAAATCACAGTCGAATATATCAGAGTGCACAACATAATTCCCGGCAATCCTAGGTTCATACCCTTACTAAGGATTTACAAATGCTCATTAAGGGGATTACACAATATCCTTTCAAATACACATCCAAATATACATCCCAAATACATATCCGAAATTTATACAATAATCCCAACCAACATTGATAACCAACTACCAAATCAAATATCCATAGAGAGTCCTCACCGTCCTTGGTTGCTTGCTCCCTCCTCAAGCCACCTGTCCTGTGTAAATTGTTGGTAAGGGAGGTGAGATTCAAGAGAATCTTAGTAGGAAAACAGTACCAATATGCATGCAAGATCAGTGTTTAATGCATGACATGCTTGCATTACATTAACTCATGCTCACACAATGACATATTTGCATGCTCAATGTTTCAAACACATACTTATGGCCATAGTATAAATAGAAGTAGAGCTTCAATCATTCATATATATTTCACATAATCAAGCAAAGCAATAACATGTATCAATACACCAACACAAATATCAAATACATGCAGGAGAGGTAAGTTCCCTACCCTTGTACTTTCTACATATGCTCTAGCACTAGCTACTCATGATCAGGGCGAATATCGAACCCTATTAACCAAATCAAGGACATAGGTTTATTCTCTATTCCAAATTCTTGCTTTCATATCACTTAAAGTTGGTTGTCATTTGAGTCCCTTAAGTGTCTAATAATAAGCTCAACAAAAGCTTGAAAGGATTGGGAAGTACTAGGTTGGAAATCACTTTTCAAAATCACTGAGTGCTAAAAACAGGGGTTGGCTGCAGCCAAGAATCCACTGGCTGTGGCCAAAAACAGCACAGAAGGTTTTGAGCTGCAGCCAAGGAAACTTCAAAAAATCATAATTAATTCCAGAAAAATCAAAATGAGGTCATCCCAAAGCCCATTGAAAGCTCTTTAAGTCCTCTTTATAGAAAAAATATGAACCATTACCAAAACGTATCACATAATTCCAGAATTACACAAAATCCCATACTGCTCCAGAATTAAGTCCAGTTTCGACATCAAACTTTGGGCAACCTTAACTCCCAGCTCACAAAACTAAATGACACAAATTATTATCTATGTTGAAGCTTGGAATGTGAAATTTAAGGCTGAAAAGGGTCATAATTTTTAAATACCATTTGGTCATTCAAAACTTTCGTGCAAACTAACTGCCCAAAACAGACTTCACACTTGACAGCATTCCAATTTTCTACCAAAATGTCCAATGGCTCCAAAATCAACAATCAAACCTATTCCCACACAATTTTCTACAAGGAATCCATGGAAACACCAAAACAACCAAATTCACATCACATTGACATGTTTCCACATTGGCACAACATGTCACTACAAAACACAATACAAAACACACCTTGCCATTCTTTCCATTCCAAGGTTTCAAATCAACACTACTACAGAATTAAGATATAACCACCCTAATAGACGTCCCAATTTTAAAATTGGGTGGTTCAAAAGGAAGGCGGTGGCATTTTCGTAATTATATGTACATGGAAAACCCTTAGACGTCCCAAATTTGAATTTGGGACGCCTAAAGTTGAGTTTAGACGTCCCAAATTTTATTTGGGACGCCTAAAGATTTCCATTGGCGCCAAAAAAATAAATTAAAAAAATTTAAATTACTTTAGGCGTCCCAAATGGGATTTGGGACGCCTAAAGTATTGACTTTAGGCCTCCCAAATGCAATTTGGGACGCCTAAAGTCACACTTTAGGCCTCCCAAAAAATTTGGGACGCCTAAAGTAGAGACTTTAGGCCTCCCAAATGGGATTTGGGACGCCTAAAGTCACACTTTAGGCGTCCCAAAAAATTTGGGACTCCTAAAGTGTGACTTTAGGCGTCCCAAATCCCATTTGGGACGTCTAAAGTAGAGACTTTAGACCTCCCAAATGGGATTTGGGACTCCTAAAGTCATGTCAGAAATTCTGACATGCGTAAGACTTTTTTTTCCCTTTTCTTCATTCCCATGTCAGAAACCCATACCTCTTTTTCCATCTTTCCCATCCCTATGACTTCTCTTCCCTTTTTTCTTTCATTCCCGTGACTTCGTCTTCCTCAATCTTCTTCCTCTCTTCCTTTTCTTCATTCCCTTTTCCTCAACCTCCTTCCATTCTCATAACACCTTCTTTGCTCTCACCCTCCAGCATACACCTTCTCCACCTTTTTTGCCCCCTCCACCCTCCAGTGTACACCTCCCACTCTCTTTGTTGCTTTCAGCCTCCGGCGTACCTCTCCTCTCCACTGTGTATACACAACTCCTCCAATGTCTTCTCTCCACCTTGGAAGCACATAGACATCGTTAGCTGCCCTCTCCCCTGGTTTCATGAGGTTTGTTTTTTTTAAATATAATTTTACATGAAGAATTAAGTTAAACTTGCAATATGAAATTATTATAATGCTTTCAATTTATTTACATGATTCTAGTTATTGGAGTGTTTTTCCCTTGATTGTTTTTTTTTTTTTTTTGTTGCTAGAATCATAAACTAGTTGTTAGTAGTTATGCAATACTAATAATGTTTTTGTTTTATACATTTGGAGCTTGGAAATTGAGAAAAATACATATGTATATTTATTTTGATGAAATGAACAACAATTAGTTTGTAGTTGTGTGGTGATAAATATTTTGACACTTTCTAGTTGTTGTTATACATATATGATATTAGATTGTATGAGTTGTTGTTATTATACATATATATAAATATAGTAAAAAGATTGCAGTGCTAGAAGTCCTTACCATTTCGTAAGGGATATTTTGTGGTTTATGAATCCATCTTCAATTCTGTTTCTGCAATTTTAATTTGCTAGGTAATGAAGAATATAAATAATTATTTTAAAAAAATAAAACTTTTAATGTTCCAAATTAAGAATTGGGAGGTCTAAAGTCCCCCTGTGGAGGACTTTAGACGTCCCAAATTAAGATTTGGAACGTCTAAAGTCCTCCACGAGGGGACTTTAGACCTCCCAAATTGAGATTTGGGAGGTCTAAAGTCCCCCCGTGGAGGACTTTAGACGTCCCAAATTGAGATTTGGGAGGTCTAAAGTCCTGACTTTAGACGTCCTAATTCTCAATTTGGGACGTCTAAAGTCTTGACTTTAGACATCCCAATTCTCAATTTGAGACGTCTTTTCTTAAAACATACTACGCCCCCTACATAGACGTCACTTAGTTTTTGGACGTTAAAAGTGCCAAAATAGGGACGTTAAAACCCCTTTTTGTAGTAGTGCAAATCCAATGGCCATATAACACATCAAGACACCAATTGCCACCCAAAACACAAGGCAATTCATCCATTTCAAAAATACCACAAAATCAGGGAAAATTCCAAAATTCTCAAAACTCAACCACAAGTCACAAAACTTAGATCAAAAGGCATCAAATACTCACCTCTTCGTCTCTCCAAAGCCAATTTCTTGATTCTTCATCTCTCTAAATTCTCACAAGCTCTCAAAAACCTTCTTTAACAAATCTAAAACCATAGCAATGAAGCTCTCATCACTATGAATGACATTAAAGAAGAGTGTTTAAGCTAAAGAGGACCATAAACCAACCAAAACTCACCTTGTTCTTTTCTCTTTCTTGATCCTCTTTGGACGACAATGGAGGTTGAGAAGAGAGAGATGAGAGACAATGAAGATGAAGAGAGGTCAGCATTTTTGGTGCCCAAAACCGATCTAATAGAGAGAGAAGAGAGGAAAATGAGCGTTGACACTTTGACCAAGATCCAAGGGTCCAAAAAGTGCCATGTGTCACACTCTTGTCACACCTCCATGAGTTCACATAGGCACACACACACACATGATTCCACCCTTTGATCTATTGCACAAATCAATGTCAACCATTGATCTTGAAGTTACCAATGAGCTTCCTCTTCGACAACTGACCAACTGGTCGGTAACTTTACCGTTTTGCCCCTGATTATGGCAATTCTCACTGAATCACCACCAACACTTCACATCTTTCCATTTAGCCACAATATGCGCCCTCCCTCTATTTTAAATCAATTTAGATGTTAATCCACAATTGAGCTTAAATACAGGGTTTCAACGCTTCTCACAACACATATGAATCACATCTGAATCTCATATCACAACGGATTATCCAAAAGGGTTCATTTATCACTAATCACATCCGCTTTTAGAGTCATTATCCCTTAATCACAATTTGGGATCCTGCTAAACTGGGGCTTAGCAGTCCACTTATCTCAGGCTTATTCTCTAGCATCAAATCTCAAAATTCGGGGTATTACAGAAATAATGGATGGAAGTTAGATATTATAATATATAGCTGATCGAATAGATATATATATATATATATATATGAATCGAACATATAATATACCTTCTTTGTTTCAATATTTTCAGGACCGTGCGTGATTATATCCTTCATGCACTGCATCACATAGTACCCACAATCATTACTCATGTTCGATTGCTTTGGACACTATAAAGAAATGAGAAGAAAAATTTGTTACTCATTCATATATATATATAAACTATTTGTGTACTTCAATTTAATATCGTAGTCATTATTGGTGAATAATATATATACTTTCGGAAGCAGCCATTGGAAGGTGCATCTATAGTGGCCATCAATGAGGTTGATTTTGGTGCACTCAAGATCATTTTTGCTTGTGGTAATTGTACACTACTCTGAGAAGATATAATAGAAAAGTGTGTGTGTGTATAAACATGCAAGATGAACTGAATTATAAAAGATGATGAATAGATAACTTGCTAGTTAAATGTCTCCTGCATATAGGGTCTTCTATCTGAACCCCCGCCCATAGAGTCATAGTACCAAATATTTTTGTGTATTGAACTTACCACTATAAGCATTCAATGGTTCATAAGTACAATAATAGATCACACCACTAGGACCATTACAAAATAAATAAAAACTAATTTCAACAGAGTTAATGATGTTCCCACTCTTGAATGTAAGGCGCAATAAAGTAACTGTTATTTCTGTCTGACGCCCTCCTAATGAATTCATCCCCTAGAAACCTCACGTTATATATATATATACACACATATATTTCTTGGCATCTTCCTTCATGCCCTCACCCTAGTTATTGAGATTGCCAAAGCGGATGAACTTGATTTTGTCTTGGAGGCTGTGGGGGAGGATGTCAGTATGGTACATGTGCTTGAAATGCCAAAACCAACATCTAAAAATGTAATGAAAGTTCTAAGCGGTCATCTATTTAATTACAGTTGAAGAAATACCTCATAAAAAGGTTGATAGAGCTTGTACTTATCATCTCGCTTAGAAACATGCTCCAAAAAAACTATAAAGGGTTTTATAAATAACATCGGAGTGATTATTTTTCTTACGTAAATTTTTTTTTTTTTTTTGAATACAAAGGCAAGCATAGCTTGAAAGGATAACAAGACCTAAGGTACAGGTCTTAGGGAATGTTCATGGGGAATATCCCCGCATTCCAATGCAAAAAGATGAAAGCATTCCATAGGGGAAACGCCTATCTCCATGTAGTCTTGGTTGATCAAATGAGCCGTTCGCGCCAAAAAGTCAGCACAACGAGTACATTCCCTATGTGTATGGGAAATCTCCAAATCCCAGTCGGCATAAATGAGGGATCTGGTTGCCGACACGATATCATACAAAGGGTGATCCGCGCCACAATTGGTAGATAGAAGGTGGATGGCCTGAAGAGAGTCTGTGAATAGCCTGATTTTCTTGAGACCCAACTGCTTACATAATTGAAGGCCGCTTTGGATTGCACGGATTTTCGCAGCAGTTGGGATAGCATTTCCCAACTTCTGTTGAAATCCACGTATCCAGTTACCCAGGCTATCACGGATAACACCTCCGCATGCTGCCTGACCGCTACTAGAAGAAGAACCGTCTACATCAATGCGGAAGAAGCTCTGAGCAGGGGGATCCCAACGGACGTGTCCTCTATCAGAGACTTGGAAAATCTGATGATGAAGACGACCATTAAGTGCACTTTCCGAGAGGTGGTATAAGCATCTGTGAACTATCTCCTTTGGGTTGACAGCTGAATCATCGAATGCTTTGCAGCAACGGTTTTTCCAAAAGAGCCAGCACGTGGTAGAGAAAGCTCGCTGCCATGCCCATCTAGACATCCTCCTATTCCCTGGCGAGTTCTTTAAGTTCTAGAGAAGCCAATCCTGCAAATTACCAGAAAAAAATATAGTAGAGTATAGATTGTTAGTTAAAGAGACCCACACACGCTGGGCTTGCTCACAGTCTCTCAACACATGAAGGATACTCTCCTCACTATCACACTGGAAGGGACAAGTGTTTAGAACGCTCGGAATAATTCTCGCTCGCATCGCATTCGTGGGGAGTCTATCATGGAACACTTGCCACATAAAGAGTTTGACTCTTTCAGGAATTCCCCAGTGCCATAGATCGCGCCAGAGACGTTGATTGCTCGTAGTTTGCCGGTGATAGCTTCTTACGTAAATATTAACAAGTGTTAATGTTGAATATTCAAGACCAACTAACCATAGATGAGCAGTGGTAAGAATATATAGAGGATCAAATCTGCAGCTAATTGAGGAATCACACATCATTAATCTATTTGGGAGGCATTGCCCAATTAAAGTTGATTTTCAACGATCATCACATTTTGTTTTCTCCCCGACTACCATCAAAGCCACAAATTTTTTAGCCACAAAACTATAACGCGCACACGCGCACACATTTGTTAAATATAATGACACTTAACATTTGTGATAGCACAAAAAGTACAACATCGACAAAACCATTAAATAATTAGGACAATAGTGAATATATGTGGGAGTGCATTTATAATCCAAACTTTCTATTAATTGGCCGATATATATATATATATATATATCTTAACGAGAGTTACGTACACTCTTCTAAGAGTTTTGAGAAGCAACGATATTCGCATGAAATTCATGAATATCATCCCTCCATGGATTCTTCAATGAACCTCCTTCAACATTGTTCAGTGCAACCCAAACTGCACTATTACACTTGAATCCCGACCCAAATGCTAATTGCCAGATTCTGTCACCTTTCTTGATTCTTCCTTTGGCTTCACAATAAGCCAACTCGTACCACACTGAACTTGAAGATGTGTTGCCAAATCTATAAAGTGTCATTCTAGAAGGTTCCACGTCCCAGTCTTGAAGCTCAAGACTCTTTTGCATTTTATCCAACACAGCCCTTCCTCCAGTGTGAATACAAAAGTGTTCAAAGGCCAATTTGAAGTTTGGGACATAAGCTTTCATCTTCAAACTCAAAACCTTCCTTCCCACCAAAGTCACAAGAAACTTGAGTTTCTCTGAGAGAGGAAGGACAAGTGGGGCGAGAGATGTGATGTGAGACTTGAGGACTTGGCCTGCAACGTTCATGAGGTCTTTTGAGATTGAAATACCAATTATTTGTTGGTCATCGTCTTATTGAAACACACAGTGGTAGCTTCTGTCATCGGAAGCCATGTGAGTACGAAGTGTGTGGATGATTTGGTACTTTGAACGGCGGCGATCTGAAGGATGGTTGGACAGGAGAGAAGCAGAACCACCCATGCGAAAGAGACAATTGATGAGGAGCATTGATGGGTTGTTGCCTAAGTACGTCCCTGTGTTTGCATTTTCAGTGCTCAGCACCATGGCGTATGTGTTAGGGTGTGACTGTGACAACAAAATATTAAGGCAGCTGAGTTAGATATAAGTACAAATTTTATTCTCAACTTTGATTCAGTTATGATTGAATATGTTTCTTTTAATCTTTTGACTCCTATAGTTTTCACTCAGTTGTAATTTGATTCATAAACTTTAACTCGGTGCAACTCATTTCTTATAATTATAACTCAGTGACAACTCAATTTTTAAAATTTAACTCGAATCCCTGTAGTTTAAGCCATTTAAAATATGGGAGAATTATCATGAGGTCTCAAGGAATTGAATGGGTGTATCCATCAAAAAGTCCCGATGATAAGTGAGCATCATGAAATTGATGTTGTTTACCGTACTAAAACTTGTCATTGTATGTTGCTTAGTTATTTTGGGATTTTTGGTAATTATATCTTTTCATTTGGACCTTATCATCGTATTTGTCCTTTTATTTTTTAATTAAAATAAAATTATGTATTATATGAAGTTTGGGAACTAAAGTATTTGATAATTAAAAATTTTTGCTCAATAAAGATAATTAAAACTATAGGGCTGTATTACAGCGAATCAATTTTTAGAAACTGAATTTAGATGGAATCAAAACTATAAGCAATGAATTTCAATGTTAAAAAAACCAAGAGTATAAAGAACCTGGAGGAGGCGTTTGGCAAAATCAATAGCAAGAACACCTCCGCTGCAACCCATGCCGCTAAGATCATAACATAAAACTTCGTGTCTGAGTTTATATCGACTCACAATGATATCACACAGACATGGTGTGGGACAAAACGTACTGCTGTTCACCACAAGGATTCCTATATCCTTTGGTCGAACCCATGTTTTCTCCAGAAGTTCATCAATGGCTCCGAAAAACACAGTCTCTGTCTCTCTCCTTGCTTCAAGCAGACATACTTTTGGTTCCTTCTGCGTTACAGCTTGAGGTAGGTATGTCTTAGGTCCCAAACCAGACTTATTGACAATTTTCTCCATTAGTTTCACGTTCTCGTCGGAGAAAACTCCAATGCTCTTCGTTTCTTCCACCAGCTTTTCCTTGGTGATAGCACAAGAATCGTTTGGTTTGTAGCCTGCAAAGTCTACTAAGTATACTTTGCTTGCTTGTCTCTTCAAGTGATGAAAAATAATGGCTACTAGGGTTAGGAGGAATAATATTGCAGCCATTAGAGATGGTTGAAGATATTTGAACTCCTGATGAACACGAGCTGAAGCTGAAGCTTCCACTAAAAACGATATCAGCAATAGGTTCATCATGTTGAGGGCTAAGTGGTGGTACATGCAATGTCTCTATATGGTTGAGCTTTAAATAGGCCAAAAAATAAGAGAAACAAATTGTTGTTAGTCTCACATCAGGGCCTCATAAATGAAGCATGGTTTATAAGTTTAATATAGTTCTCCCTCCTATTCTCCTAATTTGTTAGTCTTCGGGTAAGATAGCACCTAATGACCGCATAAATGACTACTCACAGGGTCACAAAGGGTCTGAGACGCTGGGTGGAACCAGGGAAGTTGGCACCTATATGTTCTCTATAAATAAGTCTTTTGGGATTCAGCTCTTTGTTTAAATTTGTGTTCACAACATAAATCCTACCACAATTATTATTATTATTATTATTATTAAATGTAGGGGAGCCTCATTGGTTCAAGCTTCATTAGGACTCCAAATAAATGCTTGTGGTCTCTATTCATATTTTATTTTTTTGTTCGATCAAGGTTTCTAATAATTTATAAAGTAAACTTTAAAAAATAACCAACACTACATGACACTACTAAATTTTTGTTCAAAAAATAATATATAAACATTTATAATATATTAACTAAATATAAGCATGTGTTGAGAACTCGAGATACACTACAAAAAAAAAACGTGATTTAATAGCGGTTAAAAATGGGTATTAGTAGCGGTTTTAACCGCTACAAAGAAGGTTAGTAGCGGTTACCAGAACCGCTACTAAACCGTATGTTGCAAGCAGTTTTGTACCAGTTATAAAAAACCGCTACTCAATCAAAAATAACCGCTACATTATTTGTAGCGGTTCAACTTAACCGCTACAACACCCTCATGGACGAAATTTTTTGCAGAGATATTTGTAGCGGTTATATAACTGCTACAAATATAAAAAATTGAAATTTTGAGAGCGAAAAAAAAATGACATTTTTTTATTTTGTAGCGGTTAACAAAACCGCTACTAATTTCATGAAATTCAAAATTAGCACAAAAAAATTTAATTTGAGTTGTAAAAAGGCGTGGTATTTAGTAGCGGTTTAATAACCGCTACTAAATATTTAAAAATTTTAAAAAAAAATATGCGATTATTTGTTTCTGTTTTTTTAATATTAAATTAAATATTTTATTTTATTATTATTTTATCTATTTCAATTAGCTTACTATTCAATAGTTTAACTTATTAATAAATAAAAAGGAAAAATGTAATTGAATTGGATTAGTATAAAATTTATATTAATAATATTATTAAGGATAGGTAGGTAATAAGGAATTATTATGTTATCTAATATAATGTAATTGTGTATGAAAAATAGATGAAAATGAGATACAGTTATGATATATCTAGAAAACAAAATGGTTAGAATAAATTTTATAGAAAGGAAAGAAGTATTCCAAAAAAAATTAAAAATCTTGTTACCATATTTGATTGTATTATTCAGCTCCTCTACTCATACTAAAGAAGTTGTAAATGAGAGAAAATGAAAGAAAGGTAAGGTGAAAAGAAATTGGGGAGTGTTTGAAATGAGTTGTGGTAAGGGTATTTATAGGGATCCACGTACTATTTGTAACGGTTAATGTAGCGGTTATTAGTTAGTAGCGGTTATTTGTATTTTTGTAGCGGTTTAATATTTATAGTGATCCACGTACTATTTGTAGTGGTTAATGTATCCATTTTGTAGCGGTTCTTCATTTAGTAGCGATTAATTTTTTTATTTGTAGCGGTTCAATAACCCCTACAAATATTATTTTATTTTTTAAAAAAAAATTTTACATTTTATTTTAAAAAAATTTTTGCATTTTTTGTAAAGACAAAAGCATAATTTGAATTTGATCATTCATCGTCGCCATCCTTACAGAAATTTTGTAGAAAAATTATTGTTATGGATGTATTATTAAATTTAAAAAATTTAATTCAAATGACGCGGACTTAAAAAAACTCACCGCAATAAAGGTAAATTGTCATCGCCTTCAGCGAAGTAGTTTTCAAATCAGCTAGCTGAAATGGCTCACTCTCGTAGGCGATGTTATCGCCTTCACCCATGTCTTAAAGGTCTCTTGGCTTTAAATTAACGACCATGTGCCAATCCCTATGCCTCTCCTCCTCGACATAATAAACCTGATGTGCCTCTGAAGCTAGAATATACGGCTCATCATCTTGAGAAATACCAGTATGAATCGGCCGTGAGAAATTGACTGATGTAATCCCTAAGTCGTCAGTTGTCAGTCCCCGAGAAGTAGTGGTACTTGCCCACAAACACTTGAACAGTGTCACAGTGAAACGGCCTTGATAATTAAGTTCGACCACATCAAGAAGCTTGCCATAGTAAGGGACGCCTCCGAACTGCATGTTGGCTTCACTGCTGCTCGCATAACTCCTTGTCCCAAATGTGCCATAAACCCCCGAATTCTGCGTTTGCAATCCTTGATCCCGTGAAACCGTGCAAAACTTAAAACCATTGACATTGTATGCTGTAAACCGTTTTGCATGATCAAGAGGGCCGATGGCGAGAGCTCTGAAATCTGGTGAGTGAGGGTTGTGGTCATTTAGTATTCTGCGCGCAAACTAACTCGGGAATTCTCTGTGGACCCTCCTATCAACTTTTGAGGATGTCTGTGTACGGATCCTTAGTTGATGCTTAACATGACTTCTGAATTCCCTGCAATTAATAATGGAAAAGCGTTAGTGAAATAAAAGTGAGAAATGTTACGAAAGATATAGATCGAATAACATGTGAGTGTACAATTCTTACCGTATGAAAGGTTCAACTTGAGTGCAATTAATCAAGACATGTCTATGTGCTTGGAACTTCTTAGTTGCTGTTAGTTTGAAGTTCTCAGTTGCTCCAACTGGTTTACCAACACGAGGGATAAATTCTCCTTATGTCGGTGCAGGTTCAGGACAATCGTCAACATGAGGCGGGCAGTTGAAAGCCGTCTCAAGATCATCAAAGTACCTTGAGCAAAAATATAGCACCTCATCCCCTATATAGCCTTCAGCTATAGAACCTTCTGGCCACGCCTTATTCCTCACGTAAGATTTTAATTTTCCAAGGAAACTACGAAGTACAGAAGAGAAAATTGATATAAAATGATGAAAAGGACGACTAGCAAACATTAAATACGAAGAATAAATTAAAGCACATATTTAAAATGAGTACCTCTCAATCGGATACATCCAACGATATTGTACTGGTCCAACGAGCTTTGTTTCATGAACGAGGTGGACTGTGAGGTGAACCATCATAGTAAAAAAGGATGGAGGAAAGATCATCTCCAAATGACAAAGGGTAAGAATGATTTTCGACTACAGCTGATCGAGCTCCTCAACGATCAAATCCTTTGAACACAACTTTCGAAAGAAAGAACAAAGTTCCACCAAAATGATGGAAACATCGGGAGGAAGTGTATTCTTTATAGCCAGAGGGAGTAACTGCTACATAAGAACATGTGAGTCATGACTCTTCAGGCCAGCAACCTTTCGAGCCTGCAAGTCGACACATCGAGAAATGTTGCTTGAATACCCATCAGGAACTTTTAATTTCTTCAACGTCGTGAGGAACACTTCCTTGTTCGGTTTTGTGAGGGTAAACTTTACCGGTGGAAATCTGTCATGCTCATCTGGCCAAGCGTCTTCATGAACTCCCATGTCACGTAAATCTTTCCTCGCTTGAAGGTGATCTTTTGTCTTGCCGGGTTCGTTAAGCAGCGTATACAGCACATTGTCGCAAACATTTTTTTCAATGTGCATTACATCAAGACTGTGGCGAAGTAAATTAGATCTCCAATATAGAAGCGTGAAGAAAATACTTATCTTCTTCCATTACTGAGGCGCCGAAGTCCTACGCGTCTTTTGGCGAGTTTGTGCTGAATCGTCGCTTTTTCCAAACTCGAAGTCAACATGCTCAAGCTGCTGTAAGATATCTGTACCGGATAAAGTTTGAGGTGGTCCTCTTTTTTCTGGTTTCCCATTGAAGCGATTTCGTTGCAATATGAACTTATGTGTTCTATCGAGAAACCTCCGATGCCCCATAAAGCACCACTTTCGGCTGTGGGGAAAGCGCAATGCGTCAGAGTCAAAATTGCAAGCTGGACACGCCGACCTAGTATGCACATTCCAACTAGATAATGTGCCAAGGCCAGGAAAGTCACTAATCATCCACATCAAGGCTACACGCATGTTGAATAAAGTTTTGTTGTAAGCGTCGTACATCTCCAAGCCGACATTCCACAAGTCAAGCAATTCCGAAATAAGCGGTTGGAGATACACATCGATGTCATTGCCCGGTGCCTTTTTGCCTGGAATGATCATAGACATAATGAAAGAGCTTTGTTTCATACACATCCAGGGGGTAAGTTGTAAGGAACTAAGACTACCGGCCAAATAATATAACTTGTGCTAAGATTCCCGAAAGGATTGAAACCGTCGGTCACCAACGCAAGCCGAACATTTCTGGGGTCAGTCACAAAATCTGGAAAGTCGTTGTCAAACGTTTTCCAAGCAGCTGTATCCCGCGGATGTCTTAATTTACCGTCTTCATTTTTATCAACGGCATGCCACCTCATGTGCTCAGCAGTTTTAGACGACATAAATAATCTTTGTAGACGAGGTTTCAAAGGGAAGTACCTGAGAATCTTTGCAGGTTTCTTCTTCTGCTTTTTCCCCTTCCGAATTGTCTTGTACCTCGATGTGTGACATCTCTTACATGTCTCCCTGTTGGAATCGTCTCCCCAATACAGCATACAATCATTTGGGCATGCATCAATCTTTTGATAATTCAACCCCAACCTGTTGATAATCTTCTTGGCCTCGTAGAACGTTGTGGGAATCTCAGCGTCAGGGAATGCATCTTGTAATAAGTCGAGCAACATCGACATTCCCTTATCTGTGATCCCACACAAGCACTTGATATGATACAATTTGATCAAGAAAGATAATTTAGAATATTTGCGACAACCTTGATATAAAGGACGATCTGCTTCATCCATCAAGCTGAAAAAATCCCAAGCTGCTTCATTCCCCATAAAAACCGGCTCAGAGCCGTGCACTTCATCGTTGAAGTTGTCGCCTTGAAATCCAGATGCATCACGAAAGCATCATTCACAGGATCATCTTCATCTATTTGAACGCCTACTTGAGAACTTCGAGGAAGAGCATCGTCATATCTAATGCCAGCCTTCTCACCATGAACTTCCCATAACGTATAGTCCTCAGAGAAAGGCTTCACAAGCAAATGTTCCTTCACAACATTTCATGTATGCCACTTCTTGAACTTGCATTTCTGACACGGACAGACGATCTTGCCGTTACAGGTGGCGTGAGTGAATGCGAAATCCAAGAAACTGTTTAATCCGTACAAATATTCAAGAGAATTGTGCGGCAACCTGATCCATGATTTATCCATAGCTACAAGTGAGAGAGAAGAAAGTATAGAGAAGAAGATGAGTGAGAAGATAATGACGAATGCCAAGAACCTTATATTCTGAAATTCCAACGTTTATAATTTTGTAGCGGTTTTACACTAACCGCTACAGTAATAAAATATTAGTAGCGGTTATATATATAAAACCGCTACTAATGTTCAAGGCGTTACACATTGGTGGGAAATTCAAAATATATATGTTGAGTATTTGTAGCGGTTATATATATAACACCGCTACTAAGTTTCAAGCCGTTAACATTGGTGGAAAATTCAAAATTTACTTGTTGAGTATTTGTAGCGGTTATATATATAAAACCGCTACTAACATTAAAGCCATTGGACAGCAAATTTAAAAATAATTTTTAATTTGTAGTGGTTATACATAAATTAACCGCTACAAATGTGCACAAAAGCGGCAAATTTCAAAATTCAAATGATGAGTATTTGTAGCGGTTCTTATTGAAAAACCACTACAAATATATACATATTTGTAGCGGTTTCTATTGTAGAACCGCTACTAATATATATATATATATATATATATATATATATATATATATATATATATATATATATATATATATATATATATATATATATAATTGTAGCGGTTCCACAAGAAAAACTGCTACAACTATATACATTTGTTGTAGCGGTTTTTATTTTAGAACCGCTACAAATATATATATTTGTAGCGGTTTGCTTTTTTTTTTTTTTTGAAATATAAATAATATTATTACAATTAATTCATAAATTTAACCACTTGATCTAATAATATAAATATAATTATATTAAACACAATAAGAAAGTTCTGAAATACAAACTCATATATATATATATATATATATATTTACAAATGTTTCAACAAAAAAAAATGTCCTAAGCTAAGTAGCTGGGGGCTGATCATCTGGTGCTCCCTCAGGTGGGGCTCCCTCAGGTGCTGCTGGATCGGGCCGCTGCGTAGAGTGAACCACACCATCGTCATCAACAGGAGCAGGAGCAGGAGGAGGAGTAGTAGTAGTACCCGGGACGACGTAGCGAGGGACAGGGGAAACCGCTGGATGCTGCTCGTCCGGGAACAGGCGACTCTATGCCCCCTCGAGCATGTTGTTCGCGATTTCACGCCACTGCTTCTGCTAAGAGTAGATCAAATTAGTGTGCAGCTGCATCTGCTGTATATGCTGCACCTGTATCTGCTGCTGATGCTGCACCATATGCTGCTCCAAAGTTGACCGCAGCTGGTCAATAGACTCGTCCCTCTAACGTTTGACCCCTCTAGAGTTGCCAGCCTCAGAGGCGGCGCTCCTGCCGTAGACCATGCTAGGTCTAGCGCTTATCCCCATCCCCCGCACGCGTCCGCGGTGCTCAGCTTGAGCCATACCCGCCTTCAAAGGAGTCGTCGGGTCCACTGACCCCTGTGACTCCTCAGGCTAGGTCTGTCGCAGCTCAGCCTGCGACTGCTGTATCCGCTCCTGCCATTTTATCAAACAATCACTAATTAGAATTTTTCATTATTAACTTGGTTTTATAAAAATTATAATAATAAAATTACTTACAATGGCCACCTCTGCCTGCTGAGAGGTCGCAGTCCCGTCACGGTGTCTGTGTGTGATGGCATACAACTCCCCATAGTCCGTCTGATAGTTCTCCTGCTGTGCCTTCTAATCCTAAAACAATTCCAAAATTCAATTAGTATTATGAAATAATCAGCTAAATGTCAGTGATATTTTGAAAAGTTACCAGATCGCTATAGGTCGTAGCAAAGGTCTTCGATCCCGCTGTGTGGTGGATCGTCCGCTGCGCACGGATCTCGGTGTTCCTCTGAGAAAGCTCCTGGAAAAAAAATATTCAATGTATTATAATTTAAAATTAAATACAAATTAAATTGAAATTATAATTTAATATTTAACAATTACAAAATTATATATAAAAAATCTAATAAATACATTACCTGCGCCTCAGCGCTCCTCCTGAACTGGACGAAACTCACCCAGTCATTCGGCGGCACGCCGTTTGGGACACTCTTGATCAGCTGCTCCAGAGGTATCATCCCGTCCTTGTTCACCTTGTGGAAGAGACAGTTCCTCCTGTTCCTCCAGGCGTCACCCATCTTCATGAGGGCGTACCTCTTCCGGTTGGCCCGGACGGCAAACCGCAGCTGAAAAAAAATTATTTAAATATCAATAATTACAAAAACCATAATTTAAAAAATATTAATTAAATAGAAATTAATTACAAAAAATATTAATTAAATAATTTTAATTACCTGAACCACCTCCTCCCAAGCCTGGTCCTTCGGCCCCCTCAGAAAATGCCTCCACGTTTTGAAGTGAAGGGGGAACCGCATCCAGTTCGCGCCCAGGTCGTTTAGGAAGCGATTGAGCAAGTGACCCCCATTGTGGATGGGCTGGTCAGTGCCCTCATTCCATGGCACTATAACTCACAGGCTCCGGTCCAAGCTGTTCACACCGGCCACTTCTAGCCTCCTCGTCGGAACGTTCCCCTGCTCGTCTGCACAGTTTATCGCATGTTAGATAAATTGTAATTCAAAGTTAACATTTCTAATTTAAATAAATAATTTACTAAATTAAAAAATTAATTTACCTTTGACCTGCACCTCAAACCCAGTGGACCGCGAAGACGACCCTCGCGGGTTGTTCTGCTCCCGAGCGTCCTTCTCATCGAGGAACTGCTCCATCTCCCTGAACCCAATCAGGATCTCGAACTCCTGCTCGTTGAAGAAGTCCTCGACGCTAATATCTGGCCCCCCAACCTCAGGCACCTCTGGTGCGGTCGTCTCCCGTGGGATCGTCTGCGGTGCCTGTAGTAGGGCCGATTCCTGTGGGGGGATGGGCTGAGATGCTGCGGTCGCCCTGCCTCCCCGCTGGCCCCTCACTCTGCCCCCTGCCCGGCTGCTACCACCCCGTAAAATCGGTCTGGGGACCTCAAGGGCCTTCCCCTTATCCTCTCTTGAAGTCATATCAACTGTAAAAATCAAAAAAAATTAGTCACATTATTATGCAAAAATATAATAAAAATACAAGTACAAATAAAATATGTACCTCAAGTGTAAATACTGAGAAATACTTTAGCAAAAACTCCTACACAGACGTCTGAACGCTCAAATCTTGAAGAAATCACTCAGAGAAATCCCAGGAAACAAAATGAGCAAAAGGAGAAATGAGGGAGGTGGTGGGTTTAAATAGGCCAGATATTAGTAGCGGTTATTCCATTAACCGCTACAAAAAATTAAATTTGTAGCGGTTCTACAATAACCGCTACAACTTATCACAACGTTTGAAATTCTGTAACGGTTATTGCCCAGAACCGCTACAAAAGTCAAGACTCTTGAAATTCTATAGCGGTTATACACCTATAACCACTACAAACTGCTGACCTTTGGTATTTTGTAGCGGTTTGGTTGCTTTAACCGCTACAAATAACCGCTACATTGTTGGCGGGGCTTGGTCGCGCCAAGTGGCGGGAATATTGTAGCGGTTTCTGTGTATTAACCGCTACAAAATCACCACTACAAGTTTTGGCGAGAATTTCACGCCAAATTTCTAGTGGTTTTATCTACCCAACCGCTACAAAAAACGTGGCTAATCTGTTGCGCCACTTGGCGCGTAGCTTGCCACTACAAATTTGTAGCGGTTTAGGTTAAAACCACTACAAATACTATAATTTGTAGCGGTTTAATATAATCGCTACAATTGCACCGCTACAAAATACCTTTTTTTTGTAGTGATAATATCTTTAATTTGTTACATTTATAATACTTGCTTGATAGTTTAGGATCATATTTGATAAGGTATTTAATTTACCCTAGTTACTGCAACAGTATATGGGCATCATAGGTTTTTCATTTTTGAAAAATAAGCTTCATTATTTATATTTAATTTTTTTGGTTACATATTCATATTTAATTTTGAAGCTGTTGGCCCAAAAATGTTTAATTTTGAACTCCCACATAGAACATTAAACCTTTTTTATGTCGAGAACCCGGAATAATCCCTTTATTTGGAGTTCCGGCATATGCGTCTAGTTTTAAAAAGTTAAAAAAAAAAAAAATCGTCATTATTTTACTTTAATTATAAATTCTTCCCTTTACTCGTTTTCTTGTTTCTCCCTAAATATTAGCAATTTCTTTTCCCCCCTTAATTTTTCCCTACTCCGTTTTGAATGTCTTAAAATATAGATTATCATATTAGGGTACAACTCCTTTGGTGAAAAACATTAAGAGCCTGTTTAGTATAAGCGATTTGGAGGAGAGAAAAAACTTTTATAAGTTAGATTTAAGAAAATGAGAGAAATAAACTGATAGGGTTTGAAAATTTTAATAAAAAAATATGTAAGATGATAGATAAAGTCAAAAAATAATAAAAAACTATTAACCTCACTTCTGTTATTTTTTCAAAATGTAACTCAAAAAAGTTTTCTCGCTTCCTCCTTATACCAAACAAGCCTTAATGAGGCTAGATTTTTGTAGGATTTGTTGGACAAAATCTATTAAAAGCCAACGTCAAGTATTGCACAAATTTTCAAATTTCTCTTAATATTAATGGGATGTTCTGCGTTCTTGACCCTAGAAAATTTGTACAAATTTTGCAAGACATAAATGAAATGTGCATTGTGTGCAGTTAGAAGACGTGTTATCTGTTGAAAAAAAGAAGAGGAGTTGGAAATTTATTATTCTTGCCTTACCACAAATCCAAAATCAGTTAATATGAGATAATATTGTAGCCATGATATTGTTTGGTACAAGGCATGTGAGGTTATATTATATATTCATAGATCGTACTTAATGGTTGTTGAAGTGTCCATTCAATTAGTTGGTTAGGAAAATATTTTGTAAATAAAAGTTGTATTTTAAACTCTGTGCTATTATACATTATTCCGAATTAATAATTTATAGTTTAAAATAAATTTCAGTTTCAGTTTGTAAAATATTTTAATAAATATTTTTTCTTATTATTAGCTGTCGTCAAATTTATTTGTTATCATTTAAAAATTTTAATTAATTTAAAATAACAAAGCAAACAATTATTTTGCTTTAAGAATATAAGGAAAATAACGAATTAATATTTGAGATAAAATAATGCATAATTGAATTTTCAGGTTTGTTTACAACATTAATAGCCGCAGCCGCCAACAACAACAACAATAATAATCTATATTTTTTTGGTAACAACAACAATCCATATTGTTCACATTCTAAATGACCTATATATAGTTGATATAATTCTTGAGGGGGAAAAAAAAGAAACCCTTTATTTCGGGAAGAGACAAATACTTATTCTAATGGGAATGATGCGTGGTATACATACATATTTTATATTTATGATCTATGAATGAAAATTGATTATGTCAAACAATATCTTATGGGAAAATTAGGGAGTAAGACCAAGGAAAAGAAATATTTATTAACAAGGACATTAGAAATTGTAATTATTTTAAAGGACTAAAAATTAAAATATAAATATTCAATTACGAAATTAACCTTACCAAACTCCTTCAAGTTTCTCTAACTCCATCTCAACTATTTAAGTGTTAGTTATCAATCTTCCCTTGGATTGCATCCTTACTGTGTCCTTAAATTTAATTAGCTTTTATAAATATTAAAATTCTTTTTCAATATTCCTTACTGTTTAAGAATTTTGAATTTTAGTATTTTTTGTTTTTATAAAATTCCTTTTAGGTGCACCCAAGGTATTAAAACCCGGACTGGGTATTAAACCGGTCGGGGTACTGCGTTAAGGGTCAGTGGGTCAGACCGGGGCCAAACCAGAACCAAACCGGTGAGAAATTGAAAATTGTAGGCTTATAGTATAAAATTCTAAAGGAAAAATAAAAAAAAAATTAAAATTAGTAACCTGGATCGGACCGGTCTACCAGCTGGTTCGCCGGTTTCCGATCCGGGTTAATGAACATTGGGTGCACCCCATTTGTTTAATCTTTTTTTCCTATGAAAAATCACATATTTTTAAAATAAATATATTATAAGATTTTTGGTGATTTTTTAAATTTTTTAAAATAACCAGATTCTCGAAAGAGGTAAATTTCTAATTATTTATAGATTTTAGAGGCCATTTTATCTAGGTAACTTTATAGATAATCTGATATTTATAAGAGACAATATCATAAAAATATTGAGTTTCAAGTAAATGTCTTTTTTATCAAAATATATATAAAGATATCATCAAATTTGATAACTCAACGTCAAATAGTACGGAAGGTTAATTTTGTAATTAAAATTTTATATGTCAACTTTTGGTCCTTGAAAATAATTACAATTTTGGGAAAATTCTAAAAAACTACATTGGAAATTATAAAAGGACAATTCAGTATATTGAAAATGGGAAAAGATAGATCAGGCAGATGTCAGACGGGCAGAAGAATCTAAGATTTTAAAATCTCGGCCAAATGACAAAAATGCTCTTCAGCCCTTAGTCAAAATAACAGCATAGGAGTTGTTAATGACAAATCCGGAGTTGTTAATGGCGAGATAGGTGTTGATATTGGCCCTGAAACTTGTTAATTGTGAAAAAAGAAATTGGAGTTGTTAATTTCGAATCCAGAATTGTTAATTAAGATATGAGTGTTGTTATTGGTCTTGAAACTTGTTAAGTGTGAAAAAAGAAATTGAAGTTGTTAATATTGAATCAGGAGTTATTAATTAAGAGATGGATATTGTTATTATCCCTAAAACTTATAAAGTGTTAAAGAAGAAATTGGAGTTATTAATTAAGAGATAGGTGTTGTTATTTCAAAGTGCACTACAAAAAAAACAGTCAATTACCCACATAAATTACCCACGGAATTCCGTCTTTGAAATCAAATTACCGACGGATTAGGGACGGAAACGCAATTACCGACGGATCACCGACGGAATTTTTTTCGTCTCTAAAAAATCCGTGGCAAATTGATTTACCGACAGAATTTTTATTCCATCGGAAATTACCGACGAATTACCCATAGAAAAAATTCCATAGGTAATTACCAACGGAATTTACCCACGGAAAAGTTTTCGTCGGTAATTACCCACGAAATTTTTCCGTTGGTAATTTAGTATTATTTTTTAAAAAAATCCACGTGGTAACCTTAAAAGAGGCCAAGTGGACATCACCGAAAACCCCCAGCCGCCCAACCTCGCATCCGACCCCGACGGCCCCCAAGCAAGGGCCACATGTCTCTAACCTTGCGCTACGTGTCTCTGTGAGATAATTGTTGCATTCTGTGACAAAGGGGGATTCGAACCTCTGACCTTTTGTATGTGTTCTGATGCCTTTGCCAGTTGAGCTGCTTTCACCTTACGTTATTTATTCACGTAATAATATATATAATGTAATAATTAAACAATATATATAATATTAAGATAAATATATATATATAATTAAATATATATTTATATATAATTACATATTTCATTTTTTATAATATAAAATATAAAATGTTTTAACTTCTAATTTCGTTTAAATATTTAATATTAATATAAATATATATAATATTACATATATATTTACATATAATTATATATTTCTCTTTTTATAATTTAAATTTAAATTTTTTTAATTTCTTATTTCTATTAAATATTTAATATAAATATAAATATATATAATATTTAAATATATATTTATATATAATTATATATTTGATTTTATGATATAAAGTTTAAAATTTTTTATTTTTTATTTCATTTAAAATTTTTATTATTAATATTATATATATTTAATATATTATATTAAATATTAATTTTATGGTATTTAAATTTTTATTTGTTATAGATTATTTTTATTATTTTATATAAATTATTAAATGATAATAAAAAAATTATTAATTTTACCGACGGATTACCCACAGAATTCCGTCGTTAATTTCTCATTCAAATTACCCACAAAATTCCGTCGGTAATTTCTTATTAAAATTACCCATGGAATTCCGTGGGTAATTACCGACGGAAAAAATTCCGTGGGTAATACGTCAGGAGCTACCCACGGAATCTTTTCCTTGGGTAATTAGAGACGGATTACCCACGGAATTCCGTGGGTAATTTCTCATTCAAATTACCCACGAAATTCCGTGGGTAATGCGTGGGTAATTACCGACGGAAAAAATTCCGTGGGTAATCCATCAGTAATTACCGACGGAATTTTTTTCATCTTTAATCCGTCGGTAATTAGAGATGGAATTTTTTTCTGTCGGTAATTTTTTTGAAGGAAAATCCGTATATAAAACGTCAGAAATTACCGACAGAAATAATTCCGTCGGTAATAGCATGTTTTTTTGTAGTGGTTGAGAAAGAAAGTGGAGTTGTTAATGTATAATACAGTGTTGTTAATAAAGAGAAAGGGGTTGTTATTGGCCCTGAAACTTGTTTAGTGTGAAAGAAGAAATTGGAGTTGTTAATGTTGAATCTAGAGTTCTTAATTAACAGATAGGTGTTGTTGTTAACCCTGAAATGTGATAATTATGAAAAAAGAAATTAGAATTGTTAATGTCAAATCCGAAATTATTAATTAAGAGATAAATATTGTTATTGGCCCTGAAACTTGTTAATTGTAAAAGAAGAATTGAAGTTGTTAGTGTCGAATCTACAGTTGTTAATTCCGAGGATCATGTTGTTATTCTGAAGTGGGGGGATAGTAGAGCCGGGAATTCAGGCCGAGCCCGTCAAGGGCCGGGCCTATGATTTGGAGGCTGAAAATGAAAGCAGGCCTAAAAAGGCCGGCCCTACTGTAGCCCTGAGGGCCGGCCCTTTTAGGCCCGTTTAACTTTTTTTTTTTAAAATGGGCAGTAAGCATTGGTCAGAGGTAGAGTTAACCTAACCTAACCCTCATATCAAAAATGCTCTCACATTGATTCATACATCATTTGAAGCTTCTCTTCTTTGATTTTCTTTTTTCTTTTTTTGCATGTATATGCCAAAATCCAAATCAGGTGTTATATTATTACTGATATTTGAAGCTTGTAGGCTTGTTTGATTGTGGCTGTGAACTTATTTAATTGGTTATGAACATTAATTATAGTTTGAACTTAAGTTTTAATGTTTGTGTTTTATTAAACTTGGATAATATTTATGTTTTAAATTAGTGTTGATGATATTTATGTTTTAAATTAGGTATTTTAGTCTTTATGAGAATAAGAAAAAAAAAAAAGGAATGGCAAAAAAAAAAAAGTAAACGGGGCCAAAAGCCCGCGGACCTAACTTGAACGGGCCGGGCCGTCCTAAAAGCGTACGGATTTGGACTCGGGCCTAAACAGGCCGGCCCGTTTTCCCAGCACCAGGGGATAGAGGGATGAAGAGCATTTTTGTCATTGGGCTGAGATTTCAAAATCCCAAATTCCTTGTCCGTCTGACACCCGCCTAATTTGTCATTTCCCATTTTCAATATACTGAATTGTCCCTACAATTTTTTAGGTTCTTATTAATAAATATTTTGTTTCTTTAGTCCTTCTCCCTAATTCTCCCTAAAATCTCAGCATATATTTAAGTTACACATTTAAAGCTGTTGGCGGGGAAAAAAAAAAGTTTACACATTTAAAGCATTATTTAATCTTATAAAAAAACAAAAAATCATTAAATTTAATCATTCAAAACTTTATAATAGACCATTCTAAGCTTACATATCTACGCAAATAACTCCTCACTACCATTAATTTGTTACTTTGTTCGTTATTTCACTAAAATAACATACTATGATAGAGTTTATTTGTCCTGTGTAATATCCCAAAATATACTCAAGGGCTAAATGTATAGAATAGATAGTGGGATTAATGACAGAATTACCTCTTGAAATTTTGTTATAAATTTAGTTAAATTTCACATGCAAAATTGGTAACTAAGTATTATATTGCAAGATGATATTTTACAAGATCATCTTCTTCTTCAAAAGGCCATGATTCACGTATAACAAGGGGGAAAGCCAAGAGAAAAAAACATATTGGCTATTAAATATGACATATGGAAGCAATTGGACCAAGTTATAAAAAGATGAGGACTTGGTCAACAATCTCATGCTAATTGGGGAATTAACTTTATTATTCAAGGAGATATTATCAAAGATCATCATCTTCTCTTTTCCTAGGCTTCATTTTTGTATAACATGAGGCAAGAAAGAGAAACAAACATATGACCAATTAAAAGGAGAAGACTTGGTCAACAATTTCCACTAAAAGTAACATGTGAGGAGGTAAACTAAGATAATGGTAGAAGGCTTCTTTTAACTCCTTTTGGTCATTATTTTTGGTCAACAATTGTGGGCTAAATAAAAGAAGATAAATTGAACAAAAAAAGGGGCCACATATTCGTATGTCATCAAGAAAGAAAGAGAGAAGATGAAGCAAAGTTTTCTTGGCTCATTTTGGACGTCCAACACATGAATAAAGAAAAGACTTGATGAATCAATTTTGACCACAACTTTTTACCACCTTTGGACCACAATTTCGGCTGCCTCTTTAAGTGATAAGGGAAAGGAAAATATGATCAGTTATTCACTCTCTCTCTCATTCTCTAAGTCGGTTCAGCAGTGCAACCCGAGAGAGCAAGGAGCAAGTGAAGGTAAGACTTTAATCTTGATTTTCACCTCCTTAACCTCATCTATGACTCAAGAGTCCTTCATGAAACTTGTTCCTCTCTTCCTTAGCTTCATTTCTATGGTTTTTGTTTTTGAAGAAGAGGAGTTTTCAGCCACCTTGCAAGAACAAAAGCTGAAGAATCAAAGAAAGAACTTAAGAAGAAGCAAGAGGTGAGTATTAGCATCAATTTGAGCTATTGGTTGTGTTGGTTGAATGAGAATTTTGGCATGTGTAAATCTGCCCTGATTTTGGCTAAACAAGGGTTTGGGTAATTCATGATGTTTTGGTTATGTTATTGGTGGTTTATGATGATTGGAAACCATTTGACATAAGTTTGATGCTGAAATTGGAAGTTGGTAATTATTGGAATTTATTTTGATTTTTCTTCCAAAACAGGACATGGAGAATGAGTGGGAATTTGTTAATTTTGATGTTACCATTGTGTTCTACATGAAAAATTATGTGGGAATAGCCCTAGGTTGTGAATTTTGGGTCATTGGAACTCAAAGTGTAAATTTGGGTTTTTAGCCTGAACAGAATTCCAGCGAGGTACTCTACTTGGGTGGTATTTTTGGATAACCAAATGATCTCTAAAAATTGTGAAACTTTTCAGTATTAAATTTCACATTCCAAGCTTCAAAACGGATATATAATTTGTGTCATTTCGTTTCTTGAGCTGTGAGTTCTGGTTGCCCAAAGTTTTATGTCGAAACTGGACTTAATTCTGGAGCAGTGTGGGATTTTGTGTAATTCTGGAATTTTGTGGTGATTTCCAGTAATGATTCATATTTTTCCTATAAAGAGGACTTCAATAGCTTTCCATAGGACTTGGGATCACCTCATTTCGATTTTTTTAGAATTAGTTATGATTTTTGAAAATCTGGAGAAAATTCTGGCAGATTTGGTCTCTTATGCGAAAATTGAAAATGTAATGGCATAAGGTAGTATTGTTGAACTTTGAGGTTAGGAATTGGTCTTTTAGATTAATTGACCACTTTAACTCCTTAGTTGATTTGATTAATGTCCCTAATGATAACCAACTTGAGTATTTGAATTAAAGAAGTGGATTAAGTAATAACATGTCGCCCGTAATTCTAATTATAGGATTTGACATTTGCCCTGCACGTGATAAACCAGTGCCAGTGCACAAGCGGAAAGAACAAGGTAGTGACTCTTTCTCTTATTCTATGTATGATGCCTTGCATGTATGTCATTTCATTAATATGCCGTGATGTAACATTGCCGTTGTTCTGCTGTTGTGAAACATGCTGTTGTGAAATATGCCGTTGTGAATGCAGTGAAAGCTGTTGCAAAAATGCTGTTGTATTATTTTTTTTTTTTTTTTTTTTGCGTACAAAGGCAAGCAAAGCTTGAAGAATTACAAGAAAGCTATGAAGTTTACATCACCGGATCTTCTTGTGGTATTCCACCACATTCCATCACAAAAAGCTGGTTGCATTCCATCGGGCATGTGTCTAACACAAAAAACTCCTGATTACTCAACTGAGCTTTTCTCTCTAGATAGTCAGCGCATCGGATAGTCTCTCTGTGGGCATGAGTGATCACCAAGTCCCAGTCCCTGTAAACGAGTGATCTAGTATCTAAGATGACATCAAACAGAGGATGAGCAGTTCCACCATCTATGGATAACAGTTGAATAGCCTGCAAAGAATCTGTAAAGAGCCTGATCCTGGTAAAACCCAACTGCTTACATAACTGTAGTTCGCTGTGAATTGCATGTATTTCCGCAGCAGCCGAGTTATTAAGCCCTAATCTCTTTTGAAATCCACATATCCAGGTGCCCTGGTGGTCCCGTATAACCCCACCATAAGCCGCATGTCCATTGCGGTCTCTGGAACCATCTACATCCACACGTACATAGCCCGGAGCTGGAGGTTGCCAATGGTCTGTTCCCCTCTGTGGTGTATGGAAAATCTGATGACGGAAGCTGCCAAAAAATGCTGTTGTATTATTGTTGTTGTGATTTGCTTACATGCTTTGTGATTGTACATGTTATAAGTGAATTGTTACTACTAGGATTCTTTTGAATCTCATTCTTTCCAATAATTAACCTACAGCAAGGGCGAGCGGTTCAAAGGAAAAGGAAGTGATGAAGGGCAGTTAGAGCTCCTAGCTAGGAGTTTTAATTTTGGTAGTTGGTTGTCATATTTTGTTGGGGATTAGTTGCACATGTTGTATATATTGAATAGTGTTTGTAATCCCCTATATGGGAAACTAAGCTTTGTAAATCCTTTATTAAGTAACGAAACCTGAGCGTTGTCGGGAATTTTTGGTTGCACTCTGATATGTATAAATGGAACTGAACTGGACAGACCAATTATATTCGAGATGTGAACGTGAGACCGCACTAAACAAGTTTTAGAAAAGTTTTAAATTAACCACTGGTCTCTATTTCAACTTAATGACGCATTCTCGAACTATAAATTTAGCCATTAAGGTAGGGGGTTACATCCTGCAATCTATCAATCTCATTAAAATAATTCTTGTTATTTAAATTAGAAATATATATATATATATATATATATATATATATATATATATATATATATATATATATATATATATATATATATATATATATATATATATATATATATATATATATATCTCTATAAAGCTTGTGACATTTTATTTTTCCCCTTCGCAGAATCCTCTTTAAAATATTATCTATCTTTCTTTTCTTTTCTTTTTTTGGCCAATTTAAAATATTATCTATCATGTGCATTAATTTGAGAGTTGATTGATTTAGATAGTACTAAAAGAGAACAAGGAAATGTCACATGTCATACCTAACAAATAACAATTTTTTCCATGGTTAGAAGTCCATTTCATATGTGGCTCCACAAAAACTTTGTTTTCATTCAAAGAACTCGTATTTTATTGATATGTATTATTATAAACTAAATATGAAATCAATTTGTACAATCCATGCTTTATGAACGTTTTTTTCATTTCATGTTAATAGATTGCTTTATTGATTGCTAACGTTAATGCCAAACCCAATCATATAATAAATTCATATGACATTGCATTCTTAGAATTTGTTAGTTGTTGAAGGGCCTTAAATTAATAGAAGCTCTTCCACCAAAAATACCTGGGTAGTTTGATAAGAAGGATTTGGAGGAGGGGAGAGAAAAAAACTTTTGAGTTAGATTTGGAAAAAAAAGAGTTAGAGAAGTGAGGTTAAAAAGTTTTAATTAATTTTTTTTATTCTTTTATCTTACATCTTTTCTTGATTAAAAATTTATAATCTCATTTCTTTATCATTTTTAAATACAACTCATAAAAATTTTCTCCCCTTTCAAATTTGCATAGCAAACAACCCCTTTGCCTTAGCTTTAAGACCGGTTATCATGAAAATCGGTCTAAAAAATATGACTGTTTAGATCTTATATTTCACACAACCGGTCTTGAAAGTTATTTTTTGTATTTTTAATGAATAACGAATCAATGGTGATAGTGCAGTATATATATTATACATATAGATGGTCTAAATTTCTGTGGTTGTTGATGAAATAGTCCAACAAAAGTAACGTGGGCAGTTTGTTTGCCCATTTCCTGCAGAGCTGTGTTCATTTCAGGAGCCAACAAATGATAGAGGTTAATTTAAACAATATCATTGATTAGACGCTTATGCTGATGATAATGCTTCTTCATGAAAACTCTAAAAGCACCCTCTACAATAGTCCGCCATGTCTACAAGAACCAGCGAACAATTAGTTAATGTGAGCTCATACAAAAATTGTTCTCAAGAATAGATAGATAATCAACAAAATCAAATTGAGGGAACAATACACGTAACAGGAGCAGACCTTCTCGAGAGTACTGAAGAGGGATCTGTTTCTGATATCCCTGGCCTTAAGGCGGAAGCGAGCAATGCCAAGCTGGTGCAACAAAGCGGAGTGGTGAGTGGCGGCGGGAGGGAGAAGCAACCACCTCTCAACTAAAATGGAGCCTGAATGGGAAGGGGCTGCGGCAGTGAGATTCGACGATGGATTAGATTTGATTTTGGGGGAAGGGGAATCGATGTGAGCAAATTTTTGAAGAAGCTAGTCGGAAGATTTCTTGGCGACATGTTGAATAGTAGAGGAGGAGGCGGCGGCTGTAGGAGGAGGATCGGCCATTGAGGAGGAGGAGGAGGGGAGGGGGAATAGTGGGTGTGGATATAAAAGCAAGGGAGGAAGAAAGGGTTACGAGAAAGAGAGGATTCAAATAACGCAAGATTCAATTTATTAGACGCGATGATGAAAGGGTTACGTTTTGAGAAAGAGATAAATTTGGGGCAAATCTTTTAGATCGATTATAATCAAAATAAGGTCTAAAAATTTCATCTTTTAGACTGATTGTTTGAAACATTTGATCTTAAAAGAAAAAAATGTATATTATTTCTTAATTCCGCATCTTTTAGACCGGTTATAAGAAACAGCCAATCTAAAATGTTTTTTCTTTTAGACCGGTTATTAGTGATAACCGGTCTAAAAAGTTTCAAATTTTTTAAATTTTTAATTATTTTTATCTTTTTAGACCGGTTGTTTGAATAACTGGTCTAAATAATATCTTTTAGACCGCATATTTTAAGAACCGGTCTAAAAAAATTTTCATAATTACAAAATTACCACCGGTCATACTTTTTATACCTTATCCGCAATAACCGATCTAAATGTTATGGTCTAAAAGGGCTATTTTGTAATAGTGCAAATCCATGACTATATATTCATATTGTTAAAGCGTCACTTTCTCGTAGAAGTCATTCTTATCTTTTCGATTTTATTGATGTCTTCTAAGAGACAATTTGTTCAAATGTCTTTGTAATATAATAGCAATATGTTTTTTAGAATGATGAATGATTGAATTTAGGGAAAAAGAAAGAAAAAAAATTTTAAAATTGTAAAATCCCAAATCACATTTATTACCAAAAGTTTATAAGGGAATGACAAAGCTTGATAAGTAATTCACCACTTATTTTTTGGAAAATACCTAATTTAAAATTTTATAAATTCAAAATTCTTTTTGTGTCTTTTTCCCTTTCATATATATGACGATTTATATTTTAGTAATTAAATTCAAAGAGTATAAGATCTTACAAAATATAATTCGAATATAGATCTCATCATTTTACAAAGAATCTAAAATAAGTTGGATTAATAGTATTTATATCTATCATTTTTTATCAAACTAATTTGCCCAGTTTATAAACTGATAAATAATCTAATGATACATAACATATATTATGATTAAATAATTTATTTTGTTTTCTTAATTTCTCCACACCAAAAAGTTAACTGACTCTTATATCAAGGATTAGAGGTAGTATTATATAACGTGTCAACTTGAAGAAATTTCGAAGTTCCTCTGTTGGCTACAAAATCCCTGAGCAAAGTTAGCCCCTGGTGATCAAGTTGAATCATATCTATACCACCCTCACCCATCTAATGCCTCCTCACCTTCTGCTAAATGTAAAAAATAAAGATTGCAGTTTACACCTCAAATAAACGATGCTGTTGAGGATTAATTTTCTAAACAGACGCATACACATAATATGATTTGATCCCGGCAGCTGTAAAGAGTCCCACACATGAGATAGGTTTTGAACAAAGAACCTTCTAAGGCCTTGGGTTCTCCAACTGTGGGATATGATTCTCCCAAAAACTTAAACCATAATCCTCCATCTTCAATATGCACAAAATAATATAATAATAATATTCAATAGCCATATGTGCACAAATATTAAATGAGAAGTTTAATCATGCTTAATTAGCCACAATCCACCGCTAAAATGACTAGATGAAATGAAAGGAATATAAATATGGTTTATCATCTTGTTTTTATTTCAGGCAAGGGGTTAAGATTGGCGTTAAATTTAGAATGTTACATCAAGTATCTTAAGATAGTTTTTCAATTGCCCTTAGTACTTTAAAGGTTTTTTTTTTTTTTTTTTGCAATTTTAATGGGATATTGTTTTGGGTAAAACGAGAGATTTTAATTTATGAAAAAGGTCTACATTTTCAATGTACATCTTTCATATTGCCCCAGAAAAAAATAATTTAAGGACGAAATGGTATCTAAACAATATTTTAAGTGTAAAATTGCGCCATAAATAATATCAAGGCATTAGATGCTACTTTATTCTTATCCATGCAGCTCGTTTGGTTATCCTGTAATTTGTACCCCACTCTATTTTCACCATTGTTTTATTCTTATCTTCTTCACTCTAACACGCTTCACAATTGGTTAATTATTTATACTAGTAATCTCATATAAGTTTCTATTTATTATTTTTTACTCAATTATTATGATATTAGCAGCATAAATAATGAATTAGTTCGGCAATTTAACAACTCTTTGTGTAAACAAATGTAACAGGCACGTTCCGGAGGAGGTTTAGAACTTTTAAAGCACTCATTGTACCATCTCCTATAAAATTACATAAAGTATCGTATATAATATGAAACTCAAAACAAAATTTAAATTATTTATTAATTAGGAGTACCATTTATGGTAAATTCTGTGCTTGCTTCTTATAATATTGATTGACTTGAGAGAGTCACGTTGTCAAACTTATATACTCTACCTCCGCTCTCTTCCAATGATTAATCTTGTACTTGTACACAATATTTCTCTTTTGTTAAAAAAATTTGAACGGCAACCGCAGTACCTAAAAAGTATAGGGATCGAACCCACCACAAAGGGCACATTTGATGCCACTAGACCAAAGGGTCTTCCACCCCATATTTCTCCAACCAACCAAGAAAAGGCAGAAAATCACCAAAAAAAAAGCTTCAATGGAAATTCATTTCTTTTCCCATCTCCCCCATGAATATCCCTTCATTCAAACATGTCCTAAGCTAAGAGATCCAACATTGGATTAGAATAACACACTTCATAATCTAAAAGCGAATATTTTCTCCATAACGCAAAAGATGAAATCACCTCAAAATTAACAATAAAAAGTCCCATGCCGCATTGTATTACTAGCATTAGCAGTTTGTTGGAACCCACCAGATTGACCACAGAAAAAGCTAGACCGTCACTAGATGTGCAAACACATTAACGGTAGAACCTAAAACTCTGCCTCGCTCTCACGTGTCTCCCATGATGGCCTGCTCTCATTTGCAACATCCTTCTTGATAAATCCTCGTATTGGTTTAATGATAAGGAGATACTGTTGACAGGCACATAGATTGAGAACCATTACTTTTTTTGTCAATATATAAAATAAAAAAGAAACAAGATTCAACTCAGATGCTTACTTGGAGTGCAAGAATAAGAGGAATCCATAATTTTCCGGTCTGATTTGGATTTGGCCCTTCAATCAACTTCTGGTCAACATGTATAGATTCACTGCCGTTCAATCTGACCTGTGTGATTATTTCGACTAACTTGGGAATCCAAGCAGTACCATCTGGAAGAACCTGTCATTCAGAAGCAAACATTTGCTCAATATCTAATAACCAGCATAATATTTCAATCACCCAAACAGGACACAAGAGGACAATTCATCAGATGCAAAAAGGATGAGAATCTAGAATAATCTTTCATGTGTACACGTGTATGGCCCAGATGAATTGTAATAGCCTATATATAGCCATTACTGTACCAAAAGGCAAATCACTGAAATACAATTGCAGATTTCCAATATCTTTCTGTTATTGCTTATTAATTTCGTTTACATTTTTCTTATTGTTGAAAATATCTAACTAAAGAGAATGTAAAGATCGATGAACTAAAGAGAACACAAAGAAATACCGTCAGGCAAATATCTAACCTTTTCATCATTTTCATTCTTATTGCATCTTCCACTGTTCTCAATCAAAACAACAGGGATAGCAGTAGCCTGGGAGACAAAAAGGGGGGGAAAAAAAAGTTAAAGTTTATGAATTAAATGTAAGAGTACATAACAGTTCTCAACCCCACATGTCCCGCATTTCACAACATAGATCATCAGAGGAAAGGATTTAAGGAACACAAGCAGCGTCACTTGAACATAGGATTACTTACTAATGGAACCCACCAGAAAAAAATGAAGCAAATAGTCTCAGTAACACAGTTTTGCCCTAAAAATCCCAAGCATGTCATTATGAAACCATGAGCCACTCATAAAAGGGAAGCCCAAAAGACAGTATTATCCCAAATGAAACTTCTCCATGAGGACCTCAAAATTTAGCTCCCACCAAATACATGGCAAAGCAACATAAACAAAACATCTCCAACCTTGACCTGTTCACTGATAGCTCCAAACTCTGAGCACAAACTCAACATTTCTTAAAGCACCCAAAGAGTATAAATTATATAGAAAGACACTATTAGGCATCTAAAAAGGTAGTATAATTTAATTACTCCCAATTAACGATACTACTCTGGACTAAGACTTGGGGGGGGGGTTTTCAGGCTCACACCATATAGCCCTCTGTATCCGTAAGGCCATAACTTGTACGTGGGTAATATACATTAAAATGAACGAACCATATTGATCATTAATTCAACATGGGCCAGAGTATATTCCTACATGTGAGACCAGACGTCACAAAAGTGACTGGCTATCTCCCTCGCAAATTGATATGCATTTGAGCTATGATATTCAGCTTTTACAACAATTACTAAAAATGAATATTTATACCTGAGAGGCATCTTTCTTTAACCGAGCACCTGATCTAATAACTTTCAGGAGGGCTTCAGATCTTTTTGAGAAGAACTCATCATAAGGCAACCCATCAGGAGGTGAGAACTGAGCATGTGAGAGTGCTATGAGAGCCTTGTCCCATATTCCTTTACCAAAAGTATCAGTTATCCCTTTGGCAACCAACTTATCCAAGTTGTCCACTCTATATGCATCCAAACGGTCCACATAAAGCAGCACATCTATGGTTTTGTTCAAAAGGAAACTGCTCTAAATCCGCACATCCCATCCAAAGAAAAGAAAAGAATAAGGGGAACGAACTGCCAGCATTCAAATTAAGACCAGTATGTGGAGTTAAGTGTGGAGAGATGTGCTAAAGTGAAACATACCGTTTTATTATATCAAGTGCCATGTCATTAATGTATCCACCTTCTATAAGACCAGGAGTGTCAATAATATTTAATGTGAATCCTGCCCTTGATCGTGATACCATCACAGGTCTCGGCCCTTCCGACTATCGAGGAATTAAGAGTTTAGATATCTAAATATAACAAGCAGCCAAAACCACTAAATAAACCATCAAGAGAAAGAAATGTACACCTGAAATGGACTGATGGTGACCACGCTCTCCCCGATGATGGAGTTAACAGTTGAAGATTTTCCAACACCCCCTTTTCCCATCACTTCAGCACTCTATGAATTATGGTCAAAATGCGAATTGGATTTGACTTTTCGCAAATCATAAGAGTGCAAACCATAAGGGTCAGTTACACATTCCCATTGTGATTGTAAGTGGGAGCTCATTAGAGTGACGTCTTCAGTTTTTCATAAGTGAAAAGATGGAATTGTGACTGAAAATAACTAAAAGCTACCACATTCATTATGCATTGATTTCTAAATAAGGGTAAAAATGATGACTATGTGTCTCTTTACGAGACACATAGACAAGGCAGTATAGAACCAGTCAACGATTCTCAATCGTCCTTGTGAGCGAGAGCTTAGAAAGGTCAATAAAGAGACCTAAGCAAGAGAAGCAAGAAGCTCCAATAAGAAGGAGTAATTGACAAAGGAATTCATGGCTGCTCTAGAAGATAGAATCGTGTTCTCTACAAGATTCCTGCAAAGGCAAAAAGGAAGAAAGTGATGGAAGTGATGATTCATTGAGAAAGAATCATGTTTGAGAATTAGTTGCTCTAATCCAAGATAAGAGGGTGTTTGAAACTTGTCAATTTTGAAGAAAAGAGATTAAGAGTGAATAGATCAATTAGCAAATACAAGACTTATTTGATTGCAAAGGGGTGAGCATAATAGGAAGACTTTCATCTTACCTGTTGTGCATTTTAAATAGACTTATTATGGCAACAGTTTACTGTTTAAATTTAGATATACATCCAGAGGTGTGAAACCTATATCTTTAAGTGGTAATATGGATGACAAAATCCATTTGCAACGACAATTAGATTTCACTAGAAGTGGTATTTGAGGTTTCATAAAGGGAGAACCTCATGTTTTTTACAGAAATCCTTTATGGATTGAAGCAATTATCCTGACAGTAATGCATAAGGTTTCGTAAGAGCGATAACCTAATGTAGTTTTTTTAAATGGTTGAAGAGAACCATTGATAAGTAATGTTTTGATGTTATCCTTTTAAATGGATGATATACTATTAGCCAGAAACAGTTTGAATCTAGTAGTACATACTAAAGAATGGTACTCATAAATTCTGAAAAGAAGCATATGGGTGAAGCAATGCATATTCTTGGATTTGAGATCTAGTGAGATAGTTTAAGGAGAATCCTCTCTGTTACAAGAGAATTATATTAGGAGATTCTTGAGCGATTTTATATGGGCGAATGCAAACCCATAAATACTCCAATGGCTTCAATAATGATTTTGAATCTCGATATCTGTCCCTGAACTAAATCAACACAGAAAATGAAAAAAGGTTTCCATGCAAACGATGTTGGTAGTCTTATGTACGCAGTGATGTGTGCAAGACCGAATATCTATTTTGTAATAAGACTTGTATGTTGGTACTAGTCTAACCATTGTGAGAGACATGGAATGTCTTCACAAGAGGTCTTGAGATATTTTTCAGGGCATATAATGATCATGTGCATATTAATGTACTATATCAGTACGTGTGGCTATATGGCTAATGATGTTTGAAAAAACATCTATAATTTGAAAGTGAGAATTTAAATCTAGTGTTAATGTATTGTGAAAATATTACAGTCATTGCCTAAGTAAAAGACCCTAATATCATATCAAGACTAAACACAAATATGTGATTCTTGTTAGAAATACTATAGCACATGAAGTTGTTGTTGAACAACACATTCCTATGCAAAGTCCCCAAACTAAGCAGGTGGCTAGAGAAATACATGAAGAGCATAATGAGTCCTTTGGCATGCATAGGAAGTGTGAAGTATAGATACTTCATTATGGTTTTACATGTGTATGCGAAAGAATACAATGTCCAGTATCTCGTATAGGTTGATGAGGTCGGCTTTCTCACACAAGCGACCACCTTTGACACTTAGAAGGAGTGTGCAAAGATGAGACATATATGTTCACCAGTAAAGCAGTGAGAGAGCAGATATGGTAGAGAAGAAACAAAAAACTAAATGTCTCCTCGACTTAGTAGTGCATTCAGTTGGGATGAGATCTGTAATTATAAATATGGATCGAATCATGGAAACCTACGTCCATAATACTTGTAGCCAGACAACAAATTCTTCAAATCGACGTCATGTGAGTAAAGCTGAATAATTTTGGTTTAGATATTGTGCGTGTTTAAACTTAAGTTTATACGATGTTAATGGTAAGATTAAAATGACATACACTCTTATAATATAAGAGCAACATCGTAGCATGCGATTCATACCACATGTGCTAGATAACCGTAAACAGGAAGCAAGTGAAAAGATCTTCATTGTTATGTGAGTCCAGGAAAGGTTAACCCTTTCATGATGTCCTCTGACTTTGACAATATCATGGAGATATGTTTTGACGTCTACTACTTTAGCATTTTTCCTATGATTATGATCGATACGATCTAAAGGCATTATGTTAAGAAAGCGGTTGATTCCTATTGAAATGATATATGGGCGAAAGAAAGATTACTTGGAATATACACACTTATGCTTATGTTTGACACTAGTCCCTTATGATGTTACTTGGGTAATTTCATAAGTATAGATACTATGCATATGAGAAAGGCAATCTGAGTTTTATCTTGACTCAAGAGGGATTAGATTGGCCATGAAGAAACTGTATATGGGTTAAAATCTAAGACATCGGTGGCATTATATTAATATGATTAAACTGCACTAAAGGGTTGTTTTGTGTTGGTCTCTGTGAAAGGGATTCCTAGTATAAGACACCCAAATGGAGACGTCATGCCCATGTGGTTACGGTAGAACACTTAGTATAACAGAAGGATGGAAGAAAAAGAGATATGACCCATAACATTTGATCCACCAAGTGTGAATGGGAGATGTTGGAATATGCCTGGTCCACCCTTGGTGGATCAGGCCTAAGCCCAATTCAGTTGGGGCTATTATAAAATTATGAAAAGGTTTGGGTTTGAATAAGGAGTTTTATCCTTATGATTTGAAATTCAAATCTATAACCTTTTATACATGAAATATGAGAGTGATAGATTGTGGGAGTCAGTTGGTTTTATTCTCAGAAAAACTTACAAAAACTTCTCTCTTTTGTTCCTCTTCATCCGGATGGTAAATCTGCCGTATAATGTTATCAGAGTTTGAAAATGTGCTACGATCTCGTGTGGGTACTCAGTGAATCAATTGGATTCCAGCTTTATCTGAAATCCTACAAAAGTGCTCATAAGCCAACTTGAAGTTCGGAACATAAGCTTCAATATTCATCCCAAAACCTTACTTCCCACAAATGTCATAAGAAACTTGAGTTTTTTTGGAACAGGAAGGACCAGTGGGGCCAGAGAAATGATGTGAGACTTGAGGACTTGACCTGCAACATTTATGAGGTCTGTTGAAATGGGAATACCAATCATGTGTTGGTCATCATCTTGTTGAAAAATACAGTTATAGCTTCTGTCATCGGAAGCCGTGTGGGTACGAAGTGTGTGAATGATGTGGTACTTTGAACGGTGACGATATGAAGGATAGTTGGACAGGAGAGCAACAGAACCACCCATGCGAAACAGACAATTGACGGCGAGCATTGAAAGGTTGTTGCCCAAGTACATCCCTGTGTTTGTATTTTCAATGCTCACCACCATGGCGTAAAGTTGGGGTGTGACTGTGATGGCATAATATTAGGGTATATGTGTTAGATGGGTACACTAAGTTATTCTTAAATAAAAGGGTTAATTAAGTTGCAAAAAGATTTATGAATTTGTATATCCAATGTGAAAAAATACTTTTTCAGGAGCAAAAATATGCTTGAATTTTAAAAATCGAAGTAAAAATGACAAAATCGTTAAAAGGTGGTTTTAATAGTTTTCATTTTTATTGTTTGATTTTTAAGTTGACGGAAATTTTTGAATCTAAAAATGTTCTAACTTTTTGCACATTAAATATAAGTTGATAAGCATTTTTGAACCATAATCCTAAATAAAAAAATAGAGATGATATGAAGAACCTGACTTAGGGTGTTTGCTGCAACTCCTCTAATGCCTCCTGCCCCTCAAATTTTTCCAACTTCCCAAACGCCTTTCCTTTTTTTTTTTTATCATTAGATTCTACATGAAAAATGTAACATTTTAATATCTTATGGGTAAAATATATTGCAGTTTTTTCAGTTTTGTTTTTATGAATTTTCAAAGATAAAATACTCTAAAATTATGAATTGAAACCTACATTGTTTTTTTCCCATAAGATATCAAATATTAGCTCATTATATATAGAATCTAATGATAAAAAGAAATAAGAAAAAATATTTTGAAAATTTGAAAATTTTAAGGGATAGCAAAGGATGCATTAGAGAAGGAGCAGCAGACACCCCAAACCCAAATCAGACCTGGAGGAGGCACTAGGCACAATCGAATGCTAGAACTCCACTGCTGCAGCCCATGCCAGTAAGATTGAAGATAGGCGTTGTCGGCTTTGTGTCTTAGTAACCTCTTCAAAATTAAACCAAGGATTGTAATATAATGTGCAATCCCAGATTGTCTCTCGAAGAGCCTTTTATTAGTTACCTAGAAACTAAGTACAATGACTGACCTGAAATGATAAAAAGGAAAAATTTGATCTTTTGAAACTACTTTATGCAATTTAAAATTAACTTGTTCTATGCTAATTCTTTTTGTGATTTTTCTTTACAAAATGAAATGGAATGATGATGCAATTAATGAAATAAAAGAAACAAGAAGATCAACAATGGAATAAGCAATCCCTCATAGCAATGGCACAAGCAATTCTCACTTCAAATTATTATGGGAGATTAATCATGCTAGTTCCAAAATAACTCCAAGGGCCAACCCTTAGACTAGGTCTAACTTAGATTAATTAATACCAAGTCACCTTCATATTAATCTCTCTAAATTGGGTTGATTAAGTACTCTAAAAATTAAATGAACTTAAAAATCATATTTAACTTTTGATCCAATAACCGAGTCACCTCGCATTACCACTCGATTTTCTCGTTAATCTTAATTTAACAATGGCAACCCATATGAAAAATAAAAATTAATGATGCTAAAATCCAATGGTAAATACAATTAATACATTCACATTCAATTAAGCAATGTAAACACAAGACACTATTGATCCACTAATCAAGCCACCTTGAAATTAGCACAAAATGTTCACAAAATCATCAATCCAATAACTAACCAGCATAAAGAAATATAAATTAAGCTAATTAAACACAATGTCAAGCGTCTAACAAAGATTCAAACAACATCTAATCTCTAGATACATCAAAATAAATCAATTTACACTACAAAAAAAATGGTAATCTGTAGCGGTGGTATTGTAGCGGTTATATGAAACCGCTACAAATTATAGCATTTGTAGTGGTTTCAAGCTAAACCGCTACAAATCTGTAGTGGTGGTATTGTAGCGGTTATATGAAACCACTACAAATTATAGCATTTGTAGCGGTTTCAAGCTAAACCGCTACAAATTTGTAGCGGCAAGCTACGCTCCAAGTGGCACGACAGATTAGCAGCGTTTTTTGTACCGGTTAGGAAGAACAAACCACTACAAATATGGCGTGAAATTCCCGCCAAAACTTGTAGCAGTTCAGTTGTAGCGGTTAATAAACAAAAACCGCTACAATATTCCCGCCATTTGGCGCGACCAAGACCCGCCTACAGTGTAGCAGTTATTTGTAGTAGTTATAGCAACACAACCGCTACAAAATGCCAAATGTCAAGTTTTTGTAGCGGTTCTGGGCGATAACCGCTACAGAATTTTAAAGGTTCTTGTAATTTGTAGCGGTTATTGTACAACCGCTACAAATTTAAGGCGCCCTAGGTGATTTGTACCAGTTATTGGAATAACCGCTACAAATTACTGGCCTATTTAAGGAGGCCGCCTCCCCCTTCTTCTGTTTGCTCATTTTATTTCCTGGAGTTTCTCTAAGTGATTTCTTTTAGATTTGAGCGTTCAGACATCTGTGAAGGAGTTTTCGCTACAGTATTTCTCAGTATTTGTACTTGAGGTATGTATATATCACGTATTTTATTTGTATTTGTATTTTTATTAGATTTTTGCATAATAATGTGACTAAAATATTTTTTTTTTTTTGGATTTTTACAATTGATATGGCTTCAAGAGAGGATAAGGGGAAAGCCCCTGAGGTCCCCAGACCGATTTTATGAAGTGGCAGCAGCCGAGCAGGGGGCAATGGGAAGGGGCAGCATGGAGGCAGGGCGACCACGGCATTTCAGCCCATCCCCCCACAGGAGTCGGCCCAACTACAACCACCGCAGACAATATGATTAAACCATATTTTTACATAATTTTTCATGATTTATTTGGGATTTAAATGCATTTTATGAAGCATTATTGCATGATTAAGCATTAATTTTGGTTAGGAACAATTGTTTTGAATTAATGGCAATTAGGGGAAAATTTTTACAATTTATTAATTATTTTTATACAATTGTCCCTTGAACTTTTGATGCTACGTTGTGCTTAATTTTTGCATTGTAGGTGCTCAAGGATAAATCTTGAGACTTTGGAGGTCAAAAATTATTAATTTGTGGATTAGAGAAAATCACAAAATAAATCCCAGAATTTCATAGAAATTACAAGTGTATGGAGAAAAGGGACAGAAGAAATTATAGTAAAAGACCCAAAATATTCAGAAAGTTTAGTCCTGCCTCAGAACATTTCAAATTAGTTTGCTTAAGTCCCTCCTTAAGAACATTTTGGAATTGTCATGGAGGTTCCTGGTAATCTCATCGTGTGTGGGCTTCATGGAGCAGAAATTAAAGACCCAACTGTAGTGACATGCTGGTGTGGGTCGCAGCTGGGACTGAAATAAGGATCCAAAACACAGAACAAGAGACCCGACTTGGTTGGCTGTGGACATGAGATATGGACATGCAGAGATCCGAAAGAGAGAGACAGACCCGACTGATTGGAGAGCATATATCACAGTGGAGGCGCCGAGAGCAAGAGATTATCATCGCAGACCTTCATCGCATTAGCTTCTTCACCTCACATCATTATCAACGTCACTGGCGGCATCCATCTCCACCACCAACGTCGCTAGCAACGTCCGTCAAGCCCCACCGTGAACAGAGTTCAGAACAGATGACACAAGAGCATTGGCAGAGCAAAGAGAAACCGAACTAGAGATCTGGGGGCAATAGAGATCTGAGCGAGGAGTAGCACCACTTCTTCATCGCACCATGGTACCACCACCGTTCACCTCCACCATCACCGCACGAGCTTCGCCTTCCTCTGTTCTCTACCATCGGTCCTATTCAAAACCACCGTCGTTCACCATAATCGACTTCACCTTTCATCGTTTTCCAGGCTGTGACTCCTTCTGCATCTGAATTCATTTCAGCCGTGGCTTGCTCTGACGTGTCTGGGTTTAACTTCAACTGTGCCTATTTCCTCTGTTTTGTTTGTGGTTCAAATCCAGCCCATGAGTTAAATTGATTGAGGCTGATTGGTTAATTTATTCTGAGATTTTATGGCGGGGTGTTTGAATCAGAATAGGATTATATTTCTTGAAGTTATTCTCATGATTGGTTAGGCAATTTTGTGCTCTTGGGGATGAATTGGAGATGACTTGAGCTCATATGTGCTTCAAAGGGGAGTTTATTTTATCTATAGCTCATTGTATTTTTGATTTCTTAGGTTTAAGAATTCATTTATATATTGAGATTATAATTTTAGTTATGTTTTATTCTATGGATTGAGTTGTTGTGATTTAGAATTTTTAATGAGGATTTGTGCTCATCAATATATATGGTTATATATATGTTTATCTATGATTCTATTGCTTTCTATCTATTTAACATGGTATTGTTGGATAGTTTGATTGAATTGGAATTGTAGTTGAACCTAAATGCATTGCTTATTCCATAGTCACTCTCTAAGGGGTTTTAATAATGCTTAAATAAATGGGTTCATGAGTTTAAGCATTAGACTCAATGGTAATTAGGGTTTGATATATTAGAAAACTTAGAGAAACTCATTACACTAAGAGGGCTTAATAGCATTTCAAGGGTAGGGGTTCCTCTCTTGTGATGCTAGACTCAATGGTAATTGAGGTTTGGTATATTAGAAGCTTAGTGAATTAACTCCCCAAATATCTTAATTGAGCAAGAATAGTTATTGAAAACCATTTCCAAGAGCATTTTCATCATTTGCATTTCTAACCCATTCCATTCCATATCAGTTTTATTCCAAAAATCCAAAAATATTAGTTTTAAAAGCATTTTAGTTTAATTGCAATTTACTTGTTAGATAAAAACTTAAAAATCATTTTTAACTTATTTCATGTCAATCATTGCACTTAGTTCCTAGGTAATTAATAAAAGACTCTTCGAGAGATGATCCGGGATTGCACCCTATATTACAATCCTTGGTTATTTTTGAAGAGGTTACCAAGGCACAAAGCCGACAAAGCCTAATTCTTCAAGTGGCGCCGTTGCCGAGAAGCTAAGTAATTGGTTCCTTAGTAGCTAAGTGTCAATCTTTGATTAATTGGTACCTTGAGCCTTTAGGTTGCATTTTAGTTAGTTTAGGTAGTTTTGCATGTTTTTCAAAGCATATTGCATCTTTTGTTATTTTGAAATCCTTTTCTCCTTTTTCATTTGCATTTGTGTTCTCTTAGATTTTTTTTTTCCCCTTAGTTTTTATAGTTTTTTGTTAGATAATCCTCTTTGTGATTCATTGGAATTTATTGTGATTGGATTTCATGGCTTGGTTTAAGGGTAATCAAGGTTTATCCATTCACTCTCACTCTTCTATAGCATATTCGACTAAAAGGAAAGAGTCTATCTCTGAAAGCATCCATGCTATTCAACAAACATTGCACCTTCTTCAAGCCAAATTGGGATTTCAAAATAGTACAATTGGTCAAGAATGCCAAGGTCCATTCCACCCTTTATACCATGAACCCTACCAACAACCTTCATTCCAATCTCATTACCCATTCCATCAAGAATCACCCACTCCACTCTATCAAGAACCATCATATCCATTTCATCTTCCCCCATTTTCCCCTTACTTCATCCAATGTTGAACTCCCTATGAACCACCTTCTCTATCATTCTATGAACCTCCACCACAATCTCCTACCCCTCAACCTAGTGGATTGGATGCCCTCTTTTCATCCCATAACATGAATTCCCTAACAAGTACATTGACAAGGAAGTATGAAGTGCTCCAAGAGCCATACCTTCAGTTACTCTTCCATCAAGGTACAATTGGAAGCTCTAGGGAGATAGAAGAGCAATTAAAAGACATTGAGGAGTTTTTCAAAGCATACTTTGCTCATATGCTATGGGTAAAAACAAGAGGTGAAGATGGAACCCCTTAGCCCCATGACCTACAAGAAGAGGCACAAGGAGTCCAAGCTCAAGGGTCAAATGCCATTTCACAAGTGGAAGACTTCAAACCTCCGGTGCCTATTCCCACACAAACATATGAAGTGGAGCAAGTTCAAAATAGCATTGAAGAGTCTTCCTTACCATTCGGTAATTATCCTATCCTTATAAAAGTAGATTCTCCTACTACTTTAACTAGTGAAGCAATTCACGATTTGAGTGATGATGAGGTGGATGAGGAAATCATTGTTGAATCCCCTCAACTATTTGAAAATGTAATTGCTCCACCCATTAGTTTAAGTAGTAGTGATTTGATTGTACCTATTCATGACTATGATCATTCTTCTTTGTGTGATGCTTTAACTGTCGAAAATTCTTCTCTTCATAGTACTAGGGATGATTGCGCTCAATTGGATGATATATCTTCATGTTCTTGTGTTGAAGATCATATTTGTGTAGATTGTTATCATGAAAAATGCCACTTGCTTGTTGAGTTTTGAAAGAAAGCATTAAGCAAAGTGGTTGATTCTACCGTTCATCTTGATGCATCTCCTTGTACTATTGATGTTTCTAAGCATGAAACTTGTGAAAATGTTGAATCTTGTGTGGATGCTAATGTGATTGTTGTGAACGAGACAGACCATTGCCTAGAAAAAGATCTTTCTTTTGATTCCAATGAATTGCTTGATAGTATCATAAAGGAAGATTCAACTATTTTGATTGATAATATTACAAATGAAAATGATTCTTTCCATATGATTCTTTCTTGTGATTTACCACCCAACATAGAAAAGGAAAATGATTCTTTTGAAAGTTCAAAAGTTTTGGATGGTAATGATTTGAAAAATTCTCCTTCTTCTTCCACTCTTTTCCCTTCCATCTCTTGTGACTGCAATGATGATGTGGTGTACCCAACACTAAGTTGGATTCCGCACCTTTCACTTTGCAAACACAAGAGAATTTAACTGTTTGTTTGACTCCTACTGATGGGAGTACCATTGATTTCCTTGGATGTGATAGTTACTTGGAGAGTTTGGAACTTAATATGCCTTTACTTCACTTGAAATCTCTCCATGTTTCTATTTTTGGATGGGATACTGCTGTTTGCTCGGATCCTTTGCAGGCACATTCTTGGAAAGGTCATCGAAGGAACCAATATCCACCTTACATCCTTGGACCTCTTCCGATTGATCCTGAGCCACCTCCACCAAGGAAATCCAATGCGGGAGAGGTTGTTTTTAAAGACAAATGCATGATTCTCATCAGGGATGAGAACTTCTCCTTCAAACTAGTCAAGATTCTCTAACACAGGTTGTCTCTTTCCTCACTTGTTTTCTTCCTGATTCTTATGTTTCTTTGGGTTTAATTGTTGTATGAGGAAGATAAGTATGGGGGAGGGACACAATCCAGTAGAAAAAGGTAGAAGTCGCTTAGTTTAGTAGGCTTAATAAGAATCCCTTTTGTATGCTTTGCATCTGTGGCCACCACCCTACTTAATTACCATTGTGCCTTGAAATTCCATTTTCTAAGCACTCTCTTTAGAATTGCTTTACACATTGAGGACAATGTGTTGATTAAGTGTGGGGGAGGGAAATACATTTTAAATCCCATGAATTGGTTGTTTTCAAATGAAAAATGCCTTAAACTAGAAAATTTTTCAAAAAAAAAATTTCAAAAATGGCTTGCTTTGATACATGTCCTAAGTGGTAAAGGGTCCCATTTGCCACTTTGGAATGTGATTTGTGAGAAATTCTTTGAGTTTTTATGCGATCTAGTGTTTTGGCAACTTTTTGACACCATGTTTTGTTCTTTTCAAGTGAATGGCGAGAGAAATGAACCCACGCTTGGATATTTGCTTACTCCTTGTTTTCGAGAAATCAAAAGTTTCTATATTATTAGTGCTTTTAAGGGTTGAGCATTCTTATAATTGATTGCAATGTTTTGATTGATTATGTTTGTAAGGTTAGCATTAGGAATAGTGAAGTAAATGTATTGTGGTTAGTTTGCTATGCAATTGATTGAATTGAAGTGAGCACTAGGGAGAAACCTTGTTGGAAGATTATTTGGGCCTTGAATCCTTTCCATGTGTGATGTTCACTTAGTTTTTCACCTTCTAGAACTTGTTTACACTCTCATTCAAAATGATATTGGCATTAGTGTGATGGAAATGAAAGAGGCATTCAATTCTAAACCCTTTTAACCTAAACACAAACCCTCATTCATCACCATTTGTTTACCCCTTTGAGTCATTCCTATGTTGTATGCATGTCTTGTTATTCATAGTGTTCATAGTATTCTAAATCAAAGTGGTTTGCCAATAGGAAGTTGAACATTGTATATAGTGGAATGCCACGTATTAGAAAAGAGAAAGCAAGTAAAAAAAAGTGTGTATAGTTAGAAAAAAAAAAAGAAAGAAAGAGTATTGAAAAAGAAAAGAGTGAGTGTGGTTTTGAAAGATTAAAAAAAACAAGAAGAATTGAATTGAAAAAAAAAGTATTGCAAAAGAAAAAAAAGAAAGAGAATTGGATTGGAAAAAAAAAGGGAGAAGAAAAAGAAAAAAAAAAATTGATTGAATTAGAAAAAAAAAACAGAGAGAGAAAAGCAAAAGAAATACCAAGAAGGCATTTGTTCATGAATTTAGAAAAGAATTGGCAAGAGTTTTCAAGTTATTTAGATGCTATGAATTTATTCATTAACTTAGACTTGCATATCAACTATTTCTTTTCTTTGATTAATCCACTCCATCTAGCCTTCATCCATCATTACAAGTATTTTAAGCCCTCTTGATTCATTGAATTTATTGCTATAAGAAGTGGAGAACTTAGAGTTGTTACAAGCCTATGGTAAGGTGTTGATTAAGTGAACTAGAGTGAAATAACCTTAATGAGGTGAGATGAGTTAGACACTAATTTCTTGAGAGTTCTCTTATGCTTCATTCTAATATTTTGGATTGTATGGTTAGCTAATTTCTTTGCATTGTTTGACTATGACTAGTGTTGGCTTGAGCAATTTGATTAATTGATCCATTACTTTCTGATTATGAAATTGCTCGTCTTTCAATTGTATTGATGATTGGAATTTAGAAAATTGTGTGTAGTTGTCTTTGTTCAGGAGTACAAAGGTCTAAGTGTAGGGGAATTGATTGAACCATATTTTTACATAATTTTTAATGATTTATTTGGGATTTAAATGCATTTTATAAAGCATTATTGCATGATTAAGCATTAATTTTGGTTAGGAACAATTGTTTTGAATTAATGGCAATTAGGGGAAAATGTTTACAATTTATTAATTATTTTTATACAATTGTCCCTTGAACTTTTGATGCTACGTTGTGCTTAATTTTTGCATTGTAGGTGCTCAAGGAGAAATCTTGAGACTTTGGAGGTCAAAAATTATTAATTTGTGGATTAGAGAAAATCACAAAATAAATCCCAGAATTTCATAGAAATTACAAGTGCATGGAGAAAAGGGACAGAAGAAATTATAGTAAAAGACCCAAAATATTCAGAAAGTTTAGTCCTGCCTCAGAACATTTCAAATTAGTTTACTTAAGTCCCTCCTTAAGAACATTTTGGAATTGTCATGGAGGTCCCTGGTCATCTCATCGTGTGTGGGCTTCATGGAGCAGAAATTAAAGACCCAACTACAGTGACATACTGGTGTGGGCCACAGCTGGGAATGAAATAAGGATCCGAAACATAGAACAAGAGACCCGACTTGGTTGGCTGTGGACATGAGATATGGACATGCAGAGATCCGAAAGAGAGAGACAGACCCGACTGATTTGAGAGCATATATCACAGTGGAGGCGCCGAGAGCAAGAGATTATCATCGCAGACCTTCGTCGCATTAGCTTCTTCACCTCACATCATCATCAACGTCACTGGCGGCATCCATCTCCACCACCAACGTCGCCAGCGACGTCTGTAAAGCCCCTCCGTGAACAGAGTTCAGAACAGACGACACAGGAGCATTGGCAGAGCAAAGAGAAACCGAACCAAAGAGCTAGGGGGCGATAGAGATCAGAGCGAGGAGTAGCACCACTTCTTCATCACACCACGGTACCACCACCGTTCACCTCCACCATCACCGCACAAGCTTCGCCTTCCTCTGTTCTCTACCATCGGTCCTGTTCAAAACCACCGTCGTCCACCATAATCGACTTCACCTTTCATCGTTTTCCAGGCTGTGACTCCTTCTGCATCTGAATTCATTTCAGCCGTGGCTTGCTCTGACGTGTATGGGTTTAACTTCAACTGTGCCTATTTCCTCTGTTTTGTTTGTGGTTCAAATCCAGCCCATGAGTTAAATTGATTGAGGCTGATTGGTTAATTTATTTTGAGATTTTATGGCGGGGTGTTTGAATCAGAATGGGATTATATTTCTTGAAGTTATTCTCATGATTGGTTAGGCAATTTTGTGCTCTTGGGGATGAATTGGAGATGACTTGAGCTCATATGTGCTTCAAAGGGGAGTTTATTTTATCTATAGCTCATTGTATTTTTGATTTCTTAGGTTTAAGAATTCATTTATATATTGAGATTATAATTTTAGTTATGTTTTATTCTATGGATTGAGTTGTTGTGATTTGGAATTTGTAATGAGGATTTGTGCTTATCAAAATATATGGTTATATAAATGTTTATCTATGATTCTATTGCTTTCTATCTATTTAACATGGTATTGTTGGATAGTTTGATTGAATTGGAATTGTAGTTGAACCTAAATGCATTGCTTATTCCATAGTCACTCTCTAAGGGGTTTTAATAATGCTTAAATAAATGGGTTCATGAGTTTAAATATTAGACTCAATGGTAATTGGGGTTTGATATATTAGAAAACTTAGAGAAACTCATTACACTAAGAGGGCTTAATAGCATTTCAAGGGTAGGGGTTCCTCTCTTGTGATGCTAGACTCAATGGTAATTGAGGTTTGGTATAATAGAAGCTTAGTGAATTAACTCCCCAAATATCTTAATTGAGCAAGAATAGTCATTGAAAACCATTTCCAAGAGCATCTTCATCATTTGCATTTCTAACCCATTCCATTCCATATCAGGTTTATTCCAAAAATCCAAAAATATTAGTTTTAAAAGCATTTTAGTTTAATTGCAATTTACTTGTTAGATAAAAACTTAAAAACCATTTTTAACTCATTTCATGTCAATCATTGCACTTAGTTCCTAGGTAATTAATAAAAGGCTCTTCGAGAGATGATTCGGGATTGCACCCTATATTACAATCCTTGGTTATTTTTGAAGAGGTTACCAAGGCACAAAGCCGACAAAGCCTAATTCTTCAAGTCCACAGGAGACGACCGCACCAGAGGTGCCTGAGTTTGGGGGGCAGATATTAGCGTCGAGGACTTTGATAAGGAGGAGGCTCGGGAGCTGCTCCATCTCCCTGAGATTGGGATCAGGGAGATGGAGCAGTTCCTCGATAAGGAGGAGGCTCGGGAGCTGAACAACCCACGAGGGTCGTCTTCGCAGTCCACTGAGTTTGAGGTGCAGGACTAAGGTAAATAAATCTTTTAATTTAATAAATTATTTATTTAAATTCGAAATGTTAACTTTGAATTATAATTTATCTAACGTGCAGTAAACTGTGCAGATGAGCAGGGGAACGTGTCGACGAGGAGGCTGGACGTGGCCAGTGTGAACATCATGGATCGGACCCTACAAGTTATAGTGCCATGGAATGAGGGCACTGACCAGCCCATCGACAATGGGGGTCACCTGTTCAACCGCTTCCTGAACGACCTGGGCGGGAATTAGATGCGGTTCCCCCTTCACTTCAAGACGTGGAGGCACGTTCTGAAGGTGCCGAAGGACCAGGCTTGGGAGGAGATGGTTCAGGTAATTAATAGTATTTAATTAATATTTTTTGTAATTAATTCTATTTAATTAATATTTTTTAATAGGATTTTTGTAATTAATGATATTTAAATAATTTTTTTGCAGCTGCGGTTTGCCGTCCGGGCCAACCGGAAGAGGTACACCCTCGTGAAGATGGGTGACGGCTGGAGGAACAGGAGGAACCGCCTCTTCCGCAGGGTGGATAAGGATGGGACGATACCTCTGGAGCAGCTGATCGAGGGCGTCCCAGACGGCGTGCCGCCGAACGACTGGGCGGGTTTCGTCCAATTCAAGAGGAGCGCTGAGGGGCAGGTAATGTATTTATTAGATTATTTACATACTTTTTTTAATTGTTAATTATTAAATTATAATTTCAATTTAATTATTTTTAATTTGAACTTTATTAATTTTAAATGTTTTTATTGTTTTAATATATTTAATATTGTTTTTTTTCCAGGAGCTTTCTCAGAGGAACACCAGGATCCGTGCACAGCAGAAGATCCACCACACAGCAGAATCGAAGACCTTTGCTATCACCTACAGTGAGCTGGTAACTTTTCAAAATAATACTGACTTTTAGCTGATTATTTCATAATACTAATTAATTGAATTTTGTACTTGTTTTAGGAGAAGAAGGCACATCAAGAGAACCGTCAGAAGGACTATGGGGAGTTGTACGCCATCACACACAGACACCATGACGGGACTACAACCTCTCAGCAGGCAGAGGCGGCCATTGTAAGTAATTTTATTATTATAATTTTTATAAAACCAACTTAGTAATGAAAAATACTAATTAGTAATTGTTTCATAAAATGGCAGGAGCGGATGCAGCAGTCACAGGCTGAGCTGCGACAGACCCAAGCTGAGGAGTCACAGGGGTCAGTGGACCCGACGGCTCCTTTGAAGGCGGGTCTGGGTCAGGCTGAGCACCACGGACGTATGCGGGGGATGGGGATAGGCGCCAGGCCTAGCATGGTCTACGGCAGGAGTGCCGCCTCTGAGGCTGGCAGCTCTAGAGGGGTCAGACGTCCGAGGGACGAGTCCATTGACCAGCTGCGGTTAGACTTGGGGCAGCAGATGGCACAGCAGCAATAGCATATGCACCAGCTGCATCTGCAGCACATGCAGCAGATACAACTGCAGGCTGATATGATCTACGCTCAGCAGACACAGTGACGTGATATCGCGAACAACATGCTCGAGCGGTCATGGAGTCGCCTGTTCTCAGACGAGCCGCATCCACAGGTTCCCCCTGTCCCTCGATATGTTGTCCCGACTACTACTACTCCTCCTACTCCTGCTTCTGCTCCTTTTCCTGCTCCTGCTCCTTCTGATGATGATGGTGCGGTCCACTCTGCGCAGCGGCCTGATCCAGCAACACCTGAGGGAGCCCCACCTGAGGGAGCACCAGATGATCAGCCCCCAGCTACTTAGTTTAGGACATCTTTTTTTTATTTGTTGTTGAAACATTTGTAAATATATATATATATAAGTTTGTATTTCAAAACTTAAATTCTTATTGTGTTTACCATAATTATATTTATATTATTAGACCGCGTTGTTGAATTTGTGAATTAATTGAAACAATATTATTTATATTTCTAAAATAAAAAAAATAAAGCATATATATTTATGGCGGTTTTATATAAAAACCGCTACAAATATATATGGTTGTAGCGGTTATACAATAAAAACCGCTACAACCATATATATGGCTATAGCAGTTCCACAATAAAAACCGCTACAACCATATATACTTTTGTAGCGGTTCTACAATAGAAACCGCTACAAATATATATAATTGTAGCGGTTTTAAAATAAAAAACACTACAAATACTCATCATTTGAATTTTGAAATTTTCCGCCTTTGTGCACATTTGTAGCGTTATGTTATGTACAACCGCTATAAATTAAAAACAATTTTTTAAATTTCTGTCTAACGGCTTTAATATTAGTAGCGGTTGTATACATATAACCGCTACAAATACTCAACGTTTAAATTTTGAATTTCCCACCAATGTGTGCAAAATTTCAATGGCTTGAAAATTAGTAGCGATTTTATTATAACCGCTACAAATATTTAAGAACTATAGCAGTTAGTGTAGCAGTTTTAGAACCGCTACAAAATTGGAAACGTTGGAATTTCAGAATATAAGGTTCTTGGCATTCGTCATTCTCTACTCACTCATTTTCTTCTCTATACTTTCTTCTCTCTCACTAGTAGCTATGGATAAATCATGGATCAGGTTGCCACGCTATTCTTTGGAATATTTGTACAGATTAAACAGTTTCTTGGATTTTGCATTCACTCACGCCAGCTGTAATGGCAAGATCATCTGTCCGTGTCAGAGATGCAAGTTCAAGAAGTGGCATGCACGAAATGTTGTGAAGGAACATTTGCTTGTGAAGCCTTTCCCTGAGGACTATACATTCTGGGCAGTTCATAGTGAGAAGGCCAGCATTAGATATGACGATGCTCTTCCTCGAAGTTCTCAAGTAGGCGTTCAAGTAGATGAAGATGATCCTATGAATGATGCTGTGCGTGATGTATTTGGATTTCAAGGCGACAACTTAAATGAAGAAGTGCACGGTTCTGAGCAGCTTTTTATGAGGAATGAAGCAGCTCGGGATTTTTTCATCTTGATGGATGAAGCAAATCATCCTTTATATCAAGATTGTCACAAATATTCTAAATTATCTTTCTTGATCAAATTGTATCATATCAAGTGCTTGTGTGGGATCACAGATAAGGGAATGTCGATGTTGCTTGACTTATTACAAGATGCATTCCCTGACGCTGAGATTCCCACAATGTTCTACGAGGCTAAGAAGATTATCAACAGGTTAGGGTTGAATTATCAAAAGATTGATGCATGCCTAAATGATTGTATGTTGTATTGGGGAGACGATTCCAGCAAGGAGACTTGTAAGAGATGTCACACATCAAGGTACAAGACAATTCGGAAGGGGGGAAAGCAGAAGAAGAAACCTACAAAGATTCTCAGGTACTTCCCTTTGAAACCTCGCCTACACAGATTTTTTATGTCGTCTAAAACTGTAGAGCACATGAGGTGGCATGCCGTTGATAACAATGAAGACGGTAAATTAAGACATCCCCAAGATGCAGATGCTTGGAAAACGTTTGACAATGACTTTCCAGATTTCGTGACTGACCCCAAAAATGTTCGGCTTGCGTTGGTGACCGACGGTTTCAATACTTTCGGGAATCTTAGCACAAGTTACAGTGTTTGGCGGTAGTCTTAGTTCCCTACAACTTACCCCCTAGATGTGTATGAAACAAAGCTCTTTCATTATGTCTATGATCATTCCAGGCAAAAAGGCACCGGGCAGTGACATCAATGTGTATCTCCAACCGCTTATTGCGGAATTGCTTCACCTGTGGAATGTCGGGTTGGAGACGTACGACGCTTACGGTAAGACTTTGTTCAACTTGCGTGCAGCCTTGATGTGGACGATTAGTGACTTTCCTAGCCTTGGCACATTATCTGGTTGGAATGTGCATACTGGGTCGGCATGTCCAGCTTGCAATTTTGACTCTGACGCATTGCGCCTTCCCCGCAGCCGAAAGTGGTGCTTTATGGGGTATCGGAGGTTTCTCAATGGAAGGCATAAGTTCATATTGCAACGGAATCGCTTCAATGGGAAACCAGAAAAAAGAGGACCACCTCAGACTTTGTCCAATACAGATATCTTACAACAGCTTGAGCATGTTGACTTCGAGTTTGGAAAAAATGACGATTCAGCACAAACTCGCCAAAAGACGCGCAGGACTTCGGCGCCTCAGCAGTGGAAGAAGATAAGTATTTTATTCACTCTTCCATAGTGGAGATCTAATTTACTTCGCCATGGTCTTGATGTAATGCACATTGAAAAGAATGTTTGCGACAATGTGTTGTATACGCTGCTTAACGAACCCGGCAAGACAAAAGATCACCTTCAAGCGTGGAAAGATTTACGCGACATAGGAGTTCATAAAGACACTTGGCCAGATGAGCATAACAGATTTCAACCGACAAAGTTTACCCTCACAAAACTGAACAAGGAAGTCTTCCTCGCGACGTTGAAGAAATTAAAAGTTCTTGATGGGTATTCAAGCAACATTTCTCGATGTGTTGACTTGCAGGCTCGAAAGGTTGCTGGCCTGAAGAGTCATGCTCACATGTTCTTATGCAGCAATTACTCCCTCTGGCTATAAAGAATACACTTCCTCCCAATATTTCTATCATTTTGATGGAACTTTATTCTTTCTTTCAGAAGTTGTGTTCTAAGGTTTTGATCGTTGAGGAGCTCGATCAGCTGCAGTCCAAAATTATTCTTACGCTTTGTTATTTGGAGATGATCTTTCCTCCGTCCTTTTTTACTGTGATGGTTCACCTTATAGTCCACCTCGTTCATGAAACAAAGCTCGTTGGACCAGTATAATATCGTTGGATGTATCCGATTGAGAGGTACTCATTTTAAATATGTGCTTTATTCTCTGTATTTAATGTTTACTAGTCGTCCTTTTCAGCATTTTATATCAATTTTCTCATCTGTACTTCATAGGTTCCTTGGGAAATTAAAATCTTACGTAAGAAATAAGGCGTGGCCAGAAGATTCTATAGCTAAAGTCTAATAGGGGATGAGGTGCTATATTTTTGCTCAAGGTACTTTGATGATCTTAAGACGGCTTTCAACCGCCCACCTCGTGTTGACGATTGTCCTAAACCTGCGCCGACATCAGGAGAATTTATCCCTCGTGTTGGTAAACCAGTTGGAGCAACTGAGCACTTCAAACTAACGGCAACTGAGAAGTTGCAAGCACATAGACATGTCTTGATTAATTGCACTCAAGTTGAACCTTTCATACGGTAAGAATTGTACACTCACATGTTATTCGATTTATATCTTTCGTAACATTTCTCACTTTCATTCCACTATCGCCTTTCCATTATTAATTGCAGGGAATTCAGAAGTCATGTTAAGCGTCAACTCAGGATCCATACACAGACATCCTCGAAAGTTGATAGGAGAGTCCACAGAGAATTCCTGAGCTGGTTTGCGCACTGAATACTAAATGACCACAACCCACACTCACCAGATTTCAGAGCTCTCGTAATCAGCCTTCTTGATCATGCAAAAAGGTTTACAGCATACAATGTCAATGGTTTTAAGTTTTGCACGGTTTCACGGGATCAAGGATTATAAACTCAGAATTCGGGTGTTTATGGCACATTTGGGACAAGGAGTTATGCAAGCAGTAGTGACGCCAACATGCAGTTCGGAGGCGTCCCTTACTATGGCAAGCTTCTTGATGTGGTCGAACTTAATTATCAAGGCCGTTTCACCGTGATGCTGTTCAAGTGTTTGTGGGCAAATACCACTACTTCTCGGGGACTGACAACTTATGACTTAGGGATCACATCAGTCAATTTCTCACGGCCAATTCATACTGGTATTTCTCAAGATGATGAGTCGTATATTCTAGCTTCAGAGGCACATCAGGTTTATTATGTCGAGGACGAGAGACACAGGGATTGGCACATGGTCGTTCATCTAAAGCCACGAGACCTTTACGACATGGGTGAAGGCGATAACATCGCCTACGAGAGTGAGTCATTTCAGCCAGCTGATTTTGAAAACTACTTCCCTGAAGGTGATAACAATTTACCTCTACTGCGGTGAGTTTTTTTAAGTCCACGTCATTTAAATTAAATTTTTTAAATTTAATAAAACATCCCTAACAATAATTTTCTACATAATTTCTATAGGGATGGCAGTGATGAGTGATCAAATTCAAATTATACTTTTCTCTTTAAAAAGAACTGGAAAAAAATTTAAAAAATAAAATTTTAAAAAAAATAAAATAATATTTGTAGCGGTTATTAAACCGCTACAAAATCGATACATTAACTGCTACAAATAGTACTTGGATCCCTATAAATACCTATACCACAACTCATTTCAAATACACTCCAATTTCTTTTCACCTTACCTTTCTTTCATTTTCTCTCATTTACAACTTTTGTATGAGTAGAGGAGCTGAATAATACGATCACATGGTAACAAGTTTTTTTATTTTTTTTACAATACTTCTTTCCTTTATATAAAATTTATTATCACCGTTTTTTTTCAGATATTTTAGAGCTGTATCTCATTTTCATCTATTTTTCATACACAATTACATTATATTAGACAACATAATAATTCCTTATTACCTACGTATCCTTAATAATATTATTAGTATAATTTTTATACTAATCCAATTAAATTAAATTTATCCTTTTAATTTATTAATAAGCTAACTAAATTAGATAAACTAATAAAAAAAGAAACTAATTAATTTAATATTAAAAGAATAGAAACAAATGATTGTATTTTTTTAAAAAAATTTTAGATATTTGTAGCGGTTATTAAATCGCTACTAACAAACGCGATTTTTTAATCTCAAATTAAATTGTTGGCGCTAAATTTAAATTTCATGAAATTAGTAACGGTTTTATAACCGTTACAAATTTCATACAAATTCAAATTTAGTAGCAATTTATTAACCATTACAAAATTGAAAAAAAAATGTCATTTTTATTTTACCGCCTTCAAATTTTCAATTTTTTATATTTATAGCGGTTATAACCGATACAAATATCTCTGAAAAAAAAAATCGTTTATGGGGATGTTGTAACGGTTTTTTGTAACCGCTACAAAGGATGTAGCAGTTATTTTCCTTGAGTAACGGTTTTATATAACCGCTACAAAACCGCTTGCAACATACGATTTAGTAGCGGTTTTACTAACCGCTACTAATGTTATTTGTAGCGGTTAAAATCGCTACTAATACCCATTTTTAACCGTTACTAAATCACTTTTTTTTTTATACTGTTAACATTATAATATTCATCCTGAAACCTAGGAATCACAATTACAATATAGAATTAGAAAAATGGAAAAGCAAAAACTCTCCAATTGAAGTTCCAAGTTCATGCCCACCATCAACTCAGCTTCATCAAACAGTTCCGCAATTTCAGACATTGAAGCTCACCAATTAATTAAACGATTAACACTGATTTGGAGAAAATTTGTGACTGAATATGAAACAAAATCAGAGAATCGCAGCTGTGTTGATATCAGAAACAGGGGAGAAATTCGATAATGAAAATGACAGATTGTGGGTGATTATGAAAGAGGTTGTGAAGCTCGTCGGAAATCGCAGAGGAAGGACGGGATGGGAGCCAGAGGATTGTCGATGGTGCTTGCGGTTGTTCCCTCTGTTTTCAGAGCTCCACCGGCGGCAATGGTGAAGCTGTGGTCACGGCTGACGGGCTAGCACGGAGAGGCGGTGGTTTGTGGGAGAGACAACGAAGGTGGAGGTCCGATGCTGTGCTTCCTTCTACGCGGCTGTGTCTCTGTCTTGACAGCTTGCTCCAGGTCCGATGGTTGGTGGAAGGAGCGTCGGAAATGGAAAGTTATGGTGGTTGAGGGAGGGCCGGCGATGGTGAAGAAGACGATGGTGGTGGCCCTCCCTCTACTCCTCTCAATCTCTCAGCTTCTCCTCTGTAGCTGCGTGATCTGTTCTCGCCTCCCCCCAGGCCCAGCTCTGCAATTCAAGTCTCAATTTTAATTTAGGATCTGACCTACGTGGCTACGTATGCCAAAAACGCTGAGTTATGTCGAGACTAGATTGGCCTTTTCGAATTTCATGGCTTCAAACTGTCATTTCTAAAATTTAAACCCCAAATTGCCATTTTCAGATTTAATCTAAATTTTCAAGTATTTTCAATTGAAAACAATTTAATTTTTTGACAATTTTACCCTTTTTTTCTCTTAATTTAATACATTTATTCTTAATCTCAATTTATCTTAAAAAAGATATTTTAGGCTCAATAATCATGATAAAATCCCCAGTTAAAGTATACAATATATAATAAAAATAGTGATTTGTCAAAGTATACAACTAAAGACGTTGTGTCTGAGTTTATATCTATTCACAATGATGTCACACAGAGACGGTGTGGGACAAAACGTGGTGCTATTCACGACAAGGATTCCCATGTGGTTTGGTCGCACCCATGTTTTCTCCAGAAGTTCATCAATAGCTCAGTAAATCACAGTCTCTGTCTCCTGCCTTGCCTCAACCAGACATAATTTTGGTGGTCTCTGCATTATAGCTTGAGGGACATACGTCTTAGGTCCCAAACCACACTTATCTAAAACATTCTCCATTAGTTCCACGTTCTCCTCTGAGAAAACTCCAACTTTCTTTCTTACTTCCACTCTTCCTTGGTGACAGCACTAGAATAATTAATCGTTTGGTTTGTAGCATGCAAAGTCTACCAAGTACACTTTGCATGGTTGTGTCTTCAAGTAGTGACGAAAAATAATGGCAACTAGGGTTTGGAGGAATAATAATATTGCAGAGAAGCAAGAAGCCGTTAGAGATGGCTGAAGATATTTGAATTCACGGAGAACACAAGCAGAAGCTGATGCTGAAGCTGCCACCCAAAAAGATATGAGCAATATTAGGTTCATCATGTTGAACGGCTAGGAAGTGGTACATGCAATGACTTTATTTGGTTTAGCCTTAGATAGGCAAGAAAAAGGAGAATAAAATATTAATATTAATTAATATTAAAAGTAGTGGAGCCGCTTTAATTTGTTCAAGCTTATTAAGGATTCATTAGTAGAAAAATGACTTTTTAGACCGGTTAAAAATGACTTTTTAGACCGGTTCTGTATTAGGTCTTAATACAGCAGGTCTAAAAAGTCTGTTATTTTTTAGACCGGTTGTTATAACCGGTCTTAAAAGTCACACTTTTAAGACCGGTTGTGGCCACAACCGGTCTAAAAATTCCACATTTAAGACCGGTTGTTCGCACAACCGGTCTTAAAGTACTTTTTAAGACTGGTTGTGACTACAACCGGTCTTAAAACTTTTTTTTAAAAAAAAAATGTCCCTTTTATTATGTACACACACAGAATGCTCTAATTTTAAACAGCAGTACATAACAATCACTGATTTCAATTTCAAAATTCAAAAGCACCAGTCTATAGCAGCAATAAAAATTGCTTCAAATAAATGAAACCAAGCAATCACAAAAATAAAATAAAACATACAAATCAGAGCCAAATAGTCATCATAAAGTCCAAAGGAATAATTGCAATTATTAAACAATCTCATAACAAATATGCTCAATGAACTTATCGTCATTTCCTATCCTATAACTTGTCATTGCATATTGTTAAGTTGTTATAAAATTTTTTATTGATTACATTCCATCTCGAAATCTCTTACATAAGAGTTTACATAAGTCAATAATAATTAACATTGATTGACTACTGTTTCTTCATAAAAGCAAATTCCTAGTTTAGTGACCTCATAGAATGCAGTCGCTCAGGTTTAGTTTTTTGGTGGAGCATTTTGCTAGGAGGTTAGGATAAATGATATATAGAGGATTTGAAATTATGCAAACTTCTTTCGTTATGAGCACAAAAGATTTGATATGCGCAGATATTCTGGCAACAATTGTTCATGATGCTAATACAATTCTCAAGTATTATGATTTTGTTGTTTTATTTTGCATAGTTCAATGATCACAATGAAACAGCATTTGATTTTGATGATCATCTCATGGGAAGGCACAACCCATTAATTAATTATTAGCTTTTTAGTGACTTGTTGGCTCTGGTTTATGGCTTGTTTAATGAGTTTCTGTTTTGACTTTAACAAACAAAAGAGGAAATCAGAATTACAAAGTGAAGAATATGATGTGCTTGATTTAATGCCAGAAAGAAGCAGCATATGAATATTATCAACACTTTCAGTCACTTTTGGTTTAATTTCTGACTTCTTGATGTGTTTGTGTTTTAACTGAAACAGAGTTTAAAGATTAGCAAAAAGGAAATCAGAATCAAGAAGAAGAAGAAAACAGAAAGCTGGCTATGGTATCTCTTATGGCAAAAAGAGACAAAACAAGATTTATCATCACATCATAAACAAAACCTACTAAACTTGCACTCACATTTTGTCAAGTTTGCACCTTTTTTAATTCGTTTGTCTTAATCAAAAGATTAGGACAAACCCAAAGAAAATTACAGGCCAAAAATAGGAAAAACATATAGTTAGCAATAAAGCTTATGGCTCTATCCGGAGGTTCTGTTTTCTGCAAATTGCAGTGAAAAGCATAGTGTGTCTTATTCAATGCCAAGATCAAGAAACATAAACAATAGAGACTAGTGCACCCAATCTTTTAAGGACTGTTTGGTGATAAATTAGAGTTCATAAGTACTTTCTAGCTTTAATTGCCGCACACTCGCATCAAATTGAAATTCAATTCATGTTTATTGTAGCAGTTCAATGTAGCACTAAAGCTCAACGTCTCTTTGAGCATATCATGATCTGCTAAATCCATGACAGCAGTTCCCAACAACTGACCTAATGTCTTCAATTTCTCCTTTCAAACAATTTATCAAACACCTAATGTGCATTCACATTAAACAATAGAACAGAGGAGGAACATAATGGTGTTTTCTCAAAACAGAGGAGGAACATACCTCAAAAAAGAGATTGAAGACGAAGATTTCCCAGAAATGCAGTGATGACAGCACCCACGAGCAGCTGAAGCAATGTATGAGGTATGTTCGTCGACAGCACCCACGAGCACCCACGACAGTACAGCGGCCGAAGAGCGACGACGGACTCGATTCAGAATGGGATAAGGTCAGGGACGAGGACTCGCGCTGAGGAGAGAAAAGATTGAGAACAAACTTGCTTGGGTGATTCAGAATGGAAGGGACCGAAATCAGATTGGAAAAGGCGAGAGTGTGAGCTAAGGCACGGCGCTGGAAAGTAAATTGGGAACATTTTTTAAACCGGTTAAGAGGACAACCGGTCTTAAAAGTCCACTTTTAAGACCGATTGTTAGGCAACCGGTCTTAAAAACATTTTTTTTTTTTGACCGGTTATCCTCTTAACCGGTCTAAAAAATATATATTTTAGACCGGTTCTCTTAGTAACCAGTCTAAAAAATAAAATCCTTAATTTGTTTAGACCGGTTAGAATAGAACCGGTCTAAATAATCTTTTTTTAGACCGGTTATTATAATAACCGGTCTCCCAACTTGTTTATAATAACGAAAATGCCACCGCGCATTTCTTTTAGACCTGCATCCACGACAACCGGTCTAAAACACCTTTTTTATACTGGTGATTATGAGTTAATGCATGGGATCCGCACTATCATATATTTATTTTTGGGTTAATGTTAAAATTTGTTCTAGAAGTTTTCATTAAGGAACGTTATTTTGGAAGTTTTTTCAGATTTAATATCGTTTTAAAAGTTTGAAAACGTAGTAATATTACCTTATACCGTTAAAAAACTAATGTTAACAGTAAATGGCCACATTGCAGTTAACGATAAAGGGTAATATTGCTCCGTTTTAACACTTCCGGGACAATATTGAACCTCAAAAAATTTTCAAGGCAATATTACCCCTCAGTAAAAACTTTCGGTACAAATTTGCACCTTAACCCATTATTTTTTTGTAAGCTAAAGAATTCTAATAAAATAAACTTCAAGATGTGAAAAAATGACATGAATATTATAAACATATACATACTAAATAAAGGACCCGAGTAATTGTTTTTGTTTAATATATTTCATGTAATCAACAACAGTATAAAAACAACAAGAAAGCTGAATCTTTAGATATATAATTCCTGGTCTCGCATAGTAACATTCTTGGGCCTAAAAGGATAATTTTCTCTTCCGTTTCTATTTCTTTTTAAACCAAATTAAAAGAGATCTAATTCTGCTTTCCATAAAAGATGCCAAACGGATCCACAGGGAATAACGTTTAAGGAAAAAATTAAAGTGTCCACAGGGGAATATGCATGAGACTAGACAACCAATCTCAATGCAAAGAAATTAAGGATAGTAAAATTTAATATTTTTAAATTGTAAAAAGTAAAAAAGATAAAATAAAAAAAAAAGTGTGAATGAGATTGCTGCTTTATAGAGTATAGCATAATAGAAGTTTGGGAAAATTGCAGTCAGGCCCCAGGTAAGACAAAAAATGAAAAAGTGGTTTCTTTAAATTTCAAAATTACCAACAAGCTAAGTCTTAAAAATTTGTCAATGGTGCCCCTAGACTTGTCAATGACCCTCACCTGAAGTTAAACAATGGAATCATTTTTTTATTTTGAAATTCTGAAAGGATTATTTTTTTCTTTCTTTTTTTTCTCTTACTTAGGACCTGACTATAATTTTCCCCAGAAGTTTCAACTGAAAAGTGGGTGGTGTTAATAGAAAAACTATATTTTCGGTGTAGTTATGACATGTTTGTAGCAATTAGTTGGCTGTCACTGGATTTTTATTTTTCAAAGAAAAGGTGGTCATGATCATTACACATTGTAGTTTTTTTTTTTTTTTTCATGTATTTCCACGTGAGTAATGAAGCACAAAGCATACTAACTATATATATAACAAAGCGGACAGAGCCGCATTCAAATTTCACTTTGTTGAAAGAGACCTACGAAGAGAGGCATCCTGAATGCAAAACTCCATTCCAAAATTCCAAATTAGTCGGTATCTCTGTAAGAAAATGAAGCACATAATGCTAATAAAAGTGAATACATTTAAAATACTGGAAAATGGGCTACAAAAATATGTACTAGACTCAGCAATGATTCGGCCAACGTTATTTATATTATTAAGAAAATCTTCCTTGCTTAAGAAGATACTACATGAACCAACAAACTGAGAGTTATGTCTAAGAAGCACCGGCGCTTCAGATTGTCAATGACGTAGCTTTTTGAATACAAAGTTATAAAATTGAATTCATATTTCGAGATAAAACAGTCATATTCCTACAATATAATGAAAATCGGACTAGTCAATAAACTAGTCAAAAAAATTATTCAAGTGTTAGTGATTTCAACCGAAGTTAACTAAGTCAACATAAGACCAGTCATAATTAAAATAATATTTAAATAAATAAATATTAATTTACAAGTAAATAGAATAGTCATATAATAAGCATTCATAATCCAACAAAATAAAGTTTTTGGCCCTATAAAAAAGGAAAAAAATAAAATTAAACACAATTAACCAGTTCAAAACTTTTAATTGACTAAGAAATTGGTTCACTAGTTTGTTAGTTTGACTGGTCAACCTGCGGAAGTAAGATTTTTAGAATTGTACGATGGTTTTATACTTTTATTCATGAGTGTCCATCAAAATATAAAGAGTACGGGTGGTAATTGCTAAAGGTACACCGAAAGATTTTAGGGAGAATTACAGTTATGTCTCAAATAAGAAGGAAAATGAAGAAATTGTCCTTAAAATCTCAAAATGAAAAAATAATTCTAAGAAGTTGTCAATTGAGGCTCTTGGAGTTGTCAATTGTTAATGGGCTTATTTTTTCATTTTGAGATTTTAATGGACTATTTTTTCATTTTCCTTCTTGTTTAAGACCTGGCTGTAATTCTCCAAAGATTTTAGAGATATACCAAGATTTTTGGGAAGATATTATAATAATTGATATCCCATGATAATAGCTTAAAAATAATGACTAATTATCCGAATAATTCCCTAATCTAATAATTTATAGAATATCAACATATTTACGACACACCTCTATATACATGAGAGAGAAAACCTCTCCGACTTGAAAGAGCACCTGTCCGCTTGGTGCCTGAAAGTTGGGCTTCTAAGGCCCACTAGATCTTAAGTTTTGGCCCAATTGTGTAATGAGAATGATAGGAGACATTGACTTTCAAGCCTACAGATTATGCTTGTTGGGGATCACTTTTGAACACCCTAAAAGTTCTTATTCACATAAATTAAGACAAATTTCCTTTCACATACTTATCCATATATTGTAAATCAGGATTGAAAAGCTACTTTTATATGTTTCAATTATTATTACAAACAAATACAATTTATTAATACTTCTTATGTCCTTTTAATAATTTACTATGTATAGATATAAAAAATAATTAATTAAAATTGATTAGTAGTTAAGGGTCAAAATATTTTATAATTATAAACTCTTAATCAAGTTTTTTGACCATGAACTCTTAACCAAGTTTGAAAATTCATTTTTCATTGTGTTTACTAGGGATGGAAATAGGTCAGGTCCATGTATGGCCTAGCCTACATAAAGCCTAGCCTAGCCTATTTAGTAAATAGGTCAGGCTCAAATATATTGTTAGGCCTATTTAGATTAACAGGCCAGGTCTATTTTCATAAGGCCTAGCCTATAAGCCTAGCCTATTTAGTTTTTTTTTAATGTATACTATTACATAAGTATATATATAATATAATCTAAATAATTTATAAAATTATTTATAAATTTATTAACTTAACCTTAATTCTAAGTTTTATATCACATCATCATTACACTTAACCATTATTTTCACATAAATCATTCACCCTTGCCTTTTTTCTCTTCGATCGCTTGATATGGCAACACTAACTCATTCACTCTCCCATAATTTGCGCCCTCCACTAAAGCATAATAATTGTTATGAGTTTATTTTAGTGTCAAATGAAATATTATAATCTGACCAAGAGGAGTTTGTCCCAATTTACGCGGTAAAGGTAAAATAGGTAGAATCTAGTTTTGTATGTTATTTGTTATGCTTAGTCAATTTCAGAAAATATATCTCCTTAATTAACAGACAATTAGTTTTTTTTATTCCTATTTGATCGGGCAATTGTTGTCACTAGACATTATTTTCTTTTCCTTACTAAGTCCTAATATTACTATGAGAATGGATATTAGGTTTTTAAGACATAATATAGGATTATATATAACTGTGAAGGGTTATATATGAATTTGAAGGCATATGCTTTAAAAGCCTACTTAAAAAAAAGCCTACATTATTTAAGTAGGCTTTTAAATAGGCTTCAAACCTTATCAAGCATTTTGAAGGCCCAGACTCAGACCTAAAAAAAAGCCTACATATAGGCTCAAGCCCAGGCTTAGGCTTTGAATTTATGTTGCAGACTCAGGCCTATTTAGGCAAACCCTAAACCATAGCCTAGCCTATTTCCACCCCTTATGTTTACATCAAAAGAATAATTAGGGGCTTCTTTCCAATCCCAACGTTCTTATCAGTCAATTATATATCCAAGCCAGAAAATGGAAAATCCTCATTTTAAACTTTAATACGGTGCATATAAAAGACAAGGATATTTTTAAGAGTAAATAATGAATATTTCATTAAATTTTGTACTGGGGAAAAATTCACTACATTTGGTGAAATTTATTGAATTATTGTATTAAGTATAGTTATTAAAACCAGACTAGCCCAGTCACCTAACCGGTCTGGCCGACCGGTTTGACTGTTTCATTGTTTATTTAAACTTTCATGAATTCAAAAAATTTTATTTTATTCTACATATTTCTCAAAATTACAAATTAAGATTTTATCAAATGTTTGAAATGTCTACTTTCTAATGCAAAAAGAATCACTAACAAATATTATTATTTGATCTTTGCAAATTCTCAAATTTCAAAACTATTAAAAAAAAATATTATCGTTTATGTTTACTTCCTCATCGGTCTGAATTTGAATTAGCTCTGGTTTGACTACGATCTCATCCATTAACCCTTAACATACTACATAGACCGGTTCAGTGGCCAATATAAAGGATTTTATAAACAACATTGGAGCGAGTATTTTTCTTACGTAAATGTTAACAAAAGTTAACGTTGAATATTCAAGACCAACTAACCAAAGATGAGCAGTGGTAAGAATATATAGAGGATCAAATAAATCTGCAGCTAATTGAGGAATCACACATCATTAATCTCTTTGGGAGGCATTGCCCAATCAAAGTATATATATTTTCAACGATCATCACATTTTATTTTCTCCCCGACTACCATCAAAGCCACAAATATTATCGTTTACGTTTACTTCCTCATCGGTCTGACTTCGAATTAGCTCTGGTTTGACTACGATCTCATCCATTAACCCTTAACATACTACATAGACCGGTTCAGTGGCCAATATAAAGGATTTTATAAACAACATTGGAGCGAGTATTTTTCTTACGTAAATGTTAACAAAAGTTAACGTTGAATATTCAAGACCAACTAACCAAAGATGAGCAGTGGTAAGAATATATAGAGGATCAAATAAATCTGCAGCTAATTGAGGAATCACACATCGTTAATCTCTTTGGGAGGCATTGCCCAATCAAAGTATATATATTTTCAACGATCATCACATTTTATTTTCTCCCCGACTACCATCAAAGCCACAAATTTTTTATGCCACAAAACTATAACACACACATATTTTCTAAATAGAATAACACTTAACATTTGTGATAGCATAAAACGTACAAGATCGACAAAACCATTAAATAATTAGGACAATAGTGAATATATATGGGAGTGCATATATAATCCAAACTTTCTATTATTGACCGACATATATTTTAATGAGAGTCACGTACACTCTTTTAAGAGTTTTGATCAGAAGCAACGATATCCTCATGAAATTCATGAATATCATCCCTCCATGGATTCTTCAATGAACCTCTTTCAACATCGTATAAGGTAATCCAAACTGCACTATTACACTTGAATCCAGACCCAAATGCCAATTGCCAGATTCTGTCACCTTTCTTGATTCTTCCTTTGGCTTCACAATAAGCCAACCCATACCACACTGAACTTGAAGATGTGTTCCCAAATCTGTAAAGTGTCATTCTAGAAGGTTCCACATCCCGGTCTTGAAGCTGAAGACTCTTTTGCATTGTATCCAACACAGCCCTTCCTCCAGTGTGAATACAAAAGTGTTCAAAAGCCAACTTGAAGTTGGGAACATAAGATTTCATTTTCAATCTCAAAACCTTTCTTCCCACAAAAGTTACGAGAAACTTGACTTTTTCTGATACAGGAAGGACCAATGGGGCGAGAGATGTGATGTGAGACTTGAGGACTTGACCTGCAACGTTCATGAGGTCTTTTGAGATAGAAACACCGATTATGTGTTGGTCATCGTCTTGTTGAAAAACACAGTTGTAGCTTCTGTCATCGGAAGCCATGTGAGTACGAAGTGTGTGAATGATTTGGTACTTTGAACGGTGACGATCTGAAGGATGGTTGGACAGGAGAGAAGCAGAACCACCCATGCGAAAGAGACAATTGATGAGGAGCATTGAAGGGTTGTTGCCTAAGTACATCCCTGTGTTTGCATTGTCAGTGCTCAGCACCATGGCGTATGAGTTAGGGTGTGACTGGGGTAACAAAATATTAAGGTGGCTGAGTTAGATACAAGTACACAAAATTATTCTAAACTTTGACTCAGTTGTGATTGAATATATGTTTCTTTTAATCTTTTGACCTGTATAGCTTTCACTCAGTTGTAATTTGATTTCTAAACTTTGACTCGATACAACTCATTTCTTATAATTATGATTCGGTGACAACTCCATCCTTAAAATTTAAACCGTTGAGATCAATCCTTATAGTTTAAGCCATTTAAAATATGAGAGAGTTATCATGAGGTCTCAAAGAATTGAATGGGTGTATCTGTTAAAATGTTCCAATGACAAGTAAGCATCATGAACTTGTTGTCTACAGCATTAAAACTTGTCATTATATGTCGCTCAGTTGTTGTGAGACTTTTTGGTAATTATATATTTTCATTTGGACCTTATCATCATATTTGTCCTTATATTTTTTAATTAAAATAAAATTATATATTTTGTGAAGTTTGAGAACTAAAGTTTTTAATAATTATAACTTTTGTGCTCAAAAAAAAACTTAAAACTATAGAGGTTGTATTACAGCGAATCAAAGTTTAAAAACTGAATTTAGATGGAGTCAAAAGCTATAAGCACTGAATTTTAATGTTAAGAAAAAAAAAAAGAGTATGGAGAACCTGGAGGAGGTGTTTGGCAAAATCAATAGCAAGAACTCCACCACTGCAACCCATGCCGCTAAGATCATAGCATAAGAAGTCGTGCCTGAGTTTATATCGATTCACAATGATATCAGACAGAGACGGTGTGGGACAAAACGTACTGCTGTTCACCACAAGGATTCCTATATCCTTTGGTCGCACCCATGTTTTCTCCAGAAGTTCATCAATGGCTCCAAAAAACACGGTCTCTGTCTCCTTCCTTGCTTCAACCAGACATAGGTTTGGTTCCTTCTGCATTACAGCTTGAGGTAGGTATGTCTTAGGTCCCAAACCAGACTTAGCTATAATTTTCTCCATTCGTTTCAGGTTCTCCTCTGAGAAAACTCCAATGCTCCTTAATGCTTCCACTGTCTCTTCCTTAGTGATAGCACAAGAATCGTTTGGTTTGTAGCATGCAAAGTCTACTAAGTATACTTTGCTTGCTTGTCTCTTCAAGTGATGAAAAATAATGGCTACTAGGGTTAGGAGGAATAATATTGCAGCCATTAGAGATGGTTGAAGATATTTGAACTCCTGATGAACACGAGCTGAAGCTGAAGCTTCTACTAAAAACGACATCAGCAATAGGTTCATCATGTTGAGGGCTAAGTGGTGGTACATGCAATGTCTCTATATGGTTGAGCTTTAAATAGGCCAAAAAATAAGAGAGACAAATTGTTGTTAGTCTCACATCAGGGCCTCATAAATGAAGCGTGGTTTATAAGTTTAATATAGTTCTCCCTCCTATTCTCCCAATTTGTTAGTCTTTGGGTAAGATAGCACCTAATGACCGCATAAATGACGACTCACAGGGCCACAAAGGGATGAGAGGTGAAACCAGGGAGAAGCTGCCACCCATGTTCTCTATAAACAAGTCTTTTGAGATTCAGCTCTCCATTTAAATTTGTGCTCATAACATAAATACTACTCTCTTCTCTTCGGTCCTAATTATAAGACAAAAATTAACTTTTTTAAAGAAATTAAAGACGCTAATTAAATTATTTTAGATTATTTTTATTTTTATTTTTTCGTTCAAACTAATTAGTTTAACTAATAAATTAATATATAATCTAAGGATACATAATATATGATATGATTAAGTAACTTATTTAGCTTCCTTAATCTCTCCAAAAGAAGTCAATTTTATCTTATATATATTTAGGACCGGAGGTAGTACTACAATTATTATTATTATTATTATTATTATTATTATTATTATTATTATTATTATTATTAAATGTAGGGGAGCCTCATTGTTTCAAGCTTCATTAGGACTCCATATAAATGCATGTGGTCTCTATTCATATTTTATTTTTTGTTAGATAAAGGTTTCTAATAATTTATAAAGTAAACTTTAAAAAATAACCAACACTACATGACACTACTAAATTTTTTCAAAAAATAATATATTAACTAAATATAAGCATGTGTTGAGAACTCGAGATAATATCTTTAAGGGTAAAGGTGCAATTTTAACAACAATGTTTTATCTCAGGGGCATCTGGCACCATAAAGTTTTGTAGGGTGCTAAAATACACATAAAGTTTATAAAGTGGAACAATTTTATCAAACCGTTAACTTGAAGGAAAAGGATGTTATATGCGGGTCCCACACATATTTTTTTAAAAGGGTGGAGGTGCAATTTTAACAATAATGTTTTATTTCAGGGGCATTTGGCACCATAAAGTTTTTTAGGGTGCTAAAATACACATAAAGTTTATAAAGTGGAGGAATTTTACCAAACCGTTAACTTGAAGGAAACGAACGTTATATGTGGGTCCCATACATTTTAAAAAAAAAAAAAAGCAATTGCTTCTTGCTCCTTCTCTCGAATGGATAATTCCACAAAGAACAGTAGATAATAATGTTTACATCGTGCTCAATGCTCCATTTAAAAAACATGGTTTGAAAACCTTTTTCAATGAATATCACAATTTGCAGAACAAACCCGATAGCTTTTAACTTTATTCTTTACTGACGTATATAAATTAATAACGCTGTTAGGGAAAAAAGTTTACCTGTTTCAGCAATGGGAAAGATGAAACTAGGCAGGCGAATAGTTAAAGATTTTAAAGGAAGTGTTGCATGTTACAAACAAGACTGGGTAAGAAACTGTAGAGGGGAGTAGGACCAAGAAGTAGTAAATTCACTATGTAAGACCCGCATATAACGTCTGTTTTCTTTAAGTTAACGATTTGGTAAAATTGCTCCACTTTATAAACTTTATGTGTATTTTAGCACCCTAAAAAACTTTATGGTGCCAGATGCCCCTGAGATAGAACATTGTTGTTAAAATTGCAGCTTCACCCTTTTAAAAAAATACGTATGGGGCCCGCATATAACGTCCGTTTCCTTTAAGTTAACGGTTTGTTAAAATTGCTCCATTTTATAAATTTTATGTGTATTTTAGCACCCTAAAAAATTTTATGGTTACATATTCATATTTAATTTTGAAGCTCCCACATAGAACATTAAACCCTTTTTATGTCGAGAACCCGGAATAATCCCTTATTTAGAGTTCCGGCCTATACCTATAGTTTTAAAAAGTAAAAAAAAAAAAAAAATCGTCATTATTTTACTTTAATTATAAATTCTTCCCTTTACTCGTTTTCTTGTTTCTCCCTAAATATTAGCAATCTCCTTTTCCCCCTTAATTTTTCCCTACTCCGTTTTGAATGTCTTAAAATATAGATTATCATGTTAGGGTACAACTCCTCTGGCGAAGAGCATATTTGGTATAACGGATTTGGAGGGAAGAGAAAATTTCTATAAGTTGAATTTAAGAAAATTGGAGAAATAAACTCGAGTTTGAAAATTTTAATAAAAAAATATGTAAGATAATATATTAAGAAAAATAATAATAGAAAAATGTTAACCTCACTTCTCTTATGTTTTTAAAATGTAACTCAAACAAATTTTCTCACTTCCCCGACTTACCAAACAAGCCTTAATGAGGCTAGATTTTTGTAGGATTTGTTGGACAAAATCTATTAGAAGCCCATGTCAAGTATTGTACAAATTTTCAAATTTCTCTTAATATTATTAGGATGTTCTGCGTTCTTAACCCTAGAAAATTTGTACAAATTATTTTGCAAGACATAAAAGAAATGTGCATTGTGTGCAGTTAGAAGGCGTGTTATATATGTTGAAAAAAAGAAGACGTGTTGGAAAGGTCCCATGTAAGAGGAGAAATGAAAAAAAGGCCCCTATAGATTGCAAAATGAAAAAATGGTCCTATGGAGTTGTCAATATAGGCTCCTAGAGTTGTTAATAAAAATGGTCCTATGGAGTTGTCAATACAGGCTCCTGGAGTTGTCATTAACAACTCCAGGAGCCTGTATTGACAACTCTATGGGACCATTTTTTCATTTTGTAATCTATAGGGACCATTTCTTTATTTCTCCTCTTCCTTGGGACTTCACTGCCATTCTCCCTTTTTTATTCTTGCCTTACCACAAATCCAAAATCAATTAATTTGATAAGGCCCATGTGAGATAATGGGTATGTTTGTTTTAACGATTCAATTACTTATAAATAACTTTTCAATAATGATTTACGATATACGAAGTAAGTATGTGAGAAGAGTTGTGTCTCAATTTACGTAAAAAACAACTTATAAACAATCATAACGCCCAAACAAACATACCAAATATTATAGGCATGATATTGTGTTATATTATATATTCATAGATCGTACTTAATGGTTGTTGAAGTGTCCATTCAATTAGTTGGTTGGGAAAATATTTTTTAAATAAAAGTTGTATTTTAAACTATGTGCTATTATACATTATTCCGAATTAATAATTTATAGTTTAAAATAAATTTCAATTTCAGTTTGTAAAATATTTTTTCTTATTATTAGCTGTCGTCAAATTTATTTGTTATCATTTAAAAATTTTAATTAATGACAAAATAACAAAGCAAACAATTATTTTGCTTTAAGAATACAAGGAAAATAACGAATTAATATTTGAGATAAAATAATGCATTACTTTGAATTGAATTTTCAGGTTTGTTATAACATTAATAGCCGCGGCAGCCAACAAAAATGATAATAATAACCTATATTTTTTGGTAACAACAATAATCCATATTGTTCACATTCTAAATGACTTATATATCGTTGATATAATTCTTGAGGGGGAAAAAAAAGAAACCCTTTATTTCGGGAATAGACAGATACTTATTCTGTTGGGAATGATGCCTGGTATACATAGATATTTTATATTTATGATTTATGAATGAAAATTGATTACGTCAAATAATATCTTATGGGAAAATTAGAGTGTAAGATCAAGAAAAAAAAATATTTATTAATAAAGATATTAAAAATTATAATTATTTTAAAAGACTAAAAATTAAAATATAAATATTCAATTATGAAATTAACCTTACCAAATTCCTTCAAGTTTCTCTAACTCCATCTCAACTATTTGAGTGTTAGCTATCAATCTTCCCTTGGGTTGCGTCCTTACTGTGTCCTTAAATTTAATTAGCTTTTATAAATATTAAAATTCTTTTTCAATATTCCTTACTGTTTAAGAATTTTAGATTTTAGTATTTTTCATTTTTATAAAATTCTTTTTAGGTGCACCCCATTTGTTTAATATTTTTTCCTATGAAAAATCACATATTTTTAAAATAAATATATTATAAGATTTTTGGTGATTTTTTAAATTTTTTAAAATAACCAAATTCTCGAAAGAGGTAAATTTTTAATTATTTATAGATTTTAGAGGCCATTTTTTCTAGGTAACTTTTAAAATAATCTGATATTTATAAGAGAGAATATCATAAAAATATTGAGTTTTAGGTAGATGTCTTTTTTATCAAAATATATATAAAGATATTATCAAATTTGATAACTCGCCGTCAAATAGTACGGAAGGTTAATTTTGTAATTAAAATTTTATATGTCAACTTCCTTGAAAATAATTACAATTTTGGGGAAATTTCAAAAAATTATATTGGAAATTGTAAAAGGATAATTCAGTACATTGAAAATAGGAAAGACAAGATCAGGCGGGTGTCAGACGGGCAGAGGAATCTAGGATTTTGAAATCTCAGTTAAATGACAAAAATGCCCTTCAGCTCTCAGTTGAAATAACAACATAGGAGTTGTTAATGGCGAATCCGAAATTGTTAATGGTGAGATAGGGGTTGATATTGGCCTTGAAACTTGTTAATTGTGAAATAAGAAATTGGAGTTGTTAATTTTGAATCCAGAGTTGTTAATTAAGATATGAGTGTTGTTATTGGCCTTGAAACTTGTTAAGTGTGAAAGAAGAAATTAGAGTTGTTAATATCGAATCCGGAGTTGTTAATTAAAAGATGGGTGTTGTTATTGTTCCTAAAACTTATAAAGTGTGAAAGAAGAAATTGGAGTTGTTAATATCGAATCAGAAATTATTAATTAAGATATAAGTGTTGTTATTTTGAAGTGGAGGAAGAAAGTGAAGTTGTTAATGTAGAATACGGTGTTGTTAATAAAGAGAAAGGAGTTGTTATTGGCCTTGAAACTTGTTTAGTGTGAAAGAAGAAATTGGAGTTGCTAATGTCGAATCCTGAGTTGTTAATTAACATATAGGTGTTGTTATTAGCCCTGAAACTTATTAATTGTAAAAGAAGAATTGAAGTTGTTAATGTCAAATCCGGAGTTGTTAATTCCGAGAATCATGTTGTTATTCTGAAGTGGAGGGATGGAGGGTTGAAGGGCATTTTCATCATTTGGTCAAGATTTAAAAATCCAAAATTCCTTTACCTGTCTGACACCTACCTGATCTGTCCTTTCCCATTTTCAATATACTGAATTGTCCTTTTACAATTTCCAATATCGTTTTTTAGAATTCTCCCTACAATTTTTTAGGTTCTTATTAATAAATATTTTGTTTCCTTAGTCCTTCTCCCTAATTCTCCCTAAAATCTCAGCATATATTTAAGTTACACATTTAAAGTTGTTGGCGAAAAAAAAAAAGTTTACACATTTAAAGCATTATTTAATCTTATAAAAAAAACAAAAAAAAATCATTAAATTTAATCATTCAAAACTTTATAATAGACCATTCTAAGCTTACATATCTACGCAAATAACTCCTGATCACTACCATTAATTTGTTACTTTGTTAGTTATTTCACTAAAATAACATAATATGATAGAGTTTATTTGTCCTCCATTCTATCAATCTCATTAAAATAATTCTTGTTATTTAAATTAGAAATATATCTATATATATATATACCTCTATAAAGCTTGTTACATTTTATTTTTCCCCTTCCCAGAATCCTCTTTAAAATATTATCTATCTTTTTTTTTTTTGGGGCCAATTTAAAATATTATCTATCATGTGCATTAATTTGAGAGTTGATTGATTTAGATAGTACTAACAGAGAACAAGGGAATGTCACATGTCATACCTAACAAATAACAATTTTTTCCATGGTTAGAAGTCCATTTCATATGTGGCTCCACAAAAACTTTGTTTTCATTCAAAGAACTAAATATGAAATCAATTCATACAATCCATGCTTTATAAGCGTTTTTTTAATTTCATGTTAATAGATTGCTTTATTGATTGTTAATGTCATACCCAATCATATAATAAATTCATATGACATTGCATTCTTAGAATTTGTTAGTTGTTGAAGGGCCTTAAATTAATAGAAGCTATTCTACCAAAAATACCTGGGTTGTTTGGTAAGAAGGATTTGGAGGAGGGAGAGAGAAAAAATTTTTACGAGTTAGATTTGGAAAAAAAAAAAAGAGTTAGAGAAGTGAGGTTAAAAAGTTTTAATTAGATTTTTTTTTTCTTTTATCTTACATCTTATCTTGATTAAAATTTATAATCTCATTTCTTTATCATTTTTAAATACAACTCATAAAAATTTTCTCCCCTTTCAAATTTGCATAGCAAACAACCCCTTAACCTTAGCTTTAAGACCGGTTATCATGAAAATTGGTCAAAAAAATATGAATTTTTAGACCTTATATTTCACACAATCAATCTTAAAAGTTATTTTTCGTATTTTTAATGAATAACAAATCAATGGTGATAGTGCAATATATATATATATATATATATTATACATATAGATGGTCTGAATTTCTTTGGTTGTTGATGAAATAGTCTAGCAGAAGTAAAGTGGGTTGTTTGTTTGCCCATTTCCTGCAAAGCTGTGTTCATTTCAAGAGCCAACAAATGATAAGAAGTTAAACAATATCATTGATTAGACGCTTATGCTGATGATAATGCTTCTTCATGAAAACTCTAAAAGCACCCTCTACAGTACTCCGCCACGTCTGCAAGAACCAGTGAACAATTAGTTAATGTGAGCTCATACAAAAATTATTCTCAAGAATAGATAGATAATCAACAAAATCAAATTGAGGGAACAATACAGATAAGAGGAGCAGACCTTCTCGAGAGTACTGAAGAGGGATCTGTTTCGACGATGGATTAGATTTGATTTTGGGGGAAGGGGAATTGAGGTGAGCAAATTTTTAGAGAAGCTGGTCGGAAGATTTCTTGACGACATATTGAATAGTAGAGGAGGCGGCGACTGTAGGAGGAGGACCGGCCATTGCAAATGAGGAGGGGGTGGGGAATAGTGGCGATGGATATAAAAGCAAGGGCGGAAGAAAGGGTTATGAGAAAGAGAGGATTTAAAGAGCGCGAGATTCAATTTATTAGGCACGATGATGAAAGGGTTACGTTTTGAGAAAGAGATAAATTTGGGGCAAATCTTTTAGACCGATTACAATCAAAATAAGGTCTAAAAAGTTTATCTTTTAGACCGATTATTTGAAACATTAGGTCTTAAAAAATGTATATTATTTCTTAATCCCGCATCTTTTAGACCGGTTATAAGAAACAACCGGTCTAAAATGTTTTATATTTTAGACCGGTTATTAGTGATAACCGGTCTAAAAAGTTTCAATTTTTTTTAATTTTTATTTATTTTTATCTTTTTAGACTAGTTGTTTGAATAACTAGTCTAAATAATATCTTTTTTTTTTTTTTTGCCAAAAGTCTAAATAATATCTTTTAAACCGCATATTTTAAGAACCGGTCTCAAATATTTTTCATAATTATAAAATTACCACTAATCATACTTTTTAGATCTTATCTGCAATAACCGGTTTAAATATTACAGTCTAAAAAGACTATTTTGTAGTAGTGCAAATCCATAACTATATATTCATATTGTTAAAGCGTCACTTTCTCGTAGAAGTCATTCTTATCTTTTCGATTTTATTGATGTCTTCTAAGAGACAATTTGTTCAAATGTCTTTGTAATATAATAGCAATATGTTTTTTTAGAATGATGAATGATTGCATTTAGGGAAAAAGACAGCAAAAAAATTTTAAAATTGAAAAATCCTAAATCAGGTTTATTATCAAAAATTTATAAGGGAATGACGAAACTTAATAAGCAATTCACTACTTATTTTTTGGAACATACCTAATTTAAAATTTTACAAATTCAAAATTCTTTTTCTGTCTTTTTCCCTTGCATATATATGACGATTTAGATTTTAGTAATTAAATTCAAAGAGTATAAGATCCTACAAAATATAATTCGAATATAGATCTCATCATTTTACAAAGAATCTAAAATAAGTTGGATTAATAGTATTTATATCTATCATTTTTTATCAAACTAATTTGCCCAATTTATAAACTGAAAAATAATCTAATGATACATAACATATATTATAATTAAATAATTTATTTTATTTCCTTAATTTCTCTAAAAAAAATAAATTGACTCTTATATCAAGGAAGACAAGGATCAGATATAGTATTATATAACGTGTCAACTTGAAGGAATTTCGAAGTTCCTCTGTTGGCTACAAAATCCCTGAGCAAAGTTAGCCTCTGGTGATCAAGTTGAATCATATCTATACCACCCTCACCCATCTAATACCTCCTCACCTTCTGCTAAATTTAAAAAATAAAGATTGCAGTTTACACCTCATATAAACGAAGCTGTTGAGGATTAATTTTCTAAACAGACGCATACACATAATATGATTTGACGTCTTATCTTAAATAAGAAACATGTCATTACTATTTTGATCCCGGCGGCTTTAAAGAGTCCCACACATGAGATAGGTTTTGAACAAAGAACCTTCTAAGGCCTTGGGTTCTCCAACCGTGGGATATGATTCATCTTGTTTTTATTTCAGGCAAGGGGTTAAGATTGGCGTTAAATTTAGAATGTTACATCAAGTATCTTAAGATAGTTTTTCATAATTGCCCTTAGTACTTAAAGTTTTTTTTTTTTTTTTTTGCAATTTTAATGGGATATTTTTTTGGGTAAAACGAGAGATTTTAATTTATGAAAAAAGTCTACATTTTCAATGTACATCTTTCATATTGCCCCAGAAAAAAATTAATTTAAGGACGAAATGGTATCTAAACAATATTTTAAGTGTAAAATTGCGCCATAAATAATATCAAGGCATTAGATGCTACTTTATTCTTATCCATGCAGCTCGTTTGGTTATCCTGGTATTTTTACCCCACTCTATTTTCACCATTGTTTTATTCTTATCTTCTTCACTCTAACACGCTTCACAATTGGTTAATTGTTTATACTAGTAATCTCATATAAGTTTCTATTTATTAATTTTTACTCAATTATTATGATATTAGCAGCATAAATAATGAATTAGTTGGGCAATTTAACAACTCTTTGTGTAAACAAATGTAACAGGCACGTTCCGGAGGAGGTTTAGAACTTTTAAAGCACTCATTGTACCATCTCCTATAAAATTACATAAAGTATCGTATATAATATGAAATTCAAAACATAATTTAAATTATTTATTAATTAGGAGTACCATTTATGGTAAATTCTGTGCTTGCTTCTTATAATATTGATTGACTTGAGAGAGTCACGTTGTCAAACTTATATACTCTACCTCCGCTCTCTTCCAATGATTAAAAAAATTTGAACGGCAACCGCAGTACCTAAAAAGTATAGGGATCGAACCCACCACAAAGGGCACATTTGATGCCACTAGACCAAAGGGTCTTCCACCCCATATTTCTCCAACCAACCAACCAACCAAGAAAAGGCAGAAAATCACCAAAAAAAAAAAGCTTCAATGGAAATTCATTTCTTTTCCCTTCTCCCCCATGAATATCCCTTCATTCAAACATGTCCTAAGCTAAGAGATCCAACATTGGATTAGAATAACACACTTCATAATCTAAAAGCGAATATTTTCTCCATAACGCAAAAGATGAAATCACCTCAAAATTAACAATAAAAAGTCCCATGCCGCATTGTATTACTAGCATTAGCAGTTTGTTGGAACCCACCAGATTGACCACAGAAAAAGCTAGACCGTCACTAGATGTGCAAACACATTAACGGTAGAACCTAAAACTCTGCCTCGCTCTCACGTGTCTCCCATGATGGCCTGCTCTCATTTGCAACATCCTTCTTGATAAATCCTCGTATTGGTTTAATGATAAGGAGATACTGTTGACAGGCACATAGATTGAGAACCATTACTTTTTTTGTCAATATATAAAATAAAAAAGAAACAAGATGCAACTCAGATGCTTACTTGGAGTGCAAGAATAAGAGGAATCTATAATTTTCCGGTCTGATTTGGATTTGGCCCTTCATTCAACTTCTGGTCAACATGTATAGATTCACTGCCGTTCAATGTGACCTGTGTGATTGTTTCGACTAACTTGGGAATCCAAGCAGTACCATCTGGAAGAACCTGTCATTCAGAAGCAAACATTTGCTCAATATCTAACTAAAGAGAATGTAAAGATCAATGAACTAAAGAGAACACAAAGAAATACCGTCAGGCAAATATCTAACCTTTTTCATCATTTTCATTCTTATTGCATCTTCCACTGTTCTCAATCAAAACAACAGGGATAGCAGAAGCCTGGGAGACAAAAAGGAAAAAAAAAAAAAAAAAAGGTTAAAAGTTTATGAATTAAATGTAAGAGTACATAACAGTTCTCAACCCCACATGTCCCGCATTTCACAACATAGATCATCAGAGGAAAGGATTTAAGGAACACAAGCAGCGTCACTTGAACATAGGATTACTTACTAATGGAACCCACCAGAAAAAAATGAAGCAAATAGTCTCAGCAACACAGTTTTGCCCTAAAAATCCCAAGCATGTCATTATGAAACCATGAGCCACTCATAAAAGGGAAGCCCAAAAGACAGTACTATCCCAAATGAGACTTCTCCATGAGGACCTCAAAATTTAGCTCCCACCAAATACATGGCAAAGCAACATAAACAAAACATCTCCAACCTTGACCTGTTCACTGATAGCTCCAAACTCTGAGCACAAACTCAACATTCCTTAAAGCACCCAAAGAGTATAAATTATATAGGAAGACACTCTTAGGCATCTAAAAAGGTAGTACAATGCAATTACTCCCAATAACCGATGCTACTCTAGACTAAGACTCAGGGAGGGGGGGGGTTCAGGTTCACACCATATAGCCCTCTGTATCCGTAAGGCCATAACTTGTAAGTGGGTAATATACATTAAAATGAACGAACCATATTGATCATTAATTCAACATGGGCCAGAGTATATTCCTACATGTGAGACCAGACGTCACAAAAGTGACTGGCTATCTCCCCCGCAAATTGATATGCATTTGAGCGACGATATTCAGCTTTTACAACAATTACTAAAAATGAATATTTATACCTGAGAGGCATCTTTCTTTAACCGAGCACCTGATCTAATAACTTTCAGGAGGGCTTCAGATCTTTTTGAGAAGAACTCATCATAAGGCAACCCATCAGGAGGTGAGAACTGAGCATGTGAGAGTGCTATGAGAGCCTTGTCCCATATTCCTTTACCAAAAGTATCAGTTATAGCTTTGGCAACCAACTTATCCAAGTTGTCCACTCTATATGCATCCAAACGGTCCACATAAAGCAGCACATCTATGGTTTTGTTCAAAAGGAAACTGCTCTAAATCCGCACATCCCATCCAAAGAAAAGAAAAGAAAAGAATAAGGGGAACGAACTGTCAGCATTCAAATTAAGACCAGTATGTGGAGTTAAGTGTGGAGAGATGTGCTAAAGTGAAACATACCGTTTTATTATATCAAGTGCCATGTCATTAATGTATCCACCTTCTATAAGACCAGGAGTGTCAATAATATTTAATGTGAATCCTGCCCTTGATCGTGATACCATCACAGGTCTCGGCCCTTCCGACTATCGAGGAATTAAGAGTTTAGATATCTAAATATAACAAGCAGCCAAAACCACTAAATAAACCATCAAGAGAAAGAAATGTACACCTGAAATGGACTGATGGTGACCACGCTCTCCCCGATGATGGAGTTAACAGTTGAAGATTTTCCAACACCCCCTTTGTTGCGGAAGCGGGATATATAGAGCGTAACCAATTATACTAAAAAATCACAAACTAGAAACAAAGTCTCTAGACGTAATTTAATAATATAATAAATCACAACTACTATATCAAATAACAGCTAATAAATAATAAATAGGACTCCAATAAGGGAAATACCATAATCTAATTTCACTCTAACAATTTACAAGTGAAATTCTATAAGAGAAGAGGAAATACAAAATGCCTTATAGAAGGAAATAGGCAAGTTGAGGGGTGAAGAGAAAGGGAGGAGGGGGCCTCCCTTTTATACTAAAACTCATGCCCCCTCCCTTACGTTTTAAACGATGTGGGACTAAGTTTTCCCACATCCAACAAATCTCCACCTTGGGAAAATTCCCACATATAAATTCTATTTACAATTCAACAATCAATGTTCAACAATGTTGATCAAATCCAAACAATGTTGAAATTTGATAGAGGTCACCACCTTTGTCAGCATATCAGCAGGATTCTCGCTCGTCCGTATCTTCTGTATCATGACTCCACCTTCTTCTAAAATTTCTCGTACGAAGTGATATCGAACATCAATGTGCTTCGTCCTTGCATGGTAAACTTGGTTCTTTGCTAATTGAATAGCACTTTGGCTATCACAAAATACTACAATGTCTTCTTGACCAATACCGAGTTCTCCTAGCAATCCTTGAAGCCAAATTGCCTCCTTCACAGCCTCTGTAATTGCCATGTACTCTGCCTCTGTGGTAGACAAAGCAACTGTTGACTGTAAAGTCGACTTCCAACTAACTGGTGCCTTTGCAAGAGTAAACACATAACCAGTAGTTGATCTTCGTTTGTCCAAATCACCTGCAAAATCTGAGTCACAATACCCAACTAAAGATCGGTCATCTTCCTGCTCAAAAACCAAACCAACATCCACAGTATTACATATATACCGTAGAATCCATTTCACAGCTTGCCAATGTTCCTTTCCTGGATCATGCATATACCTACTCACAACTCCAACAGCTTGTGAAATGTCAGGTCTCGTACAAACCATTGCATACATCAAGCTACCAACAGCATTTGCGTATGGTACCCTTGACATATATTCCCGTTCATCTTCATCCTTCGGCGACATATCAGCACTAAGCTTAAAATGAGGGGCAAGTAGAGTGCTAACCGGCTTCATTCTCTCATCCATACCAAATCGATTTAGCACTCTCTTCAAATACTCCTTCTGAGATAAAAAGAGTTTCTTTGATTGTCTATCTCTTGTTATCTCCATGCCGAGAATCTTCTTTGCCTCTCCTAAGTCCTTCATCTCAAATTCCCCTTTTAGTTGAACCTTCAGCTTCTCAATTTCTGTCTGATTTTTCGAAGCTATCAACATATCATCAACATATAAGAGGAGATATATAAAGGATCCATCTTCAAGCTTTCGCAAATAAACACAATGATCGTATCTGCTTCTTTTGTACTTATGCCGCAACATAAACTTGTCAAATCGTTTATACCATTGTCTTGAAGATTGTTTCAATCCGTATAACGATTTTTCAAGTTTACACACCATATTCTCCTTTCCAGCAACTTTGAATCCTTCCAGCTGAGTCATGTAGATTTCCTCTTCCAAGTCTCCATTTAGAAATGCAGTTTTAACATCCATTTGAACTAGTTCCAAATCCAACTGTGCTACCAAAGCCAACAAAATTCTAATGGAGGAATGTTTCACAACTGGAGAAAATACCTCATTGTAATCAATTCCCTCCTTCTGAGCATAGCCTTTAGCTACCAATCTTGCTTTGTAGCGTACATCACCTTGGTTAGGAAATCCTTCTTTCTTTGCATATACCCATTTGCAACCAATTGCCTTCTTACCCTTCGGGAGTTTGGCCAATTTCCACGTACCGTTCTGATGAAGGGACTGCATTTCTTCATTCATGGCATTCCTCCACTTATCCTTCTCTGAGCTCTGGATAGCCCACTTGTAAGTTGAAGGAATATCATCAGCTGCAATTGAGGTTGCACAAGCCACCATGTCTGCGAAACGAGTAGGCTTTCTTATTGTTCGTTTTGGCTTGCTGGTTGCTATTGATTCACGTTGCTGTTGAGGTTCATGAGTTGAAACCTCCCTTTCAACTGGCTCTTCATCTGCTACAGGAAAATCTTCTCTTGTTTCCCCGTCTGCACCTTGTACTGGGAAAATCAACTTTCCTTCAAACTCCACCTGCTTTGAAACACCATCATCTTGCTTGGTATCTTCAGCTGCTACCTTTCTCACCATGGCAGATTCATCAAAGGTAACATCCCTACTGAATACAATCTTCTTTGTCTCTGGACACCATAAACGATATCCTTTGACTCCAGAAGTGATTCCCAGAAAAATGGCTTTCTTTGCTCTCGGATCCAATTTTGATTCTTTCACATGGTAATATGCAGTTGAGCCAAATACATGTAAAGAATCATAATCTGTAGCAGGTTTTTCATACCATTGTTCCAATGGTGTCTTACCACCAGTAGCAGAAGATGGTAGACGATTAATGAGGTGGCTCGCATATGTAATTGCCTCAGCCCAAAATTCTTTGCCCAAGCCAGCATTGGACAACATACACCGAACCTTCTCCAGCAAAGTCCGGTTCATGCGTTCTGCCACTCCATTCTGTTGTGGTGTATGCCTGACTGTGAAGTGTCTGACGATGCCATCTTCCTCACAAATCTTCTGGAAAGGATCATTTCTGTATTCTCCTCCGTTATCTGTACGAAGACATTTGATCCTCCTGCCGGTTTGTGTTTCTATCATCGCCTTCCATTTGAGAAAGATTCCCAATACTTCATCCTTGGTCTTCATTGTATACACCCAGACTCTTCGGGAAAAATCATCAACAAAGGTTACAAAATAATGCTTTCCTCCCAATGACGGTGTTTTGGAAGGACCCCAAACATCAGAGTGAACATAATCCAAAATACCTTTTGTATTATGAATAGCTGTTCCGAACTTAACCCTTGTCTGCTTCCCCTTTACACAGTGCTCACAAAAATCCAAACTGCAATGCTTTAATCCTTTTAACAACCCTTGATCTGATAGAGTTTTTAAGGATTTACCTCCAGCATGTCCCAAGCGCATATGCCACAACCTCGTCGCTTCTACTTCCTTCTCATCACTGGATGTCACTGCTGCTGTTCCAATAACCGTACTACCTTGATAGTGATACGTGTTATTGTTCTTCCGTATACCCTTCATTACCACCAGTGCACCGGAAAGTATCTTCATTACTCCACTTTCTATGGTGATTTTGAATCCCTTTGAATCCAGACTTCCCACAGAAATGAGATTTTTCTTCAAATCCGGTACATATCGAACATCAGTCAATGTTCTGATCAGTCCATCATGGTTCCTCAAACGAATTGAACCAATGCCATATGCGGTAAGTGAAGTGTTGTCTGCTGTGTGGACAACTCCACATCCTCCTTCTTGGAGATTAGTGAACCAGTCTCGATCGAGACACATATGATGGCTGCAAGCTGAGTCTAACAACCATACGCCTGACGATTTTGACGACGTTGTTGTAGATAGTGAAAAATCTGAATTTTCATCATCACAGTCAGCTACATTTGAATCCATAGCAGCCTTCTCATTGTTGTGTTTGGATTTGTTCTTCAATTTCGGACAATCCTTCTTCCAGTGGCCTCTTTCTCGACAAAAGGCACATTCATCTTTACCGGGTTTGGACCTCGATTTGGATCTCCCTTTCCTTGATCTCGACTGATTTTCAGTACGTCCTCTTGTGACTAGTGCCTCTGCTTCTCCGCTTCTTTGTTTCTCTTTCTTTCTTTGTTCATAGCTGTATAGCGCAGAACAAACGTCTCTAAGAGATACCTCCTCTTTGCCATGAAGTAGAGTAGTCTCCAGGTGCCCTTACTCATCAGGAAGTGATCCTAACAACATCAAGGCCAGATCTTCATCTTCAAAAGTCACGTCCAGATTCTGCAAATCTGTTACCAACTTATTGAAGCTAGTAATATGATCATTCATTGTGGTACCAGGTACATAGGTGAAGCGAAACAGTCTTTTCTTCATATGAAGTTTATTCTGAGTGCTTTTCTTCAAAAATTTGTCCTCCAGTGCCTTCCACAGTTTATATCCAGAAGTTTCCTTTGTGTATGGATACTTCTGTTCTCTTGAAAGGAACGATCGAATGGTACCACAAGCAACACGATTGATCCTCCTCCAATCTTCCTCCCCCATGCTATCTGGTTTTCTCTCTTCAATAGCAAAGTCTAGTGATTATTGCAAAAGGGCATCAAAAACTTCGCTCTGCCACATCCCAAAATGTCCAGATCCGTCAAATATTTCAACTGCAACCTTCGCATTTGACACAATTCTTGCCATAAGTGAAGATGTCAACGACGAGTTGTCGACATTTGATGTGGTTTCTTCAATCTTCTTGTCCGCCATTTCTGCTCCAGATACTATTTAATAGCTGTCAATACAAAAGCCCAAAGTAATTCTTTTCTGATGTGGAAGTTCAGATTACACTGCAACCACAGAGCATACTCAGACAGAACCTTGGCTCTGATACCAATTGTTGCGGAAGCGGGATATATAGAGCGTAACCAATTATACTAAAAAATCACAAACTAGAAACAAAGTCTCTAGACGTAATTTAATAATATAATAAATCACAACTACTATATCAAATAACAGCTAATAAATAATAAATAGGACTCCAATAAGGGAAATACCATAATCTAATTTCACTCTAACAATTTACAAGTGAAATTCTATAAGAGAAGAGGAAATACAAAATGCCTTATAGAAGGAAATAGGCAAGTTGAGGGGTGAAGAGAAAGGGAGGAGGGGGCCTCCCTTTTATACTAAAACTCCTGCCCCCTCCCTTACGTTTTAAACGATGTGGGACTAAGTTTTCCCACATCCAACACCCTTTTCCCATCACTTCAGCACTCTATGAATTATGGTCAAAATGCGAATTGGATTTGACTTTTCACAAGCCATAAGAGTGCAAACCATAAGGGTCAGTTACACATTCCTATTGTGATTGTAAGTGAGAGCTCATTAGAGTGACGTCTTCATTTTTTCATAAGTAAAAAGATGGAATTGTGACTGAAAATAACTAAAAGCTACCACATTCATTATGCATTGATTTCTAAATAAGGGTGAAAATGATGACTATGTGTCTCTTTACGAGACACATAGACAAGGCAATACAGAACCAGTCAACGATTCTCAATCGTCCTTGTGAGTGAGAGCTTAGAAAGGTCAATAAAGAGACCTAAGCAAGAGAAGCAAGAAGCTCCAATAAGAAGGAGTAATTGACAAAGGAATTCATGGCTGCTCTAGAAGATAGAGTCGTGTTCTCTACAAGACTCCTGCAAAGGCAAAAAGGAAGAAAGTGATGGAAGTGATGATTCATTGAGAAAGAATCATGTTTGAGAATTAGTTGCTCTAATCCAAGATAAGAGGGTGTTTGAAACTAGTCAATTTTGAAGAAAAGAGATTAAGAGTGAATAGATCAATTAGCAAATACAAAACTTATTTGATTGCAAAGGGGTGAGCATAATAGGAAGACTTTCATCTTACCTGTTGTGCATTTTAAATAGACTTATTATGGCAACAGTTTACTGTTTAAATTTAGATATGCATCAAGAGGTGTGAAACCTATATCTTTAAGTGGTAATATGGATGACAAAATCCATTTGCAACGACAATTAGATTTCACTAGAAGTGGTATTTGAGGTTTCATAAAGGGAGAACCTCATGTTTTTTATAGAAATCCTTTATGGATTGAAGCAATTATCTTGATAGTAATGCATAAGGTTTCGTAAGAGCGATAACCTAAGGTAGTTTTTTCAAATGGTTGAAGAGAACCATTGATAAGTAATGTTTTGATGTTATCCTTTTAAATGGATGATATGCTATTAGTCAGAAACAATTTGAATCTAGTAGTACATGTTAAAGAATGGTACTCATAAATTCTGAAAAGAAGCATATGGGTGAAGCAATGCATATTCTTGGATTTGAGATATAGTGAGATAATTTAAGGAGAATCCTCTCTGTTACAAGAGAATTATATTAGGAGATTCTTGAACGATTTTATATGGGCGAATGCAAACCCATAGATACTCCAATGGCTTCAGTAATGATTTTGAATCTCGATATTTGTCCCTGAACTAAATCAACACAGAAAATGAAAAAAGGTTTCCATGCAAACGATGTTGGTAGTCTTATGTACGCAGTGATGTGTGCAAGACCGGATATCTATTTTGTGATAAGACTTGTATGTTGGTACTAGTCTAACCATTGTGAGAGACATGGAATGTCTTCACAAGAGGTCTTGAGATACTTTTTAGGGTATATAATGATCATGCGCATATTAATGTACTATATCAGTACGTGTGGCTATATGGCTAATGATGTTTGAAAAAACATATATAATTTGAAAGTGAGAATTTAAATCTAGTGTTAATGTATTGTGAAAATATTACAGTCATTGCCTAAGTAAAAGACCCTAATATCATATCAAGACTAAACACAAATATGTGATTCTTGTTAGAAATACTATAGCATATAAAGTTGTTGTTGAACAACACATTCCTATACAAAGTCCCCTAACTAAGCAGGTGGCCAGAGAAATACATGAAGAGTATAATGAGTCCTTTGGCATGGATAGGAAGTGTGAAGTATAGATACTTCATTATGGTTCTACATATGTATGCGAAAGAATACAATGTCTAATATCTCGTATAGGTTGATGAGGTCGCCTTTCTCACACAAGCGACCACCTTTGGCACTCAAAAGAAGTGTGCAAAGATGAGACATATATGTTCACCAATAAAGCAGTGAGAGAGCAGATATGGTAGAGAAGAAACAAAAAACTAAATGTCTCCTCGACTTAGTAGTGCATTCAGTCGGGATAAGATCTGTAATTATAAATATGGATCGAATCATGGAAACCTACGTCCATGATACCTGTAGCCAGACAACAAATTCTTCAAATCGACGTCATGTGAGTAAAGCTAAAGAATTTTGGTTTATATATTATGCGTGTTTAAACTTAAGTTTGTATGATGTTAATGGTAAGATTAAAATGACATACACTCTTCTAATATAAGAGCAACATCGTAGCATGCGATTCATACCGCATGTGCTAGATAACCGTAAACAGGAAGCAAGTGAAAAGATCCCTGCTTCATTGTTATGTGAGTCCAGGAAAGGTTAACCCTTTCATGATGTCCTCTGACTTTGACAATATCATGGAGATATGTTTCGACGTCTGCTACTTTAGCATTTTTCCTATGATCATGATCGATACGATCTAAAGGCATTATATTAAGAAAACGGTTGATTCCTATTGAAATGACATATGGGCGAAAGAAAGATTACTTGGAATATACACACTTATGCTTATGTTTGAGACTAATCCCTTATGATATTACTTGGGTAATTTCATAAGTATAGAGACTATGCATATGAGAAAGGCAATCTAAGATTAACTCAAGAGGGATTAGATTGGCCATGAAGAAACTGTATATGGGTTAAAATCTAGGACATCGGAGGCATTATATTAATATGATCAAGCTGCACTAAAGGGTTGTTTTGTGTTGGTCTCTGTGAAAGGGATTCCTAGTACAAGACACCCAAATGGAGACGTCATGCCCACGCGGTTACGGCAGAACACCTAGTATAACAGAAGGATGGAAGAAAAAGAGATATGACCCATAACATTTGATCCACCAAGTGTGAATGGGAGATGTTGGAATATGCCTGGTCCACCCTTGGTGGATCAGGCCTAAGCCCAATTCAGTTAGGGCTATTATAAAATTATGAAAAGGTTTGGGTTTGAATAAGGAGTTTTATCCTTATGATTTGAAATTCAAATCTATAACCTTCTATACGTGAAATATGAGAGTGATAGATTGTGGGAGTCAGTTGGTTTTATTCTCAGAAAAACTTCCAAAAACTTCTCTCTTTTGTTCCTCTTCATCCGGATGGTGAATCTACCGTATAACATTATCAAAGCCTGAAAATGTGCTACGATCTCGTGTGAGTACTCAGAGAATCAATTAGATTCCAACTATATCCGAAATCCTACAAAAGTGCTCATAAGCCAACTTGAAGTTTGGAACATAAGCTTCAATATTCATTCCCAAAACCTTACTTTCCACAAATGTCATAAGAAACTTGAGTTTTTCTGGAACAGGAAGGACCAGTGGGGCCAGAGAAATGATGTGAGACTTGAGGACTTGACCTGCAACATTTATGAGGTCTGTTGAAATGGAAATACCAATCATGTGTTGGTCATCATCTTGTTTAAAAATACAGTTATAGCTTCTGTCATCGGAAGCCGTGTGGGTACCAAGTGGGTGAATGATGTGGTACTTTGAACGGTGACGATATGAAGGATGGTTGGACAGGAGAGCAACAGAACCACCCATGCGAAACAGACAATTGACGGCGAGCATTGAAAGGTTGTTGCCCAAGTACGTCCCTGTGTTTGTATTTTCAATGCTCACCACCATGGCGTACAAGTTGGGGTGTGACTGTGATGGCATAATATTAGGGCATATGTGTTAGATGGGTACACTAAGTTATTCTTAAATAAAAGGGTTAATTAAGTTGCAAAAAGATTTATGAATTTTTATATCCAATGTGAAAAAATACTCGTGTATTTTTTCAGGAGCAAAAATATGCTTGAATTTTAAAAATCAAAGTAAAAATGACATAATCGTTAAAAAGGTGGTTTTAATAGTTTTCATTTTTATTGTTGATTTTTAAGTTGAGGGAAATTTTTTAATCTGAAAATGTTCTAACTTTTTGCACATTAAATATAAGTTGATAAGCATTTTTGCACCATAATCCTAAATAAAAAAAATAGAGATAATATGAAGAACCTGACTTGGGGTGTTTGCTGCAACTCCTCTAATGCCTCCTACCCCTCAAATTTTTCCAACTTCCCAAACGCCTTTCCTTTTTCTTTTTTTATCATTAGATTCTACATGAAAAATGTAATATTTTAATATCTTATGGGTAAAATATATTGCAGTTTTTTCAGTTTTGTTTTTATGAATTTTCAAAGATAAAATACTCTAAAATTATGAATTGAAACCTACATTGTTTTTTACCTATAAGATATCAAAATTTAACTCATTATATGTAGAACCTAATGATCAAAAGAAATAAGAAAAAATATTTTGGAAATTTGAAAAATTTAAGGGATAGCAAAAGGATGCATTAGAGAAGGAGCAGCATACACCCCAAACCCAAATCAGACTTGGAGGAGGCACTAGGCACAGTCAAATGCTAGAACTCCACTGCTGCAGCCCATGCCAGTAAGATTGAAGATAGGAGTTGTCGGCTTTGTGTCTTGGTAACCTCTTCAAAATTAAATCAAGGATTGTAATATAATGTGCAATTCCAGATTGTCTCTCGAAAAGCCTTTTATTAGTTACCTAGAAACTAAGTATAATGATTGACCTAAAATGATAAAAAGGAAAATTTTGATCTTTTGAAACTACTTTATGCAATTTAAAATTAACTTGTTCTATGCTAATTCTTTTTGTGATTTTTCTTTACAAAATGAAATGGAATGATGATGCAATTAATGAAATAAAAGAAACAAGAAGATCAACAATGGAATAAGCAATCCCTCATAGCAATGGCACAAGCAATCCTCACTTCAAATTATTATGGGAGATTAATCATGCTAGTTCCACAATAACTCCAAGGGCCAACCCTTGACTAGGCCTAACTTAGATTAATTAATACCAAGTCACCTTCATATTAATCTCTCTAAATTAGGTTGATTAAGCACTCTAACAATTAAATGAACTTAAAAATCATATTTAACTTTTGATCCAATAACCGAGTCACCTCGCATTACCACTCAATTTTCTCATTAATGTTAATTTAACAATGGCAACCCATATGAAAAATAAAAATTAATGATGCTAAAATCCAATGGTAAATACAATTAATACATTCACATTCAATTAAGCAATGTAAACACAAGACACTATTGATCCACTAATTAAGCCACCTTGAAATTAGCACAAAATGTTCACAAAATCATCAATCCAATAACTAACCAGCACAAAGAAATGATAAGCTAATTAAACACAATGTCAAGCGTCTAACAAAGATTCAAACAACATCTAATCTCCAGATACATCAAAATAAATCAATTTAACATTATAATATTCATCATTAAACCTAAGAATCATAATTACAATATAGAATTAAAGAAATGGAAAAGCAAAAACTCCCCTTTTAAAGTTCAAGTTTATGCCAACCATCAACTCAGCTTCACCAAACAGTTCCGCAATTTCAGACATTGAAGCTCACCAATTAATTAACCGATTAACACTGATTTGGAGAAAATTTGTGACTGAATATGAAACAAAATCAGAGAATCGCAGCTATGTTGATATCAGAAACAGAGGAGAAATTCGATAATGAAATGACAGATTGTGGGTGATTATGAAAGAAGATGTGAAGCTCGTCGGAAATCGCAGAGGAAGGACGGGATGGGAGCCAGAGGATTGTCGATGGTGCTTGCGGTTGTTCCCTCTGTTTTCAGAGCTCCACCTGCGGCAATGGTGAAGCTGTGGTCACGGCTGACGGGCTAGCACGGAGAGGCGGTGGTTTGTGGGAGAGATAACGAAGGTGGAGGTCCGATGCTGTGCTTCCTTCTACGCGGCTGTGTCTCTGTCTTGACAGCTTGCTCCAGGTCCGATGGTTGGTGGAAGGAGCGTCGGAAACGGAAGGTTATGGTGGTTGAGGGAGGGCCGGCGATGGTGAAGAAGACGATGGTGGTGGCCCTCCCTCTACTCCTCTCAAGCTCTCAGCTTCTCCTCTGTAGCTGCGTGATCTGTTCTCGCCTCCCCCCAGGCCCAGCTCTGCAATTCAAGTCTCAATTTTAATTTAGGATCTGACCTACGTGGCTACGTATGCCAAAAACGCTGAGTTTTGTCGAGACTAGATTGGCCTTTTCGAATTTCATGGTACCAAACTGTCATTTCTAAAATTTAAACCCCAAATTGCCATTTTCAAATTTAATCTAAATTTTTAAGTATTTTCAATTGAAAACAATTTAATATTTTGACAATTTTAAAATTATTCTGACAATTTTACCCTTTTTTACTCTTAATTTAATCCATTTACTCTTAATCTCAATTTATCTTAATAAAGGCATTTTAGGCTCAATAATCATGATAAAATCCCCAATTAAAGTATACAATATATAATAAAAATAGTGATTTGTCAAATATCAAAACTAATGATGTTGTGTCTGAGTTTATATCTATTCACAATGATGTCACACTGAGACGGTGTGGGACAAAACGTGGTGCTATTCACGACAAGGATTCCCATGTCGTTTGGTCGCACCCATGTTTTCTCAAGAAGTTCATCAATAGCTCCGAAAATCACAGTCTCTGTCTCCTTCCTTGCCTCAAACAGACATAATTTTGGTGGTCTCTGCATTATAGCTTGAGGGACATACGTCTTAGGTCCCAAACCACACTTATCTAAAACATTCTCCATTAGTTGCACGTTCTCCTCTGAGAAAACTCCAACGTTCTTTCTTACTTCCACAAGGTCTTCCTTGGTGACAGCACTAGAATAATTAATTGTTTGGTTTGTAGCATGCAAAGTCTACCAAGTACACTTTGCATGGTTGTGTCTTCAAGGAGTGACGAAAAATAATGGCAACTAGGGTTTGGAGGAATAATAATATTGCAGAGAAGCAAGAAGCCGTTAGAGATGGCTGAAGATATTTGAATTCACGGAGAACACAAGCAGAAGCTGATGCTGAAGCTGCCACCCAAAAAGATATGAGCAATATTAGGTTCATCATGTTGAACGGCTAGGATGTGGTACATGCAATGACTTTATTTGGTTTAGCCTTAAATAGGCAAGAAAAAGGAGAATAAAATATCAATATTAATTAATATTAAAAGTAGTGGTGCCGCTTTAATTTGTTTTAAGCTTATTAAGGATTATGAGTTAATGCATGGGATCCACACTATCATATATTTATTTTTGGGTTAATGTTAAAATTTGTTTTAGAAGTTTTCATTGAGTAACGTTGTTTTGGAAGTTTTTTCAGATTCAATATCGTCCTAAAAGTTTGAAAACGTAGTAATATTACTTTATATCGTTAAAAAACTAATGTTAACGGTAAAGGGTCACATTGCAGTTAACGATGAAGGGTAATATTGCTCCATTTTAACACTTTCGGGACAACATTGAACCTCAAAAAACTTCCAGGGCAATATTACCCCTTAGCAAAAACTTCCGGTACAAATTTGCACCTTAACCCATTATTTTTTTGTAAGCTAAAGAATTCTAATAAAATAAACTTCAAGATGTGGAAAAATGACATGAATATTATAAACATATACATACTAAATAAAGGACCCAAGTAATTGTTTTTGTTTAATATATTTCATGTAATCAACAACAGTATAAAAACAACAAGAAAGCTGAATCTTTAGATATATAATTCCTGGTCTCGCATATAACATTCTTGGGCCTAAAAGGATAATTTTCTCTTCCGTTTCTATTTCTTTTTAAACCAAATTAAAAGAGATCTAATTCTGCTTTCCATAAAAGATACCAAACGGATCCACAGGGAATAACGTTTAAGGAAAAAATTAAAGTGTCCACAGGGGAATATGCATGAGACTAGACAACCAATCTCAATGCAAAGAAATTAAGGATAGTAAAATTTAATATTTTTAAATTGTAAAAATAAAAAAAGATAAAAAAACAAAAGTGTGAATGAGATTGCTGCTGATCAGAGTATAGCATAATAGAAGTTTGGGAAAATTGCAGTCAGGCCACAGGTATGACAAGAAATGAAAAAGTGGTTTCTTCAGATTTCAAAATTACCAACAAACTAAGTCCTAAAAATTTGTCAATAGTGCCCCTAGACTTGTCAATAACCCTCACCTGGAGTTATCAATAGAATCATTTTTTTATTTTGAAATCTGAAGGGACCGTTTTTTTCATTTTTTTTTCTTTTACTTGGAACCTGACTATAATTTTCCCTAGAAGTTTCTACTAAAAAGTGGGTGGTGCTAATAGAAAAACTATATTTTCGGTGTAGTTATGACATGTTTGTAGCAATTAGTTGGCTGGCGCTGGATTTTTATTTTTCAAAGAAAACGTGGTCATGATCATTAAACATTGTAGTATTTTTTTTTTTTTTTTTTCATGTATTTCCACGTGAGTAATGAAGCATATAACACATTTCAAAGCATACTAACTATATATATAACAAAGCGGACAGACCCGCATTCAAATTTCACTTTGTTAAAAGAGACCTACGAAGAGAGGCATTCTGAATGCAAAACTCCATTCCAAAATTCCAAATTAGTCGGTATCTCTGTAAGAAAATGAAGCACATAATGCTAATAAAAGTGAATACATTTAAAATACTGGAAAATGGGCTACAAAAATATGTATTAGACTCAGCAATGATTCGGCCAACGTTATTTATATTATTAGGAAAATCTTTCTTGCTTAAGAAGATACTACATGAACCAACAAACTGAAAGTTGTGTCTAACAGAAGGGGCTAATATCCCAACGTGATAAACCAAGGTTTAAATTCTTATAGGAGATGTGCTTATATTTAGTGTACAACAGTGTCTAAAGGGGAAAAAAAAAAAAAAGGCAGTGTGTCAACATGAAGGTCCCAAACCAAACTTTTCTTGAATTCTCTTCTGATAAATTCCCAACGCTCTTGGCTCTTCTATGCTTGGCTTCCACAGATTCCTTAGTGATAGCACAAGAATTGTTTGGTTAATTAGTAGCATGCGAAATCTACTATAAGTATATTTACTTTTCTTGGTTTTCTCTTCAAGTGAAAAAAATGGCTAGCTTACGAGGAATAGTGCACAGAAGCAAGAAAGCAATATTATTTTAAATGTGGATGAAAATATTTGAACTCATGAACGTAAGCAGAAGCTAAAGCTGCTACTATAAACGACGTGATGAGCAATAGATTCATCACATGTTGATGTTCGTTGAAGGTTAATTAAGCAGCACCGGCGCTTCAGATTGTCAATGACGTAGCTTTTTGAATACAAAGTTATAAAATTGAATTCATATTTCGAGAAAAGACAGTCATATTCCTACAATATAATGAAAAGCGGACTAGTCAATAAACTAGTCAAAAAAATTATTCAAATGTTAGTGATTTCAACCGAAGTCAACTAAGTCAAGATTAGATTGGTCACAATTAAAATAATATTTAAATAAATAAATATTAATTTACAAGTAAATAGAATAGTCATATAATAAGCATACATAATCCAACAAAATAAAGTTTTTGGCCCTATAAAGAAAGAAAAAAATAAAATTAAACACAATTAACCAGTTCAAAACTTTTAATTGGCTAATAAATTGGTTCACTAGTTTGTTAGTTTGACTAGTCAACCTGCGGAAGTAAGATTTTTTAGAATTGTACGATGATTTTATTCATGAGTGTCCATCAACATATAAAGAGTATGGGTGGTAATCAAGGCATTAAAATTCTAACAGGATATTGAACCGGTTGAGATACTAGGTTAAGGGTCATTGAGTCAGACCGGGGCCAAACCGGAGCTCAATCCGGGCCAAACCGGTTAGAAATTAAAAATTTTAGACTTATTAGCATGCAATTCTAAAGGAAAAATTAAAAAAAAATTGATTTTAAAAAAAATAAATAAATAACCCAAACCGGATCGGGTCACCGGACCGAACCGGTCTAATGCCTAGTTCGGCGGTTCCCAGGCCGGACCGGCCGGTCTAGTCCGGGTCTGGGAACACTGGTGGTAATTGCTAAAGGTACACTGAAAGATTTTATGGAGAATTACAGCGATGTCTCAAGTAAGAAGGAAAATGAAGAAATTGTCCTTGAAAATTTCAAAATGAAAAAATAATCCCAAGAAGTTTTCAATTGAGGCTATTGGAGTTGTCAACAACCTGTACCTGTGGTTGTTAATAAGACCATTTTTTTATTTTGAAATTTCAATAGACCATTTCTTCATTTTTCTTTCTTATTTAAGATCTGGCTGTAATTCTCCCAAGATTTTAGAGATATACCAAGATATTTGGGAAGATATTATAATAATTGATATCCCATGATAATAGCTTAAAAATAATGACTAATTATCCGAATAATTCCCTAATCTAATAATTTACAGAATATCAACATATTTACGACACACCTCTTGTTGGGTTGTGATACGATATACATGAGAGAGAAAACCTCTCCAGCTTGAAAGAGGACCTGTCCGCTTGGTGCCGAAAGTTGGGCTTCTAAGGCCCTCTAGATCTTAAGTTTTGGCCCAATTGTGTAATGAGAATGACAGCAGATATTGACTTTCCAGCCTATAGATTATGCTTGTTTGGGATCACTTTTGAACACCTCAAAAGTTCTTATTCACACAAATTAAAATAAATCTCCTTTCACATACTTACCCGTATACTGTAAATCAAGATTAAAAAGTTACTTTTAAATGTTTCAATTATTATTCCAAACAAATACTTCTTATGTCCTTTTAATAATTTACTATGTATAGATATAAAAAATAATTAATTAAAATTGATTAGTAGTTAAGCGTCAAAATATTTTATAATTATAAACTCTTAATCAATTTTTTTGACCATGAACTCTTAATCAAGTTTGAAAATTCATTTTTCATTGTGTTTACTAGGGATGGAAATAGGTCAGGCCCCTGTATGGCCTAGCCTACATAAAGCCTAGCCTGACCTAGTAAATAGGTCAGGCTCAGGCATATTGTTAGGTCTATTTAGATAAACAGGCCAGGTCTATTTTCATAAGGCCTAGCCTATAAGCCTAACCTATAAGCCTAGCCTAGCCTATTTAGCTTTTTTTTAATGTATACTATTACATAAGTATATATAATATAATCTAAATAATTTATAAATTTATTAACTTAACATTAATTCTAAGTTTTATATCACATCATCATTACACTTAACCATTACTTTCACATAAATCATTCTCCCTTTGCTTTTTTCTTTACGATCGCTTGATATGGCAACACTAACTCACTCACTCTCCCCTAATTTGCACCGTCTACTGAAGCATAATAATTGTTATGAGTTTTTTTTTAGTGTCAAATGAAATATTATAATCTGACCAAAAGGAGTTTGTCCCAATTTACATGGTAAAGGTAAAATAGGTAGAATCTAGTTTTGTATGTTATTTATTATACTTAGTCAATTTTAGAAAATATATTTCATTAATCAACAGACAATTACTTTTTTTATTCCTATTTGCTCGGACAATTGTTGTCACTAGACATTATTTTCTTTTCCTTATTAAGTCCTAATATTACTATGAGAATGGATATTAGGCTTTTCAGACATAATGTATAATTGTATATAACTGTGCAGGGTTATATATGAATTTGAAGACATAGGCTTTAAAGGCCAATTAAAAGCCTACATTATTTAAATAAGTCTTTAAATAGGCTTCAGGCCTTTTGAAGGCCTAAGCTCAGACCTAAAAAAAAAAAACGCCTACATACAGGCTCAAGCCCAGGCTTAGACTTTGAATTTTTGTTCCAGGCTTAGGCCTATTTAGGCAAACCCTAAACCCTAGCCTAACCTATTTCCACTCCTAATGTTTACATCAAAAGAATAATTAGGGGCTTCTTTCCAATCCCAACGTTCTTATCAGTCAATTATATATCCAAGCCAGAAAATGGAAAATCCTTATTTTAAACTTTAATACGGTGCATATAAAAGACAAGGATATTTTTAAGAGTAAATAATGAATATTTCATTAAATTTTGTACTGTGGAAAAATTCACTACATTTGGTGAAATTTATTGAATTATTGTATTAAGTATAGTTATTAAAACCGGACTAACCCAATCACCTAACCGGTCTAGCCAACCGGTTTGACTGTTTCATTGTTTATTCAAACTTTCATGAATTCAAAAATTTTTATTTAATTCTACATATTTCTCAAAATTACAAATTAAGATTTTATCGAATGCTTGAAATGTCTACTTTCTAATGTAAAAATAATTACTAACAAATATTATTATTTGATCTTTGCAAATTCTCAAATTCCAAAACTATTCAAAAAACAATATTATCGTTTATGTTTACTTCCTCACTGGTCTATTTTCGAATTAGCTCTGGTTTAACTACAATGTCATCCATTAACCCTTAACATACTACACAGACCGGTTCAGTGGCCTGTATAAAGGATTTTATAAACAACATTGGAGCGAGTATTTTTCTTACGTAAATGTTAACAAAAGTTAACGTTGAATATTCAAGACCAACTAACCAAAGATGAGCAGGGGTAAGAATATATAGAGGATCAAATAAATCTGCAGCTAATTGAGGAATCACACATCGTTAATCTCTTTGGGAGGCATTGCCCAATTAAAGTATATATATTTTCAAAGATCATCACATTTTATTTTCTCCCCGACTACCATCAAAGCCACAAATTTTTTATGCCACAAAACTATAACACACACATATTTGGTAAATAGAATAACACTTAACATTTGTGATAGCATAAAACGTACAAGAGCGACAAAACCATTAAATAATTAGGACAATAGTGAATATATATGGGAGTGCATATATAATCCAAACTTTCTATTATTGACCGACATATATTTTAGGGAAAATCCCTATAAAATATTCTTGAAATAGGGAAATCCCTAATCAATACATTGAAATCAAAAATTCCGGATCAGTCACACGTCAGTACGGATGAACAGTGCGGACGGCGCCAAAAGACGATTTTGCCCTTCAGCCCTCATTCTCGCTACTTCAAAAATAACAACATGCGGTTCTTAATTAACAACTTCGGGTTCTTGATTAACAACTATGTATTCTTGTTTCACAACTTCCTCATTTAAGTTTCAAAGCCAATAACAATACCTCTTTTTTTATTAACAACACGACCTCTTAATTAACAACTCTGGATTCTTGATTAACAACTCCGTATTCTTGATTAACAACTTCATTTCATCTTTTTACTTTCACAATAACAACACCGATGTTGTTATTAACAATACCATATTCTATATTAACAACTCTCATTTTTTGTTTCACAACTTCGTAATTTAAGTTTTAGGGCCAATAACAACACCGTATTTTACATTAACAACGCTATATTTTTTACATGCGAATATATGGAAGAATAAAGCGGAGTTGTTAATCAAGAATTCAGAGTTGCTAATAACAAAACTGGTGTTGTTATTGTGAAAGTAAAAAGATGAAACTGGAGTTGTTAATCAAGAATACGGAGTTGTTAATCAAAAACCCGGAGTTGTTAATTAAGAACCGCATGTTGTTATTTTTGAAGTGGCGTGAATGAGGGCTGAAGGGCAAAATGGTCTTTTGGTGCCACCCGCACTGTTCATCCGTACTGATGCGTGATTGATCCGGAATTTTTGATTTCAATGTACTGATTAGGGATTTTTCTATTTCAAGGGTATTTTATAGGGATTTTCCCTATATTTTAATGAGAGTCACGTACACTCTTTTAAGAGTTTTGATCAGAAGCAACGATATACTCATGAAATTCATGAATATCATCCCTCCATGGATTCTTCAATGAACCTCTTTCAACATCGTATAAGGCAACCCAAACTGCACTATTACACTTGAATCCAGACCCAAAAGCCAATTGCCAGATTCTGTCACCTTTCTTGATTCTTCCTTTGGCTTCACAATAAGCCAACCGATACCACACTGAACTTGAAGATGTGTTCCCAAATCTGTAAAGTGTCATTCTAGAAGGTTCCACGTCCCAGTCTTGAAGCTGAAGACTCTTTTGCATTGTATCCAACACAGCCCTTCCTCCAGTGTGAATACAAAAGTGTTCAAAAGCCAACTTGAAGTTGGGAACATAAGCTTTCATTTTCAATCTTAAAACCTTACTTCCCACAGAAGTTACGAGAAACTTGACTTTTTCTGATACAGGAAGGACCAATGGGGCGAGAGATGTGATGTGAGACTTGAGGACTTGACCTGCAACGTTCATGAGGTCTTTCGAGATGGAAACACCGATTATGTGTTGGTCATCGTCTTGTTGAAAAACACAGTTGTAGCTTCTGTCATCGGAAGCCATGTGAGTACGGAGTGTGTGAATGATTTGGTACTTTGAACGGTGACGATCTGAAGGATGGTTGGACAGGAGAGAAGCAGAACCACCCATGCGAAAGAGACAATTGATGAGGAGCATTGAAGGGTTGTTGCCTAAGTACATCCCTGTGTTTGCATTGTCAGTGCTCAGCACCATGGCGTATGAGTTAGGGTGTGACTGTGATAACAAAATATTAAGGTGGCTGAGTTAGATACAAGTACACGAAATTATTCTAAACTTTGACTCAGTTGTGATTGAATATATGTTTCTTTTAATCTTTTGACCTGTATAACTTTCACTCAGTTATAATTTGATTTCTAAACTTTGACTCGGTGAAACTCATTTCTTATAATTATGACTCGGTGACAACTCCATCCTTAAAATTTAAACCGTTGTGATCAATCCTTATAGTTTAAGCCATTTAAAATATGAGAGAGTTATCATGAGGTTTCAAAGAATTGAATGGGTGTATCTATCAAAAAGTTCCAATGACACGTAAGTATCATGAACTTGTCTACAGCACTAAAACTTGCCATCATATGTCGCTCAGTTGTTATGAGGTTTTTTGGTAATTATATATTTTCATTTGGACCTTATCATCATATTTGTCCTTATATTTTTTAATTAAAATAAAATTATATATTTTGTGAAGTTTGGGAACTAAAGTTTTTAATAATTATAACTTTTGTGCTAAAAAAAAAAAAACTTAAAACTATAGAGGTTGTATTACAACGAATCAAAGTTTAAAAACTGAATTTAGATGGAGTCAAAAACTATAAGCACTGAATTTTAATGTTAAAAAAAAAAACAAAAAAAAAACAAAAAAAAAGAGTATGGAGAACCTGGAGGAGGTGTTTGGCAAAATCAATAGCAAGAACTCCCCCACTGCAACCCATGCCGCTAAGATCATAGCATAAGACGTCGTGTCTGAGTTTATATCGATTAACAATGATATCAGACAGAGACGGTGTGGGACAAAACGTACTGCTGTTCACCACAAGGATTCCTATATCCTTTGGTCGCACCCATGTTTTCTCCAGAAGTTCATCAATGGCTCCAAAAAACACAGTCTCTGTCTCCTTCCTTGCTTCAACCAGACATAGGTTTGGTTCCTTCTGCATTACAGCTTGAGGTAGGTATGTCTTAGGTCCCAAACCAGACTTAGCTACAATTTTCTCCATTCGTTTCAGGTTCTCCTCTGAGAAAACTCCAATGCTCCTTAATGCTTCCACTGCCTCTTCCTTAGTGATAGCACAAGAATCGTTTGGTTTGTAGCATGCAAAGTCTACTAAGTATACTTTGCTTGCTTGTCTCTTCAAGTGATGAAAAATAATGGCTACTAGGGTTAGGAGGAATAATATTGCAGCCATTAGAGATGGTTGAAGATATTTGAACTCCTGATGAACACGAGCTGAAGCTGAAGCTTCTACTAAAAACGACATCAGCAATAGGTTCATCATGTTGAGGGCTAAGTGGTGGTACATGCAATGTCTCTATATGGTTGAGCTTTAAATAGGCCAAAAAATAAGAGAGACAAATTGTTGTTAGTCTCACATCAGGGCCTCGTAAATGAAGCCTGGTTTATAAGTTTAATATAGTTCTCCCTCCTATTCTCCCAATTTGTTAGTCTTCGGGTAAGATAGCACCTAATGACCGCATAAATGACTACTCACAGGGCCACAAAGGGTCTGAGAGGTGAAACCAGGGAAGCTGGCACCCATGTTCTCTATAAACAAGTCTTTTGAGATTCAGCTCTCCGTTTAAATTTGTGCTCACAACATAAATACTATTCTCTCCGATCCTAATTATAAAATAAAGTTGACTTTTTTAAAGAAATTAAAGACACTAATTAAATTATTTTAGATTTTTTTTATTTTTATTTTTTCGTTCAAACTAATTAGTTTAACTAATAAATTAATATATAATCTAAGAATACATAATATATGATATGATTAAATAACTTATTTAGCTTCCTTAATCTCTCCAAAAGAAGTCAATTTTGTCTTATATATATTTAGGACAGGAGGTAGTACTACAATTATTATTATTATTATTATTGTTATTGTTATTGTTATTGTTATGTGGGAGCCTCATTGTTTCAAGCTTCATTAGGACTCCAAATAAATGCATGTGGTCTCTATTCATATTTTATTTTTTGTTAGATAAAGGTTTCTAATAATTTATAAAGTGAACTTTAAAAAATAACCAACACTACATGACACTACTAAATTTTTTTCAAAAAATAATATATTAACTAAATATAAGCATGTGTTGAGAACTCGAGATAATATCTTTAAGGGTAAAGGTGCAATTTTAACAACAATGTTTTAACTCTAGGACATCAAGCACCATAAAGTTTTTTAGGGTGTTAAAATACACATAAAGTTTATAAAGTAGAGCAATTTTACCAAACCGTTAACTTGAAGGAAACGGACGTTATATGCGGGTCCCACACGTATTTTTTTAAAAGGGTGAAGGTGCAATTTTAACAACAATGTTCTATTTCAGGGGCATCTGGCACCATAAAGTTTTTTAGAATGCTAAAATACACATAAAGTTTATAAAGTAGAGCAATTTTACCAAACCGTTAACTTGAAGGAAACGGACATTATATGCTGGTCCCACACATTTAAAAAAAAAAAAAAAAGCAATTGTTTCTTGCTCCTTCTCTCGAGTGGATAATTTCGCAAAGAGCAATAGATAATAATGTTTACATCATGCTCAATACTCCATCTGAAAAATATGGTTTGAAAGTCTTTGTCAACGAATATCACAATTTGCAAAACAAACCCAATAACTTTTTACTTTATTTTTTACTGACGTATACAAATTATTAACGATGTTGGGGAAAAAAAATTTTACCTGTTTCAGCAATGGGAAAGATGAAACTAGGCGGGCGAATAGTTAAAGATTTCAAAGGAAGTGCTGCATGTTACAAACAAGACTGGGTAAGAAATTGTAGAGGGGAGCCGGAGCAAGAAGCAGTAAATTCACTATGTAGGACCCGCATATAACGTCAGTTTCCTTCAAGTTAACGGTTTGGTAAAATTGCTCCACTTTATAAACTTTATATGTATTTTAGCACCCTAAAAAACTTTATGGTGCCAGATGTCCCTAAGATAGAACATTGTTCTTAAAATTGCACCTTCACCCTTTTAAAAAAATACATGTGGGGCCTGCATATAACGTCCGTTTCCTTCAAATTAACGGTATGGTAAAATTGCTCCACTTTATAAACTTTATGTGTATTTTAACACCCTAAAAGACTTTATGGCGTCAGATGCCCCTGAGATAGAACATTGTTATTAAAATTGCACCTTCACCCTATCTTTAATATCTTACATTTATAATATTTGCTTGATTTTAGGATCAGATTTGATAAGGTATTTAATTTATCCTAGTTACTGCAGCAGTATCTGGGCATCATAGGTTTTTTACTTTTGAAAAATAAGCTGCATTATTTATATTTAATTTTTTTTGGTTACATATTCATATTTAATTTTGAAGCTCCCACAGAACATTAAACCCTTTTTATGTCGAGAACCCGGAATAATCCCTTATTTGGAGTTCCGGCCTATACCTATAGCTTTAAAAAGTTAAAAAAAAATCGTCATTATTTTACTTTAATTATAAATTCTTCCCTTTACTCGTTTTCTTGTTTCTCCCTAAATATTAGCAATCTCCTTTTCCCCCTTAATTTTTCCCTACTCCGTTTTGAATGTCTTAAAATATAGATTATCATGTTAGGGTACAACTCCTCTCCGGTGAAGAGCATATTCGGTATAAGGGATTTGGAAGAGAGAGAAAACTTTCATAAATTAGATTTAAGAAAATTGGAGAAGTAAATCCGAGTTTGAAAATTTTAATAAAAAAATATGTAAGATAATAGATTAAGAAAAATGATATTAGAAAACTGTTAACCTCACTTCTCTTATTTTTTTAAAATGTAACTCAAAAAAATTTTCTCACTTCCCCGACTTAACAAACAAGCCTTAATGAGGCTAGATTTTTGTAGGATTTGTTGGACAAAATCTATTAGAAGCCCATGTCAAGTATTGTACAAATTTTCAAATTTCTCTTAATATTATTAGGATGTTCTGCGTTCTTGACCCTAGAAAACTTGTACAAATTATTTTACTAGACATAAAAGAAATGTGCATTGTGTGCAGTTAGAAGGCGTGTTATATATCTGTTGAAAAAAAGAAGACGTGTTGGAAATTTACTATTCTTGCCTTATCATCAATCCAAAATCAATTAATTTGATAAGGACCATGTGAGATAATATTGTAGGCATGATATTGTGTTATATTATATATTCATAGACCGTACTTAATGGTTGTTGAGTGTCCATTCAATTAGTTTGTTGGGAAAATATTTTTTAAATAAAAGTTGTATTTTAATCTATGTGCTATTATACATTAATCCGAATTAATAATTTATAGTTTAAAATAAATTTCAGTTTCAGTTTGTAAAATATTTTAATAAATATTTTTCTTATTATTAGCTGTCGTCAAATTTATTTGTTATCATTTAAAAATTTTAATTAATGACAAAATAACAAAGCAAACAATTATTTTACTTTAAGAATACAAGGAAAATAACGAATTAATATTTGAGATAAAATAATGTATTACTTTAAATTGAATTTTCAGGTTTGTTACAATATTAATAGCCGCCGCCGCCGCCAACAATAATAATAATAACCTATATTTTTTGGTAACAACAATAATCCATATTGTTCACATTCTAAATGGCCTATATATCGTTGATATAATTCTTGACGGAAGAAAAACAGAAACCCTTTATCTCGGGAATAGACAGATACTTATTCTGATGGAAATGATGCCTGGTATACATACATATTTTATATTTATTATCTATGAATAAAAATTGATTACGTCAAACAATATCTTATAGGAAAATTATGGCTTAAGATCAAGAAAAAGAAATATTTATTAATAAAGATATTAAAAATTGTAATTATTTTAAAGGACTAAAAATTAAAATATAAATATTCAATTATAAAATTAACCTTGCCAAACTCCTTCAAGTTTCTCTAACTCCATCTCAACTATTTGAGTGTTAGTTATCGATTTTCCCTTGGATTGCGTCCTTACTGTGTCCTTAAATTTAATTAGCTTTTATAAATATTAAAATTCGTTTTCAATATTCCTTACTGTTTAAGAATTTTAAATTTTAGTATTTTTCATTTTTATAAAATTCTTTTTAGGTGCACCCCATTTGTTTAATCTTTTTTCCTATGAAAAATCACATAGTTTTAAAATAAATATATTATAAGATTTTTGGTGATTTTTTAAATTTTTTAAAATAACCGAATTCTTGAAAGAGGTAAATTTTTAATTATTTATAGATTTTAGAGGCCATTTTATCTAGGTAACTTTTAAAATAATCTGATATTTATAAGAGAGAATATCATAAAAATATTGAGCTTTAGGTAGATGTCTTTTTTATCAAAATATATATAAAGATATCATCAAATTTGATAACTCGCCGTCAAATAGTACGGAAGGTTAATTTTGTAATTAAAATTTTATATGTCAACTTCCTTGAAAATAATTACAATTTTGGGAAAATTCCAAAAAACTATATTGAAAATTGTAAAAGGAAAATTCAGTGCATTGAAAATGGGAAAGAAAAGATCAAGCGGGTGTCAGATGGGTAGAGGAATCTAGGATTTTGAAATCTCGGTCAAAAGACGAAAATGCCCTCCAGCTCTCAGTCGAAATAACAACATAGGAGTTGTTAATGGCGAGATAGGTGTTGATACTGGCCTTGAAACTTGTTAATTGTGAAAGAAGAAATTGGAGTTGTTAATTTTGAATCCAGAGTTGTTAATTAAGAAATGAGTGTTGTTATTGACCTTGAAACTTGTTTAGTGTGAAAGAAGAAATTGGAATTGTTAATATCGAATCCGGAGTTGTTAATTAAGATATGGGTGTTGTTATTGTTCCTAAAACTTATAAAGTATAAAAGAAGAAATTGGAGTTGTTAATGTAGAATCAGAAATTATTAATTAAGATATAAGTGTTGTTATTTTGAAGTGGAGGAAGAAAGTGGAGTTGTTAATGTAGAATACGGTCTTGTTAATAAAGAGAAAGGGGTTGTTATTGGCCTTGAAACTTGTTTAGTGTGAAAGAAGAAAGTGGAGTTGTTGATGTAGAATACGGTGTTATTAATAAAGAGAAAAGAGTTGTTATTGGCCTTGAAACTTGTTTAGTGTGAAAGAAGAAATTGGAGTTGTTAATGTTGAATCATGAGTTGTTAATTAACAGATAGGTGTTGTTATTGACCCTGAAACTTGTTAATTGTAAAAGAAGAATTGAAGTTGTTAATTTCAAATCCAGAGTTGTTAATTCCGAGAATCATGTTGTTATTCTGAAGTGGAGGGATTGAGGGTTGAAGAGCATTTTCGTCATTTGGCCAAGATTTAAAAATCCCAAATTCTTTTACCTGTCTGACACCTGTCTGATATGTCCTTTCCCATTTTCAATATATTGAATTGTCCTTTTACAATTTCCAATGTCGTTTTTTAGAATTCCCCCTGCAATTTTTTAGGTTCTTATTAATAAATATTTTGTTTCCTTAGTCCTTCTCCCTAATTCTCCCTAAAATCTCAGCATATATTTAAGTTACACATTTAAAGTTGTTGGCGAATAAAAAAAGTTTACATATTTAAAGCATTATTTAATCTTATAAAAAAACAAAAAAAAATCATTAAATTTAATCATTCAAAACTTTATAATAGACCATTCTAAGCTTACATATATACGCAAATAACTCCTGATCACTACCATTAATTTGTTACTTTGTTAGTTATTTCACTAAAATAACATAATATGATAGAGTTTATTTGTCCTCCAATCTATCAATCTCATTAAAATAATTCTTGTTATTTAAATTAGAAATATATCTATATATATATATACCTCTATAAAGCTTGTGACATTTTATTTTTCCCCTTCCCAGAATCCTCTTTAAAATATTATCTATCTTTTTTTTTTGGCCAATTTAAAATATTATCTATCATGTGCATTAATTTGAGAGTTAATTGATTTAGATAGTACTAACAGAGAACAAGGAAATGTCACATGTCATACGTAACAAATAACAATTTTTTCCATGGTTAGAAGTCCATTTCATATGTGGCTCCACAAAAACTTTGTTTTCATTCAAAGAACTCGTATTTTATTGATATGTATTATTATAAACTAAATATGAAATCAATTCATACAATCCATGCTTTATAAGCGTTTTTTTTAATTTCATGTTAATAGATTGCTGTATTGATTGTTAACGTTAATGCCAAACCCAATCATATAATAAATTCATATGACATTGCATTCTTAGAATTTGTTAGTTGTTGAAGGGCCTTAAATTAATAGAAGCTATTCTACCAAAAATACCTAGGTTGTTTGGTAAGAAGGATTTGGAGGAGGGGAGAGAAAAAACTTTTACGAGTTAGATTTGGTTAAAAAAGAATTAGAAAAGTGAAGTTAAAAAGTTTTAATTAATTTTTTTAATTCTTTTATCTTACATCTTATCTTGATTAAAAATTTATAATCTCATTTCTTTATCATTTTTAAATACAACTCATAAAAATTTTCTCCCCTTTCAAATTTGCATAGCAAACAGCCCCTTAGCCTTAGCTTTAATACCGGTTATCATGAAAATTGGTCTAAAAAATATGACTTTTTAGACCTTATATTTCACACAATCAGTTTTAAAAGCTATTTTTCATATTTTTAATGAATAACAAATCAATGGTGATAATGCAATATATATATTATACATATAGATGGTCTGAATTTCTGTAGTTGTTGATGAAATAGTCTAGCAGAAGTAACGTGGGTTGTTTGTTTGCCCATTTCCTGCAGAGCTGTGTTCATTTCAAGAGCCAACAAATGATGAGAGGTTAAACTATATCATTGATTAGACGCTTATGGTGATGATAATGCTTCTTCATGAAAACTCTAAAAGCACCCTCTACAGTAATCCGCCACATCTGCAAGAACCAGTGAACAATTAGTTAATGTGAGCTCATACAAAAATTGTTCTCAAGAATAGATAGATAATCAACAAAATCAAATTGAGGGAACAATATAGATAACAGGAGCAGACCTTCTCGAGAGTACTGAAGAGGGATCTGTTTCTGATATCCCTGGCCTTAAGGCGGGAGCGAGCAATGCCAAGCTGGTGGAACCAGTGAACAATTAGTTAATGTGAGCTCATACAAAAATTGTTCTCAAGAATAGATAGATAATCAACAAAATCAAATTGAGGGAACAATACAGATAACAAGAACAGACCTTCTCGAGAGTACTGAAGAGGGATCTGTTTCTGATATCCCTGGCCTTAAGGCGGGAGCGAGCAATGCCAAGCTGGTGGAACAAAGCGGAGTGGTGAGTGGTGGCGGGAGGGAGAAGCAACCACCTCTCGACTAAAACGGAGCTTGAAAAGGAAGGGCTGCGGCAGTGAGATTCGATGATGGATTAGATTTGATTTTGGGGGAAGGGGAATCGAGGTGAGCAAATTTCTAGAGAAGATGGTCGGAAGATTTCTTGACGACATGTTGAATAGTAGAGGAGGCGGCGGCCGCAGGAGGAGGATCGGCCATTGCAAAGGAGGAGGGGGGGAGGGGAATAGTGGCGGTGGATATAAAAGCAAGGGTGGAAGAAAGGGTTATGAGAAAAAGAGAATTTAAAGAGTGCGAGATTCAATTATTAGGTACGATGATGAAAGGGTTACGTTTTGAGAAAGAGATAAATTTAGGGCAAATCTTTTAGATCGATTACAATCAAAATAAGGTCTAAAAAGTTTATCTTTTAGACCGATTATTTGAAACATTAGGTCTTAAAAGAAAAAAATATATATTATTTCTTAATCCCGCATCTTTTAAACCGGTTATAAGAAACAACTGGTTTAAAATGTTTTATCTTTTAGACCGGTTATCAATGATAACCGGTTTAAAAATTTTCAATTTTTTTTAATTTTTAATTATTTTTATCTTTTTAGACTAGTTGTTTGAATAATTGATCTAAATAATATCTTTTAAACCGCATATTTTAAGAACCGGTCTCAAATATTTTTCATAATTATAAAATTATCACTGATCATACTTTTTAGACCTTATCTACAATAATCGGTTTAAATGTCTCCTCGACTTAGTAGTGCATTCAGTCGGGATGAGATCTGTAATTATAAATATGGATCGAATCATGGAAACCTACGTCCATGATACCTGTAGCCAGACAACAAATTCTTCAAATCGACGTCATGTGAGTAAAGCTAAAGAATTTTGGTTTATATATTATGCGTGTTTAAACTTAAGTTTGTATGATGTTAATGGTAAGATTAAAATGACATACACTCTTCTAATATAAGAGCAACATCGTAGCATGCGATTCATACCGCATGTGCTAGATAACCGTAAACAGGAAGCAAGTGAAAAGATCCATGCTTCATTGTTATGTGAGTCCAGGAAAGGTTAACCCTTTCATGATGTCCTCTGACTTTGACAATATCATGGAGATATGTTTCGACGTCTGCTACTTTAGCATTTTTCCTATGATCATGATCGATACGATCTAAAGGCATTATATTAAGAAAACGGTTGATTCCTATTGAAATGACATATGGGCGAAAGAAAGATTACTTGGAATATACACACTTATGCTTATGTTTGAGACTAATCCCTTATGATATTACTTGGGTAATTTCATAAGTATAGAGACTATGCATATGAGAAAGGCAATCTGAGATTGACTCAAGAGGGATTAGATTGGCCATGAAGAAACTGTATATGGGTTAAAATCTAGGACATCGGAGGCATTATATTAATATGATCAAGCTGCACTAAAGGGTTGTTTTGTGTTGGTCTCTGTGAAAGGGATTCCTAGTACAAGACACCCAAATGGAGACGTCATGCCCACGCGGTTACGGCAGAACACCTAGTATAACAGAAGGATGGAAGAAAAAGAGATATGACCCATAACATTTGATCCACCAAGTGTGAATGGGAGATGTTGGAATATGCCTGGTCCACCCTTGGTGGATCAGGCCTAAGCCCAATTCAGTTAGGGCTATTATAAAATTATGAAAAGGTTTGGGTTTGAATAAGGAGTTTTATCCTTATGATTTGAAATTCAAATCTATAACCTTCTATACGTGAAATATGAGAGTGATAGATTGTGGGAGTCAGTTGGTTTTATTCTCAGAAAAACTTCCAAAAACTTCTCTCTTTTGTTCCTCTTCATCCGGATGGTGAATCTACCGTATAACATTATCAAAGCCTGAAAATGTGCTACGATCTCGTGTGAGTACTCAGAGAATCAATTAGATTCCAACTATATCCGAAATCCTACAAAAGTGCTCATAAGCCAACTTGAAGTTTGGAACATAAGCTTCAATATTCATTCCCAAAACCTTACTTTCCACAAATGTCATAAGAAACTTGAGTTTTTCTGGAACAGGAAGGACCAGTGGGGCCAGAGAAATGATGTGAGACTTGAGGACTTGACCTGCAACATTTATGAGGTCTGTTGAAATGGAAATACCAATCATGTGTTGGTCATCATCTTGTTTAAAAATACAGTTATAGCTTCTGTCATCGGAAGCCGTGTGGGTACCAAGTGGGTGAATGATGTGGTACTTTGAACGGTGACGATATGAAGGATGGTTGGACAGGAGAGCAACAGAACCACCCATGCGAAACAGACAATTGACGGCGAGCATTGAAAGGTTGTTGCCCAAGTACGTCCCTGTGTTTGTATTTTCAATGCTCACCACCATGGCGTACAAGTTGGGGTGTGACTGTGATGGCATAATATTAGGGCATATGTGTTAGATGGGTACACTAAGTTATTCTTAAATAAAAGGGTTAATTAAGTTGCAAAAAGATTTATGAATTTTTATATCCAATGTGAAAAAATACTCGTGTATTTTTTCAGGAGCAAAAATATGCTTGAATTTTAAAAATCAAAGTAAAAATGACATAATCGTTAAAAAGGTGGTTTTAGTAGTTTTCATTTTTATTGTTGATTTTTAAGTTGAGGGAAATTTTTTAATCTGAAAATGTTCTAACTTTTTGCACATTAAATATAAGTTGATAAGCATTTTTGCACCATAATCCTAAATAAAAAAAATAGAGATAATATGAAGAACCTGACTTGGGGTGTTTGCTGCAACTCCTCTAATGCCTCCTACCCCTCAAATTTTTCCAACTTCCCAAACGCCTTTCCTTTTTCTTTTTTTATCATTAGATTCTACATGAAAAATGTAATATTTTAATATCTTATGGGTAAAATATATTGCAGTTTTTTCAGTTTTGTTTTTATGAATTTTCAAAGATAAAATACTCTAAAATTATGAATTGAAACCTACATTGTTTTTTACCTATAAGATATCAAAATTTAACTCATTATATGTAGAACCTAATGATCAAAAGAAATAAGAAAAAATATTTTGGAAATTTGAAAAATTTAAGGGATAGCAAAGGATGCATTAGAGAAGGAGCAGCATACACCCCAAACCCAAATCAGACTTGGAGGAGGCACTAGGCACAGTCAAATGCTAGAACTCCACTGCTGCAGCCCATGCCAGTAAGATTGAAGATAGGAGTTGTCGGCTTTGTGTCTTGGTAACCTCTTCAAAATTAAATCAAGGATTGTAATATAATGTGCAATTCCAGATTGTCTCTCGAAAAGCCTTTTATTAGTTACCTAGAAACTAAGTATAATGATTGACCTAAAATGATAAAAAGGAAAATTTTGATCTTTTGAAACTACTTTATGCAATTTAAAATTAACTTGTTCTATGCTAATTCTTTTTGTGATTTTTCTTTACAAAATGAAATGGAATGATGATGCAATTAATGAAATAAAAGAAACAAGAAGATCAACAATGGAATAAGCAATCCCTCATAGCAATGGCACAAGCAATCCTCACTTCAAATTATTATGGGAGATTAATCATGCTAGTTCCACAATAACTCCAAGGGCCAACCCTTGACTAGGCCTAACTTAGATTAATTAATACCAAGTCACCTTCATATTAATCTCTCTAAATTAGGTTGATTAAGCACTCTAACAATTAAATGAACTTAAAAATCATATTTAACTTTTGATCCAATAACCGAGTCACCTCGCATTACCACTCAATTTTCTCATTAATGTTAATTTAACAATGGCAACCCATATGAAAAATAAAAATTAATGATGCTAAAATCCAATGGTAAATACAATTAATACATTCACATTCAATTAAGCAATGTAAACACAAGACACTATTGATCCACTAATTAAGCCACCTTGAAATTAGCACAAAATGTTCACAAAATCATCAATCCAATAACTAACCAGCACAAAGAAATGATAAGCTAATTAAACACAATGTCAAGCGTCTAACAAAGATTCAAACAACATCTAATCTCCAGATACATCAAAATAAATCAATTTAACATTATAATATTCATCATTAAACCTAAGAATCATAATTACAATATAGAATTAAAGAAATGGAAAAGCAAAAACTCCCCTTTTAAAGTTCAAGTTTATGCCAACCATCAACTCAGCTTCACCAAACAGTTCCGCAATTTCAGACATTGAAGCTCACCAATTAATTAACCGATTAACACTGATTTGGAGAAAATTTGTGACTGAATATGAAACAAAATCAGAGAATCGCAGCTATGTTGATATCAGAAACAGAGGAGAAATTCGATAATGAAATGACAGATTGTGGGTGATTATGAAAGAAGATGTGAAGCTCGTCGGAAATCGCAGAGGAAGGACGGGATGGGAGCCAGAGGATTGTCGATGGTGCTTGCGGTTGTTCCCTCTGTTTTCAGAGCTCCACCTGCGGCAATGGTGAAGCTGTGGTCACGGCTGACGGGCTAGCACGGAGAGGCGGTGGTTTGTGGGAGAGATAACGAAGGTGGAGGTCCGATGCTGTGCTTCCTTCTACGCGGCTGTGTCTCTGTCTTGACAGCTTGCTCCAGGTCCGATGGTTGGTGGAAGGAGCGTCGGAAACGGAAGGTTATGGTGGTTGAGGGAGGGCCGGCGATGGTGAAGAAGACGATGGTGGTGGCCCTCCCTCTACTCCTCTCAAGCTCTCAGCTTCTCCTCTGTAGCTGCGTGATCTGTTCTCGCCTCCCCCCAGGCCCAGCTCTGCAATTCAAGTCTCAATTTTAATTTAGGATCTGACCTACGTGGCTACGTATGCCAAAAACGCTGAGTTTTGTCGAGACTAGATTGGCCTTTTCGAATTTCATGGTACCAAACTGTCATTTCTAAAATTTAAACCCCAAATTGCCATTTTCAAATTTAATCTAAATTTTTAAGTATTTTCAATTGAAAACAATTTAATATTTTGACAATTTTAAAATTATTCTGACAATTTTACCCTTTTTTACTCTTAATTTAATCCATTTACTCTTAATCTCAATTTATCTTAATAAAGGCATTTTAGGCTCAATAATCATGATAAAATCCCCAATTAAAGTATACAATATATAATAAAAATAGTGATTTGTCAAATATCAAAACTAATGATGTTGTGTCTGAGTTTATATCTATTCACAATGATGTCACACTGAGACGGTGTGGGACAAAACGTGGTGCTATTCACGACAAGGATTCCCATGTCGTTTGGTCGCACCCATGTTTTCTCAAGAAGTTCATCAATAGCTCCGAAAATCACAGTCTCTGTCTCCTTCCTTGCCTCAAACAGACATAATTTTGGTGGTCTCTGCATTATAGCTTGAGGGACATACGTCTTAGGTCCCAAACCACACTTATCTAAAACATTCTCCATTAGTTGCACGTTCTCCTCTGAGAAAACTCCAACGTTCTTTCTTACTTCCACAAGGTCTTCCTTGGTGACAGCACTAGAATAATTAATTGTTTGGTTTGTAGCATGCAAAGTCTACCAAGTACACTTTGCATGGTTGTGTCTTCAAGGAGTGACGAAAAATAATGGCAACTAGGGTTTGGAGGAATAATAATATTGCAGAGAAGCAAGAAGCCGTTAGAGATGGCTGAAGATATTTGAATTCACGGAGAACACAAGCAGAAGCTGATGCTGAAGCTGCCACCCAAAAAGATATGAGCAATATTAGGTTCATCATGTTGAACGGCTAGGATGTGGTACATGCAATGACTTTATTTGGTTTAGCCTTAAATAGGCAAGAAAAAGGAGAATAAAATATCAATATTAATTAATATTAAAAGTAGTGGTGCCGCTTTAATTTGTTTTAAGCTTATTAAGGATTATGAGTTAATGCATGGGATCCACACTATCATATATTTATTTTTGGGTTAATGTTAAAATTTGTTTTAGAAGTTTTCATTGAGTAACGTTGTTTTGGAAGTTTTTTCAGATTCAATATCGTCCTAAAAGTTTGAAAACGTAGTAATATTACTTTATATCGTTAAAAAACTAATGTTAACGGTAAAGGGTCACATTGCAGTTAACGATGAAGGGTAATATTGCTCCATTTTAACACTTTCGGGACAACATTGAACCTCAAAAAACTTCCAGGGCAATATTACCCCTTAGCAAAAACTTCCGGTACAAATTTGCACCTTAACCCATTATTTTTTTGTAAGCTAAAGAATTCTAATAAAATAAACTTCAAGATGTGGAAAAATGACATGAATATTATAAACATATACATACTAAATAAAGGACCCAAGTAATTGTTTTTGTTTAATATATTTCATGTAATCAACAACAGTATAAAAACAACAAGAAAGCTGAATCTTTAGATATATAATTCCTGGTCTCGCATATAACATTCTTGGGCCTAAAAGGATAATTTTCTCTTCCGTTTCTATTTCTTTTTAAACCAAATTAAAAGAGATCTAATTCTGCTTTCCATAAAAGATACCAAACGGATCCACAGGGAATAACGTTTAAGGAAAAAATTAAAGTGTCCACAGGGGAATATGCATGAGACTAGACAACCAATCTCAATGCAAAGAAATTAAGGATAGTAAAATTTAATATTTTTAAATTGTAAAAATAAAAAAAGATAAAAAAACAAAAGTGTGAATGAGATTGCTGCTGATCAGAGTATAGCATAATAGAAGTTTGGGAAAATTGCAGTCAGGCCACAGGTATGACAAAAAATGAAAAAGTGGTTTCTTCAGATTTCAAAATTACCAACAAGCTAAGTCCTAAAAATTTGTCAATAGTGCCCCTAGACTTGTCAATAACCCTCACCTGAAGTTATCAATAGAATCATTTTTTTATTTTGAAATCTGAAGGGACCGTTTTTTTCATTTTTTTTTCTTTTACTTGGAACCTGACTATAATTTTCCCTAGAAGTTTCTACTAAAAAGTGGGTGGTGCTAATAGAAAAACTATATTTTCGGTGTAGTTATGACATGTTTGTAGCAATTAGTTGGCTGGCGCTGGATTTTTATTTTTCAAAGAAAACGTGGTCATGATCATTAAACATTGTAGTATTTTTTTTTTTTTTCATGTATTTCCACGTGAGTAATGAAGCATATAACACATTTCAAAGCATACTAACTATATATATAACAAAGTGGACAGACCCGCATTCAAATTTCACTTTGTTAAAAGAGACCTACGAAGAGAGGCATCCTGAATGCAAAACTCCATTCCAAAATTCCAAATTAGTCGGTATCTCTGTAAGAAAATGAAGCACATAATGCTAATAAAAGTGAATACATTTAAAATACTGGAAAATGGGCTACAAAAATATGTATTAGACTCAGCAATGATTCGGCCAACGTTATTTATATTATTAGGAAAATCTTTCTTGCTTAAGAAGATACTACATGAACCAACAAACTGAGAGTTCTGTCTAACAGAAGGGGCTAGTATCTCAACGTGATAAACCAAGATTTAAATTCCTGTGAGAGATGTGCTTACATTTGGTGTACATCAGTGTCTAAGGGGGGGGGGGGAAGCAGTGTGTCAACATGAAGGTCCCAAACCAAACTTTTCTAGAATTCTCTTCTGATAAATTCCCAACGCTCTTGGCTCTTCTATGCTTGGCTTTCACAGATTCCTTAGTGATAGCACAAGAATTGTTTGGTTAATTAGTAGCATGCGAAATCTACTATAAGTATATTTACTTTTCTTGGTTTTCTCTTCAAGTGAAAAAAATGGCTAGCTTACGAGGAATAGTGCAGAGAAGCAAGAAAGCAATATTATTATAAATGTGGATGAAAATATTTGAACTCATGAACGTAAGCAGAAGCTAAAGCTGCTACTATAAACGACGTGATGAGCAATAGATTCATCACATGTTGATGTTCGTTGAAGGTTAATTAAGCAGCACCGGCGCTTCAGATTGTCAATGACGTAGCTTTTTGAATACAAAGTTATAAAATTGAATTCATATTTCGAGAAAAGACAGTCATATTCCTACAATATAATGAAAAGCGGACTAGTCAATAAACTAGTCAAAAAAATTATTCAAATGTTAGTGATTTCAACCGAAGTCAACTAAGTCAAGATTAGATTGGTCACAATTAAAATAATATTTAAATAAATAAATATTAATTTACAAGTAAATAGAATAGTCATATAATACGCATACATAATCCAACAAAATAAAGTTTTTGGCCCTATAAAGAAAGAAAAAAATAAAATTAAACACAATTAACCAGTTCAAAAATTTTAATTGGCTAATAAATTGGTTCACTAGTTTGTTAGTTTGACTAGTCAACCTGCGGAAGTAAGATTTTTTAGAATTGTACGATGATTTTATTCATGAGTGTCCATCAACATATAAAGAGTATGGGTGGTAATCAAGGTATTAAAATTCTAACAGGATATTGAACCGGTCGGGATACTAGGTTAAGGGTGATTGAGTCAGACCGAGGCCAAACCGGAGCTCAATCCGGGCCAAACCGGTGAGAAATTGAAAATTTTAGACTTATTAGCATGCAATTCTAAAGGAAAAATTAAAAAAATTGATTTTAAAAAAAAAATAAAAAACCCAGACCGGATCGGGTCACCGGACCGAACCGGTCTAATGCCTAGTTCGGCGGTTCCCAGGCCGGACCGGCCAGTCTAGTGCGGGTCTGGGAACACTGGTGGTAATTGCTAAAGGTACACCGAAAGATTTTATGGAGAATTACAGCGATGTCTCAAGTAAGAAAGAAAATGAAGAAATTGTCCTTGAAATTTTCAAAATGAAAAAATAATCCCAAGAAGTTGTCAATTGAGACTCTTGGAGTTGTCAACAACCTGTACCTGTGGTTGTTAATAAGACCATTTTTTTATTTTGAGATTTCAATAGACTATTTCTTCATTTTCTTTCTTATTTAAGACCTGGCTGTAATTCTCCCAAGATTTTAGAGATATACCAAGATATTTGGGAAGATATTATAATAATTGATATCCCATGATAATAGCTTAAAAATAATGACTAATTATCCGAATAATTCCCTAATCTAATAATTTACAGAATATCAACATATTTACGACACACCTCATCAACATATTTACGACACACCTCTTGTTGGGTTGTGATACGATATACATGAGAGAGAAAACCTCTCCAGCTTGAAAGAGGACCTGTCCGCTTGGTGCTGAAAGTTGGGCTTCTAAGGCCCTGTAGATCTTAAGTTTTGGCCCAATTGTGTAATGAGAATGACAGGAGATATTGACTTTCAAGCCTATAGATTATGCTTGTTTGGGATCACTTTTGAACACCTCAAAAGTTTTTATTCACACAAATTAAAACAAATCTCCTTTTACATACTTACCCGTATACTGTAAATCAAGATTGAAAAGTTACTTTTAAATGTTTCAATTATTATTCCAAACAAATACTTCTTATGTCCTTTTAATAATTTACTATGTATAGATATAAAAAATAATTAATTAAAATTGATTAGTAGTTAAGCGTCAAAATATTTTATAATTATAAACTCTTAATCAATTTTTTTGACCATGAACTCTTAATCAAGTTTGAAAATTCATTTTTCATTGTGTTTACTAGGGATGGAAATAGGTCAGGCCCCTGTATGGCCTAGCCTACATAAAGCCTAGTCTGACCTAGTAAATAGGTCAGGCTCAGGCATATTGTTAGGTCTATTTAGATAAACAGGCCAGGTCTATTTTCATAAGGCCTAGCCTATAAGCCTAACCTATAAGCCTAGCCTAGCCTATTTAGCTTTTTTTTAATGTATACTATTGCATAAGTATATATAATATAATCTAAATAATTTATAAATTTATTAACTTAACATTAATTCTAAGTTTTATATCACATCATCATTACACTTAACCATTACTTTCACATAAATCATTCTCCCTTTCCTTTTTTCTTTTCGATCGCTTGATATGGCAACACTAACTCACTCACTCTCCCCTAATTTGCACCGTCTACTGAAGCATAATAATTGTTATGAGTTTTTTTTAGTGTCAAATGAAATATTATAATCTGACCAAAAGGAGTTTGTCCCAATTTACATGGTAAAGGTAAAATAGGTAGAATCTAGTTTTGTATGTTATTTATTATACTTAGTCAATTTTAGAAAATATATTTCATTAATCAACAGACAATTACTTTTTTTTATTCCTATTTGCTCGGACAATTGTTGTCACTAGACATTATTTTCTTTTCCTTACTAAGTCATAATATTACTATGAGAATGGATATTAGGCTTTTCAGACATAATGTATAATTGTATATAACTGTGCAGGGTTATATATGAATTTGAAGACATAGGCTTTAAAGGCCAATTAAAAGCCTACATTATTTAAATAAGTCTTTAAATAGGCTTCAGGCCTTTTGAAGGCCTAAGCTCAGACCTAAAAAAAAAAGCCTACATACAGGCTCAAGCCCAGGCTTAGACTTTGAATTTTTGTTCCAGGCTTAGGCCTATTTAGGCAAACCCTAAACCCTAACCTAGCCTATTTCCACTCCTAATGTTTACATCAAAAGAATAATTAGGGGCTTCTTTCCAATCCCAACGTTCTTATCAGTCAATTATATATCCAAGCCAGAAAATGGAAAATCCTTATTTTAAACTTTAATACGGTGCATATAAAAGACAAGGATATTTTTAAGAGTAAATAATGAATATTTCATTAAATTTTGTACTGTGGAAAAATTCACTACATTTGGTGAAATTTATTGAATTATTGTATTAAGTATAGTTATTAAAACCGGACTAACCCAATCACCTAACCGGTCTAGCCAACCGGTTTGACTGTTTCATTGTTTATTCAAACTTTCATGAATTCAAAAATTTTTATTTAATTCTACATATTTCTCAAAATTACAAATTAAGATTTTATCGAATGCTTGAAATGTCTACTTTCTAATGTAAAAATAATCACTAACAAATATTATTATTTGATCTTTGTAAATTCTCAAATTCCAAAACTATTCAAAAAACAATATTATCGTTTATGTTTACTTCCTCACCGGTCTGTTTTCGAATTAGCTCTGGTTTAATTACAATGCCATCCATTAACCCTTAACATACTATACAAACTGGTTCAGTGGCCTGTATAAAGGATTTTATAAACAACATTGGAGCGACTATTTTTCTTACGTAAATGTTAACAAAAGTTAACGTTGAATATTCAAGACCAACTAACCAAAGATGAGCAGGGGTAAGAATATATAGAGGATCAAATAAATCTGCAGCTAATTGAGGAATCACACATCGTTAATCTCTTTGGGAGGCATTGCCCAATTAAAGTATATATATTTTCAAAGATCATCACATTTTATTTTCTCCCCGACTACCATCAAAGCCACAAATTTTTTATGCCACAAAACTATAACACACACATATTTTGTAAATAGAATAACACTTAACATTTGTGATAGCATAAAACGTACAAGATCGACAAAACCATTAAATAATTAGGACAATAGTGAATATATATGGGAGTGCATATATAATCCAAACTTTCTATTATTGACCGACATATATTTTAGGGAAAATCCCTATAAAATACTCTTGAAATAGGGAAATCCCTAATCAATACATTGAAATCAAAAATTTCGGATCAGTCACGCGTCAGTACGGATGAACAGTGCGGACGGCGCCAAAAGACAATTTTGCCCTTCAGCCCTCATTCTCGCTACTTCAAAAATAACAACATGCGGTTCTTAATTAATAACTTCGGGTTCTTGATTAACAATTATGTATTCTTGTTTCACAACTTCCTCATTTAAGTTTCAAAGCCAATAACAATACCTCTTTTTTTATTAACAACACGACCTCTTAATTAACAACTCTGGATTCTTGATTAACAACTCCGTATTCTTGATTAACAACTCCATTTCATCTTTTTACTTTCACAATAACAACACCGATGTTGTTATTAACAATACCATATTCTATATTAACAACTCTCATTTTTTGTTTCACAATTTCGTAATTTAAGTTTTAGGGCCAATAACAACACCGTATTTTACATTAACAACGCTATATTTTTGAGATGCGAATATATGGAAGAATAAAGCGGAGTTGTTAATCAAGAATTCGGAGTTGCTAATAACAAAACTGGTGTTGTTATTGTGAAAGTAAAAAGATGAAACTGGAGTTGTTAATCAAGAATACGGAGTTGTTAATCAAAAACCCGGAGTTGTTAATTAAGAACCGCATGTTGTTATTTTTGAAGTGGCGTGAATGAGGGCTGAAGGGCAAAATGGTCTTTTGGTGCCACCCGCACTGTTCATCCGTACTGATGCGTGATTGATCCGGAATTTTTAATTTCAATGTACTGATTAGGGATTTTCCTATTTCAAGGGTATTTTATAGGGATTTTCCCTATATTTTAATGAGAGTCACGTACACTCTTTTAAGAGTTTTGATAAGAAGCAACGATATACTCATGAAATTCATGAATATCATCCCTCCATGGATTCTTCAATGAACCTCTTTCAACATCGTATAAGGCAACCCAAACTGCACTATTACACTTGAATCCAGACCCAAAAGCCAATTGCCAGATTCTGTCACCTTTCTTGATTCTTCCTTTGGCTTCACAATAAGCCAACCCATACCACACTGAACTTGAAGATGTGTTCCCAAATCTGTAAAGTGTCATTCTAGAAGGTTCCACGTCCCAGTCTTGAAGCTGAAGACTCTTTTGCATTGTATCCAACACAGCCCTTCCTCCAGTGTGAATACAAAAGTGTTCAAAAGCCAACTTGAAGTTGGGAACATAAGCTTTCATTTTCAATCTCAAAACCTTACTTCCCACAGAAGTTACGAGAAACTTGACTTTTTCTGATACAGGAAGGACCAATGGGGCGAGAGATGTGATGTGAGACTTGAGGACTTGACCTGCAACGTTCATGAGGTCTTTCGAGATGGAAACACCGATTATGTGTTGGTCATCGTCTTGTTGAAAAACACAGTTGTAGCTTCTGTCATCGGAAGCCATGTGAGTACGAAGTGTGTGAATGATTTGGTACTTTGAACGGTGACGATCTGAAGGATGGTTGGACAGGAGAGAAGCAGAACCACCCATGCGAAAGAGACAATTGATGAGGAGCATTGAAGGGTTGTTGCCTAAGTACATCCCTGTGTTTGCATTGTCAGTGCTCAGCACCATGGCGTATGAGTTAGGGTGTGACTGTGATAACAAAATATTAAGGTGGCTGAGTTAGATACAAGTACACGAAATTATTCTAAACTTTGACTCAGTTGTGATTGAATATATGTTTCTTTTAATCTTTTGACCTGTATAACTTTCACTCAGTTATAATTTGATTTCTAAACTTTGACTCGGTGAAACTCATTTCTTATAATTATGATTCGGTGACAACTCCATCCTTAAAATTTAAACCGTTGTGATCAATCCTTATAGTTTAAGCCATTTAAAATATGAGAGAGTTATCATGAGTTCTCAAAGAATTGAATGGGTGTATCTATCAAAAAGTTCCAATGACAAGTAAGCATCATGAACTTGTCTACAGCATTAAAACTTGCCATCATATGTCGCTCAGTTGTTGTGAGGCTTTTTGGTAATTATATATTTTCATTTGGACCTTATCATCATATTTGTCCTTATATTTTTTTAATTAAAATAAAATTATATATTTTGTGAAGTTTGGGAACTAAAGTTTTTAATAATTATAACTTTTGTGCTAAAAAAAAAACTTAAAACTATAGAGGTTGTATTACAACGAATCAAAGTTTAAAAACTGAATTTAGATGGAGTCAAAAACTATAAGCACTGAATTTTAATGTTAAAAAAAAACAAAAAGAGTATGGAGAACCTGGAGGAGGTGTTTGGCAAAATCAATAGCAAGAACTCCCCCACTGCAACCCATGCCGCTAAGATCATAGCATAAGACGTCGTGTCTGAGTTTATATCGATTAACAATGATATCAGACAGAGACGGTGTGGGACAAAACGTACTGCTGTTCACCACAAGGATTCCTATATCCTTTGGTCGCACCCATGTTTTCTCCAGAAGTTCATCAATGGCTCCAAAAAACACAGTCTCTGTCTCCTTCCTTGCTTCAACCAGACATAGGTTTGGTTCCTTCTGCATTACAGCTTGAGGTAGGTATGTCTTAGGTCCCAAACCAGACTTAGCTACAATTTTCTCCATTCGTTTCAGGTTCTCCTCTGAGAAAACTCCAATGCTCCTTAATGCTTCCACTGTCTCTTCCTTAGTGATAGCACAAGAATCGTTTGGTTTGTAGCATGCAAAGTCTACTAAGTATACTTTGCTTGCTTGTCTCTTCAAGTGATGAAAAATAATGGCTACTAGGGTTAGGAGGAATAATATTGCAGCCATTAGAGATGGTTGAAGATATTTGAACTCCTGATGAACACGAGCTGAAGCTGAAGCTTCTACTAAAAACGACATCAGCAATAGGTTCATCATGTTGAGGGCTAAGTGGTGGTACATGCAATGTCTCTATATGGTTGAGCTTTAAATAGGCCAAAAAATAAGAGAGACAAATTGTTGTTAGTCTCACATCAGGGCCTCGTAAATGAAGCCTGGTTTATAAGTTTAATATAGTTCTCCCTCCTATTCTCCCAATTTGTTAGTCTTCGGGTAAGATAGCACCTAATGACCGCATAAATGACTACTCACAGGGCCACAAAGGGTCTGAGAGGTGAAACCAGGGAAGCTGGCACCCATGTTCTCTATAAACAAGTCTTTTGAGATTCAGCTCTCCGTTTAAATTTGTGCTCACAACATAAATACTATTCTCTCCGATCCTAATTATAAAATAAAGTTGACTTTTTTAAAGAAATTAAAGACACTAATTAAATTATTTTAGATTATTTTTATTTTTATTTTTTCGTTCAAACTAATTAGTTTAACTAATAAATTAATATATAATCTAAGAATACATAATATATGATATGATTAAATAACTTATTTAGCTTCCTTAATCTCTCCAAAAGAAGTCAATTTTGTCTTATATATATTTAGGACAGGAGGTAGTACTACAATTATTATTATTGTTATTGTTATTGTTATTGTTATTGTTATTGTTATTTTTATGTGGGAGCCTCATTGTTTCAAGCTTCATTAGGACTCCAAATAAATGCATGTGGTCTCTATTCATATTTTATTTTTTGTTAGATAAAGGTTTCTAATAATTTATAAAGTGAACTTTAAAAAATAACCAACACTACATGACACTACTAAATTTTTTTCAAAAAATAATATATTAACTAAATATAAGCATGTGTTGAGAACTCGAGATAATATCTTTAAGGGTAAAGGTGCAATTTTAACAACAATGTTTTAACTCTAGGACATCTTGCACCATAAAGTTTTTTAGGGTGTTAAAATACACATAAAGTTTATAAAGTAGAGCAATTTTACCAAACCGTTAACTTGAAGGAAACAGACGTTATATGCGGGTCCCACACGTATTTTTTTAAAAGGGTGAAGGTGCAATTTTAACAACAATGTTCTATTTCAGGGGCATCTGGCACCATAAAGTTTTTTAGGATGCTAAAATACACATAAAGTTTATAAAGTAGAGCAATTTTACCAAACCGTTAACTTGAAGGAAACGGACATTATATGCGGGTCCCACACATTTAAAAAAAAAAAAAAGCAATTGTTTCTTGCTCCTTCTCTCGAGTGGATAATTTCACAAAGAGCAATAGATAATAATGTTTACATCATGCTCAATACTCCATCTGAAAAGTATGGTTTGAAAGTCTTTGTCAACGAATATCACAATTTGCAAAACAAACCCAATAACTTTTAACTTTATTTTTTACTGACGTATACAAATTATTAACGATGTTGGGGAAAAAAAAGTTTACCTGTTTCAGCAATGGGAAAGATGAAACTAGACGGGCGAATAGTTAAAGATTTCAAAGGAAGTGCTGCATGTTACAAACAAGACTGGGTAAGAAATTGTAGAGGGGAGCCGGAGCAAGAAGCAGTAAATTCACTATGTAGGACCCGCATATCACGTCAGTTTCCTTCAAGTTAACGGTTTGGTAAAATTACTCCACTTTATAAACTTTATATGTATTTTAGCACCCTAAAAAACTTTATGGTGCCAGATGTCCCTAAGATAGAACATTGTTCTTAAAATTGCACCTTCACCCTTTTAAAAAAATACATGTGGGCCTGCATATAACGTCCGTTTCCTTCAAATTAACGGTATGGTAAAATTGCTCCACTTTATAAACTTTATGTGTATTTTAACACCCTAAAAGACTTTATGACGTCAGATGCCCCTGAGATAGAACATTGTTGTTAAAATTGCACCTTCACCCTATCTTTAATATCTTACATTTATAATATTTGCTTGATTTTAGGATCAGATTTGATAAGGTATTTAATTTATCCTAGTTACTGCAGCAGTATCTGGGCATCATAGGTTTTTTACTTTTGAAAAATAAGCTGCATTATTTATATTTAATTTTTTTTGGTTACATATTCATATTTAATTTTGAAGCTCCCACAGAACATTAAACCCTTTTTATGTCGAGAACCCGGAATAATCCCTTATTTGGAGTTCCGGCCTATACCTATAGTTTTAAAAAGTTTAAAAAAAAAAAAAATCCTCATTATTTTACTTTAATTATAAATTCTTCCCTTTTCTCGTTTTCTTGTTTCTCCCTAAATATTAGCAATCTCCTTTTCCCCCTTAATTTTTCCCTACTCCGTTTTGAATGTCTTAAAATATAGATTATCATGTTAGGGTACAACTCCTCTCCGGTGAAGAGCATATTCGGTATAAGGGATTTGGAAGAGAGAGAAAACTTTCATAAATTGGATTTAAGAAAATTGGAGAAGTAAAAAAGAGTTTGAAAATTTTAATAAAAAAATATGTAAGATAATAGATTAAGAAAAATGATACTAGAAAACCGTTAACCTCACTTTTCTTATTTTTTTAAAATGTAACTCAAAAAAATTTTCTCACTTCCCCGACTTAACAAACAAGCCTTAATGAAATGTGCATTGTGTGCAGTTAGAAGGCGTGTTATATATCTGTTGAAAAAAAGACGTGTTGGAAATTTATTATTCTTGCCTTATCATCAATCCAAAATCAATTAATTTGATAAGGACCATGTGAGATAATATTGTAGGCATGATATTGTGTTATATTATATATTCATAGATCGTACTTAATGGTTGTTGAAGTGTCCATTCAATTAGTTTGTTGGGAAAATATTTTTTAAATAAAAGTTGTATTTTAATCTATGTGCTATTATACATTAATCCGAATTAATAATTTATAGTTTAAAATAAATTTCAGTTTCAGTTTGTAAAATATTTTAATAAATATTTTTCTTATTATTAGCTGTCGTCAAATTTATTTGTTATCATTTAAAAATTTTAATTAATGACAAAATAACAAAGCAAACAATTATTTTACTTTAAGAATACAAGGAAAATAACGAATTAATATTTGAGATAAAATAATGTATTACTTTAAATTGAATTTTCAGGTTTGTTACAATATTAATAGCCGCCGCCGCCGCCGCCAACAATAATAATAATAACCTATATTTTTTGGTAACAACAATAATCCATATTGTTCACATTCTAAATGGCCTATATATCGTTGATATAATTCTAGACGGAAGAAAAAAAGAAACCCTTTATTTCGGGAATAGACAGATACTTATTCTGATGGAAATGATGCCTGGTATACATACATATTTTATATTTATGATCTATGAATAAAAATTGATTACGTCAAACAATATCTTATAGAAAAATTATGGCTTAAGATCAAGAAAAAGAAATATTTATTAATAAAGATATTAAAAATTGTAATTATTTTAAAGGACTAAAAATTAAAATATAAATATTCAATTATAAAATTAACCTTGCCAAACTCCTTCAAGTTTCTCTAACTCCATCTCAACTATTTGAGTGTTAGTTATCGATTTTCCCTTGGATTGCGTCCTTACTGTGTCCTTAAATTTAATTAGCTTTTATAAATATTAAAATTCGTTTTCAATATTCCTTACTGTTTAAGAATTTTAAATTTTAGTATTTTTCATTTTTATAAAATTCTTTTTAGGTGCACCCCATTTGTTTAATCTTTTTTCCTATGAAAAATCACATATTTTTAAAATAAATATATTATAAGATTTTTGGTGATTTTTTAAATTTTTTAAAATAACCAAATTCTTGAAAGAGGTAAATTTTTAATTATTTATAGATTTTAGAGGCAATTTTATCTAGGTAACTTTTAAAATAATCTGATATTTATAAGAGAGAATATCATAAAAATATTGAGTTTTAGGTAGATGTCTTTTTTATCAAAATATATATAAAGATATCATCAAATTTGATAACTCGCCGTCAAATAGTATGGAAGGTTAATTTTGTAATTAAAATTTTATATGTCAACTTCCTTGAAAATAATTACAATTTTGGGAAAATTCCAAAAAACTATATTGGAAATTGTAAAAGGACAATTCAGTAAATTGAAAATGGGAAAGATAAGATCAGGCAGGTGTCAGATGGGCAGAGGAATCTAGGATTTTGAAATCTCGGTCAAATGACGAAAATGCCCTTCAGCTCTCAGTCGAAATAACAACATAGGAGTTGTTAATGGCGAGATAGGTGTTGATATTGGCCTTAAAACTTGTTAATTGTGAAAGAAGAAATTGGAGTTGTTAATTTTGAATCCAGAGTTGTTAATTAAGAAATGAGTGTTGTTATTGACCTTGAAAATTGTTTAGTGTGAAAGAAGAAATTGGAGTTGTTAATATCGAATCCGGAGTTGTTAATTAAGAGATGGGTGTTGTTATTGTTCCTAAAACTTATAAAGTGTGAAAGAAGAAATTGGAGTTGTTAATGTAGAATCAGAAATTATTAATTAAGATATAAGTGTTGTTATTTTGAAGTGGAGGAAGAAAGTGGAGTTGTTAATGTAGAATACGGTCTTGTTAATAAAGAGAAAGGAGTTGTTATTGGCCTTGAAACTTGTTTAGTGTGAAAGAAGAAAGTGGAATTGTTAATGTAGAATACGGTGTTATCAATAAAGAGAAAAGAGTTGTTATTGGCCTTGAAACTTGTTTAGTGTGAAAGAAGAAATTGGAGTTGTTAATGTTGAATCTTGAGTTGTTAATTAACAGATAGGTGTTGTTATTGACCCTGAAACTTGTTAATTGTAAAAGAAGAATTGAAGTTGTTAATGTCAAATCCAGAATTGTTAATTCCGAGAATCATGTTATTCTGAAGTGGAAGGATTGAGGGTTGAAGAGCATTTTCGTCATTTGGCCAAGATTTAAAAATCCCAAATTCCTTTACCTGTCTGACACCTGTCTGATATGTCCTTTCCCATTTTCAATATATTGAATTGTCCTTTTACAATTTCCAATGTCGTTTTTTAGAATTCCCCCTGCAATTTTTTAGGTTCTTATTAATAAATATTTTGTTTCCTTAGTCCTTCTCACTAATTCTCCCTAAAATCTCAGCATATATTTAAGTTACACATTTAAAGTTGTTGGCGAATAAAAAAAGTTTACATATTTAAAGCATTATTTAATCTTATAAAAAAAAAAATCATTAAATTTAATCATTCAAAACTTTATAATAGACCATTCTAAGCTTACATATATACGCAAATAACTCCTGATCACTACCATTAATTTGTTACTTTGTTAGTTATTTCACTAAAATAACATAATATGATAGAGTTTATTTGTCCTCCAATCTATCAATCTCATTAAAATAATTCTTGTTATTTAAATTAGAAAAAAAAAATATATATATATATATATATATAAAGCTTGTGACATTTTATTTTTCCCCTTCCCAGAATCCTCTTTAAAATATTATCTTTTTTTTTTTTGGCCAATTTAAAATATTATCTATCATGTGCATTAATTTGAGAGTTGATTGATTTAGATAGTGCTAAAAGAGAACGAGGAAATGTCACACGTCATACCTAACAAATAACAATTTTTTCCATGGTTAGAAGTCCATTTCATATGTGGCTCCACAAAAACTTTGTTTTCATTCAAAGAACTCGTATTTTATTGATATGTATTATTATAAACTAAATATGAAATCAATTCATACAATCCATGCTTTATAAGCGTTATTTTTAATTTCATGTTAATAGATTGCTGTATTGATTGTTAACGTTAATGCCAAACCCAATCATATAATAAATTCATATGACATTGCATTCTTAGAATTTGTTAGTTGTTGAAGGGTCTTAAATTAATAGAAGCTATCCTACCAAAAATACCTGGGTTGTTTGGTAAGAAGGATTTGGAGGAGGGGAGAGAAAAAACTTTTACGAGTTAGATTTGGTAAAAAAAGAATTAAAGAAGTAAAGTTAAAAAGTTTTAATTAATTTTTTTTATTCTTTTATCTTACATCTTATCTTGATTAAAAATTTATAATCTCATTTCTTTATCATTTTTAAATATAACTCATAAAAATTTTCTTCCCTTTCAAATTTGCATAGCAAACAGCCCCTTAGCCTTAGCTTTAAGACCGGTTATCATGAAAATTGGTCTAAAAAATATGACTTTTTAGACCTTATATTTCACACAATCAGTCTTAAAAGTTATTTTTCGTATTTTTAATGAATAACAAATCAATGGTGATAATGCAATATATAAATTATACATATAGATGGTCTGAATTTCTGTAGTTGTTGATGAAAAAGTCTAGCAGAAGTAACGTGGGTTGTTTGTTTGTCCATTTCCTGCAGAGCTGTGTTCATTTCAAGAACCAACAAATGACGAGAGGCTAAACTAGACCAAAGGGTCTTCCAACCCATATATCTCCAACCAACCAACCAACAAAGAAAAGGCATCAAAGCACCCAAAAAAAAAAAGCGTCAATGAATATCCTCCATTCAAACATATCCTAAGCTAAGAGATCCGACATTGGATTAGAATAACAGACTTCATAATCTAAAAGCGAATATTTTCTCCATAACGCAAAAGATGAAATCACCTCAAAATTATGAATAAAAAGTCCCATGCCGCATTGTATTACTAGCATTGGCAGTTTGTTGAAACCCAACAGATTGACCACAGAAAAAGCTAGACCGCCACTAGATGTGTAAACACATTTAACAGTAGAACCTAAAACTCTGCCTCAGCTCTCACGTGTCTCCCATGATGGCCTGCTCTCATTTGCAGCATCATTCTTGATAAATCCTCGTATTGGTTTAATGATAAGGAGATACTGTTGACAGGCACATGGATTGAGAACCATTACTTTTTTTGTCAATATATAAAATAAAAAAGAAACAAGATTCAACTCAGATGCTTACTTGGAGTGCAAGAATAAGAGGAATCCATAATTTTCCGGTCTGATTTGGATTTGGCCCTTCAATCAACTTCTGGTCAACATGTATAGATTCACTGCCGTTCAATCTGACCTGTGTGATTATTTCAACTAACTTGGGAATCCAAGCAGTACCATCTGGAAGAACCTGTCATTCAGAAGCAAACATTTGCTCAATATCTAACTAAAGAGAATGTAAAGATCAATGAACTAAAGAGAACACAAAGAAATACCGTCAGGCAAATATCTAACCTTTTCATCATTTTCATTCTTACTGCATCTTCCACTGTTCTCAATCAAAACAACAGGGATAGCAGAAGCCTGGGAGACAAAAAGGAAGAAAAAAAAAAAAAAAGTTAAAAGTTTATGAATTAAATGTAAGAGTACATAACAGTTCTCAACCCCACATGTCCCGCATTTCACAACATAGATCATCAGAGGAAAGGATTTAAGGAACACAAGCAGCGTCACTTGAACATGGGATTACTTACTAATGGAACCCACCAGAAAAAAATGAAGCAAATAGTCTCAGCAACACAGTTTTGCCCTAAAAATCCCAAGCATGTCATTATGAAACCATGAGCCACTCATAAAAGGGAAGCCCAAAAGACAGTATTATCCCAAATGAGACTTCTCCATGAGGACCTCAAAATTTAGCTCCCACCAAATACATGGCAAAGCAACACAAACAAAACATCTCCAACCTTGACCTGTTCACTGATAGCTCCAAACTCTGAGCACAAACTCAACATTCCTTAAAGCACCCAAAGAGTATAAATTATATAGAAAGACACTATTAGGCATCTAAAAAGGTAGTATAATTTAATTACTCCCAATTACCGATACTACTCTGGACTAAGACTTGGGGGGGTGTTCAGGCTCACACCATATAGCCCTCTGTATCCGTAAGGCCATAACTTGTACGTGGTTAATATACGTTAAAATGAACAAACCATATTGATCATCAATTCAGCATTGGCCAGAGTAGATTCCTACATGTGAGACCAGACGTCACAAAAGTGACTGGCTATCTCCCTTGCAAATTGAAATGCATTTGAGCAATGATATTCAGCTTTTACAACAATTACTAAAAATGAATATTTATACCTGAGAGGCACCTTTCTTTAACCGAGCACCTGATCTAATAACTTTCAGGAGGGCTTCAGATCTTTTTGAGAAGAACTCATCATAAGGCAACCCATCAGGAGGTGAGAACTGAGCATGTGAGAGTGCTATGAGAGCCTTGTCCCATATTCCTTTACCAAAAGTATCAGTTATAGCTTTGGCAACCAACTTATCCAAGTTGTCCACTCTATATGCATCCAAACGGTCCACATAAAGCAGCACATCTATGGTCTTGTTCAAAAGGAAACTGCTCAAAATCCGCACATCCCATCCAAAGAAAAGAAAAGAATAAGGGGAACGAACTGTCAGCATTCCAATTAAGACCAGTATGTGGAGTTAAGTGTGGAGAGATGTGCTAAAGTGAAACATACCGTTTTATTATATCAAGTACCATGTCATTAATGTATCCACCTTCTATAAGACCAGGAGTGTCGATAATATTTAATGTGAATCCAGCCCTTGATCGTGATACCATCACAGGTCTCGGTCCTTCCGACTATCGAGGAATTAAGAGTTTAGATATCTAAATATAACAAGCAGCCAAAACCACTAAATAAACCATCAAGAGAAAGAAATGTACACCTGAAATGGACTGATGGTGACCACTCTCTCCCCAATGATGGAGTTAACAGTTGAAGATTTTCCAACACCCCCTTTTCCCATCACAAGTATTGTCAAAGTGTTCACATTCTACACCATAGTAAATAAGAATTTAAAAGAACACAAAGAAAGTTCTTTTAAACAGATTTTCTTAGAAACCATAAGTAATCAAACTGTAGACAAATATGAATTATTAAGTTTATAGGAATGGCAAATTGTCTCTATAAATGCATGAATTTGAAGGAAAAATCAATACCTCCTGTTTAAGTTTTCCCAGAAGTTCAAGCAGTTTTGTCTGGGTTGCAGGTGCAAATGTATTGATTCCAGCCCACTCACGAACTTGAGATGTCATTCTCGGATGGTCCCCTAAGAAATAAATAACGAAAATTTAGGATTATTACATATTCCAAGCTACTTGATTTGCTCAAAATGCAACAAATCACTATACCATGGGCACAGTTGGACGTATCTTGCACTCAGGGGGGGCATCTACCCCCACTGAAATCTTTAAATTATGTACAGGTGATATCATAACCTTTAATTTTTATTCCAGATATCTTGACAATGATGACTTAGTAAGCCAACTGAGTCAAGCAACTCATCCAAGCAACTGAAGAATGACAATGATAACACACGTACAATTCATGATCTTCCAATTTCATCTTGCAATTTGAGATCATGAAAAGTATTGCCTAGAGTGAGTAAGGTGCGCAACTGATTGTATCTGTCAATAGCTTCTAAATTCGAAGATCAATGAGCAGAAGGAAATAATTTGAACTCAGGCTTGTAGATTGAGACAGAAATCGAGCCAAAGAATTTACTAGATTATGCGTCACAAACATCTAGAGAATTTTCTAAATTGGTGATAACATAGAGAGATTAATTAACAGAATGCGAATACACAACAAATCCACGCTGCACAACAACACAACCCAAACCATATAAGTCGCTACTAAAACCAATTACACACCATTCAAGCAAAAATAGTAAACAAAGTTAAAAAAACTAAAGCAAAGCAAGAAAAAGTCCGACGGCGTCTGACACGGTTGAAAACCACGCAGGGAAAAGATAACGCGAGGGAACAGACTCAAATCAAGCCCTAAGGTTCGAATCTCCTTCAATACTTACAGGAGAACAACCACGCAGGGTTGAGGCGGTGGACGGCGTCCAACGGCGAGCTCGACTTGGGGAAAGCTTGTTCGTCAAAGAAGGGGGGCTCTGCTTCTTGAGATAGTGTTTTCGCAGGGGTTATGACTTGTGATCAATTTTATTAATTCATTTTATATAAGGGCGTCATCTGTCATTTAATATTTTGGATTCTTGTGCATTTCGCATCTGCATCCAAAGGGAAAAATTATTCAGTACTAACACCAAACACTCTTAGCTTAGAATATTTTAATAAAAAGTATATAAATATAAACTATTTAGATCATAAATTATTTAAATTTAATTATATACGTTTTTGTTATTTGACATTATAGTACTCGCTCTGATCCTTAATATAAGATATATTTACCTAATTTAATTATATTAAAGAAATTAGTTGAGTTAATTCATATGACATGTAATTTAGTACCAACCTTTTTTTTTTTTTTGCCAACATAATTTGGTGCCTTCTGATAATAAGCTACATAAGTAAGTGCTCGTTTGGAATAACTTATTTTTGGGTAATAAGTGTTTATAATTCGTGATTCACGGTATACGAGGTAAGTATGTGAGAGGAGTTTTTTCTCGGCTTGCGTAATAAGGGCTTATTTCCCAAATATAAGGTGTGTTTGGAAGAGCTTAAATTTGAGAAATAAGTCCTTATTACGCAAGCTGAGAAAAAACTCCTCTCACATACTTACCTCGTATACCGTGAATCACGAATTATAAGCACTTATTACCCAAAAATAAGCTCCTCCAAACAAGCACATAAGCTCTCCCAAACATGCTATTAAATTCTTTAAGCTTATTCCATTCTCTTTATTTTTTTCCTTTTCCCATCTCCAGAGGGCTAAACATGTCTCAATAGCTTTTATTACTCCCATAAGATGAATGGCGTAAAACTGGCTGAAGAAAAAATAAAGCATATGAAATGAAATAAAGTCTTAAGCATAAACTTACAATTTAGTGCCGTTGGGATCTTATAACACAAATGACATCAAACATCTCCTTTTAAGAATTTATTAAATCAGAGGTTACGAATTCAAACCTTATGTAGAGCGTATAATTGATAAGTGAGTTAGGGTAAAAACTTACAACTTGGCATAACCATACATTACATAGCTTTATATGCATTTAGTTCCAAAACTCATTAATGTTATTTAAATAAAAATCTTTAAGTAGCTAAGTTTATGATAACAATTATAATAAAATATATTTAAAAAATATTATTTCATAAATAGGTGAAAAAATATGTTTCAAATGAGAGCATGAATTCAAATAATCTACTATTGATCAATACACTGTGAAACTAACATTAATTATTTAAATATCAAAGATCAGTTTTCTTAAAAAAAAAATGTTACTCTTTATTTGACAACACAGCAATTCGTGTTTTCGGCCTAGCGGTTAGGCCACATTACCCAAGTTTTCGAACATGGTGAGCTATATTGGACCAAATGATTGTTTATAATAGAGTGAGTGCTCATTAAGAAAAAATTTTGGGACAAAAATATCCTTTAAACATTTTTCCTTATGAATAAAAAAATATTTTCTAAAGAAGATAAAGAATTGTTCTAAAGAGTATATACTTTGTGTATCAATACAAGAAATTAAAATTCTTTTCAGGGGACCTGTCCCATGAGCAGGGAAATTCTGTGGTGGGCCTGACTCATATAGAGTACAGAATGCCACAGCGAATCAGCTACATTATATCAAATTCTAACAACTAACAAGTCTATGAAACGGCCAAATTACAAGTGTTCATAACAAAGTAGAACTAAAACAGAAATGCCTTGGGGAGTTCGAAGAAAAGACAAAAAACATTCATCTGACTTCTTCTGTTTCTGGCCTAAGATGCATTAGGCTAAGAGATAAATGCAGGGTTGTTCAGTTCAATGAGCAGAGTGGGTTGAGGATGTTTTCTTGAAATCAATCTTGTCCACCTTAACCTCCCCATCAATGAGTTCATAAACATAGACCACTACACGTAAGCCATCGATGTCCATGAGAATGAAACTCGGGTTCACGTCGTAGGTCATGCCACTGAAGGCGCCAGTTGCTGAACCTGGATTTATAACAACACCACCCTCGTGTTTGTAAGCTGTAAACTGATGGGTGTGACCTGTGACCAGAATGTCCACATCAAGCTGCCTTTGAAGCATTGCTAGTGAGTCTAGGTCTCCCCATGGAATAACCTTCACAAAGGTTAAGAAGACAAGTTCATCTAGTAATTATCATAACTCAGCACAGATAATTTTGTTTCATTTTGGTGGAGCCAGAGGTCCTTTGAAATTGTATAAACCGTTCTGACAAAGTTGAATGGATATTACAAAAGTCATGGCCTCAGTGATAAACTAGCATGTGTAAATTACTTTATGCCATTCAATCCAAATGACGAGAAACCACCAAAATATGAAAGTCAAAAACTGAACCTCTAAACGTGCAAGTGCAACATAGTGGCACACTGATATGAATGATCTAGCTCACTGCTAAGTTCGGGGGTGCTGCAAAGCAATTCATACAAAAGATCTGAAAAATAGCGGCAAATCCCTTGTCCACTAAAGTATATACCTTTTATCACAGTGCATTTCCCTAAATTGCCAAAGAAATAATAAACTGCGTGCTCCACATATATCTTGAAAAGAATTGGGGGAAATTACAGCAAAGAAAATCAGACCTGATGACCATGGCATAGTCCAAGCTTAAATTGACCAATAGTTAGGGTCTTGGTCTCTGGATAACTTGTCTCTTGATCATACTCACCACGAGCTATATGCAAGTCAGGACAAAGAGTCTTTAAGTAGTCATGAACTTCCTGAACATAATTGGCATCAAAGTTAGCTAAGAAAACTCAAGTTCAAGAATCTTACGTACACCCATATCATACAAGTTGCTCTAGAATCATAGCGCAAACTTGAGACCTTACATAAGTTTGCAAGTTTATATCAGAGTCACTCTGATATTAGGATCCAAATTTCTATGTTCCATTTCAACTTGACAGGACTTCCTCACTAAAGTGCTTAAACTTGTATGAGTTTATATTAAAACGTAAAAGTCACGCTTACAAACCATTTTCAGCGGGGACGATGAAAGCCCACAGCCACACTAGTGAGATATTTTTTCAATATATGTATATATGATTTTTTTAAAAATATATACTTTCATAGCATACTTTTAAATAACATGTTTCCCTTTGCTCTTTTGGACTAAGATAAATGAAATTTAACACACTAACAAAATATTACCTTCCTCTCAAATCTGGAAACAAGTCCGAAGTTAAACAATTAGGGCTTGTTTGGGCTGAGGGGAGAGGAGGGAAAGTGGGCGGAGGGAAAATTTTTTTGAGTTGAATTTAAAAAAATTAGAGAAGTGGGGTTAAAAATTTTTAATTAATTTTTCTTAGTCTTTTATCTTATATATTCTCTTTATTAAAATTTTATTACCCCACTTCTTCAATCTTTTAAAATTTAACTCATAAAAATTTCCCCTCCCCTCCAAATTCCTCACATCAAACAGACCCTTAGTGAACGAAAAATAATTTTTCATATCAATATCAACAATTTGATTATCAAAACATCTACGAAGACGGCTTTATATCGACTCAATATTCATGTGGTGTATAGTGAGGAAACACTAAAAAATATACCATTACTCACCAACATCGTGATGATTCAACAGATGGCTTTGAGCGTATTGAAGGGGTTATAAATATTTGATTACATACAAATATGTCACTATCAATTTGCAAAAAAAGAAACTACATCTGTAAAGCCTTGTGAATACAATTTTATCCACAACATACCAAAAATCTATTTTGATATGCAAAGTACAATTTGCATGAAAAGAAAGAGTGCAATGACAATAATATGAATGGTGAATGTCCAACAAAAGAAAACAACAGATGAATGAAGTGCAAGCCCATTTGCATATCCAACTGTGATGCACGAACATCTGTTCGCATATTTTCAGGATGCAGAGCATAAATAGATCAAGCATGTTGTGTAGCATTTACATGGCAGTGCTTTGGTCACTAGTAATGTTACAAATCTTTCAAACAGGTGTTTAATATTTCCAAATTTAACTAGCTGCTCCACAATCATCAAATATCTCTTCAACTTCCACCAAAGCCACAAGTTTCTTTATGCCACAAAAACTCTCACATCTGTCACAACATGACTCACAAATAACCAAAATGCGCTCGTGTGCTACATTTTTATATAAATTGATTTTTCTAGCACAGGCCTAAATTCTAGTCGGAATTAGACTATATTGATGTGCTCAAATAGTCAAATTTGACAACACAAGAAACTCGAATTACCACCTTTCCTATTATCCAGACTTAGAATTTGAAAATCAAAGGCAATTAATTCATTACATTTTAAAAAATCAACACAGCAACAGTACTAGAACAATAAGAAGTCGTACCTTAATACATAAATTTCCAGTGCAAATGATGTGCTGGATCTTGCCAGGAACAAGCATTGATTTGAACTTTGCAGGCAGATCAGATGCCCTGTGGGGTATGTGCAAATCCCCCAAGGCTAAGACAAGCACCATTCTTGCCAATCAAAAATTCGAAGCAGTGATGAGAAACTGCAGAAATGAAGTATTTCCATGAAAATAGAAATAATGACTTACTGCAAAAATAATTTTAGTAGATCCACAATTCTACAAATATGTATTATAAAAAAGATTTACATATCAGGTAAAAGTTTATTTGTCGGTCTGTTACTTATAGAGGAGACTATATATATGTCCGCTGCTTTCTGAATTATGTCATCAATCAATAAATCTCTACAATCTCATTAGCCAACCTACCATTTCTGAAAATTGTTATGGATGGATCTAATTCATAATTATTTGGAATCGAAACTAGCAAAAAGGTTAACTAGAATTTTAGTTCCGTCTGTTAGCTTTTTCAAGCAATATGACAGTGCTCGTTTGGAATAGTGATTGGAATACTTAAAAGTAACTTTTTAATCGTGATTTACAGTATACGAGTAGCTTATAAGCAATCTCATCGCCAAAACAAAAATGCCCATGATACAAGCCAAAAGGAAGGAAGAGAGAAGTACATTAATCAGATGAACGCAAAGGTGACTATTAATCTTTGAATTGCCATCCTAAGTTGAGAGTCAGGAATAGCATAATGTTTGCAGTTGTACCAGCGTCAAAGAAAATTGAAATGATCCACAGTGATAGTGATTTAAGGCAACAGATTTCTACCAAGCCAAATTTTCAATCACAGCAGTGAAAAAGATGGCAGTTCAGAGAGGATAGTTCCAGTATTTTAGGTTCCAGAAAACAAAAAACACATCCAAACAAGATGCCAGTTGGAGGGGTGAACCCAACTCAGAGACCGAGTTTGTGTCCCCCACACCTTCCCTGGATCCAGCGAAATGATAAAATCATTAAGCATGTGACAATTTATATCCCAATAACCGAAAATATTCACCAGAGATCTCATGCATTAGTGTCTTAAAGCCTAACTCTTCTCAATTTATGGATTTCATTTTCCACCTAATTCGTAAATACGATCACTGTTTCCTCTATATTAATACAAGAACCAAAATTCACTAAGGCTTTTTTCCTGATAGAGAACGGAGACGAAGAAAAGGGGACAGAGGAGCGGTAAACAGAAAGGAAATCCTCAACAAGTTAAGCCAAACAAATCAATCTGGTTTGATTTCGTTAGAAAATCATAATACTTTGATGAAGAGAAAGAGTAGGTAGAGGAAAGATCGTAGGCAGACGAAACACCTGAGGGAAGATGAAGCTGAAAAACCACGCGGCACCGTCGTAATGGGTGGTAGCAGCGGATGCGTAACGGCCGGCGGGAAGGAAGAGAGTTTACTCGAGCTACGCTGGCGGGAGAATCACATCTAGCTGCCGGTCTGCGATGACTGGGAAGAGAATTATATTGCAATATTTTATTTTATATATTATATAAAAAATGAAAATTACGTAGGAAAACTACGAAAAAAGAATTTTAAAATTATAAAATCTAAATTTAAATATATTATCCAAAGTTGATAAGATGAAACTTAATAAATAATTTATAATTTATTTTTTAAAAAATATCTAATTTAAAATTTTATAAATTCAAAATTCTTTTTTACCTCTTTACAAAATATTTCTCCCCTCATCTAAAAAACAACTTCTGTATTGAAAGTTGTCTCCATTACTTCTTCATTACGAGCAAACCATGCCGTTTTGATTAAATAGAATCTCAGCCTTTGATTCAATATTATATCTTGGTCGTTAATTGTTAAATCCAAAGAGTCTAACGAGCCACAATCAAAAGCTTCTCCAAACTCCTCTTCCAGCTTCGGCTTCATCTCTGGAAACTGTGATTATGAGATGTATAAAATACCTTTGGGGGGTCATGAGCAATGTTCGTTAGTTAAGGAACACTGCTATTTTTTTGGGTAAAAATTTCATTTGAAACTAAATATTAAGTTCCTATGGCTTCATGTTTTCATAGTAGGCCAATCTTGATCTTGCAAATATTGGTACTGGTGTTTTCATTGTTGTACATGCTTAAAAACAAAAAGCACCCAAGCAACTGAATCTTTTCACAAATTGACAAAAGAAGAATCTTTTAATTGTAGCTTGTCAGGCTTTCTAGGTTTAACAGTCAATGGTCAAGATACAATATTAAATTAAAGGTTGAGATTCTATTTAATCAAAATGGTGTCGTTTCATCGCAATGGAGAAGTAATTGAAACAACTCTTAATAGAGAGGTTCTTTGCCGCTTTTCGTCATCCTAAAAGGGATTAAGGGGGGAATAAGGCACCACTCATGTATATGGAAAGTTAAATGGGCAATCTCTTATTTAAATCAAAACTTAAAAAATTTAGTGTTGTTGATTCCAACTTAAGCCTTTAATTTTATATCACTTACTTTGATGAATGAATGCAATCATATTTGAGAGATGCCAATCACATTAATAGAATATTACCACTCCCAGCGGTTATTAAATCAATTCTAATATTTATCAAAGTTAATAAAAGATGATTAAGCCACTAATTTATATTAATCAGTTCCCTTTAGCTCTTATTCACCAACATTCCTTGCACTCCAAAATTCCTTCAATTCATGCTGCTACATTTTCTTTCTCAGATGCTTCATATACACTCTCACACTCCTCTCCTACATCTAGCTCAAAATTCATGATTACAAGCATTGTATTTCAACAATGGCACTTACAACCTGTTTAATTGAACCCATTGCATAATTGTATAACTAAATGAAGAGTGCATGATTACTCTTTAGTATGTTAAAAAGTTTCATCATCGTAATCATAGTTATCAAAAAAATTGGTAATTACTATTCATATATCTCCCTATAAATTTAATATTCATTATCGCCTCCATTGCATATTTGAAAATGTCTATTTTATCCTTTAATTTCATTTATCTTTGTTTTACTTATCTTATTTCACAAACCATGCCCACCACCGTTGTGATTGTCATTACCTCCTCCTCCTCTATTGTTGCTACCCCCAGTGCTAACAAGTCATCCTATAACAAGTCATCCTATGTTTCCTAAACTAGAACCTAAGATGGCCACAACAAATATAGAACTAGGGGTAGTGACAAAGACAACCAAGATTGGGGCCAATGGTGAGATCTATTAGACTATCCTTAGCGAGGCAACAAGTATGATCAGGCAAAATGATGACTTTTAGCAATTTTTTTTCTATGAAGACAATGATAAGGGTAAAGTAATTATTGAAAAATAATTTATTACATTTTGCTTAAAAATCAAATCAAACTCAAGTTCATGTAATTAATATTACACTGTATTAACATTCCACACGTACAAATTGAGCTAAACAGCCATAAATTTCTTTAGTTGCAGTAGAACTTAGGGAAGATTATTTTGTAGAAAATCAGTACTACATACCATAAAAAATAATAAATACTAGTACTAAATTAATTAACTTTTAAAAAATATATATATATATGTACGGTTTTTTTCCTACAGGTTAAAATTCCTATATTTTTTTGGATGTTGCCCTAATTCGTATGCACAAAGACTGGAAGAACCCTTGATACTTGATAGTCTCCCCCATTGACATGAGAAAAATCATGATTATCCCAAAAAACATGCCGCAGACACAGTCAGAAAGATAAATTCCTCAAAAATTCCGACAGCTATGGGAGATCTAATCTAAGCTGAGATCAATGTGCCGATAAGGTCACTGTTATTGCTTCATCTGCAATTACAGAGGCTGCTTATGGCTTCTATGGCGCCACCACTGTCATGCCCTGAGCCCCAGAAGGTTCCCATTCTTCGCAAAATCATTTCTATATCTAGTAACAGTCATTTTCGTTCAATTTTGATTCCAAAAGCATCTCTTTCTCTCTCAAGACAAACCCAGCAAAAAGCTAGCCTTCGTTTTACGGATTACTTACCACATCAGTCTTCTAATCTTCAACACATACACGAGCTTTGCGAGTCCGGGAACCTCAATGAGGCTCTTAACTTCCTGCGAGAAGAATTTGACAATTCTGTTTCCACTTCAGATCAGATAGGAGAAGCTATGGGGGTCTTACTTCAGGCTTGTACGCGTCACAAAGACATCGAGGTTGGTCGGAAAGTTCACGAAATGGTCTCGGCATCGACTCAATTCAGTAAGGACTGTTTTCTTAATACCCGTCTTATTACTATGTACTCTATGTGTGGGTACCCCTCGGATTCTCGATTCGTTTTTTATCGCATGCAGAGGAAGAACTTGATTCAGTGGAATGCGCTTCTTAGTGCATATACCAAAAACGACCTTTTTCATGAATCAATTTTGTTGTTTATCGAGTTGATCTCCGTGACGGAATTCAGTCCGGATAATTTCACATTGCCTTCTGTGATTAAGGCATGCTCTGGACTTTTGGACGTGAATTTGGGCAAGGTAATTCATGGATTTGCGGTAAAGAAGGCTTTTTCCTCGGATGGGTTTGTGGGTAATGCTTTGATTGCAATGTATGGAAAATGTGGGTGTATCGATGAAGCTCTGCAAGTGTTTGATTATTTGCCTGAGAGAAACTTGGTTTCTTGGAATGCAATGATGCATGTGTACTCAGAGAATGGACTTTCTCAAGACAGCTATGACCTATTTAAGGGGCTTCTAAATAGAGAGCAAGGGCTCATACCTGACTCTGCTACAATGGTGATAATAATGCCTGTGTCTACTTCTGAAAGTGATGTGACCATGGGGAGGCTGCTTCATGGTTTGGCTCTAAAATTGGGTCTGACTCAAGAATTGATGGTGAACAATTCACTTGTTGACATGTATGCAAAATGCAATTACTTGGCCGAAGCGCAAATTCTGTTTGATGGGAATGATAATAGAAATGTGGTTTCTTGGAATTCCCTGATTGGCGGATACTCTAAAGAAGGAGATGCTTATGGAACATTTGATCTCCTTCGAAAGATGCAAATGGAAGATGAGATGGTGGTAAATGAGGTGACCTTATTGAATGTCCTGCCAGCTTGTTTAGATGAGTCTCAACTGGGGAGTTTGAAAGAACTGCATGGCTACGCTTTCAGGCATGGATTTCAAGATGATGAATTGGTTGCCAATAATTTTGTTGCTGCTTATTCAAAGTGTATGTCACCCACTTATGCTGAGCGCGTCTTTCATGGCATAAAGACAAAAACAGTGAGCTCTTGGAATGCACTAATTGGCGGATATGCACAAAATGGTTTTCCTACAAAGGCTCTGGACTTTTACCTTCTGATGACAGAGTCTGGCTTAGATCCTGATCCATTTACTATAGGAAGCCTTCTTCTAGCCTGCGCCCACCTGAAACTACTGCAATACGGCAAAGAGATTCACGGCTTTATGCTACGTAATGGTCGAGAGTTAGATGAATTTGTTGGGATATCATTACTGTCACTTTACATTCACTGTGAGGAAGTGTTACCGGCAAAACTATTGTTTGATAGGATGGAAGACAAAAGCATGGTAAGTTGGAACTCAATGATTAATGGTTTTTCACAAAATGGACTTCCTACTGAAGCCCTTGACGCATTTCGTCAAATGCTTATAGATGGAAATCAACCTCATGAGATAGCCATAATGGGCGTTCTGGGGGCTTGTTCACAGTTATCAGCTCTGCGTTTGGGGAAAGAAGTTCACTCTTTTCTGTTAAAAGCTCATCTAACAGAGGACACCTACATTAGTTGTTCACTGATGGACATGTATGCAAAAAGTGGGTGCATGGAACAATCTCGAAACATTTTTGACAGGTTAAAAGAGAAAAATGAAGCATCATGGAATGTTTTAATTACAGGATACGGAATTCATGGGAGTGGACACGAGGCTATAGAGCTATTTGAAATGATGCAGGCCTCAGGTTGCAAGCCAGATTCTTTGACATTTATAGGACTTTTAATGGCATGTAGCCATTCTGGCTTAGTAACAGAAGGGCTAAAATATCACAGTCAGATGCAAATTCTGTATGGCATAGAGCCCAAACTAGAGCATTATGCTTGTGTGGTAGACATGCTTGGTCGAGCAGGCCAACTGAATGAAGCTTTAAAACTCGTGAACGAGATGCCTGAAGAACCAGATTCAAGGATATGGAGTTCATTACTTAGTTCCTGTAGGAACTATGGAAATTTGGATATTGGGGAGGAAGCTTCAAGAAGGTTACTAGAGTTGCGGCCAGACAAAGTCGAAAACTATGTATTGCTATCAAATTTGTACGCCGCGCTTGAGAAATGGGATGATGTGAGAAAAGTGAGGCAGAGGATGAAAGAGATTGGCCTTCAAAAAGAAGCAGGGTGCAGTTGGATTGAGGTAGGAGGGAAAGTGTATGGATTTCTTGTTGGAGACGCATCGGCGTGGGAATCAAAGAAGATTCGGCAGACATGGATGAAATTGGAGAAGAAAATATGCAAAATTGGATACAAACCTGACACAAGTTGTGTGCTTCATGAACTGGAAGAAGATGAGAAGATTGAGATACTAAGAGGTCATAGTGAGAAGCTTGCAATTTCTTTTGGATTATTAAATACGACCAAAGGTTCACCACTGAGAGTATGCAAAAATCTACGTATTTGTGTGGACTGTCATAATGCTGCTAGATTCATATCAAAGGTTGTTAAAAGGGAGATTATTATAAGGGACAACAAGCGCTTTCATCATTTTAGTAATGGGCTTTGTTCATGTGGAGATTTTTGGTAATTAAAGGTGTAAACAAGTTTAGTCATGGGTTTGTCAGGAATGTCAAGGAACAAGTTCTTTGGATTTGGAACTTCTGTACAGATTAGCAGGTTCTATTTGAAGGTACAAAAATCAAGCCTGAGTTAATGACTGATAATTAAATTATATCTTATATTAAGGACATGAGGTAGCATTTAATAACAAAAAAGTAAAAAGACATAAGCTTTTTTGAAATTTAAAATGAGAGGGGAAATTGCAACATAAAAATATTAAAAAATCAGACAGCACGCAACCAAAAATTTAAGCCAGTACAGTCCATTAAGGCAAGGCTCCATGATCAATTTTAACAGTGATTTGTGAGGAGCCTTTTAGTGATATGGCATGGCCGAAGAGATTTATAAATTACTTCTCCCAATCCAAAATAAAAAATCCACTTTAATAAAGAGGCTGAATTTGTGAATCTTATTATATTAAAAAACGTGGTAGTATATTCATATTGATGATTAGTGATGGGCTCAAGTGAAAGATATTTACAATATATTTTAATGTTTAAAAAAAGATTTAAAACTTGATTACCTGAATTGGCTGTGTTTAGATTTTTTATCAATTCATAGTCATGAATACGGAGCTTTTATAAATTTCTCCATAATCATTAGTATCAAGAAATTATACTGCTATCAAGTTTTAAAATCAAAATAAGTTGGAAATAATTTAATTATCATAAAAAAACTATTGATATTTCTCATAATAAACAACAAACAAACAACAACAGATACTAATCTTACTAGATGGAATCCATTACCTAGATCAAACAACGCCATTAAGCTTGGTAATAATGTATGTTATGATATTTCTCATAACGTGCAGTAGCAGCAACAACAACAACAACAAAACATTTATTCCATTAGGTGAGGTCGGCTACATGGATTATACTACGTCATTGTACTCTATTTATAGCTGGTCCCAAGCCCAAGTAAAGGAGGAGAGTTGTGTTAAGCCCCAACAACCAATATAAAACCCCGTCAAATCTTTTATATATATGGATCAATGAAGAAATTTCTCATAACATAGGGAAAAAATGACAGACATAGTCAAATGCATGAGTCGAGCTCCTCTTCCTTGCTTTCCTATCCCTTTGCTCTCCTTTATCCAAAACTACACCATTTTGGGTGTGAAAAAGGGGAGGTTGGGCCCTTTTCTTTTTTTTTTTCAAAAATAACATCCAACACCCTGAAATATTTTTTTAGTGGCACCCACTATCCTAAAATAATTTTTGATGCATTAATCACCCTCAAATATTTTTTTAGTAGTAACTATTGTCCAGAAAAATGCACTCTAAAATATTTTTTTAAGTAACATCCAGTATTATAAATTAATTTTTATCTCACTCAGCACTTTAAATAATTTTTTCAATAACACTCAGTATCCTAAAATAATTTTTTTGCATCTAATCCCCTGAAATATTTTTTTCATCAATACTATGTATCTTAAGTTTAGAGTTCTCATTGTAATTAGTAAAATATTTTAAGGTACTGGATACACAAAAAATAATTTTAAGATATTAGGTATCACTAAAAAAAATAATTCAGAGTGCTTGAATTTTTTTTTTTTAAATAAAGGCCCAACTTTCTTTTTTTGCGGTGTAGTTTTGGTTAAATGAGAGGAAAGGAACGGGAAAGTAAGGGAGAGGAGCCGGACAGCAAATGCATACATTGGTCAGCCAAATGAATAAATCTTGCGACTTGTCGACATAGTCAAAGGAGTAAAATTTATGCCTGTTTCCATGGTTGACTTCCCATTCTCCACTCTCCCCTCTCCACCACGCAGATGTAAAACACTAAACTTCTAACTCTAAATATGGAACATTTTTCACTCTTCCATAAACCACACCACATTAAAAAAAAAAAAACCTACAAACTACAACAAACACTAAAAAGAAGAGAACTTGGAAATCAAAGTGAAATTTGAAAACTGCACCATGGCTTGCAAGCTAAGGAAGGCCATAGGGGCAATGAAGGATCAAACAAGTATAGGGTTAGCCATGGTAACAAGTGCTGCAAATCTTGAGGTTAACATTCTTAAAGCCACCACACACAATGAGATCCCAATGGATAATAGGTATGTTTATGAAATTCTTCTTCTCGTCTCTTCCAACAAAGTTTATGCAGCATCTTGTGCCCAATCCATAGCCAAACGAATCGGCAGAACTTGCAACTGGGTTGTTTCCCTAAAATCCCTCATGCTTGTTTTTAGAATCTTTCAAGACGGTGATCCATATTTCCCCAGAGAAATCTTCCATGCCATGAAACATGGTTCTAAGATTCTTAATCTCTCTCATTTCAAGGATGATTCAACTTCGAGTTCTCGGGATTATTCTTGCTTTGTTAGAACGTTTGCTCTGTACCTTCAGGAACGCTTAGATTGCTTTCTCACAGGAAAGCTTCAACGTCGATTCACAATCCAAAAGAAGAACTTGACACAAAGTAAGATGTCTCGTGAACTTGGGATTAAAGGTATGAAACTCACACATGTCCTGGATAGAATCACTCATTGGCAGAAATTGTTGGATAAAGCAATTGAGACAAGCCCAACTGGGGCAGCAAAGAATAATACATTGATTAAGATTTCTCTATATGCTATTGTGAAGGAGAGTTTTGATCTGTATAGGGACATATCTGATGGTCTTTCTGTAATCTTAGATAACTTCTTTCATTTGCCACATAAGGCATGTGTCATGGCCTTCGAAGTTTGTGTTAAATCCTCCACACAATTTGATGAGCTATCTAGATTCTATGCTTTATGTGTAAGCCTTGGAATTGGGAGTAAGTTTGAGTACCCATGTGTACAAAAGGTGTCTAGTGAACTTATGGAGCCATTGCAAGAATTCTTAAAAGATCAAGCTTCATTTTCTACTACAAATAACGTTCGACTACTATCCCCACTTTGTGATTCCAAGCCCAATCTTCTTCCACCACCTCTGCCAAATGATACTGGTTCGATTTCAAGCCAGGATGGAGCTAATGAGCAACATGGGACACCTTCAAAGTCTTCAGAGCAAGTAGAGCAACATGATAGTCAAGTAAAAGACCAAGAACAGAAAGATACAAATTCGACTTCAAACCATGGTTCCACAGATAGCTGGGATTCAATGCTGGATGAGATAGCGTCTATAACCAAGCAACGAGAGCAGCATGATAGTCAAACAAGAGATCAAGAACAGAAAAATACAACTTCAAGTTCAAACAATGTTACTCAAACCCAGTACAATCCATTCGTAGAAAATACAACAAACATGGCTCCTTCCACCACCGAAAATTATGATCCAGTACCCATATTTCATGGAAGTGTGCCAATGGTTATTGCTCAGAATCCTTTTAAGGTAGCAATAGCACCAACCTTCACTGGTCAATGCTATTATAATTGCCAGACTTGCTTTGCTCAGACTCTTGGTGACTTCAATGGGATGAAGATATCACCAACCTTTACTCCTCGAGTTAACTTTTGGACCAGGATGGTTGCAGAACCAACCTTTCATGCTCAAAGTTTTAGCACAATCACTACAGAGCCAGCCTTTCATATTCCCGGTTCTTCTAAGATTGGCTTCACATCACCGACTTTTCATGCCTATAATGAGACAACCTCGGATCCGACGTTAAGCACACAAAATCATGGATTGATGCAATGATCAACAATAAGAAAAACCTCTAGTGAGTTAAAACAAGAGCAGAGTTTGTTCCAGCGGCAAATGGCGTACTTAATTCCTCACTCTTCCTGATCTCAAACCACCAAAAGAAACTATCAATGAATCTGTGTTATTATAACAAATTTTCATCACACTATTCTGGGATGTTTGCTCCCTTGCTTTCTTATGATATGATGTTGTAACGAGTTTTTTAATTGTCCATTTTCCTCAAAAGAAGGCTAATAAATTATGAATTGGGATATTCACATACAACACTATTTTATGTTTTGTTGTATTGCTTCAGTTCTTTGTAATGAGAAATTTCGACATTTAACAAGGCAAAAAAAAAAAGTCTTTTAATTCTAAGAGCTAATTGTGACACTAGTTTTCATGAGAAATATACAATTGACGCACTATTCTTTATTTTTTTAGGTTGGGGGCTGATATTCCTCCAGTTTATTTTAAATATAAGATCTCAGTATAATCCTTAATATAAGATCTTGTTCAATATACAAATTACACTATGAACAATAAGGATAGGAGATTTCCCCATTGTCTATATTCCATATACTCGCTCATGTCCTTAATATAAAATATATTTACCTAATTTGATTAAGTTAGTTAATATCATATGCATTTTCTAAAACATCATAATAATCTTTTTTTAATTAATTCATTCATTCTACTAATTGATTGTTGTTGGGAGAGAATTAAAAAGGTTAAATTAGAAAAATATTGATAAATATGAAAAATATGTCTTATATTTGAAACTAAGACCAACTCTTCAAGTGTCCCAGATTGGAGGGAATACTGTACAACAGAATAAAGTACATTAAAAAAAAACTTAATTCTATTTATATCATGGCAATCAAATTTTCAATCCAATCTCTAAACTTGTCACTTGGGTATTATTACCACTTCATCATTTTATTAAATATAACAGCCTATAATTATGTTAATAATCAAGTTTAAATATTAACATTTGCTTAGAGAATTGCTACAATGAGCTAAATTTATCCAATTACATGGATAATTAACTAAAACATATTTTAAAATTTCATACAAATATTTTTTTTTGGAAAAAAAAAAAAAAGGAAAATCCTTTTGGTATTTCTGAGTTGGAGATAACGGGGAAGTGAGCGTGGGCTTGGAGCGTTGGTCCGAGTGTCATAAACCCCACAGAACCCTGCTTCAATCTCCGCCTCAGCTCAGAACCATAGCTGCTGAGTGCCTCAACAGAATATCAAAATGGCTCACAAACCATGGAAGATCATACCAAGACCACTGCTTGAAACCATTTTAAACAACCACGTTCAACACCCTCGTGTTCCTCAGCCTCTCATTCTTCACGGTCCCAGAGGCGTCGGAAAAACGACTCTCATACTTGAACGTACATTCTTTTCAAGTCCTCTCTATTGTTTCAATTCTGAATTCACTTTCTCTTACAATTTCTAGTTTCCAGGTTTGCTCGGCGATTGGAATAAAAGCCCCCACCTCACTGGGTATGTAGATTTTGCTGAAACCATCAAAGATCACCACCCACAATACAATCAGTCATTTCCATGGACTTCTTGGTCGAATTGCCCTCCACCCACTTTGTCAGATTGCCGGCAGAAGCTTGAACACTGCCTTGAATCCATGGCAGAAAAGGGTATCATGCTTGGAACCATCACCTCCCAGCAAATATTCACCACTCTAAACAAATGGCATGGTCTAAACACAGCACTCAAGCGTATATTGCAGAGCAGTATTGCTTCAAAATCTGCTTTTTCAAACAGAGTTTCCCTCTCCAGATTGTGGGATCATGCAGTTTGTGCGGTCTCTGATCGATGTAGTGCCAATGAGATTGATCGGATTTTGGGGTTGGGTGAGAAGGGGTGCAGTTTGTCTGTTGAGGAGGCATCGTATTTCAAGGAGGCAATTGTTGCACTGAAACTGGCAAAGGAGGTTATTAAGGTACAACAAGGTTGGAGAGCTAATGCCATTGCTCATCTGAACAGGACAGGTGGGTTTTCAAGGTCTTTGGCACGTAGTTGTACTGACTGGCCCTGTTTATTGCTGGAGTTGTTGTCACAAGCTGCTGAAATTGATCATTTTCAGGTAGTTATGTTATATCGCTGGTGTGTGTCTGTCCGTGTGTGTGTGTGTCTCTCTCTCTCTCTCTATATATATACGTATGTACATGTTGTAATAATTGAATGAAAACATATATATAATGCCACCTGTGGTTGAGTTTTTGGCTTGCAAATGATTCCAAAAGCAAAGTTTGTGGGAATGCATTTTCCTGTATGATGTGTAGAATAATCTTGATTAAGTTTTTGAGAAGTGAATTTGATGTTCAAATTGCTGATGCTTTCAAATTACTTGCAGCCAAAGTTGGTTATTAACAATGTTGAAGTTTTGAAGCATGCAACTCTAAATGATGAGTTGTCAGTTAGTGGGCCACTATATCATGATATTTTGATATGGAGAATAATTGCTTTGGGTGTTAACGTACGTAGTTTACCTGTGATTCTGGTGACATCTGATAGGTATATACCATTCTCTTGGCTTCATTTTCACTCATCCTTCACCGTTAATGACAATTAGTGTATGAAACTCTTATTTAAATTTGACTGCAATTAGCACTACAGTTTTTTTTCAATGCATATTTGTTGTTCATGATATGGTTCCAAATTTAAGAGCATCCGTGTTTCATACATTGTTTCACTTCTTTCCTTTATTGGTGAGTGAGGACTTGTGACTTGGGGTTCTTGTTGATTTTCTGGATGATAACTTATTTTAGGAGCATAATCTTGAATGCTGATGTGCTGCAAATTGTTTTTATGGACACAGTTTTTGACTAAACGATTATATGATATGGATAAATTTGAAGCTTCAGATGAGTGAACTACCAGATGCCTGCTTTGACAATACATATAACATGAATAGATAGAACAATTAAGAGCATTCTATAGTTAAAAGTTCAGTAGTTTTTATAACGAATGTGTATTCTATTGGTGATAAAATCAGTCATTTGTATTTTCTTTTGCTTTGTAGTATAGAAAAACGTCATTTGTAGGCTTAAGAGTTGAATTTCTTGCATTGAGATCTGTCAAATTCCATGCAATTAACTTTCAACATACTTGGTCTGTGTTCTTTGTATTCCCACCCTTTGCTGGATTTTGATTTGTTTCTTGTCAACTTCTCAACCTTCTTTATAATAGAGGTTTGTGCTAATGTTTAGTAGATTTTTCTCATGTCTTTCTCCCTTACTTGTACTAAATGTTTTATTCTAATGTAGTAGTTTATCTTGTTGGAATACATTAAGTAGGGAGGTTTCTGTCTATTCAAGAATTCTAATACCTTGTCGTTTGACTCAGTTACTATTCATACAAAGCTTTCTTGGACTTTGGATTTATTGACATATTCGTCTCCCGTGAGGTACTTTAATTGAAATCATTTACTTCTTTTTTCAGACACATGCACACACTAACAATTCTATGTGGATGTGGGATTGCAGATGCATGAATGTACATGTACTTGAACTAAAAAAATGCCAAAAATTATCTAAACATAATTTTCTGTCTCCCTCCCTTGGAGTCACTACAGGAGATTGAGTAATTTAATGCTTCAAGCTTCCCAATTTCAAGAACACTCAAATCACATCATAATGTGTTTACATTCTGGAAAACAAAATCATTATTGTTAGAAATGCTATTGTGTGTATCTGTATCTATTGAGGTGCATTCAAGTTCTTCAGCTAAGTTCTAATCAATTTCCTAAGGTTGCTTCTGCAATATAGTTATGAAGTGAATATATTATTCATGGTTGTTTATATCAGATATGAAGAGTTGTCTGTAACAGTTCAAGATCTCTTTTGATCATGGATCATTTCAATTTGGTTTATGCATTACTTTATGTCACTCACTGAAGAATCATTAACCGGCAGACCTTTGGATGGACTCCACAAGAAGCTAAAATGCACATGGTTGCTGATTATTTCAGTCATTCTGAAGTAAGGAGACCATGCTATCTAACAATCTTGCTGAGAATTCAGTTTTTTTTTTTTTTTTTTTTTTTTTGCCTTTTATTTTAGTTCCAGGAATATTTTTATGGGAATTAACCAGTAGTTTTTAAATTGCAGTGGACAATTATGTCTGAATTACTTGGGCCAAGCCCACGACATCTATTTGAACTTTATGTGCTCAAACAAAGCAATGACTACCAGAAGTAAGAATTATTTGAGGGTTATTTGATCCTACTCTCAACTAATGTTATATTGGCAATCTTACATATCATGTCTAATTGCTTTCCGCCAGTTTTTATGCAGTTTAGTCTTTTTACTTGATTGATACTATATCTTTGATTAGGATTTTGCTCATGCATTTGCTCATTTGTAGGGTCGCTGGAGACAAGAGTACCTTTGAGGACATTTTAGATGCTTATTTAGCATATTTGCAAGTAAGCTTCAACATATGCCTGAAATCACTTGTCTCTTTTTAATAGAGTTACTCTATCATCCATTGAGAGATATTCAAATTGCACAACTCATGACGCTTACCCTCAAAAACCAAATATTACCAACATACCCACAAGAACATAAATTGCATTCTTTTCTAGAAATATTCTTTAAAAAAATTTTCAAACTTATATTCTAATGTTATTTTTTATTTTTTGCTTAGCATTTTAAATGTATAGCAATTAGGTCCAAGTCCCATGCATTTCAGGGCATCTAAACATGAGTTGTACTGTTTACTATTCTTTGCTTGTGAACCGTGCATCTTATTATAATTTTGATATTTTATATTGATTGATATAGATAGTTGTGTTATTTACACTCATTTTGACCTTGAAATTAAATTTTGTCTAAAAGTAGTTAAGTTTGAGAAAATGGTTATTTTTCTAATTCATCAAATATAAATTTAATAACTTTTATACTACTTTGTGGTCAAAATAAGTGTAAATCCACCTATCTTTTTATTTTTAGCAGTTGTTTCAGGTGAGGTAAAGGCACCAAAATGTTTGTTTTCTGGGAGGGAAGTGTATCCAAACGCTTCATATTGAATTAGGAAAATTTGTTATAATGCACTAAAATACATTCACTCTCGCCAAAAGTACAAAAGATTTTACTTGATGCTATGATTTTCTTCTACGTCAATAAATTTATGTAAGACTACCGCAAGCGTTGTTAATTAACTATACTCTGGTTCCTGCATCAGATGCTGTATCTTGCGGATAGATTATGTGTATGATCTTGGATTTTCTATGCAGATTTGTCTGTGTATATATATACTACTTTAAATTGCTCTTGTTTAACAATAATTATAGATGAAATTGCAATATAGGTCAAGTGTAGGGAAAACAATCATTACCTGGTTCATAAGCTGTCTGGACTCTGGTGTAATAGTAATTCTTTCTTTAATTTGGGGTTGAGAGAAATCTATTTAAAGTGGCATTTTTTAGTGCCTAAGAATCTTATAATCACAAGATAGTCATTTAGGTCTAAGGGACGTGTATTGAAGGATATACAATTTGTAGATAGATGCCTTATAATAATTATGCGTATTTAAATTATTTCTACAAATTTTGCTCTTGATAAAATTGTCTCCTTGTATGATTAAAATTCTAGTATGTTACTCCCTTCAGTCCTTAATATAAGACCTAATTGTAGAGTTGATCTTAATCCTAAATAGAAGACCTATTTCTCATATTTGTCATTTTTTCCCAATTTACCCCTATTGATGCTCCTTCAACCATAATCAAGTAAAAGAAAGATGAAGAGAATTAAGGAAGATGATTAAGGTGTTTTAGTAAAAACATATCATATTAACTAACTTTCTTAATCTTACCAAATTAGGTAAATAGGTCTTATCTTAAGGACTAGAAGTAGTATTTTTTATCATTTAAATATGTTTGTGTCTGATTATCCCTGATGTACTTTTTACTGTTAAGCTGAACTAGTTTTATAATATCCGTCTGCAATTTCGAGAGATGTGTCCTCATGTTTCTTTATAAAAACTTCATTCAGATTACTGTTGTAAATCCTGCCATGGATAGAGCATTGGAAATCTTGCAAAAGTTTGCAATTGATGTACGTTCTGGGAAGGTTTCAAAAGATAAATTACGTTTTGGTGCTCCTTGGAGGCATCCTCCACGGACTGATGACCCTACATCAAACGTGGAATGGGCAAAGCTTCAACTAATGGATTTTGTTCAGTCTCTAGTCAATACAGAATTTGGGGTAAGTTTGCTTATCTCTTGCATTTCTCTCTAACCTTTTTGTGAGAAGATTCCTAATAAAAAAAAAGAAGAAAAATACGACATGTATATACACTAGGAAAATGTGAAATCATAACATGTTGTATGTATCTGCATTTTATCTGATAAGAAAGGTTTCTTTCCCTGTTACTCCACTATTTAAATTCTGTGCAATAAGTATTAAAAGAGGTTCGAATAAGCCTGCAAATAATCTAATGAATTTGTGTTTGCACTTTTCTTTTATGAAAAAGGAGCATTTTCAATTCAATGGAAGAATTTTGTATATGCTCTGCCATTTGAATTTCGAGGAATTGACATATCGGATGAAAAAGAAGCGATATCTCATGTAGTAATCTTCAAGATATATGAAATGATTCATTTGATTACCTGATAGTTTTTGGTCAGTGAATCAGTGATATTTTTCTGATGATTGTTGATCTTCAGGATAAAAGGATATTGTTTCACTTGGTATAATACTCTCCTGCAATTCTGATCTTTCTAACTCTTTAATTGTGAAGTGCCCGCCAGTGAGATTTTCTAACCATTTGCATTGACAAATTCCAAATAGGCAATTAGCCTTCGTCTATGTAATATAGTAGCCATGATTGCATGTTAAAGAAAAATGAACCAAATTTATTTGAATTTTTTGGAATCCTCAAAATGATTGTTTCATCTATGGACAAGTTCATGATTCCACTCTCTGTATAATTGTGCATTCTTTGAAATTTTGTGGTAGATAAAGGTACTCTTAGTTTGAACTCTGGAATGGTTGACATGTACTGTAATCCACAGCGTAATGCTGCTCGTTTTTTTGCTGCAGTTTAATTATCTAGCGGATTGCAGCCTAGAAATATTTGATGATCCTTCTGCCATTGCACTATTGGAGGTACATGTCTTTGATCATTTGCATTTTAATTTAGAAATCTAGAGTCCTTCAATAATCTCCCTGGTTTTTCAATTTTTAAACCTTGCTATTTGGTCTTTACTTTGTATTTGTTATTTTTGTTTCTAATTAAACCATAGATCAACTCTTGGATTTTCACTGCAGGAAATTAAGAAACTGGCTCTTGATATTATCTTAATTTTGGACTAACGGATATAGAAAGACCTTACATCTAATTTGATTAATCATAAATCTTTTCATCATATCTTTTTCTTTGAATTGTTGATGTGCAAAATTCAGGCCCTTTTTCTTTCTGTAGGTAGGATTGCTTTATGCACAAAGAGACCCATCCTTCGTGCGCCCCATAACTAGGGGAATACAGAGGTGCCTTGTAAGATGGTAAGTACTTTTCTCAAGTTTCGGTATAGTTAGAATGATCTGGAACTTGTACAAATAGTTAAGCTGATTTTTTGGTTGCAGGCTTGTCCGGCAGCGGATGGAACTGAGTTTCCCCAACTTGATATATTTCCTATGGCATAGGATAATACGTGGACGAAGTTATCGCCATTTGATGTTGGAAATTGGCTATAAGTAGAGTGTGGGAGCATGTAAGGCATTCATTTAACCTTTTTCAATTCGGAAATTACATTCAGGTCCCAGACAGAAGAAAAAATGATCCTTTGAAATCTCCAAATTGCCAAAAAGTCCCGTGAGACTTTTTTGCAATAAATTCCAATCACAGACTTGTCAATGGATACTCATAGACCTGCCAATAGATGCCCCTGAACTTGTTAATGGATGCCCCTAAATTTGTCAATGATGCGCCCTCTAGATTTGTCAATGATGCGGCCATGGACTTGTCAGTGGACGCTCTTGGACTTGTCAGTGGACGCTCTTAGACTTGTCAACAGAATTCGAATTTATTATAAAGGCAATTTTGAGATTTCAAGAGACCATTTTTTTTCATTTTTTTCCTTGTCCGGGACCTGAATGTAATTTGCCCTTTTCATTTTTTTTCTCCTAATTGATACTTGCATGATGAGCAGCATGACGTGTGTTTGGTCTGTATCATGATCAAGTTTGGTGGTTGGATAACTGATGGACTTCAAGGCCTCCTCTACTTTCCTTTTCTACACTCATGTTATTTTTCCTTGGCCCTCCCATCATTATCTGTCCTGGGGGGAATGATTTGACTGAACTTTTTTTTAAAAATTTTTTCATTTCATATATATCTTAGGTTTGGTTTGATTCCCAGGTTTTCTTTGGAATTGACAAGGTGAGGGAGTCTTCTATGAAATTCATGGAAAGACGTAAGTGATTTTGATTAAGGCCAACGGTCTGATATCCTAAATGAGAATAATTGAACTCACCGAAATGAAAAATAAAAAAAATAATTGAAAATGGCCATGACAGTGCTTATGGTTATTGCGTACTATATCGTATCACAATTGACACCGTATTCTTGTCTGGTTTCTTACACAGGTTACTGAAATAAACTTATTCTTCCTTGGAGTTTACATCAAGCAGTTGCTTACACGTGCCAAGGCTTTATTTTTAGGAGTCGTTAAGTTGTGAGATTTTCCTCCTTGAGCCTGATTTTTTATACTATTTAATAATTAACAAATAACAAGTGATGACTAAGTATGTTTTGCTCATCCTATCAATGTATCGGGATTGTTGCTGTCATTTGTTTTTTGGTTTCAACTAGACATGTCTCTTGATATGTTTGTATAGAATCCAAAAAACTGAGCTGTATTGTCAATAGTTTGTTCCTGGAAACTGTTGGTTGGTTAGTGCTTCATTGGGTTGTCTAATTGTTACTCCCTTCGATCCTTAATATAAGATCGACTATTAAAATACAAAGTGGATCTTATATTAAGGACTGGAGGTAGTATGATTTAAATCAAATGCATTGTTTCATCTCTTGTATTTGTAAACTCATCTCTCGCTACTGCTGTGATTGTTAATTAGAAGTCCTTATGTGCTGCTCTCACTGTGATATTCAATTTCTCTGCACGATGACACACTGGCTTCTTATTTGAGCAGGTTCTACTGACTGTATTTAGTACCTAACTTGCATCAAAAGGCTCAAGCCTGCCTGACTTCAACAAGAATCTATTCTTGCACATATGACTTTGGGATTTGACAAGCTGATTCATTCTCAGTTCAATCATTCAAAGACGAATTGTATCAAAATAAACACGCGCATGCTAGTCGATGGCTTAAACCTTAACAGTGTGCTTGGCATGCATGTGTATGGGCTCATATGCAGCCCCTTTTTGTTTAAATTTACAATTTTTATGGGGATTTCAAGTGATATAGATTGATTATATGTTGTAGAACTAGTTGGCCAGTATTTTTCAGGCCTGGGTAGGAGGGATAGAGGTATCTGGAGGTAAGCTGAACAAGTCCATTAGTATCAGTACTGCAAAAAGAAGTTGCATATATGATTTTGTTTTATTACTCATTTTCATTATTTTGTCTTTTATCTCCTTTGACTCTGTGTGTGTGAGAGAGAGAGGGAGAGAGGGAGAGGGAGAAGAGGGAGGGAGATTACAATTACAGGATTACAATGCGGTCGTTCTTATCTGCAATTCCGAGAGATATGAGCAAATTTGAATTGAGAATTCATTCTGTACCAAACAAACTTCAATGCAATGAATTTTGACCTAACTTTAGAGAGTTTAGGTCAGGTAGTTTTCATTTAAGGTAATTTTGTCCCAAAAGCATTTTAGGGGCGATTTTGCCTTAGATATGTAAAAAATAGAGCAATTTTGCCCCTGTTGTTATCTCAGTTAATTTTGACCGTTACTTAACTAAATATGTTGAGTCGACAGTTCAGATGTCATTTACGTTATTTTTGTTAAGATGCAAATTTACCCTGAAAGTTTTAAATCTAACTTTGAAAAAAGATGAAGTAGATGACATATGGGCTTCTGACACAAATTTACATCTTAATAAAAATGATGTAGATAAAATGTAGAGTTGTAGACTGTCAGCTTAGCATATTTGGTTAACTAACGATCAAAATTAATTAGGATGACGGTAAGAGCAAAATTGCCCCCAAAAAACTTCAGGGACAAAATTGCTTCTTGATGAAAACTTTTGGGATGAAATTGCCCCCAACTTTAGAAGTCAAGATCTTTTTTAATGGATTCGGTCCAACCAAGAGTTTGGCTTTCTTGGAACTGTAAATATGTTTGGAAATATTAATGCTACTCTGGAAGCAACTACTAGCTCATATCCTTAATATAAAAACTAGATAGATAATTTAGATAAGTTAGGGAAGTTAGTTATTTATAACAAATATATGTTAATTTTCCTGAAATATCATCTTTTATTATTACTACTGATGGAAACCCCTTAATCTATGCAATCAATAGAGATACTTTAAAGAAAAATATATATAAATTCGAGAAATAAAGTGGATTGAGGTTTTATATTTAAGATATAATTCAACCTCCAACTAATTCTTATATTAAAGACTGAAAGTAGTATATTAAACTAAAAGCATACGCGTAATATGACTCAGACATGGAAGCAAGTGAAAGATAAAGTTCCATGCTTACCACCACTTTATAATAATTACTATTGCATTTGTGGGAAGGTTCATGCATCAGTCCTTTCCTATGGATATATATGGCCCTAAGAAAAATAAGAGAGAGTGATTTCTTTCATTAGGATATTTGGAAAATGACATCCAAAAACTCATCATTTTAAAATAAAAATGTCTCTCAAACGCTTAGCAAAAATGAGTTTCTCATCTTTCATGTTTTATAATATTGGACAACTTTTGTAAGTGTTTTTGCTTGTATTCAAATATAATAACAAATTTAAAATATTATAACATTAGGAAAATTACATTGTAAAGGTGAATAATAACTTCAAGATGGACTATCATTTATTATTTGTATATTACTGAAAATAATTTATTTTTAATATTATTGACCATTATTAATATGCATCATGGATTCTCAGATGTTACTTTCCAAAATAATTGGGTGTTTGAATGAAATTCAAGAACAAAAGTTTTGCCAAAAAAGACACATACTTTGGGACAAGTCACATGAGCCCATTTGTGGTCAGTCCATAAAAAGATGTGATTGCCACGTGGAAGCGATTGCTACCTCAAATTTTTCCCATATATTACATTCATTGTATTTGTATCTCTTTAACATGAACAAAATGGAACACTATAGTTTATTTTTAGGTAAAGTGGGAGGAAAATCTCGCATAAAAAATTTTATTGATGGAAAGGATTTGATAATTTTTTTTCTTCATAGAAAGTCCTGATACTTTATAAATTCTGTACACAATATCAGTATTTTGATTTAGGCCATTCTCACCCATAAATTTAGGCCATTCTAACCCATAAATTTTTAATGAAAGACCTTTATTTCCCCTTATTTTATTGATATCCCCATGAGTCACCCATTAAAATGAACTTTAATTATCTTGACTTTAAATTTTATGAATGAAAAAGAATTCTTTTTTCATTTTAGGAATTGATGTGCTTATAATATAAGAATGAAAAATAAGAAAGAAAGAATAGGAACAGTAAAACTTTAATTAAAATTAAATTTAATTATCTTGACTTTCTTTCTTATTTTTATGTCCTCACAAAACACGATCCAATATCAACTTCATGATTGTGTGTTACTTAAATCAAATTATTCATAAAGTGTGTAACTTGTTATCTTATGAGGGCCAAAATCTAATTATTAATGAAAGACTAAGGGGCTGTTTGATTTTCCTTTTTAAAAAATGTTTTTTTTTAAAAAAACGATAAAAGCTGTTTGGTAAACTATTTTCAAAAAACTTTTTTTAAAAACAAAAAAAATAAAAAGATGTTTTTAAAAACTACAAAATGAAAACAGTTTTTAGTAGTTTTTTTGTTTTTGTTTTCCTATTTTTTTATTTTTTGAGGCTACCATTTATCCAATGTTGACACTACACTACTAGTGACGATCATCGTCACGTTACCACCAGCGACCACACCGCTGCATTACTTGAGAAACATATTTTTTTTAATTTATAAAATTTGTTTCCAAAAACTGTTTTATAAAATTTTTTCTAAGAACAAAAAATAGAGAATAGAATCAAACAAACCCTAAGACCCATGTTATTGGCTCACACATAAATTTGCCTATGAATTTTCCTTATGACCAATTTTTAAGCTAAGCTTTGAGTACACTTATATATATATATATATATATATATATATATATATATATATATAATCCCCAGAAATATGTATATATATACATGCACTACTACCTTCGGTCTGAAATATATGATCTAGTACTAAATCTTGCATTTAGAGCTAGAAGAGTATAAAGTAGTGGTTGTTATTGTTTTGGAGAGGACTGAGACTAGGAACATGCATGCATATATGCAGTATTTTAGTGGTCTCATCATTGTCACAAACCATTTGAAAAGTCATCAATACTATACATGAATAGTTCTTAAAAACAAAGCACAACATATATAGTTTCAATATTACACACACACATATATCAGTTGATAATTTCTCTAACTAATTTAAAATTCATGCTTTTAAACAATACTAATATATATTGCAAGCACGAATTATTCTAGGTAAAGAAACCTAAGAGATATTAAGTGTATTATGTACATTTTAATTGATAAGTTGTTTTGAAGAAGCAAAATTTTGTATCTGGTTTATAAAAGAAGTTAAGAAATATGTCAAATTAAAGAAAAAAGATTTTTTTCCCCATTTTTTGAGAAATAAAATTAATATTTAATTCTTTTTCCCCGATATTTTATCCATTATTCCACAAAAGCAACCTCAACATACCAGACTATAATATTCTTTTTTTAAAAGTAAAAATATAATCTTTTTACCAAACAAGCTATTGATTGAGGTGGTGAGTGGCTTCACCTATAAGAAAGAGAACATAAGTTTGAATCTTGAGAAAGTGCGGTTATCGAAAAAGATGAAAAACTAGGGGGTTCACAGGACAGGCCAGAAACTAGAGGTTAAAGCCCTTTACATTTTAAGCCTCAAAAGAAGAAAACCATTCAACTTATAAAAAAAAAGTATAACCTTTTTAAAAGAAACGGAGAGCCCTAGTGCTGCATACTTTAATTATTTCTTAAACATCATTAATTCATTCATTTATTTTATAATATTTGAGGATGGGAGTTAATTGCCTTGGTCATCATTATGCTAATTCATATGGCTAGGCGCTGCCTATAAATGGCAAACAACCCAAACTCTATTACTCGCACACCACCTCCTTTCAATATATCAAGAGAGATCATAAAGACCAAGAAAATTCGTGAGAGATCAAGATGAACAACAACAACTTCCCAGTGATCTGCTTGGAGAAGCTCCATGGTAATGAGAGAGAAGCAACCATGGCCAGAATCAAAGATGCCTGTGAAAACTGGGGATTCTTCGAGGTTTTCTCCATATAATTCTGATATCTCCATGTTTTTTATATAGATACTCCAATCCTTAATATAACTTCCTTAATCTAGTCAAATTAGTTAAATATACATCTTATGGTAAGGGCTGGAGGGAGGGAGTATATGAATGTGTGTGTTTTACTTTTTGCAGGTGGTAAATCACGGGATACCCCACGAGTTAATGGACACAGTGGAGAGACTCACCAAAGATCAATACAAGCAATGCATGGAACAAAGGTTCAAGGAGGCAGTCGCAGGGAAAACCCTAGACAAGGACGAGGAAGAAGAAAAGATCAAACACATGGACTGGGAAACCACCTTCTTCTTGCGTCATCTTCCAGACTCCAACATTTCTGAGATCCCTGACCTCTCTGATGAATACGAGAAGGTGATGAAGGAGTTTGCTTTGAAGCTAGAGAAACTTGCAGAGATGCTTCTGGATTTGTTATGTGAAAACCTTGGGTTAGAGAAAGGTTACTTGAAGAAAATCTTTGACGGGTCGTCATCATCAAGAGGACCTAATTTTGGGACGAAGGTGGCGAACTATCCGCCGTGTCCGAAGCCGGAGAAGGTGAAGGGGCTTCGTGAGCACACAGACGCAGGTGGCATCATCCTTCTCTTCCAAGACGATCAGGTCAGTGGCCTTCAGTTTCTTAAAGATGGTCACTGGCTTGATGTGCCTCCTTTGCCCCACGCTCTAGTTATCAACATCGGTGACCAGCTTGAGGTAGCTCCTTTTAATTATTCTATTTCTTTTTTTCCCCCTGTTATTAGGGTTAACCCACTCCAAATTTCACAGATTTTGATTTTGGTCCTTATATATATATATATATATATATTTTCCCTGCACTTGAGTCTCAAAGTCGGATGTTTCAACAAATCCGAGGATAAAATTGATTTTTGTGTTTATGCCTACTGAATTCAAATTGTTGAAAATCGTTTTTTTTTGGGCAAATTTGAGCTCTTTGTCATCTGTCACGAGTTTATTTAAATTATATTTTGGGTTAATATAATCTTTGATTTTTAAAATTTACCTTTGTTCTATTTTATTCCATCGTGTTTCATTCGGTTTAAAATATTGATTTCTATAAGTTAACAAAAATCTAGATCTTTTTGCTGTTTGAGAGACCAAAACATATGATTTAAAATTTGAGGAACCAACCGATAAGTGTGGTCCTCATGGCTTGAGTTTCCAGGTCCTCGTCGGTTACTAATATCACTTCCACATACAACCTAGGATTTGAAGAACTAAAGATTATATTAACAATCCTTGCATTTTTTTATAAAGTTTTCAAATCTAAATATATTTAACAAGTTTTAGTTTTGATCCTTACATATAAACCACATCAATCCTAAATAATACTTTAGGATGGAGAGTGCAATTTAACCCTAAATTTATGAGCCTACTAAATGGACCTTTGGAGAGTTATCGACAAAGTTAAAATTACACTGTTTTTAAAAGTAGGAGGGATAAATTTGTGACAAAAAAAAATTATTTTAAAATATATAGTATTACTGAGAAAATACATTAGAATGCTAAATGTGGTATAACTTTATTTTCCTTTTTTCCTTTCTAATAATTGTGCAACATTTTAAACCTTGACGGGTTGAACAAGATTTGACCATTGAACCATAAACTAGTGTCGCTCAGCCGGTTCAATGGCGGGTCTGATATAGTTTGATTTTCTTGACATTAAACATTTTGAAATGGAGCAAACAGGTTATAACAAATGGGAAGTACAAGAGTGTGGAGCACAGAGTAATAGCACAAAGGAGTGGGACCAGAATGTCCATAGCCTCGTTCTACAACCCAGCAAGTGACGCAGTGATCTACCCAGCTCCACAGCTACTAGTTGCAGATAATGATGATGAGAAGAAGAAGAAGAAAGTTTACCCACAATTTGTGTTCCAAGACTACATGCAGCTTTACACCAAGCTCAAGTTTGAAGCTAAACAACCCCGATTTGATGCTTTCAAAGCATCTCTGGCTCCACCCATTGTTCCAACTGCTTGATTAATGTTTGCATTTTAATTTATGTTTATAATAATATACGATAATATCAGACTTGTCCATAAAATCAATAAGATTTTATGAGGATGATAAGATGCATATATATGATGGGTGTAATAATTTAGCGTGGAAGTGAGTGATCATCATGAGGTGATGTTACGTGGGTGGTATTATTGTTCGAAGTAACTGACTAATAATACCGATTGTGAGTGAGTGTGAGTGAGTGTGAGTGTGAGTGTTGTGAGTGTTGTTGCTTAATTGAATGATGAATATGATAGCATATATGTCCTTTCTCTTTCGTTTCCTCTGTCTGATTAAGAGGCCCAACTTGGAAGGCTACTACTAGTGGGACCACAATGAAAAATAAATGAAGTTATATATAACCTCCAATAGGCGACAAGGAGAAGCAAAAGGCGACAATTTGTAGTGAGGTGGAGTCGAATCAGATTACTGAGGAATCATGATTATAGTGATTGGTGGGAGTCTCTGCCCTTACTTTATTTATTCTTTATTAGTCACCAAAACCATACATGAGTTGTGAATATGGTGGAGAACTGGCCAAAACTCACGCATCAAATAAAAGTGTTGCTTCAGTTGCCATTGGCCTGCCTCACTTTCGATAAGGAAATTTGAAACACATCAAGGAAGTGAAATAAATTATTTAAATCATAATATATATTACGGTTAATATAACTTTTGATCTCTGAAGTTTGATCTGATTTTGGTTTTGGTCCCCTCAAGTTTGAAATCGATGATTTTTGTCCCTGAAGTTTGACCCGATTTTGGTTTTAGTCCCTCAAGTTTGAAAATGACTAGGTTTTTTTCCTGTCCATTTCGGGTTTTATAACCGGGTCACCAAGTCCTTTTCAAACTTGAGAGACCAAAACCATCGATTTCAAACTTAAAGGACCAAAATTAAAATTAAATCAAATTTCAGAGACCAAAAGTTATATTAACCCTTTATATTATGTATCGTTAGATTGTATATCGGTAAATTAGTTTGGAGAAAAATGACAAATATAAATACCTAAATCTAACTTATTTAACTTCCTTAATTTCTCAGATAAAAGCCAACTGACTCTTATATTAAAAATATTGTTAATTATCATCAATTTTAGATAAAATCTCCATAAAATTTTCATCAATATAAATAAATTTCTTAATTTTATTGCTTAAAACCTTTCTTAAATTTTTGAGTTTATGCAGCTAACCTAAAATTATCGATTTTTATTCCCTTAAATTTTATTTTAATATAGATAACCTCTTAAACTTTGAATTATAATACTATAAAATTACCTATTAATTAAATGCAAAAGTAAAAATTCGGAAGGGTTTATTATAAAGTGCTGAAGATTAAAAGAATTATTTACATATTATAATATTATTTAAGAGTTTTGTATTGATTTATATTAGGAAGAATTGCTAAAATAGACCTCATTGAAAACTTATTTGCTAAATAAGATCTGGGAAGATATTTTGCACATGGAGGGAAGATATCTGCACACGGAGGGAAGATTTCTGCACACGTATAAGGAAAAAATTTGTACATAGGGAAGATCATCTGCACACCAGGGAAGATATTCTGTACACATGGAAGATAATCTGCACGCGAAGGTCCCATTTGGCAAATAAGTTACCAATGAGGGATTTTTTCACAATTTTCCCTTTATATTATTAGTATTGATGAATATATGCTAGTGTGTATTATTTATTTTTGGGGCAATTACAATGAAATCTCATACAAGAGAAAAAATGAAGAATTGGTCCCTGAAGTTGTCAGTGTAAACTTCTCGACTTGTTAATGGATGCTCCTCAACTTGTCATTAACAACTTCAGGGACCATTTTTTCATTTTTTTTTCTCTTATGTGGGACTTCATTATAATTGTCCCTTTATTTTTTTCCTGATAAGATGTATTAAAAGATGCTAGTGTATATTATTGTTTTTATTTTACTGAAAAGTGATGAAGATACTATCCATTTTTACTAGTGGAAGAGAAATAAATAGACATTCATTTAAAATTTTTAAATATGAAACACTAATTGAAAAAAACTCACGAGGATCATTTTAGAACCAGAGAGAGAGAGAGAGAGGAAAAGAAAGAGTTGGGTGGGGGAAGAAGACCCACCAAGATATCAGGGATATAAAGCTATTTTTCTGAAATTCCTTGAATTTCTCAGGAGTCTGAAAGGAAAAGATCAACACATATCTACACTGTTCTCATGAATTGGCTGCTTGAAAACATGAATGAAAAGGAAAAGAAGAGAAAAGGGATTGAGGGCAATGTAACATTCAGACTAGAAATCTAAAACCAAACCACTACGATTTTCATCCCTTATTCTAAAATGCCAGAAGAAAGACTATAAAGACTATTCCTTTGCCGCTGTAATGCATTGAAGGAACTCATTAATTTTATACTAACTTATTGCAGAGGAGGATCTGGGTTTTGATTTCACAGCAAAATGAAAACAAAACCCCCTATGTATGTTCAACTTTCTGGGTTCATCACCTCTGTGAAAATGAGAACGACAAGGGCAAATGTGCCGACAAGCTGGAAATATCAAACGATTCCACGAATCTCAGATCTGAAATTCTTGCCTTGGCTGCTGCAAAGCGTAGGTACTCATCAAACACTGATGACAAGCACCATTTTTGTGACTTCCTGAAGCAGCCTACCACACAACCCGTTCGGTGCTGTAAAATGGAAGAGGAGGACCAACTTTTTACTCATTTTACAAGAAAGATTTACAAAACCAAGTTAAGTTAAATTCTGTTAGATACTCGCATTAGACACAACACTTTAGACGCAAGGTGATTGAGCCAACATGATCCAATGGATGGGTCATTCCAAAAGGAGCTTGACCTTTCAAAATGTCGCGTACTTTAATCTTCTATTAATCTAAAGATCAGGACATCCCAATTCATTCAACGTTAAATGAACTGGGATGTTCTCATCTATGCATGCCATAGAATGTTCTATTAAATTAGGAATGATAAATGAAAAAGAGTTGAGTGAATTCTAACCTTTCCCCGTTTACAGTGAATTAAAACTGGGTGGTTCTTTGGATCTGCATGATAGATGATGAAGCAACGATAATGAGATTGCAGCTAAAGCCAAAAATGAAATGTGAAGGAAATGAGCGGGGCTATGATATATATACCAAGGACAACTCTTAGGGCCTCACGGACTGTGTCCTCTGGGATGCTTAGCTCCTGGATTCACAATTTGTCAGTTTATAAGGAATGTTATTTCCTAATAGATTAAGTTGTCATCTCAACTTAAAACTTTATTGTCATTCCCCATCCGTGAACAAGAGAAATAGTACACGGTCATTTCACAACACGTAATACACACAAATTCTTGGTTAGGCACAAAGAAAATGTGAAATCCAATTAAGAATTAACTTGCAACTCAAACGCACTTCTTAATAATAAACAGCTCTGCCATGCCTATATATTTTATTCATTACAATGTGGTCCACTAATTCTCCGTATACCAAATAAGACTCAGAATGTATTATAGAGAGATTGACTAAACCACCCAGCATTAAACCATTTTCTCCAAGCTAACTAATTGATTAGACTGAGAAAGTATCCAGATCTCAAGTGTAGACGACATTGCACCATCATTATTTAAAAATATGATGCATGGCTGAAACGCAGAAGACTTGTATCATTTATTCATAGTTCTATTAAAAAGACCAATAACAAGCATTATAATTATGAGGAAACAGAAAAGAATATTAAGATGATAAACAAACAAGTTCTGAGTCTTCAACCATAGTAATTAAAACATCATTGGTGGTGGTACACAAGATGAACTGCCAAGTAAAAAAGCTCAAACGAAAACATAGAAGACATAATATGCTATCACTAACCCGATCCAACAAAAATCTTAACAATAATGTGGCTCAAATCCACCTATCTATGAAATTTAAGTAAAGAAACAAAATGCCCAAGTGGAAACTACACCTTTGGTGGCCCTTGCGGGTAGTTGCATTAGATGTAGGAACATGCAGGACAAGTATTTTTAAAAAGTTTAAATTGAAACACTCAAGTTTCTTCACCATCAATATCTATGGACACAAAGCGTTCTCTCATAATTAAATTTAGCATGTGGGTCCATAACAATATGATACATTTCAGATAAAGCATCTGAAATTTAATAAATAGCGATATTTTATACACTCACACACACACACATGAAAGAGGAATATGGTGAGTAAAAGATCTAATCTTAATCTTGTCAGATAAAGGAATACAATGCACTAAAAAATTATAAATTTTAAGCCTACGTACGTTGTTAGTGAGAACTAGATGTAAAAATAATGTAATTTTTTAGCCAGCATGCAATCAAGCAAACAATTTTAAGAACTCTTTCATGATAAAATTTTTATAAATATGAAAAAATCTGTAATCGAGGGGCTAAATCATGTCCAAAACGCCAATAGTCACCCAATATGGCAATATGCACAAACGAATTAATGATTTTATTTGATGACCACTGTGTTATACTATGACTGCTTTTTTCCGTACTGCTGCGTTTATAAGTACTTTTCTCTTTCCATTACCTCCTTATCTTACATCTTACATGTGGTTGCATTTGCATTATAAAGGGGTAAGTTTATGATTCTCTAAGAAAAAATTGCTGACAAATCCATCAAAAGACCTATTGTGCAAACAACAAAAGTATAATCTATAATCTCTAAGTCATTAATTATTCCAATAACAAGCGAACGCCAAAACCTTTTATGCCCAAGGAAAGGCTTCCCCTGCCAGCTTGGGTTACTTCTACATTTATTTCATAGTCTAAAACTGATCTACAAATTTAAGTAGAGATAAGGAGAGAATCATTCTCGGCATAACTACGCTCAAATTATGATGGATCCAATTCTAATCACGGCTAGAAATTATGTAATAATATAACAGAACTAAGTTAAGATTGCCTGAGAAAGAGATTTGATTTCAGAAAAAGTTCCAGGATACATGCTGACCGTAAATACCAAAGAAAAGAAAAGTACCAACATGAGAAATTACGGCAACAGTTGAGTTCCCTAGACATGGCGACCCTTGTAGAATATAATAGTTTTTATCCAATTATTCTCGGCAGCTAGTTTATCTCCGTAACCACTTCAAGAAAAGATCACTCAAAATAAAAGATGAGAGTGACAGGTCAATTGGGTTAGGTATTCATCAATCTTTGTGCAAGTTACCAATATATTTATCCAACACAATCAATTATATGAACAACAGAACAATCATAATCAAAAGAGAGCATCGAAAAAGCAAATTCAGAAGGACAAATTCACTCCCATTACATAACACAAACTTCAAAGAGCTACATATATACCTTGTGACCATCAATCCCAAATTGATGAAGCTTGATCCCAGTTGACTTCAAGAACTCTAAGCTCTCCTCCGGATACGGCTCGGGACAGAGATATCTGAAAAACCATTCGAGCAAAATTCAGCACAGAAAGGCTTAGTGGCAGCAGAGGAGCGGACGAAGGAATCGAAATTTTTCCGGGAAAAAAGAAAGAATAAAGAATCCATTTATAGGGTTCTGTACATACACGATGGAGCGGAGACCGAGGGATTTGAGGAAAGAGAAGTTGGCGGGTTGAGGGAAGCCGGACCGGAAAATGCCGTTATCAACCATCGCGAAATTGACAGGCTGGACGAAACAGTGGTCGACTTCGCCGTCAATGATCGTCTCAAACCCACCAGCATCATCATCGGCAGAAACGACGGGCGGCGGTGAGAGTTCGGCGACATCCAAATGAGTCTTCTCTTTACTCTGCCGCTGCTGGGGGAGGAGATGGTTGAATTCGAATTGGAGTTCTCCCACTTTCATATTTCTATAAATTAAAAAACCCCAAAAAAAATAAATAAATATCGGGTTCTAAGAAATCGCTAAAATATGAAAACACAGTCACAGACGATTTTATAATAAAAAAAAAAAAGAGGGAGAGAGATTGGAATCGCAGAGGATATTCCAAGGTACCTACCTTGACAGTTGAAAAAGTTGCAGAGAGAGAGAGAGAGAGAGAATGAGAATGGTGTGAAGCCGTTAAACTTAAAGTAGACGGGGGAGACAATTGGAGTGAAACAGAGAGGCTGTATATATAGAAGAATTAAGAGAGGCGCGAAAGAGATGAAGGAAAGGAGGGAGGGAGGGAGGGAGGGAAGAGAATTTGTTCGTCGTCTGGATTTGGATTTGAGAAATAAAAAATGTTATAAATTTTAAACCAAAAAAAAAAAAAATTTAAGAAGAAAAGGGAATGAAAAGGAGGGAGGAGATGAACTCAGCATTGCGGCGCGTGGAAACTGGAAACAGAGTCAGAAATTAAAATAGCTTTTCTTTACATAATTCAACTTTGAATAAATTCATTTTCAATATCTTCTCTCTTGCCTTCTTATTGGCATTCAATAACTTCTCTTGCATTCAAATCAAATTATTATTTATCACTGACTTTTTTTTTTTGAAAAGTCAAGTAAATCAAATATATTATTTAATTATAGTATATATTATATATTATTTATATTAAATTATATATCAGTTTATAAGTTAAACTAATTAATTTAGAGAAAAAATTATAATATAAATAATTTAAAGTAATTTAATAAGCTCTCTCAATATCTCTAAAAAAATCAACTGGATCTTATATTTAAAATAGCAGGTAGTACTAGTTATGTAGAATACACAATATTTATTATTATTAGATTAAATCCCAACTAATCTTTTTTGTAATTAATTATACATTTTAATATTATAATATACTATATAATGGAATTTATTATTTTTAATTTAGTTGTCGTTAATCTAACATTTAGTAAGTTGTGCGCGCATGTGCTTGTCAATGACTTTTAAATAGATATTCATATTATTTATTTATCTTGTTAGGAGTTAGGAGTTAGGAGTTAGGACCATCGTCATTGATTGGATAAAATTTTTATTTTAACTAGCTGAATAACATGATTTTTTCTAAATATATGAAATTATGCTTTTATTATGATATTATTACTAATACTAATCATCATCGTCGTCGTCAAATACGTATATAATCATATTTATCCCGGTATAATTTATTTGCTAAAATCTTTATGACTTATAAATAGTGAGAAGATTTAACAGCTATATCCTCGTTACGTGTTTTATTATCTTATATAATTGTAATACCTCACGTTAATGATTACCATTCTTGTTAAATTATATAAGCCAATAATTTACCATACATTCATACAATCCCTTGATCATCATTCTAATATGAATCAATTATAATATGTGATTATATAAATAGTTAGAATGGTTCTTAATTTTCATGTTTAGTTCAATGTTGTCAATAAGTTATGTACTTATTGGAACTAACACGATGTGGTAAACCAGTCTTTGAATTCCTAATAAAAAATGTATGTATATTTAGTATTCAACGTCAATGTTATCTGATCCGGATCGGACCAGCTAAACCAGCCCAAAAACCGGCGACCCAAGCACTAAGCCGGTTCGGGTCAAATTTTTTAAAATTTTTTTAAAAATCTTTTTTTTTTCCTTTAAAATTTTATACTATAAGTCTAAAATATTTAATTTGGTCCCGGTTTAGCTCCGGTTTAACTTCGATCTAACCCACTGACCCTTAACTTAGTACCCCAACCAGTTCACTGACCAGTCAATTACCTTGTTCAATGCTGTCTTGAATCAAAGTTTCTAATCTAAAAAATTCATTTCATCATGAGCTTTCATAAATTTATACAATTTAGATATTGATTATAATATAATAACATTTTATAAAAGAATCTTCTTCAAATAAATTAATGAAAGATTCATCAATATCTTTTCCCCTTAAGATGTATTAACATTCGAGGCTGGATCCAATGGAATTCATGGTGGAGAAGGCTTCATAATTCACGTTTCAAGTAAGCTGATTCCTCTAGAAAAAGTTATAATTACTTGGAGCATTAAATAAAATATAAAAAAGTGCATTTTCATGTCAATTACTTTACTTACTTGTTAACACAATTATAAAGTGTTGTCTATGTGAATTAGTATTACTTCTGTCAACATCCGTTTCCATTTCGATAATCGAAGAGTAATAAAGACGGAATTCAATGGGCATACAGAAAAGTACAATTATACTGATAAAAATATTCGTTTACGATCCCAACGTCGTTCGTTTACAACTCTGATATTGTTCATCGACAGAAATAGAAACAACGGAAGTTTTAATATTTACAAATTATCCAAAATATTAAGGCATAGACTAAGGCATAACCACGTTCTTGACCTCGCCTCGAGACACGTGCCACTCACTTTTCGGCATCAACATCTTTGCCCTTTGGCCTACTGGTACTTGCTGAGGTGTTTATTTAAAAATAAGGTGAGATTCCGAAGAATCCCCGTAGAGACATAATATCGTTCATAGAAAATGCGACAAGTAAATATGACATGCGCCTAGATATGCACAAATTAATGAACAATATAAACACATCATCGTCATGTATACATGAGTAGGGCCCAGCCCCACAATCTACACCGGTTGGACTTCTGCCAACTCCCAGTGTAAGTGCACCTCTGGCACTAACAGCCTCTCTCTAGGCAAATCATGTTATTAATAAAGTGCATTTACAAAACAATGGCATCCACACAATCACATAACTTATGGCATAGTGTATGAAGGATAATGTCCCTACCTCAAAGCTTTATAATCCTCTTTTAAATGTGCCTCGAAGAACGTGTCGTATCCGACCTCCAAATCGGTCCTAAAATATTAAATGTACCAGAAATAGGTCATAACCTATCCAAGTATCATTTTATACTCTTCCATAGTGTTTATTGTGGTTATATTAGTCTATGGTGAAAATTTACAAAAATGCCCCCAGGAACCCGGCCTGGCCCCGCCGTACCCGGCCTGATGGCACGTTTTCCCAAAATTTTGACTAAGGCTATTCTGACTTATTTTCACCCAACGAATTCATTTCCGGGCTCGAAATCACCAAATTCACTGTCAAATTACGAAAATACCCTTGACAGCCCCTATTTAGGGATTTCAGTGGCGTTTTCGTAATTATGCTTTTTCGGCCTCTACCGAAAAAGTGCCCAACTGTAACCCCACCTATTTTTGCCCACTGAGTCCAATGGAACCATTTATTTCATGAAAATCCAACTCCTTGTACCAGTTATGGTCTGGCCGAAATATTGGTCAAAAATTGGAAAAATGGAGTTTTGTGTTTTAGCTCCCAAAACTTGTACTTTTCCATTTCTAATCCTTGATTAACCCATTTAAACACTTCATAATCATGATTTAAAGGATTTTGGGCAGCATAACCCCTTAGGGTTATGGATTTTCTAATTTTACAACTCAACTCAAAAATCATAAAAACCAAACAATAATTATCAACAACAACTCAAGAAGGTAAGATCATGAAGTTACCCTCTTTGGCTTCTTGGTTTCCTCTTAATCTAGGCTCCTCCTCCCTCTCTTCTTGATCTCAAAGTGTCTCTTCACCACCATAGATTCATGAGAAACAAGAGTTTAGAGAAGAATCTAAGGAAATGCCATAATAAAGAAAAACCAAAGGAACCTTCTTACCTTGACCTCTTCTTCTTCCTTCTCTCTAATCTCAAACTTCACAAAATCACTCACTCTTCCTTTTTCCTATGACTTGTGCGTGAAGTGCACATGAAAGAGGAAGTGAAAATATGTACTAATCTTGTCATCTTGGCCATTGATTTGATCAAGGGCTTCTAATGTGACACTTGTCACACTCTTCTCTTCCTCATAATTTCTTCATTTGACTTCCCTTGCTTGCTCCCTAAAAAAAACGTCCTCTCCCTTTCTTTTCTCCATTAGTCCATGCCTCTTTTCCTATGTTCACACTCTTCATGCAATCATGTGTCCTCTTCCAAGCACTCATCATTCCTCCAACTAAGTCCAAATGTGCACTCCACCATGTAATCATGTTGCTTATTTCTTCACTCAAGCTTCTATCCTCATGCACTCCATCACCACTCCATTTTGTGTGTACTCAATCTTGGTCATGATTTCCCTTTATTTATGACATGTGATCATGCTTCAATTAATTTTTTTTCCCTTCTTTCCTTCTAGTCCATCACGCATAAAGAGTGCTCATGGAACCAAATTGGGTTTCATGTAATTGCCTTGGTCAAGTGTGTAACTATTTATTTCTTTATTGCTAATAACATATGTGCTCATATCTTAGAAATTCTTATCCCACAAATCTTAATTTATTCCACTAAGAATATTCAATTTATACATTTTCCTTTATTTTCCATGATTAATTGAAATTAACTCCAATTAATTGGAAAATAATTAATCTTGGGCTAAATTGGCAAAATTATGATTTTGCTATCACCTTTGTAATTTAATTCAATTCTTGAATTAATTTAGCCATTTCCTTATGAATATGAATATTTCCAAAATTCACAAGATCCAAATTCATGAATATTCACCATTATATTGAATCATTCAAATAATTACAATATATTTTTTGTGAATAAAATTGGGGGTGTTACAACTTCCCCCATTACATTACTGTAAGTGACTTGTAACTCATTCTTGCATTTTGAGAAGTTTATTAACTATATATAAAATTTAACCAAATTTAATTTCTCTCTTTCTCTTTACAAATCCTTTTCACCTCTATTTCATTTTTTCCTCTTACAAGTGACTTATAACCTTATAAGTGAATTATATTTAAACCCACAAGTGACTTTTCACCTAAATAGGAATAAAATTGTAAAACAATTATTAATAATCTTACAAGTAACTTATATTTAAAACCATTGTAAGTGAACTATAATTAAGATCGAAATAGTCTTATTTTAGTGAGATAAATTTAAGACTTATTTTTTATTACTACTCTTCCTACTTATATTATAAGTCATTAATAATTAAATTACTTTTTTTTACTGATAATTAATTTAGTTGAATTAAGAAAAGTTAGATGTGTAACCCCTTCCGTAATTATATTTGAAATATGCAATTAAAGTGAAATAGAGACCAATAACAATAAAATATAACATTTTCAAAATAATTTATAACCTGGTCTCACATTCACATTCCAAATACAATTACTACACGAAGATAAATCACATTCATATAAATATCAGAGTGCACAATAATAATCCCGGCAATCCTGGATTCAAACCTTCACTAAAGATTCATAGGGCACATATGCCCTTTACAATTTTTCAAATAGGGGATTACACAAATTCTCATACCAAATACATACTCGATTATACATTCCAACCTATATAATCATATATCCAAATACACTTAATCCCAAACATGCATTGATAACCAACTATTACAAGATTTCAATCCAAAGGAGTCATCGCCACCCATGGTTGCTTGCTCCATCTTGATCCACTTGCCTTGTCTACACTGTTGGCAGGAGAGGGTGAAATTCTGAGGAATCTTAGTAGGAAAACAATACCAATATACATGTAAGATAAGTAATTAACGCATAATATGCTTGCAATACATAATTCATGTTCACACAATGACATATTAGCATGCTCAATGTTCAAACAATATACTCATGGCCATGACATAAGTTGGAACAGAGCTTCAATCACTCATGTATGTTTCACATAATCAGGCAAAGCAATAACATGCATCAATATACCAACACAATTATCAAATACATGCAAGAGAGGTAAGTTCCCTACCCTCTTTCCACATAAGCTCTAACTCAGGCGGCTCACGATCAAGGTGAATATCGAACCTTATAAACCAAATCAAGGACATTGGGTTATTCTCCACTTCAAATCAAGGATGAAAGTTCATGGTGTCAAATACACCTGCACTCGAGTGAGAGGAGACTCACTCGAGTGAGAACTCACAACACGTACAAGTGAGACAACACTCTTGCCTCTACACATAGAAGTGCAACATGAAACTGAGAGCAGAAAAGACAATTGCACTACCGCACTCGAGTGGAACTCATCACCACTCGAGTGATGTTCATCCCACACTCGAGTGAACCCCAAATCACTCGAGTGATTCTATCAGAAACCAAAAAACGCAGAAAACTGACCATACCTCCCAACACTTGCCCAATTGATCCAAAAGCATCCAAAACTTCAACCAAAGATATCCCCACACAAAAACACCCAAGGAATCATATGGAACCATCAGAATCATCAAAATCCTATTTCATTAACATGCTTTGATTTTGGGCAACATTAAACACCAATTTCTCAAAATCACTAAACATACCATTCCAATTTCAAATCAATCTATCTATCCAAAACTCATACCAAACACCCATTTCTATACCATTAACATGTCAAACTACCCATGACCCTATTCCAACGAAAATAGGCCATAAATTCCAGAAATTTTAATCTTAATCATTTGGCATAAAACATAGATAGAAATGTTTGGTTTATTTACATCTTCAACTTTTCCAAAGACACTTCCTGATTCTCCAACTACCAGATTTTCGTGATTCCTCAAATCAGCATCAATGGAGAAACTACAACCATCAAATTCAAGCTCATTATTCAAGGATCAACTTTAATGAAAAGAGTTTGAGCAATGGAAGTCATTTGCTCACCTTAAATGCAAGTTTTCTTCCTCCCTTTCCTTCAACCATGGCCGAACAAGAGAGAGATGAGAGTGACGATGATGAAGCAAGCTACCCCGATCCCTCTGTGCTTGTGCAGCCGAAAATGAGGAAGAGGGAGAGAGAGAAAATGATTTTAATATTCCCATTTGACTTTTCTCATTCTCTTGCTTCATCTCTTTTTGCCACATGTCTCCTCGTCATTGGTTCTCATAAAATAAGCAACCAATTAGCCATTTTAATCCTTCCATTAGCCATTTAATTACCCTTCTCATTTTTCTCTTAGTTAGTAATTAATTTCTCTATAAATCACTAACTAATTGCCCAACAATTTCATTCTTTCAATTTTTCTAATTATAACATAATAATTAATATTACCACCAGAACCCATAATTATTCCGCTTTAATTCAATAATTATCCTCAATAATCATCATTAGCCCTTAATTAAAATTTGGGGTGTTACAAGTTGTATCACTCGAGTTATGTTGTTTTAAAATTGTGTTTATTTACATTTTTGCCCTTATAAATACTCCTCCCATCCCTTTTTGAAAAATATATATAACTGAATTAGGTAGTTTAAGAAATGTGTCATTAAAATTAGTTAACAAATATACTTTTTTTTAATATGCTTTTATTTACAAGAAGGTAAGTGAGTGAGAAATAGATGAAAGAGAGTGCATGATCAAAAGATGATGAAAGAAAATACATAAATTAGAGATAAAATTGGTAAAATATATATCTAATGTCCAAATAACCCCAAATTGAAATTTACAAAAAAAACGACCAATTCAAAAATTTAAATCTTATCAAAAGGAATCAATGAAGTACCATAAATTTAAAAAATGAGTACTATGTACTCTCGATGCCCCGGGCCCCATTGATAATTGAGAAGAAAGATGTATTTGAAATAAAGCTATTGGTACTACGCAAATTCTTATTAGTACTACACAAATCAAGGTATTAAAATTTAGATTGGGTATTGAATTGATTGAAGTACTGAGTTAAAGGTTAGTGGGTCATATCGAAATTAAATCGAAACCAAATTGGTGAGAAATTAAAGATTTTAGATTTATAATATAAAATTCTAAAAAAAATTAAAATTGGAACCTGGTTTCTAATACTAAATTACTAAATTAATTAATTAATACTAATCAAATACTAGCCGGTTCTCCGATTTCCAAGCCAGATCAATCCGGGTTCCACAACCCTAACACAAATTCTTATAAAGTAACTTATATCTATGATGACAAAAATATTCTAGAATGCCAATAAATTGAAAAAAAAAAATTCCTTTTTAACTAAACAAGCAAAGTTCTGCCAGCCACAATAGGTAATTACACAGTGAAATTAAAATATATTGCGCAGAATATGATTGCCCAAAATATAAGGATACCTATGCCTCTAATATATAAATTAAAATATTATGACCTCCCTTTTATATTACTTTAACTACACCGACCTCTATTATATATTAGATAAAAATTATATAAATTTATATTTTATATATATATATATATATATATAGCTGACATACAACAACACGTTCAACGGCTATAACGATATCAGGCTTCAAAATGGGGGAGCCCACTGAAACGAGCTTGTAATTATCGAGCACCATCTTATATTCTCTTAATGTGCATCACTTTAAAATAAAAATAATACTAATATAATACTTTTTCACATACTCGACTTTTTTAATCAAGTTACCTTATTTATATTATATATAATTAATAATCTAGCTTATTCTTTAATTTTCATGAAATACATGAACAATGTTGTCTTATTATTTATTAATGTATCACATAATGTAAGTCATATGGAAAAAAGTTATTCTAACAATATTTAGTAAAAAATCCTTTATTCTTATGGTAAAAAAAACCTTTATTTGATCATTGAAAGTACGCTGTATTTTTTTTTTTTAAATTTCTTGGGCTAGACCATTCATTGTGTGTGGGTGTTTTTGTTTTTATCTCTGTATACGTCTAAAATAAATTTGGACTTTATTCCTTCATTAGTTTTGATGGAATGAATCACTTTAATTTGAAGTTTTGAAACGATGATTTAGCGAAATTTATTCTGTTCAGCGTTAGCCCAAATTTGTTAAATTTAGTAATACTTATGTGGATTAGCATTAATTAATTAATAAAAAATTTGGTTCATATTTTTCCGATAAGATTATTTGATTATATTTTAAGCAATTAGTCTTATTGTAATATTAATCCTAGACCAATATATATGCTTATCTCTCTGCGTGTCCTGTGATGAGTTGGGTTCACATGCTATGGGATGTGAAAATAATGATTGATAAGGAGTTTTGAATATTTCAAATATTTATTGTTATTATCATTTTTAAATTTTGATTGATTGTTATATTTTATTATTAATTTTTATTTACATTAAATTTTTATATTTATAGAATGTTCTATCCTTAATTCATTATAATTACGTCGATGCCTATAAATAACACCTCAACTCATTTATTTTATACATCTTTAAATGATTACATAAGAATTGTATTTGCCTCCTCTCCGAAACCGATCTCTCTTCTTCTCAGGCTTCTTGAACCTGGACCGGACCGGCCTGGAAACCGGCGAACCGGCCGGTAAACCAGTCCGGTCTGGATTCATATTTAAAAAAAAAATTTAATTTTTCCTTTAGAATTTCATATTATAAATCTAAAATTTTCAATTTCTCATAGGTTTGGTCCCGGTTTAACTCCGGTTTAGCCCCAATCTAACCCACTGACCCTTAACCCAACCCGACTAGTTCAATGCCTGATCTGAGTTTTAATACCTTACTTCTTCTTGAATATATCTCTTCTATAGTTAGTTATATTACACTATCTCTCCCCCTTTCACAATAATGGTGAGGGGGTAAAGTAGGCTGAAGAATCTACTCCTCTCACTCTTTCAAGAGATCAGTTAAATATCTTTGGGTTCCCCATACAATTCAATTTTATATGCCCCACATCAGAAGTGGGTTAGTCCTATAAATAATTAAATTAAAGTCTAATGAAATTGATCAAAGTGGGTTCGTCCAACTTGAATAAATGAATCTACCCAACTTGTATCCATTGATAGGGTCATTTTGCCAAATAATTATGCATGTCAATGTTTTTAGTTCTATCTCATCATCATTGAGATCACTTGCCACATTAGACATTTCTTTCACTCTTTTTTTTTTTTTTTTGTTGAGGACTAAAATATTATTTCCTCTAGTCTTAAATATAAAATAAAATTGACTTTTTTTTGGAAAGATTAAGGAAGCTAATTAAATTATTTTAGAGTATTTATATTTATATTTTTTTCTCCAAACTAATAAGTTTAACTAATAAACTAATATATAATCTAAGAATACATAATATATAATATGATTAAGTAGTTTATTTAGCTTCCTTAATCTCTTCAAGAAAAATTCAACTCTATCTTATATTTAGGATCGGAGGGAATAATAAATAATAATACTAACATATGACTACATATGCTGTATGATCATGATTTCCATTACGCCCCTTCACATGCTGAAGGGGAAATACTCAGCAATATTATAATGAAGATATCTATTTTTAATTTTTTAATAAGATTTGCACTAAATTTTTATCTCTGAAATAAAATGGATAGAAAAAAAAATCTGTAAAACTATGCACTAAATATAGATCCATGCATATGTAATAAAGAATAAAATATGAATTCTAAATATTTCTTATATTAAGCTTTCTTCTCCTCACTCCAAATGAAAAAAGAAAAAGAAAATTAAAGATGATCCAGATCCTAGCTTGTTTGATTGAAAAGGTGAATCCTCTGTTTACATGTATTTTTCAAATTTACATCTAATATTAATAAAAAATTTAAAATGGGCAACGAATTGTATTATTTATATATTCTGAATAATACGAGTGGCAGCTCGTGTGATTGACGGAGCAAGGAGAGATACATATTTATCGTAAGAATTTAATTTAATTATATAGTGAAGAAGATATTTTAAAATAGAATAATTAAAGAAATAGTACAAATAATAATAATAGAGAAAGACATGAAAGAAAGAGGGGCCAACCATGTGGTTGGTCCGACAGAACCGATTGATCCCCCGTACAATACAAAAACATGCCTTAGTCCTAAACATGTGATATATTTTATATATTTATTATTATTTTTAATTTACCTTTATTAATAATTCTTAAACAAGAATAAAGGAAGAAAGAGAATAAAGAAATATGATTAGGTTATTTAAAAAAAATGTCATATTAATTAATTTTTTTAATATAATCAAATAAAAAAATATGTCTTATATTAAAAAATTAAAGATAATAATATTCAATGTTTCATAACAGTTTATGCCATGTGATGGCTCAAGCAAAGTTGTCACTCAAATAAAAGTACATGTGTGCGCGCAATGTGTCTAGCTATTAAAAAAATAAAAAGCAAATGGCAAAAACAAAGAAGAATATGGGAGGAATATGCGGAGCATCGGAGCTGTAGTGTGTACTATAACTATATTATTATTTGAAGTGAAGTGAGTGGAAGATTATACTCCCTCCGGTGTTATAATTATAGTATAATATTTAAGAGTAGATCTTAATTTTAATTATAGAATAAAATTTTAATTTTTATCAATTTCTTTTTAAAATACCCCCTATTAATACTTTTTCAATAATAATTAAACATAATAATAATTTAATAAAAGTATATTGGAAGTTATTGAGGGAGATTGACGACACCGGATTATGTGAGAGCTTGGAGAAGTCGTGTGTGAGGCAGAAGAGGTATAAGAAAAAAAATAAAGAATTAACATAATTGGATGCCATTTAAATTTTAAATAGGGGTATTTTAAGAAAATAAATATGATTAATTAATTTAACCACTATCCTTAATTTCTCCAAAGTTAGGCAAATATGTCTTATAATTAGGACCGGAGGGAATAATTATTACAGTCGTCTCAGCTCAGGACAGCGACCTCCCTCCGCCACATAACTCCTTTAAATAAATACTCTCTCCAGTCATAATTATAAGACATATTTACCTAACTTTGGAGAAATTAAGGATAATAGTTAAATTAGTTAATCATATTTATTTTCCTAAAATACCCTTATTTAAAATTTAAATTGCATCCAATTATGTTAATTCTTTATTTTTTTTCTTGTACCTCTTATGCTTCACACATGACTTCTCCAAGCTCTCACACAATCCGGCGTCGTCAATCTCCCTCAACAACTTCCGATCTACTTTTATTAAACTATTATTGTGTTTAATTATTATTGAGAAAGTATTAATAGGGGGTATTTTGGGAAGAAATTGATAAAAATTAAAATTTTATTTTATAATTAGGATCAAGATCAATTCTTAAATATTATCCTATAATTAAGACGAGAGGGAGTAATAAATAATGTGTGTGTGTAGTATTCACTCTATGGGCGATAGTGGTTTGATCTGTGGGAAATTAAAAAAATGGAAAAAACAGAGAGAGCTAGTGGGTTCTTGAGCTATAGTTTGTCTCCACAAAAAGCGAAGGGAAAAAGTGCATAAAAAAGATTCTGCTTTTTTCTGTTCTCCTTTATTCTCATTCCCCTTACTATTTGTCCCTACTCATCGCATGCCCCGGCCCTCTTTCAATGGTCATTAGTTATGCAAATTTCCTTTTTTACAAAATCATCTTCAAACTAATTACCTAATTAAATCTCCTATTAATCATTCCTGTTCAAAAATTCATAAGCACTAAGCATTCGTTAGTATCATGATATTAAAAGTAAGGTTATTAAATCCGAACCGGCCACTGAATCAATTTGGATAGTGGGTCAAGGGTTAGTAGGACAGATCGGAGTTAAATCGGAATAAATCTAGGACTAAACCGGTGAAGAAGTGAATTTAAACGATAATATTTTTTAGAATAATTTTTAAAACGATAATATTTTGATAATTAGAAAGTAGACATATCAAGTTTTTCATAGAGTCTTAATTTATAATTTTTAAAAATATGTAAAATTAGATACAAATTTTTAAAATTAGGAAAATCTGAATAAATATTAAACCAGTTAAACTCGTCAGACTGGACCGGTTAATTGACTAATTTGACAATTTCTGTGGTCGAACTGGCCAATCCAGTTTTAATAACATAGATTAAAAGTCACGACTCACAATATTATAAAAATATCATCAATAAGTATTAAAAAGTACTTGAGAAAAGAAGTGGAAACTTTGATCATTAGAATAAATTTAGTTTGTAAATTTCCATTGTTATTTCTATTAAATTTTAGTCTTTGGGATTTTTTTCCTTTGATATGATGACATTTTTATTATGATTTATACCAAATTAGTAAGGTACCCCATCAATTAAATTGCATCATATGGGTCAATCCGTCAACCCCACTTTAAAAATCTCATCATAAAATAATGATTTATTAGCTTCTAATATAGGAGGTAAAGATTCAAGAAGTCCTTATTAGATAGACAGCAGCTGAAAGAATATTTATAATAAGATTCACAAGTTATTTATTAATAAGGTTCTCGCGTTGTTGACAAAATTTCTAACATATATATTGCATTCCTAGTACAAATTGAACAAACTTAAATTTATGGTAATGTTTAGTTAGAAATTTAAAGATGACTGTTTTTTTCGTTTTTGTGGAGGAGATGTGGATCATGGGGCATCTTTTATTATTGAATATTGTGGTTAAATAAACAAAAAATATTGGCTTTCTTTGTCTCACTTCCAATTCAAAAGTTGATTATATTCTTTTGTAAAAATCTAAATTGTGGCTAAATGATATGGAGTATCAATTCGAATTTTAAAGACTTTGGAACAGCTAAAATTACGTTGAATTTACTTTTTCCCCTGAATATTTGGTTTTTGAAATGAATTTATAAATTATAAATGTGCCGTTAAGGAGAAAAACTTCTTTCATATATTCTCATTGATTCAAATGTATCATTTCCCAGTGTTTTATACAAAATTTGAGAAGTGTCACATAATATATTAATAATTTATGAATATAACAGTTTTTTTCAAATATTTTTCTATAAAAAAAATTCATTAAAAGTACCTATTTGAAAATTTTACTGGGTAAAATATCTGAATTTAAGTCAGTGCAACTTTTTTTTTTTTTTTTTTTTTTGTGAAGGTGACTCTTGTTTAATTGTATGTAACATATCTTCAACTATGAATAAATGACTTCAGTTCTTAATTTTTCTCCTATATATTATGCTTGAGATATACATTAGAATCATTTTTTCTTTTATAAAAAAATAGAGTCAATAACTTCAATTAATAATTCCTTTTGCCTTTACAGAACCGATCACTATTTCATATTCTGCAAGCTGGACGACTTAAGACTTGATATTCTTCTTTTTAGAAAGGCAGATAAAATATCAAAATTTTTATCCAACCATTCTATTAAAAAAAATATTATTTAAAATGGCCTTGCCTTAACTAGACGGTCAAATAAATGCATGGGATTAGTCTAAATTAATTATTTAATATGGTTTTTATAGTACTCGTTCTGATTCAACAATCCTTCAAAAATCAAAACCCAACTAATTAACTTATAGGCTTGAAGATTGGCAATCACGAATAATCAATTTAATTAACAAATTTTTTTATAAAAATTATTAAATTATATTCTCATCAATGTGATCTAATTTCAAAGGAAGATGCGTGCAAGCTATATATGTAGAAGCAAAACTTAGTGTCCCATCGGTACCGACCTGCCCGCGTAAGTGCTCCTCGGTTGGGTCCGGATTAGTTGGAGGGCGGGCAATGAACCCAGAATACCCCCCAGATACCGGATGGTTTAACCAAAAAAAAAAAAAAGAAGCAAAACTTAGTCAACCTCTTTGAAAAAGAGATTCCCATTATTCATCATAAACTTCATACATATATAACTGTACGTGGGCTTCAAGTAAAAGAATTCCAGATAAAAAAAAAAAAGTAAACGAATTAATATCTATGAACAAAAATTATAGAATTAATTGACCTGGTGTGTCCAAATGAAATATATTAAAAACATTTTAGGTAAAAATTTATCTCGGGAGTTTTCACTTATAAACAATGTAGCCCCAAAAATATTAAAATGAATCAATATTGCTAGGGGTGAGCATCGGTTTTTTGATAAAAACCGAAATAACCGAAAACCGAATTAAGCTAATTTTATAAACCGAACCGAAACTGATTAACCGAAATATTTCGGTTCGATTCGGTTAATAACTGAATTAACCAATTTTTTTTATTTTTTATCTACAAAATAAAATATATATAATTAAATTTTTAAAAAATATTTTTTATCCTTAAAATTATATTTAAGGGTAAAATATATAAAATAAATTAATTAGATTTAAAATATCAATAGATTTTATCTAATATTATTGGAAATTTATGCCTATTTAATTATAAAATATGTATTTATTAAATAATATATATTAAATATAAATACATTATATATATTTCGGTGTTTCGGTTTAAACCGAATTATTTTTCAAAAAACCGAACCGAAACTAAACACTGAAGTTTTAGAGTAATAAAAATCGAAATTTTACCGAAAACCGAATTGAGTTCGGTTTGGTTCGGTTTTCAGTTTCGGTTCTAATTTGCTCACCCCTAAATATTGCCCTTTACCTAAAATGTTAACAGTCAACATCAATTTTTTTTTAATGGGGTGGAGCAACATAATATTGTTATATTTTGAAACTTTCAGGGAGATCGACATTGAATTCAAAAAAATTTTGAGACATCATTACTCTTTAACTAAAACTTTCGAGGCATATTTACACTTTAACCTAAAAAAAACTAATGACTTAATTAGTAATTGACATTATGTATGAAGCCAATAATATTTTTTTAATAAAAACAATTATATTACAAAAATATGTTCAAAATACAAGTTCAACAAAAAGTTTCTCAGAAAAGCCTCCTAAAAAACAAGAAAATATCATGAGAAATTAAAAAAGAAAGACTGTAAAAAAAAACTTTAGATATATAGGAGCAAATTAAATAAAAAAACTAAAAAGCAATGCCATCATGTGATGCACTCGAAAATCTTAGTTGAAAAATTTGGGAAGCACTAATATTTTGCCATGTATAGTTTTTAACAAATGATTCATCTTTGGTGGTGAATGAAAAAGAAGAAGACGCATCACGTACGTACGTACGTGGTCCCTTTTTTTTTTTTTTTTTTTTTTGCTTAGGCTATGCAAATTGGTTGGCTCATAAGCAAAGGACGGTTACCCAACTCATCATGCTCACTTATTAGCTTCCCATTTTAACTTTAACTTTCTTTCACAATTTATATACTATAATTGTTTTCCCCCACAAGTGAACATATTCTTTATTTGTTTTTCTTTTTAAAGAATTACAAAGGATTGGACTTAGCCTGAAGAAGGACTTGTAAAGACAGAAAAGTTGCCATTCTGCTCATTGTTGTTCAATTCTTATTTAATTATAGGAGACACTTAGAGACTGTCTCTAGTTTTTGTTTTTTTTGGTTAATTTCCCATTTTACCTCCGTTTAATTGCCCATTCTATCTCTTTCCATCCACCTCTTTAATTTTTCTATAGCAAATGTTAGTAATAATTTGCATATTATCTCTCTTGCACTATCTTAGCATCTCTCTCTCTCTCTCTCTCTCTCTCTCTCTCTCTCTCTAAATAAAGGTATTTTTCAAACAAAAAATTATATTTTCTTATATATTTATTGTCTCTGACTATTTTTAACCAATTTTTTGTCAAACCTTATTGGAAGTTTCGTTTCCCAAAAGTGTTTACTATACCTATACGAATTTAAACTTGAGATCTTGTACCTAACTAGCCGAGTTATATTTAGAATCAATGTCTGTTATTGGTCATGACAACTATTTATTATTGTTATTGTAAATTATAATATTTTTTTCAAATACATTATAGGGAGAATGACAGTGAAGTCCCAAAGAAGAGGAGAAATGAAGAAATGGTCCATATAGATTGCAAAATGAAAAAATGGTCCCATGGAGTTGTCAATACAGGCTCCTGGTGTTGTCATTAACAACTCCAGGAGCCTGTATTGACAACTCCATGAGACCATTTTTTCATTTTGCAATTTATAGGGACCATTTTTTCATTTTTTTTCCTTACATGGGACCTAAGTGTAAATCTCCCTACATTATATTATATAGACTTTGATTTAATGTTTGTGGTTATGAATGAATCACGTTGAATAAAATATAATTTAACTTGAACCATTTGCCCAAGCAACCGTTATAAATTAGTTTACTTTTTGTGAAGAAGTGCGGCCGGGTGACTCATAATGGTAAGTCTATTATATAATAATGTTGGTTTATAGGATTCATAAATCATAATAACCATTTGTCGCATTACTTTGAACTTTATCATTATGTCATCCAACGTGTACTAAATAACATTAAAAAGTGAGCTATATGTATGTGGGGGTGTTGGCGTGTGTGTATTGTATGTATATGTATATATATACGTAATAGCAAGAGTCTTTAAAAACGTACATAGTTCAAATTATATAAAATCCAAACAAGTAGGGCAAGAACAAGGATGGGCATTTGGATTTGGTAACTAACTAGAGGTTTCTACCCCCATGCGATGCACATATTGTATATTATATAATGTAATTTTAAAATATGATCATGAAAAACTATTTCTATTGTTTTAAAATTTGTGATTAGTTGTACTTTTAAATAATTTTTTCTATCAGATCATTTTTTAAGTGGTGTAAGTTATCAAGCAGAAATCAAGTAGTTGGTTTTTTATTAACGAAAAGAATTTTATGTTTTTTTTTTTTGTGTTTTTTGAATAATCATATGGGTGGGTTGATGTATTATATTTGAGGTAGCAACTATCAAACTTATGTAATATCCTGAATTTTGGAATTAGAAGTTTGGGAATAAGCCTAAATTTTTTTCAGTAGCACCAAATATTCTTAAATAATTTTTTGTGCACTATATAGTATAAAATAATTTTTTAGTAACACCTAGTATTTGGCAAACTACACCCTGAAATATTTTTTCAGTAACATTTTAGATCTTAAACTAAATTTGAGCACATCCAACACTCAATATCCTAAATTTAGGATGCTTATTGCACCTAGAAAAACATTTTAGAGGTTACTTGTTGTAGCTAAAAAAATAATTTAGGGCGTTGAATGTGATTTAGAGGCTGCTCATTGCAACTAAAATAGTTTAGTTGCAACTTACTTAGGTGTTACTGAAAAATTATTTTATACTATTTAATATATAAAAAATTATTTTAGAATATTAACTGTTACTAAAAAAATACTTCAAAACCCTAAATATTATTTTATAAAAAAAAAAAAAAAAGTGTATCACCCCTCCCATTTACCCCCAAAACAGTACAGTTTTGGGTAAGGGAGATGCCAAGTACGTACGGGAATGGCGTGAGAGGGAAGCTGGATCCACAAAAAAACGGTGCATGGATAAGTTTGGCTTATCCAAAATTAAAAAAGGTCAATAATTAGAGAAAAGAATCCATATGTAAGCATTAATGTTGTGGGAATGGTTTGATACTTTTTGATATGGCCATATATTCCAATAATTTCTAAATATTGACAAAAGGTTAAAGAAGCCAGACATACATTCGATGCGTTGCTTTTTTTTTGATAAACATACCATGACTAATCTATAAACCAAAACAAAAACAAAAAACAAAAAAACTACAAAACTAACCCATATCTAAAAGTATCTTAGAACGAATACACTCCGGTGGTTCACGAAACCAGACAAACCCTACCGATAATCCCAGAGATTCCTTTGCTAAAATATCCGCCACATGATTAGAGCTGCGGCCACACCATTCCATTGTTACATCCCAGCTTCTATCCAACATTTCCTGAATCTGACCGAGTAACTGAGCTTCCATGTGATCTTCCTCCCAGCCACCCATTATCAGTTCTAAAGCCTCCAAACAGTCCGACTCTATCACTATTTGCCGCTTCCCTGCATCCCAAGCCATCTTGAGCCCTATCATTACTGCCCACACTTCAGCATGAAGACTAGATCCTCTTCCCAAGCCATACATAAAGCCAATCTGCAATTTGCCTTCATGATCCCTCACAAGCCCTCCACATCCCGCACGATTCCCTCCCGCACTGCACGCGCCATCCACATTTACTTTGACCCAACCAACATACGGCGGTTTCCATAATGTACTCTCTCCTATCTCACCAAAAGACTTGCATAACTTCATATCAGCCCATCTTGTTTGAGCTCTGACTTTAGCTATCAGCTGGTTGGCTGCTAAGGTCTGGCCTTGAAATACTCCCGAGTTTCTATTTAGCCAAAGCTGCCTACAAAAAATTGCAAACCATACCGGCCAGCTCACCCCTTCATAATCTTTTCTCTGTAATAAATTCCATCTTATCCAAGAGCTTATATCCGTATACTCATAAAACTTAGTACTCTGTGCCGGAGAGTCTGTTATCTTCGCCCAATAACCCTTTGCTAGGCTGCAATCCCGTAAAACGTGAAGCACCCTTTCAGGCACATCTGCACACATAAAACAATCCTGCTGTGCTTGCATTCCACACCCTGCTCTCCATGAATTCGTCATCAATCTTCCACGAGCTGCCATCCACAGAAAAGTTTTACACCTTTGTGGAGTACGCAGTTTCCATATTCTTCGCCATAATCCGCTAAGAGATGAATGCTGCTCCCCGGCCACAAGTTTATATGCAGATTTTATAGTAAACTCCCCACTATTCGATACCCTCCATATGGGTATATCATCCTCAGATCCACGAGCAGACGGTATGACCCTTCGTAAGGCATGAAGCACCGTGAAAGGTAAAAACGAATCAAACTTCGCCCAGTCCCACCCACCTGACGAGGTAACATATGTACACACCGGATCTTCTAACATGCCATCCGGAATATCTCTAACACAATACCTCAAAAGACTATCATAATGTGGAAGCCATGGATCTGTCCAAAAACGTACTCGATCACCCTTTCCAATCCGCCATCCCACACCTTCCTGCACTTGATTCCAAACATTCCGTATCCCCTTCCATGCTTGAGAAACATTCCTCACATTCTTGATGACTGGCAGGATATCTTCCCCACATTTATATTTCTCCCGCATAAACTGCACCCATAAGGTATCCCGCCGCTTCACAAGGCCCCACCCTAACTTCATCATAAAAGCTTCATTTTGTTTTCGTGCATGACGTAGTCCCAGGCCTCCTACCTCCTTCGGCTTACATACTTCATCCCATGTGACCATTGAAGGCTTTCTACTCGTACTAGAACTTCCCCACAAAAAACCCCTACATTTCTTGTCGATTTCGTCACAGGTGGCTGTTGGTAACCATGCAGATTGCATGGCATAGCTGGGGATAGTTGAAACTACTGAGGATACAAGAGTATGACGGGCAGCCATTGACAAGGTATTTGCCTTCCAACCCTTCAACCGGTTTTCCATCTTATTGAGAAGATACTGATACGTGTGCTTTGACACCCTCTCATGATGTACAGGAATACCCAGATACTTACCAAGATCCACTGTTGGTGTAAATTCTAAAAAAGCGCTGATCTCCGACCTCCTGGTATGACAGACGTTCCTTGAGAAGAAAATCCTTGACTTAGCGCCATTCACTCTTTCTCCTGATGCAGCACAGAAATCATCTAAGCATGCTTTAATAATTGCTGCTTGATCAAGAGAAGCCTCAGCAAACAGTAAAAGATCATCAGCAAAAAATAAATGTGAAATTGCCACCCCATGTTTCTTTAACCTGAAAGGAATCCAATTCTTTACGTTCACCTCCGCTTGAATCAGGTGGGCCAATTTTTCCATAACAAGTACAAACAAGTACGGAGAAATAGGGTCCCCTTGCCGAACCCCACGAGACGGATTAAAATTTGGTCCAGGCTTGCCATTCCACATAACCTGCATTTCAGGGGTAGTAAGACAGGCAGAAATTAACTCTATAATTTGAGCTGGGAATTTTATTTCATGTAGTCGTTCCACCACAAAATCCCAGCGCACACGATCATACGCTTTCTCCAGATCAATTTTCAACGCCATAAAACCCTGTTTCTTCTTCATCGTCTTCATCGAGTGCACAATTTCCTGAGCGAGGATAATATTATCAGAACTCTGTCTCCCAGGCACAAAGCTACATTGATTTGGTGAAATAATTTGTGGCAACACCCGCTTCATCCTGGTCGCTAGGATTTTTGTAACTACCTTATATATAACGTTACACAAGCTAATAGGTCGAAAATCCCGAATGCACTGTGGGATCTCCATCTTGGGGATCAAAACGATGTAAGTCCCATTTATCCTCCTAACCTCATTAGGCGTACAAAAGATATCCTGAACCATCTTAACCATCATCTCTCTTACAATATTCCATTGGCTCTGATAAAATAACGGATTCAATCCATCTGGACCCGGGGCTTTAAGGGAGCCCATGCTGAAAATTGCTTGTTTCACTTCTTGTTCCGTAACCCCTGCCCCCATCATTAGTAACAAACTCTCAGATACCAACGGATATGTGCCACCAAAATTAACTTCTCCACTCTGATTCTGTTCCTCAGTATAGAGATTCTGAAAAAAATTAGTTCCTTCCCGTTTAAGTTCATCCTCACTGTAGATCCATACCCCATCATCCTTCTTAAGTGCTTCCACTTGCTTCCTCCTTTGACGACTATTCGTAACCGTATGAAAATACTTCGTATTTTTATCCCCATATGTATACCAGTTGCATCGGGAACGCTGCAACCACATTAATTCCTCCTGAACCAAACACTGTTCTAGCTCTTCCCACACCAACTTCCTTTCATTATCCCCTTCTAGACTTTCATTTAATTTTTCCAATTTGTGAAGCAATCGTGCTTTCCTGTACTTAATATTCCCAAAACTCCTCTGATTCCATTCTGTGACCTCTGCCTTAAACCCCGCAATATTTTCCTCCCAAGATCTATTTATCCTCCACGCATTCTCCACGACAGAAGAAAAGGATTCATCTGTAACCCATGGCGCGAAAAACCGGAATGGCTTCTGTTGCCTACCTCTAGGACCTCTCACCCATCTTAATAGAAGCGGGCAATGATCAGACTTATATTGAGGAAGATGCAACAAAGATACGTTGGGAAACATATCAAACCATTGCTTTGTTGCTATAATTCTATCAATTCTGCTGGCCGAGCCATTTCTCCTCCAGGTAAATTTAGGTCCTTGAAAGCCCATTTCTTCCATCCCACTTTCCCTCAACCATTTAATAAATAAATTATCATGCCGACTTGGTATATGAGATACCGATCTTCTATCCTCATCCCGTAAAGTTGCATTGAAATCACCACCCACACACCATTTCGTCACGCCACTAGCTCGGATTACATTAAGTTGCCGCCAAAGATCTCGACGCTTTGCATAATTTGGATGTCCATATACCACCGATAACTCCCAGCTCGAATCCTTCCCTTCATTAAAGATCCCATGCAGAACCTGTGAATCTTTAAAAGTAACCTTAAAATCAACATTATTTTTCCAAAGACACCATATTCCACCACTAAAACCGTTCGCTTCTACTACCTCCACATGTTCCATTCCCAATCGCTTGCCAAGTACTCTTGCCTTCTCTCCCTTCTGTCTTGGTTCAAGAAGAGCTAAGAAATCAAATTTATAATTTTGCTTCAACTCAGAGATCAAACCTGCAAACATTTTATTCCCAGTACCCCGAGAGTTCCAAATTAATAGATTGTAATCCATAAAAAATATTTTTAATAAAGGATTCAAAACCCCGAGCTACTGCTCCTTAGCACTAGACTTCACCACATCACTCATCTCTGTATCACCCAAATCATGCAAGACAGGACTCTGACTTGCCACGCACTTTGTATCACTGCCTTCTCCAGGATCCCACTTATTTGTAGCCCCCATGTAATCAACATTCTTCCCTCTTTGTCTATTCAAATTCTGTTGCACCTTTCCTTGAACTTTCATTGATATATCCTCTACTGGCAGCGCATTTTGAATATTCCCTTTCGGCTTCACGGACCCAGGCGTCATCTCGGCTTGGTCATCGGACTTGGCCCCACCCGATTTCATTGTTGTATCCACTAGCGCATTCTGAATCATCACCATCGGCTTCACGGATCCAGGCATGCTCTTTACTTGGTCAACGGACTTGGCCCCACCCAATTGCAAATCCAACGTGTTGCTCTTCACCAACCCCAACCTTGTTTTTGCCTCCATTATAAGCCCCATATTCGCTGGCCCCTCCACTTTTTTATCTTTTGTTTTTAGCACAATTGATGCTTGACTTTCAATCCCCTTCTTGGTCCCACTACAACTTTGATCTTGCCCCTCTTTGTTGGAATCCAATGCTACCGGCTGTGTCTCCCCAATTTTCGCCTTGCTTTCCTCCTTCATTGCACGTTGATTAGTTATTTCCTTTAACGGCTCTCTATCCCCAAAAGTCCTTGTCCTCCGAAAATCACTCCTCATATCTTCCTTAATCAGTGCATCAAACCGAGAGCCGCGCCTATCCGAACCAGAGTAACTCCGTTCACCTGAAACAGAGTGTGTTCGTTCGTCCCTGTGTCCAGCTACACCAGCAGCACCATTATACCGATTCTGTCTTCTTGGTCTCTGGACTAAAGTCCAGCTATCAAAGCCCACCCCTTCCATGTCCTTATTCCCACTATTCGCTCCATTCCCATTTACACTCCTGCCTCCAACCCCGACATTCGACTCATGGCTTTCTACAACTATATCAGATTTCTCACTCGACTTACTCCCCACAAAGGATTCATTTGAAGAAGGATCTACCTCTTTGTGCGGACAATGTTGTACATCATGCCCATAACGACCGCATTTAAAACAAATAAAATGTATACCTTCATACTGAACACGGGTGACTCTGCCGTTGATCAAAATGAAGGGCCTCAACGGTGCAGCGAGATTCAGTTCCACGCATATCCGAGCAAACCTACCCTTCTTCCTTTTCAACGTAGCCACATCAACTTTGATCACTTTCCCAATCTGTGAGCCTAGAACAAACAGCGCTCCTTTATCATAATAATCTAACGGAAGCTTAGCAAACCGGATCCACGCAGCAATCTTGGTCACCTCCGCTTCATCCGGATCAAAGTCTTGTTGCCATGGTTGCACCGAAACATAGTGATCAAATAATAGCCATGGACCGCCGGTGAGTGCGAGATCATAATCTCTTCTATCCTTGAATTGCACCACAAAGAAACCAGCACCCACATCAATTGGTTCAACATCTCCGTTCTTGGCCCAGAACTGTTGGATTTTTTTTGCAAAGTAAATTGGATCCACCATGCGCCCCAGAAGCTTTACTATCAGTGCACTGTTCCACTGCTTAGCCAATCTATCCCTTTCTTCCAGCGAAAAGATCACATTCGGACCCAAGGCAGTCATCTCTACCTTGATACGGTCCTTCCACCCATCCCCATTCCACCAGTCGTCTTCATCTTCTGTTTCACACCTCTCCTGTAATACTGCTTCTTTAAAGGACCTCCATTTAGTCTCTGCATGAGCCTCTGTTGCCTCCCCATTTCTATCGGATTTAATCTCGCTACTAGCATGGTCTTCCTTCTCCGCATCATGCATCCATTCTTCATCCCTGGAAACCAGTTGATATCCTCCAGTGAAGCCACCAGAGCTCGGGTTAATCTTTCTCCTGCTACGATTCAGAGCATCACGCTCCTCCATCGTCGGCGCCGGAGGACCTCTCTCTCGACTTCTTTCTCTCTCTCTCTCACTCATCTCTCTCTCTACTTTGTGAATATCATTCGATGCGTTGCTTTTGTCAATAACTAACGTAACATCAAACCCTAAACATATTCATTATTTTATAAGGTATTAAAACTTAAATCAGGTATTGAACCGATCGTGGTATTGGGTTAAGGATCAGTGGGTCAGATCGGGACCAAACTGATGAGAAATTAAAGATTTTATGTTTATTGTATGAAATTTTAAAAAATATATATAATTTTTTTTTAAATTAGAATCTGGATCAGTCCATCTGCCGGTTCGTCAGTTTTCGGACCGGACTGACCGATGTGGTCCCGATTCCTGAACCTGGCTATTTTGCGAGTTTCGTAGAAAAATCATTCACTCTTTCACATTCCTTCAATGCATTCGCCAACTCATTTTGATTGATTAATAGAGTAGCACATGCGTTTTGATCTTCCCTTGCCTAATTAATAATTACAGTATCACGTATTCCAACATATATTTATTTTAATTTCTCTCTCTTTGTTTTATTGTAGGGACCAGCCCCTCCAAAATTTATAATATGAACTATGTATTCGGTACTTAATTATTACAAGTGCCTGAATAACAATTTTATATACATTAATAAAGTTAGTTAAAATTAGTTATTTCTTAGAAAATATCAAAATTGCTCTTAATAAAATTCATTACTTAGAGGAGTTTGGTTAGTTAATTCGGAAGTTTTTAGTTATTAGTTAGGGAACACTAGGTGGAAAAAATTAATTCCTTATATTAAATATGTTATATTATGAAAAAAAAATAGATACACTAATAATAAGGGTCGAGGTGAGATAGTACGATACATGCTTTTTAGTTTCTCCGGGCTTCATATATAACCTTTTGGCTTCCCGCCCAATTAACAACTTCATTACAAATAAAATTAGACATGTTTTACTATATAAATATATTGCACAAAATTTATTAAACTTACCATTGATAGATTGTTATATTGATTGGTTTTTCTAATTAACTTCGCAATTAATGAGAATCTAAATACCCATCTGGTTAGCACTAAAAAATGAATTATATTTCATGGCATGCCAATTGAGATGTGAAGCCCGCACAATATAATATATATTTAAAAAATTATAAGGGAACAAGAATTGTGTGTGTGTGTGTGTAGCTAAAACGAAGTGAAGTTGTAATAACTCGATCAATATGGTGTAATAACTTTGAACAATTATTGAAATTATTTTTCGAAAGCTTCGTGATCATCATGAAATTCACACGTACAATTACCAAAGTCCACGTTCTAAATTAATTAAGCTTAATCTATATTTAACGTTTTTTCGGTACAATCAAAGTTTGGGTTAGTTGGGTTGCGGACTTACTAGAGTCATGCTTACGTGTTTAAAGAACATTTACAGAGATATTCATAGATGGTTTACTAATAAAATTCTCACATCGATAATAAGATCTGAACTTTTGACCTTGTGGGTTATGAATTAATTCTTTATGAGACAGACCAGCTTTTATTGGCTTAATACATATTCAATTGTTTCATTCCTACATGAAAACTCGGTCGATGGATTGAGTTCTTAATTTTTTTTTGGATAAATTGAATTCTTAAATTGATAAAAAAAATCAAATGAAAAAATGATTAAGGAACATTTTATAACACAATCCTGTTGATTAAGTGCTCGTTTGTGATAGCTCATTTTTAGATAATAAGTGTTTATAATTCGTGATTCACAGTATACGAGATAAGTATGTGAAAGGAGTTTTTATCTCGACTTATGTAATAAATACTTATTTCTTAAAATTAAGTCATTCCAAACATTCATTAAATTAACCTGGATATGTTAATTATTATACTATGTAACACACACACACACACATTTATATAAAACAAAAAGTGCACTGACTTTGATGTTTGGATCGCAAGTTAGTCCAGAGCATGACATCTCTCTGCACGCTTTTGCGGTGGGTCACTATCCATGAAAGCTTGACCTCTTCGAAATAATGGACTCCCAATATATATTTTTTTCCTCTCAATTAATTTATAATATATTAGCTCAAATACCAAAAAAAAAAAATGAATTAAAAAAATTCTTCATATTCTTATTTATTTGATTCTTAATCATCGAAATCTGAAGATTGCGTAAGCCCACTTGTCATAATTAAGAATAACTAAACCAAAACAAAGGGATGCAAGAATGTACTTAATCATTTAATATACAAATATTTTAATAATCTCTAGCTTGTTTATTGCAAGTATCACATTCTTATCTGTTTGAATCCCTCAAGTACGAATTATAAATTTTTTAAAACAAAAATGGATTACATTTGATCGTAATTAATTATAAGATAAACAAGAAATTTCCTTGCAAATTATATCGCCCGTTTCAACCATAGTCTTGCACGCCTCACATATTAATAACAATATATATATTTTATATTTGCTAAAAGCTTGTATGTATAGTAAAATTGGTCTGATCAAATTGAATATAAATAATGTATGTTGAATAATTAACAAGTCGCGTTTATATATATATATATATATATATATATGATTTAGTATATGTTTAGATTAGCTTTTGAAGAATAATTTTTACGAGATAAGTATGTGAGATGAGGCTTATTTTGATTTACAGAATTTTTTTTTTAAACTGTAATTTGAGGCTTAACCAAACACATGCTTACCTTTTTTTTTTTTTTTTTTTTTTTTTTTTTTGTGATTGATGCGGCGAAGTGCGAACACATAAATAGGTTTGAAGGAAGTCTTGGGATAGACGTTAGGTGTGAGCTGGATTAGTGTACGGAAACCAATGTTTGAAGTTGCGTTGTGAACATGCCAAGACTTTGAGCATTTGACCACGTAAAGTAGAAAATAAATGAATAAAAACAAAAAAAAAGTCATTATTCTTTTTCCCCCCAAAAAAACAAATGTTGCCGATCCAAAAGCTGGCATGTTCTTCAATAATGGAGAGATTGGGTTACGGGAGAGAAGAATATTGAAGTTGAAATTATTGTGAGCGTGGAAACGCCGCTTAGTTTGACGCTATTTGCAATTTTGCATGCATGGCTTTGTGTTTGGTTTTGTTATACTTTGAGGAAACATGTCTATCCTTTCCTCCTAATAATTTTTTATTTGATTATTTGGATGGGTTAGTCAATTGAAGTTAGCTCAACCAAATTTTTCCGCATACGCTTCATAAGTTATTGATTAATGTGGTATGTGGTTTCATCATCGTAAAGAGAAGACCACAAGTTTAAATATCAAGAAACGTATTTGTTGAAAAGAGCAAAAATCATTTTTCTCTTTAAGCCTCGAAATGGGATATCCTTAATCAAATTAAAAAAAAAAAAACTTCTTTTTCATAGTTATTTAATGATTTTTTTTAATGAAAGGGGACTGAGTAATTCATAGTACATGCTTAGTTAATTAAAGACATTTTTTTTTAACAAGAAAAGTCTTGAGTAGTTAAGCAAAGCTGGATCATAAAATGAAAGCTAATAACTTCTTGAACTTCAATCTTTCATTTAAGTTGTTGGCAAAAAAAAAAAAAAAAAGAATCTTTCATTTAAGTGGCTCAATTCAATTTGGGTCCAATTGAGGCCTATTTTCCTTTATAGAGTGTATGTCGGTGGTTAAGATCGCATTCACCGTATTTCATTTAAAGGGCCTAACAGTAAGGATATAACTCACCTTTCATAAAAATTAATTTAATTAGTTATTTATCAAATATGTGTTGGTTTTTTCTTAAGTTCCTTTTTTCAATTATTTGCATTGACGACTAGTTCCTTGATGAAAAATTATGGGCAATCAATGCTCAATAGGAAGGATTTAAGGAAAAGTTTTGAGAAATAAAATAAATTGATATTACAATTAAGAACAAGACAAACTTATATACGTTTGGCAAACCTCCAAATCATGGTTTGCAAAACCCGAGATAAAACTCCTCTCACACACTTACCTCATAAGTCGTAAAAGCTATTAAAAAAAGTCAATCCAAACACACAATCTTAAGTTATATTTGCGCTTTGTTTTTACCAGGGGAGAAAAAGAATGGACCCAATGAATAAAAAAAAAAAAATGGATCCCTCCCCATTTTCCAATAGAAAGAGAAGCCCTCCTTAATGGACCTTGTTGGGCTATAACTTGTTGCCAAAAATAATTTGAAGAAAGAGACAAAATAGAAAGAGGGCCTGAAAAATCTAGACTCAAACACATAAATTAATTGTCTATACAACTTGAAATTTTTGGGCTTTACCCCTCAACTTGTGTTGACCCCCCCGGCCCACCTCCCCTTACCTTCTCCTTTCATAGTGAACTACACATCTATATGCAATAAATAAAATTAATTCACGTCCTTAATATAAGATTTATTTTAATGATGAAATTAAATTATAAAGTGGATTTTATATTAAAAACTGAAATGAGTACTTCCTAAGATTTTGAATATAATAGTTATACAATTAATTTGTGGATATTAGGAATGTTAGTTAATTTAGTTTTTTTTTGTAATAACTATGTATTGGTTTTCCTAAAATGTTATTTTTTTAATCATGTGCAATGTTACCTCTCCTTAATGGAAGCCCTTTTATTATGTGTAATTAATATGAATATTCTGAGAAAAATAATCACAAATTTAGGAGATAAAATATATTGATGTTTTACATTTAAGATCAAAGTGAACCTCTTATCCTACTCTTATAACTAGCAGAGGAGGTAGTAAACAAAACAAGTTTTGAGAGATAGTATTTATTTAATTTTTTAAACATTAAATCCTACTAAATATAATATCTAACAAAAGTTTGGAGGAATAAACAAGGGATTAAGGTGCCAAGTTGTCTTGAAAGTTTTTGCTTATGAGCAATGTTACTCCAAAAGTTTTTTTTTTTGTTTAATATCATCTCAAAATTTTTGAAAAACAGCAATGTTGCCCTTCTCGTTAAAAAATTAATATTGATAATTAAAAAACTGACACTGACTGTTAACATTTTTAACAGTAGGGGTCAACATTACTCTATTTTAACATTTACAAGGCAACATTGAATATAAAAAAAACTTATAAGATAAAATTATTCTTGAGTGAAAACTTTCAAGATAAATTTACACCTTAACTTCAAAAATATATATATAATATCAATTTTGATGAATTGTAACATATACTAGTAGAGTTTTATCCCAAGTTTAGTTTATAAAATACAATTGGGATAAATATCACTTGCAAACTTCAATTAATTCAAAGTTTCAAACAATTCATAGCCAACACATGAAACTTGTGAAGGAGAAATAGTATTTACAATGAAGATTTTAGATTGGCTATGAAAGGGGTCGAGAAGTAAATAGAGGAGGACCCACAAAAGATATGTGGGGTTGAGGAATGAGGAGGATGAAGATAAAGTCAGAAGAAAAGGTCAAAGGGGAGGTAGTTGTGGGAGAAGAGTAAAAAAAGTGAAAGGGAATAATTACAAACACTTGTATTATACTATTATTACGATGATGTGAGCGGGTTGGTTTCAGTGTCTCAGACATTTTCATCATTACTGTTTTTTCCCATAAATGCCCACCCATGCTCTGCTCCTGACAACCCACATTATTTTTCACCTTTCTTCCGTAAGTTTGACATATTTTATGTTTGAAATCACGGTAAGGGATTTAAAAAATGTCTATGTATGTAACATGAGATAATATTTTTCTCATATATTTATTTTATATATAGTAAATCATAATTAAAGAATTATTTTTGAGATTCCAATCATTATTTTAAATAAATATTTAATCTAATTAATAACATCTTAATTAGATTAATGAATTTTTAAAGGACCAAACATCTCAATCAATTATAGTCTAGTATTTCATATGCTTCTTATTATAAGGCACCTCTTATAGAGGTATAATTTTTAATCCTAAATATAAGTTACAAATAGCCTCATTAATTACTTTTTTATTTCACTTTACCCCCGGTTATTAATTGAGGTTTGAAAAAAAGGGGCAAGGTTGGAAAAAAATTAGCAATCTTGTGATAAATTTAATGACTTAATGGTCATTCCTTGACATGTGAAAATTAGTTAGTGATCCCCTACAATAAGGATAAGAAGAAGTAGCATGAAAAATATCATATAAGTGAAAGTTTGTAAGTTTAATACTTTTTAGTATCTCTTGTCTTTAGTATAAGAGTTAGTTAGGGTTTGAGTTTGGTTTTAAATATAAGATCCAACTCCACTTTATCTCCTAAATTTATAATATTTTTTTTTATCAAAAGTATTCTTATTGATATGATTGCACACATATTAAGGGGTTTTTATCTAATGATTGATATGATTAAGAAAGGTCCTTTGGGGATTATCAACTCATATTTATTACAAATACTCTTCTCAACCTATTTATAACATTTTTTATACATATCAAAGAAAACATTAAATCTCATTAATTCTACCATAAAATACAACAACTTTCCAACTCAACCCCTACTTAATATACATAATATTAAATAAAAATAAAATCAACACAATAATAAGTGAATAATTAAATTGTACATTCACCTCAAAACTTTAATGACGTACTTTATACATAGGATCAAAACAAACCTTCTCTCTTTTCTCAATAAATAGGATTAGAAGAGTAACTAACTTAACTAATTTTTTTAATCTACCTAAAGTAATTAAATAACTCTTATATTAAAGACCGATAATGATAGGGAAGTATAACATAACCTTAAAGGAACCATGTAAGGTAGACCCAACGTACAATGGAGAAGAAGAAGAAATGGGCATTATGAGTAGTCATTATAGGGAAGAGAGAGAGAGAGAGAGAGAGGGACAGTGGGAGGAAGAAGATATGTGTGTTGTAGTGAAAGGGGAGGTCACATGCTTTCCTGTTACGACATTTCTCTTTCAGACATTCAGAGCCTACACAAAGCAACAACACACGTTATTCTGACTTTACCTTATACAAACAAGAGACATCTCTTTATTTCTGCCCAATTTCAAATTTTAGCATTGCAGCCACTTAATGCTCCAACCCCTTATATTCAAATGGTCAAAGCTTCTGCCTTTCTCATTAATTCAATTAATTCCTCTATCTGTCGTCCATCCTTATTCTTTCAACCAGGCGCATTCAATTTTTTATGCCCTACATATGTGTATATGTGTGTGTGTGTGTCTCATGTGGAGTGTTAATAATGTATGTTAATGGTAGAAAATTATTCGGATGGTTCTAAGGCTATATGTATAGCTCTAATCCTTCTCTTATTTTTCTTCTCGCCAAACATGTCTGGCTGATCCAATAATGCAACATAATAATAACATATGTTTGTTTGGAATAGCGATGAGAGCTTTTAAAAAGCAGTTTTTTAATCATGATGTATGGTATATAGGATTATTATGTAAGAGGGATTTTATCTCAATTTACGCGAATAAATATTTTTGGAATCCCAAACATGATCCTAAACAAGCATAGGCTATGGACAGAACACACGTTCACGTTACTAATGCTATGTATTGACTTATATCACACGCGTAGCATATAAAGTAAGAAGCAGCAAAAGGAATGAAGTACATACAATCAAGGTAATGAAGGCAACTGGAGAAAATTAATTCTCCCTCTGTTCCAAGATAAATTTAGAGGGTGTGATATTGTCATTATTGTGATACTGCCTCCGGTCTTTAGTATATATGAGTTGGTCTTGGTTCTATATATATATAAGATATATTTTTAATATTTGTTAATCTTTTTATAATTTACCCTTGTTAATGCTTTTTCAGTAATAATCAAGGAGGAGAGGGAATTAAGAAAGATAATTATAATATTTTATAAAATATATATAATATTAACTAATTTAACCAATTTCTCTAATCTAATAAAATTATATAAATATGTCATATCTTAAAAACGAGATTGAGTATTTTTCTCTTTAACGGTCTCGGATCAATGAACAAAAAGACTTGACTTGCTTTGAAGTAAAGATAAGAAAATGATTGATTAATATTGTCTAAGGAAACAGATATATAGTTATTACTTACTAGTGATTAAAGTAAGAGGAAGCAACCAATATCCAGTTGGCCTAGAGTAATGGGGCGCTGTGCTCCTTAAGCAGCGTATAGAGTTCGTTTCCTAGGTTATTTATGGAACTACTGGCGTCGGAGGGTTGCACCTGTTATGGGTCTAAACAGTGTCCAAATTCGGATTAGTTTGAATCCGTTGAGTTTTCTGTGACATAGGGCTGGCTTAATGACATAGAATACCAGACACGCAAGAGAGGGGGGGGGGGGGGGAGCAAAATGGAGGGAGAGTAAAACAAGTGGGGAAGGAGCATGAATGTGAGGGAGGGTGAAAAGGGGACGTTGCAGAGAGTGCAGGGGATGAAATGAAAAAGCTGTAATTATCTGCAACAACACTTTGCTGAAAGTGACGCCTCACGGCCTTTTACTACGTCACCCACCGCACCTTCATCATTATCATTTGTCCCCCACCTCCACGTACCGTTCACTATCCTCGTCTTGTCACGTACGTACGTTGACTTGAAATTACAAACTGAGTTTGCATTTTTATTGCCAACTAATTTTTTCTTTGAGCATTAACTATCTTTCCTATTAACAAAGATTAACTTTACTATCTTCTGGAAGTTATGTAAAATATATTTAGGAGATAATCTTGATCTTAAATATAAGATATAATTTTTATATTTTTTAATCTTTTTCTAATATGCATTCTCAATAATAATCAAGAGAGAGAGATGATGAGATCAAAAATTAAGAAAGATGAGTAGGATATTTTATAAAATACATGTCATATTAATTAATTCAACTAACTTTCTTATTATAATTAAATTAGATAAAAATATCTTCTATTAATAACCGAAAGATTGAGTGTTTTGTTTGATACAAAATGTCCAACGTAGAGGAAGCTGATTTAAGGGTGGCATGTATGAAAAGATCAAATCTTTTATGTGCTTGTTTAATTTGGAGATGTTTTTACAAGTATGTATATAAATCGAGACAAAATTTCTCTTATTTATGTATTTTATACACAATAAATTATAATTGAAAAATTATTTTCAAAGGTTTTAACTTCTAACCGCGATCCCAGACAAGGCCCCTGCGTGGATCATATCTTATTGGGAGACCTGTCAAGTTGGAAATGGATGACTTGGTCTGTGCTAATGGTAATAGTGGGGGTTGCAGTGTCATTGTTTGTGACAAAAAGGACAAGTGGATCAGTGATTTTAGTTGCAAACGTACAACTGTTCCTCTTGCCATTCTTTGAATTGATTGGGATTATGCAAGGTCTTCACATATATATGTTGATCAAAAAGTTTTAGGAATATATAGGGTGTGTTTGGGATAGCGGTAGGAAAAATGACTTATATAATTCGGGCTTATTAAAAATGACTTAATAAATAAGTCAATATTTGAAATGTGATTTATGTTTGGATGAGCGGTTGAATAAGTGATTTTTCATAAGTGAAAATGTGTTTGGATTAGTGATTGAATAAGTGCGTTTTTAATTTATTTATTATATGATAAAACAAAAATCCATTATAAATGGTTTTGTTTTTAAACCAAAACAATTATTCATCTGGAAGACGTTCTTATCGAGTTGTAACGGGATGGAACAAATGTGAGAGGCAGCATCTTTCTAAATCTTTGAACAACCTCCAATTTACAACAAACTGTCATTTGACATATTACCAAATTTTGAAAACCAAACGCCTACAGGGTCATGAAAGTTGATGTTTTCAGATTGGAAAACGGCACAGATGACATAACAAAATAACAAAGAAAACTTTCCAACTCAATCCTATAGACCAGCCTCATAATAGCTCCTTCGCATCTACATGAAAAGTTCAAAAATCACTCATCTCGCAACATGTTCGGATCCCTCCTGATCAAACTGTATTGCCTTCATTTTACTCTAGTCAGTTTGAAATGGTTCTTGTCGAACATGAACTTATAAACCAGGGATGAGAAAATGGACAACGAAGACAGCGAGCACACAACATAACCCAAAGCCTCTAATCAAACATACAAGTATACAACAGCAGACAATCAGAGAGGTGAACCACAAATCTTCCAGAAGCCAAAATAAAGCTTACCACCGATGAAGATGAAGGCCTGTTCAGGTTGAAGCTCAGTTCCGTAATGCCCTGTAAATCGCAGATGAAGATGAGGGCCCTGTTTCGGTTGAACCACAGCTCACCAATGCAGCTAGATCCCAGATGAAGAAGAAGGCGACGGCGACGGTTGAAGCTCAGCTGGTGGTTGAAGCTCTCAGACGAGGAATAAACGAATGTTCAGCTTGTAGGCCTTCTCGGAGACGGCAGACCTGACATCGGTTGAAGCACAGATCGGAGTTGGCCGAGCACGCCTCGGTTGCAGAACAGATCGGAGACGGGTCAGCAGGAATGAAGTTGGACATGCCCTTCGCCTTCAACGAGTGTTCGCCGAGACTGCCATGAACTCGACGCCACGGACGGAGCTGCGAATGGGATCTCTGAGACGGAAGACGGAGACAAGAGATCTACACGGCGGAGACACCTAGAGAGGGAAGACACGCGACGCAGATTGAACGGCCAACCTCCGTGGCCGTCGACACAGGAACAGTGATCGGAGCTGCGACAGGGACGAATGCAAAGACCATGTGCGAAGATTCTTTTTCTTTTTGAGCCAGACGCTAGCAGGTTTGGTGCAAGGGAAAAAAGAGACCGAAGCAGATATTGGGCAATTAATAGCTAACGGTCAAAACGTGTTTACAATAAGGAGGGTGTTGAAGTTTTTTGAATTTGGGCTTATTTTAACCCAAAACCCAATTCAAATAATACAAACCAAACACTCAAAATTTTATCACAAATATTTAACGGGCTTTTTAACTCAAAACGGGCTTATTGGGGCAATTTAAGCCCAACCAAACACACTAATAATTGTGTAAGCTTATTATATTGAAGCCATTAACTTGATTAATAACAAGGGTTGTGCTATGAATCATCCTTCTAGATATATTATTGATGACACTAGAACGTATATTCACTGAGATTGACAAGTTTTGGTTAATCATACACTTAGGAAACACATGACTTGCTAACTATATATTTAGCTAAGTCCTCTCATAACATGAAGGTCAACTTTTGTATTTTTATTAGGTAAAATGTGGGGTTTGATGAGAGTGGATAACTTTTGTAGCATATATATTAACTCTCGAGTTAATTAAAGTGAAATAAAGTTACTTGTTGAAAAGAATTATACCTATGTCCATTCAGAAGCTTATCCTCCCATCTCTCTCTGTTTTTTTTTTTTTCAATATCCTATTTCCATCCTTAGGTTAAAATAGGCTGAGGCTTTATACTTAGTTTAAATTAAATGTGTATTGGTTTCCTTATAATATCTCTTTAATCATTATCCTTATTGATGAAAACTCCATTTGTTATATACAATCAAAATTGATAGCTTGGCAAAAAATTCTAAATTATAGAGTTAAGGGATAATTTTGTCTTGAAAGTTTTTACCGAAGGGTAATTTTGTCACAGAAGTTTTTCAGGGGATAATTTTATCTTGGAAGTTTCAAAAAGGGAGGAACTTTGCCTTGATCGTAATCTCAATTAATTTTAATCACATTAGTTGATCAAATATACTGAGTTAATAGTCTACATATCATCCATATTATTTTTGTTAAGGTATAAATTTGCACCAAAAATTTTAAATACAACGTTGGAAAAAATAAAGTAAATAATATATGGACTTTTGGGGTAAATTTACATCTTAAAAAAAATATCATGGATAACATATGAATTGTCAGCTTAGCATATTTGATCAACTAATATCAAAATTAATTGAGATAACGGTCAGGGTAAAATTACCCCTCAAAAAAATTTTTAGACAAAATTGCCCCTCTGTAAAAATTTCCATGACGAAATTGCCAGTTAACCCTAAATTATAACCGAAAGAATATATATATATATATATATATATATATATATATATGAAGGTGAAAGAATCGAACGGGCCGCTCTTCTCTTTCGCCAAACCGCAAAATCTGGCTATTTTCGAACAATTTTTTTATGCAACAATAAATAAATTCCACACACACACACATCTTTGAAGTGTCCTCTTCTACTATGTTTTAAAAGAAATAACTACTATTTAATTTACTTCATGTGGGAGCCCAATTCTGATTTATATATAAAGCCTCACACTCTTCCTCACTGGGGTACCATTGGCACTGTTCATCGTCTTCTGAATATGTAAAACCCTCATTCTTCCCTGAGGTCACCACCCTCTAATCTCCTTCTTCCCCATTGTCTCTCTGCAACTCCAAGACATGCTCTTCTTCTTCTTCATCTTCTTCTTGATGGCTCCGCCTCAACGTAACAACGATGCTATTCCAAACCCATTGGGAATCTTGTGGTGAAGCCTTTGGTGATATCTCTCCTGAGCTTAGTCTTCCTCCTCTTTTGTTTCATTTTGTTAAACTTCATACACAATGTTGGAGTTTTCTTGACCTTGCAAGTCCAATAAATTTCTAGAAGCAGGTCAAGCTGTTAGTATGTTAGTTCTATGAAGCTCAGCACTAAAATATAAATATGTATTTAATTCGTTTGTTATTAAACGTGTCATCGCATGTATTTCCTTTTGAGCTTCATTTTTCTTTTTTCTCCTCTCCATTTGTTTATCTGTTAGACAATGATATTATATTTATTATTCCAGAGTCTCCTGAGGCCTGAGGGTACCATTTTATTATGATGTTTTTGGGCAACTAGCTAGCAGATTCAAGGTAGCTATAACTGTGAAGTGTGAACACATGAAACTTGTGGAGGAGAAATTATGAAGATTTTAGGTTGGCGAGGAAAGGGATCGAGAAGTAAATAGAGGAAGACCCACAAAAGATATGTGGGGGTTGAGGAAGATGAAGATAAAGGCAGAAGAAAAGGTGAAAAGGGTGGTAGTTGTGGGAGAAGAGTCAAAAAAAGTGAAAAGGAATAATTACAAAACACTTTTAATATTACGATGATGTGAGGAGGTTGGTTTCAGTGTCCCAGACATTTTCATCATTACTGTTTTTTCCCATAAATACCCCCCATGCACTGCTCCTGCCAACCCACATTATTTTTCACCCTTTCTTCCATAAGTTTTTCATAATCTAATTAACATCTTAATTAGATTAATTAATTTTTAAAGGAACAATCGTCTCAATCACATTGTGGTCTAGTATTTCACCTGTTTCTTAGTATAAGGCATCTTTTGGACGTTTAATTCTCGATCCCAAATATAAGTCACAAATAACCTCATGAATTACTTTTTTTTCCACTTTACCCTTTGTTATTAATTGAGGTTTAAAGTTGGGGAAAAAATGAAATGACATGATTCAAAAAGGGGTAAGGTTGGAAAAAATGAGCAATTTCTTTATAGATTTAATGACTTAATGGTCATTCCTTGATATGTAAAAATTAGTTAGAGATACCGTACAATAAGGACAAGAAGGAGAAACATGAAAAATATCATATAAATGAAAGGTTGTGAGTTTAATAATTCTTGGTATATCTTGTCTTTGGTGTAATAGTTATTTAGAGTTTCAGTTTGGTTCTAAATATAAGACCCAACTTTCTCTCTCAAATTTATAATATATTTTTATCTAAAGTATTCTTATTGATATGAGTACACACATATTAAGGGGTTTTTATCTAACGATTATCATGATTAAGAAAGGTTCTTTGAGAATTATCAACTCATATTTGTTACAAATACTCCTCTCGACCTATTTATAACATTTTTTATACATATTAAAGAAAACCTTAAATCTCATTAATTCTACCATAAAATGCAACAACTTTCCAACTCAACTCCTACTTAATATACATAATACCAAATAAAAGTAAAGTCAATACAATAATAAGTGAATGATTAAATTATACATTCACATCAAAACTTTAATGAGATGCTTATAAATAGGACCAAATCAAGCCTTCCTTCTCTTCTTTATAAATGGGACTAAAGAAGTAATTGATTTAACTAATTTTCTTAATCTATCTAAATTAGTTAAGTGACTCTTATATTAAAGATGGTTGAAAATAGAGGAGTATAACATAACCTTAAAGGAACCATGTCAGGTAGACCCAACGTACAATGGAGAAGAAGAAGAAATGGGCATTATGAGTAGTCATTGTAGGGAAGAGAGAGAGAGAGAGAGAGAGAGAGAGAGCGGGACAGTGGGAGGAAGAAGATATGTGTGTTGTAGTGAAAGGGAAGGTCACATGCATTCCTTTTACGATATTTCTCTTTCAGACATTCAGAGCCTACACAAAGCAACAACTCACATTATTCTGACTTTACCTTATACGAACAAGAGACATCTCTTTATTTCTGCCCAATTTCAAATTTTGGCATTGCAGCCACTTAATGCTCCAACCCCTTATATTCAAATTGTCAAAAGCTTCTGCCTTTCTCATTAATTCAATCAATCCCTCTCTCTGTCGTCCCTCCTTATTCTTTCAACCATGCGCATTCAATTTTTTATGCCCTACTTGTGTGTGTGTGTGTCTCAAGTGGGGTGTTAATAATGTATGTTAATCGGAGAAAATTATTCGGATAATTCTTTGAGTGAGGATCCGGTATCCCAGGTCAGACCATCTTTCAGGTACATTAACGGGATTATTCAGATAATTCTGAGGTTATATGTATAGCTCTAATCCTTCTCTCATTTTTCTTATCGCCAACCATGCCAGGCTGATGCAATAATGCAACATAATAATAACCATAATGAAAGCTATGGACAGAACACACATACATGTTACTAATGCTATATTGACTTATATCACACGAGTAGTATATAAAGTAAGAAGCAGCAAAAGCAACGAAGTACATACAATCAAGGTAATGAAGGCCATTGGAGAAAATTAATTCTCCCTCTGTTCCGAGACAAATTTAATTAGAGGGTGTGATATTGTGATACTCCTTCCGGTCCTTAATATATATATAAAATATATTTGGAGAGTTTATCTTAGTTCTAAAAATATATAAGATATACTTTTTATATTTATCAATCTTTTTCTAATTTATCTCTATTGATGTTTTTTCAACAATAATTAAGGAGGAGGGGGAATTAAGAAAGATGACTAGAATGTTTTATAAAATACATATGACATTAATTAACTTTTTTAATCTAATCAAATTAAGTAAATATATTTTATATTAAAAACGAAATCGAGTATTTTTCTCTTAAACCATCTCTTATCAATGAACAAAAAGACTTGACATGTTTTGAAGTAAATATAAGAAAATGATTAATTAATATTGTCCATGAAAACAGAAATATAGTTATTACTTGTTAGTGTGCGTTGGCCTACCCCAAAACCATGGTTTTAGAAGTACTTTTCTGCAAATAGAGATAAAACTCCTCTCACATATTTACCTCATAAACTGTAAAAGTTATTCTCTAAAAACAAATCCGAACACACACTTAATGATTAAAGTAAGAGGAAGCAACTAATATCTAATTGATCTAACAGAATGGGGAGTTAGGTCTCTTAAGCAATATCCAGAATTTGATTCCTGAATTATGCATGGAGCTACTAGTTTGAGAGGGTTGCCCTCATTATAGGCCCCTGCATTACACGAATCCAAATTAGTCTGGGTTGGTTGAATTTCCCATGATATGGGCTGGTTTGGGACACCGAATAAGCAAGAGAAAAAACATACAAAGAAAGAAAGTAAGAGGAAGCAAAATGGAGGGAGAGTAAAAAAAGTAGGGAAGGGGCATGAATGTGAGGGAAGGTGAAAAAGAGGAAGCTGCAGAAAGCGACGGGGATGAAATGAAAAAGCTGCAATTATCTGCAACAACGCTTTACTGAAAGTGACGCTTCACTGCCTTTTACTGCGTCACCCACTGCACCTTCATCATTATCAATTGTCCCCCTCCTCCATGTTCCCTTCATCATTACTACGTACGTACGTTGACTTGAAATTACATACTATGAGTTTGCATTTTTATTGCCGACAAATTTTTTCTTTGAGCATTAACTATCTTTACTATTAACAAAGGGTTAATCAGGTCTCATACGTTTTTAATATAAGATATATTTAAGAATTGATCTTGATTCTAAATATAAAATATGATTTTAAATTTATCAATCTTTTTCTAATATCCTCTCTCAACAATAATTAATAAAGAGAGGAAATGAGAGAATTAAGGAAGATGAGTAGGGTATTTTAAAAAATACATGTCATATTAGCTAACTCAACTAACTTCTTTAATATAATTAAATTAGGTAAATATATCTTATATTAAGAACTGAAAGATCAAGTGTTTTGTTTAATACAAAATGTTCAACGTAAAGGAAGCTGATTCGGGGGTGGTATATATCAGAAGATCAAATATTTTACATGCTTGTTTGGAGCTGCTTATTACAATTATGTATGCAAATCAAAACAAAACTTTTCTAACTTATTTATCTCACACACCATAAATTATAATTGAAATGTTGGTTTTAAGAGTTCCAAACTTCTAACGACCATTCTAGACAAAGCCCCCTATGTGGATCATATCTTATTGGGCGACCTTATCAAGTTGGAAATGGATGACTTGGTCTGTGCTAATGTTAATAGTGGTGGTTGAAGTGGCATTGTTTGGGACAAAAAAGGACAAGTGGATCAGTGATTTTAGTTGCAAACTTACAACTGTTCCTCTTGCCATTTTTTGAATTGATTGGGATTATGCAAGTCTTCACATATATATGTTGATCTAAAAGTTTTAGGAATATAACTGTGTACTCTTATTATATTGAAGCCTATGAATTATCCTTTTTGATATATTATTGATGACACTAGAATGTACATTCACTGAGATTGACAAGTTTTGGTTAACCATACACTTAGAGAACACATGACTTGCTAACTATATATTTAGCCAAGTCCTCTCATAACATGAAGGATAACTTTTGTATTTTTATTAGGTAAAATGTGGAGTTTGACGAGCGAGGATAACTTTTGTAGCATATATATTAACTCTCGAGTTAATTAGAGTGAAATAAAGTTACTTGTTGGAAAGAATTATACCTGTGTCCGTTCAGAAGCATATCCTCTCATCTGTGTGTCTGTGTGTGTGTTTTATTTTTTTCAGTATCCTATTTCCATCCTTAGGTTAAAATAGGCTGAGGCCTCATACTTAGTTCAACAAATTAAATGTCTATTGGTTTACTTGTAATATCTCTTTAATCATTATCCTCATTGATAAGTGCTCGTTTGGATGAGCGATTCGATTGCTTATAAGTTACTTTTTAATAGTGATTTACGGTATACGAGGTAAGTATGTGAGAGGAGTTGTGTCTCGATTTACGTAAAAAGCAACTTATAAGCAATCTGGTCGCCCAAACAAACAGACGCTTAACTCCATTTGTTATATACAATCAACATGGATAACTTGGTAAAAAATTATAAATTATAAAGTTAAGGGGCAATTTTATCACAGAAGTTTATCGGGTGACAATTTTGCCCCGAAAGTTTAAAAAAGGGAGAAATTTTGCCTTGATAATTATCTCAGTTAATTTTAACCACTGGTTGATCAAGTATGCTGAGTTGACAGTCTACATATTATCCACGTCATTTTTGTTAAAGTATAAATTTGTTGTGAAAATTTTACATCTAAGTTTGGAAAAAATAAAGTAAATGATACATGGATTTTTAGGGTAAATTTGCACATTCAAAAAAAAGATGTGGATGGCATATGAACTATCAGCTCAGCATATTTAGTCAATAAATAATTAAAATTAATTAAGATAATGATTAGGGTAAAATTACTTCGTTTTTAACACTTCTAAAGAAAAATTGCCGATAAAATTTTTTGTGATAAAATTACCCGTTAAGCCTAAGTTATCACGTAAGGAATACACACACATGTGAAGGTGAAATAATCGAACGGGCCGCCCTTCTCTTTCGCCAAACTGCAAAAGCTGGCTATTTTCAAACAATTTTTTATACAACAATAAATAAATTCCACACACACAGACATTAAAGCATCTTTGAAGTGTCCGCTTCTATATATTTTTTTTTTTAAATTGCTAAAAAAGATCTGATTAGTAACTTATTTATCAAATGAAATATGGGAAAATATCTGCACATGTAGAGAAAATTTTTACACATGTAGGAAAGAATTTTGCACATTTATAAGGAAGAATTTTACATACAAGAAAGATTATCTGCACATCAGGGAAGATATTCTGCACACGTGAAAGATAATCTGCATGCGAAGGTTCCATTTAGTAAATAAATTGTCAAAAAGGGATTTTTTCACAACGTTCCCTTCCTTTTTTTTTTTTTTTTTGCCAACGACAGTTCTACTATATTTTAAACGATATAACTGCTATTTAATTTGCTTCATGTGGGGGGAATTATTGCCTGCCCAATTTTGATTTATATATAAAGCCTCACCCTCTTCCTCGCTTCACTGGTGTACCATTGGCACTGTTCATCGTCTTCTGAATATGTAAAACCCTCCTCCTTCTCCAGAGGTCACCACCCTCTAATCTCCTTCTTCCCCATTGTCTCTCTGCAACTCCAAGACATGCTCTTCTTCTTCTTCATCTTTTTCTTGATGGCTCCGCCTCAACGTAACAACAATGCTATTCCAAACCCATTGGGAATCTTGTGGTGAAGCGTTTGGTGATATCTCTCCTGAGCTTAGTCTTCCTCCTCCTTTGTTTCATTTTGTTAAACTTCACACAAAATGTTGGAGTTTTCTTGACCTTGCAAGTCCAATAAATTTCTAGATGCAGGTCAAGTTGTTAGTATGTTAGTTCTATGAAGCTCAGCACTAAAATATAAGTATGTATTCAGTCTGTTAGTTATTAAACATGTCATCACATGTATTTCTTTTCGAGCTTCATTGTTCTTTTTCTCTCCTCTCCATTTGTTTATCTGCTAGACAATGATATTATATTTATTATTCCAGAGTCTCCTGAGGCCTGAGGGTACCATTTAATTATGATGTTTTTGAGCAACTAGCTAGCAGATTCAAGGTAGCTAGAATTGTTGAGCAGTAATGTGAATACTTTGATATTTCTTTTATTGTCAGCTGTCTATTTTTTATTTTCATTTTTTCCTTATAAAAGAAATAAAATACGGGATGGTAAATTTTCAACTTCTATGGCACAAGTTTGTGTTCGAATAAAGTTGAAAAACATTGTCTCTTTCATTCTACTTTTCTTCTTTGATAAAATAAAAATAGTATCAAAATTTAAGTCGATGTCAATGATTAACTATGACAATCTATATAGTACATATCGAATATTAATGACATTGCCAATATATTACTAGTATACGTTACACCAGTAAACATGAAATTATGAAGATTATACAACGCACAGAAAGAAAAATCAGCTTTTGGTCATGCCAATCTATTATCTATCAACGACCAACGACAAACAAAATAAAATAACAAAGATTGTTTTGAATAAAAACTGAATACCATTTTGGCATTTTCTCACAAAAGGAGACCTACAACAAAAAAAAAAAACAAAAAACAGTACCTAATCTCTTTCACCAACCAGCTCCTCCTATAGCGGAGATGGTGGTTGATCAAAGAAATAAAAATTTCCTACTACCTGATGAGATAATCTAGTTAACCTATCAGCAACATTGTTTTGAACCCTATAAAGATGGAAAATTTTAACTTACCAATCCCTGTGAAAAAGAGTTCGGGCTTCCTCCACAATATCTCTAAAAGGGTGATTGTCCTCACATCAGGTAATTAAGATCTTAATGACAATAATACAATCAGTGAAACACACAGATCTTCATGTATCCCCTGGAAAATAACAAAGATTTGTTGCTAAAAAAAAATTTTAAAAACTAACCTCACCAACAAAAAAAAAAAAAACACTATGGATAGATAAAAGGATATATTAGCTGCTTATTGATGGCGATTAACATGTTCTGTTAATGCTAACCGTTAATTTACTTGTTCTGTTAATGTTAACTGTTAATCTTATGTGTATATCCGAAGGTAGTGGATAGCTGCATAATAACTGGTAGTTGTATATTCTAGTCACGAAATTGGCCAAATTAGAAAGTCTTGATAGATGTGAAAGTAAACTAATCTATGCATGATACTGTTTCATTCCATTTATATCGTTTCTATACTTTTCAATTCTATTAAAAATGATTATATATACCTTGTCTGTGAAATTGGCTTACTCTATGTGCATTATATATGTTTACTAATTTATTATTCAATCACGACATAGCATAGTATGAAACTAGTCAAGTAGAAGAATGTGTATCTCATGAATGAAGAAAATATATTGAAAGAAAGATTTTTATTTTCAAGTATCAATATACTCAATAGTAAATGAGTGTCACCTCGAAATGGAATAATGTAAACTAGAGATAGGTATGGGAGAGGGCCAAAAGAAAAGTTAAACTAGGTCATTTTTAATGCAATTTTAGTGTATTTTCATCAATGATATTTGTACGCATTCGTTTATGATAATTTCTTATAAAAATATAATAGTTGTTTTCCTCCACATATTTAAAGTGTTTGCTACAAGCTTTTTTATATATTTATTTTTTGGAATAGTCCGTAAAATTGTATAACCTAATCTTTTATCCAATAAAACCTTTTAAAAATTATATTTTGTTATAAGATATTGTTATTATAACATTTGTAATTTACCTTTATTGTTATTATACCATCAAGAACATAATAAACGCAAGGAGGTCTAATGTAACAAATGCTCACAAGGTACTAACTAGGGCGCGTCGTTTGATGCCTCAAAAATGTTTTTCCTGAAAAACAATCAAATATAATACAGTAATTCATTAATAACATATTTGAGTTACGTACTCGAAGGTCTTGTTTGACATGTGGGACTGAGGAGGAGGGATTAGGATTGGGATTGGGCGATACCTTAATTTTCATGTTTGGTATGAGGTAAAGGGTAGTCCAAACCCAATCCCATCCAATATGGGATTGCACAATACCATCACCCCTTGCTATAGGAAAATCAGTATTAGGATTGGATTTTTTCTAACCAAAACCCTCTCTTCCTCCAAGTTTGCATTGCCTGGTCAGCAGATCTATGAATTTATTAGCTCATTCTACAAAATGACATCTTTTTGTTTGAGACCTAATTTGAGCTTACAAGCTCTGAAACAAATCTATGTTGTTTAGCGGGATGAGCTCAAAAACTCAGAGACTTGTTTACTGACGATGACTATGCATGATGGTAGAGAAGACAAAGGCGGTTTCAAGACACGATTTGAGTCATCATCTTCTTTGAGTAATGAATGGCTATTGGGTGATTGCAGATCTGGGTCATCTTTGGCGAGCTTCAGAGGCGGCAATGGCAGAGGATAGTTGCGAGAATGGTTACCACCCACCTTCCCAGATCTGCAGATCTGACCACACCTTTGCACACCTGAGTCTTCTTCGACGAACTTCAGACAGTAGAGAAAGGCTAGCATGAGCATGAGTTGCGACTTGCGATGGAAAGATGGTGTTTGGGATAATACAGTCTTCGATTAATAAATAAAATTCATAAAAGTATTCCCATCAAATATTACTTCTTATCAAGCATAAGTTTATAGCCCCACTCCCACTCCATCAAAACTCAAACCCATGTACCGAACCGGGCCGAAGGATTTAGTTTAATATACTTTCAACCATACAAATGAATTTCTATGCATATCATGATGATTGAATGATTTTATCACTTTAAAATAATGAATTTAACAACAGGAATGGGGTATCGATTTTACCAAACTTCAAGAAGCTGCAAAACCCCCAACCAAAAAGGAAAAAGAAAGGGTAAAAAATAACAAGATTGTGGGAATTAATGGGAAAATATACACATGTATAGAGAGAAGGAAGCGGGAAGTAATTACACTAAACTCGAAAGAGTTCAATGCAGTTTTCTAACTGTTATATGTCAGAAAAATTACATATAGGGGGCTTGAATTGATATCATATTCAATTTTAGGCCAATGAATATCGGATAAAATGGATATTGAGCTGGCTGGCGCAATAGCTTTGGATCCCTCTGTCCAAACTATTGCATATAAATTGCTTTCGATATACATAATTATGATTTCTACAACCTACCATATTCACTGATATGCTATTTACAAACAGTAAATGGGACAAAACAATGCAGAGAAAAAGAAAATACCAAGTTGGCTTTGTCTTGGATATTTCCTAGTTGCATGTTTAAGCTGCAAGAACCAGCACTTTAATGGTCCCTTGACTGTTTGCAGTTAGTATGGTGGGGCTATCACTCTTCCAGCATACAGCACTGATGAAGTAAGACCCTGCCTCATCTTCGGCATCTTCGATATCAACTGAACCAAATCTATGCCGAGTCACAGGCTTGGAAATTTCCTGCAATGAGTCTCACCTTCAGATTTGTTCAAGGAAAATGAAGGAAAAATGAGCACATAATCAGTTTTGACAAACCTTGTGGTATACAAACACTTCATTAGTTTCACTTCCACATGCTATGTAGTCGCTGTTGACTGTGAGACCAACAAAATTTTTCTCATTTGTGTGCCCTTTGAAAGTACGAACCTGCACACAATTTGAAGTTTACAATTTTTATTAGTGATTCATAGTTTTTTAGGAAAATATGAAATTAAACAATTTTATTGTAATGGAGAATAAAAAACACAGCCCAAATCAAAATAATTGCAACTATAAGATCAATCGTAGTACATCATTAAACCACAAAAATTATGAGACTTGTAAACACTCAGTCTTCCAGACCATAAATTGTAATAAACAACAAATGATTGCCGCAATCCATTTCCAATATCTAAAGTCGCCAATTATTGCCATTAATGGAGATACAATTGTTACTTTACAATGATCCTCACAGATAAACAAGACACTCATATTGGATAGCAAGCCCCCGCCCCTTTTTGTCTTTCCTTTGTTGTTGATCTTCTGGGCAATGGTTACATTTGGCAACCCAGATTGCATACCATCACAACATATATTGTGGCTGGAGATGAGGTTGAGGGATTTTTTTTAAATAAAAAGAAAATTTGGGGAAATAGGTAATCCCTTTCCCCACCGAATGAAATTTACTTCTTTGTCTCTTTTCAGTTGCAAGTTATTCGCACAGGCACTAAACTTTTTAGCATGCAGGCGGGCTATAGATAAATGAGCAAGCATAACAGTGAAAAGTTACAGGCATCTACACAAAATGTAAAATAAATTCAACTAAAATCAAAAGCAAAATGGAAACTTTTTCATTACTCACCGGTATGTTTTCCTTTACATCCCATAATCGCAGCGTACTATCCGTTGATGCAGATGCAAGTTCATTATTAGACAAAAATTTTACATAAGAAACAGCCTTTCTGTGGCCATTGAAGATATGGAGTGGACGGCTGATATTTCTTAAATCATAGCAATGGATGTGATGATCTGCTGAACCAACCTGTAAAACATGCTAAGATTGCTTAGTCTTAAAAGGATCAGTTTGTGTTGAAAACTTTTGACCACATTCAGAAAGAAAAATTGAGGCATATGTGATTCACAAACTTTATTGAAAGTTAGATATGAAAATGCAATTTCACTAATTTATGTTATATTCAATGAATGCGCACTCTATTCAAATGGAGCTACACAAGCCTTTTGTTTAGTAATTTTAAAAAAAAAAGATACATTGATTACAAGATAAAAGGAAGACATGTTTCACAAAAAAGAAAAAAGACAACAACAGTTCAGAATATTGGGTGATCAGAATGGGAAAAGTAAGAACAAATAAACATATTATTATAAGACTCAATGACAGCATGTAGATAAAAGTTAGTCCTTTAATCTCTATGCACACTAAATACTATGACCACACGGAGATGCTTATTCTTTTTTACTTGGAGTGCACAACTAGCAACTTTTTCTTGACTTAAGGACTTATTTAATCCTTGACACCTCTTTAGTCTTAACTATAGTTATTGCCATGAAATACCAAGAAAAACAGTATGTTGGCTGTCAAATGAAAAAAATTACAAGATACTGCATGATTGGGATCAATTCAAGATGCATTAACAAACACAAATTGTCTTCTAAGAGAGCAAAAGGTACGTACTGCAATGTAATTTCCAGATCCTGGATTATACTTGACGCAACATATGTTTGCTTTCATGTCTATGTTGAGGACACTGGCCTCCTGCCTTGTGCACCAAACTTTAACCTGATCATTGGAAAGGCACACATTAAAATTGGTTTATTCAACCTTGAATATACAATTCAAAGTGTAAGAAAGATTTAACGAATTCCAAAATATGATCATTTAAAAATATATTATCCCTATATACAGGAAATATATTTCATCATTATTATAAAGTATAAGAATACATTTCATCACGCTATTCCTTAAAATATCCCAAACCTTGAAGAAATGTGTCACTACGACACAAAATCACTGAAGCTTAGATAGGATTAACATCTTACACCACCAGTTTCCAATTAGCATTTGCATTGCATCTTCATACTATCAAACAACTGAAGTCATGTTAGCATTTGTTAGTTAATTTGTTTGTTTTTTCTCCAATTTTTCTTTTCTACAAAAGAGACAACATTTGGCAAGGACAGAAAGGTAGTTATCTTGTAAGGGTTTCCTGTCAAGTGCCCCAACAATCAAGGCCACAAGCATTTCATAAAACAACAGTGACAAACATACAAATCTACTGAGAAGGCACATAAATGGCAAACTAATTCAGAATTTGACCAAGCACAATGCATACAGAATAGTGAAATCATGCATAAATTTTATAATCAGTTATGCAAAATTTTATCACAAATAGCCCAGAGAGATAATTGTGTATGGTTTTCCCAGTATTGAATCAACTAAATTGGAATGTTGCACAGAATTATACAAGCAAGCCGGGAAGAGATTTCATAGACTTGAGTTAAATGTTCTGGATCACCTTGCAGTCATCACTGCCAGAGACAAGCATAGAGGGATCTGTTCTTGAAAAATCAACACTCCAAGCACGTTTTTCATGTTCTTCATATTCCATTATACTCTGCCCAAGGTGAATAATACATCAGTGGCAAAAACGAAACATTATGCCCAACTTAAAACAACTAAAATTGTATTATTCATGTCAAACTGACCCTTATGATTTCACAAGTTACCTGACGAGTGGTTACATCCCAAACAGTTACGATTCCTTCATAATCACTACTAGCTATGTGGTTCTTTGCATATTTGTTCCAACTCAAGCAACTAAGTTTTGAGCGTGTTGACATCTCCACAACAGGACAGTGTGCATCTGAAGGTTCATTAACAACCTGGAAAGCAATAACATACAAAACTATTATCCTCATATTCATATAATTGGCTGACATGACAAAAAGAGCATAGAAAGAAAGCTATCAACATTCCTTCTAATAATCAATCCCCCAGCAGTCTTATGTATAGTTGGGGCAAAGAAATTTAATAGGCATCTAACAATCAAAAAAGCCCCAGTTGTTTACCTTGGATATAAAGGTAACTGTGTTATGGTGGAGACAAATTTAAAAACATTGTGGATCAGGAAATTTCTGGCAGAAGGCATAAAGAGTCAAATAACTCATGTCCAGTTCTCTAGCTCTTAAATTTCTCTTTCATATATGGTAATGTGATTCTACCATGTGATCAATGGTTAGACCAAACTGAAACTTCACTGAAGGCTACCAATCAATCTGAATAACAAAAGATCAAGATGGCCATCTTACAGTAGAGAAGTCAAAAACTTTTATGCGTCGGGAAACTCCAGCAGTAGCAAACAACTCATCATCACGGTCAAACTCAATGCTGTAATAAACATGGCAAATTCAGCAACTAGTAAAGTACCGTACTCAAAAATTTTCCCCCTTTTCCCAAACACAAATATAAACGTGAAACTCCCATTTCATTCCACCACTGTAGTTTAAGCCATCTTAATCCTTGCATTAGGATAATATGGGGAACAGGGAGAGTACATTAGCAACAAATAAACAAAGTATGGACTTGTCACAATAACTAAAATTCTCATTTCCACATAATCTTCACACTGACCTCTGCAGTGTTTAGGTGACAGTAATACTGGCCACAATGGCATGAAACATAATTCATGCAGATATCTTTCCTTTTACAAAAAGGCTGTGGCACACACAAGACTTCCTTAAATAGTTCCTACCCCATTTCTAAAATCACAATGATAGACGGACGGTACAACAGAGATATACCACAAACAGACAATTTCATAGAAGCAACGCACCTTGACACTATGTTGGCCGAATGAAATAGATCCCCATGCTTAACTTCAGCAATGACCCTCAGTCGACTATATCAAATGAAAAAAAAAAAATATCAGTAAATTGTTTTTGTTGTAATGCTCAGGAACATAGTAATTGACATCACTTAACCAATGACTACAAGTAAAAGCAAGGACAGACATGAATACCTGTACTGAGTGAAAGTTGTCAAGACTGATTGAAACTCCGAAAGACCAGGAGCATAACCCTCTCGGTTTATGACATTTTTATCTTTTTCTTGTTGGCTATGAGGCTTCTCTGCTGAATGTCGTCGCTTTTGTAGATAACATTCTTGCAGATCATTGAACTGCAGTCCAATAAGTAGAAAAATACTAAATCCAATGACAAAAAGCCACAAGGAATACGGATTCCAAATTGGTAAAAGAGAAAACATATATAACAATAATTCTTTCTTAATAGTCCATGCCACAAGGTATAAGATTGAAAGCGCACAAACTATATATTTAAACACAAATTTTGGTATATGTCTTGCTGTAATTCTTCTATAAGTTATGTTGTGTCTTCTAAGCCTATCTTGATTGTTAAACCAGCCTCCTTATTTTTAGATTCAGAGCGTATTTTAGTAATTCAGTAAGCTTCTAAAGCTGATAAGATGTATGAAGTTATTAACAAAGAGCTTATATTACATAGCCTAGTCAAGTGAATGCAAGACCTGGTTATTATCAGAAGCCATATAGCTTTCTTTTTTTGGCATATCACTGTAATTTGATGTAATTTCATCCTTAAGCAGACCCCTGGCTCTTACTTTCTGCTCATTCTCTGCAATCTGATCTCCTTTTCCTTTAAAGCCTGGTTCAGATCAGTTTTCCTTGGCCAACCAACTTTATGTTCCCTTGCATACACAACTCTTAACACATCCGGTTCCATATTTGTTTTGATCTCATACTATCCACTGCTAAAGCTGACAACTACAAAATAGTATCATCCAATAATTGTTTGACATCCTCTTGCATAAGAACCTCCCTACCCTAACACACATTTAACCGAAACTTCAGCTTACCAAGTTTTCTATTCATTTTCCGTAATACAACTCATGTTTTAACTTTATCAGATCCTAATTTCATTTCTTCCATTCTAAATTTAGTAAAATAAAGCAGCTTGAGCGGTGACACATTGAGTCTTTACAGCACTGGACTACTGTTACATCTATCGGGAAATTTGTGACAACAACATAACATTGTCACAAACCAATACATAGGTCATCTAAAAATTTCAAGAGCTACCTAACAAGTTTTTTACTACCATTAAGTTTGAAAAATCAGTTCACATGGAGGAAACGACTAGGAATTAACTATTGGTGAGCATAGAAAACTATGAAACATAAATCAAAATATCTGTACAGATAACAGAAAATGAAACCTGTGTTACCTGTGCATGCACCCGCTTTTTTTTAATTAAAGCAGGACTGGATTGATTTAAATATTGGGAATCTGATCCACTAATAGCTTCCTTTCTCTGGGTTCCATGTAAGCCTACTTGGCCCTTCCCATCAAGTTTCTTTGGAAGACTCCCAGAAGACAACGCTCCTCTCATATTTAGAGGACTAGATATATGGCCACTGCTGGCCTTATCCATTGATGAATGCCATGACTTTCTTGATCCAGACTCATCAAGCATCCTCAATTTCACGGAGTACCTGTCTCTTGCACGATACAACTCCATTCTATGTTTATCCACAGAACTTATGTCCTCTTTTATGAACTGGAGATCAGTTTGCACCTAAAATCCATCGTCAACAAACGGCGTTAAAGCAAAATCCACTCTGTGAGTATAAGTTTTCCAGAGATATAACAGATATGGGCATATTTATTGCTAATAACAGACTCATATCTATTAAAGCAAAATCAAGTTTTCATAATTGATTTTATTTATTGCTAATTATATCTCTTAACATAAACTCAGTAATGCCCACTCAAGAAGAGGAAATATAAGCCAGCAATACTATAGTCATAGATATGTGGATAAAAGTTGCTGGCAGCAAACCTCCTTCAGTTCTTCAACTTTTTGCCTCCTTAAGCAATGCAAGAAGTCTAGCAATATCTGCATATTTCTCTCAGCCTCTTCTTGTTCCATTTTTCTTTTCTTGTCAGCAAGGAGGAACAAAAGGGAGTCTACCTCCTTAATTGTCACATCACAGCCCTGTTTCAGGATTGGGCGATAAATAAATTGTTAAAAAAAAAGTCCAATAGACTCTACAAAAATAAATAGTCTAGCACTCTGCAGCTTTAGTATGGGCCACATCACGATATAAATTTTCTGAAATAAAGCTTGAACAACAGAAGTGAAGTATAACTGCAACCAACCTTTTGCAATGACAACCGAAAATGTTCCACAGGAGAGGCGGTTTTTGATACTTGACAAGCGGAAGTCTTCTTGAGTAGCTACAAATGTGGTACAGAAACCGTATAACAATAAGCTGCATTTCGAAGCAGACTATTTCAAGATACTAATTATGTCCAAATCAGATAGTCAAAATTTCACGCTTCTGATTCCAAAAAAAAATGATGGTGTTAATTGAGGCACATTACAAATAGCGAATTAGAATGAAACGGAGGCTGCAGAGACTGGTATTATTACTATCCATACCTGCACCAACAAGAATGATTATAAACAGAAGAAACTCCCCCTCCTTTTTCTCTATTCACTTCATATTTTATCTTATCTAGAAGATTCACTAGTCCCAAATCACCAACCCCAAATATGAACAGGCACACTCCAACATGAACTGAATTAGAAAATTAGAGACCTTTTCGCTTAAATGCAATCACAGAATGCAGTTCCGGTTATCTACCAATGAATACAACTCAAGCCAGAAGGACATTAGGATGCAATTACGTAAGCGAGTTTAGCTCAGAAAAATATACAGCCTTTAGAAATTGAAACCCTGAGTGAATCAGTAAGAACTGAGGCAGACCTTATCAAGCAAGAAATTAGGGAACAACTGGTTGCTGGTGAGGTAGTGACCACAACAAGGACAATCACTCTTGTTACGGAGGTGAGTAATGATGCACATATAGCAGAAGCTGTGGCCGCAAGAAGTGAGGAAAGCGTCCTTGATGATCTGCATGCAAATCGGGCACAAGAAATCCTTGTCGGGTTCAGACATGAAACGCTCGGAGGAAAAATTGTCGGCGGAAGGGGCGGCGGGGGTGGAGGCATCAGAGGCGGCGGCCGGGGGAGGCTTGGTGAGGTCGGATTTGACGGCGGGAACGAGAGGCCCCGCGGAGAGTGGGTCCATGGGATGGGGATTATCTTGGAGGAGTGGTGGCGGTAGACTTGGGAATATGAAGAGGGACAGAAGCGTTTGGACTGAGAAAGAGATCACAGGGAGAGAGAGTGGGAAAGCGGGAGAGTCACTGTGAGGGCGAGAGTAGTCCACGTGATAACTTCTCTTTCAGCTTGATAACTGATGCCACGTCATCCAACGCCGTTTAAAAGTAAAAACTCCTAGATTCTTTTATCGTTTAAAAATAAAAATTCTCGCTAAGTTCTAAGTTTAGGTTCGGAGGAGTAATATGCACCCGAAAAAATTACTCTTGTTTGATGATGATTATTTTTATTCGTCTATTGTGAAACAGCTTATATTGTATATACTAGTAACATATTGGTTGAGGACAAAAAGAATTTAAAATACGGTTTGTAAGAAATGAAAGATGATTAAATTTATTAAGAAAGTTATTAGTTGGGGGTGGTAAGCGACCTTATACTGTAAAAGAATATAACACAAGTTTGAATCTTGAGAAATAAATTTGTTGAAAGAAGTGAAAACCCTTTACGCTATAAGACTTAAAAGGGAAAACCCTTAGAGCCCGTTTGGTATAATGGAATTGATTTTGATGGAAATGGACATGGATATAGAAATGAAAATGGAAATGAGGTTTAAAAGTATGTTTGGTATATCATGGAAATGAGTTCTAATTTATATGTGAAAAGACCAAAATGCCTTTATAATTAAAAAATAAAAAATCCCTCTCCTTTGTAAGAAATTGAAAATTTTAGGCTTATAGTATAAAATTTTAAAGGAAAAATATAATTTTTTTTAAAAAAAATTGGAACCCGGACCAAACCGGTTCACCGGTTTCCGGGCCGGACCGGCAGGTCCAGTCTGGATTCCTAAACCTGGTTCTCATCACAGAAAGGGCAAGGTTGGAATTGAAGACATGAAATTGCAAATCTTAGCTATTTGGGTGGAATTGAGTTTGATGGAATTGACCCCATTTGGCTTCCATATGGAATTAAATTTTATGAGCATTTCTTTGTACTAAACATACACAACTCATGGAATTGAATTCCAATTCCAATTCCATGCCTTCAATTCCACTATACCAAACAGGGCACTAGATTATCAAGCAAGGGTTTATACAACATTGATATTGAACTTCTTGTGATATAACTTGTTGAAATATCTTTGATACTTTCAAGTACTTGAATCTCATGTAAGGTTTTTGCAATCACTCATACTGTTCTAAATGGAAGATTTATTTTGTAGTGTAAATTGTAGCATAAAATGAGTTTTATATTAAGGTTCAAGCAGCTGGAAGTAGTATTTTTTAATGTTTCTCTCTAACGCTGCAATCAATCAATAATAAATCAAAATAATAGTGAAAGCATTGATTGACTAATGTCAAGTTTTTATACTTCAACACAATAAATCTTCAATTACCCACGAATCAATAAATAAAAAGTTTCTTTGAAATTGAAAACTTATCACTCACTCTGACCAAATTAGAAACTTTACCACTTCAGAATGATCAACAAGGAATCCTGAGGATTTATGCCTTATACTAATTCTAGTCCTTAATATAAGATCTAATTCATGGCGCAATAGAGAATCATGTTGATAATGTGTTATGAATTTGCTCGAGATAATTCACAAGTTCACTAGTGGCAAAAGCATACAGAAGATACTGGACAAATTGGCATCAGATGAAAGTAAACAAAAGATGATATCATGTTATTTTCTAGGTCCAACTCAATTTGTGCAGTGTTGAGTTGAAAGTTGTCCAAAGCTTCTGTTCATCATAACATATATATACAAGTTAGCCTTGAATATGTACAGGAACATGCATGACCCACCGAATTAAGATGGCTCACACAGAAGGACTGGATCTGAGAACCTTCTCAAGCTTCTCTGCTTTGGTGTAATCCTTCTCAGTGAGAGATCCTGAAGGGAAAGGAGTGATTTCCACAGTCAGGTGTGGAGTTGGAAGCTCATCAAAAAGAGCTCTCACATTGTTGCAACACACACTCTCTCCATGAGCACTTTCCCTCCTAATTTGACAACCCTGCATTGGCCTCACAAAATGTTATGTATAGCATATGTTAAGTTCAAATAAGAATAAGGAAATCACGCAAATAACTCTCTTTCTTCCACCTGGATTATGTTTGGATTAGTTCTTTGGAAGTAATTTTATGGCATACAAGATAAACATGTGAGAGGATTTTTCTATCGGTTCACGTGAAAGTGCTTCTGAAAAGCTAATCCCAACAAACTACTGGTTCCAAACATAGCCCTTAGTTTTGCAAACAGAAAATCAAAACTTCCCCCTTAATCTCATTCTTCAGACTCTATGATCTTCTTTCCCACTGATAAAACGGTCAATTATATCATCTTCTGTTTTTCCGGATGAATGGGAGTGTCCCGCATGACAAATGACAGAGCCTGAGGTGGCATCTCCATGAATGGAATAAATGGGAAAGTGAACAAAAGAGTTTAAATCATAAACAGTGATATTAGGAAATATTTTCTAGTTTTTTCGAGAGAAAAAAATTGAGAGGTTTTTGCAGGGTTAAAGTAAAATGGGAGGGGGTATATAATACCTTGTGAGAGGTGGCATCAGTAAAGTGATCATCCTCGGACAACAGAGATGCAACAGCTTTAAGAAGACGCCGTCCCTCAGACTTGGATGGGACTCTGTAGTTTCTTCGAAGTGTGCCCTTTGTTGTAGCATGCCATTTGCTTACCAGCTTCCTTCCAGTAGCTTCTTGCTTTGCTGGTCAAAGGGAGAAAAGAATTGTATAACACAGCACCGAAAAAAAAAAACCAGTTTTAATTCAGAAAAGTTGCAAATTAACTGTAAATCCTGTATAAACAGTCTTAAATAAAAAGACTACACCATGAAAGGAAATTTGGTATCCATGTACAACAAAATAGTTACCCAGATAAAGCCATAGGTATTGTGTATGTATTATAAAAGAGAAGCCAATCAAGGATCCTTGCATGGTAAGTATAAATTATCCACTTAGTTTTTTTCCCCATATATTCATTGTGCAGCTAGGTATTAAGAAATACAGAGAAAATTCAAAGGTGACTTTTCAGTATTTTACATTATACTCTAGTTATACACAATCCTCAATATGACGCACAATAACAGTTTTTAATGTTCCTGCTTCCTGGATGCCACCCAAAAGAACTTGTATAAATGGCAACAAATTGATAACTCAGGCCTTCTCAGAACTCTAGAATCACCCACGGATATTCTGTCAATTTCTAAAATCACTACATCTGAGAGATCACTCAATCACTATCCTCACAAGGTGAGGCGTTCACCATAAACAACATCTTTTCATAAGACAGCAAACCATAAGCAACGTAAATTCCAATGGCAGATTGTATTCATCATAAGGTAACAACCAACAAGGTTGCAAGTTTATCCACTATTGCCATCTCATATGTTTCAGTACAACTATATCTTACTCGGATGACAAACAATTACAAAAGAGAATTTTCACTGTATGCAGGCTAAGAACATGATATCAGAGGATAGATTATTATAGTTAGAAAAGTAAAGATGTTATAAGCACAAGTGTACAACAGTACATGACTCGTAAAAGATCACTATGCATAATGTGCCAATCGCAATTCATTATTATTCTAAACACAGAAAATATATGCCCGAAAACGAACTAGCCACCAGGACTTAATCATCGTATGGCGTATAAGCCACTATTCCATTGACCTGGACGTCATGGACCAGGTAAATTTTCTGGCATTTCAGGAAAGCTACGCTGTAAGTATGAAGCATAGACATGGCTGCTGGGCAGAACACAAATATTTTGGATATGAATTACACTTAGAGGCACTTCTTTTATCGTTAAATTATTATTAAGTTCCCCAATCAAAACATGGCAGTGATGCCATGATATGGAAACTGATAGCCTCGAACTACCAAACAGGAGATCTATTATTCACTGATACTATTGCATCCTTAATTACCCTTATGCATATTATTTATAGGGATCAGTAGGTAGTTACAATCAGTTATATCCTAACCAACTTCCTTCAGTAACTAATAGTGACAATTAACAGCTAACTGATTAATCCCCAGTAACATAAACAAATAATCCTTCGTAGGAAATTCATTCGGTGAGTACTGATCTACAAGAAACATTGTATTCATAGGTCAAAAGTACATGACCAAAGACTTTAGAGAAAAGTAAGGACGCTTAGCACACCTGGTTTACCCAGTATAGTCTGAGTCCATTTAGAGAACCCCAAGTCACCAGATTCATCACTGCTATCAATCTCCAAATCTGCAGCAGATAAACAATTTACAAAAAAGGACGCATTAAAGTTATCCTCCAGATAAAATCCAAATCCAAATGTGCAAATTCAAAACTCGAAAACAAAATCAGATAACACAAAAGCAAGGTATAAAACACGAACCTGAGACAAGCGGGTTTTCACGAGATCCAGCCAATCCAGCCTTGAGGAGGGCATAAAAGATACAAAGCCTACCTGCCCATAAAACTGGAGTCTCAAGCAAAGAAGCATGGACAGTGCCAGTTTTAGGTGTTCTTTGATGCAGCGTTGTTTTAGTGGAAAAGATCCATCGTTTCAAGGCTATAGATTCCAGATGAAAAGTAGGGAATAGGGATTTGGGCAAGATAGAAGTCGGATACAGACGATTCGTTGTGGAATGTAGAGGAGAAGTGGAGGTTATTTGCAAGAGCGAGAGAGGCATTTCTCAGCCTTTCACAGCTTACACGAACAATGGCGACGACCTGCTTGCTGAAAGAGACGATTGTGTGAGTTTATCTCTGCACTAGGCAAATGCCAAATGCTGGAAATGACGATATTTCTTCCATAGGTCCATGTTCCTCTCTATAGAAACGACATCGTTTTGATGATTATGTCTCACGGATTAGGATAAATGGTTGGGTGGGGGCACAGCATTGCTTTTCAGTTTGTCTTGTAGTAATAAGAAAAATTAAAAACGTCAAATTTTCCCTGGTTTCGTATATGAGAGTCATAAAAGTCGGAACATTTTCTCTTTCAAAAAGTTTCGATTCGGGCTCTCTGGGAAGTTCGACTCTGTTTACCTGACATGCAAGTTTGGCTTGGAATAGCAAGGTGAAAGCTGACTTGCAAGTTCTAAGTATGGATCTAAACCTAGAAGATGGCAATGGCTTCGCAACTCATTGGCCCAATTACTACTAGATGACTGCCAAGTGCAGGATAAAACCTTGAACTAGAAAACAAAAGGAAGCATGATTTATCATACGAATTGGTTCTTGATTTTGGCTCATCATGTTCCAACATGCTTCCCAACTTAATTACAGCATCCAGCAGGCTGCCACTGTGAGCTTCTATCGCTTCATGTTTGAACAGCGCAGCCAAGATAACTATCAGGTGCCCTTCAAAACATAGTATTGTACTCACTTAACTGTCACTAAAAATAAGTTACTAAAACTTTATGTGAGTTAATTGACGAGCTTGTGAAGGATGAATTACTAAAAACTTGCCTTCGTCTTTTAATCGTAGAGGTAGCTGAACCAAGTTTTCTATTCCTCAGTGAAATGCATATAGCTTTTTCTCTCTCTTCTGAGACAAAAAGGGCAGCTAGCTATTTCAAAGATATTTGTCTGCAAGGCACATGATTTTGGCATATAGTGGGGGCCACACTGGTCTGTTCTATTCTGCCGTGATTTCCCATTCACGTACTAATCTTCAAGTTTAAATATAAGAAAACTGGGTAGACCCCACTGAGGGCTTGTTCTAAACCACTAGCGAATCTGTTGAAAAAAGAGGGTGGGTTTTAACAGGCATGTGAATACTCTTTTCTGTCTTCATCTGGTTTTCTGTTTAGCCGTGTATAAATTATGTCATAATGAGAAAGTAGGAGGGTGAACCAGGAACCAGAGCATGGCCGAGACTTCACTCTCAATCATCCTCCTCATTATTCTCTTTTCTGGGTTATCTCTTGCAGCAGCAGCAAGAAGAACAGAATTGGTATCAGCTATCAGTACTTCTAAATTGGAAATAGCCCCCAGTGATGATGGTATTTGCTCATCAATGGTGAAGACGCAAGGCTATGCTTGTGAAGAACACTTGGTAATTGTTATTCCTCTCTGCATCCGTAAAATTAGTAAGATTTTAGAGCATCTGCTTAAGGGTTTCTTGTGTGATTGTTGCGTTTTTCAGGTGACAACACCAGATGGTTATATTCTGAGTATGCAGAGAATTCCAGTGGGGCAATCAGGGGGGTCAATGAGAAATAGGCCACCGGTTCTGCTACAGCACGGGCTTTTCATGGTCTAATCAAGTTTCAAAAGCAAGTTTATGCCATGGTTTTTGTTACTGCTGTTGGAATTTGATGCAAAGTTTGTGGCTGCAGGATGGTATAACATGGCTCTTGCTACCTCCAAGCCGTTCTCTGGCTTTCCTGTTAGCAGACAATGGATTTGATGTATGGCTTTCTAACACTCGTGGAACCAAGTATAGCCGTCAACACACATCACTGACCACAAATGGCTCGGTCAGTTCTGCCTACTGTCTGCCTATTTGGCCTTGTGCTATGAGTCTCACATTAGAAGTCTCCCAAGTGTGGTGTAGTTTGTAAATTCAAGGGCTCTCTTACCCAATAGGTTAGTTTTTTGGGATTTGACTTATATTCATAACAAAGGTTTTGCCATTGAGAGCCCAAGCCGCTTAGGACATCAGCTCTCAAAGTAGGTGTATTGTTATGAGTCCCACATTGGCCACTCTGCTTATTGACTGCCTATTTGGCCTTGTGCTATGAGTCCCACATTGGGGAGCCTCACAAGTGTGGTGTAGTTTAAAATTCAAGGGTTCTTGCTTCTAATAGGCTAGTCTTTTAGGATTAGACTCTCTCTTTAAACTTGTGTTCATAACAAAGATGCTCTTGTTGAGAGCATTGGTGTTCAAAGGGAGGATTCCGAGGAGGCAAAGTGAATACAAATCCCAAATTGGGGAAGCTCACAAACGTGGTGTGGTTTATAAGTTCAAGGGGTTCTCCCTCCTAATACGTCAGTCTTTTGGGATTGGGCTCCCTCTTTGGATTTGTATTTATAATACCTTTGTTGTTTATGGAAAAAGAGTGTTTGACAAATTCATCTGAAAAGCCCTTTAATCAATGTTGCTCTTTATCTCTTTACACCTATATGAACCTGATGGTTATATTAGTTAAACTATACAGGCTTATTGGGATTGGTCATGGGATGAGTTAGTTGCTTATGATTTTCCAGCAACAATCCAGTATGTCCATCATTTAACATGGCAAAAAATGCACTACATTGGACACTCACAGGTAAATTTAGCATGCTGTTTTCTTTGATCTCTTTCAATCTAGAAGCAAAGTAACAAACTTCTCTGTAGGGGACTTTGATTGCACTGGCTGCTTTTTCTAAGTTTAAGCTGTCCAACATGTTGAGGTCAGCCGCCTTGCTTAGTCCCATTGCCTATGTCAATCAAATGACTTCACCACTGGCTAGAAACGCAGCTGAAAACTTCATTGCAGAGGTACTTGTTAACAATTATTGTTGTTATGTTAATTAAAATTCAAAAGGGACTAACTTGCAGGATGGTTTTCTTATAGCAGTCTCTGTACAAATTGGGAGTATTTGAATTTAATCTGAGAGGGTAAGCAACTCTAGATATCTTTTTAAGCAAGCAATTGTGTTTCTGTTATTACTCTGTACTATGGTTTTGATGGATGCCAACATATTGCTAGCATAAGAACTAGAACATTTTATCCCTGTGGGTGGAATAAGATCAGAATCCAACCTGATATTACACATTGACTGGAAATAATTTCAAAGATTGAACTCCCATTTCTATTTTCTCACTGGATGGACAGTTTTATGAGAATAAGGAAGTGGGTACCACTTTTGAGATCTCTTTGGCTTCACCTTTTTTGCCCCCAATGTTTTGACAGTGATGCTGTTATAAAGTTTCTTAGGGACCTGTGCAAGAAACCACCCATTGACTGCACTAACTTGTTAACATCTTTCACAGGTACTATGCAAATTCCTATGTAGCTAGCCATACTGATCTATATTGACCTCAGAATGTGTTGGTTTCAGGCCCCAACTGTTGTGTGAACCCTTCAATTGTGAACATTTTCTTGGAACATGAACCTCAATCAACAGCAACAAAGAACACCATCCATCTTTCTCAGAGTAAGTGGTCATCCTTGAATTTGCTAGCTTTAATTCTTGAAATTAATGAATGCACAAGTTGGTCCTTCTGGCATTCTTGATTCACTTGACCAATACACAAGGAATTTGTTCTTTTCAAGAATAACTCATGGATAATACATTTTCTACATTTTTGGTGGGGCTATACTTGAATGAGATCCAATTGTTAGGATACTTGACACTTTGTTCTAATACTTCAAACAGAAAGGTAGTACAGGTTTTGAATTTGTGAATTCAGCTGGAACAAATGGTAACAATAGAAAGAACAGGTTGCTATAATTAGAGGGAAAGTAAGTTTGAATCCTATGGCTAATGCAGTGATCAGACAAGGAACCGTAGCAATGTATGATTATGAGAATGAAGTTGAGAATATTAAACACTATGGACAGCCCTTGCCTCCAGTGTATGACATATCAAGCATTCCAAATGACCTTCCTCTCTTCATCAGTTATGGCGGCGCCGATGCTCTTTCTGACGTGAAGGATGTACGTCGCCTTCTGGAAATCCTCGATGGCCATCATGAAGATAAGCTTGTAGTGCAGTACAGGGATGATTATGCTCATGCAGATTATGTTATGGGTCAAAATGCCAAGCAAGATATATATGATCCTCTTATGTCTTTCTTTAAAATGACGTCCTGAACAGGATGCCCTATACAAACACAGAAAACTTTGTAGTATGATTACACAAAAGACACTGATATTATTTATAAGAAAAAGGAATGCCAATTTTTCACTTTTGTACAGACTGCAGGTTTAATGGAACTGTGCTTTTTCTCTTGAAATGCAATTTTTTATGGGAAAATAGGTCAAAAGTCCTTGTTTGGAAATTTTATTGACCTGAATGACGTGACATGTTTTCATATAAAGAAAGTACTGATACTTTGCAAGATTTCATACAGAAGAAGTACTAGGACTCCAATTCAAGTCCTTCTAGCTAAGGAGATTTTCAAATATGGGCTTTTTACCAGATTTTCCTTTCTTTGATTGACTAATGACTTTTTCACTTTTAATAGTATCGGATCATGAATAAACAAGGATTTATTCAGGGCCAAACTATGCTGATGCAGATTAGGGAAAAGGAGGAAGAAGTTCAACCAAATTAAATCTAGTTTCTATTAGGGGACAAATGTTTAGGCTTCTGTGATTTTTTTAGTTATGTACTACAATTCAAATCTTTAAACTTTTATGAAAAAAAAGAGCAAAAGATAGCACCTTTGTGTAATGAATTTGACAGTACTAGCAGAAAATGGTAATCCCAAGTCTTCTGCAAATAATGATTAGCAGTTACTGGGTAAAAAGATGTCACTTTTTGAAGGAAAAAAGATGTATTTAAACAAAGTTTAACATCAGATCCTTCTTTGAAGCTCTGATATTGTTGTGCAAAAACTCCACTTGGTGATTATAAATTTACTTACAGAACCTTGCTTCCTTCTTTCCATATTTCAATCATCATGGACAAGGTATTATAATCCCCATCGTTGGATCATTAATTGGTGATGTATAATTCATGAGACCCACATTGATAAATACGGTTCACTGATTTGAATGGCAAGTATGTTTCACCAACCATGAAACAGAGAAAAAAATATCCAAAAATAAAGCAAAAAGATAAACTGTTCAAGGTAAGATTCAGACATGTTTCAAAAAGTAAGAACATTAGAACAGAGACAAAACGGTAATATTGAAAACCTTTATTTAAAGAAATGTTCCCTCATGGAGATTGTACAACATTTAATAATTAAAAGAATAAAGAGTATGCATTATATCTAATTCCTTTGCTAACATTGTTGCTGTGTGAAGAGGGATAAAGGAGAAGCATAAGAAGAGCTATAAGAATGAAGTGAGATCTATGTGAGAAACATAGGAATCTGCATTGTTATGTGAATGAATTGGATCAATTAATGTCCCAAGACTTCGACATTGTTATGACCAACATAGAAATCACCATCAGGACGAGAGTCAAAATCGTCCTGATCTTCTGGGGGATCATCAAACTCCTCTTCCTTCTTAACAACATGAAGCGACGGCTCGTCGTTGTCGGCGGCGGCCTCGGTGGCTTTGATCAAGCACATGGACACCAAAAGTGTCACGAAGCCAAACACAATCATCCTTCTTGATAACGCCATTTTTCTGAGCTTTCAAATGAATGTGGCAATTGTTGCAGAAGAAGCAGATTAGGATGGGTGAATAGGAGGAGGAGGAGGGGCATGCATATATAGTGTAAATATGAAAGCAAATGAATTTACTACTTACTATTTTTATGAGTGATTGTAGATAGTTTTGTGTTAAATTTGGCTTTGTTTCACTTTGACCTGGTCTTTAGGCAAAGCAATACCACACAAGGAAATGATTTTTTTTTTTTTTTTTTAGCAAATAGGGCATCAGAGTTAGTAAATAAGGAAAAATTGTCTGAAATATATAAATGAAAATCGGATAAGAGATTAGTAAGAGAAATAATATTTGTTGCAATTATTATTGTCAAACTCACGAGTTGACTCTTCAAATTTACCGTTTTTATATTTCTATTTTACTAAATCGTGTTGAGTCAAAAGTTGTAAATTCGATTAAATTCATTACACATTAAGTTTACAGTTTTTATGTTTCTATCTTACAAAGTCGTATTAACTCGGTCTTGAACTTGTATTAACATTTTCGATTTGATCATGTTCGGTGAATTCATATATGAATTTTATATAAATTTGTTTGTTAAGTATGATAAAATATAAATGTTGATGGATATAATTTCAATTATTTGGATTTAAAATATATTTATATCAAATTATTTTCATTTTTCATATTTTAATTATTTAATTATACACAATTAATACTTATTTAATGATAAAAATAAACTTTTACGAATTTATGATACGAGTTTATCTTATTATCATGAGTTTGCTTAAACTCGTGAATTTAACAATTTCAGCTGCAATGACATTAGAATACATTAGAATGGGAGAGAGACTGGAGTTTATCTTGACAAAAAATTTTCATGAAGCATATTACTTTAACTAAAACATAAATTTGAAATCTAGTAAAGTGTTATTGTTAGCATAGGTTGTTCGGACAAAACGAGATGAGACCAAAGTCTCTTTTTGAAATAAAAATTATTAAGACTATTTAAATTACCATGTCTTCGAACTTTTCTCATCCACCTCCATGAAAAATGAAAACAAACTTAATTTTTTGTCCATTGTCATGCAACTTATATGCGTTCTATATAAGGTATTAAATCCCGGACTAGGTATTGAACCGATCGGGGTACTAGGTTAAGGGTCAGTGGGTTAGACCGGGGCCAAACCGGAGCTAAACCGGGAAAAAACCGGTGAGAAATTGAAAATTTTAAGCTTATAGTATAAAATTCTAAAGAAAAAAGCAATTTTTTTTTAAATTAGTAACCCGGACCGGTCTATCGGCCGGTTCGCCGGTTTCCGGGCCGGACCGGCCGGTCCTGGTTAGTGAACACTGGTTCTATATACTGTTTTACCATTAAGGTTTACACATGGACTTTTTAAACACATAATCTGATCTCTTAAGCAGTAACCTTTTATTAGGGGTGTTAGGTTATTCGCAAATAATAATCTTTTTGAATAAATAAAAATTCCTTTATGCTTTACTCTCATCTAAGACGTAGTATTTGATATTGAAAACCAATAATAGGTCAACAAAGTGAATAAATCTTGAATACTTTCCCCTATAAAATATCATTCATCAACCAATAAGAGTTGGGTTTACTGGAAATAGTTAGTATCTCACAACATGATGAATAAAAGTTCAAAATTTTACTAGAAAAGGCATCCACACTTAGTACTCGATAAGGTTATTGAATCCGGACTGGTCATTGAACTGGCTAGGGCACTGGATCAAGGGTCAGTAAGTCAGAGCGGAGTTAAACCAGTGCTAACCCAAGGCCAAACTAATAAAAAAGTGAAGATTTCAGGGTTATTAATATGAAATTCTAAATAAAATAAAAAAATTGATTTTTTTTTTTTAAAAAAAGTGAACCGATTTATGTCCGTACAGGACCAATTTACTAATCGGTTTATTGGTTTTCAAGCCGAATCGCTCGATCCAGTCTGGATTTAATAACACTGCTCGATAATGCTTGAAACATGATTATATTCAATGAGGATAGCTGTGGCTATCAAATAGAAAATTTCATCATCCATGACAAGCTTGGTCGGACATCATAGCCATGCTTAATTCTTTTGTCACTCCCACAATTAAAGTAAGTATAACAGGGTAAATATAAAGTACTGTGTATAAATTTTCTTTAGACATACATAGGACTTCTTCTTCTTCTTTTTTTTTTTTATGATATATTGGACTCCTCTGAGAGCAGAATTTGGTTCTAAACAAATTAAATACTCCCTCCGGTCCTAATTATAGGATAATATTTGGGAGTTGATCTTGGTCCTAATTATAGGACAAAGTTTTAATTTTTCTTAATTTCTTCCCAAAATACCCCCATTGATACTTTCTCAATAATAATGAAACACAATAATAATTTTATAAGACACCTATGTATTATATAAAGTAAGTAATACTTGCAATTCATTAATGTCACATACACCTCAATTCTACTATTTCTTTTATTTTATAAAAATAAAGGGTAAGAAAATCAATTTAACACTATCAACGTCATCATCTCTATTTTTAAAAATTGCAACTTTCCTTTTCTTTAATTTCATTCTAACCAAACCGGCATAACTACATTTTAATGACAGGCAAGATCACTTGCTTTACATCAAGGCAAGTTATCAACATGAACATAACATGATTTCTTGTATGTATTAAATAAGGGCATTTTAGGAAAATAAATAAGATTAACTAATTTAACTACTATTCTTAATTTCTCCAAAGTTAGGTAAATATGTCCTATAATTAGGACCGGAGGGAGTATCTTGGGGCAAGCCAGATATTTACTTGACCCATATGATTCCTTTTTAAAAAAAAAAAAAAAAACAAAGCAGCAAAGTCGCAAGATACTTGGGTCTGTGAGTGTTCATTCAACCACTCATGTTTGTACCAAAAAAACAAAAAAACAACCAACCATACCGGCCTAGTTAAAATAATTCTAGTAATTATTCATCTGATCTTATTGATAAGACAATTTTAACAACATTCTAATTTTATCTTTATTTAACTATACACTTTTAAAAAAAAAAATAACAATCTACCAAATAATAAATAAAAAGTAAAATTATACATTTATATAAAAAATTTAACAACCTTCTGTCTCTGTAAATGGAAAAATTGGAATACCATTTTTATGAAAAGTTGTGCCATTTAGCAATCATTAATATAGAATATATAATTTATAAAATATTGTATTAACATAATTATTTGTAGGGGTGTATGGGATCAGGACGGGATCGGGAAATGTCATTCCCGATCCCGATCTTGATACCGTAAATTTCCCGATCCCGGATTTGTTTTTTTTTTTAAAAAATTTTTATATTAAATTTTTTGTTGTATTTTTTTTAGTCTAATATAAATATATAATTTGTCTAATATCATATTATACCAAATAAATCTAATATAAATATATAATTAGTCCAATACATGCTTAAAGTTGTCGATTCAGCTGTAAAAAGAACAAAGACAAGAACAAAAATTAGAATTATTTAATAAATAATAAATGAAATTAACTAATTAAACTAAAAGAATAGATATTACCTTAAGGGTGTTAGGGATTTTCATATTTTATTTTAAATTTGGTCTTATTTTCTTAAATATTTTAAAAAAAATATACATATGTATATATATATTTTCGGGATCGGGAAGTCCCATTCCCGATCCCGAAATCACATTCCCGATCCCGAAATTTTTGGGACGGGATTTTCCGGTCCCGATTTACTTGGGATCGGGACGAGAAGGTCGGGACGGGAAATTGATGAACACCTCTAGTTATTTGTCTCAACTATCAATAATGTCTGATTTCACATTTTAAATTTGCAAAATTCAGCATTCAGACTTTCAAAAGTGTTTGGAATAACTTATTTCTGAAAAATAAACATTTATTATATAAGTCGAGACAAAACTTCTCTCACATACTTATCTCATATACCATAAATCATAAATTATAAACCCTTATTATCCAAAAATAAGTTATCTACACCAGCACAAAGCCATTCCAAAAGAAGTAAAACAGGGTCTCTTTGGGACTCGTAAAGGCAAAGAAGACGTGGAGTGCCTGGATTAGCCGTATAAGAATATACTGAAATTTGCTACAAGACTAGTCTATTTCTGGGTTTTCACTCGGACCAGAATGGCCTGCTTCATGTCAGTCCGTCCCCTCTTATAGGCATCTCCATCATCTACTATTCGCGGATTCAAATTCCATTCCCAGTAATTCATTCCGACGCATTTCCAAGAAGGGGAAAAATGCCTCAGTCTCTGCAACCAAAGGAACTTCATATTTTCAGTATTCAAACGGCTTAAGTCACATCCTGAAGAGAAGCACGATGAAGAGGAAAGACTTTTCGGCGATCTGGTAATTCAAAGTAATGATGTTAGGGCAATCTCGTTCTCACAAAGAAGCATTTTAAGTTCAATAAGCTGTTTGGGCATTTAGCTTCTCATTTGGTAAGAATTGATTTTACTTCTCAGCATTTGCAAACCCTTCGTCCTCAGCTGTAACCTTTTTATTGCTAGTAATCGTTGTATGATGCTTACAGGGTTGTGTTGCGAATGAATCACAATTTTTATTGTTAAAAAATTACAGGAGGCTCCATTTCAGCTTTAAAGAGGAGGCTCGCTTTGCGAAGGCTACATGAAGAAGTGATAGTAACGACGGGTAAGAGATTTAAATACAAAATTAGCCCCATGATAACACACAATTGATTGTGGTTTTTATTGAGAAAGTTACTAGAAGCCAATGCTAACTTTGAGTTTTTACTACTCTACGAAGAATGTGAAGTGTCATTCACGTTCTCTTGTGGGCCAAACCCTTGGCTTCATCTGCCCTTTTTTTCTTTTCCTGAATTCCATTTTCTGCAACTTAGAGTCATATTCAGGAAACTCCGGAGATAGCCTCAGTATCAGAGAGCTTCATAAGTTCTAAAGAAACAACCACCAGGCTTGATCAGTTGACCTTGTTCTTCGTTTGTATATCCTCATGTCTGAAGCATTAGAGACCATAATGGAATCGAGGGAGGAGCTCATGGTTTCTCCGGTAGGCGATAGCAAGCCAACTCTAAGAACCGCTCACTTTCTTAGACCCTCTGTAACCTCAAATGGTGGACCAGGTTCTGATATTCTTTCATCTTCCATGTCTTTGCCACCTACCTTTGAACCAAAAAAGTGGCCTCTCACAGTGAAGTTCAGTGCATGGCAATGCCCACCAAGGAAATGGATTCATTGGGTGAATTCCTTGCATTCTACCTTCGAATCAGTATGGAGAGAAGTGGGTATTAAAGAAGCAATCATGGGCAGCAGGTATCACGTGCTGACAAATAAAGATTTGACATTTGGGATTTCAGAGAGATGGTGTTCTATGACAAATACATTTGTGTTTCCTTGGGGTGAAGCAACAATTACTTTGGAGGATATGATGTTTTTGGGAGGCTATCCTGTTTTGGGTGACTCTGTTTTTAAACCTCTTGAGGCTAAGGAATTGAAAGAGGTGGAAGAAAAATTGATTTTAGCCCGGAAGGAAATTATTAAAGGCAGTAGAAAAAAGGCCTGCCCACGTCAATGGGTGGATACTTTCATGAACAGTGGGAGGGACATTGAGCACGAGGCATTTCTAGCTGCTTGGCTTTCCATCTTTGCATTTCCAGGGAGATCCTTTTATATAAGGAGTATTGTGTTCCCAATTGCCATTCGTCTTGCTAGAGGAAACGCTGTAGCTTTAGCGCCTGCAATTCTGGCTAGCATATACAAAGATTTGAGCTTGTTGAAACAAGCCATTGTTGACTTGACTAAAAGTCTAGTAGGGGGTGATAAAAAGAACTTTGAACTCGTTCTTCAATCTCCACTTTACTTGGTTCAAATTTGGGTATGGGAGAGAATGCATGTTTTACAACCAAAGCCCAATATTGTCAACACAGGTGACGCAATATTGGGCAGGTGGCACAGAATTAAGGCTTTGGAAGTTGAAAATGTGAGGTCTGTTCTAGACTCTGCGATGGAACAATTTATATGGCGGCCATATGTTAGATTTGGAGGTAAGGGAAAAAAATTTTATGCAGAAAATTCATTGTGTGTACTGCTTGATCATACTTTGGAAGAAGAAATAGAGTCTTATATTATATGCATGAGAGTTTCTGAGCTGGTTGGACTTGACTGTATAGAACAGTACCTCCCACATAGAGTAGCTATGCAATTTGGGATGGATCAAGACATTCCTGGTTTTGTGGCTCGAAGCAATGCGACTCCAGAAATTGTTTGGTCCAATTACATTAGACCAGTAATGGATAGGAGCATATATATAGCATCACGGTTTTTTGAGGCAGATGTTACCACTCGTTATGTTGAGTGGTGGAAGAAATCAGTGTTAGGTCAACAAGATCCATTAAAGAATCTTGTGCAAAGAAAGAGGAGTTCAATGTTACGAAAGAAGATGGATGCTGATGCTGATGTTCCAATTGGGTTTTCTCCCAAATGTGGCAGCGGACTACTGAGAAATAATGGTTTTAGAAGTGTTAGAAATGATGAAACTGATGATCAAAATGGTGTTCTGTCATCACCAGTTGCAGCTCATAAAGCTGATGATTTAATGGCAATGAAGGTTGAAATGCTGGCAAAGATTGAGAATATGAATGTGCTTAGAGGACCAAAGAGAGCAGAGAGAGATTCGAGAAGAGACAATGGTTCCAGTTGTTTTGCTTCTACTGCTGCTGATGGAAGCGTGAGAAAAATGGACTTGGGGATGAAGTCCTTTACAACTGTTGAATGTGAAACTTCAGTGCGGGGTCTTGAAGCTGAGGAACATGCAAATGGGATCCAAGAATCAAGTGGGTCTCTCGAGGTAAATCTATGTAGGACTGAAACAGAGGGCACTAACGATATAGTTGACATCAGAATAATAGATCTTGAAAATAGAATTGGCAGGCTTGAGAGATTGCTTGATGAATTAAAGAGACCTAGGTGTAGCCACGGCTCCTAAGTTTTGCCATAAACTTATTGCTTGATTTCCATTATAGCCAAACTATATGGTAATGTGACACAAGTCTTAACAAATTTAATTGAAGCAAAATGCCCAAGGTTTTTAGAGTAGATATGCTGCTTGCTGATTTTAGTGCATCAAGTAGAGATTTGTGTTAGGTGCATTGGGATTTACAAATTGAGAATTCAGGGGAGAGGATCTTTACTAGTCAGATATATTTGATTGGTACATACAATGACATGGAATATAATAGAATGTGGCTTGACATTGATATTGAGAATGAAAAATAACATCTTTGCCTAAAAACAAAAGAACAGGAATCAGAAAAGAAAAGTTCCAGGCTATTAAGGTACTGTACCAAGAATCAACTTCATCTAATCATGAGACTATACATTTGTGGTAATTTGTTGTTGTGCCTCATAATAATCCTCAACTGCTTTGCCCTTTAGAAAAACGACATGTACATTAGCTTTTACCAATATTTTGTTGAAGCTGCATTTGTCCTTTCACTTCACCATAATATGCCTTTCTGATTATACTTTGTTGAGCTAGTTCAGTGGCTTATCTCTTGCTTGAAGTCCTATTGACGTATCAACAAAAGTTTCAATTCTCATATTCCGAGAGTGCCTTCATTTTAATTGCTTCATTGTTTTTTTCCCCCGCCCGGTTACCTGTGAGTGGAGACAAAAGTCTCTCGCACCCACCATATTTTGTTTCTTGGTGATAAATGTTATATTGTCTATTGCCAAGTAAAATAAAATTGTTACTTTACCACAGGAAAAGTGTCTGACTTATTGTTACTGTCAAATTCTCAGAGTCTTGAAACTCAGGAAGGAAATGGGAGGGTATGTGTATCAAACTGTTTATGGCTATTAAGGGTCTGTTTGGTGTGAGGATTTGGAGGGGAAGGGAGGGGAGGGAAAATTTTTATGAGTTGAATTTTAAAAGATTGAAGAAATGAGGTAATAAAATTTTAATAAAGAGAATATATAAGATAAAAGAGTAAGAAAATTTAATTAAAAATTTTTAACCCCACTTCTCTAATTTTTTTAAATTTAACTCAAAAAAATTTTCCTTCCACCCACTTTCTTTCCCCTCCCCTCAGACCAAACAAGCCCTAAAAGCCTCATGCCATTTGCTAGCATGGTGCTTTTAAAAATGAAGTCTTACTCCTTGGGTCTTTAATATACAAGTTAGATAACTAATATGTAGAGATTAAGAAAATTAGATTAGTTATTCTATTTAACATGAAGTTATTTATTTATTTTCTTTAAAATCGTGTTAATTTCCGTAACATACTTTCTTTAGTCAAGCATTATTGAACTACTATTTAATGAAATCCCTTTAATACGTGCAATTAATGAAGATAATTTAGGGAAAGATTTATAAATTTAGGAAACAATATGGATTGAGTTTTTACATTTGTGACTAAGGTGAACCTTATAATTAATTACTACATTTAGGATAGGAGAAAGTATCAAGTTCTATAGATGTACATGCCTAGGTTACTTTTGTTGTAGACTTGTTTTAGACTTTTAGTTGATGTTTTTTCTTATTTAATTTACTTTGCATGTTGATCATTATATTTGTTCTTATAGAAACATTTCAAACGTGCTCCTTTTTTTTTTTCCCTTTGATGTACTAATAAACATGCTTACGTATTACTAATAAACTGTTAGTTGATGTGGTAAGCAGCCGCACCCAAGAAAAGATGAGAACACAATTTCATATTTTGGGAAGCACACTTATTTGAGAGAGAGTGAGTGACTCTTAAGCTTTGGCCACATGTTATTGACTGACTACTTTTGCAATGCAATAGGCCGCACTTTAATGGATATTAACCATAACAGTAATTCATTTGACAACCATTTTTTCCAATTTTCAAACTTAGAATGACTCTTAAATATATATCCTTTTGGCCTTTTGCTACTTTTTTTAATATAATTTACCATAACGTGGTTTGCTGACATTCATAATTATAAGATAAATTTGATTTTTTTAGAGAGATTAAGGAAGATAATTAAATTACTTTAGGGTATTTTTAATTTTATTTTTTTCTCAAAGTTAATTAATTTGACTAATAAACTAATATATAATCTAAAAATACACAACATATGATATAATTAAAAAGAAAGTCAATTCTATTTTATATTTAGGACCGGAGGGAGTAATTTATATTTGTTTGTGTGTGTGTATCAAATGTGTTTGCTAGCACAATGGTTATCATTCTTTTGGGATCCAAGGGGCTGGGGATCAAATCCCCCTTCATCACCCTTGGCCACACAAAAATTCTCACCGGAGCTCCAGTCAGCAGGGTGGGTCTACCTGTCCAAGCTCCGGTGGCCATCCAGTGAGGGGGGAGTTTATCCTTTCTTAAAAAAAATATTTGAGCGGCAATTTTGTAAAAGTACTAAACTTCAAAATCCTTAATTCATACCTCTTTCTCTATTTGTTCTTTTTTTTTCCTTATTCACATAATCTTTTAGAAATTTTAAAGTTCAAGTGGTATTTTTTTTATCGTTTTCCTATAAGTATTATCTTTTATGTCATTATTATTATTTTTTAATCTAAGCCTCAAATTTGCAGGGATTTATTCTTCAATTTCCTGCAAATTTTTATATTCTAGAGTTGGGTGACAATAATAGTAGTTGTGGACCACCACCTTTAATTCTGAGTAGGTCTCTTTCTATAAATATGGAGGACCATTTATTGTTAGCATTATGCTTGATAGTTGATACGTTAGTTGGCAATACATGTGATGAGCACTGTAGTAAGATGATTTCTAAATTTCCTGAGATTGTTAATTTAGAGAGTATACATTGTTTGAATACATGCGATTATTTGCATAGATGCACCATTGTGTACTTAGTCGCTACTAATATAGTAGTAGGTTTGACCATGTTCACAACTGTTTCCAACAACCGCTGCAAAATTGTTTTTCACGCCTGATTTAATAGCAGATTCTCAATTAAGTGAAATAACTATCAAGTCATGTAGTAGTCTAAGTGTGTGTTTGGTGAGCATCCATGAGCTCATGAGCTCGATTGACAGCATAAGTCCAATTGGCAGTCATAATTTTTTTTAATTGTTTGGGGAGGCTTACAGGCAATTGAGTTTTTGTCAAAACTCAATTGGTGAATGCTCAATTATGAGAAGTTGGAGAAAGAAGTTTTTATTAAAAGCTAATGGTATTTTATGCTAGATTGAGTTGTTTGGAAATTAGTTATATGATATTGGCTTTTCCCATAAAATATTTTTTAAATAGTATGTAGTATGAAAACATATTTTTTTTAAGTGTTTTTAATCCCTTAAAATATTTTTCTAGTTGTACTCACTACTCAGTGTGTTATCAGACTGATTGTAATTTTATCTTTAATGTACTTTTTCAGCTCCAAAAATTAATTTAAAATATTTTTTTGTGCTTTTTAACCACTTAAAATATTTTTTTGATGTTTTTAATCTCTTAAAATATTCTTTCAGCTGTGCCTAATGTGTTATTAGACTTATTGTAATTTTTCCTTTAATATATTTTTTCAGCTCCAAAAATTACTTTAAAATATTTTTTAGGTGTTTTTAACCCTTTAAAATATTTTTTCAGTCGTATCTAGTGTTTGATTAGATTTATTGCAATTTTACCTTTAATGTACTTTTTCAGCTCCAAAAATTATTTTAAAATATTTTTTGGTGTTTTTAACCATTTAAAATAATTTTTCAGTTGTACTCAGTTTTAGGAGATTGACTACAATTTTACCTTTAATATATATTTTTAAATAGTAAAGAGCACCCAAAACTTAGAAACAAGCCCAATTGCCAATCGTTTTTTCTTATATAATCGTTAATTCAAATATGAATCACAATACATAATCTGGCTTTTACCAAAAGTAATATTATAACAAGTTCAATTGAAACAAGCCTTATTATCAATCGCTATTCCAAACACACACTAAACTGCTGCAAAAGCATGTTTCTTTCGGTTAGTTAGGGGTAATTTTGTGCCGAAAGTTTTTATCGAGGGGCAACTTTATCGCGAAAGTTTTTTAGGAGAGATTTTGCCCTAGAAGTATAAAAGGGGAGCAATTTTGATTTGATCGTTATTTCAATTAATTTTAACAGTTAGTTAATTAAGTATATATGCTATCCTGACAGTTCACATATCATCCACGTCAGTTTTGTTAAGGTGTAAATTTGGGTCGAAAGTTTATGTGTCATCTACTTCGTTTTTTTTTAAAGTATTGAGACTATTTATATGGTCTGATCCTAAAAATATACGGAGCTAGCATCCAAATCAATTGAAGTGTTTGTGCTTGTTTCACTATAGAACTAGAAGTTAGGTGAGTTCAAACTTTGGAACTAATTTTCTCTGGGTTAATTTTTGTCTCTGCAAAACCACGCATATAGCTTCAAATTATTCATATTGTTAGCGTTAACTCACGGCACGTTTCTTTCATTAACCGACTTAAATGTTATTTAACATTGATCCATTTATATCTATGTAGAATAATCTTCACGACTTTGAATATACTTTTCTAGAAAAAGATTAAAAAAACAAATCAAAGAAATCAATTTACTTTTCTCATTTCATCTATTGTCGCGGCACACATTTGGTCAATAGCTATGCACACCCATGTTGCACGTGTGAGGCACGAACATGTTAATTTTCAACTTGAGACGACGACACACGGTTTCAACATTTATATAAAACCAGGGCATTCAAAAGGTAATTAAGGGATGAACAATTAGAATAATCTAGAACATCTGACCATATTCTTAGACTTTGTGGAATCTTATTGTGAAATTACTGTAGTACTACATGAATGAAATTAGAGAAAATCCTACAGTAGTGTTCGATGATGTCGAGGAGAATAGCATGTAGACACGGGCACGTGGTTGTTGGCAAATAAAGTAAAAATAATAAACGGAGTAAATACAATGTTTCCAAAAAGTATATGCCTCCATGATGCATACTATATATATATATATATATATTGATCTTAAAGAGGAAATAAAATTCTATATCTTCTATAATACTCATAGTAACACTGTTAATTTATGTTGCATGTTGATCATTAAATGCAATGTGTAGATTGATTGCCCTTCAGGTGATCTAGAGGATTGGAGGATCAAATAATCCCCCCTTTGTCCCTTGGCCCAAAAGTTCTTGTTGGAGCTCCGGCGTCCGGCCGGTTACGGGGAGTTTGTCTTCTTTTTTTTTTTTTTTTTTTTGTAATTTAAGAGCCAATTTTGTGAAATTACAAAATTTCAAAATCCCTAATTCATACCACCTTCTCTATTTGTTTTTTTCCCCTTTACTCATGATCTTTTGAGAATTTTAAAGTTTAAGTGATGTTTTTTTCTCTTTTTTTCCTATCAAGTTTTATCTTTTATGTCGTCATTATGTTTTTGAATCCAAGTGTCAAATTTGCCGGGATTTATTCTTCAATTTCCTGCAAATTTTTTATATTCTACAGATGGGTGAAAATAATAGTTGTCGATCGGACCACCACCATTAATTTTGAGTAGGCCATTTGATCTTAAGCCAGCCAATACTATTATTAATGTGAGAGATAGTATTCTTCCTATAAATATAGAGGACCATTTATTGTTAGCATTATGAGTGATGCGTGAGTTAGTTGGTGATACATGTGGTGAGCACTGTAGTAAGAACTAAGAAGATTTCAAAATTTCCTGAGATTGTTAATTTAGAGAGTACGTAGTATACATTGTTTGAATACATGTGATTATTTGCATATGTGTACATGTTTCGTGGCTACTAAAGTAGTGGCAGGTTTGACCATGTTCGCAACGGTTTCTAGTGACTGCTACAAAACTGTTTGTCATGCCTGATTTAGTAGTAGATTCTCAAATCACTATTAAGTCATATAGTAGCAGTCTAAACCGCGACAGAAGCATGTTTTTTTTTTTTTTTTTTTTGTAGTGATGATGATTATGCTGAGGCAGTTGATCATGTTTGAGACTATTTATATGGTTTGATCCTAAAAATTGATGGAGCTAGTATCCAAATTAAATGAATTGTTAGTGCTTTTTTCAATATAGTTCTAGAAGTTAGATGAGTTCAAACTTTGGAACTAATTTTCTTTGGGTTACTTAATTTTCGTCTCTGCAAAACCACACATATAGCTTCGAATCATTCATGTTGTTAGTATTAAGTCACAACACGTTTCTTCCATTAACCGATTTAAAAGTTAGGGGAAATTCCAGAAAAATATTATTTGAACCTCAAAATCCTAAATTAGTGATTTGACAAAAACTTACATTGTCAATCTCATTACTCTTTTTGTCAATCCTATGTAGACACAGGCATGTGGTTGTTGGAAAATAATAAGTAAAAATACTCAACAGAGTAAATACAATGTTTCCAACAATATGCGCCTCCATAATGTATACTATATATATTGATCTTAAAATCGAAATATCATTCTATATATTTTATGATACTCGGAGTAACACTATTAAAAACCGTTTTGTGAGCAACCATTTTTGGAGAAAATAATTATGACGCTGTTAGTATATTCTATTTATTTTGACACCAATAAATATCAATATCTATATTTATCACTATCTTTATTTGATTATCATGATTATTTATCGCTTTCTTTTATATGATTCAATATCAATATTTTATATTTTATATTCATAAAGTATTAGTTGGCCCCATGATTCAAGCAATTATCATAATAATATTTAGCTCATAAATGAAGGAGTTATCATAATCATAATTCAAACTAAATCTATAAGAAGCTTAATTTTCAAGAAATATAGTTAACCTCATGATTATAGTAATACTTATATATATATATTAACATCTTCAATGTATTCCATTTTGTGTTCTCCGTTCTTCATTGTTAGTGATCTCAATTCTTCATCCCCACCATCAGGTTAGGTCATCCTTACGAACTCATTAGGGATATTGAAAACTGTAGGAATACTTGAGCTATCGTTGTTTAGGTTATCAGGAAGTGGACGATGACTAAAAAGACATCACCTTTTGATGTATGGACAGTTGGCATGATTTTGGCCAATCGGTAGGCTTGTGACTCACGCCTATTTGATTATTGAGTTTTGGGTTTTTTGTGCTCTTTGTGTTATGGCAATGGTATTCTTCATGTAGGGTCATAGGATTAAGGGTATAGTTACACAGAAAGGGTACCTTCAGAGATTCATTCAAGACTTCGTAGGGGGAGGTATAACCGTTAGAGAACTTCAAGGTTATGCCTAATGTTGATGGCTTCAAATTATGCAACCACCCTTGGAAACTTACTTTGCATGGCATGACATACTTTATTGAATTTGATATGCTAGTGGCATTCATTTAGCTTTTTACCCATAAAAAACATTGCCACCTATACACCATCAAACAAGGGATTGATTGGTTCGTTCCAATTAGATGTGCCTAATTAAAATCATTTTATGTTTAGATAACCACAGCTATTAATTGACAGACTAAACTAAATTCTCAGGGAGAAAAATATTTTGACCAATTATTTTTTGAGTGGAATCAACATTTTAATTTAGAATCACTTAGAAATCTTGAAAACTCTAAATTATATATAGCAACTCCTTGATCTTTGATTTATGGGAATTAAAACTTTTGTCTATTGGAATTTTTGGCCAAATATACATTTAAGTTTAAATGTGTAATTTAGCTTAGGCGTTTTAATTGTGAAAATAAAACACATCATATTGACAATATTTGATCGTTCGTTCATTTAATATAACGGATTCTTTCTTGCAAATTACACCAAAAAAAAGACATTCAAAGATGATTAGGTGGATTTTTACTTTGAAAAATATTTACCTTTTGGATCCCTTATACACCGTGATTGACAATATTAAATTGTTTGTTGAATTTATCAAAAATATAAACACAACCAAATTAGGCCAAAAAACGGAGATTTTGAGTTGAATAACAGATCAACAAGCAATAAGCAATACATTTGAGTCTTTTAGTATAAAAATATATTGGCCATTTAAAATAGATGGTTATAAAATAATTACATGATTTATTATGATCACAAATAAATGTTGCTTATTGTGTGCTTACAATAAAAAAATGTCCACCCATAAAGACAAAATTATATAATAAATATTACATATCTCATAAAATAATGCTTTAAATCCATAAACTATCCTTCTGCGCTTGTAAAAGTTTCAAAAGCTCAAAATGCTATATAAGAACTTTTCCGTACAATGCATCGATAGCAATGCTTATTATATATATAAAGGGAACTATCACATGAATCAATTTAGTATATATTTTTAATATATTCGGTGGATATAATATTAACTTTATAATAAGCCTTTATTCACAAGCCTATGTGAATCATGAGATTCATTCTTTGCATGGTACCCGACTATACATGAATAAGACTCATTCTGATATTAAACATTGAAGCTAGCTAGTTAAGAGTTTTATTTAAGAATTACTCTCTCTCCTTTTCTTTTCTTTTTTTAAGAGCAAACAATGGGGTTTACTTTAGTTCTGATTATAAAAATTTTAAATATTTTTGTCTATCAAATTTATAATTATTTTTAAAGTATCTTTATTGATTATTGCTCATATGAAAGGGGTTTTGATCAAGAGTAATTTCAATACATGCACATTATTAAAAATGATTTTTTAGTAAAATTAATATACATTTATTATAAATAACTAATTTCTTTAATATCTGTAAATTATATATCTAACACTTACCATATTAGAACATAAGGCAATACTTTTTTCCTAAACCATCCAATACGCAAATAATTAAAAAAAACATTGCAGAAAAATTAATCCGCCGTACATTTTTACAAATAACTAACTAATTTTCTTACTTTCTATAAATTAATTATCTAATTTCTACATAAATGTTTTGTTGCTAATCAATTTAATTAAATGCTGGAGAGTGAGTGGCACGTACCCATGCATATAGATATGAAGTTATGAACAACTATAGGGACTTGTATCCGTTTGATAGGGGACGAGCTTTGACGCTGACCCCTAACTACACACTAATATTATTCAGATTTTATTTATTCATATATATGTAGATCTTCTAGATTTTTTTTTTGAAAATTATATCAATAATTCAATTCGGTGGTTGTTGTATCAATGAGCACTTGTGTATATATAGATATATATTTCAAGCTCATTACAAGGCGTCTCGGGAGTATGATTGTCACATCAAATGGGATGAGAAAATATGCATAATTTAAAAAGATTCGAAATCAATATAATAAACATGTTTTATTTTTATTTTTTTTTGGAAAAAAATAAGTAGGTGGGTTAAAATTATTTTAGAAGTTTGATCATGGCCGGCCATCTCAAAATGTCGGCAAAAAACAATTAACATTCGCACTACTTTGGAATGACCGAATCTGTGAAACTATCAAATTTTAAAGTTGAGAGGAAGGAATCACATGAGATTGAGAATACTTTTTTTCTTTAAATATAATGTGCAGTAGTCATGAACATAACTCTATATAGCAGTAATAATATTTTTTTTTTTTGGCCATTTCATTCTTTGAGGATTAAAAAAGTGAGATTGAAATGAAATATTTGGACAGGTCAATCAATTTTGAATTTTTTTTTTGGCCAGACAATCAATTTTGAATTGATTATTTGTACCTTGCGAGGCCAGCTTTTGAGGGCCAGAATAACCAAATTCATAAATTCATTGGCTTTATATCTGATCAGTCAGATCAATTGGCTCCTATTCCTCTAATTTATACATTGGCGATTAGCCTCAACCTCCTGTACTTTTATGTGTCTGTTTGAAACCCGTTTGGATCCAAAAAAAATTTATCTGGGGGTTAAAAGCTCCAAAAGCTCATTTTATGTGTTTGAGAAAGCTTTTGGGATGGCTTAGCTTATGAAGTAAATTGAGCTTTTATGAAAAAAAAAAAGTCACTTCTGACACCGCCAATCCAAACTCAAATCACATCTACAAAGCTCATTTTTTTCTATATGACTTTTCCAAAAGCCCATCTACAAAAAAAGCTCATTCTCCACCACTAATCCAAACAGGCACTAAATCGGACGAAAGTAAAAGTTAATATAAATAATGGCATATTCAAAAATTAAAAGCTAAATTATACAAAATTCTCCGTATATAATCCCTAATATTTTAAAGTTTAAACCTCACTTTGACAAAAAAAGAAAAAAGAAAAATTTAACCCCCTCACCTTTTATTTTTTGATTACAAGCACTTTACCGTTAACTGATCATTATCTCTTCAACAGAAATTGTCACATCAAATAAGTATATGACACATAGTATCTTGTGTGAATTGCTAATTTTACAAAAAATTTCTGAACCTTGATCACTAATAGATAATCCCTTTGAACTTTCATTACTACAAAAAGGTTGAAAGGTGGCGCACATATTGTGGCCCTTCCTTAATGAAGTGCCACAGCTGCTCATTTATTATTTTTTTTATATTTTATGTTTTTTTTTACCAGCTGTGGCGCCTGGGAGGGTAGGTGCCACAGCTGGTATGGTCAAGTGTGGCGCCTGGCTAGGCAGGCGCCACACTTGACCAGGTGGAACCAGCTGTGGCGTCTGGCACGTCAGGCGCCACACTAGCTTATGGTCAGGCAGGCAGGCGCCACACCTGACTCATTTTTTTAAATTTTTTTTATTTTTGTCAGGGGTGGCGCCTGACCAGGCAGGCGCCACCCCTGACCCTTTTTAAAAAAAAAAATTTTTGTCAGGTGTGACACCTGCTTGGTCAGGCGCCACCCCTGACCCTTTTTTTAAAAAAAAAATTTGGATTTCCTATCCCTTCCCCACCAATCAGAACCCATCCCGCCCCCACCCCCTTATCCTCTTGTTTTCCCGCCCCCCCAATCACTTTCCTTTTCCCGCCTACACCCCCATCTCTTTTTTTACCTTTTTCTCTATCTTTAATCATTCCCTCTCTCATTTTCACTTTCATCTATCTGTGCGTGCTCTCCCCTTCCTTCCATTTTCTTATCTTCACATCTTAAAACTACACCCACACGCGCACACGTCTTTATTTTTTCCCAACTGCCAACCCCACTCCTTTCCCTATTATTCCCTTTTCTTTGTATTGTCTACAACTTTTTGGTCCCCATTCCATTTGGTAGCTCAAATTTCTTCCTTCCCTCACTGAAGATTGCGTCACCAACGGTAATTACGTGGTGCCCCACTCCACTGCACTGATCAACCTGTAAGTTCAACTTGCGTTTTCTTTTTATTAATTTTTTTTTTCATGTTGTTCTGCTTTTTTTTTTTATGGCATGCTTGCGATGCGCTTTGTTTTCCCTGTTATGACACGCATGCTTGTATATTTATATGTCATATATAGTCATCTTCTTCATGCATGGTGTTATTATACTAGTACATAAACCAAATTAGAAATAGGCATGTACATAGTATGTAATTTCATCAACACAGGAACAAAATAAAGAATGTAAATAACAAAGACGTGTGTGTTGTTTCTTTGCTCTTTTCGCTCTCTCTCTCTCTCTCTCTCTCTCTCTCTCTCTCTCTCTCTCTCTCTGTGTTAGATTTTTATTTTTCTGTGGGTGGACCATCGATCTCTAGTTTTGTTTCTTTGCTCTTTACACAACACCTATATATATATAATATACAAATGTGTGTGTTGTTTGTGCGTGTATACTATATATATTCCCATTACTAGAGACTTATCCCCATTGTAGGCGTGTGTGTACTGTGTTTTAGCTCTCACTAGTTCTAAGAAATTAATGCAACAAGTTACAAGAACAATGAAACAATTGAATTTATATGTTATATATAACCATAAATTTGAACGACAGTAATTAATATACAAGTGACTTGAAATTAGATAATCAAATTAACTTTTAATAATACTGCTATTTCTTTTAAAACTTCTTCAAATTATTTGTTTTCCAAAAATCAAAATCATTTATTTAATATTATTTCACGTATTTAATATATATTTGTGTTAGTGCTATTTTGTAGAGGTAATAAAATAATTTTTTGTATTATCTTATTAAACTATAATAGAGAAAATCCCATCTAAACCCAATGAAAATAGGAAAATTGAAATCAGGATAATAAATTGAATAATTCGTTAATTGAGTCATTAACTTATTTAATAATTTTAAAATATGGATAAAATGACTTTAATATATCAATATATATCAATGTTAATATTTAATAAAATAAAATATAATTTTTTTATATTGTTTAACTTTAAATATATTAACTAAAACCGTAAGGGGAAAAACATACAATAAGGAGATAATTAATGTTGGGAATATGCTTTCTTTTTCTTTTTCATTTTATTTTATTTTCTTTATTTTTTTTTCTGAATCATATTTTTTTTTTGAAATAAGCTAATCATATTTGATTTTATTATATATTGATGTTTATTACACATATTATTATTAAAAAAAATAACTTAGAACCTCAAATATTTTATTGATTTTTTTATGTTTAATTTGTGTTTGTAGTTTCACTTCATCAGTCTATTGAAGCTTCTATTTACGGTATGTTTTTAAAATTTTGAGCTTACAAATGTGATTTTAGTTGAATTTAATAGTTATAATTTGTAGGTGTTCTAATGATTGTTATTGATTAATTGCATAAGCAAAATAATTATTTATATAGTCTTAACACTTGTATTTTATTTATTGAGTTGTAATGTTTTCTAATTTAACTATGATATATTGTGGCAAATATGGTTTCTTTTGTTATGAGTTGTAAAAAATTATTATAATACCTGGAAATAATTAATGAATTATTTGGCAATTTAAACATTCAATTTAAGACTTAGAAAACTTCAATTATGAAGATTCATGTGGTGTATGTTATTTTAAATTAAAATTGGTAAGAGAATATAAAAGTAATTAGTAAATGCAATAGTCATACAACTAACCATGTATTTTTTTAAAAAAATAGATTGAAGCCCATAGATGGATCGTAAATGGATGTCATCTAATCGATGTTCAAGGGAATATATAGATGGGGTGAAGGATTTTATTACATTTGCAACTGAGCACACAAAAGATCCTGGCAAAATCTTATGTCCTTGCTTATCTTGTTGTTTTGGAAAGCGGATTAGTCAACTTGATTTGCTAGATCATTTAGTGTGTTATGGTATTGATCAAACATATATACGATGGACAAGGCATGGTGAGACCAACGATGCATATAGTGATCGGGTGCATACCACGGGTGGTGCCTCGGATGAATTTGATCAAAGCATGTTTGATGAAGATGATGATCTTGAAGAAATGGTAAATATGGTTGAAGGGGTGCTTCATAACTGCCCTAACGAATATGAGAAGTTGAAAGGTGATGCAGAGAAACCATTATATGTCGGAAGTACTAAATACACAAGATTGCTAGCAGTGTTGAAGTTGTACAACTTTAAAGCTCGCTACGGATTGAGTGATTCAGGTTTCACCGCATTGCTTGAACTGTTGCAAGATATGCTTCCAGAAGAAAATGTACTTCCTACGAAGACATACGAGGCAAAGCGAATTCTTTGCTCTACAACCGGTATGAGATATGAGAAGATACATGCATGTCCTAACGATTGTGTATTATTTCGAAATTAGTATGCAACGTTAGAGAAGTGCCCTAAATGCAACGCATCTCGATATAGGAAGAAGAAAGGAAAAAGTCCTTTGAAGGTGCTATGGTATTTTCCCATTGTTCCAAGATTCAGGCGACTGTATAGTAATGCAGAGATTGCTAAGCAGTTGACATGGCATGCAGATGAAAGGATTAAAGACATGAAGCTTAGGCACCCTGCAGACGCTCCTCAATGGAAAAAAATTGATCATGAGTACCCTGACTTTGCTGATGAAGTCAGGAACCTTCGCCTTGCATTGTCAACTGATGGAATTAATCCGCACGGTGTTCAGAGTAGCACACATAGCACGTGGTCGGTGATATTGATGATTTATAACCTTCCTCCACACTTAATCATGAAACGCAAGTTTATAATGTTGTCCATGTTAATTTCTGGGCCAAGGCAACCTGGGAATGATATAGATGTATACTTGGCTCCTTTAATTGATGACTTGAAGCTGCTTTGGGATGAAGGTGTTAGTGTGTATGACGGGTACATGGAAGAAAGTTTCACTTTGAAAACCATGTTGTTTGGCACAATTAATGATTTCCCTGCTTATGGAAATTTGTCAGGATACAGCGTCAAAGGATATGACGCATGCCCTATATGTGAAGATGACACTCATTCAGTGTAACTTCATCATTGTAAGAAAAATGTTTACATGGGGCATCGAAGATTCTTACCATCACAACATCGTTGGAGGAAGTGGAAAAAGCCTTTCAATGGTGATGCAAAAGAAGGTAGCCCGCCGAAGATGTTGACCGGTTCCCAGGTGTATTCCAAGGTAAAAGACTTGGATAACAATTTTGGCAAGCCTTTTGCAAAACAAATCGAGACAAGCGGTTGGAAGGAAAAGTCTATTTTCTTTGAACTTCCATATTGGAAGTCTTTATATGTGAGGCATTTTCTTGATGTGATGCACATAGAAAAAAATATCTGTGATAGTCTAATTGGCAAGTTGCTTAATATCCAAGGCAAAAGCAAGGACAGTGTCCATTCGAGGTTGGATTTAGTGAACTTGGGAATTAGAGAAGAGTTGGCACCGATTGAGCAAGGGTCTCGTACCTATCTACCGTCGGCGGCATACACTCTGTCGAGGAAAGAGAAGAAATTGTTTTGTGAGTTTCTGCAAGGAATTAAAGTTCCCGAGGGCTACTCTTCAAATATAAAGAACCTTGTATCGGTAAAAGAGTTGAAGTTAAAGAACCTTAAATCTCATGATTCTCATGTGCTCATGCAAAATTTCCTACTGGTTGGCATACGATCCATTTTACCCAAAAATTTAAGGAACACTATCACGAAACTTTGCGTGTTTTTCAAGTTGATCTGCAGTAAAGTGGTTGATTCAACCAAGTTACAAGATTTGCAAAGGCTGATTGTGTGTACTCTGTGTGAACTTGAAATGTATTTTCCACATTTTTTTGACATTATGGTACATCTAATTGTACACTTGGTCAAAGAGACTCAATTGTGATGTCCGGTGTACTTGAGATGGATGTACCCAAATGAGCGATTCATGAAAATATTAAAAGGGTATGTGAAAAATAGATACCTCCCAGAGGGTTGTATCGCTGAAAGTTACATGGTTGAAGAAGCAAGTGACTTCTTTGCTGATTTTCTATCAAATATTGACCCTGTAGGGATCCCCAAGTCCCGTCATGATGGCCGAAGATCAGGGAAAGGAACAACGGGGAGCGATGTAATAACGATATCAGCGATTGAATGGGACCAAGCCCACTTGTATGTCCTACATAACACTGATGAGGTCGAACTGTATGTAGAAGAACACAAGGATGCTCTCCGATTGGTACATGGTGATAGGAATGAAAATTTATTAACAACAAAACACAATAAACAATTTGCAGGCTGGTTGAAAAATCGTATTAACGATGAGATGGAGAGGAATCCTGAATCAGTTTCTGAAAAATTGAAGTGCCTGTCGAAGGGACCGAGCTTACATGTATTATCTTACAATGGTTATGCAATCAACGGTTACACATTCTATACACAAGACCATGATACACAGAGCACGATGCAGAATAGTGGGGTAACACTTGTTGCTGATTCTTGGCATAGATCCAGTGCTAAAGACACACACCCTGTCTATGCATCAATGTCATACTTTGGTGTCATTGAACGCATATGGGAGTTAGATTACTCTATGTTCAGGGTCCCAGTCTTCAAATGTAAGTGGGTTAACAACAACAGTGGATTGTGGATAGATGACTTAGGCTTTGTGCAAGTGGACCTTTCTAAGGTTTGGTATGAAGATAATCCTTTTATTTTAGCAGCACAGGCAGAACAAGCATTTTACATTCCTGATCCTGCTAAGAAGAATTGGTCTATTGTACTTCCATCCAACAAGAATCGTCAAGCAGAAGTTGATTTTGAAAGTAATGAATATTTGAACATCAATAATGATGATCCTTCGTTTGAGAATTTGTGGTCAACAGAGATTGATATAGATGGAGATGCAGATGAAGATGAAGATGGAGATGGACCCGTATACGTGAGACATGATTATGAAGAGGGAACTTGGGTCAAGAGGAACACAATTCTCAATTCAACACAAATTCTGAAGAATAAAATTTTAAATCAGACGAGAAAAAGGAAAAGATAATGATTGCCTTGACTTGTTTACTTGTACGTATGTTTTTATAAATTTCAAAATAATTTGCTTTCGTTGACATACAAGACCATTGTGCACTGATGTTTTGATTTGGTTTATTTCACTTGCAGGAGTATGGACTCACCACATGATGACATTGATAATGTTCCCAGGCACATTGGTAGACAAAGATTTGAGGAGAACGTCAGACGTGGCAGGACAATTATGGCGAGGTTGATCAGACTGAGAAGTAACGGAATCAAGTTACAACTGGATTGGAATGAAAATGGAAACCCGTTTGGCAAGAACAGTACCTCCTTAAATAACTTCATCGGGACTACGGTTCGAGACAGAGTCCCTATTACAGTTCAAAATTGGAAAATGGTAAAGAAAAGTTACGAGGATGAGATCTGGGCTAAAGTACAGGTAACACCTTCATTATATAATTGTTCGGTTTTCTTTGTTTCATTTCGTTTTAATCTTACATATTATATATGTTTTTTGACTTGTTTACAGAGTATTTTTATTATTGATGATGATCGGAAGAACTTCGTAATAAGAAATATGCGAAAGTTTCGTTCTGATCTTGTCAAATATTTCTTGAGGGATGATAATGATGATATCATTACTACACCGCCTTATCCATTGTATGAAGGAATCATCACTCAAGAAATGTGGGATGAGTTTATTAGAACACATACAACTCCTGATTTCCTGGTAAGGGGATTTGTTTATAACTCCCATATTACGTGTAATGTATGTATTTGTAAGTAACATTTATATATTTATATGAATAATTTTGATCTAACTAGGAGTTGAGCGAGAAAAATCGAGATAACGCGACCAACATGACATATCGGTACACACAAGGACCTGTTTCATACGCACGGTTATAAAGAAAAATGGTACGAACTGATGATTATTTCATTCGTAATAAAAATTGTATGAATATCATTTAACTTCGACTAACTTCGATGTGCAGATACAAGAATCAGGCTCAAATATTACGCAGGTTCCACGACATGATCTGTGGGTAGCTGGTGTCACAAATAAGAAAGGTGAAATTCATAGTGAAGAAGCAAGAAGAGTAGCTGAATATTGTGTAAGTATTCAATTATATTATGCGTTCAATAAATAATTGGCTTTACTTAAATGAACTCCATTTATAATAACTAATTTTCATTGTAATTCTTTTTGGGAAAGCGACAAATGACACAGGAGGATCTTGCGTTGGCGACCTGCGTTGGCGAACTCCATTTACAAGTACCCGAGTATGATGGTCGTGTTCGGGGTACTGGTTTTGCAGTCACCCCATCAGCATACTTCGGATGTCAGAAGCGCTCGAGTAGAAGTGATGTTTCTCACCTGTGTGACGAGATGGCTAGCTTTAAGCATCAAATGCAAGAACTTCAACAACAAATGCGCTACAAGGAACAACGAGAAGAACAATTCACCGAACAAATGCGTTTGATGCAAGAACAGAATGCGTTGTTAACAACGCAAATACAACAGTTGGTCCAGGGTAGGCCAACACCAAATGTTCCGTTCTGTGATAGCCCAAGTTTCAGAGATAGCTGCAATTCCATGCCTAAAGTCCCTTTTCCTTCGGTAATTAATTTCTTTTCTACTTAACTTTATGTTAAATTATAATTAAGTGAACTTTAACATATTAACTCTATTTTCCTTAGGGCGAATTTCAATGCAAGCTATATGTCGAGCAAGCATCCAAGCACGCGGTTGCAGTGGGCGTTGCCTACAACACTGGTGATGACATACTGCACAATTCACCGTTGCCCGATAACACACTCCGGGTAAGGGTTGACGTCTGCACGAACGAAGACGCCCTCTTACCGATCCCGTCTCGGGATGGGCAAAATAAGGTGGCAGATGTTGTAGGTGGCTATGTTGCTTGGCCAATAGGTCTTATCGAGCCATGTGAAAAGGTCGTTCATTCAAAATTCCCTGCACTTTTCTTTCGAACTTTCATCTCAAACTGTGATTTAATTTTCTGAATTGCGCAGGGTAAGATTTCAAAGTCTTCAACAACACAACCCAAGTCAAAAGCATCGGCTAGCCAACAGAGCAGAAGAAGACAGACCTCATTTCTCGATCAATTAATATCGATTGCACCACAATTGATCGGTGAGGGAGTAGTGCAATTACGTATTCCAAGACATATCTACATTGTTGGTGGTCTAGTTGATTATGTTACTGTCGAGGTCGTGCAGGACATATGTGTTCGTGATTGGGTTAGTGCTTCGGCTATCAACATCTGGATAAGGTACTTCACTATCATCGTTTATCACTGTTTTTAATATATCTCGTTCCATTTCTTTTGTTTCTCATGACACTGTATGTTTTATACCAGGCATTTGGACCAGGACGTTTTAATGGATACACACAGGGTCCAATTCGCATTTGTCAACCCTTTTCTTGTTGGTCATCATGAGGGTAAAGTAGATGTAACTGCGCAGTCTAATGAGCTGAAAGATTACTTTAGCAAGAAAGCAACAGCAAATACATTATTTTTAGTGCCGTATAATACGGGGTAAGTTATTATTGGTACAATTTTTGTTTTTATTGTTTAACTTCTATCATAACATGATTGTTCAAAAAAAATTTTTAAAATATATTTTAGGCGCCATTGGATATTGATCGTTATCAATCCAGTGGAACCTTCAGGCCCTCGCATTTATTATGTGGATCCTCTAAAAAATGGTCTTCCACAAGACCGTTTTGATATGTTGCTATTGATAAGTAGGTAAGTATACGTGCCTATGTATAAATATTTGCGAACGTGATTGAATAACCAAAAGTAATCATTTTCTGTTTCTTTTGTTAGCGCATTGACTGCGTATCGGTCGTCTATCTCGTTAAACTATTCTAAAGCTACTGATCCCCGCCTTAGCTATCCTTGGAAGAAGATACAGGTATTGATATTTGACTTTACTTAGACTTTGTTAGTAAACACTTTTTATTCATGAACAGAGTTAAATATTGCATTATATTTTTGCAGTGCCCTTTCCAACCTAATGACAATGATTGTGGGTACTATATCATGAAATTTATGAAGGATGTTATTATGCATGATCAACCATTTATTCCTCAAAAAGTAAGTCATTTAGTTGCACTTCATATTGTGTTGTAATGAAATTGAATTAGTGCTTGACAATTATATTTTACTGATTTTAATCCGTTCTAACTTGTGTCTGATTGTATATATCTGTAGTATTATGAAGATCAACGTTGTGACGCTTTGACAGACCATCAGGTTAATGAAGTGATTGAGGAATGGTGTGAATATGTGTTTAGGCAAATCTCTAGGTAGCTATATATACTATTAAATTCACTAGCTGGTCTTTTTTGTGTTGTTTCTAATTGCCAATTGTTGTGTCATGCATATTTGTTGAAGTTGAATTTGTTGTATTATATTTCATTCAGCTCGGTTTACAGTATATTGTATAACAATTTTCAGTACTACTTTAGCTAATCAATCATTTGTTGGTATCATTTTAAAGTTATCTATTATTGTTCTTATTAAACCTTGTAGACTATAATTATATATGCATGGGAGATATATATGAGGAAAAAATATGCTAAAAAAAAAACCAATACGAAGAACCCAAAAAATATGAGGAAAAAATATGCTACAAAAAAACCAATACGAAAAATTAAAAAAAAAAAAAAAACACCTCCTGTGGCGCCTGGCTGGCCAGGCGCCAGAGGAGGTTATTTAAAAAAAAAAATTTAAAAATCTGTGGCGCTTCCAAGCGCCACAGCTTTTTTTAGTAGCGTCCAGATAGGTGGCATTTCGCTAGCGCCACAGCTAATGCAATTATAAGCGTCACAGCTTTGCTTTTTTGTAGAATTTAACCCCCTCACCTTTTATTTTTTGATTACAAGCACTTTACCGTTAACTGATAATTTTCTCTTCAACAGAAATTGTCACATCAAATAAGTATATGACACATAGTATCTTGTGTGAATTGCTAATTTTACAAAAAATTTCTGAACCTTGATCACTAATAGATAATCCCTTTGAACTTTGACCGATTACAAATAACTCTTTGACATTTCAAAACTTAAATTTAACTCTCTTAAAAATTGGAAAAATTACAATCAGGTCCCAAAGAATAGACTTAATGGCAAGTTGGCAATTAGGTCCCTCGAAATCATCAAATTGCAGTAAAGTTAGAAGGGATTTGAATGCTATTAATTCCAAACATGAAAGTACAATTTTACCCTTTTGTTAGAAATGACAAGTTCAGAGCAACCAATGACAAGTTTAGAACATCTAACAATGATTAATTGCATGCTGCCTTTATGATCTATGTTGTTGTTTCATTGAGTGTGTGGGAGGGTATGAATTTATGCTACAATGATTGTACTATAATTTTGTGTGCCTAGACATGGATAAATGGAAATGATGAAGCTTTATATGTTTATAACTCATATTATGCGATTTCAAAATATGTTATCAATATAATGATATAAAGTTGTTAATGTTGCTCATGTTGTAAGTAATAACAACTTTGATTGGCAAGGTGATAGAAAATATGGCTAGTACATTTGGAAAGCATATATTATGTTTCTTGCATATAGGGGGACAATTTTTAAATGGCGGAGAATATGGTTTGCAATATGTGGAGTGTAGCGTTAGAACAAAAACCATAAAGGAAGGTATTACGTATGAGGAGTTGAGAACAATTGTAACATCAATTGTTAGAAAAAAAAAGTAGAATTTTCATGAAATTTACGCTGAATTTTGATGCAACAACCTTTATGGATCTTGTAAATGGCGAATCAGTAGAACATTTTATTAAATTCAATGGAGAAAATGGTCATGTGTATGTAGGAGAGAATGTGGATGACAATATACAACCAACTAGGGATGATGCAATAGAACAACATGTATAAGTTGTATTTGTGGCTTGAATTAATATTTTTTGTAGTCACTTGTTGTGCAAGTTGTCATTGAATATTCTAAACTTGTCATTACTAACAAAGGTGCAAAATTGTACTTTCATATTTGGAATTAATAGTACTCAGGTCCTTTGGGACTTTATTGTAATCTGATGAATTCAAGAGGCCTAATTGTCATTAAGTCTGTTAATTGGAACTTAATTACAATTTTTCCTTAAAATTTAATTTATAATATTAAATCACTTGTCATTAATTTTATCATATTAATAATTTTATTAAGATTTTTACCATCTTTTGTCAATTAAAATAACTTTTTTATTGTAAAAACTAGAAGAATAATAATTAAAAAAATATAAAAATAAAATTTTGAACCTCTTATTCAATAAAAAATCTGCAACTTTTTCTTTTAATATTTTAAAAAATATTTTGCACTAAAAAGGTTATTTTAATTATCAAACAATACTAAAAATCTTAATAAAATTATTAAGATGATAACAGTAATGGTTTAATATAAAAAAATCAAATTTTTAAGGGAATTGAATTTAAATTTTGAAATGTCATGGTGTTTGTAACCGATGAAAGTTTAAGGGGTTATATGTAACTAATCAAAATTCAAAAGAGTTTTTGTAAAATTAACAATTTACGTAGGATGCCATATGTCATTTGTTAATATGACAAGATACTTTTTTTAAAAAGATAACGGTCATTTAACGGTAGAGTACTTATAATAAAAAATAAAAGGTTGGGGAGGTTAAATTTAGACTTTAAAATATCATGAGGTTATATGCAACTGACCTAAAATTTATGGGGTTTTGTATAATATAGCTAAAATTAAAATATAACCAAAAAAGGGATGATAATTTAAATTTTAAAAATTTTAATATTTGAGAAAATTGATAAAAAAAATTTGACGAGGCACATTGAATTTGCAAAGTTTGTGAAAGGAAAATTTTTAAAAAATTTACTACGTAGTATTTAAGAAAATTGATAGAAAATCTGTTATGAGCGCTTGCAAAATTGCAAAGTTTGTGAAAATAAATAGGGCTAATATAATATTTAATTCTTTAAATATGCTCTTATTGTGGTTTTGTCCCTTAAATTTTAAACTATAGGTTTTGATTCATCAAGTTTTATATTCTTTAAAAACATTTATCTCTATAATTTAATAAAGACATGAATCATTTTCCCCCTTAAAGGACTAAGAGCCTGATTTGAAATTTAAGGGATCAAAAAATATATTTACCCAAATAAATACTTTTAATCACTTAACATGAGCTTGTTATTCCACTTATATATATATATATATATATATATATATATATATTTACACGACAAAGCAATAACAATATTTAGATCTGCAATTACATGTTTTATGGGTGCTCAACATAACTACCACAACAAAAACAGAGTCACACACACACACACACACACACACAGAGTAAATATGATGAAATATCTTAAAAATTTCATTATTCTTGTATTTAAAATGTATTTTATTGATAACATATTAGTCTGATCTCTGATGTAAAATTAACATATTCTTCACCAAGAAAAATCGGATTATAGTAATAAAAAGTAACGTTGCAGTTAATTAATTTAATTCTCGGTTTGGATATATATATATATATAGATTCAGATTACTATTACTTTTATTTATTTTATTTTTATTTTATTGTGTATTAAATAAGCGTCTTTGTCTATTTATTATTGCATTAAACTCGCACGGCAGCTTTCCCTTTTGTTGCTTTAATTCATTACTCCTACATATACATATTATTTGTTGGTCTGCAAGCTGCCAAAATATTGCATGAGATGTTTTTTCATTTCTTGCAGGCAACTTCTCATTCACAAACACACATAAATAAATTAAAAAAACTCTATAATAACTTCTGTATCCAAAAAAAAAAATCTTTAGTTATATAAACTTCTCATTCACGAAATCAAATTAAATCTCCCACCAAACTTTATCAGCTTATTAATTAATTTTCCCTCACGTTATTATTTCTCCTACCTCTCTATATCTCTTTCTTATCAAAACTGTATGTACAAACAAGGCATATATATGTGTGTGTGTACCCAGCGTGTGTCATTGAATAACCAGCAGGTTTTCTGCAAGAAAATGGAAAGCATATACATAATATTATTATTACCTTCTTTGCTTTTGGCAACGTCTCATTTTGTTTTTGTTGTTTGCGATAATAATAATAAGTTCTCTGCAGTGATAGTCTTTGGAGACTCTTCTGTTGATTCTGGAAATAACAACAAGGTCGCCACCGTTCTCAAGAGCAACTTCAGGCCATATGGCCGTGACTTTGTGGGCGGCCGCCCGACTGGCCGCTTCTCCAACGGCCGTGTTCCGCCGGACTTCATCTCCGAGGGGCTCGGCATCAAACCCTACGTGCCTGCCTACTTGGATCCCTCATACTCCATCAAAGATTTTGCCACTGGTGTTTGCTTCGCTTCTGCCGGAACTGGTTATGATAATGCAACTTCTGATGTGCTTGTAAGTCTCCGTCGTCGTTCGTTCTTATGTTTTTGTCTCTTTAATTTCTAGCACCTAGAGAAGTTAGGGTTTAATTTATTGAATGCTTTGTACCAAAAATAGCCAGGAATATACTACGTATCGTAGTGTTTTTGTCGGTGATGCTTTCAAAAATTTAATTCAGATTTAATTTGCATGTATGTACGTAAGTCATTATATATTCTTTGTTTGAGTTTGAAAGATATATATATATATATATATAATTAATTTCAAAACTTATTTAACAATTCGAGTGCGCTCTTCAAATTCTGCCAATTTTTCACAAATGTAGGTAGAATGCACTTATAAATTATCATATTAAAGACTCATTTAAATAATGTGTGTGATTAATTACTTGTTATATGATAATTAAACCATACATGCATATCTACTACATCTATTTTTCTACGAAATTAAAATAGAGGATCCATGTCGCATGAGTTCGGTTGACCCAAAAAAAAAATGGCATGAGTTCATAATATATATGTTTTATTGTTAAACTTCAATGTTTTTTGTTTCTTGTAAGAAAAAAATTATAAACTTAATATTTTGATTTCATTTTTCTAAAAGTATGCCAATTTTTTTCGTTCAACTTTAGTGAACCGCACAAATAGATTAAATTTAGTCATAAATTATTCCCTGACTTTAAAAAAAGAAAAGGTGAGCCAACTTTCGTAACCGAAAATGTAAAATTGTCATGAATGGTGGGTCAACTACCAGTTGGGTGTAGCATATATATAGTGCTTGATATAAAATTAGTACACCTTCCCAACTGCTAAAATGTCCATTCTCGATCATTACACATTTAATTATATAAAGACTTGTTTATTTTTTGCCAAAATTAAGTATAAAGCCTTGAATTGAAACACAAATGACGAATATAATGTGAAATATTTTTATTATATATGTACAGAATGTGATACCACTTTGGAAGGAATTGGAATATTACAAAGAGTACCAAGCAAAACTGAGAGACTATCTTGGCGTAGAGAAGGCTAATAAGGTGTTAAGTGAGGCACTTTACTTGATGAGCCTTGGAACTAACGATTTCTTAGAGAACTACTTCGTGTTCCCCACAAGGAGGCTACAATTCAGTGTGTCGCAGTACGAGGACTTTCTGGTGGACATAGCACGCGATTTCATCACTCAGCTCTACCATCTCGGAGCTCGCAAGCTAGCCGTTACGGGGCTCGTTCCTATTGGCTGCCTCCCCCTGGAGAGGACAGTCAATATCTTAGGCCATCACGATTGTGACGACAAATATAACGACGTCGCTTTGCAGTTCAACCACAAGCTTGAAGTTATGTTCAACGGCCTCAACAAGGAGCTTCCCGGGATCAAAGTGATCTCTGCCAACGCATACGACATCGTTTTTGACATTATCAACCGACCTTCATCTTACGGTAATATAATTAACCTTCTGATCAAATTATTACCGTTGTTGCTATTATTGGTGGCTGGAAAAATTATATTATTATTATTATCAGGGTTAAGGTGCAAATTTATGAGAAAGCTTTCCCGAATGAGTTGTGATTTGGTTACATGAAATTATTATTTTTATAATTGTCTGAGCTGCAATATGAGGTCCACAAGTGACTGTCCTACTCTTATATTCGAGTCACGTACTATGAGTCAATGAGACATTGACGGATAGTTATTCCCTGTTTTCATTGCAATTTATTAAGGACTCTATTTGACGCAGACACGTGATACAAAATACGAAAAAAAAAAAAAAAAGATGGACCTGTGGCTTTAGCTGCAAACTGACTTCGGTTCCCAGCAATTGCAGAGTTAATTGGGATAATTAATGGCCTGAACCTTTGTTGGGTCAGGGGTGCAAAAAATGTTGTTGTTTATTTAGGTGTATAGAGGCCATTAACTTTTGTATTAGGGGTTGTTATGTAAACCACCCATTCAAAGATATTATTGATGAAACTAGGCTAATTATCCACAGGAATTGGTAGGTTAAGATACAACATATATCAAGGGATAAGTTAGAGATAGCTGACTGCCTTGCGAAATTATCACATAGCTTAACATGTGGTTTTTGCATCCTTGATCAATTTCCACTTCATTACCAAGGGGTGGATCTTGATGAAGGTTTGATGCCTGTGTTGTAAATGTCTTTTGATTAGTAATGATATCCAGTATTATTCAAAAAAAAAAAAAAAACCTTCTAAACTTTACAATCCCAAATTAGTTTTATTATCTACAAGAGAATAGGTATTAACTATAAGAGTATAACAATTGACAACTTTTTTTTACTAAGAAATTACTGATTTAGGATTTTAAAGTTCAAGTGCTATTTTTTTTTTTTTGTCTTTTTTCCTTTAAAATACACCGAGTTATTATTTATAATCCCAAAACAGAGGATTGACTTATCTGATTTCTGTGAAAAAATTCAAAAAATGAATAAAAAGAAATAATATTTAAAGGAGTCTCTATTAATCTTCACATACTATTAGCTAGTAAGTGTGTGCTTGGTTCCATGTTAGAAACTATATACTAAAACCATTATTTTAGTAGAATAATAAGCACCTATCAATATATATTATAACTTTAATAAAAAGCATCTAAAAATAAAAATTTAGATATTTATACCAAAGTTAAAATAAAGGAACCATGGTATATATATCTGTTTGGAATAGATTCCATTATTTCTTCGGTCGGGTATGTGGGAGATTAGGTAGAAGACAACTAGCAGCTCTGTGATTTAAACATGAACAGTGAAGATTCTATTTGAACACAGTAAGTGATACTTGTATGAATATAACTACCAACATTGATGTTCTCTGGCACACATAGTTATTATGAATCAGGAGCAATCTAACTACCCTGTACGTATACCAGCTGTTTCTGTGACTGTGACTCTGTGTGTGTGTGTGTGTGAAAGCTCCTGGGCAAGGTATGAATGAAGAAGCTAGTTGGAGATGTTATTAATGGCCAGTGGCCACCCTTATGAGTTGGTTTTGTAGGTACCCTCAAGCTTTTAGGTATATGCCTTTACTTCTCACCATCAATTCCAAACGTATTTTGGACAACCAAACACCCCATATATTTTGAGTTACAATAAAAAATTATTACATATATTTAAGCACCCAAATTTGGGGAAAAATGAATTTAAAAAATCTTATTATATAGGAATTTGCAATTTTTCAACCTGTGGTTTTGATACCCAAAAAGAGTAACTCAGTCTTTTCTTATTTAAAGGCAAAAATTAAATAATATTGAAGTCTATATATCTAACATATACTTCTAAATTTATTGCGATGTCGGGTGAAATTAAATGACCTAATTAAAGACAAGGGACTATACATTGGGGCATCTATCAAATATGAGCATATTGCATGCTTTCCCTTTCCATATTCTAATTTTTGCATAAACTCATGCATTTATAAATTTTCATTAATTGTTAATTTGGTTCTCACAAACACCCACTCACCCACCCATTTATTGACTTTAATTTCTAGCGCTGCATTTGTACAAAATTAACTGCACTTTTTCTATTAATTAATACTTCCTCCGGTCTTTAAGATATAGTTACCTAATTTGATTAGATTAAGGAAGTTATAGTTAAATTAGTTAATATGATATGTATTTTTTAAAACACCCTATATAGTCATTTTTCTTAATTCTTTCGTTCCTTCTTCCCCAAATGTGTTTGATATTAGGGACTGAAGGGAGTATGTTAATTATAACTTGGATCTTGCACTGTTAAGTCTTGCAAATAATTAGGTTTGTGCTTGATAGATAGATAATTAAGTCTTTTAAGCATGTTTTCTGGAGTATAATCCCTAGCTGTGCGTATGAAGGAGATCTTATCATGAGAGACACATGCTGAGTTCACTCATGTAATCCCTATGTTTTGAAACGGTTTAGTTGTTAACTGTCGGTCTGGGGACACTCTTAGTATAAAAAGGGCATCCTAGCTATGGGTTTAAAAAGGTATATACACAGGCTTATCTCCACAAAATAGATAGACTAGTTTTAGATTTGCAGGTTTTATATGACAACAAATTTACTATTACTTTGAGGCTCACCCTATAAGAGATACTTATAGTATACAATGAAAATAAAATGAAAAGTCTTGTAAGACAAAGATAGGAATTAGAGAAAATCCGGCCATCAAACCTCATTTCGTTGGTAATTTTTGTATGTTTTTTCAGTGCAGATCTAGAGCTTTTTGTTAATTTGCATACTACCCTGGTACTAAATAAAAGATCTATTTTGTAATTCAATTTGAACTATAAAATGAGTCTTATATATTCAAAACCTGAAGGAGTGTTTCTTGAAAATTAAGGTATATATACTCCTATATTTCTTAAAAATATATGAATGAATGAATGGAAGAACAAAAACTGATGAGGTTGAAAATATAAATGGGCTGTGGCAGGATTTGAAGTGGTGGAGAAGGCATGTTGCTCGACAGGAACATACGAGATGAGTTATCTGTGCAGCGACAAGAATCCTTTGACCTGCAAAGACGCCGACAAGTATGTCTTCTGGGATGCCTTCCATCCCACAGAGAAAACCAACCACATCGTCTCTCATTTTTTAATCCCCAAGCTTCTCTCTTCTTTTCACTGAATCTATCATTCTCTATGTCATTCGGTTCTTCAACTCCCAACATTGTACTTATTATATGTGTCCAGGACCCCGTCTAATTTACACTTCAAGAACTTAAACTTCTAGGTTCACTGATTATTTTGTATTCTGCAGATTTATGGGGTTTCATTATATTTCATTAATATTTGTGTGGTATTTATTCATGTTTGAATGCAATGAATTAAGCTAAAGATTCTATATTATTGTGCAATGTGCACCGTGTATTACTCTCTGTGAATGGAATAGTAATTATGTTAATTTACGTTGGACATAGTGTATGCATTTGAAATCCTCAAGTTAATATTTGATATATTGTCATGTTGAGATATTATTTATTTTATGTTGATATTATCATTTGATTAAATTTATCTAGATTAGATTAGAGCCAATATAAAGGCTCTTGCTTAGTTTTTTGTACTAAGGATTTAATAATATTTTACAGGCTCTTGTTTTCTCTTAGCTCGAATCCTTCAAATTCTAACATATGAGTGATTTCCCTCTGTTCCAATATAAAAATATTGCTGCCATCGACAAATGATTCAATTATAGTAAACGTTTGATGCATAGAAACTTTTTGACAAAATATTTTACTGATTTGAGCAAAAGTTTCAGCCGATCGAAAAATTGTAAATTCAAATTCAACAAGTATAATAGAATAAAGACAGGTAGAAAATCCCATGCAAGCCAAACCTCAAACTATTCATATATATGTGCTCCCTCCGGTATTTATTATAAGATATATTTGGGACGTTGAATTCAGCCCTAAATATTAGACATATTTTTCATATTGTCAATTTTTTCCTAATATATACCCTATATTAGTGCTCCATCTATTAACAATAATTAAGGAGAAGGGAGAATAGGAGAATTAAGAAAGATAGTTAGGGTGTTTTAAAAAGTACATGTCATATTAACTAATTTAACTAACTTCCTTATTTTAATCAAATTAGGTAAATATGTCTTATATTAAAGAATAAGCCTCAGAGGATCGGACTAGCATGTGAATGATATAACATCTTAATTGTCATCATTGCATCAATATATAAAAAAATTTATAATAAATTAAATTAATTATAAGCATTTAAATTTAAATTAAATTTATATGCAGCGTGAAAAAACGGGTCTAATTAATAATTAATTCATAAGTTAAACTTCACTATATATTTTTTCGGCGCCTTTGAGTTGGCTTCATTTCAGGAGTTGGCGCCAACCCATCCCCTTTGCCCAAATCAATTGTTCATTATGTGGTTGAGAGGTTGAATTCTTCTTCTCAACAACCGGTTGGATTAGTTTATTGAACCAATGTTCCCCCCGGTCCTCAACAACTTGCAGATTCCGGCGGTATTAAAACCCAGGCATCAAGATGGGCTTGTATATTTGATTCCTATTCTTATTAGGGTTTCTCTCTTTTGGATTACTGGTTTCAACATCCATAATCAGAAGCCTCTACGTTCAATTCTTTGTATAAAATAGTGTTTCAGACTTTCAGTTGCATTCCAAAGGGTCATTTAGGGACGTTTAAAATTTACCCATCCCGATGACCCTACCCCTTCTTGAGAAAATTGGGATTAGAAAATTTTCGGGATGAGAAATTTTGGGATCAAGAAAAAATGGGGTCGTGACTGGATTGGGACTGGTCTTCGGAACCCGTTACGACCCGAATATATTTATTTTTTAAAGAATATATGCACACACACACATTAGCATTTTAATTTTTTTATTTAAATAAAAACTTACTTTTCTATCCTAATTCGAAGCCTCCATCTTCATTTTTTATTGGGATTATTGCGTATTTTGCTAAATTTTTTTATAATTGGCATAATAGAGTTGAAATCTGATTAACTGATTTTAATCTCATAGGCTTGAATCTAATTTAATATCATTTTGTCTTCTTTAAGAAAAAAAGGGTTGAATATAATGTTAAAGTCAACAGTGCCAATTTCTCCTAATTAGATTATACACTTATTTTATAAACAACACAGTAACATGATTTTCTGGGGTCAAAAGTAGGAAAGAATTACGGAGATCACAATAGAAACCAAGGAAAAATGGAATAAGTGAATTAAAGGTAGAGAAAAGCATAATCATACAATTTGATATAGAAAGGACAAAAATTATTAAAAAAATGGCATGATACAACTGAGAATAAACTAAGAAGATGCTTTAAGCGTAGAGAGCCACTAGAACAAGCGCCAACAACGTGTGTGGACCATAGTTCCAGTTTTTATTCTTTATTTTCATATTCATTTTTGGTTATTAAATTTGGTATAAAATAAACGGTGGGTCATGTTGTTTCTAAGCATTTTCTTGCGTTCAAAAAACGGAGAATTAGCCTATAATTAACGCAACTCCAAAAGTTATTCAACTCTTGACTTCCAACACGGACTACGGCTGTTTTTTCCCCCCTTCTTTTTTAATAGTATGTTTCCGTCAATCTGCTTCGTTGCCAACCCGTCACGCTTGGAGAAGGTTCGGGCTTAAACCCGACATTAATATGTTTATAAACACGTGTTTACCCTGATTGAATGGAAAAAAAAAACTAGCTATTTATTTTCTTTATCTTGGACATTTTTACATATGGTATTTAGTATAGTGCGTGTATACGGTTCTAATACTTAATATAGTCTTTGGAGACTCTTCTGTTGATTCTGGAAACAACAACAAGATCGCCACCGTTCTCAAGAGCAACTTCAGGCCATATGGCCGTGACTTTGTGGGCGGCCGCCCGACCGGGCCGCTTCTCCAACGGCCATGTCCCACCGGACTTCATCTCTGAGGCGCTCGGCATCAAACCCTACGTGCCTAACTACTTGGATCCCTCATACTCCATCAAAGATTTTGCCACTGGTGTTTGCTTTGCTTCTGCCGGAACTGGTTATGATAATGCAACTTCTGATGTGCTTGTAAGTCTCCGTCGTCGTTCGTTCTTATGTTTTTGTCTCTTTAATTTCTAACACCTAGAGAAGTTAGGGTTTAATTTATTGAATGCTTTGTACCAAAAATAGCCAGGAATATACTACGTATCGTATAGTGTTTTTGTCGGTGGTGCTTTCAAAAATTTAATTCAGATTTAATTTGCATGTATGTACGTAAGTCATTATATATTCTTTGTTTGAGTTTGAAAGATATATATATAATTAATTTCAAAACTTATTTAACAATTCGAGTGCGCTCTTCAAATTCTGCCAATTTTTCACAAAAGTAGGTAGAATGCACTTATAAATTATCATAATAAAGACTCATTTAAATAATGTGTGTGATTAATTACTTGTTAAATGATAATTAAACCATACATGCATATCTACTACATCTATTTTTCTACGAAATTAAAATAGGGGATCCATGTCGCATGAGTTCGGTTGACCAAAAAACAAAAATGGCATGAGTTCATAATATATATGTTTTATTGTTAAACTTCAATGTTTTTTGTTTCTTGTAAAAAACAATTATAAATTTAATATTTTGATTTCATTTTTTTAAAAGTATGCCAATTTTTTTTCGTTCAAGTTTAGGGAACCGCACAAATAAATTAAATTTAGTTGTCATAAATTATTCCTTGACTTTAAAAAAAGAAAATGTGAGCCAACTTTCATAACCGAAAATGTAAAATTTTCGTGAATGGTGGGTCAACTACCAGTTGGGTATAGCATATATATAGTGCTTGATATAAAATTAGTACACCTTCCCAACTGCTAATAAAATGTCCACTCTCGATCATCACACATTTAATTATATATAGACTTGTTTATTTTTTGCCAAAATTAAGTAAAAAGCCTTGAATTGAAACACAAATGACGAATATAATGTGAAATATTTTTATTATATATATGTACAGAATGTGATACCACTTTGGAAGGAATTATAGTAAACTTTTGATGCATAGAAACTTTTTGACAAAATAATTTACTGATTTGAGCAAAAGTTTCAGCCGATCGAAAAATTGTAAATTCAAATTCAACAAGTACTCCCTCCGGTCCTAATTATAGGATAACATTTGAGAGTTGAATTTGGTCCTAATTATAGGATAAAGTTCTAATTTTTATCAATTGCTTCCCAAAATACCCCATATTGATACTTTCTTAATAATAATTAAACACAATAATAATTTAATAAGAGTAGATAAGAAGTTATTGAGGGAGATTGACGTCGTCGGATTGTGTGAGAGCTTGGAGAAGTCATGTGTGAGGCAGGAGAGGTACAAGAAAAAAATAGAGAATTAACGTAATTGGATTTCATTTTAAACTTTAAATAAGGGTATTTTAGGAAAATAAATATGATTAACTAATTTAACCACTATCCTTAATTTCTCCAAAATTAGGTAAATATGTCTTATAATTAGGACCGAAGGGAGTATAATAGAATAAAGACAGGTAGAAAATCCCATGCAAGCCAAACCCCAAACTATTCATATATATGTGCTCCCTTCAGTCTTTATTATAAGATATATTTGGGGAGTTGAATTCAACCCTAAATATAAGACATATTTTTTATATTGTCAATTTTTTCCTAATATACCCCCTATTAGTGCTCCATCTATTAACAATAATTAAGGAGGAGGGAGAATATGAGAATTAAGGAAGATAGTTAGAGTGTTTTAGAAAATACATGTCATATTAACTAATTTAACTAACTTTCTAATTCTAATCAAATTAGGTAAATATATCTTATATTAAAAAATAAACACCGGAGGATCGGGCTAGTTTGTGAATGATATAACACCTTAATTGTCATCGTTGCATCAATATAGAAAAAAATTTATAATAAATTAAATTAATTATAAGGATTTAAATTTAAATTAAATTTATATGCAGCGTGAAAAAATGAGTCTAATTACTTTATAAGTTAAACTTCACTATCTTTCTTTTTAGGCGCCTTTGAGTTGGCTTCATTTCAGGAGTTGGCGCCAACCCATCCCCTTTGCCCAAATCAACTGTTCATTTTGTGGTTGAGAGGTTGAATTCTTCTTCTCAACAACCGGTTGGATCGGTTTATTGAACCAATGTTCAGCCCGGTCCTCAACAACTTGGAGATTCCGGCCGTATTAAAACCCAGGCGTCAAGATGGTCTTGTTTGATTGATTCCTATTCCTATTAGAGTTTCTCTCTTTTGGATTACTGGTTTCAACATTCATAATCAGAAGCCTCCACTTTCAATTCTTTGTATAAATAAGTGTTTCAGACTTTCAGTTGCATTCCAAAGGATCCATTAGGGGTGTTTAAAATATAGGGAAAATGACACCTACGTCCCAGGCTACAAAAAAAATACCATAAAAATCTCATTGAAAAGTTAATGGTCAGGGAAGACGCGTTTTTGGGATTAAGGATAAAGAGAGAAATGGACAAACGGAATGCGCGCGCGTTGGAGGTGCAACATTGAAGGAATACAACGTGGTTTTAATGTCATTGGGAATGTCTTCTTCTGCATCGTCCATCTATGGGTAGCGAGGTATAACAGCGAACTGATTTTTTTTTTTTTCTGTGTGAAAGTTGGTTGGATTGAGATTGAGGGGTTGGTCAAAGGTTGGAGCTTGGGCTTAAAAATGGAGTAAGTGGTAGGTGGTAGACAAGAAATGCTAAGAATTTGTTATACATATGATATTGACCATTGAAGTTTGGGTTTCACCTTGGGTGGGTTGTGTTTATGTTAGAGTGCTCTATTTTTGGGGCAAGGTTACAGAGAAACAGCTATGTTTTAAATGGAAATGGTGAATATAATTGTGGTTCTTTGCTGTGAAAATCAAAAATCAAACAAAAAAAGTGTTATAAATTTGTGTAGATGTAGTTGTTAATATGACAGTTGTAGTTGTTAATACGTACAGAACCTGTGCTCTGTTTTGGGGAAGTAAACAGAGGTGTGAGTGTGGTTTGTGTTATTAGAAAATGTTGATATGATGATAAAAAAAAAGTGTTGTTAACGTGTTGTAAATTTGTGCAGATGTAGTTGTAAATATTGCTGTGGAAGTTGTTAATATGTACATAACCTATGCTCTGTTTTTGGGGAAGCAAACAGAGGTGTGAGTGTGGTTTGTGTTATTAGAAAATGCTGATATGATGATAAAAAAAGTGTTGTTAATGTGTTGTAAATTTGTGCAGATGTAGTTGTAAATATTGCTGTGGAAGTTGTTAATACGTATAGAACATGTGCTCTGTTTTTGGGGAAGCAAACAGAGGTGTGAGTGTGGTTTGTGTTATTAGAAAATGTTGATATGATGATAAAAAAAGTGTTGTCAACGTGTTATAAATTTGTGCAAATATAGTTGTAAATATTGATGTGGAGTTGTTAATACATACAAAACCTGTGCTCTGTTTTTGGGGAAGCAAATAGAGAGAATGCTCTGTTTTTGGGGAAGCAAACAGAGGTGTGTTGTCCATTCTTACTGGCAACCAATAAATGAAGAGGAAGAAAGACATGTAGCATTTGAGATGTTATTTTGTAGTACATGCTAGTTGTTGTGTACATCTGTTGATATTTTGTAGGAATGCCTTGTTGCAGAAAATGCATTCATGTAGTACTCATGTAATAAGACGTTTAACAATATCATAAGTTATTTTCGCAACATAATCAATTATTTTCACATGTAATTATGGAACGATTTACTTTCAAGTTTGTTATGTGCGGACTTGATAACACGTTATGCGTATGTTTATAACATGTTTAGTCATTTTTACAAGTTGTTTAACAGGTCAAGGAAACAACGTCTTTATACACCAAAGTGACCACACCTCTTTTTTTTTTTTTTTTTGTTTACAACTCAATATGCATGTTTTCACACTATTGAAAGTCATTTTAACAACTGTATTCTTATGATGATGACCATAACAAGTTGCGTTGTTTACAACAGCGAACACTTATTTTAAAACATGATCAGTCATTTTAACAATAAATAAGCATGTTTTCACATGAAACAACGATTAACGCAAAAAATGGGATTGTCTACTACTTTGTGTAGTTTTAACAATATCTTAAGTTATTTTTTCAACTTCTGAAGTTAATTTTACAACTTGTTCTGCCATTGCATTAAGAAAAGATCTTGGTCCATAGCAGGTTTAACTCTATGGATGACGTTGTTTACAATTGTTAACGCTTAGTTTACAACAGGATGAGTCATTTTAACAATGTCTAAGTATGTGGCCACATGTAAATCCACTGAACACTGAAGATGGGAAGAGTTAACTACTCTGTATAGTGTTTACAATATCTTCAGTTATGTTTACAACTAATTTCTGCCGTTGCACTAGGGCAATAACTTGGGCAATATCTTCAGTAAGTTGCACAGTATATTGCTGTCACTTCTGTCATTGTTTACAACATTTAATGCTTCTTTCACAAAATTATTAGTCATTTTAACAACTTCCTCTAACACCCCTTCATCATATACAAGATCCACAAATATTGATGTATCAAGGGTAACTTTGAATTTCATTACTTTCATGAGAATCTGCAACACAAACTTTGTATTAACAACTTCCACAACAATATTTACAACTACATCTGTACAAATTTACAACACGTTAACAACACTTTTTTTATCATCATATCAGTATTTTCTAATAACACAAACCGCACTCATACCTCTGTTTGCTTCCTCAAAAACAGAGCACATGTTCTGTATGTATTAACAACTTCCATAGCAATATTTACAACTATATTTGCATAAATTTATAACACGTTAACAATACTTTTTTTTTATCATTATATCAGCATTTTCTAATAACACAAACCACACCCACACCTCTGTTTACTTCCCCAAAAACAGAGCACATGTTTTGTACGTATTAACAACTACAACTGTCATATTAACAATTACATCTGCATAAATTTACAACAATTTTTTTGTTTGATTTCTGCTTTTTCACAACGAAGAACCACAATTATATTCATCATTCTCATTTAAAACACAGTAGTTCCTCTGTAACCTTACCCTAGAAACAGAGCACTCTAACATAAACACAACCCACCCAAGGTGAAACCCAAATTTCAATGGTCAAGATTATATGTGTAGCAAATTCTTAGCATTTTTTGTCTACCACCTACCACTTACTCTATTTTTAAGCCCAAGTTCCAACCTTTGACCAACCCCTCAATCTCAATCCAACCAACTTTCACACAGAAAAAAAAATAGGTCGCTGTTGTACCTTACTATCCGTAGATGGACGATGCAGAAGAAGACATTCCCAACAATATTAACACCACGTTGTATCTCTTCAATGTTACACCTCCAACACACGCACATCCCGTCTATCCATTTCTCTCTTTCTCTTTAATCCCAAAAATACGTCTTCCCTTCTCTCCTCTTGTGCCTTTTTTTGTAGTTATCTCAGTGGGAGTATTTGTGTAAATGGACATTGAGAATTCATGTCAGAAAAGTCGATCATTGACTTTTCAAAAGAACTTTTATGGTATTTTTTCTATAGCTTGGGACCTAGGTGTCATTTTCCCTAAAATTTACCAGTCCCGACAACCTTGTCCCTCTCCTAGGCAAATTGGGATTGAAAAGTTTTAGATTGGGATCAAGAAAAAATGGGTTTGTGACGGGATTGGGACCGGTCTCCCGAACCCGTCACGACCCGAATATATTTATTTTTTTAAAAATTTATTATATATGTTATCATTTTAACTTTTTTATTTAAATAAAAACTTCTCTACTCTAATTTGACGCCTCCATCTTCATTTTTTATTGGGATTATTGTGTATTTTGCTAATTTTTTTTTATAATTGGCAAATAGAGTTGAAATCTGATTAACTGATTTTAATCTCATAGGCTTGAATCTAATTTAATATCATTTTGTCTTCTTTAAGGAAAAAAGGGGTTGAATATAATGTTCAAGTCAACAGTGCCAATTTCTCCTAGTTAGATTATACACTTAATTTTATAAACAACACAGTAACATGATTTTCTGGGGTCAAAAGTAGGAAAGAATTACGGAGATCACATCAGAAACCAAAGAAAAATGGAATAAGTGAATTAAAGTTAGAGAAAAGCATAATCATGCAATTTGATATAGAAAGGACAAAAATTATTAAAAAATGGCATGATGCAATTTGATATAGGAAGGAATGGGGAAGATGATTCCGAGTCAGAGAATGAGGAAGATGGCGTCTCGTACTGGCAACGGACTGGGAAATATCCCTCGCTCAATGTTACGTCGGAGGAGTATTCGGCCTGGTGCAAGCCATACATGAATTCACTTATTGTTAAGCTCCTGGGTAAAACTCTTCCGGTTGGGTTTATGCGGAAACGTATGGAGCGAATGTGGTGCAAGGACCCACGTAAACCGATCAAGATTACGCCATTAAGCAATGGGTATTTTTTGGTTTCATTTTCTGCTGTTGAAGATCGCGATTTTGCACTGCATGAGGGTCCCTGGATGATTGCCGATCACTACCTTATGGTTCAGCGATGGCGACCAAATTTCAATCCTTGGAGGGCAGACCATCAAAAGAGGATTGCTGCTTGGATTCGGATTCCAGATCTACCTGCAGAGTTGTATACTATCGAATCTCTGAGAAGGTTGGGGAACTTCGTTGGCCGAACCCTTAAGATTGATAGGACCACAGCCTTTTCTGAGAAAGGCGGGTTTGCCCGCATCTGTGTTGAGTTAGATCTTCAGCGGCCGTTACTGCCGGCGTTCGTCCATTTTGGGGAGGAGAAGCGCATAGAGTATGAGGGACTGCATTTGGTTTGCTTTAGGTGTGGGCGTTATGGCCACCATTTGAATCAATGCTCTGAGAAGAAGGAAGAACCGATGGAGAAAACTGATGCTCCAAAGGAAAACGTAGTAGAAGGAGGAGGCGCACAGGCAAGAATGGCGGCTGAATCTGTACCACCATCTGCGTCAACGGCGGCTACTAAAGAGAAAATCACAGGTGACGGTGAGGATAATACCAAGATTTTCGGACCCCACCTGTTGGTTAAGCGTGACTTCAGCAAGAAGAGTAGTGTAATAGGTACTCAGAAATTTACTCCACGATCTGAGCCGCTTAATCCGGGGTTATCTCGCTTGGACACACTTGGAAATAAGGGGCTGAAAGTCAAGGATAAATCCATAGGGAAATCTACTATTAAAGGAAAGAATACGGGGGAGGATATTATTGGTTTTGGGGTGGATATTAGTAATAGAAGGAATCAGGAGTGGGTCCCAGTGGGAAAGAAAAGAAAGGCTAGTGGAAGGAATAACAAACGTGTGAAAGAGAATGTGAAAGGAGGAAAAGGTGTGCATGGTGGGACGGTGAGTGGGCCCAATGAGTTGGAGAAAGGAATGGTTAATAGTGGGACCAATCCTTTTTTAATTCTTGAAGTGGAATCAGGTAGTGTGAACGTGGGATTACATGAGAAGCATGAGAACTTAGATTGTGGGTCCAGACCTATGGCTCACAATAAAAATGAACCCAATGATTTAGAAGGATATGAGGAGCCAATAAGTCAGGCGCATGTGCCTGGGAGTATGACACAGCCGAAGGAGACATGGACCGTTATGGGAGAGATACAAGTGGCCGAGATGGATGCAGACGCTGTGGATACTATGAGGCCTGAAACCTCCAACCTTGATTCAGTGTCCTTATGAATTTGCTATTCTGGAATGTAAGAGGTACCGGTACGCGCGTTTTCCCTAATTTAATTCAAGAATTGTCAAAATTTCATAGTTTAGATTTTTTGGCTCTCTTTGAGACTAGATGCAGCGGATCAAAAGCAGTGAATATAGCAGGAAGGCTAGGATTTCCTAATATGGAGTTGGTAGACGCGGATGGGTTCAAGGGTGGCATTTGGTGTTTATGGTCTAGTAAAGTCCGACGGGTAGAAGTAGTTAAGAAATCTGCCCAATTTATACACTTTATTATTGAAAACCATAACCACAAGATTTGGGAGCTTACCACAGTTTATGCTAGCCCGCTCCCTACTCAGAGACGTGATTTATGGAGGCAATTGCGAGAGTTACATAGTCAAGTTTCTCACCCTTGGTGCTTGGGGGGTGATTTTAATGCTACTCTTTTGGCCAATGAACGGCGGTCTAGTGGAACTAGTAGAGGCCCAGATAAAGACTTTTGTGAGTTTGTGACGGATATGGGGCTTAATGACATGGGGTTCTATGGTCCACCTTTTACCTGGCACCGAACTAATATGGAAAGTCGCATAGATAGAGTGATGGGTAGTACTACTTGGATGGAAGTGTTCCCCAATGCTACAGTGACCCACCTCCCATGGTATAAATCAGACCACCGTCCATTATTTATGAACTTAGAGGGTATAGCAAGTGCACATAAAGGAGTACGCCCGTTTAGGTTCTTAGCGGCCTGGGTACTTCATGAAGAATTCACACCTTTTGTAAACGAGAATTGGCGAGTGGATCTTCCATGGACTGAGAAAGTGGCCTACTTTACTGATGCATGCCGAAAATGGAATAAAGATGTTTTCGGGTTCACTACAACGCGGAAGAAAAATTTGATCCAGAGGTTGAATGGAATTACAAGAATTGAGTACAAGTATGGATTATCACAGGAACTCCTTGATCTTCAAGCCAAGCTGTGGGGTGAACTTGCAGAGGTATTTTACCAAGAGTCGTTGATCTGGGCTCAGAAAGCACGGTGTGAGTGGGTGGTAAATGGGGATCGAAACACCCGCTTTTTTCATGGTCGAGCTAATAGTCGAAGGAAAAGGAACTATGTTGGTGCCATACGAAATGATGATGGGGAGTGGGTGTATAACACAGAGGAAATCAAGAAGAAAGCCACTGATTATTTTTCATCGCTCTTCACTGATGAGGGCGTGCTACGAAAGGCTCTGGATTGTTCTGTTACATTTCCCAAAATTAGTGCTGAGGACTTAGAGTGGCTAGGACGTGGCTTAGACGTGGCAGAAATTAAAACATCCCTATTTAGTATGGGAGCTGTAAAGGCTCCAGGTCCAGATGGGTTGAATGCCTTATTTTATCAAAGTCAATGGGATCTTGTCGGCCAACCTGTTTGTGATTTTGTGAGTAACTTGTGGCGGGAGCACTCTAGTATGGGAGCTATCAATAGCACTCGGATTGTTTTAATTCCGAAGAAAGACCATCCGGAAGAGTTAAAGGACCTAAGACCGATTAGTCTATGCAATGTTATATTCAAAATAATCACCAAGATTGTTGCAAACAGGTTGAAGAACATTATGCCTAAAGTGATTAGCCCCAATCAGTGTAGTTTTGTACCGGGCCGTCATAGCTCTGATAATATCATTATTGCCCAGGAAGTTATTCACTCGATGAGACAAATGCAAGGAAAAAAGGGGTATATGGCAATCAAGATTGATCTTGAAAAGGCATATGATCGGGTTAACTGGGGGTTTTTACGGGACTGTCTTTTGGAGTTATATTTCCTAAAGCATCTTGTTGATCTTATTTATCAATGTGTTACTTCTCCAAAGATGGAACTTCTATGGAATGGTGAGATAGCGGGTTCTTTTACTCCGACGCGAGGGGTTCGGCAAGGGGATCCTCTCTCCCCGTACCTATTTGTGATCTGTATGGAGCGGCTAGCCCACTTAATTAGTGAAAGGACAGATAATGGGGATTGGCACCCGATACGACTCTGTAAGTCTGGCCCTCCTATCTCTCATTTGTTTTTCGCTGATGACATTATTCTTTTTGCTAAGGCTTCAGTTGATCAAGCGGAGGTAGTCAAGCATTGCTTGGATGACTTTTGTCGTAGCTCCGGGTTGAAGGTTAATGCCAGCAAGACACGCATGTTTTTTTCTAAGAACGTGAATCATGTCAGACGTGCAGAGTTGAGCAGAATTACGGGGTTTCAAATGACTGCTGACTTGGGTAAGTATCTTGGTGTGCCCTTACATCATAAGAGGGTCACTAAGGATACCTATCAAGGTGTGGTGGATAAAGTAAGGAAGAGGCTTTCTAGTTGGAAAGTGAATGCACTGTCTTTGGCTGGTAGAACGACTCTCGTGAACTCTGTCACCTCCACAATTCCCGGATATACTATGCAGACTTCATCACTACCTATCGGTGTGTGTGATAAAATTGACCAAAGTAACAAACGGTTCCTCTGGGGTGCTACTGAGGACAAACGCAAGGCACATTTAGTTGACTGGGATACAGTCTGTACTTCAAAGAAAAATGGAGGGTTGGGTCTGAAACGATTACGAGGCCAAAACCAAGCTTACATGATGAAACTTGGTTGGAATCTCATGCATAAGAGAGAAGACCTATGGGTACAGGTGATCCGAAGCAAGTATAAGTGTGGCGATGATCGCCTTCCACGCATCAACGTTAAACTGCCAGGATCTAACATATGGTCTGGTATTAAACAGTCCTGGAAATATGTTCTTGATGGTTGTGATATTACTGACCCTTCGAGGCAAGTACGTTGGAGACATGATAGGAGTGGTGTGTTCACCATTCGGTCGGCGTATAGTACTGTGGTAAAAGAGCAGAAGAGGAGTGAACCGGTCTGGCCAAGAATCTGGAAGCTAGATACCATTCAACAATGTCGAACATTTTTGTGGCTTGCTATACAAAACCGTTTACTTACCAACGAGGAAAGGGCAAGACGGGGGATGTGTTTGTCGAGTATTTGTACATGGTGTCTGAATGGGTCAGAGAATTTGTTACATGTTCTACGAGATTGCCCAGAGACTAAGAAGCTATGGTTAGAGATTGTGCCAAAGATGAAACAAAGAACCTTTTTTAGTTTGGATTTGAGGAACTGGATTCAGGTAAATATTCGAAGCCAAAAGGATAGTGACCAGGAACGATGGAGTGCGAAGTTTGCGACACTGTGCTGGTTATTATGGAGGAGACGGAATGCGAGAATTTTCGAGAATCGGAGTGTGACGAATGCGCATCTGGACCACCAAGCATCTGCGACTCTTTCTAGTATTGAATCTGCAAGACGATGTCTGCATGGAGTTAACATAAATGGCCAATTGATAGTTGATCGTGCAAGTCATTGGCACCCACCTCCTCCAGACTGGGTTAAGGTTAATGTTGATGGCACATTCTCTGAGAGTAGCCGTGTTGGGTGTGGAGGGGTTTTCAGGAATGATGTGGGTGCATACATTGGAGGGTTCATGTTTCACGTTCCTCATGGTGACGCGTTAACAGCAGAATTATGGGCATCGGTTCTGGGGTTGAAATTAGCTTGGGACAGAGGTTTTCGCAAAATAATCTTAGAAGTCGATGCCACTGAAGTATTGCACCTTGTAAGGGGAGGAGGGGACAACAGTCACCCTGATAATAATCTCATCACGGAAGCTAGGGAGATGATTAATCGAGACTGGGTAGTGGAGGTGTGCCATACTCCTAGGAATGCTAATAAGGCTGCAGATTTGTTAGCTCATCAAGCGCTTTCGACCATGCATGGTTTGCACCACGTGCCAAGTCCATATGGAGAATTAGCCAGGATTATTGAATTCGATTGTAATAATAGCCTTGATACAGGCTAGTTGGTTTGCTTATGGATACCCATCTTTGTTATCAAAAAAAAAAAAAAAAAAAAAAAAAAAAAAAAAAAAAAAGAGCAACTAGAACAAGCGCCAACAACGTGTGTGGACCATAATTCAAGTTTTTATTCTTTATTTTAATGTTCAGTTTCGGCTGGAAAGTTTTCTTAATTAGATTTGGTATACAATAAACTGTGGGTCATGTTGTTTCTAGTCATTTTCTTGCGTTCAAAAAACACAGAATTAGCCTATAATCAACGCAACTCCATAGGTTATTCAACTTTTGACTTCCAACACGTACTACGGCTGTGTGTGTGTTTTTTTTAAATAGTATGTTTCCGTCAATATGCTTCGTTGCCAGCCCATCACGTCGTCACGTTTGGAGAAGGTTCAGGCTTTAACCCGGCATTAACTTGTTTATAAATACGTATTTACATTGACTGAATGGAAAAAAAAAAAAAATTAACTACGTATTTTCTTTATCTTGGACATGTCCGCATATGGTATATAGTATAGTGCGTGTATACGGTTCTAATACTTAATATAGGTAAATTTTAATTAATTTATAAAAAATAAATAATTAGGAGTATAATTACAAATTGTCTTAAAATTATTTTAATTCCATCTTTACCCATAATAAATCTGATAAAAAAAACTATTCTCTTTCTATCCTCAAATTGAAAATTGACAAAAGAAAGTATTTTTGGAATAAAGCAATTGATGCTCCACAAACTCATCTAGAACGTGATTATTTATAGGGTTAAGGTGTAAATTTAGCAATGAAGTTTTGTCTGAGGAGTGTTTGGCACAAATATCTTTTAGAAGGGGCAAAAATACCAATGAACAATTAAAAATGGGCATCTACCATAAAAACCGTTAAATCCGTACTAACGCCGTTAGGAGTTTTCTTCTCTTATAATTTAACGCCGTTAGTACGGATTAACGATTTTTGCGGTAAATGCCCTTTTTTAATTATTCATTGGTATTTTTGCCCCTTCTAAAAGATATTTGTACCAGACGCTCCTCGGACAAAACTTCATTAGTAAATTTGCACCTTAACCCTTATTTTATATAAAGGGATAAAAGGGAGTATATCTCTTTCAAATTTAATTTACATTTATTATTATTTTTTAATGTTCATTTGTTCACTTAAAAGAAAGGAGAATATACGTTCCCATAAATTTTCAATTGCCACTTAAAAAATGAATAATAAAATGGCCTCATGTAGTGGGGACTGGGGAGGCAGCCTACAATTTTGCCCAAGACCAAGTCAAACAGTTAAAAGAACACAAGGTTTTTTACCTTCTCCTTTGGCCAACTAAAATAAAAACACTAATAATGGCCTTAATTAATTGAATATTAGGAAAATGATACTGTAATTCCTCTTTTACAAGCATCTAGATTCCTCGCAAAACAGAGGATGCCGCGTCCCTGAACCGAAGGAGAAGTTTCTTCCAAACTTATTTTAATATGTAGAAACAATTTGAATCCATCGCATACCACACAATCTCAGCACAACTTTTTGATCAAACGAATTTGTCACTGTGCACTTGTTAGAAAATAATATATTCCATTTGGCTATAAATACTTGCAGCAAGCAAGTTAGCTTTCTTCAAAGGAAACCGAATATCTCTTAGTGAATATCAGAAACAAGCAGAGTTCAATTCATTGAGTAGCGAAGATGAGCGTAGAAATATTGGATGGTGCCACCATAGTGAGTTTTCTGGAGGATGAGGAAGCATTCAATCTCATAGTGCAAGACAGGTTCGCTCACCTTGACACAAACAATGATGGTCTTCTCTCCTACACTGAGATGCTTAAGGAGTTGCAGGGTCTAAGAGTCTTTGAGACTCACTTCGGTATTGATGTCCAGCCTGACCCTCATGAGCTTGCTCAGGTTCTTCTTCTTCTTCTTTTGGGGTTCTTCAAAATACAAACAGATTGCTAAAAAGGGTTACCTTTTTTTAAAAAAAAAATTGACCTCAGCTTTAACAAAAAAACACTTCATAAATTTTCTTAACTCTTCATAAATTTAACAAAACACACTCCCTCCAGATTGCTAAAGGAATTGTTTTATTTACCTCAGGTTTACGAGTCCTTGTTTCTGCAATTCGATCACAACTTGAATGGGACGGTTGATCTGGAAGAATTCAAGGAGGAGACCAAGCAGATGTTGCTGGCCATGGCTGATGGAATGGGATTCTTGCCTGTTCAGATGGTTTTGGAGGAAGATAGCATCCTCAAGAAAGCTGTTCAGAGAGAATCAAACATAGCTGCTGCTTAAGTCTATTCACATTTCAGGGTCTGGAAATCTAAATGTTCTTATGTGTTGTTCTGTATGTTTTATACTCCTGTCTGAATTACGTCACTTTCTATAATTTGATCACTCCAAAACAATATAGTTTTAGACGGTTGCTTCTTTTTCCCCAGCGTTTAACTGTCAAGTTTTGTAAGCTAAAATACAGTTTTTGTTCCTTCAAGTATTATTCAATACACCGTTTCATTCCAAACGTTTAGTTTAATTTGATATTATCCAAAATGCTTAAGAGTATGTTACGCTTTTTATTACAAATTCTGTATGTAAATGATATAATATATTCGCAAGAGATTAAAAAGTCAGGGAATGGTGAAAAAAGAAATGAGGTGAATCACATTTACATTCTCATTCCAAGTCAATGCATTACAGAAATACTTTAGTATCTACTCAATCTAGAGGATCTTAAATCCTCTAAATTTGTACTCAGTTACTCACTTTCGAGGATCTTAAAAAGAACATGATGATGTTACAAATTACAAGAACAGACACATCTCAGGAGATGGAATGAAGGAGAGAATGGCTTCACCAAACATATCATGCAGTGACATCAGCGTACGTCCAGAATTCAGTTCTTGTTCCCAAACCTGAGCAAGAGCTGCAGCAGATGTCTTCGGTGCCTTACTTCGCTTTAGGGTGATCGTTCCTCTCAAAGCTCCAAATTCCAGCTCGTGCGCTCTTTAATTTCCTCCTTTAATTTTGAAATATCATAAGAATAACTCCACATCAGAATCTGAGACCTAAATCAGGGGAGTACTAGTTTCTTTCTCCTTTATTGATTTTTGCAACATTGAGGACAATGTTTGATTTAAGTGTGGGGGAGAGAATTAGGATTCACAATTTAATTGACATTTGTTTCAAAAAAAAAAAAATAATGAAGGGAAAAGAGATACTTTGTCTTGATTTTGAGACTGCTGGATTTGAATAGATGTAGCTTAGTTACTAGTTGCATGAAGGGAAGTTGATTACATATATTGCAATTTATATGATGATATATTGTTTAACTTGATTAAATTGGGTGAGATAGTATAGTCCTGTTAGAAGGAAATTTGAGCCTAAAACATTCGATTCTAGTGTGATATTTCACTTGTCTCAACTTACTTTTCAGAACTTGTCTTATTTCTTTTCACTGCTACTTAATACATGTGCAGTTCTTTAATAGGATAGAGGCATTCATTTTTATAACCTTGAACCCTAAACACAAGCTACAAACACTTCATCCATTGCTACCCCTTTGAGCCCATCAATTTTTTTTTTCTTTTCATCTATCATATCTATATTAAGTTAATATGCATGTACAATCATTATTGTAGCAGTTGATCATGTTATCAAATCACAAGATGTGGTATTGTTGCTATTAGTGCTTTATGTTGGAGGGTATTTCAAATAGAAAAAAAAAAGGAAAAAAAAAAATAACACAACTCCAATGGCTTCTATTGACCGCACTTAGTAACCAGGGGCACTTCATCATCATTGTTGTCACTTGCGTCAAATGGTGAAGTCAAAGAGGGCTATGAGTTGGGCTAAAAGCTTCTTGAGGCACTTGTTGGAGTAACTGAGTAACTGGTGCTACATCACCCATGTGCAGAGTCGCATCAAAAGGGAACCTACAACAGCTCAAGATGAAAAAAAAATAAATAGAGAAAGAGAATACCCTTCTTGAATTTTGAAGAATAGCATGCATATCACTATTACATTAAATTATCTGTATAACATGAATTACATGCATATTGCTTGGTATCCATCATCCACTCCACGTAGCCTATATTCCAACATTACAAGCCATAAAGTACTCTTGATTTTTGAATGCACATGTGAATGGTGGTGGAAAATTAGAACTATTACAAGCCTATGGTAGGGTGATTGAACAAGTGAACTGAGCGAAAAAGAACCCATATACTAGTGAGTTGAGTGATACACTTTATACCCTTGTATGACTATTTTACCTAGATTTAATCTTGTTAAACTTCGTATCTTAATATAAATTTCTTTATATGTGATTGACAACCCTTGTTGCACACTTAGTTCCTACGGTATGTTTACTTGAGTTCTTGCAGTTTCTTAGTCAATTCAATTTGTCTCTCTTCTTTCTTCAACCTATTTTCAAGATTGATTTTTCTTTGCCCATGAGTACAAAAGATTTAGTGTGGGGGAGTTTGATAAGTATATATTTTATAATTAAATAGGTATATATTTTAGATATATTCATTGGATTTATTAATATTTTATGCCTGTTTAATTATATTTTATATTCTTTAATTAATTATAATTAAGAAAAAAGAAGAATTTAAATATAAAATATAATCATATCCTATTTTATCAAACAGGAGATTAAGGAGCTGGTGTATGAAAGAATATATATATCTATATATACGTACAGATACATAGATATATAATCCAATGGAAGAATCAGATAAAACAACTCAAGCAAAAGTAAAAATGTGGACCCCACGCAATAAAAGATATACATCATATAGATATTGGAAGAAAGAAAAGAAAATTGAAGGCAACAGATATGATATGCCATATCTTTGAGAAATTGAGATAGTATCGCAGACCCCGCATGGATTATGATAGAAGATCTCAGGCAAACAAAAATCACAAACGGCATGGCAGAGAGACAGCATACATTATATATATATGTGTGTGTGTGTGTGAGAGCTGAGACGCACAGGGGCGGACACAGCAGAGAGTAATCAGAGATCTAGACACGAGACAGAACCGAGGGGAGCGGAAACGAGGAGCGGGGCGAGAAGCAGATATTAGAGAGTTGGGGTTTGAAGATTCAAAGAGATTTGAAATTATAAACTTTGTTTTCTATTAATTTTCTTCTCTCTTTTTCATAGTTTATGATATGAACCGAATTATTATTTTTGGTTTTGATTTATTGATGAATATGAGTAGCTAATTTTTGAATTCTAGGATTTTCTTGAACCTATTTACGGATTGAATTATTTATTTACTCTTTTTTTTACATAGAATGAAGTTTTTGTATTGATTTTATCTTGCTCTTAATGCCTCTAAATGCCTGATCACCATTTAGTTGTCTTATTCATTTAAATTAATTTTGAGGAAGAGAATTTAAGTGTAGAACTTGGGTAAAATCATGTTAGACTTGGAGTTTAGGTATATTAAACGGATGGTTTGTTAGTATCATAGAGATATAGTTACTAACCTAGCATTGTCAGATTAAGATTGGTGTTGAAAGTTAATCCTTTTAATTAATACAAGAGATTGATTAGTTTATTAGGATAAATATTTGGTTTTGACTCGAGAGAGCGTTATCGAATGTCTTTGAATCTTAGACAAATACATATCTTCGTTTTATTGCTCATTGAGGGTAAATTAATTAGTTCATGAAATAAATAGGGGATAGATAATCCTAGGTTCCTCCTGTCTTAAAGTTCTCGATTTAATCAATTAATTCTTAAGTATAAAATCTCTTTCAAAATATTCTCACTTAACCTGATTGATAACTTAATTGAAATAATTAATTCATTTTTGTCATAGTTGTTAACTTCAGGAAATTCTTGTTAGAATTTCATATTTCATCCTGTTTTACTTCACTTTGGGTGCATGAGTGGGCATTTGAGAGGGTTAAAGTGATGAAATGTGTTTTTCTCATGCTATGCGCAGCAGAATGAAATTTTAGAGGACATTACTCACTAACTGCTATGAATGTTAACCATGTGTGCAAAGTCTTCGTGTAAACTGATGCAGGTTCAGTCATAGCTAGCCCAGAGGAAGCCACATGCAGTAAGAAGGAGGGGAAGGAAGTGGAAGCCAACAACCATTCCAAGGAAAGGCAGCTGGGAGGAGAACAGAGTAGAAAAGAAGAGAAGATGACTCTGGCAAAGGCATGGGCCGCGGCCCAGAAGATCCAACAGCAGCACAGAAAAGCATGGGCCGCGGCCTAGAAGAGCCAACATGAGCACAAAAAGGCATGGGCCGCGGCCCAGAAGATTCAACAGCAGCACAGAAAGGTATGGGCCACGGCCCAGAAGAGCCAACATGAGGTCAGACACCTGTGGGCCGCGGCACACCCCCGCAAATGAAGCTGCGCGTTCTGACATCGAAGGAGATATAAAAAGCAAAACCCAGGGTTTGAGAGGGGGGCCCCAATTAGGAAACGACGGGAAAGGCGGCTACAACATCCAGGAGCTGGGATTTGGCTTGAAATCAAGGAGAATCAAGGGGGATTGAAGATTGGAAGAAATTTCATCTCCATTCATCTTGATCTTTCTGTATTCATTCCCTTTCTCCACTGTGATTCTGTTATGACTACTTTGAACACTGATATTTGTGATTTGTTTTTAAACATGAGTAGCTAGGTTTTTCCATTCTAGGATTGTTCTAAACCTTTGTATGGATTAAACTTCACTCCTTCTTCCTTTTATAATCTAATGGTATATATGTGTTAATTTACCCCTGTTTTTACTGATATCTGTGACTGGCCAGTACTTAGATAATCTGTTTAATTAGATTAAGCTTGAGAAAGTTAATCTGATTATAGAACGTGGGTAGAATTATGTTAGACTTGAAGTTTAAAGAGTTAAATGGATGGTTTGTTAATAACATAGAGATATAGTTATTAACCTAGCATTGTCAAAGTAAGGTGGTTATGTAATGATTATTTTCCCTTAACTATAGCAAGAGATTGTGTATGTTAATGGAGGGTATAAATTTGGTTATGACTTGAGAGAGCTTAATCAATTGCTAGTGAGCCTTATACGGACATATATATATATATATATATATATTCCATAAGAGCATTCTTAGAGAGGAAGGAGATTAAGTTTATGAAGTGCAAAGGGGACGAACAATCCTAGATTTATTAAAATTGATTGAATTCACAAGAAGTAGATCATTGTTCAGTAATTTTTAGTCTTTATTTAAAATAGCTTTTAAAAGTTCTTTTCCACACTCAACACTTTGTTTTGATTCAACTTAATCAAACACATCAAGCCCATTGCTTGACTAAATTGTTAATCAAATCCTCGAGGGAACGATCTCACTTATCACTTTATTACTTGGCGCGACCTGTGCACTTGCGGTAGCGAACAATAGTCCTCGTGGGAACGATCTTTTTATATTACTTGCGACCCGTATGCTTGCGGTAAAGCTAGACGGCTAACAACATACTTCAAAACAAAGAAGATACCTACCTAAAGTCATTGGCAGTCTTTGAAAATCATCTACTTAAAATATAATAATTCTGGCTGCACATTAAACTTGTTTAGTAACTCTACAAAGACGTGGACATGAAAAGCCAATCATGATTCCAGGAAAGCTGTCTAAAGGTTCAAAGAAAGGAACAAGCCATCTAATGGAACATCAAGGGGACTACAAAAAGGGTATTAGGTTGAAGATTTCTGGGAGTTGTGTCACCAAGTTAGACAAATGCTGTTGAGAGGAAAGGGGGTGTGCGAGCTTGCAGGATCGGGGGGCTCACAGTTAAGTTTATGTGAGAGACATTATTAGTTGTGGTGCAGTATCTAAGTGTCTGAGCCTCGATGTGATTTTCTGGTAAAATGAGTTTCATTTGCACCCAGAAGAAACTAGAAAATGTCTTCATCTTCAGGGGGAGCATTGAAAAATTCAGGATGAGTGTTAAGAGGACATGTTAGGGATTAGATGTCTGTTAACATCTTGGAGCATTGAAGACCATCTTTTTAGGAGTCTTATTATTATCACGTTTTATTATATTTAGGAGTTTATCTTGCGATCAAACTATTTTTGTGCGCATTAAAATTAATGTACAAGGGCTGCAATGTTTGTTATTCTTCATGCCCCAAGTTCTGCCAATTATATAAAGACTTGTTTATTTTTTTTGCCAAAATTAAGTATAAAGACTTGAATTGAAACACAAATGACGAATATAATGTGAAATATTTTTATTATATATATGTACAGAATGTGATACCACTATGGAAGGAATTGGAATATTACAAAGAGGACCAAGCAAAACTGAGAGACTATCTTGGCGTAGAGAAGGCCAACAACGTATTAAGTGAGGCACTTTACTTGATGAGCCTTGGAACTAGCGATTTCTTAGAGAACTACTTCGTGTTCCCCACAAGGAGGCTGCAATTCAGTTTGTCGCAGTACGAGGACTTTCTGGTGGACATCGCACGCGATTTCATCACTCAGCTCTACCATCTTGGAGCTCGCAAGCTAGCCGTCGTTACGGGGCTCGTTCCTATTGGCTGCCTCCCCCTGGAGAGGACCGTCAACATCTTAGGCCATTACGATTGTGATGACAAGTATAACGACGTCGCTTTGCAGTTCAACAACAAGCTTGAAGCTATGTTCAACGGCCTCAACAACAAGGAGCTTCCCGGAATCAAAGTGATCTCTGCCAACGCATACGACATCGTTTTTGACATTATCAACCGACCTTCATCCTACGGTAATATAATTGACCTTCTGATCAAATTATTACCGTTGTTGCTATTATTGGTGGCTGGAAAAATTATATTATTAGTAAGATTAAGGTGCAATTTTATCTGAAAGCTTTTCCGAATGAATTGTGATTTGGGTATATGAAATTATTATAATTATAATTGCATGAGCTGCAATATGAGGTCCATATAAGTGACTGTCCTACTCTTATATTCGAGTCAGGTACTATGAGTCAATGAGACATTGCGACTGATAGTTATTCCCTGTTTTCATTGCAATTTATTATGATGTGACTCTATTTGTCGAAGACACGTGATACAAAATAAGAGGAAAAAAAACAAACAAGATGGACCCGTGGCTTCAGCTGCAAACTCACTTCGGTCCCCAAGCAATTGCAGAGTTAATTGGAATAATTAATGGCCTGAACCATGGGCCAGGGGTGCAAAAAATGTTGTTGTTTATTCAGATTGTATAGAGGCCATTAACTTTTGTATTAGGGGGTGTGATGTAAATCACCCATTTAGGGATATTATTGATGATACTAGGCTAATTATCCACAAGAATTGGTAGGTTAGGATACAACATACACCTAGGGATAAGTTAGAGACGGCTGACTACCTTGCGAAATTATCGCATAGCTTAACATATAGTTTTTACATCCTTGATCAATCTCCACTTCACTACCAAAGGGTTGATCTTGATGAAGGTTTGATGCCTATGTTGTAAATATCTTTTGATTAGTAATGATATCTAGTAGCATTCAAAAAAAAAAAAAAAAACCTTCTAAACTTCACAATTCCAAATTAGTTTTATTATCTACAATAATATAGGTATTAACTATAAGAATATAACAATTGACAACTCCTTTTAGTATGAAATCACTGATTTAGGATTTTAAAGTTTAAGTGGTATTTTCTTATCTTTTTCCCTTTAAAATACATCGAGTTATTATGTATAATCCCAAATAGAGGATTTACTTATCTGATTTCTGTGAAAATATTAGAACAAAATAAAAAGAAATAATATTTAAAGGAGTCTCTACTAATCGTCAAATAATATTAGCTAGGTAGTGTGTACTTGGTTCCATGTTAGAAACTATATACTAAAACCATTATTTTGGTGGAATAATAAGCACCTTCTCTCAATATATATGATAATGGGAGAATTGTTAAAAAAAGACCTCATGGACAACTTATTTGCTAAATGGGACCTGGGAAGATATCTTGCACATGGAGGGAAGATATCTGCACACGGAGGGAAGATTTCTGCACACGTAGGGAAGATTTTTGCACATGTATAGGGAAGATTTTTGCACACAGGGAAGATCATCTGCACACCAGGGAAGATATTCTGCACACGTGGAAGATAATTTGCACGCGAAGGTCCCATTTGGCAAATAAGTTGCTAATGAGGGATTTTTTCACAATTTTTCCTATTATAATTTTAATAAAAAACATCTAAAACTAAAAATTTAGATGTTTATACCAAGTTAAAATAAAGGAACTATGGTATATATATGTTTAGAATAGATTCCACTATTTCTTCGGTCGGGTATGTAGGAGATTAAGGTAGAAGACAGCCTAGTAGCTCTGTGATTTAAACATGAACAGTGAAGACTCTATTCGAACCCAGTAGTGATATTTGTATGAATATAACTACCGACATTGATGTTCTCTGGCACACATAGTTATTAAGAATCAGGAGCCATCTAACTACCCTGTACATATACCACCTGTTTCTGTGACTGTGATTATATATATATATTGTATGTATATGTAATGTGTGTGTGTGTGTGTGTGAAAGCTCCCTGGGTAAGGTTTGAATGAAGAAGCTAGTTGGAGATGTTATCAATGGCCAGTGGCCACCCTATGAGTTGGTTTTGCGGGTACCCTCGAGCGTGTAGGTATATGCCTTTACTTCTCACCATCTATTCCAAACCTTCTTTGCACAACCAAACACCCCACTATATTTTGAGGCACAAGCAAAAATGATTACATATATTTAAGCACCCAAATTTGGGGAAACATGAATTAAAAAATCTTATTATATAGGATATTGCAATTTTTCAACCTGTGGTTTTGATACCCAAAAAGAGTATGTAACTCAGTCTTTTTCTTATTTAAAGGCAAAAATTAAATAATATTGAAGTCTATCTATCTAGCATATACCATTCTAAATTTATTGCGATGTCGGGTGAAATTAAATGACCTAATTAAAGACAAGGGACTATGCATTGGGGCATCTATCTAATGTGAGCATATTGCGTGCTTTCCCTTTCCATATTCTAATTTTTGCATAAACTCATACATTTTTATTAATTTGGTTCTCACAAACACCCACTCTATTAGAGTATATTCAGTTATAGCTAACCACGTTAGTTACAAATTAGTTAGACTTGTAAATTAATTCATTTGTATAGTTAGCATCTTGATTCATTTGTACAGTTAGCATCTTAGTCTCTTATTTTTTGGTCTATATATACAGACTTGTATCCCAATATTCAGTAATGAAAATCATTTCTCAAATTCATTTCTCTTCTTGCTCATAATTGTGATATGGTATCAGAGCAATAAGCTAAGGAAGTATTTGACTCCTTATTTTCTTCTCAAATTTTTCTGTTTACTCTTTTGTCTGCTTGTAATAAAGTGACATTCAGTCATTTTTTCCCTTTCTCCTTGATGCGTGTACCGAGTTGATTTTCTCTTTCTTACTTTACCATTTGAACATGGCTTCATCGTCTTCTTCGTCTTTCGTTAGTCACAGCGCCGGAGCTCTTCCACCAAATCTTAATCCAATTCAAAATATCTCTCACCCATACTACTTACACCCAAATGAAAACCCAGCCTTGGTTTTAGTTTCACCGATTCTGGTCGGATCAACTACCACTCTTGGGCAAGAGCCATGAAAATGGCATTGATGTCGAAGAATAAACTTTGCTTCATTGATCCGTCAGAATCCATTCCAGATCACGGCGATCCTCTTTATTCTGCCTGGCAACGTTGTAACATGATGGTCTTGTCATGGCTAACGAGATCCATTTCACCATCTCTTGCACAGAGTATACTCTGGATTGATAAAGCCAGTGATGTATGGGAAGATCTGCGTGCAAGATTTTCTTAGAACGATGTTTTTCGCATTGCCGATTTACAAGAAGAAATTCAGAGTTTATGGCAGGGCGATCTTTCGGTGAGTGATTATTTTACAAAGTTAAAAATACTTTGGGATGAATTTTTGACCCTTCGTCCGATAATGTCTTGCTCTTGTACACCTAAATGCTCTTGTGGTGTTATTGAGGCTTATCGGCGTCATCTGGATCAAGACTATGTCATCCGTTTCTTGAAAGGGCTTAGTGATCAGTTCTCATCGGTGAAGTCTCAAATTATGTTGATTGATCCATTACCAAATATCAATCAGGTCTTCGCTTTGGTTCAACAACAAGAAAGAGAGTTAGGTTTCTCTGTAGCTGATATTACTACTTTGCTAGCTAAATCGAATCAATCTGGATTCAAATCCCCCTACTTCTGGTTTTGTTAAACCACAATCTGGTACTCAGCGTCAATGTACATTCTGTGGACGACCTAGGCACACCGAAGCTACTTGTTACAAGAAGCACAGTTATCCACTAGGATACAAGTTCAAGAACGCCAGTATTAACGCTGTATCTTTAGAAATTCCTGCTTCTGGTACAAGCCTTCCTGAACCTAATAGGATTGCAAATGAAACATATAGCTTCACTCCAGAACAATATCGCAAGTTGTTGGCACTTGTTCAACCAGATAGTTCTTCCTCTCAACCCTTAGTTTCAGTTAACAATATCTCTGCAAATGGTATATCTTCTTTTCATTATGTTCTTAACTCCTGGATAATTGATTCAGGAGCGACAAATCATATATGTTCTAATTTTGCCTTGTTTCATTCTTATAAGCGTATACCATCTATCAATGTTCATCTTCCTGATGGTACTCGTGTTTCAACTTCGTTTAGTGGCACTATCATCTTTTCTTCCTCATTCATGATACAAGACGTTTTGTATGTCCCAACATTTTTAATTTGATCTCTGTATCTCAACTCACTGCCAATATTCCTTGTATGGTTTCTTTTCAGAAATCACAGTGCCACATCCACCACCAGTCTTCAGAGAGGATGATTGGTTCAGCTGAGGTCATTGAGGGGCTTTATCTCATGAAGATTGCAGATATTGTTTCACCTATTGTTGGTACTGTTTCCACTAGTCTTACAGATCAATTTCCCTTTGATTTGTGGCATTTTCGCTTAAGTCATCTCTCACACAATACTTTGTACACCATTCACAAACAATTTCCCCACGTTTCATACAATTCCTCTTTCAATTGTTGTGATATTTGTCACTTTGCTAAGCAACGAAGGTTGCCTTTTCATGTAAGCACAAGTTCTTCTAATAAAATGTTTGGTTTGGTTCATATGGATATTTGGGGCCCTTATCATTTACCTTCTATTCATGGCCATCAATATTTTTTAACTGTGGTTGATGATCATACACGTTATACATGGATTTATTTGCTTCACAATAAATCTGAGGTTCATTCTTGCATTCAAGCTTTTGTGAACATGGTTTCTACTCAATTTAATTTAGTTGTCCAATTCATTCTGTCTGACAATGGATCAGAATTTCAAATGAAAGATTTTTTTGCCTAGCATGGTAAACTACTTGCTTTGAAACTCTTGAACAAAATAGCAAGGTAGAATGTAAACATCAGCATCTACTTAATGTTACTAGGGCACTTTTATTTCAAGCTAATCTTCCTAAAATTTTCTGGTCTTATGCTCTTACACATGCTACTTACCTAATTAATAGGTTACCTACACCAATTTTGCATAATAAGAGTCCATATGAAATGTTGTTTCACAAGCCACCTGATTTTAGCATGCTGCGTGTGTTTGGATGTTTATACTTTTCTTCTACTTTGGTCCATGGTCGCTAGAAATTAGATAAACGGGCCCATAAGTGTGTTTTCTTGGGTTTTCAAGAAGGAACTAAAGGATATGTCTCCTTAGATATTCATACTCGCCAAATATATGTTTCAAGAAATGTGCAATTCTATGAGTCTCAATTTCCCTTTCATCAACCTTCTCCAGTTTTGCCACCTACTATTTCTTTACCTCAAGCTTCTCCCCCTTTAGATTTTTCTGATCAGTCTCCTTCTTCCGTTGCCTCTTCCTCTTCTAGTTCTATTTCCTCTCCACTTACTGCACCTACAAATCCTCCATCCACTTCTCCTCCTCCTCCTTCTTTTCCTTCCCTTCGTCATTCTACTCGCCCTCATAAACTTCCTCAATATCTGCATGATTATCATTTTTCTCTTCAATGTTCACCAGTGTTACCAGAATCTTTGAAGACATGTATTTTTCATCCTCTTTCTAATGTTCTTTCCTATCACAAATTGTCTCCTTCACTTTTTCATTTTGTTTGTTCTATTACTACTGATGATATCCCTAAGTCATACAATAAAGCTATTCAACATGAGGGTTGGAGGAATGCTATTTCTGTTGAGCTTGCTGCTTTACAACAAAATAACACTTGGGTGATTGCTGATTTACCCCCTGGTAAGCATCCTATTGGGTGTAAGTGGGTTTTTACTAAGAAGTATAATTCTGATGGTACTTTAAATCGTTACAAGGGTCGTTTGGTTGCCCGTGGATACACACAAGTTGAGGGCATTGATTACAATGATACTTTTTCTCCTGTTGCTAAACTTACCACTGTTCGTTTATTACTTGCATTAGCTGCTGCTCATAATTGGCATTTAAAGCAATTAGATGTTAATAATGCTTTCTTACATGGTGATCTTGATGAGGAGGTGTACATGTTACCTCCCCCTGGCTTATCTGTTGCTGCCAATAAGGTTTGTAAACTACAACATTCTCTTTACGGTCTTAAACAAGCTAGTCGTCAGTGATACTTTAAGCTGTCTCAAGCTCTTCTTTCTTGTGGATATCATCAGTCCCAGGCTGATCATTCACTTTTCCTCAAGAGTTCTAATTCTTCCTTTACTGCTCTTCTTGTATATGTTGATGATGTCATTCTTTGTGGCACTGATTTGACTGAGATTAATGCTATTAAATCTTATCTTGATAATTGCTTCAAAATCAAGGATCTTGGTGATGCTAAATACTTTCTTGGCTTGGAAATTGCTCGTAATTCTACTAGGATTTCTTTATTTCAAAGGAAGTTTGCCCTAGATATTTTGGCATAATCTGGTTTTTTGGAGTGCAAACCTGCTAAGACTCCTATGGCTTCTCATTTGAAGTTGTCTAAGGATTCTGGTCTCCCTTTGACTGATCCCTTTGATATTGCTCAGTTTCGAACTATGGTAGGTCGGTTGCTTTACCTCTCTAATACCCGGCCAGATTTATCCTTTGCTGTACAACAATTGTGTCAGTTTGTTCAGCAACCTATTAGTGTTCATCTCGAAGCTCTTTTCAGGATTTTGAGATATATTAAAGGGTCCCCTGGTCGTGGTCTTTTCTTCCCTGTTTCTTCTAATTTGAAGCTTAATGCTTTTAATGATAGTGACTGGGCTGGTTGTCTTGATACTCGACGCTTTATTACTGGTTTTTGTGGTTTTTTGGATCAGGCTTTAATCACTTGGCACTCTAAAAAGCAGCCTACTGTCTCTACTTCTTCTTCAGAGGCTGAATATAGGGCCCTTGCTGCTGCTACTTGTGAGTTACAGTGGCTTTGTCATTTGTTATGTGATTTTGGCTTACCTCCATCTAGTCCAGCCTCTCTTTACTGTGACAATCAATCTGCTCGCCATATTGTTGCTAACCCCACTTTCCATGAGCGTACCAAGCATTTGGATATTGATTGTCATGTGGTACGTGAGAAATTGCAATAAGGTCTCATCCATCTCCTTCCTATCAAGTCTGAAGATCAGCTGGCTGATATTTTTACCAAACCATTGGCTCCCTCTGTTTGTTGTACATTACTTACCAAGCTGGGAATGATTGATATACATTCTCCAGCTTGAGGGGGGTATTAGAGTATATTCAGTTATAGCTAACCACGTTAGTTAACAAATTAGTTAGACTAGTAAATTAATTCATTTGTATAGTTAGCATCTTGATTCATTTGTACAGTTAGCATCTTAGTCTCTTATTTTTTGGTCTATATATACAGACTTGTATCCCAATATTCAGTAATGAAAATCATTTCTCAAATTCATTTCTCTTCTTGCTCATAGTTGTGATACACTCACCCACCCATATATTGACATTATAGCGCCGCATGTGTACAAAATTAACTGCACTTTTTATATAATTTAATACTTTTTTCAGCCCTTAAGATATATTTACCTAATTTGATCAGATTAAGAAAGTTGGAGTTAAGTTAGTTAAATATGATATGTATTTACTAAAATACCCTAATCATTTTCCTTAGTTCCCTCATTCTCTCTTGCTTGATAAATAGATAATTGAGTCTTTTAAGCATGTTTTCTAGAGTATAATCCCTAGCTATGTGTATGAAAGAGATCTTTTCATGAGGGATACGTGCTGATTTCACTCATGTAATCTCTATGTTTCAAAAGGGTTTAGTTGTTAACTACCTGTGGTCTAGGGACACTCTTAGTATAAAAAGGGCATAGTAGCTAGGGGCTTAAAAAGGTACAGATATACGCATGCTTATTTATACAAAACAAATAGACTATTTTCAGATTTTCGGATTTTACATGGCAACAAATTTACTATTACTTTGAGGCTCACCCTCTAAGAGATACTTAGCATACAATGAAAAAAAATGAAAGGTCTTGTAACACAAAGATATGAATTAGAGAAAATCCGGCCATCAAACCGCATTGCGTAGGTAATTTTTGTATGTTTTTTTGGTCCAGATCTAGAGCTTTTTGTTAATATGCATACTACTCTGATACTAAATATAAGACCTATTTTATAATTCAATTTGAACTACAAAATGAGTTTTATATATTTAAAACCTGAAGGAGTGTTTCTTGAAAATTAAGGTATACTCCTATATTTCTTAAAAACATATGAATGACTGAATGGAAGAAACAAAAACTGATGAAGTTGGAAATATAAATGGGCTGTGGCAGGATTTGAAGTGGTGGAGAAGGCATGTTGCTTGGCAGGAACATACGATATGAGTTATCTGTGCAGCGACAAGAATCCTTTGGCCTGCAAAGACACCGACAAGTATGTCTTCTGGGATTCCTTCCATCCCACAGAGAAAACCAACCACATCGTCTCTCATTTTTTAATCCCGAAGCTTCTCTCTTCTTTCCACTGAATCTATCATTCTCTATATTATTCGTTCTTCAACTCCCAACATTGTACTTATTATAATATGTGTCCAGGACCCGTTTAATTTACACTTCTAGAACTTAAACTTCTAGGTTCACAGATTATTCTGTATTCTGCAGATTTCTGGGGTTTCATTATATTTAATTTATATTTGTGTGGTATTTATTCATGTTTGAATGCAATGAATTAAGCTAAAGATTCTATATTATTGTGCAATGTGCACCGTGTATTACTCTCTGTGAATGGAATAGTAATTATGTTAAGTTGGAAACAGTATATGCATTCGAAATCCTCAAGTTTTATATATATATATATATATATATATATATATATATATATATATATATATATATATTATGTTAATATTTGATATAGTGTCATGTTGAGATATTATTTATTTTATGTTTATATTAATATTTGATTAAATTTATTTAGATTAGATTAGAGTCAATATAAAGGCTCTTGCTTAGTTTTTTGTACTAAGGATTTATTAATAATATTTTACAGGCTCTTGTTTCCTCTCAACTCAGAATCCTTCAAATTCTAACATATATGAGTGATTCCCTCTGTTCTAATATAAAAATATTGCTGCCATCGACGAATGATTCAATTATAGTAAACGTTTGATGGATAGAAACTTTTTGACAAAATAATTTACTGATGTGAGCAAAAGTTTCAGCCGATCGAAAAATTGTAAATTCAAATTCAACAAGTATAATAGAATAAAGACAGGTAGAAAATCCCATGCAAGCCAAACCCCAAACTATTCATGTATATTCTCCATCATGTCCTTATTATAAGATATAGTTGGAGAATTGAATTTGTAACCCCCCAAATTTTATATTCACCAAATATATTGTAATTATTTGGGAAATTCAATAAAATGGTGAATATTCATGTATTTGGAATTTATGAACTTCATAAATGTTCAATTTCATGGAAAATTGGGCAAAAATAATTATGAAATTAATTTGGGTAATTTAAAAAGCCCAATATTAAAGTCCAAAAATTAAGGAATATTAAAGAAAATATTTGGTCCAAAAATAGTTGGAAATTGACCAAAGAAAAATAAGAAAAGAAACTGGATTAGAAAGGTAATGGCAAAATCGTAATTTTGCCAAAATAGCATAAAATAAATTATTTTCCAATTAATTGAAGTTAATTTCAATTAATTAATGAAAATAAAGGTTAAAAAATATATTTAGAATATTTTGGTCAATTTAATATGAATTTATGAAAAATTTGAGCAAAAAGTGCAATTTTGACCAAAATTGAGACTTTACGTCTATACGTAACCGGAACAAGTTGTGAAGCCAATTGAGATCATAGGGAGGGACTCCTAGGTGTCTCCTACACGTTGCAAGAGGAAAGCATTATTGGTTGGGCTTAATGAGCTTAGTTACATGTACATAAAATTGATTTTGGAATTTTTGGAAATTCCATAAATCATTAAAAAATCATATAATATAATAAAAACACTTTACCACCATCTTCCTTAGCTCATTTTCGTGCCCAACCAGATCTGAACTAGTGAGAGAAAGTTTGAAATTCTAGAGAGAGAAAGAGAAGAAAAACTTGCAAAGGTAAGTGATTTCTTCAGTAAATCGGTTCCTAAAACGTATAATTCCGTTCCTAAGCCACTCTACTATGTTATTCAAGGTTTGGAAAGCTCAAATTTGGTGTTCTAAGGTTAGGGTTTTTAGCCAAGAGCAAGAAAAGCTAGTGGGAGCTTGAGGTAACTTCCAAACCTTCGTATATTAACTATTCTGCCTGCTGTGGGCAATTTAATCGGTGAAATTTTGCCAGATTGCCATTGGTTTTAAATTTTGGAAAAGTATGTGCCTAAGGGTTATGCTGCCCAATTTTAGTTCAAATGGTTGTTATAACTCAATTAGATGGTTAATAAAGTGGTTAGGAGTAGAAAGGAACGCGTTTACGGAACCGAAATCGTAAAACCCCGATTTTTCTCGGAGAACACTATAATTTCGGCCAGGGATGTTTGAGGGCCTTAGAGTTGGATTTTCAATGATTTGATGGTTCCATTGGGTTCAGGAGGAAAAATTAGGTGGGGTTACAATTGGGCACTTTTTCAGAAAAGGCCGAGAAAGCATAATTACGGAAACGCCCCTAAAACCCTAAAAGTAGGGCTACCAAGGGCAATTTCGTAATTTGACATTGAATTTGATAATTTTGAGTCCGTAAATGGATTCTTTGGATGAAAATACGTCAGGATAGCCCTAGTCAAAAATTTGGGAAAACGTGTTATCAGGCCAAGGTCCCGGGGGCATTTTGGTAAATTTTCACCATAGGCTAATATAACCACAAGAAACACTATGGAAGTGTCTAAAATAATACTTGGATAGGTTATAACTTATTTCTTGTACATTTGATGTTTTAGGACCGAGTTAAACGCCTATAGTTGACATGTTTTACGAGGCGGTCGCTTTGAGACAGGAAAGAGGTTAAGGTAGGGACTACTATCTCTCATATACTATGTGACTATTTGTATGATGCGTGTTATTGTATTTTGTGATCTGAACACGTGTTGGAGGCACATTACCTAGCTGTGGTCTAGGACCTAGCTAAGGTACACTAGTCTTACCTAGCTGTAGTTAAGGACTCAGCTGAGGTACATGTAGGGGTTTCAACGGGTTGGTTGGCCCTGAATTTTGTGTACACACACGGATGATATGAGTTTTCATTTTACTTGATACGGTGCATTGGATATTTAATTTTCGCATTTTATGTGTTGATCGTATGTTTCTACTGAGATTCTTTGGAATCTCACCCCTTTTTCTAAACCAAACATCTCAGTGGGTGCTAGTGTATCAAAAAGCAAGGACGTGGATAAAGGAAAGTGACTGGCATATGTCTTAAGGTGAAGTTAAAGTCTGTGGTTATAGATAGCTTATGTTGTAAATATTGTCACCTTTTGTATCTTAATTTTGGACTGTAAACAAATACTTTTATCAGTATATATGTACTTTTCTGTATGCCTGTGGAACTTGGTCTCTATTACTCTGTGAATATCGAAATGAAAACGGGTGTTGACAGAATTCGATTCTAAATATAAGACATATTTTTTATATTTGTCAAATATTTTCCTAATTTACCTCTATTGGTGCTCCATTTACCAATAATAATTAAGGAGGAGGGAGAATAGGAGAATTAAGGAAGATAGTTAGGGTGTTTTAGAAAATACATGTCATATTAACTAACTCAACTAACTTATTTAATTTATTCAAATTAAGTAAATTCATCTTATATTAAGAAATATATACAGGATGGAGTAGTCTGTAAATGATATAGCATCTTAATTGTCATCATTGCATCAATATATAAAAAAATTTATAATATATTAAATTAATTATAAGTATTTAAATTTAAATTAAATTTATATGCAGCGTGAAAAAACGGGTCTAATTACTTCATAAGTTAAATATTTGTTTTGGTCGAACTTCATAAGTTAAACTTCACTATCTTTCTTTTTAGGTGCCTTTGAATTTGCTTCATTTCAGGAGTTGGCGCCAAAGGGTCCTTTTAGGGGTCCTTCAAGGGTATCTAATATTTAACCGTCCCAACAATCCCACCCTTTTCCTAGACAAATCGGGACTGAAAAATTTTCAAGATGAGAAATTTCGGGATCAAGAAAAAATGGGGTCGTAATGGGATTGGGACCGGTCTACTGAACCCGTCATGTCTTGAATATATTTATTTTTTAAAAAAATTATTATATATATATATTTGCATTTTAATTTTTTTTATTTAAATAAAAACTTACTTTTCTACCCTAATTTTCTCACCTCTGTCTTCATTTTTTATTGGAATTATTGTGTATTTTGCTAAATTTTTTTATGATTGGCATAACATAGTTGAAATCTGATTAACTGATTTTAATCTCATAGACTTGAATCTAATTTAATATCATTTTGTCTTCTTTAAGGAAAAAAGGGGTTGAATATAATGTTCAAGTCAACAGTGCCAATTTCTCCTAGTTAGATTATACACTTAATTTTATAAACAACACAGTAACATGATTTTCTGGGGTCAAAAGGAGTAAAGAATTACGGAGATCACATCAGAAACCAAAGAAAAATGGAATAAGTGAATTAAAGTTAGAGAAAAGCATAATCATGCAATTTGATATAGAAAAGACAAAAATTATTAAAAAAATGGCATGATGCAACTGAGAATAAACTAAGAAGATGCTTTAAGCGTAAAGAGCAACTAGAACAAGCGCCAACAACGTGTGTGGACCATAATTCAAGTTTTTATTCTTTATTTTAATATTCAGTTTCGGTTGGAAAGTTATGTTAATTATATTTGGTATACAATAAACTGTGGGTCATGTTGATTCTAAGCATTTTCTTGCGTTCTAAAAACGGAGAATTAGCCTATAATTAACGCAATGCTATTCAACTTTTGACTGCCAACACGTACTACGGCTTTTTTTTTTTAATATTACCTCCGGTCTTAAATATAAGACATAGTTTATAATGTAAATTGTACTACAAACTATATTCTATATTTAAAACCGGAAAGAATAATATGTTTCTGTCGATATGCTTCGATGCCAACCCGCCACGCTTGGAGAAGGTTCGGGTTTAAACCTGACATTAACATGTTTATAAACACGTGTTTACTCTGATTGAATGGGGGACAATATAAAAAAACTAACTACGTATTTTCTTTATTTTGGACATTTTTACATATGGTATGTAGTATAGTGCGTGTATACGGTTCTAATACTTAATATAAGTCAATTTTAATTAATTTATAAAAAAAATAAATAATTAGGAGTATAATTACAAATTGTCTTAAAAATTATTTTACCCATCGTAAATCTGACAAAAAAAAAAAATGCTCTTTCTATCCTGTGATTGAAAATTGACAAAAGAAAGTATTTTTGGAATAAAGCAATTGATGCTCCACAAACTCATCTAGAACGTGATTTATATAAACGGATAAAAGGGAGTATATCTCTTTGAAATTTAATTTACATTTATTATTATTTTTTAATGTTCATTTGTTCACTTCAAAGAGAGCAGAATATACGTTCCCGTAAATTTTCAATTGCCACTAAAAAAATTAATAATAAAATGGCCTCATGTAGTGGGGGAGGCAGCCTAAAATTTTGCCCAAGACCAAGTCAAACAGTTGAAAGAACACAAGGTCTTTTACCTTTTCCTTTGGGAAACTAAAATAAATAATAATAATAATAGCCTTAATTAATTGAATATTAGGAAAATGATAAAGTAATTCTTTCATTTTTTTACAAGCATCTAGATTCCTCGCAAAACAGAGGATGCAGCGTCCCTGAACCGAAGAAGTTTCTTCCAAACTTATTTTAATATGTAGAAACAATTTGAATCCATAGCATACCCCACAATCTCAGCACAACTTTTTGATCAAACGAATTTGTCACTGTGCACTTGTTAGAAAAGAATATATTCCATTTGGCTATAAATACTTGCGGCAAGCAAGTTAGCTTTCTTCAAAGGAAACCAAATATCTCTTGGTGAATATCAGAAACAAGCAGAGTTCAATTCATTGAGTAGCGAAGATGAGCGTAGAAATATTGGATGGTGCCACCATAGTGAGTTTTCTGGAGGATGAGGAAGCATTCAATCTCATAGTGCAAGACAGGTTCGCTCACCTTGACACAAACAATGACGGTCTTCTCTCCTACACTGAGATGCTTAAGGAGTTGCAGGGTCTAAGAGTCTTTGAGACTCACTTCGGTATTGATGTCCAGCCTGACCCTCATGAGCTTGCTCAGGTTCTTCTTCTTCTTCTTTTGGGGTTCTTCAAAATACAAACAGATTGCTAAGAAGGGTTACCTTTTTTAAAAAAAAATTGACCTCAGCTTTAACAAAAAAAACGCTTCATAAATTTTCTTAACTCTTCATAAATTTAACAGAACACACTCCCTCCAGATTGCTAAAGGAATTGTTTTATTTACCTCAGGTTTACGAGTCCTTGTTTCTGCAATTCGATCACAACTTGAATGGGACAGTTGATCTGGAAGAATTCAAGGAGGAGACCAAGCAGATGTTGCTGGCTATGGCTGATGGAATGGGATTCTTGCCTGTTCAGATGGTTTTGGAGGAAGATAGCATCCTCAAGAAAGCTGTTCAGAGAGAATCAAACATAGCTGCTGCTTAAGTCTATTCACATTTCAGGGTCTGGAAATCTAAATTATGTCACTTTCTATAAGTTGATAACTCTAAAACAATATAGATTTAGACGGTTGCTTCTTTTTCCTCAGAGTTTAACTGTCAAGTTTTGTAAGCTAAAATACAGTTTTTGTTCCTTCAAGTATTATTCAATACACCGTTTCTCTCCAAACGTTTAGTTTAATTTGATATTATCCAAAATGCTTAAGAGTATGTTACGGCTTTGATGCGTGCTTCTGTCGTTAAAGCAATCAATTAATAACTAGGACAACCTACTAATGTAATATAATGGCAACCTAGGTCATTCTCCCAAGGAGCAATATGTGGGTTTTCTTTAGAATTGAATTTAGGTGATAGAAAATGCAATGGAATGAACCTAAACTAAAATGCAAGACTCCACTACCTAAATGCAAATGACTCTAAAATCTATATGAGAATGAAACTAACCTAAATGAATTGGAATGCAATCTTTGGGGTTTTTCTTATGAGAGGGAAATTAAAATCCTAAGGAAAAGAAATAAACTAATATCTAAGAAAATTTAACAAAGGTTAGTTCAGTTATGATGGTGAAGGGGACAACTCAGGATTCACATGGATTTAGCTTTCTTAGCCATTTAATTTATTAGACCAAAGGGAGATTCATGAAAAATTGGAATTAATAAATTTAATCACCTAATCAAGACATGGGGAACCCTCATGCTCAATAACACCTAATCCACTAGAAAACTCATAATGGAAAAAATGGTGGTTAATTAAATCCATTAAAAACCAATCTCAATTGTTTAGGATAATTTTGGGAATTATGTTCACAATTGCCCAATTAAACAATTCAACAATTAATCACCTTAATTAAACAATCAAGAGATTAAACCCAAATTAAATTAATAATGCAAAATCGATTAATAATCTAATTGACAATCAAAGGTTTGCAAACAAAAATCCCAATAATCATTTAAGAATAAAGCAAATCCAAAATATCAATTCAATCCAAATAAAAATAAGTCTACAATTTAGAACTAGATTGTTCTCAATTAACACAACCCAAAATCATTTAAAACTAAATAATCCTAAGTCTTGAATCAAAAAAAATAAAAGAAAGACACTCCCTTATAGTCTTCAAGTGTAAGCCTCTAGACTCTAACTTCCTTCATGCTCCTCCCAAATTATCTCCCAAGAGACTTAAGCTTCCATGAAAATCCTTTCTCCTTCACGCCCCAAGCAGCACGTCACAGCTATGTAAATTGCTTTGTGAAATATTAATTGATGTTGATTGGTGCCGTGGGACCCGCGTGGACAATCCGTGAATGGAGTAAAGGAATGGTGAATTGATGTTTAATGGAGAAAACCTCCAGCAATTCCAGCGTCTCTGTGCGTCTCGGTCTCCGCGTCAGTCCGTCTCTCCGTCTTCAATCCGTGTGTTAGTTCGTGTATTCTCCCCCTCGTATATGTGACGGCTAGGATAATTAAAAGGGAGGAAAAGAGGGTTTTTTGGGTATCAACTTGAGCCCATTAAAATTTAAGAAGCCCAAATAAAATTCAACCGTTGGATATTCTTTTAGCTTTTCAGAAAATTTCTGCATCGTAGAATCTCTCAATCTGCTTTTCCTTATCCTGCAAGATATAATAAAATCGTGATTTATCATATAATTGGAAATATTTTCCAATCATAATATAACAATCAAAATAATAATAATTTAAGCTCAAAAATATCATAATCCATTCAAATTTATATTATTTCTTATAATTGGCTAATAATCCAAATATTATCTAATAAATCCAAATTAGCCTAAAATAATCTCCAAAATAAATGAATAAGGTGGGATAAAATATATTAAAATTGTGATTTATCAACTCCCCCACACTTATCATTTGCACTCATGGGCAAAACAAATCAAGACCAAGGGAGTATAACAAGACAAAATAAAACAAAACTTCAAAAGTGAATGTTCCAATCACAAGTAAAAAGTAAACAAAAGCATTTCAACATCTCTCTTATCCAAGTAATCTTCTCATGACTCAAGAAAACAAACTTCATGGCAATTTATTTGACAAAGGAATATCTAAGCTAGAAATCCCTCACCAAGGATATGTGTATGTCTCTCATCACTCAAAAGTGTATAGGCTTGTGTTTACACTCAAATCCACCCTATCCAGTACTCTTTCCATAGGCTTGACAAGGATCTAAGTTCTCCACCACTAGCAAAGCAAATGCAAACATAAATCCAAAGGACTTTTATTAGGTTGTAATGGGGCTAAGGCTAAGAAAGAAAGGGTATAGTGTTTGGAAAAACAAAGTTGAATAACCTAGAAGATGAAGAGAATGATGCAATAGGATGAAACAGGATGAAAGAAACCAAATCACACTTGAACTGGGTCATTACTTTTCCTTTCTCTTTTTTTTTAATTTTTTTGCAATTCTCTTGGGCTGTTATATATATGTTCTTTTGACGCGAACCTATATATTGGTGATACAAAGGCTCAGTTACTCAAACATTTATAACTCAATAGCACCAAGATGCTGCTAGCACGCTCATAGCTCTTACTGGCCGTTTGACGCGAATATCAACATTGGTGATGAAGATCCCCGGTTACTAAGCACAGCTTAAACCAGCGGAACGGAATCTTATTGCTTTTTTTTCTTTTTTTTTTAAGATAACATATCGTACTTTTCACAATGACCCAATTCCTAATTTTATACATGTTCTTGCATCCAAAATAGATATAATGCAATGATCTTCAACTCCTAAGACATTCAAAAGGGTAGGATTTTTTTTTTTTTTTTTTGTGTTATGGGGTGAGAAAAAAAATATAGGCTCAAAGGGGCTAAATAAAGGGTATATGTATGGAAAGGATAGGTTGTTTGGCTTATCTAGCTAAAATGAAATGAATGCCTTTATCATCTTCTTGAATACATATGCATAAAATGTGGCCTCAAATAAGATTCAAATCAAGTTCTAGATCAAATAAAGAGATAGGGGGTACACACTGAAAAAAAAAATTGCATTAGGCTCAAAATCTCACTAGGTTTATATGATTACTAGCCCAAATTCACCTAAGTCAAATTCATTGCCACTTAGTCTATTAACTCAAAGCATGATCAATTACTTTTCAAATCAAGAATGCATAATACTGAAGCTACTTAAAACTTGCAATTTTTTCTCAAAATTTTTTTTTTCTTTCTTTTCTTGAAAACAAGGAACAAAAACCAAAGTAAAGTCCAAAATATTTTTCTTTTTCTCATTTTAAAAACAAAGAACAAGAACCAAGAGTAGGAGCAAAATCCCTCCCCCACACTTAAATCTCGCATTGTCCTCATTGCAAAAGATAGATCTAACAAACAAGAACAAGCAATGCAAGTAAAAGAGTAAGGAAGGAGTACGACCGGAATATCACAAGATTGAATATCCAAATGAAGTAGCATATATGGCTCCTCTCCTTTGTCTGGTTGTAAGTCGCATGAAAGCACTAGTGGTGTTCGCTTCCAATGTTCAGCAATTATTTCCCTCTTTAAGATCCTCAGATAACACTTCAACTCAAGTATAGAAGGTGTCTGGATGGGAGGAAGCAATCCATGTACCTGCACAAAATCATACCACCAAGCAGTACCTTGTCCCATATGGATATGCTTAATAAAAAGGAACTTATCAAGAATTAGGGAAGATCCCAAGAGGAATTGATCAACAGAAAGTGGTGGAACTTCCAAATATTTTGAACAACCCACAAAATCAATATGACTCTCCTCAGTAAGAGTCAAGTTCTCTAAGGGATGAATCAAGTGATCACTCAAAATGATCTCACCATAATTGTTCAAATCATCACTCAAGACAAGTTCCACATGTGAAACATCATGATGCATTATGCTCTTACTATCTAAATGCACATCCAAATCAAGGCTTCCCCCACACTTATCCTTAATAGAATCCCCATTAACAATAGTTATGTCAAGATCATGAGTAGTATCAATAGCCTCAATAGAGGTATTATTTTTATCGTTTAAAGCATCATCATGATTAGTGTTAAGCAAGGTATCTTTAAAATCAATAGTGTCAGAGGGTTCAACAACAATCTCTTCATCAACCTCATTATCAAAATCAATGGAATTCATAGGACTAGAGGCATGGGAATAAGCATTAATGCATAAGTCACAAGATTCAACATGATTTAAATCAATGGAACAAGTCAATTCAGAAACCACATTAGTGCATGGATATTCAGCTAATGTATCAATTATCCCATCATTTGAAGTGGTAGAAGAAAAAGGGTATAGATCATTAGAAGGTGAAAGTATATTACCGCATGGAAATTTACTCCGAACTTCCAATTCTTTTCTCTTCAGATTGTTCATTGCATTGGACAACTGGTCAATCTGTTGTTGTCGTTGCATCAGGATTTCCATCATAGCATCCAACTTACTTTCTAATCTTGATGCCGCTTCTGGACTTAGTGAAGTTTGATTGACATATTCATGATTTGAGTAATCATGATATCCTGGATTATTAACATTTGAATATGCATCATATATCTGCTCAACATCATAGTCATAATGATAAGGCATAGGAGTGTAAGAAAATTTTCCATAAGGTGAAGCATTCCAAGCCATAATAGGATCAATTCAATTTTTTTTCCTTTTTTTTTAAAAAAAAAAACCAATCAAGTAATGCAAATAACAACTACCTAAGAAATCACCTAAAGACTCAAATCTAGAGACTAACCATTGCTCCCCGGCAACGGCGCCAAAATTGATGCGTGCTTATGTCGCTAAAGCAATCAATTAATAACTAGGACAACCTACTAATGTAATATAGTGGCAACCTAGGTCATTCTCCCAAGGAGCAATATGTGGGTTTTCTCTAGAATTGAATTTAGGTGATAGAAAATGCAATGGAATGAACCTAAACTAAAATGCAAGACTCCACTACCTAAATGCAAATGACTCTAAAATCTATATGAGAATGAAACTAACCTAAATGAATTGGAATGCAATCTTTGGGGTTTTTCTTATGAGAGGGAAATTAAAATCCTAAGGAAAAGAAATAAACTAATATCTAAGAAAATTTAACAAAGGTTAGTTCAGTTATGATGGTGAAGGGGACAACTCAGGATTCACATGGATTTAGCTTTCTTAGCCATTTAATTTATTAGACCAAAGGGAGATTCATGAAAAATTGGAATTAATAAATTTAATCACCTAATCAAGACATGGGGAACCCTCATGCTCAATAACACCTAATCCACTAGAAAACTTATAATGGAAAAAATGGTGGTTAATTAAATCCATTAAAAACCAATCTCAATTGTTTAGGATAATTTTGGGAATTATGTTCACAATTGCCCAATTAAACAATTCAACAATTAATCACCTTAATTAAACAATCAAGAGATTAAACCCAAATCAACAATTAAATTAATAATGAAAACTCGATTAATAATCTAATTGACAATCAAAGGTTTACAAACAAAAATCCCAATAATCATTTAAGAATAAAGTAAATCCAAAATATCAATTCAATCCAAATAAAAATAAGTCTACAATCTAGAACTAGATTGTTCTCAATTAACACAACCCAAAATCATTTAAAACTAAATAATCCTAAGTCTTGAATAAAAAAAAATAAAAGAAAGACACTTCCTTATAGTCTTCAAGTGTAAGCCTCTAGGCTCTAGCTTCCTCCATGCTCCTCTCAAATTATCTCCCAAGAGACTTAGGGTCTGTTTGGTTTGAGGGGATGAGAGGGGAATGGAGGGGATGGGAGGGATTTTGCTCCCCTCCCCTTGTTTGGCTACTGCAAATTTTTAGGGGGGGAGGGAAAATTTTTTAAAATTTTCCCTCATCTCCCCTTATAACTCTCACCCCCCAAAATGGGGGGATTTGGAGGAGAGGGGTAGTTTTTTGCCTTGTGCTGACTAATATGCCCATATCTATTTTTGGTATTCCCAAATTACCCTTTTTATCACCCTCCCCTATGCAATCTCTGGCTTCGCAGTAGCAGCGTCTTCATCACTAGGAAACCTCCTGGGCTGTCTCTCCTCCATCTCCGGCGAGTGGGAGATCTCTTGCTTCAACTATTGCATCTTCTCCTTCTCGATCTCTATGCCTCATCTTGTTGCCATAATCTCCACCATCTCCCCTCCAAATGGTTGGACTTCTCACAAACACCTGATTCTCATGAAATTACAGCAGAAATATTGAAAGAGAACCAAACTGCAATAGAAGAATTTTGAGGGAGCGTGAGTGAGTATGGGATAGGTTGAATTTGCCCAACTTATACTGTGTAAGAAGAGGAATGGCAGGAGCTTCATAAGCCATTGTTGCACAGCGGAAGATTTTTTTTTTTTTTGAAAAAAAAATGGCTACTAAATCGAGGGATCGTCTTTGAATTCTCCGTCTTTTTTTATAATTAACGAATGTAATTATTATATTTTATTCTATTTTAATAATTATAAATTTATAATTTATATATTAAAAAATTTATAATTATATTTTATTAAATATTTTATAAAGTTTTTTAAAAAATAACTTAAATAAGGATAAATTTTGTTATACCTCTAATAAAGTTTGGAAAAAGCCATTTAAATGAATTAGGGGCAAAATTGTCCACATAAAAATATTTTCCATCCCCTCTCCTCTTAAACCAAACAAGGTAACATTAAAATCCCTCCCCTCCCCTCCTATCTAATTAATCCAAACAAGGTAATATTAAAATCCCTCCCATTCCCTCCCCTCTATTAAAATCCCTCCCTTCCCCTCCCCTTCGTCGAACCAAACAGACCCTTAAGCTTTCATGAAAATCCTTTCTCCTTCACGCCCCAAGCAGCACGTCACAGCCATGTAAATTGCTTTGTGAAATATTAATTGATGTTGATTGGTGCCGTGGGACCCGCGTGGACAATCCGTGAATGGAGTAAAGGAATGGTGAATTGATGTTTAATGGAGAAAACCTCCAGCAATTCCAGCGTCTCTGTGCGTCTCGGTCTCCGCGTCAGTCCGTCTCTCCGTCTTCAATCCGTGTGTTAGTTCGTGTATCCCCCCCTCGCATATGTGACGGCTAGGATAATTAAAAGGGAGGAAAAGAGGGTTTTTTGGGTATCAACTTGAGCCCATTAAAATTTAAGAAGCCCAAATAAAATTCAACCGTTGGATATTCTTTTAGCTTTTCAGAAAATTTCTGCATCGTAGAATCTCTCAATCTGCTTTTCCTTATCCTGCAAGATATAATAAAATCGTGATTTATCATATAATTGGAAATATTTTCCAATCATAATATAACAATCAAAATAATAATAATTTAAGCTCAAAAATATCATAATCCATTCAAATTTATATTATTTCTTATAATTGGCTAATAATCCAAATATTATCTAATAAATCCAAATTAGCCTAAAATAATCTCCAAAATAAATGAATAAGGTGGGATAAAATATATTAAAATTGTGATTTATCATGCTTTTTCTTACAAATTCTGTATGTGAATGATATAATATATTCGCAAGAGATTAAAAAGTCAGGGAATGGTGAAAAAAGAAATGAGGTGAATCACATTTACATTCTCATTCCAAGTCAATGCATTACAGAAATACTTTAGTTTCTACTCAATCTAGAGGATCTTAAATCCTCTAAATTTGTACTCAGTTACTCACTTTCGAGGATCTTAAAAAGAACATGATGTTACAAATTACAAGAACAGACACATCTCAGGAGATGGAATGAAGGAGAGAATGGCTTCACCAAACATATCATGCAGTGACATCAGCGTACGTCCAGAATTCAGTTCTTGCTTCCAAACCTGAGCAAGAGCTGCAGCAGATGTCTTAGGTGCCTTGTTTCTCTGTTTCTCACTTTTAGCCCCAACATCGTGAATTGCTTCATTTGTCTGTCTTCCGGACGGTGATGGGCCCATGATTGAATCAGCTGACGAAGCTTGAATCCCCGTCATTCCGTCCCCATGAGATGGCGAGGAATTTGTCAGAGCTACCCCAACCTCACCGTCAGTTGCAATTTTCTTTTCAGGCGGCTGCTATTCTGGTTGCTCCGAGCTTGCCTTGCGTTTACCTACGCAATCATTGATTAGAAAGAGAGACTCAAAATTCTAAACTTCCCTTAATTGTCTTTTTCGTGAAATACTACCCTCAATTATTTGAATAACTGATCAGTGTCATCTTAAATCAATAGACACTCACGGGGTGAAGCAGTAACAACTCTTCTTGCATTGGTCTTCAACACAGCATGAGGAAGAGGTGATGGAAATATTGGGAACAACTTCAGTAGTTCATATATGCATTGACCTGCAGCACGCTGAAGAATACACATTGATTCTGCCAACCATGTTATTGAGACCGATGTGTTTCACAGCATAACACCTTGTACCAAAATGAATCTTACCAGCAAGGCCCCATAGACACGCCAAGCTTCATGCCTCTTCATTTCATTTTTCTGCTTCTCAAGAAGCATCTCTGGTTCAAGAAGTTGCATATATGGTTCAAGATTTGGCAGTACAAGAAGCTGAACCTACTTAAAAGATCACAATGTTACAAAATTTGTCAAATACTTGCAAGTGTATTGATCAACTGAAAATAGAGCAAAAGGAAACAACAACAAAAGTAAAATCTTCAAAGAATTTAAGTTTCCATGTGAGTTAGAAGCTTGATGCCATGCAAAGCAACAGATGGAACTAACAAGCAAAACAAAAAACGGAATTGCAGTGATGCAACTCAACAGTAACAACTGTAAAGCAATGAGGACATAATTCATACAAATTCGAACTGCAAATCACATATAGATGAGATATAATATGGTAATTTGTACAAAAAATTCTTTAAACATAAACAAGTAACAACAGATAGAGGAGAAAGAGTGGGAAGCATAAAACCAACTCTTAAGGGTGATAAAAGCATAAAAAGGAAAAATAAAGTAATAATTGAATTTGGTCCTTGACTCTTGATCATTGTCTATGTAGGCCATTAATTCTGAAATTAGCCAATTTTATCCTTAAGGCTCCATTTCCCTTTGGTTTCATCCTCCTGTTTGTTACAGTTGCAGCAAATAATAAATTTTATAAATTATTACTGACAAATGCTAGGTAGTACATATCACCCCAAGCTACCGATGTATTTTTAATTTAAACTAATATCCATGCACAAGCCAAAAGCTGTAATACTTCTTCTCCAAATTTAGAATCCGATCCGAGTCTAGAACATTGGGGCCGAAGAAATTAAAGAAAAATAAAGTTTAGAAAATCATTATTAAATTATTAGAAAATAACAGGCAAGAATTTGTACGAATGCCACACATAGTAGATTCACTTTCCAGCATTGGCATAACTGTATGATTATCCTACCTCCAAAAATAATCAAATGAATGTTTATTGGATTTTCATTTTATTTATTTAGTTTTAACCACTTCCATAACTGCCAGGAGCATGTAAAAGCACATACCACAATTGGGCCCCAGAGCTGCCAGCCCTTGAATTGCACCATAATGTTGAGTCAACGCTTTCTTTGGGTCCAAGAAAGCATTCAGCAGTGTTTTTGTGTTACTGTAAATATGTCCAAATCTGCACCACAAAAATATTAAAGATAAAAACTATTAACCACAGTAAAAATTCTCCTTCTCAAAATAACAGAAAAAGGAAAGCACAGTAAATGGTAATAGGATAAAATCTAGAATGTTCTCTTACATGTAATAGGTGTAGGGTTAAGATGATTTTGTATATCCTATAAATAGGACAAAGATGTACTGTGCATTTTCATTGAATGCAATTACAATTCTCAGTCTTCATTCGTCTGCTTTATTTTCTTGTTTTTACTTTCTATATGGTATCAAAGCGTTGCCTGACTGTATAGTGTCAGATCACGGACACAACATCTGAATCCTCAGGTGCTCATAATTCTGCAACATCTGGCGCATCTTCTACTCCCTCTTCTTCAAATTTCACTCACTTTATTACTGTTAAACTCAATGAAGAAAATTATTTAATTTGGCGTACTCAAATGCTACCTTATTTCCATGGTCAGCATTTGTTTGGGTATATTAATGGTACAAAAGTTGCACCACCGTCAGAGTTACCTACGGGCCTTCCGAATCCAGATTTTCGGGAATGGTTTGACAAAGATCAACTTGTACTATCAATCTGAAAATTTGATTCCCAGAGTAATGCGCCATAAACGTTCCAGAGACATGTGGCTTGCATTAGAGACTCTGTTTTCCCAGCAATCTCAAGCACGATATGTTCAATTACATCAGCAATTGACAAATCTGAAAAAGGGCGGTGACTCAATTAGTGCTTACCACCGTCGTGCTATTTTACTTGCTGACTCTCTAGCAGCAGCTGGAAACTCTATAAGTGATCTTGATTTCAATACTTATCTGCTTGCTGGTCTCGGATTGGATTTTGATCCAATTGTGACTTCTCTTACTACTCAACGTCATTTATTATCGATTGAAGAAGTACTTAGTCACTTGTTAGTTTTTGAAACTCGTCTAAACCAACAGCACTCTGTATCTACTACTTCTGAATTAGTTGCTAATACTGTATCAATGTCTTCTCAAAATTCTCGTGGCTTTCAGCATAACAGAGGAGGTCGCTCCTTCTTTAATCAACGAGGCAATTTTAGAGGATTTAATGGTGGCTATCGTGGTCACAGTTCGCGAGGACGAAATACTCGTGGTAATGGTCGCTCACAGGGCCGTCAATCCTTCCCACATGAATCTGATGATGCTCCTTGTCAAATATGTCGCAAGTATGGGCATGATGCCCTAGTATGTTTTAACCGTTATAATCATGCTTATCAGGCCTCTACTCCACCTTCTATTTCGGCACACTATTCTGATTTGGGTTCTGACAGTGAAGCTTTATGGTATCCAGATACAGGTGCTACTCATCATATTACTTCAGACTTATCCAATCTTAATTTACAGTCTAAGATATATTCAGGTTCTCCTATTCGTGTTGGTAATGGTGCACAGCTTCAAGTTCAACACCATGGCACAGGCTCCCTGTCTACTACTGGTGGCTCTTTTATTCTTTCTAATATTCTTCATGTTCCTCACATTACCAAAAATTTGCTCTCTGTTTATCAATTTTGTAATGATAATAACGTCTTCTTTGAATTTCATGGTGATCATTTTTGTGTCAAGGACTCCAAAACAAAGACTCCACTACTTCAAGGTCTTCCTAAAGGACGCTTGTATTCTTTTCCTTCCTCTAATCCACCAAAAGTTTTTTATGGAGCTCGCACTTCCTTCCTTCAATGGCACAACCGCTTAGGACATCCTGCCTTTCAAGTTGTTCAGCAGACTCTCTCCGCCAATAAACTTCCAGTTTCTTCTCAGTCAGCTCGCCATCAGTGTTCTGCTTGTCGTTTCTCTAAAAGTCATGCTCTTCCTTCTCCAGCATCTCCTCATCATTCCACTGCTCCTTTTGATTTAGTTTTTTGTGATGTATGGGGTCCTGCCCCAATAGTTTCTTCTGATGGTTTTCATTACTACGTTTCATTTGTAGATGATTTTTCTCGCTTTATTTAGTTTTATCCAATTAAGAGCAAAAATGAGGTTGTCTCTATTTTTCATTCCTTCAATAAATTAGTATCTACTCATTATAATTCCCGTATTCATTCTTTCAATCTGATCGGGGTGGAGAGTTTCGTTCCTTACATCGTGTTCTTGTCTCTCTTGGCATTTTTCATCGCATTACCTGTCCCCATACTCATACTCAAAATGGAACTGTTGAGCGTCGTCATCACACGATTGTTGAGACAGGTCTTGCTTTACTATCTCATGCTCATGTTCCAAAATCTTACTGGTCTTATGCTTTTGCCACTGCATCTTATCTAATAAATCGATTGCCTAGCCGGGTGTTGAATTCTCGAAGCCCATATGCACTCCTTTATAACCAACAACCTGATTATAATTTTTTAAAAGTCTTTGGTAGTGCTTGTTGGCCACATCTTCGTCCATATGCATCAAATAAGCTGGAATCTCGCTCTGCCTTGTGTGTTTTTCTGGGTTATGCTTCTCACTATATGGGCTACTTGTGTTTGGATTTATCTACTGGTCGCATCTATGTTTCTCGCAATGTTGTTTTTGATGAATCCAGGTTCCCATTTTTGGATCAGCTCTCATCTACTGGATCACTGCAGTCTTCTAATGCTCTCTTGCCCATTCTTCATTATGGGCCTTCTTCAAGAGCTTTTTCACGGCCCATTAGTACTGAGTCCACACCCGGTTTGAGTCTCATGCCTATACCTATTTCTCCTGTGGCATCTTCTCCTTTGCCACACTCTCCTTCGCCGTCCTCTCCAACTAAGTCGTCTGCACCGTCTTCATTTCCGCCTCCGTCACTGCATCCAATGATTACTCGGTCAAAGAATCTTATTTCTAAACCCAAAGCTGTTGGTGACGGTATGGTTTCTTGGCCTTTACCTCGTGCCCACTCAGTCTTGGGACCTGAGCCTCTGTTACCTCGCTCGGTTTCCGAGGCCTTGAACGATCCAGGATGGCGAGCAGCGATGCATAATGAATTCCAGGCGTTTATAGATACTAGAACCTGGTCTCTTGTTCCTCCTTCATCGGCTCAGAATATTGTTGGTTGTAAATGGGTTTTTCGCCGTAAATACAATCCTGATAAATCCTTGAATAAGCTTAAGGCTCATCTTGTGGCTAAAGGGTTTCATCAACAGCCTGGTGTGGATTTTTCTGAGACTTTTTTCTCCGGTTGTCAAGCCTGTACGGACTATTTTATCTTTAGCTATTTCCAACGGCTGGCTGGTTAAACAACTTGATATCCAAAATGCTTTTCTTCATGGTTTTTTGGATGAGGACGTTTTTATGACTCAACCTCCTGGTTTTGTGCATCCTGAATTTCCTAACTATGTGTGTAAGCTTAATCGAGCATTATATGGTTTGAAACAAGCTCCTCGAGCTTGGTTTGCTCGTCTTAGTTCTCGACTGCAGGAATTGGGATTTTCCTCTTCACGATCTGACTCTTCTTTGTTTATTTACAAATCTGATATTTCGACTGTATATATTCTGGTGTATGTTGATGATATAATCATCACTAGATCTTCTTCGACTGTGATTTCTGATGTTATTGCTGCTCTTGGTTCTTCATTTCCTGTTAAGGATCTTGGGACTTTACACTATTTTTTGGGTATTGAAGCTCATTTTGTTTCCTCTGGTCTTGTTTTATCTCAGAGAAAGTATATTTCTGATTTACTTATTAAAGCCAATATGTCTCGCGCTCGAGCTGTTACTACTCCCATGGCTTCGTCTAAGTCTCTTACTGATTTCACTACCCCTGATTTTCATGACCCTGGTCTCTATCGTAGCATTGTTGGTAGTTTGCAATATCTTAGTTTTACAAGGCCAGATATTTCTTTTGCAGTCAATCGTGTCTGTCAGTTTATGCATTGTCCTAAAATTTCTCACTGGACTGCAGTTAAGCGTATACTACACTATCTGCAAGGTACTACTCATTATGCTCTGTTTTTACAACCTTCAACTTCGACTGATATTACTGCCTTTTGTGATGCTGATCTTGGAGGTGATCCTATTGATAGTCAATCAACTACTAGTTCTGCTATCTATATTGGCCCCAATCTTATTGCCTGGAGTTCTAAGAAACAGCCCTCTGTCTCTCATTCAAGCACTGAGGCTGAATATAAAGCTCTTGCTACTACTACCTCTGATGTTATTTGGGTTCAACAATTGTTACAAGAGCTTGGCATTTTTCTCTCGGTTCCTCCTTTATTATGCTGTGATAATTTGGGTGCTACCTATTTAGCTGCAAATCCTGTTTTCCACTTAAGGGCAAAACACATTGCCTTGGATTATCATTTTGTTAGAGAACGTTTGGCTGCTAAAACACTTCGGATTACTCATATCTCAGCCAAGGATCAAATTGCAGATATCTTTACTAAGCCTCTATCATCTTCTAAATTTGGATTTTTTTGTTTGAGTCTCACTGTTCATCCTGTCCAGTTTGACTCGCAGGGGAGTATTAACCACAATAAAAATTCTCCTTCTCAAAATAACAGAAAAAGGAAAGCACAGTAAATGGTGATAGGATAAAATCTAGAATGTTCTCTTACATGTAATACGTGTAGGGTTGAGATGATTTTGTATATCCTATAAATAGGACAAAGATGTACTGTGCATTTTCATTGAATGCAATTACAATTCTCAGTCTTCATTCGTATGCTTTATTTTCTTGTTTGTACTTTCTATAAAAACAAATTTGTGGTGCAGTCAAAAAGATTCCAACATGCATTAAATACAAATATTTCTTAATGAAACGCACAGAGGAAATGTGCCAAAATTAATTAATTAACAGTACCCTCTTTGAAGAGCATAAAATATAAACAGAGTAATTCAGTGGAATGTAAGTTCAGGTAAAGCGAGATCTGATCTCAAATGACTTCAAACATACTTCAAAACAAAGAAGATACCTTAAGTCATGACAGTCTTTGAAAATCAACTAATTAAAATATAATAATTCCGGCTGCACATTGAACTTGTTTGATAACTCTTCAAAGACGTGGAAATGAAAAGCCAATCATGATTCCAGGAAAACTGTCTAAAGGTTCAAAGAAAGGAACAAGCCATCTTATGGAACATCAAGGGGACTACAAAAAGGGTATTAGGTTGAAGACTTCTGGGAGTTGTGTCACCAAGTTAGACAAATGCTGTTGAGAGGAAAGGGGGTGTGCGAGCTTGCAGGATCGGGGGGCTCACAGTTAAGTTTATGTGAGAGACATTATTAGTTGTGGTGCAGTATCTAAGTGTCTGAGCCTCGATGTGATTTTCTGGGAAAATGAGTTTCATTTGCACCCAGAAGAAACTAGAAAATTTCTTAATCTTCAGGGGCAGCATTGAAAAACTCAGGATGAGTGTTAAGAGGACATGTTAGGGCTTAGATGTCTGTTAACATCTTGGAGCATTGAAGACCATCTTTTTAGGAGTCTTATTATTATCACGTTTTATTATATTTAGGAGTTGATCTTGCGATCAAACTATTTTTGGGCACATTAAAATTAATGTACAAGGGCTGTAATGTTTGTCATTCTTCATGCCCCAAGTTCTGCCAATTATATAAAGACTTGTTTTTTTTTTTTTTGCCAAAATTAAGTATAGAGCCTTGAATTGAAACACAAATGACGAATATAATGTGAAATATTTTTATTATATATATGTACAGAATGTGATACCACTATGGAAGGAATTGGAATATTACAAAGAGTACCAAGCAAAACTGAGACTATCTTGGCGTAGAGAAGGCTAATAAGATGTTAAGTGAGGCACTTTACTTGATGAGCCTTGGAACTAACGATTTCTTAGAGAACTACTTCGTGTTCCCCACAAGGAGGCTGCAATTCATTTTGTCGCAGTACGAGGACTTTCTGGTGGACATCGCACGCGATTTCATTAACTTTTGTATTAGCGGGTGTGATGTAAATCACCCATTCAGGATATTATTGATGATATTAGGCTAATTATTCACAAGAATTGGTAGGTTAGGATACAACATACACCTAGGGATAAATTAGAGACGGCTGACTACCTTGCGAAATTATCGCATAGCTTAACATATGGTTTTTGCTGCCTAGTATTATTCAAAAAAAAAAAAAAAAACCTTCTAAACTTCACAATTCCAAATTAGTTTTATTATCTAAAATAGTATAGGTATTAACTATAACAATATAATAATTGACAACTCCTTTTAGTATGAAATCACTAATTTAGGATTTTAAAATTCAAGTGGTATTTTTTTATCTTTTTCCCTTTAAAATACATCGAGTTATTATGTATAATCCCAAATAGAGGATTTACTTATCTGATTTCTGTGAAAATATTAGAAAAAAATAAAAAGAAATAATATTTAAAGGAGTCTCTACTAATCTTCAAATAATATTAGCTAGGTAGTGTGTACTTGGTTCCATGTTAGAAACTATATACTAAAACCATTATTTTGGTGGAATAATAAGCACCTTCTCACAATATATATTATAATTTTAATAAAAAACATCTAAAACTAAAAATTTAGATATTTATACCAAGTTAAAATAAAGGAACTATGGTATATATATGTTTAGAATAGATTCCATTATTTCTTCGGTCGGGTATGTAGGAGATTAAGGTAGAAGACAGCCTAGTAGCTATGTGATTTAAACATGAACAGTGAAGACTCTGTTCGAACCCAGTAAGTGATATTTGTATGAATATAACTACCGCATTGATGTTCTCTGGCACACATAGTTATTAAGAATCAGGAGCCATCTAACTACCCTGAATGTATACCACCTGTTTCTGTGACTGTGATTATATATATATATATATATATATATATATATATATATATATATATATATATATATATATATATATATATATATATATATATATATATATATATATTGTATGTATATGTAATGTGTGTGTGTGTATGAAAGCTCCTTGGGTAAGGTTTGAATGAAGAAGCTAGTTGGAGATGTAACGTGCTTATTTGGAATAGCTTATTTTTGGGCAATAAGTGCTTATAAATCGTAATTCACGGTATACGGGGTAAGTATGTGAGAGGAGTTTTATCTCGGCTTACATAATATGAACTTATTATCCAAAAATAAACCCAACCAAACACACTCGTCAATGGCCAGTGGCCACCCTATGAGTTGGTTTTGCAGGTACCCTCAAGCGTTTAGGGATATGCCTTTACTTCTCACCATCAATTCCAAACCTATTTTGCACAACCAAACACCCCACTATATTTTGAGGTACAAGCAAAAATTATTACATATATTTAAGCACCCAAATTTGGGGAAAAATGAATTAAAAAACCTTATTATATAGGAAATTGCAATTTTTCAACCTGTGGTTTTGATACCCAAAAAGAGTATGTAACTCGGTCTTTTTCTTATTTAAAGGCAAAAATTAAATAATATTGAAGTCTATCTATCTAACATATACCATTCTAAATTTATTGCGATGTCGGGTGAAATTAAATGACCTAATTAAAGACAAGGGACTATACATTGGGGTATCTATCTAATGTGAGCATATTGCGTGCTTTCCCTTTCCATATTCTAATTTTTGCATAAACTCATACATTTATATAATTTTTTATTAATTTTTAATTTGGTTCTCACAAACACCCACTCACCCACCCATATATTGGCATTCTAGCGCTGCATTTGTACAAAATTAACTGCACTTTTTATATAATTTAATACTTCCTTCAATCCTTAAGATATATTTACCTAATTTAATTAGATTAAGAAAGTTGGAGTTAAGTTAATTAAATATGATATGTATTTACTCAAATACCCTAATCATTTTCCTTAATTCTCTCATTATGTCTTCCCCAAACATGTTTATATTAGGGATCGAAGGGAGTATGTTAATTATAACTTGGATCATCTGCTAGCATTGTTAAGTCTTGCAAAACAATTAGGTTCGTGCTTGATAGATAGATAATTGAGCTTTTAAGCATGTTTTCTGGAGTATAATCCCTATCCATGTGTATGAAAGAGATATTTTCATGAGAGACACATGCTGATTTCACTCATGTAATCTCTATGTTTCAAAAGGGTTTAGTTGTTAACTATCTGTGGTCTAGGGGCACTCTTAGTATAAAAGGGGCATCCTGGTTAAGGGCTTAAAAAGGTACAGATATAAGCAGGCTTATCTCCACAAAGTAAATAGAATATTTTTAGATTTTCAGGTTTTACATGGCAATAAATTTACTATTACTTTCAGGCTCACCCTCTAAGAAATACCTAGTATACAATGAAAATAAAAATGAAAAGTCTTGTAACACAGAGATACGAATTAGAGAAAATCCGGCCATCAAACCTCATTTCGTAGGTAATTTTCGTATGTTTTTTTAGTGCATATCTAGAGCTTTTTGTTAATTTGCATACTACTTTGGTACTAAATAAAAGACCTATTTTGTAATTCAGTTTGAACTACAAAATAGTCATTGTTGTAGGGATATTCATTTCGTACTAAATTGTTCCTGTGGTTGATTATATTACAAAATGGTTTGTAGTGATATTCATTTGGTTAATCACATGTGAATGGCGCGAGCGCATGCATGTTCAAAGTTCAAACACACCCTGTAAACCCTTGGCAAAAAAAGCACACCCTGTAAACACCATCCATGGTAATTGGCTGCAGATTTCACTCTCTGAAACACTCGCGACAAGTGGAGAATATCTAAGTGTGGAACAAGACTTGTTGCTTATTTCCATTTTGCTTTCTCTTTTTCGAGGCTTCTATTGAGCAATTAGTTCGGAGTTGGGATATTGAAAAAAAGAAGAAGGAATCGAGATAATCATTATGAAAGATACATAAAATCTATTGCAATAGTCATGCTAATCGTAAATCTTAATTCTCTCGTTCTTTCTTCCCCAAATGTGTTTGATATTAGGGATTGAAGGGAGTATGTTAATTATAACTTGGATCATCTGCTAGCACTGCTAAGTCTTGCAAATAATTAGGTTCGTGCTTAATGAAGTCTTTTAAGCATGTTTTCTGAAGTATAATCCCTAGCTATGTGTATGAAGGAGATCTTTTCATGAGAGACACATGCTGAGTTCACTCATGTAATCTCTATGTTTTGGAAGGGTTTAGTTGTTAACTGTCGGTCTGGGGACACTCTTAGTATAAAAAGGGCATCCTAGCTAGGGGTTTAAAAAGGTATATACACAGGATTATCTCCACAAAGCAAATAGACTATTTTTAGATTTTCAGGTTTTACATGGCAACAAATTTACTCTTACTTTGAGGCTCACCCTCTAAGAGATACTTATAGTATACAATGAAAATAAAATGAAAAGTCTTGTAAGACAAAGATAGGAATTAGAGAAAATCCGGCCATCAAACCTCATTTCGTAGGTAATTTTTGTATGTTTTTTTAGTGCAGATCTAGAGCTTTTTGTTAATATGCATACTACTCTGATACTAAATATAAAACCTATTTTATAATTCAATTTGAACTACAAAATGTGTCTTATATATTTAAAACCTGAAGGAGTGTTTCTTGAAAATTAAGGTATATATACTCCTGTATTTCTTAAAAATATATGAATGAATGAATGGAAGGACAAAAACTGATGAGGTTGAAAATATAAATGGGCAGTGGCAGGATTTGAAGTGGTGGAGAAGGCATGTTGTTCGACAGGAACATACGAGATGAGTTATCTGTGCAGTGACAAGAATCCTTTGACCTGCAAAGACGCCGACAAGTATGTCTTCTGGGATGCCTTCCATCCCACAGAGAAAACCAACCACTTCGTCTCTCATTTTTTAATCCTATGCTTCTCTCTTCTTTCCACTGAATCCATCATTCTCTATATTATTCCTTCTTCAACTCCCAACATTGTACTTATTATAATATGTGTCCAGGACCCCGTTTAATTTACACTTCAAGAACTTAAACTTCTAGGTTCACAGATTATTTTGTATTCTGCAGATTTCTGGGGTTTCATTTTATTTCATTTATATTTGTGTGGTATTTATTCATGTTTGAATGCAATGAATTAAGCTTAAGATTCTATATCATTGTGCAATGTGCACCATGTATTACTTTCAGAGTTTCAGTGAATGGAATAGTAATTATGTTACATTACGTTGGAAATAGTATATGCATGTGAACTCCTCAAGTTATATATATATATATATATATATATATATGAGTGATTTCCCTCGGTTCTAATATAAAAATATTGCTGCCATCGACAAATGATTCAATTATAGTAAACGTTTGATGCATAGAAAATTTTTGAAAAAATAATTTACTGATTTGAGCAAAAGTTTCAGCCGATCGAAAAATTGTAAATTCAAATTCAACAAGTATAATAGAATGAAGACAGGTAGAAAATCCCATGCAAGCCAAACTATTCATACATATGCTCCCTCCTGTCCATTTATAAAATATATTTGGTGAATTGAATTTGGTCCTAAATATAAGACATATTTTTTATATTTATCAATCTTTTCTTAATTTACCCCTATTAGTGCTTCATCGATCAACAATAATTAAAGAGGAGGGAGAATAGGAGAATTAAAGAAGATAATTAGGGTGTTTTAGAAAATACATGTCATATTAACCAACTCAATTAACTTCCTTAATCTAATCAAATTAGGTAAATATATTTTAAATTATAGAATAAGGACCGGAGGCAGTAGTCTGTGGATGATATAGCATCTTAATTGTCATCGTTGCATTAATATATATATATATATATATATTTGTAATAAATTATGTTAATTATAAGTATTTAAATTTAAATTAAATTTATATGCAGCGTGAAAAAATTAAACGGGTCTAATTACTTCATAAGTTAAGCTTCAATATCTTTTTTTAGGCGCCTTTGAGTTGGCTTCATTTACCCTTTGCCCAAATTAACTGTTCATATGTTCATTATGTGGTTGAGAGGTTGAATTCTTCTTCTCAACAACCGGTTGGATCGGTTTATGGAACCAATGTTCGGCTGGGTCCTCACCAACTTGCCTTGAAGCAGATTCCGGCGTCAAGATGGGCTTGTTTGATTGGTTCGTATTCCTATTAGAGTCAAAATGCCTAAGAGCTTCTCTCTTTTGGATTCCTGGTTTCAACATCCAAAATCAGAGGCCTCCACTTTTAAGTGTTTGTATTAATAAGGGCTCGTTTGGTAACATGGAATTGGAAAAAAGGAAATGGAAGTGGAAGTGGAATTGATATATGTGTGTGTTTGGTAGGCTAGAAACCACTTCCTCATGGAAGTGACTTCCATCAAAATTGATGGAAGTCACTTCCATCCCACCCCCCAAAGAACTCACTTTCACTTCTCAGAGAAGGAGTGTTCAGACCATTTTGCCCCCACACAGCCTTTGCCCCTGAACCACCACCACTGCTGCTCATGACGAGAAGAGGACAACAAAGGATGGCAAGGACGATGAGGCATGACAAGGACGATAACGGACTATGAATATGGCGAAGACAACGACAATGCTATTTTTGACAACTACGACGAAGACAACATTTCCCTCCCGCGACGAACTTGACTATGCCGCAGTCTCCCTCCTGCGACGACCTCGACTATGTCGTCTCATTTTTTCATATTTCAATCTCCCTCCAACCTCTGGGATCTTGGTTTAGATTTAGATTTTAAACATTGATTTTGGTGTGATTTCTGTTTCTGATCTATTTCTGGTTTGGTGGCTAAAAGACATTTGGCCAGTTGCATTTCCGGAGGCTAAAACACATTTTGTTTCTGATCTGGTTTCTGGTTTAGATTCTCATTCTTCTTCCTTGATTTTTGGGTCTTTTCTCTAGATTCATTTGTGGTTTGATTTCTTGTTTAATTTCTTGCTTGTTGTGGGGGTTTGATTTCTTGCTATCCTCTTCCTCCATGGCTGCCGAGGCTTTTTGTGGTGGCTGTCAGTGGAGGGAGGTGGCTGTGGTGGAGGGAGGTGCCTGTTTTACGGTGGGTGGAGTTTCTACAAGGAGGGCATATTAGTCATTTCAGTTTTAAAATTATTAGATTAATTAAAAATTATCATACTTCCATGGTAATACCAAACAAACTTTTTATCTCCACTTCCAAGTCTACTTCCACTTACAGTTTCACTTCCACTTTCATAAAAGCTCTTCCACTGTACCAAACGGGGCATAAGTGTTTCAACTGCATTCCAAAAGATCCATTATGGGTTTTTAAAATTTACCCATCCTGGCCACTATTCGCCGTTTAGCTTTCACAAGCTCACGAGTCACAAGTAATAATTTAGTGAGTAAACGAGTGTCGATCCACAAGGACTATGACGAAAGTGAGTTAATTATTGTAACTATATTCTTAACTAGGTTAAATGAAATTATTTGAAATTGACTATGTCAATTAAGGAAATTTGCTAAAAACAATAAGGTAAAATAAAGGTGATTGTAAAATTGATTCTACTTCAAGGTTTAAAGGCTTAGGATTACTTCTTCCTCATTGTATTTCATGAAACTATGCAATTGATTCACTTATGCTAATTGTGTGAGTCCATATGCTAGTCAAAGATTCTAAGATCATCAATCAAACTCTCTCAAGTCAAGATTGATTTTTAATCTTCATTAACAATATTCAATCTCTTCTTGTCTATCATTAATGAAAATCATCTTTCCCAAAGCAATTCTTCATTAGACTATGCTAGGTTGTTAGATATATCTTTATTCTAACAACAAACCATCCATTTAATCCTTAAACTTCAAGTCTAGCATGATTTTTCTCAAGTTCTACAATAAAAATAGCTCTCTCAAGCATCATTCAATTGAACTAAACTAATCATGTGGTGATCAAGCACAAGATAGTAATTAAGCATAGGGAAAAATCATCATATATTATCAACAACTAGCAAAAGCAAGAAAATATAGTAGTTTTAATCCATACAATGAGTAGAAGTAATCATAAATGAGAGTTTTAGCTACTCATAATCAATACAAACCAAAAACTAAACTCAAAAGTTATATCCATATCAGCAAATGGGAAGAAAAGAGGAGCAAAACCAGAAAAAGAGAAGAAAATCTTGAATTTCTCCTAGAATTTCCTCCAAGAAGCACCAAAATCCTCCTCAAGCTCTCTAAGAAGCCTCCTTGAGGTTCTCAACCTCTTCCTTGTGCAAAATGTCCTCATTTCGGCGCCCCCATTAGGTTAAAAAACAAGCTCCAGCTTCAGTTTTTTCAAAATGCATAGTTGCAGTATCGCAACTTTGCTTTCGCTTCGCTACAGCGAACCCACAGTGTACGCGGTCAGAAGGGCCTATTTTTTTATGTGTTTTCACTTTAGCTTCGCTATAACAAACTCACAACGTATGCGGTCAGAAGGCCCTATTTTTTTATGCGTTTTCGCTTTTTCTTCGCTGTGGCATAGCAAAAGCGACCGGGAGCACCTTCAAGCTACTTTGATCTTCCTTTTTGGCTTTTGTTCTTCTTTTCTCCACCTCCAAGGATCCATGTAAGCTTCCATTTCTTGTCCTCATCCTCATACAAAGAGAAGGATTTTATGAGCTTTCCAATTTTCTTCAATTTAATATAAAACCCTATACATTTAGCTCAAAATTTGCACTTTTCAAAGTATTTTCATCAAATCACATTTTCTTTCATATGTATAAAGTTTATTCACACTTTTAGTTTAAAATCACAAATATATAAGAAAAATGTGATGAAATACAAGAATTTCCAGAGAATAACAACCACCCTATCCCGTTCCCAAGCAAATTGTATTAGTGGAGAAATGACTTTTTTAGACCAGTTTTAGATCAGGTCATAATACAGCCGGTCTAAAAAGTGTGATACTTTTTATACCGATTAAGAAATCGGTCATAAAAGTCACACTTTCAAGACCAATTGTATTGATAATCGGTCTTAAAATAAACCATTTTAAGACCAATTGTCATGAGCATCGGTCTTAAAAAGACCTCTTTTGTAGGCTATACAAAAACATTTTTAAGACCAATTGTCCATATAACCGATCTTAAATTTTGAATTTTAAGATCGGTTGTCAATACAACCGATCTCAAAACTTTACTTTTAAAACCGATTGTATGGAAAACCGGTCTTAAAAATTCATACAACCGGTCTTAAAAGTATTATAATTATTTTTTTTACTTGTCTTTGATTATGTTAGTAACCAGAACACATCCTAGAAGCTGCTTCCAATGCCATATTTATTAAGTGCCATAAGGTGTTTCTTTTCCTTCCACTTACCATTTCCTTTTTCTTTAACCTTCTCATTGGGAACTTGTAACATAACATGCATATTCATCTTCATGTAATGTGTTGTTTAAAACTATCATACATGCATAATTCTGTAAAACACTTGACGATGACATGTCTCAAATAGGGTCACATAATCACAAAAACAACAAACCTGTCAATTCTTGCAACCAACAAGTTTTGCAGAAAAACCAAGGGAAGAAAAATTCTTCAATATATACAAAAAAATTCCTCAGTTTTACAAAAACTCACTGTTGTTGTAAAAGTTTATAAATGAATTTAGTACAATATTTGCGAATGTAATCAATATCTTCTTCTGGAAAGGGGTCAGCAAGATCAAATATCTGTAACACTAAAGTCAGACAAAACATTAACTTGCTAACTCAAAAAAGAATAAAAGTAATACAAAATTTTTAAAATATATACACATTTACCTTTTGAGTAAATTCTGTCGTGCTTAGAGTAATAATATTATAAACGTGTCTCAAAACATACAACCCACACAAGTTTGACCCCGGTGGTTGCCTACGGCTCTAAAAAAAACATTATATCATTAAAACAAGTATAAAATTAAAGCACGACTTATTATCGAATACATTCTTAAAACAAGCTAATATGTAACTAACCTTTAGCATGATCCATGTAGGGTCTTTTATGTCATGAACATGCCTACCACAAGCAGCGTTTAGGAATGTCCGGATAGCCCTATCATCAAAATCACAAAGGTTATTTATTTTACACAAATTCCATAAATTTTACACACAAAAGGTAATAATGCAAGAAAACTTACGAGTTCATGGTCTTCTTCAATTCACTCCCTGGCTTGTTGTAATGGAGGGAGCATAAGAGGATGACAGTATAACTCTTCTTGCACAGAATAACCAATTGCCAATGATCACTGAAAAAAGGGATGCCTTTTAAGCAAAAATAAAACATTATGTATATTATGAAATATAAATTTGTTTCTTACCCATGCACATATGGAGCCAAGAAATACTCAATTGAGGTTTCACTAAGCCTCTCCAATAATTATGTGTGTCTGATAGCAACAGTGATCCCTTTGTTATGGATTTGAATTGGGCATATGAATATAAATTTATCGCTTTTGTCAGAGGAAACCAACCTATGATTCATATACCTACATTAATACAAGCACACAAATCAAAATTTAACAGCGTAGTTTGTAAAATATTTACTACCAATTGAAGAAGATACTTACATTAAAAATAGTTGAACAATCGAAACCGTAAGCTGTTGTCTAGGAGCTACTAGAGACCTTAAGTCATCCCTCTCAAGATAGCATTGCACCCCTGACTTGCCAACAGCTGAATCCATAGGCCAATATCTTGTTTGAAAGGATGTATCATATGCCATCAGAATCACTTATTGTATAACATTCAATGGAGGCTGTGAAACTTCTTGAGTGGGAGGAGGTGCAACTGGGGCTGTGATTGGGGTTTCCGCAGTTCGATCAAAAACAAGGTTCTTTGACCACAAAATCAAAGAATTGAGGACATCGCTCACAATCTTGAAGTCATCAATGGGGATAGGGAGAGGTGCATCTGCAACGATCACATCTTCAACTGCCACTCTGACTTGATCATTTTTTATTTGTTGGTGGTGAACAATTGATTCTAAATTGTGCACGCTCCCTCATACAACTAATCGTCTCAGAGGATCCTCAACATATAGGTTACAAGGCTCACCAATTTCTTTTCTAGGACCCTTTGATGAATGACCAACATTGTAGCAACTCTCTTTAGTACTCTGCTTAAGTGCAAGCGAATGTGCCTAGGGAGCACTGGGATCTTGTCTTGTGCTCACAATGATAATCATTTCCTCCTTCATCTTGCTCAACCTTTCTTCTAATCGTGCATCAAATAATGCTTTTGCCTTGGCCCTTGCTTCCGTCCTTGCTTCTGCCCTCACATGTACAGTGGCTAATATATACTCCATCTCCTCCCTAGTCACCATACTTGAGGAACGGTGTGGGGTGCTCCAAAGTAATCCCTTATGCCTACCCCACCTCTAACTCCCCTAACACGACTGGGATGCTCGTGTTTTCCTGTAGCAACGGTCCGACTTAAACGATCCCTCGGCTTGTTTTTTTTTAAGCTCCTTTTATAAGACACGTAAGACAAACATAAATCATGAAATTTTGTTTACTAACTAATTAATAACAACAACAATACTTACAGTTTTTTCACCAATTATACGAGATTGTTCACTTGTATAAGACCCACTCCTCTTTTGGTGAGTGAACTTCCACCTTAAGTTGCTTCTTCCAATCTCTTCCGTTTGGCTGCCAACAAGTCTTTTTCAACTTTCGCATAACGCCCACGAGACATTGTATGAGGACAATCATTTTTTCTTCCACTCTCTTTTGCCTTTTTCCTTTTTTCTTGCAAATAAGAAATAAAAAAAAAAGGTTACAATCAATAAATTAAAGACAATTCATAAATAAATAAAATGCAAAATATGTTAACTCACCAAAACTTCTAGAGTAGTCCAAAGTCGTTTACATTCTTGCCAAGTGTGTTCATCAATATAAGAATACTTGTCGCACAGATTAGGACAAGGCTTACTATCTTCCACCTCAATATGCATGTAATTGTTAACTAGACTTGTCTTAAACTTCCTCCAACATTCATCACAATACATCATTGTTTTCTTATGCAAGCTTTCACTCTCAGGAATGTCGTAAGTGAGCTGTAATGCATGCATTGGATAGTTAGTGAAAAATTTAATAATTCAACCATACAAATTTGATAGTTAGTGGGGGCATTCATTTTATACTTAGATAGTTTCTCAAATATGTTACTTCACACATTTATCCACATTTTTCCACTCCTCTATCAAGATGCTAGGCTTGTTGCGTGCTAGGAGGCCAACAAAACTCCTGTACTGGCTTGCATTAGGCCCGATTGGTTTCCAATATCTATCAAACTCAATCAGAATCTTTTTCCCAATATTCCGATTGAGGGGAATATCTCTCAATCGGGTACCTCTTCTACCCCTTCGTATGAGCTGGCTATAGGGCTTACTTTGATTTTGGCTCGGAGCATTGCTAGGAGTACCCTCACTTTGATTAACACTAGTTGACTCCGAAATACCCTCACTAGGACACCTCATTATCCTCACTTGAAATCAAATGAGCAAATTTATATTCCTATGTGGTCATGACCCTTTAAATTTCAACTTAAATTTCAGCCTCCAATTTTCATTTCAAGCACTATATTAACATTCTAGACTTTAATTGATATATCCTTGTTGGTACTTAGATGGAAATTTCTTCCTCATGCGCTCCCTATACAATTCTGCCTCCAAAATTCTTTGGAGCCATAAAATAGTACCGAATTAAGGGATAAAGAACACATAATTCATTCATATAGAGTCACAGAATTAAGGCTGAGACTCTATCTAAATCTGTCTAGCTAAAACACATAATCCAGTGTCACAGAAACTAACTCTGTCTAGAATGTTAAAATAAAACATTATACATTATTCTACATAATTCTGTCTAGAGAAAATAAAACAAAGGACAAAGGGGAGTCAAGTGTTAAAGGGATAAAGAACGCATAATTCAACAATACAGAGTCACAGAATCCAAACTAAGAGACATAGAAGCAGCTCTATGAAACAAAAAAGAGGCTTTGCATCCACATATAATATTCTATATTAGTGCTCAAAAGTTAAGATAATTCAAAAAGGAGAACAATGCCTCAGAGCAAGCAACGAAAAAAGCCAAACGTATCTCATAATTACCTAGAGTTCGAGCTTTAGGAAGAAACCCAAGGGAGGCAAGCAACGGCTAGGTGGGAATGCAATCCACTGTGCCCCTGCGTCTACCGACGTCGTTGGTAACACTACTACAAAAAACCAAATCTGTGGCGCTTATAATTGCATTAGCTGTGGCGCTTGCGAAATGCCACCTATCTTAACGCTACTAAAAAAAGCTGTGGCGCTTGGAAGCGCCACAGATTTTTAAATTTTTTTTTTTGAAAAAGCACTTCCTGTGGCGCCTGACCGGCCAGGCGCCACAGGAAGTGAGCTTCCTGTGGCGCCTGGCGGGCCAGGGGCCACAGATTTGTGGGCCTTCTGTGGCGCCTGGCCGGCCAGGCGCCACAGAAGGCCTATCCTGCTGTGGCGCCTGGCAGGCCAGGCGCCACAGTAGATTTTTTTTTTTTTTAATTTTTCTTCTACCTACTGTGGCGCCTGGCCAGCCAGGCGCCACAGTAGATATTTTTTTTTTTTAAATTTTTCTTCTACCTACTGTGGCGCCTGGCTGGCCAGGCGCCACAGTAGGTCTTTTTTTTTTTTTTTTAATTTTCCGTTCTGGTTTATTTAGCATATTTTTTGGGTTTTTCATATTGGTTTTTTTTTTAAGCATATTTTTTCCTCATGCATATATAATTATGGTCTGCAAGGTTTAATAAGAACAATAATAGATAACTTTAAAATGATACCAACAAATGATTGATTAGCTAAAGTATAGTAGTAATGAAAATTGTTAAATACAAAATACTGTAAACCTAGCTGAATGAAATATAATACAACAAATTCAACTTGAACAAACATGCATGACACAACAATTATATTGGCAATTAGAAACAACACAAAAAACCAGCTAGTGAATTTAATAGTAAATATAGCTACCTAGGGATTTGCCTAAACACATATTCACACCATTCCTCGATCACTTCATTAACCTGATGGTCTGTCAAAGCGTCACAACGTTGATCTTCATAATACTACAGATATATACAATCAGACACAAGTTAGAACGAATTAAAATCAGTAAAACATAACTGTCAGGCACTAATTCAATTTCATTACAACACAATATGAAGTGCAACTAAATGACTTACTTTTTGAGGAATAAATGGTTGATCATGCATAATAACATCCTTCATAAATTTCATGATATAGTACCCACAATCATTGTCATTAGGTTGGAAAGGGCACTGCAATAATATAATGCAATATTTAACTCTGTTCATGAATAAAAAGTGTTTACTAATAAAGTCTAAGTAAAGTCTAATTCAATACCTGTATCTTCTTCCAAGGATAGCTAAGGCGGGGGTCAGTAGCTTTAGAATAGTTTAACGAGACAGACGACCGATATGCAGTCAATGCGCTAACAAAAGAAACAGAAAATGATTACTTTTAATTATTCAATCACGTTCGCAAATATTTATACATAGGCACGTATACTTACCTACTGATCAATAGCATCATATCAAAACGGTGTTCTGGAAGACCATTTTTCAGAGGATCCACATAATAAATGCGAGGGCCTGACGGTTCCGCTGGATTGATAACGATCAATATCCAATGGCGCCTAAAATATATTTTAAAAATATTTTTTAAACAATCATGTTATGATAGAAGTTAAACAATAAAAACAAAAATTGTACCAATAATAACTTACCCCGCATTATACGGCACTAAAAATAATGTATTTGCTGTCGCTTTCTTGGTAAAGTAATCTTTCAACCCATTAGACTGCGCAGTCACATCTACTTTACCCTCATGATTACCAACGAGAAAAGGGTTGACAAATGCGAATTGGACCCTGTGTGTATCCATTAAAACGTCCTGGTCCAAATGCCTGGTATAAAACATACAGTGTCATGAGAAACAAAAGAAATGGAACGAGATATATTAATAACAGTGATAAACGATGATAGTGAAGTACCTTATCCAGATGTTGATAGCCGAAGCACTAACCCAATCACGAGCACATATTTCCTGCACGACCTCGGCAGTAATATAATCAACAAGACCACCAACATTGTAGATATGCCTTGGAATACGTAATGCCACTACTCCCTCACCGATCAATTGTGGTGCAATCAATATTAATTGATCGAGATATGAGGTATGTCTTCTTCTGCTCTGTTGGCTGGCCGATGCTTTTGACTTGGGTTGTGTTGTTGAAGACTTTGAAATCTTACCCTGCGCAAATCAGAAAATTAAATCACAGTTCAAGATGAAAGTTCGAAGGAAAAGTGCATGGAATTTTGGATGAACGACCTTTCCACATGGCTCGATAAGACCTATTGGCCAAGCAACATAGCCACCTACAACATCTGCCACCGTATTTTGCTCATCCTGAGACGGGATCGGTAAGAGGGCGTCTTCGTTCGTACAGACGTCAACCCTAACCCGGAGTGTGTTATCGGGCAACGGTGAATTGTGCAGTATGTCCTCACCAGTGTTGTAGGCAACACCTACTGCAACCGCGTGCTTGGATGTTTGCTCGACATATAGCTTGCATTGAAATTCCCCCTAAAGAAAACAGAGTTAATATGTTAAATTCGCTTAATTATAATTTAACATAAAGTTAAGTAGAAAAGAAATTAATTACCGAAGGAAAAGGGACTTTAGGCATGGAATTGCAGCTATCTCTGAAACTTGGGCTATCACAGAACGGAACATTTGGCCTACCCTGGACCAACTGTTGTATTTGCGTTGTTAACAACGCATTATGTTCTTGCAGCAAACGCATTTGTTCGGTGAATTGTTCTTCTCGTTGTTCCTTGTAGCGCATTTGTTGTTGAAGTTCTTGCATTTGATGCTTAAAGCTAGACATCTCGTCACGTAGGTGGGAAACATCACTTCTACTCGAGCGCTTCTGACGTCCGAAGTATGCTGATGGGGTGACTGCAAAACCAGTACCCCGAACACGACCATCATACTCGGGTACTGGTAACGCTCTGCTCAATAAATCGTCCCGACCAACATAGGTCACCAACATAGGTCGCCAACGCAGGATCCTCCTGTGTCATTTGTCGCTTTCCCAAAAAGAATTACAATGAAAATTAGTTATTATAAATGGAGTTCATTTAAGTAAAGCCAATTATTTATTAAACGCATAATATAATTGAATACTTACACAATATTCGGCTACTCTTCTTGCTTCCTCACTACGAATTTCACCTTTCTTATTTGTGACACCCTTGACCCACAGCTCATGTCGTGGAACCTGTGTACTATCTGAGCCTGATTCTTGTATCTGCACATCGAAGTTAGTCGAAGTTAAATGATATTCATATAATTTTTATTATGAATGAAATAATCATCAGTTCATACAATTTGTTTTTGTAAATTTCCGTATGAAACAGGTCCTTGTGTGTATCGGTATGGCATGTTGGTCGCGTTAGCTCGATTCTTCTCGCTCAACTCCTAGATAGATCAAAATGATTCATATAAATATATAAATGTTACTTACAAATACGTACATTACACGTAATAGGGAAAAATAAACAAATCCCCTTACCAGGAAATCAGGAGTTGTATGTGTTCTGATAAACTCATCCCACATTGCTTGAGTGATGATTCCTTCGTACAATGGATAAGGCGGTGTAGTAATGATATCATCATTATCATCCCTCAAGAAATATTTGACGAGATCAGAACGAAACTTTCGCAAAATTTTTCCGGCTTTTCTCATTACGAAGTTCTTCCGATCATCATCAATAATAAAAACACTCTGTAAACAAGTGAAAAAACATATATCATATGTAAGATTGAAATGAAGTGAAACAAAGAAAACCGAATAAATATATAATTAAGGTGTTACCTGTATTTCAGCCCAGATCCCATCCTCATAACTTTTCTTTACCATTTTCCAATTTTGAACTGTAATAGGGACTCTGTCTCGAACCGTAGTCCCGATGAAGTTATTTAACGAGGTACTGTTCTCCCCAACCGGGTTCCCAAGTTCATTCCACTCTACTTGTAACTTGATCCCGTTACTTCTCAGTCTGATCAACTTCGCCATAACTGTCCTGCCACGTCTGACGTTCACCTCAAATCTCTGTCTACCAATGTGCCTGGGAACGTCATCAATGTCATCAGGTACGGGACTGGGAACGTCATCAATGTCATGATGTGGTGAGTCCATACTCCTGCAAGTGAAATAAACCAAATCAAAACATCAGTACACAATGGTCTTGTATGTCAACGAAAGCAAATTATTTTGAAATTTATAAAAACATACGTACAAGTAAATGAGTCAAGGCAATCATTATCTTTTCCTTTTTCTTGTCTGATTTAAAATTTTATTCTTCAGAATTCGTGTTGGATTGAGAATTGTGTTCCTCTTGACCCAAGTTCCCTCTTTATGATCATGTCTCACGTATAGGGGTCCATCTCCATCTTCATCTTCATCTGCATCTCCATCTATATCAATCTCTGCTGACCACAAATCCTCAAACGAAGGATCATCATTATTGATGTTCAAATATTCATTACTTTCAAAATCAACTTCTGCTTGACGATTCTTGTTGGATGGAAGTACAATAGACCAATTCTTCTTAGCAGGATCAGGAATGTAAAATGCTTGTTCTGCCTGTGCTGCTAAAATAAAAGGATCATCTTCATACCAAACCTTAGAAAGGTCCACTTGCACAAAGCCTAAGTCATCTATCCGCAATCCACTGTTGTTGTTAACCCACTGACATTTGAAGACAGGGACCCTGAACATAGAGTAATCTAACTCCCATATGCGTTCAATGACACCAAAGTATGACATTGATGCATAGATAGGGTGTGTATCTTTAGCACTGGCTCTATGCCAAGAATCAGCAACAAGTGTTACCCCACTATTCTGCATCGTGCTCTGTTTATCATGGTCTTGTGTATAAAATGTGTAACCGTTGATTGCATAACCATTGTAAGATAATACATGTAAGCTCGGTCCCTTCGACAGGCACTTCAATTTTTCGGAAACTGAATCAGGATTCCTCTCCATCTCATCGTTAATACGATTTTTCAACCAGCCTGCAAATTGTTTATTGTGTTCTGTTGTTAATAAATTTTCATTCCCATCACCATGTACCAATCGGAGAGCATCCTTGTGTTCTTCTACATACGGTTCGACCTCATCAGTGTTATGTAGGACATACAAGTGGGCTTGATCCCGTTCAGTCACTGATATCGTTATTACATCACTCCCCGTTGTTCCTTTCCCTGATCTTCGGCCATCATGACGGGACTTGGGGATCCCTACAGGGTCAACATTTGATAGAAAATCAGCACAGAAGTCACTTGCTTCTTCAACCATGTAACTTTCAGCGATACAACCCTCTGGACGGTATCTATTTTTCACATACCCCTTTAATATTTTCATGAATCGTTCATTTGGGTACATCCATCTCAAGTACACTGGACCGCACAATTGAGTTTCTTTGACCAAGTGTACAGTTAGATGTACCATAATGTCAAAAAAAGAAGGCGGAAAATACATTTCAAGTTCACACAGAGTACACACAATCAGCCTTTGCAAATCTTGTAACCTGGTTGAATCAACCACTTTACTGCAGATCAACTTGAAAAACATGCAAAGTTTCGTGATAGTGTTCCTTAATTTTTTGGGTAGAATGGATCGTATACCAACCGGTAGGAAATTTTGCATTAGCACATGACAATCATGAGATTTAAGGTTTTTTAACTTCAACTCTTTTACCGATACAAGGTTCTTTATATTTGAAGAGTAGCCCTCGGGAACTTTAATTCCTTGCAGAAACTCACAAAACAATTTCTTCTCTTTCCTCGACAGAGTGTATGCCGCTGGCGGTAGATAGGTACGAGACCCTTGCTCAATCGGTGCCAACTCTTCTCTAATTCCCAAGTTCACTAAATCCAACCTCGAATTGACATTGTCCTTGCTTTTCCCTTGGATATTAAGCAACGTGCCAATTAGACTATCACAGATATTTTTTTCTATGTGCATCACATCAAGAAAATGCCTCACGTATAAAGACTTCTAATATGGAAGTTCAAAGAAAATAGACTTTTTCTTCCAACCCCTTGTCTCGATTTGTTTTGCAAAAGGTTTGCCAAAATTGTTCTCTAAGTCTTTTACCTTGGAATACACCTGGGAACCGGTCAACATCTTCGGGGGGGCTACCTTCTTCTACATCACCATTGAAAGGCTTTTTCCACTTCCTCCAACGATGTTGTGATGGTAAGAATCTTCGATGCCCCATGTAAACATTTTTCTTACAATGATGAAGTCGCATTGAATGAGTGTCATCTTCACATATAGGGCATGCACCATATCCTTTGACGCTGTATCCTGACAAATTTCCATAAGCAGGGAAATCATTAATTGTGCCAAACAACATGGCTTTCAAAGTGAAACTTTCTTTCATGTACCCGTCATACACACTAACGCCTTCATCCCAAAGCAGCTTCAAGTCATCAATTAAAGGAGCCAATTATACATCTATATCATTCCCAGGTTGCCTTGGCCCAGAAATTAACATGGACAACATCATAAACTTACGTTTCATGATTAAGTGTGGAGGAAGGTTATAAATCATCAATATCACCGGCCACGTGCTATGTGTGCTACTCTGAACACCGTGCGGATTAATTCCATCAGTTGACAGTGCAAGGCGAAGGTTCCTGACTTCATCAGCAAAGTCAGGGTACTCATGATCAATTTTTTTCCATTGAGGAGCGTCTGCAGGGTGCCTAAGCTTCGTATCTTTAATCCTTTCATCTGTATGCCATGTCAACTGCTTAGCAATCTCTGCATTACTATACAGTCGCCTGAATCTCGGAACAATGGGAAAATACCATAGCACCTTCAAAGGACTTTTTCCTTTCTTCTTCCTATATCGAGATGCGTTGCATTTAGGGCACTTCTCCAACGTTGCATACTGATTTCGAAATAATACGCAATCGTTAGGACATGCATGTATCTTCTCATATCCCATACCGGTTGTAGAGCAAAGAATTCGTTTTGCCTCGTATGTCTTGGTAGGAAGTACATTTTCTTCTGGAAGCATATCTTGCAACAGTTCAAGCAATGCGGTAAAACCCGAATCACTCAATCCGTAGCGAGCTTTAAAGTTGTACAACTTCAACACTGCTAGCAATCTTGTGTATTTAGTACTTCCGACATATAATGGTTTCTCTGCATCACCTTTCAACTTCTCATATTCGTTAGGGCAGTTATGAAGCACCCCTTCAACCATATTTACCATTTCTTCAAGACCATCATCTTCATCAAACATGCTTTGATCAAATTCATCCGAGGCACCACCCGTGGTATGCACCCGATCACTATATGAATCGTTGGTCTCACCATGCCTTGTCCATCGTATATATGTTTGATCAATACCATAACACACTAGATGATCTAGCAAATCAAGTTGACTAATCCGCTTTCCAAAACAACAGGATAAGCAAGGACATAAGATTTTGCCAGGATCGTTTGTGTGCTCAGTTGCAAATGTAATAAAATCCTTCACCCCATCTATATATTCCCTTGAACATCGATTAGATGACATCCATTTACGATCCATCTATGGGCTTCAATCTATTTTTTTTAAAAATTACGTGGTTAGTTGTATAACTATTGCATTTACTAATTACTTTTATATTCTCTTACCAATTTTAATTTAAAATAACATACACCACATGAATCTTCATAATTGAAGCTTTCTAAGTCTTAAACTGAATGTTTAAATTGCCAAATAATTCATTAATTATTCCCAGGCATTATAATAAAATTTTACAACTCATAACAAAAGAAACCATATTTGCCACAATAATATATCATAGTTAAATTAGAAAACATTACAAGTCAATAATTAAATAAAATACAAGTGTTAAGAATATATAAATAATTATTTTGCTTATGCAATTAATCAATAACAATCATTAGAACACCTACAAATTATAACTATTAAATTTAACTAAAATCACATTTGTGAACTCAAAATTTAAAAAACATACCGTAAATAGAAGCTTCAATAGACTGATGAACTGAAACTACAAACACAAATTAAACATAAACAAATCAATAAAATATTTCAGGTTCTAAGTTATTTTTTTAAATAATAATATGTGTAATAAACATCAAAATATAATAATAAAAAAAATATGATTCAGAAAAAAAAAATAAAGAAAATAAAATAAAATTAAAAAGAAAGCATAATCCTTATTGTATGTTTTTCCATTTACGGTTTTAGTTAATATATTTAAAGTTAAACAATATAGACAAATTATATTTTATTTTATTAAATATTAACATTGATATATTAAAGTCATTTTATTCATATTTTAAAATCTTTAAATAAGTTAATGACTCAATTAACGAATTATTCAATTTATTCTGTTAATTTCAATTTTTCCTATTTTCATTTGGTTTTATATAGGATTTTCTCTATTATAGTTTAATAAGATAATACAAAAAATTATTTTCTTACCTCTACAAAATAGCACTTATAACACAAATATATATTTAATACGTGAAATAATATTAAATAAATGATTTTGATTTTTGGAAAACAAATAATTTGAAGAAGTTTTAAAAGAAATAGCAATATTATTAAAAGTTAATTTGATTATCTAATTTCAAGTCACTTGTATATTAATTACTGTTGTTCAAATTTATGGTTATATATAACATATAAATTCAATTCTTTCATTGTTCTTCTAACTTGTTGCATTAATTTCTTAGAACTAGTGAGAGCTAAAACACAGTACACACTACGCCTACAATGGGGATTGGATAAGTCTCTAGTAATGGGAATATATATGTACACACACGCCTGGCTACGCGCTCACTTCTCAATTTCATATATCTACTATTCATTTTTGTTTTCGTCCTCAGTATAATTCAATCTAAGGTTTAAAATAATATAATAATGGAGCCCTCAGCCATAAATTGTGCCCACGTCATTTCAATATAATATAATACTCATCTTATTTTTAATGTAAGAAGCATTTAACTCATTTGATTGGACTGAAAAGGTAGTTAAATTAGTTAATTATAATATTTTTTTCTAAACTACCTTAGTTAATTATAATATTTTTTCTAAACTACCTTTACTTAAAACTAAATTTTCCAAAGTAGGAAACTAATAGTCATCGTTATCATCCGTTCATGCAAACGACAATACACACACGCCTAGCTACAATACACACACGCCTAGCTACAAACAACAAACACATTTGTATATTATATATAATATATATATATAGGTGTTGTACATGAGCAAAGAAACAAAACTAGATGGTCCCACAAACAAAAAAATCTTGCCGACAGAGAGAGAGAGAGAGCGCACGCATAATACATATATGGCCATTGTCATTGTGCTCAATAATTTTAGTTACATTATTCTATATTTTTTTCCTCTGTTGATCGGATGAAATTACATACTATGTACATATCTATTTCTAAATTGGTTTATGTAATAGTATATTAACACCATCAATGAAGAAGATGACTATATATGATATATAAATATACAAGCATGCGTGTCATAACAGGAAAAAAAAAATCATATCAAGCATGCCAGAAAAAAAAAACAGCAGAACAACCTGAAAAAAAAAATTAATAAAAACAAAACGCAACTTTAACTTACAGGTTGATCAGGGCAGTGGAGTGGGGGACCACGTAATTGCCGTTGGTGACGCAATCTTCAGTGAGGAAAGAAAGAAATTTGAGCTATCGAGTGGGGACCAAAAACTTGTAGACAATACAAAGAAAAGGGAATAATAGGGACTGGAGTGGGGTTGGCAGTTGGGATAAAACAAAAACGTGTGCTCGTGTGAGTGTCGTTTTAAGAAGTGAAGATAAGAAAATGGAAGGAGGGGGAGAGCACGCACAGAACCTGAGCTACGACATGAAAGTGAAAATGAGATAAAGAATGATTAAAGATAGTGAAAAAGGTAAAGAAAGAGAAGTGGGGGAGTATTCACGCGGGAAATGAAAGTGATTGGGGGGAGGGAGGCGGGAAACCATATAGGATAAGGGGGTGGGGCGGGGTGGGTTCTGATTGGTGGGGAAGGGATAGAAAATCAAAATTGTTTTTTTTTTAAAAAAAAAAAAAGGGTCAGGGGTGGCGCCTGACCAGGCAGGCGCCACCCCTGAGAAAAAAATTTTTTTTTTTTTTAAAAAGGGTCAGGGGCAGGCACCCCTGACTAAAAAATTTTTTTTTTTTATTTTAAAAAGGGTCAGGGGTGGCGCCTGACCAGGCAGGCGCCACCCCTGATAAAAAAAAATTTTTTTTTTTTAAAAAAAGGGTCAGGGGCAGGCGCCGATGACTAAAAAATTTTTTTTTTTTTTAAAAAAAGGATTAGGGGTGGCGCCTGACCAGGCAGGCGCCACCCTTAACAAATTTTTTTTTTTTATTTTAAAAAGGGTCAGGGGTGGCGCCTGTCTGGTCAGGCGCCACACCTGACCCAGGCACTACTGTGGCGCCTGGCGTGCCAGGCGCCACAGCTGCTATTAGCAAGTTAAGTGTGGCGCCTGGCTGGCCAGGCGCCACACTTAATCGTACCAGCTGTGGCGCCTACTCTTTTAGGCGCCACAGCTGGTTAAAAAAATATATATATATATATATATATATAACAGAAATAATAAATGAGCAGCTGTGGCACTTCGTTAAGGAAGTGCCACAAAATGTGCGCCACCTTTCAACCTTTTTGTAGTAGTGTAAAGAACAAAGGAGAGACGTGGGAAGGAGAAACTTAAAGACGAAACCTAGGGGAGGCGAGAAACCGCGCTTGAAGAAGAAACCAATCGGAGGGAACAAACGCCGAGCCTTATAGTAATATATTTAACAGAACCTCTGTGTTGACAGCGGCGAAGGTTGAGGACGGAAGAGCAACATAGGAAGGAGGAGCTATTATGAAAGGAGGGAGGGGTTTGTAAGAAGCTTGAGTATCATATTTCAGAGTTGAAATTAGGCGCGATACGAAGCGGTTGAAATATTTAGGGCACTTTTAAGATCGGTTATATAGAAACACCGGTCTTAAAAGTTATTTTTTAGACCGGTTATTTAGTATAACCGGTCTTAAAAAACTTTTAAACTAGTTCCTAATAACAACTGGTTTTAAAAATTTAACATTTAAGACCAGTTCTTTTTTATCATCGGTCTGAAAAAAAATAATTTTTAATTTTTATTTATTTCAGAAAATATATTAGACCTGTTACATTTAGAACCGGTCTAAAAAATATATACATATATTTATATTTTTTAATGATTAATTTTTTAAGACTGGTTGTTGATAAAACCGGTCTAAATAATATATTTAAGACCTTATTTTAGTATAACTGATCTTAGAAGTTGATTATAATTACCAAAATGCCACCGATCATTTTTTAAGACTTTATCCGCTATAACTGATCTAAATGTGCCGGTCTTAAACACCATTTGTGTACTAGTGTTGGAACAGCCGGTTCGAAACCCATCATGTCTCAAATATATTTATTTTTTAAAAATTTATTATATAAGATATATACACACACATATTAATATATATTAGCATTTTAATTTTTTTATTTAAATAAAAACTTACTTTTGATACCCTAATTTGACGCCTCTATCTTCATTTTTCATTGGGATTATTGTGTATTTTAATAAATTTTTTATAGTTGGTATGATATAGTTGAAATCTGATTAACTGATTTTAATATCATAGGTTTTAATCTAATTTGAGTTGAAATCTAAGATCATATCATATTTGATCTATATATTTAGTGTGTGTTTGGAATAGCGATTGTCAATTGGGCTTGTTTCAATTTGACTTTTTGTAATATTACTTTTGATAAAAGTCAAATTGTGTATTGTGATTTATGTTTGGATTGGCGATTGTATAAATGATTTTTGTAAAAGTAAACTTGTTTGGATTGGCTTAAGCACAAGCGACTTTTGTAACAATAGTAAGAGAGAGTGGGTGGAAAAATATTTAAAAAATCAAGTGAATATTTAAAAATTACTTTAAAATATTAGGTGTTACTGGTAAAATATTTTAGAGTGGGTGGAAATCAATAACCCAGTATTCTAAGTTTTGGATGCTCTTTACTACTAAAAAAAATACATTAAAGGTAAAATTATAGTCAATCTCCTAAAATTGAGTATAACTGAAAAAATATTTTAAAGGGTTAAAAGTACAAAAAAAATATTTTAAAGTAATTTTTGGAGCTGAAAAAGTACATTAAGGATAAAATTGCAATCAGTTTGATAACACACTGGGTACTATTGGGAAAATATTTTAAGGGGTTAAAAACGCAAAAAATTATTTTAAATTAATTTTTGTAGATGAAAAAGTACATTAAGGGTAAAAATGAAATTAGTTTGATAACACATTGAGCACAACTGAAAAAATATTTTAATTATTCACCCTCATATCAAAAGCTCAATTGCATAAGCTAGCCTTTTGAGCATATGGGCAAAAGCTGTTTTTACGTGATAAGCCCAATTAAAAAAAGTTACTACCAAACATAAGAAAAAGCCTAAAAATTCATAAGTTCAATTGGACCCCCTAAAAACCCAATTGGAGCCCCTCAAAAGCTCTATCAAACACACTATTAAACCTCTTTTATTTTTCTTACTCATTAATTAACTTTTTTTTTAGTAAAACAGGTCTGGGCTTTTTTAAAAAATATTCAGTCAAAAAATATTCACAGGACTTCCGATCCTGTCTTGGTCCCAACTGGAGCGGGATGAAAACCCCGTCTTGTCACTATTCATTGGGATGGTTCTGAGAGGGGCATTCCCTTTCTTGTCACATCCCATGAGCAGCCTTAGGAACCATAATTTTGGGTCTATTTTACGTGGTAGGGGATTTTATCTTTACATTTTTACTATTCAAGTAGTGACGTTAGAATTATTTTTTATCAACTTTTAATAACTTTGTAGTTTTTTATTCATGTTTCATACCTCTATAGCTTGGAAAACTGCCTAATCTTGCAGGGCGGTCTATCACGGGTATGCGTCTAAATGGGTTGGCTTGTTTAGGTCCGATTTTAAAAAAGGAGCTTTATTTTTGTCGTTTTTTCATTTTTTACATTCTTGAAGACTAAAATACCTAATTTTAAAAAAATGATTATCAAATCTAACTTAAAACATTAAAAATTATCTATGTTTAATAAAACACAAATACTAAGTTTAAAAAGTCAAAAACTAATATCCATAATCACAATCAAATAAATTACTAGATAAAGTCATAATCATAAACTAAATACTAAACAATATTTTGGAGAGGTTAACATTGGGTAAGGTTAAGAATTGCAATTCATCTCAAGTTATAAACTTTATTTGGTAATAAAGATATTGAAGATAAAGTGGTGAAGAATAAAGGCATTTGTTGTGCTAGGAAAAAAAAAATCCCCCCAAATTACAGTCATATACATATCATATATATATATATGATCGTGCGATGTAATAATATAAAAATTTATTTAAAAAAATTAAACGGGCTTAAATGTAGGATCGGTTCGTTTAGGCCTGCCTACTTCTTGAGGCTTTAAATCATAAGCCCAGTTTTTAACAGGTTCGACCCGATTTCCCCGCTCTACATACCACTATATACCTTGTAAAAATGAGATTATTTAATATCATTTTGTCTTCTTACAAAAAAGGAAGGTCGAATATAATGTTAAAGTCAACAGTGCCAATTTCTCCTAATTAGATTATACATTTATTTTATAAACAACACAGTAACATGATTTTCTGGGGTCAAAAGTAGGAAAGAATTACGGAGATCACATCAGAAGCCAAAGAAAAATGGAATAAGTGAATTGCAGTTAGAGAAAAGCAAAATCATACAATTTGATATAGAAAGGACAAAAATTATTTTTAAAAAAAAATGGCATGATACAACTGAGAATAAACTAAGAAGATGCTTTGAGCGTAGAGAGCCACTAGAACAAGCGCCAACAACGTGTGTGGACCATAGTTCCAGTTTTTATTCTTTATTTTAATATTCATTTTTGGTTATTAAATTTGGTATAAAATAAACGGTGGGTCATGTTGTTTCTAAGCATTTTCTTGCGTTCAAAAAACGGAGAATTAGCCTATAATTAACGCAACTCCAAAAGTTATTCAACTCTTGACTTCCAACACGTACTACGGCTGTTTTTTTTTTTTTTTTTTTTCCCGTGTCAATCCGCTTCGTTGCCAACCCGCCACGTTTGGAGGAGGTTCATACTTAAATCCGGCATTAACATGTTTATAAATACGTATTTACCTTGATTGAATGAAAAAAAAAATTTTAACTACATATTTTCTTTATCTTGGACATTTCCGCATATGGTATATAGTATAGTGCGTGTATACTTAATATAGGTCAATTTTAATTAATTTATAAAAAATGCTCTCTCCGATCCTAATTATAAGACAAAGTTGATTTTTTTGAAGAAATTAAGGAAGCTAATTAAATTAATTTAGAGTATTTATATTTTTATTTTTTTCTTCAAACTAATTAGTTTGACTAATAAATTAATATATAATCTAAGAATACATAGCATATGATATGATTAAGTAACTTATTTAGCTTCCTTAATGTCTCCAAAAAAAGTCAACTTTGTCTTATAATTAGGACCGGGTGTAATAAATATTAAGAGTATAATTACAAATTGTCTTAAAATTATTTTAATTTCATCTTTACCCATCATAAATCTGACAAAAAAAATATGCTCTTTCTATCCTCTAATTGAAAATTGACAAAAGAAAGTATTTTTGGAATAAAGCAACTGATGCTCCACAAACTCACCTAGAACGTGATTTATATAAAGGGATAAAAGGGAGTATATCTCTTTCAAATTTAATCTATATTTATTATTATTTTTTAATGTTCATTTGTTCACTTCAAGGAGAGTAGAATATACGTTCCCATAAATTTTCAATTGCCACTTAAAAAATGAATAATAAAATGGCCTCATGTATTGGGGAGGCAGCCTACAATTTTGCCCAAGACCAAGTCAAACAGTTAAAAGAACACAAGGTTTTTTACCTTCTCCTTTGGTCAACTAAAAAAAATAGGAACAGTCTTAATTAATTGAATATTAGGAAAATGATACTGTAATTCCTCCTTTACAAGCATCTAGATTCCTCGCAAAACAGAGGATGCAGCGTCCCTGAACCGAAGGAGAAGTTTCTTCCAAACTTATTTTAATATGTAGAAACAATTTGAATCCATAGCATACCCCAAAATCTCAGCACAACTTTTTGATCAAACGAATTTGTCACTGTGCACTTGTTAGAAAAGAATATATTCCATTTGGCTATAAATACTTGCAGCAAGCAAGTTAGCTTTCTTCAAAGGAAACCAAATATCCCTTAGTGAATATCAGAAACAAGCAGAGTTCAATTCATTGAGTAGCGAAGATGAGCGTAGAAATATTGGATGGTGCCACCATAGTGAGTTTTCTGGAGGATGAGGAAGCATTCAATCTCATAGTGCAAGACAGGTTCGCTCACCTTGACACAAACAATGATGGTCTTCTCTCCTACACTGAGATGCTTAAGGAGTTGCAGGGTCTAAGAGTCTTTGAGACTCACTTCGGTATTGATGTCCAGCCTGACCCTCATGAGCTTGCTCAGGTTCTTCTTCTTCTTCTTCTTTTGGGGTTCTTCAAAATACAAACAGATTGCTAAAAAGGGTTACCTTTTTTTAAAAAAAAAATTGACCTCAGCTTTAACAAAAAAACACTTCATAAATTTTCTTAACTCTTCATAAATTTAACAGAACACACTCCCTCCAGATTGATAAAGGAATTGTTTTATTCACCTCAGGTTTACGAGTCCTTGTTTCTGCAATTCGATCACAACTTGAATGGGACAGTTGATCTGGAAGAATTCAAGGAGGAGACCAAGCAGATGTTGCTGGCTATGGCTGATGGAATGGGATTCTTGCCTGTTCAGATGGTTTTGGAGGAAGATAGCATCCTCAAGAAAGCTGTTCAGAGGGAATCAAACATAGCTGCTGCTTAAGTCTATTCACATTTCAGGGTCTGGAAATCTAAATGTTCTTATGTGTTGTTCTGTATGTTTTATACTCCTGTCTGAATTACGTCACTTTCTATAATTTGATCACTCCAAAACAATATAGTTTTAGACGGCTGCTTCTTTTTCCTCAGAGTTTAACTGTCAAGTTTTGTAAGCTAAAATACAGTTTTTGTTCCTTCAAGTATTATTCAATACACCGTTTCATTCCAAACGTTTAGTTTAATTTGATATTATCCAAAATGCTTAAGAGTATGTTACGGCATTTTATTACAAATTCTGTATGTGAATGATATAATATATTCGCAAGAGATTAAAAAGTCAGGGACCGGTGGAAAAAAGAAATGAGGTGAATCACATTTACATTCTCATTCCAAGTCAATGCATTACAGAAATACTTTAGTTTCTACTCAATCTAGAGGATCTTAAGTCCTCTAAATTTGTACTCACTTTCGAGGATCTTAAAAAGAACATGATGATGTTATAAATTACAAGAACAGACACATCTCAGGAGATGGAATGAAGGAGAGAATGGCTTCACCAAACAGATCATGCAGTGACATCAGCGTACGTCCAGAATTCAGTTCTTGCTTCCAAACCTGAGCAAGAGCAGCAGCAGATGTCTTAGGTGCCTTGCTTCTCTGTTTCTCACTTTTAGCCCCAACATCTTGAATTGCTTCATTTGTCTGTCTTCCGGACGGTGATGGGCCCATGATTGAATCAGCTGACGAAGCTTGAATCCCCACCATTCCGTTGCCATGAGATGGTGAGGAATCTGTCAGAGCTACCCCAACCTCACCGTCAGTTGCAATTTTCTTTTCAGGCGGCTGCTGTTCTAGTTGCTCCGAGCTTGCCTTGCGTTTACCTAGGCAATCATTGATTAGAAAGAGAGACTCAAAATTCTAAACTTCCCTCAGTTATCTTTTTGGTGAAACACTACCCTCAATTATTTGAATAACTGATCGGTATCATCTTAAATCAATAATAAGTAAGACACTCACGGGGTGAAGCAGTAACAACTCTTGCATCGGTCTTCAACACAGCATGAGGAAGAGGTGATGGAAATATTGGGAACAACTTCAGTAGTTCATATATGCATTGACCTGCAGCACGCTGAAGAATACACGCATTGATTCTGCCAACCATGTTATTCAGACTGATGTTTTTCACAGCATAACACCTTATACTAAAATGAATCTTACCAGCAAGGCCCCGTAGACACGCCAAGCTTCATGCCTCTTCATTTCATTTTTCTGCTTCTCAAGAAGCATCTCTGGTTCAAGAAGTTGCATATATGGTTCAAGATTTGGCAGTACAAGAAGGTGAACCTACTTACAGGATCACAATGTTACAAAATTTGTCAAATACTGGCAAGTGTATTGACCAACTGTAAATAGAGAAAATAGAGTAAAAGGAAACAATAACAAAAGTAAAATCTTCACAGAATTTAAGTTTTCATGCGAGTTAGAAGCTTGATGCCATGCAAAGCAACAGATGGAACTAACAAGCAAAACAAAAAACGGAATTGCAGCGATGGAGCTCAACAGTAACAATTGTAATGCAATAAGGACATAATTCATACAAATTCCTACTACAAATCACATATACATGAGATATAATGTGGTAATTTGTACAAAAAATTCTTTGAACATAAACAAGTAACAACAGATAGAAGAGAAAGAGCGGGAAGCATAAGACCAACCTCTAAGGGTGATAAAAGTATAAAAAGGAAAAATAAAGTAATAACTGAATTTGGTCCTTAACTCTTGATCATTGTCTATGTAGGCCATTGACTCTGAAATTAGTCAATTTTATACTTTAAAAGTCGCCGCTGAAAGTTAGTTCTTTTGTAGTATCTACCATAGGCTTGTAATATTTTTAGGCTCTCCACTACTTGTAACAATGGCATAAATAAATCTAAAGGACTTTGTATTGTCGTGTTTAGGTTAGAAGGTTTAGAAAATGAATGCCAATGTCAATTCTAATAATTTAATAGCAGATTCACTTTCCAGCATTGGCATAATTGTATGATTATCCTTTTTCTAAAAATAATCAAATAAATGTTTATTGGATTTTCATTTTATTTATTTAGTTTTAAGTACTTCCATAACTGCCAGGAGCATGTAAAAGCACATACCACATTGGGCCCCAGAGCTGCCAGCCCTTGAATTGCACCATAATGTTGAGTCAACGCTTTCTTTGGGTCCAAGAAAGCATTCAGCAGTGTTTTTGTGAGGCGGGACTGGAGGTTACTGTAAATATGTCCAAATCTGCACCACAAAAGTATTAAAGGAAAAAAAAAAAAACTGTGGTAGAGTCAAAAAGATTCCAACATGCATTAAATACAAATATTTCTTAATGAAATGCACAGAGGAAATGTGTCAAAATTAATTAATTCAAAGTACCCACTTTGAAGAGCATAAAATATAAACAGAGTAATTCAGTGGAATGTAAGTTCAGGTAAAGCAATATTGATCTCAAATGACTTCAAACATACTTCAAAACAAAGAAGATACCTAAAGTCATTGACAGTCTTTGAAAATCAACTAATTAAAATATAATAATTCCGGCTGCACATTAAACTTGTTTAATAACTCTACAAAGACGTGGAAATGAAAAGCCAATCATGATTCCAGGAAAACTGTCTAAAGGTTCAAAGAAAGGAACAAGCCATCTTATGGAACATCGAGGGGACTACAAAAAGGGTATTAGGTTGAAGACTTCTGGGAGTTGTGTCACCAAGTTAGACAAATGCTGTTGAGAGGAAAGGGGGTGTGCGAGCTTGCAGGATCGGGGTTCACAGTTAAGTTTATGTGAGAGACATTATTAGTTGTGGTGCAGTATCTAAGTGTCTGAGCCTCGATGTGATTTTCTGGTAAAATGAGTTTCATTTGCACCCAGAAGAAACGAGAAAATGTCTTCATCTTCAGGGGAAGCATTGAAAAACTCAGGATGAGTGTTAAGAGGACATGTTAGGGATTAGATGTCTGTTAACATCTTGGAGCATTGAAGACCATCTTTTTAGGAGTCTTATTATTACCACGTTTTATTATATTTAGGAGTTTATCTTGCGATCAAACTATTTTTGAGCACATTAAAATTAATGTACAAGGGCTGAAATGTTTGTTATTCTTCATGCCCCAAGTTCTGCCAATCATAACTTTGCTTTTAACCCTAAATTCCATTAGCATTGATACTCTTTCTACAGCATATAAATTATAACTGAACAGAGTGAGGATTTCTTACCTTCTGCATATTGAAGCAACAAGCTTAGATGTAAAGTCTCGAAGCTCCCAATGGTTGTCAGCCAATCCACTGCCCAACCTTTTTGCAACTAGGCAGGTCGCAACAGATGGCATCAACTGGTGCAGCTGACACATGGAAGGAAGGAAAAGGGAGAATTAATCAACAAGGCAGGTCGCAACTGATGGCATCCTTTCTCTACTTCATTTCTAACCAGAGATGCCAATGGTACAGATACCAACCAACAAATAATTCTCTTGCCTCATCTAGACAATGTTACATTAGGAAGCAAAACTTGGAATCAAGATGCTTCCTGTGTGCACTTCCTTGTAAACTATACTTTCATTTATGGTGTTCAACTAGGGTCAACCAGAAGATTTCTTTTGAAAATGTTGCTGCGTGTTTAACTTGCATATATATTTTCTTTACTTCTCATTATCTTTTTCTGATCTTTGTTTTTGTTAGGAAATAAATATGTTAGGTAATTAATATCTCAGTATCCCACATAATCAGGGATAATTAGGATCCCTCATAATTAGGAATTGTGATTGATATCAATCACCATAATGAGCCATTAATGTGGAGGCTCCTCTCTTGTATATAAATACCCTACATCTATACATGAAAAGATACTTTTCTGAGAATACACTTTCAGTTTTCAAGGAGAATACCAATACTCCTCATTTGAATATTTCTTGTTTCCATGCATCCCGTCTTCTTTTACTAAAACAAAAAACAGAGATATACATATATTGCCTATACAATATATTTATTTATAGAAATAATGTGTCTGCACGTTGGGAGGGGGAATGTATCAAGTGAGAAGGAACATATAAAATGAGCTTAGCAATTAAACATCATAAGATCACTAACTATGGTCAAGTCGAACACCTCAACGTTCTGCTGTAATGGATTATAGACCCAAAAAAAACAACAATATCAGAGTGTGAATGTTGAATGAAAAAAATTTTAAGTATTTAAAGAATTAAACCCTTGTATGATTCAGTGAGTGTGAGCAAGCATGCAAAGTAATGTACCTAAATCAAAAGTCAACTTACATATGGTTCAATATGGATATGAGGGTTTTGGAGGAGGCTACTAACAACTCGCATCAATGCAAATAGGCGAGCATAGTCACTTAAACCACGAGAAACCTGACATGAATGGAGAAGCACACAGTTCAAGTGAGGAACTGGCACTGTAAACTCTTTCTCAACAGAAAACATTGATAGTAAGTCAAATGCTATTACCTCGTCAGCTATAAAGCATGTGAAATAAGGAACCAATGGATGAAGTCCTGAATCAGTGGCCAAACTAACTAACGCTTCTTTAAAGAGAACTGAATCAGACTTATTTAGAGCGAGCTCAGTGACTTTATCAAAGTAAAGCTGCAATGGGAAAAAAATTGTAAATAAACTAAAGGTGGAGAAATAAGACAGATAATAATTGCTAATGTAAATCAGATACCTGAAGTTCCCTGGATAATATGTGCTTAACAGGTAATTTGATGTCAACTGGCAGGCTATCATCTTTCTGTTCCGAGTTTCTGGTATCAGGAGGAGCTGAAATTACTGCAAGGGAAAAAATACAATCTTTAATATAAATTCATAGCTTTTTCTGATTTTTTTGATAGTCAACAATTAAAAGGAAATATTTTTTCCATTTTTATTATAGCTATTGCAGCCACTGAAGCAGCTATTGGACTGGCTATTGTTTCATTAATTTATCGTAACAGAAAATCAACTAGTATCTCAGACCAAGCTTTTGGTAAAAATATTCTTAAAAGGAGTAAGGAAGCTCAAGTCAAATATAAGTAACAAATGCAAGATTTAAAATAAGAACTGAATATTAGAATTAGTTCTGTCAAGATGTTAAAATGCTTTTATCCACCTTCACGAATCCAAATCTTTAAGGAGCAGCATCTTACGTCTCTATTAAATGAAAATATAACCCATGTTCTAAAGACTTTAAGTGCTAATGCATGAGTCAAGAATCCTAAATGACTTGGTATATTACAGCCTCTTGTCTTGTAATCCGGCATCCAAAATAATTGGGAGCAGAAAATACCAGTGTACTAAATGGCCTGTAAAAGTACGCATGCACAGACATGCATACATCATTATATTTACTAAGATATACATTGACTTCATGTAAAACTTCTCCAGTTGAAAGTTTTTCCCTCGTTGCATAAAAATGCCAAGCATTGTACTTTTATTTGCAACACTAGAGAACCATGTGAAACTTAAAAATCTAATGTGACATAATGAAAACTTCTTCCTTTATAATCAATTCTTAATCATGGATCACATTTGTGACCTGACAATTCATTAAAAAAAAAAATTAAAGATCGTGTGGATAAAGGAAAAAAGGTATGCCATTATGAGATGATAACATAATCAGCAGAAAGTTATAAAATCAAAGTATCCAATAACATTTCCTTATATCTTGAGAGCTGTAAAAGACAATTGCTTACACCTTCAAGAGCTCACTAAGGCAATTTGCTTTCCAGACTTGCACAGTATGCATATAAACGAATGAATCTAAATTTAGGGAAACACCTTCTATAGGAGCATTTTCTGGAATAGCAGGTTGTACGCCTTCAATAGCAAGCCAGTGGCAAGTCACTGCAGTATCAAGTGGTGCTTTTGGTAATGGAGCTTCAATAACCTAAATTAGATAGGGTTAAAAAATTTAGCATGTTGCTGCACCATATCAAGTTTAAAAGCAATTGGAGTAACAAGGATGCAGTAGTTCCTTACATCTTTTAAATCTACATCCTTGTCATTTATATAAAACAAGTCTCTGTGTCCAACAGCTCTTTTGAACCGTAAAGGACTGCCGGAGGCAAATCCATATACTGGCTGCCATATAAAAAAAGTCAAAATAAGATTGGCGGCCCAAGGAAATTTCACAGTTTCATTGCCTCCCCGCATCAATCATTGAATCTGGAAAAGACAACTCTCAGACAACCCTATTAAAGGTGGAAACCGGTAAATAATATCTCCAAAACTATGTTAAAAAGCAGAGAACTGCTCTGAAAACCAGCCACTTAATACTGAAGTACTTACTTCAACATTTCTCAAGTTGAGTGCACAATCAACATCATCTGCTGTTAATGTTGTTCTCTTTGAATGACACATGCATTTGATTGCTTCCTGTGGTTAATATAAAGTATGTTAAAATAAGGTCCTCCTTGAACTCGGTACATTTTATTAACTATATAAACTAACTCCTCTACTCTTCAGGAGTTAGTCAGCATAATTACCACTCCCGCCATCCTTTCTACATCCGAAAGATACAGCCAAAGAGAAAACAATATATACGTCTCACAGCATGTTTTACAGTCAGAATCGTTCTATTCATATTCATTTCCTGAATTAATTAAAGTATACAATATGCTTATTCTAATAAACTTATCTATTAAAACCAACACAAGCCAGACATCTGCCTTTATTTGTTCTTCTGGAAGTCAAGGTACGAAAGCTCATGCACATCTCAAAGATTGACATTGAATTTATAATCCACCCACCTCGTAAGAAAAATGCAGCAAATACAAAAAGGAATAAGAAGATAGGAGATTGAACAAGGTTGCAGTTTTCTATCTCCACTTACGAGTCAAGGGAAACCATTATGTTATGGAAATTGTGGGTTTGAATTTGCAATGATGATTTCTTTGGAAATACCATAATGTAGAACTCAACATTGGTAATAAAGAAGAGCTTTAAATAGATAAGAAAGAGTGAGAAAGACACACTGGGTCTCGCTACAATATAAAACCACCTGCATAATCTCTCGCATTCGGTATTCCACATCAGGAGCAAGAGAAAGGGCAACATCAGGGGACAAATTATTGATCCCAATACTTTGCGCAATCACCTCTATTGTCTCTTTGGGAACAATACTCATATCTTCTTGTGCCGATGAGTGATAAATTCAGGAACTTCAGGTCTGAAGAATATACCTTTCGAAGAAAATCGTTTCCTGAAAAGCAGAAAAATGAGAAAGAATTACACAACTTAAAATACAGAAAATGAAAAGCACAAAAAGAAGAAAATCAATCTTTCCCGTTTTACTACCAAGGCGAGTTAAAGTTCTTTAAATTACTGAAATTTTAACACGAATCCACAGTAAATAAATTACAAGGGGGAAAAAATCTTTTTGCAGACAATTTTCGAGGCAACCACACACAATTGTAGGGGAAAAAAGAGCAAATGAAGCAAATGGATTCATACAGATAAAGCAAGTAGAAGCACTGAAGCGCAGATGAGTTTATAGTAGCTTTCCCAAATGTAAATAATTGCTGATTTTAGCGCTCCTTCACTGTCAGAACTCGATGCTGAAACTAATTTATATGGAGCGCGAACTTAGGATCCAGACGAGCAGGGTTTATATAGTGGGGTAAGTGGACGACAAGACGGGCCGTTGATCTTCCCCATTTGCCTGGAAATTGAAGGGTATGCGTTGAAAGTAATTTTAAAAATAGATTTTGGAGAAAAGTTTTTCATAAACAAAAGCTGATGGAAACCATGATTTTCCATTTCAAACCATTGTTTTCATATAAAACATATAGATTGTGAAAAGAAAAAGGAGGCTACTATTTCACTGTTTCATTTAATATTTATTTTTTGGTTTAGGGTTGATCACGCTATTTTAAAAGCATTTTTATTTATATGTGCCAACATTTAAAGGTATTTTAGGGTTTATTCAGCATTTCTAGTATATCAAAAAAGATACGGTATCTTGTTAAAACTGCTCTTGAAAAACTACTTTAAAGACAAAATTATTCCTGAAAAAAATTAATACTTTAAAAATAAAATTGCATCATAAAAAATTTTAAGATGCTGGATGCACGTAAAAAAAATATTTTAGTGTGTTAAATGAACTACAATACACTTTGAGAGAAATGCTCTAGGTGATGGATAATCCTTAAATCTTGTTTTTTGATGGGGTGTATATATATATATATATATATATTTTTTTTTTTTTTTTTTTTGTCACGAAGCAAGAAATACAAACTTAAGTTAATATAAAAAAATATTGAGTTAAAATAAACACATAATTAAGAAAAGAGTACAAAAGTTTAACTTTTTGACCGCTAAAAGGATGATTAGATAAACTTTTGACAAAAAAACTATCCACATGGCATTTGATTAGAATGGTTTAGTGTGTTTGGATTAGCTTTTGGATAATAATTTTTATAATTTATGGGGTAAGTATGTGAGAGGAATTTTGTCTCAATTTATGAAAAAGTGTTTCTGAAATCATGGTTTTGGGGGTAGGCAAACACACACATTACCTATGAACACTGCACAATTCATGAAACACAACAACAAATTGCAGATCCAACAATCTCTATCACTCCACCCACCTTACTGATTGATTATGAAGTATAGTCCGAATAAGAAATTGAAGAGTTTGAGGAACAAGAAATCCAAATCTGAATTAGTAGATATTCTTTCATCCATCCCCACAGAGAGTTTCAAAATCTGGCATGAATAGAAATCTAATGTCGTCGTCGTCTGGCCTGATGGCTGATGGTATTGTGTTTGAGGGGGAAAAAAATTCAATAAAACACATGTTTCCATGTAAGACGTCTAAGTTAGTTGCTATCGATCGAAAAAGTTAATCTTCAGTTAGGGTTGGATGGAATTTCATCATAAAAATTAGTTCAGAGTTGAAATTGCACTGTAAATAACTTTAAGGCACTGTATGCAACTAAAAAAATACTTCAGAGTGCTAGGCACATCTTAACTATTAAGAAAATAAGATATTTTGCTTTTATTGTGTTGAAATTTTATGATGTTAAAAAAGGAACAATCACCAATGGAAACGTTTGGGAAACTTTGAAAGACCCACTCTTTGCCTAATGATTATCTCTCTGGGATTTAATGTCTACACTAATTCAATTCTTTAAATCTAATTTAAAACAATTTTTGACCATATATTCATATTAGCCAACAAATGTTTTGATTGGCTTGTCCAATAAATGGACATGGTTTCCCAGCTAAGTAGATATGCATAGGAAGAACTATGCAGATTTGAACTGTCAGATCTAATTTGGATGACACAGATATAAGATTTTAAAAATTTATATTTTTTTTAAGCAATTAGATTTAGGCCATTCAGATCAGAGTTCTCTCTGCTAAGCATAGACTAGGCATATTTTCTAAGCTTAGCTTGAAACCAATTCCCCACTAAACACATTAGGAGAATACATATGTTAGAATATGTTATTTGCTGCGGAATTTCGTATATATAATTTATCAAAAATTAAAATAAACTATACCAATATGCTTATTATTTTAAAATTTAAAATTATGACAGGTTTTATTTTAGTTATCCAACCGACTTGTATGGATATGCTAATGCTGCTATCTAGTAAACAAATTCATGTTGAAAATTGAGAAAATTAGAGTGAACTACCACAAGATATATAAACCTGCACAATTTAACTTTTTTCCCACCTGAATTAATCTTTAACTTCATTTCTTGGGTCTTTTTTTCTTTTCACATACCCTGTCAAATTCATAATTTTTATGTTACTAAAAGCACAAGGCCGTCTTCAAACCGTATATACAATACAAGAGAAAAATAGTACAACCCATGCAACTGTTACTTTAATGTAGACATGAGATTTTTGTGCCCTTTATTTTTTTTTCCACTAAACTCTGTTTCCTTTATCATTCAAACCCCTCCAGGGTGCAATGTTCTAGTTTAATTAATACAGAATTTGTTTCCCTCCCTTTAATGCCTATGTAAAATTGTACACGTCTTTTTCAAAGAATTGAGATAACTTTATACTTCCCATGGGAAAAAAAGTTCTCTTGAATTTGAGTTCTGCAGAACAAGCAAGCAACGAGCCAGGACATCAACCATGGTTGAAGCAAAAGGCTAATCACACACTTAACCAATGATGTCCTTGCCTACAGAAATGTTGACAGGGAATGATCTGTGTATTCTTGTTCTCAAGATGGGGCCTTTTTCGTTGGCAAAACTGAGACCACCTTTCTTTGTGTCTGAGACTGACTTCTCAGCTGTGTCTGTTGTTTCAGTAATGAATTGCAGCCCCTGAATAATAATGAATCAAGTCACCAAAGGACAGAGTTTGAGAATGATGAGTTTGAAGAATTTCTAGAGAATTGATACCTTCAGCGATGGTTTACCCTCAAGAGCCTTCGTCGAATGGTTTGCAAGTTCTGTGCTGACTTCCTGTCAAATGACTCCAACAATCAAAATTAGCAAAACAAACAATAACAAAGCCTTAACCCACTAAATAAGGTCGGCTACATGGATCAAATGACGCCATTGAATTCAATCAAAAATCAAAATTAGTGCAAACCAAAATAAAAAAAGGGGAAGAAAGAAAGTTAACTTAATGGGCATGGACCTTGAGGATGACGAATCTTAGAAGATACGTATAAACAGATGAAAAATCTGACCTTGAAGGTTTTACTGTTTGGCTGCACTTTAAACCCATCTGCTAATTCGCACAGATACCATAGACCTGAGTTAGTTATGTCCTGCATGAAAATTTCCAAAGAAGCAAAGGGTAAAAAAAGATAAAAATCAGAACATATTCTAGACTCTAGTAGTTAATCCATGTAACCACAGTTAAAATCAATGACCTGTTTGCTTTCAACAAGCTTGAGCTTTCCTTCCTGTCAAGTTAATAAAATGCATTAAAGTCACAACCTTTACAATGTAATACTTCAAGTTATTCGGATGCTTAAAAGTGGTACGGGGAGAAATAAGATTTACCAGGCCGGCAATCATTTCATGGATGAGTTCAAAATCACCCCCAATTTGTGAAAGATTTGACTTCACATCATTCACCTGTATGAAACTAAAAAAGAATGAGCATGCAGGAACTTAATTCCACATATAGCCTCACATGAATTTTACAATTAACAAAGAAACTGGCTCTTAAAACTGACTGCAGAGCCAGTCCACAAGGAATACTAATGTTATGAATTGAAACAAAGCAATTCAAACCATAACGGAGGACGGGTATATTAATCCTATTGCTCATAATTCATTGATTCAGAGGAATAAATTGAAACACAGTTCATTTGATTGACCCTATATTTCGAAGCCCCTTTTTCATATGTAACAACTTGTCGTAATTGCTTTAATATAATTACCCATTGTAAAGAAAATCAACGTCTCTTACATCATTTGCAATAAACTGCGTTAACTCATTGTGCTCCTCAACTTTGAGGTCCAAAACTTCTAGTTTCTTTGTTAGATGCCTTCTAGTTGACTGCGCAAATTGTTTAAACAAAGCTGTTCAGCAACCAACACAGATGTAAGATGATAAAATTCAGAAAATTTTATGTCAACAGATGCAACTTACAGCTAATGTTTCGTGTACATTCTCCAATTGCTTTGTCACGGTTGCAACAGCATTGGCCATATTACGCTTTGTCACAAACATTACATCAGAAAATGACCATCCCTGAAAGATAGAGGAAAAATATAATGCATGCATTAACAGCATCATTACTTACCACTTTTGCTTCTAGTTCAATTGAAATATAAATAATCTTGTGATTAAATAATGGCCTCACCTTCCACCACATGTAACAATATCCCATAGCTCCTATTGCAGCCGCTGGTAATATGTAAGATGCAAAGCTCCCTATGTGCAAATGATTCACACCAACATTTTATAGTTAGAAAAAGGAAACCCTTTTAGATGGAGAGAAGTCATTATAATAAAACACTCTATACTTATATAACATGAGTGTAACAGGCAAGATTAGAACATCCTATATCCAACAAGGTGATCATTCAAAACTATAACAACGAAAATCCAGCAAGTTTCTCACTAACTTTTAAGGCACAAATACTGAAATACAGAAAGAAGGGAAAGATTGTAAGGGGAATATCAGGAGAACATGAATAAGGTTATTGTGGCCACACAGAATCTTGCAGGCAGAGCCCCTCAATTGACCATTTAGGAAAATCTTAAGTTTCTCCCTTTAAAAAGAAAACAAATTTAGCAAAAATGGGTTGAAAAAGATAAATTGGGTGCCTTTAGTATGTGTTTGGATTAGCTTTTTTTAATAGCTTTTACGACTTACGAGGTAAGTGTGTGAGAGGAGTTTTGTCTCGGGTTGCGCAAACCATGGTTTAGGATGTTGCCAAACACACACTAAGTATTATGATAAAACTCTAATTTTCATCATTACTGCTTACTTAAAAGGAATCAAGGAAGAAAAGCAAAACTCATGATAAACTGAAACACAATTTATGCTACGTACCATTAGAGGAAGAGTTTCCATTGAAGATAGTTACAGGATTGGATAAGGTCAGCTCCCTAATCTCTTGAGCAAGTTGTCGAATCTGAAGTTAAAACATGCAGGTTTATTGTGCATTAATTGATATGATTCATCCCAAAAATATAACTTATACATGAATTATCCAGCAATTTAACAGTAATCATAAAAAAATGGGGTAAAAGAAAGGTTTTATCTTTCAAATATATCATATAGATGCTTCTGTCTTGTTCATCAAAAGGTTGCTTCACTAGGGCAAAAGGTCAAAGGTGGGGCTGATCCACTGAGCTAGTTACTACCATTAGCTATGACAAAGCACGTTGTTAGAGTATAAACAATGGAATCCTTATTTGGCAGATTTGGAATATATGTATGGCTGGTTTGATCAGAGTTGGGTCATCCATTTGATTCAGGGGCTCTTCTAGCCTTGAAATTTACAGGCTTCAGAAAGCAATAGGAGCATAAAGTTCACAGGCCTTGTAGAGTCATTAATGGTTTTTGCCACATCTTATTTAGAAGAGGATTATTCTCATGTTCTCTTTGTAAAAAGGTTCCTTTCTTCTTTCTATTCCAAAATTTTGGGAGGAAGGGCGAGGTGTGCCCCTTGTGGACATTCAAAAACCCAATTTATTATTGCCCATTGATTTGTACTCAACGAAAATAATCAGACTTGTACAAAGCCAAAGAGGCCACCAGGTAACATTAAGTTTGCAATACCTGAGCAGCAATGGCTGCGGTGTCGTATCGGCCCGGTGAAATCTCAGCTTCATCCACACCCTTCAGCAATTCCTGAAGCTGTGCAATGAGATCAGACAAACGCCCGCTCCTCAACACAACAGAGCCAGTCAAACCTAAAATTCAGAAAAAGAACTTCAATTATAGTTCTCATCAGTTAGTGAACAACAACGAATGAATCACATGGATACCCTAATCCTATTTTTTTTGGAGACGAAGTAAAAGCTTGCCTCTACCGAGACAAATGAACTACGAGACAAACAAAAAAAGAAAGAGTTTTTCTTTATAGAGGTTCTAAAGGGACTGAAGTTACGAGCTTCTAGATCGTCTATTAATAATTGAACTGAATTTCCAGTGCCATGTAAGTTCATCAACAAAGCAGACTTCTGGGATTTTTCACTCGGATACAACAAATTAAGGAGCTGAATTGGTCGGAAATTTACAACAACTTAAATCAAACAGGAGGATTTCAGAATAAGATGTAAAGTAAACACTTACCGGCTCCGACAAGTATAAGAATTTTGGAGGTTTGAACACCCGCTTGTAATGCCATTTTTTGTGAAATCAAAGCCCTCTCTCTCCTTTCTTTACACCAGAGGAGGACCCATAGTCCAATACAATTTTACAGAGAAGAACCCTGTTGTTCAGCTTCTTTCACACAAGAAGAAAAAGAGACAATTGTTCGAATATTCTATTACACTTGTCGAAGATTGAAAATTTTCGGCAGAAGAAATCTTTAATTAATTATATATATTGTTAAATTCATACAGTATTTAAGTAAATTAATAATTGAGACTTCGTGTCTTATATAAGAACCACATCTGTTTTTTTTTTATTTTTTCAAAAGATATTCAGATAGGAACCACCATATCAAATTAATTTCAAGAGGAAAGAAAGAAATATGAATTTTCACTTCAGTGTGGTGTGCGCTAGAGTCGGAAAATCGGATTGAGCTCGTTAAGAATCGGGTCTATGATTTAGAGACTCAAATATGAAAGTGGGTCTAAAAAGGCTGGTCCTAAAGAGACCCTTCAGAACCTGTTTAATATTTTTTTAAAATAAATTAATATATGTAATATCATTTTATTTAATTATCAATATAAGAAACATCTAAGTATTTAATAAAGTATTAGTAATAGACTAACACTTATTAAATGATTTGATTTATTTTATTTTTTACAATGATTTATTCATTTAAACTTAAAAAAAAGAAGGTTAATTTGGACATTAGATCATTGTTTTAACTAGAAATTTTTTAGGTTTAAAAATAATGTATCTCAATCTAAAGAAAAATAATAAATAAATTGTAAAACTTGAAAGTGAATTTTATTTAAATTAAAATGAGTTTAGGCTTATTTAGGGCCGAGCTTTTGAAGAGCCAGCTCTGTAGAGCCGTGAGCTGAAAAAATTTGCAATCTTTTAGGAAGCGGGCCTTTAGGCCTGAGCCCATAAAGGGCCAGTCCGTATTCTAAGCTATAGTGTGGGCATAGAGTGAAATTAATTTGTGAAGTACAAAGATAAAAATGATTATTTCAAAAACTAACAAAAAAATAATTTAATTTGTAAATGACGAATACATTGTGAACAAATGAAATATTCCTATGAACAAGTATAATGGTTATATGGACAAGTGATATTAATTTGTTAATAATATTACATTGGTGCATGATTAAGTCCATTTGTAAGTAATGATCATATAATGAACAAGTGAAATAATTTTGTGACCAATTTTAAAATAATACTTGATGAAAAAGTTGAATTCCAATTGTTAATAAGAATATTTTATTTGTTCATGATATATTGGCTATTTATAAATAGAATTTGACTTAATCATACTTCATTATGTTTTTGTTAATAAACTAATTTCACTTGTTTACAATGTAATGTATTGGCTATATTATAAATTAGGTTGTTTCTCATCTTTCTTAAAAGGATTATTTTTATCCTTTTACTTCACAAATTAATTTCTTGGGAGCTAGCAGAGATTAATTTGATACTGTGTGGTATGAGTTCTTATCCGAAATTTTCCTTCTTTTTTTTGGGTATATATAAGAATCAGATCTTATGCTTAATTCATAATAATTATTTGATGATTATTTGTAGTTTAGTACTAATAAAATTAAAGGGTGGGCAATTTTGACTTTTCGGTCTCTCATGATTGGGTATTGACTCGCCTGGCAACATAAGATAGCAAATTTTGTACTCAACTCAAGATTGCAAATTTTGTACTCATCTCTCTGCACGGCTGCCACCTTCTCTGGTCTTTGCGCCAAGGAACCGCCTCCAGATTTTGCAAGCTAGAAATCAAAATGGCGCCTTTTCTACTTCTACTTCTATTAACGTCTTCCTTGATTCCTGGGTATGCTCAGGATCAGCCTACCGACCAATCTTCCATGTCCTTGGTAATAACTCAAGATGGTCTTGATTTCGTGAAAGACTTGCTTGTAAATGAGGCAATTTCCTCAATGATCCCACTTCGATTGCCCAACATTGAAAAGGCTGTGAAAATTCCATTTGTAGGTGATGTTTTTATGATGCTTTCGAACATCACTATATATCAAATTGATGTTCCTTCGTCTAATATCAAGCCCAGGAAAGATGGGATTTCAATTTTAGCTTCGGGAACGACTTGTATTTTAAGTATGAATTGGTATTACTCTTACAGTACATGGCTTTTGCCTGTCGAGATCAGTGACGAAGGCAGCGCTTCAGTTCAGGTATATAACTTGGAATTTCTTTTTTTGTTTTTGAACGTCTCGTTTATATATTCAACTAGATTTGCTTTTTATTTTTCTGGAACTGAAAGAGGAATTGCCGATGGGATTAGTTTTGCTCGATTTACCAGTATATTGACTGAACTTGTGATACACAGAACCCTTGCATCCTGAATCGCACAAGTTGACGGCTCTGAGTAGTCAGAATAGACTTGTAATTTTTTCACTTCCAAGACAGCTACAATATCCCATTTAACCCTTCTTATACATCTCTCACGCTCAGCTTTGGGTAAATTAATTAATTACAATACTCATTAGTTAGTAACTCTCACTATCTGACTCCCAATTATTTTCTCCTGACACACTCAACGAACACTGGAACAGATTTTTTTTTTTTTCATTATTTATATTTATCATTTTGAAGGAAGTTTTCCTAATCAGACTATACTTTCATCAATGATGTTGATAAAACTATAATATAGGATTTGGCTTTATTAGTTTCTTTTCATTCAACATGGGATGGAGGATCTGCTGTTTTACTTAACTTTATGGCGATCAAGTTTCTTTTAAGTTTAAATTATCCTAGCCAAAATATATTATGCTTTTTTCTGTGCGTCCTGTTTTCTTGCTCAGGCTCTAGATGATGCCTTTTCCTTGTTCCTACTGTTTGTTTTTATTTGTTCCATCTTCTGCGCAATGTAAACAAATAGGAAATTGATGAGTTCTAGTGCTGCAAAGGTTGAAGACATGGACATTGGACTTACATTGGGCATGGAGAATCAGGAAGGATCATTGAAGCTGGTCCTGAAGGACACTAGGTGTGACATAAAAGACATTTCAATTAAATTGGATGGAGGAGCTTCTTGGCTTTATCAAGGGTATGGCCATATTTTCTGGTCACTTCTGTTATTAGAAATCTTGTGGCAATGGATATGTTATTTTTCATGTTATATTTCTGATTGTTGGTTTCCTATGGTTTACCTATATATCTAAGTGCCTTTTCCCCCCTGCATTTATCTACAAATCAGAACAATATGTTTGTAAGTCACCAAAAATTTCAGATGATATAAGAAGCCTGCTACTTAGCCATGTACAAAATGACCTGATTTGTAGCTAGAAATACACATAACAAAAAGAGCTCTATAGGGCCTTCATATGTGCAGTATGCCATTATCTGTTGACATATTCTTCTGGTGAATTTTTTGGGGTTGTCTTGTAAGTTGTGACTCATACTTTTGCTTCTCATCTGACAGGATGGTTAATGCTTTTGAGGGGCAAATTGGGTCAAGAGTAGATAATGCCATCACCAAGAAACTGAAAGATGGAATTTCAAGACTTGATTCATTTTTCCAAAAGCTTCCAAAGGAGATTTCAGTGAATAACGATGCTTCCTTGAATGTAACTCTTGTTGGTGATCCTTTATTAAGTGATTCATCAATTGGATTTGGAGTGAATGGGTTATTTATAGGAAGAAACGTTGATGTTCCTAAATACTGGCTCAAGAATTCAAAACTTTCTGTTTCCTGCACAAATTCATCAAAAATGCTCGGAATTGCTCTAGATGAGGCTGTCTTCAACTCTGCATCATCCTTGTTTTACAATGTAAGTTTGGCTTTTCTAAGATCATTTCTGGCTTCACTGTTTTGTGTGTCCTCTCAGTAATAAAGCATAGATTTTTGCTTTTCTTACTATATTTTCTTCATTGATTATGGGTTGGTGTGGAATGAGAAATAATTTTCTGTCTTCAGGAAAAATTTATGCACTGGGTTGTGGACAAAATACCAGATCAATCTCTATTGAACACCGCAGGGTGGAGATTCATTGTTCCCCAACTGTACAAGAAGTACCCAAATCGTGACATGAACTTGAATATATCTTTATCTACTCCTCCAGCTGTTGAGTTCTCAAATCGTAAAGCTGAGGCCAATATTTTTGCGGACTTAACTATTGATGTAATGGAAGGAGATGAAGTAATACCAGTGGCTTGCATCACTTTGGTAGGATTGTTGATTAAACCAATCATATTTGCTATTTTACTTTGTTCTTGTGTATGCTTTCACACCACCTCTAAATTATTACTTTGGTTTGATCACTTCTTTTTGCCGGTAGGGATATAAATTGAAGCTTAGCATGCAAGGATTGACCATAAGAGGAAATTTTGAACTGCAGCATCTTCTTTTGAAACCTTGATGGAACATTCTTGAATAGCTTTCTTTTACTTGTTTTAAACTTTTTATCACAAAAAATAAGTTAGCCTGTACCTGCTTTGATTATATACTCATCTCAAGCTATTCCTGAGTAAAGCTAATCAATCTGCCACACTGCTGAATTGGCCTGCTCATAATCCTTGGGCGTGCTATGGTTATGAGGATAATTATTTTGTTTGTCCTGTGTAGTTTCAACGCCAATTTTTTTCTAAGGTTATAGGGACCGGTTTTGGGGACCGCAATCTATATGAACTTGGACCCATAGATTATTATAGTCACTACCCCCTATTTGTGAATTACTGTTTACTGTGTGAACAATCCAGTCCAATGATTAATCTCTTCCATCTTTGGTGAAGCAGGGCACATTACTAAAGTATCAAAGAAATTCTAATTACTCTGTGACTTTAATGATAATGAATTCTGAGCAGCTTACCATCCGTTTATTGCACCAGAAACTCCTTATTTTATAATTTTTGTGGAATAAGTTATCGAAGGACAAAGTGTTTAAATCATTAAGTGTAATATACAATCTAGTAAAAATTTTAGAATACTAGGCCCCCATCATCTCTCCATTTCTTATTTTCTCCTGTTTCACATGACATTTGCAAAAGATCCTCCATTTTCTACATTTTTTCACATTAATCTTTTTTCATGAACACACTCTTAATGTGATTTATTCTCCAGTATCTCTTGAATGTCTCTCAATGGATAAAAGTACTCTGAAGTGCCTGCAGTACTTCGGAGTATAAAGTGCAAATTGGATTGCTGTGAGTGAAAAGTAAAAAGGCTAATGGTTTATGTTTTTATACAGTGCTAGCTACTAAATACCTACTATAGCAATATCCGAGGACCCACTCGTTTGATTTCCTCATCAATAACTTCTTGGTTCCTGCGCTCATGTATTAGGTGTAGGGTGTACTTTAGAGAAGTCAAATCCATAGACAGGCTATCTTACTAGAAGATGATCACCCATACAAGTTTTTGTAATTTCTAAATGGGTCAAATTTCGGTGCAGATTCTTCTATCTTTGCTATAATGTTTTTTTTTTTTTGTAGGAGAAAAGGAATTAGAAGATGGATAGAATAGCAAAAGAGGAAGGAAGCTTACACAAAATTATAATCATCTAATGTAATAGCCACCTTCCATCTGATACAGGCTATATAAGAAAAGAACTCGCTAACTAACCTCCTTGGCAGTTGTTCTGTCATTATCAACTTCTGACAGTGTACTGATTACTTCTTCTCCTTTCATATTGCTCTCATCTGTGGCTTTCTGATGAGATCATTCTCAATAAACCCGAACGTCACGAATTTAAGATGCAGTACTTTGAGGAACTACAATGACATTAAAAGACTACAACTACTTGGAGTACTCCCTCCTTTTGCCAATCAGTAGTGGTTACCCCTCCCTGAAAAACTCTTGTGCTCAAGGCTTACTATCATTATAATAAAAAATTAGGATATATTCATTGAAAGTCATAAAGCTGGACCTGAGTAGCGTCTTTACCAACTTTCCTCTAACCATCTAATCTCCTCAACAATTATTTTTTCATTCCAAATGCTAGTAGCTTATTGACTACTACATCATCTCTCTTCTTCCTAACAATTTTCTAATAATACTTTTGTCTGAAGTTACTGAAAAGAATACAAGACATTGGTCTGCAGAAACTATGCAATAACAGATGTAAATTTACGCTTGTCATTACTTAAGAACTCTAATAGTAAAGATGTAAGGAACTGCATTTAATTTTTTCTTTTTTAGATCTAATATTGCCCTTTTCATATTTGTGTTGGAAAAATGTGCTTACAGTGGGATGCTTTGCTATGTTTCATCATGTTTTCATAGGTGATTGGAGCTTCAGGTTCAGTCAAAATCAATGGAAACAACCTTGCAGGCGCCATTGGATTGGACGATTTTGCGATGTCATTGAAATGGAGCAATGTTGGTCACCTGCGGATGTACCTGATTCAGGTGACATCTTTGTTACGCAAGATGCATATTTTTAGTGATAATAATTGAGTGAATTGACTTGTTGATCCTCCAAGATTCACTTTTTTACAATTTGGTTTCCCAAGATTAAGCTTCCCATTTTAATCATCCACAAAATTTTTGTTTAAAAAAATCATCAAATTAAGCCTGGTGTCATATAGATTTACTAGATATTCTGTTACAGAATTGTAATTCTGTATAGAAAGAAAGAGAGAAAGAAAGGGGAAGAAACCAGAAATAGAGGGGTAGAAGATGAAGAAGATAGAGAGATCAAGAGAGAATTCAGAACCAAGAGAGAAAGAGAAATCTATTTTCCGTCATCAATCATAATCTGATTTACAATAGGTATTAAACCCTTATTTATAGGCTAGATTGACTTAATGACCAAACTAAGGCTAAAACTAACTAACTAACCCTTCTAATTTCCTAACTAACTGACTTTGCAACTGAAATTAGCCTAACGGCTATATTTTCAATTATTTATTATGCTTACATATCAATACCCCCCTCTCAAAACATCCTTGCCCTCAAGGATGCTGAACAACAACAGACAATTTCAAAGAATTACAAAAACTGAGCTAGGAAACTTCTGAAAATTGCTGCTAGCTAGTGAAAGTTTTGTGACTTGGAATTAAATTGCCCAGAATTATAATGAAATAGGTAGAAGGAGAAGGAAAGAAGAATGAGATGGAGAGAACAGAATAATCGAACAGAAGAGAGAGAACAGAGAAGAGAAGAACAGAGATTCTGAGAGGAACACGTGGTTGCTGAACATATGCTTTATTATCTGAGTCAACACAACTGCCATGAGTTCCTTCTCATAAACTGATAGTTGCTGGTGCTTAGGAGATAGACCCTTGCTGAAATAGGCTAGAGGCCGCCCCTGTTGCATGAGGACAGCTCCTATACCACAGCCACAAGCATCAGCCTCCACCACAAATTGCTTGGAAAAATTAGGTAGAGAAAGAACCGGTGCTGAAGTGAGAGCCTTCTTGAGGTTATGAAAAGAATCTGTGGCTTCTTGAGACCATATAAAACCATTTTTCTTAAGTAGGGATGTTAGGGGTCTTGCTATAGTACCAAAGTCACGAATAAAGCGCCGGTAGTAGCCAGCAAGCCCCAAAAAGGCCCTTACTTGCTTGATGGTAGTAGGTAGAGGCCACTCAACCACTGCTTGTATCTTCCTAGGGTCTGTGGACACTGTTCCAGCCCCAATTGTGTGCCCCAAATAGTCTACATAGGTGGCGGCAAAGATACACTTGGACTTCTTGACATAAAACTTGTTATCTCTTAATAGAGTCAACACCTCCTCTAAGTGTCTAGCATGATCTGTGAGGGTGGGGCTATAGATCAGAATGTCATCAAAAAACACTAGTACGAACTTACGTAGGTGTGCCCGAAAAAGGTCATTCATAGTTCCTTGAAATGTAGCCGGGGCATTGGTTAAGCCAAATGGCATCACCAACCATTCATAATGTCCTGAGTGCGATTTAAATGCTGTTTTATATATATCAGCAGGTTCCATTCTGATCTGGTGGTATCCAGCCCTTAAGTCCAATTTAGTGAACCATCTAGCATCCCCCAATTCTTCAAATAATTCCTCTATCAATGGTATAGGATATTGGTTCTTGACTGTTGCTTTGTTAAGCTCACGAAAATCAATGCACATGCGCCATGTGCCATCCTTTTTCTTCACCAACACAATAGGAGCCGAAAAGGGTGAAGAACTTGGTTGAATAACTCCATCTTGTAGCAGCTCATTAATCAGTTTTTCAATGGTATCACGTTGGGCTGCTGGGTAGCGATAAGGCTTCAAACTAATGGGGTTTGTGCCTTCCTTGAGGATGATAGGGTGGTTATGGCCTTCCCTAAAGGGTGGGAGGCCCTTAGGCTCTTCAAAAAGGGTGTGAAACTTACTAAGTATCCCCTGTATGTCTGCTGGAATATTTGTTTCAGAACCTGATTGTGCAGAATCAGAATCATGGGGAGGCGGTTTTTGAACCAACTGCAGAAGGAACAATTGGTTTGGTTGTAGAGAATGAATTTCAGATTTGTTGGGGTGCATTACCTTCCAGGCATTAGGTGGTGCAGCCTGCAACTTCTCCAACCTCCCATTATGCCAAAAATACATAGTCAACGAGCCATAGTCCCAAAAGGCATTCTTAATGCTTTTTAGCCACTGCAGCCCCAAAATTATATCATAAGTGTTGAGTTCTAAGATTCTAAGGTCAAATCTGAATTCAAGACCCTGCATCTTCCATTTAAACCCTTTCCACACCCCATGCACTTGTAACTTTCTGCCACCAGCAACCTCCACCGAAGGTAAATCAGATGAGTCACCCTTCCAGCCCAACTTTTTAGCCAATCCCAAATCAAGAAAGTCATGGGTGCTGCCACTGTCAATTAGGACCTGAATCAGCCTCTTACCAACCTGTCCTGGCACCCTCATGGAGGTAGAGTCATCAACTCCAGCGAATGCATGAAGGGATATACAGGAAGGTAGGTCCTCGTCAGGCATTAATTCAGAACCATCATCCCCAGTATCGTCATTTTCAAAATCATACTCAATGTAATGCAATTGAGCTTTTTGTCGCTGGGGACACTTATGTTCACGCGAGAAGGGTGCATGGCAATAGAAGCACAAATTTTTCACTCGGTGGTCTAGTTCCTCCTCGGGTGTAAGGGGTCTATATGGTTTGTTTGCAATCTTAGGAATCAAAGATTGAGTCTTGGAAGGAATACTAAGGATTTTATCGGCGCTGGTTGACTTGTTGGCCTCAGAAGATTTAGCCGTTAATAACGCAGACCGATAGGAAGAAGAAGAAGGCATTGACGGATTTAAGTACCTAGCCGAGGAAGACGAAGAAGTAGACAATGCCCCTGTTCGAGCGTAACGGTCAGTCGGTGGTTTATAAGTGGCGCTGGCAGTAATGATTTCTTGCATTCGGGCAATCTTGCGAGCTTCAGTCAGCGTTCTTGGGCTGAGGAGGCGAACTGGTCCCGCTAATTCAATTCTCAATCCAGCCACATATAAGTCCACGAGATAGTCCTCCGGCAAATCCAGTTTGGCCGAGATTAAATCGAATTCCGCATGGAAGTCGGCTAAAGACCCGGTTTGTCGCAGGTGAGCAAGATCGCTCATGGGTGTTTCGAATGGGGGCCCAAAATTATCTTGAAGAAGCATTGCATATTCCTCCCACGGTGGTAATCGTCCCCGGAGGCGTCGCTCTAACGCTCGATGCCACTGGAAGGTTCGGTCGTCCAAACCCATCGAGGCCAACTTGACTTTATTGGCTTCGGGAGTTTCATCAATCTCAAAATATCGTTCGCACCGAAAGAGCCATGTCAGGATATCATCCCCCGTGAATTTTGGAAAATCAAGTTTGGTGAACTGGGTCGGCCTCTGATAGTTGTGGTGATTCGGTGGCCGACGATCACCGTTTCTGTGGTTATTCGGAGGATTGTCGGCACGGTCTTGCATCTCCAGACGCAAGGTCGTGATACTGGCATTGACCCCAGCGGCGAAGTCTTGAAAACTAGTCGTTAATGTCTGAATCTGTCGTTCCACCGCCTGTAGTCGTTCGTCGGTCATTCTTGCTTGTTCTTGATTTCTTGTCTCCACCATGCAGCGTCGGCGAGTCGGCAGAGGAATGTCAATCTCTAATACCACTGTCTCAGTTTGTTGTTCACCCTTCAGTTGGTGAGTCTCTACAAATAGAGAAGGGTCATTGTGTGTCAAGGAAAAGTGAAAGGGTTGCATGGCAGGCTAAGGATTGTGTTGCACAAGAATCTCTTGTCCTAGGAGTTACGTGGCTGAGTGAATATCAGCTGGAAAAGTCAAAACCACAGCTGGTTTACACCTTCCCAACCTTCCAGCTGTCTTGCAATTTCTCTCTGTGCCAGAAGAATGTTGATGGGTTACAGCTGGATGGCACTCCCTTTCAGTCTCAAAAGATTCTTAACGGTACAATGTGTTTGGTCCTGTTAGATAGTTATATGGGCTGGGTTTTTGAAAAAGAAGGCCTAAGGTTGTGGCTGTCATGGATTTTATCTAACAGGCCTACAAGATCATTTTCTAGTTGGGTTTTTTTAGTTGTTCCTACTGCAAGATGCTTGGTTCTGAGTTGGTTCAAAGGAGAATTAATCTCAATGCTCTATGGAAGGCTCTGTTCTCTGAGCAAGAAAGAAAAAGGGAAGGCAAAGGCAAAGTTCACAGCAAGATCAAGTCACCGGGAATTCAGCACTGTATAGCTGAAGTTTTCAGAATTTTCAAGCTCAGGAAAGGCAGTAAAGGTGCAGCAGGGCTCAAGTTAGAGAATTCTTCGCTGAACAGCAAATTTTCTTCAGATTTTTTAGTTCTCAATCATCCTTGAGGGCAAGGATGTTTTGGGGAGGGGGTATTGTTATGGAATATATTAGATTAGTATAATAGGGACCTAAGGGAATAGATTAGATTAGTCTAAATAAGGACTTAAGTGCAAAAGTCATAATTAGATAGTTATTAGTGAATAAACGTGTAAGGCGGTTAATAGCTGTTGGGAGAGGTCGGCTATCATGTTATAAATAAGCCTAAGTAACCTCTATTGTATGAGTTTTGCAAGTCTGAGTATTCTCTAACAGAAATACATTCGGTTTCTCTCTCTGTTCTTCTCTTTCTCTCTACACTTTCTGTTCTTCTCTTTCCCTTTCTCTTTTCTGTCTTTTCTGTCTATCTCCTATCCAATACCATAACATATTCCCTTTGGTCCTTAATGAAGGACCTACTTGTAAGGTTGATCTTGATCCTAAATGTAAGATCTATTTTCCATATTTGTCAATTTTTTCCTAATTTACCCCAATTATTGCTCTCACAACCATAATCAAGTAAAAGAGAGATAGAGAAAATTAAGGAAGATGATTAGTGTGTTTTAGAAAAAACATGTTACATTAACTACCTTAACAAACTTCTTTTATCTAATCAAATTAGTTAAATAGGTCTTATATTAGGGACGGGGGGTAAATGTTTTATGGAAAAATGCATGTGCTGCATTTTACTTGGCTCATTTTACTGGGCCGCACCACTTATCATGTTAACAAGGTTAATTGAGGACCCATTTTAAATCGAAAACATCCTTGGAGGACTAACATGAGATGTATAATGTTTGGGAAACCAGATTGAGAAAGATATATGTACGGACGATCAAAAGGCCGATTCACTCATTAATTTAGCATCTTTTATTAATGAAATGTGTGTTTTGTTCTCTTTATACTGCAGCCAATTGTGTGGACTCTGATTCAAACTGTGGCTTTGCCATATGCTAATTCACATCTCAGTAAAGGGTTTCCTTTGCCCATTGTCCATGGCTTCACCTTGCAAAATGCAGAGATAATCTTGTCAAGTTCAAGAGTTACAGTTTGCAGTGACGTTGTATTTGCAGAACCACATAAGCTTATACTGAAGTCTTTGAACTATCTTGTGTAGATAGGCTTTTGGTTTTTTATTTTTCCTCGATTGCTTGTAAATATTCTGAACAGAGAACAGTGTTATATTTGTCTACTGGTGCAGTTTTTTTTTTTTTTTTTCCTTTTTTTAATTTGAAGAGTGATGATATAACATTCATACCAAGATGTAAAAAATCAAGGTAATCAAACCCGAACCGGTCATTTAACCGGCCGAGTACTGGATTAAGGATTAGTAGGTTAAACTGGAGTCAAATTGGAGCTAACCCGGAGCTAAACCAATGAGAAATTAAAAATTTTATGATTATTAATATGAAATTCTAAAGAAAAAAAATTTTGATTTTTTTTTTAAATTAAAAAATCAAACCAGACCGGTCTACCGGCCGGTTTGGCAATTTCTCCAGACTGGCCGGTTTGATCCGGGTCTGATTACCCTGTACAAAATACAGACCCTGATGAATAATGCCCCTTGTGTATAACCTGCAAATTTCAATTCCGATTGATTTTTTGTGTCATGGAAAGCGGTACTCTGAATGGCCTTAAAATATCACCAATTATCAGGTTATTTGAATTCGTTTCAGGTTCAACTACCCGCTTGATTTTGACCCCGGCAGAAAGAAACGTCTTTTATTTAACTTACTTATTAAAAGCAGTTTTTAAATTTTGATTCAGTTGCCAAAAAAAAAAAAAAAAAAGGAATCCGTTGAAAAATCAATCTTTCAACTTTTTTTAACATAAAGTGGCAAGTTAAAATTTGAGTCTACAACCAAAATAAAATAGTTCAAGTTAACAACATAGCAGGTAAACGGGCGGCACAACCAGGACGAGGTTCCCGTAGAATCATCATTTCTTTTGTACATTGATGAGAGCGTCTTCAGCCAAAAAATCTGCATATTGAATGACTTCCTGTGTAGCATATCGGATTTGAATATCCCAGTTTGAGAATATTATGGGCTGTTTGATTTTGTTTTTATAAACCGTTTTTTTTTCAATAAAACCTATTTCGTAAAGTAAACTGTTTTGAAAAAATTGTTTTTGAAAAAAAAAACAAAGTTGTTTTCAAAAACTAAAAAACAAAAACAGTTTTTAGTTGTTTTTTTGTTTTTGTCTTCTTTTTTTTTTTTTTTTTAAGGCCACCACTTATCCACTATCAACACTACGCTATTAATGATGACTACTGCCACGTCACCAGTGACAACCGCACCGTCACGCCACTTCAAAAACAAATTTTTCAAAATAATTTATCCAAATAGATTTTTTTTAAAAAAAAAAACTTGTATTCCAAAAACTATTCTATAAAACTGTTTATGAGAACAAAAAAATAAAAAATAGAATCAAACAAGCCCTGTATTTCTCCCCTCTATGATCTCTGTTCTGAGCGGATGATTTATCCTTCTATCTTCTATTAGCAGGTGTAACACTTCCATAGAGTCTATATAGGCTAGAATCTTTTTGAACCCAATCTTTCAACTTTTAACCAATTATAACTCAAGCTTCTATAGTTTTAGGGTCTGTTTGGGACCACGTCTGCCACAAAAAAACGCCCATTTGAGACCCAAAAGTTTAGTTGGGTGATGAGGAAGTGTTTGGGACCGCGATGTAACGTGATGAGCTTTTATTTGAAATGCTCCTTATATTAGAAGCTGGCCAAGAGAGCTTCTCAGCGCGTCAGACCATGAAGGGGAAAAAAAAAAAAAAAAGTAAAGCTGCATCAGTCCTCTGCCACCGTTGGAAACATTAAATGCAAATTTTTTTTCTTTTAAAGCTGCATCTTCGTGTACTCCCTTCGATCTTAATTATAAGATAAAATTGATTTTTTTTAAAAAAAATTAAGGAAGCCAATTAAATTACTTTAGAGTGTTTATATTTTTAGTATCCTTAGATTTTTTTTTTGATACACTAGTATCCTTAGATTATATATTAGTTTATTAGTCAAATTAATTAGTTTGGAGAAAAAAATATAAATATAAATACTCTAAAGTAATTTAATTGGCTTCCTTAATTTCTCCAAAAAAGTCAACTTTATCTTATAATTAGGATTGAATGGAGTATTTTTTTTTCAATAATAATTTTATTTTATTTATTTTATTACAACTAACATATATATGTGTTAGTAGTATTTAATAATAATTGCACCTTTTTTATTTTATCTAGTTTTTTAAAAAAAAATTCATTTCAATTATCACAATATATACAACTAATATATATATATATAATATTCAATAAAATTCATGCCCTTTTCAGTCATTTTTTATCTAAATGAGCTTTTCAAACGTTAATCCAAACAGGTTTCAAGTTAGAAAAAAAGTCACTTCTGCCACCGCTAATCCAAACACAAATTACATCTAAAATCTAACTTTTTTTCTATCTGACTTTTCTAAAAGCCCATCTAAAAAAAAAAGCTCCTTCTCCACCGCTCATCCAAACACGCACTTAGTCATGCCTAAACTTTAAGAAATAACTTCAATATTTGTAATTTTATATTCTAAAATTTGGGGACGAAAATTCTAAATGATTAAAATAATATGGATTGAGTTGTATTAAGTCAAAATTTTAAGATTGAATTTTTAATTAAGTCAAAACTGTAGGGTCAAATAATTTGAATTTTTCTTTATTTTATTTTTCTTAAATTTACAACCTCATTTTTTCCTATAAGAACACTTTAAGTTTGTTGATGCCAGTAAATGAAAATGCTTACTACATACAGACTATAATGCTCCTTATGTTATTTCATATAGGATATATTTAGAGAATTGATCTTAGTCTTAAATCTATGACATATTTTTTATATTTGTTATTGTTTTTTTAATTTATTTTATATTGATGTTCTTTCAACAATAATTAAAGAGAAAAGAGAATAAAGATGGTTAAAGTATGTTATATTAATTAACTTCTTTAATCTAATTAAATTAGATAAGTACGTCTCATATTAAATACAAATGAATTATAATTTAAAGAAACATAGTTGATACACATACAAAAGTTAATGGCAAATTATTTAGAATTATTGAGAAGATTCGATTTTTACTATTTTTTCCCCAAAAAATTCCTTTGGCAAGCAGAAGTGTCAGCTCAATGTATATTGGCTGTTTGGCTATCTGTTCCTTTTACATAACGATAACGTCATAACGACAAACTTAGCTAGCCTTACCGGGTTCCTCACCCTGTTACCCACACTGCACCAAAAGCCGTTTTGGGTCCTCAATTTTTAATATCTTCGTTCTTCAGGCAAACCAAGAAAGGTCTCTTTAAACCCCTTAAAAACCCTTCATGTCCTTCTCATCCAAAACCACAAAAAGATGCAAATCTGTTCAACCAATTCAGCCTTCAGGACCCCTTCAATTTTCCCTTTTCATCTACCTATTTCAACGCAAAAGCCTTTATTGAGCCACAAAATTCCAGTGCAGACCCACTTAAATGCTGTGAAAAGGTCGGAATATCTGTCCGAAATCAGCAAAGCAATCGACCAAGAAGAACAGTACCGCATAGCTCGGTCTCAGGTTCTGCGTAAAGGTGTGGACTTGGAAGGTTATTCGATTGAGGGGCTTTCTATTGGTGGACAAGAGACCTGTGTAATAATTCCCGAGTTTAAGTGTGCTTTTGATATAGGGAGGTGCCCTACGAGGGCTATTCAGCAAAACTTCGTTTTCATTACTCATGCTCATCTTGATCACATTGTAAGTCACTCTACTTGCATTCATGTAATTTAGATAGATAGACACACACAAACACATACTACACTATGTTAATCCAGTTTTGCTAACGTAGGAGATTTGGATTGTTCCACCTCCAATTCTAAACATTTACCTCTTGATAATGGTATCAGTAAGTGATTTTTTCCTCAACTAACGATTTGATCTTCAAATTACTTAGTTGTTTAAGTTTAGCCCCCCAAAAACTAGTCAGCACATCAGTTAGTTGCTGAAAACAACAAAGTCAATGCTTTTTAGTCCTTTTGTTTGTAAGGACTAACTTGTAATTAGACCTAAGGACTACCTAGTGCATAAACTAATTTGTTGATTTACTTCCTTTTGGTTTTTGTGAGGAATTAGTAAACGGAAAAATTGTAAATTGCAAGACGTGTTATAATCCGAATATATGGTATTGTTTCCTGATAGAAGCCGCATTTGCACTAGGTTAAATGAGAAATTGTGAAGTTTCTTAGCCCAAAGACAGACAGAACTATTACTCCTAGAAGATGGGTATACTAATGCATGTGACTTTTTAAATTTTGATTTGTCTCATCATATCTTGTTGACTTAGATACTTTACTGGGAAGCTTAAGATATTGTAATGGGTGAATACAATCTTTGGTCCTTCAAATTTACCCTCATTTTAGTTCTGGTCCCTCAAGTTTCGTTTTGTTTCAAACATTGGTCCCTATAATTAAATCAAAACCTGGACCATTTTGCCCTTTGAGGGACCAAAACCCATAGTTTGAAACTTGATGCATTAAAACTAAAATGAGGGCAAATTTAAGAGATGAAGGATTATATTAACCCTATTCTAATCTAATGTTTGCTTTTGCTATCACTAATCACTGAGTCTTAGTTTTGGTTTTCTACTCAAGTACTCTGCTTGCAAGCTATATGCTTTCTCTTCTCTATTTGGTAATAATTATCAGCTTTTAAACGCAATCATATGTTGGTGTTTAATGTTGTAGGGAGGGCTGCCAATGTATGTAGCTAGCCGTGGTTTATACAATTTAAAACCTCCCACTGTATTTGTGCCTCCTTGCATCATGGAGGATGTTGAGAAGCTGATGGATATACACAGGACAATGGGCCAAGTTGAATTAGACCTTGAACTTGTTGCATTAGACGTAGGTTTGTGTCATTGCCATACTTCAGTTTTAAGGTTTTGCTCATTTATATTTCAGGAAGATGTTAAAGTAGTTTATTTGCAGGGGAGACCTTTGAGTTGCGTAATAACCTTGTTGTCCGACCATTCAGAACACAACATGTAATACCCAGCCAGGTATATTTGTAGCTTATTATAGTTTTTATATTTGCAGAAGAAACCTATGAATCGCATCACTTATAGCTTACGAATGATGTAACTTATTAAAGTTTTTATATTTCATTATAAAAGAATTATTTTAGGTCTCGTCACTTTTGATACAAGAAAATTTCCAATTTGGTATTATGCAGGGTTATGTAATATATTCAGTCAGGAAAAAACTCAAGAAGCAGTATATTCACCTTAAAGGGAGTCAAATTGAAAAATTGAAGAAGTCTGGTGTTGAGGTCTGTAATGACCGCCTGCAACTTGATTCTGTTCCAAACCTTTTATGGTATTTATTTATAAAGACAAAATCTCCATTCTAGATTACAGACACTATATTATCTCCAGAGGTGGCCTTCACTGGTGATACAACCGCAGATTTTATGCTTGATCCACGCAACGCAGATGCACTGAGAGCAAAAATTCTTATAACTGAGGTAAAGCAAGATCATTTTATGTTAATGAGGACCTTTATTCTGTTTATACCTTTGATCTGAAGTCTTTTATAAATGCATAATGAGTATAGAGGTTTACAAACTGAGGTAGCTCTGGTGATAAACCTATTTATGTGGAAGTCCAAATGGATTAGGAGTTGATATTTTTCAGATTCTACGTCCTAAGATTTTATCTGGAATACAGCTCCAGTTTTTTTTTTTTTTTTTTTTGTTGACACCCCATATTGAAGGAATTAGAATGAAGACTAGTTTTTAAGATTAAAAAATGAATCTTGTCCCCCTACTTCAAAAATAATGAAAAGATATTAAAAAAGTTTGATAAATAGTTACAATGACAAAATAAATATTGCAGATAAATAAAGAAAAGCGGTTCTCTTTCCTTAAATGGGGCCTCGGTGGGAACTTTAAAGCGACTGTAGGGTGTTTTTTGATTTTGTAGTTCATGTATTTTGGTCAGTTGATAGCTGTTTAAGCCAATAACTTGTTAACAGGCAACTTTCCTGGATGATTCATTCAGCGTAGAACATGCCCGGCAACACGGCCACACACATTTATCTGAGGTAATATGAAGTCTGCATACTCTTTTAGGTTCTTTGTGGTCAGCTTGACATGATTAAGGTGCAAAAAGGTGAATTATTGCTTCATCCTCTTTATTTTGTCGTCATGTCTTACCAAGGTTATAGGTGTTTATTTTTAATTCTACCTGTGTCATGCAGTCTTGATTTTGTTATTATCATTTTTGTGGCTAAAAATAGTTACAAATGGGTTTAAGTAGCTAATTATCAGTAACATGTGTGATGCTTTGAAGTTTGAAGCCATTTGACTTGACAATTTGGTACTGCGCCTGAATGTTGTACTGAGTAACTTCTTCATTAAGGTTAAAATTTGTTCTAAATTTGCAGATCATTGGAAATGCTCAGTGGATTCACAACAAGGCTGTTTTATTAACTCATTTTTCATCAAGATATAATGTAGAGGTAACCCTGTTCTCTTTTTATATGGAGACATGTGAACAACGTCAAAATCCTTATTATTTTAGTGAAATTGACTCTTGACATATTCAATTATTTACATGTCATTACTGATTGTTTTGGGTGGTTTTGATATTTGAATTTATCAAGAAACCTGTTATTCCTATACTATTCTTGGTGCTACATAAGGCTTCTTATATTAATTCATTAGAAATTGCATTGCCTCATAAGAATTGAATTGAATGAGTATTCCTGAGCTGAAGTTCTGTCATGTTTAGGACATTCGTCAAGCTGCAGCAAAATTGCAGTCAAAGCTATCTGCAAAAGTGGTTCCTTTCACTGAAGGTTTCAAATCAAAGTATTCCTAAAGTGTTAGAACCATCTGAAGTTCCCTGAACCAGGAACTCGTTGAGGTGGCGGGTCTAAAAAGATAAAGGTGTAAGTAAAGCCTCACATGAATTTCAAGTGACGCGATTTTTTAAGATATGTTTTATAAGTATTCTAAGTAGATCAGTAGCTAGTGATTAGAGGTCTGTTATCAGTTGGATTGTGATATAATTTTATGGTTATGTTGTAAATTATGAAGATGTAATATCATTATTTTGCCATTTCATATAATATATTGTTTACAGTATTTTAGGTTTCACGCGTGCTGAATAAACAACCAATAAGAATATAAAAATAAGTTAAATATTTTTTTCTTATTCTTAATATAAGACATGTTTACTTGATTAGATAAAGGAAGTTAGTTTAGTTAATATGACATATATTTTCTGAAACGCCTTGTTTATCTTCTTTAATTCCCCCTCCTCTTTAATTATTGTTGAGGGAACATTATTAGGGATAAATTAGGAAAATATTAGAAAATATGAAAAATATGTCTAATATTTAAGATCAAAATCAACTTTTAAAATATATTCTATATTAAGTTCCTTTTTGGGAAACTACTGAACCATGGTTTTAGAAGCTCTATTTCGTAGATCAAGATAAATTTCTCTCACATATTTATCTCGAATATAACAAAATCACTTCAAAAAAGTTAAAACAAACAACCACTAAAAATCAGGGGAGTATTAAATATGAACAAGCCAGCTCTAGTTTAAATGATTCAAATTTGGTGCTTATCACTGCAACTCATTCCAACTCACAGTTGTATTATGTTCCTTGCCTCGTTCTTCGTGGCCTCACTTGATCGGGTCCCCATGCCCTGCTGTGGATCCATGGGAAGGGCACGCTGATCCCTCAAATATTTTTTTTTATATATTCTTATTTATTCAGATTTAATTGTTTGCTGCATGAAGTATAACATCCAATATCCTCAAATGTTTTTTCAATAGCACTTAGTATCTCAAATTAATTAAATAAATTAATTTTTAGTGCATCTATTACCATATAGTATTTTTTTCAGCACTCACTAACAGGAAAAAATATATTCTTGGGTGCTTTTTTTTTTTCTGACTTGGGAATATTCTAGGACACTGGATGCACTAAAAATGAAATAATTTAATATATTAGGTGTTACTAAAAAAATATTTTAGGTTGTTAAATACAATTTAATTCAAATAAATTAAAAACGAAGAAATTAAAAAAAAAAAAAAAAAAACCTCATTTTGAGGATGAGCATTCTCTACTGATCTTACGTGGATTCCACTTGGTCCTTTAGTACGAAACGAGAACCTTTTAAATCATGTCTTGCCCGTTCTTGTCAAGAATGAGTTGGTGTTCTTATCAAGAGTCATGACTACCCAAACTTGTAAGATTTGGATTGTTTAGATTTGTCTAGATTTAATTTTTAATTTTTATTATTTAAAAAAATTATTTTAGTGGGTATAGAATCTAAAATAATGAAAATATTTTAACTATTTTTTTTTCAAAAATATTTTTTTTTCAAAAATCATTAATCAAAAAAATTAAATCTAGATCAGATTACTTCCAAAAGTTTGATGAGTTTGGGTACTCATTACTCTTGTCTCTTGATGAGCACTCAAACGAAGTCCACCCTAATTAGTTTTGATTGGGCCATCCAGTGCTCAGCCCAACCAGGCCCCCTTCAATTTTATATTTATATTTTTATTCATTGAATAAATCTAACAAAATATTTTTTTATATCTACAGAAAATTTTTCAATAATATATCAAATATTTTTATTTTATAATTATAACTATATTTTAATTTTAATTTCTATCTTAAACGATCACAATGTATATCTATAATAAATATGCATTATTTAATAAAATTCATGTCCTTTTCAGTCATTTTACATTTAAACTTACTTTTCAAGTAATCATCCAAACAAGTTTTAGTTTGAAAAAAGACTACTATTAATCCAAACATAAATCATATTTCAGTAACTAACTTTTATTTTAATTTAAATTTTTAAAAGTTAGATTGAAAAAAACAATTACTTCTACCACTACCTTCTCAAACAGGCCCATAACATGTGTTTGGCATAGCGATTTAGAGGGTAAAAGCCATGATTGAGAGCCAAGAAGCAAAGCGAAGACAAGGATTGAAGAATTGCATATGTTTGGATTAACTTTTTATTAATCAGACTTTTGAAGAAAAAGTTACTTTAAGCTATAAGTCAAAATTTCTTATTTTTGGTTTTTCCATTGTGGAGAAAAAAGAAATTAAATGCCACGCCTCATGAAGAAAGGTCCCACCTTCTTTTTATTAAAATCATTTTTTGGTTCTAATTATAAATCCACTTAGATTAAAGTTTTGGTATTAAATATAAGTCCAGATAAAGGTTAATAATGATTGCTTTCCAATTTTATCCTTTTATGAAAGTATCCAACAAAAAATAATAATAATACCAAAATTAAAGGCAACTAAGAAAAACTCTCCTATTAGAAATTTAATTGGCATGTATTAAAAAATAAAGAAATTTGATTGGTGTTAAAATCTTCCTCAATATTTTTATTAAATTTAACTCTTTTTCAGACATTTTTATTTATCTAAACTTACATTTGTATTAATTATCTAAACAAATTTTAGTTTATCAAATTGATTTTTTTAAAAGTTAACCCAAACATAAACTGTATTACACAAATCTAAATTTTACCTTATTTTATGTTTGCAAAAATCAGATGGAAAAAAAATCACTTTGTCATCGCCGATCCAAACACACTTAAAGTTAGTATAGTGTTATAAGGCCTCATTATATCTCTATGGGTCTCGAATTTAAATCCTAAAGAAGAAACTTGTGTTGAAAAATATAGTTACGAAACTTAAATTAGATGGACAGTGAATAATAATATAAAAAAAAACTACATGGGCCCCACAAATAAAATAATGGTGCCGCCCATCTTCACCGAAATGGGGGTAGAGTTTTGGAGTTTTTGGTGCTCAAGCAGTGACATGTTGGTGAAAGTTGGAAGCCTTTGACCAGTCAACAACTTAGGTTCTCAGTCTAAGAAAGGGCTCAAGAGAGCTCTCGTTGGGTTGCAAGGGCATGATAAGTTTGGTAAATTAGTTCTTTATAAAAAAATATTTGTTACAATTTTCTAAAATACATGGCTACATTTTGAATTATGCTTACGTTTCATTATTGTTTTAATGAAGTGCTAATATGAATCATTTGAAAAAAAAATGAGAGACAAAATTAATTAAAATGTTATATTTAAAATAAAAAATTCCCAATTTGTGTAAAAAGTAATTTTTTTGGGGGATACTCCCAATTAGCTTTTTCTATGCAGAAGATTATAAATTAAATTTTCAACTGATATGGTATTCTCTATTACTCCGTTAGTGTAATTTTCAAAGTTTCCATTTTTACTTTTTATTTTTTGCCAACTAAAGTTTCCATTTTTATTGATTCGATGTTGATGGGCATTATTATGGTACTATCATTGATGTTAAGAATCATGGGCTATAAGGGGAACTAATTAAATCATGATCGCTTACACGACAATTCAAGAATTTTGATTTCTCTTGTCCATTAGCCAATAAATCATAAATAACAATGCAATAATTTCATGGACAAATTTTCCTAAATCATTGGCAAAAAAAAAAAAAAAAAATCCTATTATTCTCTATCATATCAATAACTTTGTAAATCACAACTTCAAATCTTTTTTCTACCGGCAACTTTGAATGTTTCTAAAATTTAGAAAATCTGATCCTTTATGATCTATAAGACTATAACCCGTGACGATCAATCCTATTATATGTATAATATTAAAATCTGTGGCAAAAATAAAAACAAGTTTTTTTTTTTTTTTTCCTTTTATACGTCGGACCTATCCATAAAACAAATAAAAATAGCAAATCATGACTTATCTGGTAAGTCAGGCAAGAGAGAGAGAGAGAGAGAGAGAGTCGCAACATCATCAATATGGCAATCATGAATTTATCTAGAATGTTCATGGATTCTGTTGACATTCATGAGAATTAGATTTATGTACGTTCAATGAATGTTGCCGTAGGATTATGTTAGAAGGAATTTTCGGTGCTAATAGTGTTTAGGCAAGTTCTATGAGATCTAGGAGAAAGTGATGGGAAGCTTGATTGCTATTTTGCTCCCCTATCACGTGGCTTTCAAAGATCTTAACAAACGATATGTTAATACACCGCTAATCTGGTCTGGCGTTGCTGCGGCATCGATTGCCTCTCCCCTCAAGTATTGATTGAACCAGTGATTTGGTCTCTTACTGACGCAAATCTCTCATAGGAAGAAAGATAGTGAATAGATTTCCTACTAGGGCAATCGTTCTAATCGGACTGTATTTGCTGTTTATTGATCTCTGAGTATTTGTTTATTTCGAATCGGATTTTTTTTTTTTTTCCGGTTTCTTCTTCGATTCTGGGTTTGAAGGGGACGGTTGTTGTTTATATTATGAGGAAGAGGGAGAGGGAAAATCCTTGTGGTGTATGTGGCCACTATCACAAATACGAAGAAGGGGAAGTTTGTTCGATTTGTGGTCACCGTGTTCCGGTAGGATCGGAGAGAACTTCAATCCGAGTCAGCGCATTCCCTTCTGTGATTTTGCCTGAATTCCTTTACTTGGGCAGTTATGATAACGCATCACGTTCGGAGCTTCTCAAGACCCAGGGAATCTCTCGAATCCTCAATGTAAGACTTCTTTCGTCGTTTATTTGAGTATACAATTCATTGATAGTTATTTCGTAGTCCTTGCGTTGTTTGGGATCGTGATTTCAATATGTCGTTAATCAACTTATTTATGATCAATGTTTGAATAGTTTGATTAGATTGTTGTTCAATGGCATTTTATCCCTCGAATTTGCTCATTGGCATTTAATCCGTCGAACCCTGTTCTCTGTGGCATTTGGGATTTCGATGTGTTGATGCGATGGTTATGGACACGAAAGCAATGCACAGATGGTTTAACTGAGTTTAGCTTGTGATAGTATGGTTTCAATCAAGACAACAAGAGGAATGGATATAGAATACAGGGGTGTTTGCATGAGTTGAAATCTTGAGAACCATATTTATGATGGAGGCGGTTCAAAAGTAACACTTCCTTGGTGAGCTGAGCCTAAGGAATGAAAAAGATCATTCTTTTAGTTACTAGCTCACGTTCAAAAAATTAGTTGCAAGTAGCAAATTAGAAGTTAATTTTAAATTGTTCTGGACCAAATTACGAGTTTCCCAGATGTGCTTCAAGCACCTAACTGGGCAATCGATGGATCAAACATTTCATGGTTTATATATTCCAATGATATAGCTTAAGTGGGCTGATTTGGCTTACTTGTACCCATGAGGGAATTAAGATAAAGGACTAATTTTTTAAGTACTCTGGGTGAAGTAAATAGCTGGAATTAAGATAAAGGACTAATTTTTTAAGTACTCTACTTTATATTCTATAGGCAATGGCTCCTTCAAGTTTGAGGAGCTCTGAGCACAGACATCATAGGGGAAAAAGGATGTTACATCATTAGTTTCTTTCCTTGAGAGCGGGCATAGCTAATCTTCTTGACTTTATGACTTTCAGGCACCAATGCCGTTCGAATTGTTACTTCATCTGTTTAGCAAAAGAGAATTGAATTTCTAAGGTTTCATTGTACTGGAACATAACTGCAGTGACAAATCTGATGGCTTTGAGATCTTGTCTAGGAATTTTTGAATCCTTGCATTTTCACAGGACCTTGTTCTTTGCCCCTGTGCAGACGGTTCCTTCTTGTCAAAATCTCTTCAGAAATTCATTTACCTATCACTGTCTCCCAGATGACAAAACCTTGCCATTTGACGAAGCAATTCAGTTTCTAGGTATGCTTTTTTGATTCATTAACTTCATTACAAGATGCTTCAGCAGTATTGCTTAACTTGTATAGTCTTTTATATCACTGCAAAATTTGGAGCTTGCTAAAGAGATGGTTCATTATAAAAAGTCTGACACTTTCTTTTTGGTTTGGTCCAAAGATGGCTATAATGATTGTGTCATCCAGTCACACCCAATGAAATATCAATTTACGCATTGCCAAGGGCTTCAATACTTTGCAAAATCTTTCCCTCCCAACCATCTTCGAGAGTTGTTATACTGCTAAGTATCCAGTCTAATCATGAGGTTGCACAATTTTAAAGATTAATACTCCCTCCGGTCCTAAATATAAGACAAAGTTGATTTTTTTTGGAGAAATTAAGGAAGCCAATTAAATCACTTTAGAATATTTATATTTATATTTATATTTTTTTCTTCAAACTAAGTAATTTGATTAATAAACTAATATATAATCCAAAAATACTAAAAATATAAATACTCTAAAGTGATTTAATTGGCTTCCTTAATTTCTCCAAAAAAGTCAACTTTGTCTTATAATTAGGACTGGAGGGAGTAATATTTATATCACTTTAATTAATAATGCTGTAATTGGAATATTGAGATATTTTTAACAAATAAGGCAACCTTACAATTTTTCTTAATCTGTGTGTAAGATGTTTGAATCACCTTGTACAAGGAACCGGAGGGACTGTATGGTAGAGCTGGGGAGGCATTCTGAGAAAAACAATAAAAGTAAAAAGCAGAAAGAAGTTGAACTAAGTGTCTTTTAAATTAGATTTCTGTTCTCTTTGGCAATGATTAAACAGATTGCTGACACATGCACCTATCGATCCAATTTTTTCTCCTACAACAACTTTATCAGTTTATGAAATTATCTAGAAGACCCAATTAAACCTTCTTAAGGCCAAAATTTAGTTTGAAAAGAAAACGTTATACTGCAATGAGATAATACATCCCCAACAACTTCAATCAGCAAGTGCTGCATCTGGGTTCTGTCTGATTGTTTCCTGGAGGAAATATCAGATACCCAAATATAAACAGATTGTCTGGCAAGATCTTCATCAGTCCTTTTGAACTCTGCCCTGATTAAAAGAATGATGGGTCAAAAATATTGATTAAAGATAGAAATCCTTTATTATTGTTAAGGGGATTGAGAATTTAGGGTAGTTTTATCATTAGGGGTATGGGGGCTAGTAAGAATTTAGTATTACTATAATAGAATCCCCCTTTCCAAACCCACTTAGCTTCGTGATGCAGCTAGTATTCTCTTTCAGGAGGACAACTCAATCTTGAAGTAAGCTCCTTTGGCATTCTGGTTCGGAGAGAATCTTTAGCTACCAACCTTTCCATCATCAGAACCTCTTGCAACATGTGCATCCTGGGTTTCCTCATAATTTATTATAGGTCCATGGTTTCTTGATGAAATATGAAAAAATATAAAGGAAAAATAGCAAGTCAAGTAAGATAGAGAAGGGAGACAGGGAGTCTGGGACATAGGGAAATGTCAGGCTCATGGTTCTTCTACCCTGGCCTCTGAGGCTTTTACTTAACCGCTAGTTTCTTTTGAAAAATTTTGCTTAAATAATTTTTTCACAAACTTATTGTTGGGTCTGTTCTAGAGTTCGAGGCTTCTTAAAAGTATGATGGAACGCACCAGAAAGTGACATTATATAGATGGCGTTATTCCTTTGAGCTGAGTGAAGAGGTAAGAATTAACAATTTAGTGCTTACAATGAGGAGAATGCTGTAAAAATGCAGAAAGAAGGAAACATAGCAAACACCCTTCTGAACCTCCCTTACCCCCAACAATATCTCAACAGCCTGAACTTTCACTCATATATTTCATAACTAATGTGACCCAAAGCACCCATGTTGCTTACAAACTTCCTTCCCCTTTTATTCCTTTTTAGACACCTCGTAGTGCAGCCTTGGGCCTTCTATATCACAATCTTTTCTCTTCACTCACTTCTCATAGGTCTTTAGCTCACTGCCTTCTTCTTAAACTAGAGGTATTATTGCTAATTTTTTGGTAATAGAGTTAGAAGAATTTATATATGCATATCATAAACTTGAACCTATTCACGTTTAATTCCCAATGATGGATTTGGCAGGTCATTGTAAGGAAATTTTGTCACAGTTTTTTTCCTAGTTCTTTTGTATTTCATTTCACATATTAAAGTTTATGTTGCCTAACAGCGCTCTAAATTTTATTATGCTTACCCATTTTGCATTTCAAATATATTCCTCAGTTGTTCCTACATTGTTGGTCTTAGAGGGTGAAGAGATATCCTTACGCCCCTAAAGTTTTAAAACTGTTGTAAGTTGTAGAGTCTCCAGCAACTTATCTTGAAATTACTTGATCTTAAAAGCCCCTGATGAATTAGAGTTTGTGTTTCATTGTCTTCTGTTTTTTAATGACTTCTTTTTCCATCTGCCTGAGTTTGATGGGCAACTCATGATTCCTTCTCACTAGTTCAACCTTGCTTTATTTTTAAAGGGTGTGTGTTGGGGGGGGGGGGATTGTATCTGTCTAGATGAATATGGATATGGACAAAAAGCTGTTTCGTAAAACTAATGTTCCAAAAGATAAACTTGTAATTGCATTTGATCCACTTGATTTTTATTGGTTGTCGGCCGATTTTTAACTGGCTAGTTTTATTGTCCAAATGGATGGGAATGATAATTAGTTCTCTTGTTCGTTTGTTTGACTGGTTGATCTGGTTTAGTCTAGTTTATAGAAGTATGCTTAAGACATGCATGAAAACATTAACTTAGACTTAAAATATATTGACATCGGCTGTGTAAACTTTGGCTCAAGCTAAGCTAAGTTAATAGCTAATATGTTCATTGTTGTCCTGATGAAGTTGCAAATTTTGTCTTTGATGTCTTTAATTTTAGTTTTTCTGTCCATTTTTTGGCTTTTAAGCTTGAATCAATACGATTTTGCTTGCAGAGCAATGTGAGAAGGACAAGGCCCGGGTTTTGGTTCATTGCATGTCAGGGAAGAATAGGCAAGTCGTCACTACCATTTTCATTAATCATTGCAACGAAATATTCTGCTTGAATTAGTTCCAAATAATTTTGTGGTGGACCCAAAAAAGGGAACAAGCAGAAATAGTATAAAGGTTCTTCACTCTTGTGCTGCTACCTTGAAAAAGGGGATGCTGTGAAGACGTTGAAAGTTACAACTATAAAGAAAGTTTTAGATTTTTGCAGTTACAGATCCCATCACTAATATATTTCTTCTGGCAGGTCCCCAGCTATTGTGATTGCTTACCTGATGAAGTCCAAGGGATGGAGACTCACCCAGAGCTACCAGTGGGTACAAGAGAGGAGACCTTCTGTAGAATTAACTGAAGGTACTTCTGCTTTCTAATTCCGGAGTTGTTTCACAATTTTAAATAAAATTGAGAATATTTTAATTAAGAATACATTTGCGTTTGAATTTATTTTATTTTATTATTGTTAAGGATTTATAATGTTTTGTCAGGGTCCATATATTATTTTGCATTTTAAAATGTTATCTTTTGGGTTTTATATAAAGCCCCTACACATTAGGATTAGATTGGTTTTCTCATTGATTAGTATTGATAAAATTCTGGTCCTTTACGCTTTCTCTATCAGATTTGGTTTATGGTTGGCTGATCAGATTTTATGCTTGCTCCTGGTCCTACATCTGATCTCCCTCTGTGATGAGATGTATTGGCAGAGAAACTTGAATTTGTTAACATTGATAGTTCTTCCGACCCTCCTACATGTCCTTAAGGAAATTGGATTCCATACGCATCTCAAAGGATGAACAGGGAACATAATTTTGATGGGTAAAGAAGGAAGTGCATGATGGGGTAGACGTGTCCCTACTAACCTTCCAAAGAGAAGAATTTCTCTGTAGTGTGTTATATTTACTTGTCTGTAGTTAATGAAGCCATTTCTAAATCATTTATGAGGAGTACTCCTATATTGAATGAATTAGCGCTAATGGGTTTTGTTTACTTTTTCCACTACTATCTTTCTGACACGCATCCTTCCTTTCATAATGTAGGTGTTTACCAGCAACTACAGGAGTATGAGCGCAGGATCTATGGATCGGTTGACACCACCAGCCCTCCTTTGTTTGGGTTCTCAGCTCCAGCACCTCCTCCCATTAGCTTTGGCTACCCAAAAATTAATGATCCAGCAGCTCCTCTTCCTGCCTTTACCAATCCTGGCGCTACCTCCATCTTTGCCCAAGCACCCTTGGATTTGCCGCAGTCTGACTTTACTTTTGGAGCTACTCAGACTCAGAACAGTGTGATTGGGAACCCATTTAGTGCCAATCCACCAAATCGATCTGGCAGTGATACCCAAATGGACGGTTCTTGATTCCAGCTAGAGTAAGTCACATTGATCGGTATGAGCTTTATTATCTGGGGACATAGAAAGTGGTGAGGGTAAAATGCTCATACATTGTAGCTTCTAAAGACCTGGCTGGTACTAAATTTATGGACTAAGGTAAAGTTTTTAAGTGCTTGTTATCAAGTTTCTCAATAAGAATTTGACATGTAAAGGAAATCTGTTGAAAGGTCCATTTACGTAGCATTGAGTTGTTAGAAACATTCACTTGTCATATTTTTATTGTATTAACTTGATAACAATCACCTAAAAGTTGTACCTGGCCTGCAAGCTTGTCTTGCTTCAAATGGAGATGCGAATGATCTCACAAGTGACTGGTAGATACGATACAAGTTCATTGTCTCTATTTAATTTCGAGTCATTTAATAGTGTCTTGGTTTTAGTAATGGATTACAGCTTTTTTACTGGCCTGATATGCCTTTTCGTCTGCTGATCCGCACTTACAAGCGGAATTGTACAATATGAAATTGGCTACCCTACTCTTTTTCTGCTCATGCACTCATATTATTGCCTATGCTGACTCATTTCCACTGAACTAGATTATGAGTCTGTGTTTTGCTCGTATTATTTGTTTTGTAGTATTGATTATTAATAATTATCATGATGGATGATGTTTGTTCAAACTTAAAGGCCAATGATCAATATAAAATGCTCATTTCTGTACTTATTATAAGAGTTATATGACTAATTTGTGCATATTAAGTAAGTTAGTTAAATTATTTGTAACAAATATATATTGATTTGTCTAAAATACTCTTTCATGGGTATTTAACTTCTCTTAATGGAAATCCCCTTCTTATGTGCAATCAATAGAGATATTTTGTGAAGAAAATTATAAATTTGAGAAATAAAGTGGATTAAAGTCTTTAGACCAAAATAAACTCCTTATTTAGCTCTTACATGTAAAACCGGACTGGAAGAGATTTAGAAATGGCAACAGTGTGAAGTCCGATAGTTCTCAGGTGAGTAAATTTAGGAAAACTAGGAATAGAAAATAATAACTTTCTCTTCTACTCTCTCTCACAGCAAGAATCTCACTAATAAAAGATTATGGAAGCCAAGGAGAATCTTCAATATTTTGAAATAAGGTTTATTCACTTATACCCTAACTTGACACTGCTAAGATATTTATAGATGCAGAATTATAACGGAATTAATGGCTCATACATTCTCGGGAAACATGCACATAACTAACTCACGTGACTCACCACTAACTAAGTGGTCCTATTATTCAACTAATAGATTCAACTGACTCAATAATTAATTAAATAACAACAGATTCAATTAATAATTCAGGCTAAGCCAGCAAGGACTAATTCAAAGCATAAGTGACAAAAACAATGAAGTTATTTTTTTGTTTAAATCTTAACAAAATTAGCAAATATATTTTTAATAAGATGGTGGGGTGAAAAGTATGGAACAGGACATAGGTCAAGAGTATCCATGACCTCTTGGCTAATTAGATAACGCATAATGAATCCAATAAACTCAATAATATTAAATATGGGAAAAAAAAACTGCATAATGAGAAAAATGAACTGCCAAATCCTTGAGACAGCAGAACCAATAATTATGAAACCAAATAAATGCTCAGTTGATTAAGTCATACAATTCAGCTTCAATCAGAGACATGATAAAATAATAAAAACTTCCTTGGACTTAAAAGCTCAACCTCGGACTCATACATCACAGTTCACGAAAACCAGAATTCGAATCTGCCAAATACAATACCCTACACAAAATTACACTTCAATAACAAAATAGACACACCTCACTCTCATATATCCTATATATACTACACTTTATTCCGCCACCGCTAAAATTACTATTATATATAGTTAAAGCTTCACCATATATATAGGAAGCAGTACAGTAGATTCAAATTCAACAATATATAAGGGTTTAATTTGTTGTTTTCATAGGAATTCGGTTAGAACATTCTTGACCACATAGTTGGCAACAAGGCCATTGGTTTTCTCAGTTGGATGAAAAGAATCCCAGAAAACGTATTTGGAAGCATCTGAACAAGTGAACATGACCCCTCTCCTGCAAGCATACCCCATCTCGAACATTCCTGTTGCACAACATGCCACTGAGGCCGATTGAAACCCTGTTTCACACAAAACATCCTATTTAACTCTGAAATATTTATTTATTTTAATCTTTGGCTATGTCCGGATTGAAAGAAAAAGTAAGGAGAAAACGGGGAAGAGAATATAGAAAGGAAAACTTCTAAAAATAATAAAGAAATTTATTATTTCTAAGAGTTTTCCCTTGTAGCATTTCCCCCCTAATTTTTGGAATCGGTTTCTCTATTAAGCGATTTGTTTAGTAGGAAGAGCTAAACATGTCTAGACTGTTCAGATTTGATCCGGAAGGCTCATATTTGATTTTTTTAAAAATTATATATTTTTTTAAAAAAACTTATTTTAATAGTTCTAGAATCTAAAATAAAGATAATAAAATAAAGATAATCCCTTAACTATTACTTTTTTAAAAAATATTCTTTTATTTAAAAAATCACTATTTTAAAATAAAAATCAAATCTGAATAATTCAAATATGCTTAGCTCTCTGCTACTAAGTAAAGCATACAGTAAATAAAGTCATTCCTTAATTTTCTCACAATCCAAACATAAAGTTAATTTTAAACAAACGTACGATGAATGTTTCATTAGTATATAGAAATGAAGCTTACCATATTGGGAAGGTTTCTTTATAATGCTTGATAAAATGAAATATGGATTAGAAAACACCAGCTTGATCCCAGGTAGCTCCTTGTTCAGCTTCGTGGTCAATAACTTAAGCTTATTGTTGAACTCCAAGGCTATGTTATTGTAGCTGGGAATACATTCATTCCCACCAACAAAATTTGTGGTTCTCTCTAGTGGCAAGCAACCCATCGGAGGTAGTCCTCCAAGGGAGATCTTCCGGGCACCAAGGCCGTAGAGTTTCTTGATGAAGTTCTCGGCGATGCCGGCCAGGAAATTCTCGTATTGCTGAGGAGTGTACTCCGACGACCGGCCGGGGATGGTGTAGTAGTTCTCGAGGAAGTCGTTTGTTCCCAGACTCATCATGTGCAGTGCTTCACTTATGGTCTGGTTTGCTTTGATTTCTCCAACATGGGCTCCTAGCTTATTTTGGTAATCTTTGTAGTATTCCAATTGCCTCCATAGTGGTATCACAGACTGAAAATAACAAATATGAAATATTTGTGTTGTCAATTTACGTCACATAAAAAAAACAAAACAAAACAAAAAAGAAAAACAAAAACAAAAACAAAAACAAAAACAAAAGCCTACGTTCTGATGGTGACACAAACTGACAAAACTGTATAATGCACTGAAACTATTCAAAAGGCAGAACCATGAAACACCGTAATGTAAAGTGAAGAAGACATTAGTTAGTTAATTATTCCCTCGGTTCCTTAACATTGCATCTATATTTGGAGATTTTATTTTAGTTTTAAATATATTCGTTAATTTTTTTTTCTAATTTACCCCTATTCATATTCTCTCAACAAAATTAAGGGGGAGAGAAGAAGGAAATTAAGGAATGACTAGAATGTTTTAAAAAATATTAATCTAGTTCTATTTATAAGTCTAGTTTGAAAAAAAAAATTTGATCCTTTTTACATTTTCTGAGTAATACATGAGAGTATTACAATTTTGTTTCTATTAAAGGTCGGAGAAGAAATAGATGAAAAGTATCCATTTATCAATGAGGACAGGATTGAAAAAAATTTAACAATTTAATTTATATTTATTGAGTTAACTAACTTTTCTTAATATGTGTGAATTAACTAATTTACACTAATAAATAAGACTAGATCGTGATATTAACTCATATAACTAAATTTTTTAATATAATCAAATAAGAAAAATATGTCCTATGTCAACGACTAGGAGTACCAGAACATTGGAAGTGGCGTTGTCATAACCAGTAGCGGCAGAAGCAAAAGTGACGCCGGTGGCGAAATCAGAAATGTTGTACTTAGGATCCAAGTATGCCGGAATGTATGGCTTTACTCCGAGAGCCTCAGAGATGAAGTCTGTGGGTATCCTGCCATTGCTGAACCTTCCGGTAGGCCTACCTCCCTGAAAGTCCCTCCCATATGGCTCGAAATTGCTCCGAGCCACCGTGGGAATGTAGTTGTTGTTCCCAGCGTCCACTGATGAGTCACCGAACACGATGACCGCCGGAACCTTTGCAGCGCCGGTTCCAGTCAGTAGGAGTGGCAGAAGAATGCACAAAATGTTCATGCATAAAAAGGATGATGGGATCGCTTTGTTTTGTTGGCCTTGCATTGTTGTTGTTGTTTTGTGTGTGTGGATCTGATCTGAAAGTGACTGTGATTTCTAAGAGAAGAGAAGAAAGAAGAGAGAGAGAGAGAGAGAGAGGAAAATGGAGAAGGATGGGAGAAGGAGAGATCATAAATTACATGTTTGTGGGGGGATACATATTAATTAATGCAACTTTGATCTTTTGATGTTTGGGCGGAGAAGTTGTTGAAATCCATAATTGCTCACTCAAAACCACCCTACTATTTTTCATGTTCACTACTACTACTTTATTTAGGACATGGTTCCATTATTAATTAATTATTAGTAGTAGTTAGGATGATGACCATCGTATCAATTGACTTTAGAATATTAATTAATATTTAGCTTAACTCTATCTTTTTAAGTATTTAGCTTAACTCTAAGCTGGATTAGTATTTAGCTTAACTCTATCTTTTTAAGTTAAATTAATATTAATTGCTTGAAATTCAATAATTTATAAAACTATCCTTTGTTCCCTTGGCAGAAAATTAGAAAACTTTCTCTATCTTACGTTTTGTTCCATAATTAGTGAGAAATATGAACTTGTATCACAATTTATTAATTTGGCCTCTCTTACTAACCAAAAAATGATAAATGATTATGGATTAAGGGCTAAAAACATGATTTTCCCAAAATGTCATCAGCCTTGCATATGTCACAAGTTAAAGTATAAGGAAGTGTGGTTATCCTTTATAAGTAGTAATATCTTCTACAAAATGATATAAAAATATATGAATATCCTATATATATATATATATATATATATATATATATATATATATATATATATATTTACCATATATCATAAGGACTAAGGAATTTGTGATGGATTTAATCATTTTTTTTATCGGTCTACATGCTTAGTTTAATAGTCAACTTTGTGATTCTCTAGGGGAATTATTATAAGGGTCCTAAGAAAGGATTTAATCATCTAAGAGTCCGATATAACTAAGGAGAATGTAATGATAAGTTTCAATGCAAGAAATGATAATTAGTTTAAACTGCTCACTTATCATCGACACTTTTATGTTATTAAATCTATTATTCAGGACTTCATAGTAATTCTCCCTATTATCATTAACACTTGAATACAATTTTCATTGACTTGGAGAAAGCTTATGACCGCGTGCTAAGAGATAAACTTTGGAAATCCTTAGAAAAGAAGGGTGTGTATAGTGCATATATTAAGGTCATACAAGATATGTATAAGGGGGTAATAACTAGTATGAGAACATCTAGATGCGAGAGAAAGCACTTTCATATTAGGACCGGTCCATATTAGGGATCAACATTGAGCCCTTATGTTTGTTTAATTTGGTCTTGGACGTTCTAATTGAGCTTATTATCATTGACACTTGAATATAACTTTCATTGACTTGGAGAAAGCTTATAATCGTGTATTAAGAGATGTACTTTAGAAAGCCTTAGAAAAGAAGGGTGTACGTATTGCATATATTAATGTCATACAAGATATTGTTGAGGGGGTAATAACTAGTGTGAGAACATCTGGATGTGAGAGAAACGACTTTCATATTAGGACCGGTCTACATCAGGGATCAACATTGAGCCTTTATTTTTGTTTAATTTGGTCTTGGACGTTCTAACTGAGCTTATTCTTGAAGAAATCTCTTAGTGCATGCTTTTTATTGATGATATTGTTTTCGTGATTGAGTCAAGAGAAGAAATTAATCTTAAACTTGAGTTATAGAGAAGAACCATAGAGTTGAAGGGCTACCAACTGAGTAGAAGTAAGACAGAATATATGCATTGCACTTTTGATAAGAGGGGAGTAAGAAGTGATTTAGAGGTCACAAGAGATAAAATTCATATATTTGTTATCAATTTTAAAAAAATATAGTGAAATTAATAGAGATGTTAATCATAGAATTCAAATTGGGTGGTTCAAATGGGAAAAAGCTATCAGAGTTATTTGTGATTGAAAAATATCTAATAAAGTAAAAGGAAAATTTTAATGTACTGCTAACAATTCTTTATGTTAGTGAATATTGGGATGTGAAGGGGCTTCATGAGCACAAAGTGAGGTATATGAGATGAGGATGTTGAGATCGACTTGTTGTATATAAGGAAAGATAAGATTCATAATGAATTTTGTTGTTGTTGTTGTTGTTGTTGTTGTTGTAGTAGTAGTAGTAGTAGTATTTGTTCAATTCCAAACATCCATTGGCTTGATAGGGCATGCATAAAGTCTGAGAAGTAGTCTTCATGCAGCAACAATAATGACGTACTAAATAAGTGGGACTGATTATATAGATTGCAGGATGCCAATATACTGGATCAACACTTATGCCATATCTAATCTACAAACTAAATTTACTGCAGATTAAATTTCATCAAAACAGGAAAAAAAAGAGGTGCCGAAATACCAATATTTAAATAATTAAAAACACAAATAAAACTGTACTTGCATTAGGTGGAAGATGGGAAGAGGCGAGTTGAAGTACATGAGAATGAGCACCATTCTTCAAGAAACATGGACATAATCGATGTACAATAAAGCTCTACTTCAACAAGACATACAATCAATGCATCTATCTACTTTTGCACTTAATACTTACAACGGCTTTTCATAATTTTCTGGGTTCCCCATTCAATATTATTATCTGGTACGAAGGTCCAATATGTTGCTTCACGAGCGAGTAGCTGTTGTCTTTAAATAATGGTTCTATCTTCTTCGGGTATGATTACATAGGCAATGCTTCTCATATTTTCTGGGTTCAAACTTTCAAATTAAAGCACATATACTCATCTGATCCTTGATGTAAAACTTCATTAAATAATTTGATTAGGTTAAAAAAGTTAATTAATATGACATATTTTTTCTAAAACACCTTAATCATCTTTTTTTAATTCCTTCCCTCCATCTCTTGCTTAATTATCAATGTTGCGGGAATGTCAATAGTCTAATTTGAGAAAACATTGATAAATATGTTGAAGAGGTCTTACGTTTATAACCAATATTATCTTCTAATTAGATCTTATATTAAGGACTGGAGGAATACACTATTAATTGTTTTCTTAAGTAAGACATTAACAAGTTGAAACACACACCCACACAAGTGAAGAGATTTGATTCAATATACAGAAAACAAAATATTTCTAATTAATTAAAACTGATGTGAAATATAGAAAAATTGATGTTTGTAATATGAAGAACAAAAAAGAAGTGGGAGAATTAATGATGCATGTGGTTGCAACCGTCCATGAAATAGACAATTCACACACACTCTCTCATAAATTTTAAAGGCCTTCCATATTCAATTCTCCCACCAGAAAAGGAGGTGATCCCATATTTCTGTCTTTTCTCTTCATGGAGTCTAGTTATAAGTCCAACCAACTTAATTGTGTTGTACTGAGTTTTCGTGCTATCGTAAGTATCATATTTATTTGTTGTCTCTGGCTTAATATATGGGTGTGTTTGATTCAAAATTTTGCATCAATATTGTTGATCATGATCGATCTCTTGTTAGTGTAAAAGAACTGTGCCATTGACAAATTAAAAGATCTCTTGATTCATTTATGAAGGAACACTACTACTGCTTGGAGGCTTTTTTAAGGATTAAGGTGTAAGTTTATCTTGAAAGTTTTTATTGAGGAGTAATGTTACCCTGAAAATTTTATAGATTCAATATTTTCCCGGAAGTGTTAAAATGAAGCAATGTTATATTATCCCTTACTGTTAACAAGTTAACAGTCAACGTTAATTTTTTAATGATCAATATTAATTTTTTAATGGTATAGGGCAACATTGCTACGTGAATATCCCAATACATTCAATACCATCCATTTCACTCACATACAAGCTTCTATACCTCACTCTAAACACAATGCAACATACACACTTTCATATTCATAGATGATTAGGGCACTCGCAAACTCCCCACTTAGTTAATCACCAAATACACTTTAAAGGTCTCAATATATACTTAAGAATTTGAAATCACAAGGTTTTACGATCTTCCAACCACAAATCTCTAACTAATAACACGCATCTTCCATACGTGTAATTAATAGCACTTTCCGCTACCTTCTCTTCCATCTGCTATTTTCCTTTGTTGCTTTCCATCATCTGACTCATCTGTATGTATATGGACACAAATTCACCCTTCAACTTCATCTTTTCCCCATCCCTATATAGTTTTAATTTAAAACTTTTCAGCATAACAAATAAAACATATCAGCACAATTATGTTAGGAGTTTAGCATTACAGCATGCTCAGAACCTTTTGAGATTTATGATTTCAATCTATCTATGAATTATACATAATTTTGGAGGGCAACGAAATATACAACATCAAAAGAATTTTTTGAGAGAATAAAATAATTTTTTTTTGTTTACGAAAAAAATTAATTTCAGATATCTATGATTTGATCATAAGCTCAAGAATGAGTCAACAAGCTAGTAATTCAAGGAAGCAGGAACAATTTTTTTTTTTCTTTTTTACTTTTGCCTATCAAAATAGGGAATAATTTATATGATGCAATGTTTTGATTTGTCAATAAAAAGAATTTAATAGTTGAAAATTGTTGCCTATTGTATACTTTGGGATTGGCTACAGTCCTTTGCTCTTACCGTTCTCTTCCCACCTCTTCCCTCCACTACTCATCTCAGCCTTTAGATTAAAATCTGAGCGGTTCAGATTTAATGTTTATAAAAATATTTTAAAAATATCAAATAATTAAAAAATAATTAAATAAATTCAAAAATGCTACATTTTAGTTATGATAATTTAAACATGTAATAAAAAATATTTAAAAATAATATTTTTATGAAACATTAAATTTGAACCACTCAGATTTCAATCTAAAAGCTGAAATGAGTATAGTGAAGGGGAAGAGAATGGTAAGAGCAAAGGACCGTAGCCCATCCTGTATACTTTAGGGATCAATTGTCATTTGTTACTAAATATTTACTGCATTTTGATTCTGGTATAACAACAACTAATTAGAACTAAAGTAACTCTACGATGTTTAGTTAGATATCTATAATTTGATCACAAGTCAGAACAAGTCAACAAGTAATACCAGAAAGTAGGAACAAAGGCTTTTTCCCCCTTTCTGGCCTGGATACTAGAAGCATAGATTAGCAAATTTCTTATTTACGATGATAAGTTGGTGCTTCGTTCAAGGCTTTTTTAAAAAAGAAAAAAGAAAAACAAAAGTGTATGTTACTTGTTTTCTTATTTGATGATCTGAAAAACTTGTTAAGTTTCTTAGATTTCAGTAACATTATTTTTGTATTCTTAAAACAGAAATATTTGATTAACGTTCCATGGACAGATTTTGAAGTTTGTAATAGGGACTGCTGGAAAGGAGCTATGTACGTTGACTTTCTTTTTTTTTAAAAAAATTGTTTTATAAAAAAAATGCATATATCAAATCGAGCAAACTTCGTAATGTTTGATCCATTTGTAAATAAGGAAATAGTGGGAGCAATATGATAAATAGTTAAATATATACCTGTACTTTCCGCTTCTTCCATATGCCTTTTTCCTTCATTGCTCATCATCTTCTTGTTCTCCTCCTCCTCCATCCAAAACTTTAAACATTTTCAGCGTATAACAAATAAAGCATATCAGCACGATTATATGTCAGAAATTTAAGATTAAAGCATGCTCAGAACCTTTTCAGATTTTGAATTACAATCAATATATGAAGTATACATGATTTTGGAGGGCCACAAAATATACAAAATCAAAAGAAATTATTTTCTTATACCAAAAAAGTTAATTTTAGATATCTATGATTTGATCATAAGCTCAAGAATGAGTCAACAAGTAATACAAGGAAGTAGGAACAATTTTTTTTTGTTTTTGGTTTTGACCACAATCCTACAAGCATAGAGATTAGCAATATGTAAAAATTTTAGGTTTGTAACAGATATGACTCTGCTGGAAAGGAGCTCTGATCTGTTTGTTCACATTGTTTTTACAATCTATTTTATAAAAAAAAAAGCATGCATGATGAACTGAGTAAATGCGGTAATATTTGATCCATTATTTGTATATTTTTGTATTGCATTGGTATTATGTCAATAAGGGAATAGTGGGAGAATAAATGATAAATAGATAAATACCTGCGGCTTGGGAGGAAGTGGGTTGATGGAAGAAGAGGTCAAAATTTGGGCATTCATTTATTTGGACATTATGAAGGTATGGAGCATTTAAGTTGTTGAGTCCCTTGCAGAAGTGAGTGAGTGCTGACAATTTTGAAAGTTTCAATGTCTCTAGATTTGGAAGCTCAATTTGCTGCACATTGGTAGTTTCTCGATCACTTGCATTATATGAAAAGAGCTCCTCCATTTGTGCTGCCTCTGATGCCTCTATTTTGTTTAGTTGTGGAAGAAGCAGTTCAACTGGTGTAGCTGACCTGAAAAGGCATTTCAACTTGGGGCATCCCCTCACTGTTATGTAACGCAATTCTGAAAAAGGCGACAGATAATGCAAATTAGAGTTGGATACTTCTCCTGATGACTCTTGCATGATTTCCTCTATTTGCTCACATTCTATTATATTCAAGTATGTCAACTGTGGGAGGCTTCCCCAAACAGACATGGACAATATACATTTCACTTTTCCGCATCCTTTCACTGTTAAATCATGAAGATAGTGGAAGCTCATATTTTGAAAGGAAGTGAAAGCCTTGAGTACAAAACTTAGCTCACTTAGTTCTTGCAACTCTAATTCCTCTAAACTGAAGGATTCCGGATACAAATATGGAAGTTGATGAAGCAGTTGGTTGCCATTGTTGTTGGCATCAATCTCTGCAGCTTCCTATACATGTAAAACACAAATAATATAATGAACTCAAAGAAAGAAGGAAAGGAAGAGCCTAAAGTTATGAAGACATTTAAATGATTTCCACTTTATTCATTGTCCTGTCCAGGTGTTCAATAATATTAATAAAGTGCAAGTGGTTCAAGGCTCTAGCTATATGAAACAAACAAAACCAACATGATATATAAATGCAAATTACCTTTCCCTTTAAGTAAATCGCCATGCTCCCTTCTGGTCCCATAATTGAAGAAAATTTAGGGCAGTTTGACATTTGGATATCTCTAAGGTTCACTGAAGATAACTTGAAGCCTTTGCAGATATCAACAAGACTTGGCAATTCGTCTAGTATTATAGCTGTCAAGTTTGGAAGCAGGATTTTGTTGACAGTGTCACTACTGCTGGCTTCACTAGTATGTCTGAAAAGCTCCTCTAACTCTTCACATTCTGATATATCTATTTGGTATAAATGTGGAAACAATAGAGTGACAGAGGAGGTTGAGAAAAGAGACTTGAGCTTCTTGCAATACATCACCCACAAAAATTCCAATTTAGGTAAGGTGCTTGAGTGGAAGCCCTCACCAAATACATATTCCAATTCATTACATCCACTCAATGTCAAGTTTTGAAGATGGACAAGGTTCAAAATATGTGAAGGAGCTCTCCATATCAGCCACACCTCTAAGAGACTCCCTAACCTCAATGCATTCAGTTTTGAACCCAACAGCTGCATATACACAGACAATAAGAAAAACAACAAGTCCGATAAGATTCAATTAATTACTACCAATAATCTTTAAAAACATTTTGTGTTATAACTACCCTTTTTATGTTTCCATTTGAAATTTTCAATTCAATAACATGTAAACAACTCTTTCTTATTGTTCTAACAAAATTGACAGGTAGAAATTCTCATATTACTTTATATAAAAATTTATATTTGAAATAAAAAACCGATCAATCAGCTGTAATGATTTCAAATAGTTTGCCAAAGCAACAGAAAAAAAAGATTGAATAATCATGTTGTACATATCTGAAAAGCATTATTGGAAGTGTCTACGTACGAGCAATGTAAAATGCAAAATCCTTTGATAAAAATCATCCTTTATCAAAATTTATATATTCAAATTCTTATTTTTCAATAAAATTAAAATTTTAATCTAGAATCAAAACTTGATAATTCAACTATTATTTTTTCACACAAATTCTTATAAAAAAATCAACAACAAAAAAATAGAATGGTATTATATGTATTTAAGCCATATAAAGATTTAAAAATCAGGGAAATGGGTACATATTTTAGAACAGCCATATACATGTTACATACATACAGATATTAGTTTCTAGGATTTTGAAACTCAAATTCGATTGCTGGTAAAAAAGGAAAACTTGAATTCGGTTAGTGTAAAATGACGTGAATTGATTCATCCCAAGATCTAATTCTTTTTTTAAATCAAAAGCAAAGTAATGAAAAATAGAATGGTGATGAGACAAGAATGATTGAAGAGTCAATGTAAATATGGTTGAATCAGGTCAACCTAATCATGATTAAAATAATATAATTCAATTAAAATATAAAATAATATTCAATTATTACCATGAAAAGAGTAACATTCAAATAATAAAAATGCATTAACTAATTAATTTACAAGTAAATGGAACATTTATGTATAAACCACACATAATCCAATAAAATAGAATTACTAAAGAACACATGACGGACAACTATTTTTTAACTAAAACAATGATGTCATTTAATTTTCAGGCTCACTAAACGAAGAAAAAATATAAAATTCAACTAGGTCAATCTATGCAAAACTCCTGATCAGATCAGCTCGGAGATTAACTCACTTCACTGGTTGCATTTTCAAACCATGACTAAAAAAATCAAGAGAAGACTTAGGGTGTGTTCGGATTAGCAATGATAAAAATGACCTTTTTCAATGTAACTTTTGCAAACTTAACATCGGATAAAAGTCAGATTGTGTAATATGATTTATGTTTGGATTGATTTTTATAAAAAAGTCAGTTTGACAAATTGAAGTTTGTTTGGATAAGTAAAGGAAAAGCAAGTGTAAATGCAAAATGACAGAAAAGGACATGAGTTTTATTAAATATATATAATTTGATAATTGACATATTATTGGGAAATTTTTTTTATTGCATTATTGGGAAAAATTTATAAATACTAAGAAACATTTATTAGATATGTTTAATGGATAAAAATTTATATAAAATACAAATAATTAGAATTTTAAGTTTTTTTAACTAAATAATATTATATTATTAAAACTAGAACGAAATATTTTTACCAAATTTTTTTTCCAATAAATACTTCTTTACCAACTTAAATTTTAATATTATACCAATGGGAGTTGGTCCAAGTGGTAAGCGGCTTGGTTCCGCTTAAGCAAGGTCTCGGGTTTGAGCCTTGTGTATGCAGAAAATTCCCATTGAGAGACTCTCCCACCATAGCCAGGCGCGACGCGGGTCAGATTCGGATGTAGTCGGGGCAAAGCTCCGGTGAACCGGGTGGACAACCAAAAAAAAAAAAAAATATTATATGTCTCTTTCTTTCATTAAAATTTACAATTTTATTTTTGAGAAAAAACTAATTTTCATTAGAGAGTATTATTTTTATTAAAATTATAATTAATAAACAATACAAATTAAATAATATAATTATGTAGTTAATTTGGCTTATTTTTATTTTTTATTTGTTTTATTTTATTATTGATGAATTAAAAAATATGATAAAGGAATTGGTAAGGCCACCTGTATGAAGTAATAAAAAGAATGAAGGGGGAATTGGTCATTGTGTGTGGCAGTGAAGCGTAGCAAGAAAAAACACTCGATGGAAGAAGTTAAAAGCAACTAAAAGTTGCTTAGAAAAATAAGTCAGATTGGAGCTAGCCTGATTACTCATGCTACCGATCCTAACATATAGATGAGCCAAAGTTTTTTTTACCCATACGGTGGAAATATCCACTTTTACTTAATTTTATGGATGTGAGACTCTTATGTGAGACTCTTATTGATTCGAAGCACTAATAATTGAGTCGCAATTATAAAAAACAAGAAAATTAAATTAAAGAAAGCAAAATGATTAGTAAAGATATGAGCACCTGCGGAAGGCTGCCGTTGGACAAAGATAAACCCTGACAAAAATCCTTGAGGCTTGGCACTTCTTCTAAAGTTAGAGATCTCAAGTTGGGTAATATATTCTTCGAAAAATTATTCAAATCTATGGCCACTGAAAATAGACATTTCAACTTGTTGCATCTCCGAACATCAAGCCTTCGCAGATTTGGAAAACATATTTTTAGGGATTGAGCATTCAGTGGACCTTGATGTTGCTCTCCCACCTCTGTACTAGACATTATTTCCTCCAATTCATTGCAATATGATATTTCAAGATCTTCCAATAGTGGTATGCTTTTAAGAATTACAGGAGAGAAAATAGTTCTCAAATTGATGCACGCATTCACTTGGAATTGTTTAAGATTTTGGAGGCACAATATTCCCATTGGACCACTCCAAACAAACTTTAACTCAAGTAGATTCTTCAATTCCATAGTGTTTAAGGGTGAGATTGACTGGTTTTGGGAATTCCTTTCAGTAAGATCTTCCCTTTCAAAGGCAAATAGAATATCTTCTATGCTACAATTGTCAATCTCAAGTTTCTCTAGATTGAGAAACAATAGTGAAGTTGAAGCCCTGCTATACAAGTGGTTTCCCTGAAACAATAACATTTGGAAAATCAAATTAATATACTCAACTCAATTTTTGCGTAATAAACATTATAAATAATTAAGATAGAGAGAACATGGAAATGCATACCATATTTGTATTTGAACTAGTTATGATGTTAACACACGAGGCATTGAATTTGGGACATTTTTTCCAATGCAATTCTCTCAAACATGGGCAACTTGAATGAAAGTTTTCTGGGAAAATGCTGAGCAAATTTTTCAAGCACTTAAGTTGGAGCGATCTCAAAACAGGAAGCTTGATGTGAACATCTTGATGCACATCTCCATGCTGACCAAAAACATATTTTAGTTGAGAAGCCCTATCAATGCATACCCCTTCCAACTGCTCAAGGCCTTGAACATAAGAGTTCGAGAATACATATTGTAACTTATCACAATCAATTATAGTCAAGCTTTTCAATTTTGAGAATACCAAATATGCATTGTTTGAACCAGAAATTATTTCATTGTTTGAACCATCGCCAGTCTCCTCTATTATATTCAACAATTCACAACAACCTTTTATAGTGAGCTTCTGTAGGAACAACAAGGCTCTAGCAACACTCTTTGGTAATAGTGATGTCAACAAAGGACAATGAGATATATATAGTTCTTGTAATTTCTCGAAGAAGTGAAGCAAAGGTGGACCATGCCAAATTTCTTTCAAATTGGTCAAATCCTCCAACTTTAACTTGATTAACTTTGGGAAGAATAAAGTTTCCACTTGTAACAAATCAATGTGTTGAGAAGTTACATCTGCAAGGCATTCCAAATCTGACAAGAATGGAGCCACAAGCTCGTCAACTCATTTGTCCCTCCTACAACTTGAACAATGCCTGGTATAATATTTTTGCAACCTCCATTAAATCTATACAAACAAATAGCTTCTGCTTGTTGCAATAGATACTTAATAAAGGGACTTAGAGTAGAGATTTTGAACCCTCTCAAGCACAAAGCTTTGCAGCGAAAATCCATTGAATTTATATCAAGATAAAATGTGGAATCAAGTTTCCCTACTTCAACTTCATATCTCTTCAATCTAGGGAAAGTAGCATCATTTGAAAGACATTGATCAAGATTTAAAGTTGTTCTGCTGAGTTGGATTCTTGAAGCATATAACTCCTGTAGATGTCTACATCTTTCTATTACTTTAAAACTTTGCTCTTCGTTCTGAGATAAATCTAACAGCTTCAATCTATTCAACTCTTCCAATCCTTGTGGAAGACGTTTAAATGAACTATATTTCAAGTCAAGAACTTCAAGTCTTTTGAGGCATAACACCCATGACAAGTCATCACCTAATTGACAACGTTGCAAGCGCAGAGTTCGTAGATTAGGTAGCAAATTCAGAGAGTGTGGCAATAATGACTTGAGGACAACTGGTTTGTAATATGTAGAGTCAATTTGCATAACTTTGAGTGCTCCCATACCTCTGAAATTCTCTTCTGATAATTCACATTCACCTATATTTGTTAGCAGCAAAATCTCAAGTTTTGGAGCATCTAATAGTAGAGGAAATAGAGATGTTTGATTGCACCAAGAAGCGAGTGCATAACAATCTTTTACACACCAATCTGCTGCCATATTCATATCCTTCTTAAGATTCATTGCAATAGTGCGGTTCTCTTGAGATGATATATACAATGCTACATCACGGATTGTGTCATGCATTCTCAAGTGGCCTTTCCTTTTGTCAGACCGCATTAGCAAACAAGAATCTACAAGATAATTTATACAAGCACTCACTTTGTTTCTTGCATCTTCGAGTGATGAGCCCAATTCTTCACACATGCCCAAACCTATTGTGGCTCTGAACAAACTTTCAATAGGGATATCTGCATCTTCCGGATACATGCAGCACATCAAGAAGAGTGACTTGGCTTCGTTGCTCCTCAAATAATCATAACTCAACCGAAGACAAGAAAAGGTATCTTTGATGCCTGGTTCCACATCGATTGGTTTTGAATCCCTCAATCTTCGTAATGCCTCCTTCCATTCTTCTATAGAATTTCCTTTCAAAGATGCTCCTACAGCCTGAATTGCAATAGGAAGTCCTTTACATTCCCCAACAATTTCTCGTGCCACACTATCTAATGATTCGTCTACATTATGAGCATGTTTTTGGAACAGTGTCCAAGATTCCTCTTCAGATAAAAAATGCAAGGGAATCTTCCTTTCACAATCCATCAAATTGCATACTTGTTGGCGCCGGGTGGTAAGAAGGATCTTACAACCCGCATGATAATCTTCAAAAGGGATACCAACATCCTTCAAGTTGATCACAGACCACACATCATCCAATATCATGAGTATTTTTTCCCCATTACTCAATCTCTTTAACAAACGTCTCGCTCTTCCAACTTCACTTTGTTCCTCAAATTTGAAACCTATCCAATCAGCAATTTCATTTTGAATCCTTTCAACATCTGGATTCTGGGACACAGTTGTTAATATAACTCGATCAAAAAGGCTTTCTTCCTTGGCTCTTTTGTCCACTTCTTTTACCAAGGTTGTTTTACCGGAGCCCCCCATCCCATACAATCCAATCATATGAACACCGTCTACTCGAAGAGCTGCCAACAATTGATCTGAAGCCATCTGTGTAGATTTGAAATACACAAAATTTCCAGAAGAAAAGTACTCATTATCTGAAATTGGGGCAGTGATGGAAAAGGGATTAAATTCACTACTTTGATTGAGATTCTTTGTTGCCTCTATCATCTTTGTCATTTGTCTACACAAACGATATCTCCTCCAAGTAGGACACCTTCCTTGAAAGCAACTACTACTTTCCTTCAGTTGCTGCTCCAATTTCTGCACTTCATCCATATGACTTCTCACTTTAGCTAACCACTCCTCAACAGCATCAACAACTATTTCTGTTTTGTTACGTGCTTCTTGAACACGTATTTGAACTCCATCTTGTGTTGATGCAAGCTTCTGCTTTTCAGTTTCTAGAGTTTTTGTGATGTTGCCAGCACAAAACAAATACTGGCCCTGACGTAAGCCTTGACGTACCAATGCATCTACCAGATATTCTGCGAGTTTGGCAACAACAGCTAGTGCACACTCCGCCATTTCAGCTAAAACTACCTGAAAAAGAAGTGGTTCAAAGCCCATCTTTATGAATTGTCGGACTAAATGAGTTGTTGGTAATCTTATGTAGAATCGAATTATAATTAATAGCAAAATTTTCTTATATAAAATTTTCATATAAAATAGAAAAATAAAATAGGTTTCTGAAAAATTACATTGCCAGTTGTTTGTGATTGGATCTCAGTACAAGAAGACTTTCGCCATGCCTCACAGAATCTAATAATCTTGTGATAATATGAGACCCAGGCACATGTATATAATAGATTGATGAAAGAGTGTCCTAGTCCGCGAAAATGTATCTTTTATGTTTTGATTTATAGGTTTCATTTTAAGTTCCTTAATTAATTTTATAAAATATTTAATTATTTTTCTAATATTAATAATCTAACACCGTTGGTTTATTTAATAAAAATTTCGATACTGTAAATTTAAAGGGGATAAAACATTGTCAAATGATAATATAATAAGTTTAATTTTTTTAAAAAATAAATAATATGACTGACTAAAAATCAATATTCGAGACTAATAACAGTAAGATTTAAGAACTAATTAAAGAGAGCTTTATAAAATTAAAAGGTCAAACCAAAATTTAATATGTTAGAAGACCAAACTACAACTTATGCTAGTCACTTTCTCATTTTTATTACAAAATTTGTTATTGTTTTATTGGAATTTTTTTTATAACACTTTTTACTCACAATTAAAGTACAACTCTATAATAAAAAAACAAATATTTTTAAATCATATGATATTTACAACCATCAAAAATTTTGAAATACTTGACAGTCATCATAATAGAAAAACTGCCAAGTAATGCCACCTAGAGATCCATTAAGGTTCAATATTTTGACGCTTGTGGTGTCAGTTCTGTCAAATATAGTACCCACTATCTGACAATTGAGAACCATCAAATATTTGTTTAGAGAATATATCACGAGTCCTTACATTATTTGACTGCTATAGACAAAAATAACATCATAAGGCTAATGATTAGTGGGATTTCCACATATCTGTGATTGTGGGTTGCTTTATTATCCTATTCTTATTTGCTGCAGGCAGCCCCATTAGACTCAAGCAAGCAAAAATAAACAACACTTAACGAGAAAAACGTGATTTTAAGTATTGGTATTATTACGTTAGAATAAAAATTTTAGATATTAACTTCTGAGTCTAAACATATATAACATTTAGGGGGAAAAAAGCAAATGACATAAGAAAACACGAAACTCGGCCTCAGGTAGCTTACATTTTTTTCAAAAAAAGGTTTATATCTAAACTATTGATTTAGCATCTAAAATATGGCTAAATTATTTCGAGTTAAAAGAATTAATAGATGATGTAGTTAAAAATGTATGAGAATTGAGTTTGTTAGGACAATGGGAATGACAAACCCTTGTATAGTGAAAATCAAAGATTGATGAATTCTAGCTCAGGGCGACGCCCCCAGACTCCATTGTCAATTTGGATGGATTAACATCTGACAGTGGTTCAACAATAGATCATTCTTCTCAAACGTTATCTTGAATGAATCATAAAGTTTTTGGCTTTATTATGTTCTTATTTGCAGGCAGCCTGACTCCAGCAAGCTAGTGGTGATATTAGGAAAGCACGATTTTTAGTGTTGTTATTATTGTGTTAGAACAAAATGTTAGACGCTAATTTGGGGTTTGTACTTGTGCTCATCACACTGCAACTTATTGCTCATCACTGTGATGAGATCTAAACCGTTTAAAATTTAATCTAAATGTTCAAAATTAAAATTTGTGATTTGTGATTTTTGAAATGAAAATTTTATTTTTATGTAAAGTGATAACAATAAGATTATGTTTATTTTAAATTTTACATATATTAAAAAAATTTATTTAAAATATAAAAATCAAATTAAATTTAAAATGGACGGTTCAAAATCAACCTAATGATGTATCTCGGTGATGAGCTCATTTCTACTCATCAAAGTGATGAGCACAAAATGTAAATGTGCAAAACAATGACATGAAAAATATAAAGCTAATAATAGAAGAAAGCACTGACCTCAGGTATGTACGATAAAGATGACAGAGAGACTAAGCAAAGCCGCCGGACCAATTATTGATGAATCCAATATCTGAAATCTCTCTGAGGTCGCAATGTGAAGCCTGTAAGCAAAACCTAGATGGATGAATAATTTTGCAATAGAAACCTATGAACTTGAATATCCTAAATACACCAACATATCAAATCAAGTAGCTACCCTTGAGATAGAAAATTAAAAAGGGGTTAGAAAACAGACAAGAGAACAAATGGAAATGGAACTAACAAGGCGATGGAAGGAGGAGCAAAGGTAGCAGCCCGGTGCTGTAACTGTGTAAGGGAGTATGAGCAAAAGCTTGGCCTGAGTCGCTTTGTGCAAACTGCAAAGACTGAATAAAGCCTTCAAGTTTCTTTCTTTTTGATTTTGGGGTCACCAATAATTACCTTCGGTCTCGACATCAGATATTCCAGGTTCCGGATCGAGGTCTTCTTCATTGGCAACCTCCGGGCCCAGGATTTCACCGCCTTGATGTTGACGGCTCAGTCAGTCGGGAAGGTCAGGCTGCTTGTGGAGGTGCTATCCAGGATCACGAAGGTAATTGGATACGTGGATTTCAATAAAAGTTAGATCATACATTCCCAACTGCTACTGAAATTCATGCTATCCGTCAAGGGCTTTTACTATGCAAGAAGCTTGGATTGAAGAAAATCAAGTTGTTCACCGATTCTCTACAGGCAGTACACCTCTTATCCACGCATTGTGATCCTGATCATCCTTTGTATGACGTTATTTCAGATACTAGATCCCTTGTTTATAGCGACTGGGAGTTGGAAATTTCCCACACCCATAGGGAAAGTATTCGTTGTGCAGACTATCTCGCAGGAACAGCGCGTAGGCTTCCACAAGACTACGTCGAATTAGGGCTTCCACCATTGGAATGCATTCACCTTTTTGCTTTGGATTGTGGTTCATTATCACAAAACCATTCTGTAGGGTCTAGCCTATAGATTCTGTCACTTTCAAGCTTTGCTTGCCATTGTATCAAAAAAAAAAATAATTACCTTCGGTCATTGTTGGATAGTGACTTGTCCTAATGTCAGAGGCTGGGCTAATAATGCTCTTCCAAATTAAATCACGTGTCCTTTGGTGGTTTGCTTTTCAGAAAGGAGTGTACCATGCATTGAATTATGAATGTTGTTTCCTTGATCAACCTTCTATTTTTATTCGAGAAGCTGACGTTGATGAAAGTTAGGCTCTCTTTCTTAGATTTGGTGCAATGTCTCTCTTAAAATAATGATTCCAGTATTTATTAAACAAAAATATTATGAATGCTGTGTGGGTCCTCTATATTTGCCATTAAAGTTTAGGTTTGTCGCTTCCACAAGTAAAGTCATGGTATGTGGCATCGACCGCTCCCTCCCTGGTCTTTACCCTCACCTCCTGTACTTGTTTCCACTGGAATATAGCCGAAATAGCCTAACATTACGAATGAAATACGAGGAATGAGGTGGCTGTGGAGTAATGGGTGACAAAGAATAGAGAAAAAGGGGATGAAATAATAATGGTTTACAAATCATAGATTTCAAGAAAATTATAAAATCAAAAAAAAAAAAAAGGGAGAGAGGATTACAGGCAGAAGGAGTGCTGACTGCCGAGAGAGAGGAATACGAAAATGAAAGGATCGTTGGAGTAGAGAAATCATTAATAAAGAAGAGTGAGGCGTGCGTTTCGGTGGGAAAAAGACGGAGCAATATTTCTGATTATTAAATAATTATTTTTAATTGTTCAGTTGGAATATACAAGATTTTTTTTATATATTTTTAAAATTTAAGTATACGGCTTTATTTAATTGCTTAACCAGCATTTTCTATCAAATGAGACTAATGGTATTACAGTTAAGGGGTTAAAAATATACCTTATAAACTTAAAGGACTAAACTGAAACGTATAGCAAACATAAATGATCAAATGTATATTAGCCAATTTTCTTTGCTTGGAATCATTTTTATTTGGATTTAAGACTGAGATTATGCTTGGCTCAGTCAGGGACCACCCCTTCTGGGATGTGATTGAGGAGGGAAGGCGGTGGTTGTCGAACGATTGGCAAGTGTGTCTATCTTTTGTTCCTCGGGAGGAGAACATCCTTTCGGATTATTTAGCTGGGTTAGCTCATAGTATGTACGTTAACTTTGCTATCCTTGATCACCCACCACCTTCTCTCCAGGGGGTAGTAGTTGATCATGGATGATTGTGTTGCTTTTTGGATTTCCTTTGTGGAACGTGTAATATTGATACCCAGTTATAGGGTATTGTAATCCAGGTTTTCATTCAAAAAAGACTAAGATTATGCATTATAATCTTTGTTAGTTGGATTATTGTGGTTTGAATCCAGTTGCCTGAGTTGGGATTTGAGTTTATTAATATATTTTCATTTGCACTCATTAAAAATGTTTTATCTAGCACGTTGTTAGGTATGATGACTGATTTGTGTTGCTATTGGGTGCCTCTGTGTGCTTTCATAATTAAGGAAGTAAGTTTATTAATTCAATTTAAATTACGCTAAGTGGTTTTTAAAAAGTGCCTTAGGAAATAGTTGTTATCTAGCATTTAGGACAATTATTTGTTAAATATCAATTGACTTAAATTATATTTGGGGTTTTTAATTAGACTTGGTATATTAATTAACTCCCACGTCACTATAAGTTAGTATAGCCATAGGTATACTTCCAAGGAGCATTCCATCGTACCATTCCCTAAATCCAATTTAATTTCCTCATTTGTCATTTTATCAAAAATCACAAAAACAGGAGCTTAGGTTGTTTTTCATTAATTTTGTAGGTAATTTTATTTGGGGGAAAAATCAATTTTAAAACCCTTAATATTTTTGTCACTTAGTTTAGCCTAATAATTAAATAAAAGACTTTTTAAGATAATACAACCTAAGTTATACCATTCACTACATAATTTAGTTTATTTTAATTTAACCACGTGACTAAAGGTTTAAAATAAAACCGTCAAATATGGTGCGCAATTTATTTGACAGTTCGTAAGCTAATAATTAGCGGATTTCCACATTTCTGTACATATGGGTTGCTTTATTATTGAATTCTTACTAGACTCGAGCAAAACTTAACTAGAAAAACACGATTTTTAGTATTGGTATTATTTCGTTAGAATAAAAAGTTAGATACTAACTTTTGAGTTGAAACGTATATAACATTTAAGGCAAAAAAAAAAAAAAAAGGCAAGTGAGACAGTAGGAAACACTAACCTCGGCCTCAGGTATATAGTGTGTGTGTGAATACACGATAAAGATCACAGAGAGACAGCCACAGTGGGAGCAAACGATGAATCCAATATGTGAAATATCTCAGATGTCGCAAACGAAAGCCTGTAAGCAAAACCCATATGAATATATATAAGTTTGCAATGGAAATATGAAGTATATGACGCCAGAACAATATATATATATATATATATATATCAAACTAAGTAGCTTTGATATAGAGAATTCAAATTAAAAAGGGTTAGAAAAACAAAGAGAAGAAATGGAACAAACTAAGCGATGGAAGCTTTGGTTTGTCGCTTCCACAAAGTAAAGTCATATGAGTGGCATCTATATATCTAGCGCTGCCTTTTACCTTCACATCCTGTATTAATGAGTGCCCACAATTAAATTAAAGAAAAAAAAAGGCCTTGTCATTTTCAAGAGAGAATCTCACTGCTAGCGAATATGATTTATGGAAAAATCTTCTAGCAGTCCTGTTTATTTATTTATTTTCCCTTCATTCTCATTTCAATTTACTTCTTATCTCTTGCTAACTTTCAGGGATAAATCTCTCCTGTATTCTATTAACATGTTGCATCTAGGTTTTGGCATCTTAAAAAAGAGGAGAATTTTGGGTTTTGATGATAACAAAATGTAAGAGAAGTTTTTTAATAAGAAATAATTAATACAAGTTTTTCATGAAATTTAATTAAAAAAAGGATTTTACTTTGATTCAAATAGAGCTTCAAATTTTTGCAGGTTTTCTGGAGTATCAACATTGCCTCCGAAAAAAGCAGCGCCAGTTGTGAAGCTTCTAATACTTGTATGGATCCTAATTTTGGAAGAGCAATTTATTTTTCATTGTCATATCAATAGAATATAACAAACAATGTTTTAGGATTTCTTCTCTATAAAATTCAAGAATTTCCTCTCCTTATTTTTCTTCACTCGTCCTTGACTTAGGATGGGGAAAAAAGTAATCTATATATTAGATTAAAAAAGCATAATATTACAGCAAAAATATAAAAAAATTTCATAATATTTTCCTCTAACAAATTACATTACAAGTCCAACGGTACTGCTCATTTTTAATAAAAATGCAATTTTAAATTTAGGAATAAATACTCGATAATTCAATAGTCATGGTTCCTGAAAGTTTCCTTAGATATCCTCATGAGCTCTAATGAAATTAAAGGAAAGAAAACAAGCTTACAACTTAAAAAAAAAAAGGTTTATATACATAGGATTAGAGGGACTAACCTGAGTTAAAACAAAACATTAAAAAATAATAAAGCAAATAACGGGAAAACACTAACCTTAGCTTCAGATTACACGATGAAGATGAGAGAGTGAGAGAGACTAGCAAAGTCAGAGCAAATGATGAATCCAATATGTGAACTCTCTCAGATGTCGCAACCTTAAGCCAGTAAGCAAATCTATTAACATCAAAATCCGTAATTAGAATGCAAGCCGATCTGAAGTATATGACATGAGGAAGCCTAAATGAAGCAATATATCAAAGGAAGAGTAGCCTTGAGATAGAGAATTATATTCAAAAAGGATTAGAAAACAAGAGATCAACAAATGGAACTAACCAAGCGATGGAAGGGACGAATCAGAGAAAGCTTGGTGTGTCTGTGTTGTGCGAAGAAAGGAAAAGCCTTCAAGCTTCTTTCCTTTTGCTTTTGGCATCACCACTTTAAAGTGCGATCACTGTTGGAATTTGATTCGTAATAATCTCTGAGGCTAATAATTTCTCTCTCAAATTAAATCACTTTAATTAACAAAAGTGATTTAATCTGTCTTTTCCCAGTTTGCTAAGCAAAGAATCTAATGCTTATGGAATTCTTGATGATTGTGTAGATCCTTCTTGTTCGCCATTGAAGCTTTGATTTGTCGCTTCCACAAAGTAAAGTATATGAGTGGCATGGCATCTATGCATCTAGCACTGCCGTTTATCTTCACGTCCTGTGTTAATTTTCAAGAGAGAATGTCACTGCTTGCGAATATGATTTATGGAAAACTCTTGTGGCAGTCCTTTTTATTTATTTATTTGATAAATCCCTATTTTTGTTATATATTTTTATTCTTTAATTGGGGAATTTGTCATAATTATTAAGCTTAAAATACCTTTCTTAAGATAAATTGAGATTAAAAGTAAATACATTAAATTAGGATTAAAAAGGGTAAAATTGTCATAAAAATTATAATTACTCTTAATTTTATTATGAATATTAATTATGTGGATGTCTATTGACTCATATTTAGAAAGAAAAGAAGACTTGACATAAAGAAAAAGGAGAAAATGACAAACAGAGAAAATGACAAAAGCAAAAGAAGATAAGAACATAAAGAAGATATAAAGTAACTGTTGTTTGTATAAAGTAACCATGGTCATGTAATCAGGGTTAGATTCTTGACTCTATATAAAGGTCTGTAATCGATTGTTTCAAATGAACTGAATGAGAAATTCTCTCTAACTTCTCTCTAGAAATTCTATCAATTTTCTCTCTTTGAATTCTGTTCATCTTCTCTTTTATTACATATACTTTTATAACACGTTATCAGCACGAAAATCTAACAAATGTATGATCTTCTTATCGTTTCTTTAACGATTTTATATACCTTATTTTATTTAATAGATCTGGGATAATCGAGCCACTATATGAAATTAGAAAAATACTTTTACCGATGTTATATAACATCGGGTTTCATGACTAAAATTGGATATTGCTGTTATTCTTATATCATATATATATATATATATCCTTTGCAAGTTTTTTTTAATATTATAGTTATGGCCAGAAGCCATACACATATGATTCCTGAAATTATATGATCAGAAGTCATATTGCTTTTATTCTTATTTTAATTTCATGTTTGTATTATTTTTTGCATGCCTCCTTAATGGAAGGCTTAGGATATCATATAAATAGTCATCCTTCATGGATGGTATAGATTGCACATACATGAAAGGTTTTACCTCCTAACTGAAGTCATATTTCTTTTAATCATATTTTGAGATTGTATGGTCAGAAGCCATATTCAACTTTTACTTATCCTAAAGATAAATAGCCAGAAGCCATATAGATTTAATTTCTCATCATGAGACTAATTGGCCTGAAGCCATGAGAACTAAATAGCCCGAAGCCATAAAGTTTTAATTTTATTTTGTGAATTATCTATTGTCTTTACGAATTTACATTTATTTTTGTTTAAGATATTATATTGCATTTTTATATTTTATAATTTTAATTATTTTATTTATTTCTTTAATTAGTTTGAACCATGACAAACCTAACAAAACTTGAATTTGTGGCTCTTGATATTACCGGAAAAAATTATTTATCTTGGATGCTGGATGCGGAAATCAACCTGAATGCCCATGGTTTGGAAGACACAATTAAAGAAGAAAATTAGGCATCCAACTAAATTAAGGCCAAATCCATGATTTTTCTTCGCCACCATTTGCATGAGGATTTAAAAAGTGAATATTTGACTGTAAAAGACCCACTTGTTCTGTGAAACAATTTAAAAGAAAGGTATGATCACTAGAAGATGATTTATCCTCCCAAAAGCTTGTTATGACTTGATCAATTTATGCCTGCAAGATTTTAAATATGTAAGCGAGTATAACTCAGCCATGCTCAGGATTACTTCTAAATTAAAATTATGTAGAGAAAATATTATTGATGATGATATGTTAGAAAAAAACATTCTTCACATTTCATGCATCCAATTTGCTCCTGCAGCAGTAATATCGTGAAAGAGGTTTCAAGAAATATGTTGAATTAATTTCTTGTCTCTTTGTGGTTGAACAAAATAATGAGCTTTTATTGAAAAACCTTAAATCCCGTCCAACAGGCTCGACTCCATTTCCAAAAGCGAATGTAGTCACAAATGAATCTAATCATGGTTGAGGCCGTGGCCGTGGACGTGGACGTGGAAGTGGGTGTGGCTACAGCCGTGGGCGTGGCCATGGTCGAAATCATAGTGGTTCAAATTTCCACCAGATGTGGGAAAAGACTAGTAGGAACCAAAAAGGGGAAACCAGTGGGCATAATAAATATGCTAATAATCCATATTATCGCTATGATGGCAAAGGTCATTAGTCTCGTACCTGTCGTACGCTAAGACACCTAGTTAATCTTTACCAAGAATCAATTAAAAATAATGGTAAATGATCAAATATTGAAGTTAAGCATGTTGATCAGGCCGAAAATTCTAAGTATGGCGATATGGATGATACCCATTTGGATGTTGCAGATTTCTTAATTTACTGTGAACCGCTATGTTTTTATTGTATTTAAAGTTGTTTCTATCATATGTATCTTAATTATATTTTTATGTTTCTTTTAATGAAGAATGAATATTACTAACATCAATCCTGAAGATTTATGTCTCATTGATAGCGCAACAACCCACACCATACTCAGAAATGATAAATATTTTTCCTCCTTGGTAATACAAGAAGCCAATGTTCAGACTATATCTGGTAGTATAAATTTCACTGAAGGCTCCGGAAGAGCTAATATTTTGTTACCTGAAGGAACAAAATTATGCATTGATAAGGCATTTTATTCTACCAAGTCTAAAATAAATTTATTGAGTTTCAAAGATATCCGCCGAAATGGATATCATTTAAAAACAACAATTAAAAATAATCAAGAATATCTTGTTTTCACAAATATAGTTGCCGGTAGAAAATGCATATTAGAAAGTTTTCCTACTTTGTCTTGTGGCTTGTACTACACATGGGTAAGTACAATTGAAACACATGCTATTGAGAATTAGAAGTTTACCAATGCAGACCTGAAGTCTGCCAATACAAACCAACAGTTTGTTAATGCAAACCAAAAGTTTACTAATGAATTTAATGTTTGGCATGACCGGTTGGGCCATCTCGGGTCAATCATGATGCGACAAATAATTGGAAATTCATGTGGACATACCCTAAAATGTAAATAAATACCACAATCTCATAATTTCTCATGTACTACATGTTCCAAAGGAAAGTTAATTATTCGCCCATCACCAAGCAAAATAGAAAGTGAGTCTCTCACATTTCTAGAACGGATACAGGGAGATATTTGTGGGTCAACACCCACCATGTGGACCATTTAGATACTATATGGTTTTAATTGATGCATCAACTAAATGGTCGCATGTTTGCTTATTATCATCTCGCAACCTGGTGTTTGCGAGATTACTTGCTCAATTGAGTAGATTAAGAGTACATTGCCTTGATTATCCTATCAAAAAAATATGTCTTGATAATGCTGGTAAATTTACTTCATAAGCTTTTAATGAACATTGTATGTCCTTTGAAATTGATATTGAACATCTGGTAGCTCATGTTCATAGCAAAATGGACTTGTAGAATCATTGGTTAAAAGGTTGTAGCTGATTGCAAGGCCTTTACTTATGAGATCTAATTTCCCAAATTCTGCTTAGGGCGATACCATTTTGCATGCATGCAGTAATATTAATTCGTATTAGGCCAACAAGTTTTTGAAAGTTTCCCCTTACAAATGGTTTTTAGTCAGGAACTTAATATTTCCCATATATGAATTTTTGGGTGTGCAGTATATATGCCAGTAGCATCACCACAACGCACTAAAATGGGTCCTCAAAGAAGGATGAGAATATATGTTGGGTATGAATCTCTTTCGATTATAAAATATTTAGAACTATCTACAGGAGATTTATTTTAGGCACGATTTGCCGACTTTCATTTTGATGAATCACTTTTCCCAACATTAGGGGGAGAAAACAAGCAGTTGGGCAAAGAGATTATCTAGAATGAATTATTATTGGCTCATTTTGATCCTTGTATAAAACAGTGTGAACTAGAAGTTCAAAAGATAATTCATTTACAGAATTTAGCTAATCAAATGCCAGAAGCATTTACTGACCCAAAGAAAGTAACAAAGTCATATGTCCCAACTACTAATGCTCCTATTTAAATTGACGTCCTTGAAGGACAATCTACTATGAATAAATTTAAAGCACGCCTAAAGCGTGGTAGGCACATCGATTCCAAAGATAAAAATCCTCAAAAAAGAAAAGGAGCAAAGAATATATATTGTCAAGTCGAGGATAATCGAGAAAAGTCAGTAGCTCCAGAAGAGCCATCTCCCGAAAAGTTATTGTCTTTAGAAGAGAATGTTGTAGTCCCAGAAGAGACCCAGGTACCTGATATATGTAACAATAATGAGATTTCAATAAATTATGTTATGAATAGAATCCGATGGGATCGAAATGAAGTCAACGTTGACGACATCTTTGCTTATCATATAGCATATGATGTAATGAATGATAATGAGGATTATAAGCCAAAATCCATTAGTGAGTGCCAACGAAGAAAAGATTGGCCCCTATGAAAAGATGCCATTAATGCAAAACTAAAATCATTGGCTAAACGAAAAGTATTTGGACCTGTAGTCCTTACACCTGAAGATATAAAACCAGTTGGATGAAAATGGGTATTTGTGCGAAAGAGAAATGAAAAGGGTGAAATAACAATATATAAGACACATCTTGTAGCTCAAGGCTTTACACAAAGACCTGGCATTTGTTTTGAAAAAAACGTATTCACCAGTAGTAGATGCGATTACTTTTCGTTATTTGATTAGTTTAGCAGTAAATGCAGAACTTAATTTACATTTAATGGATGTTATGACTGCCTATTTATAAGGCTCACTTAATAATGATATTTATATGAAAGTCCCTGAAGGACTTAAGGTGTCAGAAGTATCCAATTCAAATTCTCGAGAACAATACTTAGTTAAGTTAAATAAGTCCTTGCATGGCTTGAAGCAATCAAGGCGTATGTGATATAAACGTCTTAATGAATATCTGTTGAAAGAAGGATACAAAAATTATCAAATATGTCCATGCATCTTTATGAAAAGATCTTAAAGTGAGTTTGCTATAATTGTTGTTTATGTTCATGATATCAACATCATTGGAACTCCTGAAGAGCTTCAAAAGACAATTAATTGTTTGAAGAAAGAATTTGAAATGAAGGACTTGGAAAAACAAAATTCTGTCTTGGATTACAAATCGAGTACCTGAAAAATGGGATCTTTGTATACCAAGAAACTTATACAAAGAAGGTTCTAGAGCGATTTTATATGGATAAATCTCATCCATTATGTACCTCAATGGTTGTAAGGTCTTTGAAGGTAGATAAAGACCTATTCCAACCTCGAGAAATTAGTGAAGAAGGTGATGAAGAACAACTTGGTCCAGAAGTATCATATCTTAGTGCTATTAGAGCATTAATGTATCTTGCTAATCATATACATCATGATATATCATTTGCTGTTAATTTATTAGCAAGATATAATTCTTCATCAACACAAAGGTATTGGAATGGTGTAAAACACATTCTTCGATACCTCAGAGGCATTATGGACATGGGGTTATACTACTCAAATGTATCCAAGATGAACTGGTTGGTTATGCAGATGCTGGATTTTATTCTAATCCACATGATGGTAAATCACAAACAAGCTATCTATTTACATGTAGAGGTGTAGCTATTTCATGGCGATCTATGAAACAGACTATATCAGCCACATCATCTAACCATACAAAAATTCTAGCAATACATGAAGCAAGTCAAGAATATGTGTGGTTGAGGTCAGTGATACATCACATACGTACAACTTGTTATTTATCTATAGGCAAAATGATCTCAACAATCCTACATGAGGATAATACTGCATGTATTGCCCAACTTAAAGAAGGCTATATCAAGGGCGATAGAACAAAGCATATTTCACCAAAAATCTTCTTTACTCGTGACCTTCAAAAGGATGGTGAAATAGATATTCAACAAATCAGTTCAAATGAAAATCTAGCAGATTTATTCACCAAGTTGCTTCCAGGTACAATTTTTGAAAAACTTGTACATAACATTCAACTTCGGAGGCTTAGAACATCAAATGATGGTGTCAAAAGGGGGAGTCGATACACGCTGTACTTTTTTTCCCTTATCTAGGTTTTATCCCACTGGGTTTTCCTAGAAAGGTTTTTAATGAGGCGGCACTAAACAGTGTATCAATGAATGATGTACTCTTTTCTTTAGCTAGGTTTTTATCCCACTGGGTTTTTCCTAGTTAAAATTTTTAATAAGGCACATTCATAATAGACATCCAAGGGGGAGTGTTATGAATATTAATTATGTGGATGTATATTGACCCATATGCAGAAAGAAAAGAAGACTTGACACAAAGAAAAATGAGAAAATGACAAAAGGAGAAAATGACAAAAGCAAAAGAAGACAAAGACATAAAGAAGATATAAAGTAACTGTAGTTTGTATAAAATAACCATGGTCATGTAACAAGAGTTAGATTCCTGACCCTATATAAAGGCCTGTAATCGATTGTTTCAAATGAATTGAATGAGAACTTCTCTCTAATTTCTCTCTAAAAATTTTATCAATTTTGTCTCTTTGAATTATGTCAATCTTCTCTTTTATCACACATACTTTTATAACAAATTTTTAATTTTTCTGTGAATATTTGATGGTGGTTTAATTGTTTTAATGGTAAGTATTTAGAAAAGTGAATTAAAATTGAAAATGACAATTTAGAACTCAAATTTCAAAAATGAGAGTTTAGTCCCACAAATTTTGAAAATGACAGTTTAGTTCCATTGAAACACACCGTTTTTTATTCAAGCCTTTAGGTCAGTGGAAAGCAGAGGAGCCAAGTACTATTGAAAAAGAAAAATCAGAGATCACAGCGCCACAAGAACAGAGAGGCGAGAACCTTCAAACCTCACTTTTCTCATCTACACCTTCGCCTCTTCAACCACTCCGCCGCCCTTCATACTCGCCGACGACATTCACTCCAACCTCACCATCCTTTCTGTCGCCTGTGAGTGTTGAGATTTCGAGGAGGAAGGTAAACTCGTGGAGGCCGTGAACACAGAGTGCTGTGACGGAGAAGCATAGCATCATCTGAACTACAGCCGCGGTAGAGAAGCACATTAGAGCTGGTTGGGGGGCCGCAAACTGGGAACAGACAGGAATGAGGAGCTGAGTGCGGGGATTGAGGAAAGCTTAGGGATAATATCTCTTAGTGCCATCCCAATCGTCGGTTCTCTGACTTAAATCATTCCAGCTGGGGCTCTACTTCTCTTAGCTTCACCGCCGTCAATCCTGTCATCCAGAGTGTGACTCTTCTGCATCTGAACTCATTATAAATGTGGCTTGCTCTAATGTTCTGATTCATTGACATTTCAGCCGTGGCTTCTCTGTCTTGTGTTTCTGAATTTAATTGCAGCCTCAAGTTTAATTGATTAAGTACTAATTGGTGATTTAATTTGTGACTTAATGGCTGGCCGTAGGTGGTCTTCAATGTCTGGAATTTTGAACTTGTTTGGTGAAGTTATTCTCATGAGTAGCTAGGTAATTTTGTGTCCTTACAGATGAATTGGAGATGGCTTGAGCTTATATGTGGTTTAAAGGGGAGTTTATTTTATCTATAACTCATTATATTTGTGATTTCTTATGTTTAGAAATTCATTTATTTATTGAGATTATGATTTTAGTTATATTTTATTTTATAAATTGAGTTGTTGTGATTTTGGATTTGTAATGAGAATTTGTACTCTTCAATATATATGATTATATATATGTTTATCTATGATTCTATTATTTCTCTCCATTTAACATGGTATTGTTGGATAGTTTGATTGAATTGGAATTGTAGTTGAACCTAAATGCATTACTTATTCCATAGTCACGCTCTAAGGAGTTTTAATAATGCTTAAATAAATGGATTCATGAGTTTAAACATTAGACTCAATGGTAATTGAGGTTTGGTATTTTAAAAAACTTAGAGAAACTCATTACACTAAGAGGGCTTAATAACATTTGAAGGGTAGGGGTCCTCTCTTGTGATGCTAGACTCGTTGGTTAATGGGGTTTGAAATAGTAGAAGCTTAGTGTATTAACTCTCCAAATATCTTAATTGAGAAAGGATAACTATTGAAAACCATTTCCAAGAGCATCTTCATCATTTACATTTTTAATCCATTTCTATTCCTCTTTATATGAAAATCCCAAAAATATCTATTTTAATTGTATTTAATTCATAGTTTTGAAAATCAATCAATCGTGATTTACCCTTATTAAATTTGCATTGTAATTACTTAGTTTATTAGGAATTAGTTTTATAATCGACTCCTCAAAATAAAACGACCCGAGTTATGTACTATATTGCATTATTTTGATTTAATTATTGATAACCCCGAGGCAACTAAAAGGGTGTTATTTCATTATTTTCCCTTCATTCTCATTACAATTACAATTTACTTATTATCTCATGCTCACTTTGAGGGATAAATCTCTCCTGTATTCTATTAACATGTTGCATCTAGGTTTTGTCATCTTAAAAAAGATGGGAATTTTGGGTTTTGATGATAACAAAATATAAGAGAATTTTTTTAGTAAGAAAGAATTAATACAAGTTTTCCATGAAATTTAATATAAAAAAAGGGATTTTTATTTGACCAAAAAAAAAAAAAAAGGGATTTTACTTTGATTCAAATAAAGCTTCAAATTTTTGCAAAGTTTTTTTTGGAGTATCAACAATAGGGATGGAAATAGGCCAAGTCCCTAATATGGGCTTATGACTTAACCTACTTAAAGCCTAGCCTAACCTATTTAGTACATAGGTTAGGCTCAGGCTCAAGCCTATTATTAGGCTTATTTAGATAAATAAGTCAGGTATATTTTCATAAGGCTTAGCCTATTTTACTTTTTTTAATTTATATTACTCTCTTCAGTCTTAATTATAAGATAAAGTTGACTTTTTGATGAAATTAAGAAAGCTAATTAAATTACTTGAGAGTATTTATATTTTTATTTTTTTCCTTCAAACTAATTATTTTAACTAATAAATTAATATATAATCTAAGGATACATAACATATAATATGATTAAATAACTTATTTAGCTTTCTTAATCTCTCCAAAAGAAATCAACTTTGTTTTATATTTAGGACTAGAAGTAGTATTATATAAGTATATTATTATCATTTTCATAATTTTATAAATTATTTATAAATTTACCAACTTAACCTTAATTATAAGTTTTACATCACATCGTCATTACACTCAACCATTACTTTCACATCAATCATTCACCTTACCACTCTAGCTTCTCTTCGATTGTTCAAGATTGCGACGCTAAATCACTCACTCTCGCCTGATTTGGTCGTCCACTAAAACATAATAATTGGTGAGTTTATTTTAATGCCAAATGAAATATTATGATCTTAGTACGAAGAGTTTGTGCAATTTATCTGGGAAGAGTAAAAGAGGTAAATTCTAGTTTTACATATTGTGTGTTATACTTAGTCGATTTTAAAAAATATATCTCATTAGTCAAGAGACGATTAGTTTTTCTTATTCCTATTTGCTCAAATACTTGTTGTCACTGGCACTACTACAGAATTATGATATAACCACCCCAATAGACGTCCCAATTTTAAAATTGGGTGGTTAAAAAGGAAGGCGGTGGCATTTTCGTAATTATGTGTACATAGGAAAACTCTTAGACGTCCCAAATTTGAATTTGGGACGCCTAAAGTTGAGTTTAGACGTCCCAAATTTTATTTGGGACGCCTAAAGATTTCCATTGGCGCCAAAAAAATAAATTAAAAAAATTTAACTTACTTTAGGCGTCCCAAATGGGTTTGGGACGCCTAAAGTATTGACTTTAGGCGTCCCAAATGAGATTTGGGACGCCTAAAGTAGAGACTTTAGGCCTCCCAAATCCCATTTGGGAGGCCTAAAGTAGAGACTTTAGGATTTGGGACGCCTAAAGTCACACTTTAGGCGTCCCAAAAAATTTGGGAGGCCTAAAGTGTGACTTTAGGCGTCCCAAATCCCATTTGGGAGGCCTAAAGTCTCTACTTTAGGCCTCCCAAATGGGATTTGGGACTCCTAAAGTCATGTCAGAAATTTTGACATGCGTGAGACTTTTTTTCCCCTTTTCTTCATTCCCATGTCAGAAACCCATACTTCTTTTTCCATCTTTCCCATCCCCATGACTTCTCTTCCCTTTTTTCTGCATTTCCTTTTTTCTTTCCGTGACTTCGTCTTCCTCAATCTTCTTCCCCTCTTTCTTTTCTTCATTCCTTTTTCCTTCACCTCCTTCCATTCTCATAACACCTTCTTTGCTCTTACCCTCCGGCGTACACCTCCTCCACCTTTTTTGCTCGCTCCACCCTCCGGCGTACACCTCCCACTCTCTTTGTTGCTTTCAGCCTCCGGCGTACATCTCCTCTCCACTGTGTATACACAACTCCTCCAACGTCTTCTCTCCACCTTGGAAGCACACAGACATTGTTGGCTGCCCTCTCCCTTGGTTTTATCAGGTTTGTTTTTATTTAAATATAAATTTACATGAAGAATTAAGTTAAACTTGCAATATGAACTTATTATAATGCTTTCAATTTATTTACATGATTCTAGTTATTGGAGTGTTTTTCCCTTGATTGTTTTTTTTTTTTGCCAGAATCATAAACTAGTTGTTAGTAGTTATGCAATACTAATAATGTTTTTGTTTTATATGTTTGGAGCTTGGAAATCGAGGAAAATACATATGTATATTTATTTTGATGAAATGAACAACAATTAGTTTGTAGTTGTGTGGTGACAAATATTTTGACACTTTCTAATTGTTGTTATACATATATGATATTAGGTTGTATGAGTTGTTGTTATTATACATATATATATATATAATAAAAAGATTGCAGTGCTAGAAATCCTTACCATTTCGTAAGGGACATTTTTTGGTTTATGAATCTATCTTCAATTCTATTTCTGCAATTTTAATTTGCTGGGTAATGAAGAATATAAATAATTATTTTTTAAAAAATAAAACTTTTTAATGTCCCAAATTAAGAATTTGGGAGGTCTAAAGTCCCCCAGTGGAGGACTTTAGGCGTCCCAAATCTCAATTTGGGACGTCTAAAGTCCTGACTTTAGACATCCCAACTTTTTTGGGACGTCTTTTCTTAAAATATACTACGCCCCCTACATAGACGTCCCTTAGTTTTTGGACGTTAAAAGTGCCAAAATAGGGACGTTAAAACCCCTTTTTGTAGTAGTGTGGACATTCTTTTCTTTTTCTTAGTAAGTCCTAATATCACGACGAGAGTGGATGTTAAAATTTTAAGACATAGTATAGGATTGTAAATAAGCATAAAATATTATATATGAACTTGGATGCATAGGCTTTAAAGGCGTACATTTTAAGTAGGCCTTTAAACAGGCTTTAGGCCTTTTAAAGGCCCAGATTTAGGCTTAAAAAAAATCTATATACAGACTCAGGTTTTGAATCTATATTATAGGCCTAGGCCTATTTAACTAAAGCATAATCTAACCTAACCTATTTCCACCCCTAATTAACAATGTGTCCATCACTTCGATGTGAAAAAAGCAGCTCCAGTTGTGAAGCCTCTAATACTTGTATGGAACTTAATTTTAGAAGAGCAATTTCTTTTTCATTGTCATATCAATAGAATATAACAAGTGGGGGTTTTAGGATTTCTTCTCTATAAATTAAAGAATTTCCTCTCCTCGTTTTTCTCCATTTCTCCTAGATTTAGCATGGGAAAAAAGGTGATTTGACCTTGTCTTTACGTCTTGAGGTCAAATGCAAAATATTTTTTTATCCAAAAATTACAGTACAATGCAACACTTGGGTCGTTCTCTTGAGGAGCCTTTATTGAACTACCTAAGTAATCTAATTATCATGCGAATGCAATAAAAGCAAGGGGAAATGGGTTTTGGTTTTTGAAATTAATAATTAAAAGAAAGATGCAAATTAATTAAATGCTAAACTATTATTTTTGATATTTTTCTTATAAAAATGGGATGGATAAGATTAAATGGAATGGTATGGAGTGGAAAATATCAATAAAGAATGTTCTTGGTAATGAAGAAATGACAATCCTTACTCAAAAAGATTATGGGAGTTAATTCTCTCTAAGTCTTAAAAGCAAAACCCCAAATGATCGCTTAGGTCTAATGTTCTTAATTAATAGTTACTCCTGCGAACACAGCTAGTTACTATCTCTTAAGGCACTATTAGGAACCACTTAGAGTACAATTAAAATGGATAACTATAACTTGTTTCCTCTTAATATGAATGCGATCACACGACACTCAATTGATCCAATTCAATTATACAATCTAACAATAATACGTAGAAAGCACAATATCTTTGAATCAATAAGAAAAAATATATATAAAAATCCCACAAGCTATAAAAATCCAATACAATCACAAATATCAAACCAACAGAGACAATTAACATCAATCTCAGTTCCAGAATCATATACAATAATTTCTAAAACTAGGTAATTTAAATATATAATTCTAGACAAATAGAATGATAGAAAAACTCCCCTATGTATGCAATTGAGCTCAAGCACAAATCCTCATCACCAAAAAGCAAGAAAATCAGTAACTGCCACTCATGAGAACAGCACCCCACAGCACACATTAACAGTTCCAGCCATTAAAATCACAGATTAGAATCCAATTAGCACTTAATCAATCAGACATTGGGCCTAGATTTGAATTCAGAAGCAGAACAGAAACAGTAAGGATCGGAGGAGCAACGATGGTGGTGACATAATGTTGGGGAAAGGGAGTCAATGGCAGCAGAGTGGTCACGACGAAGGTGATGGCAGAGAAAACTTGACAGTAGTGAATGATGGTGGATGACGGCGGTCTCCTCCTTCTTTCTCTGTTCGTTCGCCTGCAACACTGAATATCCAGGTTCGAAAGCGACGGCGCTGACGTGGTGGTCCGAGAGAGGGTCGATGGTGGTGAAGAAACGGTGACAGTGGTGTGAGAACACTGGAGAAACGATGCAATACTCTCTTCCAACTCTCAAATCCGAGCTCTCTCTAGCTTGCACGGTGCTGAATTCTGTTTTCTGCAACTCGTCTGTGACCTTCCCTTTTCTCCAAACCAGACTGCAGCGAGGTTGACGACGAAGATCGCTCGCCGGCGACAATGAATGGAGGTGAATGCCGCCGGCGACTGAGGTGAAGAAGGTGATAATCCGATGATCTCTGCTTGTCTCCCTGTTGCGGCGTTGTTCCCTTCTTCTGTATAAACCTTCAGCTCGCGTCTGTATCGGGTCCTCGGGTTATCTCCATGTCCGTCTGCCATGTCCAGTTCAGCTGCGTCTCGGGTCGGTTCTGAAGGAGGAGATTAGCCCTGGTCAAAACGTGCGTTTTGACCAGGGACTAAAGTGAGAACTTTTGAAAGTTCTCAAAGGAACTACACTGAAATTGTTGTGACCTCTTGTGTGCATAATTGCTATTATTAAAACTTATGGGAACTTTTCTGTGATTTTCCTTTCCCTTTTCTTCATAAATTTATAATTTTCAGAAAATCTATTGCCCTCTTTCTGTGATTTTCTCCAATCTTCAAAATATTAATTTGACCTCCAAAATCCTTAATTTCCTTCTTTAATACCTACAATGCAAAATTAAGCACAAAGTAATATCAAAAGTTCAAGGGACAATATAAAAAATAATAATAATTAATGAATTCTGACCATTTTGCCCCTAATTCCCATTAATTCAAAATAGTTGTCCCTAACCAAAATTAATACTTAATAATGCAATAATGTCACAGAAAATACATTAAAATCCCAAATTAATCATGAAAAATTCATATAAAAATATGGTTCAATCAAAAGGTAAGTTATATATAAGATTAAACATGCATGCACGTATTTATATTTATAGGAAAATATGACAGCAAAAATATAAAAGTTTTTCGTAATATTTTCCTCTAACAAATTAAAATTACAAGTCCAAATGCTCATTTTCGCCCCTCAAGGCTTGTAGCAACTGCAGAGGAGAGATAAATAAGGTGGGGGTGGGTTCCACATGATAAGATTTTTTTTTTTTTTGATACAACCACATGATAAGATGATAAGTAAGAATTTGCAAAAGGTCTCCACAATAAGTGTAGCTGTATCAGTTGATTTTTCCCCCCAGAAGCTGTATCACTTGATTGGGCTTATATATATATTCGGTCAGAACTTCATTCAGCTGGGGCAAGATTGGATAAATTAGTCTTAATATCAATATCTGTATATATTGCTTTAAACAGGCTCCATTATATTTGCACTGTATAAATTTTCAAAATTTTTAATAGTAAGACTTAAGCGTAAAATTAAACAATTTTTTTTTAAGAAAAATAAATAATCCCTTAAACTTAGCTTCTAAATATTCTGGGAGCTTATTGGTCACAATGAATAAAAATACATCATAAACACAATCCAACATTCACACTGTCATATTCATCAAATGACATATTATGTATATGAACACAAATTCACATCCAAAGTGTATTTACACAATCAGAGATAAAACTCTTATCATATACTTATCTTGTATAACACAAAATCATTTAAAATAGGTTAATCCGAATAAACACTTGCATCTTTAATTTGACCAATAAATGTTCAAGGTAAGCTAGTGCGCTATCAGAGTAAGAGCAGGTCAAGGCTCTAACTATTATGTATTTAAGCAACATTAACTTATTTTATTTCTGTTGTCCTCCATGTGAAACAAACAAAACCTACAGTAAAATACAACTTGTGTTGATATAGAAATGTCCATGCACGCCCGGTTGCTCCCCTAATGGAAGAAGTTTTTGGACAATTCTTGATATGGATATATTCAACAAATTAACATTGACTCTCAACATTTTTAATGGCCAAAGATGACATTGCACATTGTTTTAATACTCTGGAAACAAAATTAATCCAATAAAAATTTTCAGAAACTTTTACGTTAGAACTTTTGAAACAAAATTAAACTTTAACTCTTAATTAATTGATCTATTTTTAATCATTTGATATTAAATAACATAATGGAATTTTTACCAAATAAATCTTAACCGTTCAAACTTGACTTATTAACAAAGATATTAAGCGGAAAGACCACGAAGAATGAGAGCGGCGCGAATGAAGGCCCTCATGACCTTTAGGGTGTGTTTGGTTTGAGGGGAGGGGAGGGGTGGGAGGAAATGAGATGGTGGGTAAATTACTTTTTTGGGTTGAAGGAATTTAAATTTTGGGCGGGAACCCAAAATTTAAAAAGAATGAGAAAGTAAATTTTGGACGGAAAACCAAAATTTAAAAAAATGAGAGGGTAAATTTAAGCTTCTTTTATTCAAAATGATAATTTCTCCACCCTCCCCTTCCGTCCCTCCCCTCAAACCAAACACATCCTTAACATCCGTGGGGGAGAGAAAAATATCTTGTGGGTGGGCTTCATATGAGGAGTGGGGTCCACCCACCTCTATTTCTCCCTCTTCTCTTGGTAGGATATGCATTTTCTGCGCCTTATCACCTTTATCTCCTATATTATTAATCCTAAACAAATTGGGTACGTTTAAAGATATGAAAGCTTGGAAAGTCACATGGTTCAATAAGTGTTTGGTATCATTTATTGATTTAAAATAAGTCTATTTTTAGATAATAAACCTCAATAAAAATAGGTTACATTTTTACAGAGTTTGGTGTAGCGTTTTTCAAAAAATGATAAGCCCGATAACATCCACTTATTGAATAAACCCCAACATCCAACTTATTTTTAAAAAAAAGTTGCAGCTTTTTTTTCTTGGTCCAAAATTAACAACAGAGTAATTCCTATTGATAAGAGGTTTTTTTTTTTTTTTTTTTTCAAAATATAAGTTAGCCCGAGTGTTCTCAAGTTTAATAATTTTTAATTATATTGAGCGCTCACTCTGCTTTTTTTTTTTTTTTTTTTTTTTTTTTTTTTTAATTTAAAGTAAGCCAAATGCATTCTAAAGAAAATGATAATTAGTACATAATTTTAATTTTAAATATCTAATGTTATCTAATGTAATCGCTAATCCACACAAGATTTTAACTTTAAAAAAACATTTATATAATGGCCAATCCAAACAAGTTTTGACTTATGAAAAATCACTTATTCAATCGTTCATCTAAATATAAATCACATTACAAAAATTGAGTTTTTTATTAAGTCATTTTTAATAAGTCAGAATCATAATAAATCATTTTTCCTACCGTTATCCCAAACATACACTCATTCTGTAGATCAACACAAATTCACGTTTTAACTTTCTTTTCCCATCCATTCATAGCTTTAAACATTTTCCGCATATAAAACTCACCAATTTCACTTTTCATCGGATAAAACATCAATTTTATTTCATATCTGCTTATTTTTCATCCTACTTCTCTTATTCATTTTGGCATTTTTTTGTGTTCACTATTTATCTTCATCTGAATCCACCCTGGCCAGAAACATAGCCTATCAAATCTCACGGGTAATTAATGCACTCACATCATAGCCAATATATAAATGCCCTTAACTTGGGAGAGGAATGTATCCATTAACCTCCTTTTCCAGCTATTCTCTATTTAATTTCTCAATCATCATATCGACTTTTAATGGATGAGCTTTAATAGTAAATTTTTATTATATTTAAAATTATAATGGCATTTTTACATCTATCACTAAATCTCAATCATTAAAAGTCGACCCCTTTATTAACGCCGCTAATGTTCATCCGTCACTTTTTCCTCATATGTAGTTTTGTTTTCAAGTAATTAAACAAATCATGAGCATATGACATGAATTACATTCGGATTTGCAAGTAAAAATAAGAGTAAAAAGGTAAGAATACTCATGAACATTTACTCAAAGTGTATCTAGCACTATATATATTTTAAATGTATAAAAATATTCACGAACTTTTAAAGTGGGAGTACAAATACCAGCACTGTTAAATATAACATAACAATTATATATGTATATGCAAAAGGTGTGTAAACTTTACTACAAAAAGTAATTATGTTAAATCAGATTTAAGGTTGCCGACATTTTTATTTTTATTTTGAATGTTTATGGGTATTTTTAAACCTCTAAAATGTATATGGTGTTATAGGTATTTTTACACCTTTATTCTAAAAATAAATAGCAAAAATGTTTGAAAATTTTTTTATATTTTTATTATTAAGCTTCACAGAGAGCTTGGCCATCATCAAAGTTTTGCCGTGAAGTTAAAGGCTACGACTAAAAGGCTTTGGAAAGAAGTAATTCATCCCTCAAAGTGGCGTCAATTCTGTTCTATGAATTTTCTTGAGTGGTTCTGGTGGAATGTACGATTGAAAAATGGCAACGCAGGAGACTGGGGAGCTTATTTTGTTGTGTTACTCTGGTGGCTTTGGCGGCGTCGAAATCTTTTCATCTTTGAAAAGAAAGTTGTATCAAATGAGACAATCCTAGTCAACACTAGGACTATTTTAGAATCCATAGCAACTGCAAGAGCCCGTTTGGCGGGGGTTAAGCTGCAAGAGATTCGTCAGGCACAACCTTCCCATTGCTGGAAACCACCTGATGAGGGATGGGTCAAGTGCAATGTAGACGGTGCCTACTCCCACATGGGGGCGGCCGTTGCATGTGGTGGGTTAATCCGTGACAGTAATGGTGTTCTGCAAAAAGGATTCATTTGCCGTCTCGAACATGGCGACGCTCTCTCCGCGGAATTATGGGGCTGTCTGCATGGACTCAAGTCTGCATGGGATTGGGGTTTCAAAAGAATTATTCTAGAAACAGACTCCACTGAAGCCGTGGAACTATGTACGAGAGGAGTGAATGAGGATCATGAAGACTACAGGGTTGTACAGGAGATTCAAGCACTTATGAGCAGAGAATGGGAAGTACGTACTCAACACATCCACCGTGAATGTAATGAGGCTGCGGATTTTTTGGCAAAGGAGGGATTAAATGCTTTTCTGGGTTTTTATGCTTTTTCCTCTTCGCCACATGGTCTGGTTAGATTCCTAGACTCAGACATGCACAGGGGTTCGGCCAATACCATGGCTCACATATGATTCCATATTATGTTATCAAAAAAAAAAAAAAAAGGCTACGACTACTAACAACATGAACGTCCCGCTCTGCAATGTTCGAATTTCGTTCATTGAGATGACTCCGACCAAACCCCCCCCCCGGGGAAAAAAAAACGAAGGAACGTGTTTAAATTACTATGCGACGTACCAACTCACGTCAGCCTCAAATGTCGGTGTTTTTATCTTTCTTTTTTTTTTGGTATTTCTTGCTTTTTCGCCACACCCACAAGTCTATGCCTTTGACATCTCTTCTTATAATTCATTCTCTCTTTTGTTAGAGATTCTGATTCTACAATTATAAACCGTTTTGGCCTCCAGAGAGCGAGCTCTTTTTCTTTTTTTATCCTTTTCTCTTTGGAAATTGCATTGATCTTATAGGGGAGAGGGAGGAAAATTTCCTTTGCTTGGATAGAGGAGAAAATGGGAGGAAGAGAAAAAGTGAGGAGGAAAATGGGGTGGGTCCCATAACCCCTTTTCCTCAAAAAATTTCTCTCCACAAGTGGAGAGATTTGGGAGAGAAATTTGTTGCTCCAAATTGCCCTTAACACATTCATCCACCAACACCTCACTACAAACTATAATTTTTTTCAAAAAGCAAATAAATAATATTTAAAAAAGTTGTTAAATTAAATGCCAATAGAACTCCTACTGCACCGAGTTCCGGTCACAGCGATGAATCAAGAAAAAAAAGACGTATTATTCAATTTTGTATATTTAATTAATTGTTTAAAAAATGTTTTAAAATTTTTATATTACACTTTAACCCATTTATTTTTATATTAAATTTTTCTTATTTATTAACAAAGTTGGGCAATTTATAATATAATATTTCCTTTTATTTTATTTAGTTTTAAAAAATTATCCACTTTTTAATTTTATCTTAAAAATAAATTATTTTTGTAAATTATTTGGTTTTAAAATATATATTTATCATTTTAAGTTATATGATGATGTTAATATTAAAATGATTTTGTCACTATAATATTTAATTTAATTTTAAATATGATTATTTAAATATTTTAGGTAAGAGTATTTTAATCATCAAATATTTACTCATTTTCTTTTCTTTCAATTTTTTCTCACTCATTCAAATATATAGAGTGATAATATTTTCTTTCTATTTTTTTTCCACCCATTTTCTTTTCTTCTAACTTTTCTCCCCATTCAAGCGGGGGTTAATTTCGCCTTTTTTTGTTTTTTATATGAAAACTGGAATCATTAATGACGCAAAAGAGCAAATACAAGAACAAACCCACACAATCTACAATCCCTCATCAACTGGAACTTTCGAGCTCTTTCTGTAATGAGACTTTCATCTTTCATGGCTTCCTAAAAAGTAAGATTTTCATTTTAATTCCTAACAAATTCTGAATCGCGCTATGTTCGGAAGGGAATTTTTGAGCTTCTTCGCATCCAATTTTCAGACCTTCAGGTTCGAAATTTGACCGTTTCCTGGTTTTAGAATGGTGCGATTTCCTCTTTCTAAAACTAGGTCTCTTCCAACTCAACGGTCAATTCTTTCTCTTTTCCTCGGATATTTCTTGATCTATCTGTAAACTGTACGGGTGGCCCAGAAACAATGAACTTCTTATTAATGAATATGGGTAGCGTCCATACACATTATGCTCCTGGGCCTCCTTTTATATGCACCTGTATGAGCATTTAAGGAGACTTAAGTCCCACACCGTCTGTGCATACAAGCAAGTAATAATGCAGAATTCAAACACCTATTGACCCATTGATAATAATATTTACAATTTATATTATATATTCTCCACACTCCCCCTCAAATTGGGGGCAGGAAAGACGTTGACAGTCCCTAATTTGCTAAGAATCATGCTATGAGCTTGCTTTCCCAACGCCTTTGTGAAGATATCAGCCTGTTGATTGTGTGAACGAACATGCTCTAAACGTATCAGCCCCGCTTGAAGCTTCTCACGTACGAAATGACAATCGATCTCGATATGCTTCGTACGCTCGTGAAATACGGGGTTTGAAGCTATATGGATCGCTGCCCTGCTGTCACAATACACACTTACAGGCCCTTTATTTGGAATTGACAAATCTCGGAGCAACCCTGATACCCAAACTACCTCAGAAACTCCTGAGCCTAAAGCTCTATATTCTGCTTCAGCGGATGAACGAGAGACTGTCTCTTGTTTCTTACTCTTCCACTTGATGAGTGATTCTCCAAGTTTGAGCAAATAACCTGTGATCGAGCGTCTTGTTGTCCCGCAGGCTCCCCAATCCGCATCACTGAAGCATGACAAGGTGAGATCATCCTCTGAACTCAAAAGTATTCCTATTCCAAGGCTTTGCTTTAAATATCTCACAATGTCAAGTGCTGCTGCCATATGTGCCTTGGTAGGCTTTTGCATAAACTGGCTTACTACCTGCACAGGAAAGGAGATATCAGGGCGACTAATAGTCAGATATATAAGCCTTCCTACCAATCTCCTGTATCGTTCTGGGTCACTCAACAAGTCCTCTGCTCGATCTCGACCCTCTTCATATGCCAAAAGCCTCAAGTTGGGCCTCATTGGTAGAGACAAAGGTTTGCATCCACTCATACCAGCATCACAAAGAAGATCCAAAACATATTTACATTGTGAAAGAACAATTCCCTTATGCGATCTAGCTACTTCTATCCCTAAAAAATATTTCATCTCACCCAAGTCCTTGATTTTGAACTGACTGTGAAGAAATTCCCTCACTTCATCAATTTTATCCTTTGAAGTACCTGTGATGAGTAAATCATCTACATAGACAAGAATTAGAACAAAAGCATCATCATATCTTTTGATAAATAATGAGTAATCATGTTTACTTTGATGAAAACCACCACCTAATAAAGCCATGGTCAATTTATGATTCCATTGTCGCGAAGCTTGCTTTAATCCATATAAAGACTTTTTAAGTTTGCATACCATGCCGTTATCTATTTCTGAAAACCTTGTGGTATTGACATATAGACTTCCTCATTCAAGTCTCCTTGCAAGAAGGCATTATGTACATCCATTTGGAAAAGATTCCATCCAAACACAGTAGCCATTTTGATTACCACTCGAACAGTTATCATTTTAACTACTGGTGAAAATGTTTCATGAAAGTCTATCCCTTCTTGTTGAGTGTAACCCTTAGCAACTAACCTAGCTTTATACTTATCAATGGATCCATCTGAATTATATTTAACCTTATAAACCCATTTGCAACCAACTGCCTTCTTACCTTTGGGTAGAGGCACAATATCCCAAGTATTATTAGCTTCCAAAGCACTTATCTCTAATTTCATTGCATCAACCCATCTCCTATCCTTTATGGCCTCATTATAAGATGCAGGTTCAATACTAGAATCTATAGAAACCAGAAAACATAAATGCGCTGCAGAGATAGTCTCATATGATACATAATTCTCAATAGGATACTTACATTGTCTTCTTAACCTTTGGTTTAATGAAGGTACATAGTTACCTGGATGATCTTGTGATATCAGGTTACATACATAATCTTGTGACCAAATGGGTGGTCTCCTCTCTCTAGTGGGCCTTTTATCAGCTTGGTGACCAAGACTAAACTCACCATTTGTTCTGGTCTGTGCTTCAGATGCATCACCATGTGCTGCTGTCGCTTCAGATGCATCACCATGTGCTGCTGTCTGATTTTTGTAATGCTCTGACCTAATTCCTTGCTGTTCTGAGTCACCATCAAACCAAAAAATGTCACTATTGCTGGCAGCAGGCTTGTCTACTCCCCCTGGCTGAGAACTCAGCGCTTCTTTGAAAGGGAACCTGTCTTCAACAAACTTGACATGTCTACTTACAAGGAGGCTTTTATTTTTAAGGTTATAAAGGATAAATCCCTTTTGGTTAGATGGGTATCCCAAAAATGCACAAGGGAAGGATTTCGGTTGTAATTTATCATTAGTAGTCAAATCTGTTGCATAGGCAAGGCATCCAAAAACTTTAAGGTGAGAGTAATCAGCCACAGTATCATAAACGAGTTCATATGGAGTTTTAAAGTCTAAAATTCTGGATGGAATCCGATTAATTATATAGGCTGCAGTTTTCACACACTCTCCCCAGTATCTTATAGGAATATGTGATTGAATCATTAGGCTTCTAGCAACCTGCATGAGTGTCCTATGTTTCCTCTCAACTATACCATTCTGCTCTGGGGTGTATGCACATGAAGTCTCATGATGAATTCCTTTCTTCAAGAAGAACTCTTTTAATGTGTTATTGACAAATTCTAAACCGTTATCACTACGAACTCTTTTAACATGAGTGGAAAACTGGTTTTGTATGTATGCAATAAAATTTTGAACATGGCTAGCCGTGTCTAATTTCTGTCTCATTAAATAAAGCCAAGTTGCTCTAGAAAAGTCATCCACTATTGTGAGGAAGTATCGAAAACCTGAATGTGTAGGGATCCGATATGGTCCCCATACATCCATATGCAAAAGTTCAAAAGCCATTTTGGTTTTAATGCAACTGGGGGTAAAGGGTAGTTTAGTTTGTTTAGACTGAAAACACACATCACAACTATTGTGCAAACAAGTAGTTTTATCATTCAACACATGTAAATGTCGCAATACAGATATTGGAGCATGTCCTAGTCTACGGTGTAACAAACATACATCCACATCCTTATTTCCTTTAGAACATTCATTGGCTAAGTTTATTACATCGTTCTGTTTACATTGCAGCACATATAGTCCTTCAATCAGCTTACCAGTCCCCTTCAGTTTGCCACCCTGAAGGCCCTGTATCAAACAAAGGTTAGGAAAAAAGGCCACCACACATCGTTGTTCCTCAGTCAATTTCGATACAGATATCAAATTAAATTTAAGCATAGGGGCATATAACACACCATACAACGTAATACCATTAGAGAATTTAACAGTCCCTATGTGAGTTACATGTACCTTATCCCCATTTGGAATTTTGATTGTTTTAATTGGTCCTGTGTAAGTCTTATAATTGTCCAACAAGGATAAATCACTAACAAGATGTGTGGTTGCTCCCGAATCAATAACCCATGTAAGACATATGATGTTATGAGTAGGAGGAATCAAACCTGTACCTGTTAGAGCATGTGCACCATCGTCAGCATCCTTCTTCAAAAGTTCAAGCAATCTCTCGTATTGCTCTTGTGTAAAGGATGGTGAAATCATATTTGCTGAGTGCATAGCCTTCTCTGTATCCTTGGTGTTTTCTGTGGTCTGCTGAGTGATTCCTCCTTCTTGAGATTGCCTCCCTTTTTGTCCCTTGAAATCAGTGGGATAGCCTATGAGCTGATAACAATTTTCTTTTGTGTGTCCTCTCTTTTTACAGTGAGAACAATCCAGAGGAGAGCCGCTTCGACCTCTTCCTCTTCCACGCCCTCTCCCCCTGGCTGCCATGGCCACACCTTCGGTTGGTCCAATGCGTACTGAACCAGCAATGGCTCTCTGAGCCTCATCCTCTGCAACCATGGCAAAAGCTTGATTCACAGCGGGGAGGGGAGACATTAGAAGGATCTGACTTCTTGCAACGTGATAGGTATTGTTCAAACCCATAAAAAACTGGAGTAACTTTTGTTGCTGCACCAAATCGCCTTGAATTTTGGATGCCCCGCATCTGCAACAATTGCACGCAGGGCCTACAGCAACGAGAGAAGACTGTTCTTCCCATAACTCCTTCAATCTGGAATAATATGCAGCAATTGACATATCACCTTGCTGCAACGAGTTGATCTCATGATGAATAGCAAATATACGAGATCCCGTAGCTTTGTCGAACCTCTCTCTAAGGTCGACCCAGACCAGATGCGCATCGTTGTAATACACAACACCATTCGCAAGTTCTCGGGACAATGAATTTAAGATCTAAGATAATACAACAGCATTACAACGGTCCCATTGACCCTCAAGAGCCTTACCGTACGTCTCTTTTGTGCAAGATCCGTCGATGAATCCGAGTTTCAATTTTCCCCGGAGCGCAATCTTCATAGCTTTGCTCCACACAGAGTAATTTTCATTTCCGGTGAGCACCTGAGGTATAATCGCCGTCCCTTGAGTGTCCGACGGATGCAAGAATAACGGATGTGTGAAATCCACAGTAATTGGTGTCATGGCAGATCCGACCCCTGATTCACCCATCGCAATTTCTTGGCCTGTCGATGTGCCCAAGGGAGATGAAGCCAGAAAGATGAAAGGCGAAACGCACGAGCTCAAGAGAGGCACGAAAGGGAGACTAGACTGGAACTATCTAATTCTTGGAACCCAACAGCGAACTGGATCAGTTTCTTGAAAAAAGGATGGATCACTACCCGACCCGGCGGCTCTGATACCATGTAAACTGTATGGATGGCCCAGAAACAATGAACTTCTTATTAATGAATATGGGTAGCGTCCATACATATTATGCTCCTGGGCCTCCTTTTATATGCACCTGTATGAGCATTTAAGGATACTTAAGTCCCACACCGTCTGTGCATACAAGCAAGTAATAATGCAGAATTCAAACACCTATTGACCCACTGATAATAATATTTACAATTTACATTATATATTCTCCACACTATCGATATAGCCCCATGGGAAAAAGAAAATGTATGTAACTCAAAGCAAACTAGACCTCGCCATTGCATACCAATCCCAAATACCGATTTTGAGGCCCAGCGTCTATTCCAGAAGAGCGAATCTCACTGTAAAATTCCAAGACATTTATGGCTTCAGAGTAGAAGGGAATGTAGATGATGTGAATGTGTTGAATGAGGTACGAGAGAAGGTGAGGCAACAGGGAAGGGTATGGTGGGCAATGGAAGCACACAAAGGTGCAAATTGGTATTTGAATACTACCATAGGCGAAGGAAGTGCCCTTAAGAGTTCTTTGAAATTCTCTACACTTGCTAATGCCATCACTCTGAAGAAGTTGATTAGGAAAGGAATTCCCCCAAGTCTACGGCATAAGGTCTGGTTTTCAATGTCTGGGGCTGCCAAGAAAAAGTCCACCGTGCCGGAGAGTTATTATGATGATTTGACCAAAGCAGTTGAGGGGAAGGTCACCGCCGCCACCAGACAGATCGATCATGTGAGTGTCTCTGCCCTGCTTGTATAAATTGATTCTTACTATGATATCTATGATAATATTTCAAGCATTGAAACTTTAAACACATGAGATGGCTTTGCAAAAGGAACTACCATCAAAGTTATCAAATGTGACTGCATACATCTTTATAGGTTATTGATCTGATTATTTGAGAACGATATGAACTTGTATCCATATGACTGTGATAAGTGAATTTCTTCTGCTTCTTTGAATCATGGTTCATGCCTACTTACAGGACCTGCCACGAACTTTCCCTGGTCACCCATGGTTGGACACTACAGAAGGACATGCTGCTCCTAGGCGTGTTCTTGTCGGGTATTGTCAGGTTAGTTTGGTACTCTGCCTCACTGCCCTGTGTTCTCTAAATATCTGGCTTTCTTTCAAGTCTTAAATATGAAACCAAAAAAAAAAAAATGAAAATGCTTTGATAGTTTGTTCTGATTTTGTACGGGTAACAAAGATAGAAATAATGCTTGTTTTGCTTTGATCACAGATAGTGCATACATACATGAAAACATTGTCCCTTAAGTTATTAACTCATAATATTATTGCAGGGGCTAAATTATGTTGCAGAATTATTGTTGCTTGTCATGAAAACAGAGGAGGATTCATTTTGGATGCTGGCAGTGCTATTGGAAAATGTTTAGTTAATGATTGCTACACAAACAACTTATCAGGATGCCATGTTGAACAAAGAGGGTTTAAAGATTTGCTTGCTAAAAAGTGCCCGAGGTAATTTCAATTTGATGACTTAACACTGTAATTCGTTTGCTTCTTCAGCATCTTCTGAAAACTGGTGAGATTAACATGCAGGATGGCGGCTCATTTGGAAGCTTTGGAGTTTGATATTTCCCTAGTTGCCACTGAGTGGTTCCTTTGCCTCTTCTCAAAGAGTTTACCTTCAGAGGTTAGAATGTTGCTTCAATTATTTATCAGGAAAAACTTATCTTGGTCATTGATAAATTAGTGGACTTTCATTTTGGTCCCCTTTCTCAATCATTGAATTGTTTGCAATGCCATCCTTTCATCCCATATCCATCCAAAATGTGACATTAAAACTAACTTCAATGCAATAGCCTATAAGGTAGACTATTAAATTTTGGATGGAAACAGGACAAAATGGCAATATTGCAACCATTTTAATTATAGAAGAATATACATCGAAAGATATGATCAACCTATTTTTTCTGGACCAAAATAGGATTTTCCCACCCTCTTTTTTCTCCTCATTTTCAACACTTTCCCCTTGTTAATATTCCTTCCATGGGATATCTTAGACTACTTTGCGAGTGTGGGATGTCATGTTTTACGAGGGGGCGAAGGTTATGTTTAATGTGGCTTTGGCAATCTTTAAGGTATTAACACTATCTCGCCTCTATGTTTTTAGCATCATGTAAGTTATTTCTCTCTGGAACACAAATATAGCTAAATATGCGCTATGAAAGAAGGGGTGTTTGACATTGACATAATGTCCAATTGTAGATGAAGGAAGACGAGTTGCTTCTTACACATCATGTTGGTGAGGTAATTGATATTCTGCAGAGGACAACCCATCATATGACTCATTCTGTATATCAACACAAATTCACATTTTAACTTTCTTTTCCCATCCATTCATAGCTTTAAACATTTTCAGCATATATAACAAATAAAGCAGATCAATATGTACAGAAATTTAAGATTATTACAGCATTCTCATAGCCCTTCAAAATTTAGAATTTCGATCAATGTATGAACTATACATAATTTTGGAGCTGGGCAACATGATCTATAGCATCAAATGAAAAATGTTTTTGAGCGAATAACATAAATTTTTGTGCATACAAAAAATGGATAAATTTCTGTTCAAGATTATAAATAATATCATATAAAATATCATATTACTATACCAGCTATGGACACAAAAAGTCGATGTCTTTCCATTTTCTTGAAGTGAATAATAGATAATTATTGAATTTTGAAGTTATGAATTTGCTGAACTTTGTTTTGGAAACAGGAATGCTTGTACATATAACAAATAATCAAAACTAACAAGTAAGTGTACAAACTTTAGATCCCTATGATTTGTTCATAAGCTCAAGAATGAATCAACAATTAATGCCTGGAAGTAGGAACAAAGATTTTTTTTTTTCCTTTTTTAGCCTAAATGATAAGTTGGTATTTTGTTCAAGTATTTTTTGTTTTAGGAGCACGTTACAGTTTTGATTATTTGATGATCCAAAAAATGCATTAAGCTTCTTAGATTCCCCTAACATTATTTTTTTAGTCTTAAAACAGAAATATTTTGAGAGCATTCTATGGACAAATTTTACATTGGTGAATGGTAATAGAGAATTTGTTTGTGTTTGAAAGGGGTTCAGTATGTTCATTTTTTTAAAGAAACATGTTTTTAAAAAAAACAACATGCATAATGAATAGAGTGAATTTTCTAATGATGAATTCATATAATTTTGTAATGCAATATTATATATTAGATGTAAAGAAGGAAATAGTGGGAGGGATGATAAAAAGGGAAATACCTGTGGCATCAGTGGAAGTGATGAGTATGGCATCCAGTGCTGCCCCTTTCCCTTCACCTCCCGTATTAAGATATATTAATTTGTCCCCTCCAATAAAGAAAAATTAAAGGCTTTGTAATTTTTATCAAAGTCTCACTGCTTGAGTGCTTGCCAGTTTGGTGTCAACTTAACATGTATAGTTTGTTTTCATTCACATATACTAAACAATTGAGAAAGAGATGTACATCACCAAAATCAATTTTAAAGTTGAAAAACGAACTATAATAATAACATACAAAATAGCCATGATGTTAGGTTGATAATTAGTACTAACATATACAGAGGTATTTAATAAATTAATTGTGTTTAAAATTTGGCATTATTCCAAGCCAAAATTTGAGCATTCATTTATTTTGACTGGCCAAAGGTATTTTGTGATCTCCAACTTCGACCCTACGCAGAAGTCAGTGAGGCTAGCCAAATTTTCAACTTTTATGGTTTTCAGATTTGGAACCAAAATTTGTTGAGTAGCAACAATGCCTCATTCATTTTTATGGGGAACTAGTTCCTCTAGTTGCTCTGCCTCTTATACTTCCATGTGTCTAGGTTTAGTTGTGAAAGCATTCCAAAACTGTTGCTATGCTTAAAAGGTAACCACTAATGTTCTAGTTTTGAGGCAAAGAGTTACATTAAAAAAGAGAAATGCGGGAGTATTAATAAAATTATGTGCGCAGGTTGAAGGGAGTTGTGTTGAATTTCTTTCAAAACTATGTCAATTAATTTTGGGCATGAATTGTAGACTATCACGAACAATTGGACCAACAACGAGACCACGAGCAATCTACAAGAACTGAAATGGATGATCAGAGTTGCGTCTGAGGGCACTATCCTATAGAGTTATTCCACGACCACCGGCAGAGAGGAAGCGACACTCCCCAGGATTAAACACATCCCTCTTGATTATATCAGGGCAACAGAACTGACCGAAGATAATGGTAACAACAGCCAGAAAATATCATGTAGAGAAGAAGAGATTAGAACGCAAGGTACTGAGCATTCCGTCTGTGTCCCTTTTATAGGCACGTTTCACGAAGAGTCATCGGTCACAATACAACTTGGACAATACGTCCCATGAGACAGGATAGCCACCGCCAAATAGACAAGTCTGCGCGTTGACAACGAATAGGGCGTTTGTTGGCAACTTTCAGCCACGAAGGGTCACGAATTTTAAACCCCAAAATATAGCGACTTTTCGGCAAGCCCAAATATATTATTATTTTTATTATCTAAAAATAATATTTCCGATGAGCAAAAATATTTTACAAAAAGTACCGGTACCACGTATTTATTCACGCTCAGGGGGGGGGGGTTCGCTGAATTTCAATGACGTTTTCCTTCCGTTGGCTCGTTGTTGTGTGCATGAACTCACCACTCTTCTAGGCATTTTTACAAGCCCAAGATAACATAGTGATAAATATAGGCTAGTGCTCTCTTATTCCCAAGCAATGTGGGACTAGCTTCTTTGACACACCCACTCAAATACTCATATTTTACAACATGAATCTATTTTGAGTTTTTGAAGGTATGGGCAATTAACTTGAACTTTTCCTGAAGTAAGTAAGAGGCAGCATTTTTGCAAGTTTTATGGTTTCTATATCTGCAAGTACAATTTCTGGAGTATCAACAGCGCCCCCTTCACTTTGATGTGGAAAAAAAAAAGAAAGAATTAAAGTTGCTTCTGTTGATGAGTAGCCTCTAACACTTGTATGCATCTTAATTTCGGAACCACAATTTCTTTTTTATTGTTAGATCTACAGAGTATAACAAATCAAGGTTTTAGGATTTTTTTCTTGTTACGTGTGTAAATGGTCTATTAAATATTGTAAGTGTATATTGTCATAATCAAGTAATAATACAGAAGTGAGTAGAGTATCGTTCCCACGAGGATTAATCCCTAAGTACTAAAATGAGTAATTTTAACTCTATTTAGTCGATCGATTAGTTGGTGATTAAGATTACAAAATTAAAAGTGATTAAATATAAATGCAAATGATATGAAAGCAACTATGAGAAAAAGCGTAGGGGTCAGATTTCACTTAGCAAATTCCGGATTGAATCACCTATATATTCTAGTCCAATTTATTCCACATAATTGATAGTCAAGTTTTCCTAATTTAATTACAAGCCTCTTCCAAGGTCAAACAATTCTATAATTAATTGCTAATCCAATATATTCCTATATGAATTTAAGCAATTAATCATGCATTAAGATTTATGAAATTCATTAAGATTATACAAGTCATACAAGATTTATGGAACTCATTCCTAGATTTTATATGCAAGTCATGGTTTTAATTATATGATCTATACACATACATATTGAAATCATTTAAAAGGTCACTACTACAAAAAGTAAAGTTGTGGCGCTTATAATTGCATTAGCTGTGGCGCTAGAGAAGTGTCACATATTTGGATGCCACTAAAAAAAGCTGTGGCGCTTGGAAGCGCCACAACATTTTAAAATTTTTTTTAAAAAAATACCCTCCTGTGGCGCTTGGTGGAGGAAGTGCCACAGGAAGGGGGTCTCCTGTGGCGCTTGCGTCAGCAAGTGCCACAGGAGGGGGGAACTACTGTGGCGCTTACGTCAGCAAGCGCCACAGGAGACCCCCTCCTGTGGCACTTCCTCTAACAAGCGCCACAGGAGGGTCCTTTTTTTTTTTTTTAATAATCTTTCTTTCTTTCTTGTGGCCATTTTTTATGCTTCCTGATTGTGAAGCTTTATATAAAATGAGTGGCTTTCGCACCTATTTATCAACTCCACAAATTATCAATCTTTCTATTTTATATTTCAACCTATTATATATATATATATATATATAATTTTCACATTTAAAATTCAAGTTCCCCAACAAAAATGTTCTTACAAAATAATATATTTATTGTCATTTCCCCAACAATAATGTTCTTACATTAATACTCTCCAAAGCTAACATAAAAAATATCACAATACAAGAACTTGATATGTGAACACAGTACATCAACAACTAATTAAGTAAATTAAAAGATTACTAAAAAACGCAAGCTTGTCGGCCAAAAAATTTAAACAAAGCAAAAAGGCAAATGAAACAAGCTAGGTTTTCACTCTTTCCTATTAAATTAGGAACAAAAAGGCAAACGTTATATGACAGTTTATCTTGACTAAAAAAAATTTAAACAAAGCAAGCTAAAATGAAACATTCTTCTTCTTACAAATCTATTAATTGACCAGCGCAGGGAGTGGGGGACCACGTTGATGACGCTATCTTGAGTGACGAGGATGAGCAAATGTGAGTTGTGGAGTGGAGTGGGGATCAAATGGAGTGGGGTTCAAAAGAGGAAGAGAGACAGAGAGTATGAAGAAAAGGAAACAACTAGGGAGAGGAGTGGGGACGGACGAAAAAAAAATGGAAAAAGGGATAAGAGAATTTAATGAAGAAGACGAGTGTGTATGTTTGTTGTGCAAGAGAAAGTGATATCTTTTACAGGGGGAGGGGTGTCAACGCGAGCTGAGGAAGAGGGAATAAAAAGGAAAAAGGGAGGGAAAAGATAAAAAGTAAAGTTAAATGAGGGAAATTTGATTGACGGGAGAGTTGAAAATTCACATCCAGCCAATTGTGACATTTCTTTAAAGAAGTGCCACAGCTGCCTTTTTTTTTCTTTTTCTATTTTTTTTTTAAATTTTGGGCACCAAGGGTGGCCCCTGCCATGGCAGGCGCCACCCTTAGGTAGAGACCAGCTGTGGCGCCTGGTAGACAGCTGAGTCAGTTGGGCCAACTGTGGCACCTGCCCTGACAGGCGCCACAGTTGGCCCCACTAGTCCCCAAAATTTTAAAAAAATTAAATAGAAAAAGAAAAAAAAGGGGCAGCTGTGGCAGTTCTTTAAAGAAGTACCACAAAATGTGCGCCATCTTTCAACCATTTTGTAGTAGTGGGTGGCCAATCAATCAAAAGCATTAAGAACAATAATTAAAACTCAATAATGAAGGAAAAATTAAAACTAGATTTAATAAGTTAAGATTCAATCCGTCATTAGTAAGCTACATCGTCACCCTAGGAAGATAGAAATTTAACACATGATGAAATTAAAAACAAAACCAAAATAAATTAACATTACATAAAACTTAATTATTAAATTCTAAAATTTAAATATACAATAACTAGATGCATGAAAATGGAGAAAATCTAGTCATTCTTTTAGGAGGTAAAACCTTCTATATAGGTGACAACCTATACTGTCCATAAAGGAGGACTACCTAAGCCTTCCATGTAGGAGGCATGTAGGAATTAAATACAATGCATGAAACTACTTTAAGATGGTGTATGTGGAGAAAAGAGGAAAGTAATGGATATCAAATGGTTGTTTCAAATGTGAAGGAGATGGTGGCTATATATAGGGAAGAATGGAGTAGGGTAGATGAAGTGGTAGATAAAATGTGATAGATGAAAGGGAATATGAAGTGGTAGATAGAATGTGGTAGATGAAGTATTAGATGAAAAGGAAGATGAAGTGATAGATAGAATGTGGTAGATGAAGTAGTAGATGAAAATGAAGATGAAGCGGTAGATGGAATGGTAGATGATTCCCGCTCTCAACTTCCAAGCAACATTCAAAACCCTTGGAGATAGAACTGAGTTTTGGTCTCTACATAAAAGTTGTAAAGCTTTTTCTTAGCTTTTTATCCATATATAGAACGTCTCAATCCGACATCTAGAACTCCAGATATTACCTAAAAACTGAAGAAGGTCTAATTTAGTATTTTTCAAGAAATTCTATTTCATGCCAAAATCATTATTTATTTATTTATTAATTACAACCAAATTTATTAAATTGAGCTCAAATATCATCCATAAAATCATCATATAAGAAAAAATAAATATGCAAATATTTTACTTATCAAATTCCCTCACACTTAGCTCTTGGACGTCCTCGGGTAAGGAGTGACTAATTAGTGCTAACAAAATTAGAAGTGTCAAGTCATAAGCAAGAATACAATTGAAAAATAAAGAGATCTTAGTATTCATGAATCAATGAAAATATAAACTAATAATTTTATTTGAAAATGAATAAATGAAAATATAAACTAATAATTTTATTTGAAAATGAAAAAACTGAGTTTGTAATTGTGACTCATTCTCCCAATCTCTCAAGTGTTTAAGGGTAAGTGTTTCGCTTGAATTCAACCGAAAAAATTGCACTACCATACGCTTGCTAAAAATCTCAATCTCCATTACCCAATTCACATGTATAATTCAAATCAAAAGGACTTATTAAGGGTTATAACGAGATTAAGGTAAAAGGAATGTAAAACATGATATGAAGGGCTAAAGAAATAGAAAAATTGAAAAATGGGCTACTTATGAATAAATTTATTTCATCACAACATCCCACAATACTTAATAATTTTTTTTTGTTTTTTTTTTCTTTCTCTGTTTTTTTTACCACTCCTCCCCCAACTTAAAGCAGACATTGTCCCCAATGTCTTCTAGGACATAGAGATTTTTTATTTTTTTGCAATATTCTACAACTCTAAAGTTGATGATATATACACCCCCATACTTCAAAAGCCCATTTCACAAAAATTTCAAATGCTCTGCTAATCTTTCGAATTAGGTAAAAACACTTGATATATCATTAAAAAACATGTTAATGGGTTGAGAACAAAGAAACAGTCAATTAGGCTCAAAGGGGCTTATCAACGATATAATTGCAAGGTTGGCTGTTTGGCTCTAGCTAAAAAAATGAATGCCTCGATCATTTTTTAATGTGTATGTCAGATGTAATTTCAACCAGATTTAAAGCAAGTTCTAGAATGAGAACTTAATAGGTGAATATCACACACAAGAGAAACAATTATTATAGGCTCAAAAGCTCACGGTTAGGGGTTTTCAAACTCAGCTCATTCAATTTCAAAATTCATCACCAATTGCAATAATCAGTTGTTCATTCATACTATGATATCTCTAAATTCAATTGATCCATACTTAAAACTTATATACTTCTTAAGATCATTACATAGCACTCAAATATGATTTTTTTTGAAATTTTTTCTTAAGAAGGAACAAAAACATGCAACTAATAAAATGCGTCTCAGAAATTAAGAATAACTCCTTCCTCTGCCATTTTTTTTCACACCCCATGCATCTAATGGTTTTCAACTAACTAACTTTTTTTTTTTTTCTGAAACACAAATACACAATAAAGTAAAACCAAAAGATTAAGAAAAGTTACAATCGAAGAGTGGTATCTAGATCCTGCTTTAGACTGCTATCTGAAGATTTCCTACCTATTTGCTTGACTAATAGATCTGGTTTAGGTTCATATATAGGTTTACAGTTGATCGAGCAGCTAATCAGCAGTTGGTGCAGAAATTATGGAATGACGAGTAGCTTGGGGTATAAATCATCTTTCCACAGCATGATCAAAAAATGACAACAGATTATCATAAAAACCATTAACATTTAACAATCCTAATGGCTTTTTGTGATAGTTTAACTTAGCCCAATATACAACGCTAGAAATCACATCCAACGTCTCCAAACTACTGGGTAGAGCAATAAAAACTTGTGCATGATAGAACATTTGTCCCATTCTTTCAGGTAAGCTTGAAACCTGCAACTCTTATCCTAAGGAAAATATGTGATCTTCCAACTCCTTAATCCTTACACTTAAACCCTTACTTCCATTCATGGATGCAAAAATGACCACACTTCCCCTTAGGCCCTGGATGCCCCCCGTATACAAAGTTAATCTTTCTGGCAGCTAATGCAATTTCAAGTTCGTTTGCTGCTATGACGAACTCTCCATTCTTGCCCAAATAAGTTTAACCAAAAATGCAAATAGATGTAAATCTATATTTGTATGTGATACCCTTTTTCTCTTTCTTTCTCTCGGACCATTAGTGTTTACAATCAGAAGAATGCATATTTACAAGTGAAAGAGTACATATATATAACACTAAAACAACAACAACAAAATCATACAAATCAAGCATTTTTCAAAAAATTCTGAAAAACTTTTGACACGAATGGCCGGTGTAATTTGCATGAAGAAAAAGGGGAAAGAAAGTTAAAAGTTACTAAGAAGATAAGATATATTAGACAAAAGCTACTGAAAAGATAAGATAGATTAGACAAAAGCTACGGAAAAGAGAAGACGATTAGACGAAAGCATGATTATGTACAGTAGTTATGATTTTGGCTCACATCTTCCTCTGGTTTTATGTCCAGTAATGGCTTAAACGCTTTTTATGAATCGAAGATTTGCTTCCTATCCAGTTTTCTTATAAACTGGCAAACAAGGACTTTTAACGTCAGATTCCCAAGACAATAGCGCTCTTTTTCTCTGTTGAATATGTCCGCTAAATCAAGAATAATATGATGAATATCACCACTCGGATGCGTCTCAAGAGTTTGAATGATATCATCTTGTGACTTCTTACTCAGTCCATCCTTTATAAATTTAATTTTATCTTCTCGATTTATAGAAACCATACATTTACTCCTACAGCGCTGATCACAATTCCACCTTGCACATTTATGGCATACATTCATTCTTTTAGCTCTTCTCTTTTTGGAGTAAGAACTTTTTCTCATTCCTGGCAAAGGTTTAACAAATGATTTATGAATCTCACTTGCTAAACTTACCTTAGCTTCAATGATCCAATGTATGTCCACAAGAAGGCCTAAATGCTTGAATATCTTCATCCTTTCAAGTCGACTGTTATAGATATTCCTGAGCACATATTTGGGAAGAGTGGGGAACTTGTTCTTAAGCTTTACAAGAGATTCCTCCATGATAACTTAAAATGACACTGATGAAAACTAAAATTCTCAACCCAATGCAGTGTGTTTCTGTGAGTAAGAAAGAAAAATGAGAGAGTAAGAAAGAAGTTTTGGGTTGCCTCCCAAATAGTCGCACTTCTTTAACGTCTTTGGCTAGACAAAACCAAACCACTTAACTCTCTCTCTTTTTTTTAAATTTTTTTTAAAAACATTTACTAGAAGGAGAACTTACATGTTGGTCTCTCAAACGTGATGACAGTTTTCAAAGTATTGAGTGCACTGTCATTGTACTCTTTGAATGTTCTTGATTGTAACCACCAAAATGAAATACATCATCAGGGGTTACCATAAGTCCTGCAAAATCACAACAAAACATCCAATCAAACCTTGGGTTGCCACCCAAGTAGTGCTAAATTTATAGTCTTTAGCCAAACTTCCCAAACACAAACTACTAATCAAAAGTATCAAACACCATGATTACCTTGTCTTCATTTCTTTTCAAGAAACAATGGTTCAAACACAAGAAATGTTCAATCAAGGTAATTAATTGTACTTCTTTAATCATAGACAATTTTAGAGTACAATTATTTAATGAATTCAAATAAAGCACAACATGCATATATTTGCAAACAGATTTATGAGCTTCGAAAATTTTAGAGCATCCCACAAAATCCACTCGACTCTCATCAGTAAGATCAATATTTCAATATGAGAGACATGAACAACAACTTCTGGAACATCCACATTAACTTTAACATCAAAATGATAGGAATTAGGTTCTTCAACCGGAACCTCTTCTAGGCTGCACCTACTATCCTCTTCAAAAGTGATTTCAAGTTCCTTATCACATTCCATAAGAGCTAAGTTTCATTCAATTCCACATTCTCAACTTCCTCACAATAATCATCATTAACACAAGAAATTGTCATCATGCTTAAAGAATTATCTTGCCTCATAGTCTCAAGTGACGAAATAATTTGACTCACATATATATATTCTAATATTTTGGGCACTTGACTCAACTTTAGTGGCAATTTCCTTTTGCTCTCTAATAAATATGTATGTTGATTCCACAAACTTCTCACATAATCTGTCTGAACTGGTAGATAGAATGTGGTAGATGAAAAGGAAGATGAAGTGGTAGATGGAATGCGATAGATGATTCCCCCTCTCAACTTCCAAGCAAAATTCGAAACCCTTGGAGATAGAACTGGATTTTGGTCTCAACATAAAAGTTGTAAAGCTCTTTCTTAGCTTTTTATCCATATATAGAACGTCCCAATCCAACATCTAGAGCTCCATATATTACCTGAAAACTGAAAAAGGGCTAATTTAGTATTTTTCAAGAAATTCTATTTTATGCTAAAATTATTATTTATTTATTAATTACACCCAAATTTATTAAATTAAGCTCAATATCATCCACAAAATCATCATATAAAGAAAAATAAATATGGAAATATTTTACTTATCACTTCTCTATAAAATTCAACAATTTCCTCTCCTCATTTTTCTCCATTCCACCTTAAAATAAAACTGTTTAATGCAGGAATTATTTCCCTACATGTCAACTGCATCATCAAAATTTTTTTTAAAAAAGTTTCTTTCGGTTCTACTTAGCACTTCTTGAACACGTTTCTACATTACGTCTTGTACTCGAAACTTCCCACTTAAAGAAGTTTCCATACTACTAGACTACAAGACTATATGCTAAATCCTGTTGTTCATTTTGGATAACTAGTTGTAAATATCATATAACTAAGGAGTGAAAATAAGGTAAGCATACAAAACGAAAAGGGTACAATAAAAACCAAATCAGCAGTAGCCAAAGAAGATCACTATTAATTGCAAACAATTCTACATTTGATTGTAACAAAATTTAGGTACGTAGCTTGAATTTGGAGGTGCAAAGGAAGGATGATTGATAACAGAGAAATGAAGCAAAGGCTTAATGTATAAGAATACGCCTTTTCCGTTATGTAGAGACTGAAATGAAAGATGAATCAGTTGATAACAAGTCGGAAATTAAATAATTGACTCAAGATTCATGCAGTAGTTGAAAACTTGACCATGCCAGAGTTTAATTTAAGAAAGAGGAACAACATTCCAAACCAAAAAAAAAAAAAAAAAAAGAAACAACATTATTAAAAGACACTCTATTTTATGGTGGTAATCAAAAGACATCATCTTTTTCATTTTGCTTAATGGACACATGGGCGGTCCCAATTATTTAATTTCCATTGTACTTCCTTTCCTTATAATTACCAAATACACTTCAAAGATCTCAATACTTGAAGAATTTGAAATCACAAAGTTTTACAATGCAATCACAAATCTCTAACTAATAACACACATCTGACATACGTATAATAATGCTTTCCCTTGCTTTCATCTCTGCTTTTTTTCCTTTGTTGATCTCCATTACATGACTCATTCTGTATATCAACACAAATTCACATTTTAACTTTCTTTTCCCATCCATTCATAACTTTAAACATTTTGAGCATATATAACAAATAAAGCAGATCAATATGTCCAGGGATTTAAGATTATTACAGCATTCTCATAACCCTTCTAAATTTAAAATTTCGATCAATGTATGAACTATACATAATTTTGGATCTGGGCAACATGATCTATATAGCATCAAATGAAAAATGTTTTTGACCGAATAACATAAAGTTTTGTGCATACAAAAAAATGGATAAATTTCTGTGCATACAAAAAATGGACAAATTTCTGTTCAAGATTATAAATGATATCATTTAAAATATCATATTATTGTACCTGCTGTGAACACAAAAATATAATTTTTTTTTTCTTTTTTTGACCTAAATGATAAGTTGGTATCTTGTTCAAGTATTTTTGCTTTAGAAGCGTATTACAATTTTGATTATTTGATGATCCAAAAAATGCACTAAGCTTCTTAGATTCCTCTAATATTTTAGATGGATAAATGGCAATAGAGACTCTATTTGAAAGGGGTTCAGTATGTTCATTTTTGTAAAGAAACATGTGTTTTGTAAAAAAGAACATATGTAATGAATAGAGTGAATTTTGTAATGATGCATTCATATAATTTTGTAATGCAATATTATATATCAGATGTAAAGAAGGAAATAGTGGGAGCATAATAAAAAGGGAAATACCTGTGGCTTCCGTGGAAGTGATGACCTCCACAAGGGAGCAGGAAAAATTTGGGCATTCATTTATTTATTGCTCATGAAGGTATGGAACATTTAATTTGAGTCCCTTGCCGAAATGAGTGAGTGCTGACAATTTTAAAAGTTTCAATGTGTTTAGATTTGAAAGCTCAACTTGTTGCATATCAGCAATTCCTTGATCACTTGTATTATGTGAAAAGAGTTTCTCCATTTGTGCATATTCATCGATGATCAGGGCATTCGCAAACTCCCCACTTAATTAATCACCAAATACACTTTAAAGGTCTCAATATCTGCTTAAGAATTTGAAATCACAAAGTTTTACAATCTTCCAACCACAAATCTCTTAACTAATAAGATGCATCTTCTATGCGTGTAATTAATAGTGCTTTCCGCTACCTTCTCTTCCATCTGCTATTTTCCTTTGTTGCTCTCCATCATCTGACTCATCTGCATGTATATGGACACAAATTCACACTTCAACTTACATCTTTTCCCCATCCATATATAGCTTTAATTTAAAACTTTTCAGCATGACAAATAAAACATATCAGCACAATTATGTTAGGAATTTAACATTATAGCATGCTCAAGACCTTTTCAGATTTATGATTTCAATCTATCTATGAAGTATACATAATTTTGGAGGGCAACGAAATATACAACATCAAAAGAATTTTTTTTGAGAGAATAAAATAATTTTTTTTGTATACCAAAAAAATTAATTTCAGATATCTATGATTTGATCATAAGCTCCAGAATGAGTCAACAAGCTAGTAATTCAAGGAAGCAGGAACATTTTTTTTTCCTTTTACTTTTGCCTATCAAAATAGGGAACAACTTATATGATGCAATGTTTTGATTTGTCACTAAAAAAAAAATTTAATAGTTGAAAATTGTTGCCTATTATATACTTTAGGGAACAATTGTCATTTCTTACTAAATATTTACTGCATTTTGATTCTGTATAACAACTAATTAGAACTAAGAAGTAACTCTACGATGTTTAGTTAGATCTCTATGATTTGATCATAAGCCAAAGAACAAATCAACAAGTAATACCAGAAAGTAGGAACAAAGATTTTTTCCCCTTTCTGGCCTGAATACTAGAAGCATAGGTCAGCAAATTTTTTATTTACGACGATAAGTTGTTGCTTCGTCCAAGTTTTTTTTCTTTTTTTTTTTAAAAAAAAAATCAAAAAAGAGTATTTTACATTTTTTATTATTTGATGATCTGAAAAACTTGTTGAGTGTCTTAGATTTCACTAACATTATTTTTGTAATCTTAAAACAGAAATTTTTTTACTAATGTTCCATGTACAGATTTTGAAGTTTGTAATAGGGACTGCTAGAAAAGAGCTCTGTACGTTGACATTTTTTTTAAAAAAAAATTGTTTTATAAAAAAATGCATATATCAAATAGAGCAAACTTCGTAATATTTGATCCATCTGTTTATTTTTTTTAACGGATTACTACACTTAAATAAGGAAATAGTGGGAGCAATATGATAAATAGTTGACTATATACCTGTGCGTCCGCTTCTTCCAGATGCCTTTTTCCTTCATTGCTCATCATCATATTGTCTTCTTCTTCTCCTCCATCCAAAGCTTTAAACATTTTCAGCATAACAAACAAAGCATATCAGAACGATAATACGTCCAAAATTTAAGATAAAAGCATGCTCAGAACCTTTTCAGATTGTGAATTACAATCGATATATGAAGCATACATGATTTTGGAGGGCCATAAAATAAACAACATCAAAAGAAACTTTTGAGAGAATAAAATAAAAAAAATTTCGCATACCAAAAAATTAAATTTTAGATATCTATGATTTGATCATAAGCTCAAGAATGAGTCAACAAGTAATACAAGGAAGCAGGAACAATTGTTTTCTGTTTTTGACCAGAATACTACAAGCACAGAGATTAGCAATATGCAAAAATTTTAGGTTTGTAACTGATATGACTCTGCTGGAAAGGAGCTCTGATTTGTATGTTCACATTTTTTGACAATCTGTTTTATAAAAAAACAGAACAAACATGATGAACAGAGTAAATGTGGTAATATTTGATCCATTATTTGTATATTTTTGTATTGCATTGGTATTATGTCAATAAGGGAATAGTGGGAGAATGAATGATAAATAGATAAATACCTGTGGTTTGGGAGGAAGTGGGTTGATGGAAGGAGAAGTTAAAATTTGGGCATTCATTTATTTCCTCCTCTTCAAGTTCTGGGGCTTTTAAGTTGTGGAGTCGTCCCTTGCAGAAGTGAGTGAGTGCTGGTAATTTTGAAAGTTTTAATGTGCATAGATTTGGAAACTCAATTTGTTGCACATTGGTAGTTTCTTGATCACTTGTATTATGTGAAAAGAGCTCCTCTATTTGTGCAGCCTCTGATACCTCTATTCTATATAGTTGTGGAAGAAGCATTTCAACTGGTGTAGCTGTCCTGAAAAGGCACTTCAACTTGTGGCACCCCTTCACTGTTATGCTAAACAATTTTGGAAAAGGTGACTGATAATGTATATTAGAGTTGGATACTTCCTCTGATGACTTTTGCATAATTTCCTCTACTTGCTCACATTCTATTATATCCAAGAATCTCAACTGTGGGAGGCTTCCCCAAATAGACATGGATAATATAAATTTCACTTTTCCACATCCTTTCACTGTGAACCATCGAAGATAGTGGAAGCTTAGATTTTGGAAGGAAATGAAAGCCTTGCATACAAAACTTAGCTCACTTAGTTCTTGCAACTCTAATTCCTCTAAAGTCAATTGTGTCGGATACAAATATGGAAGTTGATGAAGCAGTTGGTTGACGTTGCTGTTGGCATCAATCTCTGCACCTTCCTATACATGTAAAACACAAATAATATAATGAACTCAAAGAAAGAAAGAAAGGAAGGAAGAGCCTAAAGTTATGAAGACATTTAAATGATTACCACTTTATTCATTGTCTTGTCCAGGTGTTCAATAATATTAATAAAGTACAAGTGGTTCAAGGCTCTGGCTATGTGAAACAAACAAAACCAACATGATATATAAATGCAAATTACCTTTCCCTCTAAGTAAATCTCCATGCTCCATGTAGGTCCCATAATTGAAGAAAATTTTGGGCATTTTGACATGTGGATATGTTCAAGGTCCACTGAAGATAACTTGAAGCCTTTACAGACATCAACAAGACTTGGCAATTCCTTTAGGCTTATACCTCTCAAGTTTGGAAGCAGGATTTTGTTGACAGTGTCACTACTGCTGGCTTCACTAGTATGTCTGAAAAGCTCCTCTAACTCTTCACATTCTGATATCTCTATTTGGAATAAATGTGGAAACAATAGAGTGACAGAGGAGGTTGAGAAAAGAGACTTGAGCTTGCTGCAATGCTTGACCGTCAAATATTCCAATTTAGGTAAGGTGCTTGCGTGGAAGCCCTCTCCAAATACATATTCCAATTCATTACATCCAATTAATGTCAACCATTCAAGATGGACAAGGTTCAAAATATGTGAAGGAGCTCTCCATATCAACCACGCCTCTGACAGACTCCCTAACCTCAATTCTGTCAGTTTTGAACCCAAGAGCTGCATATACACAGACAATAAGAAAAACAAGCCCGATAAGATTCAATTAATTACTACCAATAATCTTTAAAAACATTTTGTGCTATAACTACCCTTTTTATGTTTCCATTTGAAATTTTCAATTCAATAACATGTAAACAACTCTTTATTATTCTTCTACCAAAAGTGACAGGTAGAAATTCTCATTTTACTTCACATAAAAATTTATATTTGAAATAAAAAATCGATCAATCAGCTATTATGATTTCAAATAGTTTGCCAAAGCAACAGAAAAAAAATTAGAATAATCATGTTTTACATATCTGAAAAGCATGATTATTCTTTCACACTGTTTCTTATAAAAAAAAATCAACAACAAAAAAAATAGAATAGTATTACATGTATTTAAGCCATATAAAGATTTAAAAATCTGGGAAATGAGCACATATTTTAGAACAGCCATATACATGTTACATACATATAGATACGCACATACATGATATTAGTTTTTAGGATTTTGAAACTCAAACTCGATTGCTGGTATTGAATTCGGTTAGTTTAAAATGAAGTGAATTGATTCATCTCTAGATCTAATTATTATTTTTAACTCAAAAGCAAAGTAATGAAAAATAGAATGGTGATTAAATGTGATGAGACAAAAATGATTGAAGAGTCAATGAAAATATGGTTGAACCAGGTCAACCTAATTATAATTAAAATAATATAATTCAATTAAAATATACAAAAATATTCATTTATTACTATGAAAAGTGTAGCATTCAAATAATAAGAATGCATTAATTTACAAGTAAATGGACCATTTATGTATAAACCACATATAATACAATAAAATAGAATCACTAAAGAACACATGACAGACAACTATTTTTTAACTAAAACAATAAAACAACAACAAAGCCTTTATCCCACTAGGTGGGGTCGGCTACATGGATCACATGACGCCATTGTGTTCTATTGAATTTTAACTAAAACAATGATGACATTTAATTTTCAGGCTCATTAAATGGAGAAAAAATATAAAGCCCAACTAGGCGAATTTGTGCAAAACTCCTAATCAGATCAGCTCAGAGATTAACTCACTTCTCTGGTTGCATTTTCATACCATGACTAAAAAAATCAAGACTCAGGGTGTGTTCGGATTAGCAATGATAAAGGTGAACTTTTTCAATGTAACTTTTGCAAACTTAACATCGGGTAAAAATCAAATTGTGTAATATGATTTATGTTTGGATTGGTTTTTATAAAAAAGTCAGTTTGACAAATTGAAATTTGTTTGGGTAAGTAATGGAAAAGCAAGTGTAAATGCAAAATGACAGAAAGGGCATGAGTTTTATTAAATATATATAATTTGATAATTGACATATTATTGGGAAAAATTTATAAATACTAAGAAACACTTAATTAGATATGTTTAATAGATAAAAATTTATATAAAATACAAATAATTAGAATTTTAAGTTTTTTTAACTAAATAATATTATATTATTAAAACTAGAACGAAATTTTTTTACCAAATTTTTTTCCAATAAATACTTCTTTACCAACTTAAATTTTAATATTATATGTCTCTTTCTTTCATTAAAATTTACAATTTTTTTTTGAGAAAAATCTAATTTTTATTAGAGAATACTATTTTTATTAAAATTATAATTAATAAAAAATACAAATTAAATAATATAATTATGATGTTAATTTGGCTTACTTTTATTTTTTATTTGTTTTATTTTATTGTTGATGAATTAAAAAATATGATAAAGGAATTGTTAAGGCCACCTGTATGAAGTAATAAAAAGAATGAAGGGGGAATTGGTCATTGTGTGTGGCAGTGAAGCGTAGCAGTGTGTGACAGTGAAGTGTAGCAAAAAAGAACACTCAATGGAAGAAGTTAAAAGCAAGTTGCTTAGGAAAATAAGTCGAGTTGAAGCCTGATTACTCATGCTGCCAATCCTAACATATAGATAGGCGAAAAGTTTTTTCCCCTTATGGTGGAAAATCCACTTTTACTTAATTGTGTGGATGTGAGACTCTTATTGATTCGAACCACTAAACATTGACTTGCAATTATTAAAAACAAGAAAATTAAATTAAAGAAAGCAAAATGATTAGTAAAGATGTGTGAGCACCTGGAGAAGGCGGTCGTTGGACAAGGATAAACCCTGACAAAAATCCTTGAGGCATACTCAATGTGAAGGATCAAAAAACCAAACGGTACGAAGAGAGAGAGAGAGAGAAGCTGTCTTTTGGAATTCGTGCCACTTTGATTTTCTTGATGGAGGTTCCCGGCGACCTTGCATTGCTGCCGGAGGGAGTTTCAGGATCTAAGGAGCATGATGGAGCTCCTCCCTTAGATCCGGAGCATCCAGGAAACACAATAAAGTGCAGGGATGCTTCTTTTACAAAGCCTAAGCTTGCCTACTCTTTCAAAGACTCACTTACAGGATTCAGGGGAGCAGAGTTCAATGGTATCTCCCATGGCGTCTCTAGTGTGGAAGATGTGGTCTTTCTTTCAGATTCCTTGAACCAGTCCTGGGATCTTCCCCAGCCTTCAGAAGAGATTAAAAACCTCATGGATGTCTATCCTACAATGGATATGTCCCAAGAAGATTTCAACCGATGGGCCAAACCTTGGAACAATGCTCTCATTGTCACTGTCTTGGGAGCAAGATTCAATTTCTTCAAGCTTAAGGATCATTTATGCAAAATTTGGCTGACAAGTAATTTTGATCTTATCGATCTTCCCAACAACTATTATGTTGTAAAATTAAAAGAACAAGATGGCTGGCAGCAGCACTATGCGAATATCCTTTTCGGAGGGCCTTGGTTGATAGCTCAACACTCAATTCTGGTGCAGAGGTGGTCTCCATATTTCAATCCATTCCATAATCCTCTGGGAAGGGTTGCAACTTGGATCCGCATTCCCCATGTGCCACTTCTGTGCTACAATAAGGAATGCCTGTGGAGGCTTGGAGATATGGTGGGGAAGACCCTCAAAGTGGACATAAACTCTTTGGAGAAGCTGGACCAGGACGAAGCAACAATCCGAAGGGGTCGTTATGCCAGGATTTGTGTTGAATTAAATTTGCAGAAAAAGCTGGTCCCTCGTGTTATCTCAGCTTCGGAGCTTTTCAATATTGAATATGAAGGCCTGAACCTTATTTGTTTCTCATGTGGCAGATACGGTCACAAGCATGAGCAGTGTCCTTGGAAATCACCTGAAAGCGCCCCCCATGCGCAGATTCCTTCTGGTTCTGTTAGTCAGGCACCTGTTCCACCGCCGGAGTCGTCGGGGACCTCCCTCCTGGCAAAAGATGAGGTGTTTGGGCTGTGGATGTTTGTGCGGTGGCCTGCCAAAGCGCGACCTTTGAGGAGTTATGAGGGCAGGCTCAGAGCTAGTGTCGGGAACTTTGCAGAAGGTAAAAGCAGCAAGGTCTTTGCAGAAGATAAGGGTATGGGGAGAGGGTCCCGTTTCGGCATGCTTGCTAGTGCGGATGAGGTAGGGTGTGAGTCTTCAGAGTTGCCTTTAGTTGCTGTGTTGGGGAAAGGAAAAGGAAAAGAAAAATCGGCGGTTGAGCCAAGGTTGGTAAAAGAGAAGCATCTCCACGTGAAGCATCTCCAAATTTCTGCAAAGGATAGCCAAATATGCGCTGGAAAGAATGTGTCAAGTGAGGAATCCGATGATATTAGGTATATTAAAAAGGGGGTACATGTGGGTCACCCTCGCTGGACTAAAGTAAAGACAAAAGGGGCTTATGGCAAGCCAAAGCTGTCGGTGGTGCACATTGAAGCCACCAAGCTAGACACGCACGGACCCACCACGCAAGGACCCTCCTCCACCAAGCACGGACCCTCCACCACGCACGGACCCCCCACCAAGCAAGACACGCACGGACCCTCCATCTCTCACGGACCCTCCACGCTCGGACCCTCCACGCACAACACGCACGTCATGCATGCAACCATGGGTGAATCAGCGGACAACACACACGGACCCACCAAGCACAACACTCACAACACGCATGCAACCAAGATGAAAGGTGCTGGAACGAGAATGCATAAATTGGTTAGAGGGAATTTAAATGATGGCGGGCCCCACCAAGATGGTTTGATTATTGTGGATACACTGACTGCATGCAATCTCTCAACCCCGGTGGAGCCCGATCCTCAAAAGGAAAAGGAAGAACGATTATGTGATGCCATGAGAACGTTGGGTGGTGCTGTTGGGAACGTGAAACAAAATGGGAATGCAAAAGAAGTCATCGCGTCTCACTCCCCTGATAATGCCAATAAGCAGACTTTATCTTCGGATCCTTTGTGCATGGAGGTGGTTCCGGGGATTGAAGAAAGCTCCACCAGAGACCTAAAAAATCAAGGTTCTGACGTGCTCCCCATTTCTCAATTGGAAGTTGTTGTCATGATGGGAGGGGACCCTCCGGACACGTAAGTCCCACGTTCCTATCTTTGCCTTTTGAATGTATTTTTTAAATATGAATGTTTCATCTTGGAATTGCCGAGGCGCGGGTGGTAGTGCGTTTCCTCGGATATTAAAAGATGTGGTTAAAAAATATGGAATTAACGTTATGTGCTTAATTGAGCCACGAATCAGTGGTGTTAGAGCCGATAAGGTTGTGAGGAAATTGGGTTTCAGTGATTGGTTGAGGATCGAAGCCACTGGGTTCGCTGGCGGTATTTGGGTGTTATGGAATAACTGTGAGCTTCAACTTGATTATGTATCCTCAAGCACCCAACTTCTTCACTGTAATATCTCTGCAAATAATAGCCTATGCCCCACTCTTGTCACATTTGTTTATGGTGATACTAGTGCTTTGAAGCGGAAGGATCTGTGGTCATCTCTGTCGAATATCCATCATACAGTGTCCACTCCATGGCTGGTACTAGGCGATTTCAATGCCATTCTTAGCCCCAATGATAAAATTGGTGGAGCTGACCCCATTCCTAGCTCTATGAATGATTAACAAAATTGTGTTGATTGCTGCAACCTTATTGAAGTTCCGATAGTGGGGGATAGATTCACTTGGGAAAAAACTGGGGTGAAGGAAAGACTGGATTGGGTTTTCTGTAATTTTGATTAGGAAATTCAAAATCCTCAGGCTAAAGCCTACCATAATCTCAAATTCAAGTCCGATCATCGAGTGATTGTTGTTTCTGATAAAAATAATATGGCTTGCGGCAAAAAGGATAATCGCTTCCTTTACCAGGCAGCATGGTGTATTGAAGATGGTTTCAGCGATGTAGTCAAACTAGCTTGGCAGGGAAGGAATTGGCTCCAGGGGAAACAGATGTTTGTTAGAGAGGCTTCAGACTGGAACTTTAGAGTGGTAGGGAATGTGGCAAAAAAAAAAGAGGGAGATCATCCGTAGACTGGAGGGCATTGATCGTGCCAGGGGTATCCAAGGTTCTCAAAATGGCCTCTTCAAGATTGAAAAACAACTCTGGCACATGTATCAAAAGATCGCTCTTCAAGAAGAATTGATCTGGTTTCAGAAATCTAGATGCAAGTGGCTTAGCGGGGGTGACCGGAATACGAAATTCTTTCACGCAAGCGTTCTGTCTAAAAGGAAAAGAGGTAAAATTGAAGCCTTACAGGACGGCAATGGACACTGGGTATATGACGAAGCACAATTGAGAGGTATGGCACTGGATTATTTCCAAAGTCTTTACTCGGCAGATAACATGTCCACCCCCTTTTCTCCCTGGTCAGCACGCTTCCCACCATTGGAAAACCAACAGCTCCACCTCCTGCAAAGGATTGTTTCCCAAGTTGAGATAAAAAATGCAGCGTTTGAGATGGGAGCCTTTAAATCCCCGGGGCCAGATGGCTTGCATGCCCATTTTTTCCAAACGCAATGGAATACGGTGGGACAACAGATATGTGATCTGGTTTCCAGCATCTTTGCAAATCCAGAGAACATTCATGAAATCAATCAAACGAACATTGTCCTCATCCCTAAGATCGATAAGCCTACTTCTTTGCAAGACTTTAGACCTATTTCCTTGTGCAATGTGAGCTACAAAATTGTTAGCAAAGTAATAGCTAACCGCTTTAAAAGCATCATGAGCCATCTTGTCGCCGAGAATCAGTGTAGCTTCATCGCTGGCAGGCAGGCAGTTGATAACATCATCATAGCTCAGGAGGCAATCCATTCCATGAGAGCCAAGAGGGGTAAAAAGGGTTACATAGCAGTGAAAGTTGATATGGAAAAGGCTTTTGACAGACTTGACTGGCGTTTCTTGGAGTTTACCCTCCACAGCTTAGGGCTAAGTGCCGATTTTGTTAAGTTAATTATGTGCTGTGTCTCTACCACTTCTATGAGCATAATCTGGAATGGTGTATCATTAGCTAGTTTCACTCCTTCGAGGGGGGTGCGGCAAGGGGACCCTCTTAGCCCTTATCTGTTTGTCCTTTGTATGGAATTGCTCGGTCAGCTAATTCATCAAGAAGTTGGAAATGGTAACTGGCATCCTCTGCGGCTGAATGCTACTGGCCCCCAGATCTCGCACCTATTTTTTGCAGATGATTTGATTCTTTTCGGTGAGGCGTCATCTGAGCAAGTGGATGAAATTCGGAATGTCATGGAACTGTTTTGTCGAGTTTCTGGCCACAGGATCAATTTGCGCAAATCTAAAATGTTCGCCTCCCGAAACGTCCACTTCAACCGAGCGTATGCGCTGAGTCAACTTATGGGGATCGGTCTGACGGCCGACTTAGGGAAATATTTGGGGGTTCCTATCCTCCACAAACGTATGGTGAACATGACCTTTGCCCCGATTCTACAAAAGGTTCGCTCAAAGTTGACTAGCTGGAAAGGGAGATATCTAAGTATGGCAGGGAGGACGGTCCTCATCAAATCTGTACTTTCTGCCATTCCGCAATATCAGATGCAATCAACCCTCGTTCCGAAGGGGGTGCTATCCACAATTGAAAAATTGAGTCGAGATTTCTTCTGGAACCAGCATGATGAATCCAAGAAAATGCATCTGTTAGCATGGGACGTTCTCAAGAGAAGGAAGTGTGAAGGAGGCCTGGGGATAAAAGATCTACATTGCCAAAACAAAGCTTTCCTGATGAAACTGTGCTGGGGCCTAATCACTAAACCTGATGCCTTATGGGTGAGATGTCTCCGTGCGAAATACTCATGTGGAATGGATCTGACGCCCACGGTTCAGAGCTGCCGCAATCAATCGGCTGTGTGGAGTGGCATAGTCGCAGTCTGGAAGGATTTCGAAAGCGGTCTTGGTAAAAATATTAGAAATGGAAGAGGCACCTTTGCTTGGCGGGACTACTGGGGCCCGGTTGACAGGCCGCTAAAATACTTCATTCATAGGAACTCGCACCTGCTCGATATTGATGCTCGGGTTTGTTCCTTCACAACAGATACGGGACAGTGGGATAGAGCCAAATGGGAAACTTTTCTTCCTGCATGGGTGGTTGATAAGATAATGATGGTATCACCCCCTACAAGCAACAGTGATGACGTGATCTGTTGGAGAAATGCTCCCGATGGTAACTTTAGTGTGAAGTCGGCCTACGATAGGATCTATCACTAGCATAATCTCAGCACTCACACTCATTCTCACTGGCGGCATTTATGGCACTGGGGAATTCCTGAAAGAGTCAAACTCTTTATGTGGCAAGTATTCCATGAGAGGCTTCCAACAAATGTTACAAGAGCGAGACATAACCCAACTATCCCAAACACCTGCCCTTTTCAATGTGAGAGTGAAGAGAACCTCCTTCATGTATTGAGAGATTGTGACCAAGCCCAGAGGGTGTGGTCCTCTTTAACTAACACAATATATTACTCTATGTTTTTTAGTGGTTCTTTGCAGGAATGGCTACAATGGAATATGCAGCACTCACCGGGCAACAAGAGAACCTCCAAATGGACATGGCAACGAGTTTTCAGCATAACGTGCTGGCTATTATGGAAGAACAGATGCAGTCAAGCATTCGAAGGGGTAGCTGAGAAGCCACAAGAGATAGTGCATCGATGCATGTTTCACCTCTCGGAAGGAGTGGAGAGCGGACGTTTCCACCACCAGATATTTCAAGTCCCAGAAAGAGGGACAGTCCACTGGGAACCACCGGACCAGGATTTTGTTCGTTTAGACGTCGATGGATCTGTACTCCATGGAGGACAGGCGGCCTGCGGAGGTGTTATTCGTGACCACCATGGCACATGGATACGTGGATTTCAACAGAAGTTAGGTCACTCGTTCCCAACTGCGGCTGAAATCCATGCAATCTACAGAGGACTCCATTTATGTAAGCAGATGGGATTTTCCAAAATCAATCTGTTCACTGACTCCCTCCAAGCTATTCACCTCCTATGGTCTAATTGTCCAACTTCTCACCCATTATACAATGTCATCCTAGACACCAGATCCCTTATTTTTTCAGACTGGGACTTGCGGATTTCCCACTCTTATAGGGAAAGCATCCGGTGTGCAGATTATCTTGCACGTCAGGCTCACATGCACAGCCAGACCTACGTTGAACTGGGGTCTCCCCCTACAGATTGTATCCTTCTTTTTGCCCATGAATGTGGTGTACCACCACATGATCGCTTTGTACGGCCTACTTTATAGGCCATGACAATCTACAAGCTTTGCTTGCCTTTGTAATACAAAAAAAAAAAAATCCTTGAGGCATGGCACTTCTTCTAAAGTTAGCTGTTTCAAGTTGGGTAAAATATTCTCTGAAAGATTATTCAAATCTATGGCCAATGAAAACAGGCATTTCAACTTGTTGCATCTCTGAACTTCAAGCTTTTGCAGATTTAGAAAACATATTTTTGGGGATTGAGCATTCAGTGGACCTTGATGCTGCTCTCCCACCTCAGTACTAGACATTATTTCCTCCAATTCATTGCAATCTGATATTTTAAGATCTTCCAATATTGGTATGCTTTTAAGAATTACAGGGGAGAAAATAGTTCTCAAATTGTTGCACCTAGTCAGTTGGAATTGTTTAAGATTTTGGAGGCTCAATATTCCCATTGGACCACTCCAAACCAACTTTAGCTCAAGTAGATTATTCAATTTCATAGTATTTAAGGGTGGGATTAACTGGTTCTGGCAATTCCTTTTAGTATGATCTTCCCTTTCAAAGGCAAATAGAATATCTTCTACGCTACAATTGTCAATCTCAAGTTTCTCTAGATTGAGAAACGATAGTGAAGATGAAGCCCTACTATACAAGTGTTTGTCCTGAAACAACAACATTTGGAAAATCAAAATAACATACTCAACTCAATTTTTGCGTTATAAACATTATAAATAATTAAGACAGAGAGCACATGGAAATGCATACCATATTTGTGTTTGAACTAGCTATGATGTTAACACACGAGGCATTGAACTTGGGACATCTTACCCAATGCAATTCTCTCAAACATGGGCAACACGAATGAAAGTTTTCAGGGAAAATGCTGAGCAAACTTTTCAAGCCCTTAAGTTGGAGTGATCTCAAAGCAGGAAGCTTGATCTGAACATCTTGGTGTACATCTTCATTCTGACCAAAAGCATATTTTAGTTGAGGAGCCTTATCAATGTATACCTTTTCCAACTGCTCAAGACTCTGAACACAACAGTTAGAGAATACATATTGTAACTTATCACAATCAATTATAGTCAAGCTTTTCAATTTTGAGAACACCAAATATGCATTGTTTGAAGCTGAAATTATTTCATTGTTTGAACCATCACCATCCTCCTCTATGATATTCAACAATTCACAACAACCTGTAATAGTTAGCTTCTGTAGCAACAACAAGGTTCTGGCAACACTCTTTGGTAATACTGATGTCAACAAAGGACAATGAGATATATGTAGTTCTTGTAATTTCTCAAAGAAGCGAAGCAAAGGTGGACCATGCCAAATTTCTTTCAAATTGGCCAAATCCTCCAACTTTAACTTAACTTTGGGAAGACCAAATCAATGTGTTGAGAAGTTGCATCCGCAAGGCATTCCAAATCTGAACAAGAATGGAGCCACAAGCTAGTCAACTCATTCATCCCTCCTACAACTTGAACAATGTCTGGTATTTTGCAACCTCCATTAAATCTATACAAACAAATAGCTTCTGCTTGTTGCAATAGATACTTAATAAAGGGACTTAGAGTAGATATTTTGAACCCTCCCAAGCACAAAGTTTTGCAGTGAAATTCTATTGAACCTGAAGCACGATGAAATTTGGAATCAAAGTTCCCAATTTCAACTTTATACCTCTTCAATATAGGGAAAGTAGCATCATTTGAAAAACATTGGTCAAGATTTAAAGTTGTTCTACTAAGTTTGATTCTTGAAGCATACAACTCCTGTAGATTTATACATCTTTCTATTACCTTAAAACTTTGCTCTTTGATCCATGATATATGTAATAGCTTCAATTTATTCAACTCTTCCAATCCTTGTGGTAGATGTTTAAATGAACTATATTTCAAGTCAAGAACTTCAAGTCTTTTGAGGCATAACACCCATGACAAATCATCACCTAACTGACGATATCGCAAGCGCAGAGTTCGTAGATTAGGTAGAAAATTCGTAGGGTGTGGCAATGATGACTTGAGGACTGCTTGTTCGTAAAACATATAGTCAATTTGCATAACTTTGAGTGCTCCTATACCTCTGAAATTCGCTTCTGATAATTCACATTCACCTATATTTGTTAGCAGCAAAATCTCAAGATTTGGAGCATCTAATTGTTGAGGAAATTGAGATGTTTGATTGCACCAAGAAGCGAGTGCATAACAATCTTTCATAGACCAATTTGCTGCCTCGTTCATATCTTTCTCAAGATTCACTGCAATAGTGCAGTTCTCATGAGATGATATCTGCAATGCCACATCACGGACTGTGTCATGCATTCTCAAGCGGTTTTTCCTTTTCTCAGAGCGCATTAGCAAACAAGAATCTACAAGATGATTTATACATGCACTCACTTTGTTTCTTGCATCTTCAAGTGATGAGCCCAATTCTTCACACATGCCCAAACCTATTGCGATTCTGAACAAATCTTCAACAGGGATATCCGCATCTTCTGGATACATGCAGCACATCAAGAAGAGTGACTTGGCTTCGTTGCTCCTCAAATAATCATAACTCAACCGAAGACAAGAAAAAGCACCTCTAATTCCTGGTGCCACATCCATTGGTTTTGAATCCCTCAATTTTCGTAATGCTTCCTTCCATTCTTCTATAGACTTTCCTCTCAAAGAAGCTCCTACTGCCTGAATTGCAATAGGAAGTCCTTTACATTCCCTAACAATTTTTTGTGCCACACTATCTAATGACTCGTCTACAATACGAGCATGTTTTTGGAACAAAGTCCAAGAATCCTCATAAGATAAGAGAAGCAACGGAATACTGCGCTCACAATTCATCAAATAGCATACTTCTAGAAGCCGAGTAGTAAGAAGGACCTTGCAACCCACACTATAAGGGATACCAATATCCTTCAAATCGATCATAGCCCACACATCATCCAATATTATAAGAATTCTTTCCCCACTGCTCAATCGCATTGATAAACGTCTAGCCCTTCCAGCTTTACTTTGTTCATGGAATTCCAGACTTAACATGTCTGCAAATTCATTTTGAATTTCTTTGACATCTAGATTTTGGGACACAGTTGTAAATATAACTCGATCAAAAATGTTTAATTTCTTAGCTTTGCTGCCTACTTCTGTTACCAAGGTTGTTTTACCGGAGCCCCCCATTCCATACAATCCAATCATGTGAATACCATCATCTTGGAGAGCTTCCAACAATTCATCATAAGCCAACTTTGTAGACTGGAAATACACAAAATCTCCAGAAAAAACATACTCTATATCTGGAAGTGGGGCCAAGATCGAAAAGGGATTAAATTCACTCCTTTGAGTGAGATTGTTTGTTGCCTCTATCATCTTTGTCATTTGTCTACACAAATGATATCTCCTCCAAGTAGGACACCTTCCTTGAAAGCAACTATTGGTTTCCTTCAATTGCTGCTCCAACTTCTGCACCTCATCCATATGACTTCTCACTTCAACTAACCAATCATCAACAGCATCAACAACTTTTTCTGTTTTGTTATGTGCTTCTTGAACACGTGTTTCAACTCCAGCTTGTGTTGATGCTAGCTTCTTCTTTTCAGTTTCAAGTGTTTTTGTGATGTTGCCAGCACAAAACAAATACTGGCCTTGACGTACCAATGGATCTACCAGATATTCTGCCAGTTTGGCAACAACAGCCAGTACAATCTCCGCCATTTAAGCTAAAACTACCTGAAAGAGAAGTGGTTCAAAACCCATCTTTATGAGTTGTCGGACTAAATGAGTTGTTGGTAATCTTATGTAGAATCTGATTATAATTAATAGCAAGATTTTCTTCTATAAAATTAATACAAAAATATGCTTGCGTTCATATAAAATTGATAATAAAATAGGTTTATGAAAATTACATTGCCAGTTGTTTGTGATTGGATCTCAATACATGAAGACTTCCGCCATGCCTCACAAAATCTAACAATCTTGTGATAATATTGAGACCCAGGCACATGTGAGTAATAGATTGATGAAAGAGTATCCGAGTCCGCAAAAGTGTATCTTTTATGTTTTGATTTATAGGTTTCATGTTAAGTTCTTTAATTTTATAAAATATTTTATTATTTTTCCAATATTAATAATCTAACACCGTTAGTTTATTTAATAAAAATTTCGATCCTGTAAATTTAAAGGGGATAACACATTGCCAAATGATAATATAATGATTTTAATTTTCTTAAAAAAATCAATAATATGACTGACAAAAAAATCAATATTTGAGACCAATAATAATAAGATTTAAGAACTAATTAAAGAGAAGCTTTATAAAATTAAAAGGTCAAACCAAAATTTAATAGTGTCAGAAGACCACTTATGCTAGTCACTTTCTAATTTTTATTACAAAATTTGTTATTGTTTTATTTTATTTTTTTTATAACACTTTTTATAAGATTTTATAACAATTTTTACTCACAATTAAAGTACAACTCTATAATAAAATAAGAAACATTTTTAAATCATATGATATTTACAACTGTCAAATATTTTGAAATACTTGATAGCCATAATAGAAAAACCACCAAGTAATACCACTTAGAGACCCATTTAAACCAGAAGGCTCAATATTTTTGACGCAAGTAAATGACATAAGAAAACACTAACCTTGGCCTTAAGTAGCTTACAATTTTTTAAAAAAGGTTTATATCTCAACTCTTGATTTAGCATCTAAAATATTGCTAAATTATATCAAGCTAAAAGAATTAATAGATTATGTAGTTAAAAATGTATGAGAATTGAGTTCGTTAGGACGATGGGAATGACAAACCCTTCTATAGTGAAAATCAAAGATTGAGCCGCCAAACTCCATCGTCAATTTGGACGGATCAACATCTAACGGTGGTTTAACGACAGATCGTTCTTCTCAGACGTTATCTTGAATGAATCGTATATAGCTATGGAAAGTTTTTGGCTTTATTATGTTCTTATTTGCAAGCAGTCCGACTCAAGCAAGCAAGTGATATTAGGAAAACACAATTTTTAGTTTTGTTATTATGGTGTTAGCTCGTACAAAAATGTTAGATACTAACTTGGGTTTGTATTTGTGCTCATCAGTGGCCTATCACTCTTCAATATGATGAGATCTAAATCATTTAAAATTTTATCTAAACAACTAAAAATTAAAATTTTTGATTTGTGATTTTTTGAATGAAAATTTTATTTTAATTTAAAGTGATAATGATAAAATTATGTTTATTTTGAATATTACATATATTAAAAAAATTATTTAAAATATAAAAAATAAATTTAATTAGAACTGGACGTTTCAATATCAATCTAATGATGTATATCGATGATGAGCTTATTTCTACTCATAAAAGTGATGAGCACAAAATGTAAATGTGCAAAACCATAACATGAAAAATATAAAGCTAATAATAGAAGATGGCACTAACCTCGGATATGTACAATAAAGATGACAGAGAGACTAAGCAAAGCCGCCGGAGCAATTGATGAATCCAATATCTGAACTCCCTCTAAGGTCGCAATGTGCAGCCTGTAAGCAAAACCCAGATGGATGAATAATTTTGCAGTGGAAGTCTATGAACTCGAATATCCTAAATACACCAACATATCAAATCAAGTAGCTACCCTTGAGATAAAAAATTAACAAGGGGTTAGAAAACACACAAGAGATCTTACCCAAAAAGAAAAAAAAAAGAAAACACACAAGAGAACAAATCGAAATGGAACTAACAAGGCGATGGAAGGAGGAGCAAAGGAAGCGGCCCAGTGGTGCTGTAACTCTGGAAGGGAGTATGAGCAAAAGCTTGACCTGAGTCGATTTGTGCAAACCGCAAAGACTGAATAAAGCCTTCAAGTTTCTTTCTTTTTGATTTTGGGGTCCCCAATAATTACCATCGGTCATTGTTGGACAGTGACTTGGACTAATGTCAGAGGCTAGGCTAATAATGCTATTCCAAATTAAGTTCCGTTTGATTAGCGGTGGAGAAGTGACTTTTTTTACCATATGATTTTTGAAAAAGTAAGGTAGCATTAAAAATGAAAATGTAAATGTGATTTGTGTTTGAATTAGCGGTGGCAGAAGTAACTTTTTTTTTTCTAACCTTAAACATGTTTGGATTAGAATTTGAAAAGCCTGTTTAGATGGAAAATGACTGAAAAATGCATGGATATTATTGAATACTACGTAGATATATATATATATATATATTATTTGCATATATTGGGATACTTGAAGTGAAAAAGTATAAATAAAATTTGATTCATTTGTTTTGGTAGAAGTGACTTTTTTTCTAACCTTGTGTCACGAATATGATTTATTTGTGTTGAAGATAATCTTTAAATAATTAATATGGATGCTACATCAACTGAATCATTATTACCTATATTTCATTTAGCTTCTTGTTACATATATTATTATATATTTACTCTTTTCTTTCTCTTTCTCTTTCTTTTTTTTTTTGAACAAACTTTTTTGTTTTTTACTTTCAACCTTCAGTAATTGCACATGCATGCCTTTCTTTTTTTACTCAAATAATTTCTTTCGCTCTTTTTGCACATGCCTCTCTAAGGAGATAATAATATAATATAGAGAAATCATACATTAACTGTGGGCTCCATGGCTGTCATCTTCTCCATTCTCCACCACTCCTCCTGTCCAACAACATCGTCTTCCCCTTCGTCTCTGCCCACCTCCAAGCCTTCCTACTCCTCCATCCTTAACCACACTCTCTCCACTTCCTTCCCTTGTCTCCATTTCCGAATATAGTCCTCAAAGACGACATCGTTAAGCTCGCCACAGCTCCGACAAGCACCACCATGTGTCTCACCGATGCAGCTCCAACAGCAGGCGACGGCTCCGACAATGCCACCACGCGTCTCACTAGTGAACCATCGACAGAAGGCGACGGCTGACCAACAGCAACAACCACAGAACTGCAGACGACAGAAGATGGTGGAAGAAGATGAGTCGGTAATGCCTGAGAATATGCTTGCGTCCTGTACTTCCCTATTTCTCTCACCATGACTGCCTCACCGTGCGGGGGGAAGGAAAAAAAGCAGCTTCAATGGGCTTCTTCAAGAAGCCATGTTTTAATCAGAAGCCCAGTTGGATCCACCGCCTCTCCAAACACCCCAAATTACCGTCAGCGTACTTTTCATGGCTTCACCTCGCGTTTTCGTTGTGTGCCGCTTTCCCAAACGGTCCTGTGGTAGTTTTCTTTCCAGTAAGGAGTGTACTATGCCTTGAATTATGAATGGCTGTGTGGGTCCTCTATGTCTGCCATTGAAGTTTAGCTTTGTCGCTTCCATAAGTAAAGTCAAGTAAATGGCATCCAACGGTCCCTCTTTTGCCTTACTTGGTTCCACCAGGAAAAAAGGCTTTACTACATATGGTAGTGAGTGTTGGGCTTTAAAAGAACTACATGAACATAAAATGGGGGTGGCAAAGATAAGGATTTTGAGATGGATGTATGGTCATATAAGAAAAGATAAGATTCGTAATAATCATATACGTGAACGAGTTGGAGTGGCCTCTATTGAAGGAAAAATGGTAGAAAGTCGTTTGAGGTGGTTTGTACATTTTCAACAAAGGTCGTTGAATGCACCAGTGACGAGGGTTGATCAATCAGTATGAAGTTCTATAAAACGAGGCCGTAGAAGGCCGAAGCAAACGCTTAATGATGTCATAAAGAGATATCTTTTGATTGATAATATATTTAAAGATATGTTTTTCGATAGAGTACAATGGTGTCATGCGATCCATGTAACCGAACCCACCTAGTGGGATAAAGGCTTTGTTGTTGTTGTTGTTAAATTCTTTAATTTTATAAATTATTTTATTATTTTTCTAATATTAATAATCAAACGCCGTTAGTTTATTTAATAAAAAATTTGATACTGTAAATTTAAAGGGGATAAAACATTGTCATATGATAATATAATAATTTTATTTTTTAAAAAATAAATAATATGACTAACAAAAAAAATCAATATTTGAGATAAATAATAGTAAGATTTTAGAACTAATTAAAGATACGCTTTATAAAATTAAAAGGTCAAACCAAAATTGTTAGAAGGCCAAATTACAACTTATACTAGTCAGTTTCTCATTTTTCTTACAAAATTTGCTATTGTTTGAATTTAATTTTTTATAATACTTTTTATAAGATTTTATAACACTTTTTACTCACAATTAAAGTACAACTCTATAATAAAATAAGAAATATCTTTATATCATATGATATTTACAACCCTCAAATATTTTAAAATACTTGATACTCATAATAGAAAAACCGCCAAATAATACCACATAGAGACCCATTTAAACCAGAAGGTTTAATATTTTGAAGCTTTTGATGTCAGTTCCGTCAAATATAGTACCAATATCTAACAATTAAGAACCGTCAAATATTTGTTTAGAGAATATATCACACCGTCCTTATATTATTTGACTGTTATAAACAAAAATAACCTTATAAGGCTAATAATTAGTGGGATTTCCAAAATTTGTGAATATGGGTTGCTTTATTATCCTATTCTTATTTGTTGCAGGCAGTCCATTAGACTCGAGCAAGCAAAAACAAGTAATACTTAATAGGGGTGAGCATGGTTCCCCATGGACCGGTGCGCCCACCCTGACCCTGCAAAAAATTGCCCAGCCCAGCCCTAAAAAATTGGCCCGAAAAAATTTTGGGCAGCTTTGGGAGGGCTAATAACCGGGCAGGGCCGGGCATCGGGCATCGGGCAAGGGGTGTTGCCCTGCCCATTTGGCCCTGCCTTGAAAATTATGTTCATTTATTTAAAATATAAAATTTCATATCAATTAAATATTATTTCATATATTTTTTTTATTTAAAATATATATTGTCTATTGTATAATACTCTTCTAGTCATCTCTCTTTTCCCTAGTCACTAAACACTATTTACAAATAGATTTCTTCGTTCCTTCTTTACTTTGTGATGTATTAAACTATAGTTGCTTTTATTTTTTTTCCAAATGCTTCAACATTTGATCAACTTTTGGGACATTGAATTGATGCAAAATACTTTGACTTCACGGCTTTAATTACAATCATTTTGTTTTCTTATTTATAATGTATTATGGATGTTTAATTTTTAAAGTATGGATATTTGTTAAGACATATGTTAGTTTTTAAATTTCAAGACTCAAGTTATAGACTTATTTTGAAATATCCCAAGATGTGGAATCATCAAATGTATTTGAAGTTTATATTACTTACAGCGAAGTTAAGACATATGATATTGGTAACTACAGGAATATTCATGAAATTTATATAGAATTATTTTTTTCATATGTAAACAAGACAAGGCGTTATCACTTGGGCAGGGAAGCCCACCCTGCCCAGCCCACCCTTACCCAGCCCAAAATGGTTAGGGTTTTTAGTGGGCAGGGCAGGGCATCGAGCTAAAAAATGCAGCCCGTTCATCCTTCAGGCTGGGCATCGGGCAGGGGTGCCCAGCCCTCCCCATGCCCACCCCTAATACATAACAAGAAAAACATGATTTTTAGTATTGGTATTATTACATTAGAATAAAAATTTTAGATATTAACTTCTAAGTCGAAACATATATAACATTCGGGGGGGGGGGGGGGAGCAAATGACATAAGAAAACACTAACCTCAGCCTCAGGTAGCTTACAATTTTTTTTTAAAAAAAAGGTTTATGTCTCAACTATTGATTTAGCATCTAAAATATGGCTAAATTATATCGAGTTAAAATAATTAATAGATGATGTAGTTAAAAATATATGAGAATTGAGTTTGTTAGGATGATAGGAATGACAAATTCTACTATAGTGAAAATCGAAGATTGAGTTCTGACTCAGGGCGATGCCCCCAGACTCCATCATTGATTTGGATGGATCAACATCTAACAGTGGTTCAACGATAGATCGTTCTTCTCAGACGTTATCTTGAATGAATCGTATACAGCTATGGAAAGTTTTTGACTTTATTGCGTTCTTATTTGCAGGCAATCCGACTCAAGCAAGCAATTGGTGTTAGGAAAACACAATTTTTAATGGTTGTTATTATTGTGTTCGAACAAAAACGTTAGATACTAACTTGGGTTTGTATTTATGCTCATCACACACTGATGGGCAGATTATTACTCTTCAATGAGATAAGATCTGCACCATTTAAAATTTAATTTAAGCAGTTCAAAATTAAAATTTTTGATTTGCGATTTTTTAAATAAAAAATTTATTTTAATGTAGAGTGACAGACTGACAGTGATAAGATTATATTTATTTTAAATTTTACATAAATTAAAAAAATATTTAAAATATAAAAATTAAGTTAGATTAAAACTGAAAAGTTCAAAATCAATCTAATGATATAAATCGTTGATAAGCTCGTATCTACATATCAAAGTGATGAGCACAAAATGTACACGTGCTAAACCCTAACATGAAAAATATAAAGCTAAGAATGATAAAGGTGATGAAGCTCCTAAGCCGAGAGTTAGCAGACCAGTTCCAGAGGTTCCTAGTAGGGAGTTAACCATTCAAGATTTACTGAAGGAACTAGGACATGATGAATCGTACATAGCTATCAAGATTTACTAGGGACTTAACCATTCAACATCTGATGGTGGTTCGACGACAGATAGTTCTTCTCAGGAGTTATCTTGAATGAATCGTACACAGCTATGTAAAGTTTTTGGCTTTATTATGTTCTTATTTGCAGGCAGTCCGACTCAAGCAAGCTATTGATATTGGGAAAACACAATTTTTAGTGTTATTATTATTGTGTTAGAACAAAAATGTTACATACTAAGGGATTTGTATTTGTGCTCATCACACTCATGAGCAACATATTACTCATGTGATGAGATATAAATCATTTAAAATTTAATTTAAATAGTCTAAATTTAAAATTTTTAATTTGTGATTTTTTAAAAGAAAAATGTATTTTTATGTAAAGTGATAGTGATAAGAGTATTTTTATTTTAAATTTTACATATATTAAAAAAAATTATTTGAAATATAAAAATTAAATTAAAGCTGTACTGTTCAAAATCAATTCAATAATGTATATCGGTGATGATCACATTTCTACTCATCAAGGTGATGAGCAGAAAAATGTAAATGTGCTAAACCATAACATGAAAACTGGAATTAAAGCTGGAATGTTCAGAATCAACCTAATGAAGTATACTCATGATGAGCATATTTCTACTCGTGAGCACAAAATGCAAATGTGCTAAACCATAACATGAAAAGTATAAAGCTAATAATAGAAGAAAGCCCTAACCTCAGGTATATACGATAAAGATGACAGAGAGACTAAGCAAAGCCGCCGGAGCAATTGATAAATCCAATATCTGAACTCTATCTGAGGCCGCAATGTAAAGCCTGTGAGAAAAACTCAGATGGATGAATAATTTTGCAATGGAGATCTATTAACTTGAAGATCCTAAATATAACAACATATCAAATCAAGTAGCCAGCCTTGAGATAGAAAATTAAGAAGGGGTTAGAAAACACACAAGAGAACAAATGGAAATGGAACTAACAAGGCGATGGAAGGAGGAGCAACCGAAGTAGCCCAGTGGAGCTGTAACTGTGGAAGGGAGTATGAGCAAAAGCTTGGCCAGAGTCGCTTTATGCAAACTGCAAAGACTGAAAAAAGCCTTCAAGTTTCGTTCTTTTTGATTTTGGGGTCACCAATAATTACCATTGGTCATTGTTGGACAGTGACTGGCACTCATGTCAGAGGGTAGGCTCATAATGCTCTTCCAAATCAAATCACGGGCCCTTTGGTGGTTTGCTTTCCAGCAACGAGTGTACCATGCGTTGAATTATGAATGGCTGTGTGGGTCCTCTATGTCTGCCATTGAAGTTTAGGTTTGTAGCGTCCACAAAGTAAAGTCATAATAGGATATGGCGTCCAACGGTCCCTCTTTGCTTGACTTGAGTATTAATTGGGGTCAATTGTATATAGTGTTTGTTTGGAATATTTTATTTTTAGGTAATAAGTGTTTATAAATTGTGATTCGGGATATGAGATAAATATATGAGAGGAGTTTTATCTCGACTTACGTAATAAGGACTTATTATCCAAAAATAAGTGATACCAAACATATGCATATATTATTAGTAAATTAGTAAAATGATAAATTGACAATATTGTAGGAATATGAGATTTTGAAGTTTGTGTATTGATAATTTGAATATATGAGTTAGAAACTTGGGTATAGATGACAACTTGAGTTTTCCTGGTTGTCATCGTGTATACTAAAATTATTATTTTCTATTCTTAAGTTCTCATTGTATGTCAACCCCCAAACTTCAAAATCTCATATTCATCAAATTATCTATTTACTTTTTTTACTAGCTTAGTACCTATTTTGGGTTCTTGTAATTCAAATACTCCCTCCGGTCTTAATTATAGGATAACATTTAGAAGTTGATCTTGGTCCTAATTATAAGACAAAATTTTAATTTTTAACAATTTCTTCCTAAAATACCCCCATTGCTTTAGATAATGGTTGGATTGCCTCGTCAGATATGCGGTTCCATGAAGTATCAAACATACACCAAATAAAATACCATGAAAGTAAACACAGAGAGGTGGAGAGAGATTACTGATTTAGATAATGGTTGGATTGCCTCATGGTAGACTCATGTAGTATTCCTAAATCACCCCTATTAAATAAGGGCATTTTTGGAAAATAAATAAAATCAACTAATTTAACTACTATCCTTAATTTCTCAAAAGTTAGATAAATATGTCTTATAATTAGGACCGAGGGAGTATTATTTTTCTGTCACTTTTCTTATTCTTAACTTTTTAAATTCATAATACCAATAGTTTCTTAGGAAAAAGATAAAAAAAAAAACTTTGAAATTGTAAAATTTTAAATCAGAATTTTTTTAAAAAATGAGTTGTGAATTATTTATCAAGTTTTGTCATTCTTTTATTAACTCTTAATTACAAACTTGATTTGAGATTTTGTAATTTTAAAACTCTTTTCCTCTAATTTCTTTTAATTAAAATGGAAAAAAAAAAACCACTTAGAAAGAGACGAAGAACATAGAAGGACCAATAGGATTAAACCAGCAGGGTGATCTTCTAAACGCTGTCTAACTATTTGACAAAACTATCCAAATGGATAAACAGGCGAAGTTGAACCTAATTAGAGTCCAATCTTATTAACTAGAACCTCTATTTATAAAGAGATTAATCATAATCTTAATAAATAAGATAAGATCTTAATCATAGTTTAATACTAATATCTATAAAATATAGTTTTATATTAGGTACACCACTACAAAAAAACTGTAAATTTCTGATGGAATTTACCACGGAAACAATTTCCACGGCAAATTCCTTCGACAATCCGTTGAAAACTTTTCTGACCAAAATTTCTGATGAAATTTTTTCCCTGACAATATTTGCTAAGGAATTAGTCACCGAAAATATTTCGTGACAAATTTCATTGGAAATTCCGCAGCAAAAAATTTTGGCACGGAATTTTTGTGGGAAAATTTAAAAATTATTATTTTTTAAATATTTAATATTTTTTAATTAAATTTAATTTTAAAAAATATTATTATAAAATTTATTAGTTATTAATTAATATTTTTTAATTATTATTTCTAATTTATAAAATATTTTTAATTTCTAACCATAAGTTTTGGCCCCTATAGGGACAAAATGGTCATATAAAAATTTATTAGTTATTAATTAACTAATAAAAAACTTGACATATGCATTATATGGTTTATTTTAATTAACACAACTAACTAATCAATTATAGCCTTCTGCATATATCTTCAGGTTTTTCACTTCTTTCATCTGCTTTTTCATTCATTGTTGCGCTACACAACATTCATTCATTTTGCATTATATTTGATCATTCTGCACATCAAAACAAATTTGCATTCCAAGCTCCATAAGTGCATAATTTTCTAACCAACAGTATAATTTGGTAATATTTGATATTCATAATCTTTTTACTCACATCGTGTCTGTACTAATTGAGACTCTCCAGAAAACTAGCTCTGTGCCTCATAAAACCCATGTTTGAAGACAAGTAAGGTTGGAAATCTGTGAGGGGCCCATTCATTTTTCTTAGCCTCTCAAGCTTTTTCTTCAGTTGCATTTTTTCGTTCCTTTTTCTTTCCACTCTGTTAATTTTCCTTCCCTTCCCAACTTAAATTTAGACTATCAATTTTTCCATCTTCCGAAGGAATTAACCTCTGCAAGCATCAATGACATGCAACACCACCGTAAGTTCAATCTACAATATCATAAAAAGGAACAAAATGAATGAATGCGGGAAAAGATTGTTAATTAAGTACATGAATACTTGTTTGGAAAGTATAATCTTGAATCAGTGTCAAGTCCAAGTCAAAATTTGGGTGTTCATTTATTTTGACCCACCAAAAGTACTTTGTGATCTCCAACTTCGACCCTTTGCAGAAGTCAGGGAGGCTAGCCAGATTTTCAAGTTTTATGGTTTCTAGATTTGGAATCAAAATTTGTTAAGTAGCAACAGTGCCTCATTCATTTTTATGGGGAACTAGTTCCTCTGGCTGTTCTGCCTCTTATACTTATATGTGTCTGGGTTTAGTTGTGGAAGCATTCCAAGACTGTTGCTATGCTTAAAAGGTAACCTCAGATGTTCTAGCTTTGAGGCCAAGAGCTATATTAAAAAAGATAAATACAGGAATATTAATAAAAATTGTGTGCGCAGGTTGAAGGGAGTTGTGTTGAATTTCTGCCAAAACCATGTCAATTAATTTAGGGCATTAATTTATTTTGAGTTTTCGAAGGTATGGGCAATTAACTTACACATTTCCTAAAGTAATTAAGAGGAGGCATTTTCGCAAGTTTTAAGGTTTCTAGAACTCCAAGTACAATTTTTGGAGTATCAAAAGCGCCCCTTCACTTTGATTTGGGGAAAAAAAATTAAAGTTGTTTTTGTTGATGAGTGGCCTCTAATACTTGTATGCATCTTAATTTTGGAACCACAGTTTTTTTTTATTGTCAAATCTATAGAGTATAACAAATCAAGGTTTTAGGGTTTCTTCTCTATAAAATTCAACAATTTCCTCTCCTCATTTTTCTCCATGCCATCTTAAAATAAGAACTGTTTGAAGCAGGAATTATTTCCTCACTTGTCAACTGCATCATCAATTTTTTTTTGTTAAATTTTCTTTTGGTTCTACTCTGCCCTTCTTGAACATGTTTTTACATTACATCTTGTACCCGAAACTTTCCACTTAAAGAAACTTACATGCCACTAGACTATGGGAGTTTTTGCCAAATTTTGTCATGCATATTGGATAACTAGTTGTAACTATCACATGACTAAGGAGTGAAAATAAGGTAAGCATACAAAACAAAAAGAATACAATAAAAACCAGATCAGCAGTAGCTAAAGAAGATCACAAATATTAATTGCTAACAGTTCTATATTTGATTGTAACAAAATTTAGGTATGTAGCTTGGTATTAGGAGATGCGGTGGAGGGATCATTGATAACAGAGAAATAAAGAAAGGGCTTAATGTGTAAGAATAGCCTTTTTCTTTATGCAGATAATGAAACAAATGAGGAATCTGTAACATCTTTATTTTTATTTATAGGATATAATTATATTTTAAAGATAATTATGAATTTAGCAGTGATTTTTAGGATTTAAAAATAAAAAAAAATATAATAATAAAAAAATTAATTAAAATTAAATTATATAAGTATATAAATAATAAAAATATAATGTTAAAAAAAAAGGTTGGCGCCAAATTGGACGCCAACAAAAGAACAGCCACTACCCAAAAAAAAAAAAAAAAAATTCTTTTAAATAAAGGTGGTGTGATTGAAGGAGGGGGTTACATAAAACCCCTCTCTCAGTTCACTTCGTCATTTAAGACGAGGTGACGATTCTGGAGTTGGGGAGTTGTTACGTTCTAGTTTTTATAGTTTTAGAGATTAATAAGAAACTCAAATTATCTTGTGATCATAAAATTTCTTTTATGAAATTGTTCTAAATAATTTTCTCTTTCTTATGATAGTAATTTTGTGTTGATTAGAAAAAATTTTAAGATTAGAATTTTAGACAAATTTGAATTTGGTTAATATAAGGCTATAGGAATGTAGATGATGATTAATAGTTAATTTTAATCAGATTACTATATAATTTTATAATGATTTTTCTATATAATTAATATGTGAATAATTCTATATTAGGTTTTATATTAGATTAAATTTGGATTGAATAATTTATTTGGTTTATTAGAGGTATTATTGTAATTCTAATCGATTTAGTTTGGTAAAATTTGTGTTATAAGAAATTATAAATTATAATTTGATATTAAGAATTAGATTTTTTATATGATTTTAATTATGTGGGAATTCCAAATGTTGTTTAATAATTAAGTTATATTCATATAAATTAGAAAAAGAGATTTAATTGTTCTAGAAGGTTGATATTGATGATTTTATAACAATAGATATGTTAAAGGTGAAACTTTAATTTATACAATTAAGTGGTAGACAAGAGAGAATGGTATAGAGGTTATTGAAGGATTGTTAAGGAAGTTGGAACATTTAAGGATAATAGTTATAGAGGAAAATTGGAGATGAATTGTATAAATTATTTATTTTAGTATTGTTTGTGGTTAATTATTATTTACATTGATAATGTAGATTTTTCTTGTGATCGGTGATTGTTCGTGTTTGGTAGTTAAATTAAGGTTAAGCTTGAAATTGGGTAACCGGGGCTAATTTATTTTATATGATTGTTTTGGACTGTAAGGTATTTTCTAAACTTTACTTTCTACTGTACTATTTGTATGTGTTTAGAAAGATTATTTTATATTTAATATGAACTTAATTCAGTGAAGTTGTGTATTTTCCAACTTGTATATATGAGCGAGATTATATTTAAAAATTGTTACTGTTGTGATGGTTATAATATTTGTGATGGAATGTTGTATAAGGGATGATAATTTATAAATGTTTCCAAAAATTATATTGATATATTGCTTTTCTATTATGAGATATGTTGGGTTGTGGGAAAGAGATATGGTGAAACTATGCCTATCGACTCTCTCATTCCTAGCTTGGATTTTGAGTTCAGTGTTTTGGGTGGATACCTCCCTGTTACGGTATATTTGTGGTGGCATGAGAGGGGGCAGTATTCTTGAAGTGACTAGCTAACATTTGGCCGAGTATACTAGTACTGATAGGCCGTACCATGTCCAGAAGCTATAAAGAGGAGCAACATAGATGAGTGGGGACAGTTCTAATTGTAGTTTATATTATGTAAAATTTAATCATTGAGAATATTATTAATATTATGTTAGTTATTTGCTTCTTTGACTTACAATATTTTCCTGTATATTTTGTAAATTGATTTTGGTTACTGAGACCTTATGTCTCACCCCGTCGTTGTAAATATTTTTTAGGCGAGACCCCTAATTTGGCTTGAGGCCAAGGGAAGCAACCAGAGGCATAGACGTTGAGAATCCTGTAGGCCTCTTGTGGTATTGGTGTTGTATTATTTTCTATATTGCCATTATAGTACGTCTCATTTTTTTAGAAATATTATATTTACTGTTTGGATAATTATTTTGGATTAATTATTTAACTTTTGTTAGGCGTGAGGCCTTATTTTCATATTCTAAGATTGTGGTGGACCTAGAACCATATTTGTGTTGGAAATTGTTTTGTATGAAATTTTAATTATGGGATTCAGTGTTGTAAGACTCATGGGTTGTTATTGCTCTTGTTGTTATGTGTGCCCTAAGTAATGAATATTTTTGTAGTGGGTTTGTGAGCGGCTTTTGTGTCCTGACCTCTGATATATTTTTAATGAGAAATTATTTTCAATTATCACTGGTTAACCAGATTTTACAAAACCATTATGGTAATTGTTGTTTGGAGAAAGGGTTGTTTTAAAATCAATTGGTAACAAGTAAAAAATTAAATAATTGATGCAAGATTCATGCAGTAGTTGAAAAGTTGACCATGCCAGAATTCAATTTAAGAAAGAGGAACAACATTCCAAACCAATAAAAAGGAACAACATTATTAGAAGACACTCTATTTTATGGTGGTAATCAAGAGGCAGCATCTTTTTTATTTTGCTTAATTACCAAATACACTTTTTTAAGGTGGTCCCCATTGTAATATCCTAAAATGTACTCAAGGGCTAAATGTACAGAATAGATAGTGGGATTAATGACAGAATTACCTCTGGAAATTTTGTTATGAATTTAGTTAAATTTCACATGCAAAATTGGCAACTAAATATTATATTGCAAGATGATATTTTACAAGATCATCTTCTTCTTCAAAAGGCCATGATTCACGTATGACAAGGGGGAAAACCAAGAGAAAAATACCTATTGGCTATTAAATATGACACATGGAAGCAATTGGACCAAGTTATAAAAGATGAGGACTTGGTCAACAATCTCATGCTAATTGGGGAATTAACTTTATTATTCAAGGAGATATTACCAAAGATCATAATCTCTTTTCCTAGGCTTCATTTTTGTATAACATGAGGCAAGAAAGAGAAACAAACATATGACCAATTAAAAGGAGAAGACTTGGTCAACAATTTCCACTAAAAGTAACATGTGAGGAGGTAAACTAGGATAATGGTAGAAGGCTTCTTTTAACTCCTTTTGGTCATTATTTTTGGTCAATAATTGTGGGCCAAATAAAAGAAGATGACTTGAACAAAAAAGAGCCACATATTCGTATGGCATCAAGAAAGAAAGAGAAAAGATGAAGCAAAGGATTATTGGTACATATCTCTTGCAATTAAAGTGTTCTCTCTCTCACACATGTGCTCAACCGACTTGAGCTCTACAAGAATTCTTGAATATTTAATTAAAAACATTCTCTCATCTTATTCATTCATTTCAAGTCGGCCAAGTGAGAAAGGGGTAGGAAAGAGAAAGGTTGACCAAATTGGATCAATTATACAATAGAAATTACCATAGGATTTTAGCAAGAAAGAACAAATATGGACCACATATTTGCCTCTCCTTTTTACCCAACTTTTCGGCCAGATTTTTAAGTGATAAGGGAAGGGAAAAACTGATTATTATTCACTCTCTCTCTCTCATTCTCCAAGTCGGTGCTGCAGATGCAACACGAGGGTGCAAGAAGAAGCAAGTGAAGGTGAGAGTTTGGTCTTGATTTTCACCTCCTTAACCTCATCTATGGCTCAAGAATCCTTCATGAAAATTGTTCCTCTCTTCCTTAGCTTCATTTCTATGGTTTTTGTTTTTGAAGAAGAGGATTTTTCAGCCACCTTGCAAGAACAAAAGCTGAAGAATCAAAGAAAGAACTTAAGGAGAAGCAAGAGGTGAGTATTAGCATCAATTTGAGCTATTGGTTGTGTTGGTTGAATGAGAATTTTGGCATGTGTAAATCTGCCCTGATTTTGGCTAAACAAGGGTTTGGGTAATTCATGATGTTTTGGTTATGTTATTGGTGGTTTATGATGATTGGAAACCATTTGACATAAGTTTGATGCTGAAATTGGAAGTTGGTAATTATTGGAATTTATTTTGATTTTTCTGCCAAAACAGGACATGGAGAATGAGTGGGAATTTGTTAATTTTGATGTTACCATTGTGTTCTACACGAAAAATTATGTGGGAATAGCTCTGGGTTGTGAATTTTGGGTCATTGGAACTCAAAGTGTAAATTTGGGTTTTCAGCCTGAACAGAATTCCAGTGAGGTACTCTACTTGTGTGGTGTTTTTGGATAACCAAATGATCTCTAAAAATTGTGAAACTTTCCAGTATTAAAGTTCACATTCCAAGCTTCAAAATGGACATATAATTTGTGTCATTCCGGGTTTTGAGCTGTGAGTTCTGGTTGCCCAAAGTTTGATGTCGAAACTGGACTTAATTCTGGAGCAGTGTGGGATTTTGTGTAATTCTGGAATTGTGTGGTGATTTCCAGTAATGATTCATATTTTTCCTATGAAGAGGACTTCAATATCTTTCCATAGGACTTGGGATCACCTCATTTCGATTTTTGTAGAATTAGTTATGATTTTTTAAAGTCTGGAGAAAATTCTGGCAGATTTGGTCTCTTATGCGAAAATTGAAAATGTAATGGCATAATGTAGTATTGTTGAACTTTGAGGTTAGGAATTGGTCTTTTAGGTTATTGACCACTTTAACTCCTTAGTTGATTTGATTAAATGTCCCTAATGATAACCAACTTGAGTATTTGAATTAAAGAATTGGATTAAGTAATAACCTATCGCCCGTAATTCTAATTATAGGATTTGACATTTGCCCTGCACGTGATAAACCAGTGCCAGTGCACGAGCGGAAAGAACAAGGTAGTGACTCTTTCTCTTATTATGTGTATGATGCCTTGCATGTAAGTCATTTCATTGAATATGCCGTGATGTAACATTGCCGTTGTGAAATGCCGTTGTTGTGCTATTGTGAAACATGCTGTTGTGAAATATGCTGTTGTGAATGCAGTGAAAGCTGTTGCAGAAATGCTGTTGTGTTGTTGTTGTTGTGATTTGCTTACATGCTTTGTGATTGTACATGTTATAAGTGAATTGTTACTACTGGGATTCTTTTGAATCTCATTCTTTCCAATAATTAACCTACAACAAGGGCGAGCGGTTCAAAGGAAAAGCAAGTGATGAAGGGTGGTTAGAGCCCCTAGCTAGGAGTTTTAATTTTGGTAGTTGGTTGTCATATTTTGTTGGGGATTAGTTGCACATGTTGTATATATTGAATAGTGTTTGTAATCCCCTGTATGGGAAACTAAGCGTTGTAAACCCTTTATTAAGTAACGAAACCTGAGCTTTATCGGGAATTTTTGGTTGCACTTTGATATGTATAAATGGAACTGAACTGGACAGACCAATTATATTCGAGATGTGAACGTGAGACCGCACTAAACAAGTTTTAGAAAAGTTTTAATTAACCACTGGTCTCTATTTCAACTTAATGATGCATTCTCGAACTATAAATTTGGCTATTAAGGTAGAGGTTACACCCATTATGTAATTTCCGTTGTACTTCTTTTCCTTATAATTTTAAAAATTTCTGCACCTCATCCATAAGATTTTTCACTTCAGCTAATTAACCACTTGTCAACAGCATCAACAATTTTTTCAGTTTTGTCACGTGCTTCTTGAACACGTGTTTCAACTCTATCTTGTGTTGATACAAGCCTCTGCTTTTCACTTTCTAGAGTTTTTGTGATGTTGCCTGCACAAAACAAATACTGAGCTTGACGTACCAATGAATCTACCAAATATTCTGCGATTTTGTCAATAACAAGTACTGCAATATCTTCCATTTTAGCCAAAACTACCTGAAAGACAAGTGCTCAAAACTCATCTTTATGAGTTGTGGTAATCTCATGTAGAATCAGATTGTAATAGCAAGATTTTTTATGTAAACATAACAAAGTAAAATATACTTGTCCTCATATAAAATTGATAAATAGTAGATATCAATGAAAAATAACGGAGAGACTAACAAAGTCAAAGCGACCCCAATATTTGAACTCTCTCCGATTTGTCGCTATCTGAAGCCTACAACGAAAACCCAGATGAATAATTTTGCAATAGAAATCTATGAAGTATATGACAGGAGGTAGCGTAAATGCAGCAATAATATATCAAACTAAGTATAAATTAAAAAGCTTTCTCTTTTTTTTTCTCTCTCTTGGAAAACGAGCCGCTGTGAGCTTTTCTCCGATGGTTGATCCCGGCGTCCGGGCAACGCCGGCGGTGAAGACTTTGGGTTTAAATGCGAATGCTGGAAAGGATAGGTCAGAGATAGAAGAGGAAAAGTGGAAGGCTGTAGGGGAAGACAAATTAGGGATGGATCCTAAGGAAGCAGAGGATCATATTCTGAGTGTGTCGATGTCGGATATTGTCATTGCTTCAGAGCTGGAGAAGGGGTATAACACTGGGAATAAGTCAGAGCAGATTATGCAGAAGGGAACGGAGCCTGGAAGGTCGTATAAAGAATCCTTGTTACGTTTCAAGGGATCAGAATTCAATGGTATAGCCAACAGTTATCAGTGTGTGGAGGAGGATCCTCTGTTCTCCGAGATTTTGGATCAAAACTGGGAAATTCCTGAGCCGTCAGAAGAAATGAAAAAGCTAATGGAGGTGTACCCACCTATGACCATGACGCGTGAGGAATATAATAGATGGGCGAAACCATGGAACAATTCGTTGATTATCACAATTCTTGGTGCAAGAATTAATTTTTATAGACTGAAAGAGCACCTGAGCTGTTTGTGGAATATCAAGACTTTTGAATTAATTGATTTACCTAACAACTATTACGTGGTGAGGTTGAAAGATTCAGTGGACTGGGGTCAGCAATATAAGAAAATTCTCCTGGGTGGTCCGTGGTCGGTTGCGCAGCACACCATATTAGTGCAGAGATGGTCTCCGCAGTTCGATCCCTTCCAAAATCCACTAGGAAGAGTGGCTACATGGGTCAGAATTCCAAATGTGCCTTTGCTGTGCTATAATAAAGATTGCATGTGGAGAATTGGGGACATGATTGGGAAGACTCTAAAAGTGGATATGAATACCATTGAAGATTTGGAGGGGGATGAGGCTAAAGTAAACAGAGGACGCTTTGATAGGCTATGCGTGGAGCTAGACTTGCAAAAAAAATTGGTCCCAAAAATCATATCGGCCTCAACTTTATTTAACATTGAATATGAAGGTTTGGGTTGTATTTGTTTTACCTGTGGGCGATATGGCCATCGGAAAGAGCTCTGCCCAGAGAAGATAGTGGTGGATTCAGGGAACGTGGTGGAGAAGCAGATGCCGGAAAATTCTGAGGGCAGTAAGTCATTGACGGCGAAAGGTAATCCGGCGAAGGATGAACCCTTCGGCCCCTGGATGTTCGTCCACAGACCTCTGAAAGCGCGCTTCTCGAGAGCTGGTGACAGTAGAAGCATGGTTGGTGATGGGAGGCAGACGGGATTGACGGAAAGAGTGGAGAAGGTCAGAGTTACCCAGTCCAGATTTGCAGTTCTAGACGGTACGATGGGGGATGAGGGAGTGATTCCCGAGTCAGATTTGAATTTTAAGCGCAGAATAGGGAAGGAAGCGGCGCAAGCTGGGAAAGAAGATTCAGAAGGATCCTCTTGGGTTGGGCAGAGGAATAACACAGCGATCAAGATGGGTCCCTTTAAGGAAAGAAAGGGCAGTCACGTGGGAGAGAAAAGGTGGGCTGTGAATTTGAAAAAGGCTAGCACCATTCCGGTGCAAAATGGAGATGTGGGTGGGCCAAAGATTTCGGCATTGGGCCCAGCAGTGGAGGAGAGCCTGAATGGAAAGAAGCCAATTAAATCTTCTACAAAAAAGATAACCCATGGAGTCCATAATGTTGTAAGAGGAGGATTGGAGCCAAAAGAGATGCAAGAGCTGATCCAAAAATTGGACGTTGACGGACAGCAAGTCCAGAAAGGAAAAACGAACTCCACGTGTTCAGCTGTTTAGATTGGTGATGAAGAGAGGCAGGGGCTTGTTGACTATCCAGAAAAGGTCCAGGGCACTCAAATAGTTTCGAGCACTCAGGAAAAAATGGCAGCTTCAGCTGGTGAATGTGATAGGCAGCAGTGTGGTTCTGCAACTCAACCTGTTTCTCAACTCGAGGTGGTGGTAATGATGGAAGGGAAACCACCAGATAAGTAATTCCATTTTTTTCTCTCCCTGTCAATGCGTTTTTATTATGATCATAGCATGTTGGAATTGTCGGGGGGCGGGAGGTAGAGCCTTTTCTCGGATATTTAAAGATGTGGTTAAAAAATACTCTATTGATGTTATGGGTATTGTTGAGCCTAGGATTAGTGGTAATAGAGCTGATAGGGTGATGAGGAAGCTGGGTTTTACAGACTGGGTAAGAGTAGAAGCTACAGGTTATGCAGGTGGGATTTGGGTGCTTTGGAATAGCAGGGATTTTTTGGTTGAATATTTGAGTTCCAATACGCAGTTGTTGCATTGCAAAATTTCTGAGAGGAATGGCCAAAATTTGATGCTGACCACTTTTGTATATGGGGATACAAATATTCCAGCTAGAAGAGATTTGTGGTCGGCTTTGCGTGGGATTTACCAAAATATATACTCACCCTGGCTGGTCTTAGGAGATTTTAACACCATCTTGAGTCCCAGTGATAAAGAGGGTGGGGCGGCACCGATCAATGCTTCAATGTTTGATTTTCAAGAGGGTATTCAGGACTGTGGCCTCATTGAAATTCCGGTTGTAGGGGACAAGTTTACCTGGGAGAAGACTGGGGTCAAAGAGAGACTTGACTGGGCTTTCTGTAATTTTGAGTGGGATGTCAAGAATCCACAAGTGAAAGCTTATCATTGCCTCAGGTTCAATTCTGACCATCGTGTAGTAGTGGTTGGAGACAGGTCAGATAAGCCGAGTCTATGTAGGAAGCCAAGGTTTCAGTACCAAGCAGCATGGTGTGCGGAGGAGGGATTCGGTGATGTGGTTAGATCGGCATGGCACGGGAAAGGTTGGATCCAAGGGCATGAGTTATTTAAAGAAGAGGCAATGGCTTGGAACGACAGAGTGGTGGGGAATATGGCTAAGAAAAAGAGAGAAATCATCCGAAGATTAGAAGGTATAGACCGCAAGAGGTGTTGTGAGGGCAACAGAAATGGGCTTTTCAGGATTGAGAAGCAGTTGTGGGATGAATTTCATAAGCTGAGCCTACAGGAAGAATTGATTTGGTTTCAGAAGTCAAGGTGCAAATGGCTTAGTGGAAGGGATAGGAATTCGAGGTTCTTTCACGCCAGCACCATTGCAAGGAGAAAAAGGAATAAAATTGAGGCACTTCAGGATGAGCAGGGCAATTGGATTTCTGATGAGAGTCTCTTGAGTAGTATGGCCGTTGGGTATTTTAAGAATCTATTTACGGCAGAGAATTTTTCAGTTCCTTTTTCACTATGGCCGGCTAATTTCCCTTATATGGAGGCAAACCAGGTTGATCTCCTTCAGAGACCCGTTTCAACTGTTGAGATTAAGAACGCAGCATTTCAAATGGGGGCGTTCAAAGCACCGAGACCGGACGGATTAAATCCTCACTTCTTTCAATCACAATGGGAACGCGTTGGGGAGAAGATTTGTGACCTGGTTTGTAACATCTTTGAGAACCCAGAGGATGTTCATGAAATTAATCAGACTAATATTGTCCTGATTCCCAAGGTTGATCAGCCTACATCTTTGAGGGATTTTAGACCTATATCTCTCTGCAATGTTAGCTTCAAAATTGTCACTAAGGTTATTGCCAATCGTTTTAAATGTGTTATGAATTATCTTGTGGCCGATAATCAGTGCAGCTTCATCAATGGCAGACAAGGGGTGAACAACATTATTATAGCTCAGGAAGCTATACATTCCTTGAGAATCAAGAAGGGAAGGAAGGGGTATGTGGCAATAAAGGTAGACATGGAAAAGGCATTTGATAGACTGGACTGGCGATTCTTGGAATTCACTCTTCACAGCCTGGGTTTGGGAGGAGATTTTGTTAAACTCATTATGTCATGTGTCTCATCGTCGTCCATGAGGATTGTTTGGAATGGAGATACCTCTGAGAGTTTCACACCATCGAGGGGTGTAAGACAGGGTGACCCGTTGAGCCCATATCTGTTTGTTCTCTGTATGGAATTATTGGGGCAACTTATTCACCAGGAAGTTGAGTCGGGGAATTGGCGACCTCTAAAGATGGGTATGTCTGGACCAAGGATCTCGCATCTCTTCTTTGCGGATGATCTGGTTCTTTTTTGTGAAGCCACTAATGAGCAGATGGATGAGATTAAGAAAGTAATGGAGCTCTTTTGTCGAGTCTCGGGGCATAGGATAAATTTGAACAAGTCAAAAATGTTCGTGTCAAGGAATATTCATTTTAACAGAGCCTATGAGTTGAGTCAGACTGTGGGGATTGGTTTGACCGCAGATTTGGGGAAATATTTGGGAGTTCCGTTATTTCATAAGCGTATGGTCAAGATGACTTTTGCGCCGCTAATCCAGAAGGTCAGATCAAAGTTGACCAAATAGAGAGGGCGTTATTTGAGTATGGGGGCAAGACAGTATTGATCAAGTCAGTCTTAACAGCAATTCCCCAATATCAGATGCAATCATCTCTGATCCCGAAAGGAGTATTGACAGCATTAGAAAAATTGAGTCGTGATTTCTTTTGGAACCAGCAAGAGGATTCCAAGAAAATGCACTTGTTAGCTTGGGATTTACTAAAGAGTGGGAAGAATGAAGGAGGATTGGGGATAAAAGATCTTCACTGTCAGAATAAAGCTTTCCTCATGAAATTGTGTTGGAGAATGATCACCCAACCGGAAGCCCTGTGGGTGAAGTGCTTAAGGGCTAAATATTCATGCGGGGACGAGAGACTACCAGAGGTGCGTAGATGTCACAGTCAATCAGCAGTGTGGAGTGGTATTGTGGCAGTCTGGGAGGTGTTTATGAGCGGTATTGGTAAGAAGTTAAGAAGTGGCAGAAATACCCGAGTTTGGGAGGAGCGGTGGGTGCCTGTTGATAGGCCTTTAAAGTCCTACATCGACAGAAATACACAGCTAGTAGATATGGAAGCACGGGTTGACTCTTTCGTCACTCATTCAGGTCAATGGGACTGTACTAAGTGGGGATTGTTTCTTCCTCATTGGGTTGTGGACAAAATTATGCTGGTGACTCCTTCTACGGGCTCAGGGGATGATGTTTTTTGCTGGCGGAACGGATCTGAGGGAGTTTTTAGTGTGAAGTCGGCTTATGACATGGTTTTTCAGCAGCATGAGCAAAGACACCAATGTCATTGGCGGCATTTATGGCACTGGGATATTTCGGAAAGAGTTAAGCTGTTTTTGTGGCAAGTTTTCCACGAGAGACTCCCTACGAACCAAATGAGAGCGAGACATAACTTGAGTGTCCCAAACACTTGTCCATTTCAGTGTGAGTGTGAGGAGAGTATCATACACGTTCTGAGGGATTGTGAACAGGCTAAGAAAGTGTGGTTTCTTTTAACTAACCATATATATTATCCTATGTTTTTCTCTGGTAATTTGCAGGAATGGCTTACATGGAATATACAGTGTTGCCCGGGAACTAGGAAGGTGGCCAAATGGCCATGGCATAGAGTGTTCGGTATTGTATGCTGGCTTCTATGGAAGAATAGATGCAATCAAGCATTTGAAGGACGAGCGGACAATGCAAGAGGAATAGTTCACAAGTGCTTGTATCATCTCTCGGAAGGCGTGGAGAACGGTAGATTTCGACATCAGATCTTTCAAATACCAGAGAGGGGGCCGAGACGCTGGGAACCACCGGAACTGGGCTTTGTGCGGGTAGATGTGGATGGATCCAGACATACTGGCGGTCAGGCAGCTTGCGGTGGAGTAATTAGAGATCATCATGGCAACTAGATTCGTGGATTTCAACAGAAGTTAGGATATACCTTCCCAACTATTGCAGAAATCCATGCAATCAACGGAGGACTCCGTCTATGCAAGCAGATGGGATTCACCAAGATCAGACTTTTCACAGATTCACTACAGGCTATTCAGCTTTTATCGGTTGAGTGTGGAACCGATCATCCTCTATATGAGGTCATTATTGATACTAGGTCCATTATTTATGGGGATTGGGATATTGAAATCTCCCATTCGTTCAGAGAAAATCTCAGATGTGCTGATTGGTTAGCAAAGAATGCTTACAGGAACATCCAAGACTACACAGATATTGGGTCATCACCTAGGGAATGTACTCATCTTTTTGCACTCCAGTGTGACCTGCCGTCGCAGGATAGGCATGTAACACCTATTCATAGGTCTTTCTAAACTTCAAGCATTGCTTGCCTTTGTAATCAAAAAAAAATATATATATATCAAACTAAGTAGCTAGCATTGGGATAGAAAATTCAAAATGGTTTAGAAAGCAAGAGAGAAAATGGAACTAACCAAGCATTGCAAGAAGAGCGTGTGACGGGAGTTTGGTTTCCAACAAGGAGCGTAATATGTAATTGAATTAGGGATGCTTGAGTGGGTCACTCTTGTCTGCCGTTGAAGCTTTGATTGATCTGTGGCTTCCACAATGTAACGTGATTTGATCTCGGCTCTAGCGCTACCTCTTTCCCTTCGCCTCCTCTATTAATTAAACTATTAATTTGTCCCTTCCAATAAATCCAAAAACGTAAAAAAGGCTTTGTATTCTTCAAGAGAGAATCTCACGGGCTAGCCACCTTGGGGTCCAACTTGACGTTTATTTTAATCAAGATTGAAAACCCAATCTCTGGGATTTAGACAAAATCAAACACATCAAAATGGAGGCGAGTTGAACCTAATTCAACCTATAGAATGTCGATTTTATATTTGGCCCCAAATACAGGATAACAGATTTCTACTAATTAAATACGAGTAAAATACAGAAAATGAAAATTAACCTCAATCCTTTATCTAATTAGCTACTTGGCAATTTAAGTTAGATGACTTCTTTCAATAATCCTTAAATGCATTTAAAAAAAGTATATAACTCGATGTCTCATAAGGGATCGTAGTTTTTTTTCCCCGGTTCTTCTCAATCAGCACGGCTTCTTGAACATGTTTCTGCACTGCATCATGAGCTTATGCCAACCTTTTTGTCTCAGTTTCAAGAGTCTTTAAATATATAGATATTTGCTACTCCATTGGTCCTTAGATATGACCTAATTGGGGAATTAATCGTGGTTAAGTAAGATCTATTTCTTTTCTTATTTTCTTATATTTGTCAATCATTTTCTAATTTATTCCTATTGATGATGCTTCTTCAATAATAATCAAGTAAGAAAGAAAAAAAGGAAATTAAAGAAGATGATTAGGATATTTTTAAAAATAAATGTCATATTAATTAACTCAATTAACTTCTTTAATCTAATAAAATTAGATAAATACTTTGTTTCATTTGCTGCTCCAATTTCTGCACCTCATCCATATGACTTTTCACTTCAGCCAGCCACTTGTCAAAAGCATCAACAATTTTTTCAGTTTTGTTACGTACATCTTGAACGTGTTTCAACTCCATCTTGTGTTGATACAAGCTTGTACTTTTCGCTTTCAATAGTTTTTGTGGTGTTGCCTGCACAAAACAAATACTGACCTTGACGTACCAAATATTCTGCGAGGTTGGCAATAACAACTACACCAATATCTTTCATTTTGGCCAAAACTACCTGAAAGACAAGTGTTCAAAACTCATCTTTATGAGTTGCTGGTAATCTCATGTAGAATCAGATTGTAACAGCCGGATTTTTTATGTAAAAATAACAAAGTAAAATATACTTGTCTTCATATAAACTTGATAAATAGTAGAGATCATTGAAAAATTACATTGCCAAATGTGGGTGATTGGACCTTGGTAGGACTTTCGATATGCCTCACAGAATTTAATATTAGATGCATGTCTTGTAATGATATATGTGACCCAAGTGTGAGTATACAAGGATTGATAAAAGAATATGATAGTTCGCTAAAGTCGGGTTTTAATTAGATTTTACTTTGTTCCCGTAAAGTGATTTTTTTGAGTCTCATAACCCCTAATATCATTACTTTTATTAGTAAGAAGATTCTGAAATTAAGATTTTAAATGGGGATATGACTCTCTAAGATATTGATATAATAGATTTAATTCTTAAAATAACAGTGATTGACATTAAAAATCATCATTTGAGACTAATAGTGTTAGAGTTTGAAAATTGAAGAGGAGGTTTATATAATTGATTTTTTTTGCCGGTTTATATAATTGAATATCAAACGAAGATGTTATAAAAAGTCAGAGAACAAAGTACACATTATTTCTATGATAAAATGTTATTTTTTTTCTTTTAATTTTCTTATAACATCTGTTACTCATAATAAAAGCAAAACTCTGTAATAAAATAAAAACAATATTTTCAAATAATATGATATTTATATTGGGAAGTAAACTGAAAGAATGGATTTGCAGAAACAAGTATAACGAATTTGCTTAATCATTTACTAAAATATATAGTTAATTTATAATATTTAAAATTAATAAAATAATAAATAAAGGTCATATTTTAATATTATTAATGAATTTAATAAATAATTAAAATTGTGCTTTTAATTGGTATTGATATCCATAAATTTTCGCCCCATATCTGTATGTATTCCATTATAACGTTGGACGGAGGTTTGATGGAGACCAAGCTCACCGACGTGGTGAATGACAGACTTGAACTTGTGTTGAAAGGATTGCCCAAGCCTTCTTTCTCACCTAACCAAAAGCTGCGCAACATTAATTAGGTTCACTGCTTACTCTAATTTGCTGGTTGATTTCCCATCTTCACTACTTTACTTTGATTGAAGATTTACCTTGAATTTTCGTTCTGCTTTTGGGTTCAATGTATTCACACACATAAAGCCATGCCTCTCTTTCCGAATTAAATCACGATAATAAAAGTGATTAATTTATTTCATAAATTAATCCTGTTTTTGCTGTTTATGGTTGTTTAGGTCCTTCTTGTCTGCCGTTCAAGCTTTTATTTGTCGCTTCCAGGAAGTAAAGTGATAGATGGCATCCAGTGCTGCCCCTTTCCCTTCACCTCCCGTATTAAAATCTAATAATTTGTCCCTTCGAATAAAGAAAAAGTACAGGCTTTGTAATTTTTATCAGTCTCACTGCTTGAGTGCTTGCCAGTTTGGTGTCAACTTAACATGTATAGTTTATTTTCATTAACATATATTAAAAAATTGAGAAAGAGATCTACATCCCAAAACCAATTTTAAAATTGAAAAACGAACTATAACAATAACATACAAAATAGCCATGATGTTAGGTTGATAATTAATATTGACATATATAGAGGTATTTAGTAAATTAATTGTGTTTAAAATTTGTCATTATTCCAAGTCAAAATTTGGGCATTCATTTATTTTTGACCTGCTAAAGGTACTTTGTGATCTCTAACTTCGACCCTTTGCAGATGTTAGCGAGGCTAGTCAATTTTTCAAATTTTATGGTTTTCAAATTTGGAACCAAAATTTGTTGAGTAGCAACAGTGCCTCATTCATTTTTATGGGGAACTAGTTCCTTTGGCTGCTTTGCCTCCTATAGAGTATAACAATTCAAGGTTTTAGGATTTCTTCTCTATAAAATTTAACAATTTCCTCTCCTCAATTTTCTCCATTCCATCTTTAAATAAGAACTGTTTGAAGCTGGAATTATTTCCCCACTTGTCGGCTGCACCATCAATTTTTTTTTTAATTCTCTTTCAGTTCTTTTTTTTTTTTGAGCAAATTCTCTTTCAGTTCTACTTAGCGCTTCTTGAACACGTTTCTAAATTACATCTTATACCCAAAACTTCCCACTTAAAGAAGTTTACATGCCACTAGACTACAAGACTATCTGTCGGTCATTTTGGATAACTAGTTGTAATTATCATATGACTAAAGAGTGAAAATAAGGTAAGCATACAAAAAACCAAATCAGCAATAGCCAAAGAAGATCACGGATATTAATTGCAAACAGTTCTACATTTAATTGTAACAAATTTTAGGTACGTAGCTTGAATTAGGAGATGCAGAGGAAGGATGATTTGATAACAGAGAATTGATGCAGAGTAAGAACACGCCATTTCCTTTATGTTGAGACTGAAAAAAAAGACAGGAATCAGTTGGTAACAAGTCAGAAATTAAATAATTGATGTAAGATTCATGCAGTAGCTAAAAAATTGACCATGTCAGAATTTAATTTAAGAAAGAGGAACATTCCAAACCAAAAAGAAAAAGAAAAAGCAACAACATCATTTAAAGACACTCTGTTTTATGGTGGTAATTAAAAGACAACATCTTATTTGGCTTAAGGGGTGGGCCCCATTATGTAATTCCCATTGTACTTCTTTTCCTTATAATTACCAAATACACTTTAAAGGTCTCAATACTTAAAGAATTTGAAATCACATAGTTTTACAATGCAATCACAAATCTCTAACTAATAACATGCTTCTGACAAACGTATAATAATGCTTTCCCCTGCTTTCATCTCTGCTCTCTTCCTTTGTTGCTCTCCATCACATGACTCATTCTGTATATGAACATACACCAATGCACATGTCAACTGACATCTTTTCCCATCTATATATGCATACAATTTAAACCATTTTAGTATATGGAACAAATAAAACAGAATATCATATCAGGAATTTAAGATTACAGCATGCTCAGAACCTTTCTAAATTTATAATTTCCATCAATATATGAGCTATACATAATTATGGAAGGAAACTTGATATATAGCATCAAATAAAAATGTTTTTGAACGGATAACAAATTTTTGTGCATACAAGAAAAGGATAAATTTGTGTTCAAAATTATTAACAACATAAATTTCAAGCAATTAAATTATCATATTATCGTAAACACAAAAATTTGATGTCTTTCCATTTTCTTGAAGTGAATAATAAATAATTTTTAAATTTTGAAGTTATAAGTTTGCTGAAGTAAGTGTGTTGGATGCAAAAATCCTGGTATAATAACAACCACTAATTAGAACTAACAAGTAACTCTAAAATAATGTTTAGATCCCTGTGATTTGTTCATAAGCTCAAGAATGAATCAACAATTAATACCAGGAAGTAGGAACAAAGTTTTTTCCTTTCCCCTTTCAGGCCAAAATACTAAAATCATAGATGAACAATTTTTTTATTTATGGTGATAATTAAGTTGGTGCTTCAATTCGTCAAGTATTTTTTGTTTTCAGAGTGTGTTACAGTTTTGATTATTTGATTATTCGAAAATTCATCAAGTTTCTTAGATTCCAGTAATGAAGTGGAAGTTAAATTGGGGGCTAAGTCATTCTGCAAGTGACAAAATTTCGGTATTTGGGATCAATTATACAACAAGATGGTGAAATTGAAGGAGATGTCAATCATAAAATTCAAGTTGGAAGGTATAAATGGAGAAAAGCTACTGGAGTTATTTGTGATAAGAAAGTACCTAATAAAATAAAAGGAAAGTTCTATCGCACTACTATAAGACCAGCAATGCTATATGGTAGTGAGTGATGGGCTTCAAAGGGACTATAGGAACATAAAATGGAGGTGGCCGAGTTGAGGATGTTGAGATGGATGTGTGGTCATACAAGAAAAGATAAGATTCATAATAATCATATACGTAAATAAGTTGGAGTGGCCTCTATCGAAGGAAAAATGGTAGAAAGTCGTTTGAGGTGGTTTGGACATGTTCAACAAAGGCCGTTGAATGCACCGGTGAGGAGGGTTGATCAAGCAGTATGGAGTTCTGTAAAACGAAGTTGTGGAAGGCCGAAGTGTACGCTTAATGAGGTCATAGAGAAAGACCTTTTGATTAATAACATACCTAAAGATATAGTTTTCGATAGAGCACAATGGTAACGTGAGATCCATGTAACCGATCCCATCTAGTGGGATAAAGACTTTGTTGTTGTTGTTATATTCTTCAAACATAAACATTTTGTTAACGCTCTATATATGTACAAATTTTAGGTTGGTAGTAGAGACTCTACTTGAAAGGAGTTCTGTATTGTTCATAATATTGGAGGGCAACGAAATATACAACATCAAAAGATTTTTTTTTTTAGAGAATAAAATATTTTTTTTGTATACCAAAAAATTTAGTTTCAGATATCTATGATTTGATCATAAGCTCAAAAATGAGTCAACAAATTAGTAATTCAAGGAAGCAGGAACAAATGTTTTTTTTACTTTTGCGTATCAAAATAGGGAATAATTTATATGATGCAATGTTTTGATTTGTCAATAAAAAAAATTAATAGTTGAAAATTGTAGCCTGTTGTATACTTTACGGAAAAATTGTCATTTGTAATAAATAGTTACTGCATTTTGATTCTGGTATAACAACAACTAATTAGAACTAAGAAGTAACTCTACAATGTTTAGTTAGATCTCTATGATTTGATCATAAAGAACGAATCAACAAGTAATACCAGAAATTAGGAACAAAGATTTTTCCCCCCTTTCTAGCCTGAATACTAGAAGCGTAGATTAGCAAATTCTTAATGTACGATGATAAGTTGATGCTTCGTTCAAGTTTTCTTTTTAAAAAAAAAAAACAAAAGAGCATGTTACATTTTTTTTATTATTTGATGATCTGAAAACTTGTTAAGTTTCGTAGATTCCGCTAACATTATTTTTGTATTTTTAAAACAGAAATGTTTGATTAACGTTCCATGTACAGATTTTGAAGTTTGTAATAGGGACAGCAGGAAAGGAGCTTTGTACGTTGACATTTTTTTTAGGAAAAATCTCATATAAAGCTACCTAAAATAGAAAAATTCTAAATTATGTTGGTAAATTCAACAAATTCTTAATTAATTAACAAGTTGAAACACACACCCACACAAGTGTAGAGATTTAATTCAATGGTCAGAAAAGAAAATATTACTAATTAATTAAAACTGATGTGAAATAGAAAAAAATTGATGTTTGTAATATGAAGAACAAAAAAGAAGTGGGAGAATTAATGATGCATGTGGTTGCAACCGTCCATGAAAGACACAATTCACACACACACTCACAAATTTTAAAGGCCTTCCATGTTCAATTCTCCCACCAGAAAAGAGGTGATCCCATATCTTCATGGAGTCTAGTTACAAGTCCAACCTCCTTAATTGCGTGGTTCTGAGTTTTCGTGCTATCGTGAGTATCATATCTATTTCTGGTCTCTGGCTTAATATCTGGGTGTGTTTGATTCAAAATTTTTCATCAATATTGTTGATCATGATCAATCCCTTGTTAGTGTAAAAGAAATGTACCATTGACAAAATAAAAGACCTCTCACTACTACTGCTTGGAGTTTTTTTAAGGGTTAAGGGGTATATTTGTCTTGGAATTTCGCAGAGGAGTAATATTACTGTAAAAGAAGTATTAAAATGGAACAATGTTATCCCTTACTATTAAAAGGTTAACAATCAGCATCAATTTTTTTAATAATACAGGGTTACATTGTTACATAAATATCCCAATACATTCAATAACATCCATTTCACTCACATAAAAGCTTCAATATTTCACTCTAAAGACAATGCAACATCCACACTTTCATATTCATAGACGATCAGGGCACTCGCAAACTCCCCCACTTAATTAATCACCAAAGACACTTTAAAGGTCTCAGAATATGCTTAAGAATTTGAAATCACAAGGTTTTACAATCTTACAACCACAAATCTCTAACTAATAATGCATCTTCCATACGTGTAATTAATAGTACTTTTCGCTACCTTCTCTTCCATCTGCTATTTTCCTTTATTGCTCTTCACCATTTGACTCATCTGCATTTATAGCTTTAATTTAAAACTCTTCAACATGACAAATAAAGCATATCATCATAATTATGTTAGGAATTTGACATTACAGCATGCTCAGAACCTTTTCAGATTTATGATTTCAATCTATATATGAAGTATACATAATTTTGGAGGGCAACGAAATATACAACATCAAAATCAATTTTTTTTGAGAATAAAATAATTTTTTTGTATGCCAAAAAAATTAATTTCAGATGTCTATGATTTGATCATAAGCTCAAGAATAAGTCAACAAGCTAGTAATAGAAGGAAGCAGGAACGAATTTTTTTTTTTTTTTTTTACTTTTGCCTATCAAAATAGGGAATAATTTATATGATGCAATGTTTTGATTTGTCAATAAAAAAAATTTAATAGTTGAAAATTGTTGCCTATTATATACTTTAGGGAACAATTGTCATTTTTTACCAAATATTTACTGCATTTTGATTCTGTATAACAACTAATTAGAACTAAGAAGTAGCTCTACGATGTATAGTTAGATCTCTATGATTTGATCATAAGCCAAAGAACAAATCAACAAGTAATAACAGAAAGTAGGAACAAAGATTTTTTTTTTTAAAAAAATTTGTTTTATAAAAAAATGCATATATCAAATAGAGCAAACTTCGTAATATTTGATTCATTTATATAATTTTTTAACGGATTACTACACGTAAATAAGGAAATAGTGGGAGCAATATGATAAATAGTTAAATATATACCTGTGCTTTCCGCTTCTTCCATATGCCTTTTCCTTCATTGCTCATCATCATCATCTTCTTCTTCTTCCTTCTCCCCCTCCACCCAAAGCTTTAAACATTTTCAGCGTAACAAATAAAGCATATCAGCGCAATTATATGTCAGAAATTTAAAGATTAAAGCAAGCTCAGAACCTTTTCAGATTTTGAAGTACAGTCAATATATGAAGTATACATGATTTTGGAGGGCCACAAAATATACAACATCAAAAGAAATTTTTTTGAGAGAATAAAATAAAATTTTTCGTATACCAAAAAATATAATTTTAGATATCTATGACTTGATCATAAGCTCAAGAATGAGTCTACAAGTAATACAAGGAAGCAGAAACTTTTTTTTTTTTACCAGAATACTGCAAGAATAGAGATTACCAATATGTAAAAATTTCATGTTTGTAAAAGATATGACTCTGCTGGAAAGGAGCACTGATCTGTATGTTCACTTTTTTTTTTTTTTTTTTACAATCTATTCTATAAAAAAAAAGAAAGAAAATGCATGATGAACAGAGTAAATGTGGTAATGTTTCATCCATTAGTTGTATATTTTTGTATTGCATTGGTATTATGTCAATAAGGGAATAGTGGGAGCATGAATGATAGATAGATAAATACCTGTGGTTTGGGATGAAGTGGGTTGGTGGAAAGAGAAGTGAAAATTTGGGCATTCATTTATTTGGATGGTACGAAGGTATGGAGCATTTAAGTTGTTGAGTCCCTTGCAGAAGTGAGTGAGTGCTGACAATTTTGAAAGTCTCAATGTCTCTAGATTTGGAAGCTCAATATGTTGCATATTGGTAGGTTCTTGATCACTTGTATTATGTGAAAAGAGCTCCTTCATTTGTGCAGCATTTGACACCTTTATTACACGTAGTTTTGGAAGAAGCATTTCAATTGGTGCAGCTGTCCTGGAAAGGCATTTCAACTTAGGGCACCCCTTCACTGTTATGTAAAGCAATTTTGGAAAAGGCGACAGATAATGCATATTAGAGTTGGATACTTCTTCTGATGAATCTTCCATGATTTCCTCTACTTGCTTACATTCTATTATATCCAAGGATGTCAACAGTGGGAGGCTTTCCCAAACAGACATGGACAATATACATTTCACTTTTCTACATCCTTCCACTTGTAAACGTCGAAGATGGTGGAAGCTCAGATTTTGGAAGGTAGTGAAAGCCTTGCATACAACACTTAGCTCACTTAGTTCTTGCAACTCTAATTCCCTTAAACTCAAGAATTTCGGATACAGTTGGTTGCCGTTGCTGTGGGCATCAATGTCTGCAGCTTCCTATACATGCAAAACACAAATAATATAATGAACTCGAAGAAAGAAAGAAAGGAAGAGCCTAAAGTTTTGAAGACATTTAAATGTTTTCCACTTTATTCATTGTCTTGTCCAGGTGTTCAATAATATTAATAAAGTACAAGTGGTTCAAGGCTCTAGCGATGTGAAACTAACAAAACCAACATGATATATAAATGCAAATTACCTTTCCCTTTAATTCAATCCCCATACTCCCTGTTGGTCCCATAATTGAAGAAAATTTTGGGCATTTTGACATTTTGATATCTTCAACGTTCACTGCAAATAACTTGAAGCCTTTGCAGATATCAACAAGACTTGGCAATTCCTTTAGGCTTATACCTCTCAAGTTTGGAAGCTGGATTTTGTTGACAGTGTCACTACTGCTGGCTTCACTAGTATGTCTGAAAAGCTCCTCTAACTCTTCACATTCTGATATCTCTATTTGGTATAAATGTGGAAGCAATATAGTGACAGAGGAGGTTGAGAAAAGAGACTTGAGCTTGTTGCAATGCTTCACCTCCAAATATTCCAATGTAGGTAAGGTGCCTGCGTGGAAGCCCTCAGCAAATACATATTCCAATTCATTACATCTACTTAATGTCAAGTTTTGAAGATGGACAAGGTTCAAAATATGTGAAGGAGCTCTCCATATCAGCCACACCTCTAAGAGACTCCCTAACCCCAATCCATTCAGTTTTGAACCCAACAGCTGCATATACACAAACAATAAGAAAAACAACAAGTCCGATAAGATTCAATTAATTACTTCCTATAATCTTTAAAAACATTTTGTGCCATAACTACCCTTTTTATATTTCCATTTGAAATTTTCAATTCAATAATATGTAAATAACTCTTCCTTATTCTTCTAACAAAATTGACAGGTAGAAATTCTCATTTTACTTTACATAAAAATTTAGATTTGAAATAAAAAATCGATCAATAAGCTATTATGATTTCAAATAGATTGCCAAAGCAATAGAAAAGAAAAAAAATTGAATAATCATGTTGTACATATCTGAAAAGCATATTATTGGAAGTGCCTGCGTGCGAGCAAATTGTAAAATGCCAAATCCTTTGATAAAAATTATCCGTTAACAAAATTTATATATTCAAATTCTCAGTTTTTCACATAGTTCCTTATAAAAAAATCAACAACAACAACAACAAAAATAGAATAGCATTAGATGTATTTAAGCCATATAAAGATTGAAGAGTCAATGTAAATATGGTTGAACTAGCTCAACTTAATTATGATTAAAATAATATAATTCAATTAAAATACACAAAAATATTCAATTATAACCATGAAAAGAGTAACATTCAAATAATAAAAATGCATTAATTAATCTACAAGTAAATGAAACATTTATGTATAAACCACATATAATTCAATAAAATAGAATTTCTAAAGAACACATGACAGACAGCTACTTTTTAACTAAAAAATGATGACATTTAATTTTCAGGCTCACAAAATGAATAAAAAAATATAAAATCCAACTGGGTCAATATGTACAAAACTTTTAATCATATCAGCTAGGAGATTAGCTCGCTTCACTGGTTGCGTTTTCATACCATGACTAAAAAAATCAAAAGAAGACTGAGGGCGTGTTTGAATTAGCAGTAATAAAAGTGATTTTTTTCAATCTAATACCTACAAACTTAACATGGGGTAAAAATTAGATCATGTAATGTAATTTATGTTAGATTGATTTTTGTAAAAAATTCAGTTTGACAAATCGAAATTTTTTTGGATAACTAATGGAAAAGCAAGTTTAAATGTAAAATGACAGAAACGGACATGAGTTTTGTTAAATATATATAATTTGATAATTGACATAGTATTGAGGAAAAATTTATAAATACTATGAAATAGTTAATTAGATATGTTTAATAGACAGAAATTTATACAAAATACAAATAATGAGAATTTAAAGTTTTTTTAATTAAATAATATTATATTATTAAACTAGAATTAAATTTTTTTGCTAACTTTTTTTCCAATAAATACTCTTTTACCAACTTAAATTTTAATATCATATGTCTCTGGCTTTCATTAAAATTTACAATTTTATTTTTGAGAAAAAACTAATTTTTATTAGAGAATATTATTTTTACTAAAATTATAATTAATAAACAATACAAGTTAAATAATATATATATGTTGTTAATTTGGCTTACTTTTATTATTATTTTTTATTTGTTTTATTTTATTATTGATGAATTAAAAAAATATGATAAAGGTATTGGTGAGGCCACCTATATGAAGTAATAAAAATAATGAAGGGGGAATTGGTCATTGTGTGTGGCAGTGAAACATAGCAAGAAAAAAACACGTGACGAGAGAAGTTAAAAGTTGCTTAGGATAATAAGTCAGATTAGAGCTGAAGCCTGATTTCTCATACTGTTAATCCTAACATATAGATAAGCCAAAAGCTATTTTCCCCCCTTATAGCAGAAAATCCACTTTCCAAACGCACGCTTACTTGTGTGGATGTGAGACTTGTTGATTCGAAGCACTAATAAGTGAGTTGCAATTATTAAAAACAAGAAAAATTAAATTAAAGAAGGCAAAATGATTAGTAAAGATGTGTGAGCACCTGGGGAAGGCGGTCGTTGGACAAGGACAAACCCTGACAAAAATCCTTGAGGCTTGGCACTTCTTCTAAAGTTATCCATCTCAAGTTGGGTAATATATTCTCCGAAAGATTATTCAAATCTATGGCCACTGAAAATAGGCATTTCAACCTGTTGCATCTCTGAACTTTAAACCTTTGCAGATTTGGAAAACATACTTTTGGGGGTTGAGCATTTGGTGGACCTTGATGCTGCTCTCCCACCTCTGTACTAGACATTATTTCCTCCAATTCATTGCAATCTGATATTTCAAGATGTTCCAATAGTGGTATGCTTTTAAGAATTACAGGGGAGAAAAGAGTTCTCAAATTGTTGCACCCACTCACTTGGAATTGTTTAAGATTTTGGAGGCTTAGTATTCCCATTGGACCACTCCAAACAAACTTTAGCTCAAGTAGATTCTTCAATTTCATTGTGTTTACGGCTGGGATTAATTGGTTTTGGAAATTCCTTTCAATAAGATCTTCCCTTGCAAAGGCAAATAGAATATCTTCCACGCTACAATTGCCAATCTCAAGTTCCTCTAGATTGAGAAACGATAGTAAGGCTGAAGCCCTGTTATACAAGTGGTTGCCCTAAAACCATAATATTTGGAAAATCAAAATAATATACTCGACTCAATTTTTGCACAATAAACATTATAAATAATTAAGATAGAGGGCTCATGGAAATGCATACCATATTTGTATTTGAACTAGCTATGATGTTAACACATGAGGCGCTGAATTTTGGACATTCTACCCAATGCAATTCTCTCAAACATGGGCAACTTGAATGAAAGTTTTCTGGGAAAATGCTGAGCAAATTTTTCAAGCCCTTAAGTTGGAGTGATCTCAAAACAGGAAGCTTGATCTGAACATCTTGATGCACATCTTCATGTTGACCAAAAGCATATTTTAGTTGAGAAGCCCTATCAATGCATACCCCTTCCAACTGCTCAAGGCCTTGAACATAAGAGTTCGAGAATACATATTGTAACTTATCACAATCAATTATAGTCAAGCTTTTCAATTTTGAGAATACCAAATATGCATTGTTTGAAGCTGAAATTATTTCATTATTTGAACCATCACCATCCTCCTCTATTATATTCAACAGTTCACAACAACCTTTTATAGTTAGCTTCTGCAACAGCAACAAGGCTCTGACAACACTCTTTGGTAATAGTGATGTCAACAAAGGACAATGAGCTATATGTAGTTCTTGTAATTTCTCGAAGAAGCAAAGCAAAGGTGGACCATGCCAAATTTCTTTCAAATTGGCCAAATGCTCCAACTTTAACTTGATTAACTTTGGGAAGAACAAAGTTTCCACTTGTAACAAATCAATGTGTTGAGAAGTTGCGTCTGCAAGGCATTCCAAATTTGAACAAGAACGGAGCCACAAGCTAGTCAACTCATTTGTCCCACCTACAACTTGAACAATGTCTGGTACAATATTTTTGCAACCTCCATTAAATCTATGCAAACAAATAGCTTCTGCTTGTTGCAATAGATACTTATTAAATGGACTTATATTATAGATTTTGAACCCTCCCAAGGACAAAGCTTTGCGGTGAGAATCCATTGAATCTATATCAAGATAAAATTTGGAATCAAAGTTCCCAATTTCAACTTCATATCTCTTCAATCTAGGGAAAGTAGCATCATTTGAAAAACATTGGTCAAGATTTAAAGTTGTTCTATTGAGTTGGATTCTTGAAGCATATAACTCCTGTAGATGTATACATCTTTCTATTCCCTTAAAACTTTGCTCTTTGATCTTAAATAAATCTAACAGCTTCAATCTATTCAACTGTTCCAATCCTTGTGGCAGATGTTTAAAAAAACTATGTTTCAAGTCAAGAACTTCAAGACTTTTGAGGCATAACACCCATGACAAATCATCACCCAATTGACAAGCTTGCAAGCGCAGAGTTCGTAGATTAGGTAGCAAATTCAGAGTGTGGCGATAATGACTTGAGAACTACTGGTTCGTAATACATAGAGTCAATTTGCATAACTTTGAGTGCTCCCATACCTTTGAAATTCGCTTCTGATAATTCACAAGCACCTATATTTGTTAGCATCAAAATCTCAAGTTTTGGAGCATCTAATTGTTGAGGAAATTGAGATGTTTTCTTAAACCAAGAAGCAAGTGCATAACAATCTTTTATAGAGCAATCTGCTACCATCTTCATATTCTTCTCAAGATTCACTGCAATAGTGCGTTTCTCTTGAGATGATATCCACAATGCTACATCACGGATTGTGTCATGCATTCTCAAGTGGATTTTCCTTTGCTCAGAGCTTTAGCAAACAAGAATCTACAAGATGATTTATACAAGTACTCACTTTGTTTCTTGCATCTTCGAGTGATGAGCCCAATTCTTCACACATGCCAAAACCTATTGTGATTCTGAACAAATCTTCAAAAGAGATATCTGCATCTTCTGGATACATGCAACACATCAAAAGGAGTGACTTGGCTTCATTGCTCCTCAAATAATCATAACTCAACCGAAGACAAGAAAAGGTATCTTTGATGCCTGGTTCCACATCGATTGGTTTTGAATCCCTCAATCTTCGTAATGCCTCCTTCCATTCTTCTTTCGACTTGCCTTTCAAAGCGGCTCCTACGGCCTGAATTGCAATAGGAAGTCCTTTACATTCCCCAACAATTTCTTGTGCCACACTATGTAATGATTCGTCTACAATACGAGCATGCTTTTGGAATAATGTCCAAGATTCGTCTTCAGATAATAGATCCAAAGAAATCTTCTTTTCACAATCCATCAAATCGCATATTGGTTGGAGCCGAGTGGTAAGAAGGACCTTGCAACCCATGCAATAATCTTCGAAAGGGATACCGACATCCTTCAAGTTGATTATGGCCCACACATCATCCAATATTACAAGAATCCTTTCCCCATTGCTCAATCTCATTGATAAACGTTAAACGTCTAGCTCGTCCAACTTCACTTTCTTCATCCAATCGCAAACCTAACATATCTGCAATCTCACCTTGAATCTTTCGGATATTCACAGTTTGCGACACTGTTGCAAATATAACTCGATCAAAAAGGTTTGATTCCTTGGCTCTTCTGCCTACTTCTGTTATCAAGGTTGTTTTACCGGAGCCCCCCATCCCATACAATCCAATCATGTGAACACCATCCTCTTGAAGAGCGGCCAACAATTGATCTGAAGCCAACTTTGTAGATTTGAAATACACAAAATTTCCAGAAGAAAAATACTCTATATCTGGAATTGGGGCGGTGTCGGAAAAGGGATTAAATTCACTCATTTGATTGAGATTCTTTGTTTCCTCTATCATCTTTGTCATTTTTCTGCACAAAAGATATCTCCTCCAAGTAGGACACCTTCCTTGAAAGCAACTATTGGTTTCCTTCAGTTGCTGCTCCAATTTCTGCACCTCATCCATATGACTTTCCACTTCAGCTAACCACTTGTAAACACCATCAACAACTTTTTCAGTTTTGTTAAGTGCTGCCCGAACACGTGTTTGAACTCCATCTTGTGTTGATGCAAGCTTCTGCTTTTCAGTTTCTAGAGTTTTTGTGATGTTGCCAGCACAAAACAAATACTGGCCTTGACGTAAGCCTTGACGTACCAATGCATCTACCAGATATTCTACGAGTTTGGTAACAGCAGCTAGTGCAATCTCCGCCATTTAAGCTAAAACTACCTGAAAGAGAAGTGGTTCAAAACCCATCTTTATGAGTTGTCGGACTAAATGAGTTGTTGGTAATCTTAGGTAGAATCAGATTATAATTATTAGCAAAATTTTCTTATATAAAATTTTCATATAAAATTGATAAATAAAATAGGTTCATGAAAAATTACATTGCCAGTTGTTTGTATTGGATCTCAGTACATGAAGACTTTCCCCATGCCTCACAGAATCTAATAATCTTGTGATAATATGAGACCCATGCACATGTATATAATAGATTGATGAAAGAGTGTCCTGGTCCGCGAAAGTGTATCTTTTATGTTTTGATTTATAGGTTTCATTTTAAGTTCCTTAATTAATTTTATAAAACATTTTATTATTTTTCTAATATTAATAATCTAACACCGTTGGTTTTTTTAATAAAAATTTCGATGCTGTAAATTTAAAGGGGATAAATCATTGTCAAATGATACTAAGATAAGTTTAATTTTTTCAAAATATAAATAATATGACTGAAAAAATAATCAATATTTGAGACTAATAACAGTAAGATTTAAGAACTAATTAAAGAGAAGCTTTATAAAATTAAAAGGTAAAACCAAAATTTAATATGTTAGAAGACCAACCTACAACTTATGCTGGTCACTTTCTCATTTTTATTACAGACTTTGTTATTGTTTTATTGTAATGTAATTTTTTGATAACACTTTTTACTCACAATTAAAGTACAACTCTATAATAAAAAAAACAATTTTTAAATCATATGATATTTACAACCATCAAAAATTTTGAAATACTTCACAGTCATAATAGAAAAACTGCCAAATAATGCCACCTAGAGATCCCTTTAAATTAGAAGGCCCAATATTTTGCCGCTTGTGGTGTCAGTTCTGTAGTACCCACTGTCTAACAATTAAGAACCGTCAAAAATTTGTTCAGAGAATATATCACGTATCCTTATATTATTTGACTTTTATAGACAAAAATAACATCATCCGGCTAATAATTAGTGGAATTTCCACATATCTGTGAATATGGGCTGCTTTATTATTCTATTCTTATTTGCTGCAGGCAGTCCACTAGACTCAAGCAAGCAAAAATAAATAATACTTAACGAGAAAAACATGATTATTGGTATTATTGCGTTAAAACAAAAAATTTAGATATTAACTTCTCACTACTAGAAAAAAGGGTTTTAACGTCCCCTTTTTTTGGCCTTTTAACGTCTGAAAACAGAGGGACGTCTATGTGAGGGTCGTAGAAAAAAACGTCATTAACGTCCGTAAAACAGGGGACGTGGAAGGCAGACTTTAGACGTCCCCAGTTTCAACTGGGGACGTCTAAAGTTGGACCTTAGACGTCCCCAGTTGGAACTGGGGACATTTAAGGTGGACCTTAGACGTCCCCAGTTACAAAGTGGGACCTTAGACGTCCCCAGAAGAGTTGGGGACGTCTATGGTCCCACTTTAGATGTCCCCAGTTGAAACGGGGGACGTCTAAAGTGTTGCCAGCAGTACTATCCACGTCCCTTTTTTTATTAAGGACGTTGAAAGTTTTTTTTTTTTTAAATGGACTTTTTATATATATTGCACTGTCTAGAAATGTAAACTGCAGAAATAGGATTCCAACAACAGAATAAAACAACAGCAGTTCAGCAGAATGGAAACAACAACAAACACAGTGATCAACCCAAGGCTTCTACATGCCACACAAACTTTCAAACCACACAAACTACACAACAATCTATATCCAAGTCTACTACATGCCACACAAACTTTCAAACCATACAAACTACACAGCAATCTATATCCAAGTCCCCAGTTTGTACAATAACCAAGACTAAAATCCAATCCATATCCAACAACAATAACGCTAATTATATGTACTACCACAAAAGTATGTCCTACACAAACTACTAAAGACTTTACTCTTCTGGTATACGTTGAAGAAGATGTCCAGCCAAAAAGTCTCTGATCATATTTAAGCCTTCATATTTAAATCTTTATTGATTAGTGACTAAAGTGTCAAATTAGTCATGTTTTCACAATAATTTTCTTTATAAAGACAACTTGTAATTTTCTTTACAACTAATTTCTTTTAATAAAAAGCAAACAAAATCATCACCAAATTTGAAACAAAACATCATCTTGAAAATTGTATTTGAAATAAAACATTCAAATAATTCAATAAGTACAAAATATTAGTATATTATTCAAATCAAATCAAATTAAAAAAAAATTAAGATTGCAAATGCAAATTTGTTTCAAATCAAATTAATTATTTAAAACAATTAGATAATGATTCTTCAATTTTCAAATCAACCAAAAAAATTTAAATTGCAATTTAAATTGCAATCATCACCTTGTTGTGAAGGTAAGTAACATACACAATTATGATGTATTGTAATTAGGATATTGATATTAGTGTTATTGTTTTGTGTTTCTGTGTTCAATGTTTAGTATTGTCGTATTGCTCAATACGCCCCTCATAGTTGTATAAATATTAGGCACTTGTAGAGCTTCAAGTTGTGGACTCATATTTTTTAGTTAATGAGAATTTCATGTTTCTCAAAACAATGGAAAAAAGCAAAAGATTAAAACTTGATGTGGTACGTCTAAAATTCAGCAAAATAACAAAGATAAAGCTCAAGCACAAACCACACTTAAATTCTAGCACAGAACAAATGCATTTTCCTAATCATTCACAAATTCATTCACAAGTTTAGTTTTAGCTAACCTGTTGCTGCAACTTTAGAGCAGATGACCCACGGTGGTAAGAGGAGGCCGACTGTGGAGAGAATGAGAGAGAACAGTGCAGAACCAGCAGAGCAAAAATGGCGACTAGCAACGGTCTGGATGAAATAGAGGCTAAGAAAGAACAAGAAGAAACTGGGGAGAGGAGAAATGGCCGCGCGTATTCAGAAGTGATAAAGATGGGAGAATAAAGCAAGAAGCAGGGGAGAGGGGACGGAAGTGAAAGAGTAAAGTAAAAAGAACAAGAAGCAGGGGAGAGGGGACGAAAGTGATGAAGGAGAGGGAGAGTAAAGCAAGTGCACAGAAAAATTTTGACACTTCACATGCACTGGTCATGTCGACCAGTGCATTTGTTTAAGCCTTAGACGTCCCCAGCCCAGCTGGGGACGTCTAAAGTCCCCTTTTAGACGTCCCCAGATGGTCTGGGGACGTCTAATGTTAATCTTTAGATGTCCCTTGGCCATCTGGGGACGTCTTAAGTGTGTTTTTCCCCCTTTCATACGCTTTTCTGGGAGTCTTTAGACGTCCCCATGTTCATTGGGGACGTCTAAAACAGTCTTTAGACGTCCCCAATGAACATGGGGACGTCTAAAACTGTCTTTACACGTCCCCAATGAACATGGGGACGTCTAAAACACATTCAGGCGCGAGATTCAATTTTATTTGACGAGCCAACCTTTTTAATTTTGATCTATAATTACACATATGCCACCACCGAATATTTTGGGCGTCCCTTTTTAAAAAATTTTCAAAAAGGGACGTCCTTTAGGGACTTTGTAAGTATATTCTGTAGTAGTGTCTGAGTCTAAACTTATATATAACATTTAGGGGGAAAAAAGCAAATGACATAAGAAAACACTAACCTCGGCCTCAGGTAGCTTACAGTTTTTTCAAAAAAAGGTTTATATCTAAACTATTGATTTAGCATCTAAAATATGGTTAAATTATTTCAAATTAAAAGAATTAATAAATGATGTACTTAAAAATGTATGAGAATTAAGTTTGTTAGGATGATGGGAATGACAAACCTTTGTATAGTAAAAATCAAAAGACTAAGTTCTAGCTCAGGACGACACCCTCAGGCTCCATTGTCGATTTGGATGAATCAACATCTGACGGTAGTTCAACAACAGATCGTTCTTCTCAAACGTTATCTTGCATGAATCGTAAAGTTTTTGGCTTTATTATTATATTCCTATTTGCTGACAGTCTGACTCCAGCAAGCTACTGGTGATATTAGGAGAGCACGACTTTTAGTGTTGTTATGATTGTGTTAGAACCAAAATGTAAGACACTAAGTCACTAACTTCGGGGATTGTATTTGTGCTCATCACACACCAACCTATCCGATCTAGACCATTTAAAATTTAATCTAAATAGTTTAAATTTAAAATTTTTAATTTATGATTTTTTAAATAAAAAATTTATTTCTAGAAGAAATAATAGTGATAAAATTATCTTAATTTTAAATTTTACATATATTAAAACAAAAATTTTGTTTAAAATATAAAAAATAAATTAAATTCAAACTGATGAGTTCAAAATCAATCTAATAATGATGTATATTGGTGATCAGCACGTTTCTACCCATCAAAGTGAAAGTGATGGGCACAAAAGGTTAATGTGCTAAAACATAACATGAAAAGTATAAAGTTAATAACAGAAGAAAGCACTAACCTCGGGTATATATGATGAAGATGACAGAGAGACGAAGCAAAAGCGCCCGATCAAATGAATCAAATATGTGAACTCTCTCTGAGGTCGCAAAGTGAAGCCTGTGAGCAAAACCCAGATGGATGAATAATTTTGCAATGGAAATCTATGAACTTGAATATCCTAAATACACCAACATATCAAATCAAGTAGCTACCCTTGAGATAGAAAATTAAAAAAGGGTTAGAAAACAAACAAGAGAACAAATGGAAATGGAACTAACAAGGCGATGGAAGGAGGAGCAAAGGAAGTAGCCCAGAGGTGCTGTAACTGCGCAAGGGAGCATAAGCAAAAGCTTGGCCTGAGTCGCTTTGTGCAAACAGCAAAGACTGAATAAAGCCTTCAAGTTTCTTTCTTTTTGATTTTGGGGTCACCAATAATTACCATCGGTCATTGTTGTTGCTGTGTGGGTCCTCCATGAAAACACGGGCCCTTTGGTGGTTTGCTTTCCAGCAAGGAGTATAATATGCATTCAATTATGAATGGCTGTGTGGGTCCTCCATGTGTGCCTTTCTTTACGATCACCTCCTCCTGTACTTGTTTCCACCGGAGAAAAAGTGCTTTGTAATTTTAAAAATTTTAAGTGAGGATCTCGCAGCATGACTTCAGTACTAATAGCGCTCAACTTGACATATATTCTTAAGAGAAAATTATAGAAAATATTAATTAAATTAAAAAATTTCAAAATATCTACTACGTATCTCCAAATTACTAACTGTTATTTTTAAATTGTCATTGTCTATATTCAAATTGTCAACACCAAAACTTCAAAATCTCATATTCCTATCAAATTACACATTTATTTTTTTTACTAATTTAGTAGACATTTTGGGATTATTGTAATTCAAATGGTTTTTTTTTGTCATTTTCCTTATTCTTAACTTTTAAATTCATACCAATAGTTCCTTTTAATTAAAATGAAAAAAAAAAAACACTTTGAAAGAGACGAAGAAGTAAGAACATAGAAGGACCAATAGGATTGAACCGGCAGGGTGATTTTCTAGACAAAACCATCGAAATGGATTATCAGGCCAAGTTGGACCTAATTTGAGTCCAATCACTTTAACTAGTAGGACCTCTATTTATATAGTTCAATTATTAATCATAATCATAACTAAGATAAGATCTTAATTATAGTTTAATATCAGTATCTGTAGAATATGGTTTTATATTAGGTCCCCACCCACGGAAAAAAAGAAAGACACCGGGTTTTGCCTCTATTCCCTTGTAATCTGCAACTAGGACTATGGGCTTATCCCTTCATTTCTACTCAAACAAATAAAGCTAAAATCTTCAAAAGCTTCTTTAAACTTTAGTTCGTTAATTACATGACCCCTGCTGAATATTGCAAAGTTTAAGTTTAATGTCTTTGCCATTAAACCTTGTGCTATTAATTTTATAATTCAGTTACTCATAAAAACTGTCACATCAAATTAAATAGTCTGACATGGTATCCTATAATTAAAAAAAAATTAAATTTTATCATTAAAAAGAAATTAAATTTTGAAAAGTTACAGGTTATATGCAATTATCTTCAGATTAAGGGGATTTTTTATATGCAACATACTCACACAGTCTACATTTAAATTATAATCAAAATCAAATCTAGGGGAGGAAAGTAAATGAACAACATACACACACAGTTTACAACTTATTATGCTAGTCACTTTCTCATTTTTATTACAAAATTTGCTATTGTTTTATTTTAATTTTTTATAACACTTTTTATAAGATTTTATAACACTTTTTACTCACAATTAAAGTACAACTCTGTAATAAAATAAGAAATATTTTTAAATCATATGATATTTACAATCCTTAAAAATTTTGAAATACTTGACAGTCATAATAATAGAAAAACCTTTGTCCAAAAAAAAAAAATAATAATAATAGAAAAACCGCCAAATAATGCCACCCAGGGACCCATTTAAACCAGAAGGCTTAATATTTTGGTGCTTGTGGTGTCAGTTATGTCAAATATAGTACCAATATCTGACAATTAAGAACAGTCAAATATTTGTTTAGAGATATTGTCATTATATTATTGACTGTTATAGACAATCATAACTTTATAAGGCTAATAATTAGTGGGATTTCCAAAATCTGTGAATATGGGTTGCTTTATTGTCCTGTCCTATTCTTATTTGATGCATGCAGTCCATTAGACTCGAGCAAGCAAAAACAGTTAATACTTAACGAGAAAAACATGATTTTTAGTATTGATATTATTACATTACTAACCTCAGCCTCAGGTAGCTTACAATTTTTTTTAGAACAGGTTATATCTCAACTATTGATTTAGCATCTAAAATATGGCTAAATTATAGTGGTCACCTTCCCTCATTTGTGCAACCTCTAGAATTGGGGGTTTTTTTAGGGGAGAGAAAATTTATGTCCCATTATGACTATATTACCATAACAATTTTTCAATATTCCAACACTACCCTCTCTCGCTACCTCTGCCATTCGCCAATATTTCCCTTAGCCATTCGTCCATTTCTTTTGTTCCGTGGATGTCTCCTTCACGCGTCTGCCATTTCAGCGTCATTTACGGCAGCTCCTACAGCTGCTGTTGCCTGCTCCTGAAGCTACCGTCGGTTGCTCATCCAAGCTCACTGCCCGTCCATTTGTCGTGTAGATTGCATCATCTCCTTCGCACGTCTGCTCCTCCAGTGTTGTCTCCAAGCTCACTGCCTCCTTCTTTCAGGTAAGATTATTACCTTGCTTGAACTGAAAATTGACTGCCGGCGAACTGGCTTGAGTTATGCATCTCACCGTGAGGTTTTGATTTTTCTGCATTTTCCCATTGTCCATTTTGAGAATTGTATGTTAGTTCACTAAGGCCTGCATTTCTGGTAGCATCCTTTTTACAATCCCAACTCTAGTGTTTGAAGTATTGGTAGCATCTTTATAGTCCTTGTTTCAACACACCCACCTTACCGATTGACAAATGCAAGGAGTAATATCGTATGGTGTAATAAAAAATATATAAAGGGGGAGAGAGAATTGGTGTACCGGGGCGAATTCATGTTCGGATCTGGGTCAAAACTCCAATGTTCCATAATTGTGCCCACACAATTATTAGATTATTAAAGCCTGATTGTGATTTGCACAACAGATCACCAGAACCAGAAAGATGGTAGGAGAGAAGAGATTGCCAGAAAGCTCAATGACGGAGTGAATTGCAATTGAGGAGGCACACCCTATTTATAGTGGTTTATGGAGGCCACTAATTAGGAAACGTATGCACTCTTCCTTGCCCTCCAAGACATCAATTAAATTAATTGATTCTCAATTAATTTCCTAATTATGGTGATTTGTTCCTCAATTAACAAATCCATAATTATTACTGAATTATTCCCCAATTCGCAATCAATGCTGATTTTATTCTTATATGATTAAGCTACTTATATCCTAATCAAATAGTTCGACCCATCAAGGGCGGACTTGGACCCGAAGTCCAACATCTCCCACTCGCACTTGATGGACCTCCCATCGTGCGTCCATTACTCTTTCTTGTTTCATACTTGGCATCTGCCGTGACTGCGTGGGCAAAACCGTCTTCAAGATTTGGTGCTTGTGATACTAGAAATCCCATATACTGGATCAACATCCAAGGACACCCTTTATATATAACTGTAAGCTATATATTCATTGCCTCATATGCTCCAGATTCTACCATACATATTACTCATGGCATATCTAATCCCTCTCGAGTTAATATGTTGATTAACTCATATTGCTTTCCACGCACATAGTACCCGCACTTACTAGTTACACATAGAGCTAGTAACGGGTCGGCCATAGATACTAGCACATCTTATATATCTATGAGTAAATCTTCCTTTTTGGCTAAACATCAGTCTATTTTAACTTGGTCGCTTCCTAGTTTTCACTCGTTTGACCGAATCGAGTGTGATCATGGAGCTTTAGCTAAAGTAGCTGTCACCAAACCAAGCTTTTATGATGCCGCCTAAGTCTTAAGGGCATTACAGAAGGATTTTTCCTTCCTAGGACTCACACTGTAGTGAACTAGGGATCTTTCACCTACGTACCGTATTGCAGTCTAATTCTTAAGCACATACAGTATGAATTGCATGCTACGGTGAATTGCATGCTGGCCAATTGTGGTGCCTGCCTTGGCAGGCGCCACAATTGTCCCCACCAGCTGTGGCGCCTGGTCCCAAACATTTAAAAAAAAATTAAATAGAAAAAAGAAAAAAAAGGGGCATCTGTGACACTTCTTTAAAGAAGTGCCACAAAATGTGCGCCACCTTTCAACCTTTTTGTAGTAGTGTCAGTCTAACTGAGACGACTCAAATGCAACGATTCTTCTTAACCATCACATGGTGATCATTTGCTCGTCTTACTCTCCCATGCCCCCGTAAAACATGGGAAGATGGTTGTTCGTGTGAGTGAACCAACCTCTTCTGACTTGTACGACATACAAACTTATATACCTTATATGTATTTACTCATTTAATACATACTATTCCTCTTATCTTCATATAAAAGAAGTTCACGACCTTACATTTTATTTGTGCCCCAAGATTTTCACTAACTTAATAAAAATCAAGCTCTGGGCTCAATAAGGGGATCTAACAATATTCTGTCAGTAGAAGGTCATTGAATTGTCGCTTTCCCTCTTTGAGAGAATATCTATCATAGAGATATATCAAAAAGTATGCTTCGCCTTGCTGTGATACTTAGGATCCTCATCATAAGATGCTATCGTTTGGATCCTTTATCCACCATTCATTCCTAATCTCTCATAAGAACTACTTTAGCCATATGACACTTTGAGTGATGGCAAAACACGCCTTGTGTTCTATTTCCATGGATAACAGGAGAAAATACTTTGTATATTTCCTTATTTCATTACCATTTGCCTAGGTCTTATATTGGAGTATCCTTTCAAAAAGAAAGTTGTTGTCTTGACAACTTAATTCATGGTTATTCTTATAACCCATTTCACAACAATACCAAAAACAACTTCCAAGTTTGACTAAAAAAATTTGGTCTTACGTACACTAATGTGTACATTCATATTACCAACCATAGTCTCACATGGGACTCTATCCACCTTTTTTATGTTGGATTCCTCATAGGATATGTAACCTCTTTAGGTTTATGCCCTAGACTTCAGGGGTGTCCATGGGTTTGTAGTTTGGCATCCTTGGATGCCTAAAGATCACACTTGTACATGTCTTAGGCAGCAAAGACTGTATCTTCCTTGTGCAATCTCCGTTTACCTTGTCATTCAAGATATTTGTTCAACCCATGATTTTCTCAACTCAGAATTTAAGGATTCTCTGATCCTTTATTCCTTTGACTCCCTTGACACTTGTTTTAACTAAGCATTTGTCATGTGACAAAGGATGACTTCACAAAGAATCATCACTAGACCGTTTGGTGCTCATGTAGTGTTCTTCGATTATCTCGAAGTTGGTGAGGCTTTCACCTTGTGAAACCTCATATACTACTATCTGGGTGATTGTTTCTACAAAGCCCTTAAGCTGGTTCATGTAGAGTTCATCATCCAATTTCCAAAATTTTGAATTAGAAAGTGGTCTTTACATCATCTTGATGTAATTTCAAGACTAAATCTGTTGTCATTGTCAAAGTTCAGAGTTAAAAGCACACAATGGACAACCTTCCATTGTTGTACCCCTTAGCTACTAAGTGTTTTAAGTTTTATATGCCCCCAACAGATTTGAGAACCTACTTGTTCTCAATTGCCCCTGGCTAGGTGACAAATTGCCTAAAACATATACTTGCCTAGTTGCAAAAAGAAGAATCCATATCCTCCTACATAACACTTTGCAATTCTTCTTAGCAGGTCCATCTAGTGTCATTCAGACACTTATAGGTAGTTGTCATCACCTTCTAAATGATGAAGAGAGCATTTAATCCATTAGGGAATCTATCCCCTTATAGTCATACGCAAGATAACAATTTGCTCCAAGGTGGAATTTCATAGGATTCTTTTCCTATGTATGAGTAAGGTAATTCTCTCGTAACTTACCTCTTACCTCTTTCGTTATGAAACTGGTCTCAATCCTCCTACTTGGATCAATAAACTTAGGAACACTTGGTTATTCCTTATCACTTTTGAGTATCTTAAAGAGATTCAATATGATTAATGCTCATTTCCTACTAGGAAATCTGTGTTTTATGAACGTTGTGTCCCTCGGCTCTCTTACAGTCAATGAGCCACCATCATTTTTACTAATGAAAACATGTCTTGTCAAATTCTCAGGTCATCTCACCTAGAAATACCTTGCATACCTTGGCCCCAATCTTCCTTACTTATAGGAAGAATTATGGATATGAAGTTGTTAACCCTTATGGTCTTAACGAGCTTGGGCCTGATCTAAGGCCTATCCATGATTCACAAGGTAAGGTCGTGACTAACATAGAGGGCATTTGGTTAAGTGTGAAGATAATAGTTGAGTTTACATACCAACATATGGCTGATGGCTTCACTCATGCCATTATTTACTCAATCATGTCAAGGAGAGATCTTTCTCTCTATTTTAACAACTCTATTATGTTGAAGGGTTCTAAGTATTGATAGTTGTCTAACAATGTCTTTCTTGTACACAAAGTAGCTTGAACTAATCACGTGGGTGTCCTTAACCCTTGTTAGTTTGAAAGGTCTTATCCTTTTAGTTTAACTGGTTCTTAACTAGTTCAACCATTATCTAACAGCTTCACACTTGCCAAAAATCAAGTAAACATTACTATATTTCGAGTAAACGTCCACAACATTAACGAAACACCAAGCTCTATGTTTTGCCCTCACGTTCATTGGTTCACTAACATCATAATTTTCCAAGTGCAGTGGATTTTCTCAAAAATGTTTCTTTGTCTTTCTCGCCAGGTAGAATACGTTCTCAACTTATTCATAAGGGTATTAACCCTTTAGCACACGTTCAACAAATACTCTTTTGCTGGTTTGATCATTTCCTTTGATCAATGTGTGCTTGTGGCAAGAAATAGAATCTTTTATCTCTACAAAGAAACATCAAAATCCAATGAAGGATTTGAGAATCATAGTCCCATCGATCCTTAACTAAAGAGATAACAAAGATATGATTTGTCAGTTGCAATTGCATGGAGTGAATCAAGGTGATCTATTTATGTAGAGTTAACGTGCAAGTTCCAATCCCTTGATTCTATCTCTTTGTTGCTTTGCATTTGACATGAAGCCATATATTTCTCTGAAATATCCACAACTCATGTGGATTGCTACTTTTACAACCCTTAAAGGATTATCAATTTCATATTTGTAGAAACCAATTGACCTCCTCTAGATCAAGTTTACCTTATATGTTTCTTGCCCTTAGGCTTAAAGGATGAATCCTCCCACTCTTTAGCTAAGTTCGTCTGACTAATGGATCTTGGATCCTTCAGTCTTTCACACTCAAGTTCAATGTGGCGAATCACATTACTAAAGGTTACGATATGCATATCAAGGGCAATATTTACTTTTATATACGCCCACTCACTGGAAAACGTGGATCACTCCCACTCACTGGGAGCCATAGCTTCCTCCCACTCTTATCACAACATACACTTGTTGTGCATTAGAAAGAACTTGGCATTTAGTTTGTCTCAACTTCTTAGTTTGACATTTGCCTCAAGTATTGCCTAAATGACTTGTTAGGACTTAACTTAGTTTTAACTTGGAATGAGGGCACTGACCAGCCCATCCACAATGGGGGTCACCTGCTCAACCGCTTCCTGAACGACCTGGGCACGAATTGGATGCGGTTCCCCCTTCACTTCAAGACGTGGAGGCACGTTCCGAAGGGGCCGAAGGACCAGGCTTGGGAGGAGGTGGTTCACTTCCTCCCGATGTTTCCATCGTTTTGGTAGAACTTTGTTCTTTCTTTCAGAAGTTGTGTTCTAAGGTTTTGATCGTTGAGGAGCTCGATCAGCTGCAGTCGAAAATCATTCTTACACTTTGCCATTTGGAGATGATCTTTCCTCCGTCCTTTTTTACTGTGATGGTTCACCTCACAGTCCTCCGTCCTTTTTAACTGCTACTAAATCACGTTTTTTTTTATGGTGAGGGTTAATACCCTTATGAATAAGTTAAGAACTTATTCTACCTGACGAGAAAGACAAAGAAACATTTTTGAGAAAATCCACTGCAATTGGAAAGTTATGACGTTAGTGAACCAATGAATGTGAGGGCAAAACACAGAGCTTGGTGTTTCGTTAACGTCATGAACATTTACTCAAAATACAGTAATGTTTACTTGATTTTAGGCAAATATGAAGCTATTAGATAACGGCTGAACTAGTCTGGAATTAGTTAAACTAAAAGGATAAAATCTTTTGAACTAACAAGGGTTAAAGACACCCATGTGATTAGTTCAAGCTACTTTGTGTACAAGAAAGGGATTGATAGGCAACTACACTACTACAAAAAAATAGTGTAATGGCGCTTATTTTATAAAATACTTTGGCGTTTAAGAAACGCCAAAGCTTTTGACGTCATTAAAAATTCCTATGGCGTTTTTCAATTTACAAAAATGACATACGTTACTTTATTAAATTAAATAAATATATTAATTATATATAGCGTTTCGGGAGGAAAGTGCCAAAGGAGGGGTACCCTCCTTTGGCATTTTACCTTCAAACGCCATAGTAGGTTTAATTTTTTTTAATAATTTTTTAAAATATTTTTTTTTCTGTGCAGTGTAATACCTGATGACCATAGATAGTAGTAAGCAAATGACCATATATTTCGTCTAATAGGCAAATATTACAATACAAAACGATGATGGTCATTTGTTCAAATAACTACAAAGAATAATTATAATGTTTAACAACTACAAAATATATTATATTAACAATGATTATATAGTGTACAACTAATTTTATAAATGATTAAACAAAATAAGAATAGGCAAGAAAGATGCTACATGCCTAAACTAACTAATTGCTTGACCATATATTCACACCATTCTTTAATGATTTCATCCATTTGATGGTCAGACAGCTCAGCATAACGTGCATCTTCATAATACTACATAAACAATCATGTATACAAAGAATGAAAATCACTAAATTTAGACACTTTGTCAATTAAAATTAAAACACAATATCAATTGCAACTAAAGGGAACTTACTTTCACAGGAATTACAAGGTGGCAATGAGTAACTACATCTTTCATAAATTTCATAACATAATAACCACAATCATTATCATTCGGCTGGAATGGACACTGCAACAATACAATGAAATAGTTATGTCAATTTTTGAATAAATTTTTTTACTAACAAGAATGGAGTAAATTCATATATAAGTACCATAATCTTCCTCCACGCATAGCTATTGGCCGGGTCATTGCGTCTAGAGTAGGTCAATCCAACTTTTCCTCTATATGCGGTTAATGCACTAATAAAACAAAGAAGTTCCTGATTAATGTTGGTTATTCAATAATCATACACGAAATGATTTACGCATACACCCATACACTTACTTATTGAAGATAATCAGCATATCAGGGCGATTATCTGGATAAGCAGTTTCTATAGGATCTAGATAGTAAATGCGAGGGTTTTCTGCTGCTGGATGGACAACAATTAATATCCAATGTTCCCTAAAAACACATTTTGAAAATTTTATTTGGACAATCATTTAATGGTAAAAGTGAAAAAATAAAAAACATACATTCAAATATTGTCACAAATCACTTACCCTACATTGTATGGCACAAGAAAGAGCTTGTTAGGGGTTGCTCTAAGCATAAAGCAGTCTCTAAGTTCGTTAGACTGTGCTTCCAAATCTCTCCCCCTATGCTGGCCAAAGAGGTGTGGGCTAACAAAGATGAATCTCTGCATCCTATCCGTGCCTACTATCTCATCGTGGTACAAATGCCTTTATATCAAACAAACAATGTCATTTCCACCAAAAAAAAATTGAATGATGAATAATAATAACAATGATAGACGAATACCTGATCCATAAGTTGATAGCTGTTCCACCTATCCTTCCACGAGTAATTACATCATTCAGCACAGCACCATCGACATGATCAATTACACCTTCTGCATTATAAATGTCCGGATGAAAATGTATTTCCTGACCTCGTTGGAGGATCAATGGTTGTACCATTGATGCCAACTATTGGCGATACGAGACTATTGGTTTGTTGTTTCATTTGCTAGTAGAAGGTTGGGACTTCTGTTGGGTTGCTGAACCATGTGAGTTCTTCCTATGGCCTTCAATTCTTTTTCCTTTATGCCTAGTAGCAACCTACAAAAATCATTAAAATGTAATCATGTAGTTTTTTAGATAGAAGTACATATAGAATAAGTAGAAGGAATTGTAAATTAAATCACCTTTTGATATGGCTCAATCAGACCTATTGGCCATGCAACATAACCACCAACAACATCTTTTACCATTGTCTGTTCATCTAGAGAAGGGATTGGTAGGAGGGCATCTGCATCTGTGCATACGTCAACCTTGACTCTAAGTGTGTTCTCAGGCAATGGTGAACCATGAAGGATATCAGTGTCGGTGTTGTAGATAACTCCTACAGCAACTGCATGCTTGAAAGATTCATCGACATGCAGCTTGCACGCCGATTCGCCCTATGAAAGATGGAGTCAATATTAAGGTACACTAATTTAAAACATAACAAAAAGTTAACTAGAGAAGAAATTGATTACGAAAGGAATTGGGACTTTAAGCGTGGAGGGGCAACTATCATTCTTCACACTTGTGCTGTCACACATTGGGCTTGGTACTGGCCGAGAAAGCAGTAAAGTGTCAATTTGAGCCTTCAATAATGCATTTTGCTCTTGCATCAATCGCATATGATCGTTAAATTGTTCTATTTGGCATTGGTGGACACTCATCTGCTCATCTACTTGATGCTTGTAGACACTCATCTGCTGTTCCAGTTGCTGATTGTAGTCACTCATCTGCTGTTCCAGTTGCTGCTTGTAGTTACCAATCTGCTCCTGTAGTTGCATAAAGTCATTTTTGTTTGGTCGCTTTTGTCATCTGAAGTATGATGTTTGGGTGAATGCAAAACCAGTATCACGAAGACGACCATGATACTCAGGAGCTCCAAGAGCTCTGCTGAGTAAATCGTCACGACCAACATAATTCATCAACTCTGGTTGGTCCTACGTCATTTTTTTGCTATCACAATAACAATTGCAATAATATTAGTTATTATAAAATAGAATCATTTAATCAAAGCAAAATATTTATGAATAATCCACCACTTACACAATATTCTGCAACTTCTCTGGCTTGTTCGCTGGGAATTTCTCCTTTTTTATTAGTGACGCCGGCCAGCCACAAATTATGACATGGCATGTGTGTGACATCAGAATGTGATTGTTTGACCTTAATAACAAAGTTAGTTGTAGTTAAAAATTAGTCATCTAAATTATATGCATATGAAATGATTATAAGTTCTTACCAATTATTGTTCCAACTTTGCATACGATAGTGGTCCTTTTAAGTACCGGTATGCCATATTGCTTGCACTTTCACGATTTCTATCACTTCGTTCCTTTTTAAATACAAATAATTTCAATAAATATTAATTTCAATTACATTGCAAGTAGTCTGTAAGGGCTAATATTGTATTACCAGAAACTCCGCTGTAGTATGTGTGCTCAAAAACTCATCCCACAGCTCTTGTGTAATTATTCCATCGTACAACTGTGGTGGCGTATGAATGATATTGCCATCTGTGTCCCGTGAGTAGAATTTGATAAGATTGGAACGAAAACATCTCAAAAGTTTGCCACATTTTGCGAGCACGAATTTGTCTTTGTCGTCATCGATAATGAAGATAGACTGTAACAAAAAAACCACACTTGCTTTGTTAGATTGTAATTCATGCAACAAAACAACCAGAATAATAAAGTAAATAATGTTAACCTTAACTGAACTCAGAAGCATATCAGAATAGTCCTTCTTTGCCCGTCTCCAATTTGAAATTGTAATGGGGACTCTTTCTTTGACAATAGTCCCAATATAATTAATAAAGTTGCTAGCATTTTCACCAACTGAGTTTCCCTTGTCATTCCACTCAAGCTCTAACATAATGCCCTTGCTCCTTAGTTTGATCAGTTTATGCATCACAGTCCTACCTCGGACTACAGCGGCTTCAAAGGCTGCTTGCTCAATGTGAGGATCAACTGCATCTTCATTGTGGGCTTCAAAGGCTGCTTGATCATTGTGTGGATCCATTTTCCTACAAGTTAAATAAACAAGACAAAAATATCAGTGCATATTGACAATCATAGTAATAAAAGTAAATTAAGTTGGAAAATATGAATACATGTAATAAAACATACATACTAAAAAATCAAGACACTCATTATCATCTTTTTCTCTTTCTTGTTTGATTTAAAAACCATGTCCCCTCTTTATGATCATGTCTCATATATAAATGTTCGTCTTCATCTTCTTCTTCATTTCTATCAATATATCTTGACCACAACATCTCAAAGGAAAGAGTATCCTCAGGAATATTCAAATATTCATTACTTGTAGTACCAACTTGTTCTTGATGATTCTTGTTTGATGGAACTACAATGGACCAATTCTTCTTAGCAGGATCGGGAACGAAAAACACTTGTTCTGCTTGTGAGGCTAAAATGAAAGGATCATCTTTATACCAAACTTTAGAAAGGTCTACTTGAACAAACCCTAACTCATCTATCCGCAATCCACTGTTGTTGTTAACCCACTTACACCTGAAGACAGGGACCCTCAACACAGTATAATCTAACTCCCATGTTTGTTCAATTACACCAAAGTATGACATTGGTGCGTAGATAGGGTGCATGTCTTTGACACTGGATCTATGCCAAGAATCAGCAACAAGTGTTACCCCACTATTTTGCATCGTGCTCCTTGTATCATGTTCTTGTGTGTAGAAGGTGTAACCGTTGATTGCATAACCATTATAAGATAATACACTTAAGCTCGGTCCATTCGATAGCCATCTCAAGTTTTCATAAATTAGATCAGGATTCCTCTCCACCTCATCTTTAATGCGCCTTTTTAACCAACTTGGAAAATGTTTGTTGTGTTCCTTTGTTATAAAATTTTCATTCCTGTCACCATGTGCCAATCGAAGTGCGGCCTTGTGTTCGTCAACAAATGGTTCAACCTCATCAGTGTTATGAAGCACATACAAGTGAGCTTGTTCCCATTCAGTCACCGATATCCTTATTACATCCTTCCCACTTGTTCCTTTCCCTGATCTTCGCCCATCATGACGAGACTTGGGGATACCTACGGGGTCAACATTTGATAGGAAGTCAGCACAGAAGTCACTTGCTTCTTCAACCATATACCGCTCAGCTATACAACCCTCTGGTCGATATCTATTTTTCACATACCCCTTTAAAATTTTCATAAATCGCTCATTCGGGTACATCCATCTCAAGTACACTGGACCGCACAATTGAACCTCTTTCACCAAGTGTACGGTTAGATGGACCATAATGTCAAAAAATGAAGGTGGAAAATACATTTCAAGTTCACACAGAGTACAAACAATCAGCCTTTGCAAATCTAGTAACTTCGTTGAATCAACCACTTTACTGCAAATCAACTTGAAGAACATGCAAAGTTTAGCTTACTTTTTTAGGTAAGATTGACCGTATACCAATCGGTATGAAATTTTGCATGAGCACATGACAATCATGAGATTTAAGGTTCTTTAGCTTCAACTCTTTCACTGATACAAGGTTCTTTATATTTGAAGAATACCCCTTTGGAACTTTAATTCCTTCCAGAAATTCACAAAATAATTTTTTCTCTTTCCTCGATAGAGTGTAAGCCGCTGGAGGTAGATAAGTACGGTGCCCTTGCTCAACTAGTGCCAACTCTTCTCTTATTCCCAAATTAACCAAATCCAACCTCGCATTTACACTGTCCTTGCTTTTTCCTTGTATACTGAGCAATGTGCCAATGAGACTATCACATATATTTTTTTCTATGTGCATCACATCAAGAAAATGTCTCACATACAAGGACTTCCAATATGGAAGTTCAAAGAAAATAGAATTCTTTTTCCAAATGGTTGTCCCGAATTGTTTTGCAAAAGGCTTGCCAAAATCGTTATCCATGTGCTTAACCTTCTCAAAAACCTGAGCACCGGTCAACATCTTCGGTGGGCTACCTTCTTCTGACTCACCATTGAAAGCCTTTTTCCACTTCCTCCAATGATGTGTTGATGGTAAGAATCTTCGATGTCCCATGTATACATTTTTCTTACAATGATCTAGTCACATTGAATGAGTGTCATCTTCACATATAAGGCACGCACAATATCCTTTGACGCTATATCCGGACAAATTACCATAAGCAGGGAAATCATTAATTGTACCAAACAACATGGCTTTCAAATTGAAACTTTCTTCCCTGTACCCATCATACACATTGACGCCTTCTTCCTAAAGTAGCTTCAAGTCATCAATTAAAGGAGCCAAGTATACATCTATATCATTTCCAGGTTGCCTTGGCCCAGAAATTAACATAGACAACATCATATACTTGCGTTTCATGATCAAGTGTGGAGGAAGGTTATAAATCATCAATATCACTGGCTATGTACTGTGTGTACTACTCTGAACCCCGTGGGGATTGATTCCATCAGTTGAAAGTGCAAGGCGTAGGTTCCTTTCTTCATTCGCGAAGTCAGGATGGTCATGATCAATTTTTTCCATTGAGGGGCATCCGCAGGGTGCCTAAGGTTCGTGTCTTCAATCCTTTCATCTGCATGCCACGTCAACAACTTAACAATCTCCTCATTACTGTATAATCGCTTGAATCTTGGAATAATTGGAAAATATCATACGACCTTCGAGGGACTCTTTCCTTTCTTTTTCCCATATCGAGATGCATTACATTTATGGCACTTCTCTAACGTTGCATATTGATTTTGAAATAATATGCAATCGTTAGGGCATGCATGAATCTTCTCATAACCCATGCCAGTTGTAGAGTAAAGTATTCGCTTTGCCTCATATGTCTTGGTAGGAAGTACATTTTCTTCTGGGAGCATATCTTGCACAAGTTCAAGTAATGCGGTGAAACCAGAATCACTCAATTCATAGCGTGCTTTAAAGTTGTACAATTTCAACATTGCTAGCAATCTTGTGTATTTAGTACTACCAGCATATAATGGCTTCTCTGCATCACCTTTCAACTTCTCATATTCTTGAGGACAGTTATGAAGCACCCCTTCAACTGCATTTAGCATTTCTTGAAGACCATCATCTTCATCACACATGCTTGAGTCAAACTCATTTGAAGCACCGATCATGGTATGTATTTGACCACGATCTGCATCATCTGTCTCACCGTGCCTTGTCCATCGTGTATATGATTGATCAATTCCATGACACACTAAATGATCTAGCAAATCAAGTGGACTAATCCGCTTTCCATAACAAGATAAGCAAGGACATAGGATTTTGTTAAGATCATTTGCATGCTCGCTTACAAATCTAATAAACTCTTTCACCCCATCAATATATTCTCTTGAGCACCGATTAGATGACATCCATTTTTGATACATCTATACGTTAAACATATATATTTTTATAAGTGGTCAGTTGCTTGCCTCTTAAAGTTCTCTTTATTTATTATTTATTTTTTTAAAAAAGTAAATTCAGCAGCATAACATTCCAAAATTTAAAGTTTTACAAAATATTAAACACTCTTCTTAAATCACAAATAATCAACCAATTAATCCCACAACATCTAAATAATGTTCACAACTCACCACCAAATAAATCATATTGGCCAACACTACTACATGTCGTAATTAAAATAATTGGGTCCATAACAAGCCAACAAAAATACAACCCTGCGTTTATTAAATTAATTGGTTCCAAAATAATCATTGATTAAACTACCAGCGGCATTTATAACATTTCTACCCAATTTGACCATTTCAATGGTGCCATTCCCAACTCTTTCACTATTGACAACATGTACTTCGATAGAAAAGTATAAGAAAATATATAATAGTCAAACATATTTTAATTAAAAAAAATGTGAATAAAATGTTAAAAAACAAACCACACTTACAGGAGCTTCTGTAGGAAGCTTTGTACTGCAACCAGCCAAAGAGAAAAAGAACACATGTGGGAGAAAGCTTTGCACCGCAACGAAGCTCTATGCTGTAATGAAAGTGGCGAACAAATGTTTACAAATATTTGCACGAGGAGGAGACAAAAAAAAAAAGCAAGTAGGGGACCAAAGAAGCTTATACTTGTCGCTAGGTCAAACAGAGGAAAAGGGGTGGGGACAAATAGAAAAGAAAAGTAGGAAAGTGATAGTGGCGGCAATAATGGCGGGTGTTAAAAATTTTTAACATTTATATTACCTTTTATGGCGCTTATATAAAAAGTGCCAAAAAAGGTGTGAGTATCTATGGCACTTCTTATATAAGCGCCATTAATGTTATAAAACAAAACTGAAACCTTTGGCGCTTCCTTAGAAAGCGCCAAAAATTCCTTTAAAAAACATTAAAAAACTAAATTAAAGCTGACTGAATTTTCTTTTCTATTATAATTTTTTAACAACATGTCCTAGGCGTTTTGTACATGTGCATTTATAAGGAGCCCTGCTGCCGCATATGGCTTCCTGTTGGTCACTTCAATTAATACGAATATAGTTTATATCACTAACATGGATCAAAGTGGGAATCAGAGGGAACTAATTAATGGTGGGGCTGTGTATAGGGAATCAAAGCAAGCAGCTTTGAATACTTCAGAAATGCCAATTGCCAACCATCATAATATAGTTGTAATTAAAAAAAAACCATTGCGTGATCCACCAAGTATAAAGGCATATATATTGTAAAAGAAGTCATGATTCTCATCAAGTAAATGGCGCGGCCAACCTGTGATATGATTCTTTCCCAACAGTGAGCTCTGACGATGGCTTTCAACGGTCGAGGGAGCTGAGGACGTGAGGGCAAGGAAGATTAAGAGCGTGAGTATCTTCTTCCATGCGCAGATGCAAATATGACTACTTCTTCAATACGCAAATACAAAAAGTGATTTATGTCCAACCTGATCTTCAAGGGAGCTGTCGGATGGTCAAAGAAAAAAACAAATATGACTTGCCTTGTCAATGAAAAAAACAAATATGACTTGCCTTGTCAATAGAAGCTTTCACGTGATTCTTCTCCATTCTTTTTTGACTTACCTTTTCAGTAAATGCCAAAGCTAGCTTTCACGTGATTCAATTATTCTTCTCCCTTCGGTGAATGCCAAAGCTCTTATCTGAACCAAATCTTTCATTTTTTAATAATTGTGGAAGCTTTGGCGTTTTGTTAAAAAACGCCAAAGCTTCCCCATATTTTTTTTTTTTTGCAAAACAAAGCTTCCCCTTCATTTTTAATGTTGTAATGGAAGCTTTGGCATTTTGTTAAAAAACGCCAAAGCTTCCCCATATTTTTTTTTTTTTTTGCAAAACAAAGCTTCCCCTTCGTTTTTTATGTTGTAATGGAAGCTTTGGCGTTTTTTAACAAAACGTCAAAGCTTCCCCTTCTTTTTTTTTTTTTGTAATGGAAGCTTTGGCGTTTTGTTAAAAAACGCCAAAGCTTCCCCATATTTTTTTTTTGCAAAACAAAGCTTCCCATCCATCTTGATCGAAAAAAAATCTGCAATGATCATATGATTCATATCCTTTATTTTTTTTTATTATATATGTGGAAGCTTTGGCGTTTAATTATAAAATGCCAAAGCTCCCAGATCTTCGCTTTTTTTTAATATATGTGGAACCTTTTATCTACACCCATCTTTGATCCTTTTTTTGTTTGATATATAGGAAGCTTTGGCATTTTATTATAAAACGCCAAAGCTTCCTATCTTGGAAACCATATATACATTGCATTATATATATAATATCGGTAAAAATGTAATTATTATATATTACTTTTTGTATACTGTTTTTTTGTCAACACTATATGTATACTTTTAATATATATATATATATATAAGTTAGACTCTGCTTGTGCTGACTCAAGGAACGCATGTGACCCTTTTTACACCCTTAAGATGTGCATGATTGGTTTGGATAGAGACAAAGCTTCAATTTTCTATAAAGATCAATCTACCTCTACAGCCCATATGACCGTGAAATCTGGAATCATAAACTTCCTATTATATATATATTTTTAAAAAAATATAAGATGCTTTGGCGCTTTGTAAGGAAGCGACAAAGCTTCCTATTATATTTTCTTTTTCTTAAAAAACAAAATATAGGAAGCTTTGGCGTTTCCACATAAAACGCCAAAGCTTCCTATTGTTTTTTCAAAAAGAAAAAAACTGAAGGCCTTGTTTGGCGCTTGTTCAGAGAAACGTCATGCAAGGTTAACGTCAATTATGACGTTTATAATTGTAAGCGCCAAAGCTTTCAAATATTTTTTATTTTAAATAAATAAATAACTATTTTTGGCGCTTCTTTAAACAAATGCCACAGGAGCTACACCACTAAAGCCCCTTTTTGTAGTAGTGCTATCAATACCTAGAACCCTTCAACATAATAGAGTTGTTGAAATAGAGAGATAGACCTCTTCTTGACATGGTTGAGTAGATAATGGCATAAGTGAGGCCATCAACCATATGTTGGTATGTAAACTCACAGCTATTATTTTCACACTTGTTCAAATGCCCTCTATGTCAATCACAATCTTACCTTATGAATCGTGAATAGGCCTTAGATCAGGCTCAAGCTCGTTGAGACCATAAGGGTCAGCAACGTCATATCCATAATTCTTCCTATGAGTAAGGAAGATTGAGACCAAGGTATGCAAGGTATTTCTTAGTGGGATGACCTGAGAATTTGACAAGACACGCCTTTATTAGTGAAAATGATGGCGGTTCAGTGACTGAGAGAAAACTGTGGGACACAACTTTCATAAAACTCAGATTTCCTAATAGGAAATGAGCATTAATCATATTGAATCTCTTTAAGAGGTTCACAAGTGACAAGGAAAAACCAAGTATTCCTAAGTTTACTGATCCGAGTGGGAGGATTAAGACCATTTTCACAACGAAAGAGGTAAGAGGTAAATTACGAGAGAATTACTTCACTCATACATAGGAAAAGAATCCTATGAAATCTACCTTAGAGCAAATTGTCATCTTGTGTATGATTATAAGGGGATAGATTCCCTAATGGATTAAATGCTCTCTTCATCATTTAGAAGGTGATGACAACTACCTATAAGTGTGAAAGACACTAGAAGGACATGCTAAGAAGAATTTTTAGAACTAGCTAAGTATATGTTTTAGGCAATTTGTCACCTACCTAACTAGGAGGCGATGGAGAACAAGTAGGTTCTCAAATCTGTTGGGGGCATATAAAACTTAAAACACTTAGTGGCTAAGAGGTACAACAATGGAAGGTTGTCCATTGTGCGTTTTTAACTCTGAACTTTGACAATGACAACAAGCTTAGTCTTGAAATTACATCAAGATGATGTGAAGGCCGCTTTCTAATTTGGTAATTTTGGAAATTAGATAAAGAACTTTACATGAAGCAGCTTAAGGGCTTCGTAGAAACAATCACCCAGATAGTAGTATATGAGGTTTCACAAGGTGAAAACTTTACCAACTTTGAGATAATCGAAGAACACTACATGAGCACCAAACGGTCTAGTGATGATTCTTTGTGAAGTCATCCTTTGTCAAATGACATATGTTTAGCTGAAACAAGTGTCAAGGAAGTCAAAGGAATAAAGGATCAGAGAATCCTTAAATTCTGAGTTGAGAAAATCATGGGTTGAACAAATATCTTGAATGACAAGGTAAATGGAGATTGCACAAGGAAGATACAGTCTTTGCTGCCTAAGACATGTACAAGTGTGATCTTTAGGCATCCAAGGATGCCAAACTACAAACCCATGGACACCCCTGAAGTCTAGGGCATAAACCTAAAGAGGTTACATATCCTATGAGGAATCCAACATAAAAAAGGTGGATAGAGTCCCATGTGAGACTATGGTTGGTAATATGAATGTACACATTGGTGTACGTAAAACCAAATTTTTTTGGTCAAACTTGGAAGTTGTTTTTGGTCTTGTTGTGAAATGGGTTATGAGAATAACCATGGATTAAGTTGTCAAGACAACAACTTTCCTCTAGAAAGGATACTCCAATACAAGACCTAGGCAAATGGTGATAAAGTAAGGAAATATACAAAGTATTTTTTTCCTATTATCCATGGAAATAGAACACAGAGCGTGTTCTGCTATTATTTAAAGTGTCATATGGCTAAAGTAGTTCCTATGAGAGATTGGGAATGAATAGTGGATAGAAGGATCCAAACGATAGCATCTTATAATGAGGATCCTAAGTATAACAGCAAGACGAAACATACTTTTTGATATATTTCTATGAGAGATATGCTTTCAAAGAGGGAAAGTGACAGTTTAATGACCTTCTACTGACAGAATGTTGGTAGATCCCCTTATTAAGCCCATAGCTTGATTTTCATTGAGTTAGTGAAAATCTTGAGGACAAATAAAATGTAAGGTCGTGAACTTCTTTTATATGAAGATAAAAGAAATAGTATGTACGTTATGAGTAAATACATATAAGGTATACAAGTTTGTATGTCGTACAGGTCAGAAGAGGTTGGTTCACTCACACGAACAACCATCTTCCCATGTTTTGCGGGGGCATGGGAGAGTAAGACGAGCAAATGATCACCATAAGATGGTTAAGAAGAATCGTTGCATTTGAGTCACCTCATTTAGACTGAGATGAGATCTACATGTGTGCATATACACAGAAAATGGATCAAAGCATGAATATAGACCTGTAGCCAGGCAAAGAACTCTTTTTCACAAATGAAATTGTAAAAGAGATATTGTGAAAAAGAAAGTTCTGGTTTGAATGTTGAGTACATTTTGGAACTAATGTCTGTACGGTGAAAGATAAAGAAATTGACGTACACCTCAAACCATTCACCGTAGCATGCAATTATGTTAGCCTTGTGAAATGCATTTCAAAATGGCACATTTACACTCAATTTATCACACTTTTTGATTGATTAATGGGTATATGAGGATTGAAGTGTGAAGGAAATGTGCCTAATGAGTGTTGGGTTAAAAAGGGCATAATTCTTTGATTAAATGTGAATATTTTGCTACCATACATCACCCTTTGCTTTGTATAGACTTTCTTATGTAGATAGGATCACAATTGAGATGCACAAAGAGCCATTGGAAGCACAAATCATGGATTAAGAAATTGGGAAGAAGAGTATAACACCATTGTATCATTGGAAAAAGATGGAAGAGTTGAAGACAAATGCTTGGTTGCAGCCAAGAAATTGGCTGGCTGCAGCCAGACGACCTCCAGAAAGTTTTGGGCTGCAGCCAAACTACAAACAGAGGCAAGACAACCTTTTTTGGCTGCAACCAGAACGCGAAAACAGCAGCTGTGCGTTTTGTTTCTAGGTCATTTAAAAGGCAAAATGTTGAAACAAAAGACGGAGTTCGATATTTAGAGGTTTTGTGAGGCGGCTAAGGAGTATTTCCAAGCAAAGGAGAGGGGTTTTCTCAAGGAAATCAAGTGGGATTGAAGATTGAAAGAGATTCCAACTCCATTTCTCTTGGTTTTTCTGTACTCATTCCCTTTCTCCTTTGTAATTCTGATATGGCTGCACTGAATGTTGACATATGTGATTCGTTTTTGAACATGGGTAGCTAAGGTTTTCATTCTAGGATTGTTTTTGAACCTTTGTATGGATTAAACTTGATTCCTTCTCTCTTTTAGTATATAATGGTATATATATGTTAATTCTACCCTGTTTTTGTTGATATTCGTGACTGGCCATCACTATGGATAATTTGTTTAATTAAATTAAGCTTGAGAGAGTTAATTTAATTGTAGAACTTGGGTAGAATTATGCTAGACTTGAAGTTTAAGAACTAAACGGATGGTTTGTTAATAACATAGAGATATAATTATTAACCTAGCATTGTCAAATTAAGGTGGCTATTTAATGATTATTTTTCCTTAATTGTAGCAAGAGATTGTATATGTTAATGGAGGATATAAATTTGGTTATGACTTGAGAGAGCTTAATCAATTGCTTGTAAACCTTAGACTGACATATATATATATATATATATATATATATATATATATATATATATATATATATATATCCCAATAAAGCATTCTTGGAGAGGAAGGAAATTAAGTTTATGAAATACAAAGGGAATGAACAATCCTAGGCTTATTATAATTGATTGAATTCACAAGAATCATAGTTTTGTTCATTAATTCTTAGTTTTTATCAAAATATCTTTTGAAATTTTTCTTTTCCCACACAACATGTTTGGCTCAACTTAATTGATTTCAAATGAATCTATTCAACCTAATTAAACACATGATTGCATTCGTTAGTTCGCTTTTGTCGTAGTCCTCATGGGAACGATCTTTACTCATCACTTTATTACTTGCGACCCGTATGCTTGCGGAAGCTAAACGGCGAACAAATTCATACTGTATGTGCTTAAGAGTTAGACTGCAACACGGGATGTAGGTGAAAGATCCCTAGTTCACTATAGTGTGAGTCCCAGGAAGAAAAAATCCTTCCGCGATGCCCTTAAGACTTAGACAGCATCATGAAAACTTGGTTTGGTGACAGCTACTTTAGTTGAAGCTCCATGATCATACTCGATTCGGTCAGACGAGTGAAAACTAGGAAAGCAACCAAGTCAAGATGGACTGATGTTTAGTCAAAAAGGAAGATTTACTCCTAGATACATAAGATGTGCTAGTATCTGTGGTCGATCCCTTACTAGCTTTATGTGTAGCTAGTAAGTACGAATACTATGTGCGTGAAAGGCAATCTGAGTTAATCAATATATTAACTCGAGAGGGATTAGATATGTCATGAGTAATATGTATGGGAGAATCTAGGGCATATGAGGCAATGATCATATAGCTTATGGTTATATATAAAGGGTGTCTTTGGATGTTGATCCGATATGAGGGATATCTAGTATCACAAGCACTAAATCTTAAAGACATTTTTGCCTATGCGGTCACGGCAGACGCCAAGTATGAAACAAGAAAGAGTAATGCACACACGATGGGAGACCTATCAAGTGCGAGTGGGAGATGTTGGACTTTGGGTCCAAGTCCGCCCTTGATGGGCCGGACTATTTGATTAGGATATAAGTAGCCTAATCAAATAAGAATAAATCAACATTAATTGCAGATTGAGGAATAATTTAGTAATAATTATGGATTTGTTAATTGAGGAACAAATCACCATAATTAGAAAATTAACTGAGAATCAATTAATTTAATTGCTCTCTTGGAGGACAAGAAGGAGTGCACACTTTTTCTAATTAGTGGTCTCCATAAACCACTATAAATAGAATGTGCCTCCTCAATTGCAATTCACCTCGCCATTGAGTTTTTTGGCAATCTCTTCTCTCCTACCATCTTTCTGATTATGGTGATCTGCTGTGCAAATCACAATTAGGCTCTAGTAGTCTAATAATTGTGTGGCCACAATTATGGAGCATTGAAGCCTTGACCCGGATCCGAACATGGATTTACCCTGGTATGCCAATTCTCTCCCTCCCCCTCCTTATTTTTCCTACATTGCTATCAAAAAGTCCGGCCAATCAAGGGCGGACTTGGACCCAAAGTCCAACATATGGAATTAATTTGGGAGACAGGAGACAGACCAAACATACACACACTGATTATTGAGAAATAATATCAAATTGAATAATAATGATCATTCAATTATCTTCTCCATCTTAGACTTTTGAAATGAACTGACTTTCATTCTAGGGCATGTTCTTTAATGAACATTCAAGAGTTTGATTATTGTCAGTTTTCATTATCTCAATGAAAATATATTTCTGCATATCTTATATTGACCCAGTATATTTTGTAGATGACTCAAAAGCCTTTTGGAAAACATCATAAATGATTTTCATAAACAAGCCAAGATTATGAAAAATTTATGATAAACCAACTGAAGAAAAAACATTCCACTGGATGGAATCCATCAATAGGGAAGCGTAGAGAAAGTTAATATCACAATTCATCTGGCAAGGAAAAGAAAAAACCTTTACCACTTTGTCACACTCTTCAATCTCATTTTTCCCAGCTTCAACTTCCAACTCATGCATTCTTCCATCTATCAACTTCTTCTACAGATTCCTTAATTTCCGTTAAACGCTCCTATTTCAAAAAAAAAAAAAAACTCTTGTTTTTAGCATACATTTGATAAAATCCGATCCTCTGCCACAAAGAAAGCTCCTATTTCCCTTGTTAACACCTCGTAAATTTGCTTTTTCTTGCTAGTGCTCTTCCTGCTTTCATATTCAGAATTTGCAATTATTGGGACTAAACCAAAACATATTCTTGTATGTTACAATGCGTAAACTTCTTTGTTTACATTCTACTAATATTATTTGAAATTGACTTCCAACAAGGTGGAAACTTGAAAGTGTTAGAGAAGAATTAGGCTTTATGACACATGTAACAATTCCTGTGGTCACTTCTATACTTCATTTTCCCTTAACTGATATGTTAGACTGAAAATTTCTTATAATCATACAGCCTTTCGTTTTGTTTCACTTTTATTCTTCCATATAAATATGTGATTTGTGCCTTATAGCGATATCTTGTTATTAGCTGCTCTGAAGTACAGTAGAGTTGTTGGTTCCTTATACAACTTGTTATATGTTGTAACCTAAAGAAAAGATTGATTGTGAGTTGTTTGAGCGACAGAGAATCGGCGATATAGCCTTGAGAGAGCAACTAGATGACGAGGAAACCGTCTGAGAGGAACTGGTTGATAGGACTTTGTCTTCTTTCCTGCAACAAGTAGAAGATGGAACCTGGACATCAAATGGGTGGCCTCAAACCTTCACTGACTACTCAGTGTCAAAACTTGCGGTTAATTCTTATACAAGACTTATGGCAAGAAACCTGCTTGAGCAACCTGAAGGTCAGAAGATTTACATCAATTGCTATTGCCCTGGGTGGGTGAAGACTGCTCTTACTGGCTATGCAGGAAATAACACTGCTGAGGAAGGAGCTGATACTGGAGTATGGCTTGCCCATCTTCCTGACCAACCTGTATCTGGGAAATTCTTTGCAGAAAGGTGCTAGATTAAGTTTTAAGCTATTTGGATTTTGAGGAAACATGTTGCAACCAACTTCAGAAGTTTAAAAGGAAAGGCTCTTTTGAAATCTTGTTGCATGTATTGTGTTTACGTGTGAAGGGCAGCTATCTATCACCAATGCATACGGAAACTTCAGGCAGTTTTGTGATCAATCCATGTAAAACTAACCATTTTTTAAGCCCAACCTGATGCTTGAGGAATGAGTGTTTTGAAATTCGTATCTTTCCCCACAAGGGTACTACTATTTAGGAGCTTTGTAATGCAGAATATCATTTTGGATTTTTAATCCTTGACTAACATGCTCGCAAGTTTGTTTGATTAATTCTGCATTTTACTTGTCTCCTTTGTATATTTTTCTCCCACTTTGGTCGATATTAATAAAATTTTTTAAGGTTGTAGTGAAATTCAATTTATAGTGTTTATAACACACGAACAATTTAGTACTTTTATGTATCAATGTATTTTAGTATGAAAATATAACTAGATGCCACAGGATTATAAACTGTAAATTTTTTTTTAGAAATAGCTAATACTTTGGCAAAAAGAAAGGAAAGGAAAAAAAAAAAAGACGCTCCAAGTAAATTTTAAACTGAAAGAAAGAAATAGCTTGTTTGATTATATTCTCTGTTTTTTATTTTTAAAAATAATTTTATAAAATAGTTTTTGAAAAAAAGTTTTAAAAATTAAAAAAAAAATCTGTTTGGATAATTGTTTTGAAAAATCTATTTTTAAAGGGACGTAACGGTGTGGTCACCGATGATGACATGGCGATGATCGTCATTGATAGTATAACGTCAATAGTAGATAAGTGCGGTAGCCTCAAAAAATAAAAAATAGAAAAACAAAAACAAGAAAACAACTATAAAAACTGTTTTTATTTTTCAATTTTTAAAACAACTTTTTGTTTTTGAAAACAATTTACCAAATAGGTTTTATTGTTTCTAAAAACAAAAAAACAATTTTAAAAAATAAAATCAAACAGCCCCAAAATTTGCCCTTGATCATATTCCTAAGGGAAGGGCTGAAGATTTGTACAGGAAGTTTGTGGCCTTTGAAAAGCAGTATGGTTATTTTGTATGGGAAAGAATTAGCGGTGATTTTTTATTAATCACTTGTTAACCATATAGATATTTTGAAAGAATTAGAAATATGGGACTTGACTTAGAGCTGGTAAAACGGGTTGGCCAGCCCTCTCCGCCGAGTTGGGGTGGCTAGCCCGCTTTTTTTATTTTTTTATTTTAGTTTTTTTGTTTCTTTTAATAAAATAAATTCAAATAATGTTATTATCGTTTATTTAATGCCGTTTTTAATTAATTTCTCATATTTTTTATTTGAAATTTTTATTTTCATATTAGATTTGTTTATTCTGCTATTATTAAATTTAAAAAAAATGTATTTATATATTTTTGTTATGTGAGTAGATTAAAAAAAAAGAAAAATCAAAATGAAATTGACTTCATAACACAAATATATAAAAGAAAAGAAGTATGATGTGAGTAGATGAAAGAGAAAGGGAGTGAGAATTAAAAAAAAAAAGAGGCTTTTGTTTCTTTTAATAAAATAAATTCAAATAATGTTATTATTGTTTATTTAATGCCGTTTTTAATTAATTCCTCATATTTTTTATTTGAAATTTTTATTTTCATATTATATTTGTTTATTCTGCTATTATTAAATTTAAAAAAATGTATTTATATATTTTTGTTATGTGAGTAGATGAAAAAAAAGGAAAATAAAAATGAAATTAACTTCATAACACAAATATATATATATAAAAAAGAAGTATGATGTGAGTAGATGAAAGAGAAAGGGAGTGAGAATTAAAAAAAAAAAAAAAAGAGGCGGGCCAACCCGCCTTGGTGGGCTCATGCCAGCTCTTGATGGGCCAGCCCGCAACCCATGAGCTGGCCCCTTTTTACTAGCACTAGGACTTGTGTAGTTTACTAACCATATGGAAACTTTTGATTTTATATAATGATATGGCCTATTACGTATTGATTTTTGATAATGGAGTAAGTTGATATGCAAAATATGTAATTATCTATTAGACTTTAGATTTTTGATAATAATGTAAGAAAGAAATCAGGCCAATGCAAAGGTAATTATTTTCTGTTGCTCAAAATCTCATAACGCAAAAAATTGGAGCAATACATTTTCTTCTACAAAAGTTGGAAGTAATAAATTTAGTCATGACTATGATTCTGAATTCAAGTAGGTTTATTAAATTTATTCCACTTCTATTTTTTATGATGGCTGAGTTAGAATTCTATTAATAATTTAAGAAATTATAATTATTAATAAAAAAATTGTGAAGGAAAATATATAGATAAAGAGATAAGGGTATATTTATCCATTTATAATTATCTCCCCTCACCTACCTTTCTGAATCAAATGAGAAACTAAACCTCCTCTCCCCTTTTCTTGAACCAAACAAAGCTTATAACCTCCCCTAACCTAACTTTAATGAACCTCACCTAACTTAACCTCTGTTGAACCAAACACACCGTTAGCGAAATTAGCTCATAATTTGGTAGATGTTTTTGCTCTCCTTGATCAACCCCCAGCTCCTCTTTCCGAAGGAGGTGGTTGATGAGGGATGGAAATAGAATTCTCTGTTTAGATCCTTTTGACTGTATTGCGTTGCTTTCTAGCTTTTAATGAATTCCAGATTATAGTATAAAAAAAAAAAGGGATAAAGATGACAGAGAGACTTCCACAGTGGGAGAAACTGATGAATCCAATATGTGAAATCGCTCATATGCCGCAATCGCAAGCCTGTAAGAAAAACCCATATATGAATATAATTTTACAATGGAAATCTGAAGTATATGACGGCAGCTAAGCCTAAATGCGGGAATATAATATTATATATATATATATATATATATATATATCAAACTAAGTAAGTAGCCTTGAGATAGAGAATTCGAAAGGGTTAGGAAACAAGAGAACAAGAGGAACTAACCAAGCGATGGAAGGTGAAGGAGCCAAGTAAGGACTGTGTTGTGGCAAGAATGGATAAGTTTCCTTGTTTTTGATTTTGGGGTCATCAGCCAATAAGTGCGATCACTGTTTGGACTTTGATTCGTTAAATTACTATGGTTAACATCAATATTTGAATAGATTAAGTAAATCATTTAAATATATTATTTGTTAAAAATGCATGTTGGTTCTCATAAAATACCTTTTAAAATGATTTAATTTGTATTGAAATTATCTTTTGATACAAATATCTTAACATGTGCAATTAATACGAATAATTAGTAACTTTGTTAAAGTTGCCCAAATGTCCATTATAAACCTAAAGGGATAACAGGTAGATCCCACAACAAAAAAGAGATAGACATTTGGGTCAATTTAATGAAATTGTTAAAATTGTTCTGTTTGTAAAGGACTGTGTGACTTTTATACACTTCAAGATATAATTGTGTCATAATACTTACGGTGAAAAACTTTGTTGTTAAAATTGCATTTTAATTTTAAAAAAAATAATAAATATGAGGAATAAAATGAATTAATATATTAAATGATTAAATTCGGGAGAAGGATGTCTCTATTGATTTCCCTCTCTATTTACTTTCCATTAAATATATCTACCATTATATCAACTTTTAACGACAGAGATTTATCATTATAGATTTTTATTATAATAATATTTTTTATATATTATTAAATCTCAATTATTAAAAACTGATCTAATAATAATAGATATAGTCAATCAAAATTAAGTGACGAGGGAAATCAACAGAGCCGCCCTTCTCCCACTAAATTCAACTGCCAACAAAGTGTGGTTTGGATTATCTTTTGAGAATAGCTTTTACGATTTATGAGGTAAGTGTGTAAGAAAAGTTTTATCTCGGTTGCACAAACCTAGGTTTGGAAGAAACCCAAACACTCACAAAGTCTTATAGACACGGTAGTCACTTGTCTTGGGGTAGTTGGCTTATGAACAACAATTAGTGTTCTAAATTGAATTATTTGATGTTGAGTGGGTTCTTCTTGTGCCATCAAAGTTTTGATTTTGTCGCTTCCACCTCCTGTATTTATCTTGTCCCCAATCTAAAAAGTTTGAGAATGAGAGGTTGAACTTTAGAAGGATCAATTGGATTGAATCAAACACAGGATGATATCTTGTAAACCCTATCTCTCGGATTTAATGTTTGGATTAGCTTTTGAGAATAACTTTTATAATTTATGAGGTAAGTATATAAGAGGGGTTTTATCTCGACTTGCCGAAAAAAGTTTCTGAAACCACAGTTTTATAGTTTGCCAAACATGCCCGCTCCGACGGAAAAACGCAGATGTATAATTTTTTTTCACTGGAAATCTGTTACGTTCTGTGATGGATTGGCCTTGGAATAGTTTTCTGTAGAAAAAAGGGGTGATTTTGTAATAAGTGAATTGCATTGAAAGTTCATGCAAACAAATACGACGTTTTGTTTATGCAATGGTTCTCCAGGCTTCATCGTAGTATTGGTATGGCTTTCACTACTCTTGGTATTACTACAAATTATATCCCATGCAATCAGCTTTTCATTTTTCTTGACCAGTTATAAAACGGAGGAGTACATCTTTTTTTTTTAACCGGTAATAATCAAATGTCATTAATAAATATCACATGAGTTACATCAAGGTTCAATCAGTCAAACATGGGTAAGACTATATCAACCTATAGACAGAAGGGTTAACATCAAAAATTGTAATTAATTGGTCTAAACTAAAAAGCTGAAGCAGATTTCCTATATCTTGGCGGACCACGTTTGATGAAGAAGACCATTTATCAACCTGAGAGAACCACTTCTTCCTGATGCAGAAAATCCCCAAAGGTTCCTTTGTTGTGGCTTTGAAAAAGGGACATTCTGAGATCCAGTAGAGGGAAGCCCTTAAGCAAATTTGAATGTTATTTCCTTGTGATATTTCTTTCCTCCAAAGCAAAGCCTGCACAGATTGCCCTTGACAACAAATGAATGAACGGATGAAGCTAGAACTTCTTGAGCAATATTTCTCGATAATGATACTCCAACCAACTTGAGAAATGGTATTTAGTGAACATACTTCCTGTGTATCGGCCAAATTTCTGCTAATATCACCTTCATGATGAAAAAAAGCAGCAGTGGTTATGGAGGTTGAAGAATGAATCTCTTTGATGACTGTTACTAGATCCAAACCGTTTACACTCATGAAGAGCTTGATTTCTTTTCATCCATATGATGGAGATTTATTTGACTCTTTGAATCATTTGATCAAGATGACCCTCTTTATGTAGATTCAGCAAAGTTCTTCAGCCAATTCTTGAAGCTCCTAATGATTGAGAGGGGAATCTAATTGACAAACTACCATACTACATTGCTCTAGTAAAAGGGCAGTTCACAAAGATATGTTCTAAAGTTTCAGCGTCATTACAACCAAACAGACAAATGCCTGGAATGGGAAGATGATGCTTTGCAAGAATATCCATCGACAGGATAGCATCATTCAAAACCTTCCAAATTAGCAATAGGTCCTTTAGAGGGTAAGAGATAGACCATAAGAATTTTCCAAAGGAGTCTGCTTGCCTCTACATGGCTTGATTGAAGATGGTTTTCAACCCAAGACTTGCCCTATATTGTCCTGAAGGGTTTAAATTCCAAACCAGTGTATCTTGATTATTTAAAAATGAAATAGGAAACTGGATGATTGAATTAGTGATTGCCTAAGATAGATTTCTCTAACCAAATGATGATTCCATCTAACTGAGCACCAACTAGAAGGAATATCCAATAATAAATCTGCAATAGTCCTCATATTAGAGGCAGTTGAGGATTCAGAGTGCATGGGTCACCACAAAGAGTGATTTAAAGAAATTGAGTTACTAGATCCCACTTTCCACTTTAAATTGATCGGTGATCATATGAGCACATTGAAAAATACCCTTCCAAATCCAAGAAAAATTATAGGGTTTTATTATCAAAGAAGCACTGTTCATGTCAAAATATTTCAGCTTTGAGGTCTCAGACAACAATGATCCTACACGAGCCCTAAGAATTCTTCAAAATTATTTCGCAAGTAATGAATTGTTAACTTGACCAATAAGTCTAATTCCCAGCCCTCCCTCAGAAAAAGGTATGAGTATAAAATCTTTACGAGATAGATGAATTTGGTTTCAATCTCCATTTGAACCCCAAAAAAATTAGCACATATTGAATCAATCCTATTACAAACATAATTAGGAAGCCTCATGCAAGAGATTACATGAAGATTGACCCCTGCTAGTACAAACATGATTAGAGTTAGTCTAGAAGCTTGAGATAACAATCTAGCTTTCCGCACAGTAGTTCTTTGATCCACAGACGAAGTTACTTGTAAATAAACATGTGATTTGTTTCTCCTAGGATCTACCCAAGTTCCCAAGAATTTCCCCAGCCTATTAGAGAAATTTATTCCCAAAAATTGTGCAAAATAATTTTTCTTACCATGAGGAATATTGGGACTAAAAATAATGGTAGATTTTGCTCTACTGATTTGCTGTCCATACCACAAACTATAAAGATTAAGGGAAGCCTTAATAGAGTTAATCCTCTGATATGTTCCTTCAAAAATTGTCCCAAGAATTTCCCCAGCCTATTAGAGAAATTTATTCCCAAAAATTGTGCAAAATAATTTTTCTTACCATGAGGAATATTGGGACTAAAAATAATGGTAGATTTTGCTCTACTGATTTGCTGTCCATACCACAAACTATAAAGATTAAGGGAAGCCTTAATAGAGTTAATCCTCTGATATGTTCCTTCAAAAAAGAAAACCGAGCCATCAGCATAGAGATTAGATACAAGCTGAGAGTTGTTGCTTATCTTGATCCCTTTCAACAATCCCGAATGCTCAAATGAATGTAGAATACAAGAAAGCACTTTTACAGCCATAATATAGATGTATGATGTTAACAGATCACCATGCCTGACACCTCTTATTGGAGGAATTGAGCTTGTAATTTGACCATTGAATATAACCTGGTATTGCACACTTGTAATACATTGCATAGTTAATGCAATCCACTTGTTTGAAAAGTTCTCTTTTTGTCAGAAGATCCTATATAAAATTATGGAGGAGTACATCTTAGTAATTTGAGGATTGGGATTTTGAAAAAAAAAATTAAAAAAAAGAAAAGAAATCACATAAAGATTAATTTTTTGACCTTCCATTCAGTTATGCTCTCTTCGGTCTTTAATATAAAAGTTAAATAACTAATTTTGACAGATTAAGAAAATAAGTTATGATAATTATATGTAACAAATATGTGTTGGTTTTTTTAAAATGTCATTTTTAATAATATGCAAGGTAAGCTTGTAACTATTCCTTAATGAAAGCCTTTTTTTCGTATAAAATTAGTATGGACACTACTTTAGAGAAAAGTTATAAATTTGTGAGATAATGTGAATTGATGTATATTTAGCATCAAAATAACCATATGTTTTACTTTTATATTTAGGACTAGAGGTAGTATTATACTATTATTCTACCAAAGCAATATTTGGAGTGACTATCATCTATATATGGTTCTAATTATAATTATGATTGTTAAATTCAGGGATAAGAAATAACAGTCATTTAATGAAGGGGAAGGGCTACATTCCTCACATCGGCAGGATTACGATTACAATTCCACGTGCACGTTCATTTAGTAATAAAGGCCCATTTGCAAGATTGAGACAAAAAATATCACACTAACCCTATATCTAGATGGAAAAAATTAAGGAGGAAAAAAATACTATTAGGAAAAACTTCCAATTTTTTTTCTTTTGAAAAATCTCACTTAGGTCTCAAAGACCAAAAAAAATATTCAAAAAGTCTAAGTGTAGAATCCTATATCAAAAAAGTCTTAGAATAGTGTCCACCTTTGTGCAGTGAGTGTTTTCCAAATCCTCTCTCTTGAAACTCGTGCCAAGCAAGTGTTTTCTTCTTCATGGATATCCCCGGCGTCCAGGAGAAGCCACCGGTGGATGTGTTGTGTGAAAAGGACCCGGCTGCTGTAGCTAGGAGTGAGCTCTCCAAAAATGGCATCTCTATTTCCGTTGAAGGGGCAGATCATTTGGGGAAATCCTCAGATAATCCAGAAAGTGTCAGGGTTGATTCCACTCTCAAAACAGGGCAAGCCCTCTCATACAAAGACTCCCTCATAGGACCTCAAGGTTCAGATTCAATCGGAGGTGGACACGAAAATCCTTCACCAGAGGTTAAGGCTCTTCTTCCAGAGCTCCTGAACCAAAACTAGGAATTGCCAAAACCTTCAGAGGATATGAAGTTGCTCATGGATATTTATCCATCTATGCAAATCACGCAAGAAGAACTCAACCGTTGGGCTAAACCTTGGAATGCCTCCCTAGTTATTACCATCCTTGGAGCCAAAGTTAATTTTTTTCAGGCTTAAAGATCACCTTCACAGACTCTGGCAGTCAAATGGGTTTGACTTAATTGATCTACCAAACAACTATTACGTTGTGAAATTTAAAGATCAATCTAATTGTGAACAGCTCTACAAGAAGATCCTCTTTGGTGGTCCCTGGACAGTTGCCCAACACTCAATCCTTGTTCAGAGATGGTCTCCTTTCTTTGACCCTCTCAAAAATCCACTAGGCCGGGTGGCTACTTGGGTTCGCATACCCAATGTCCCACTCCTCTGCTATAACAAAGAATGTCTTTGGAGAATGAGAGACATGATTGGAAAAACCATTAAAGTTGATATGAAGACTATGGAAAATTCTAATGACAAGGAAACCACCATTCACAGGGGACGCTATGCGAGACTCTGTGTAGAAGTAGATTTAAAGAAGGAACTCGTTCCTAGAATAATCACTGCATCCAATCTATTCAATATTGAATACGAAGGACTAGGACTCATTTGTTTTGCTTGTGGCAGGTACGGTCACCGCAAAGAGCATTGTGGATTTTCGCTCAAGCCAGAAGGATTAGCCTCCGTAAGATCTTCATCTCCTGTGAAGGATTCTGCTCCTGTGCAGAATCGGTGCACCACCCAGATTCCTTCTTCGTCTTCGATGGTTCCGCCAGAGCATCCGCCTCCGACCAAGGATCACCCTTACGGCCCTTGGATGCTGGTTCGCAAACCAGCCAGAGCACACCGTCCGAGAAGCTCTGGGAACAGGAACAGAGTAGGTGAAAAATCTCACTTCGGTTCTGATCAAGGTATGGTCGATGGTAGTGTGACCCAGACCAGATTTGCAGTCCTATCGGACTCTGATCAAGCAGTAGGCTCGACTTCCCATCAGATTTCAAATTCGGGAAAGGGTTCGGTAATTGAGACCAAACAAGATGCTGCGAAGTCCATGGACAAAGGTGAGCTCAGGAAGGGAAATAGGGTCAGCTTCGGTCAACAACCTAAAAGAAATGGGGTCCATGTGGGGAAGAAGAAAGTCTGGACTGAATTAAAACCTGAAGGAATGCTAAAGCCCAACGTCTCAGCCAGCGTAAAAGAGAAGGAAATGGGATCCATTTTGAGGCCCAATATCCCGATTGTCCCTCCCATTATAAAGCCCAAGAAAGGAATTAGAGAAAGGACCCACACTTTGGTCAGGGGAAGTCTGGCGGACAAGGCTGATCCCAAAATGGGATCCTCAGATGGTGGGCCATTAAACATTACCGAAAGTGGAGGTGCTCTTAAAAAATTGGATCAGCCTGATCTCTCATGTGCGTTGAGTGATTTAAGTCACTCTCCAACCCCTCATAAAGTTGATCATGGAGAAGTTGAACCCACTCCTCTTACTGTGATAATTCCCAGTGATTCCGTGAGGCATGAGATGAGCAACAATTTGGAGTTTAAGCACATGGTAGTAGTTCCTCTAGAGCTCCCTAATCCTAATCAGAATTTGCTTGATCATGGGTCTGAGTTGCACTCTGTTTCCCAGCTTGAAGTTGTTGTGCAATTGGAAGATAAGCCACCGGATAAGTAAGTGTTTTATGCTTTCCCATTTTTAATTTTGTCTATGATTATCTCATCTTGGAATTGTCGTGGGGCGGGTGGTAGCTCTTTTCCTAGAGTGTTGAAGATGTGGTTAATAATTATAGAATCAATGTTATGTGTCTTGTGGAGCCCAGAGTTAGTGGAATTAGAGCAGATAATGTTGTAAGGAGGCTGGGTTTTAATGACTGGCTACGCATTGAAGCTTCCGGCTTCGCTGGAGGTATTTGGGTGCTTTGAAATAACTGGGAGGTTCACCTTGAATATATTGCCTCTAGTACCCAATTGATTCACTGCAAAATATGTGACAAAAATAATTTGAGTCTGATGTTTGTGACTTTTGTTTACGGTGATACTAGTGTGATTAAAAGAAGGGATTTGTGGTCGGCTTTGCATGCTATCTCCCAAACAGTTTTTCTCCCCTGGATGGTTTTGGGTGACTTCAATGCCTATCTTTCTTCAAATGATAAGCAAGGTGGGGCAAATCCTAATCATAGCTCTATGATGGATTTTCAATCCTGCATTAACCGCTGTAATCTCATTGAGGTCCCTTTTGAGGGTGACAGATTCACTTGGGAGAAAACTGGGGTTAAAGAGAGGCTAGATTGGGTTTTTTACAATTTTGAGAGGGAAATCCGCAATCCCCACTCCAAATCTCTCCACCTTCTTAGGTTCAAGTCTGATCATCGCGTTGTTGCTATTGTGGATCAAAGACATAAAACAGGTCGTAACTGGGCAAGAAAGTTCATCTACCAAGCTGCGTGGTGTATTGAAGATGGCTTCAGTGACGTGGTTAAAGATGCTTGGCAGGGGAAGGACTGGCTCCAGGGCAAATCCCAATTTGCTAAAGATGCATTGGAGTGGAACGATAATGTGGTGGGTAATGTCGCAAAGAAGAAAAGAGAAATCCTTCGTAGGCTGGAGGGCATTGACCGAGCCAGACTCCGTGAGGGCTCCCGGAATGGTCTTCATAGGACTGAAAAGAAGCTTTGGGACATGTACCAAAAATTGGCTATGCAGGAAGAGTTGATCTGGTTCTAAAAGTCTAGATGTAAATGGCTTAGTGGAGGTGACAGAAATACGAAATACTTCGACGCCAATGTGGTGTCAAGGCGTAAGCGAAGTACTTTTGGAGCTCTCCAAGATGATAACGGTAACTGGGTTTCCGAGGAGAATCATCTGAGAGCTATGGCTCTTGAGCATTTCCAGAATCTCTATTCGGCCGAAAATGTTTCTTCTCCCTTTTCCCCTTGGGTTGCTCGTTTTTCTGCCTTGGGTACTCTTCAGCTTGATCTTATTCACAAGCAGGTTTCCCCACTTGAGATCAAGAATGCGGCTTTTGAGATGGGGGCTTTCAAAGCTCCGGGTCCTGATGGTTTAAATCCCCACTTCTTTCAATCACAGTGGGATTTGATCGGGCAGAAGATTTATGACCTGGTCACTAGGATCTTCGACAACCCGGATGAGGTGAAATCAATTAACCATACTAATATTGTCCTTATTCCTAAGGTTGATCATCCGGTTTCCTTTAAAGATTTTAGACCCATCTCTCTTTGCAATGTGAGCTATAAAATAGTCAGTAAAGTTATTGCCAATCGTCTTAAAAGTGTCATGGGCTATCTTGTCGCTGAAAACTAGTGCAGCTTTATTGCCGGGAGGCAAAGCGTTGACAATATCATCATTGCTCAAGAGGCTATTCATTCCATGAGGAATAAGAGAGGGAAAAAAGGCTTCATAGCTGTGAAAGTGGACATGGAAAAGGCTTTTGATAGATTAGACTGGCGCTTCCTAGAATTCACCCTTCAAAGCCTTGGTTTGCGTGGGAATATTATCAAGCTAATCATGTGCTGTGTTTCATTTGCCTCTATGAGCACTATTTGGAATGGGATTCCGTATGATCCATTCGTCCCTTCAAGAGGGGTTCGGCAAGGGGACCCTCTAAGTCCGTATATATTTCTCTTATGTATGGAGCTTCTTGGCCAACTCATTCATCATGAAGTGAATATTGGGAACTGGAAGCCCCTTCAAATATGCCCCTCTGGGCCCCGGATTTCGCATCTTTTCTTTGCTGATGACCTTCTTCTTTTTTGCGAAGCTTCACTTGATCAAATGGCTGAGATTAGAAATGTTATGGATCATTTTTGTAAGGTCTCTGGTCACAAGATTAACCTGAGTAAGTCAAAAATGTTTGTGTCAAAAAATGTTCACTTCAACAGAGCCCTGGAAATGAGTCAGGTCGTAGGGATTGGGCTCACTGCTGATCTTGGGAAATATCTGGGTGTTCCTCTCCTTCATAAACGTATGGTCAAAATGACCTTTTCCCCTCTTCTTCAAAAGGTCAGGTCCAAACTGTCCAGCTGGAAAGGTAAATTTCTGAGCATGGCTGGTCGGACGGTACTCATCAAGTCCGTTCTATCTGCCATTCCTCAATATCAGATGCAATCAACTCTGGTTCCGAAAGGTGTCCTCTCAGCAATTGAGAAATTAAGCAGAGATTTTTTTTTGGAATCAGCATAACGAGTCCAGGAAAATGCATCTTGTAGCTTGGGACATTCTCAAACGGAGGAAACACGAAGGTGGTTTGGGGATTAAGGACCTGCGATGCCAAAACAAAGCTTTTCTCATGAAATTGTGTTGGTCTCTTGTCACCAAACCGGATGCTCTGTGGGTCAAGTGCCTTCGTGCTAAATACTCTTGCGGTTCTTCCTCAATTCCTCACGTTCAAAAGTGGCGTAGTCAGTCGGCCGTGTGGAGTGGAATTATTGCGGTTTGGGAGGATTTCCATAGCGGCCTTGGTAAGAAGCTTAAAAGTGGAAAAACCACGCTTGCCTGGAAAGATTGTTGGGCCCCTCTTGATAAGCCTCTAAAATACTTTATAAATAGGAATTTGCATCTTGTGGATATGGAAGCTCCAGTCTGCTTCTACACTTCCCCCTCCGGTCATTGGGACAGAGCTCAATAGGAGGCTTTCCTTCCTTCTTGGGTTGTGGATAAAATCATGATGCTCCCCCCTCCCTCGGGTTCAGGCGATGACGTGTTTTGTTGGCGCAATGCTCCTGATGGTATCTTCAGCGTGAAATCTGCCTACGAAGGTATCTACCATCGGCAGGCCCTCCTTCACCAACCTCTCTGGCGGCAGATCTGGCATTGGGGTGTTCCTGAGAGAATAAAACTCTTTATGTGGCAGGTTTTTCATGAGAAACTACCTACAAATGAGATTAGAGCAAGACACAACCCGAGCGCACTAAACACTTGCCCTTTTCAGTGTGAGAGTGAAGAAACCATCCTTCATGTTTTGAGAGACTGTGAGCAAGCCCAGAGAGTGCGGTTTTCTTTAACTAACCATTTATATGCTACTATGTTTGCTTCTAGTAATTTGCAGGACTGGCTCTCATGGAATTCACAGCATTCCCCTGGAAACCAGAGAGTGGCGAGATGGGCTTGGCAAAAAGTATTCAGTACCACATGCTGGCTTCTTTGGAAGAACCGTTGTTGCCAGGCGTTTGAAGGAAAAGCGGATAAACCGAAGCAGCTTGTTCACAGATGCATATTCCATCTCTCCGAATCGGTAGAGGCCGGTCGCTTTCATCACCAGATCTTCCAAATTCCAGAGAGAGGACTTCTTAACTGGCGTCCTCCGGAAGAGGGTTTTATTAGAATCGACGTAGATGGTTCGACTGCTAGCGACGGCATGTCAGCCTGTGGAGGAGTCATCCGCGATCATCAAGGTAACTGGGTTTGTGGATTTCAACAGAAGTTAGGAATCTCCTTCCCAACTGCTGCTGAAATCCATGCAATCCACAGAGGGCTTCACCTTTGCAAGCAGTTGGGTTTCAAAAGAATCAGACTTTTCACAGACTCACTCCAAGCCGTACACTTATTGTCATCACATTGTGAGATTGAACACCCTTTACATGACGTAATTCTAGATACCAAATCCCTCATTTATGCAGACTGGGACTTGAAGATTTTCCATACACATAGGGAGAATACTCGCTATGCCGATTACCTTGCAAGATCGGCTAATTATAGCAACCTCAGTTATGCCGAATTACACTCGCCCCCGGTGGAATGTATTAGTCTTTTTGCGTTAGAACGTGGCTTGTTGCCACAAGAACAATCTTTGGGGCCTTGCCCTTGATCTTGTATCTTTTCAAGCTTTGCTTGCCTTTGTATCACAAAAAAAAAAGTCTTAGAATAGATTCCTCTATATATTAAAAAAAAATCCTAGTGTAGATTCAGTTATCAAAAAGTTCCTAAAGATCGACTTCAATGATATAAATTCTAAATGTGAGCTTACCATATTGACAAGTGCATGTGATATTGATAAGTCATACAGTGTACATTGATAAGTCATATATGATAACTAAAACAGCTCTCGTTAACAAGTGTATATGATCATATTAACAAATGATAGAGTGGGCATTGACAAAAATTGGTTTTTATAATATGCAAACCTCAACCATTACAATCTGACTTCATTGTTCTCTATAACAAGATATAATGATCATTTTGATTCTTTTATTCCAAAGAACAATTTTAATAGTGGCTTCATCATCTACCCACGAGAAGCTTAAAAATTAAACCAACTCTATGTAAAAGGAAGACGACCATGTATCCTCTCGTAGCCATTATGAATGTTGAAAACAATATTCAAACCACCACTAAATATTTCAATTGATGGGGCTTGTTCTAACTTAACTAAAAATTTCGAGTTCAAGACTTAAGAATGCAATAGCGATTGATGATATGAGCGCCACCTGAAAAAATATCATATATATATATCATACCTCAAATCTGAATTAGTTTGAGCTCATGGAGTTCCCTGTAATAAGGGCTTATTTCATGTCTTTCTAGGTAAGAAAGACATGACTATACTATTTAATACACACACAGTGACCTTCCTTGGTGTCTACTCAAATACCAAATCCTAAAAATAAAATATTTCATGTCTTTCTAGGTAAGAAAGGTGGGTATCTTCACGAGGGCCTTTATATTACACACACTTGTAGTTGTTTTGACATTCCAACTTCGGCCTAAGCCTATAACCATGTCTCTAATGGCCGAATGAGGCATGTTTCTTTGATTGGGATGTATCAAAGTTTTCAGGGTTAATATAATTTTGGATTTCTGAAATTTGATCTAATTTTAGTTTGGTTCCTTAAGTTTGAAATCGGTGATTTTAGTACCTAAAGTTTAATCAGATTTTGGTTTTGGTTCCTTAAATTTGAAATTGGTAGTTTTGATATTTGAAGTTTGACCTGATTTTGGTTTTGGTCCCTCAAGTTTGAAAAGGACTCGGTTTTTTTGGGGTCCTGTTCGGGTTTCATAATCGGGTCACCAAGTTCTTTTCAAACTTGAGAGGCCAAAACCAAAATCAAGTCAAACTTTAGGGACCAAAGTCACCGATTTCAAATTTGAGGGACCAAAACCAAAATCGGGTCAAACTTCAGAGACCAAAACCACTGATTTCAAACTTAAGGGACCAAAACTAAAATCAGGTCAAATTTCAGGGACCAAAAGTTATATTAACCCAAATTTTCATAATCTTCTATTTTAGAAAAAATTAAAATTGGTGAGTTTATAGTGTTCCTTTATTAATGCTGTGAATACCAATCCCAAATACCTATTTTGAGGCCCAGCACCTATTCCAGAAGAGCGAATCTCACTGTAAAATTCCAAGACATTTATGGTCTCACAGTAGAAGGGAATTTAGATGATGTGAATGTGTTAAATGAGGTGTGCGAGAAGGTGAGGCAACAGGGAAGGGTATGGTGGGCAATGGGAAGCGAACAAAGGTGCAAATTGGTATTTGAATACTACCATAGGCGAAGGAAGTGCCCTTAAGAGTTCTTTGAAATTCTCTACGCTTGTTAATGCCATCACTCTGAAGAAGTTGATTAGGAAAGGAATACCCCCAAGTCTACGGCCTAAGGTCTGGTTTTCATTGTCTGGGGCGGCCAAGAAAAAGTCCACCGTGCCGAAGAGTTATTACGATGATTTGACCAAAGCAGTTGAGGGGAAGGTCACCGCCGCCACCAGACAGATCGATCATGTGAGTGTCTCTGCCCTGCTTGTATCAATTGATTCTTACTATGATATCTATGATAAGATATCAAGCATTGAAACTTAAAAACATGAGATGGTTTTGCAAAATGGACTACCATCAAAGTTATCAAATGTGACTGCATACATCTTTATAGGTATCTGATTATTTGAGAACGGTATGCACTTGTATCCATACGACTGTGATAAGTGAATTTCTTCTGCTTCTTTGAATCATTGTTCATGCCTACTTACAGGACCTGCCACGAACCTTCCCTGGTCAACCATGGTTGGACACTACAGAAGGACATGCTGCTCTTAGGCGTGTTCTTGTTGGCTATTCCTTTCGTGATTCTGATGTTGGGTATTGTCAGGTTAGTTTGCTACTTTGCCTCACTGCCCTATGTTCTCTAAATATCTGGCTTTCTTTCAAGTCTTAAATATGAAACCCAAAAAAAAAAAAAAAAGCTTTGATAGTTTGTTCTGATTTTGTACGGGTAATAAAGATAAAAATAATGCTTGTTTTGCTTTGATCACAGATAGTGTATAAGTACATGGAAACATTGTCTCTTAGTTATTAACTCATATAATATTATTGCAGGGGCTAAATTACGTTGCAGCATTACTGTTGCTTGTCATGAAAACAGAGGAGGATGCATTTTGGATGCTGACAGTGCTATTGGAAAATGTCTTAGTTAATGATTGCTACACAAACAACTTATCAGGATGCCATGTTGAACGAAGAGTGTTTAAAGATTTACTTGCTAAAAAGTGCCCGAGGTAATTGCAATTTGATGACTTAACACTGTAATTCGTTTGCTTCTTCGGCATCTTATGAAAACTGGTGAGAGTAAAATGCAGGATAGCGACTCATTTGGAAGCTTTGGAGTTTGATATTTCCCTAGTTGCCACTGAATGGTTCCTTTGCCTCTTCTCAAAGAGTTTACCTTCAGAGGTTAGAATGGTGCTTCCATTAATTATCAGGAAAAACTTATCTTGGTCGTTGATAAATTAGTGGACTTTCATTTTGGCCCCCCATCTCAATCGTTGAATTGTTTGCAATGCCATCCTTTCATCCCATATCCATCCAAAATGTAACATCAAAACTAACTTCAATGCAATAGCCTGTAGGGTATACTATTAAATTTTGGATGAAAACAGGACAAAAAGGCAATATTGAAACCATTTTAATCATAGAAGGATATACATTGAAAGATATGATCAACCTATTTTTACTGGACCAAAATAAGATTTTCCCACCCTCATTTTTCTCTTCATTTTCAATACTTTCCCCTTATTAATATTCCTTCCATGGGATATCTTAGACTACTTTGCGAGTGTGACTTTGGCAATCTTTAAGGTATTAACACTATCTCGCCTGCGTGTTCTATGCATCGTGTTAGTTATCTCTATCTGGAACACAAATATAGCCAAATATGCGCTGTGAAAGAAGGGGTGTTTGACATTTGATATAATGTCCAATTGTAGATGAAGGAAGACGAGTTGCTTCTTACACATCATGTTCGTGAGGTAATTGACATTCTGCAGAGGACAACCCAACACATGACTCATTCTTTTTTTTTTCTAGTTACAAAGGCAAGCAGAGCTTGAAGATGACAGAGACTATAGACAAGGTCCTATAGTGATATCCTGTGATACCAAACCACAATCTAAAGCAAAAAGATGAGCACATTCAATTGGGGAAATCCCAACGTCCTCGTATTCCTGCGGGATCCTGTGTGCCATTCCTGCAAGGTAGTCCGCACAACGAATATTTTCCCTATGAGTATGGGAAATTTGTACCTCCCAGTCGCTGTACACAAGAGATCTGGTTTCCAAGATAACGTCATACAGAGGATGATCAGCATCACAACTAGTAGATAATAGACGGACTACCTGTAGTGAGTCAGTGAACAACTTGATTTTCTTAAGCCCCATCCGTTTACATAATAGAAGGCCGCATTGGATTGCATGGATTTCAGCAGCAGTTGGGAAAGAATGTCCTAACTTCTGCTGAAATCTGCGTATCCAGTTGCCCTGGTGATCCCTGATAACCCCTCCACAAGCCGCTTGACCATCTCTGACGACTGAACCATCAACATCTAGACGATGAAATCCCGGAGGAGGATGTTGCCACTGCAGAATGCCTCGCTCTGGGACTTGGAATATCTGATGCCGAAATCTGCCGTTCTCTACTCCCTCCAAGAGATGATAAATACATCTGCGAGCTATCTCCTTCGGACGGTCTGATGTCCCTTCAAAAGCTTGGCTGCAGCGGTTCTTCCATAGTAGCCAACATGTGGTACTGAAGACATTTTGCCATGGCCATCTAGCCATCTTGCTGGTTCCTGGAGAGTGATGAGAATTCCAATAGAGCCAATCCTGCAGATTACCAGAAAAAAACATACTATAGTATAGAGGGTTAGTTAAAGATAACCACACTCTCTGGGCCTGCTCACAGTCTCTCAATATATGAAGGATGCTCTCCACACTCTCACATTCGAAAGGACAAGTGTTTTGGACGCTCAGGTTGTGTCTCGCTCTAAGTTCATTAGTACAAATTCACATTCACATTTTAACTTTCTTTTCCCATCCATTCATAGCTTTAAACATTTTCAGCATATATAACAAATAAAGCAGATCAATATGTACAGGAATTTAAGATTATTACAGCATTCTTATAACCCTTCTGAATTTGGAATTTCGATCAATGTATGAACTATACATAATTTTGGAGCTGGGCAACATGATCTATAGCATCAAATGAAAGATGTTTTTGAGCGAATAACATGAGTTTTTATGCATACAAAAAAAGATAAATTTCTGTTCAAGATTATAAATAATATCATTTAAAATATCATATTATTGTACCTGCTATGGACACAAAAATTCGATGTCTTTCCATTTTCTTGAAGCGAATAATAGATAATTATTAAATTTTGAAGTTATGAATTTGCTGAAGTTGTTTTGGATACAGAAATGCTCGTATATATAACAACAAATCGAAACTAACAAGTAACTATACAAAGTTTAGATCCCTATGATTTGTTCACAAGCTTAAGAATGAATCAACAATTAATACCTGGAAGTGGGAACAAAGATTTTTTCCCCCTTTTTTGGCCCAAATGATAAGTTGGTATTTTGTTCAAGTATTTTTTGTTTTAGGAGCACGTTACAGTTTTGATTATTTGATGATCCAAAAAATGCATGAAGCTTCTTAGATTCCTCTAATATTATTTTTTATTCTTAAAACAGAAATATTTTGATAGCATTCTATGAACAAATTTTATGTTGGTGAATGGTAATAGAGAATCTGTTTGAAAGGAGTTCAGTATGTTCATTTTTTTAAAGAAACATGTTTTTAAAAAAAGAACATGCATAATGAATAGAGTGAATTTTGTAATGATGAATTCATATAATTTTGTAATGCAATATTATATATTAGATGTAAAGAAGGAAATAGTGGGAGGGATGATAAAAAGGGAAATACCTGTGGCATCAGTGGAAGTGATGACCTCCACAAGGGAGAAGGAAAAATTTGGGCATTCATTTATTGCATATCAGCAAGTGAGTCCCTTGCTGACAATTTTGAAAGTCCCTCACTTGGTTGTTGCATATCAGCAATGCCGTTGTTGCCATGACGCTCTGCAGCTTCCTATGTAAAACACCAATAATGAAGCACATCAATTAATGAACTCGTAAAGAAAGGAAGAGCCTAAAGTTATTGAATGATGTTATGTAATTTAGTTATAGATTATTAGTAAGTTTCTAATTAAGTTAGAAATATGCTAGCTGTACACAATTGAATAGTTAACGCTATTGCTCTATATATACACACGTGTAATACACAGATAAAAGAAATGCAATATTTCTTTTCTCAATTTTACACTTTCTCTGGTCTTACTTTACTCTTCCTTCTTTGTTTCTGATCACTCTCTTGTTTCCTTCGAGAGTTTATATGGCTAAAATATTCTAATCATCTTTCTTAATTTACTCCCCCTCTATTGTATTTGATTATTGTTAAAGAAATGTTAATAGGGCTAATTTAGGATAAAATTAATAAATATATATGTAAAATAGGTCATACATTTAGAACAAATATGAACTTCCCAATTAAATCTTATATTAAGGACGGGAGGAGTACATTGTTAATTTTCTTCTTCACTAGGACTTTAACAACTTAAAACACACCCACGCAAGTGAAGATATTTAATTTAATGGGCCGAAAAGAAAAGATTACTAATTAATTAAAGCTGATGTGAAATAGGAAAAATTCATGTTTGTGATATGAAGAACAAAAAAGAAGTGGTAATATTAATGATGCATGTGATTGCAAGCGTCCGTGAAAGAGACAATTCACACACTCGCAAATTTGATATTTCTGTCTTTTACTCTTCATGGAGCCTAGTTGTAAGTCCAACCAACTTAATTGCGTTGTGCTGTGTTTTCGTGCTATCCTAAAGTATCATATTTATCTCGTCTCTGCCTCAACATCGTCTGGGTGTGTGTGATCCAAAATGTTGCGTTGTTGCTCATGATCGATCTCTTGTTTGTGTAAAAGAACCATCATTCACAAAATAAAAGAACTCATAAACTACTGCTTGGGTATTTTTTTTTTCAATTACGATGTTTCTGAGAGTTTCTGGACATATAAAAAAAATTGGGCTGATTTAGGAATTACAAACCAAACTTTGCTAATATAAGAACTCACAGTCATCATTTGATATCCAGGATGCCATCCTTCACAAGCACTTACAAAAGAGCCTAAGGACTCGTATCATTAACCATAGTTAATAAGGTCAAGGGTCTCATCCCCACGAAATATCCCAACACATTCAATACCATGCATTTCACTTCTATGTTTCACTCTAAACACAATGCAATATCCACACTTTCACATTGATCGATGATCAGGGCACTCCCAAACTCCCCACTTAATTAATCACCAAATACACTTTAAAGGTCTCAATATATACTTAAGAATTTGAAATTGCAAGGTTTTGCGATCTTCCAACCACAAATCTCTAACTAATAACATGCATCTTCTATACGTGTAATTAATAGCGCTTTCTGCTACCTTCTCTTCCATCTGCTATTTTCCTTTATTGCTTTCCAACATCTGACTTATCTGCATGTATATGGACACAAATTCACACTTCAACTTACATCTATTCCCCATCCATATATAGCTTAATTTAAAACTTTTCAGCATGACAAATAAAGCATATCAGCACAATTATGTTAGGAATCTGACATTACAGCATGCTCAGAACCTTTTCAGATTTATTAATTCAATTTATCTATGAAGTATACATAATTTTGGAGGGCAACGAAATGTACAACATCAAAAGAATTTTTTTTTTTTGTATACCAAAATAATTAATTTCAGATATCTATGACTTGATCATAAGCTCAAGAATGAGTCAATAAGCTAGTAATTCAAGGAAGCAAGAACAATTATTTTTTTAAAAAAAAAATTTATAAAAAAATGCGTACATCAAATAGAACAAACTTTGTAATATTTGATCCATTTGTATATTTTTTTAACGGATTACTACATGTAATGGGGGAGCCATATGATAAATAATTAAATAGATACCTGTGCTTTCCGCTCCTTCCATATGCCTTTTTCCTTCATTGCTCATCATCATCATAATCATCTTCTCCTCCTCCTCCTCCTCCATCCAAAGCTTTAAACATTTCAGCGTAACAAATAAAGCATATCAGCACGCTTATATGTTAGAAATTTAAGATTAAAGCATGCTCAAAACCTTTTCAGTTTTTGAAGTACAATTGATGTATGAAGTATTCATGATTTTGGAGGCCCACAAAATATACAACATCAAAAGAAATTTTTTTGAGAGAATAAAATAAATTTTTTTACCAGAATAGTACAAGCACAGAAATTAGCAATATGTAAAAATTTTAGGTTTGCAACAGATATGACTCTGCTGGAAAGGAGCTCCAATCTATATGTTCACATTTTTTTACAATCCGTTTTATAAAAAAAAAAAAAAAAAGAACATGCATGATGAACAGAGTAAATGCGGTAATATTTGATCCATTATTTGTATATTTGTGTATTGCATTGGTATTATGTGAATAAGGGCATAGTGGGAGCATGAATGATAAATAGATAAATACCTGCGGTTTGGGATGAAGTGGGTTGATGGAAGGAGAAGTCAAAATTTGGGCATTCATTTATTTGGACATTATGAAGGTATGGAGCATTTAAGTTGTTGAGTCCCTTGCAAAAGTGAGTGAGTGTTGGCAATTTTGAAAGTTTCAATGTGTTTAGATTTGGAAGCTCAATTTGTTGCACATTGGTAGTTTTTTTATCACTTGCATTATGTGAAAAGAGCTCCTCCATTTGTGCTGCCTCTGATACCTCCATTGTACGTAGTTGTGGAAGAAGCATTTCAAGTGGTGTAGCTGTCCTGAAAAGGCATTTCAACTTGGGGCACCCCTTCAATGTTATGAAATACAATTCTGGAAAAGGCGACAGATAATGTGTATTAGGGTTGGATACTTCTTCTGATGACTCTTGCATGATTTCCTCTACTTGCTCACATTCTATTATATCCAAGTATCTCAATTGTGGTAGGCTTCCCCAAACAGACATGGACAATATACATTTCACTTTTCCACATCCTTGCACTATTAACTGAGAAAGATAGTGGCAGCTCAGATTTTGGAAGGAAGTGAAAGCCTTGCATACAAAACTTAGCTCACTTAGTTCTTGCAACTCTAATTCCTCTAAAGTCAATTGTGTCGGATACAAATATGGAAGTTGATGAAGCAGTTGGTTGCCGTTGCCGTTGCCGTTGGCATCAATCTCTGCAGCTTCCTATACATGTAAAACACAAATAATGAACTCAAAAGAAAGAAAGAAAGGAAGAGCCTAAAGTTATGAAGACATTTAAATGATTTCCACTTTATTCATTTTCTTGTCCAGGTGTTCAATGATATTAATAAAGTACAAAAGGTTCAAGGCTCTAGCTATGTGAAACAAACAAAACCAACATGATATATAAATGCAAATTACCTTTCCCTTTAAGTGAATAATCATGCTCCCTGGCGGTCCCATAATTGAAGAAAATTTTGGGCATTTTGACATTTGGATAACTCCAAGGTTCACTGAAGATAACTTGAAGCCTTTGCAGATATCAACAAGACTTGGCAATTCCTTTAGGATTATATGTCCCAAGTTTGGAAGCAGGATTTTGTTGACAGTGTCACTACTGATGACTTCACTAGTATGTCTGAAAAGCTCCTCTAACTCTTCACATTCTGATATCTCTATTCTGAATAAATGTGGAAACAATAGAGTGACAGAGGAGGTTGAGAAAAGAGACTTGAGCTTCTTGCAATGCATCACCCTCAGATATTCCAATTTAGGTAAGGTGCTTGCGTGGAAGCCCTCACCAAATACATATTCCAATTCATTACATCCAATTAATGTCAACCATTCAAGATGGACAAGGTTCAAAATATGTGAAGGAGCTCTCCATATCAGCCACACCTCTGACAGACTCCCTAACCATAATTCCGTCAGTTTTGAACCCAACAGCTGCATATACACACAGACAATAAGAAAAACAACAAGTCCGATAAGATTCAATTAATTACTACCAATAATCTTTAAAAACATTTTGTGCTATAACTACCCTTTTTATGTTTCCATTTGGAATTTTCAATTCAATAACATGTAAACAACTCTTTCTTATTCTTCTAACAAACTTGACAGGTAGAAATTCTCATTTTACTTCACATAAAAATTTATATTTGAAATAAAAAATCGATCAATCAGCTGTTATGATTTCAAATAGTTTGCCAAAGCAACAGAAAAAAAATTGAATAATCATGTTGTACATAACTAAAAAGCATTATTGGAAGTGTCTACGTACTAGCAATGTAAAATGCTAAATCCTTTGATAAAAATTATCCCTTAACAAAATTTTTAATATTCAAATTCTCGTTTTTCCATAAAATTATAATTCTAATCTAGAATCGAAACTTGATAATTCAATTGTTATTTTTTCACATAGTTTCTTATAAAAAAATCAACAACAACAACAAAAATAGAATAGTATTAAAATATGTATTGAAGCCGTATAAAGATTTAAAAATCAGGGAATTGGGAACATATTTTAGAACAGCCATATACATGTTACATACACACACACACACATGATATTAGTTCCAGGATTTTGAAACTGAAATTCGATTGCTGGTAAAAAGGGGAAACTTTCTATTAGTGTAAAATGAAGAATTGGCATATTATTGAGAAAAATTTATAAATACTAAGAAACACTTGATTAGATATGTTTAATAGATTAAAAATTTATATAAAATACAAATAATGAGAATTTTAAGTTTTTTAACTAGATAATATTATATTATTAAAGTTAGAATTAAATTTTTTCCCAACTTTTTTTCCAATAAATATTTTTTTACCAACTTAAATTTTGGGGTGTGTTTGGTTTGAGGGGAGGGGATAGTTGGTACATTACAATTTTGGACAAGAGAAACCCAAAATTTACCCTCATTCGAAACCCAAAATTTACCCTCTCATTCCTTTAAATTTTGGGTTCCCGTCCAAAATTTAAATACCTTCAACCCCAAAAAGGTAATTTAACCCTCATTTCCTCCCCTTCCTCATCTCAAACCAAACACACCCTTAATAGCATGTCTCTTGCGTTCATTAAAATTTACAATTTTATTTTTGAGAAAAAACTAATTTTTATTAGAGAATATTATTTTTATTAAAATTATAATTAAACAATAAAAATTACATAATATAATTATGATGATAATTTGGCTTACTTTTATTTTTTTTATTCGTTTTATTTTATTATTGATGAATTAAAAAATATGACAAAGGTTTTGGTGAGGCCACCTGTATGAATTAATAAAAAAAAACGAAGGGGGAATTGGTTATTGTGTGTAGCAGTGAAGCGTAGCAAGAAAAAACACACGATGGAAGAAGTTAAAAGCAACTAAAAGTTGCTTAGGAAAAAAGTCAAATTCGAGCTGAAGCCTGATTACTCATGCTGCCAATCCTAACATATAAATAAGCCAAAAGCTTTTTCCCCTTATGATAGAAAATCCAATTTTGGGATCACTGACACACACTTAATTGTGTGGATATCAGACTCTTATTAATTTGAAGCACTAATAATTGAGTTGCAATTATTAAAAACAAGAAAATTAAATTAAAGGAAGCAAAATGATTAGTAAAGATGTGTGAGCACCTGGGGAAGGCAACCGTTGAACAAGGATAAACCCTGACAAAAATCCTTAAGGCTTGGCACTTCATCTAACCATAGACTTCTCAAGTTGGGTAATGTATTCTCCAAAAGATTATTCAAATCTATGGCTACTGAAAACAGGCATTTCAACTTGTTGCATCTCCAAACATCAAGCCTTTGCAGATTTGGAAAACATATTTTTGGGGACTGAGCATTAGGTGGACCTTGATAATGTTCTCCTACCTCTGTACCAGATATTATTTCCTCCAATTCATTGCAATCTGATATTTGAAGATGTCGCAATAGTGGCATGCGTTTAAGAATTACAGGGGAGAAAATAGTTCTCAAATTGTTGCACCCAATCACTTGGAATTGTTGAAGATTTTGGAGGCTTAGTATTCCCATTGGACCACTCCAAACAAACTTTAGCTCAAATAGATTCTTCAGTTTCATAGTGTTTACGGGTGGGATTAACTGGTTCTGGGAATTTCTTTCAGTAAGATCTTCCCTTTCAAAGGCAAATAGAATATCTTCTATGCTACAACTGTCAATCTCAAGTTTCTCTAGATTGAGAAACGATAGTGAAGCTGAAGCCTTACTATACAAGTGGTTGTCCTGAAACAATAACATTTGGAAAATCAAAATAATATACTCAACTCAATTTTCGTGTTATGCACAATATAAATAATTAAGATAGAGGGCACATGGAAATGCATACCGTATTTGTATTTGAACTAGTTATGACGTTAACACACGAGGCGCTGAATTTGGGACATTCTTTCCAATGCAATTCTCTCAAACATGGGCAACTTGAATGAAAGTTTTTTGGGAAAATGCTGAGCAAATTTTTCAAGCCCTTGAGTTGGAGTGATATCAAAATAGGAAGCTTGATGTGAACATCTTGATGCACATCTTCATGCTGACCAAAAGCATATTTTAGTTGAGAAGCCCTATCAATGCATACCTCTTCCAACTGCTCAAGGCCTTGAACATAAGAGTTCGAGAATACATATTGTAACTTATCACAATCAATTATAGTCAAGCTTTTCAATTTCGAGAATACCAAATATGCATTGTTTGAGGCTGAAATTATTTCATTGTTTGAACCATCACCATCCTCCTCTATTATATTCAACAATTCACAACAACCATTTATTGTTAGCTTCTGCAGCAACAACAAGGCTCTGGCAACACTCTTTGGTAATAGTGATGTCAACAAAGGACAATGAGATATATGTAGTTCTTGTAATTTCTCGAAGAAGTGAAGCGAAGGTGGACCATGCCAAATTTCTTTCAAATTGGCCAAATCCTCCAACTTTAACTTGATTAACTTTGGGAAGAACAAAGTTTCCACTTGTAACAAATCAATGTGTTGAGAAGTTGCATCTACAAGGCATTCCAAATCTGAACAAGAATGGAGCCACAAGCTAGTCAACTCATTTGTCCCTCCTACAACTTGAACAATGTCTGGTACGATATTTTTGCAACCTCCATTAAATCTATACAAACAAATAGCTTCTGCTTGTTGCAATAGATACTTAATAAAGGGACTTAGAGTAGAGATTTTGAAACCTCTCAAGCACAAAGCTTTGCAGCAAAAATCCATTGAATCTATATCAAGATAAAATTTGGAATCGAAGTTCCCAATTTTAACTTCATATCTCTTCAATCTAGGGAAAGTAGCATCATTTGAAAAACATTGGTCATGATTTAAAGTTGTTCTTCTGAGTTGGATTTTTGAAGCATATAACTCATGTAGATGAATACATCTTTCTATTACCTTAAAACTTTGCTCTTTGATCTCAAATAAATCTAACAGCTTCAATCTATTCAACTCTTCCAATCCTTGTGGCAGATGTTTAAATGAACTATATTTCAAATCAAGAACTTCAAGTCTTTTGAGGCATAACACCCATGACAAATCATCACCTAATTGACAATGTCGCAAGCGTAGAGTTTGTAGATTAGGTATCAAATTCAGAGAGTGAGGCAATAATGACTTGAGGACAACTGGTTTGTCATATGTAGAGTCAATTTGCATAACTTTGAGTGATCCCATACCTTTGAAATTCGTTTCTGATAATTCACAAGTGTCTATCTTTGTTAGCAGCAAAATCTCTAGTTTTGGAGCATCTAATTGTTGAGGAAATTGAGATGTTTGATTGCACCAAGAAGCGAGTGCATAACAATCTTTTATAGACCAATCAGTCCAATCTGCCACATCCTTAATATCTTTGTCAAGATTCACTACAACAGTGCCCTTCTTTTCAGATAATATCCGCAATGCTACATCACGAACTATGTCATGCATTCTCAAGTGGTCTTTCCTCTTCTCAGAGCGCATTAGCAAACAAGAATCTACAATATCATTTATAGATGCACTCACAGTGTTTCTTGCATCTTCGAGTGATGAGCCCAGTTCTTCACGCATGCCCAAACCTATTGCGATTCTGAACAAACCTTCAACAGAGATGTCTGCATCTTCTGGATACATGCAACACATCAAAAAGAGTGACTTGGCTTCGTTGCGCCCCAAATAATCGTAACTTAACCGAAGACAAGAAAAAGCATCAATGATGTCTGGTTCCACATCAACTGGTTTTGAATCCTTCAATCTTCGTAACACCTCCTTCCATGCTTCTGTAGGCTTTCCTTTCAAGGAAGCTCCTACAACCTGAATTGCAATAGGAAGTCCTTTACATTCCCCAACAATTTCTCGTGCCACACTATCTAATGATTTGTCTTCATTACAAGCATGTATTTGGAATAATGTCCAAGATTCCTCTTCAGATAAAAGATGCAAAGGAATCTTCCTTTCACAATCCATCGAAATGCATACTTGTTGGCGCCGGGTGGTTAGAAGGATCTTACAACCTCCATGATAATCTTTAAAAGGGATACCAACATCCTTCAAGTTTTTCACAGACCACACATCATCCAATATCATGAGTATTTTGTCCCCATTACTCAATCTCATTAACAAACGTCTCACTCTTCCAACTTCACTTTTTTCCTCAAATTTGAAATCTATCCAATCAGCAATTTCATTTTGAATCCTTTCAACAACTGGATTCTGGGACACAGTTATAAATATAACTCGATTAAAAAGGCTTTCTTCCTTGGCTCTTTTGCCCACTTCCTTTACCAAGGTTGTTTTCCCGGAACCCCCCATTCCATACAATCCAATCATGCGAACACTATCATCTTGCAAAGCTGCCAATAATTTTTCTGAAGCCAACTTTCTAGACTGGAAATGCACAAAATTTCTATCAATTAAATACTCTCTCTCTGGAAGTAGGGTCGGGAAAGAAAAGGGATCAAATTTACTATTTTGATTGAGATTCTTTGTTTCCTCTATCATCTTTATCATTTTTCTGCACAAACGATATCTTCTCCATGTAGGACACCTTCCTTGAAAGCAACTATTGGTTTCCTTCAGTTGCTGCTCCAATTTCTGCACCTCATCCATATGACTTCTCACTTTATCTAACCACTGGTAAACACCATCAACAACTGTTTCTGTTTTGCCACATGCTACTTGAACACGTATTTGAACTCCATCTTGTGTTGATGCAAGATTCTGCTTTTCAGTTTCTAGAGTTTTTGTGATGTTGCCAGCACAAAACAAATACCGGCCTTCATGTACCAATGCATCTACCAGATATTCTGCGAGTTTGGCAACAGCGCCTAGTACTATCTCCGCCATTTCAGCTAAAACTACCTGAAAGGGAAGTGGTTCAAAACCCATCTTTATTGAGTTGTCGAACTAAATAAGTTGTTGGTAATCTTATGTAGAATCATATTATAATTAATAGCAAAATTTTCTCATATAAAATTGATAAATAAAATAGGTTCATGAAAAATTACATTGCCAGTTGTTTGTGATTGGATCTCAGCACATGAAGACTTTCGAAGTGTATGAGACCCAAGCACAAATTGATGAGAGTGTCCTAGTCCGCGAAAGTGTATCTTTTATGTTTTGAATTATAGTTTTCATTTTACGTTCCTTAATTAATTTCATAAAATATTTTATTATTTTTCTAATATTAATAATCTAACACCGTTGGTTTATTTAATAAAAATTTCAGATACTTCAAATTTAAAGGGGATAAAACATTTTCACATGATAATATGATAAGTTTAATTTTTTTAAAAACTAAATAATTTGACTGACAAAAAAATCAATATTCGAGACTAATAACAGCAAGATTTAAGAACTAATTAAAGAGAAGCTTTATAAAATTAAAAGGTCAAACCAAAATTTAATATGTTAGAAGACCAAACTACAACTTATGCTAGTCAATTTCTCATTTTTATTACAAAATTTGTTATTGTTTTATCGCAATTTTTTTATAACACTTTTTACTCTATTTTTAAATCATATGATATTTACAACCATAAAAAATTTTGAAATACTTGACAGTCATAATAGAAAAACAGCCAAATAATGCCACCTAGAGATCCATTTAAACTAGAAGGCTCAATATTTTGACCCTTGTGGTGTCAATTCTGTCAAATATAGTACCTACTATCTAACAATTAAGAACCGTTAAATATTTGTTCAGAGAATATATCACGTGTCCTTATATTATTTGACTGTTACAGACAAAAATAACATTATAAGGCTAATAATCTGTGAATATGGGTTGCTTTATTATCTTATTCTTATTTGCTGCAGGCAGCCCATTAGACTCAAGCAAGCAAAAACAAGTAATACTTTATGAGAAAAACATGAGTTTAAGTATTGGTATTATTACATTAGAATTAGAATAAAAATTTTAGATATTAAGTTCTGAGTCTAAATATATATAACATTTAGGGGGGGGGGGAACAAATGACATAAGAAAACACTAACCATGGCTTCAAGTAGCTTACAATTTTTTTAAAAAAAGGTTTATATCTAAACTAATGATTTAGCATCTAAAATATGGCTACATTATTTCGAGTTAAAAGAATTAATAGTTGATGTTGTTAAAAATGTATGAGAATTGAGTTTGTTAGTATTACAGATAGCACTAAGAGAAATGGAAAATATCATAATATTATTTCTTGAAACCCAAACTACTAGATACATGCCTTTATATAGGCTTAATTACACCTACACAGATACATTTCAGTTGTAACTACTTGCCTAACTAAATATAGGAAATCTAACTAATTAAATATATCCTAATACGCCCCCTCAAGTTGGAGAATGTATGTCTATCATTCCCAACTTGGTGAGTGTACAAAAACTAGAAGGAGCCAAAGGCTTGGTAAACAAATCGGCTAATTGATGTTCAAACTGAATAGGCAGTAAATGAAGTAAGCCTTGCTGTAATTTCTCACAAACGACATGGTAATCAATATTAAGGTGTTTAGTACACTCATGGAAAGTAGGATTGGCAGCAATATGTCTAGCTGATTGATTGCCACAATACCAAGATGCAGGGCTAGTAAGAGGGAGACCAAAATCGCACAACAAATAGGATAACAATTGAAGTTCACAAGTGGTAGCAGCCAAGGCACGGTACTCAGCCTCCAAAGAAGAAGTCGAGATAGTCTGCTGCTTTTTAGATCTCCAAGTAACAAGGGCTTGATCAAGGAAGCCACAGAAACCAGTAATAGATCTTCTAGTGTCAAGACACCCAGCCTAGTCAAAATCACTAAATGCACTGAGCTTATGAGAAGAAGAAGCAGGGAAGAAAAGACCTCTGCCAGGAGCACCCTTAATATACAGTACAACCATGTGTAAGGCCTTAAGATGAAGATTAGTATGGTGCTGTACAAACTGGCTAAGTTGCTGGACAACAAAAGAAAGGTTAGGTCTAGTGTTAGACAAATACAACAAGCGACCTACCAAAGTACAATAGGCAAAAAAATCAGCAACGGAAGTGCCTGAATCTTTAGAGAGCTTAATATCATGGGCCATTAGAGTGAGAGCTGATTTACATTCCAGAAACCCTAAATCAAAGAGAATATCCAAAGCCAATTTCCTTTGACACACAGAAATGCCATTGGAACTGTGAGCAATTTCCAGACCCAAGAATTACTTGACATCACCAAGATCTTTGATTTTAAAACAATCATCAAGATAAGACTTGATGTGGTTAATTTCAACCAAATCAGTGCCACCAATGATAATATCATCCACGTAAACAAGTAAAGCAGTAAAAGAGGAGGCAATATTTTTAAGAAATAGAGAATGATCAGTAGAAGACTATTTGTAACCACAGGAAATAAGAGCCAAAGACAATTTAGAGAACCATTGTCGGCTAGCTTGCTTGAGCCCATAAAGAGACCGCTGAAGTTTACAAACCTGAGTGGGAGAAGAAACAGGTAAACTAGGGGGAGGAAGCATATAAACTTCCTCATCAAGATCCCAATGCAAGAATGCATTATTAACATCTTATTGCTACAAAAACCAATTATGGGCAGCAACGAGAGCAAGTAATAATCTGACAGTAGTAAGCTTAGCCATAGGAGAAAAAGTATCATTATAGTCTATCCCCTCAATTTGAGTGAAGCCTTTAGCAACTAAGCGACCTTTGTATCAATTAAGACTACCATTTGAGTTATATTTCTTAGCAAAAACCCACTTACACCCAATAGGATGTTTTCCTTGAGGTAAATCAGTTAACACCCATGTATGATTTGTTTGCAAAGCATCAAGTTCAGTCTTAATAACATTGCACCAACCCTCATGTTGAATAGCTTTGGAATAGGTTTTAGGAATGTCATCAGTAGAGATAGAGCAAACAAAATGAGAGTAGGAAGGAGATAAATGAGTGTAAGATAGAACATTAGAAAGGGGATGGAATATACCTTCCTCCAAAGAAGCTAGAATGTCTTATGCACATTAAAGAGAAAAGTGATAATCATGCAGATAATTGGGTAACCATCGGGACCTAATGGATCTTCGAGGAACGGGTAATGAAGAATCAAGACGAGTAGAGGTAGAAGGAGAAGGCAGGGAAGTAGAAGTGTCATCACAGAAATCAAGAAAAGGAGTCTCTTGTAGAGATGGAAGGGAATTGAACTAAATGGTAGAATCAAGATTGCAAAAAGGGAAAATGGACTCATAAAAATAGACATTTCTAGAAACCGTAATATGCCTACTATGAATATCTAATGTAACATAGCCTTAGTACCATCTTTGAAACTGAGAAACACACATTTATGAGCCCTAGGGTCTAGTTTGGTTCTGAGAAAGACGAGCCTTAAGATCTTCCCAAACTTCACAAGCTCGATCAATGCACAAGATGCTCTGTGCCAGCGACGGTGAAATCAAACAGGTGAGCCATGATAAAACCATCATGTTGCAACGTTGCCAGGCAGAGTATAACGGATCTGTCGGCACCGGAACTGGAATCGAGCAGTCAATGAAGCAATTCTTCGACATTAAAGCCATTCTCATGGCCCTTGCCCATGAGTGATAATTGTTTTCGGAGAGAATCGGTGATACCAAGACAAGAGAGGGATTTGCAATATTTTGCAGCAATTCAAGCTGCGATGATGTGAGAACGCCGAGAGGGTTGTCAGTGAAAGAAGCGGAAGAAGCCATGATGAAAAAGAGATCTGGATATGGAAAGTACTAATGAGATCTGGATATGCAGCCGAGACAGGGGCCGGCTGGTGAGATCTGGATATGGAGCCGAGAGAGAGGCCAGCTGGAGTGAAGGAGATCAACCCAAGGAGAGAGAAACGGCAGAGTCTGAAAGCCAAAGTGGAAGAGAGAAAAGGGAAAGTGACGGGTTCAAGAGAGAACAGTGAAAAGAAAGAGAGAAAAAATTAGAAGAACACAAGTCAATGATTTTCTTGGTTTGATACCATATTACAAATAGCAAGAAGAGAAATGAAAAATATCAGAATATTATTTGTTGAAACCCAAAGTACTACGTACATGCCTTTATATAGGCTTAATTACACCTATACAGATACATTTCTGTTGTAACCACTTGCCTAACTAAAATTAGGAAATCTAACTAATTAAATATATCCTAATAGTTAGGACGATGGGAATGACAAAGCCTTGTATAGTGAAAATCAAATATTGAGTTTTAGCTCAGGCCACGTCCCAAACTCCATTGTCGATTTGGATGGATCAACATCTGACGGTGGTTCAACAACATATCGCTCTTCTCAAACGTTAACTTGAATGAATTGTAAAGTTTTTGTCTTTATTATGTTCTTATTTGCAGGAAGTCTGACCCCAACAAGCTAGTGGTGATATTGGGAAAGCACGATATTTAGTGTTGTTATTATTGTGTTAAAACACAAATGTTAGACACTAACTTGGGGATTTGTATTTGTGCTCATCACACGCCAAACTATTACTCATCACTGATGAGGTCTAAACCATTTAAAATTTAATCGAAACAGTCCAAATTAAAAATTTTTAATAAGTGATTTTTTAAATAAAAAATATATTTTTATATGAAATGATAATAATAAAATTATCTTTATTTTAAATTTTATATATATTAAAAAAAAATTTATTTAAAATATAAAAATTAAATTAAAGCTGGAGGGTTCAAAATCGACGTGTTTATTGGTGATTAACACATTTCTACTCATCAAAATGATGAGCACCAAAGGTAAATATGCTAAAACATAACATGAAAAGTATAAAGTTCATAACAGAAGAAAGCACTAACCTCGGATATATATGATAAAGATGACAGAGAGACTAAGCAAAGCCGCAAGAGCAATTGATGAATCCAATATGTGAACTCTCTCTGAGGTTGCAATGTGAAGCCTGTAAGCAAAACCCAGATGGATGAATAATTTTGCAATGGAAACACAGATTCAAAAAAAGGCTTAATTAAATTATCTCGTGGCTTGAGTTCTTCCCAGCGTGGTGCCAACTTGGCACATATATTCATTATAATATATGGTTTATTTTAATTTTTTTTGCAAACTTGACACATATATTATATTATTTTAATTAACATTAAAACTGAGAAAGAGATGGATACTTCTCTATAAAGCGGTTCTATAACCGAAGCCTCGTTATAAAATTGGGTGCCCTGCAATTGTAACATTTAATATAAAAAAACTTCTTTAAACTTTTTAAAATGCTTAGTTTTAGGGAGAATTTTTGAAAAGGAACCTGAAAATTGGGAAATGACATATGAGTTTTTTTACCAAAAATTGATTAGAAAATGTTAAAACGTGATAAAGAATTTCCAACTTTTTTCTTGCGAAATAACTTATCTTTCATTTCCCAATTTTCAGGTTCCTTTTCAGAGATTCTCCCTTAATTTTATTAATTAAAATTATATAATAATTTATAAGTATTAATTAATTTGCCCACGTGATCTTATTATCTATCCTCCTTTTCTCACCCCAATTTAAAGAATTTCAAATATTTAAATATGGTGATATTTAGATAACAATTTAAAAATATTATATTTTTTTAAAACTTTGATTTAACAATATTTTATTAAAATTAATAAAATTAAAAATTATATTATATTGACCAATTTATCTCTCATTAAGATTTTACATAAGTGTTTGAAATATTACTATTTTAGCCAAATTATACATTTAGAGTTTTGAAAATTGCTAAATATATATATATATATATATAATTTTAAAATATGAAAAATAATTTTTTAAATACATACCTTAAAATTATTTTTTAATTTAAATTATTTTTAAACCATAGAAGTTGGTTTAAAATAAATAATTTGATAATTAAATAATAATTGAGTAGATGAAAATAAAATCGTAAAAATAAAAAAATTCATTATGTAGTTTTCATTTTAATAAGGATTAATATAATTTTTGGTCCCTAAAGTTTGATCCAATTTTGGTTTTGGTCCCTCAAATTTAAAATCAATGGTTTTGGTCCCTGAAGTTTGACCCTTGATCCCTCAAGTTTGAAATTTTTGGTTTTGGTCCCTCAAGTTTACTCGGTTTATAACTGTTGGTCCCTCACGTTTGAGAAGGACTTGATGGAAAACCGAACCGAACCCAAAAAAGACCAAGTCCTTTTAAAACTTGAGGGACCAAAACCAAAAATTCCAAACTTGAGGGACCAAGGATTAAACTTTAGGGACCAAAACCGCCGATTTTAAACTTGAGGGACCAAAATCAAAATTGGATCAAACTTCAGGGACCAAAAGTTATATTAACCCTTTTAATAAATTTTAGAAATATCATAATTTTTAGTATCTAAACTTTTTCTCAATCATCGATTTAGTTTATAAATTTTGATTCAATATAACTTTTATTTATGGATAAATATAATTTTTTTCCCTGAAGTTTGATCCGATCTTGCTTTTGGTCTCTCAAGTTGGAATCGGTGGTTTTGTTCCCTCAAGTTGAACCCGATTTTGGTTTTAGTATCTCAAGTTTGAAAAGAACTTGGTCGGGTCCGATTTGGGTTTCATAACTGGGTCACCAAATACTTTTTAAACTTGAGGGACTAAAACCACCAATTTCAAACTTGATGGACCAAAACCAAAATTGGATCAAACTTCAGGAACTAAAAGTGTTATTAACCCTTTATTTATTCAAGTAACCTTGTTACCTTGACTACTTTTTTTAATTGTTAAAAATTAATATTTATTCATCTTTTATAAAAGAGATCCAGCACGAAATTCTTTATTAAATGGAGTAGTTTATAGAGTTATGGGATTACAGGGAACTTAAAAAAATCGTTAAGAACTGAGTTAGAGTATGGTCGAACCACAGTCAGTCTCCGTCGTCAATTTGGTGTTTGTTTGGGATAGTTTATTTTTAACTTATAAATACTTATAATTCGTGATTTACGATATACAAGATAAATATATGAGAGAAGTTTTATCTCGACTTACATAATAAATGCTTATTTATCAAAAATAAATTATTCCAAACATAACTCAAACTCAAGGATGGATCAAAATCGAAAGGTGGCTTCAATGCCCTATCGTTTTCAGAATCAGATGAGCAACTTTTTTTCCTTTTTTGAATAAATACGAGCAACTTTTGACCCACTGCTAGCTCTGAAACCGTGTCTAGGAATCTAGAATCTAGAATCTAGCAAAACCCATCTTTATATTGATAAAGATGTTATACAGTACATACCGACTAGGGCCTAATTAATGTGCTCCCTAATATCTCTTAAAATTTCTCAACATCCCTAGATGCTTTGTGCTTGTTTCTTTTGTTTTTTTAATGAAAAGGCAAAGTGTTGTTTTTTTTTAATCCTTTGATTACACAGTATTCATTTAAAACACAATCAAGTCTAGCCTATAAATCAGAGAGAATAATATCATATCCAACTATTTACAAGTGGAAAGGAAATAAAAGACAACATTTGAAGGTTAATAATTATCGAGATTTGCATATTCTTTACGTTATATAATAATATAGTCGTGGAAAGTTTTAGATGCTAACTTGTGAGTTGAAACATGACATAAAAGAATAAAGCGAATAATAACAGAAAAGAACACTAACCTCAGCAACCTCAGTTATTTTTTTTTGGACTAAGCAACCTCAGGTATACGATATGAAGATAACAGAGAGACTAATAGAGTCAGAGCGAACCCAGTATTTGAACTCTCTCCGATTTGTCGCTATCTGAAGCCTGCAACGAAAACCCAGATGAATAATTTGCAATAGAAATCTATGAAGTATATGACAGGAGGTAGCCTAAATGCAGCAATAATATATCAAACTAAGTAGCTAGCATTGGGATAGAAAATTCAAAATGGTTTAAGAAAGCAAGAGAGAAAATGGAACCAACCAAGCAATGCAAGAAGAGCGTGTGAAGGGAGTTTGGTTTCCAACACGGAGTAATATTTAACTGAATTAGGGATGCTTGTGGGGGTCACTCTTGTCTGCCGTTGAAGCTTTGATTGATCTGTGGCTTCACCAAAAGCAACGTGATTTGTGGCATCTCGGCTCTAACGGTACCTCTTTAGGGTCTATTTGGAAATACGTAGAGATTGAAAAAATGCCCAGTTGGATGGCAAAAATACCCAAAAGCCCAGTTGACTATTTTTACTTCGTTTGGGAACCCAATCTGTGGCACTGGGCTTTAAAAGAAAAAGCCGCGTTTAATAGAAGCTCTCAGCTGGAGCTTTTTTCTGAAAAGCTGCTTCAACAGTGTGGTCATATTGACTTGTTTGTGCTTTTGAGTTTTGACCAACCCAGTTTCTCCATGTTGTACAATAGGATCCTCTAGAATGGAGAACTAATCGATTCCTATAATAATTTAATAATGGTTTGAATTTGACATTACGTTTCATATGCTGCAGATGGAACATAAATGTATAAAATGATTACAAATCTAAATCATTTTCACTTCTTGTTATTTGTTTATTTCTTTAAAAAAAATTAAAAATTGGCTGTCAAACATCTTGAAAATTAATTTTTCTTATCAAATTTTATTTATATTTTTTTACTTCAATTATCACAATATATACCTTTTTTTTCTAAGAATTATTATAATATATATCAATAATATATATATATATATAATTCAATAAAATTCATGTCATTTTCAGTCATTTTTAATCTAAATGGGCTTTTCAAACACTAATCCAAACAGGTTTAAGGTTAGAAAAAAAGTTACTTCTGACGCCGCCAATCCAAACGCAAATAACATTTACAATATGACTATTTTTCTATCTGACTTTTCCAAAAGCCCATCTGCAAAAAAAAAAAAAAAAAAAAAAAAAAACTCATTATCCACCGCTAATCCTAACAAACACTTAGTCCTTACCTTCGGCTTCTCTATTAATTAATAGCAAGATTTTCTTATATAAAATAGATAAATAAAATAGGTTCATGAAAAATTACGTTGCCAGTTGTTTGTGACAGGATATCAGTACATAAAGACTTTCGTCATGCCTCACAGAATCTAATAATCTTGTGATAATATCAGACCCAAGCACATGTGTATAATAGATCGATGAAAGGGTGTCCTAGTCCGCGAAAGTGTATCTTTTATGTTTCGATTTATAGGTTTCATGGTAAGGTCTTTAATTTTATAAGAGATTTTATTATTTTTCTAATATTAATAATCTAACACCGTTAGTTTATTGAATAAAGATTTCGATACCGTAAATTTTTAAAGGGGATAAAACATTGTCGAATTATAATATAATGACTTTAATTTTTTAAGAAAATAAATAATATGACTGAGAAAAAAATCAATATTGGAGACTAATAATAGTAAGATTTAAGAACTAATTAAAGAAAAGCTTTATAAAATTAAAAGGTCAAACCAAAATTTAATAGTGTTTGAAGAGCAAAAAAAGTTATTAGAGATTGAGTTTGTTAGGACTATGGCAAGGGAATGACAAACCCTTCTGTGAAAATTTTAGATATTAACTTCAGAGTTGAAACATATATAACATTTAGGGGGGGAAAAGCAAATGACATAAGAAAACACTAACCTCGGCCTCTGGTAGCTTACAATTATTTTCAAAAAGGTTTATATCTCAACTATTGATTTAGAATCTAAAATATGACTAAATTATATCGAGGTGAGAGAATTAATAGATGATGTAGTTAAAAATGTATGAGGATTGAGTTTGGCAAGACGATGAGAATGGCAAACCCTTCTATAATGAAAATGGGAGATTGAGTTCTGACTCAAAGCGACCCCCTCAGACTCCATCGTCGATTTGGATGAATCATACAACAATGGTTCAACGATAGATCGTTCTTCTCAGACGTTATCTTGAATGAATCGTGTAATGTCCCAAAATGTACTCAAGGGCTAAATGTACATAATAGATGGTGAGATTAATGACAGAATTATTTCCGAAAATTTTGTTATGACTTTAGTCAAGTTTCGTATGCAAAATTGGAAATTTAATATTATATTGCAAGATGATATTTTACAAGATCATCTTCTTCTTCAAAGGGCCATGACTTATGTATGACAAGAGGAAACAATATAGGCTATTACATATGACATGTGAAGGCAATTTGACCAAGTTGTAAAAGATGATGACTAAGTCAACAATTTCAACTAAAGAAGTAATATTTGAAGAGTTGAAATTATGATTAGTTCAAGAAGCCCTTTTGGCTATTCCAAGGGCTATATTTGCATGTCATGAGGGAAAGAGAATTAATATCATACACTTCATCTTTTCCATATGAAAGTGGCTAGGGATATAGGAGAAAAAGAGAGAAAGTATTATCCATATATTTCCTCATCTTTCTCAAACTTTCCGTCCAAGAATTCTAAAGGCAAGAGAGGTGAGAGAATTAAAGTTGAAGTCATCTTATATTTATCATCAACTTTTATCAAGAAGGAATAATTATTCACCACACATATTCCTTATTTCTTTTGGCCCACTTTCGGTCAGATATTAAGGGCCAAGGAAAGAGAATTTCTGAATGCTTTCACTCCCTCTCATTTGTCTCAAAGTCGGTTTACAGCAGCAAAACGTAGAGGAAGAAAAGCAAGGTTTCAAGGTAAGCTTAATCTTGATTTTTCACCTTCTTAATCTCATCTATGGCTCAAGTGACCTTCATGAAACTTGTTCCTCTCTTCCTTAGCTTCATTTCTATGGTTTTTGTTTTTGAAGAAGAGGAGTTTTCAGCCACCTTGCAAGAACAAAAGCTGAAGAATCAAAGAAAGAACTTAAGGAGAAGCAAGAGGTGAGTATTAGCATCAATTTGAGCTATTGGTTGTGTTGGTTGAATGAGAATTTTGGCATGTGTAAATCTGCCCTGATTTTGGCCAAACAAGGGTTTGGGTAATTCATGATGTTTTGGTTATGTTATTGGTGGTTTATGATGATTGGAAACCATTTGACATAAGTTTGATGCTGAAATTGGAAGTTGGTAATTGTTGGAATTTATTTTGATTTTTCTGCCAAAATAGGACATGAAGAATGAGTGGGAATTTGTTAATTTTGATGTTACCATTGTGTTCTACATGAAAAATTATGTGAGAATAGCCCTGGGTTGTGAATTTTGGGTCATTGAAACTCAAAGTGTAAATTTGGGTTTTCAGCCTGAACAGAATTCCAGCAAGGTACTCTACTTGTGTGGTGTTTTTGGATAACCAAAAGATCTCTAAAAATTATGAAACTTTCCAGTCTTAAAGCTCACATTCCAAGGTTCAAAATGGACATATAATTTGTGTCATTTCGTATTTTGAGCTGGGAGTTCTGGTTGCCCAAAGTTTGATGTCGAAACTGGACTTAATTCTGGAGCAGTGTGGGATTTTGTGTGATTCTGGAATTGTGTGGTGATTTTCAGTAATGATTCATATTTTTCCTATAAAGAGGACTTCAATAGCTTTCCATAGGACTTGGGATCACCTCATTTCGATTTTTGTAGAATTAGTTATGATTTTTCAAAGTCTGGAGAAAATTCTGGCAGATTTGGTCTCATGCGAAAATTGAAGATGTAATGGCATAATGTAGTATTGTTGAACTTTGAGTTTAGGAATTGGTCTTTTAGGTTAATTAACCACTTTAACTCCTTAGTTGATTTGATTAAATGTCCCTAATGATAACCAACTTGAGTGTTTGAATTAAAGAATTGGATTAAGTAATAACCTGTCGCCCGTAATTCTAATTATAGGATTTGACATTTGCCCTGCACGTAATAAACCAATGCCAGTGCAAGAGCGGAAAGAACAAGGTAATGACTCTTTCTCTTATTCTGTGTATGATGCCATGCATGTATGTCATTTCATTGAATATGCCGTGATGTAACATTGCCGTTGTGAAATGCCGTTGTTGTGCTGTTGTGAAACATGCTGTTGTGAAATATGCCGTTGTGAATGCAGTGAAAGCTGTTGCAGAAATGCCGTTGTGTTGTTGTTTTTGTGATTTTACATGTTATAAGTGAATTGTTACTACTGAGATTCTTTTGAATCTCATTCTTTCCAATGAGTAACCTACAGCAAAGGCAAGCGGTTCAAAGGAAAAGCAAGTGAGCGGTTAGAGCTCCTAGCTAGGAGTTTTAATTTTGGTAGTTGGTTGTCAAATTTTGTTGGGGATTAGTTGCACATGTTGTACATATTAAATAGTGTTGTGTAATCCCCTGTATGGGAAACTAAGCGTTGTAAACCCTTTATTAAGTAACGAAACTTAAGCGTCGTCGGGAATTTTTGGTTGCACTCTGATATGTATGAATGGAACCGAACTGGACAGACCAATTATATTCGAGATGTGAACGTGAGACCGCACTAAACAAGTTTTGGAAAAGTTTTAAATTAACCACTGGTCTCTATTTCAACTTAATGACGCATTCTCAAACTATAAATTTGGCTATTAAGGTATGGGGTTACAAATCGTATACAGCTATGGAAAGTTTTTGGCTTTATTATGTTCTTATTTGCAGGCAGTCCGACCCAAACAAACAAGTGATATTAGGAAAACACGATTTTTAGTGTTGTTATTATTGCGTTATAAAAAAATGGTAGATACTAACTTGTGATCGAGTTGAAACATAACATGAAAAGAATAAAGCTAATAAAAGAAGCAAACACTAACCTCAGGTATATATGATGAAGATGACAGAGAGATTAAGCAAAGCCGGAGCAGTATATATGATGAAGATGACAGAGAGATTAAGCAAAGCCGGAGCAACTGATGAATCCAATATCTGAACTCTCTCTGAGGTCGCAATGTGAAGCCTGCAAGCAAAACCAAGATCAATAATTTTGCAATGGAAACCCAGATTTAAAAAATGGCTTAATTAAATTATCTCGTGGCTTGAGTTCTTCCCAGCTTGGTGCCAACTTGGCACATATATCCATTATAATATCTGGTTTATTTTAATTTTTTTTGCCAACTTGACACATAGATTATATTATTTTCATTAAAATTAAAACTGAGAAAGAGATGGATACTTCTCTATAAAACGGCTCTATAACCGAAACCTCGTTATAAAATTGGGTGCCCTGCAAGTGTAGCATGTTTGGATTAGCTTAATTTTTAAGAATAAGCACTTATTACGTAAGTCGAGATAAAACTCCTCTCACATACTTATCTCGTATACCGTAAATCACGATTTATAAACACTTATTACTCAAAAATAAGCTATCCCAAATTAAGTTGACTTCTTTAAACTTTTAAAATACTAGTACTTAATTTTATTAATTAAAATTATATAACAATTTATTAGTATTAATTTGCCCACGTGATCTTATATGAGAAATACAAGAATTTCTAGAGAATAACAGTAGATGACAGAAAACGGAGATGATGGGGCTATAGAAAAGAGAAGCCACAAGAATAATACTAGAAACTAGATCCAAAAAATCAAAATCAAAGAAAGAAATCAAAATCATAAACAGTAAATAATCCCAAATCGTCGACGCTAACCATAGACCAAATGTTGAAAACGTCGACGCCCGTTGCTGGTTGATTCCATCTGCCACAATCGCTGGTGGAGAAGGCTCCGCAAGCAATCCAAATGAGAAGAAGTTGAAGATGGAAGGAAGAGGAGCAAAAATCATTCAGCTTGGCTGGGTTGCATTTGCCGCCGGAGGAGGACAACGGCGAAATCGTGTTCGGAGCAGAGTCGTGTTCGCTAGTGGGGGAGACAAGGATGGAGTTGTGTTTGATGAGCCCATCGCTGGAGGAGAAGAGAGGCGGTCGGCGCAAGTCGAAGATCTAGGAGGAGATGTCGTCATTGCCAAATCGAAGAGGGAGAAGGAGAGGACGCCATCGCATATCCCAAAAGTAGAAGAGGATGTCGTGATGTTGATCTTGTCCTTGCTCGCCGTCCGCCATCGTCCTTGTGGTCAACATCGCTGTCCGCCGTCATCATCTTCGCTTCTGCCGTCGTCCTCACCTGCTTCACGGATGTTTGAGGAAGAAAGGGGAGAGGGAAAAATGGTCAGACTTCCACTTCCATGAGAGGTGGAAGTCAGTTCCCATGGCTGGCCTAAAGAAGTTACTTTCGTCGTTTTTGATGGAAGTCACTTCTTCAGGGAAGTGAAATCACACGTACCAAACAGCTTAATTTCAGAGTTCCATCACCACTTCCACTTCTCTAGATTCAGTTCCCTTATATCAAACGAGGCCTTCAAGTACGGTCAAACCACAACCAGACCCAGTCGTCAATTTGAATGGATCAAAATCGAATGGTGGCTTCAATACCCTATCGTTTTCAGAATCAGATGAGCAACTTTTCTTTTTGTTTTCTTTTGTTTTTTTTTTTTTTTTTTTTGAATAATTATGAGCAAATTTTCATCCACTGCTAGCTCAGAAACCATGTCTAGGAATCTAGAAGCTAAAATCTAGCAAAACCCATCGTTATATTGATAAAGATGTCATACAGTACATACCGACTAGGGCCTCTAATTAATATGCTCTCTAATATCTCTTAAAATTTCTCAACATCCCTAGATGCTTTGTGCTTGTTTCTTTTGTTTTTTTAATGAAAAGGCAAAGTGTTGTTTTTTTTTAATCCTTTGATTACACAGTATTCATTTAAAACACAATCAAGTCTAGCCTATAAATCAGAGAGAATAATATCATATCCAACTATTTACAAGTGGAAAGGAAATAAAAGACAACATTTGAAGGTTAATAATTATCGAGATTTGCATATTCTTTACGTTATATAATAATATAGTCGTGGAAAGTTTTAGATACTAACCTCAGCAACCTCAGGTATTTTCTTGGGACTGAGCGACCTCAGGTATACAGGATGAAGACAACAGAGAGACTAACAGAGTCAGAGCGAACCCAATATTTGAACTCTCTCCGATTTGTCGCTACCTGAAGCCCGCACCGAAAACCCAGATGAATAATTTTGCAATAGAAATCTATGAAGTATACGACAGGAGTTAGCCTAAATGCAGCAATAATATATCAAACTAAGTAGCTAGCATTGAGATAGAAAATTCAAAATGGCTTAGAAAGCAAGAGAGAAAATGGAACTAACCAAGCAATGCAAGAAGAGCGTGTGAAGGGAGTTTGGTTTCCAACAAGGAGTGTAATATTTACTTGAATTTAGGGATGCTTGTTTGGGTCACTCTTGTCTGCCGTTGAAGCTTTGATTGATCTGTGGCTTCCACAAAAGTAACGTGATTTGTGACATCTCGGCTCTAGCGCTACCTCTTTAGTCTTTACCTTCGCCTCCTCTATTAATTAAACTATTAATATTAAATAATAGCAAGATTTTCTTATATAAAAATAATACAAAAATATGCTTGCGTTCATATAAAATAGATAAATAAAATAGGTTCGTGAAAAATTACGTTGCCAGTTATTTGTGATAGGATCTCAGTACATAAAAACTTTCGTCATGCCTCACAGAATCTAATAATCTTGTGATAATATATATGAGACCAAAGCACATGTGTATCATAGATTGATGAAAGAGTGTCCTAGTCCTCGAAAGTGTATCTTTTATGCTTTGATTTATAGGTTTCATGTTAAATTCTTTAATTTTATAATATATTTTATTATTTTTCTAATATTAATAATCTAACAACGTTAGTTTATTTAATAAAAATTTCGTAAACGTAAATTTAAAGGGGACAAAACATTGTCAAATGATAATATAATGATTTTTATTTTTTAAAAAAGGGAGATTTACACTTAGGTCCCATGCAAGGAAAAAAATTAAAAAATGTCCCAAGGAGTTGTCAATACATGCTCCTGGAGTTGTTAATGACAACGTCAGGAGCCTATATTGACAACTCCATGGGACCATTTTTTCATTTTGCAATTTATAGGGACCATTTCTTCATTTCTCCTCTTCCTTGGGACTTCACTGTCATTCTCCCTTTAAAAAATAAATAATGAGTGACAAAAAAATATTTGAGACTATTAATAGTAAGATTTAAGAACTAATTAAAGAGAAGCTTTATAAAATTAAAAGGTCAAACCAAAATTTAATGGTGTTTGAAGACCAAACCAAGGTATTAAAGATCGACTACGATGGGATGGGAGTGACAAACCGTTCTATAGTGAAAATCAAATATTGAGTTCTGGCTCAGGGCTACGCCCCCAGACTCCATCGTCGATCGAACGGTGGTTCAATGCCATATTGTTCTTCGTAGATGTTATCTTGAATGAATTGTATAGAGCTATTGAAAGTTTTTGGCTTTATTCTGTTCTTATTTGCAGGCAGTCCGACTCGAGCAAGCCAGTGATATTAGGAAAACACGATGTTTAGAGTTGTAATTATTGTGTCAGAACAAACATGTTAGATAATAACAGAAGAAAGCACTAACCTCAGCTAGCCTTGGGCTCATATGATAAAGATGACAGAGAGACTAAGCAGATCTGCCGGAGCAATTGATGAATCAAATATGTGAACTCTCTCTGAGATCGCAAAGTGAAGCCTGTAAGCAAAACCTAGATGGATGAATAATTTTGCAATGGAAACCTATGAACTTGAATATCCTAAATACAACAACATATCAAATCAAGTAGATAGCCTTGAGATAGAAAATTAAAAAGGGGTTAGAAAACACACAAGTGAAAAAATGGAAATGGAACTAACAAGGCGATGGAAGGAGGAGCAAAGGAAGTAGCCCAGAAGTGCTGTAAGCCTGTAACTGCGCAAGGGAGCATAAGTAAAAGCTTGGCCTGAGTCGCTTTGTGCAAACTGCAAAGACTGAATAAAGATTTCAAGTTTCTTTCTTTTTGATTTGGGGTCGCCAATAATTACCATCGGTCATTGTTGGACAGTGACTTCGCTAATGTCAGAGGCTATGCCCATAATGCTCTTCCAAACTAATCACGGGTCCTTTGGTCGTTTGCTTTCCAGCAAGGAGTGTACTATGCGATGAATTATGAATGGCTGTGTGGGTCCTCTATGTCTGCCATTGAAGTTTAGGTTTGTCGCTTCCACAAAGCAAAGTCATACATGGCATCCATCGCTCACCCTTTATTGGTGCGTATTTGAATGAGAAGGATAAAATGTTTTTCCAAATTTACGGTATATAAAGTGTATTTATAAGAAAAATTTTACCTCAACTTACGTAAACATATTTTTTTATCATTTTTTTAAACAGGCCTTAGTCTTTACCTTCACCTCCTGTGCTTGTTTCCATTGAGGCAAAAAGGCTTGTAATTTTCAAATTTTAACTGAGGATTTCACAGCTTGATTTGAGTACTAATTGGGGTTAACTTGACATTTATTCTTAAAAGAAAATGACAAAAAAATATCAATTGAATTAAAAAAAATCTCAAAATATATACTGAATTAGTAAAATAATAAATAGGTAATTTTATAAGAATATGAGATTTTGATGTTTGGACGCTGACAATTTGAATATATGAATTAGCAATTTGGATATAAAGATTAAAACCTTGAACTTCCCAAGTTGTCATAGTGTATGCCCAAGTTGCTAATGGCTATTCTTAAGTTATCATTGCATGTATTTAAGTTGTCAACACCCAAACTTTAAAATTTCGTATCCATACCCAATTAACTATTTGTCCTTTTTGATAATTTAATAGACATTTTGGAATTTTTTTAATTCAAATAATATATTTCTGTCATTTTCCTTATTCTTAGCTTTTTAAATTCATAATATCAATAATTTCTTGGAAAAAAGGTAAAAAAAAACTTTAAATTTATAAAATTTTAAATCAAGTATTTCTCAAAGAATATTGAAAATATTGGTGATATTGATGAGCCTGAAGACACAAGTCACAACACGGTGGAGCGACGTCAGGGTTAGAAGACCAAACTACACACTTATACTAGTCACTTTCTCCTTTTTATTACAAAATTTGTTATTGTTTTGTTGTAATTTTTTATAACACTCTGTTTATAAGATTTTTACAACACTTTTTACTCACAATAAAAAGCACAACTCTATAATAAAATAAGAAATATTTTTAAAACATATGATATTACAACCGCCAAATGTTTAGAAATACTTAATTGTCATAATAGAAAAACCACCAAGTAAAATATAGAAAAACCCAGTGACCCATTTAAATAAGAAGGTTTAATATTTTGATGGTTGTGGTATAAGTATTGTCACATATGTAGTACCCAATATCTCACAGTTAAAAACCATCAATTTTTTGTTCAAAGAATATGTTACGAGTCCTTATTTGACAGTTTGTAACAGTTTAGGCAAAAATAACCATATAAGGCTAATAATTAGTGGGATTTCCACATTTTCTGTGAATATGGGTTGCTTTCTTATCTTATTCCTATTTGTCGCAGGCGGTCCATTAGACTCAAGCATACCAAAACAAGTAATAGGAAGATAATACATGGTCTACAAATGTGCTGGTATAAAGGTTATAGGAAGGTTCTTGTTCTCACTGATTATATTGAGGCGGTTAATGTGATTACTGTAGTTGTGAGATGTCACACCCCCTTAGTGATGTAGTTATTGCCGCTAGATTATGGCTGTCTAAGGGATGACAGCTTTTAGTTAGTCATATACCAAGGGAAGATAATACTTTGCTGACCACTTAGCGAAATCAGCTCATAATTTGGTAGGAATTTTTGCTCTCCTTGATCAACCCCCTCCTTCTCTTTCTGAAGGAGGTGGTTGATGAGGGATAGATAGAAGATTTTCTGTTTTGATCCTTTTGACTGTATTGCTTTCTAGCTTTTAATGAATCCCAGATTATAGTAAAAAATAAAAAAAGGGATAAAGATGACAGAGAGACTCCCACAGCCGGAGAAACTGATGAATCCAATATGTGAAATCTCTCAGATGCCGCAATCGTAGGCCTGTAAGCAAAACCCATATGAATATATAATTTTGTGATGGAAATCTGAGGTATATGATGTCAGCTAAGCCTAAATGCAGGAATATAATATTTTATATTTATATATAGGGTAAAGGAGCAATTTTAACAACAAAATTTTATACCAGGGGCAACTAACACCATAAAGTTTTCAGAGGGGCTAAAATACACACAAACATTGAAAAGTGGGGGCAATTTTACCATACCCTCCATATCTGTTGACGTTTGTTGACGTTGACCAAACTGAAAAAAGAAAGAGAAAAACATTTGACCTGAAATAATGACATGGCAACGTATGAATTGGTGACTTGGAATGATCTCTTTAAATTTGCCAACACTTACTGGTGTTCATTAAAAACTATTGAATTAAAAATAAAAAGGAAAAGGAAAAGCTTCAAGCAAGCACACGAATCTATAAAAAAGTAGTGCATTAAAAAAAGAAAAGCTTTTGTCCTTATCTCTCCCTTCACAGAGTAAGAAAAGACAAACACACTAATCTCCAAATACAAAGTGTTGCCGAAGTGGACATCTCATTCTCACAAGGAGGAAGCCGATAATGATAGATGTGGTAGGGCTTTTGATTGTCGATTCGAGAGAGTGAAAAGCGAGGTCGAAATAGAGAAAGGGAGACATCCGAGATTCTTCTAGGGTGTTGTGGTGTGGAAGGGAGGAATCTACGGAACAAGCGACAAGTGGGAAGCGACAAGTGTGAATCTTGTAACCCCCTACCTTAATAGCCAAATTTATAGTTCGAGAATGCGTCATTAAGTTGAAATAGAGACCAGTGGTTAATTTAAAACTTTTCCAAAACTTGTTTAGTACGGTCTCACATTCACATCTCGAATATAATTGGTCTGTCCAGTTCGGTTTCATTCATACATATCAGAGTGCAACCAAAAATTCCTGACAACGCTCAGGTTTCATTACGTAATAAAGGGTTTACAACGATTAGTTTCCCATATAGGGGATTACACAACACTATTCAATATATACAACATGTGCAACTAATCCCCAACAAAATATGACAACCAACTACCAAAATTAAAACTCCTAGCTAGGAGCTCTAACCGCCCTTTATCACTTGCTTTTCCTTTGAACCGCTTGCCCTTGCTGTAGGTTAGTCATTGGAAAGAATGAGATTCAAAAGAATCTCAGTAGTAACAATTCACTTATAACATGTACAATCACAAAGCATGTAAGCAAATCACAACAACAACAACAACACAACGGCATTTCTGCAACAGCTTTCGCTGCATTCACAACGGCATATTTCACAACAGCATGTTTCACAACAGCACAACAACGACATTTCACAACGGCAATGTTACATCACGGCATATTCAATGAAATGACATACATGCAAGACATCATACACATAATAAGAGAAAGAGTCACTACCTTGTTCTTTCCGCTCGTGCACTGGCACTGGTTTATCACGTGCAGGGCAAATGTCAAATCCTATAATTAGAATTACGGGCGATAGGTTATTACTTAATCCAATTCTTTAATTCAAATACTCAAGTTGGTTATCATTAGAGGAATTTAATCAAATCAACTAAGGAGTTAAAGTGGTCAATTAACCTAAAAGACCAATTACTAACCTCAAAGTTCAACAATACTATATTATGCCATTACATCTTCAATTTTCGCATAAGAGACCAAATCTGCCAGAATTTTCTCCAAACTTTGAAAAATCATAACTAATTCTAAAAAAATTGAAATGAGGTGATCCCAAGTCCTATGGAAAGCTATTGAAGTCCTCTTCATAGGAAAAATATGAATCATTATTGGAAATCACCACAAAATTCCAGAGTTACACAAAATCCCACACTGCTCCAGAATTAAGTCCAGTTTCGACATCAAACTTTGGGCAACCAGAACTCCCAGCTCAAAACACGATATGACACAAATTATATATCCATTTTGAAGCTTGGAATGTGAACTTTAAGACTGGAAAGTTTCATAATTTTTAGAGATCATTTGGTTATCCAAAAACACCACACAAGTAGAGTACCTCGCAGGAATTCTGTTCAGGCTGAAAATCCAGATTTTCATTTTGAGTTTCAATGACCCAAAATTCACAACCCAAGGCTATTCCCACATAATTTTTCGTGTAGAACACAATGGTAACATCAAAATTAACAAATTCCCACTCATTCTCCATGTCCTGTTTTGGCAGAAAAATCAAAATAAATTCCAATAATTATCAACTTCCACTTTCAGCATCAAACTTATGTCACATGGTTTCCAATCATCATAAACCACCAATAACACAACCAAAACATCATGAATTACCCAAACCCTTGTTTGACCAAAATCAGGGCAGATTTACACATGCCAAAATACTCATCCAACCAACACAACCAATAGCTCAAATTGATGCTAATACTCACCTCTTGCTTCTCCTTAAGTTCTTTCTTTGATTCTTCAGCTTTTGTTCTTGCAAGGTGGCTGAAAACTCCTCTTCTTCAAAAACAAAAACCATAGAAATGAAGCTAAGGAAGAGAGGAACAAGTTTCATGAAGGACTCTTGAGCCATAGATGAGGTTAAGGAGGTGAAAATCAAGATTAAAGTCTTACCTTCACTTGCTCCTTCTTGCTCTCTCGGGTTGCACTGCTGAACCGACTTAGAGAATGAGAGAGAGAGTGAATAAATGATCAGATTTTCTTTTCCCTTATCACTTAAAGAGCTGACCGAAATATGGGACTTGAAAGGGATAAATGATTTGTCAAAAATATCACACTTCCACCTCCTCAAAATAATATATTCTAATAGCCTTAACATGTGCCAACAAATTGATATCATCATCTTTCTCTTTCCTTCTTGATGACATAGCCGAAATAATTGACTTGAGGGGAGGGAATTTATTGATTAAATGCTTACTCTATCTCTCTTAGCATTTCCTTGACCGAAATGAAGAAGAGAAAAAGTGATAAAAGACTTAGCATGAGATTGTTGACCAAGTGCTCATCTTTTATAACTTGGTCATATGTTTGTTTCCATATGTCATATTTAATAGTCAATAGGTTTTTTTTTTTCTCTTGGTTTTCCCTTGTCATACGTGAATCATGGCCTTTTGAAGAAGAAGATGATCTTGTAAAATATCATCTTGCAATATGATATTTAGTTGCCAATTTTGCATGTGAAATTCAACTAAAGTTATAACAAAATTTCTAGAGGTAATTTTGTCATTAATCCCATCATCTATTTTGTACATTTAGCCCTTGAGTACATTTTGGGATATTACAAATCTATACTGGTAAGTGTCGATTAAGGCAAAAAGTTGTTATTTTCTAGTCGGTATAGTGGAATGGCGTGAAAGCCCCTAACTTATTTCTGTACTTCCTTATTGCAGATTAGATGGACAATATTTATGGTATTGAAGGGAGAGATACGGCTAAAACGGGTCGAGATAAGGAGGGGAAAAAAGAGGCCAATACTTGTCAAAATACATGTCTAAATACAGAGGAACATACTGAGGAGACAGTGGAACAGAGGTACGAAAAGTTTTTGAAGAAGGTAAATTCTATCTGCTTCATGCATAGCAATAGTTGGGATACAATTGAGGGAAATGGTGCTAAAAGTATTATACCTGTAAATGATGGAGGGGTTTTCGGGAATGTTGGTGAAGTAGTTGCAGTTGATAATGAAAGGAAGGAGATAGTTGCAAAAGAAGTAATTGATGTAATAGATGGGGCAGAGGACATAGTTGATGCTGACGGACTTGATGAAATAATTGAACTAGGTAACTCAGAAAATATTGATGTTCTTGTTCGAGAGATGGGGAAAGCACAAGTTTGTGAGGATGATTGTGCTCTTGATGATAGTGAGGATGAGAGCTATATTATAGAAAGTGGAAGGTCGGATACTGAAGAGAGTGTGGAGGATGAACTTGAATTGACTGAACAGTTGGATGCAAGTGAGGATGATGAGGAAGATTTGGGCCTCCAAAGTGATGGGCCTGCTGATGAGTCTGGTAGTAGGCCCTTTTTCATGGTGGGTATGACATTTGCAGACAAAACAGAGCTTAGGAGGGCTATCGATAGGTATGCCATTGAAAATGGGGTTAATGTAAAAATAGTGAGAAGTTAGAAGAGGTTAGTAACAGCTGTTTGTGAAGAGGGCTGCCCATTCATATTATATGCATCCAGAGATGGGTTAAATGTAGGGTATAAGGTGAAGACGTTGTGGTATGAGCATAGTTGTGCTAGGGTCTATAAGAACCAAAGGGCTACTGTGAGGTGGCTGGCTGAACACTTTAAGGAAAAAATCCAAGAGAAGCCGGAGTACAGTGTCAATGACATGAAGAGGGATGTTGAGCATGAGTTCATGGTGCATTTCAGTATTCACAAGTGTAAGAGGGCAAAGAGGAGGATAATACATGACATGGATGAGAGCTTCAAAGATGATTTTGGTAGGTTGGAAGCATATTGCAATGAGCTAAGAATATCGAATCCAGGGTCAGATGTCAATGTGGAGATAAATAAAGAAGCATTGCAGCTAGGACGGAGAGTTTTTAATAGGATGTACATATGTTTCAATGCTTCAAAGGTACGTGTTATGGTCTTGAAAGGTTATTGCAGTAATCAAAAGGCAGCATCTTTTTTATTTTGCTTAATTACCAAATACACTTTTTTAAGGTGGTCCCCATTATGTAATTTCCATTGTACTTCTTTTCCTTATAATTTTAAAAATTTCTGCACCTCATCCATAAGATTTTTCACTTCAGCTAACTAACCACTCGTCAACAGCATCAACAATTTTTTCAGTTTTGTCACGTGCTTCTTGAACACGTGTTTCAACTCTATCTTGTGTTGATACAAGCCTCTGCTTTTCACTTTCTAGAGTTTTTGTGATGTTGCCTGCACAAAACAAATACTGAGCTTGACGTACCAATGAATCTACCAAATATTCTGCGATTTTGTCAATAACAAGTACTGCAATATCTTCCATTTTGGCCAAAACTACCTGAAAGACAAGTGCTCAAAACTCATCTTTATGAGTTGTGGTAATCTCATGTAGAATCAGATTGTAATAGCAAGATTTTTTATGTAAGCATAACAAAGTAAAATATACTTGTCCTAATATAAAATTGATAAATAGTAGATATCAATGAAAAATAACGGAGAGACTAACAAAGTCAAAGCGACCCCAATATTTGAACTCTCTCCGATTTGTCGCTATCTGAAGCCTACAACGAAAACCCAGATGAACAATTTTGCAATAGAAATCTATGAAGTATATGACAGGAGGTAGCGTAAATGCAGCAATAATATATCAAACTAAGTAGCTAGCATTGGGATAGAAAATTCAAAATGGTTTAGAAAGCAAGAGAGAAAATGGAACTAACCAAGCAATGCAAGAAGAGCGTGTGACGGGAGTTTGGTTTCCAACAAGGAGCGTAATATGTAATTGAGTTAGGGATGCTTGAGTGGGTCACTCTTGTCTGCCGTTGAAGCTTTGATTGATCTGTGGCTTCCACAATGTAACGTTATTTGATCTCGGCTCTAGCGCTACCTCTTTCCCTTCGCCTCCTCTATTAATTAAACTATTAATTTGTCCCTTCCAATAAATCCAAAAACGTAAAAAAGGCTTTGTATTCTTCAAGAGAGAATCTCACGGGCTAGCCACCTTGGGGTCCAACTTGACGTTTATTTTAATCAAGATTGAAAAGACCAAGAATACACACACAAAACTTAATTGGAAGGATTGAACTAAACACAGGGTTATCGATCTTGTAAACCCAATCTCTGGGATTTAGACAAAATCAAACACATCAAAATGGAGGTGAGTTGGACCTAATTCAACCTATAGAATGTCGATTTTATATTTGGCCCCAAATGCAGGATAACAGATTTCTACTAATTAAATACGAGTAAATTATAGAAAATGAAAATTAACCTCAATCCTTTATCTAATTAGCTACTTGGCAATTTAAGTTAGATGACTTCTTTCAATAATCCTTAAATGCATTTAAAAAAAGTATATAACTCGACGTCTCATAATGGATCGTAGTTTTTTTTTCGCGGTTCTTCTCAATCAGCACGGCTTCTTGAACATGTTTCTGCACTGCATCATGAGGTTATGCCAACCTTTTTGTCTCAGTTTCAAGAGTCAATAAATATATAGATATTTGCTACTCCATTGGTCCTTAGCGTAGGACCTAATTGGGGAATTAATTGTGGTTAAGTAAGATCTATTTCTTATATTTGTCAATCATTTTCTAATTTATTCCTATTGATGATGCTTCTTCAATAATAATCAAGTAAGAAAGAAAAAAAGGAAATTAAAGAAGATGATTAGGGTATTTTTAAAAATAAATGTCATATTAATTAACTCAATTAACTTCTTTAATCTAATAAAATTAGATAAATACGTTGTTTCATTTGCTGCTCCAATTTCTGCACCTCATCCATATGACTTTTCACTTCAGCCAACCACTTGTCAACAACATCAACAATTTTTTCAGTTTTGTTACGTACATCTTGAACGTGTTTCAACTCCATCTTGTGTTGATACAAGCTTGTACTTTTCGCTTTCAATAGTTTTTGTGGTGTTGCCTGCACAAAACAAATACTGACCTTGACGTACCAAATATTCTGCGAGTTTGGCAATAACAACTACAGCAATATCTTTCATTTTGGCCAAAACTGTGACGAGACAAATGAGTGAGAGAGAAAAATGAATTGATTGTATTAATTCACTGTACAGCAATATATATACACAGAATACATAATAGAAGGAAATGTAACAAGAAGTGGTTACAACTAGAGTTAGCTCAACTGATTAAATTACAATCTAACTAAATGGTTGTCACCCCCCCCCCCACAAGCTGGAGCATGAATATTTTTCATGCCTAGCTTGGATATAAGCTCATGAAACCGTGTGGGATGTAAAGGCTTTGTAAAGAGATCAGCAAGCTGGTCAGAAGATCTCACTGGAAGAATGTTGATGACCTTGGCTTGAAGTTTTTCGCGAACAAGATGACGATCAAGTTCTATATGCTTGGTGCGCTCATGAAATGTGGGATTAGCAGCAATATGAATAGCTGATTGATTGTCACAAAAGAGAAGAGCAGGATCAATGTGAGAAACATGAAAATCAGTCAAGAGATAGATGAGCCATTGAAGCTCACAAGTGGTAGAAGATAAAGCTCGATATTCTGCCTCAGAAGAAGACTTAGAAACTGTAGCTTGTTTCTTAGCTTTCCAAGAAATCAAAGAGTTGCCAAGAAAAATAGCAAAACCAGTGACAGAACGGCGAGTATCAATACATCCAGCCCAATCAGAATCACTATAACTTCGCAACTTTAAATCAGAATGTGCATCAAAAAAGAGACCAGCACCAGGGGAAGATTTAATGTAGCGAAGAACACGATGAGCAGCTGCTAAATGAGTGTCCCTAGGATCAGACATAAACTGACTAAGCTGTTGTGTTACAAAGCTGAGATCTGGCCGAGTGGTGGTGAGGTATTGGAGGCGTCCTATTAGTTGACGATAGGACTTAGGATCAAGGAGAGGGATGCCCTTATCCTTAGAAAGTTTGAGATGAGGATCCATAGGACAAGTAGTAGGTTTGCAAGCCAAGTAACCAGAATCATCAAGTAATTCTAAAGCAAACTTCCTTTGAGACAAAAAAATACCATCCTTAGATCTAGCAAGTTCAAGACCAAGAAAGTATTTGAGTTCACCAAGGTCTTTAATGGTAAAGGCAGCATGCAATTGTTGTTTTACCAAACTGATTTCAGCCATGTCATTTCCAGCAAGAACAACATCATCTACATATACTAGAATGACAGTAAAAGAACCAACAGTAGCTTTATAGAAAAGAGAATGGTCAGAGGCAGAATGAATGTAACCAAAGGACAGTAAAGCAGAGGATAATTTGGAATACCACTGCCTACTAGCTTGCTTGAGGCCATAGAGAGATTTTTGAAGCTTGCAAACCTGATTTGGTGTAGAAGAAGTAAAGCCTGGAGGAAGATCCATGTAAACTTCCTCATGTAAATCACCATGGAGGAAAGCATTGTTAACGTCTAATTGATGCAAATACCAACCTTTGACAGCAGCAATAGAAAGCAACATACGTAGGGTAGTCATCTTAGCTACGGGGGAAAAAGTGTCAAAATAATCAACCCCTTCAGTTTGTGTATAACCCTTGGCTACAAGGCGAGCTTTATGTCGTTCAATTTCTCCATTGGCTTTAAACTTAGTCCTGAAAACCCATTTACAGCCAATAGATCTTTTCCCAGGTGGTAAATCAGTTAAAATCCAGGTCTGGTTTTGTTCAAGGGCTGTGAGTTCTGCGTTCATGGCCTCTCTCCAGACATGATGTGTCACAGCATGCTTAAAAGATTTTGGATCAGGAGAACAAGTGATGGAATTGATAAAAGAGTGATAGGAAGGGGATAAACCAGAATAAGAAAGCACAGAAGAAAGGGGATAACGAGGACTACCTTGACATGATGATTGGTCAGCAGAAGAGGAGAGAGCACAATGAAAATCCTGCAGATAAGAGGGAGGATTGTGGGTTCTGGTGGATCGGCGAAGGGGAGGTGAATCTGAGACAGAAGAAGAGATAGGATGGGAAACAGAGACAGTAGAGGAAGTGGGGATATCATCAGGTAAAGGTGGATAAGATTGAGGTTCAGGCCAAGGATCAGATGCAGTGATGTTGTCATTCTTGAAGGGAAACACATGTTCATGAAATAGGACATCTCTAGAAAGAAAAATGTCATTAGTAGAAAGATCTAACAGTGTGAAAGCCTTTGAACCGTGGGGAATACCCAAAAAAATGCATTTACGTGCCCGTGGATCAAATTTGGATCGCTGACTTGGTAAAGTAGATGCAAAACAAAGTGATCCAAAAACCTTGAAATTTGAATAAGAAGGAGGAAAACCATTTAAAAGTTCAAAGGGAGTTTTATTATTGATAACAGGGGAAGGGAGGCAATTGACAATGTAAGTAGCATGCTGAACCATAAAAGACCAGTAGAGAAGGGGAACACTAGATTGAAAATGCAGGGCACGTGCAACATTTAAAAGTTGTTGGTGCTTCCTCTCAACCAAACCATTTTGTTGAGGGGTGACAACACAAGATTTTTGATGAATAACTCCTTTGGATGCATAAAACTGAGGCATATAGAACTCAGCACCATTGTCAGTACGTAAAGATTTAATGGTAGTAGAAAATTGAGTTTCAACTAGAGAGAAAAAATGTTTAATATGAGTTCTAGCATCAGATTTATGGTGCAAAAGAAAAAGCCAAGTATAACGAGAGTAATCATCGACAATAGTCAAAAAATAACGGTAACCTTGTATTGAAGAAACAGAAAATGGTCCCCAAATGTCCATATGAACCAAATCAAAAATTTTATTGCATGAACTTGTGCTTACAGGAAAGGATAAACGTTTTTGTTTAGCCAAATGACAAGTATCACAAGGAAATGAAGAAAAATTACAAGGAATGTCAGGAAACTGTTTATGTATAGTATGTAGTGTAGAGTCAGAGAGATGACCAAGGCGAAGATGCCAAAGGGATGAAGCCGAGATAGAGGAGCTGTGAGATAGAAGTATCTGGGAAGGTGATGCAGGAGAGGATTTATCCGCAGGTAACAGGTATAGGCCCTCCACCAGTCTAGCTAAACCAATCATCAGAGAAGGTTGAATTGAGTGTATCTGACAAGAATCAGCAGAGAAAGTTACAGAACAATTCAGAGAGGATGTTAATCGAGAGACAGACAAGATATTGAATGAAAATGTAGAAAGATAAAGAACATTATGTAGAGTTAAAGAATCAGAAATACTAATTGTCCCTGATAAGCAAGCAACAGCAAATGAACCTGTAGGAAGTCTAACAGAAATAGGTGGAATTGAATGATAAGAAGTAAACAGGTCAAGAGAACAACAGACGTGATCGGTCGCTCCAGAATCGATGATCCAGGAAACAGAGAAATTAGAAGAAACAGAGAAACACATACCAGCGGTAGGAGGAACAGACGTGGCTACCAAATTGACAGATGGTTGAGAAACAGAAGAACTGTTAAGCAAGGAAAGAAGCCGAGTGTACTGATCGGCAGATAGATGAGGAAGAACAGCAGCTGGTGTGGAACATGCCGGAGAAGAGACCACAGCAGGCGAAGAATCTTGAACATTACCAGATGCTTGGGTTATGATATTATGCACCGAAGGAGAAGAAGAATTGGTCCGAAATTTGAAGCCAGGAGGAAAGCCATGCTTCCTATAACAGGTGGCCTCCGTGTGGCGTGGTTTGCCACAATAGGAACATTGCTTCTGCTTGGTAGTCGAAGAAGAAGGAGCCTTAGTGAGAAGAACCGTGGACTCAACAGGAACATGAAGTTCGCGTTCTTGTTGAAGAATCAGAGAAAACACACAAGTGATGGGAGGCAGTGGATCCATGAGCATAATCTGTGATTTAGTGGTAAAAAATTGCTCGTTGAGACCTTTCAGAAAGCAAATAACATGATCTTCATCACGGTGTTGAATAGCAAGACTACCAGAACCACATGTACAAGGCTTAAGAGGACGAATGTTGGTGAGTTCATCCCAAAGAATCTTTAAACGGGTATAATACTCACTAACACTAAGAGTACCTTGGCGGAAATTGCAGATCTCCTCTTGGAGATCAGAAATCCGAAACAGATCATCTTGAGAAAAACGGGATTGAAGGTCATTCCAAATGTCGACAACAGAATCAAACCAGAGTATGCTCTTTGCAATGGTAGGAGACAGCGATTTCATAATCCATCCTTGAACAAGATTGTTGTTCCGTTCCCAGGATGGAAAGGACGGATCAGTCTTCGCCGGGGAAGGAAGAGAACCGTCGATGAACGATAGCTTGTTCTTGGTTAGTAAAGCACTACGCATAGATCGGGCCCAACAGTGATAATTGGAACCGTCTAGAGGAGGAGCAACGAGAACTAAGGCAGGATTTTCGTTGGGATGAATGAAGTATGGGCTAGTCGGATCAGAGATCGCAGCGACGGACGATGAAGCGGAAGCCATGGAAAACGGTGGCGGAGATCGCAAGATGAAGAAAGGGAAAAAGTCGAAGGAAAAGGGGAAAGTGTTTAGGGAGAGAGAAAAAAAAAACTATGCTCGTGATACCATGTGACGAGACAAATGAGTGAGAGAGAAAAATGAATTGATTGTATTAATTCACTGTACAGCAATATATATACACAGAATACATAATAGAAGGAAATGTAACAAGAAGTGGTTACAACTAGAGTTAGCTCAACTGATTAAATTACAATCTAACTAAATGGTTGTCAAAAACTACCTGAAAGACAAGTGTTCAAAACTCATCTTTATGAGTTGCTGGTAATCTCATGTAGAATCAGATTGTAATAGCAAGATTTTTTATGTAAAAATAACAAAGTAAAATATACTTGTCTTCATATAAACTTGATAAATAGTAGAGATCATTGAAAAATTACATTGCCAAATGTGGGTGATTGGACCTTGGTAGGACTTTCGATGTGCCTCACAGAATTTAATATTAGATGCATGTCTTGTAATGATATATGTGACCCAAGTGTGAGTATACAAGGATTGATAAAACAATATGATAGTTCGCTAAAGTGGGGTTTTAATTAGATTTTATTTTGTTCCCTTAAAGTGATTTTTTTGAGTCTCTTAACCCCTAATATCATTACTTTTATCAGTAAGAAAATTCTGACATTAAGATTTTAAATGGGGATATGACGCTCTAAAATATTGATATAATAGATTTAATTCTTAAAATAACAGTGATTGACATAAAAAATCATCATTTGAGACTATTAGTGTTAGAGTTTGAAAATTGAAGAGGAGGTTTATATAACTGAATATTAAACGAAAATCTTATAAAAAGTCAGAGAACAAAGTACGCATTATTTCTATGATAAAATGTTATTGTTTTCTTTTAATTTTATTATAACATTTTTTACTCATAATAAAAGCACAACTCTGTAATAAAATAAAAACAATATTTTCAAATAATATGATATTTATATTGGGAAGTAAAATGAAAGAATGGATTTGCAGAAACAAGTATAACGAATTTGTTTAATCGTTTACTAAAATATATAGTTAATTTATAATATTTAAAATTAATAAAATAATAAATAAAGGTCAGATTTTAATATTATTAATGAATTTAATAAATAATTAAAATTGTGCTTTTAATTGCTATCGATATCCATAAATTTTCGCCCGATATCTGTGTGCACTCCATTATAGCGTTGGACGGAGGTTTGACGAAATGCGGTGAATGATAAACTTGAACCTGTGTTGAAAGGATTGCCCAAGCAATTTTTATCAGAGTCTCACTGCTTGAGTGCTTGCCAGTTTGGTGTCAACTTAACATGTATAGTTTATTTTCATTAACATATATTAAAAAATTGAGAAAGAGATGTACATCCCAAAATCAATTTTAAAATTGAAAAACGAACTATAATAATAACATACAAAATGGCCATGATGTTAGGTTGATAATTAATATTGACATATATAGAGGTATTTAGTAAATTAATTGTGTCTAAAATTTGTCATTATTCCAAGTCAACACTTGGGCATTCATTTATTTTGACCCGCCGAAGATACTTTGTGATCTCCAACTTTGTTCCTTTGCAGAAGTCAGTGAGGCAAGGCAAATTTTCAAGTTTTTTAGTTTCCAGATTTGGAACCAAAATTTGTTGAGTAGCAACAATGCCTCATTCATTTTTATGGTGAACTAGTTCCTCTGTTTGCTCTGCCTCTTATACTTCCATGTGTCTAGGTTTAGTTGTGGAAGCGTTACAAAACTTGAACCCTTCCTGAAGTAAGTAAGGCGAGGCATTTTTGCAAGTTTAATGGTTTCTAGATCTACAAGTACAATTTATGGAGTATCAACAGCGCCCCCTTCACTTCGATGTGGGAAAAAAAAATTGAATTTGCTTCTATCGATGAGTAGCCTCTAATATTTGTATGCATCTTAATTTTGGAACCACAATTTCTTTTTTATTGTCAGATCTATAGAGTATAACAAATCAACATTTCAGGATTTCTTCTCTATAAAATCCAACAATTTCCTCTCCTCATTTTTCTCCATTCCAACTTAAAATAAGAACTTTTTGACCAAAAAAAAAACTTAAAATAAGAACTATTTGAAGCAGGAATTATTTCCCCACTTGTCAACTGCATCATGATTTTCTTTTTAAAAAAAATTCTTTCATTTCTACTCAGCACTTCTTGAACACGTTTCTACATTATATCTCGTACCCAATGTAAGACAAAACTTATGAATACCCAAATAAATCACAAATTAGAGTATATGAATTTTCCTATATCAATAGTGGAAGACTTATAAGAATTACCTCTCGCCATTGCTAAGCTTTGATTGAATGGAGAACTTATGAATCCTGATGAAAGAGAGCTGCAAAAGAATTGAAGACAGTATATGATTGTCAGGTCTCTTTCTGACTGACTGTGGGGTACAGCGATGGCAACTGGGTTAAGAGTCGTCGCCAGTCAGGGAACCTCAAATGAGCATATTAGGTTTTTCCTTGTACGCTCAATTCAGACGGCTGTAAACTTTATTGTGTGCTTTCCACCATCAGAAAAACTACATTAATAGCCAATAACTCTAACCATGAATTGGGCCTAAATCTGACTAACGGGCCACACTCTGGATATTTTAATTAATTACCTAATTAATAACTAATAATAATTATATATATATATATATTAATATTAAAATATCTAACATTCTCCCACTTGGCCCGTAACTAACGTCAGTTGCCCTATTCAGTTTAATTAAGGCTATGCTGCAAGAATCGTGGCGATAAGTCCCCTTAAGTCGAGTATTATCTTCCATGTATTACATAGCAGTACCCTTGCTTAATGGGTTAAAACTTTATGAATAAACCTTAAATGTTTATTCGGTTCCTTCTTGAATATTTGTCAATCTCAATAACTAGGTACCAATATGAGACAACAAACTCCAACTTGAATTTCATCATTTATCAATACCTTATTTACATCACTCAATGTGATCCAAGTCACAAATAAGGTATTTGATCCTTCAATGTCTCTAAATGCATGCAGTTCATTTAAGGATCTATACTTTATGTGTTTATGACCTATTGACTTTATGGTCACACAACACCCTTAATGGGTTTAAATTAATTTAAAACCACATGATGAAATTCTTTAACTAGCAATCTTATAACTTGCCTCCAAGAATGATTAGATTAAACAATTCATGGTGGAACCAAGCAATTAGCGACTGCTTAGCAATCTTGCACTCCTCCATAATGCAATTTGTTCAGTAAACGTAAAGATGCATCTGAATGTTAACCATTTTATAGCTAACACATCATATTAAACTAAACAAATCTAATCATTTTCCTATATGTAGAGTATGAAACTTAATGTACATTTTAAAATGTACTTCATGACCTGCAGCTTTTCAATTATTATTCAAGCAAGAATATGCTTGATAATCCTCCTAAAGTTTCCTTGCAATGGCATTGCCAGTTTGTGTGCACATTCAAGCAAGCCTGCACCTATGAAATTGCATTAGAAGGAATACAATGATTTATATATTAGAGACATGTGGAGAATCTAATTGTATTTTCATAACAACTACCATCTATCTCTAAATGTTCAAATACATGTGATCATAGGTTTCTTATGACATTCTCAAGTATTTTAAGAACAGTTTCCTTATGTATTCTAAAAGAATACTACACTTAACCTAGTCATATCACAAATTTGAACAATGAAGATTTTTGTTATGTGTAACACCTTATGTCAAAATTCACAAGCAATGAGTGAATCATCATTTTGTTCAATATAGATGATTCAACTCCCACTAATCTAGTGATATAAATAGTATTATGATGCTTTCAACATTATCATGTATGTGATTGCATCATAACACATTATTCACCACTAATGTGAAAATGCATGTAAGGATGGTTTCTCAATTTTGCTAACTAAATTCTCCTTATAGTTTATGTGACATTTCTTTTAATTCACACACATCTCTCCTTGTTACTATAATGGAAAGATGCTAATGGAATTTAGAGTCACTCTCATTGTTTATGCTCTAGTCAGATTACTTGAAATACATGATATATAATTGGTAGCAATTACCAAATTTAAATTGTCATTTGGTCTTAACCCAATCTGTAATTGAAGCTGTATAATAAGAGCACCATCTATCAATTTGGAATATCCCTTTCTTGTTTCGGGATATTTTTCCTAATAATTGATAGAGTCCTTAATATTGATGCTTCTCATTTCAAGTTTGACCAATTGAAAATTTCAGAACTTCATTATGTTTCACATTTACCTTAGGAAGGAGAGTATCATGTAAAACCAATGTTCCATCATGATTAGAAGTTACAATCTGTTATGTGTGATCGTTCTGAATGAGTTTGATCACTCCCACTAATCATATCATTTCTTAATAATTTGGCATTTCAAAATTACTACACAACTTCTAAAATGAAAAGGATAGCTCAATAGAATTCCCAAGATCTTTCTGCATCTTCACCAAAATATGTAGTCTTAATCTCTGGGATGCTTTCCATACACACTCTTTCATTGATAAGACAATTCTATATAAATTGACCTTCCAACTCTCAGATTTTAAAAAGGGTTTAAACATAATTTTGTTGAAAACTCATCTAAGATATATAGTTGTCTTGAGTGCATTCTTTAAGAGGAAAACATATAGGCTAAATTACTATCCTTAACTATGTACCCATCATGTCATCCATCTCTTCTAATTGACTTCACTAATTTAATCTGTTTACCATATTAAATTACCCACTTCTACTTTATATTCTCTAAAAGTGTTAAATGACACTACTTAATTATAAAGCAAAAGATGTTCAGGTATTAGAAGAGTCAATTAAATCAGGATGAACTATTTCATCTGTTAGAACAAAACCAATGGCAAGTGTATATCCACTACTGCCTCCAATCAAGCCACTAATCATAGACATATTAAACTTGACATGTCTATTGCTTTATGGCTTTAGGGTTAGTAGCTTGATGTCCCTTATTTAAAATCTCATGCTTTTCTAAAAGGAAGCAAAACTTATATAAACATATTTACAATGAATACTTAATATCTATGCATGTATACATGAAAATGAGTAATAAATCATGAGATAATAAACAAAAGATCTTTTCCACCAAGATTAATGGAGACATCTTGCCCTATGATGGAGAATCACTTAATAGTCAACAAAAAAAAAATGCAACAACATTTATGAGAATTTTTAAATATGTTCCTCAGCCTATCAACAAATATTGACTTTGTTCCATTCTTTATGTATTTATAATAACTAGCTTTTAACTGAGATTACTTTATTGAGACAATAATGTTATCTCATTTCTCATGCAAATATTATAAATACTAGAACTTTTCTTAATGTCAATTTTGTCCTAATGGCAGAAGTTCTCCTTATAGGCTTAATTGTCTCTAATAAATTATATCAAGCTAAATAATTGAACAGATAACAACCATGCTGCAAAGTCAAAATAAAATTAAATCATACTTATAAAATTACTATAATATGGGTGTATGATTACCAATGTAAATCATACAATTATAAATTCGTATCACTAAAGTCTACCTGTGGGCAAAGACATTAGCATAGCATGAATTTATCTCAAATTGATGAAACTGGAATGAAGTTATATCCTCTAATACCTATGGGCTACTTAGAAAATATAATGTTGTTCCATTCCAGCATAATTAAAAACTATGATTATAATTATCTACCTGTGGGCAAAGATTAATTATAACCACACATTTAATTACAATTGGCGTCTTTAAATCTTTGAGTGATGTATTTTGTTTAGTAGAACAAAATAGAGTGTATGTGCTTAGTGAGGATGCTGTGGCTACTCCTCGATTCTACATACTCATCACAAAGACATCACATCATTATGTATACTAATTGTACATATGAACATAATTTGATATGGTAAAACCTTATGTGATTACCTATACATACAATATGTCTATAAGGATGTTGTAGCTATTCTTTAAACAAAATATGTATACTAATCACTAATATCAAATATATACAATTTAAATACAATGTATGTATACACAATGTCAATGGGAACCCTAATTAATTAATTTAATCAATTTCTGAAGATTGATAATTTAAAATCCATATGTGATTATATATGCATGTTGTAAGAGGGCGCTGTAGCTACCACTTTAGCACACAAGTTAGTCATAAATATCAATCATGTGCATTTAAATTCTGTATATGCACAACTTTATGGAGGATTTAACCAATTAATTTAATCAACATATGTGACTAAATACAATCCTCCCACTTTGATTAAATTAATATTACCCATTAAATAGAGTTGATATTTTAAAACATAAAAGTGATTATGTATACATACAACAAAGGATGTTGTGGCTAAGCCTCTAGATGCATGTTAATCACAAATATCAACCTTGTGCATTTAAATTCCAAATATGCACAAATCTTTAATGAGAATTTATTTAATAGATTGATTTACTCAACAAAATGTGACTAAATAATCAAGAAAAAAATAAATTCTCCCACTATTTTGTGCATCCAAATTAAATCTAATATATGCACTTCTTGATGGAGGGATTAATTAATTAATTTGCTCAACAAGACCCCTAGATAATTAATTAGAAACCCTCCCACTGTTTTATGTATCCAGAAAATTGTTTAAAGAATTAATTTTGGCATATTTCAATTTAAATTAAGTTTTTCAAAAATTAGAATAGTTAGATAATTGCCCAAAATCAATTATCAAAATATTTAGGCAATTAAGTAACATGTCAAAATGATTTTTGCAAATTTTCCAGAATATGGAAAATGCCAAAGTTAATCCCTTTTCTTAATTTAAACAATTAGATGTGACATTATCAAAAATATACATAAAACAGAAGCTAATTTAATAAACTATGAGCAAAAGGTTTACTTAATCCAAAATTCATTTCTGAAAATTAAAAGTTCTATGGTCCAGGTGTTTAAAACGTAACTACGCCCATAAATGTTGCGAAAAATGCCGCTGTTACAAAAAATTAACATGAAAAACTCATAGTATAAATGTTCTTAATTATTTAAGAACCTAGGTAGGGGCCCAAAACGCAGGCTATCTTTGATTAGGAAATAAACTTTAATTCCCAAGTCCACTTAAATGTTTCGGCCCAAAAGCTAACAAAAGGGAATAAAAAAAAATGAAAAAGACTTTCTGTCACGGCCCAGTTGCATCAATGACCCAAAATGAAATACCATAAAAACTGCAAACACCTTAGGCCCAGAAACGCGTCGGCCCTTCGTGTTGAATTAATGAAACGGTGTGTTTCATTATGGCTAAAACGACATCGTTCTTGATGGCAAGAAAAGACCCAGGCATGATGCAAAACGACATCGCTCTGCTCGTCTTCCCTAAGCTCCTGGATAACCTACTCGACCCGCTTCTTTAGCTCGACCCGGAGGTAGACCTTAATGGAGCCGTGATTTCAGGTAGCACTCCGGTGATCCCGATCGACCTCAAAAAGCGATGATCTCGGCGACGGTGTTCTCAGACAAGCATGCGCAAATACGATCTCTCACAATGATCTCGCAAAAACTCAATAATCAAAATCAAAATTTGAGTTTTGAATCAAAATTTCATATTGCTTCGTTCTCACTATGAAAGCAGCGATGGTGATGATCTATCTCACCATAATCTCTCAGACGTTATGAAATCAAATGAAAAACAAAATCAACCGGATTGATTTCAAAACTAAAGCAAAACAAGAATCGGCGATTCCGACGGCATTACCACGACGAAGCAATAACGAAACAATAACTCTAATCATTTCGCAACCAACCACAAAACTGAGAAGAACAGTCACAAATTCGAAACATACAAGTATGATAATCGAAAGGCAAGGCATGAAATTGAAACCGAGATGCAATTTCGGACCCTCTGATGAAGGAGCGACAAGATCATCGAAGAGCCGAAAAGCTCTTCTCGTGTCCCTTTTACCCGAAATAAAGTGAAACTTTTGAAAAAACCCAGATTTGAAACCAGATTATCATCAATCAAAAGAGATCAGATTTCTTTGTTTTTTTTTTTTTTGAAAACCTTCCAGAATCGAGACCCCAGATTCATCGATGAACATGATTTACAGAGATAGTCTATGAGCAAAATCTGAAAATCCATATATATTGAAAGATTGATCATAAAGCATCTAATTGGATCCTTCGAGACTGTATGAAGGCGATGATGATTCCTTCGAGAAGAAAACAAATCCTCTCATTCCGTTAATCCGAAAACAATTTAATATAGTAAACAATTTATTAATAATAAATTAAAAAAAAAACTCAGATGAATTAATTTTCAGCAATAGTATAATTCATCCACTTAAGAAATCTGATCTCAAATCCAAGTTACATACTTAGATAATCCCCGATCAAAGAGTAGAAGGCAGAGGATCAGAGAACCAGGCTCTGATACCACATGTAGGACAAAACTCATGAATGCCCAAATAAATCACAAATTAGAGTACATGAATTTTCCTATATCAATAGCGGAAGACTTATAAGAATTACCTCTCGCCATTGCTAAGCTTTGATTGAATGGAGAACTCATGAATCCTGATGAAAGAGAGCTACAAAAGAATTGAAGACAGTATATGATTGGCAGGTCTCTTTCTGACTGGCTGTGGGGCACAGCGATGGCAACTGGGTTAAGAGTCATCGCCAGTCAGGAAACCTCAAATGAGCAGATTAGGTTTTTCCTTGTACGCTCAATTCAGACGGCTGTAAACTTTATTGTGTGCTTTCCACCATCAGAAAAACCACATTAATAGCCAATAACCCTAATCATGAATTGGGCATAAATCTGACTAACGGGCCACACTCTGGATATTTTAATTAATTACCTAATTAATAACTAATAATAATTATAATATATATATATATATATATATATTAAAATATCTAACACCCAAAACTTCCCACTTAAAAGAAGTTTGTATGTCACTAGACTATAAGACTATCTACTAAGTGTGTGTTTGGGATAGCGGTAGGAAAAATGACTTATTGTGATTCTGACTTATTAAAAATGACTTAAAAGAAAAGTGAATTTTTGATTCGTGATTTATGTTTGGATAAGCGATTGAAAATGTGCTTTTTCATAAGTCAAAACATGTTTGGATTAGCGATTGTATAAGTGCGTTTTTAAAAATAAAAAGTTGAAGGGCATTTGTATATTCTTCAAATTTTAGATAGATCATATATGTGATATCCAACAGTAACATATCATCTGGGCCTGGAAGATATCTAAAATGCAAACTTGTAAATCGTAAAATGAAGTCCAAACTAGGAATGAAATTTCAGAAATTATAACAGCATAAACACATTGTGATTCACTCTATTATGATTCCCAATCTAGAATTTCAATGGCCACAATTGTAGTACGAAGTCCAAACGTAGGTAACGTTGAGCTCAAAAAACCAAATAACTTAGGAAATTACATAATTTCACAAAAAACTATTACATAACTAATTGGGATCATAAATTCCGTACAAGTTGCTGTGTAATCATGTCACGAATGCGATTCATTCTGGTTGAAGACGTCGCAGCAACATTGGACGAGGAAGCCGCATCGTCTACAGTATTATCATCTTCCTGAGCTACATTGGCACTTTCTGCTTCGCCAAAATCAACATCACTCTGAGAATTTCTCCTAATAAAGTTATGGATGGCCATAGTTGCCATAACTAAGCGGACTTGCGTTGGGTAGGAGTATTTGTGCATTTTTTGCAATAATTCGAATCTATTCTTCCACATGCCAAAAGTCCTTTCAATAGTTGACCGCAAACTTGAATGATAGTAATTAAAGGTCTCTTTAGCATTTGCCAAACCAGGACGACGCTGAAATTCTGCCAGGTGATAGCGGTTACATCTGTAGGGACCAAGATACCCAACTGGTGTGGGATATCCAGCGTCGACTAAGTAATATTTGCCTAATGAATGTCTCAAATCATTTTGAAGGTGTTAGATTAAGCAAAGTGCGCACAGAAAGTAATTACACTGAATGGGCTTAAAATATACCTGCAGGTGGATGAGGGAAATTCTGAGCTGGATTTGAGACAACAGCTTCAAACACACGAGCGTCATGTGCAGATCCTTCCCAACCCGCCAACACGAACGTAAAACACATATCCCAATCGCATACAGCCATTACGTTCTGTGTTGTATAACCTTTTCTCCCGATATATCTTTCCCGGTTGGGACCAGTGATCACACACTTGATGTGAGTTCCATCTATGGCTCAAATGGCATCCTTAAAATAGGGATAATAGCGAGGATCGTGGAGGATTTTTGGGTGGCATCCTTTGAATTCGGGATCAGAGGGTTTGATATATTCTCGAGCTAGGCTAAAACAAGCCTCTAGTACCAAGTGCAATAGCCGACTGACAGTTTCCCCTGAATGCTGAAACAACTCTTCGACCATCCTATTACCGACGCCATGGCCAATTGTGAGCAAAAACATCGCAACCATTTCTTCGACCCCGATATTCTTAGAATGTTGTAACCCATGTTCGACTAATTTACTGCACAACCAGTAGAATACATGTTTTTCAACTCTAAACATGTCATGACATTGTGATTCATGCTCAGCCAAAATATCTTGGACAAATAAATGACCGGGTCGTGAACCCATTTTACGAGGTTCTTTACAAATGAAAGGAATCCAATATTGACACACTAACGCAGCTGTTTGTTCATACTCTGTTATCTCTTCATCGATAAGAGCTAGTATCGAAGAGTCGTCGTCTTCTTCCTCCATCCAATTTTCCATTGCAGCTATAACCTGTGCATTGGTTGCAAACGTATATAACATAAACATAATTCATAAAACGAACGTTGGATTAAAATATACATAATATATATATCCGAAATTAGCATTGTTGGTCTAGTAAAAACAAAAGACGAAGCATGCATACAATAAACACTAAACTATTTAGCCATAAAGTTCAATGCAAGGGTCGTTAACAATAAACAAAATATGAAGCATGCATATCGATAGTTAAGAACATAATTCGTAGCGACTCAATCAAGGGTCGCAACCATATAACGCAGCCACGCAATCACGCTATCCTTCTTCCGCTTAACAAGTGAGAAAAACGTGTCCCGACTAGTCTTGTCCATGATGACCTTGAAGCAGCAGATTAGAAAGTCCTCATCTTTTTGCACTTCATCCAACTCAAGCAAGGTTGCAATAGCGGCATCAACACTCCTTGCTTGAATCTCGCTGATGGTTGTAGATCTACTCTTCGATGCTTCTGCCATGACACTAACCGCATCCGCAATCTGCTTTGCCGCTGGTATCTTCTGCTTCTTTTTCTTCCCGTAGAGATCAAATCGTTTCCGCTTTCCCTGACTTCCGGAATTAGTTGGACCAGATGATGATCCTGGACCAGAGGGAGGAGTTTGGGAGGATAACCCGACGCTCGCTAGCTCATCCGTCACTCCTGTGCTAAGTGCTGGGTCAACTCCAAAATTCTCGTCCTCGCTGTCCCCTGAACCTTCCTCCTCGACCATAGTAGGTCGGTACACATCCTCTTCCTCTGCATCCTGTGTCTGTTTCTGTATGAACGACGGATTCAATTCATCCTCGCCTGTTGCCACGACGTCCTTGAATATAAGCCTCAATTCTCTTTCGTTCCTGAGGGCTGAACGGCGAAACTTTCTATACGCCGAATTCTCCTGCATACAGATAAGTAACAAAGCCATTAACTATATTACAAAAACTGATTGAGGCAACTGAATTACTATTTTGCAACATTATAAGTTTCAGTAGGGATCACTAACCTGACATTTGCGCTGCCACCACTCGGCCGAAGCAACGACATTTCCGATTCCAGGCTCTCGGCCCACACCGGTCTCTTTTATTAACGCATCCCAAGTCCTTAAATCCTTCCTTAACATATCAAACTTATTTTTTAACTGTTTCTTGTCATACGCTTTTCCCAGTTTTCTCGTTGAATGTAGCAATAATAGCTTCCCAACCATCTTTTGAAAAAGACAACCCTCGTCGTTCTTTTTTTAAGATTTGGTCAACCATGGCGTAGACAAAAATCTCAGTGGACGCATCATCCCATAACGCTCTGTCATTCATCTCTCTATGGAAAAGTTTCACTTTACATAAATGTTGATGACATATAGAATAATCAATATCATGCAACTTTAGCCAACATAACTACATAGTTAACTAAGCATGATTGTGATGTGTTTGTGTGTGTGTAACCAAACACCTAACCCCCATTAGTTGTGGCTTCAGTTTGATGAATTTATGATCCAAATAATGATGGTTTGTTAGAAGAATGTATGTTAAGCTTTGAAATATACTGTACTTACAATAATCTTGTACTGCCATTTAATTTAACACATTGAGGAACGAAGATATAGTCATGGGTTGGAATTGAAGCTATAAATTTAACACATTGTGGAACGAAGATATAGAACAATGAAGAAGTTCAACATTTCAAACCCGTTATATGTTTTGTATTTGAGATACCCCTTCCTCTGCGTCAAAAATCATATGTTTAGTAAACATAAATATGCTTTAGTAGATTGTATTTAGTAATAATTAGAGTCTATGTTTTGGTTGCTTCTTGTATATTTTCATACATTAAGCAACCAACTATTGTTTTCATACATTTCAACACAATTAATGGGGGCAAAAACAGAATGCTATCCAAATTTGGTTGTTCTCAAAGTATCACTTTCAGTTAAACGCTTCACTGCAATAATTAATACGAAAGAGGAAAATAAATAACAAATCGTCCCAGTACAAGTACAACATTGAGATACCAAATATGTGATTCAAACAAATGATTTTCCTGAGCAATAATGAAATGGAAAAACCAAATTGCAGTGCACAATTATCCACTCAGTTCAAATGCATATTTCATAGAGGCAGAAACACGTTCAGACCGAGGAGATTCAACCAGAACAAAGAACCAAAATTTCACATACATGTCAGACTATCATATGTTCAGTTCCTGTGCAAAACAATAGTTGAAAACACCATAAACTGGCAGCCAAGGTAAGAAACACAAGAGATTAAGATAAAACAAATGATATCCAGCACCAGGAACTACACCCCTAAACATGTCAAGATGTGCATTAATCCTCGCTCTCCTCCTCCTCTCTGCCTCGCCGCCAAAACAGAGCAACACAAGAACAAAAAAGACAACAAAATCTTACACAGTCCACCGACAAGCAAAACAGAGCAATGGCAAAAAAAAAAACCAGACAGAGACGGAGTAACGAACGAAAGCCACGATTCAAAGCTCAAAACTCAAAACTCATCTAAAATGCAACTTGTGAAGCTTACCTTGCAAATGGAGGGAGGACCGACAGCAGTGCGCACAGCAGACTCGCCGATGGACGACCGGAGGACAACTTCGCAACACTAGACTCTTCACTGGCCGAAAATGCCAAGAAACAACAGATCCACCATTGTGTGTGAAAAAAATGGCTGCAATATCACCGCAACACACCGTTGAAGCTCACCTCGACCAACGCTCCGGCTTAGACTGGAAATCGGAAGAATCTCGAAACTCTTCGACCAGCCACACCACCGCAACCACTAGACTCGGCTTCAACTGCTCCAACACCACGGCTTCACCATTTTCCGGCCGCCGAGGGAGAGAGGGACGAGCTTTGGAGATCCAGTCGAAAATGGTGGACGAGCTTTCTTCGATCCAGTAATGGTGATGTTCGCTCGGTTTTAAGTGAAGACAGGAAACACTGATGCAATTCGTACTCTCTTCTGATGCAGTGGCAGGGCATTAAATGCCCATAATAACGGTTAAAGATTAACCACCAAACAAAACGCATTTGAAAAAGCTCCTCATTCCAGCTTAACAAAACGGGGCTTCATTCGGGCTTTTTTCTTTTTTTAAAATGCTGAACCAAACATCACCAAAACGTATTGCAAATATATTTGGGCTTTTTGTCATCAAAACGGGCTTATTTGACCAAAAAAGTGATTCCAAACTCTCACTAAATCTTGTCATTCATTTTGGATAACTAGTTGTAACTATGATATGACTAAGGAGTGAAAAGAAGGTAAGCATACAAAATATGAAAAGGGTACAATAGGAACCAAATCAGCAGTAGCGAAAGAAGATCACAAATATTAATTGCAAACATTTCTACATTTGATTGCAACAAAATTTAGGTATGTAGCTTAAATTAGGAGATGTAGAGGAAGGATGATTGATAACAGAAAAATGAAGCAAAGGCTTAATGTGTAAAAATACGCATTTTCCTTTATGTGGAGATTGAAATGAAAGAGGAATCAATTGGTAACAAGTTGGAAATTAAATAATTGATGCAAGATTCATGCAGTAGTTGAAAACTTGACCATACCAAAATTTAATTTAAGAAAGAGGAACAACATTCCAAACCAAAAAAAAAAAAGGAACAATATTATTTAAAAAAAAAACACTCTGTTTTATGGTGGTAATCAAAAGACATCATCTTTTTCATTTTGCTTAATGGACACATGGGCGGTCCCAATTATGTAATTTCCTTTGTACTTCCTTTCCTTATAATTACCAAATACACTTCAAAGATCTCAATACTTGAAGAATTTGAATCACAAACTTTTACAATGCAATCACAAATCTCTAACTAATAACACGCATCTGACATACGTATAATAATGCTTTTCCCTGCTTTCATCTCTGCTTTTTTACTTTGTTGATTTCCATTACATGACTCATTCTGTATATCAACACAAATTCACATTTTAACTTTCTTTTCCCATCCATTCATAACTTTAAACATTTTGAGCATATATAACAAATAAAGCAGATCAATATGTCCAGGAATTTAAGATTATTACAGCATTCTCAATTTCTCATAACCCTTCTAAATTTAAAATTTCGATCAATGTATGAACTATACATAATTTTGGAGCTGGGCAACATGATCTATATAGCATCAAATGAAAAATGTTTTTGAGCGAATAACATAAATTTTTGTGCATACAAAAAATAGATAAATTTCTGTTCAAGATTATAAATGATATCATTTAAAATATCATATTATTGTACCTGCAATGGACACAAAAATATAATTTTTTTTCCTTTTTTTGACCTAAATGATAAGTTGGTATCTTGTTCAAGTATTTTTGCTTTAGAAGCGAATTACAGTTTTGATTATTTGATGATCCAAAAAATGCATTAAGCTTCTTAGATTCCTCTAATATTTTAGGTGGATAAATGGTAACAGAGACTCTATTTGAAAGAGGTTCAGTATGTTCATTTTTTTAAAGAAACATGTGTTTTGTAAAAAAGAACATGCATAATGAATAGAGTGAATTTTGTAATGATGCATTCTTATAATTTTGTAATGCAATATTGTATATTAGATGTAAAGAAGGAAATAGTGGGAGGATAATAAAAAGGGAAATACCTGTGGCTTCCGTGGGAGGGATGACCTCCACAAGGGAGCAGGAAAAATTTGGTCATTCATTTATTAGTTGCTCATGAAGGTATGGAACATTTAATTTGAGTCCCTTGCAGAAGTGAGTGAGTGCTGGTAATTTTAAAAGTTTTAATGTGTTTAGCTTTGGAAGCTCAACTTGTTACATATCAGCAATTCCTAGATCACTAGTATTATGTGAAAAGAGTTCCTCCATTCATCGATGATCAGGGCATTCGCAAACTCCCCACTTAATTAACCACCAAATACACTTTAAAGGTCTCAATATATGCCTAAGAATTTGAAATCACAAAGTTTTACAATCTTCCAACCACAAATCTCTTAACTAATGACATGCATCTTCTATACGTATAATTAATAGTGCTTTCCGCTACCTTCTCTTCCATCTGCTATTTTCCTTTGTTGCTCTCCATCATCTGCATGTATATGGACACAAATTCACACTTCAACTTACATCTTTTCCCCATCCATATATAGCTTTAATTTAAAACATTTCAGCATCACAAATAAAGCACATCAGCGCATTTATGTTAGGAATTTAACATTACAGCATGTTCAGAACCTTTTCAGATTTCTGATTTCAATCTATCTATGAAGCATACATTATTTTGGAGGGCAACGAAATATACAACATCAAAAGAATTTTTTTGAGAGAATAAAATAAATTTTTTTTGTATACCAAAAAAATTAATTTCAGATATCTATGACTTGATCATAAGCTCAAGAATGAGTCAACAAGTAATACAAGGAAGCAGGAACTTTTCTTTTGTTTTTACCAGAATAGTACCAGCATATAGATTAGCAATATGTAAGAATTTTAGGTTTGCAACAGATATGACTCAGCTGGAAAGGAGCTCCGATCTATATATTCACATTTTTTTACAATCCGTTTTATAAAAAAAAAGAACATGCATGATGAACAGAGTAAATGCGGTAATATATGATCCATTATTTGTATATTTTTGTATTGCATTGGTATTATGTCAATAAGGGAATAGTGGGAGCATGAATGATAAATAGATAAATACCTGCGGTTTGGGAGGAAGTGGGTTGATGGAAGGAGAAGTCAAAATTTGGGCATTCATTTATTTGGACATTATGAAGGTATGGAGCATTTAAGTTGTTAAGTCCCTTGTAGAAGTGAGTAAGTGTTGGCAATTTTGAAAGTTCCAATGTGTTTAGATTTGGAAGCTCAATTTGTTGCACATTGATAGTTTCTTGATCACTTGTATTATGTGAAAAGAGCTCCTCCATTTGTGCAGCCTCAGACACCTCTATTACACATAGTTGTGGAAGAAGCATTTCAACTGGTGTAGCTGTCCTGAAAAGGCATTTCAACTTGTGGCACCCCTTCACTGTTATGCTAAACAATTTTGTAAAAGGCGATTGATAATGTATATTAGAGTTGGAGACTTCTTCTGATGACTCTTGCATAATTTCCTCTACTTGCTCACATTCTATTATATCCAAGGATATCAACTGTGGGAGGCTTCCCCAAACAGACATGGACAATATACATTTCACTTTTCCACATCCTTGCACTGTTAACCATCGAAGATAGTAGAAGCTCAGATTTTGGAAGGAAGTGAAAGCCTTGCATACAAAACATAGCTCACTTAGTTCTTGCAACTCTAATTCCCCTAAACTCAAGATTTCCGGATACAAATATGGAAGTTGATGAAGCAGTTGGTTGCCGTTGCTGTTGGCATCAATCTCTGCAGCTTCCTATACACGTAAAACACAAATAATGAACTCAAAAGAAAGAAAGGAAGGAAGAGCCTAAAGTTATGAAGACATTTAAATGATTTCCACTTTATTCATTGTCTTGTCCAAGTGTTCAATAATACTCCCTCCGGTCCTAATTATAAGATAAAGTTGACTTTTTTTGGAGAAATTAAGGAAGCTAATTAAATTACTTTAGAGTATTTTTATTTTTATTTTTTTCTTCAAACTAATTAGTTTGACTAATAAATTAATATATAATATAAGGATACATAACACATGATATGATTAAGTAACTTATTTAACTTCCTTAATTTCTCCAAAAAAAGTCAACTTTGTCTTATAATTAGGACCGGAGGTAGTATTAATAAAGTACAAGTGGTTCAAGGCTCTAGCTATGTGAAACAAACAAGACCAACATGATATTTAAATGCAAATTACCTTTCCCTTTAATCGAATCCTCATGCTTCCTGCTGGTCCCATAATTGAAGAAAATTTTGGGCATTTTGACATTTGGATGTTTTCAAGGTTCACTGAAGATAACTTGAAGCCTTTGCAGATATCAACAAAACTTGACAATTCCGTTAGGATTATATTTCTCAAGTTTGGAAGCAAGATTTTGTTGACAGTATCACTATTGCTGGCTTCACTAGTATGTCTGAAAAGCTCCTCTAACTCTTCACATTCTGATATCACTATTTCGTGTAAATGTGGAAACAATAGAGTGGCAGAGGAGGTTGAAAAAAGAGACTTGAGCTTGTTGCAACGGTACACCAACAAAAATTCCAATTTAGGTAAGGTGCCTGCGTGGAAGCCCTCACCAAATACATATTCCAATTCATTACATCCACTCAATATCAAATCTTGAAGGTTCAAAATATGTGAAGGAGCTCTCCATATCAACCACACCTCTGACAGACTCTCTAAACTCAATCTTTTCAGTTTTGAACCCAGCAGCTGCATATACACAGCCAATAAGAAAAACAACAAGTCCGATAAGATTCAATTAATTACTACCAATAATCTTTAAAAAAATTATGTGCTATAACCACCCTTTTTATGTTTCCATTTAAAATTTTCAATTCAATAACATGTAAACAACTCTTTCTTATTCTTCTAACAAAATTGACTGGTAGAAATTCTCATTTTACTTCACACAAAAATTTATGTTTGAAATAAAAAATCGATCAATAAGCTATCATGATTTCATATAGTTTGCCAAAGCAACAAAAAAAAAATTGAATAATCATGTTGTACATAACTAAAAAATCATTATTGGATGTGTCTACGTATGAGCAATGTAAAATGATAAATCCTTTGATAAAACTTATCCTTTAACAAAATTTATATATTCAGATTCTCGTTTTTCAATAAAATTATAATTTTAATCTAGAATCAAAACTCGATAATTCAACTGTTATTTTTTCACACAGTTTCTTATAAAAAAAATGAACAACAACAGCAAAAATAGAATACTATTATATGTATTTAAGCCATATAAAGATTTAAAAATCAGGGAAATGGGCACATATTTTAAAACAGCCATATAAATTTTACATACAGACACACACACACACACACAAACGATAATAGTTTTTAGGATTTTGAAACTCAAATTCGATTAGTGTAAAATGAAGTGAAATGGTTCATCTCAAGATCTAATTATTTTTTTCAAATCAATAGCAAAGTAATGAAAAACAGAATGGTGATTAAATGTGATGAGACAATAATGATTGAAGAGTCAATGCAAATATGGTTGAAGCAGCTCAACCTAATCATGATTAAAATAATATAATTCAATTAAAATATACAAAAATATTCAATTAGAACCATGAAAAGAGTAACATTCAAATAATAAAAATGCATTGATCTACAAGTAAATGGAATATTTATGTATAAACCACACATAATCCAATAAAATAGAATTACTAAAGAACATATGACGGACAACTATTTTTTGACTAAAAAATGATGACATTTAATTTTCAGGCTCAATAAATGAAGAAAAAATATAAAATCCAACTGGGTCAATTTGTACAAAACTCTAAATCAGATCAGCTAGGAGATTAGCTCACTTCACTGGTTGCGGTTTCATACATGGCTTAAAAAATCAAGAGAAGACTTGGGGGTGTTTGGATTTGCCATGATAAAAGTGATCTTTTTCCGATCTAACTTTTGCAAATTTAACATAGGGTAAAAGTTAGTTTATGTAATGTGATTTATGTTTGGATCGACTTTTATAAAATAAAGTCAGTTTGACAAATTGAAATTTGTTTGGATAAGTAATGAAAAAGTTAGTTTAAATTTAAAAATGACAGAAAAGAATATGAATTTTATTAAATATATATAATATAATTTGATAATTGACATATTATTGAGAAAATTTATAAATACTAAGAAACAATTAATTAGATATGTTTAATAGATAAAAGTTTATATAAAATACAAATGATGAGAATTTCAAGTTTTTTAACTAAATAATATTATATTATTAAAATTAGAATTAAATTTTTTGCCAACTTTTTTCCAATAAATACTTTTTTTACCAACTTAAATAATAATATGATATGTTTCTTGCTTACATTAAAATTTACAATTTTAGTTTTGAAAAAAAAAACTAATTTTTATTAGAGAACATTACTTTTATTAAAATTATAATTAATAAACAGTACACATTAAATACTATAATTATGATGTTAATTTGGCTTACTTTTATTTTTTTATTCTTTTTATTTTATTATTGAGGAATTAAAAAATATGACAAAGGCATTAGTGAGACCACCTGTATAAAGTGTGATAAAAAGAATGAAGGGAGAATTGAACATTGCGTGTGGCAGTGAAGCGTAGCCTGAAGCCTGATTCCTCATGTTGCCTGTCCTAACACAAATAAGGCAAAAGTTTTTTTTTTCCTTCTTACGGTGGAAAATCCACTACGTGATCCCAAACACACACTTAATTATGTGGATGTGAGACTCTAATTGATTTGAAGCACAAATAATCGAGTTGCAATTATAAAAAAAACAAGAAAATTAAATTAAAGAAAGCAAAATGATTAGTAAAGATGGGTGAGCACCTGGGGAAGGCTGTCGTTGGACAAGGATAAACCCTGACAAAAATCCTTGAGGCTTGGCACTTCTTTTAAAGTTAGCATTCTCAAGTCGGGTAATATATTCTCTGAAAGATTATTCAAATCTATGGCCACTGAAAATAGGCATTTCAACTTGTTGCATCTTTGAACTTCAAGCCTTTGCAGATTTGGAAAACATATTTTTGGGGATTGAGCATTCGGTGGACCTTGATGCTGCTCTTCCACCTCCATATCAGACATTATTTCCTCCAATTCATTGCAATCTGATATTTCAAGATGTTCCAATAGTGGTATGCTTTTAAGAATTACAGGGGAGAAAATAGTTCTCAAATTGTTGCACCCACTCACTTGGAATTGTTTAAGATTTTGGAGGCTCAGTATTCTCATTGGACCACTCCAAACAAACTTTACCTCAAGTAGATTCTTCAATTTCATAGTGTTTAAGGATGGGATTAACTGGTTCTGGCAATTCCTTTCAGTATGATCTTCCCTTTCAAAGGAAAATAGAGTATCTTCTACGCTACAATTGTCAATCTCAAGTTTCTCCAGATTGAGAAACAATAGTGAAGCTGAAGCCCTACTATACAAGTGATTGGCCTAAAACAATAACATTTGGAAAATCAAAATAATATACTCAACTCAATTTTTGTGTTATATACATTATAAATAATTAAGATAGAGGGCACATGGAAATGCATACCATATTTGTATTTGAACTAGTTGTGACGTTAACACATGAGGCGCTGAATTTGGGACATTCTTTCCAATGCAATTCTCTCAAACATGGGCAACTTGAATGAAAGTTTTCTGGGAAAATGCTGAGCAAATTTTTCAACCCCATAAGTTGGAGTGATCTCAAAACAGGAAGCTTGATCTGAACACCTTGATGCATATCTTCATGCTGACCAAAAGCATATTTTAGTAGAGAAGCCCTAACAATGTGCATCTCCTCCAACTGCTCAAGGCCTTGAACACAAGAGTTTGAGAATACAAATTGCAACTTATTACAATCAATTATGGTCAAGCTTTTCAATTTTGAGAATACCAAATATGCATTGTTTGAAGTTGAAATTATTTCATTGTTTGAACCATCGCCATCCTCCTCTATCATATTCAACAATTCACAACAACCTTTTATAGTTAGCTTCTGTAGCAACAACAAGGCTCTGGCAACACTCTTTGGTAGTAGTGATGTCAATGAAGGACAATGAGATATATGTAGTTCTTGTAATTTCTCGAAGAAGCGAAGCAAAGGTGGACCATGCCAAATTTCTTTCAGATTGGCCAAATACTCCAACTCTAACTTGATTAACTTTGGGAAGAACAAAGTTTCTACTTGTAACAAATCAATGTGTTGAGAAGTTGCATCTGCAAGGCATTCCAAATCTGAACAAGAACAGAGCCACAAGCTAGTCAACTCATTTGTCCCTCCTACAACTCGAACAATGTCTGGTACAATATTTTTGCAACCTCCATTAAATCTATGCAAACAAACAGCTTCTGCTTGTTGCAATAGATACTTAATAAAGGGACTAAGGGTAGAGATTTTGAACCCTCCCAAGCACAAAGCTTTGCAGAGAAAATCCATTGAATATACATTAAGATGAACTTTGGGATCAAAGTTCCCAATTTGAACTGCATATCTCTTCAATCTAGGGAAAGTAGCTTCATTTGAAAAACATTGGTCAAGATTTAAAATTGTTCTACTGAGTTGGATTCTTGAAGCATATAACTCCTGTAGATGTATACATCTTTCTATTACCTTAAAACTTTGCTCTTCGATCTGAGATAAATGTAACAGCTTCAATCTATTCAACTCTTCCAATCCTTGTGGCAGATGTTTAAATGAACTATCTTTCAAGTCAAGAACTTCAAGTCTTTTGAGGCATAACACCCATGACAAATCATCACCTAACTGACAATATTGCAAGCGCAGAGTTCGTAGATTAGGTAGCAAATTCAGAGGGCGTGGCAATGATGACTTGAGGATAACCGGTTTGTCATATGGAGAGTCAATTTGCATAACTTTGAGTGCTCCCATACCTCTGAAATTCGCTTCTGATAATTCACATTCACCTATATTTGTTAGCAGTAAAATCTCAAGTTTTGGAGCATCTAATAGTAGAGGAAATTGAGATGTTTGATTGCACCAAGAAGCGAGTGCATAACAATCTTTTATAGACCAATCTGCTGCCATCTTCATATCCTTCTTAAGATTCACTACAATAGTGCAGTTCTCTTGAGATGATATATGCAATGCTACATCACGGATTGTGTCATGTATTCTCAAGTGGCCTTTCCTTTTCTCAGAGCGCATTAGTAAACAAGAATCTACAAGATGATTTATACAAGCACTCACTTTGTTTCTTGCATCTTCGAGTGATGAGCCCAAATCTTCACATATGCCCAAACCTATTGTGATTCTGAACAATTCTTCAACAGAGATATTTGCATCTTCTGGATACATGCAACACATCAGAAAGAGTGACTTGGCTTCCTTCCTCCTCAAATAATCGTAACTCAACCGAAGACAAGAAAAAGCATCTCTGATGCCTGGTTCCACATCGATTGGTTTTGAATCCCTCAATCTTTGTAATGCCTCCTTCCATTCTTCCATAGACTTTCCTCTCAAAGAAGCTCCTACAGCCTGAATTGCAATAGGAAGTCCTTTACATTCGCTAACGATTCCTTGTGCCACACTGGCTAATGATTTGTCTACATTACGAGCATGTTTTTGGAACAATGTCCAAGATTCCTCTTCAGATAAAAGATGCAAAGGAATCTTCCTTTCACAATCCATCAAATTGCATACTTGTTGGCGCCGGGTGGTAAGAAGGATCTTGCAACCACCATAATCTCCAAAAGGGATACCAACATCGTTCAGATTCATCATAGCCCACACATCATCCAATATCATGAGTATCCTTTCCCCACTACTCAATCTCATGAACAAACGTCTCACTCTTCCAGCTTCACTTTGTTCATCAAATCTTAAACCTAAGAAATCAGCAATTTCATTTTGAATCTTTCCGACATCTGGATTTTGGGACACAGTTGTAAATATGACACGATCAAAGAGTTTTAATTCCTTGGCTCTTTTGCCTACTTCTTTTACCAAGGTTGTTTTACCAGAACCCCCCATTCCATACAATCCAACCATGTGAATACCATCATCTTGGAGAGCTGCCAATAATTGATCTGAAGCCAGCTTTGTAGACTGGAAATACACAAAATTTCCAGAAGAAAAATACTCTATATCTGGAATTGTGGTAGTTATAGAAACATGGTTAAATTCACTCCTTTGATTGAGATTCTTTGTTGTCTCTATCATCTCTGTCATTTGTCTACACAAACGATATCTCCTCCAAGTAGGACACCTTCCTTGAAAGCAACTATTGCTTTCCTTCAGTTGCTGCTCCAATTTCTGCAACTCATCTATATGACTTTTTACTTCACCTAACCACTTATCAACAGCATCATTAATTTTTTCAGTTCTGTTAAGTGCTTCCCGAACATGTTTTTGAACTCCATCTTGTGTTGATGCAAGCTTCTGCTTTTCAGTTTCAAGAGTTTTTGTGATGTTGCTTGCACAAAACAAATATTGACCTTGACGTACCAATGGATCTACCAAATATTCTGCGAGTTTGGTAATAACAGCTACTACAATCTCTGCCATTTAAGCCAAAACTGTGTACCTGAAAGAGATCAAAGTGGTTCAAAACCCATCTTTATGAGTTGTCGGACTAAATGAGTTCAGGGTAAATTAATCTTATGCAAAATATAATTAATGGCAAGATTTTCTTATATAAAAATAATACAAAAATATGCTTGCGTTCATATAAAATTGATAAATGAAATAGGTTCATGAAAAATTTCAGAGAAATACTTATATACTCTAGGAATACTACGTCATCTAAACTCTGTTCTATAAAAATATAACAACTTAGATCATTTTAATCCTGGTTGCTATGTGGATCATCTAAAAAAAATCACTTTTATTTATTTTTAAGAAAAAAAAGTTCATCATTTTGTTTTAGTTTTATTTCAAATTGACAACAAATTAAAATGTGAATTTTTTCAAATGAGTCACATGGCAACTGGGATTAAAATAATCTGAGTTGTTATGTTTTTATCAAGGTTCTGAAATCCGGACCGGTCATTAAACCAACCGGGGTATTGACACTACTACAAAATTATGATATAACCACCCCAATAGATGTCCCAATTTTAAAATTGGGTGGTTAAAAAGGAAGGCGGTGGCATTTTCGTAATTATGTGTACATAGGAAAACCCTTAGACGTCTCAAATTTGAATTTGGGACGCCTAAAGTTGAGTTTAGACGTCCCAAATTTTATTTGGGACGCCTAAAGATTTCCACTGGCGCCAAAAAAGTAAATTAAAAAAATTTAACTTACTTTAGGCGTCCCAAATCCCATTTGGGAGGTCTAAAGAAATTTGGGACTCATAAAGTGTGACTTTAGGCGTCCCAAAAAAATTTGGGACTCCTAAAGTCATGTCAGAAATTCTGACATGCGTGAAACTTTTTTTCCCTTTTCTTCATTCCCATGTCAGAAACCCATACCTCTTTTTCCATCTTTCCCATCCCTATGACTTTTCTTCCCTTTTTTCTGCATTTCCTTTTTTCTTTCATTCCCGTAACTTCGTCTTCCTCAATCTTCTTCCTCTCTTCCTTTTCTTCATTCCCTTTTCCTCCACTTCCTTCCATTCTCATAACACCTCCTTTGCTCTCACCCTCCGGCGTACACCTCCTCCACCTTTTTTTCCCCCTCCGGCGTACACCTCCTACTCTCTTTGTTGCTTTCAACCTCCGGCGTACCTCTCCTCTCCATTGTGTATACACAACTACTCTAATGTCTTCTTTCCACCTTGGAAGCACATAGACATCGTTGGCTGCCCTCTCCCCTGGTTTCATCAGGTTTGTTTTTTTTAAATATAAATTTACATGAAAAATTAAGTTAAACTTGCAATATGAAATTATTATAATGCTTTCAATTTATTTACATGATTCTAGTTATTGGAGTATTTTTCCCTTGATTGTTTTTTTTTTTTTTGCCAGAATCATAAACTAGTTGTTAGTAGTTATGCAATACTAATAATGTTTTTGTTTTATACGTGTGGAGCTTGGAAATCGAGGAAAATACATATGTATATTTATTTTGATGAAATGAGCAACAATTAGTTTGTAGTTGTGTGGTGACAAATATTTTGACACTTTCTAGTTGTTGTTATACATATATGATATTAGGTTGTATGAGTTGTTGTTATTATACATATATATATATAGAAAAAAGATTGCAGTGCTAGAAGTCCTTACCATTTCGTAAGGGACATTTTGTGGTTTATGAATCCATCTTCAATTCTGTTTCTGCAATTTTAATTTGCTGGGTAATGAAGAATATAAATAATTATTTTTAAAAAAATAAAACTTTTTAATGTCCCAAATTAAGAATTGGGATGTCTAAAGTCCCCCTGTGGAGGACTTTAGACGTCCTAAATTTAGACCTCCCAAATTGAGATTTGGGATGTCTAAAGTCCTCCACAGGGGGACTTTAGACGTCCCAAAAAAGACTTTAGACGTCCCAACTTTTTTGGGACGTCTTTTCTTAAAACATACTACGCCTCCTATATAGACGTCCCTTAGTTTTTGGACGTTAAAAGTGCCAAAATAGGAACGTTAAAACCCCTTTTTGTAGTAGTGTGAGTCAAGGGTCAGGTCAAACCGGAGTCAGACGGGAGTTAATCTGGGGCCAAACCAGTGAGAAATTAAAAATTTTAGGGTTATTAAAATGAAATTCTAAAGAAACTAAAAAAATTGATTTTTGAAGGGGAAAAAAAATAGTGAACCGGGTTGACGCCCGAACCAAACCGGTTTACAAACCGGTTCGCTGGTTTTTGGGGAGAACCGGCTGGTCCGCTCCGAATTTTAAAACCCTGATTTTTATTAGGTAAAGTTTAGATAACGTGTCATTCTTAGAGTATGCAAGTATTTTTCAAAATTAAATTGCCATTTGTTTGTGGTTGGGTCTCGGTACTTTCGCCATGCCTCACAGAATCTAATAATCTTGTGATAATATATGAGACCCAAGCTCACGTTTATAATAGGATTGATGAAAAAATGTCCTAGTCTGCCAAAGTGTATCTTTTTATGTTTTAATTTATCGGTTTCATTTTAGTTCTTTAATTTTATAAAATATTTTATTATTTTTCTAATATTAATAATCTAACACGGTTAGTTTAGTTAATAAAAATTTCGGCGCTGTAACTTTAAAGGGGATAAAACATTGTCAAATGATAAAATAATAAGTTTACATTTTAAAAAATAAATAATATGAATGGCAAAAACATAATATTTAATAGTAATAAAAGGAATGTTCATTTAAAAGACGAGCAAGGAATGTTCATCCCCAAATAAAAGGGGTTTTTCTTTTCAAAAAAATACTCCATGCACTAAAAATTGATTAAGTTAAGATACTGGGTGTTAAAAAAATATTTCAGATATTGGGTACTAATGGAAAAATATTTCAAGATGCTGGTATTGCAAAAAAAATATTTCTAAATGCAGGACTAGAAATTAATTAATTTAAAATACCGGGTGGTAAAAATATTTCAGGGTACAGCATACAAGTAATCCAAATAAATAAGAATATATAAAAAAAAATTAAAAAAAGTTAAAAAAAAAATGGTCTCTACCCAAAATTGGCGGGATGAGCATGCTGTGCTCATCGCGGACCCATTTAACATTAAGCAAAAAAGTAAATAACAAAAGAAAACACTAACCTCGGCCTCAAGTGTATAGTATTTAAGGCAAAGATAACAGAGAGACTCCCACAGTTGGAGAAATTGATGAATCCAATATGTGAAATCTCTCAGATGCCGCAATCGTAGGCCTGTAAGCAAAACCCATATGAATATGTAATTTTGCAATGGAAATCTGAAGTATATGACGGCAGCTGAGCCTAAATGCAGGAATATGGTTATATATATATATATATATATATCAAACTACGTAAGTAGACTTTGGATAGAGAATTCAAAAAGGGTTAGAAAACAAGAGAACAAGAGGAAGTAACCAAGCGATGGAAGCCGAAGGACAAAGGAAGGGCCGTGTTGCGAGGAATATAAGAAAGCTTGGTCTGTGTTGCGGCAAGAATGGATAAGCCTTCAAGTTTCTTTGTTTTTGATTTTGGTGTCATCAGCCAATAAGTGCGATCACTGTTTGGACTTCGATTTGTTAAATTACTATGGTTTACATCTACTTCACCAATAATTTGAATAAATTAAGAAAATTAGTTAAATATGTTATGTGTAAAAATGCATACTGGTTCTCATAAAATACCTTTTTAAATAATTTGTATTGAAATTATCTCTTGATACAAATATCTTAACTTGTAGTAATTTTGTTAAATTTGCTCAAATGTCTATTATTAACCTGCAGGAAAAACAGGTAGATCCCGCAACAAAAAAGAGATGGACATTTAGGTTAATTTAATGGATTGATGAAAAAGTGTCCTAGTCTGCGAAAGTGTATCTTTTATGCTAGCCTACGAAACTACGACTTATGCTAGTCACTTTCTCATTTTTATTACTCCCTCCGGGTCCTAATTATAAGATAAAGTTGACTTTTTTGGAGAAATTAAGGAAGCCAATTAAATTACTTTAGAATGTTTTTGTTTTTTTCCTCTCCAAACTAATTAATTTGATTAATAAACTAACATATAATCTAAAGATATTAAAAATATAAACACTCTAAAGTAATTTAATTGGCTTCCTTAATTTCTCCAAAAAAGTCAACTCTGTCTTATAATTAGGACCGGAGGAGTACAAAATTTGTTATTGCTCTGGTTTAAGCTTAGAAATTTCATTCAGAATAGGCTTAAAAAGTTTCTTTATGGATAATGTGATTTAGTCTGGGTATCTACCGATTGAGGTTCTAATGTGGTCAGTATGATTGAGAAATGCCGAAAAGATGACCTTGAAATGGTAAGATTTATAGTTATCTTGGACTGAGTCTCAAGGTTCATCAGGAGGAGACTCACCCCCATGATATCATACCCTTATGCTTTATGAGACAGATACGTCGTATAGTTAGAGAAAGTGAGTAGGAAGATTTTATAAACATGAGTGAAACCTCCGCCTCCTCGGAACCTGTTCGTCTTTCATTTGCCTTTTCCCTTGATAGAATTCCTTCATCCCTTCGTCATACCCTATCCAGAAAAATAGATATTGCTGAGTTTGCCCACATCCCAGATGATGCCCGCATCACCTCAACGGAATTACCCTTGTTTAGCCCATTCTTCCTTAATCACCGACAAAGATCCATAACCAGATCCATTCGCAATATCATCAATAGATCCCCTCCACCTATAAAAGATATAGTCCAGAGCTCTGCCTTAAATCAGTGCAGTTTACCTGCTACCACTGTAGAACAGTATGTCACCCTTGAAATCCCACGATCCATAATTGACTATTACCTTAACCAAGGATATACCCAACTTCACATTAGCACCATCCTTCTTATCTTGACTCTTCACGGACAAAAAGGTATCCCTGCTATAGCCAGGGTAGCCCTTCTTCATACTACCTACAAATCATATCAGAATGCTTTGATTGGTGTTCTTCTTGCCACTCTCAGCAATGGTAGTGTTATCATGACCATAGCTCCTAATTTCAATATCAAGCTCTCCGATAGAACAGCTTCTCAGCAGGTTAAAGTTCAGATCCAGATCACTGGTGTAGATCAAGACCCAGCAGCTACGATGGCCACTCTTCACCAGATGATTTATAGAGTCTATAAAAGCTCCCTGAACCTCCATTTCCCCAACTCCACCAATGATACTCTCTACATGTTCACTGATAGGATCATGGCCCAGCCATTATCAATATCCCTAAACAGATCCTAATGGAAGGACTTGCACAAATCATCCCTCTTGAATGGAGAAACAACTATGAAAAGCAATTTCATTCCACTCCAGTGCCAGTGGATGTTCATACCACTGCTTCTCCTCTCCAATAAAGGATGCCTGATGGGACAGTCAAATCCATTTTTCAGAGACTAGGAACTAAAGGATCATTTCCACCAAGCAAAACAATTAGAACAATCTCTCCTGGCTATGAAATTGAAGAACGACCTCCAGTTGATCATTTCACAAAGGAAGGCAAGATAGTCTTTATTTCCCAAGTCAATGGACATTTCACTTAGGACTTGGATTACCATATGTGTGGGCCAGATTGTGACTGCCAGTACCCTGACTTTTGGGATCCCTCAAATGATAAGGATCATGGCTCCAAAAAGAGTAAAAAGAAAAAGAAAAAACTACAGACTACTCCCTGTTCTCAACTTAAACATCGGAAGAATGATAAAGGTGATCAAGCTCCTAAGCCGAGAGTTAGCAAACCAGTTCCAGAGGTTCCTACTAGGGACTTAACCATTCAAGATTTACTGAAGGAACTAGGACATGATGAATCGTACATAGCTATCAAGATTTACTAGGGACTTAACCATTCAACATCTGACGGTGTTCGATGGCAGATAGTTCTTCTCAGGAGTTATCTTGAATGAATCGTACACAGCTATGTAAAGTTTTTGGCTTTATTATGTTCTTATTTACAGGCAGTCCGACTCAAGCAAGCTAGTGATATTGGGAAAACACAATTTTTAGTGTTGCTATTATTGTGTTAGAACAAAAATGTTACATAGTAAGGGATTTGTATTTGTGTTCATGACTGTGATGAGATGTAACCATTTAAAAGTTAATCTAAATAGTCTAAATTTAAAATTTTTAATTTGTGATTTTTTAAAAGAAAAATTTATTTTTATTAAAAGAAAAATTTATTTTTATGTAAAGTGATAGTAATAAGAGAATTTTTATTTTAAATTTTACATATATTAAAAAAAATTATTTGAAATATAAAAATTAAATTAAAAGTGGACTGTTCAAAATCAATTCAATAATGTATATCGGTGATAAGCACATTTCTACTCATCAAGGTGATGGGCAGAAAAATGTAAATGTGCTAAACCATAACATGAAAATATAAAGCTAATAATAGAAGAAAGCACTAACCTCAGGTATATATGATAAAGATGACAAAGAGACTAAGCAAAGCCGCCGGAGCAATTCATGAATCCAATATCTGAACTCTCTCTGAGATCGTAATGTGAAGCCTGTGAGCAAAACCCAGATGGATGACTAATTTTACAATGGAAATCTATGAACTTGAATATCCTAAATACACCAACATATCAAATCAAGTAGCTAGCCTTGAGATAGAAAATTACAAAAGGGGTTAGAAAACACACGAGAACAAATGGAAATGGAACTAACAAGGCGATAGAAGGAGGAGAAAGGAAGCAGCCCAGTGGTGCTGTAACTGTGGAAGGGAGTACGAGCAAAAGCTTGGCCTGAGTCGCTTTGTGCAAACTGCAAAGACTGAATAAAGCCTTCAAGTTTTTTTCTTTTTGATTTTGGGGTCCCCAATAATTACCATCGGTCATTGTTGGACAGTGACTTGTACTAATGTCAGTGACTTGTCCAATAATGCCCTTCCAAGTTAAATCACGCGACCTTTGGTGGTTTGCTTTCCAGCAAGGCGTGTACCCTGCATTGAATTATGAATGGCTGCGTGGGTCTGTTAGAGATATTGAGGTGAATTAATTTGAATAGTTAGTTAGTTAGGCCCTTGTCTATATAAAGGGTCCTAGCTAATATGGTTTAGTGTGAAGGATGGTAGGATCCTCATCAAGATTGAGGGAGGTTAACTTGGTCCTCACCTCTCATTAATCCTAGAGTTTAGGGTTAATAGTATGATCACCCAAGAAGGGTTGATAGTTGTAATGTCATTGTGGTTTGTAAATCTCAAGAAGAGATTAGTATATTTTTCTCCAATTCTGAATTTGTTAACATGGTATCATGAGCCCAGGTTTTTGAGCCTAGGTGTTAAAGCCCAATTCTTGCGTTCTGATGGGTTCTTGAAGTCCATTTTGTTTCAGAAGGCAGAAGTTCAAGAAAGTGATCCGACGCCGTTTTGGTGATCACCAAGTCTGATTCCTTCAGGGCCGATAATCAAGAAGTATTCACACCGTTTTTCTTTCAAGATCCGATCTTCGTTTGGTGTCCGGTGCCCTTGCTGTCCCTTGCATCCGCTGCGTTAGGGGCGATTTTCAGTCGTGGCTCACTACGAACACAACCTTAATCTATGGGCGTCAAATGGATTACTTCCAGCGCACGGTCTTGCAGTGTATGATTCTAAAGGGAAATGCGCCAAATGTTAAATTGCTCAAGAGTTATCGCCAGGCGGTTAAGGAGGAACCATCCAAGATTTGCAGTAACATTCTAACAATAATTGATGAGCATCTGATCCCATATGCTTCATCAAGGAGAAGCCATGGTTTTCTACAACAAGGTGAAGGGTGACTATTGTGGGTATCTTTCTGAGTCCGAGATTGATGAGGCAGAAAAAAAAAACAACAACAAGACCCTCGGCCAGCTTCCGCTCCGTCACTGTAATTTTTACCTTGCTTATTGGTTAATTTCTGGTGACTCCCAAAGCTTCACGGTCCATTCTTGTTCCTGTCAGTTTGTTCACCGTGTACCTGTTAATTTTAGGGGATTGACCCCTTAAGTGCACATGTTTCATACTTTTACCTGGATTCGAAGGATAAATTTGTACCCTGGTTTGAGAATCAATATCTATCTATGATTCATGGGAGAAAGTTCTTGAGGTCTTGAGATTAGGACCGAAGAAGCAAAGCGGTGGTACGTTGTCATTGTCGTGCGGTGGCAAAGGACTTGCTCATGTCATCATCATTTTGCTTCAACAACTTCTTCAATGGGCCTATACCTTTCTCCCATGTTCATCTTCATTTCAAGATTCATCAAGTTCCAGTGTGGCCATCATTACCGTTTGAATCCTAGTTGTGACAAAGTCTTGGCATCAACATAAGTTCTGTGAAATGCATTTAGAGCTGTGGAGTCAAAGAAAGTTGCCAAAAGTATGGGCGAGGAGGCTGATTTGCCAACATCACATCTTGCTTCTCAGACTACACAAATTTCTAATGGATCTCCTGAGGTTAAAACCAAGGAAGAACCAAAAGAGAGCATTGGAGGGTCAAATCTAATTATTCATGTAGCTCCACCAAAGTCATCTAGCTTCTTTGCAGATTTTGGAATAGATAGTGGTTTTCCAAAGAAATATGGTTCAATTTCCTCAAAGGTGCAAGTTGAAGAATCTGATGAAGCGAGGAGGTTTTCAAATGCTAAATCTACTACTTGATCGATGGACGAACAGAAGGCTCAGTTTTGATCTCATTATCGCCACTTTCAACTCTCTATCTTCACTTATAATTCGGTCTCTGGAACCAAGCTAGAGGCAAGGTTGCCAAAGATGATGCCATACAATTTCTGAACCTTATTCATGCTGCTAAAGATGGTAATGTTTACCATGACTTGGTTAGTGAAGGTGCAGATATTACAAGGTGCAGGAAATTAATGACCAAGCAATTATTGCATGGACATTTGAAGCAGGATTGGGATGAAATCAAGCTTGATATTGAGGCTGTTGACAGAGAGACCAAAGTGGAGAGTCAAAGCAATCATTGAGGTTGGATGCCATCATAAAGGATTGTGGTTTGTTTTCTCTGAATGTGGTTTTCTATATTGTATTGTTTGACTAATCAATTGCTGGAAACTTGTTGGAAATTTCTCAACATTCATGAAACACTTCTGTTTGCTTGGGGGCGGAACTACGCCTCTGATAAATGGAATGGTGATCCTGATCACAAAGCTTGAAACTTCTAGATCAATGGTTGGCCTCTATTTGCGCTTTAGAAATTTATTTCTTCAAACAGCAAGTTCTGAATTTTATCAAGACAGGGGCTGACATGGTCATTGTTTGTTATGAGAAAATTTCTGGTTTGAGAAGAGTCTGGAAATAAAATGAAGTTAAAACATGGATTAAAGTGGATGTGAAGTTGGTCCAATTGGTCTTATGTTTGCTCGCTTACCAAACTCTTCACATTATGATGCAATTAGAAGAGGTTGCAAAATTGGTTTTGGTCAAAGAAGTATGAGAGAGGCAAAGAATATCAATGCAGTTGCCCACAAGAGAAGCATGCCAGTAGTAGATATGGAGAAGAATATTTTGAAGAAATCTTTGTATTGTGAATTAAATTGTTCAGTTTTAATTCACCTTGCCCCTGTATTTTGTGTTGCAAGTTTACACTTTGATGAGTATAAAAAGTGTCAACTTGAGGGGGCGTGTTAGAGATATTGAGGTGAATTAATTTGAATAGTTAGTTAGTTAGGCCCTTGTCTATATAAAGGGTCCTAGCTAATATGGTTTAGTGTGAAGGATGGTAGGATCCTCACCAAGATTGAGGGAGGTTAACTTAGTCCTCACCTCTTATTAATCCTAGAGTTTAGGGTTAATAGTATGATCACCCAAGAAGGGTTGATAGTTGTAATGTCATTGTGGTTTGTAAATCTCAAGAAGAGATTAGTATATTTTTCTCCAATTCTGAATTTGTTAACAGGTCCTCTATGTCTACCACTGAAGTTTAGCTTTGTCGCTTCCACAAAGAAAAGTCTGATCGAGGAGCCATGCCATCCATCTATGTATCGATAAAAGATTTGTTTGGTTTAACATTTTTTTTAAAAATAAGTCTTTATTATATAAGTCAGGATAAAATTCCTCTCACATATTTATCTTGTATAACATGAATCATGATTTATAATATTTATTGCCTAAAAATAAATTATGCCAAACGAACACTAAAAACCTTATTAACAAGGCACTTACAGCATTATTTAAAAAACTATAGAAAAACCCAACCCTCATCAACTGTTTTTTAATTTTAGTTCTATTTAATATATATTATATCGTATTAAAATGTTTATTGAAGAGTCCTATTTATGAATCTCATTATTAAATTTTCTTAAACCCGTTATATTATTGCATTATATACCGTTTTAGAACCTTTCTGATAAAACAATGGAAAAGCACGTTTACATAAGTTAAAACAAAACCCATCTCACAAAACTTACCTCATATACTGTAAAGCACGTTGGAAAAGCAACTTCTACCGCTAATCCAAACAAGCATTTACTTTTCATTAGAACATAAAAAGGATTCCTCGATAAACATTTTTAATAGGGTATAATGTATATTACAGAAGGGTAAAATTAAAAAATAGTTACATTTTAAAACAGATTTTACAAGGTTTGAGTTTTTCTATAGTTTTTTGAAATATATTGTAACTTATTAATAGGATTTGATATGTGTGTTTGGAACAGCGATTACAAAAGTGACTTTTTTTAATCTGACTTTTTACAATCTTACTTTTGAGTTGGAAAATTTGACAATAAAAAAATACATAATTTAATAAAATAATATTAAATAACTAATTAGATCACATGTCCCACACAAATTAACTTTTAATCATGTCACGGATACTATTTATAATTTGATAAAAACACATTATTGGCAGACTACACAACAAACAAGGGAAAATATATATATATATATATATATTCATTTTGAAACAGTATGGGCAGAGCAACAAATAAAGAGATTGAATGAGAGAAGAGAGGGTCACGAAGAGAGAGACAGAGAAAGAGATAAGAGAGGGTCACAAAGAAAAATAAACCGATGGGTTCTGAGAGGGAGCACAGATCGGAGATGGCGAGCGAAGCTGAGAGAGAGAGATCTCCGATGGAGCCTGATTTTCGACAGAGAAAGAGAGAAGGGACAAGCCAATGTAGCTTCTCGATTCCGCGATTTGATGGGTTCTAACGAAAACAAGCCTGATTTTAAAGAGAGAGGGAAGATGAACACGGATCGGAGAGGTCGATGCTCGTGTGGCCGCCGAGAGAGGGAGCACAGATCAGAGATGGCGACCGGAGCTAAGAGAGAGAAATCTTCAATGGAGCCTGATTTTATGGCTTAACGGTAACTTTTCCTTAGGGTGGAAATAGGTAAGGTTGGACCTAAATGGGTTTGGGCCTGCAGCATAGATTCAAAATCAGAGTCTGTATGTAGGCTTTTTTTAAAGGTATGAGCCTGTGCTTTCGAAAAGCCTGACAAGGTTTAAAGCTTGTTTAAAGGCCTACTTAAAATGTAGACCCTTAAATAGTCTTTAAAACCTATGTATCAAAATTCACATATAACCATTCATGCTTATATACAATTCTACATTATGTCTTAAAACCCTAACATCTTTTCTTGCCATAAAGTGTGTTTAGATTAGCTTTTGAGAATAGCTTTTACGATTTACGAAGTAGATGTATCTCGGGTTGCGCAAACCTAGGTTTGAAAGAAACCCAAATACTTACTAAGGCTTAATAAGGAAAAGAAACAAATGTCTAATGACAATAATTATTCGAGCAAATAGTAATAAGAAAAATCAATCATTTGTTAACTAATAAGATATATTTTCTAAAATTGACTAAGCATAATAAATGACATGTAAAACTAGATTTTACCTCTTTTACTTTTCCCACGTAAATTGAGACAAACTCTTCTTACTAGAATTATAATATTTCATCTGACACTAAAATAAACTCATAACAAATATAATACTTTAGTGGAGGGCGCAAATTAAGGATGAGTGAGTGAGTTAATGTTGCCATCTCCAGCAATAAAAGAGAAGAGAGGTAGTGGTGAATGATTTATGCGAAACTAAGGGGTTGAGTGTAATAATAATGTGATGTGAAATTTAAAATTAAGGTTTAATTGATAAAATTTTAAATAATTTATAAAATTATTTATATGATATTATATATATTTATATAATAGCATAAATTAAAAAAAAAGTTAAATAGATCAGGCTTATAGGCTAAACCTCATAAAGATAGACTTGACCTATTTATCTAAATAGGCCTAACCATATACTTGAACCTGAATCTGAATCTGATCTATTCAGTAACAAAGCCTAGACAATTTCCATCCCTACTTTCCCTGTACAATTTAATATGCATTAACGGTCAAATGAGCTTTTATCTTAAGCTAAAGGCTTACCCTTCCAGCTTCATCTGATTGTGCGATTCAGGGGAAAATTCTGGTTGTTCAACTGGTGTGCCAAATAGATGAAAATTGAAGAAAGGTGGCCAATCACACGATTTGGCCATGTAAACGCAACTCCAAACACTCACTAAGTGTCTTATTAAAAAGTAGATGGGAGACTCCTCAATCCCAATTTAAACCATTAAAAAAATAAAATTTATTATATATTTTTAAAAAAGTAAATATTTTTTAACATTTCTTTATAACCCTTTCAGTCACATGTTCGAGGTGGATGGCTTTTTATTTTAACAACGAAGGAAGCGAAGGACTAGAGTCAGAAGGGCAGAGGAGAGAAGCCAGGAGTGGAAAGTACATGAAGACTTACGCCATGCCTCACAGAATGTAATAATCTTGTGATAATATGAGACCCAAGCACATGTATATAATAGTTTGATGAAAGAGTGTCAGTGTCCTAATCCGCGAAAGTGTATCTTTTATGTTTTGATTTATAGGTTTCATGTTAAGTTCCTTAATTTACTTTATAAAATATTTTATTATTTTTCTAATATTAATAATCTAACACCGTTGGTTTATTTAATAAAAAGTTCAATACTGTAAATTTAAAGGGGATAAAACATTGTCAAATGATAATATAATAAGTTTAATTTTTTTAAAAAAAAAATATGACTGACAAAAACATAAATATTGGAGACTAATAACAATAAGATTTAAGAACTAATTAAAGAGAAGCTTTATAAAATTAAAAGGTCAAACCAAAATTTAACATGTTAGAAGACCAAACTACAACTTATGCTAGTCACTTACTCATTTTTATTACAAAATTTGTTATTGTTGTATTTTAATTTTTTTATAACACCTTTTACCAAGGTTCTGAAACTCGGATCGATCATTGAATCGGTCGGGATACTGAGACAAGGGTTGGTGTGACCGAACGGAGTCAAACTGGGGTTAACCCGGGGCTAGACTGGTGAGGAAACAAAGATTTTAGAATTATTTATAAGAAATTCTAAATAAGATATTAAAAATATAAAAAAAAATTGGTTGAACCGTCCAAAAACCGGTCAAACTGCACAAAACCCCGATTAAACTAGCTAGGGTCCACTATCAAAACAGACTGATTGAATGACCGGTTGGCCGGTTTCCAGCTCAAACCGACCAGTCCAATTTTTAAAACCTGGCTTTTTACTCACGATTAAAGTACAACTCTATAATAAAATAAGAAACATTTTTAAATTACATGATATTACAACCATCCAATATTTTGAAACACTTGACAGTCATAATAAGATAATCGCCAAGTAATGCCACCTAGAGACCCATTTAAACTATAAGGCTCAATATTTTGACGCTTGTGGTGTCAGTTCTGTCAAATATAGTGCCCAATATTTGACAATTAAGAACCTTTAAATATTTATTTACAGAATACATCACGCATCCTTATGTTATTTGACTGTTATAGACAAAAATAACCTTACAAGGCTAATAATTAGTGGGATTTTCACAAATATGTGAATATGGGTTGTTTTATTATCCTATTCTTATTTGCTGCAGGCAGTCCATTAGACTCATGCAAGCAAAAACAAGTAATACTAAACGAGAAAAACATGATTTTTAGTATTGATAATATTACGTTAGAATAAAAATGTTAGATATTAACTTCAGAGTCGAAACATATATAACATTTTAGAAAATAAGCAAATGACAAAAGAAAACATTGACCTCGGCCTTAGGTAGCTTACAATTTTTAAAAAAAGGTTTATATAAATTTTAAGGATAATATGACTTCTAAATCCCAAATTTGTTCTCAATTAATGATTTTATATCTAAAATATGACTAAACTATATCGCGTTAATAGAACTAATAGATGATGTAGTTCAAAATGTATGAGAATTGAATTTGTTAGGACGATGAGAATGGCAAACCCTTCTTTAGTGAAAATCAAAGATTGAATTTTGGCTCAGGGCGACACCACTAGACTCCATCGTCAATTTAGATGGATCAACATCCGACGGTGGTTCAACACCACATCGTTCTTCTTAGACGTTATCTTGAATGAATCGTGTACAGCTATGGAAAGTTTATGGCTTTATTCTATTCTTATTTGCAGGCAGTCCGACTCAAGCAAGCAAGTGATATTAGGAAAACACGATTTTTAGTGTTATTATTATTGCGGTAGGAAAAAAATGATAGATACTAACTTGTGATCGAGTTGATACATAACATGAAAAGAATAAAGCTAATAAAAGAAGAAAGCACTAACCTCGTGTGTATATGATAAAGATGACAGAGAGACTAAGCAAAGCCGCCAGAGCAATTCATGAATTCAATATCTGAACTCTATTTGAGGTCGCAATGTGAAGCCTGTCAGCAAAACCCAGATGGATGAATAATTTTGCAATGGAAACGCAGATTTAAAAAAAGGCTTAATTAAATTATCTCGTGGCTTGAGTTCTTCCCAGCTTGGTGCCAACGTGGCACATATATCCATTATATTATATGGTTTATTTTAGTTTTTTTGCCAACTTGACACATATATTATTTTAATTAACATTAAAACTGAGAAAGAGATGGATACTTCTCTATAAAAAGGTTCTATAACCGAAACCTCTTTATAAAATTGGGTGCCCTGCAATTGTAACATTTAATATAAAAAAACTTCTTTAAACTTTTTAAAATACTTAATTTTATTAATTAAAATTATATAACAATTTATAAGTATTAATTTGCCACGTAATCTTATTATCTATCCTCCTTTTCTCACCCCAATTTAAAGAATTTCAAATAATTAAATATGGTGATCTTTAGATAACAATTTAAAAATATTATATTTTTTAAACTTTGATTTAAAAATATTTTATTAAATTTAATAAAAATAAAAATTATATTATATTGACCAATTTATCTCTCATTAATTCTATTGAATTTATAATTCATTGAATTTCTTACATAAGTGTTTGAAATATTATTATTTTAGCCAAATTATACATTTACAGTTTTGAAAATTAATAAATATATTTAAATTTTTAAAATAAGATAAATAATTTTTTAATACATATTTTAATATTATTTTTAATATAAATTATTTTTAAACAACATTTATGTTAAAAGTTGGTTTAAAATGAATAATTTGATGATTAAATAATAATTGAGTAGATGAAAATAAAATTATAAAAATAAAAAAATTCATTATGTAGTTTTTATTTTAATAAATTTTATATATATTTTAGAAATATCATAATTTTTAGTATCTAAAATTTTTCTCAATCATCGATTTAGTTTATAAATTTTGATTCAATATAACTTGTATTTATTCCAGTAACCTTGACTACTTTTTTTAATTTTTAAAAATTAATATTTATTCATCTTTTATAAAAGAGATCCAGCACGAAATTGTTTATTAAATGGAGTAGTTTATAGAGTTATGGGATTACAGGGACCTTAAAAGATCGTTAAGAACTAAGTTAGAGTACGGCCGAACCACCGCTAGACTCCATCATCAATTTGGATGGATCAACATAAGATGGGGGATTCAATGCCATATCATTTTCAGAATCAGATGAGCAACTTTTCTTTTGTCTTTTTTTTTTTTTTTTTTTGAATAAATGAGCTTGATCCACTACTAACTCTGAAACTATGTTTAGGAATCTAGAATCTAGCAAAACCCATCTTCATATTGACAAAGACACTAGTGTAGAAAAGGGTTTTTAGACCGGAACATTTAGACCGGTTATATCGGATAAGGTCTTAAAAATATGACCAATGGCATTTTTATAATTATGATGAAATATTAAGACCGGTTATCTTTAAAACCAGTCTTAAAAATACTTTTAAGACCGGTTATAATGAAAACCGATCTTAAAATATATACACTTAAAAAAAATAAATAAATGTAATATATTTTCTAGACCGGTTGTAAATATAACCAGTCTAGAAAATATTATCTGAATTAAAAACAATTAAAAAAATAAAATGATTATTATTTTTAAGATCGGCTGTACATGAAAATCGGTCTTAAATATTAAAACTTTAAGACCGGTTATTATTTAATAACCCGTCTTGAAAAGTTTGTATCTTTAAGACCTGTTATTTATTAACAACCGGTCTTAAATATTAATTTTAAGACCGGTTTCTAATTACAACCGGTCTTAAATATTAATTTTAAGACCGGTTGTTAATTACAACCGGTCTTAAAACTGACATGGATTTCAAAAGGTACCTAATTTTAACTCTAAAATTAGAGACTCAAGCACATCAGCAAAACCCCTCATCGGTTCGCAGCAGCTCCTCCTTTCCCCTTCTCTCCTTCATCCTGAACTTCGTCGCCGTCAATGAAGATTTACAGTTGAATACATTGCCGGAAGGCTATAGTCGTTTGTTCCCTTTGATTGGTTTCGTTCTCAACCTCGTTTTTATTGTCAGGTTTGTGTTTCAATTGCCAGGCGTTCAATTAAATTAATGGTTTCATTTTTGGGTATTTCATTGAAATTGTGAGATGACTTGGCCTCCATTTTCTTTGTTCGATTCTTGTAGCAAGTCGTCAACCCACTTTTCAAAAGCGTCCATTGCCTCTTAAGAGAGACCTTACTCGATTCATAAAGTGGTCAAAGACTGTTTAAATCCAGAGGAAGAAGATGATCATCAAGTAAAGGTTGAAGGTACCGTTAATTATTCTGAAGGATTTTACATAATACATGTATGTCTGAGGTTAATGTCCTTATATATGCTTCTGTGGACTTGGGTTTATTTTGGTTGTGTATGAGAAGGGTTCAATGTTGTAAGTTATAGTTTGATATGATATTCTAATTGTAATCCCTAAATTCCCAAATTAGTATTAGTAGGTTAGTTAGTTGAGGAGAAATCACTATTAGTTGAGAGTGGTGTAGCTACTTTAGAGTACCATTAGCCAAGAGCAACCTTAATTGATCTCCTTAGCTAATTGATTAGGGATTTAAATAGATAATTAGGAATTGCATAGAATTGTAGATAATTACAGATCTTCCATTAATGAATAAGGCAGCAATACTGATTACGGCCCTTCTATATAAGATCCATTGTTCCCCATTATTTGTCGTTGTTGACTGATCATAATAAGAGAGTATTATTCAGCAGCCACGTGTGTCTCTCTTCTTCTTTCTCAGAATCTTGTTCTTCTCCTCTGTTCCTTCTCTGTTAGTTTTGTCTCTCTTTTACCCTTTTTCCCTTCGGTTTTGGTCAATTATTCCAGAATCTTAACACAGTTCCTTGGACTTTTATGTATTTCATATAATGTAAAATTTCTTTACTGTTTAGATAGTATGTTCTTAATTTCTCTACCAAGGAGAATCACCTAGAAAAATACAATGGTAAGTTAGATTCAGTACTTGTCATGATTTTTATCTCAACTGTAGACCATGTGTATTGTACTTTACTGCACTTCTTTCTAGATTCATAGTGCTAATATTGCTTGATATGAATTTTGGTGTTGCTTATGAATCTGCCTCCTAATGCATTGAGGACTGTCCTTAAACCATCACTAGCTATCCTTAAATAGTGTCCTTAAAGAGTTTTTAGACAATGAGTCGTTCTAGTGAGGGTACTCCCAATCCAACTAATCCAAATCAAAGCGAGCCTAGCAATGCTCCTAGCCAGGAACACAGTGAGCCAAGTAACCGGCCAAGATGAAGGGGTAGGAGAGCCACCCGATTGAGAGACATTCCTCTCAATCGGAATACCGGGAAAAAGATTCCAATTGAGTTTGATAGTTATTGGAAACCAATCGGGCCTAATGCTCAACGGTATAGAAATTTTGTCGGCCTCCTAACACGCAACAAGCCTAGCATCTTGATGGAGCAGTGGAGAAATGTGGATAAAGGTGTGAAGCGACATATTTGGGAAACTATCTAGCTCACTTACGACATTCCTGAGAGTGAAGTCTTGTATGACAAGACAATGACATATTGTGATGAACACTAGAGGAAGTTTAAGACAAGTCTAGCCAACAATTATATGCATATCGAGGTGGAAGAAGGTCAACCTCTTCCTAATCCATGCCATCAGTATTCTTTTATTGACGAACAAACTTGGCAAGAATTTAGACGGCTTCAGACTACTCCAAAAGCATTGGTGAGTTGACTTATTTTGTATTTGATTTTCTTATGAATTATGAATTGTCTTTATTGATTTATAATGACTTAATTTTGATTTCTTATTCGCAGGAAAAAGGAAAAAGGCCCAAGAGAGTGGTAGAAAGAATAATTGCCCCCATATAATATCTTATGGGGGGTATGCGAAGGCTGAAAAAGACTTGTTAGTGGCCAAACGGAAGAGATTGGAAGAAGCATCTCAATCTGATCCTTCTGTTCTTCTTTCTCCACCATCTCCGATACGTCGTGAAGAGAAGTGGTTGTTCGCTCACCAAATGAGGAGCGAGTCTTATACGAGTGAACAATCTCGTATATTCAGTGAGAAAATTGTAAGTATTGTTGTTGACTTGTTGTTATTAATTATTTAGTAAACAAATTTCATTACTAACATTTGTCATCTGTGTCTTATAGGAGGAGCTTCAAAAAAAACAAGCCGAGGGATTGTTTAGGTCGGATGGGAGGAATAACATCCTGACCGTAGCTACAAGAAAACCTGAGCATCCCGGCCATGTCAAGGGGATTGGAGGAGGGGTAGGCATGAGGGATTACTTTGGAGCACCCCCACGCCATTCCTCAAGTAGTATGGTGACTAGGGAGGAAATGGAGCATATATTGGCCATTATGAGGGCGGAAGCTAGGGCCGAGGCAGAAGAATCATTTGATGCATCATTTGAAAAAAGGTTTAGTAAGATAAAGGAGGAATGGATGATCATGACGAGCACAAAACAAGCAGATACCAGTGCTCCCCAAGCTCATTCCCTAAACCCTAAACAGAGCATTAAAGAGAGTTGCATTGGTCAGTCATCAGAGGGCCCTGGAAAAGAAATTGGTGAGCGTTGTGACTTGTTTGTGGAGGATCCTCTGATATGATTGGTTGCATGGGGGAGCGTGCACAACTTGGGATCAACTGTACACTACTAAGAAATAAAGGATGATCAAGTCAGAGTGGTAGTTGAAGAGGTGATCGTTGCAGATGCACCTCTCCCTATCCCTGTTGATGACTTCAAGGTTGTGGGCGATGTCATCAACTCTTTCATCTTGTGGCCAAAGAACCTTATTTCTGATCGAGATGAGGAATCCCCACCACCTCCACCTCCACCTCCCTCCACTCAAAATGTTTCACAGTCTCCATTGAATGTCATGCAGCAAGTGATTCTGATGGCATATGATACTTCTTTTGTAACAAGAGATTGGGCTACTGAGTCAGCTGTTGGCAAGTCAGGGGCGTAATGCTATCTTGAGAGGGATGATTTAATGTCCCTAGTAGCTCCTCTACAACAACTTACGATTTCAATTGTCCAGCTCTTTTTGATGTAAGTATCTTCTCAAATTGGAACTTAATATTTTATAAATTACATCGTTAAACTTTTGATTTAATGTCCCTGCTTGAATTATTATAGGTGCATGTATCGTAGGTTGGTTGACTCTAGCAAAACCAATAAATTTGGACTCCTATGCCCAGTTCAACTCTACAACAAAGGGATCACTGCTTCTATCAGACACACATACTTATCGCACAGGCTTAGTGAAACCTCAATTGAGTGTTTCTTGGCTCCATATTTGCATGGGTAAGAAACAAATTTATATTTCATAATATACATAATGTTTTATATTTGCTTAAAAGTCTTCCTTTTTTGCAGTGATCATTGGCAATTGGCTATTTTGTGCAAGAAGAGTTATTCTGTCATCCTCTTATGCTCCCTCCGCCTCAGCAAGCCAATTAGTGAATTGAAGAAGAGCTTGAACGCGTAAGTTTTCTTGCATTATTAATTTCCTTTCGTGTGCAAAATTTATGGATTTTGTGTAAAATAAGTAATCTTTGAGATTTTGATATATAGGGCATGTAGACATTCTAACACGCTGCTTGTGGTAGGCCTATGTGTGAGGTAAAAGACCCTACATGGATCTTGCCAAATTTTAGTTACATATTGGTTTGCTTTAAGAATGTATTCAATAATAAGCCATGCTTTAATTTTATACTTGTTTTAATGATATCATATTATTTTTCAGACCCATAGGCAACCACCGGGGTCCAACTTGTGTGAGTTGTATATTCTGAGGCACATGTATAATATTATTACCCTAGGCATGACAGAACTTACTGAAGAGGTAAATGTATATATATTTCAAAAATTTTGTATTACTTTTATTTTTTTTAAAAGTGAAGTTAATGTTTTGCCTGACTTTAATGTTTCAGATGTTTGAACTTGCTAACCCCTTTCCAGAAGAAGATGTTTAGCATATTCGCAATTGTTGTGCTGAATTCATTTATGAACTTTTACAACAGTGAGTTCTTGTAAAACTGAGGAATTTTTTTGTATATATTGATGAATTGATATGTTGGTTGGTTGTAAATATTGTTGGTTGCATGATTTGACATGTTTGTTGGTTTTAACATGGTTTTTGTATATTTTGATGAATTGACTTGTTGGTTGCATGATATGACATGGTTGAATTCATCTATGCATATATATATATGATGGTTTTAAACAAAACATTATACATGAGGATATATGACATGTTACAAGTTCCCAATTCAATGAGAAGATTAAAGCAAAAGGAAATAGTAAGTGGAAGGTTAAAGCAAAAGGATATTATAAGTGGAAGTAAACTGAACACCATATGACACTTAATAAGTATGGCATTGGAGGTAGCAATTCAAGGATGCGTTCTGGTAACTAACCTAATCACAAACAATTAAAAAAAATATATATATATATAACACTTTTAAGACCGATTATAATTATAACCGCTCTTAAAATTTATTTTAAGACCGGTTACTAATATAACCGGTCTTAAAATTAAATTTTTAAGACCGGTTTTATGTACAACCGGTCTTAAATAAAAATTTTAAGACCGGTTGTACATAAAACCGATCTTAAAAATTTTAAGACCGGTTATATTATTAACCGGTCTTAAAATAACTTTTAAGATCGGTTATAATTATAACCGGTCTTAAAAATGTTATGTAAATCGCCCTTACAAAATAGGTCTTTTAAGACCGGTGCTTATGAAAATCGGTCTTAAAATTGTTACTTTTAGACCGGTTATTAATACAACATGTCTTAAAAGTGAGACTTTGAAAACTGGTTACCAAACCAGTCTTAAAAGTGACATACTTTTAAGGCTGGCTGTATCAAGACTGGATCTAAAACCGGTCTAAAAAATCAATTTTAACCAGTCTAAAAAGCCCTTTTTCCACTAATGAGATGCCATCAATGTTGTTGAACCAGGACCGGACCCGCCGGTCCGGCTTGGAAATTGGTGAACCAACCAGTAGATCAGTCCGGTTCCCGGTCTGGTCCGGGTTCCTATTTTAAATTTTTCTTTTAAATTTTCTTTAGAATTTCATATTTATAAGTCTAAAATTTTCAATTTCTCACCAGTTTGGCCTCGATCTGACCCAATACCTCAACTGGTTCAGTACCCGGCCCGGGTTTTAATATCTTGGATGTCATAAAAATACATACAGGTTAGGGGCCTCTAATTAATGTGCTGTCTAATATCCCTTAAAATTTGTCAACTTCCCTAGATGTTTTGTGCTTTTTTAATGAAAAAGCGAAGTTTTGTTCTTTGTTTTTTTTATCCTTTGATTACACGGTATTCATTTAAAACAGAATCAAGTCTAGCCTATAAATCAGAGAGAATGCGAGGATGAAGATAACATAGAGACTCACAAAGTTAGAGCGAACCCAATATTTGAACTCTTTCCGATTTGTCGGTATCTGAAGCCTACAAGGAAAACCCAAATGAATAATTTTGCAATAGAAATCTATCATCTTGAATATCCTTAATTAGAATGTAAGCCAATGCGAAGTATACGACAGAAGGTAGCCTAAATGCAACAATAATATATCAAACTAAGTAGCTAGCATTGGGATAGAAAATGCAAATTGGTTAAGAAAGCAAGAGAGAGAATGGAACTAACCAAGCAATGCAAGAAGAGCGTGTGAAGGGAGTTTGGTTTCTAACAAGGAGTGTAATATTTAATTGAATTAGGGATGCTTGTGTGGGTCACTCTTGTTGCCTATGATTGACCTGTGGCTTCCACAAAAGTGACGTGATTTGTGGCATCTTGGCTCCAGCTCTACCTCTTTGGAGCCTGTTTGGCAAAGCGTTTGGAGGCAAAAACGCGCAGTAGGAGATTCGACCATGATTTTGACCGTTTGGGAAGGCGACTGCGGCCACTAAGCTTCTTCTACCAACGTGGCTTTTGGAAGAAGCCCCATTGCCTTGCTTTTTTCTCCTATGGTGAGCACGGTAGCACCATGCAGGTGGGCCACCCTCCTTCTCGCTGCTGATCCTCTGCGCTCAGGTAGGTGTTTGAAGCTCTGGGTGAGCCGTCAGTGTCTAGCACAGCTCCGCCACAAATCAGATTGGGAGGAGATGAAGGATAACTGAAGGGATAAAATGATGACTGGTGGAGGTAGAAGACTGAAAGTGGAGATGGATGAAAGAAGCTCGGCTGTTTCCGGCGCTTTGCAACTCAACCTCTGAGTGAAGAAGCCTAGGTTGTCTGCTTTTCCTTTCCTTGCCTGTGCGGTGAGCTACTTCACGAAGAGGGTTGAAACAGAGCAGGCACAACTTGCGTCTTCATCTCTGCTCTGTTTTCATTTCAGGGCTCTGTTTGAAGGAAGAAGATGAAGCTTTGGTCAAATTAGGAGTTGACCAGGGACTTATTCGCAAACTTCAAAAGTTCTCAAGAAGGGATTCAAGTGCCAATTGTTGAAATATTTGTAGGTTGAACTGTAATTTATGAAACATTTGGGTACTTTTCTGTGATTTCCCTGGATCCTTTTCTTCATTCATTTGTAGTTTCCATAAATTATAGGGGTATTTTTTGTAATTTTCTCTAGTCCTCAAAATATTAATTTTGACCCTTCAAAATCTCCAATTTCTTATTAAGAACCTACAATGCAAGATTAAATACAAGGTAGCATCAAAAGTTCAATAGTTCATTTGTATAAATAATTAACAAATTTTGATTGTTTTGCCCCTGATTACAATTAACTCAATACGAATGTCTCTAACTCAAATTAGTGTATAATCATGTAATAATGTCTCAAAAAATGCATTAATCTGACTTTTTGTATTTTATCAAATTTTAATTTTAATTTTTCACTGATTATCACAATATAAACAAATAATATATATATATATATATATATATATATATATATATATATATATATATATATATATATGATTCATACCTTTTTCAATCATTTCCCATTTAAACGGGTTTTTTAAAATCTAATCCAAACAAGTTCAAGATTAGAAAAAAAAGTCATTTCTGCTACCGCTAATCCAAACACAAATCACATTTACATTTTCACTTTTAATCCTACCTTACTTTTCCAAAAGTCGAATGGAAAAAAAAGTCACTTCTCCACCGCTAATCCAAACGGGCACTTAGTCTTTACCTTCGCCTCCTCTATTAATTAAACTACTAATTAATAGCAAGATTTTCTTAAATAAAAATAAAACAAAAATATGCTTGCGTTCATATAAAATAGATAAATAAAATAGGTTCGTGAAAAATTACGTTGCCAGTTATTTGTGATAGTATCTCAGTACATAAAAACTTTCGTCATGCCTCACAGAATCTAATAATCTTGTGATAATATATATGAGACCCAAGCACATGTGTATAATAGATTGATGAAAGAGTGTCCTAGTCCTCGAAAGTGTATCTTTTATGTTTTGATTTATAGGTTTCATGTTAAGTTCTTTAATTTTGTAATATATTTTATTATTGTTCTAATATTAATAATCTAACACTGTTAGTTTATTTAATAAAAATTTCGATTCTGTAAATTTAAAGGGGATAACACATTGCCAAATGATAATATAATGATTTTAATTTTTTAAAAAATAAATAATATGACTGACAAAAAAATCAGTATCGGAGACTAATAATAGTAAGCTTTAATAACTAATTAAAGAGAAGCTTTATAAAATTAAAAGGTCAAACCAAAATTTAATAGTGTTTGAAGACCAAACCAAGGTATTAGAGATTGAGTTTTTTAGGACTATGGCAAGGGGATGACAAATCGTGAAAATCAAGGATTGAGTTCTGACTCTGGGTGACGCCCCCAGACTCCATCATCAATTTGGATGGATCAACATCTAACTGTGGTTCAATGCCAGATCGTTCTTCTTAGATGTTATCTTGAATGAATCGTATACATGGCTATGGAAAGTTTTTGGCTTTATTATGTTCTTATTTGCAGGCAGTCCGACTCAAGCAAACCAGTGATATTAGGAAAACACGATGTTTAGAATTGCAATTATTGTGTTAGAACAAAAATGTTAGATAATAACAGAAGAAAGCAGTAACCTCAGCTAGCCTCGGGTACATATGATAAAGATGACAGAGAGACTAAGTAAAGCCGCCGGAGCAATTGATGAATCCAATATCTGAACTCTCTCTGAGGTCGCAATGTGAAGCCTGTAAGCAAAACCCAGATGGATGAATAATTTTGCAATGGAAATCTATGAACTTGAATATCCTAAATACACCAACACATCAAATCAAGTAGCTAGCCTTGAGATAGAAAATTAAATAAGGGTTAGAAAACATACAAGAGAACAAATGGAAATGGAAATAATTAACAAGGCGATGAAAGGAGGAGCAAAGGAAGCAGCCCAGTTGTGTTGAAACTGTGTTGGGGAGGAGAAGCAAAAGCTTGGCCTGTGCTGCTTTGTGCAAAGACTGAATAAAGCCTTCAGGTTGCTTTCATTTTAATTTATTATCGTGGTCACCTATAATTACGATAAGTCACTGTTGGTCTGTGATTCGTACTAATTCAGAGGCTGGGCTAATAATTATGTCCTTTGGTGGCTTGCTTTCCATTAAGGAGTGTAGTATGTGTTGAATTATGAATGGTTGTGTGGGTCCTCTCTGTCAGTCATGGACGTTTAGGTTTGCCGCTTCCACAAAGTAAAGTCATGGGTATATGGCACCCAACGCTCCCTTATGTCCTGTACTTGTTTCCATTATAATTTTCAAAATTTAGTTGGGGATCTCATTGCTTGACTTGAGTGCTAATTGGGATAAACTTAAGACATATATTCCGCAGGAACACAATTCAAAATGTCATTTGAATTAAAAAATCTTAACATATCTACTGAATTAGTAAAACATAACTAAGTAATTTGATAAGAATGTGAGATTTTAAAGTTGGGTATTAACAATTTAAATATATAAATTAGCAATTTAGGTATAGAAATTAACAAGGGAAAATTGTGAAAAAATCCCTCATTGGCAACTTATTTGTCAAATGGGACCTTCGCGTGTAGATTATTTTCCACGTGTGCAGAATATCTTTCCTGGTGTGTAGATAATCTTCCCTGTGTGCAAAATTCTTTCCTATACGTGTGCAAAAATTTTCCCTACGTGTGCAGAAATCTTCCCTCCGTGTGCAGATATCTTCCCTCCATGTGCAAGATATCTTCTCAGATCCCATTTAGCAAATAAGTTGTCCATGAGGTCTTTTTTAGCAATTCTCCTAATTAACCACTTGAGTTCTCCAAATTATCACTGTGCATATCCAAGTTGATAATAGTTAGTCTTAAATTGTCATTACCGATTCAATACCCAAATTTTGAAGTTTCATATTCTTACCAAATTACCTATTTGTCCTTTTTGCTAATTTATTAGACATTTTGAGATTTTTTTTAATTCAAATGATATTTTTCTATCATTTTCCTTATTCTTAACTTTTTAAATTCATAATACCAATAGTTTCTTGGGAGAAAGACAAAAAAATTTGTTGAAATTGTAAGATTTCAAATCAGGTATTTTTTAAAAAATGAGTTGTGAATTGTTTATCAAGTTTCATCATTCCCTTATTAAATCTTTGTAACAAATCTAATTTGAGATTTTGTAATTTCAAATTTTTTTATGTATATTTTCTTAGTTTCTTTTAATTAAAATTCAAAAAATAAAAAACAATTAGAAAGAGACGAAGAACATAGGAGGACGGGACCAATAGGATTGAACCAGCACGGTGATCTTCTAATTAAACTGTGTTACACTTTCAGACAAAGCCATCCAAATGGATCAACAGGTCAAGTTTTGGACCTAATTAGATTACAATTATATTAACTAAAACCTCAATTTATAGAATCCAATAACTAATTATAATTTTAAGTAATAAGATAATATCTTAATCATTATTTAACATCAATATCTATAAAATATGGTTTTATATTAGGTCCCCACCCACCCGGGAGAAGACACCGGGTTTTCCCTCTATTCCCTTTGCAATTTGTACCTCCGAGTACGGATTTATCCCTTCATTTCTACTAAAACAAATAAAGCTAAAATCTTCTTTGATCTTTAGTTCGTTAATGACATGTAGCCCCTGAATATTTTAGTGTTTAAATTTAATGTTTTTGGCATTAAACCTCGTGCTATTAATTTCATAATTAAGTTACTCATGAAAATTGTCACATCAAATTAATGAATATGACATAGTATTCTATAGTTAGGAAAAAATGAAATTTTATTATTAAAAAGAATTTAAATTTTGAAATGTTACAAAGTTATATGCAATTATCGTCGTATTAGGGGGATTTGGTATGCAATATAAACACACAGTCTACATTTAAATTGGAATCAAAATCAAATCTAGGAGAGGAAAGAAAATAAATGACATCCTTTTAAGGCTAATAATTGTGGGATTTCCACATTTCTGTGAATATGTTCTCATTTTTATTACAAAAATTGCTATTATTTTGTTGTAATTTTTTTATAACACTCTTTTAATGAAATTTTTATAACACTTTTTACTCACAATAAAAGCACAACTCTATAATCAAATAAGAAATATTTTTAAAACACATGGTATTACAACCGTCAAATATTTTAGAAATACTTCATTATCATAATAGAAAAACTCCCGAGTAAAATATAGAAAAACCTAGTGACCCATTTAAATCAGTAGGCTTGATATTTTGATGGTTAGGGTGTAAGTATTGTCAAACTTATAGTACCCAATATCTTACAGTTAAGAACGATCAAATTTTTGTTCAAAGAATATGTTATGAGTCCTTATTTGACCGTTTGTAACAGTTAAGTATAGGCAAAAACTAGCTTATACGGCTAATAATTAGTGGGATTTCCTCATTTCTGTGAATATGGGTTGTTTTATTATCTTATTATTATTTGCTACAGGCAGTCCTTTAGACTCAAGCATGCAAAAACAAGTAATACACTTGACGAGAAAAATAAGTTTTTTAGTGCTGATATTATTGCGTTAAAATAAAATTTTTACATATTAACTTATGAGTTGAAACTTTGAAACATATTCAACATTAAGAAAAAAAAAGAAAATAACAGAAGAAAGCACTAACCTCGGCCTCAAGTGTATAGTATTTAAGATAAAGTTGACAGAGAGACTCTCATAGTTGGAGAAATTGATGAATCCAATACGTGAAATCTCTAAGATGTCGCAATCGTATGCCTGTAAGCAAAACCCATATGAATATATAATTTTGCAATAGAAATCTGAAGTATCTGACGGCAGCTAAGCCTAAATGCAGGAATATAATTATATATATTATATATATATATCAAACTAAGTAAGTAGCCTAGATATAGAGAATTCCAAAGGGTTAGAAAACAAGAGAACAAGAGGAACCAACCAAGCGTTGGAAGGTGAAGGAGCAAAGGAAGGGCTGTGTTATGAAGAATATAAGAAAACTTGGTCTGTGTTGTGGCAAGAATGGATAAGCCTTCAGGTTTCTTTGTTTTTTATTTTGGGGTCATCAGCCAATAAGTGCGATCAATGTTTGGACTTTGATTCGTAAATTACCACGGCTAACATCTACTTCACCAATAATTTAATAATTTGAATTGATTAAGAAATTAAGTTGAGTATCTTATTTGTTAAAAATGCATGTTGGTTCTCATAAAATACCCTTTTAAATAATTTGTATTGAAATTATCTCTTAATACAAATATCTTAACGTGTGCAATTAATAGGAAAAACTAGCCATTTTCGTTAAATTTGCCCAAACGTCAAACATAAAATTGAAGGATAACAAGTGGGTTCTACAATAAAATAAGAGACAGCCATTTGGATCAATTTAATGAAATTGTTAAAATTATTCTGTTTTTTAATGATTGTGATGACTTTTGCACACTTCAAAACACAATTGTGTCATACGCTCATGTTAAAAAAACGTTGTTGTTAAAGTTACAACTTAACCTTAAAAAAATAATAAATGTAAGGAATAAAATGAGTTAAGAACTTAAATGAATAAATTCACCTCCCAACAGTTAATACGGTAGTCACTTGCTTGTGGTGGTTGGCTTCCGATCAGCAATTAGTGTACTGTATTGAATTATGGATGGTTGAGTGGGCCCTTCTTGCTAGTGAAGCTTTGATTTGTCGCTTCCACAAAGTAAAGTCATATACGGCAAAGCCATCCAGTTCTACCTCTTGTATTGGTCTTGTCCCCATTCTTAAAAATCTGAGAATGATTTGGGGTTGAGTGGGCCCTTCTTGTGTGCCCTTGAAGATTTGATTTGTCACTTACACAAAGTAAAGTCATATGCGGCAATGCCATCCAGCGCTACCTCCTATATTTGTCTTGTCCCCACTCTTAAAAATCCGAGAATGACTTGTCGTTGAGTGGGCCCTTCTTGTGTGCCCTTGGCCTTTAGGGCTTGTTCGGTTCAAAGGGAGGGGATGGAAGGAGAGGGGCTCATTTTTCATCCCCTCCAAAATTGCTCAATTTCAAGGGAACAAAAATAAGGGGATGGAAAGGATTTGGAGCCCTTTTTGTGGGCCCTCCTCCAATTTTTCATACCAAACAAGAGGAGGGGCTCATTTTTCATCCCCTCCCCTCCAACCAAACAAGCCCTTAAGCTTTGATTTGTTGCTTCTACAAAGTAAAGTCATATACGGCAATGCCATCCAGCATTGCCTTCTGTATTTGTCTTGTCCCCACTCTTAAAAATCTGAGAATGATTTGGGGTTGAGTGTGTAATGCCCCAATTTTTGATTAAGGGCTAATGAGGATTTTTGTGAATATTTATGAATTAAATCGGAATTAATATGTGTTTTGTGGCAATTTTATCTAATATGTCATAATTAGTAAAAATTGAAAGAATGAAATTATTGGGCAGTTAGTTGGTGATTAATGGGAAAAATTAAGTACTAACTAGGAGAAAAATGAGAAGTGTGATTAAATGGCTAATGGGGGGATTAGAGAAGCTAATTGGGTGTTTACTTTATGGGAACCAATGAAGGATTGACACTTGGCAAGAAGAGAGGGTGAGAGAAAAGCTTGAAAAGTCAAATTGCATTTGAAAATAATATTTTCTCTCTCTTCTTCCCTTGTTTTCGGCTGAGTATGGAGGGAGTAGGAAAATCATCATTTCCATCTTCTTCACACTCCATTTCTCTCTCTTCTCATCCCCATTTTTGGCACCATTGTTGAGTAGGTGAGAGAAAGAAAGAGCTTGTGATTTGGGTAAGCAAATGACTTCCATTGCTCAAACTCACTTCATTAAAGTTGTTCCTTGAGTAATGAGCTTCATTTTGATGTGTTTCGTTGCCCATTGGTGTTGATTTGTGGCCACAAGGAATTGTGGAGGTTGGAGAATCAAGAAATGTCTTTGAAAAAGTTGATAAGGTAAGTAAAACCAATCTTTCTATCTATATTTTATGCCAAATGGTTTAGTTTGGAATTTCTGGGATTTTGGCTTGATTTTTGACAATGAGGATCATGGTGTTTATGGTATGTTTTGGTCATGGAAATGGTACCTTGTGGTGAGTTTGAGATAGATAGATTGATTTGGGATTGAAATGGTATGTTTAGTGATTTTGAGTAATTGGTGGTTAATGTTGCACAAAACAAAAGCATGATAATAGAGTAGGAATTTGGTAATTCTGATGTTTCCATTGGATTTCTTGAGTGTTTTTGTGTGGTAGTAGTCTTGGGTGAGAGTTTGGGACCATTAGAATCACTTGGGCAAATGTTGGGAAGTGCCATTAGTTTTGTTGTGTTTCTGGTTTCTTATAAGCATCACTCAAGTGGTCAGGGGTCCACTCGAGTGCGGGATGAATATCACTCGAGTGGTGATGGGTTCCACTCGAGTGCGGTAGTGCAATTTTCCTTTTCGCTCTCTGTGTTTCTGTTGCACTTCCATGGATAAAAGCAAGAGTGTACCTTAATACTTGCGAGTGTTAAGCTGTCACTCGAGTGCTTTGTGTTCCACTCGAGTGCTCCTGATCCTTGTAAACTCTTGTGCTCTCGGTTCCTCACTTTTTGTGCTTCACTTCCTGGTACTCGAGTGAGCATTTGGCTGTCACTCGAGTGTGGCTTTCTGGACTCGAGTGTTGAGTCTTCTAACAGTTCTTGTGCTCTCGAGTATACACTCGCTGTCCTTTACTCTCTAGTACTCGAGTGTAAACCGTACCATTACTCGAGTGAGGTCTTCTTCACTCGAGTGTAACAGTGAGAAATTTTGTTCTTATGTTTCCAAAAGGGGATCTTTAGGATAGTTCTTCCAACCCTTTAGAGCTATTGACAGAGTTATTCATGGGTACTAAAAGAGCATAAATGATAACCAATATAAGTGATATGAAGTTATTTAAGTATTGGAATAGAGTTTAACACTTCGTCCCTAATTGTGCATTATAGGATTTGACATTTGCCCTACTCGGGAGAGACTGGTGCCAGAGCACGCCCGGAAGGACCAAGGTAGTGACTTTTCTCTCATGTTGTGTATGATGCTTGGTATACATGACTCATCATTGTTTGTTGTGAAAATCTTTGCTATGAGGCCATTGTGTGTTATCTCCCGTAGTGCATTACAGCGTGAGCAGTTCAACGTGAGCATTCATAGAGGGTTATGGTTATCACACCTACACCTGTCGTTGTATCTGCCGTTGTAATTACCAGGGGTGCGTTATGGAATCGTGGATTCCTGTTTGAGTATCTAGCTAATGTGGCTGTGTGTGTAGATGAAATATTTTATATGGATCCCAGCTGTGGTGATATATGTGATATGATCATGTGATTGTGCAATACAGCGTAAGAAAACGTAAGGGTGACATGAGTCATACCTGCCCTTGCCGCTCTAATTGCTGTTGTAGTTGCCATGTGTTGTGTGATGATTTGCTTTCATGCTTTGTTGTTGTGCATACTATGAGTGATTTGACACTACGGGGATTCCTTAAAATCTAACTCTCCTAAAACAAATTTTAGACAGGGCCGAAAGATCAAAAGGAAAGCGGAAGATGAAGAACGGGTAGAGCTCCGGATTGGGAGTTTTATTTTGGTTATTTGGTTATCATGTATAAATCATTTGGATAGTTTTGTGTAATCCCCGAGTAAAGGGAAAAAGATTATAGGCATTATGACTTATAGAACCCTTTATTGATTAATGGAACCCAAGTGTGTTAGGAATTTACTTTGTACTCTGATATTTATGAATGAAATCGTACTGTACAGGCCATTGATATATTGAAATGTGAATATGAGATCATAGTTGAACAGGTTTTAGAAAAGTTTTTGTAAACCCTGATTTTGGGAATATTTACTTTTATTAAGTCCCAAATCGCATTATGGTCTCTAATTCCACATAATCCCGTTTTTACGAACTAATCTCGGCCTATGGTTGTAAGGGGGTTACAGAGTGTGCCCTTCTTGTGTGCCTTTGAAGCTTTGATTTGTCGCTTCCACAAAGTAAAGTCATATGCGGCAATGCCATCCAGTGCTACCTCCTGTATTTGTCTTGACCCCACTCTTAAAAATCCGAGAATGATTTGTCGTTGAGTGGGCCCTTCTTGTGTGCCCTTAGCCTTTAAGCTTTGATGTGTTGCTTCCACAAAGTAAAATCATATATAGTAATGCCATCTCCTATATTTGTCTTGTCCTCACTCTTAAAAATCTAAGAATGATTTGGGCTTGAGTGGGCCCTTCTTTTGTGCCCTTGAAGCTTTGATTTGTCACTTTTACAAAGTAAAGTCATATTCGGCAATGCCATCTAGCGCTACCTCCTGTATTTGTCTTGTCCCCACTCCTAAAAGTCTGAGAATAACTTGTCGTTGAGTGGGACCTTCTTGTGTGCCCTTGGCCTTAAGCTTTGATTTGTCGCTTCCACAAAGTAAAGTCATATATGGGATGCCATCCAACGCTACCTCCTGTGTTTGTCCAATCCCCAATCTGAGGAGATAAAAATTTAGAAGGACCAATAGGATTAAATCAAACACAGGGTTCTATCTTGTAAACCCTATCTCTAGAATTTAGACAAAATCAAACATCCAAAAGCCCTAATGGGAAATGATATATCCCAATTTTATCATAATATTTAATATCGTATTTAGGGATTTTATCATTAATTTTGGGCCAAATAGCATTTATTATGATTACATTGAATTAAAGGTGATTATGTGAAAATAAATCTTAAAAGGATATATTTGTTATAATTTTGTGATTGCTCTTTAAAATTTGAATTTTAAATGAAGATATTACAAGATATTGATTTGAATTGTAGGTTACATTAGAAAAGTAGGAGCTGAAGGACCAAAAATTAAAGATTTTCAAGGACTGAAACAGAAATAAAATTTTGTGTGTCAGTTTGGTCCAAAATTGCAAAAATGCCAGTTTGGTCCAAAATATTGCAAAACACCGCTGGAACTGATTCTTTTGGCAGCTGATTCATGGGAGATCTGATTTGAATATATTCCCATAAGGATTCTGCCGCAAATAGAGGGATTTTAATGAGATTTCAGATTGAAGGAAAATAATAAATGAATAAAAAAAAATTGAGAGCCTTGAAAAAGAAAAGCATCGGCACTTTTTAAAGGGACCTGGAAAAAGAAAAGGACGAGACACACGCACGCAGCCACAAACGCGAGAGAGGGAGAGAAGAGACAACCATCACCAAACTTCACCAACACCCCATTCAACCACCATCACTTTCATCTTCTTCTCTTTCCATTATCTCATCTCTCATGGGTTTCTTGAGGCCTAATAGAGTTGTGGCTATGATAAACTCTATGAGAGGCTAAATTCCTTCTTGCTTCTTGGAGGTCAAAGATTGGTTTGAGCTCCAGAGATACATTCAGGGGAGTTATTTGTTTTAATCTTTTTGATTTAGCTATGTGACGGATTTGTTAAGTTAGGATTTCATGTTATGTGGTTAATTTACCGAGATTGCGAGTTGTTTATTTTAGTTTGGATTGAACAATTGTGATTTGGATTGGATTGTGTGGTTTGAGATTTATATTTATATATTCCCTTTTCAGTTTAATGTGGTTGTGTTATTCTTTCATAGTTTGAATGAGTATTATGATTACTTTGATCTTATTTGAATATCTCATTTTAGTGTTCATTGTCTAGAGGAACAAGTTGCATAAATCCAATCCTAAATTATACACTAGGTGGTATTGAAAAGTGTATTAAGAAGTAATTATCTAGCTAGAGTTCTAGGGGTAATCACTAATTAATGTTACTAGACTTAGCGAGTTGCTAAGATTTGATTTTTGATTTAGTGAGTAGTTTAACCCCCAAATTATTTTGAGCAAGGATAACCTATATTCCATTTTTTCAAGAAGCATTCATCATCCATTTGCTTAAATCAAATTTCATTAATTATCTCAACAACTTCTCAAAAAAAAAAAAAAGAAAACCCAAGAAAATAGTAGTCTGGTTATTTTCCATTATAAAAAAAAAAAAAAAAGAAAATTCAATTTCCAACCCATCTTAATGTTTTGTCACTTAGTTTAGATTAGGAATTAAATAAAAGGCTCCTCAAGAGAACACGACATGAGTTGTGCCCTTCACTATATAATTTAGTTTATTTTGATTTAACCTAAGGCGATTAAAGCTTCAAATCAATGGCGCTGTTGCCGTGGAGTCAATTTATTTGACTCCTTGTTTAACTAAGTGTCAATTAAACAAAATTTTTTAACAGGGTTAATCTTTTGTGCGCTTTCTAGTTGTTAGTTATAGTTTCCTGCATTCATTCATCATATAGGTTTTAGTTTGCATTTGCATTACATATCATACATTTTGCACATTGTGATTAAATTTTGTGTGCATGCTGTTAGATATGAATAGTTTTGATGATGTCAAATATAGATGTTAAATATGAGCAAAAAGTTTGTATAATATACTTACCTTCCACATTGACTAACTACCATATTTAATGTTGTATATCTTGTAGATTAGTCATAGACATCATTGTGGGTTGATATTATAATGCCTCATAAATGGAGAATAATCATCAAGAAGAAAATCAAGAGGCAAGGAATTGAAGAAAGAAGAAAGAAAGATGAAGATTGAAGATATTCATCAAGAAGATTGAAGTTGGGTTATGAAGAATGATCATCAAGAGGAAAAACAAGAAGAAAGAAAGAAGAACTTGCAAGATCACATGAGAATATCAAGATTCAAGCTCCTAGAAGTGATACCGGAGGTTTCTATGATCATACGGATGTTGGAATGAGTCAATACGAAGCTAAAATGATGTATACGGAAGCTATGGTACCTTTGGGGATGATTACCCGAGTAATCACTCGAGTAATATGTCATTTTCTGATTTTGGACGTGTTTACTCGAGGCCTTACTCGAGTAATCTGCCGGGTTACTTGAAGATTACCCGAGGCGGAACTTGAAGTAAATGATACTCTGTTTTCGCGCGTCAGAACATAGGTTCGGTATTTTGATGATATCTCTCCAACCACATGTCGGATCGAACTGAAACCGGTGGCATATGAAACTAGACTTCCAACACGAACTTTTGACACCAAGATCACATTCAAAGAAGTTCGGATGAGGGAGATATGATCTGTTGAAGTTGACGCATGAATCACCGTCATATTCCAGGACAGTTTTGGTATTTTGGACATAACTCTCAAAATACATATCGGATTGCGATGAAACCGGTGCCATATGAAAGAAGACTCAGAGAGCTTTCTATGGATATATAATTTGTCACATTTGAAGCTATATCCTAAGAGCTATGACTTCTGGAAGTTGCTGCTCGTGATTTCAGGATTGTCTAAGAACAGTGGATACTCTTTGGATCATAACTTTCTGTACACAACGAGTTTGGAGTTGATTCTTGTTGCATTGGAATGTAGATAATGAGGGCTTTCCGATGATATATAATTTGCCATGTTTCGAGTCAAAATCAAGAATTTACTTGAAGGCACTACTCGAGTAACTGGTTGAAAACAAAAGACTTTACTCGAGTAGGTACTCGAGTAATCAGATAGAAAATTTCCAGTTGCTCTCGGCCTGCAACATTACTCGAGTAGCTACTCTAGTAACCATGTGGAAAACTTCCAGTTGCCATCCGGTTGACAAAGATACTCGAGGAGCTACTCGAGTAACTCTGTTTCTCAAAAATATTGCTCTCGGCGTTTTGTACCACTGCAACAATTTACTCGAGTATGTACTCGAGTAAAGCACTGTGCTAGCAAGTTTTTTAGACGAAAACTTCAAGTCGGTACTGGAGTAAATCACTGTACATGAAGAGTTATTGACGAAAACTTCAAGTCGGTACTGGAGTAAATCACTGTTCATGAAGAGTTTTTGAACGAAAACTTCAAGTCGGTACTGGAGTAAATCACTGTTCATGAAGAGTTTTTGAACGAAAACTTCAAGTCACTACTGGAGTAAATCACTGTTCATGAAGAGTTATTGACGAAAACTTCAAGTCACTACCCGGGTAAGTCAAGTTCAAAAAGTACATTTACTCGAGGTGGTACCCGAGTAACCTGTGAAGAAACTTGATGTTTACTCGAGTACGTACTCGAGTAATGCTTCCCAGAAAAACAGAGCAACGTCCCGAAAATTCTGGAAATCAATGGAATGATCATATAACTCATTCTTATTGCTTCTAATCACTCTAACACTTCATTGTATTAGTGTTTAATGCATTTTTCCAGTAAAACAATGAAGAGATGATGAGAAGAGATAAAAGTTGAGTTTACGGAGCGGAGCGGCCAACGTTTCAACGGCTAGTTTTCAAAATCGAAGAACGGTCAAACAAAGCTGCGTCACTCTAACGGACATGTTGAAATGCTCAAACGGTCATCAATCCTCATCAGCTATAAATAGAAGATCATCCAAAACAGAAGTGTGACTCAGAATATACATCGTCCAAATGCCAACATCCTGACATCAATACTCATCGCACATACTCTCTGTTTCTCTAGCTTCTATATGATTTACCTTTGAGAGAGATATTATTTGTATTGTGCTTCAGTATTCATCTATTCACTTCTGAGAGAGAAGATTGACTGTAATCTTTCATCATCAAAGTTGTATCCTTACGGTGTATAAGGGGGAGCAACTTGGTTGTAATCTTACGGTGCGTAAGGGGGAGTAATCTCAGTACGAGAATTGTAAAGGCTTCACAAGTGCCCGGATCAAACTTGTGAGAGTGTAGTGGTTCTCAAGTACCCAGTTAAACTTGAGGAAGATAGTGGATTGAAAATCTCAGGAGGAGCCTGGGGACTGGACGTAGGTCATCGTGGATTGGGCCGAACCAGGATAAATCACAGTTTGCATATTCTCTTCCCTAAGCTCTTATACTTCCAGCATATATCATTTAAATATCTAACTGTGATTTATGATTCATTACTTTCATATTTATTGCTTCCTCTAAAATGCGAAAAGAATCTCAAAGTTCTTAAGTTTTTATCTTACACCCAATTCACCCCCCCTCTTGGGTGTCAGCCGGTTCTAACATTTGGTATCAGAGCCGGACTCTTGTTTAAAGGACTTAACCGTCTCAAGAGTTTATAATGGCTGATTTTGGGTGTTATATACTTTCTGAAGGTTTTGACTATACAATTCCACCTATTCTGAAAGATATTGATTTTTGGTTTTGGAAAGCTAGAATGATATCTTTTATAAAATGCTTTGATTATGATATGTGGGATGTTTTTACAAATGTCTTTGATTTCAAACCGAGAAAGGATTGGACAGAAAGAGAAAAGAAAATGTTTTCGTTAAACATTAAAGCAATGAAAATTTTGTATAGTGCTCTAACTGAAAATGATTTTGAGAAAATTAGATTTTGCTCTACTGCAAGAGATATTTGGGATACTCTTGATTCAATGTATACTTCTAACAAGTGTGTTGAAGTTGAAAGTGTTGACAGTTCATGTGAGACTACAAGCTATATATCCACGATTCATGAACAAGTGGAAGTTGACAATGAAGAAGGAGAAATCATAGAACACTTCCATGATCTTGTCAACATAGAAGAACAAGAGGAAAATGATTCCCGAAAAGAGCTCGTTATGGACGGACAAGAAAATTCACTCTCTGGAGCTCAACATGAACTTAAGGTAAAAAGTTCCAATTCTTCTTGTGATTTTTGTAAAACTGATTTTCAAAGCTTGCATAAAATTGTTTTTCAACCAATTATTGATTCTAATGAGAAAAGCAAAAAGATTTTCAATCATGCTGGAAATTCATGCGAAAAAAAAGAACTTAGGCAAACTGATTATTTGAAATCATCTTTTCTTGATCAACACAATACTTGCATAGAATCTCATAATACATATCATCATATTATTTGCAATTATTGTGGTAAATCAGGTCATATTTCTCACACATGCTATATTAGAAGAAATTCTAATTTGAGAAATAAATATGCTTGGGTTCCAAAAAGACAAGTAATGTCTAATCCTAACAATCAAGGACCCAAGTATATGTGGGTACCAAAATGTTCTTCTAGTACTTTATGTATGCAGATTGAATATAAGAAGAATGAACATAAGGGTACGGAGATGATGAAGAAGAAACCAAGAGTTTCTCATGCACCAAGAAAGAGGTTCATACCATATATATCGAAAAGAAGAACTCTCGGAGCACCCATTGCTGGAACTGCAAAGTTTAATCACAAAGAAATGCAATGGAGAAAAAGAGTACGTCCTACCTCAAGAATGGACTACCATAGAGTACCTCTCAACTATCTTGAGGAGAACAAGAAAAGGAGGATCTCTCAAGCATCAAGTAAAAGACTCCTGGAGTCTATGTATTTTGAGAGACGATTGCCAACACCCAAAGCAAGATATTCAAAGTATCAACATCCTAGAAAGATGCAGTGGGTAAGCAAAAGCAATCCTCCAAGTATCTAAGGCAAAGGTACACAATGATAAAATCTCCTATACTATTGTCTATTTATTGAGGTTTTATATTTTGGAATCTTAGGAATGGACATTCCAAATGATTTTGAAATTGTGTTTTCACATCCCTTAAAAAGTCATTTAATAGATTTATTTATAAAGGGATTGCAATGCTCAACAGGATAATTCTTTATGCATATATAATGATTTGAAAAGAAAATATTTCTTTTATGCATAAAGACATGTTTAATTCATTATGCGCAATTGCCTCGAATTGATTATATTCTTAGAGCATGAGAATTTTATCTTGATTCCTACAAGCTAACAAGAAATGGATCCAATCAATGTTGGATACCATAAAGAAAAGAATTTTATACAGTTCTGTAGAATAAGAAAAAGCTTCTCAAGACTATGACCACATGAACACAAATTCATATCTTGATGATGCTGAAATTCGGAGTTTGGATTTTGGCGCTGATTGTGCAAAGGAGAGAAATCAATATTATTCCACCAAAATCAAGCAAGCTGTCACAAGGACAAGAGGAATTACGGTGATATCTAATCCTTACTCTATACTGTGATTATATGAATTATTTATTTTGAGTATTGAGTATTTGTCCATTATTGCATTCATTTAGCAATCAATCCTTCATGATTGTTAATTTGTTTATAGATTGCTAAATGAACGATAAGTGAAATTGTGCATAGTTTATCTATCAGTTTATGTTTTGAAGTGCACAATTCAAAAATGTGTTTTGGTTTCATTCCATCATGTGTTATAAAATTGCATACCATTAGCAATCAATCATTTATGGTTTTCAAATTGTTTTTAGATTGCTAAATGGACTTAAAATGAAATTGTGTATTTGAGTTTTGAAATGTACATTTCAAAAATATACTTAGATTCCAATTCATCTTTCAAAAATATACTTAGATTCCAATTCATCTTTCAAAAATATACTTAGATTCCAATTCATCTTTCAAAAATATACGTAGATTCCAATTCATCTTGTTTATAAAAATGCATACACATTATTTGAAAATTACTTATATATTGTTTGCATTTAAATTGGTTTCAAAATTGGAAGTTAATATTTATGTATACTAAAAGTCAGAAATGCTTCAAATCCATCCACTAGAGTTTTCCCCATCATTCACATATTATTTCTTGGTTTTAAACTTATTATTGCTTGAACTCCTCAATCATTATTTTCTAACAAATTAGACCTTATGTCTAACAAGTTATCAATCTATGAGTTTCAAGTATATTTCCCAGAAAAGAATTCAATATGTGAAAGCCTTATGCCTGATGCATAAATCTTTGGTTGGCTATGTTATTCCAAGCATTATGAATGTTTATTAGTGCATTGAATCTTAATACATTAATCATTATAGTGGAATAACTTACTAGGATAATATTCAAGTACTCGAGTCATTTGGACTAATGAGTATGTGCTTCATCACTCATAAATTCTTGTACTCATTTCATTGCTCAAACACATTCACCATTGATAAAATCTATCTTTGAGTAAACGGTATCATGTATTTGAATTCTTGAGTTGAATATTCATATCTTTCAAGACATAACTCTAAGTGTCAAGATAGTCTATGAATCAATAGCAAAGTCATGATACTTGTATATGTCTATCAAGCTAATCCTTTTGGTTATCCATATGACTCTTGCTGTTTGGAAAATTCTCAAACATGTTAAACTCCAATGTCTAACATGTTATCTTAGTTGTTCTCTAAAAAGGAAGCTTTCTGGTATATGTATATTTAAACTGTTGACTTTCACCATTTTTAACATAAACATTGATTATAAATATATTTCAAAGATGAGTTTTGCATATATTCAAAATCTCAATTTTACAATGCATTGTCATGATTTGAAATTAAATATGAGATTTGAATCAATGTGCGTATCTCATGATCATTCTTGAAAAATTTGATTTCATTCATGATTTATCATTTTATAATAGTTGGTCATTATAAATAGATTTTCAACTCTCTTTGATCTGACTTACCTGCCTTGCATGAAAATCTTATCAATGACATATCTTTTAAAGTGTATTTACAAAGTGTCATTGATCTTTGAAATCATCATTCTTGGTATTATTTGTTCGTTACCCTTTATGATTTAATTGCTTGAATTTATTTAATTGGGTAAAATTATATTTTGGTCTTTGTTGATTATTATACTCTTTACTCAAATATCATATGATTCAATTATATAAGAGCATAAGAGTTATAACGTCTAATATTATATGGACCCAAGAGAAAGTTGGGTACCAAAGAGCATTTATTTATACTTTTGCAGGAGTTGATCAAAATGCTCTACTTTTGGATACAAAGATCAAAGGCTAACAGAGAAGGCATGACTAGCAGTGTTGCAATGTGAGCAGAAGCAAAATCTATGGTATCGTTTAAGTGACACCATAAGTAAGTAGCTAGTGATGCAGCCAGAGAAAGGGAAAGAAGAAGAAAATCTCTTAAGTGAACCTAGATGAGATTCATCTCAAAGCAACTCAAGGCCAAGAACAAGTATAGCCAATGTAAAACTTTGTTGCCTACCCACCTTCCTTATCGTTCCAAGGTGATCAAAAGATGTTTAGAGGAAGATGCTGAGATGCACAGAATCATCAAGCTTGGTGAGCCTATGAGGATTCTCAACTACAATCCTAGCTCTATGTTTTCACAAAATTACATGATATATCTATACTAGAGCTATGGTGAGCAAGGCCAATTCAATCGCTTCATGAAAGGATTATCACACAATGGCCTATATTATTAGTGAGAAGGAGAGGAATGTCGGAGAGATCATATCTTTCAAAGAACAAGAGGTATATATATACTTCTACAGGACTTACTCCAAGTAATCAGAAATTACTTCAAGTAATCTGCAATTACTTCAAGTATACCTTCAAGTAATTCACAATTACTCTAAGTAAGTCTAAATCTCACTCACAAGAAGCATAGAGGATGAAAGCTGGGACTTCAAGAATAGATGAGATACAACATTTTGCTAGAGCTGGTCTCCTGGTCCTTAATTCTTTGATTCATCTGTCTAAGGATTTCTGAGAGAGGAGCTTCAACAAATCACACAGAGCTTGCTACAAACATGCTGAGTTCATCACTTCTGTGAATGGCAAGATTAGACAACTCTGTGGTTCAATCAACCAGAACTTCAAGGTTTTATTATGAGCTCATCTTGGTATCCTAAAGTGCCTACAGAGATTATGCTTCAGAATCTTTCAGTGTTAATCACATCATCAGACAGTGAGTATCCAACGATGCATCAACGGACTTCAGAGGATTATGGCTCGAGTGATTACGATATTACTCGAGTGAGGTATTGTATTCTTACTCAATTAAAATTCTCTGAGTTGCAACACTCGAGTGAGCACTCGAGTGATGGTTGAGTGAAATACTCGAGGGATACAGGGTTACAGCCTTAAAACCCTGAATAGCATCATTATTTTCAATACTTAATTTCTCTCCAAATCTTCATATTTTCATAATCATTCTCTTTACAAAATTTTCAATGGTTTTTACAAATTTAGGAGAGTTATTAATTGTATGGCTCATGACGATTTTTTAGCCATGCATTCATTAAGGGGGAGCTTCACATTCACATGTGTTTTATATCTTAAAAACTCATCTGAATTCACTATCTTTTAATTAGTTTTGATGATGAGTTACTATTATATTTTCCTTTCATGATCTTAATTTTTAAAATATCATATAGAAAGAATGGCTTTGGTTTATGCAATAAGTTTGATACTTGATTGCACTAACCACTCTCCTTGCAAGAATGCTTTTATTTATAACAGGAGAATTTGCTCTATGCAAGCTCGTTCCTCAACACACTAAAAGGAGAATGTATCAACTTTGAGGACATATGCTTTAGCGCTCAATCAAGGGACAACAACATTTCAAGCAACAAGAGTCTAGACACCACTTGAGAAGCAAGTACTTCAGTTCCCTTCCACATCTCAGAGGCTATTCCTGAGCTCTCTATTGAGCATACTTCAGAGTCTACCACTCAGCCAGCTATAGTTTATTCCTATGAACTTGATCCATCAGAATTGCATAGCAAAAATGTGATAAATACAACATCATGGATCTAACACAACAAGAAGAGAAGGCAATAGATTTCATGGATCAGTTATCAGCTTGCTACATCCAAGTGAGCGTTGAGCATGCTGAACAGAAGATCAACTCAATTGGAGAATCTTGGCAACAACATGAACATACATCAGAGTTGCATAGCAAGACGTGTGGAGAACACAACATCATGAACTAGCATCGCTAAAGAATAAAGCAACGGCTTTCATGGAGCGCTTCATCATTTTCCAAAAACTAAATGAGCATTTCTAAACCCTCTCTTTATATTTTGAGCTTACTTTGCCTATCCTTGATTATGAATGTTTTTCTTGAAAACCTCTCCAAATTGTTTCAAATTTGTTTTCATGAAAATTATTTTTCATTTACATCAAATTATAAATGAAACTACTTTCAAAACGGGGGAGAGAAACTTGTTTTCCTAATGCATTTATTTTGATTAATAGGGAGAATGACATTTCTCATTTGATTTCATATTTAGTTCTCTACAAGTCTTTCTTCTTTATACTTCAAACTTTTTGCTGATGTCAAATAGGGGGAGAGAAAGGCAAGAAAAATATATTGTTCTTACATAGTTTTTCTAACTCATATATATTTTTCTTAAAGGATTTGTCATCATCAAAAAGGGGGAGAATGTTAGATATGAATAGTTTTGATGATGTCAAATATAGATGTTAAATATGAGCAAAAAGTTTGTATAATATACTTACCTTCCACATTGACTAACTACCATATTTAATGTTGTATATCTTGTAGATTAGTCATAGACATCATTGTGGGTTGATATTATAATGCCTCATAAATGGAGAATAATCATCAAGAAGAAAATCAAGAGGCAAGGAATTGAAGAAAGAAGAAAGAAAGATGAAGATTGAAGATATTCATCAAGAAGATTGAAGTTGGGTTATGAAGAATGATCATCAAGAGGAAAAACAAGAAGAAAGAAAGAAGAACTTGCAAGATCACATGAGAATATCAAGATTCAAGCTCCTAGAAGTGATACCGGAGGTTTCTATGATCATACGGATGTTGGAATGAGTCAATACGAAGCTAAAATGATGTATACGGAAGCTATGGTACCTTTGGGGATGATTACCCGAGTAATCACTCGAGTAATATGTCATTTTCTGATTTTGGACGTGTTTACTCGAGGCCTTACTCGAGTAATCTGCCGGGTTACTTGAAGATTACCCGAGGCGGAACTTGAAGTAAATGATACTCTGTTTTCGCGCGTCAGAACATAGGTTCGGTATTTTGATGATATCTCTCCAACCACATGTCGGATCGAACTGAAACCGGTGGCATATGAAACTAGACTTCCAACACGAACGTTTGACACCAAGATCACATTCAAAGAAGTTCGGATGAGGGAGATATGATCTGTTGAAGTTGACGCATGAATCACCGTCATATTCCAGGACAGTTTTGGTATTTTGGACATAACTCTCAAAATACATATCGGATTGCGATGAAACCGGTGCCATATGAAAGAAGACTCAGAGAGCTTTCTATGGATATATAATTTGTCACATTTGAAGCTATATCCTAAGAGCTATGACTTCTGGAAGTTTCTGCTCGTGATTTCAGGATTGTCTAAGAACAGTGGATACTCTTTGGATCATAACTTTCTGTACACAACGAGTTTGGAGTTGATTCTTGTTGCATTGGAATGTAGATAATGAGGGCTTTCCGATGATATATAATTTGCCATGTTTCGAGTCAAAATCAAGAATTTACTTGAAGGCACTACTCGAGTAACTGGTTGAAAACAAAAGACTTTACTCGAGTAGGTACTCGAGTAATCAGATAGAAAATTTCCAGTTGCTCTCGGCCTGCAACATTACTCGAGTAGCTACTCGAGTAACCATGTGGAAAACTTCCAGTTGCCATCCGGTTGACAAAGATACTCGAGGAGCTACTCGAGTAACTCTGTTTCTCAAAAATATTGCTCTCGGCGTTTTGTACCACTGCAACAATTTACTCGAGTATGTACTCGAGTAAAGCACTGTGCTAGCAAGTTTTTTAGACGAAAACTTCAAGTCGGTACTGGAGTAAATCACTGTACATGAAGAGTTATTGACGAAAACTTCAAGTCGGTACTGGAGTAAATCACTGTTCATGAAGAGTTTTTGAACGAAAACTTCAAGTCGGTACTGGAGTAAATCACTGTTCATGAAGAGTTTTTGAACGAAAACTTCAAGTCACTACTGGAGTAAATCACTGTTCATGAAGAGTTATTGACGAAAACTTCAAGTCACTACCCGGGTAAGTCAAGTTCAAAAAGTACATTTACTCGAGGTGGTACCCGAGTAACCTGTGAAGAAACTTGATGTTTACTCGAGTACGTACTCGAGTAATGCTTCCCAGAAAAACAGAGCAACGTCCCGAAAATTCTGGAAATCAATGGAATGATCATATAACTCATTCTTATTGCTTCTAATCACTCTAACACTTCATTGTATTAGTGTTTAATGCATTTTTCCAGTAAAACAATGAAGAGATGATGAGAAGAGATAAAAGTTGAGTTTACGGAGCGGAGCGGCCAACGTTTCAACGGCTAGTTTTCAAAATCGAAGAACGGTCAAACAAAGCTGCGTCACTCTAACGGACATGTTGAAATGCTCAAACGGTCATCAATCCTCATCAGCTATAAATAGAAGATCATCCAAAACAGAAGTGTGACTCAGAATATACATCGTCCAAATGCCAACATCCTGACATCAATACTCATCGCACATACTCTCTGTTTCTCTAGCTTCTATATGATTTACCTTTGAGAGAGATATTATTTGTATTGTGCTTCAGTATTCATCTATTCACTTCTGAGAGAGAAGATTGACTGTAATCTTTCATCATCAAAGTTGTATCCTTACGGTGTATAAGGGGGAGCAACTTGGTTGTAATCTTACGGTGCGTAAGGGGGAGTAATCTCAGTACGAGAATTGTAAAGGCTTCACAAGTGCCCGGATCAAACTTGTGAGAGTGTAGTGGTTCTCAAGTACCCAGTTAAACTTGAGGAAGATAGTGGATTGAAAATCTCAGGAGGAGCCTGGGGACTGGACGTAGGTCATCGTGGATTGGGCCGAACCAGGATAAATCACAGTTTGCATATTCTCTTCCCTAAGCTCTTATACTTCCAGCATATATCATTTAAATATCTAACTGTGATTTATGATTCATTACTTTCATATTTATTGCTTCCTCTAAAATGCGAAAAGAATCTCAAAGTTCTTAAGTTTTTATCTTACACCCAATTCACCCCCACTCTTGGGTGTCAGCCGGTTCTAACACATGCCTGAGGTAAAAGAGTTGTACCTAGTGATCTTGATGTTGACATCACTTTAAAACAGCTTAAGGAACAACTGAAAAAGGGTAAATGAAAAGGAACAAAGGATACTAGTAAAATTCCCTTAGGGAATCACATTTCTGCTGAACCTAGTGCCTTTAGGGAACCTCATTCTGACATAGGTGATCAATTTAATCAGAATTTAGATATAGAGAACCATAATGAGGATGAAAGGGAAAATAATGGTATTCCACATAGAAGAACAATTAGGGAAGTCACTACTTCTGGTATTGATTTAAATCATCTTGCTAATGCTGGACCTAACATGAATGCTAATTTTGAGATTAAAGGTTTATAGATCAATTCACTACCTAAGTTTCATGGTTTGTCTGTAGAGGATCCGTATCTATATCTAAGGGAGCTCTACTTGAATTATTTGAGTATAAAGCCAGTTGGAGTTTCTGTAGAAGACGTCATACGGAAAGTCTTTCACCACTCATTGGAAGGCAAGGCAAAGGAATGGTACATGAGCTTACCAAGACATGTAGCTGATGCATATCAAAGTTGGCAAAACTTGCAGAAAGCTTTTCTTGAGAAGTACTTTCCTGCATCTCGAACTTCTGCTATGAGAAAAGAGACCAATTCAATTCTCCAAGATCCAAATGAGACTTTATATGAGTATTGGAACCGTTTTCAAGATCTCTTGGCTCGGTGCCTACATCATCAAATTCCTGATGAGCTGTTGGCTCAAACTTTCTATGACGGTTTGAAGGAGAAAGATCAAGACAAGATTGATGCAGCCGCTAGTGGTGCTAGCATTGATTTCACTGCTCTTGAAGCTTGGGAATTGATCAAGAAGATGGCCTTACCGAAGCAAACCTATAGGGAACCAAGATAGAATTCTAGAGGAATCTATCATGTTAACTCTTCACCTCTATACATTCCTCAGCTTGACACCTTCACGGCTCAAATCTTTGCTTTGATGACAAAGTTAGACCGGATTGCTTCCAAATCATCCATTCAAGAAGAAGTCAACTCGGTTGGTAAGGAATTGGCAGCCCTAAGTTGTGATCTTTGTGGCTCATCTATGCACATCTCCTGTAATTGTCCATCTCAGTATGAACAGGTCTTTGCCATGTATCAAGGCCGCCCTAACAATCCCAAGTGGGATCCCTACTCAAATACATATAATGAAGGGTGGAGGCAAAATCCTAAATTTAGTTAGAGAGACAATGGTAATAGAAGAGTAAATCTTTTTCAACAAGGGAATATTAGAGCTGGTGCTTCTTCTAGCCAATTTCAAGAATCCTCAAAGATAGTCATTCCACTCTAAGATAACTCACTTTCCCAACCTAAGAGTGATGAGATCAACCAACTGTTGAAGAGTATGGCTGCTCAACTTACTAATATGGACAATCGGATGAAGGAAGATAAAGCTTTAAATGATAGTCAATTCTCCTCTATTGCCACAATCCTACAACAGATGCGAAATGATAGAGCAAGTGACAGTAACTCAATGGAAAACATCTGCAAGAAGTTGGAAGAGTTGGAAATGAAGAATAACATGGTACAATCTCACTTAACTCATGTCTCCAACACTCTTAATGACTTGCAAGCTAAGAATGGAAGTGGTCTACCTTCTACCACTGTGATCAATCCTAAATCTATTAATGCCATTGAGTTAAGAAGTGGCAAGATAGTGCAATTCCCAGGAGATAGTGAAGACCATGTGGATGAAGAGATAGAAGCTGAAAGTCCACCCTTGAGCCCTATGAATTTAGGTAATTCTGAAAGTATAAAAAAGAAAGAGATCTTTGAGAAGAAGAATGGTAAGGAAGTTGAGCAACCTCAAGTGGAGGAGCAACCACTTTTGTAAGAGGTCAATAAAAAAGCTCTATCGATACATGAGAAGGGCAAATCAAGCATGCAAGGAGCCTTAATGCAAAATGGTAAGGAGGTAAAAATTTCTGATATTCCTTTCCCTAAAGCTTACCTTATAAGTAAGAAGTTGCATAATGATAAAACTGAAAAAGAAATGTTTGAGTTTTTTAGTAAGTTAGATGTGAATATGCCTTTTCTTAAGAAGATTAAGAGTATGCCTGCATATTGTAAGTTCCTTAAATATCTTTGCACAAATAAGAGAAAATTCAGGCCAAATAAAAGAGTCCAATTGAGTTCTAATATATCAGCCATCTTTAAGCCTCAACTTCCCATAAAAAGCCAAGTCCCCGGTGCTTATACCATTCCTTATACCATAGGACCAGTTAACATAACTGCTGCTTTGCTAGATTTAGGGGCTGCAATTAATGTGATGCCTAAGTCTGTTTACACTATTCTAGGAATCAAAGCTATTAAGCCCACCAGTGTTATGTTACAGCTAGCTGATAGGTCAATTAGGTATCCAGATGGCATCTTAGAGGACATCTTAATCAAAGTGAAAGACCTTGTGTTCCCCGCTGACTTTTATGTCCTAGATGTGTCTAGTGAATTAGTTCGTGATTCGACCCTCATTCTAGGTAGACCCTTCCTTAAAATAGCAAACAACAGCATAGATATGAAGGAAGGTGCTATAACCATAGAGGTTGGGAATCATAAAATCTATTTTAATATTGTATGAGGCTATGAAACACCCTTATGGGGATTATTCCTTGTTAGGCATTAATGCTATTGATTTGGCCATTGAGGATGCTAGAGATGATTATGAATTGAGCTTGCACGATGATTACCGTTTCCATATGCATGCTGAACATGATTCTTTTGAGTTTGATAATGACATAGCTGCTTATGATGCATTTTTTTCATCTCTCCCTTTTATACATTCTCTTTCTGATGCTTGTGTTTTGCACTCTTTCTACTTCACAAGTTTACATTTTTTCTTCTGGTGATGCTAACTCCACTTTTGCAAGTGATTCTGGTTTGGAAAAAGGTTTGCTTCTTGAGTATGCTGCAGATACTTATAATAAGGTGGAAGCTGAGAATCTAGCTGGGAGTGACTGCAATAGCTCTCTTAACTAGGAAGATGAAGAGAGTTTCCTTCTAGCTGTTCCACCTTGTCATGCACTTGATCTGCAACAGCAGCAACCTTTGTCTAAGAATAATGGGCTTAAAGAGACTTATTCTCTTGCCATTGCTCCTAAATCTATTATTTCTCCTCATACCTTAAAATATTTGTAGGATATTCTCTGTAGCTATGATACAGGTATGAAGGATGATAAGCCTAAATTTGTTGCTCCTATCAGTCAACCTCAAGTTGACTCAACACTTGTGAAGGTCAAGGAGCAAGATATGAATGCAAAGAAGCCTAATGCACACCAACCACCTAGGGTTATAAAGGGAAGTTCTCTTTACTCTCTTCAACCCCCTGAACTAATCCCTTCTACTGTTCAACCCCATATCCTTGAATTGAAACCTTTGCCTCCTAATCTTAAGTATGCATTCCTTGAGCATGATGCTAAAATGCCTGTAATTATTTCTACTGCTTTGTCTTATGATAAAGAGGCTAGATTGCTTTGTGTGCTTAGGAGGAATAAGGAAGCCATTGGTTGGACATTAGCTGATATCCCAGGGATTAGTCCATATATGTGTACTCATAGGATTTTGCGGAATCAGGGTTCTAAGCCTGTTAGACAAGCCCAAAGGAGACTTAATCCATTTATCTTAGATGTTGTAAAGAAAGAGGTTACTAAGTTACTTACTGCCGGGACTATATATCCTATTTCTGATAGTGAGTGGGTTAGTCTTGTTCATGTGGTTCCAAAGAAGAGTGGGCTTATTGTTGTTAAGAATGAGTAAAATGAGTTGATTCCCACTAGAGTACAGAATGCCTGAAGGGTATGTATTGATTTTAGAAAACTCAATGATGCCACTAGGAAGGACCATTTCCCTCTACCTTTTTTTGACCAAATGCTAGAGAGATTAGCGGGAAAGAGTTATTACTGCTTCTTAGATGGGTTTTCTGGGTACTTTCAAATCCCCATAGCTCCTGAGGATCAAGAGAAAACCACCTTCACTTGCCCTTTTGGCACTTTTGCTTATAGGAGGATGCCTTTCGATCTTTGTAATGCTCCTGGTACTTTTCAATGTTGCATGATGTCAATCTTTTATGATTTTCTTGAGCATTGCATGGATGTTTTTATGGATGACTTTACTATTTATGGTGACTCACTTGATGCTTGCTTGTTTAGTCTTGATCATATCTTAGCACGATACATTGAAAAGAAACTTGTTTTGAATTATGAAAAATGTCACTTTATGGTCACTCAGGGCATAGTGCTTGGACATTTGATTTCTCAAAAAGGTATTGAAGTTGACAAGGCAAAAATTGAGGTGATTTCATCATTGCCCTACCTATCTTCACTTAAGGACCTTCAGTCATTTTTAGGGCATGTTAGTTTCTACCGACGTTTTAAAAAAGATTTTAGTAAAATTGCATTGCCTTTGTCAAAGTTACTACAAAAAGATGTGAAATTTGTTTTTGATGATAAGTGCAAGCTAGCATTTGATGAGTTGCGACATAGATTAGTCACTCATCCTATTTTAGCTCCTCCTAATTTGGAACTTGCGTTTGAGTTGTCTTGTGATACGTCTAATAGTGCTGTTGGAGCAATGCTTGGCTAAAGAGATAGTAAGGTCTCTAAGGTCATAGCTTATGTCTCCAAAACATTAGACAGTGGTTAGATTAATTACGCAACTACTGAGAAAGAGTTGTTTGCCATTGTATTCGCCTTGGATAAATTTAGATCATATCTAATCAACTCTAAAGTTGTTTTCTTCTCAGACCATGTAGCTGCCAGGTATTTATTCAAAAAGCCACAGTCTAAGCCAAGACTGCTTCACTGGGCTCTTCTTATGCAAGAATTTGATATTGAGATCAAGGATCGAGCTGGAGCAGAGAATCATGTAGCGGATCACCTCAGTCGGCTTCCTAATGATACAAGGGGAGTTGATTGTTCTGCTTTAGTCTGTGATGATTTTCCTGATATTGCTTTGTGTATTGTGAAATTAAAAGAATCATGGTTTGCTGACTTGGTTAATTATTTAGTATTAGGATTGATTCCTGCATATTTGTCTTCATTTCAGGTGAAGAAATTAAAGCGAGAAGCCCAATACTATGTCTGGGATGAACTATACCTGTGGAGAATGTGCAATGACAAGATAATTCGAAGATGTGCACCTGAAGAAGAATTCCAGTCCATCCTTTCTACTTGTCATTCAATGATATGTGGTGGACACTTTAGCACTAACAAGACCTCTAGGAAAGTGTTAGAGGCTGGGTTTTACTGGCCTACCCTGTTTAAAGATGCATATTTATATTGTAAGGCATGTGATCAATGCCAACGGTTTGGAGGGTTAGGTAAATGGCACGAGATGCCACAACAACCCATGCTCTTTTGTGAGGTATTTGATGTATGGCGTATAGACTTTATGGGCCCTTTTCCACCATCATCTGGGTTTACTTATATCTTGTTAGCTGTAGATTACCTCTCTAGGTAGGTAGAAGCCATTCCCACTAGAAAAGATGATGCTCAAACGGTCTCCAAGTTTCTCAAGACTAACATCTTTTGTAGATTTGGAGTGCCAAGGGCTATAGTAAGTCATAGAGGTACCCATTTTTGTAATAGGGTTGTCAATAATCTACTTGTTAAAATTAGAGTTACCCACAAAATGTCCACTGCTTATCATCCACATAAGAATGGGCAAATAGAAACATCCAACCGAGAGGTCAAGCAGATTTTGGAAAAGATTGTTAAGCCTTCAAGGAAAGATTGGAGCTTAAAGTTGGAAGAAGCACTATGGGCATACAGAACTGCCTTCAAGACACCAATAGGGATGTTTCCTTACCGACTTATCTATGGAAAAGCATGTCACATTCTGGTAGAGTTGGAGCATAAGACTTATTGGGCAGTGAAAACGTGCAATATGGATATGGAAGAATCTGGCTTAAAGAGGAAGCTGCAACTACAGGAACTGGAGGAGATGTGATTGGAAGCTTATGAGAGCTCTCGCATCTACAAGGAGAAAACCAAGCAGCTACATGACCAAAATATTATGAGAAAACACTTCAAAGTTGGTGACAAAGTTTTATGCTTCAAGGCCCGATTTGCACTCAAGCCTGGAAAACTTAACACCAGGTGGGAATGGCCATACATAGTCACCAAGGTGCATGATTTTGGAATAGTAGAGCTACTGGATGAGGTTAGTGGATCAGAATTCAAAGTCAATGGTCATCTCCTCAAGCTCTACGATGATATTGCCGAGCCGCCTTAAGGCCAGGTTGTCCCTTTCCTCTCTCAATCTCTCATATCATGTATCTAATTGCTTGTGAAATTTGTTGAACATGAATGCTTGAGATAAGTGTGGGGGAGGGACATTCCCAGTAGGATTTGTAGTTTAGTGTTTAAATTCAATAAGACCCCCTATGTTTCCTTGATTCTCTTATCATATGCCATCCTCACTCTCTCTCTTACATTCAAGATTAATTAGATTGTTGCATTGTATTCCTTGAATACATTAAGGACAATGTATTGAGTAAGTGTGGGGGAGAGTGTGTTTTGAAAAAAAAAAACCCGCACTTGGATTTTTGGTACTTGAATGTTTTGAAAAATGGAAGTTTGTCCAAAGTCATTAGTGTATTTGAGAGTTGAGCTTGATTATGGTTAATTGCAATGATTTGGTTAGTTGTTGTTCTTAATTCTATCATTGGAAATAGCTAAGTAAATGCTTTGTGGTTAGTTTGTTACACAGTTGAGTGTTTTAGTAAGCATTTGAAAAAAAAAACCCTTATTGGAAGGTTATTTGAATCTAAATTTTTTCTTTGCATGTCTGCATGCTTTCTTAACTTTTCATCTTCTAGAACTTGTTTCAACTCTTTGTTAAAGCTGTATTTACATTAATGTGATGGAAATGATAGAGGCATTCAATTCTAAACCCTGTTGACCCAAACACAAACCTTTAAAATCATTCATTGTTTACCCCTTTGAGCCATTCATTAAGTTGTTATGCATGTGTATATCATTTTCGTATCTTTGCATTCTATCTTGTTATAAGTAAATTGTCATCACCCCTAGTTTCTATGAATGTTGAATTGCCATGTATATACATATTGAAAAAAAAGACAAAAAAAGAGAGAAAAATGGTGGAAAAATGAAAAAAAGGGAAAAAAATCAAAAGAAGAAAAAAGAAGGAAAAAAAAAAGAAAAACAATCACTCAAATAAGGCAATTCTAGGGAATCTCTATAAATGACAATATAATAATCATATGCACTTCAAGTGGTAAATTGGATGCTAAGTGGTGGGTTATTAGCTTATATACATGTAAAACACTTGTTTCTTTCTCAATTATTTCATGTGGCTTTTTTCCATCATTACAACTCATAAAAGTCCTCTTAATTCATTACATTATTATTGTTAGCGGTATAGATGTTAGGGTTGTTATAAGCTTATGGTAAGGTGATAGTTAAATGAGCCAGAGTGAGATGACCCTAATAAGGAGAGTTGAGCGTAAACACTAATATCTTAGAGAGCTCTCTTGTGCTTATTTCAATTACATTTGATTGTGTAGTGGATTAATCCCTTTGCATTGCTTTGTACTATGACTTATGCTAGTTGAGGAGCTTAATTAATCGATTTATTGTTTTTCATACTATGAGATAGCTCATCTTTAAATTGTATTGATGTTCATCTTGGATGGTTTTGAATTGATAATCTTTGTCCGGGAGTACAAAGGTATAAGTGTAGGGGAATTTGATATATCCCAATTTTATCATAATATTTAATATCCTATTTAGGGATTTTATCATTAATTTTGGGCCAAATAGCATTTATTATGATTAAATTGAATTAAAGATGCTTATGTGAAAATAAATCTTAAAAGGATATATTTGTTATAATCTTGTGATTGCTCTTTAAAATTTGAATTTTGAATGAAGATATTACAAGATATTGATTTGAATTGTAGGTTACATTGGAAAAGTAGGAGCTGAGGGACCAAAAAGTAAAGATTTTCAAGGACTGAAACAAAAATAAAATTCTATGTGTGGCTACAAGGGAATTCTGAGCTGTCACTTTAAGAGGGGAAAAGATCAGAGAAAATTATATAAAATTACCCCGAATTAAGAAACTGCCAGTTAAGTCCCAAAATCCGAAGATCACCGCTGGAACTAATTCATTTGGCTATCATAGAAATTACAGAACAGACCCCGAATTGCAAAAATGTCAGTTTGGTCCAAAATGCCGCAAAACACCGCTGGAACTGATTCTTTTGGCAGCTAATTCATGGAAGATCTGATTTGAATATATTCCCATAACGATTCTATCGCAAATGAAGGGATTCTAATGAGATTTCAGATTGAAGGAAAATAATAAATGAATAAAAAAAGATTGAGAGCCTTGAAAAAGAAAAGCATCGGCACTCTTAAAAGGGACCTGGAAAAAGAAAAGGAGGAGACACGCACACGCAGCCGCAGACGCGAGACAGGGAGAAAAGAGACAACCATCACCAAGCTTCACCAATACCCCATTCAACCACCATCACTTTCATCTTCTTCTCCTTCCATTATCTCATCCCACATGGGTTTTTTGACGCCTAATAGAGTTGTGGCTGTGATAAACTCTATAAGAGGCTAAATTCCTTCTTGCTTATTAGAGATGGAAGATTGATTTGAGCTCCAGAGATACATTCAGGGGAGTTATTTGTTTTAATCTTTTTGATTTAGTTATGTGACGGATTTGTTAAGTTAGGATTTCATGTTATGTGGTTAATTTACCGAGATTGCGAGTTGTTTATTTTAGTTTGGATTGAACAATTGTGATTTGGATTGGATTGTGTGGTTTGAGATTTATATTTATATATTCCCTTTTCAGTTTAATGTGATTGTGTTATTATTTCATAGTTTAAATGAGTATTATGACTACTTTGATCTTATTTGAATATCTCAGTTGAGTGTTCATTGTCTAGAGAAACAAGTTGCATAAATCCAATCCTAAATTATACACTAGGTGGTATTGAATAGTGTATTAAGAAGTAATTATCTAGCTAGAGTTCTAGGGGTAATCACTAATTAATATTACTAGACTTGGCGAGTTGCTAAGGTTTGATTTTTGACTTAGTGAGTAGTTTAACTCCCAAATCATTTTGAGCAAGGATAACCTATATTCTATTTTTCCAATAAGCATTCATCATCAATTTGCTTAAATCAAATTTCATTAATTATCTCAACAACTTCTCAAAAAAAAGAAAACCCAAAAAAATAGTAATCTGGTTATTTTCCATTAAAAAGAAAGAAAATTCAATTTCCTACCCATCTTAATGTTTTGTCACTTAATTTAGATTAGGAATTAAATAAAAGGCTTCTCAAGAGAACACGACCCGAGTTGTGCCTTTCACTGCATAATTTGGTTTATATTGATTTAACCTGAGATAACTAAAGGCTTTAAATCAGGAAAGAAAACGCAAATGAATAATTTTTTCACTAGAAATCTGTTACCTTCTATGATGGATGTTGGAATAATCTAACAACAAGAATCCTAAATATATTGTATAATTCTACAAGAAAGAGCAACAACAATAGGAGACTTGATGAAATACCTCCATCCATATCGATTCTGCATGTAATATCTCACAGCCTGGAAACTGTAGAGAACCAAAAAGAGTTAGAATTAAAAGAAAATAGAAGATAATAGATTAGGGCTTCTTCTAATGGGAATATGAGGCACAATTATGGTTGGGAAATAGCTGTCACCCGTCAGGGAACCCTCAAGGAGCAAGTAAGTGTTTTGTACGTTACTACTCTAATAAGACCCAGCCTACGCCATTGATAACCTTCCATCAAAACTTGTAACAGCTTGCCGGCTGGGCAGGTAACCCTAAACCAAATCTCTATCCAAAGCATGTGCAGGTCACAATCAAGAGATATTTTATTCAAAAACAATGATAAAATAATATCGCTAGATATAATATATATTAAATAATAAAATATGTAATCATAAATAATAAAATATCTAACAGTCTCCCATCTGTCAAGCAACCTAATGTTATTTAGTAAGTCAAGACTCATTTAAGCAATACTATAGGAATAATAGCGATAAGTCCTCTTTGATAGAGTATTATCTTCCATATATCACAAGTAGTACTCTTAGTTAATGGATTAAAACTTAATGAATAAACTCAGAATATTTATTCAGTTCCAACTTAAATATTTGTTAAGATATCATAATTTAGGTACTAATAATTGAGACAACTTGTATTTGTCTTGTCCCCACTCTTAAAAATCTGACACTGATTTGTTGTTGAGTGGGCCCTTCTTGTGTGCCCTTGAAGCTTTGATTTGTCGCTTCCACAAAGTAAAGTCATATACGGTGATGCCATCCAGCGCTACCTTCTGTGTTTGTCAAGTCCCCAATGTGAGGAGATAGAAATTTAAAAGGACCAATAGGATTGAATCAAACAGAGGGTGATATCTTGTAAACCCTATCGCTATCTCTGGGATTTAGACAAAATCAAACATCCAAATGCCCCAATGGGAAAACGCAGGTGAATAATTTTTTTTCACTGGAAATCTGTTACCTTCTATAATGGATTGGCCTTGGAATAGTTTTCTGCCAGAAAAAGGGGGTGATTTTGTAATATGTAAATTGCATTGAAAGTTCATGCGAACAAATACAATCAGCTTTTCATTTTTCTTGGTCAGTTATAAAATGGAGGAATGCATCTTTTTTTTTTTTGTCGAAAATAATCAAACGTCATTAATAAATATCAAATGAGTTACATTAAGGTTGAATAAGCCAAACATGGGCAAGACTGTACCAACCTATAGACAGAAGGGTTTACATCAGAAATTGTAATTAATTGTTCTAAACTAAAAAGCTGAAGTAGATTTCCTATATCTTGGCCGACCACATTTGATGAAGAAGACCATTTATCAACATCGAAAAACCACTTCTTTCTGATGCAAAAAATCTGCAAAGATTCCTTTGTTGTGGCTTTGAAAAAGGGACATTGTGAGATCCAGTAGAAGGAAGCCCTTAAGCAAATTGGAATGTTATTTCCTTGTGATATTTCTTTCCTCTAAAGCGAAGTCTGTAGATTGCCCTTGATAACAAATATATGAACAGATGAAGCTAGAACTTCTTGAGCAATATTTCTCAATAATAATACTCCAACCAACTTGAGGAATGGTATTTAGTGAAAATACTTCCTGTGTATACGCCCAATTTATGCTAATATCACCTTCATGATGCAAAAAAGCAGCAATGGTTATGAAGGTTGAAAAATGAATATCTTTGATGACTGCTACTAGATCCAACCATTTACACTCATGAAGAGCTTGATTTCTTTTCATCCATATGATGGAGTTTCATTTAACTACTTGAATCATTTGATCAAGATGACCCTCTTTATATGGATTCTGCAAAGTTCTCTTTAGCCAATTCTTGAAAGCTCCCAATGTTTGAAAGGGGAATCTAATTGACAAACTACCTTACCACACTGCTCTAGTAAAAGGGCAGTTCATAAAGATATGTTCTAAAGTCTTGGCATCATTACAACCAAATAGACAAATACCTTGAACGGGCATATGATGCTTTGCAAGAATATCCATCGATGGGATAGCATCATTCATAACCTTCCAAATTAGCAATAGGTCCTTTATAGGGAGAGAGATAGACCATAAGAATTTTCAAAAGGAGTATGCTTGCCTCTGCATGGCTTGGTTGGAGATGCTTCTGAACCCAAGATTTGCCCTATAATATCCTAAAGGGCTTAAATTCGAAACCAGTCTATCTCGATTATTTAAAAATGAAATAGGAATCTGGATGATTGAATTGGTAATCTGCCTATGATAGATTTATCTAACCAAATGATGATTCCATCTAACTGTGCACTAGCTACAAGGAAGATGCAATAATAAATCCACAACAATCTTTATATTAGAGGTAGTTGGGGATTCAGAGTACATGGGCCATCACCACAAAGGGCGGTTTAAAGAAATTGAGTTTCCAGATCCCACTTTCCATTTTGAATGATCAGTAATCATATGAGCACTTTGAAAAATACCCCTCCAAATCCAAGAAGAATTATAGGGTTTTCGTACCAAAGAAGCACTGTTCATATCAAAATATATCGGCTTCAAGGTCTCAGCAAGCAATGATCCTACAGGAGTTACAAGAATTCTCCAAATTTGCTTCGCAAGTAACGAATTGTTAACTTGACCAATGGGTCTAATTCCCAACCCTCCCTCAGAAACAGGTCTGAATATAAAATATTTACTAGCTAGATGAATTCAGTTTCAATCTCCATTTGAGCCCCAAAAAATATTAGCACATCTTGAATCAATCCTATTACGTATAAAATGCACAACACACATGAAATCCCATAGAAAATATAGCAATAAAATGGATTCATCATCTACCCAAGTTCCCAAGAACTTCCCCAGCCTATCAGAGAAATTTATTCCTAGAAAATTGTGCATAATAATTTTTTCTATCATGAGGAATATTGGGACTGAAAATAATGGTAGATTTTGCTGTATTGATTTCTGTCCAAACCAAACTACTAACTACAAAGATCAAGGGAAGCCTTAATAGAGTTAATGCTCTGATCTATTTCTTCAAATAAGAAAATTGAGTCATTGGCATAGAGAAGATGAGATATAGGCTGAGAGTTATTGCTTATCTTGATCTCTTTCAACAATCCCGAATTCTCAAATGAATTTAGAATACAAGAAAGCACATTTGCAGCCATAATGTAGATGTATGGTGATATAACGAATCAACCTGCCTAACTCCTCTTTATGGAGAAATTGAGGTTGTAATCTGACCTTGAACCAGGTATTGCACACTTGTAATACATTGCATGGTTAATGCAATCCACCTGTCTGGAAAGTTCATTTTTACATAACAGTATATATGAAATTATGAAGGAGTGCATCTAAGTAATTTGAGGATCGAGATTTAAAAAATAATAATAAAAAATAAAAAGAAATAAAGATTTTGGACTAGTTTGGAATCACACAAAGATTAATTTCTGGACCTTCCATTCAATCCTACTCTCTCCAGTCCTTAATATAAAAGTTAAATAACTAATTTTGACAAATTAAGAAGATAAGTTAGATTAGTTATAGGGAAAATCCCATTTAAATACCATTTGAAATTGTAAAACCTCAAAAAGTCTGTTAACACTTCCAAAAGACATAAATGTGACAAGTATCAAATTGATATTTTAAAGTATTACCCTTTTTACCATTTTTCCCTTCAACTCTTTTTTTTAAACAAGAATTGTGCCCGCCGGAGCACCACTACTAGCAGCTGGCCCGCCTGACCTCCGACCGACGGTGCCAAGAGCTCCAGCTGGCAGGGATTTTTTTGGTGGGGGACAAGGGGGTGCTTTTTTTTTTTTTTTTTGAAAAAAAGTTGTTGAAAATGGCAATGGGTGGGATAGAAACCCATCCCACCCCTTTACCAAAGGAGCATTGTGGCCATTGGGCCACCAAAGCTCCTTTGATATATATATATATATATATATATATATATATATATATGCATTACTAAATATATATAATATGAATAAAGGCGTAATAGTTTTGACAAAGTCTGTAATAAAAATAACAAAACCTATAATAATATTAACTAAACGGGTCATATATGCATTAATATGTGTGTGTGTGTGTGTGTGTGTGTGTGTGTGTGTGTGTGTGTGTGTGTGTGTGTGTGTAATATAAATAAAGGCATAATGTCTTTAAAACAATCAGTAATAGAAATAACAAAATCCGTAATGGTATTGACTAAATGAGTAATATACACATATATAATATAAATAAAGGTATAATGACTTTAACAAAATCAGTAATGGCTTTAACAAATTCAGTGATGAAAATAACAAAATCCGTAATGGTATTGACTAAACGAGTAATATACATATATATAATATAAATAAAGGCATAACGGCTTTAACAAAATCAGTAATGGCTTTGACAAATTCAATAATGGAAATAATAAAATCCGTAATGGTATTGACTAAACTATTTGATAATGAATCTTGACTTGCATGTTTTCATCAGCATTTTTGCACAAAACGCTTTTGTCAAAACCATTACAATTCTTGTCAAAATCATTATTAATAAACTGGTCAATCCCATTATGAATTTTGGTGAAATGTAATAAATGTTGATGAATCCCGAATTATATGCTTTTATCATCAAACTTTTTTGTCAAAATCATTACTGATTTTGTCATTTACATTACAGATTTTGTTAAAGGTACTACTGATTATAGTTATATTATACATATATATATATATATATTGCTTGTTTAGTTAATACCATTACTCATTTTGTCATTTTCATTATTGATTTTGTCAAAACCATTACTGATTTTGTTCAAGCCATCATTCATTTTTTTATATTATATATATATATATATATGTTGCTCGTTTATTCAATCACATTACTCATTTTATTAAAACCATTACACATTTTATCATTTTCATTATTGATTTTGTTAACAAAATCAATAATATAAAAATCAATAATGGAAATTATTTTTTGTGTAATATATATAAACATGATCAATAAACATGATCAATAAACATGATCTATAAAAATCAATAATGGAAATCAATAAACTAGTATGGTTTTAACAAAAACGAGTAATGAGATTGACTAAATGAGCAATATATATATATATATATATATATATATAAATTAACAAATATGTGTGTGTGTGTGTGTGTGTAATATAAAAAAATCAGTAATGGCTTTGACAAAATCAGTAATAGCATTAACTAAACAAGCAATATATATATATATATATGTGTGTGTATAATATAAATATAATTAGTAGTGGCTTTAACAAAATCAGGAATGTCTTTGACAAAATCAGTAATGTAAATGACAAAATCAGTAATGGTTTTGACAAAAAAGTTTGCTGATGAAAACATGTAAGTCGGGATTCAGCAACATTTGTTACATTTCACAAAAATTCATAATAGGATTGACAAGTTTAGTAATTATTTTAACAAGAATTGTAATGGTTTTGACAAAAGCGTTTTGTGCAAAACTACTGATGAAAACATGCAAGTCAAGATTCATCAGCAAACGGCTTAATCAATACCATTACGGATTTTGTTATTTTCATTACTGAATTTGTCAAAGCCAATACTGATTTTGTTAAAGCCGTTATGCCTTTATTTATATTATACATATGTATATTACTCGTTTGATCAATACCATTACGGATTTTGTCATTTTCATTACAAATTTTTTTAATGACATTATGCCTTTATTTATATTATACATATATATTAATGCATATATTACCCGTTTAGTCAATACCATCATAGATTTTGTTATTTCTATTACTGGCTTTGTCAAATCTATTACGCCTTTATTTATATTATATATATATAATAATGCATATATATATCAAAGAAATTTTGGTGGTTCAATGGCTACCATGCTTTTTTGGTAAAGGGGTGGGATGGGTTCGATCCCACCCCTAGCCATTCTCAACAACTTTTTTTCAAAAAAAAAAAAAAAGCACCCCCTTCCCCCACCAAAAAAAGCTCCTAGCCTGAGGTCAGGCAACAACGGGTGTTGGCTGGCTACCGACGGCCAACAATGGTGCTCCTGTGGGGGCACAATTCTTTTTTTTTTAAAAAAAGTTGAAGGGCAAAATGGTAAAAAAGGCAACATTTTAAAATCTCAATTTGATACCTATCACCTTTATGTTTTTTTTTGAAGTATTAACAAACTTTTTGAGGTTTTGCGATTTCAAATGTTATTTAAATGGGATTTTTCCTTAATTATATGTAACTAATATGTGTTGGTTTTTCTAAAATGTCATTTCTAATAATATGCAAGGTAAGTTTGTAACTATTCCTTAATTCCTTTTTCGTATGCAATTAGTAGGGACACTACTTTAGGCAAAAATTATAAATTTAAGAGATAATGTGAATTGATGTTGTATATTTAGCATCAAAATAGTCATATGTCTGACTCTTATATTTAGGACTAGAAGTAGTATAATACTATTTTTCTACTAAAACAATATGAGGAGTGACTATCATCTATATGTGATTATAATTACAAAAAAGCAGGATAACATAATTGTTAAATTCAGGGATAAGAAATAATAATAAAGTAATGAAGGGGAAGGGCTACATTCCTCGATCACATAGGCAAGATTAAGATTGCAATTCAACGTGCATGTTCGTTTAGTAATAAAGGCCCATTTGCAAGATAGAGACAAATACTATCACACTAGCCCTATATTTAATGGAAAAAAAATTTAAGGAGAAAGAATATTATGAGGAAAAAATTCTAAAATTTTTTTTTTTTGGAAAATCTCACTCAGGTCTCAAGGGCTAGAAAAAATATCCAAAAAGTTCCAGTGTAAATTCCTATATAAAAAAAGTCATGGTATAGGTTTATCTATCATAAAAGTCTCTACGGACTTCATTGACATAGATAAGCTTATCAATGGCCACTCTATGACTTGTCAATATATTCACATACACCTGCAATGTACGCTATTTTAGTTAACATAGACGGGCTTGTCAATATATTGACATACACTTTTCAATGAGAGCTGGTTTAGTTAACATAGATGGGTTTGTCAATGGTCACTCTATGACTTTTCAATATAGTCACATATACTCGTCAATGAAAGTTTGTCACACCCTCATCTTATTTTCACCTATTTCAGAGTCTTTATGTAAAACGATATGCAATTATGTAGGCAACATAGGAATAGCACAGATATACTGATATTATGTGCACAATTACGGAAATTCCCCATAGGGGTTCGTACTTGATAATTACAATTAATGCAGTCTCATAGCGCTACGTGGGTGTCTAAACCTGTCCAAGTGAAATGGAGACATTTTCTCGTCTTGGTTCCATCACTGCAATCCCTTCGTACGGTTCTCTTCATTGTTCTCAGCATATCTTCTATCTTCTCCTGTATAAATTATTGGTAGGGGAGGGTGAGATTCTGGGGAATCTCAGTAGGAAAGCAATACTAATATGCATGTAAGATAAGTGCTTAATGCATGACGTGCTTACATTACATAATTCATGCTCATACAATGACATATCTCCGTGTTCAATGTTTCAAATAACATACGTATGGTTATAGCATAAACAGAAACAGAGCTTCAATTATTCATATATGTTTCACAAAATCAAGCAAAGCAATAACATGTATCAATACACCAGCACAAATATCAAATACACGCAGGAGAGGTAAGTTCCCTACCTTAATCACCCTTCCCTGATCGTCGAATAATGTGCCTTGATTTGCGTGCCAATCCCTTGGGCTCTCTACCTGGTCCTAGACCATCAAATGTACCGTTTAGACACATCCATAGTGTTTCTTGTGGTTATATTAGCCTATGGTGAAATTTTAACAAAATGCCCCGGGACCCCAGCCCGACCTCGCCGTACCCGGTCCGATGACACGTTTTTCTAAAATTTTGACTAAGGCTATTCTGACGTATTTTTGCCCAAGGAATCCATTTTTGGGCTCAAATTACTAAAATTCACTGTCAAATTACGAAAATACCCTTGACAACTCTGATTTAGGGATTTTAGGGGCGTTTTCATAATTATACTTTTTCGACCTTTTTCTGAAAAAGTGACCAACTGTAACCCCACCTATTTTTGCCCACTGAATCCAATGGAACCATTTATTTTATGAAAATTCAGCTCCTTCCCTCAGATCTGGTCTTGGCCAAAATATTGGTCAATAAAATGGAAAAATGGAGTTTTTGTGTTTTAGCTTCCAAAACTTGTACTTTTCCACTTCTAATCCCTTATTAACTTATTTAATCACATTCTAATCATAATTTAAAGAAATTTGGGCAGCATAACCCCTTAGGGTTATATCTTTTCCAATTTTTCAACTCAACCAAAAAAATCACCAACTAACAACAAACTTCAACAACAACGCCATACTAATTTAGATATAAGGTTTGTGAGGTTACCTCTTGATATCTTGAATCCTTTCTCTCTAGGTGTCTCCTCTCTCTCTCCTTGAGCTAAGAATGTGTCTTCAAATTCATGGACTCCATGAAAAAGAAAGGTTTAGAGAAGGATCTAGGACAAAATCACAAGAAACCTTTAGAGTTTAGCTTCTTACCTTAAGATTTCTTCTTCCTCTTCTCTCTAGCTCTCAAAGTCTCCAAGGCACTCTCTCTCTCTCTCTCTCTCTCTTTCTCTTGTGGCTTGGACGAAATGAATGTAGAGAAGGGAAGAGAAAAGCTTCAAAAAAAAAATGTTCCCTTGATCCTACACCATTGATCTCATCAAGGGTTGTTATGGTGACACATATTTCCCACCATACCTCCCTCCATACCTTCACCCATACTTTGACTCACTTTATGCCTTACTTGCCTCCATGCTTCCACCATAATTTGACCTACTTGCTCCATTAGCTTTCACTTAGGATTGAACTAAATTCTCCCCTTGATTTAGTCCACAAAACCGTCCCTTACTCTAACCAACCAATTTTCTCTCCCAACTAACCAACTAACACTCATTTTCACCCCTCATTTTATATGTTGGACGAAAATTATGGAAGAGAAAGGGAATAATATGTGTTTTAATAATTCCATAATTCAATTAAATGAATTATGTATAATTCCCTCTAATTTCAAAATTCTTGATTTATTCCATCAAGAATAATCCAATTATACATTTTCCTTTATTTTTCTTGATTAATTGAAATTAAATCCAATTAATTGAAAAATAATTAATCTTGGATTAAATTGGAAAAATTATGATTTTGCTATCACTTTTGTAATTTAATTCCTTTTATGAATTAATTTGCTCATTTCCTTATGAATATGAATATTTCAAAATTCACAAGATCCAAATTCATGAATATTCACCATTTTATTGAATTTCTCAATTAATTATAATATATTTTTTGTGAATATAAAATTTGGGGTGTTACAAAGTTGCTTTAGCTAACATAGATGGGCTTATTAACGACCATTCTATGACTTGGCAATATAGTCACACGCACTTGTCAACATGAGATATTTTAGTTTACATATATGAGCTTATCAATGTCCACTTTATGACTTATCAATATAGCCACATACACTTGTCAATAAGGTAAATTCACATTTGGAATCTATATTACTGAGGTCCATATGGACTATTTTTATATAGGAATCTACACTGGGACTTTTTTGATATTTTTCCTTGTCCTGAAGACCTTAGTGAAAATTTTCCCCTTTTTTACTATTTTAGGAAGTTTTCCTTCTTCTTATTCATTCCCTCTATTTTTCTCTCACTTTTCTATGTTGGGTAAATACCTACAAGAATCAGTTTTTATAATATGTTAACCTCAACCATTACAATCTGACTTCATTGTTCTCTATAACAAGATATATCATATAATGATCGTTTTGTTTTTTTTATTCCAAACAACAATTTTAATAGTGGCCACATCATCTCCCCACGAGAAGCTTACAAATTAAACACGCTCTTTTTTTTTTTTTTTTTTTGCCATCAATTAAACCAACTCTATGCAAAAGGAAGAGGAACATGTATCCTCTCATAGCCACTATGAATGTTGAAAACAATATTCAAACCACCACCAAAACATTTAGATCAATTGATGGGGCTTGTTCTAACTTAACCAAAGGTTTCGAGTTTAAGACTTAAGAATGCAACAATGATAGATGATACAAGCGCCGCCTGAAAAAAAAAATGTCTTATATATCATACCTTTGATTGAACCATATTTTTACATGATTTTTCATGATTAATTTGGGATTTTAAATGCATTTTCTGGAGCATTATTGCATGATTAAACACTAATTTTAGTTAGGGACAATTGTGTTGAGTTAATTGTAATTAGGGGCAAAATGGCCATAAATTTGTTAATTATTATGTGCAATTGTTTTTTGAATTTTTGATACTATCTTGTGCTTAATTTTACATTATAAAGGTTTTGGAAGAAAATTGGAAATTCATGAGGGTCAAAATTAATATTTTGAGGTCTGGGAAAAATTACATAAAATTCCCCAGATTTTGCGAAAATTACTAAGAGTGAAGGAAAAGGGCCAGAGAGAATTACATAAAAGTACCCAAAATTTCAGAAATTATGATACATCTCTGCCAACATTTCAAATATTTGCACTTTAGTCTCTCCAGAAGTTTTTTTTTCCTTTTCACTAAAGTCCCTGGTCAAAACTTGCATTTTGACCGGGGACTTGGTTAGTCGTCTTAGAGCTGAACATGACCCGATCTTGAAGCAGAGACCCGAGACGCGAGCTAAAGGGAATATAGATACAGAGAGAGTGAGCGCCGCAGCTGAATCTTGATCTCATCACCTCCATCGCCTCTATTCTTCATCTCCTTTATCAACAGTCGCCGGTGACTTCCTCTCCTTCATCCACTGTCACCGACGACCCACATTCATTCCCACCTTCACTCTATCTCCCTCACCATCACAGACAGCCACGACACAGATCCGAAAACAGAGAGCTGAGGAAGTTGCAGAGGCAAGCTTGAGATGAGAGAGTTGAGATCTAGAGATCGGGAAGCGGACAGCTACTACCACCGTTCCTCTGCACTTCACCACCGGGCGCTGGAACCACCATCATCACTATCACCTTCCACTTCACCACCGCTGACGCTTCTCTGTTCTGCAGCACCGGCGTTCTCGGTCTCCCTTTCCGCCACTAGCGTCTCTCCTCTTCCACGCATCACCATCTAGCCGTTCTACCTCAACCACCGCCGTTACCTCCGTTGCTGTCTCTTCACAGTCGCCAGTCACCACTAGAATTTCCCATAGCACCACCACACCATCGACCCTTCCTCTGTCCAGCACCATCTCTATATTTCTCACTCTAGTACACCATCGTGTGACTCACTCCCTCTTCCATATGGTTCCTCTATTTCTGTCTATTTAAATTTGCTCCAGCAGCACAATCGACCATCTTCACCTTTCTACCATTATATTATAACCCAAAGCATTTAATTGAATTCTCCATTCCTCACTCTTAAACCTGTCAGTCCATCTCCTATTTCATGTCCTTCCAGATTTGGTGTTTTCTTGATGCTCTCTGGTTGTTTGTTTGTGAAGCTAACCTGGATACTCTAATAGACATGGATTGCTGATTTGTTTGAGTCTTAGTGGTAGAGAGTGGCCGCTAGAGCTTCCATATGCCTGCAAAGGGGAGTTAATTAGTTTTCCATTAGCTCATTATATGTATTAATTGTGCTCTATTTGATTTAATTCTGAATTGGTGTATATATGTGAAATTTGGATGAGTGTTCTTATGTCTTTGTTGGTTAACATTTGTATTGAATTTTGTGTTAATGCATTTGGACTTTGGATTGAAATTATTTTCCTTTTGAATTAATGAAGTTATACATTCTATGTGATTACTAGTGTGTGTGATAGATTTATTTCAAATTGAGTGTCGTGATAGTACTCTCATTTAAGAAGAAACAATTGCATTAAAATAATTTTCAAACACACATCAAGTGATTTTTAACTATTTATCTAGAAGATGATTATGAATGCGATCGTAGAATTAGTCATTAATTAGATAAATTGGACTCAATGTGTTTGCTTGAGGTTTTCAATTTGACTTGATGAAAAATTAACTCCTAAATCATTTTAAGAAGCTAGGAAAGCCATTGACTTTACTATCAAGATTCATGTCTTCATATTCATTCCATTTTTTATAAAAATACCAAAAACAATAGTTTAGCTTTTAATTTAAATGCATTACTCTTTAGTTATTAATTTGCAAAAACCTGAAAACGAATTTCCCCTTGCTTTCATTACATGATATTTAGATTATTTAGGATTTAATAAAAAGCTTTTCGAGAAGAGTGAATAATCTTAGATTTGCCTCCCAATCCTTAGTTAATTTTTTATTGTGAACTCCAAGACTAACGAAAGACGAAAAATCCACTAACCAATCTTAAATCTGAACTAGTCTAGGCACGTGGAGTTCCCTATTACAAGGACTGATTTGGGAAACCGGGCGCATAGGCAATGTGATCGTTTGTTTCAGCGTTTCAGCGTCAAATCGGACTTACATAGTGTCACAAACGGAATTGAACGGTAAAAAAGCTGTAATGGGTGTTTGTTTCGGCGATTAGATTTAAGGTAAAAAAAAAGTCATAAGTCTCAAAATGGAGCTTATTGGAGCTTATGTGCGTGTGTGTGTAAAATAATATTGATAGGAATATTTTCATATTTTTGGGGATCAATGAAGTACTTAAAATCACTTCTAATTACAAAACTTCTTTTATGAAAAATGTTCTAAATAATTTTCTCTTTCTTTAGATAGTAATCTTCTGCTAATTAGAGAATACTTTGGGATAAGAGTTTAGGCAAGTTTTGAGTTTTATTAATATATGACTGTAGAAATGTAGAGAATAATTAACAATTAATTTTAATCAGTTTAAATTTATTATTTAGTTGTTTTATGATTTTATAATCAATTTTTTTTATAAACATATCATAAATTAGTTTCTATATAGTGTTTTTACCCATTAAATTTAGTTTAAATAATTTATTTGGATTATTGGAGGTATTATTGAGGTTTTAATCAGTTTATTTTGTTAGATTTTGAGCTATGTGAAAATATGAGTTAGGATTTAATATTTAAATTAAAGTTTGATATAATTTTAAAGATTTAAGCTTGCGGTGCATAATAGAAAAAACTTTTGGAGTGTACCAATTTAAATTAGAGTTTGATATAATTTTATTACAATTGTACCATTACCAAATTTTCAAAGTTAATTTTTGAGAAAATTGTGAAAAAATCTCTCCGTGTGTAAATATCTTTCCAGGTCCCATTGGTAGTTAAGTTGCCAATGAGGACTTTTTTCACAATTATCCCTTCATTTTTTCATTTTTCATAATTTTTACAATTTTTTCTCTTAATTAATACAAAAGTCACTTATGCAAAAGTCAAACCAAACATCATTCACTTTTACATAAGTTACTTTAAGTTACTTATCCAATTGCTAATCCAAACACTCATTATTTTACCCAATCTAACTTTTTTCCAATCTTAAGATTCTATAAGTTTAAGTAAAAATAAGTTACTTATCTAATCGTCAAAGTGTGTGTTTGGTACCACTTTTTCTCCCAAATAAGCCCGTTTTTGCTGAGAAAAAGCCCAACTAAAATGGGTTTTCTTTTTTGAGTGTTTGGAGGAGCTTTTTTAAGTTGGGTCACGTTTTTAAAAAGCTCCTTATTTAAAAAGCCCCATCTACCTACTTATCCCACCAGTTTTTTTTTTTTTTGGTCAAAAACCAAGTTGTTCCGTATGGACATTACTGGTGGACCACTATTGTATCTTTTGTTCATTTTTGGTCAACCCCTACCCTTTTTTGTTTTCCTATATTTCAATCAAAAATATGTCTATAAATAATTATGTAAAACGTTTAGGTTTATTTAAATGCTTGAATATGATTCGAGAAGGAGTTTTATTTTACCTTTTGAACAGGACGGAAAATTTTTCGGAATTCCTGATTCCGAATTTTCTTTTTTTTTTAAAAAAAAAATCTCTATATTAATTTTTTTGTTGAGTTTCTTTTAGTCCAGTACAAATATATAATTTTTTTAATATCATATTGTTACTGTTGGATATCGCATATATGATCTATCTAAAATTTGAAGAATATACAGATGATATATTACTGTTGGATATCGCATATATGATCTATCTAAAATTTGAAGAATATACAAATGCCCTTCAAGTTTTTACTTTTAAAAACGCACTTATAAAAATCGCTAATCCAAACACGTTATGAGTTATGACAAATCACTTATTCAACCGCTCATCCAAACATAAATCACGTTACAAATATTGACTTATTTATTAAGTCATTTTTTAATAAGCCTAAATTATATAAGTCATTTTTCCTACCGCTATCCCAAACACACCCAAAATAAACACACCCAATATATATATATATATATATATATATATTCACATGACTTATACTATTCAATGCACTGTGACCTTTCTTTGTGTCTACTCAAATACCAAATCCTATAAATAAAAGATTTCATGTCTTTCTAGGTCAAGAAAGGTTGGTATCTTCACGTGGGCCTTATATACTACACACACACATGGAGTTTTTTTTGACATTTCAACTTCGCGTAGAGTCATGTTTCTTTCACTGGGATGTACCTAAGTTTTTAATTTTAAGCTTTCTAATTTTTGCAAGAGTCTTACTTCTGATTGCTCATTGCCAGTTTGGTGTCCACTTAACATGTATAGTTTATTTTCATTAACATATATTAAAAAGTTGAGAGAGTTGTACATCCCAAAATCAATTTTAAAATTGAAAAACAACTATAATAATAACATACAAAATAGCCATGACGTTAGGTCGATAATTAATATTGACATATATAGACGTATTTAGTAAATTAATTGTGTTTAAATTTGTCATTATTCCAAGTCAAACTATGGGCATTCATTTATTTGGACCACATGCATTGTTTAGGTGTTTCATATTTATTGCAAAGTAGAGAAGCTGTTCAACGCACTAGCTATGATAACTCTTTAATCATTAACTTTTTTTCTTAATTTTATTTCGAACGTCTATGTGAAACAAGCAAAACCAGCATGAAAATACAACTTGCCTTCTGTTTAGTTTTAGTGAATATGCTCCCAGTTGCCCCCATAATTGAAGAAAATTTTGGGCAATTCTCCATTCGGATATATTCAACACGTTCACTGTGGATAACTTTCTAATTATACACATTTCAATTTGTTACAATTATACAGTTTCCATGTTTGAAGACAAGCAAGGTCGGGAATCTGTGAGAGACCTATCCATATCTCCCACAGTTCACTTCATTTTTCTTAGCCTCTCAAGCATTTTCTTCAGTTGCATTTTTCTTTCCTTTTTCTTTCCACTATGTTATTTTTCCTTCCCTTCCCAACTTAAATTTAGACTATCCATTCTTCCATCTTCCGAAGAAATTAACCTCTGCAAGCATCAATGACACGCAGCACTGTAAGTTCAATCTCAAATATCATAAAAAGGAACAAAATGAATGAATGCGGGAAAAGATTGTTAAGCAAGTACATGTATACTTATTTGGAAAGTACAATCTTGAATCAGTGTCAAATTCAAGTCAAAATTTGGGCATTCATTTATTTTTGACCCACCAAAGGTACTTTGTGATCTCCAACTTCGACCCTTTGCATAAGTCAGTGAGACAAGGCAAATTTTCAAGTTTTATGGTTTCCAGACTTGGAAGCAAAATTTGTTGAGTAGCAACAGTGCCTCATTTATTTTTATGGGGAACTAGTTTCTCTGATTGCTCTGCCTCTTATACTTCCATGTGTCTAGGTTTAGTTGTGAAAGCATTCCAAAACTGTTGCTATGCTTAAAAGGTAACCTCAGATGTTCAAGTTCCGAGGCCAAGAGCTACATTAAAAAAGAGAAATACAGGAATATTAATAAAAATTGTGAGCGCAGGTTGAAGGGAGTTGTGTTGAATTTCTGTCAAGACTATGTCAATTAATTTTGGGCATTAATTTAGTTTGAGTTTTCGAGGGTATGGGCAACCTAAACCTCTCCTGAAGTAAGTAGGAGGTGGCATTTTTGCAAGTTTTATGGTTTTTAGATCTGCAAGCACAATTTCTGGAGGATCAACGGCACGGAAAAAATTAAAGTTGCTGCAGTTGATGAGTAGCCTCTAATACTTGTGTGCATCTTAATTTTGGAACCATAATTTCTTTTTTATTGTCAGATCTATAGAGTATAACAAATCAAGGTTTTAGGATTTCTTCTCTATATAAAATTCAACAATTTCCTCTCGTCATTTTCCCCAATTCCATCTTAAAATAAGAACGATTTGAAGTAGGAATTATTTCCCCACTTGTCAACTGCATCATCCATAAATGTTTTTTTTGGGTTCTACTCAGCGTTTCTTGAACACATTTCAACATTACATCTTGCATCTGAAACTTCCCACTTAAAGAAGCTTACATGCCACTAGACTACAAGACTTTCTGCTAAATCTTGTCATTCATTTTGGATAACTAGTTGTAACTATCATATGACTAGGGAGTCAAAATAAAGTAAGCATACAAAACAATAAAAGTACAATAAAAACCAAATTTACATTAATTGCAAACAGTTCTACATTTGATTATAGCAAAATTTCGGTGCGTAGCTTGAATTAGGAGATGCAGAGGAAGGATAATTGATAATAGAGAAATGAAGAAGATGATTGATGTGTAAAAATACACCTTTTTCTTTATGTAAAGACTGAAATGAATGAGGATTCAGTTGGTAACAAGTCGGAAATTAAATAATTGATGCAATATTCATGCAGTCGTTGAAAACTTGACCATACCAGAATTTAATTTAAGAAAGAGGAATGTCACGCCCTTATCTTAATTTCACCTTTATCAGAGTATTCACGGAAAATAATATACAGTTCGGTAGGCAACATAAGAAGAGCATAAATATACTGATAATATATGCATAATTACAGAAATTCCCCATAGGGGTTCGTGCATAATAATAAACCCGTTCTAATGAAACAGAGACATCTTTCTGTCTTCATTCCATTACTGCATTCTTCCCATGTAGTTCTCTTTTCTACTTTCAATACACCTCTTGTTTTCACCTGTCTAATTTGTTGGTAGAGGAGGGTGAGATTCAGGAGAATCTCAATAGGAAACATATACCAATATGCATGCAGGATAAGTGCTTAATGCGTGACATGCGTGCAATACATCAACTCATGCTAACATAATGACATATCTGCGTGCTCAATGTTTCAAACAACATACTTATGGCCATAGCATAAACAGGAACAGAGCTTCAATCATTCATATATGTTTCACATAATTAGGCAAAGCAAATACATGCATCAATACACCAACACAAATATCAAATACATGCAGGAGAGGTAAGTTCCCTATCTTCAGCCTTTTCTCCTCGATTTGCAAGCCAGCAACTCAGGCTCTCAACTCCGTCCTACAATTCCAAATATACCAATTAGACACTTCCGTTGTGTTTCTGGGGGTTATATGAGTCTATAGTGAAAATTTATCAAAATGCCCTTGGGACCCCGGCCCAGCCCCGCAGTACCTGGTCCGACTGTACTTTTCCCGAAATTTTGACTGGGGCTATTCTAACATATTTTCGCCCAAAAAATCCATTTCCGGACTCAAAATTACCAAATTCACTGCCAAATTACAAAATTTCCATTGGCAGCCCCACTTTAAGGGTTTCAGAGGTGTTTTCGTAATTATGTTTTTTTGGGCTTTTCTGAAAAAGTGACCAACTGTAACCCCACCTAATTTTCCCTCCTGAACTCAATGCAATCATCAAAATATCAAAAATCCAGCCCTAGCCTCTCCAAATAGCACTAGCTGAAACTTGAAATTCTCAGGAGAAAATTGGGGTTTTTGAATTCTGACCTCAAATCCTTACTCCTTTCTACTCTTAAGCACTTTATTACCTATTTAATTACGTTATAACTACCATTTAGACCCAATTTTGGCAGCATAACGCCTAAGTTTCAGCGTTTCCAATTTTTACAAACAGAGCCGAACCAACAGAAATCCACCGATTAAACTATCCTCAATAGCCAGAACAACCAAAGATTGAAGTGTAGGAAGTTACCTCAAGCTCCTTCTGGCTTTTTCCTCTTATGGCTGAAAACCCTAGCTTCTTAAGCAATGAAATTTGCTTCAAACAACCTTAAATAACATAGAAGAAAAGCTTAGGAGAAGGGTTATACACGTTAGGTACGAATTCACTGAAGAAATCGACTTACCTTGTGAGATTTTCCTCCTTCTCTATCTAAACTCTCTCAAGCTTTCTCTCTCCTTTTTCAGCCCAAAACTGATGTGAATGAGCATGGAAAGGATGAAGATAACTTTGTAAAATATCCCATAATTTTCCTTTAATTTATTTCCCCATTTTCGGATTTTTTACAAATTCTGACAGATTTTCTGCCCAAACTTTGAAAAATCATAACTAATTCTAGAAAAATTGAATTGGAGTGATTCCAAAGGCTATGGAACCCTTATTAAGTCTACTTTCAAGAAAAATATATACTTTTTCTAGTTGAAAGCACAAAATTTCCAGAATTTTAATCTTTGCCTGCTGATCCAGAAAATATATACTTTTGACCATGAACCCACCTTTCAACCACCTCAAACCTACTTCGACCATACTTCTTCACCCTACCCATTCCATCAAGAATCAGCCACTCCACTCTATCAAGAACCATCATATCCATTTCATCTTCCCCCATTTCCCCTACTTCCATCCAATGTAGAACTCCCTATGAACCATCTTCTCCATCATTCTATGAACCTCCACCACAATCTCCTACCCCTCAACCTAGTGGATTTGATGCCCTCTTCTCATCCTACAATATGGATTCCCTAACAAGTGCATTGACAAGGAAGTGTGAAGCACTCCAAGAGCCATACCTTTAGTTACTCTTGCATCAAGGCACAATTGGAAGCTCTAGGGAGATAGAAGAGAAATTAAAAGACATTGATGAGTTTTTCAAGGCATACTATGCTCATATGCTATGGGTAAAGACTGTTAGAACAAGTGTTTCACCCAAGAGGGGGGGTGAATTGGGTGATACTAAAATTTCGTCGGAAATATAAAACTTTAGCAAAGGAATTAAAAACAGTAATGAGTAAGGAGAAATATCACCGAAGTGTGCACCAGGAGTTATACTGGTTCAGTCACAACCACTTTGACCTACGTCCAGTCCTCAGATCTTCTCTGAGAGTTTCACTATAACTTCCAAGATTCAGTGGGTTCTTGGTACCTCAGTACAAGCAAGTTCCTATACCTTGACACTCGCTCCCCCTTACAAGTTGCAATTCAATCCCAACTCAAGGTTCCACAACCTTAAGTTATCTCAATAACAAATATTGAGTTTGAATGAAATATCTCTCTTACAGAGTGAATAAGGATCACTGAAGCATAGAAATATGATTTCAATGTGAAAACAGAGCAATAAGCTTGATAATACGTTTGTGTGTGTGCTTGTTGTTTTTCCTCTGTTTGGATGTTCCCATATATATATAGATATGTTGGTGATGACCGTTGGAACACTTTCTTTCGTCCGTTGGAGAGTGCGCAGCCACTATTGACTTTTCAAGTTTTTGAAAAATATCCGTTGGCGGTGGTTGGCATTTGAACGTTTCTTTTGACTTCAATCTCTTGAAGTGTTTTCTTCATTGTTTATCTGTAAATAGACTAAGAATACTAATACAATGAAAGGTTAATCATATAGGAAACAAATCTATGAACGTTTGAATGATTTCAGAATTTCTGGGCAAGCTTACTCGAGTACCTCCTCGAGTATTGCTTGAATGTTACTCGAGTATCTACTCGAGTATCTTCGGGAATTCTGAAAGTCAATGAATAAAAATAAGAACACTCGGGTAGTGCATGGAATAACTTAATTTTAAACCTTTGGAAAAATCATTTACTCGGATACATACTCGAGTAATGCACTGTCAACTTTATATATTACTCGGGTACCTACTCGAGTAATTCACTCACAACTTTATGAGTTACTCGGGTACCTACTCGAGTAATGTTGCAGAATTTCAAAAACCGAGAGCACTTACCATGTTATTCGAGTACTTACTTGAGTAATTAATTCATTTTTGTATGGGTTACTCGGGTATCACCTCGAGTAACTGTCATTTCTGAACATGGCTTACTCGGGTAGTGACTTGAGGTTTACCTTCAAAATAACTTATCATACTCGGGTACCAACTTCAAGTTTTTCACTTACCTTAGTGAGTTACTCGAGTACATACTCGAGTAAATTGTTGCAGTGGTACAAAGTGCCGAGAGCTCCATTTTTTCAGAAACAGAGGTACTCGAGTAGCGCCTCGAGTATCGTTGGTAACCTGAAGGCAACTGGAAGTTTTTCATATGATTACTCGAGTAGCTCCTCGAGTAATGTTGCAGTAGTACTAAATGCCGAGAGCTGCACATTTTTAGAAACAGGGTTACTCGAGTAGCTCCTCGAGTATCAATGGCATCCTGAAAACTTTTACACGGTTACTCGAGTATCTCCTCGAGTAAAGTTGCCTGGTTACTGGAAGTTGTCTCTGGTTACTTCAAGTTTTGTCTCATTACTCGAGTACATACTCGAGTAATGCTTTAGGAAACTTGAAGTAAATCAAGTTTCTCAGCATTATCTCTTGGCCTCTCTTCATTACTTCCATGCTTACCTTAAGTAAAGCTCATTCCTGTCATTTCTAGTTCAAGCTTGATTATTAAACATTTCCTTTTCAAACCATTCTTTTGTTATCATCAAAACATGGGATCTAACATTCTCCCCCTTTTTGATGATGACAAAACTTGGTGATTTTGAGCATGATTTTTCAAATTGAATTTTCAATTATAAATATGTCATATTAAGTTTGAATTCATATCATATACCTTGCATACATAATAACTTCATTAGTCCAAAACATGTATTATAATTCAAAGCTAAAAAAAATGAACTTAAAATCATAACACACTTGCATTAATCTTAGAAACTTTCAAATTACAAGATAAAATAAAATGAGAACAAAATGCTCCCTAAAGTCCCATGTACACCCAAATATCCCAAAATGAGTTAGGACACTTTCACAAAATCACTTCAAGCTCTTCTCCCCCTTTTTGGCATCATCAATGAGGTGGAGGGCTAGGAGGTTTGACCACGGAAATGGGTTTTACTGGAAAGACCAACCCACCACCATCTGAACTATCAAAAGAACTAGATGACACAGGTTCAGGAAGATTGAGAGGTGGGATAACAAGGTCATCTCTAGGCTGGAGAGGAGAAGGTTGGAAGACAACCATAGTAGTGTCAGCTTCTGGAGTGGTCTGGTTCTCTGGGGTGGTCTCAGCCATGGGAGTAAGATGTTCAGAGGAGGATGTGGAAGAAGAAATTTCCTCTGTGGGAGCAGGTGATGGAGTTGGTTTAGGATCAGTTTCTGGTTGAGGTTTGGGAGGTGAATCATCAATGGTAATGTGAGTGGTCTCATGGGTTTCAGGATCATCCACTGAGAATAGAAATTCTTTGCCTTGGGGCTCAAGTGGATCAGAACCCAGAGGGGTAGATGGTTCAGCCTCAGGAATGGGATCAATAATAGGAGAGTTCTCTGGAGGTGGTGGTGGTGCAGATGAGGAAGGACCAACAGAAGGTCCAGGGCCCAAAGAATCCAACCGTGCCAGAATTAATCTCAAAGTCTCTCCCTGGGCACGTTGCTCTGCTAGTAACTCCTCATGCCTTCTATCCATCCTTTCAACCATTTCCTCATGCCTTTTGTCGATTTTCTCAACCAGCTCTCCCATTTTGAAGTTCGTATTGGTGATTAACTCAGCGTTTGTATTGGCTATGTCCACATGGAAGCCTCTGAGCATATTTTCCATAAAGTGCTGGAGAGTGGCATTGAGGAAGGATGGTGATGATGTGGTACCAGCTGGAGCCGATGACTGAGTGTCATCCATCCTACTGGTTTCAGCCTCAGTAGCCTTCCGCTTCTTCATAGATCCAGACTCCAGAGGGCCTTTGAGAGGGATGTCAATTTTCAACTTCCCAATTTGATTTCTCCCCACTGGGGTCAACCTTTCAATCGGCTCCTTACTATCCAAGTACCATATCTTGTTTTCTTTCAAGATCAGTGACACAATCTGTGGATATGGCATTGGTGTAGTAGGCTTCCCTTCCACCTTGTACCTCTTCATCTCTAAGAAGATATACTCTCCCAGATCCTTTTGTTCCTTAAGAAGCAGTGAAGCAAACCACCTAAAGTCCCTATCAGAGAAGTGGGTATAATTGTTGGCTTTGTTTACTAGGGACCTAGAGTATATGTACCAAAGGACCCTATGATGATCACACATATCACTGGGCTTGAAATTTAGAGGGCCAACTATCTCACCGGGTTTGAGAATTGTGAAAATTTGGTTTGGCTCAAGCTCTGAATAGATATCATCAGGGGGGTTCTCTATCCCTAACCACAAGTTAATTCTGGAAGGTGAAATTAAGATCTCTTGACCTCTTACAAATGTGGTCATTTCTTCCTCTACTGAGGTTCGGTTAGGCTTACTTATAACTTCTAGGTTGCAATAGAAATGGGTAATTACTTTAGTACAAAATGGTAACCTAATAGAAAGCCAGGGCATAAAGGGTTCTAGATAAGAGCTTAGGTCATACTTCACTACCTCTTGAAGCAACTTCAGATCAACATAGTGTGTTTTGCACACTTTCCTTCTGGAGAATTGAGTTGAGTACTTCAGAGACTCCACCAATTTGCTCACATTGTATTCCTTTGGTGGGGAAGTGATCTCTGCTTCCGGAATCTTGGACTTCTTAGAAGATTGACCCTTCTCCATTTGGTCAATGATCCCAGCCATAGCACTTGCCACTTTCTTGTCATATTTTGGCTTTTTGAGTGGCTTAGGAGTGAAAGAAGGGGTAGAGGAATCAGAGTGAGGAGGTGAAGGAGATTTGGTACTCTTCCCTCTTCCGGTAGAGGTACTCTTCTTGGATTGAGCCCTAGTGACAATAGGCTCATTGATTACAACCCCTTTTGCTTTCGGTGGTGATTGAGGTTTAAGAGAGATTTTGGCTTTTGATCTTGGAACTAACTTCCTTCTCTTTGTTGGAGGAGGAGGAGGAAGAGGATCGGGGTTTTGTTGTGAATCAGAGGAATCAGTGAAGTTGAGATTTTTGGTTCTAACCATCTTGAAACACAGAAAATCAAAAATCACAGAAGAACAGAGTAACTGACGCGAGTTTAGGGCAGAAGGATTTTGAACAAAATAGGAAGTTTTTGGACTTGAAATCAGTTGGGTTTTGACGGAAATGAGGCAAGGAAACAATTGGGAAAAGTTTTTGAAAGAGTGTATAGTGATTTACTCGAGGTGATTTTGTGAAAATGACCGAGTTCGCGCAAGATAAAGACCTAACTCCCGACTTTACTCGAGGCCGTACTCGAGTAATATTCAAGGATACTCGAGGCCTTCCTCGAGTGATCATACAGAAAACTTTAAAAATAATTCATTTAAATTGCGTACCTGGCATGAATAATATAGTAATTATCCATGGATGTTCCCTCGATCATTTATAACCCATTTCGAACAGATTTGAGTCATTTTTCATCAATTTGAAAATCTGGACTCCGACTTTACTCGAGGCCTTACTCGAGTAATATTCAAGTGTACTCGAGGCACGCCTCGGGTAACCATCTTTTTAACTTCTGACTCTTCATTTCTTCGAAATCTGAGCCGTTATGTTTGAAAATCAAGTAACTTGATCCGTTACTTCCAGTTTTGGTGTCCATTACTCGAGTACATACTCGAGTAACATGCTCCTTTACTTCAAGTTACTCCTCGGGTAATGTTTCTCAGATAGCCAAAACTTCAAGTTGGTACTCCAGTAAATATGTCCTCTGATCACCTCTGTTTTTATTTCACAAAACAGAGTTTCAACCTTCCTGCAAAACAAATTTCTATATACTCCGATGCTTAAGTTAGTAATCATCAAAACTTTAACAAGTGACTTCATCTAATATTATGAAATGCTGAAATTACTTATAACTCATTGGGATTTACCATTCCCAATTCTCTTCTAATGTATAGAAATTGATCTTTTGCAAGGGGTTTTGTGAAGATATCTGCTAGTTGAAGATGAGTAGGAATGAATATTACTTTCACATCTTTCTTCTGTACATGGTCTCTGATGAAGTGATGCCTGACATCGATATGCTTGGTTCTAGAGTGTTGAACTGGATTCTTTGCCAAGCTTATCGTACTTGTATTGTCACAATAGATTGGTATTTCCTTGAGATAAATACCAAGATCATGTAGTTGTTGTTTTAACCATATCACTTGTGCACAACAACTTGAGACTGCAACATATTCGGCTTCCGTTGACGAAAGAGACACTGTATTTTGTTTCTTGCTGAACCACGATACAAGAGATCCCCCAAGAAATTGTCCTTGTCCACTGGTGCTCTTTCTGTCTGTTTTGTATCCTCCATGATCTGAATCTGAATATGCAACAAGATATTCACTTCTTCCTTTGGGATACCACAGACCCAGTTCGGGTGTGTCAGCAAGGTATCTAAAGATTCGTTTGACTGTTTCAGCATGTGATTCTTTTGGTGCTGATTGATATCTTGCACATATGCCAACACTAAATTGGATGTCCGGTCTACTTGCCGTGAGGTAGAGTAATGATCCAATCATTCCTCTATACTTTGTTATGTTGTAGTCTTTACCTTTGACATCAGCATCAAGCAATGTAGTTGAACTCATAGGCGTATCTGTCCCATTTGCTTCATCCATTCCATACTTCTTCAATAGCTCTTTTAAATACTTTGTTTGAGATATGAAGATTCCATTCTTTCTTTGTTTGATTTGTAAACCAAGAAAGAAATTCAATTCTCCCATCATTGACATCTCAAATTCTCCCTGCATTATCTCAGAAAATTCCTTACATAGAGATTCATTAGTAGCACCGAAAACAATGTCATCAACATATATTTGAACAATTAAAATATCATTGTGTTTTCGTTTTATAAAGAGTGTTGTATCAACTTTTCCTCGTACAAAACCTTGATCGATGAGAAACTTACTGAGCCTTTCATACCATGCTCTAGGAGCTTGTTTTAAACCGTATAAAGCCTTTTTGAGTTTGAAAACATGGTCAGGTTTAGTAACATCCTCAAAGCCTGGAGGTTGTTCTACATATACTTCTTCCATGATGTAACCATTTAGAAAAGCACTCTTTACATCCATTTGATAGAGTTTGAATCCCTTGATGCATGCAAAGGCTAAGAGTACGCGTATAGCTTCCAATCTAGCCACTGGAGCATACGTTTCCTCATAATCAATTCCTTCTTCCTGATTATAGCCTTTGGCCACCAATCTTGCCTTGTTTCTGACAATAATTGCAGATTCATCAAGTTTGTTCTTGAATACCCATTTAGTACCAATGATCGGATGATCTTTGGGTCGGGGCACCAAATCCCAAACTTGGTTTCTCTCAAATTGATTTAGTTCTTCTTGCATTGCTATAACCCAATCATTGTCTGATAAGGCTTCATCAATGTTAGAAGGTTCAATCTCAGTAATGAATGCAGAAAAACTTACTTCATTGAAAATTTTATTTCTAGTTTTGATCCCTTCATTCACATCTCCTATGACTTGATCTAGAGGATGACTTTTATTGTATCTCCAAGCTCTAGGTTGACCTAGGGATTGCTCTTCTTCCTTAGTTTCATCAACCTCTGGAATAAGAGACTTAGAAATAGATTTTTCTTGATTTAAAACAATTTCCTGTTCTTCATCAATGGTTTTGTCAGAGGATTCAAATTCATCAAATACAATATGAATTGATTCTTCAACAACACATGTTCGTTTATTGAAAACTCTATATGCTTTACTTCGGTTAGAATATCCTAGGAAAATTCCTTCATCAGTTTTAGAATCAAATTTTCCTAAGTTATCTTTACCATTATTATGAATGAAACACTTACAGCCGAAGATGTGTAGATGAGCAATGTTTGGCTTTCTTCCTTTGTACAGCTCGTATGGTGTCTTACCAAGTTTTGTTCTGATATAGGCTCTATTTGAAATGTAGCATGCTGTACACATGGCATCAGCCCAAAATACTTGAGACACGTTCTTTTCGTTCAACATTGCTCTAGCCATTTCTGTAAGCACTCTATTCTTGCGTTCTACAACTCCATTTTGTTGAGGCGTCCTTGGAGCAGAGAAATTGTGATCAATCCCATTAGTGTCACAATACTCTTCAAATGCTTGATTTTCAAATTCTCCGCCATGGTCGGTCCTAATACCTGCAATGGACATACCTTTCTCATTTTGCACTTTCTTAGCAAAGACAATAAATTCTTCAAACGTTTCATCTTTTGATGATAGAAAGATAACCCATGTAAATCTAGAGAAATCATCAACAATGACCAATGAATATAAGTTGCCACCAAGACTCTTTACTCTTGCTGGTCCAACTAAATCCATATGCAATAGTTGAAGTGGTCTATTTGTTGAAATCTCATTTTTCAATTTAAAAGATGATTTAGTTTGTTTACCCTTTTGACATGCATCACAAATTAAATCATTTTTGAAAATCACTTTGGGCAATCCAAGAACTAAATCCTTTTTGAGTAGTTTGCCTAATTGATGCATATTAACATGTGCCAATCTCTTATGCCATAACCAACTTTCATCAGTATTACTCAGGAAACAATTTTCAGATTCATTTCTACTAATATCTAGAGTATAGCAGTTACCTTCCCTTTTTGCTCTGAGCTTAGCCTTGATATTCTTCTTATCAAGTTGTAAGTCATTTTTGTTGATAATTAAGCATTCTTCTGAGTCAAATATTACCCAGTTGTCTTTATCTGCACTTTGACTTACGCTCAGCAAATTATGACACAAGCCTTCAACATAATATACATCTTTGACTTGTATTCCTTTGTCATTTTGGATTTCACCAATTCCTGCTATTCTTCCGGTTTGATTTCCTCCAAATTTTACCTCTCCACCTTCTTTAGGTTGCAATTTGGTAAAACTTTCAAAATCACCGGTCATATGTCTAGAGCATCCACTATCAATATACCACTTGTTATTTTTGGATGCTTTGAGACATTCCTGCAATCGAATGACTAAGTCTTAGGTACCCACATCTTTTTGGGTCCTTTTGGATTAGTACAAATAATTTTCTGGATATATGAACCTTTAGGTACCCATTTGTAGGTTCCTATCGTTCCTTTCTTCTTATGAATACATGAAGAAGTATAATGGCCTTTTCTATTACAGTAGTTACAAAATGCAAAAGGATTTGATGTATGCACAGAATGCTGGAAATAATTCAAATATGACTTACCCCCTGCTTTCTTTCTACCTTTCCTTTTATCTGATTTTGGATCGTATCCAATTCCAGATCGATCATTTACAAATCGTTGAGCTTTTAAAATAACATTTAGCATCTCACTACCTTGTGTAAATTTTTCAAGAGTTTTTGTGAGATCAATGTTTTTCTTTTTCAAAGATGAACAATTTTCACAATCCTTTTCTTTAAGTTCAGTTTCAAGAGCTTTGTTTTTCTTTTTGTAAACAATCAATTCTTTAACTACTTTGATGAATTCAGAATGCAAAGCATTATATTCGGAAAGTAATTCATCATAGGTAGGTTCAGAATCATTTACCTCTCTTTCTGTTTCTTCTTGAGCAACGAGGCATATATTAGCTACTTCTTCCTCATCACTTTCTTCGTCAGAAGAGCTATCACCCCATATAGCGGATACGAAGGCCTTCTTTTTGTTGAAGAATTTGCCTTTTCTCTTTTCTTTGCTCTTTTGATTCAGTTCTGGACATTCTGATTTGATATGTCCTGGTTTTCCACATTCGTAGCAAATGATGTGATCTTTGTTGCTAGTTCCACCTTTTTGAAAGTGTTTGAATCCTTGTCCTTTCTTGTAGAACTTTCTGAATCGTTTTATGATTAGGCCCATTTCGTCATCGTCGAACTCTTCATTCTCATCTTGATTTTCTTCTTTTGCTTTTAGTGCTAGACCCTTCTTTTTCTTGTCACCGATGTCATCTAGTTCCCGTTTGAACTTTAGTTTGCTTTCATATTCAGAAAGACTTCCAAATAGAGAAGCAACTGATCTCATTGATTCTCCTTTTGCTTCTTCTATCGCAGTGACTTTGGCCTCCCATTCTTTAGAAAGAATATTCAAAATCTTTCGTACTTGGGTATGTTGATCATAAGATTTCCCAAGTGCTGCAAGTTGATTAACAAGATGAGTATATCTAAGTTCAAATTCAGAAATTGATTCACCTGATTTCATTCGAAGTAGATCGAATTCAGTGACCAAGGTGTTGATGCGATTCTCCTTTATTCCCGAAGTCCCTTCATGAGCTATTTCCAGAGCTTCCCACATTTCCTTTGCTGTTGGAAGTGTGCAGATTCTGAAGTATTCACTTTGGCTTAAGGCACTTTGTAACATCAGAATTGCCTTGCTGTTAAGAGTGATAAGTTTCTTGTCATTCTCATCATATTCCGCTGGTGTCTTGGGAATTTTCTGAGAATCTACAATCTTTGTAGGTTGATAATTTCCACTCTCAATTACATCCCATAGCCCATATTCGGTAGCCATCACGAACACTCTGAATTTTGCTTTCCAAAATGAAAAATGTTCTCCACTGAAACCGGGAGGTCTAGTGATGGATGCTCCGTCGGGAAGAATTCCTTCACCCATGCTTGCCATTGGATCCTTCTTAGGTTGTTATACCTTAACAAGAAGACCTATGCTCTGATACCAAATGTTAGAACAAGTGTTTCACCCAAGAGGGGGGGTGAATTGGGTGATACTAAAATTTCGTCGGAAATATAAAACTTTAGCAAAGGAATTAAAAACAGTAATGAGTAAGGAGAAATATCACCGAAGTGTGCACCAGGAGTTATACTGGTTCAGTCACAACCACTTTGACCTACGTCCAGTCCTCAGATCTTCTCTGAGAGTTTCACTATAACTTCCAAGATTCAGTGGGTTCTTGGTACCTCAGTACAAGCAAGTTCCTATACCTTGACACTCGCTCCCCCTTACAAGTTGCAATTCAATCCCAACTCAAGGTTCCACAACCTTAAGTTATCTCAATAACAAATATTGAGTTTGAATGAAATATCTCTCTTACAGAGTGAATAAGGATCACTGAAGCATAGAAATATGATTTCAATGTGAAAACAGAGCAATAAGCTTGATAATACGTTTGTGTGTGTGCTTGTTGTTTTTCCTCTGTTTGGATGTTCCCATATATATAGATATGTTGGTGATGACCGTTGGAACACTTTCTTTCGTCCGTTGGAGAGTGCGCAGCCACTATTGACTTTTCAAGTTTTTGAAAAATATCCGTTGGCGGTGGTTGGCATTTGAACGTTTCTTTTGACTTCAATCTCTTGAAGTGTTTTCTTCATTGTTTATCTGTAAATAGACTAAGAATACTAATACAATGAAAGGTTAATCATATAGGAAACAAATCTATGAACGTTTGAATGATTTCAGAATTTCTGGGCAAGCTTACTCGAGTACCTCCTCGAGTATTGCTTGAATGTTACTCGAGTATCTACTCGAGTATCTTCGGGAATTCTGAAAGTCAATGAATAAAAATAAGAACACTCGGGTAGTGCATGGAATAACTTAATTTTAAACCTTTGGAAAAATCATTTACTCGGATACATACTCGAGTAATGCACTGTCAACTTTATATATTACTCGGGTACCTACTCGAGTAATTCACTCACAACTTTATGAGTTACTCGGGTACCTACTCGAGTAATGTTGCAGAATTTCAAAAACCGAGAGCACTTACCATGTTATTCGAGTACTTACTTGAGTAATTAATTCATTTTTGTATGGGTTACTCGGGTATCACCTCGAGTAACTGTCATTTCTGAACATGGCTTACTCGGGTAGTGACTTGAGGTTTACCTTCAAAATAACTTATCATACTCGGGTACCAACTTCAAGTTTTTCACTTACCTTAGTGAGTTACTCGAGTACATACTCGAGTAAATTGTTGCAGTGGTACAAAGTGCCGAGAGCTCCATTTTTTCAGAAACAGAGGTACTCGAGTAGCGCCTCGAGTATCGTTGGTAACCTGAAGGCAACTGGAAGTTTTTCACATGATTACTCGAGTAGCTCCTCGAGTAATGTTGCAGTAGTACTAAATGCCGAGAGCTGCACATTTTTAGAAACAGGGTTACTCGAGTAGCTCCTCGAGTATCAATGGCATCCTGAAAACTTTTACACGGTTACTCGAGTATCTCCTCGAGTAAAGTTGCCTGGTTACTGGAAGTTGTCTCTGGTTACTTCAAGTTTTGTCTCATTACTCGAGTACATACTCGAGTAATGCTTTAGGAAACTTGAAGTAAATCAAGTTTCTCAGCATTATCTCTTGGCCTCTCTTCATTACTTCCATGCTTACCTTAAGTAAAGCTCATTCCTGTCATTTCTAGTTCAAGCTTGATTATTAAACATTTCCTTTTCAAACCATTCTTTTGTTATCATCAAAACATGGGATCTAACAAAGACAAGAGGTGAAGATGGAACCCCTTAGCCCCATGACCTACAAGAAGAGGCACAAGGAGTCCAAGCTCAAGAGCCAAATGCCACTTCAAAAGTGGAAGATTTCATACCTCTAATGTCTACTCCCATAAGTGATGTCAAGACGAATTTTCAACTACCAGAGGAGCTACTTCCAAACAATAGTACTATTCCTCCCCTTCTTGAAGAAGCTGACCCTTCTCTTACTACTATTCTTGATGTTGTGAGTGATGATAAGGTGGATAAAGAAATTGTGGTCGAATCCCCTCATATGCTTGATGTTGAAAATGCTCACTATGATATTACTAATAGTAGTTGTGTAGTTGATGATATTACTTGCACTGTCAATACTTCTATATGTAATGAACATGTTCTTTTCCCTAGTTCTAGAAGTGTTGAATGTATTAAGTATGACATTGTGGAGAATGATGAATTATGCTTGGATGCTCAAATTGTGGTAAAGTGTGAACCTGATGATAGCTCAAATAATTGTCAAAATGATGATTGCTTATGTGATTCTTCCTCTGTTTCAAGTGTTGGCAAGCATGATTTGGAATTTTTTAATGCTATTGAACAAGATGAAGAACTTATTTTTTCCTCTTCCTTACATTCTACTTTAGTTTGTTCATGTGAGAGTGAAATGTCATGTGCTATTTGCGCGGAAATTAATAATTGGCTTTTTACTTCGCATGACATTGATTCTTCATCTAGTTCAATTGATAACATTAAAGCGCATGCTACACTTGATCAAGGCCTTGATAATTGTGCATCTTTTAATCCCTCTGAATCACATGTTTTAAGTAGTTCAATAAGGAAAGATTCAATGATTTTGAATGATGAAATTGTAAATGAAAATGAATCTTTCCATTTAGTTCGTTCTTGCGATTTGCCACCTGATATAGAAATTGAAAATACTTGTTTTGAAATTTGAGGTGGTGATAGCTTAATCAATTCTCTTTCTTCTTCCATTCTTTTACCTTCCAACTCTTGTGATTGCAAAAGTGATGTAATGCCCTCCAACACTAAGTTGGATTCCGCATTTTCCCCATTGCAAGCTCAAGAGAATTTTGAAACTATGACTGCTTGTTTGGTTCCTACTGAAGGGAACCAAATTGATTTTCTTGGGAGTGATTCCTACTTGGAGAGTTTTGTTCTTAACATGTATGCACAATACTCTAAGTCTCTCCATGTTTATATTTTTGGATTTGGTATTGCTTCTGGCTTGTCTTCTTTACAGGCATACACTTGGAAGGGTCCTTTGCGGTACCAACCTCCACCCTACATTCTCGAACCTCTTCCAATTGATCCTGAACTGCCTCCACCCAAGAAAATCAAGCAAAGAGAAGTATGCACTATAAAGACCATCATATTCCTCATATTGGATAAGAACTTCTCTTTCAAGTGCCTTAAAAGATTCTAACAAAGGTTGTCTCTTTCCTCACTTGTTTTCTTCCTAATTTTATGATTCTTTGAGCTTAGTTGTTGTATGAGGAAGATAAGTGTGGGGGAGAGACATAATCCAGTAGTAAAAGGTAGAATTTCTTTTGTTTTCCAACCCCTTAGGCTTTGAGCTTATGTCATTCCTTTGCCCTTAGGTTTTGCATTGAGGACAATGCAAGATTTAAGTGTGGGGTAGGGATTAGGATTTGAGTCTTGTGTGCTTCATTGTGCTTAATTGTAAAAATGTGTCCTTTTCCATAAAAAATAATGTAAAAAAATTCTTGATCCAAACCGTACTTTTAAATTTTTGCCACTTCTTGATTTAGAAATTTGTCTAAATACTTATGGGAATTGCTTATGCTCTTAGTTGATTTTAATGAATTGATTTGTTATTACTCTTAGAGTTAGCATTTGGATTAGTTGAGTTAATACATTTTGATTAGGCTAATGTTCAATTAATCTTTGTGAATGTGCATTTGAGCAGAAAACCTTTGTTGGAAGGATTTTGAGCCTAATTTTCATTCATTAATGTGTGTTTGCCACCTATTCTAGAAAACATTTGCATTTAGATTAATGAATATGATAGGGGCATTCATTTCATCACCCTTTATCCCAAACACAAACCCCATACACTAATCCATTTGTGAACCCCCTTTGAGCCCTTCACATTCCAAAATCCATAATTTATTAACACGCACTATTGTGAACACCCTATTTTGTCCGGGCCCCACTAAAAAATACAAAAATAATTGATAATGATTGGTGTCCAAATTGGCAATCATCATTGAAAGAAAAAATAAACAAAAACGAAAATAAGAAAAAAATAAGGAAATCCTCCTATTGATGATGAACGGTGTCTAAATAGGCAATCATCATTGAAAGGGAAAAAATAAAAAAAATTAAAATTAAAATAAATCACCTCTTTGATATGATTGGCATTGTCATTCATTAAGGGAAAATAATAAATAAAAAAAACGAAAAAAAAAATATCATTTATGTTGATAGGTTTAAATTAGGAAGTTACTTGTGGGGAGAATAATGAAAAAAAAATAATAATAAAAACGGAAAAATCTCCACTAATGGTAATTAGGTCAAGTTAGGAAGTTTTATCAATAGAAAATACAAAAAATAAAAAATAAAAAAACGAAAATTAAAATTAAAAAAAATCTCCATTGATGGTAATTAGGTCAAGTTAGGTAGTTCTTAACATAAAATACAAAAAAAAAAAATCAAAAAAACGAAAATTAAAAAAAAAAAAAAAAAAAAAAGGAGCATTTATGAAGAAAACCCTACCTTGAGACTATAAATATAAGTGCAAGAGTTGAAGTAAGGGGGACAAAAAAAATTTTGGAAGAATTTTGGGAGAGCAAGGAGATAAGGTCTGTGGTTGAGTTTTCATCTTTTTCTTTGATTTGACTTTTACATCTCGTTTTTTTTCTCTCTCATCTAATATCCCTTGGTTCATGCTTACCTCATCATGCCTCATGCTTACCTCATCATTCATGCACTATGAATTTATCCAATATGCATTACATTGCTTCACTTTGTATTATGATGTTGCTGGACGTGTTTTAGCTCATTGTGGTCTTGTGGATTTGCATTTTATTGTCCAACTGAATTATCTCATACATAGACAAGAGCGGGTTTAAAAAATAAAAGGTACGCATAAACCTCCTCACTTTTGACTTCTTTTTTTGTTTAACTTGTGCTACTTTTCTTTTTTTTCTTAATCCCTTTCTTAGGTCCTCTTTCAAAAAAAAAGAAAAAAAATATTTTGACACATTTTGATAAATGAAAATAAAATGGAAAAACTCTCTTTTACAAGAAAAAAAAACATTTTTTGAAAAAAAAAAGTAAAAAACACAAACCCAACAAAAAAAAGATATTTTTCTTAAATAAATTAAATAAACATTTTTCTACCCCCCGAACTACGTAGGCTTTGATCCCTCTAAAGGGTACGTAGGCCTTAGGTTTTCATCCTAGGTCAAGTCCAATTTTGTAAATAAATATATTGTTTTTTCTTATTTTTCTTATTGTAAATAAATGTTTTTTTAAATAAGTATATTTTTCCTTATTGTAAATAAGTGTTTTTTCCCCTCTTCTTTTGCGTTCATTTCATTTAGTTTTGTAAATATTTTTTTATTTGGGTAATTATAATAAAGTTAAAGGCCATTTTTATTTTTAAATAATTAACTTAGGGTAACCATTCTTATGAATGGGTGTTGTGGGGTGCCTAACACCTTCCCCATACACAATCGACTCCGGAACCCTAAATGGTTTTTTGTAGACCAGTTTTCGTTTTTTTAAATAGGTTTCCAAAATTATCCTATTTCTAAAATTTTGGTGGCGGTTCCATGTTTTTCAAAATTCCGGGCGCTACAGCTTGGCGACTCCACTGGGATAGTTTAAGAGTCAAGCCCATTTAAGTTAAATGTTTAAAAATAATTTGGCCTTAATTTTATTTTAATTACCCTTTTCTTATTATTATTTTTTGTTGTGAATAGTTGTTTTTATTTATTAAATTCCTTATTCATCTATTTGTTTGTTTGTTTTTCTCCTTTTTTCTATCTATCTTGTGATCTGCTTAGCAGATGAGGGTTGGGTAGAACCTAGGCCCATAGGTTGGTATGCTCTCCACACACACTGAACACATACACTATTCTCCTCACACACATTTTGGGCCCTATACCCGGGTCTGTGAGTTCCTTAAGTGAGTGTAAGTTTCTAGCAGTCTCCCTATAGGGTTTTAAGAACCCCCTGAGGTTACTGTGAAGACTTCATCCTAGCTGTTACTCATTTGGTGAGGTTGATCCCTGCGGGGTTTTCAGAACCTCCTGAAGGTCAATTTCATCAAATGGGGTCTTCATCTTTACGATGGGGCAGTTAGGAGACCTTTATCTGTGAGAATTAGAACCACCTTGAAACCATTGCGCCTATTAGTGAAAATTATCGACCTACCCAATTAATTAATACCTGCCTTTCTTAGGATAGATACCACTAACCTAGGGTCATTCCTAAAATAGGACACTGAAGGGCATATATTTATTGTTGATCATCTTTGCTGTCATCCATACATAATCAATGAAACCCCTAGGATCAAGTGACTAACTGTCGCTTCACCTGAGTATGTATCTAACATCACTTCACATAAAGATACAACACAAGGACGGTGTATACATTAGATAGCCAACCTTAGTCTAAGGGTCTATGACCCTAAAAGACCATTATCTCATCACATCAATCATGTTAGAAAACATCTCAATGAGAGATAATCCTTTAGGACTCATGGGGTATTATTATATCATTCATTAGCATTTTAGCTTCATTTGATATGGGCCTTGGACATAATCATTATTTTTTAAAACCTTTAGCCGCGTGATGGCTTGGGCCATTCGCAGGTTAATGGGCACTTAATTCTCCCTATGAGGTAATAGATCTCTTGAGGAGGTGAAGTTCTTTTTCTAAATGTCCATCACCCATATCAAAACTTGAAGTATAAGTCATCACTCTTTCATATCTCATGAGATATCCTTGTATCATCCATTGGCATTTAGCTTCATTTGATATGGGCCTTAGACATAATAAACATTTAACAAAACCCTTAGCCGCGTAATAGCTTGGGCCGTTCGCAGGTTAATGGGCACTTCATCCTCCCTATAGGGTATTGGATCTCTTGAGGAGGTGAAGTTCTTTTTCTTAATGTCCATCACCCATATCAAAACTTGGAGTATAAGTCATCACTCTTTTATGTCTCATGAGGTATCCTTGCATCATCTATTGACATTTAGCTTCATTTGATATCGGCCTTAGACATAATCATCATTTTTTAAAACCCTTAGCAGCGTGATGGCTTGGGCCATTCGCAGGTTAATGGGCACTTCATTCTCCCTATGAGGTAATAGATCTCTTGAGGAGGTGAAGTTCTTTTTCTAAATGTCCATCACCCATATCAAAACTTGAAGTATAAGTCATCACTCTTTCATATCTCATGAGATATCCTTGTATCATCCATTGGCATTTAGCTTCATTTGATATGGGCCTTAGACATAATAAACATTTAACAAAACCCTTAGCCGCGTAATAGCTTGGGCCGTTCACAGGTTAATGGGCACTTCATCCTCCCTATGGGGTATTGGATCTCTTGAGGAGGTGAAGTTCTTTTTCTTAATGTCCATCACCCATATCAAAACTTGGAGTATAAGTCATCACTCTTTCATGTCTCATGAGGTATCCTTGCATCATCTATTGACATTTAGCTTTACTTGATATGGGCCTTGGACATAATACACATTTAACAAAGCCCTTAGCCGTATAATAGCCTGGGCCGTTCGCAGGTTAATTGGTACTTCATCCTCCCTATGGGATATTGAATCTCTTGAGAAGGTGAAGTTCTTTTTCTCAATGTCCATCACCCATATCAAGGCTAGAAAGCACATGTAATCATCTGCATAGCATGCATTCAGAAATACTTTCTGACTCTTCCTGCTATTTTCTTTAATAAAGGACAAGCAAGTTAGCTAGCAACTAAAAATTTGGCACAAAGGTTAAACGACACAAGAACCAGGTTTAAATCAAGTTCATATAGGAAAAGTGTATTAAATTCTTATCACTATGGTCAATGACAAGATCTTGGCTAGGATAGGATTCAAGGTCCCTCCTATCTAATGGTCAACTCTAGTTCTCCCTGTGGAATAACAGATTCCCTGAGGAAGTTAGAGGATGCTTTGCCGGAATACCCTTATGCCAATACACCATGGATAACTCGTTATGCCTGCTTGAAATTGTGAGTTCAAATAAGCTAATGATATTTTGTTCCTTTATAAGCAAGTGACACAATATTGCTCCATCTAGATGTCCTCGCCAGTTACCCCCTACGCGTTCATACAACACACACTCACGTAGTCGTCAGATGGCAGCCAGCAGTGCAAATGAAGCCGAATCTAATATGAATCATTGGATAGGAAGGGAAGATTAGCACTCTAAAAATCCCCATATAAGGAAGAAATTCCTGATGTTCTCTAAAGTGCTAAACAAGCTGACTGTTGCAATGGTTTCAACAATAGGCAAAAAGACCTGCTCGTGGATTTCAGCTGGTGATTCTGGAAGGGCTCTGGAAAATTGGGAGTTTGAGGACACCTTCAATTCTATTATCTTAGAGTAACATGTCTAGTAAAAGTTGTCCTTTTATGTTTTGTATGCGCCTTTAGGCAAGCTCATATATGAACCATGAATAAAGAATGATATGTGAATAAAATTCACTTATTTATATCCATTCCTTTTTTTTTTCCTTCTATTCATTCGTTGTTCATTTTTCGCCCTCCAGGAAATCAATTTCCTCGGAACTCTTGTCCAACGCAGAGGTTCCTGAATCCTTGAATAATGATACGCTTGTTGCCATTGATATGCATGATTACGAGTATGATGATAATGAGATCATTCAAGTATACAAAAAAATCCTCGAATCCAACGACAATAGAATGTGCCCACATGAAGATATGGGCACAAAGGAAGAAAAGAGAGAACTAAAGATAGTATATAACCCCGAAAGAGAGCAAATGGTTGAACTCTTCAAAGAATCCATAGATGTGTTCGCATGGTCTTATCAAGACATGCCAGGCCTTGATCTAGGGATTGCTTCTCACAAGATCCCCTTATTCCCAGACACTAAGGCTAAAAAGCAGAAATTGAGGAGGCTCACTTCCGATATGTCCTTAGTTGTTCAAGAGGAGGTGATGAAGCAATTAGAAGCGGGTTTCCTAGAAGTAGCTAAATACCCACAATGGATAGCAAATGTCGTTCTTGTCCCAACGAAGGACGGCAGAATTCGAATGTGTGTGGATTATCAAGATCTGAACAAAGCTAGCCCAAAAGATGATTTTCCATTGCCTCATATTGATGTCCTGGTTGATAATACAGCCCATAGCTATAGGTACTCGTTCATGGATGGGTACTCAGGGTATAACCAAATCCCTATGTATAGGGAGGACAAAGAAAAATCCACATTTATTACATAATGGGGCACTTATTGTTACCATATCATGCCATTCGGGCTAAAGAATGCTGGGGCAACTTATCAGCGTGCCATGGTGGCACTCTTCCATGATATGATGCATAAACAACTTGAAGTATACGTGGATGATATGGTAGCTAAATCTTCTGAGGGAGAAAGTCATGTTGTGGTGTTAAGAAAGCTGTTTGAAAGGCTACGCAAGTACAAGCTACGACTAAATCCTAACAAATGCGTCTTTGGAACTTTATCTGGAAAATTATTGGGCTTCATTGTAAGCCAAAAAGGGATTACAGTAGATCCAGACAAAGTAAAAGTAATACGGGAAATGCCCCATCCTCAAACAGAAAACGAAGTTCGAAGCTGTTTGGGGCGACTGAATTACATTGCACGATTCATTGCCAACCTGACTGCAACTTGTGAGCCGATATTCAAGCTTTTAAAGAAGAACTGCACCAGGAAGTGGGATGAAGATTGCCAACAGGCATTTGATAGAATCAAGGATTATTTGCTAAATCCCCCAATTTTGGTTCCTCCTGTACCAGGACGACCTTTAATTTTGTATTTAACAATACGACCAAATTCCATGGGAGCCATGCTGGGGCAACAAGATGCATCTAAGCGAAGAGAACAAGCGAACTATTACTTGAGCAAGAAGTTTAATGATTGTGAGTCACGTTACCAGATGATCGAGCGAACTTGTTGTGGTTTAGTCTGGGCTACAAGGAGGTTGAGGCAATACATGCTTTACTGCACCACTTGGTTAATTTCTAGAGTAGACCCACTCAAGTACATCTTTGAAAGCCCGCATGTAGCTGGAAGAGTCTTTAAGTGGCAAGTAATATTGTCTGAATATGACATAAGATACGACATTCAAAAATCCGTTAAGGGTGGTACGATAGCAGATCACTTAGCGGAAAACCCCATAGATGAATACCAGCCACTAGATTTCAAATTTCTAGATAAAGACATATGTGCTACAGAAGATCCGATCGAGGAAACCAAATTGAAGGGGTGGGAAATGTATTTTGATGGGGCAGCAAACATGCATGGCAATTGTGTAGGGGCAGTAATCATAACCCCAGATGGAAAGCAATTTCTTATTGCTATAAAGTTAGGATTTGACTACACCAATAACATGACAGAATATGAAGCTTGTATTAATGGTCTCCAGGCTGCCATAGATCTTGGGATAAAAAACTTAAAAGTTTATGGTGACTCAGCTCTCATAATTTATCAGGTGACTGGTGAATGGCGTACTAAAGACCCAAAGTTGATCCCTTATCAAGAGTATTTGATAGAGTTTATCAAAAACTTTGAAGTAATCAATTTTCATCACATGGCTAGAGAAAAGAATCACTTCACTGATGCGTTAGCTACTTTAGCAGCTATGATCCAACTTGATTGTGGGGTCCAAGTTCAACCAATACAGATTGAGACTAGAAGATCGCCAGCATTTTGCTTCAATATTGGAAGAGAGCACGACGAGCAACCTTGGTACCATAGTATTAAGATGTATATGGAGCATGGTACTTACCCTCCAGACGTGACACATAATGAAAAGAAGACCATCCGTCGATTGGCCATGGGCTTTTTTATTAGTAATAACATCCTATATAAGAGAAGCTTTGATGAGACATTGATACGCTGTGTAGACATGAGGGAGGCGCACAAGATTATGGCAGAGATCTATGAAGGCGTATGCGGTACACATGTAAATGGCCACTCATTAACTAAACAAGCTCAAAGATCTGGTTATTACTGGATAACTATGGAGAAGGATTGTATCAATTATGTTAGAAAGTGTCATAAGTGTCAAATATATGCCAACAAAGCTAATGCTCCTTCAACTATAATGCATAGTCTCGTATCTCCATGGCCATTCTCCATGTGGGGAATAGATGTCATTGGGCCGATTAACCCAAAAGCTTCGAATGGTCATCGTTTCATCCTCGTTGCTATTGACTATTTCACTAAGTGGGTAGAAGCCAATTCCTTTGCTAGTATTACTCAGAAGGCCTTCATCAAGTTCTTAAAGGCCAATATCATCTGTAGATATAGGTTACCAGAGAGGATTATAACTGACAATGCACCAAACCTCAACGGGGCAGCAATTAAAGAATTATGTGATCAGTTCAAAATCAATCATCATAATTCTGCACCATACAGGCCACAGATGAATGGTGCAGTTGAGGCAGCCAATAAAAACATTAAGAAGATCATCGGCAAAATGACAGTGACCTATAAGGATTGGCATGAAATGCTTCCATATGCATTACACAGATACCGTACCACAATGCGTACTTCAACTGGGGCAACCCCTTACTCTTTAGTTTATGGCATGGAGGCTGTCACTCTAATCGAAGTAGAAATACCATCCCTGAGAATCTTGGTTGAATCAGACCTATATGAAAGCGAATGGATACGTTCTCAATTTGAACAATTAAATGTGATTGAAGGAAAAAGGCTCACAGCCATATGTCATGGGCAGTTATATCAATCACGAGTGGCAAGGGCCTTTAATAAGAAACTACGACCCAGGTGGTTTAAAGTAGGAGACCTAGTCCTCAAGAAGATCCTACCAAATCAAGAAGATGATAGAGGTAAATGGGCTCCGAATTATGAAGGCCCATATGTTGTTAAGCAAGCTTTCTCTGGTGGGGCATTGATATTGACAAACATGAATGGCCAAGATCTACCAAGGCCAATCAATTCAGATGCTGTAAAGAAATACTATGCGTAAAGAAAAAAAAGCTCGCTAAGTTGAAAACCCGAAAGGGTAGCTTAGGCAAAAGTTTGAGCAAAACAAAAAGGGGGCTCGCTAAGTTGAAAACCCGAAAGGGCGGCTTAGGCAGAAATTGGAGCAAAAAAAACAAGAAGAAGAAGCTCGCTAAGTTGAAAACCCGAAAGGGCGGCTTAGTTAGAGCAAGAAAAAAAAAGCTCGCTAAGTTGAAAACCCAAAAGGGCGGCTTAGGCAGAAATTGGAGCAAAAAAAAAAGAAGAAGAAGCTCGCTAAGTTGAAAACCCGAAAGGGCGGCTTAGGCAAAAGTTAGAGCAAGAAAGAAGAAAAGCTCGCTAAGTTGAAAACCCGAAAGGGCAGCTTAGGCAAAAGTTAGAGCAAGAAAAAAAAAGGCTCGCTAAGTTGAAAACCTGAAAGGGCGGGTTAGGCAAAATTTAGAGCAAAAAAAAATTGGGAGCTGTTAAGTCAAAAACCTGGAAGGGCACGTTTATCAGTCCTAGCCCCATGACTCTCTTTACTTTGTCTATTTGGAAGACTCCGTAATCATTCATCGAAAAGTGCATATCTCTGGCAATTAAGCAAGGCACCATCAGGGGGACTACACGGAACTAAAAGCGAAGGACCTCCTAATAACATCACATCTACACCAATATATGATCATCATCATACATCCACTTGAATATTGGAAGATCATTTCTTTTAAATGAATCTTCATCCTTAGTATATCTTTCCCATCTATTAAATGGCATGTCAAACTTTGTGTCATGATTTGTATAAGGGTAACTCTTTTTAATGAAAGCACAACTTTTGTCTGGATAAACACTCACGTTGATATGCATGGTGTCCTCTACTCCTATTTAACTTGTGTAATTTCAGGATCATTAGCGAAGGTCCCAACTGGAATTTTTGTTGTGGGGTTAAACAGTTGACAAAGGGACACAATCTAAACTGAGGGTTCTAGGCTGTGGCATCTATGTGAATCTCATTATACACATCTTCATACCTCTGACAAGACTGTGCAAGTAACGGGGTACTGGTTAGGCACTTGGACGAAGAAGGAGCAATATCACCCGCCAGGCTATTCTTTAACACCACAATTATTGCACTCTTTCTCGTTAGCATGTCATCACCTCTATTATCAACATCACCATTAACATCATCATCATCACTACTATCATCATCATTATCATCATTAGCATTATCATTGTATTCATCATCCTTATTAGCATTCCATCATTATTGTCATCATCATTATTAGTGTCATCACCTCCATCATGACATCACTATTCTGATATTCCCTTCATTATCATGGTCATTATCATCCTCTTCATCATCATCGTTGTCATCATCACTGTCATCATTATTATCAATGTCATCATCTTCATAAGCACTACTCCAAGGGGCATCACATGTTCATAGCACCCTTTTCAAAGCCCTGTAATGGCAGGCACCGTCAAAGCCCAGTAACAGCTGGCACCCTTTCAAAGCCCTGTACCGACAGGCACCCTCAAAGCCCAGTAACGGCTGGCACCCTTTCAAAGCCCTGTACCGACAGGCACCCTCAAAGCCCAGTAACGGCTGGCACCCTTTCAAAGCCCTGTAACGGCAGGCACCCTCAAAGCCCAGTAACGGCTGGCACCTTTTTCAAAGCCCTGTAACGGCAGGCACCCTCAAAGCCCAGTAACGGCTGGCACCCTTTCAAAGCCCTGTAACGGCTGGCACCCTCAAAGCCCAGTAACGGCTGGCACCCTTTCAAAGCCCTGTAACGGCTGGCACCCTCAAAGCCCAGTAACGGCTGGCACCCTTTCAAAGCCCTGTAACGGCAGGCACCCTCAAAGCCCAGTAATGGCTGGCACCCTTTCAAAGCCCTGTACCGGCAGGCACCCTAAAAGCCCAGTAACAGCTGGCACCCTTTCAAAGCCCTGTACCCGCAGGCACCCTCAAAGCCCAGTAACGGCTGGCACCTTTTTCAAAGCCCTGTAACGGCTAGCACCCTTTCAAAGCCCTGTACAGACAAGCACCCTCAAAGCCCAGTAACGGCTAGCACAATTCTTTTAAAGCCTTGTAACGGCAGGCACTATTCTTTCAAAGTCCTGTACCAACAGGCACCCTCAAATCCCAGTAACGGCTGGCACAATTCTTTTAAAGCCCTGTAACGGCAAGCACTATTCTTTCAAAGCCCTGTATCAGCAGGCACTCTCAAAGCCCAGTACCGGCTGGCACAATTCTTTTACGCCCTACCAAAGTCCTATGCTACTAGGCGCTTCACTTCCATTCCAGGTAATCATCTATCTCCACTTGCGTTCTTCTCCCCTATGAACCAAGTAAAGAGGGGCATGGACACTGTATTTTGTCCAAACCCTCTTTAGTTCCAAGGGGGCACCTTGTTCTCTGGCCGGACAAAATACGTGTTCTTATATTTACTTGCTTCATAGACGAGAATCTCACTTTTCTCAGCTACGAAACAAGTAAAGAGGGGCAACTGTGAACACCCTGTTTTGTCCAGGCCCCACTAAAAAATACAAAAATAATTGATAATGATTGGTGTCCAAATTGGCAATCATCATTGAAAGAAAAAATAAACAAAAACGAAAATAAGAAAAAAATAAGGAAATCCTCCTATTGATGATGATCGGTGTCAAATAGGCAATCATCATTGAAAGGGAAAAAATAAAAAAAAATGAAAATTAAAATAAATCACCTCATTGATATGATTGGCATTGTCATTCATTAAGGAAAAATAATAAATAAATAAATAAAACAAAAAAAAAATATCATTTATGTTGATAGATTTAAATTAGGAAGTTACTTGTGGAGAGAATAATGAAAAAAAATAAAATAAAAACGGAAAAATCTCCACTAATGGTAATTAGGTCAAGTTAGGAAGTTTTACCAATAGAAAATACAAAAAAAATAAAAAAACGAAAATTAAAATTAAAAAAAAATCTCCATTGATGGTAATTAGGTCAAGTTAGGTAGTTCTTAACATAAAATACAAAAAAAAATATCAAAAAAAAAGGAGCATTTATGAAGAAAACACTACCTTGAGACTATAAATATAAGTGCAAGGGTTGAAGTAAGGGGGACAAAAAAAATTTTGGAAGAATTTTGGGAGAGCAAGGAGATAAGGTCTGTGGTTGAGTTTTCATCCTTTTCTTTGATTTGACTTTTACTTCTCGTTTTTTTTCTCTCTCATCTAATATCCCTTGGTTCATGCTTACCTCATCATGCCTCATGCTTACCTCATCATTCATGCAATATGAATTTATCCAATATGCATTACATTGCTTCACTTTGTATTATGATGTTGCTGGACGTGTTCTAGCTCATTTTGGTCTTGTGGATTTGCATTTTATTGTCCAACTGAATTATCTCATACATAGACGAGCGGGTTTAAAAAATAAAAGGTACGCATAAACCTCCTCACTTTTGACTTCTTTTTTTTTTGTTTAACTTGTGCTACTTTTCTTTTTTTTTTCTTAATCCCTTTCTTAGGTCCTCTTTCAAAAAAAAAAGAAAAAAAATATTTTGACACATTTTGATAAATGAAAATAAAATGGAAAAACTCTCTTTTACAAGAAAATAAAAAAAACGTTTTTTGAAAAAGAAAGTAAAAAACACAAACCCAACAAAAAAAAGATATTTTTCTCAAATAAATTAAATAAACATTTTTCTACCCCCGAACTACGTGGGTTTTGATCCCTCTAAAGGGTACGTAGGCCCTAAGTTTTCATCCTAGGTCAAGTCCAATTTTGTAAATAAATATATTGTTTTTTCTTATTTTTCTTATTGTAAATAAATGTTTTTTTAAATAAGTATATTTTTCCTTATTGTAAATAAGTGTTTTTTTTTTCTCTTCTTTTGCTTTCATTTCATTTATTTTTGTAAATATTTTTTTATTTGGGTAATTATAATAAAGTTAAAGGCCATTTTTATTTTTAAATAATTAACTTAGGGTAACCATTCTTATGAATGGGTGTTGTGGGGTGCCTAACACCTTCCCCATACACAATCGACTCCGGAACCCTAAATGGTTTTTTGTAGACCAGTTTTCGTTTTTTAAATAGGTTTCCAAAATTATCCTATTTCTAAAATTTTGGTGGCGGCTCCATGTTTTTCAAAATTCCGGGCGCTACAACTATGTATGCATCCTATTTGCATTAGATTGGTATCCAAAGGTCATTGAATTGCCATTAATATTGTTGGTATGAAGAAATGCCATTTACATGCATTATAAAGAAGAAGAAGAAGAAGAAGAAGAACTAGAAAAAAAAACAAAAAGAAAAAGAAAAAGAAAGAAAAAATATGGAAGAAAAAGGAGGGAAAAGAAGAAATAAATAAGAAAATAAATAAAGCATTTCTTTTGATTGGCAAGGAGATGTGGTTATTTGAGCTTTAAATTAAAAAAAAAAAAAAGATGCCATTGTATACATTTATGCAAGCATAATACTTGTTGCTTCATTATCCTTTCCATGAGACCATTTCCATCATTTCAACCATTTAAAAAGTCCCCTTGATTTATGAGTCTAGGTGGTACATAGTGGTGGAGATAGTAGAATTTCTACAAGCATATGGTAAGACCTAGTCTAGGTGGTGTTGAGCAAAATTTCCTATACTTATGAGATGAGTTAAACACTTGAATCCTTGAGTGTTCTCTTGTGTACATTTCTTTGATTAATTGTGCATTAATTTAGTCTATTTGCATTACCTCATGCTAAGACTTGTGTTAGCTTGATTTGTGATTAATGATTAATTCATTGACTCCAACCTTGAGGATTTAAAGTTTTCATTTGTGTTTATTTTTGAATTGATTAGTGTTTTGCCCAGGAGTGCAAAAGTTTAAGTGCGGGGGAATTGACAAATCCCAATTTTATTATATGTTTTTATACTTTAATTGAGGGTTTTGTCATAGTTATTGAGCCTAAAATGTTTTTCTTAAGATAAATTGTGATTAAGAGTAAATGGATTAAATTAAGAGTAAAAAAGGAAAAATTATCAATAAAATTATAATTACTCTTGATCATTAATTTTCTCTGAGAATATTTGATGTTGATATAATTAGGGAAAATTCCAGATAAATACCTTTTGAATTATCAAAACCCCCAAAAGTCTATTAACACTTCAAAAAGACTTAAAGGTACCAAGTACCAAATTGGGTTTTTCAAGTTTTGACACATTTACCATTTTACCCCTCAAATTTTTTTTTTAAATAACAGTGGTGCCCCCGCCGGAGCACCACCGCCGGCCGCCGCCGCCGCCACCCCGGTGGCCGGCCGCCCAGGACCCCCGACGGCCGGAGCTCCGGTCGCCGGTGGGAGGAGCTCCGGCCGGTGGAAGTTTTTTTGGTGGAGAGGGGGTTTTTTTTTTTTTTTGAAAAAAAGTTTCAGAAATGGCAAGGGGTGGGATCGAACCCATCCCACCCCTTTACATGGCAAGCATGGTGGCCACTAGGCCACCAAAGCTTCTTTGTTATATATGTGCATTATTAAATATATATAATATAATTAAACGTGTAGTAGCTTTGACAAAGTCAGTAATGGCGTTGACAAATTCAATAATGGAAATAACAAGATTCGTAATGGTATTGACAAAACCGTTTGCTGTTTCATGTTTTCATCAGCATTTTTGCACAAAACGTTTTTGTCAAAACCATTACAATTCTTGTCAAAATCATTACTAAACTTGTCAATCTCATTACTAAATTTGTTAAAATCCTTTTATTTATATTATGAATATTTTCATAATGGAATTGTCAAAACTATTACAATTCTTGTCAATCTCATTACTAAACTTGTCAATCTCATTACTGAACTTGTCAATCTCATTACTGAATTTGTTAAAATTATTTTATTTATATTATGAATGTTTTCATAATGGAATCTCATAATGAGATTGTCAAAACCATTACAATTCTTGAAAATGTCATTACTAAACTTGTTAATATAAATAAACTTGTTAAATAATATAAATAAAATAATTTTAACAAATTCAGTAATGAGATTGACAAGTTCAGTAATGAGATTGACAAGTTTAGTAATGAGATTGACAAGAATTGTAATAGTTTTGACAATTCCATTATGAAAATATTCATAATATAAATAAAAGGATTTTAACAAATTTAGTAATGAGATTGACAAGTTTAGTAATGATTTTGACAAGAATTGTAATGGTTTTGACAAAAACGTTTTGTGCAAAAATGCTGATGAAAACATGAAACAGCAAACGGTTTTGTCAATACCATTACGAATCTTGTTATTTCCATTATTGAATTTGTCAACGCCATTACTGACTTTGTCAAAGCTACTACACGTTTAATTATATTATATATATTTAATAATGCACATATATAACAAAGAAGCTTTGGTGGCCTAGTGGCCACCATGCTTGCCATGTAAAGGGGTGGGATGGGTTCGATCCCATCCCTTGCCATTTCTGAAACTTTTTTTCAAAAAAAAAACCCCCTCCCCACCAAAAAAACTTCCACCGGCGACCGGAGCTCCGGCCGTCAGGGGTCCTGGGCGGCCGGCCACCGGGGCGGCGGCGGCGGCGGCCGGCGGTGGTGCTCCGGCGGAGGCACCACTGTTATTTTAAAAAAAAAATTTGAGGGGTAAAATGGTAAATGTGTCAAAACTTGAAAAACCCAATTTGGTACTTGGTACCTTTAAGTCTTTTTGAAGTGTTAATAGACTTTTGGGGGTTTTGATAATTCAAAAGGTATTTATCTGGAATTTTCCCATATAATTATAGGTATTTGAAAAAATTAGATTAAAACTGAAAATGACAGTTGGGGCTTAAATTTAGAAAATGACAGTTTGGTATCTTGAATTTATGAAATGACAATTGGGTCCACGAGTTCAACACAGCGTTTTGCAGCAGGTCATTAGGTCTGATTCAGAGCAGCACCTGGAGGGATATATAGAACAGAACGACGCGAAAAAGAGATCACGCCGCAACGCCTTCAGACCTTCACCTTGATTCTCCACCTTCGTCCTTCTTTGTCGCCGGCGACTTTCGCTTTCTCATTCACCGTCGCCGGCGACCACCACTCCATCCTCACCACCGCAGAAAATGCCGTGAACCAGAACCAGCAAGCAGAGCTCAGATTCGAACACCCAGAGTTGACCATTGAAGAAAGCTTGAAGGCGCCGTGGAGCTTCACATCAGAACTCATATTCTTTACATCTGTCACTGTCGCCGCCTCGTCGTCCACCAAAACTTCCAGCAATATCCACTCTGTTTGCGCAGCTTCTTCACCGAAACTATCTAACTCTGTTTCATCACTGTTATTCTTTCATGCCATTAATCATCCACTAATCACATCATTCTTCAATTAATTGACTATGGCTGAAGATTTAACAGTGTGTGGTGGAACCTTGTTGATAAATTGCTGAACTTCAATGTCTGAAATTGAAGCCGTGGAATTTGGTGAAGCTGTATTGGTGGTGTTTTATAGCTGTGATTTTGCTTCTTGAGCTGTGTTCATGTGTGGCAGTGGCTAAAATTCCCAATCCCTTGTAGCAAAGGCAATGGCATGAACTTGGAGCTTTAACAGGGGAGTTTTTACTTTTCTATTTCTCTAATTCTACATTGTAATTGTGATTTTTAGGTCTTAGGATAAATTTTATGATGTTGAATTGATTTATTTTGTTGTACTTGAAGAATTAGATGTGGCTTGAACCTTTATTAGACATTTGATATTGTGTTTAATTAACTTAATTATCATTTCTTTGTACTGGTTAGTCATTGGATTGATGATTTTGTGAACATTTTGTGCTAATTTCAAGGTGGCTTGGTTAGTGGATCAATGGTGTCTTGAGTTTGAATTGGTTAATTAAAAGTGAATTTATTAATTGTATTTAGCATTGGGTTTTAGCATTATTAATCTTGATTTTTCATATGGGTGGCCATTGTTAAATTAAGATTAATGAGAAAATCAAGTCGTAATGCGAGGTGGCTCGGTTATTGGATCAAAAGCTAAATATAATTTTTAAGTTCATTTAATTGCTAGAGTGCTTAATCAACCTAATTTAGAGAGATTAATATGCAAGGTAGCTTGATGTTAATCAATCTAAATTAGGCCTAGTTTAAGGGGTGACCCTTAGAATTATTTTGGAACTAGCATGATTAATTCTCCCATAAATATTTGAAGTGAGGATTGCTTGCGTCATTGCTATGAGGGATTGCTTATTCCATTTTTTTTTTCGTTTCTTTAAAACCATTGTCATTCCATTTCATATTTTCAAGAAAAAATCCCAAAAAGAATTAGTTTAGAACAATTTAATTCTTAATTGCAATTATCATTCCATTTCATATTTTCAAGAAAAAATCCCAAAAAGAATTAGTTTAGAACAATTTAATTCTTAATTGCAAAAGGTAGTTGATAGTTAAAAAGACCAAATTTTTCCATTTTAATCATTTCATGTCAATCATTGCACTTAGTTTCTAGATAATTAATAAAAGGCTCTTTGAGAGTCGATTCGGGATTGCACCCTATATTGTAATCCTTGGTTTAATTTTGAAGAAGATTACCAAGGCACAAAGCCGATAAATCCTATTTCTTCACATGTCAACTGCATCATCAATTTTTTTTAAAAAAAATTCTTTCGGTTCTGCTCAATGCTTCTTGAACACGTTTCTACATTACGTCTTGTACTCGAAACTTCCCACTTAAAAAAGTTTACATGCTACTAGACTACAAGACTATATGCTAAATCTTGTTATTCATTTTGGATAACTAGTTGTAAATATTATATAACTAAGGAGTGAAAATAAAGTAAGCATACAAAACGAAAAGGGTACAATAAAAACTAAATCAGCAGTAGCCAAAGAAGATCGCTATTAATTGCAAACAATTCTACATTTGATTGTAACAAAATTTAGGCGCGTAGCTTGAATTTGGAGATGCAGAGGAAGGATGATTGATAACAAAGAAATGAAGCAAAGGCTTAATGTATAAGAATACGCCTTTTCCTTTATGTAGAGACTGAAATGAAAGATGAATCAGTTGGTAACAAGTCGGAAATTAAATAATTGACTCAAGATTCATGCAGTAGTTGAAAACTTAACCATGCCAGAATTTAATTAAGAAAGAGGAACAACATTCCAAACCAAAAAAAAAAAAGAACAACATTATTAAAAGACACTTTGTTTTATGGTGGTAATTAAAAGACGACATCATTTTCATTTTGCTTAATGGACACATGGGCGGTCCCAATTATGTAATTTCCATTGTACTTCCTTTCCTTATAATTACCAAATACCCTTCAAAGATCTCAATACTTGAAGAATTTGAAATCAAAAAGTTTTACAATGCAATCACAAATCTCTAACTAATAACACGCATCTGACATACGTATAATAATGCTTTCCCCTGTTTTCATCTCTTCTTTTTTCCTTTGTTGATCTCCATTACATGACTCATTCTGTATATCAACACAAATTCACATTTTAACTTTCTTTTCCCATCCATTCATAACTTTAAACATTTTGAGCATATATAACAAATAAAGGAGATCAATATGTCCAGGAATTTAAGATTATTACAGCATTCTCATAACCCTTCTAAATTTAAAATTTCTATCAATATATGAACTATACATAATTTTGGAGCTCGGCAACATGATCTATATAGCATCAAATGAAAAATGTTTTTGAGCGAATAACATAAATTTTTGTGCATACAAAAAATGGATAAATTTCAGTTCAAGATTATAAATGATATCATTTAAAATATCATATTATTGTACCTGCTATGGACACAAAAAAAAAATATAATTTTTTTCTTTTTTTGACCTAAATGATAAGTTGGACTATACATAATTTTGGAGCTAGGCAACATGATCTATATAGCATCAAATGAAAAATGTTTTTGAGCGAATAACATAAATTTTTGTGCATACAAAAAATGGATAAATTTCAGTTCAAGATTATAAATGATATCATTTAAAATATCATATTATTGTACCTGCTATGGACACAAAAAAAAAATATAATTTTTTTCTTTTTTTGACCTAAATGATAAGTTGGTATGTTGTTCAAATATTTTTGCTTTAGAAGCGAATTACAGTTTTGATTATTTGATGATCCAAAAAATGCATTAAGCTTCTTAGATTCCTCTAATATTTTAGGTGGATAAATGGTAATAGAGACTCTATTTGAAAGAGGTTCAGTATGTTCATTTTTTTTTTAAAGAAACATGTGTTTTGTAAAAAAGAACATGCATAATGAATAGAGTGAATTTTGTAATGATGCATTCATAGAATTTTGTAATGCAATATTGTATATTAGATGTAAAGTAGGAAATAATGGGAGGATAATAAAAAGGGAAATACATGTGGCTTTCGTGGAAGTGATGTCCTCCACAAGGGAGCAGGAAAAATTTTGGCATTCATTTATTAGTTGCTCATGAAGGTATGGAACATTTAATTTGAGTCCCTTGCAGAAGTGAGTGACTGCTGGTAATTTTAAAAATTTCAATGTATTTAGCTTTGAAAGCTCAACTTGTTGCATATCAGCAATTCCTAGATCACTTATATTATGTGAAAAGAGTTCCTCCATTTGTGCATATTCATCGATGATCAGGGCATTCACAAACTCCCCACTTAATTAACCACCAAATACACTTTAAAGGTCTCAATATATGCTTAAGAATTTGACATCACAAAGTCTTACAATCTTCCAACCACAAATCTCCTAACTAATAACATGCATAGTCTATACGTGTAATTAACAGTGCTTTCTGCTAACTTCTTTTCCATCTGCTATTTTCCTTTGTTGCTCTCCATCATCTGACTCATCTGCATGTCTATGGACACAAATTCACACTTCAACTTACATCTTTTCCCCATCCATATATAGCTTTAATTTAAAACTTTTCAGCATCACAAATAAAGCATATCAGCACATTTATGTTAGGAATTTAACACTACAGCATGTTCAGAACCTTTTCAGACTTCTGATTTCAATCTATCTATGAAGCATACATTATTTTGGAGGGCAACGAAATATACAACATCAAAAGAATTTTTTTTGAGAATAAAATAAATTTTTTTTGTATACCAAAAAAATTAATTTCAGATATCTATGATTTGATCATAAGCTCAAGAATGAGTCAACAAGCTAGTAATTCAAGGAAGCAGGAACATTTTTTTTTTAACTTTTGCCTATCAAAATAGGAATAATTTATATGATGCAATGTTTCGATTTGTCAATAAAAAAAAATTAATAGTTGAAAATTGTTGCCTAGTATATACTTTAGGGAACAATTGTCATTTGTTACTAAATATTTACTGCATTTTGATTGTGGTATAACAACAACTAATTAGAACTAAGAAGTAACTCTACGATGTTTAGTTAGATCTCTATGATTTGATCACAAGCCAAAGAACAAATCAACGAGTAATACTAGAAAGTAGGAACAAAGATTCTTTTCCCCTTTCTGGCCTAAATACTAGAAGCATAGATTAGCAAATTTTTTATTTACGATGATAAGTTGGTGCTTCGTTCAAGTTTTTTTTTTTTTTTAAACAAAAGAGTATTTTACATTTTTTATTATTTGATGATCTGAAAAACTTGTTAAGTTTCTTAGATTGCACTAATATTATTTTTGTATTCTTAAAACAGAATTTTTTTTACTAATGTTCCATGTACAGATTTTGAAGTTTATGATAGGGACTGCTGGAAAGGAGCTCAGTACGATGACATTGGTTTTTTTTTTTAAAAAAAAAAAATTGGTTTATAAAAAAATGCATATATCAAATAGAGAAAACTTCGTAATATTTGTAAATAAATGGTTAAATATATACCTGTGCTTTCCGCTTCTTCCATATGCTCATCATCATCATCATCATCATCTTCTCCTCCTCCATCCAAAGCTTTAAACATTTTCAGCGTAACAAATAAAGCATATAAGCAAGATTTATATGTTAGAAATTTAAGATTAAAGCATGCTCGGAACCTTTTTAGATTCATGATTTTGGAGGCCCACAAAATATACAACAAAAGAATTTTTTTTGAGAGAATAAAATAAATTTTTTTCCTATGCCAAAAAAATTAATTTTAGATATCTATGACTTGATCATAAGCTCAAGAATGAGTCAACAAGTAATACAAGGAAGCAGGAACTTTTCTTTTGTTTTTACCAGAATAGTACCAGCATAGAGATTAGCAATATGTAAGAATTTTAGGTTTGCAACAGATATGACTCAGCTGGAAAGGAGCTCCGATCTATATATTCACATTTTTTTACAATCCGTTTTATAAAAAAAAGAACATGCATGATGAACAGAGAAAATGCGGTAATATATGATCCATTATTTGTATATTTTTGTATTGCATTGGTATTATGTCAATAAGGGAGTAGTGGGAGCATGAATGATAAATAGATAAATACCTGCAGTTTGGGAGGAAGTGAGTTGCTGGAAGGAGAAGTCAAAATTTGGGCATTCATTTATTTGGACATTATGAAGGTATGGAGCATTTAAGTTGTTGAGTCGTCCCTTGCAGAAGTGAGTTAGTGCTGGCAATTTTGAAAGTTCCAATGTGTTTAGATTTAGAAGCTCAATTTGTTGCACATTGATAGTTTCTTGATCACTTGTATTATGTGAAAAGAGCTCCTCCATTTGTGCAGCCTCAGACACCTCTATTTCACGTAGTTGTGGAAGAAGCATTTCAAGTGGTGTAGCTGTCCTAAAAACGCATTTCAATTTGGGGCATCCGTTCACTATTATGTGATACAATTCTGGAAACGGCGACAAATAATGCATATTAGAGTTCGACACTTCTTCTGATGACTCTTGCATGATTTCCTCTACTTGCTCACATTCTATTATATTCAAGAATCTCAACTGTGGGAGGCTTCCCCAAACAGACATGGACAATATACATTTCACTTTTCCACATCCTTGAACCGTTAATCTATAAAGATAGTGGAAGCTCAGATTTTGGAAGGAAGTGAAAGCCTTGCATACAAAACTTAGCTCACTTAGTTCTTGCAGCTCTAATTCCCTTAAACTCAAGGATAGCGGATACAAATATGGAAGTTGATGAAGCAGTTGGTTGCCGTTGCTGTTGGCATCAATCTCTGCAGCTTCCTATACATGTAAAACACAAATAATGAACTCAAAAGAAAGAAAGAAAGGAAGAGCATAAAGTTATGAAGACATTTAAATGATTTCCACTTTATTCATTGTCTTGTCCAGGTGTTCAATGATATTAATAAAGTACAAATGGTTCAAGGCTCTGGCTATGTGAAACAAACAAAACCAACATGATATATAAATGCAAATTACCTTTCTCTTTAATTCAATCATCACGCTCCATGTTGGTCCCATAATTGAAGAAAATTTTGGGCATTTTGACATGTGGATATATGCAAGGTCCGCTGAAGATAACTTGAAGCCTTTACAGATATCAACAAGACTTGGCAATTCCATTAGGATTATATTTCTCAAGTTTGGAAGCAGGATTTTGTTGACAGTGTCACTACTGCTGGCTTCACTAGTATGTCTGAAAAGTTCCTCTAACTCTTCACATTCTGATATATATATTTGGTATAAATGTGGAAACAATGGAGTGACAGAGGAGGTTGAGAAAAGAGACTTGAGCTTGTTGCAATGCTCCACCGTCAGACATCCCAATTTAGGTAAGATGCTTGCGTGGAAGCCCTCACCAAATACATATTCCAATTCATTACATCCACTTAATGCCAAGTATTGAAGATGGACAAGGTTCAAAATATGTGAAGGAGCTCTCCATATCAGCCACACCTCTAAGAGACTCCCTAAGCTCAATGCATTCAGTTTTGAACCCAACAGCTGCATATACACAGACAATAAGAAAAACAACAAGTCCGATAAGATTCAATTAATTACTACCAATAATCTTTAAAAACATTCTGTGCTATAACTACCCTTTTTATGTTTCCATTTGAAATTTTCAATTCAATAACATGTAAACAACTCTTTCTTATTCTTCTAACAAAATTGATAGGTAGAAATTCTCATTTTACTTCACCCAAAAATTTATGTTTGAAATAAAAAATCGATCAATAAGCTATCATGATTTCAAATAGTTTGCCAAAGCAACAAAAAAAAAATAATCATGTTGTACATAACTAAAAAATCATTATTGGATGTGTCTACGTATGAGCAATGTAAAATGCTAAATCCTTTGATAAAACTTATCCTTTAACAAAATTTATATATTCAGATTCTCGTTTTTCAATAAAATTATAATTTTAATCTAGAATCAAAACTCGATAATTCAACTGTTATTTTTTCACACAGTCTCTTATAAAAAAAAATGAACAAAATCAACAAAAATAGAATACTATTATATGTATTTAAGCCATATAAAGGTTTAAAAATCAGGGAAATGGGCACATAATTTAAAACGGCCATATAAATGTTACGTACAGAAACACACACTCACACACGATATTAGTTTTTAGGATTTTGAAACTCAAATTCGATTAGTGTAAAATGTAGTGAAATGGTTCATCTCAAGATCTAATTATTTTTTTTCAAATCAATAGCAAAGTAATGAAAAACAGAATGGTGATTAAATGTGATGAGACAATAATGATTGAAGAGTCAATGTAAATATGGTTGAACCAGCTCATCCTAATCATGATTAAAATAATATAATTCAATTAAAATATACAAAAATATTCAATTAGAACCATGAAAAGAGTAACATTCAAATAATAAAAATGCATTGATCTACAAGTAAATGAAATATTTATGTATAAACCACACATAATCCAATAAAATAGAATTACTAAAGAACATATGATGGATAGCTATGTTTTGACTAAAAAATGATGACATTTAATTTTCAGGCTTAATAAATGAAGAAAAAATATAAAATCCAACTGGGTCATCAATTTGTACAAAACTCTAAATCAGATCAGCTAGGAGATTAGCTCACTTCACTGGTTGCAGTTTCATACACGACTAAAAAAATCAAGAGAAGACTTGAGGTGTGTTTGGATTTGCCATGATAAAAGTGATTTTTTTTTAATCTAACTTTTGCAAGTTTAACATAGGGTAAAAGTTAGTTTGTATAATGTGATTTATGTTTAGATTGACTTTTGTAAAAAAAAAAAAAAATCAGTTTGACAAATTGAAATTTGTTTGGATAAGTAATGGAAAAGTTAGTTTAAATGTAAAAATGACAGAAAAGAACATGAATTTTATTAAATATATATAATTTGATGATTGACATATTATTTAAAAAAATTTATAAATACTAAGAAACAATTAATTAGATATGTTTAATAGATAAAAGTTTATATAAAATACAAATAATGAGAATTTCAAGTTTTTTAACCAAATAATATTATATTATTAAAATTAGAATTAAATTTTTTACCAACTTTTTTCCAATAAATACTTTTTTTTACCAACTTAAATTTTAATATTATATGTCTCTTGCTTACATTAAAATTTACAATTTTATTTTTGAAAAAAAAACTAATTTTTATTAGAGAACATTACTTTTATTAAAATTATAATTAATAAACAGTACAAATTAAATACTATAATTATGATGTTAATTTGGCTTACTTTTATTTTTTTATTCGTTTTATTTTATTATTGATGAATTAAAAAATATGATAAAGGCATTAGTGAGACCACCTGTATAAAGTGATAAAAAGAATGAAGGGAGAATTGGTCATTGCCTGTGGCAGTGAAGCGTAGCCTGAATCTTGATTACTCATGTTGCCTGTCCTAACACATAGATAAGCCAAAAGTTTTTTTTTTTCCTTCTTACGGTGGAAAACCCACTATGTGATTCCAAACACACACTTAATTGTGTGGATGTGAGACTCTTATTGATTCGAAGCACAAATAATTGAGTTGCAATTATAAAAAACAAGAAAATTAAATTAAAGAAAGCAAAATGATTAGTAAAGATGTGTGAGCACCTGGGGAAGGCTGTCGTTGGACAAGGATAAACCCTGACAAAAATCCTTGAGGCTTGGCACTTCTTCTAAAGTTAGCCTTCTCAAGTCCGGTAATATATTCTCCGAAAGATTATTCAAATCTATGGCCACTGAAAATAGGCATTTCAACTTGTTGCATCTCTGAACTTCAAGCCTTTGCAGATTTGGAAAACATATTTTTGGGGATTGAGCATTCAGTGGACCTTGATGTTGCTCTGCCACCTCTATATCAGACATTATTTCCTCCAATTCATTGCAATCTGATATTTCAAGATGTTCCAATAGTGGTATGCTTTTAAGAATTACAGGGGAGAAAATAGTTCTCAAATTGTTGCACCCACTCACTTGGAATTGTTTAAGATTTTGGAGGCTCAGTATTCCCATTGGACCACTCCAAACCAACTTTAGCTCAAGTAGATTATTCAATTCTATAGTGTTTAAGGGTAGGATTAATTGGTTCTGGGAATTCCTTTTAGTAAGATCTTCCCTTTCAAAGGCAAATAGAATATCTTCTACGCCACAATTGTCAATCTCAAGTTGCTCTAGATTGATAAACAATAGTGAAGCTGAAGCCCTACTATACTGATTGTCCTGAAACAATAACATTTGGAAAATCAAAATAATATACTCAACTCAATTTTTGAGTTATAAACATTATAAATAATTAAGATAGAGGGCACATGGAAATGCATACCATATTTGTATTTGAACTAGTTGTGACGTTAACACATGAGGCGCTGAATTTAGGACATTCTTTCCAATGCAATTCTCTCAAACATGGGCAACTTCCATGAAAGTTTTCTGGGAAAATGCTGAGCAAATTTTTCAAACCCTTAAATTGAAGTGATCTCAAAACAGGAATCTTGATGTGAACACCTTGATGCATATCTTCATGCTGACCAAAAGCATATTTTAGTAGAGAAGCCCCATCAATGTGCACCTCCTCCAACTGCTCAAGGCCTTGAACACAAGAGTTTGAGAATACATATTGCAACTTATCACAATCAATTATGGTCAAGCTTTTCAATTTTGAGAAGACCAAATATGCATTGTTTGAAGTTGAAATTATTTCATTGTTTGAACCATCACCATCCTCCTCTATCATATTCAACAATTCACAACAACCTGTTATAGTTAGCTTCTGCAGCAACAACAAGGCTCTGGCAACACTCTTTGGTAATAGTGATGTCAACAAAGGACAATAAGCTATATGTAGTTCTTGTAATTTCTCAAAGAAGCGAAGCAAAGGTGGACCATGCCAAATTACTTTCAAATTGGCCAAATGCTCCAACTTTAACTTGATTAACTTTGGGAAGAACAAAGTTTCTACTTGTAACAAATCAATGTGTTGAGAAGTTGCATCTGCAAGGCATTCCAAATCTGAACAAGAATGGAGCCACAAGCTAGTCAACTCATTTGTCCCTCCTACAACTCGAACAATGTCTGGTACAATATTTTTGCAACCTCCATTAAATCTATGCAAACAAACAGCTTCTGCTTGTTGCAATAGATACTTAATAAAGGGACTTATAGTAGAGATTTTGATCCCTCCCAAGCACAAAGCTTTGCAGCGAAAATCCATTGAATCTACATTAAGATAAAATTTGGGACCAAGGTTCCCAATTTTAACTTCATATCTCTTCAATCTAGGAAAAGTAGCATCATTTGAAAAACATTGGTCAAGATTTAAAGTTGTTCTACTGAGTTGGATTCTTGAAGCATATAACTCCTGTAGATGTATACATCTTTCTATTACCTTAAAACTTTGCTCTTTGATCTGAGATGTATGTAACAACTTCAATTTTTTCAACTCTTCCAATCCTTGTGGCAGATGTTTAAATGAACTATATTGCAAGTCAAGAACTTCAAGTCCCTTGAGGCATAACACCCATGACAAATCATCACCTAACTGACAACGTTGCAAACGTAGAGTTCGTAGATTAGGTAGCAAATTCATAATATGTGGCAATAACGACTTAAGGACTGCTGGTTTGTAAAATACAGAGTCAATTTGCATAACTTTGAGTTCTCCCATACCTTTGAAATTCGCTCCTGATAATTCACATTCACCTATATTTGTTAGCAGCAAAATCTCAAGTTTTGGAGCATCTAATTGTTGCGGAAATTGAGATGTTTGATTGCACCAAGAAGTGAATGCATAACAATCTTTTATCAACCCATCTACTGCCACTATATCTTTCCCCATATTCACTATAACATTGTGGTTCTCTTGAGATGATATCCACAATGCTACATCACGAACTGTGTCATGTATTATCAAGTGGTCTTTCCTTTTTTCGGAACGCATTAGCAAACAAGAATCTACAAGATGATTTATAGATGCGCTCACTTTATTTCTTGCATCTTCAAGTGTGCCTAATTCTTCACATATGCCCAAACCTATTGTGATTCTGAACAATTCTTCAACAGAGATATTTGCATCTTCTGGATACATGCAACACATCAGAAAGAGTGACTTGGCTTCCTTCCTCCTCAAATAATCGTAACTCAACCGAAGACAAGAAAAAGCATCTCTGACACCTGGTTCCACATCAATTGGTTTTGAATCCCTCAATCTTTGTAATGCCTCTTTCCATTCTTCTATGGACTTTCCTCTCAAAGAGGCTCCTACAGCCTGAATTGCAATAGGAAGTCCTTTACATTCACTAACGATTCCTTGTGCCACACTAGCTAATGATTCGTCTACATTACGAGCATGTTTTTGGAACAATGTCCAAGATTCCTCTTCAGATAAAAGATGCAAAGGAATCTTCCTTTCACAATCCATCAAATTGCATACTTGTTGGCGCCGGGTGGTAAGAAGGATCTTGCAACCACCATAATCTCCAAAAGGGATACCAACATCGTTCAGATTCATCATAGCCCACACATCATCCAATATCATGAGTATCCTTTCCTCACTACTCAATCTCATGAACAAACGTCTCACTCTTCCAGCTTCACTTTGTTCATCAAATCTTAAACCTAACAAATCAGCAATCTCATTTTGAATCTTTCCAACGTCTGGATTTTGGGACACAGTTGTAAATATGACTCGATCAAAGAGTTTTAATTCCTTGGCTCTTTTGCCTACTTCTTTTACCAAGGTTGTTTTACCAGAACCCCCCATTCCATACAATCCAACCATGTGAATACCATCATCTTGGAGAGCTGCCAATAATTGATCTGAAGCCAGCTTTGTAGACTGGAAATACACAAAATTTCCAGAAGAAAAATACTCTATATCTGGAATTGTGGTAGTGATAGAAACATGGTTAAATTCACTCCTTTGATTGAGATTCTTTGTTGTCTCTATCATCTTTGTCATTTTTCTACACAAACAATATCTCCTCCAAGTAGGACACCTTCCTTGAAAGCAGCTATTGCTTTCCTTCAGTTGCTGCTCCAATTTCTGCAACTCATCTATATGACTTTTTACTTCACCTACCCACTTATCAACAGCATCATTAATTTTTTCAGTTCTGTTAAGTGCTTCCCGAACACGTTTTTGAACTCCATCTTGTGTTGATGCAAGCTTCTGCTTTTCAGTTTCAAGAGTTTTTGTGATGTTGCTTGCACAAAACAAATATTGACCTTGACGTACCAACGGATCTACCAAATATTCTACGAGTTTGGCAATAACAGCTACTACAATATCTGCCATTTAAGCCAAAACTATGTACCTGAAAGAGATCGAAGTGGTTCAAAACCCATGTTTATGAGTTGTTGGACTAAATGAGTTCTGGGTAATTAATCTTATGCAAAATATAATAAACGGCAAGGTTTTCTTATAGAAAAATAATACAAAAATATGCTTGCATTCATATAAAATTGATAAATGAAATAGGTTCATGAAAAATTACAGAGAAATACTTATATATTCCAGGAGTACTATGTCATCTAAACTCTATACAATAAAAACATAACACATCATTTTAATCCTAGTTGCCATGTGACTCATCTAAAAAAAATTGCTTTTATTTACTTCTAAGAACAAAGAGTTCATCCTTTTGTTTTAGTTTTATTTCAAATTAATATATGCATTTTTCTTGAAAACAAATTAAAATGTGATTTTTTTCAAATGAGTCACATGGCAACTAGGATTAAAATGATCTAAGTTGTTGTGTTTTTATTAAGGTTCTGAAACCCGGACCGGCCACTAAACCAGCCGGGGTACTAGATCAAGGTTCAGTGGATCAGACCGAAGTTAGACGGGAGCTAACTTGAGGCCAAACCGGTGAGAAATTGATGATTTTTAAGTTTTTAACATGAAATTCTAAAGAAAATAAAAATATTGATTTAAAAAAAAAAGTGAACCGGGTTGATGCCCAGACTGGACTGGTTTATCAACCAGTTCGCTGGTTTCCCAGTCCAACTGGCTTGTCTAGTTCGAATTTCAAAACCCTGGCTATTATTGGACAAAGTTTAGATAACTTGATACTCCTGGAGTATGTAAGTATTTCTACATTGACATTTGTTTGAGGTTAGGTCTCAGTACTTCCGCCATGCCTCACAGAATCTAATAATCTTGTGATAATATATGAGACCCAAGCTCACGTTTATAATAAGACTGATGAAAAAATGTCCTAGTCCGCCAAAGTGTATCTTTTTATGTTTTAATTTATCGGTTTAATTTTAGTTCTTTAATTTTATAAAATATTTTATTATTTTTCTAATATTAATAATATAACACGGTTAGTTTAATTAATAAAATTTCGACGCTGTAAATTTAAAGAGGATAAAGCATTGTCAAATGATAATACAATAAGTTTACATTTTAAAAATTAATAATATGAATGGCAAAAAATAATATTTAATACTAATAATAGTAAGATTTAAGAACTAATTAAAGAGATTTATAAAATTAAAAGTTCAAACTAAATTTTAACAGTGTTAGAAGACCAAACTACACACTTATGCTAGTCACTTTCTCATTTTTATTACAAAATTTGTTATTCTTTTGTTGTAATTCTTTTATAACACTCTTTTTATAAGATTTTTATAACATTTTTTACTCACAATAAAAGCACAACTCTATAATAAAATAAGAAATATTTTCAAAATATATGATATTACAATCGTCAAATATTTAGAAATACTTAATAGCCATAATAGAAAAACCGCCAAATAAAACCCATTTAAATCAGAAGGCTCAATATTTTGATGGTTGTGGGGGTAAGTATTGTCAAATATATAGTACCAAATATGTGACAGTCAAGAACCATCAAATTTTTGTTCAAACAATATGTTGAGTCCTTATTTGACGGTTTGTAGCAGTTAAGTATAGGGAAAAATAACTTTATAAGGCTAATTATAAGTGGGATTTCCACATTTCTGGGAATATGGGTTGCTTTATTATCTTATTCTTATTTGCTGCAGGCAGTCCATTAGACTCAAGCATACACAAACAAGTAATACACTTAATGAGAAAAATAAGATTTTTAGTATTGGTATTATTGCGTTAGAATAAAAATTTTACAAACTAACTTATGGGTTGAAACTTTGAAACATATTCAACATTAAGAAAAAAAGCAATAACAGAAGAAAACACTAACCTTGGCCTCAAGTGTATAGTATTTAAGATAAAGAAGACAAAGAGACTCCCACAGTGGGAGAAATTGATGAATCCAATAATTGAAATCTCTCAGATGCCGCAATCGTAAGCCTGTAAGCAAAACCCATATGAATATATAATTTTGCAACGGAAATCTGAAGTATATGACTGCAGCTAGGCCTAAATGCAGGGATACAATTATATATATATATATCAAACTAAGTAAGTAGCCTTCGGATAGAGAATTCAAAAGGGCTAGAAAACAAGAGAACAAGAGGAACTAACCAAGCGGTGAAAGGTGAAGGAGCAAAGGAAGGGCTGTGTTGTGAGGAATATAAGAAAGCTTGGTCTGCGTTGTGGCAAGAATGGATAAGCCTTCAAGTTTCTTTGTTTTTGATTTTGGGGTCGTCAGCCAATAAGTGCGATCACTGTTTGGACTTCGATTCGTTAAATTACTATGGTTAACATCTACTTCACCAATAATTTGAATAAATTAAGAAAATAAGTTAAATATGTTATTTGTTAAAAATGCATGCTGGTTCTCATAAAATACCTTTTTAAATAATTTGTATTGAAATTATCTCTTGATACAAATATCTTAACATGTAGTAATTTTGTTAAATTTACTCAAATGTCTATTATAAGCCTGCAGGAAAAACAGGTAGATCCCGCAACAAAAAAGAGATGGACATTTAGGTCAATTTAGTCTGCGAAAGTGTATCTTTTATGTTTTGATTCATAGGTTTGACGCTAAGTTCTTTAATTTTATAAAATATTTTACTATTTTTCTGATATTAATAATCTAAAACCGTTAGTTTATTTAATAAAAATTTTGATACTGTAAATTTAAAGGGGATAAAACATTGTCAAATGATGATATAATAATTTTAATTTTTTTAAAAAAATAAATAATATGACTGACAAAAAAATCAATATTTGAGACTAATAATAGTAAGATTTAAGAACTAATTAAAGAGAAGCTTTATAAAATTAAAAGGTCAAACCAAAATTTAATAATGTTAGAAGACCAAACTACAACTTATGCTAGTCACTTTCTCATTTTTATTACAAAATTTGTTATTGCTCTTGTTTAAGCTTAGAAATTTCGTTCAGAATAGACTTGAAAAGCTTCAGATAATGTGGTTTAGTCTGGGTATCTACTGATTGAGGTTCTAATGTGGTTAGTATGACTGAGAAATGCCGAAAAGATGACCGTGACATAGTAAGATTTGGAGTTATCTTGAACTGAGTCTCAAGGTTCATCAGGAGGAGACTCACCCCCATGATATCAAAGCCTTATGCCTTATGAGACAAATAAGTTTGAAAGAGAGAGGAGAGAGAAAGATGAATTTGAAACATTGACTTAATCCAAAGGTCCATCTTTTGCCCCTTATCAAAATCTCATTCTCCTTGCCATGAGTTCATATAAACTCATCTACGCTAGATTCCCGCCCCATTGGTCATTCAAGAATCAATCCTAGCCCAATCTTGAGTTGCCTATGAGTTTCCTCTTTGGTAACTGACCAATCGGTTGGTAAATTTATCATTTTACCCCTAATTGCCATAACATATACTAAATCATCACCAAACACATTTTACGTCACAATTCACCTCATATACCTCAAAAGTATTTAATTAACATTGATTACATCATTTTGAAGTTATTAGCCCTTAATTACAATTTAGGATATTACAATAACAATTTATAAATATTAATTTGCCCACGTGATCTTATTATCTATCCTCCTTTTCTCACCCCAATTTAAAGAATTTCAAATAATTAAATATGGTGATATTTAGATAACAATTTAAAAATATTATATTTTTTTAACTTTGATTTAACAATATTTTGTTGAAGTTAATAAAATTAAAAATTATATTATTGACCACTTTATCTCTCATTAATTCTGTTGAATTTATAATTCACTATATTTCACTTTGATTTAACAAAATGATATTTAGAGTTTTGAAAATTAGTAAATATATTGAAATTTTTAAAATATGATAAATAATTTTTTTAATACATATATTAAAATTATTTTTTAATATAAATTATTTTTAAACAATATTTATGTTAAAAGTTGGTTTAAAATGAATAATTTGATGATTAAATAATAATTGAGTAGATGAAAAAAAAAATCATAAAAATAAAAAAATTCATTACGTAATTTTCATTTTAATAAATTTTATATATATTTTAGAAATATCATAATTTTTAGTATCTAAACTTTTTCTCAATCATCGATTTAGTTTATAAATTTTGATTCAACATAACGTTTATTTATTCAAGTAACCTTAACTACATTTTTTACTTTTTAAAAATTAATATTTATTCATCTTTTATAAAAGAGATCCAGCACCAATTTGTTTACTAAATGGAGTAGTTTATAGAGTTATGGGATTACAGGGAAATTAAAAAAATAGTTAAGAACTGAGTTAGAGTGCGGTCGAACCACAGCCAGACTCCGACGTCAATTTGGATGTATCAAAATCGAATGGTGGCTTCAATGCCATATTGTTTTCAGAATCAGATGAGTAAAGTTTTTTTTTTTTTTTAATAAATATAAGCAACTTTTTATCCAGTGCTAGCTCCGAAACCATGTCTAAGAATCTAGTAAAACCCATCTTTATATTGATAAAGAAATCCCACAGCACATACCGACAAGGGCCTCTAATTAATGTGCCCTCTAATATCACTTGAAATTCCTCAAATGCTTTGTGCTTGTTTCTTTTGTTTTTTTTTAGTGAATGTTTCTTTTGTTTTTTTAATGAAAAGGCAAAGTTTTGTTCTTTTTAATCCTTTGATTACACAGTATTCATTTAAAACATAATCAAGTCTAGTTTATAAATCACAGAGAATAATATCATATCTAACTATTTACAAGTGGAAAGGAAATAAAAGACAACATTTCAAGGTTAATAATTATCGAGATTTTCATATTCTGTACGTTATATAATCATATAGTCGTGGAAAGTTTTAGATACTAACTTGTGAGTTGAAACATGACATAAAAAAATAAAGCGAATAATGACAGAAGAGAACACTAACCTCGGCAACCTCAGGTATTTTTTTTGGACTGAGCAACCTAAGGTATACAGGATGAAGATAACAGAGAGACTAACTGAGTAAGAGCGACCCCAATATTTGAACTCTCTCCGATTTGTCGCTATTTGAAGCCTGCAAGGAAAACCCAGATGAATAATTTTACAATAGAAATCTATGAAGTATAAGACAGGAGGTACCCTAAATGCAGCAATAATATATCAAACTAAATAGCTAGCATTGGGATAGATAATTCAAAATGGTTTAGAAAGCAAGAGAGAAAATGGAACTAACCAAGCAATGCAAGAACAGCGTGTGAAGGGAGTTTGGTTTCCAACAAGGAGTGTAATATGTAATTGAATTAGGGATGCTTATGTGGGTCACTCTTGTCTGCCGTTGAAGCTTTGATTGAGCTGTGGCTTCCACAAAAGTAACGTGATTTGTGGTATCTTGGCTCTAGCGCTCCCTCTTTAGTCTTTACCTTCGCCTCCTCTATTAATTAAACTATTAATTAATAGCAAGATTTTCTTATACAAACATAATACAAAAATATGCTTGCGTTCATATAAAATAGATAAATAAAATAGGTTCATGAAAAATTCCGTTGCCAGTTGTTTGTGAGAGGATATCAGTACATAAAGACTTTCGTCATGCGTCACAGAATCTATAATCTTGAGATAATATGAGACCCAAGCACATGTGTATAATAGATCGATGAAAGAGTGTCCTAGTCCGCGAAAGTGTATCTTTTATGTTTTGATTTAGAGAAAATCCTAGATAAATACCTTTTGAATTAACAAAACCCCAAAAAGTCTATTAACACTTCAAAAAGACTTAAAGGTACCAAGTACCAAATTGGGTTTTTCAAGTTTTGACACATTTACCATTTTACCCCTCATTTTTTTTTTTAAAAATAACAGTGGTGCCCCCGCCGGAGCGCCGCCGCCGGCCGGCCGCCGCCGCCCCGGTGGCCTGCCGCCCAGGACCCCCGACAGCCGGAGCTCCGGTCGCCGGTAGTAGGAGCTCCGGCCGGTGGAAGCTTTTTTGGTGGGGAGGGGTTTTTTTTTTTTTTTTGAAAAAAAGTTTCATAGAAATGGCAAGGGGTGGGATCGAACCCATCCCACCACTTGCCTCAAAATAACAGGGGTCAAGGTCGGCCAGTGAGACGATGGGGGATAAGCTTCATAATCGAGAGGGAAACAGCCCGGATCACCAGCTAAGGCCCCTAAATGACCGCTCAGTGATAAAGGAGGTAGGGGTGCAGAGACAGCCAGGAGGTTTGCCTAGAAGCAGCCACCCTTGAAAGGCAAGCATGGTGGCCACTGGGCCACCAAAGCTTCTTTGTTATATATATGCATTATTAAATATGTATAATATAATAAAACGTGTAGTAGTTTTGACAAAGTCAGTAATGGCGTTGACAAATTCAATAATGGAAATAACAAGATTCGTAATGGTATTGACAAAACCGTTTGCTGTTGCATGTTTTCATTAGCATTTTTGCACAAAACGTTTTTGTCAAAACCATTACCATTCTTGTCAAAATCATTACTAAACTTGTCAATCTCACTACTAAATTTGTTAAAATCCTTTTATTTATATTATGAATATTTTCATAATGGAATTGTCAAAACTATTACAATTCTTGTCAATCTCATTACTGAATTTGTTAAAATCCTTTTATTTATGTTATGAATATTTTCATAATGAAATTGTCAAAACTATTACAATTCTTGTCAATCTCATTACTAAACTTGTCAATCTCATTACTGAATTTGTTAAAATCCTTTTATTTATATTATGAATATTTTCATAATGGAATTGTCAAAACTATTACAATTCTTGTCAATCTCATTACTAAACTTGTTAATCTCATTACTGAATTTGTTAAAATCATTTTATTTATATTATAAATGTTTTCATAATAGAATCTCATAATGAGATTGTCAAAACAATTACAATTCTTGTAAATTTCATTACTAAACTTGTTAATATAAATAAAAGGATTTTAACAAATTCAGTAATGAGATTGACAAGTTCAGTAATGAGATTGACAAGTTTAGTAATCAGATTGACAAGAATTGTAATAGTTTTGACAATTCCATTATGAAAATATTCATAACATAAATAAAAAGATTTTAACAAATTCAGTAATGAGATTGACAAGTTTAGTAATGAGATTGACAAGAATTGTAATAGTTTTGACAATTCCATTATGAAAACATTCATAATATAAATAAAAGGATTTTAACAAATTTAGTAATGAGATTGACAAGTTTAGTAATGATTTTGACAAGAATGATAATGGTTTTGACAAAAACGTTTTGTGCAAAAATGCTGATGAAAACATGTAACAGCAAACGGTTTTGTCAATACCATTACGAATCTTGTTATTTCCATTATTGAATTTGTCAACGCCATTACTGACTTTGTCAAAGCTTCTACACGTTTTATTATATTATACATATTTAATAATGCATATATATAACAAAGAAGCTTTGGTGGCCCAGTGGCCACCATGCTTGCCTTATAAAGGGGTGGGATGGGTTCGATCCCACCCCTTGCCATTTCTATGAAACTTTTTTTCAAAAAAAAAACCCCCCTCCCCACCAAAAAAGCTTCCACGGCCGGAGTTTGAGGGGTAAAATGGTAAATGTGTCAAAACTTGAAAAACTTAATTTGGTACTTGGTACCTTTAAGTCTTTTTGAAGTGTTAATAAACTTTTGGGGGTTTTGTTAATTCAAAAGATATTTATCTGGGATTTTCCCTTTGATTTATAGGTTTCATTTCATGTTAAATTCTTCAATTTTATAAGATATTTTATTAGTTTTCTAATATTAATAATCTAACACCGTTAGTTTATTAAATAAAAATTTTGATACCGTAAATTTAAAGGGGATAACACATTGTCAAATTATAATATAATGACTTTAATTTTTTTTAAAAATAAATAATATGACTGACAAAAAAATCAATATTGGAGACTAATAATAGTGAGATTATATTAATAGTAATATAACTAATTAAAGAAACGCTTCATAAAATGAAAAAGGTTAAACCAAAATTTAGTTGTGTTTGAAGACCAAACCAAGGTTAATGAGATTGAGTTTGTTAGGACTACGGGAAGGAATGACAAACCCTTCTATAGTGAAAATTAAGGATTGAGTTAGGGGTGTTCAAATCCCGGGACGGGACCGGGAATACCCATTCCCGGTTCCCGTCCCGGGATTTCCCGGGACTGGGATCTCATTCCCGGTCCCGGTCCCGGTCCCGGGAAATTCCCGGGACAACCGGGACCGGGAATTCCCGGGACCGGGACCGGGAATTCCCGGGTCCGGGATTCCCGGTCTTAATAATATAATTATATTAGTTAAATTTTTTTATAATCTAATGTTTAAAGTAATTATTTAACACTTAATAAGGTCATAAAAATCACATAAATTGAGTTAGAATTGAAAAATAACATATTATTATCACATTCATCATTTTTGTTATTATTTTTATACATTATATAGTTAGGATTTGTATCACGATATATACAATTTAACTCTAACTAAATATGTGATATACATTTTATCAAATGATAACTTAATTTATGGGGTAAAAAATACAAAAATAAAATAATAACCTATTTTTTAAGAAAAAAAAGAAAAAAAAAGAAAAAAAAAAACCCGGGACCGGGAATTCCCGGGATCACAAGGTGTGATCCCGGTCCCGGTCCCGGTCCCGGGTTTTTACATCCCGGTGGGATAAAAAATCCGGGACCGGGCCGGGACACCCGGGACCGGGAAACTTTGAACACCCCTAGATTGAGTTTTGGCTCCGGGCGAAGCCCTCAGACTCCGTCGTCGATCTGGATGGATCAACATCTAACGGTGGTTCAACGCCAGATCGTTCTTTTTAGATATTACCTTGAATGAATCGTATACACGGCTATGGAAAGTTTTTGGCTTTATTATTTTCTTATTTGCAGGCAGTCCGACTCAAGCAAACCAGTGATATTCGGAAATCACGATGGTTAGAGTTGTAATTATTGTGTTAAAACAAAAATGTTAGATAATAAGAGAAGAAAGCACTAACCTCGGCTAGCCTCGGGCACACATGATAAAGATGACACAGAGACTAAGATCCGCCGGAGCAATTGATGAATCCAATATCTGAACTCTCTCTGAGGTCGCAATGTGAAGCCTGTGAGCAAAACCCAGATGGATGAATAATTTTGCAATGAAAATCTATGAACTTGAACATCCTAAATACACCAACATATAAAATCAAGTAGCTAGCCTTGAGATAGAAAATAAAAAAATGGTTAGAAAACATACAAGAGAACAGATGGAAATGGAACTAACAAGGCGATGGAAGGAGGAGCAAAGGAAGCAGCCCAGTGGTGCTGTAACTTAGGCAAAGGAACATAAGCAAAAGCTTGGCCTGTGTTGCTTTGTGCAAACTGCAAAAACCGAATAGAGCCTTGAAGTTTCTTTCTTTTTGATTTTGGGGTCAGCAATAATTACCTGCGGTCATTGTTGGATAGTGACTTGTCGTAATGTCAGACGATAGGCTAATAATGCTCTTCCAAATTAAATCACGTGTCCTTTGGTGGTTTGCTTTTCAGAAAGGAGTGTACTATACTATGCATTGAATTATGAATGCTATGTGGGTCCTCTATGTCTGCCATTGAAGTTTAGGTTTGTCGCTTCCACAAGTAAAGTCATGGTACGTGGCATCAACCGCTGCCTCTCTGGTCTTTACCTTCACCTCCTGAACTTGTTTCCACCGGGATATATAGCCGAAATAGCTAACATTACGAATGAAATACGAGGAATGAGGTGGCTGTGGAGTAATGGGTGACAAAGAATAGAGAAAAAGGGGATGAAATAATAATGGTTTATAAATCATAGATTTTAAGAAAATTATAAAAGCAAAATAAAAAAATAAAAAAAAAAAGGGAGAGAGGATTACAGGCAGAAGGAGGGCTGACCGCCGAGAGAGAGGAATATGAAAAAGAAAGGATCGTTGGAGTAGAGAAATCATTAATAAAGGAGCCTGAGGTGTGCGTTTCGGTGGGAAAAAGACGGAGCAATATTTCTGATTATTAAATAATTATTTTTAATTGTTCAGTTGAAATATACAAAGAGAAGAAATGGAACAAACTAAGCGATGGAAGGGATGAATGAGAGAAAGTTTGGTGTGTGTGTGTGTGTTGTGCGAAGAATGGATAAGCCTTCAAGTTTCTTTCCTTTTGCTTTAGGCCTCACCACTTTAAAGTCTGATCACTATTGGACTTTGGTTCGTAGTAATCTCAGAGCTAATAATCTCTCTCCCAACTTAAATCACTTTAATTAACAAAAGTAATTTAATCCGTCGTTTTCCCAGTTTGCTTTCCAACAAAGAATCTAATGCGTATTGAATTATTGATGGTTGTGTAGTTCCTTCTTGTCCGCCATTGAAGCTTTGGTCTGTCGCTCCCACAAAGTAAAGTCATATGAGTGGTGGCATCTACATATGTAGCGCTGCCTTTTACCTTCACATCCTGTATCAATGAGTGCCCACAATTTAATTTTTTTTCAAAAAAAATAGGCCTTGTCATTTTCAAGAGAGAATCTCACTGCTTGCGAATATGATTTATGGAAAAATCTTCTGGCAGTCCTGTTTATTTATTTATTTATTTTCCCTTCATGCTCATTACAATTTACTTATTATTTCTTGCTCACTTTGAGGGATAAATATCTCCTGTATTCTATTAACATGTTGCATCTAGGTTTTGGCATCTTAAAAAAGAGGAGAATTTGGGGTTTTGATGATAACAAAATGTAAGAGAAGTTTTTTAATAAGAAATAATTAATAGGGAAAATCCCATATAAATACCATTTCAATTGTCAAAACCCATAAAAGTCTTTTATAACTTGGAAAAGACAGATAGGTGATCAAGGACCAATCTGGGTTATTGAAGTTTAAGGCTAAAGACCAAAATGCCCCTAAACTCATTTACTCACTTATCTCCAGAAAACTGAATCACTCCCTGTTGTTCATTTCGGTTTTGTCGCAGAAGAAAATTGAATCACTCATTTGTCGTTCCTTTCGGTTTTGTCGCAGAAAGGTTCCAAAAAACTGAATCACTCATCTGTCGTTCCTTTCAGTTCTGTCGCAGAAGGGTTTTCTGTCGTTCCTTTCGGTTCTGTCGGAGAGGGGCTCCAAAAAACTGAACTTAAGCCTGGGTGTGCAGATCTAGGAGTAGCTATTTTGCAAGTCATCTTTTGGTTTATGTACAATGATTTGGATCCCTTTAGATATTTTGGTTAGAAGGGTTATGGCATATATGATGTGCTTTATGTAAGTACTGTTTTTTGTTAAAACAATAGGCTATACCCTGGGAATGATAAGAAAACATTAGGTGCTGGTGGAATCGTAATATTCACTTGTCATTGGACAATGTATTTGGTAGTTGCTGTCAGTAAGAATCTGGTGTTTTGTAAATTCCATTACTGTACTTGTCATTTCCATTGAAACAGTTGTTAATGATGACATGTGATGTAATTAAAGTGCACATGAATGAACACCTTCTTTTAGGTTAATGACTTCTATGCATTGGGTGTAGGTGGAATGAATAATGTTAAATTTTTTGCTGATATTGTTTTTGGTAGGTGCTGTCATTAAGAATCTGGTGTTTTGTAAATTCCATTACTGTACTTGTCATTTCCATTGAAACAGTTGTTAATGATGACATGTGATGTAATTAAAGTGCATATGAATAAACACCTTCTTTTGGGTTAATGACTTCTATGCATTGGGTGTAGGTGGAATGAGTAATATTAAATTTTTTGCTGATAATGTTTTTGGTAAGTGTTGTCAATAAGAATCTGGTGTTTTGTAAATTCCATTACTGTACTTGTCATTTCCATTGAAACAGTTGTTAATGATGACATGTGATGTAATTAAAGTGCACATAAATAAACACCTTCTTTTGGGTTAATGACTTCTATGCATTCGGTGTAGGCGGAATAAGTAATGTTAAATTTTTTGCTGACAATGTTTTTGGTAGGTGCTGTCAATAAGAATCTGGTGTTTTGTAAATTCCATTACTGTACTTGTCATTTCCATTGAAACAGTTGTTAATGGTGACAGCTTCCAACCATTTAATTATAGTTGAAGGAACACCTTCTTCTGGGTTCATGGCTTGTATGCATTGGGTGTAGATGGAATGAGTAATGTTAAATTGTCATTTGAACCCTTTACTTGGTAGTTGCTGTGATAAACATTGGTGGTTTTTGTCAATGTCATCAGAACTTGTCTTTACCATTGTGAAACTTGTCATTCTCATTACCATTCTCGTCAAAACCATTAAAGACTGTTAATTCCATTAGTGAATTTGTCAGCGTCGCCCCCTCTGGGCAAACACTTGGCCACATAAAGTTTAGAACCATTATGAAACTTGTCATTCCCATTACCATTCTCATCAAAACCATTAAAGACTTTGTTAATTCCATTAGTGAATTTGTCAGCATCCCCCCTTTGGGCAAACACTTGTCCAAAGGAGGTGCACAACTACTTGACTCGTGTGATGTATAATAGACGTAATAAATTCAATCCATTGTGGAACTCACTTGTAATTAGTGGTGTGAAAAACGGACAGAAATACTTTGGCATTATATGCATTGGTTTATTGTCTTTGATTTCAATGTGAGAGTAAGTTGCCTCCAAGATTTAGTTTTTACTCAGTTTTTTGTGAATTGTTTCCAGGTTAACATGATTGGCATTAATTTTGATGACAACCATGTGGCAACTAGGCTTGGCAACCATCTTGCAAGGCCAATTCTTCGTGATGAATGGAATGAAAATTTGACCTTTGAAGAAGGTGTCAAATTGCTGGAAAAGTGCATGCAGGTACTTCTATATCGTGATAGGTCTGCAGTCAACAAGATGCTTATTTTTTGGTGTGTTATATATGATTCATGGGATCTTTGAAGTTTTTCATGTTGGGGGTATTCTTATTGAGTTTTAACTGTTTGTTGGGAAACCTTAAGTTGGGGTGAATTTCATGGGATCACCTGTTGTTATTGAAAAAGAAATTGAAATAAAGAAAGAAATAGTAAACATGCGGATGTGCTTTTGATAGCATACTTTTTATTTCAGTTTCATGTGCTTGTTCAACGATATATTTCAGGAATTAAATGCTTGTATTTGATTGAAAATCTTATGCATAAACTGATTTAGCTATTTACTTGGTTTGATTTGATTGGTTATTACAAAAACTGGTTATAACTGAAATGCAATCAAATATATTTCAAAGATAGCTTAATTAGTATATTTAAATTAATTACCATTTTCATCCAACTGTTACGTTGTTTCAATCAAAGATAGCTTAAATTAAATTGTGACATTGTTCTGTAGGTGAAAGTTAGCTACTCTTATCCAATGACAAGTAAAGAGATTGCAAGCCATGATGTAGACATGGAGGGTCAACATGAAGAGGTTGGTGTGAAGAGAAAAGCAGTCTATGCGGAGAACATTGATATGGAGTCACATGAAAGAGTGGGAGATAAAGTGGATATGCAAAAAAAAATGTGACAAATGGTTACACTTTGTTTCCCATGGTTAACCATGAAATGACTAGCAAGAGAAAGGAAGCATTGAGATTGGTGACTTCATGAATGACCCTGATCAAGAGGAAATGACTGACAAAATTACGCTCTTAATGTAAATTTTTGGTCTTCAAGTTAGAATTTTTTTTTTTTTGGAATTCATCATTGTTGTAAGGAGATTGACACATGTTGTTTAACTTAGTAACCAAGCTTTGAATTTTGGGGTGACATAGTGAGGATCATTTTGATCACCTATCTTGTATATTGATGCATAGTTGTGGCCTTGTGTGTGTTGCCCTAAGAAGGCTGGACGCTGACAAGTTGACTAATGAGAATGACAAAGTTTTCAATGGTTTTGACAAGATTTATAATGGGAAAAACAAGTTTAGTAATGGTAATGACAAGTTTTGTTGTGACATTGACAAAAGCCACAAAAATTCATAATAACAAGTATCAAGTAAATACTCCAATGGCTTCTCAACATTATTCATTTCACCTACACCTAATGTACATAAGGCATGGACTAAAAGAACGTATTCCTTCATATTTACTTTAATAACAACAAATTGACACGATTAACAAGAGTAGTAATGGAAATGACAAGTACATTAATGGAATTAACAAAACACCAGATTCTTCATGACAGCAACTACCGTATACATTATCAAATGACAATTTAACGTTACTCATTCCATCTACACTTAATGTACATAAGTCATGAACCCAAAAAAACGTGTTCCTTCATGTTTACTCTAATTACAACAAACTGACATGATTAACAAGAGTTGTAATGGAAATGACAAATACAGTAATGGAATTAACAAAACACCAGATTCTTCATGACAGCAACTACCATAACAAGTCTTGTCATCACTTTCCTTTAACCGATCACATATCCATGATATTAACATATATGTCTGTTCAGGTCTGCCATGAATTTCCTCAATTGCCTTTTCCGTCATAAAAGGAGAATTAAAAACCTTGATCACAGAAATGGATCAGCAACAGCGTCCAATCACGCGGAGAAGGAAGCTCGGTTTCGAAGATTCCCTTTTTTGCTCATACCAACATCTGCAGAAGAGAATCGAACACAAGCATTTTGGAATCGAACATAAGCACGAGGAGGAGGAGAAATCGAACACAAAGCTTAAAACGGACAAACCAACAACTAAACATTCCCTCACCCACATCGACGTCGCCGGCAGCAGAAGAGAATGGCACCCACAACCGTTTCTGATTTGGGGATGGCGACACGCTAGGCAGCAGAAGGAATCCATTTACTTCTACGAGTAAAGGGGGCATTTTAGAATTTTACACAACACTTCAATATCCCTGAAAGGTCCCTCAGCACTTTTCTGTCTTTATCATGTTATAACAGACTTTTGGGGGTTTTGTTATTTCAAAAAGTATTTATATGGGATTTTCCCTAATTAATACAAGTTTTTCATGAAATTTAATTAAAAAAGGATTTTACTTTGATTCAAATAGAGCTTCAAATTTTTGCAGGTTTTCTGGAGTATCAACATTGCCTCCGAAAAAAGCAGCTCCAGTTGTGAAGCTTCTAATACTTGTATGGATCCTAATTTTGGAAGAGCAATTTATTTTTCATTGTCATATCAATAGAATATAACAAACGAAGGTTTTAGGATTTCTTTTCTATAAAATTCAAGAATTTCCTCTCCTTATTTTTCTTCACTCCTCCTTGACTTAGGATGGGGAAAAAAGTAATCTATATATTAGATTAAAAAAGCATAATATTACAGCAAAAATATAAACAATTTTCATAATATTTTCCTCTAACAAATTACATTACAAGTCCAACGGTACTGCTCATTTTTAATAAAAATGCAATTTTAAATTTAGGAATAAATACTCGATAATTCAATAGTCATGGTTCCTGAAAGTTTCCTTAGATATCCTCATGAGCTCTAATGAAATTAAAGGAAAGAAAACAAGCTTACAACGTAAAAAAAAAGGTTTATATAAATAGGATTAGAGGGACTAACCTGAGTTTAAACAAAACATTAAAAAATATTAAATTAAGAGATAAAGTTATCAGATTTGTTAAAGTTTATAAACAAAACATAAACTCATCCTCAAACAATCAAGATATAATAATTTTATTTAAAGAAGAAAGGAAGAAGCTAAGATTTTTTTTACTTTAGATTGGGAGGTATCAAGATAAGAGTGAAAAACTTATAAGTTTTGTAAAATTATTATATATAAATAAAAAATAAAAAATTTTGCTGGCCAACCTGCCAACCCGCGGGCTGGCCCGCATTAACTCGCGGGTTATGCTGTGCGGCCCGCATTTTTGCGGGTTGAGATTTTCCCAACCCTAACCCGTCAAAACCCGCGGGCTCACGGGTTGAGCCCGCGAGTTGAGCCTATATTATCGGCTCTAGCTTAGAGTTGTTGCTGGACCACTCCAAACAAGCCTTAACTCAGATAGGTTCCTCAATCATCCCAAAGTCTCTAAGGTTGATATTAACTTGCTTTGCTGATATGTATAAGGTGTGGGTGGGGCCCACGTGATAACATATATTGAAATGCATTGGGGGCCAAAATTGACCGCAATTGTTTTTAGCAAACCAACTAAGTGGTGGGGTTCAAATCCTACTCCCATCACTTTATCAAATAATCATTCCCACGGTGTTTCTACAGCTGGCCGACCACCAAAGCTCCAACAGTGATCGGAGAGGTTGTCGGCCGCCCGTGGAGTAATATTTTTTAAAAAACATATGTATATACAAGAACATGTGTGTCATTTTTTTTAAATTCAAAAAGGTTAAATCATGTACTAACATCTATTATGAATATTTAAAACATTATTTTGTTCTTTCCTATTGTTAAATGGGAAAATTCTTTAAAAAGATGATTGGATTATTCAAATTTTAAATTGAGTCATTAAATTCAATAAATTATAAATCAGGTTATATGTCTTAAATTAGGATTTTAGAATTCAATAATTTTACCTTACTACCTCTTATTTGATTTCAACTCAGTAATAAATAGTCCTATAAGTAACTTACCTGTCACTCATCCATCTCTATTATTTCATTTTTTATTGTTTTTTATAAAAATATGGACTCATTAATTACTCCATTTCCTCTGCAAAACTTCTCCAAAAACTTTCTCTCTCCGCCGCCACTTCTTCCATCTCTTCCCCTATTTCGACACCCCTTCTCTTCAGTTAATCAATATATAGGTGTGAGAGGTTGGCATTAGAGTAGTCATGCACATCATCGTCAGCTTAAAACATCATCAGGCAAAAACCTAATAAAAACAGGATGAAAACAGAAGCCATTTCATCATAATAACAATGATTTGTTATCTGATAATAACCCAACTAAATCAGTGAGAGCACGAATATATATATAGCTAACTTTATATATCTGTAAGTTGCAAATGTACGATATGAAACATTAATCTTGAGACTTGAAAGTTTTGATAATTGAAACCCAACGAAGGGTTAAAATCTACGCATTCATTAAAGGACAAAAAGTTCGATTTAAATTCTCAGACTCTGAAGATTAATTTTTTGGGGTATGATTAGATCCCGCAAGAGAAAGACAATGCAAAGGAAGAAGGGGCGAGGTGGAGAGGAGAGTTTTTGGGAAAAAAATTTGTGAAGGAGTGAAACAAATTAATGGGTTAGTATTTTTGTGAACAAATTAGAATAATAGAGATGGATGAGTGATAGGTAGGTTTTTTCTTTTTTTTTTTTTGCCAATAGATAGGTAGGTTACACATAGGACTAGTTATTATTGAGTTGAAATTAAATGAGGGGTAGTAAGATAAAATTATTGAATTCTAAAATCCTATTTTAGGACATATAACCTGATTTATAATTTGTTAAATTTAATGACCTAATTTAAATTTTGAATAATTTAATTATCTTTTTTTTTTAATATTTTCCCTTGTTAAATTTTATTGTGGGATTTTTCCTAAAAATAAAATAGTATATATATATATATATTTAGTAGCTTAGAACTTAAAAAAAAAAAAGGTTTATACAAACAGGATTAGAGGGACTAACCTGAGTTAAAACAAAACATTAAAAAATAATAAAGGAAATAACAGGGGAAAACACTAACCTTAGCTTCAGATTACACGATGAAGATGAGAGAGCGAGAGAGACTAGCAAAGTCAGAGGAAATGATCAATCCAATATGTGAACTCTCTCAGATGTCGCAGCCTTAAGCCAGTAAGCAAATCTATTAACATCAAAATCCGTAATTAGAATGCAAGCCGATCTGAAGTATATGACATGAGGAAGCCTAAATGAAGCAATATATCAAAGGAAGAGTAGCCTTGAGATAGAGAATTATATTCAAAAAGGGTTAGAAAACAAGAGATCAACAAATGGAACTAACCAAGCGATGGAAGGGACGAATCAGAGAAAGCTTGGTGTGTGTGTGTTGTGCGAAGAAAGGAAAAGCCTTCAAGTTTCTTTCCTTTTGCTTTTGGCATCACCACTTTAAAGTGCGATCACTGTTGGAATTTGATTCGTAATAATCTCTGAGGCTAATAATTTCTCTCTCAAATTAAATCACTTTAATTAACAAAAGTGATTTAATCTGTCTTTTCCCAGTTTGCTAAGCAAAGAATCTAATGCTTATGGAATTCTTGATGGTTGTGTAGATCCTTCTTGTTCGCCATTGAAGCTTTGTCTCTTCCACAAAGTAAAGTATATGAGTGGCATGGCATCTATGCATCTAGCGCTGCCATTTATCTTCACGTCCTGTGTTAATTTTCAAGAGACAATCTCACTGCTTGCGAATATGATTTATGGAAAACTCTCCTGGCTGTCCTTTTTATTTATTTATTTGATAAATTCCTATTTTTATTATATATTTTTATTCTTTAATTGGGGATTTTGTCATAATTATTAAGCTTAAAATGTCTTTCTTGAGATAAATTGAAATTAAGAGTAAATACATTAAATTACGATTAAAAAGGGTAAAATTATCATAAAAATTATAATTACTTTTAATTTTGTTATGAATATTAATTATGTGGATGTCTATTGACTCATATTCAGAAAAAAAAAAAAAAAGACTTGACACAAAGAAAAAAGAGAAAATGACAAAAGAAAAAGAAGACAAGAACATAAAGAAGATATAAAGTAACTGTAGTTTGTATAAAGTAACCATGGTCATGTAACTAAGGTTAGATTTCTAACTCTATATAAAGGCATGTAATCGATTGTTTCAAATGAACTAAATGAAAAATTCTATCAATTTTCTCTATTTGAATTATGTCAATCTTCTCTTTTATCACACATACTTTTATAACACGTTATCAACAGAAATCTCTAACAAAGGTATGATCTTCTTATGGCCCGTTTGGTACACTGGAATTGATTTTGATGGATATGGAAATGGAAATTGATATGAAAATGGAAATGGATATTGAGATGGATATGAGGTTTAAAAGTATGTTTGGTATGTCATAAAAATGAGATCTAATTTTTATATAAAAATACCAAAATACCCTTATAAATTTAAAAATAAAAAATCTTCCCAAAACAGCAAATGCATTGTTATCTCCATCGAAAACCAGCAATAATCAAAATTTTCGAATTGGGAGAGCTTAGGACTTCAATCCTTCCCCTATATGTCTTCATTTTCATGCCTTTAATAATGTCTTTTCCTTCCATCTTGCACGACGATGACGATCTGCAATCCATGGCAGATCTGAAACGCTGATTTGCAATCTTGCATGACGATGACGATCTACTTGAATGGAATCAAAACGGCACAAAAGTTATGGAGGTGAGTGGTCGCCGAAGGTACGGTGCTGTTAATTTGTGGTGAGGTGACTAAGGTCGCCGTGGCATGAGAAGGAGGACTGTGAAGTTGCCTCGGTGGTGGGTGCCTTGGTCAATGGTGGGTGATGACTGAGAAGGGAGAGAGGGTAACACGGGAAATCAGTAGATGGATTTGTAAATCTCAGGTTTTTTTATGGAAGCCATCAGGATAGAATTGGCTTGATTAAATTCCACATGGAATTCAATTCCAAGACTAATTCCACTATACCAAACATGCTATTAACATGGAATTCATTTCCAATTTCATGCCTCTAATTCAACCATACCAAACGGGCCCTTATCGTTTCTTTAACGATTTTATATACCTTGTTTTATTTAATAGATCAGGGATAATCTGAGCCACTATATAGAATTAGAAAAATACTTTTACCGATTGTTATATAACATCGGGTTCCATGACTAAGATTGGAGATTGCTGTTGTTCTTATATCATATATATATATATATATATATATATCCTTTACAAGTTTTGTTTTATTATTATAGTTATGGCTAGAAACCATACACATCTGATTCCCAAAATTATATAACCAGAAGTTATATTATTTTTATTCTTATTTTAATTTCATGTTTGTATTGTTTCTTGCATACCTCCGTATTGGAAGGCTTACGATATAATATAAATAGTCCTCCTTCATGGATGGTATATAATATTATATAAATAGTCTTCCTTTATGGATGGTATATGTTGCACATATGTGGAAGGTTTTACCTCCTAACTGAAGTCATATTTCTATCAATCATATTTTGAGATTGTATGGCCAGAAGCCATATTCAACTTTTACTTATCCTGAAGATAAATGACCAGAAGCCATATAGATTTAATTTCTCATCATGAGACTAATTGACCTAAAGCCATGAGAACTAAATGGCCCGAAGCCATGAAGTTTTAATTTTATTTTGTGAATTATTTATTGTCTTTACGAATTTACATTTATTTTTTTAAGATATTATATTGCATTTTTATATTTCATATTTTAATTATTTTATGTATTTCTTTAATTAGTTTGAACCATGGCAAACCTAACAAAACTTTAATTTGTGGCTCTTAATATTACCGGGAAAAAATTATTCATCTTGGATGCTGAATGCGGAAATTCACTTGAATGCCCATGATTTGGAAGACATAATTAAAGAAGGGAATCAAGTATCTAACTAAGACAAGGCCAAATCCATGATTTTTTTTTGCCACCATTTGCATGAGGATTTAAACATTGAATATTTGACTGTAAAAGACATACTTGTTCTGTGGAACAATTTAAAAGAAATGTATGATTACCAGAAGATGGTTATCCTCCCAAAAGCTCGTTATGACTAGATCAATTTACGCCTGCAACTTGCAAGATTTTAAATATGTAAGCGAGTATAACTCAACCATGTTCAGGATTACTTCTAAATTAAAATTATGTAGAGAAAATATTACTGACGATGATATGTTAGAAAAAAAACATTCTCCACATTTCATGTATCCAATTTGCTCCTGTATCAGCAATATCATGAAAGAGGTTTCAAGAAATATGGTGAATTAATTTCTTGCCTCCTTGTGGCTGAACAAAATAATGAGTTTTTATTGAAAAACTATAAATCCCTTCCAACAGGCTTGACTTCATTCCCAAAAGCGAATGTAGTCACAAATGAATCTAATCGTGGCTGAGGCTATCGACGTGGAAGTGGAAGTAGGCGTGGTTATAGCCGTGGGCGTGGCCGTGGTCGAAATCATAGTGGTTCAAATTTCCACCAGAAGTGAGAAAAAGACTGATAGGAACCAAAAAGGGAAAATCAGTGGGCATAATAAATATGATGATAATCCATGTTATAGCTATGGTGATAAGGATTATTGGTCTCATACCTATCGTATGCCAAGATACCTAGTTGATCTTTACCAAGAATCAATTAAAAATAACGGTAAAGGATCAAATGTTGAAGTTAATCATGTTGATCAGGCTAAAAATTCTGAGTATGGTGATATGGATGATACCCATTTGGATGTTGCAGATTTCTTAATTTAATTTGAAGTGCTATGTTTTTACTGTATTTAAAGTTGCTTCTATCATATATATATCTTAATTATGTTTTTATGTTTCTTTTAATGAAGAATGAATATTATTGGCATCAATTCTGAAGATTTATGTCTCGTTGATAGCACAACAACCCACACCATACTCAGAAATGATAAATATTTTTCCTCCTTGGTAATACAATAAGCCAATGTTTGGATTATATCTGGTAGTATAAATTTCATTGAAGGCTCTGGAAGAGCTAATATTTTGTTATCTTAAGAAACAAACTTATGTATTGATAATGCATTTTATTCTATCAAGTCTAAAAGAAACTTATTGAGTTTCAAAGATATCCGCCGAAATGAATATCATTTAGAAACAACAATTAAAAATAATTAGGAATATCTTGTTATCACAACTATAGTTGCTGGTAGAAAATGTATATTAGAAAGTTTTTCTACTTTTTCTCCTGGCTTGTATTACACATGCATAAGTACAATTGAAACACATGCTATTAAGAACCAGAAGTTCACCAATGCAGACCAAAAGTCTGCCAATACAAACCAACAATTTGTTAATGTAAACCAAAAGTTTACGAATGAATTTAATATTTGGCATGACTAGTTGGGCCATCCCGGGTCAATCATGATGCGACAAATAATTGGGAATTCATGTAGACATACCCTGAAGTGTAAACAAAACCACAATCTCATGATTTCTCATGTGTTGCATGTTTCAAGGGAAAGTTAATTATTCGCTCCTCACCAAGCAAAATAGAAAGTGAGTCTCTCACATTTCTAGAACGGATACATAGAGATATTTGTGGGTCAATACATCCACCATGTGGACCATTTAGGTACTATATGGTTTTAATTGATGCATCAACTAAATGGTTGCATGTTTGCTTATTATCTTATCACAACCTAGCATTTGCGAGATTACTTGCTCAATTGATTAGATTAAAAGTACATTACCCTGATTATCCTATCAAGAAAATACGTCTTGATAATGCTAGTGAATTTACTTCACAAGCTTTTAATGAATACTATATGTTCTTTAGAATTGATATTGAATAATCGGGAGCTCGTGTTCATATGCAAAATAGACTTGTAGAATCATTGGTTAAAAGGTTGCAACTGATTACAAGGTGATAAGTCCTAATTTTACTATGTATTTCCATAGCTTTTTGAGAGATTTTATTGAGAATATCATGCTTGGAATGCATTTATCATGATTAATTATCATTAATGATGATTATGTGGAATTAATGATTAGAAGAGGTTAATTCATACATTTTATAATTTCTCTTAAGTGTTTGATTATTGTAGAGCATAGACTAGAAGAGAGGAGTCAAATAAAATACCCTATAGTGAGAAGAGAGCTAAACACTTGAACTAAGAGTCTCTTGAATTCTCTTTGCAAAGGCTGAATCATATGTAAAGCTAGGTTTATGTTGGGTAGTGGGATTGTTTACATGGAGAGTTGAACTTGAGACAATGAAGGGAAATACATACCCAAGAGCATGAATTAATTCATATGGCTAGATTTGCTAGCGTAAGTAAGAAGGATTAAATACTTGATTTTGCCCAGGAGTGCAAAAGGTTAAGTGTGGGGAAACTGATAAGTCCTAATTTTACTATGTATTTCCATTGCTTTTTGAGAGATTTTATTGAGAATATCATGTTTGGAATGCATTTATCATGATTAATTGTGATTAATGATGATTATGTGGAATTAATGATTAGAAGAGGTTAATTCATACATTTTATAATTTCTCTTAAGTGTTTGATTTGTGGAACAAATGGTATTACATTGATATGAATTGTTTTATAGGAAACTTGAGAGAAATTTGAGTCAAAGTGCTGAAAATAGGAGGAGGGACTAAACAGTAAAGCCCAGAAAGTTTACAGGCAGCAGAAAAAGGGACCAAAGTGCAAAACGCAGAAAGTTTCTAAAGTTCGAATGCAATTTTCTCCAGCATCCAGATTTCATCCTTCGCTATCCAAATTCACTGGAAATCAACTCAAAAGGCTTGACTCTTCATCCACAGGGACAATCGATCCATTCCACACTCACTCTCCATTTATTTTCTCTCATCTTCATCCATCTTCATCATCTTCCACCTCCAACTCCGATTCCAGTGTGTTTTTTGCCATGGCTGGAGCAACACCAAAGCTCAGAGGAGTTGATTCTTTAACCATACATGGCTGATTCAATTCTTCCCTGGAGCTATGATTTATGTCGGAGCTATACAGAGCTCGTTGGGAGCTTCTTCTTCTGCGTTCTTAGCTGGCGTATGCGTTTGTATATTTAGCTTTGGACGTTGATAAGAGGAATTTTATATTTACGTTTCTGAAATATAGACAGATTCGATTGTGACTGTGATGGACGTTGTATTCCTTGATTTCGTGTAGGTTTGATTATTCTCGAATATCTGTTTGATATTTGATGGTGATTAGATTGATAAACTCATGGTATGAATCGCTTGATTATATCTTTGGAATTTTCTATCACATGGCGTCTCATTTGTTACATTCTTGGATACGAATATGAATTTGCTCCATATCCTATTTAGTTATGATGGCAGAGTCATTGTTCTAGGGAAGGTTTCTTCATCTCATCTAAACCAGAAAATTATAGAAAAAATAGTTTAGGACTTTAATTCAGCGATTAGATCTCACGAATGCTACCTCTTGGCTGTAATTATGTTGATTAACTTGTGGCTCATTAGGTTTGCTAGGAACTTTAGCATTCATTAGGCTCCTTAGAGACTCGACCAAGGCTAGATTACTACTTTTACTATAGTTTAGCTTAGTTTTCTTTGATTAACCCCTACGACAAAGTTTAAATCACAAGACCTTTACTTATGAGATCTAATCCCCCAAATTCTGCTTGGGGCCACGCCATTTTGCATGTAGTAATGTTAATTCGCATTAGACCAACAAGTTATTTGAAAGTTTCCTCCTTACAAATGGTTTTTGGTTAGGAACCTAATATTTCTCATATAAGAATTTTTGGGTGTGCAGTATATGTGCCAGTAGCACCACCACAATGCACTAAAATGGGTCCTCAAAGAAGGATGAGAATATATGTTGGGTATGAATCTCCTTCGATTATAAAATATTAAGAACCATCTACATGAGATTTATTTATGGCACAATTTGCCGACTGTCATTTTGATGAATTATTTTTTCCAACATTATGAGGAGAAAACAAGTAGTTGGGTAAAGAGATTAGTTGGAATGAATTATCATTGGCTCATTTGATTCTCGTATAAAATAGCATAAACTGGAAGTTCAAAAAATAATTCATTTACATAATTTAGCTAATTAAATGCTAGAAGCATTTACTGACCCAAATAAAGTGATAAAGTCATATGTCCTAGCTGCTAATACTCTTATTAAAATTGACGTCCCTGAAGGACAATCTACTATAAATGAATTTAAAGCATGCATGAAGCATGGTAGGTCCATCAGTTCTAAAGATAAAAATCCTCGAAAGAGAAAAGGAGCAAAGAATATATATGATCAAGTCGAGGATAATAAAAAAAAGTTAGTAGCTCGAGGAGAGTCATCTCCTAAAAAGTTATTATCTCCAGAAGAGGATATTGCAGTCCCATAAGAGACCCAGGTACCTGATATATGTAAAAATAATGAGATCTCAATATATTATATTATGAATGGAATCCGATAGGATCGAAATGAAGTCAAAGTTGATGACATTTTTACTTATCATATAGCATATGATGTAACGAATGATAATGAAGTTCATAAGACAAAATCCATTAGTGAGTGCCAACGAAGAAAAGATTGGCCCATATGGAAAGATGTCATTAATGCAAAATCAAAATCATTGGTTAAACGAAAAGTATTTAGACCTATAGTCCTTACACCTAAAGATATAAAACTAGTTGGATGCAAATGGCTCTTTATGCGAAAGAGAAATGAAAAGAGTGAAATAACAAGATATAAGACACGTCTTATAGCCCAAGGCTTTACATAAATATATGGCATTGATTTTGAAAAAAACGTATTCACCAGTAGTGGATATGACTACTTTTCGTTATTTGATTAGTCTAGCAGTGAATGTAGGACTTAATTTACATCTAATGAAGGTTGTGATTACCTATTTACATGGCTCACTTGATAATGATATTGAAATGAAAGTCCCTGAAGGACTTAAGGCGTCAAAAAAATCCAATTCAAGTTCTCGAGAACAATACTCAGTTAAGTTAAATAAGTCCTTGTATAGCTTGAAGCAATCAAGGCGCATGTGATATAATCGTCTTAATGAATATTTGTTGAAAGAAGGATACAAAATTGATCCAATATGCCTATACATCTTTATGAAAAGATCTAAAAGTGAGTTTGCTATAATTGCTGTTTATGTTGATGATATCAACATCAATGGAACTCCTGAAGAGCTTCAAAAGGTAATTAATTGTTTGAAGAAAGAATTTGAAATGAGGGACTTGGGAAAAACAAAATTATGTCTCGGATTACAGATCGAGTACCTGAAAAATGGGATCTTTGTATAACAAAAAACTTATATAAGGAAGGTCCTAGAGCGATTTTATATGGATAAATCTCATCCATTATGTACCCTAATGGTTGTAAAGTTTTAGAAGGTAGATAAAGACCCATTCCAGACTCGAGAAATTAGTCAAGAACGTGATGAAGAACTACTTGGTCCAGAAGTACCATATTTTAGTGCTATTGGAGCACTAATGTATCTTGCTAATCATACAGGTCCTGATATATCATTTGCTATTAATTTATTAGCAAGATATAGTTCTTCACCAACACGAAGGCATTGCAATGGCATAAAACACATTCTTCAATACCTCAGAGGCACTATGGACATGGGGTTATACTACTCAAATGTATCCAAGCATGAACTAGTTGGTTATGCAGATGCTGGATTTTTGTCTGATCCACATGATAGTAAATCACAAAGAGGCTATCTCTTTACATGTGGAGGTGTAGCTATTTTATGGCGATCCATGAAACAAACTATATCAGCTGCATCATATAACCATGCAGAAATTCTAGCAATATATGAAGCAAGTTGATAATGTGTGTGGTTGAGGTTAATGATACATCACATAAGCACAACTTGTTATTTATCTTTAGGCAAAATGATCCCAATAGTCCTATATGAGAATAATACTGCATGTATTGCCCAACTTAAAGAGGCTATATCAAGGGCAATAGAACAAAGCATATTTCACCAAAATTCTTCTTCACTCGTGACCTTCAAAAGGATGGTGAAATAAATATTCAACAAATCAGTTCAAGTGAAAATCTAGCAGATTTATTCACCAAGTCACTTCCAGGTACAATTTTTGAAAAAATTGTACATGACATTGGACTTCGGAGGCTTAAAATATCAAATGATGTTGTCAAGAGGGTGAGTCGATACACGCTGTACTCTTTTTCCCTTATCTAATTTTTATCCCACTGGGTTTTCCTAGAAAGGTTCTTAATGAGGCAGTACTAAACAGTGTATCAATGAATGATGTACTATTTTCTTTAGCTAGGTTTTTATCCCACTAGATTTTTTCTAGTTAAAGTTTTTAATGAGGCACTTTCATTATAGACATCTAAGGGAGAGTTTTATGAATATTAATTATATGAATGTTTATTGACTCATATTCAGAAAGAAAAGAAGACTTGACATAAAGAAAAAGGAGAAAATAACAAGAGGAGAAAATGACAAAAGTAAAAGAAGACAAGAACATAAAGAAGATATAAAGTAACCATAGTTTGTATAAAGTAATCATGGTCATATAACCAGGGTTAGATTCCTGACTTTATATAAAGACTTGTAATCGATTTTTTCAAATGAACTGAATGAGAACTTTTCTCTAAAAATTCTATCAATTTTCTGTCTTTGAATTCTATCAATCTTCTCTCTTATCACATATACTTTTATAACAAATTTGTAATTTTTCTGAGAATATTTGATGGTGGTTTAATTGTTTTAATGGTAAGTATTTGGAAAAGTGAATTAAAATTGAAAATGACAGTTTAGAACTCAAATTTCAAAAATGAGAGTTTAGTCTCAAGAATTTTGAAAATGACAGTTTAGTTCCACTGGAACACACCATTTTTTATTCAAGCCTCAGTGGAAAGCAGAGGAGCTGAGGACTATTGAAAAAGAAAAATCAGAGATCTCAGCGCCGCAAGAACAGAGAGCCAAGAACCTTCAAACCTCACTTTCATCATCTCCACCTTCGCCTCTTCAACCACTCCGCCGCCCTTCATACTCGCCGGTGACATTCATTCCAACCTCACCATCCTTTCCGTCGCCAGTGAGTGTTGAGATTCTGAGGAGGAAGCTAAACTCGTGGAAGTCGTGAATACAGAGTGTTGTGACAGAGAAGCATAGCATCATCTAAACTGCAGCCGTGGTAGAGAAGCACATTGGAGTTGGTTGGGGGGCGTAAGCTGGGAACAGATAGGAACAAGGAGCTGAGAGCGGGGAGTCAGGAAAGCTGAGGGATAATATCTCTGAATGCCATCCCACCCGTTGGTTCTCTGACTTAAATCATTCCAGCCGGCCCTCTACTTCTCTTAGCTTCACCGCCGTCAATCCTGTCTAAGGAACAAAAAACCGGACTGGGTAATGAACCAGTCACAACACAGGTTCAAGGACGTTAATGGGTCAACCGAGGTCTGACCGGTAGTTGAATCGGTCATATTAAAATATTATAATTTATTAATGACAATATATATTAATATATTTTTAAACATAAAAATGAAGATATTTAGAAAAAAAAATGCTTAAAATCTATTAGTATTAGTTATAATGGTTATACTTATGTAATGATATCTCCTTTCTTATAATTATTATATCTTTTTAAATAATGTTTTTCATTATCTTCTTCATTTTTTTTAGATTTGTTCTTTCTTTACCGACTTTTCTCTTCATTTTGGTCTCTAACCTTCCATTTTTCCCTAAAAATCACAAAATAAAAATTTGAAAAATAAAAAAAATTGAAACTAGTTCAACCGGTTGAACCACCGGTTTTGACTGATTCAACCAGTTCTACTGGTTTCACGGTTTAACCATCAAACCAGACCGGACCACTGACCGGTTCTCGGTTCAACAGGTCGAACCAGCCGGTCCAGTCCAATTTTTTGTTCCATGATCCTGTCATCTAGAGTGTGACTCCTTTGCATCTGAACTCATTATAAATGTGGCTTGCTCTGATGTTCTGATTCATTGACATTTCAGCCGTGGCTTCTCTATCTTGTGTTTCTGAATTTAATTGCAGCCCCAAGTTTAATTGATTAAGTACTTATTGATGATTTAATTTGTGACTTAATGGCTGGGTGTTGGTGGTCCTCAATGTATGGAATTTTGAACTTGTTTGGTGAAGTTATTCTCATGAATGATTAGGTAATTTTGTGTTCTTAGAGATGAATTGGAGATGGCTTGAGCTTACATGTGGTTTAAAGGGGAGTTTATTTTATCTATAACTCATTATATTTGTGATTTCTTGGGTTTAGGAATTCATTTATATATTGAGACTATAATTTTAGTTATATTTTATTTTATGAATTGAGTTGTTGTGATTTTGGATTTGTAATGAGGATTTGTACTCTTCAATATATATGGTTATATATATGTTTATTTATGATTCTATTGTTTCTCTCTATTTAACATGATATTGTTGGATAGTTTGATTGAATTGGAATTGTATTGAATCTAAATGCATTACTTATTCCATAGTCATTCTCTAAGAGGTTTTAATAATGCTTAAATAAATGGGTTCATGAGTTTAAGCATTAGACTCAATGATAATTGAGGTTTAGTGTTTTAGAAAACTTAGAGAAACTCATTATACTAAGAGGGATTAATAGCATTTCAAGGGTAGGAGTTCCTCTCTTGTGATGCTAGACTCATTGGTTAACGAGGTTTGAAATATTAGAAGCCTAGTGTATTAACTCTCCAAATATCTTAATTGAGGAAGGATAACCATTAAAAACCATTTCCAAGAGTATCTTCATCATTTGCATTTTTAATCCATTTTTATTCCTCTTTATTTGAAAATCCCAAAAATATCTATTTTAATTGCATTTAATTCATAGTTTTGAAAATCAATCAATCATGATTTATCCTTGTCGAATTTGTATTGTAATTGCTTAGTTTATTAGGAATTAGTTTTATAATCGGCTCCTCAAAGTGTAACAACTCGAGTTTTGTGATATATTGCATTATTTTGGTTTAATTCTTGATAACCCCGAGACGACTAAAATGATGTTATTTCATTATTTTCCCTTCATTCTCATTACAATTACAATTTACTTATTATCTCATGCTCACTTTGAGGGATAAATCTCTCCTTTATTCTATTAACATGTTGCATCTAGGTCGTTTTGGCATCTTAAAAAAGACGAGAATTTTGGGTTTTGGTGATAACAAGATGTAAGAAAAGTTTTTTAAGAAGAAGGAATTAATACAAGTTTTTCATGAAATTTAATATATATTAAAAAGGGATTTTACTTTGATTCAAATAGAGCTTCAAATTTTTGCAAAGTTTTTTTGGAGTATCAATAGTAGGGATGAAAACAAGTCAGGTCCTTAACAAGGGGCCTACAGCCTAACCTACATCAAATCCAGCCTAGCCTATTTAGTAAATAGGTCAGGCTTAGGCTCAAGCCTATTGCTAGGCCTATTTAGATAAATAGGTCAGGTCTATTTTTATAAGGCCTGGCCTATTTTACTTTTTTTAATTTATACTATTATATAAGTATATATGTTATCATTTAACGAATTTTATAAATTATTTATAAATTTACTAACTTAACTTTAATTATAAGTTTCACATCACATCATCATTACACTCAACTATTGCTTTCACATCAATCATTCACCTTACCTCTCTAGCTTCTCTTCGATTGCTAGAGAGGGCGACGCTAACTCACTCACTCTCCCTTGATTTGATCTTCCACTAAAACATAATAATTGCTGAGTTTATTTTAATGCCAAATGAAATATTATAATATTAGTAAGAGGAGTTTATGCAATTCATTTGGGAAGAGTAAACGAAGTAAATTCTGGTTTTACATATTGCTTTTTATACTTAGTCGATTTTAAAAAAATATATCTTTTTAGTCAAGAGACGATTAGTTTTTCTTATTCCTATTTGCTCAAACAATTGTTATTACTGGACATTCTTTTCTTTTTCTTAGTAAGCCCTAATATCATGACAAAAATGGATATTGAGATTTTAAGACATAATATATGATTGTAAATAAGCATGAAATATTATATATGAATTTGAATGCATATGCTTTAAAGGCATACATTTTAAGTAGGCCTTTAAACAGGCTTCATACCTTTTAAAGGCCCAAACTCATGCTTAAAAAAACCTACATACAGACTCAGGTTCATGTTCAGGCTTTGAATCTCTGTTACAGGTCCAGATCTATTTAACTAAAGCCTAACCTAACCTATTTCCACCTCTAATCAACAGTGCGTCCATCACTTCGATGTGAAAAAAGCAGCTCCAGTTGTGAGGCCTCTAATGCTTGTATGGATCTTAATTTTGGAAGAGCAATTTCTTTTTCATTGTCATATCAATAGAAATATAACAAATGAGGGTTTTAGGATTTCTTCTCCATAAATTCAAGAATTTCCTCTCCTCCCTTTTCTCCATTCCTCCTAGATTTAGCATGGGAAAAAAGGTAAGCTATATATAAGATTAAACATGCATGCACATATTTATGTGATTGAACCATATTTTTATATGATTTTTCATGATTAATTTAGGATTTTAAATGTATTTTCTGGATATTATTGCGTAATTAAGTATTAATTTTAGTTAAGAACAATTGTATTAAATTAAATGTAATTAGGGGTAAAATGGTCATAATCTATTAATTATTTTTTACAATTGTTTCTTGGATTTTTAATGCTATTTTATGCTTAATTTTGCATTGTTGGTGTTATGGAAGGAAATTGGAGATTTTAAAGGGTCAAAATTAATATTTTGAGGTTAGAAAAAATTACAGACAATGTCCCAAGATTTTGTGAAAATTACAAAAATGTGTAGAAAAGGGCCCTAGAAAAATCACAGAAAAGAACCCAGATGTTTGAGAAATTACATTTGACCCTGCCAACATTTTAAAAATTTACACTTAAGTCCCTCAACCAAACTTTTAATAATTTCATTTTAGTCCCTGGTCAAAACGCAAGTTTTGACCAGGGTTACTATTCATCATCTGCAACCCGAGAACGCTGGAAACGGAGACCCGACTTGGTTGGCTGGATATAGCATTCGGATACAGTAGGACCCGAGAGGTAGAGAGCAAGCTGAGAGTGATATATAGATCAGCGCCGCAACACACAAGGGGGATGATGACCTAGACTACCTCTGCCCTCACCGGCGACCTTCACTTCCTTTAATCCATTCTCTCCGTCACCGGTGAGGTTCAGATTAAGAGAACCAGAGAGAGTGAGACAGATTCGAGCAGCTTGAAAATTGGGAGAGATGAGAGGTTCGGGGGAGGCGAAGCTGGCATTACCATAGTCGGAGTTGTACTCCATCACCACCGACTGCATTCCCTCTAAGCCACCGTCGGGGAACCTTGGTCACAGAACCAGGTGCAGCAACGGTGATTCCAAAATAGAACAGGGGAGAAGACGAGACCATCGTCACTGTCAGTCACCTCCACCATCAGCTCCAATTTCTCATTTCTGACCTCCACAGACAGCTCCGACCACACCTCCTTCCTTCCTCTGTTTCTAATTTTTTTTCCTTCTCCTTCACTACTCCATCACCACCATTGTCTCTCTATCTCTCTTATTTTACCACCACCGTTGACATCTTCTCGGTCTCCTCCTATTTCCCTTCTGCCGCCATCATCACTCCTTCTAGTTTCTCCAAAACCTTTTCCATCACCAACTCATTTCTATTTTAAATTCATCACTAAATCTGTCCTGTTTTCTTTCATTTCCATGACTGGTTTGACTGTGAGTTATGTAGTGACAGTACTTAGCTCCATTATTGGCTGACTTTTCATTGGGTATTGGTGGTAGAGACAGTGGCAAGAGCTTCAAGGTTTCAGGGAGTTTATTATTTTCCATTTGTTCAATTTATACATTATATTTTTGTGAATTAATTTTGCATTGGGAATTATATGTCTTGAGATTTAGATGAGTGATTATTTATCTATGTTGGTTAATATCTTGTGTTGAATTTGGTATTGGTGCATTTGAATTTTATTGAAATTATTTTCCTATTGGATTAATGAAATCATACATTCTATGTGATATCTAGATTATATAATGGATTTAATTTAATTTGAATGTTGCGATTGTGCTTTCAATTAAGAGGAACCAAGTGCATTAATCCATTTTCAATACACATCAAGTGAGTTTTTAACAATTTGCTTAAGAGGTGACTAAAAATGCGATTGTATGACTAGTCATTTATTAGGTAGATTGGACCTAATGCGATTGCTTAGGGTTTTAAATTTGACTTGATGCAAAAGTAATTCCCAAATTATTTTAAGGAGCTAGGAAAGCCACCAAATTTGTCACCAAGATTCATTTCATCATTCATATTCCAATTCCAAATTTATTTCCATTCACTTCTTCATCATTTTTATAGAAAAGAAAAAAAAATAGTAGTTTAGGGATTTTAATTAATTTGCATATTTCTTTTAGTTATTAATGTGAAAAATCCAAAAACCGTTTTCCCCTTATTTTTATTGCACTCGCATGATAATTAGATTACTTAGGTAGTTCAATAAAGGCTCTCATCAAGAGAACGACCAGAGTGTTGTATTGTACTGTAATTCTTGGATTAAAAATATTTTACATTTGACCATAAGGTGTAAAAACACGGTCAAATCATTATGTTTATCGGAAAATATGACAGCAAAAATATAAAAGTTTTTCGTAATATTTTCCTCTAACAAATTAAAGTTACAAGTCCAAATGCTCATTTTTAATAAAAATGTAATTTTAAATTTAAGAATTAAAACTTGATAATTCAATAGTCATGGTTCCTAAAAGTTTCCTTAGCTCTTCACGAGCTCTAATGAAATTAAAGAAAAGAAAGCATGCTTAGAGTTGTTGCTGTGGACCGAGTTTAGCTTGCTTTGCTGACATGTATTAGTAGACATAACCCCTTCAAGTGACCTTGAAGTAGCAAAGAGATGTACAAAAGGTGAAGTGGGAACGATGATTGATAACAGATCAGAAAGGAAGAAGGGGCATAGCATGTGTAGGAATATGCTTTTCCTTTATATATAGAGACTAAATTTGTGTCAAGACTGAAACGAAAGAGGAATCTGTCTGGGAGAAATTAAATAATAATGATGTATGATTTGGGAGAGTAATTTCAATTATTGTACTAGTTTCAATAATCGTATCAACATATATATATATATATATATATCGCTCCTCAAGGCTTATAGCTACTGCAGAGGAGAGATAAATAAGGTGTGGGTGGGTTCCACATGATAAGATGATAAGTGAGAATTTGCAAAAGGTCTCCAAAATAAGTGTAGCTGTATCAGTTGATTTTTCCCCCCAGAAGCTGTATCACTTGATTGGGCTTATATATATATTCGGTCAGAACTTCATTCAGCTGGGGCAAGATTGGATAAATTAGTCTTAATATCAATATCTGTATATATTGCTTTAAACAGGCTCCATTATGTGGGCAAAAAAAGAACAGGCTCCATTATATTTGCACTGTATAAAGTTTCAAAATTTTTAATAGTAAGACTTAAGCATAAAATTAAACAATTTTTTTTTTAAGAAAAATAAATAATCCCTTAAACTTAGCTTCTAAATATATTCTGGAAGCTTATTGGTCACAATGAATAAAAATACATCATAAACACAATCCAACATTCACACTGTCATGTTCATCAAATGACACATTATGTATATGAACACCAATTCACATCCAAAGTGAATTTACACAATCCGAGATAAAACTCTTATCATATACTTATCTTGTATATCACAAAATCACTTAAAATAGGTTAATCCGAATAAACACTTGCATCTTTAACTTGACCAATAAATGTTCAAGCTAAGCTAGTGCGCTATCAGAGTAAGAGCAGTTCAAGGCTCTAACTATTATGTATTTAAGCAACATTAACTTATTTTATTTCTGTTGTCCTCCATGTGAAACAAACAAAACCTACAGTAAAATACAACTTGTGTTGATATAGAAATGTCCATCCATGCTCCCGGTTGCTCCCTTAATGGAAGAAGATTTTGGACAATTCTTGATATGGATATATTCAACAAATTAACATTGACTCTTAACATTTTTAACGGCCAAAGATGACATTGCACATTGTTTTAATACTCTGGAAATAAAATTAATCCAATAAAAATTTTCAGAAACCCTTACGTGAGAACTTTTGAAACAAAATTGAACTTTAACTCTTAATTAATTGATCTATTTTTAATCATTTAATATTAAATAACATAATGACATTTTTACCAAATAAATCTTAACCATCCAAACTTGACTTATTAACGAAGATATTAAGCGGAAAGACCACGAAGAATGAGAGCGGCGCGAATGAAGGCCCTCATGACCTCTAGCAGCTGTGGGGTAGAGAAAAATATCTTGTGGGTGGGCTCCATATGAGGAGTGGGGTCCACCCACCTCTATTTCTTCCTCTTCTCTTGGTAGGATATGCATTTTCTGCGCCTTATCACCTTTATCTCCTATATTATTAATCCCAAAAAAAATGGTGTACGTTTCAAGATATGAAAGCTTGGAAAGTCACATGATTCAGTAAGTGTTCGGTATCATTTATTGATTTAAAATAAGACTATTTTTGAATAATAAACCTAAATAAAAATAGGTTGCATTTTTACAAGTTTGGTGTAGCTTTTTTCAAAAAATGATAAGCCCGATAACACACACTTATTGAATAAACCCCAACATCCAACTTATTTCTAAAAAAAAGTTGCAGCTTTTTTTTTTGGTCCAAAATTAACAACAG